>CM043870.1:23870953-26725953 GCA_023846275.1 Vanilla planifolia
CAAATTTATCAAGTGATAAGGAGCACACATAAGTGGAATTTATGGAATGTCAAATAAAAAATCACATGACCACATGCACAAATTAGAAATTTGAATGCAACTATTAAAACTTTTAAAAATATGAAATAAAACAATTAAAAACTTTTCTAATGATTTGATGTTACTTATGGATGTTAGATAATGGGGTCAGAATCTCCTATTTTGAGCCTCTTGCTCACCTTCCCATGGCACCTTCCCAAGGAAACTTTTGAATCACACTATAAGATTTTTGCACACAACATGCTTGTATCACACAAGCTTGGTGGTAGCACTTTGTTACTTCTTTTAAAAATCTACAACTTACAACATGGTGAACATCCTTATTTATAGAGACCTCAAGGATATAATAGTAATTTGATAACTTAAGAATTTAAAAGTGTATTTTAGAATATTAAGAAAAATATTTTTAAAATTTCAAAGGACATTTTAGAATTCTAAAAGTCATCACAAATTACAAAATAAATACTTTAAATTTTATTAAAAAAACTTAAAAAGTTGTAAAATTAATTGAATTAAGTAGTTTTGAAACAACATATGTTCTTTGGGAGATAGTAACAGCAAACAACAAGGAGGCGAGTTGCTCATGGCATGAACGACAAGTGAGGAGAGATATGTGATGCCTTGAATCCAATTGTCGGATCTCAAAACAAATCAACACATGTTGATGAGTTGACACACTTATTTTAAGTCTGATGCATTCATGGACCAGGTCTATGGGTGTTGACGAGTTAGCACAGGTCGAGCGGGATGCACGGTTTGGCTTGGGCTAGTGAGTTGATGCCATTGATGTGGATCATAGCTAATAGAGAGAGTAGTTGTAGGTGATAGGTCAGTGCGGGTTACAAAGGCACGTGAATTAGTGTGGGTCATGACAATGGAGTTGATGATGATGGTACGATGGTAGACGATAGTGGGAAAAATCCAAACTTTAATTTTAGACTTTTTTGATGATATTTTCAACAAAAGTTTATACTAATAAAATTATAGAACTACTAAAGGGATGATATGTATTAAATGTAAAGTTGAAAATATCCAAAAGGTTACTAATTATTCTTCAAATGATAGAAATAAAACTATAGAAGTAAATAACTTAACAAATCAAATGAAAATATGTAGTAGATAAGGGCCAACTATAATTGACCCTTATAATGAAATTGATAATAAAGACTAATAAGATATTAATGAGCCAAACTTAGCATGGCTCTAAGTCTAGATATAACTAGTATGCCTCAAAGTAGTACTGCTTCTTGATGTATTAGACACTGCTACATCAACAACTTAGATAATATAACAGCTCCATCTTTGAATTTTCCTACACCAAAAACTCATTGGAGCAACTTAAGGTTCACTTAGACTTGGCTCTCCTTTACTCATTAGACTTATTTATATGTCACAACAAAGGCATGCTCAGGTTCAAAAAAATGCTTATTAAAGAATTCTTTCAAGTGAACTCTGTTAAGTGCATGCGATTGACGATAATGTTGACAATTAAGATCTATGGTTTTCTTATCATTGTTGTCAGACGTTCGACCACATGTTCACATGAAAAGATTTCAATGCACTATGAAATTTCTAATATTAGATATCTAACTTTCTTATTTTTTATTTCTTTTGCATAAATATTTAGAAAAATATATTATGATAACCTAATTTTTGTAGTATTGATTTTAAATAGTTATAAGTGATTTGATAAAGGGATTTGAGATATTGATTTTTAATAAAATTGAATAAAATAATAATTTTAAATATTCTCTAGTAAAACATGTATTTGTTTAGTTTGTTAAATTTGAAAAATAAAAATACCATTAGATCAAGTTCCCAAGTGAATCTATCGACGTTTGTTACATTGCAATCAAAGTTCGTTTAGATTTAGTATAAATTTATAAAAAAGAAATTACTAGTAATATATAAATTATGAATTAGATAATTAATAAAAATAATATAACAATTAGAAAAAAAACCGTGATTCTTTCACTTTGTTGCTTCATCGCCTCATCCCCTCACCGTTTCGCATGTGGCCGACCCCCTTATCATGTAGCTTTATGGAGTTTACAATTAGGATTGGGGGCTCGTGAGCTACTATTGTTGTTCCATTTCTCTTCGAATTGACAAGAGGATCACAGTTGCAAATTGGTCGCTAAAAAGGAAAAATGTTATGATTGACTTTGATTTCTCACTAACTCATCTTATTGCCTTAGAAGGAAATAAAAGCAATTTATTTTGAATATTTTACTTCAAAATTAAGATGGGAAAGCATTATTTATGAAAATATAAGCTTCATTATTCTTGGTTGAATGTTGTGCTTACAATTTCTAATAAAACGAAAGGAGAATTAGTGAGTTATTTTGTATTTTCTTACATTTGATGCAAATAAGGAGAAACTAGGTGACACTTAAAGTTTGTTAGCAATATTAGAAAATTTCCATTATAAAGGATGAAGCTTGTAGGTTTTGTTTTGCGAAATAATGTAAGTTTGTTAGTGGAATCACCTAATTGAAATGGAAATGAAGCATAAATAGATAACATTGAACTCGTTTTTTAATAATGTTATTTTAAATATAATGAAGCCATAATAAGAGAATTGGATTTCTATTGCTACATTAATGTAGGTCTAAAAATCAGTCTAATTATCTTAATAACATATTCCAAATATGAGTGATTTTTAAATTTTATAATTTTTAATTTAATTAAATTATGAATTTATAGATTTAAAAATGTTATTTGAATTATTTCATGCATAATTATTGAGCTCTCATTCATCTATAAATAATATAAACTCCTTCATTATGATATTATTATGATGAATGAAACTTATCTTATTTATGTGCCTCTAACTTTATGAGAGAAGAGTGTGCATCCAACTCTAGTTGAAGAGATTCTATCTTCCTTTTTTCTTGTTAGAGACAAGGATTGAAGGTAAGAGACCTTTCACTGAGAGAGTCGACAACCAAGCAAATTCCTTCTTTCTTTTATACCCACTCAAACAAAACACCAAATTACCAGCCTCCTGAACAAGGCTTTAAGTCCTAGCTTATTATCTTATTACATCTTTAACCAAGCTTTTCCATTAATCCAAATCTTCATTTCATCTTCATTTTCCATCTTTAGTGCTCTATATGTTAGTTTTAATGGAAACTACAAGTCATCATCACCAAAAAGATGCAAGTTTTTTAAAAGTTTTATTTTTTAGATAGTAATCTAAAGTTATAGTTATTCTTTTTTTATTAAAATATTTCACATATAATTTATTTTAAAATTTTTATTTTATATATACAAAATTAGATATGAATTACTTAATAAGACTTTATGCTTAATACTTAATAAGTTACAACCTACTCTACTTAATAATCTATACTATGACTTTGGATGGTAATTTTTGACCTAATTTGTGTATGATATTTCTTAACAATCCCTAATAATCTATTAAGTATCTCTAGTCTTTGGGTTTCAAATTAGACCTAGTAGTAATCTTATTTATCTTACATCACATATTATCTTCTCTTTTTCCACCATATTCTACATTATTATAATTTATTATGTAATAGGGAAATAACATAAAGATGGAAAACAATCGATCAATTTAGTGATGTTAGCTATGTAAAATATGAAAAATAAATAAGAAAGAGAATAAAGAAAGTAGATGAAAAATAAGAATTGAAAAAAAATAAAATAAAAGATAAATGCACTTGACATTAGACTATTTGAGTAGTAGATACGATTCTGGTTATATGAGTTTTGTTATGATAATTTTATCAGTGATGGTATTGAAATATCATAGATATATTATGGTTAAAATTTGTAAAGATAAGAATGATGATATTTGTTTAATAACATTAACCCCAATTGTTATACATCACTATCATAATGGGTAGGGATGAGATGATGCACTATGATATGATACTACTAACATTATACTCAATATGATATGTGATGAGTTGCTTACTATGTGATCTAGTAATTATAGATCTGATGTGATATATATATATATATATGAAGAGTTGCTTATTGTGTGTTCAAATAGCATAGAGATGAGATCTACTATAAGACAAATATAATGTGATATGCTTATAAGCTAGGTCTATGTATTATAATATGAGATCAGATGATATAACATAAGATATACATATTGTGTACTCATATAAACATAATAAGATGAGTTAGAATCTTATGACACATAATTTATGATCATTTGAGAAATACCTGGGCTTTAATGATAAGTATAAGTACTATAAGATGGATGAGAAACAACATTAATATAAAAAAATTAAAAAATACTAGAATCAAAATAATTTTAAAAATATAAAAAAAGATTAGATTTTAGATGAATAAAATAAATTATACTGGATAAAGAGATGTATATGCATGAATATAAATAAAAGTAATATTTGTACATCTTTTTATATGTTAATTCTTTTTTACATTCCTATACTTTGATCAAAAACTCTTACATATTTATACATCATTTTATATCTTGATATCATATTTTTATTAATTTATTATATATATTTTTAGATGATGATCACAAGCACTTTTTTATTAGTTTTTTTTATAGTTTATCTCGTTATCAAATTTTATTTTATCATATTATTTATATGTAAATTTATTTACTAAGCTTTCAAGCTTATTATATACTTACCTTACAAGTAAAAATCCTAATATACTGAGAGATAAGAAATTTAACTACTCAAGTTTGATATCTTATTTTTTAGAAGACTATAATATTTTTATTTATGTATTTTAAAAGACATGAATGGTCATATTTTGAGGTGATGTATTAGTGTATATAACTCTATTTGTATCTTTGATAAACACAATTAAATCTATAGATTTTAGTCAACACTTCAAAAACCAATGAGAAAATTATGAATTTTTGTATGTCAATAAGTATTTTAAATTGTGATATCTTTTGAAGATAGCATATTGGCTATGTTAGAACACTATAGATTTGATTATGTTACGATTATATTTGTAGATTTATTATTATCATTAATGTTATATATCTCTTATGATTATTATTATTGATTGTTAACTTGTATAAAAGAAAAATAAGTAGTTTTAGAGAAAAATTATGTCTATTTAAATTTGGAAGTATAGTAATTTCTTAGGTAAGATTTGAAAAATTAAATGATTTGAGCATAAATTGGAGTAGGTCTTATAGTCAATCTCACCTTGTTGGATATTAAGTGTCCTTTAATTACATTCAAACTATGATTACTCTAATCTTTAATTTATTAGAACTAGTATTAAAATGAGATATCATATGAGATGTAGCATATACTCAACCAAAATTTGACACTCTTATATTTATAAAGCTAGCCTCCATTAGTTAGTTTTTAGTTAAGAAAAAATATCTATAATTATAAAACTATACAATCAATATTTTAATATTTACAAATCGATGATCTACTAATTTGTTTTAAATTAAGTTGAAATTCTAAAAATTATCATTATGCCTTCAAAATATTTTAATATTATAATTTTACTAAAAGTTTAAAAAAATTATAATAAATTTCTAAGGATTTTAGAAATTGCAAACTCAATGTCATTGAGTTCATGCCAAAGAATTATTTTTGTTGGTATATTAAAATAAAAATTTTGATATTATTGAAATTTATAACATACTTTCTAAAGCACTTTTAGTTTTTTAATATTTTTTTGTATAAAAATGTATAAAGTTTAACAATAATAGATAAAACTTTTATTGGTTTGACTCTAAGATTTATTCTATCTTAATTGAGATAAAAATGAGAGATTTTATGAAAATCTTCCTCTCTAGTAAAAATGTTTTCTTGAAATTATGAAAAAGATCTAGGTACTTATTAAATGTATTAGCTTTCATTTACCCAAGTAACTTTTTTTATTTGATATTTTCGCAAGACTTTGAATGTATGAATGATTTTAATCCTTAGTTTTTTTATCTGTCAAGTATTCTTATTGGTATCTTAGGGTAAGTCAATAATTGTTGAATTTCTACAATTGGATGCATATAATTAACCACATAGAAGGCATCTAAGTTATACCTTCTCAAAGATAAAACATTAAACATATTATGTACTCCTACCAATTGATGAGATAAAGTAGTCTAATATGTTATTTGTTGAACTCTTTCTAAGACTTAGAAAGGACCAATAAATTTAGGTTTCAACTTTCTTGACTTACCAAATTTTATGGTGCCTTTTGTTGAAGTTACTTAAATGAAACCAATCAGTGTTTAGCATCATAGTACTTCATTAATTTTTTGCTAAGTTGTTTTCATTCTATCTTGAGTTATTCTATCTTTTTTTGCTTCTTTGAAAACCTTAGGACCTTGTAGAATCCTTTTCTTTCCTTCATTGTAACATAAAGGTGATTGACATCTCCTTCCATAAACTTCTTTATATAATGCCATCCTATATTAGTTTAATAGCTATTATTATAATCAAACTTCACCAAGAGAAATGACTTTCTTAGTCTCCACCAAAGTACAAGATTCAAAGTCATAATAAATCTTCCAATGTATTTATGATTTTTTCTATTTGACTATCTATGTTAAGATGAAATACTATACTAAGCTTTAGAGTTGTACTGAATGCTTGATATATACTTATCTAAAAATAAGAAGTGAATTTTAGGTCTCTATATGATATAATAACTTTAGTACCCAATATAGCTTAATAATTTGTTTCATACAGATGTGGCCTATCTTTTCAACTGAATATGTAGTCTTAATAATAAGAAAGTATACAGATCTTATCAACCAATCCACAATTACCGAGATTGAATCAAGGCCTAATGGTGATCTATAATAAATAATCACAAAGTCCATTACTACTTTATATTTTTGTTATGAGATCAATAATGGTTGTAACAATCCTCAAGGCTTTTGTTACTCTTTTTTCACTTACTAATAAATTAAATACTTTTGAACCTAATTGAAAATATTTTTTTACCCTAGCCTCCAATATTTTTGTCTTAGCTTCTAATATATTTTGTTTTCTCTTGGGTGTATTGAATATCAAGTGTTGTGAGTTTTTTTAATAATAATATCTGAGTTGTTGATGTGCTCGTATATAGAGTCTACCATGAAATCAATGTACAACAACCTAATCTAACTGAAATTTAGATTCCTATTTTTTTGCACCTTTTAAATTATCTTTTGTAGCTTAAGAAAGATCCTCAGCTTAATCTTTCTTGATTGATAGCAACCAGTTTTATTTTACTGATAAATGTGCTAGTAAAGCTACATTTCATCAAATATCTGCTTTTAGTTGCAGTATATTTATCTCAAAGATAATTTTTTTTCTTCTTACAAAACTAAAAGACTAATAGCACTAGCATTTATGCTCACATCCTCTACCACCATATTTACTTTTTTAGGATGTTAACTAATCTTTATATCATATTCTTTAATAAGCTCAAGCAACCTTCTACATCTAAGACTTAATTCTATCTAAGTAAAGATATATTTTACACTCTGATGATTAGTGAAGATCACACATTTAACTTCATACTTATAGTGCCTTTAGATTTTTAGAGCAAAAATTATAATAGACAATTCAAGGTCATGTATAGGATAGTTCTTTTCATGTGGCTTAAGCTATCTAAATGCATAAGTAATTACCTTCTTGTCCTTGTAAGAATGCATCACTAAATATTTGATAATCTTTTGTTCCTTCAGGAAATGACAATATTGGAGCTACATTCAATTTATTCTATAATACTTGGAAGTTATTTTCGTAAGCTACATCCCACTAAAATTTGGTAACCTTTCATGTTAGGTTTGTTACTGGAGAAGTTACATGGGAGACTCCCTTAACAAACTTCCAATATTATCAATCAAAAGAAACTTCTAACTCTTGTTATTGAAGTGGGTATTATACAGTCTATAATTGCTAAAGTTTTTTACAAATCCATGGAGGTTCCCTTAATGTTAACTACAAACCCCAAGATCATGACTTTTGATAGCCAAAATTCACATTTAGAAAATTTGGCATATAATTAATTGTCTTAACATTTGTAACGCCAAATATAAGTGTGCACTGTGTTATTTTGAGCATTTAGTGTAAATCGATATATCACAAATGAATACAATGATTACCTAATTATATTGTATGATCATCAAAACAAAGAAATTTGCCTTATATCACACTTGTAAATAATAGTATTGTACCGTACAATCTCCTCTATTTCATGTTACTTCAATCTATTCATTTGGTTCAATCTGTAAATCCAATAATACTATTATACCATATGATAATTATATATAGTTATACATCTTCATTCATCCTCTTATATTTTTGTATAGTTTTTATGATCATACAATACGATCCATATAATAGGACGATAATAAACTTTTTAATGTGGAATCCATGCAATTAAACCAATCATACTGAATTATTTTATTATTTCTTTTTATAGAATTTATTTCTTATCTCACTATATTATGAGAACATTATATTTTATGATTTAATTTTGTTAACTATATTATTTTTCCTTAAATCCTAAGTAAATCTAAGTACAATACCTATATTATTTTATATTATTAACCTTTTGTGCAATAGTAACTATGCTCATTGTAATAGTATGATCCAAAAAAATCATCTATAATATAAGTAATTCTGACAATCATTACATAGCTTTGCTTCAAGCTCATCGTACTATGCTATGATATTAGTGTACATGTATTAAAACAAGATGATATGCTTGAATTTATTTTAACTCATAGATGATTGAAAAGAGCTTAGGTTTAAGCTATACATCCATACAATAGCCTACCTAAATGTTCTACAGGTTTAGAATTGAAAATTCTAGGATCATTCGGTAAGTAAAAAAATTTCCACAAGTAAAGGACTTATACTAATTTTAAAATAAGAGATCTCAACCAAAAGAAAAGTGATTTTATCAAGCACACCAAAGTACTCATATTAGTAGTGATATAATAAAGTATACACTTTAGTGGAGTTCATAGAAAGTCAAACAAGAAATCATACAGTCACATACACAAATAATAAAATTAGATGTGATGAGGAATTATAAAAGTTAAAATAAATGGTATTTCCTGATGATATAATACTTTTGTGAATATTGGATAATTGGTAAAGATCTGCCCTTTTAAGTCTCTCACTTGCCTTGCTAAGAACCTTCAGAATTACACCATCAAAATTTTCACACATAGCATGCTCATATCACATAAACTTGACAGCAACAATTCTTTTCTTCATTCAAAAATGTTCATCTTCATCATTTTCTTATAATATAGTGAGCATCCTTATTTATAGAAAACTTTAGGATATAATAGTAAGTTGCTAACCTAAGAATGTAAAAAATATTTAAGGCTAATAAGGGATATATTTTAGAATTCTAAAAGACATTTTAAAATTCTAAAAATCAACAAAATTATAAAAGTAATATGAATTTTTCCAAAAAATAAAGAAAAAAATTGATAGAAAAGATGCAAAATTAATTAACATAAGTAGTTCCTAAAGAGGCATTGTATTTTGAGCAACAATAATAATAAATCATGTGAATGATGGGGGCAAGACTGGTGTGGCATAGATAGAAAGTGCAATGCTTCTAGTCTAGTTTTTAGGTTGGTGCTGGTTAGGTGGAGCAGCACAGTTCTATGATGGCTGGTAGGTCGATGCAAGTCAGAATAGATAAAGAGGGTCATCAAAGGTGGTAGGTTAGCGTGGGTAATCAACCAAGTTAACAGGTCAATTGAGGCCATCTAGGTGGGAATAAGTGGTGGCTACGATTTCTGATGGTGCAGTAATAGTGGCAAACTATGGCAGACAGCGGTGAAAACAACCCAAAACCCAATTTTAAGCCTTTTTCAAGAAAGTTTTAACAAAATTTTGCACTTAAATTCTTATGGGATGACTAAAGTATTGGAATGTGCTTAATATAAGCTATACATATCCAAAAAAATTATCAATTATTCTTCCAATGACTTAAACTAAATAGTATATGCAAATGACTTGACGAACTGATGAAAGTAAATTGAAATATGTAATAAATAAGGATTGAATGTAATTAACAGCCACAATAGTAATAATAATAGAGACTAATAAGAACTAGTACACCTCTAAGTAAAACCTCTAAGTGATGTACTAATTGTTACTGTGTCATCCTCCATAGGTGGGAAAGAACTCAACTCCGTGGAGCTTACACAAAATCTTTGATACTACTCTAACATCTCTAGGTTGAGGTGGTTAAGCTTCTTCTCAATAATCTAAGGGTCATTAAGGGTAGGATTGCCTTGCTAATGTACTAAAAATCTTTGATGTGCTTGATCTTTTGTAAAAACAATTTATCATTAAAGATTTACTCTACTTGATCTCTCAACTCACTAGATGGGCCTAAATATATTAGTGGATTAGGTCCACTTGACAATGATGATGAAGACCCAAAATGCACACTAAGTATTGAGCATTGTTTCTTATAAGATAAAAGATCTTGAATATTAAAGATAACATTGAATTTCAAAATTCTAAATGGTCGAACATCATTGGCATATAATTTCTTAATGGTTCACAATGGAAATCTTTTGAACCTAACTTGGATCATCACATAATCATCGTCATTAAATTCTCTAAGTTTTTATGAGCATTTGCTAATCATTTATATATTTTATTATTAAATTAACTTTTTTCAATAATAAGTTTATGTAATGATGAAATAAGATGAGCAAAATACTCAATAGAATCAAAAGTATAAAAATCATGAGACAACAAAATCAAAACAATATGACTCTAAGAATGATTTTTGAAACAAATTTCAAAAAGACTCATATTTGAATAGTAAATTTAATCCCTGAGAATAAATAATCTTAAGTAGTAACATGTTCACATATTAGGCTATGAAGAGCATGGCTTAAATTTTCTGACTACTTTTTGTTGGCATATTATGGAAGATAAGATTATATGAATTTAAGTTTCACTTAAACTGTTGGAGTTACATAGTAATGTGGTAAGTGTGCTAGTGAAACAATAAGAATTAAATCTATGGCATGTTGAATATCTCTTAAAATTGGGATTAAGTCTGGCAAGTCATCAAAAAGTATATTTATAAAGTCTTTTAACAAAGTTTGGATGATGTGAATATATTAGTACGTGCTTTCCTAATTGTCAAAAACTAGATAACATCACCGCTAACCCTCACAATCTTGACTCGTGAAATGATACTAAGTAATTTTTCTTTTTTTATTCTTTTATTTTCTATTATTTGGGTTAAAAATTTTCTTTTAAAAAGGTGAATGGTATAACATGATTTTCTTTCCTTTATATATGAAAGTATAAGTATTAATTATCCTATTTAAGTTGGCATTTTGATCGTATAACTGAGGTCTTTCTAAAAATAAGGCTACCTATTTGCATTAGGATAATATCACACCATAATTTCTAATAATATTGATCAAATTTTAAAGAAACACAATACCTTTGTTGTATGTAAATCAATCTTTTTGGTAATATTTTGTACTGTGGCATTGATGTAACTATCGTTATCTATAATAATCTTATATAGTTGGTCTTAAATTCTAATGAAGATACTAAAGATATTAGTTGATAAAAAACCTTTAAATAGCTTTAGTGTAGCTAAAATGCATCTTATAATAGATATAGATTTTTCAATATAGTAAAGATTTTTATTTAATACTTATAATTCTTTTTCAACCTCTTTATCTAACTATATAACTTTTTTTTCCTTAACTTCAATATATTCTTCTACCTATTCTTTTATGTCTATATATAGTGCTCTCTTAGGACACTAAGCAGTGACCTACTCTCCCTTGTGACAACGTTAACACTCAACTTTGAAGCTAGTACATAGTTTGTTTGTAGGTTACGTTCAACTAGTTGGTGGTATGGGTGGAGGAACATAGGCTGCTCATGGAGTAAAATTAATAAGAATAAAAGAAGTAATGGTAAGAGTTTGAGGGGAAGAAATGTTTGTAGGAATCTTACTCTTACGAACAATCGATTCTCTAAATCTTTCTACATCATGGGCCACTTTATATGCCTTTGCTAAGCTAGCAATATTTTTCTAGTATAACTCAGATTGAATATACTCTCTAAGCCAAGGTTAAAATTATGACAATACTATTTGATCCAACTCTTGTACACCACATCTAAGCATATTATCCTTAAATTTAGTAATGTATTTATCAATCATCTTCAAATATTAGGGTAGACATTATCAATTATCAAAAAATTTACCTAAATAAGAGGTGTGTACATATTTAGCTTATAAAAAAATCTTTTCTTCCCATGATTAGGGTAATGCTTGATCTTCATCAAGATATCACTTTTCTAATGTGTGAATAAATAATCTAGCATGTGATATAAAATTAGTTTTTATAAATTATATTTTTGATGTTCACTAAGATCTACGAATCAAAATAATGTTCTATTCTTATTTACTAATCCTAATATACTTTATGGTCTAAATTATCATCAAATATAGAGACTTCTATTTTAACCATGTTAACTTAGTGATCATCATCTTTACCATGTCTTTTATCATAAGTAGGTCAAGTATGTCAATGTTTAGGTTAATGTTTCATTTGTTTAGATTCAATTTTCCAACTTTGGAGTCACTTGTTATAAAACTACTTAATCTACAGGTTCCACCTGATCTATTGTATAGTTGTTCCAATCGAACTATGTGTCTTTCTAAGGTTGGCCTAAGATCTTACATTAATTAAGTTAGTTCTAAAATTACATATTATATTATTAGGTCTATGGTTGGTTGTAATGGTTAAGAATCAGACATTCTATATTATTTTTTGAATAAAATAGTCAAAATTATAGGGTCAAAAATAAAGTTTTTGATTTAAGATTATAAAAAAAAGAAAATAAATAAATCTTAAAATATAATAATGAGAGATCATATAAATAAAGAAATATTGTAGCATCAAACTTGAAAATAAATTTTTTAGTAACTTCTAGTGATTAAAAATAAATGCACAAAATTAAAAGATGATTATGTAATGATAAATTAAAAAGCATGTAAGTTCATAAAACTAACTATGCTCTAATACTAGAGTTGATACAAGATGATGTGTTAAAACTTATTTTAAGTTATAAATAATTGATAAGGGCTTAGGTTTAAGTAATATATACATATAAGAGTCTACCTAAAGGTGCTACAAGTTTAGAATAAAAAATCTTAGGATCAATAGATAACTTTCTCAAAAGCTAAGAACTTGCACTGTTTTAAGGACTTTCAAACGAAACAGAAACATCATAACCTGGAAGCTCTGCTTCCTTCAAGGACTTCATGCTCTCAGGCTCTGGAGAGGAGATAGAATCAATATTCTTGGTTGCATCAGCTCTTGCTCCTCTCAGCTCTACAAGGCTTCTCGGGCTGACAAAATCTAGAGGATTCGCAGCATCTCCAGCCTTCTCTTTTCTACCCATCTTTCTTGCATTGTAATGGGAGTTCTCTGCAACTCTTCCACCCAATCTCCCTCCAAGCCTTCTTTGAGCCTTGCCAGAATTATTGTTCACTGCCTGCCTTAGTGTCTTCGAAATCTCTCCATTCTTGTAAACTATTTCG
The DNA here is from genome assembly GCA_023846275.1 of Vanilla planifolia. Taxonomy (NCBI): domain Eukaryota; kingdom Viridiplantae; phylum Streptophyta; class Magnoliopsida; order Asparagales; family Orchidaceae; genus Vanilla; species Vanilla planifolia. Next base: position 23,884,529 of record CM043870.1, read on the forward strand.
CGCTGCCCGCCTTCGTGTCTTTGTAATCTTTCCCTTCTTGCAAACTGTTTCGTTCTTTCTCCTGCGGCAATCACTCTCACCGTGCCTCGAAGAGTCCTTCACTCATTGCCGTCCGCTCCGGTTTCTTTCCCGTCAGCTCTTTCTCTGCAGGATTTGACGCACTCTTGCTCACGGACCTTGTCGTTCTCCTCATATCCTTCTCGAACTGCTTCGTCTTCCTTGGGTTTTACGTTCACGCTGACGCTGTCGTGACTGACGTTGACGCTGGTTCCTTTACCGGTGTTGACTGTAACTCCTTGCCCACGTTTACATTTACGTAGATGCTGTCGTTGCCTGTCTCTCGTTGCACGAGAGACTTGAAGATCCACTTCGGTTCTCTGCTTCTTCCTTCTGTCGTGGCCGGGCTCCTCTGCTTCTTCCTTCTGCTGTGGCCTGGCTCCTTTGCTTCTTCCTTCTGCTGTGGCTTAGCTTCTCCGCTTCTTCCTTTAAAAGCAGATGTCGAAACAGCAATTAAAAAAAACGAAACCACTCTCTGATACCAATTGTTAGGGTTTGGAAGCAAAAAACAGCACAAGAAAGAAGACGACGGAAATACTGGTTTGCGTTACCAGGGAAAAGAAAAACTACGAATTTTTCATTTTCATTAATCACACCAAATTACACATTTAAATAGCTAAACAATGCCTAACAAAGAGGTCCACTATACCATTAAATACACCAACGAACTAACCCATTAAATACGCCAACCTACTAACCCACTAACCCAGCTGGAGTAATGCAAATCTATTTTGAATCAAACTCTTAACACTCCCCCTTCATTCAAACTTCACTACAGCTAACTTTAGTTAAAACATCTGCTGTCCGTGTCGCCGCGCTCGATCTTGCGGTGCTTGTAGGGGGCAGCTTGCCTCGCTGGCTTGTATATTCCCATCACGATCGGCGTTGTGATGAAGGTCGTGAACAGAGCCATAAGAACCATGATTGCGAACGTCTCGTCATTGAGCACCTTGCGGTCCTTGCCGACGTTGAGGACAATAAGCTCGACGAGGCCCTTGGTGTTCAATAGGAAACCGAGGGTTACGGCTTCGCGGAAGTGGACCTTCATGGTGAGAGAGGCGATGATTGTGCCTCCGATTTTGCCGAGGCAGGCGTTGAATATGACCAGCGCAAGCAGCGCCCAGGAAATGCCGCCGCTGATGGTGGCGCCGTTGGTCTTGAGGCCACTGGAAACAAAGTAGAGAGGGAGGAAGAGGCCGGAAATGAGGTCTTCCACCTTCTCGATGAGGACCCTGGCGAAGGGGCCCTCCTTTGGGACTACGATGCCCACCACGAATGCGCCGAATAGGGCGTGGATGCAGATGGTGTCCGTGACGAAGCCGGCGGCGAGGACGGTTCTGAGCATTGCGCAGATGTAGCACTCCTTGACAGGCTCACCTTCGGGGGAGTGGCGGGCTATCCAGGCGAGCATGGGGCGAAGGAAGAGGGCGGCGAAGACGACAAATCCTCCACCCGAGAGGAGAACCAAAAGGGAGACTAGCGGTGAGCCAGAGCCGGAAAGGGCGATGGCGAGGGCAAGGAGTATCCATGCTGCGACATCGTTGACGGCCGCAGCAGACATGGCCATTCGGCCGATGTCGGTCGTGAGGAGCTTGAGCTCAGCGAGAATGCGAGCAAGGACGGGTAAAGCGGTGATGGAGAGGGCGACGCCCATGAAGACAAGGAATGGCGCTTCACGGACATCCTTAGCGATTGTATTGCGGAGAACGACGGAGGTACCGATTCCGACGACGAATGGGAGGGAGATACCAGCGATAGCGATGGCGAGGGCGCTCTTTCCAGTCCGCCGGAGGGAGTTGAGGTCGAGTTCCAGGCCAACCAGGAAAAGGAAGAAGAGGAGGCCGGTATTAGCCAGCGTGTCGAGCACTGTGAGGCTGTGTTTGGAAAAAACGCGTTAAGGAACGCCTTGCTTCGCCCTAATGCCGATGGACCAAGCAGGATGCCGCCCTGCATAAATCAATTAGATTTCATTTCAATTTCGATAATTTTGGTTTATGAACTGATTTTTTTTTTAAAAAAACAATTAAGATCTAAGAATAAGAATGAGACAATACAACATAACTCAAAAACCTTTATTCATTATAAACAGACTTTATTGTGTAAAATGGTTTTAATTGTTTTGGTATTTTACCATAAGTTTCAAACCCTTATATTAACAAAAAAAATAAATAAATAGGTAAAAATAGTTATATGTGAAGGGAAAGAGGTTGTTAATACCTTTACAAAATTTGTAATCATAATTTATTATCGTTAATAAATTGTAAATAAAAATAAGTAAATTAAAAGCTGATTTTTCTAATCTTTGACTAATATAAACAACAAAATTAATAGAAAAAATATGTGATGTATAATTTAGTAGATAAACAAATGTGAAAATACTTTCAAATTTGAAGATTTAGTATTCTTTTATTATAAGAACATCATACCTAGTTTATTATAAGCTTTCATACTTAGTTTATTCTAATAAGCTTTCTTGTCTTATGATCATTTGCAATAATTTTTAGAAAGTTTTTTTTTTATCATATTGCTTGAAATGATTTGTTATTAGAATACGCTAGATTTAATATTAGAGAAATAAAATTTGACATAATTATTATAATTAAAAAATTATAAAAAATGTTAATAAGTATAATTGTTAAAAAGTATTTTACTAACAAGTTTATTTGATAGAATAAACCCATTGACCAGAAAAACCTAACTCACTTTAATTCTAAATAGACCCAAAATAACATTGTTAAGATCATGCATTGTCCAATGTAATAATCAAACTAGTCGATACTAAGTTCAAAGGGTTCTCAATATTTTGATGACCATATAAACCAGGTCAAACCATATGTTATAATATATCATATCACCTACACATCCTTATTAGATATGTCATATTACATCAACTTATCATCATGTCCATCTTATGGTATCATATCAATTAGATTGTATTATCAGTATGTCACACTATGTTGGTTCTATATTTTTATAATAACTCTTTTGTCTAATTAGTCATATCAGATCATAATAACTCCTATATAAATCATGTTACACTCTTTAACTTTTGCTCTATTGGCTAATTAACTTGTCAAATTATTTCCTTCAACTTTACAATCTTATTGATTTTGTTCAAGTAATTATCATAAAAATAACGCCCAGTTGACTATATTATCATTATATGTTAACAATACTTATTCATTACCAAAATAACGTCGACACTAAAATCACTTCTTGGAAAATATTACGCCAATAAAAGGGTCAAGTTAAGCCTAATACCCAAGTTATATTAATCAAGCTAAAAGTTAATCTATTTTATAATTGGATGCATTACTATGGATGTTAGCATTATAACTTATTCAATATGAAATTTGGGGTTATTGTATAATTGCATCTCAATAAGTATTCTTTTAGTTTTGAATGAAATAAGGAATCATTAATTAAATGAAATTTTTCTAGGCAATAAAAGAAATGGAAAGGAAGGTTACAAGGTTCTCCAAAACCTTGTTAATAGCCAAGGTATTCTTCAAAATCTAATAAGGTAGATTCTTTATAGTTTTACACAATGTCAAACATTGTCATAATTCTATTAAGTTATAAATGGCAATATGGATGTAGCCTTATTTATTTTATAGCTTATTCTAACATTAGCTTAAGATGTTATACACTTCTCATAATACTCACAAACACAACAAAAGATAAAAGTTATTTAAAATACATACAAAGTCGCATTTGTTTGCATATTACTTCCATTCTATTGCATCCAAAAATATAATATAAGCATACAGTATATAAACATAAATATAATAAATCCTTCATTCAAGAAACTATCAAAATAGATTTTGGTATGCTCATGTTATCTAAAATCACAAATAAAGAATGTTTAAAAAAATGTAAAATTCTAAAAAGGCTATCGTTATAGAAATAAAAAAAAAATATCAAAATAAAAATGATCGAAAGAATAATAGCACTATAAATAAAGATGTGAGCAAAATGGGATTTGAAAGGAAAATATAAAAGTCTTGTCTAAAAAGGCTATCATTATAGAATGAAAAATATCAAAATGAAAATGATCAAAAGAATAATAGCATTATAAATAAAGATGTGAGAAAAAATAAGATTTGAAAAGAAAATATAAAGTCTTATCTTTGAAACAAAAAAAAAATTATACATCTTCTCTTCTTTTAATTTAAAAGATTCACAATAATTAACACGTAAAATTTTTCAAGCATCTCTAAATAGAAAATGATGAAGTAGTTACAATTAATTATCGATCATCCAAACTATCTCATTCCTAACTTCAAATAGTCTTGTTTAGAATTGAATTAGTAGTTATCACCAATTCTAACAAATGTAACATGTCGAACTTTAATATTAAGAAGTTTTAGTTAATTAAATGATACTATTCATACGGGCACTTGTTTATAATGGAATGCAACTATCAAAACATGATTGTTTTTCATTGTTAAGGCCAAGGTTGGCTGATATGAAAGTAACCTTGGGAAAAAAGAAATCTATGAATAATCAAGAGATTAATATTAGAGAAAATAAATAACATATAATTTTGAAAAATTCTGTAAGTATTTTAAAATATAAATGTATTTAAGAAATGTTAATATGATCTTAATATCCCCTAGACTCATAAGCTTAATGACAAAAATTACAGTTGCAAGATCTAGAAGAAGTCACATGATTCAATGAGGCATCATGAAGCTTGGTAAACAAAAGAATAGGTTTAAAGAAGTTGAACCATGACTATTTTCCATTGTTAAGATCAAGGTTGGTCAATATTAAATTAATCTTAAAAGAAAAAGATTTATGAATAATAAAAAATTAATATTTGATAAGATAAATAATATCTAATTTTGAGGAATTTTAAAATTATTTTAAAATATAATTACACTTAAGAAATATTAACATCACCTTAAAACCCATAACTCAACGATGGGTGTCAATTGCAACATCGAGCCATGTGAATCAATGAGAAATCATAAAATTTGATAAAAAAAAATATGACTAAAATGGTTAAACAAAAATTATACTCAACTTAGATAAGAAAATGTTTAAGAAAAATTATATTTAAATATGAAAAATGATGTTCCATAATTTTTTAATACTCTAGTAGTTATCTCAAAGGAAAACGTTTTGAGCACTTGAAATATCTCTCGTGAGAGACAACTTTATTGCAATCCCTTAATGCTATTTATATAAAAATTGCCTTTTATGTTAGTTTTTTATTTTTACATTGAAAAATAATTATTAGATAAATAATTAATTTTTTTTAATTATAAATATTTCAAAGCAGGTCAATCTGTGCTTGTCATCCTTCTAAATAAAGCACCAAAAAATTGAAGCTCATGACGACCATTAATGGCGATGCATATTTTAAGATAATTAAAGAGAGGGGTAATTAAACTCACGATGACACTTGGCTGGCGCAGGGGCCGTAGGAGAAAGGCCAGAACTCGGGTGAGGACGACGACGAGGCAGATCTGGAGAATGGCGAGAGGCAAAGCGTAATCGAGCGGGTTCTCGCCCTAGAATACCCCGTTAGACGTGGGTTTCATCGGCGGCGTACACGCGGCAGTTGCCATCTCACCCGCAACTGTTCGCTATTCTAAACGATTGAAGTAACGGGATGCAATCATTCAAAGAATCCAATTTCTTTCATTCATTCGAAGAAACGTAATGCACTTTTGTTCCTATATACGAAGCTCGATTACGGACGCGTTGATAGAAATTACACGTCCGCTATTGGCATACACGTGGCATTTTTCTAATTTCAAATTTCTTGCGGTGTATAAACAACAGAGATAATTTTTCTTATCTTTGACTAATATAAACAACAAAATTTGTGGAAAAAATATGTGACGTATAACTTAGTAGATAAACAAATGTGAAAATACTATAAAATTTGAAATGTTTTTAATTTTAAGATGTAGTATTCTTTTATTGTAAGAGTATGATACCTAGTTTTTTCTAATAAACTTCATTGTCTTATGATCATTTATAATAATTTGTAGAAAGTTTTTTTTTATCATATTGCTTAAAATGATTTATTCTAATGATTTAGAATATGCTTGATATAATTGATATATTAGAAAAATAAAATTTGGCATAATTATTATAATTAAAAAATATAAGAAATGTTCATAAGTATACTTATTAAAAAGTGTTTTATTATCACGTTTATTTGATAGAATAGATCAATTGATTAAAAAAATCTGGCTCACTCTAGTCCTAAATAGACACAAAATAACATTGTTAAGACTATGTATTATCTAACGTAATAATCAAACTCATCAATACTTAGCTCAAAAGGTTTTCAAGATTTTGATGACAATATCAATCATGTTGCATCAAAAGTTATAACATGTCATATTAGTTACACATTCTTATTAAACATGTCGTACTACATCAACTTGCCATCATGTCAACCTTATGGTATTATATCAATTATGTTGTATTATCAGGCATGTCGCACCATGTTGGTTCTATATTTTTATATTAGCTCTTTTGTCCAATTAGTCCTATCAAATCATAATAACTCCTATATAAATCATGTTACACTATTTAACTTCTGTTCTATTATTCAATTAACTTTGATAAACTATTTCCTTTAATTTTATAATCTTATTGATTTTGTTAAAACAATTATCATCAATATATTGCCTTGTTGACTATATTATCATTATATATTAACAATACTTATTCATTACCAAAATAATGTCGACTCTAAAATCATCTATTGGGAATGTTATGGCAATTAAAGGCTCAAGTTAAGCCTAATACACAAGTGATATCAATCATCATAAAAGTTTAATCTATTTTATAATTGGATGTATTACTATGTATGTTAGCATTATAACTTATTCAATATCAAATTTGGGTTATTTTATAATTGTATCTCAATAAGTTTTCTTTTAGTTTTGAATCAAAATAAGGAATCAGTAATTAAATTGAGCTTTTTCAGGCAATAAAATAAATGAAAAGCAAGGTGGCAAGGTTCTCCAAAACCTTGTTAATAGTCAAAGTATTCTTCAAAATCTAATGAGGTAGATTCTTTATAGCTTTACACAATGTCAAACATTGTCATAATTCTATTAAGTTATAAATGACAATATGGATGTAGCTTTAGCTATTTTATAGCTTATTCTAACATTAACTTAAGATGCTATACACTAGTCATAACACTCACAAACAAGTATACTTATTAACATTAGCTTAAGGTGTTATGATAAAATTTCAAATAGCATTGGTTTGCATATTACTTTCATTCAATTGCATCCAAAAATATAATATAAGTATATAATATATAAAAAATATAAAAAAACTTTTAAATCCTTCATTCAAGAAACTATCAAAATAGACTTGGGCATACTAATGTATCTAAAATCATAAATAAAGAATGTTTAAAAAAAATATAAAGTTCTAAAAAGACTATCGTTATAGAAATAAAAAATATTAGAATAAAAACGATCAAAAGAATAATAGTATTATAAATAAATATGTGAGAAAACTGGGATTGGAAAGGATAATATAAAGTCTTGCCTTTGAAACAAAAATAATTTTATATCTTCTCTTCTTCTAACTTAAAAGATTTACAATAATAAACATATGAAATTTCAAACATCTCTAAATGAAAATGACGAAGTAGTTATAATTAACTATCAATCATCCAAACTATCTCACTCTTAGCTTCTAATAGTCTATTTTAGAATTGAATAAGTAGTTGTCACTAATTCTAACAAATGTAACATGTCAAAATTTAATATTAACAAGTTTTGGTTAATTAAGTGATACTATTCATTCATATGGGCACTTACCTATAATGGAATGCAACTATCAAAACATGATTGTTTTCTATTGTTAAGGCCAAGGTTGACTAATATGAAAGTAATCTTGGGGAAAAAGAAATCTATGAATAACCAAGAGATTAATATAAGAGAAAATGAATAATATATAATTTTGAGAAATTCTATAAATATTTTGAAATATAAGTGTACTTAAGAAATGTTAATATGACCTTAACACCTCCTAAACTCATAAACTTAACGATAGAAATTGCAATTGCAATATCAAGAAGAAGTCGCGTGATTTAAAAAGGCATCATGAAGCTTGGTAAAAAAAGGAATAGGTTTAAAGAAGATGAACCATGATTATTTTCAATTGTTAAAATCAAGGTTGGTCAATATTAAATTAATCTTAAAAAAAAGATTTATGAATAATAAAAAAATTAATATTTGATAAGATAATAATATCTAATTTTGATGAATTTCAAAACTATTTTAAAAGAACCTAATTTCATTCACTCATTCGGAGCAACAGAATGCAAAGCATTTTTAATGCAAATGCATCCAGGACTATACGAAAAGAACCTCGCAAAGCAAAAAATTTGGCCGGAGTTAATCCGGCCGATTTAAAAATGGTCTTGGACTTGGGCACTTTTTTCACTTCGCTAGGTTTCGATGAGAGGGGACGAATGGAAGAAGCGGGACAGAAGCAAAGGAACAACTAACTCAAGACCTTCCCATATATAAACCCGGATTACTTAGGCGATGATGACCCGTTCGCTACAGCACACCACGTGGCATTTTTTTTTAATTTTAAATTTGAGGAATGCCTAAAACTTCTTGCGGGTTATGAATTTGTGTTAGCTGATCAAACTTCAACATAGATGAAATACATCCAAGTATTTCGAACAAGCGTGAAAAGTAACAAAACCGTTTTTAAATATTAAATAAATTTTAAATATTGAAATATTTGAGCTAAATTTTAGATTTTAGGTTCAATAAAACAAACTTACTATTTTGAGTTTTTATTTTGAATGTTTTATAGAATTAATTATTTTATAGTTGTTCCAACTATAAAACAAAATTTGTTATTGAGGGCTCAAAGCGAAATGTCACGTAGGTAGATCATTAGTACATAAAAGAATGATTTTAATATCATCAAATAAGTCACAGATGACTTAAGATTCAACAAGAATTAATATCATCTCCAATTATGAATTTTTCTCAATGAGTATGGTGAAAATTTTATTGATGGGTATGTCTTCATTCATCTTTTTTCCTTTTTTTAATAGAGAATTAGATAAAATATTTTATTACAAAAATATACATTATTTAAACCTCATATGATACATGAAGTTTAACTAGACATTAATTGCCACGAAAAATCTATGCTTATAGAGGGTGCTCATCCATATGTATAAGTGCTATTATACATACACAAACTACCCATTGACTACAAGGTGTACCTACTGCACACGTAAACCACATGAGTTGATAGGTGTAAGCAATAGGCACACGTGATGCTTGTGTGGGTATTGTCTGCATTTCTTATAATCCCTCATATGATTACATGCCTTGTCACATATGAGTTGATACGTGTGCACGATGGTGCTGCATTTGTTCTATTTGATAAATATTTGACATATATTCTCCTTTAAGTCTTCTTCAAATATGAATTATTTGATAATTAAATGAACTTATAATTGATATCCCAATCAATTAATTACTTTACTAATATAGTTATGATTTTGTTAACTCTTGGTAAGAATTTTAATAATCATAAGTTTGTATGAAAAGATATATGAAGCATGCTTGAAGAGTGGGATGCCAAGGTGATAATGTCATGATAATTAAAGACTTATGCACCTGCTCATTTGTTATGCTTAAGGGTTCACTTATAAACCATGATAACAAAAATGAAAATGTGAGAAACATTCAAAGAATTTGACTTTAAGTGATAGAAAAATGCCTTAACTTTAAAGCCTTCTTACTCACTACCTACATTGGAGGCTACCAAAGAACACAGATAAACAAAGTAAAGAATATTCCTACATTATAAAGAGACTTAATCATCCACAATCAAAATGTAAATTAGGAAAAGCAAAATTATATGTTTCTTGTGCTCAAAAAAGGAATGTTCAAAGAAGAAGGATAAGAAGGGCATAATTTATTATAGTTAGAACAATCCCAAAAACATCAATTTAGAATGTCTTTACAAGGATGACAAAGTAAAGAAAACATGAAAAAGGTGATATGGCAATCTTGATTGCCTCAAAAGAATAAAGATGTTTTATAAATCACAAATAGTGATAAGGAAGCAAACTTAAGCCTTATGACCCAAGAAAACGATATCAACTATGAAAAAGTATATTAACAAAAACTATCTTATAATGAATTAGAAGTATTATGGAGTTGACTCTTTATAATTGTTTTTTTATGATAATAAATCTTAAGCATTTCTAATTAATTTAATGGAGTGAGTTTCATATTTTAGATAGATGATATATTTGTTCATGAGAGAAATTAAAGAAGAGGACAAATGTGAGATCTCATGATGATCATCTTAGTTTAAGTGATAGACTGTCAAGTGATACATTTGACTTTCCTTTTAGGTATTTTAATTTTATTTTTTATTAGAATATTAAGCTTGATTAAAATTATTTTTTTAAGATAAAAAATAACATATAAATTAATCATTTTAAAAAAATATTTTGGTTTTTAATATCTTTTGATCATCTTAGGGATCATTTTTCTGACATTTTTAAAAATATTTTTAGTAATATTTAATTAAATTTAAAAAGAAATAATAAGAAAATAAATTCTACTTTGATCTAAACTATCCTAACTAATTTTTGGCTAGGAAAGTAATCCCAAATCCATTCACTATAGTAAATAGGTCAGGGAATCACTCCTGAACCTTGATGCAAGTGTATCAGATCACGACATTACATCCAACATCTGTTAATTTCATAAGGTATATGTAAGCAGCATTTGTTAATTCATATGTTATTGGTAGAAAGCATCCTTTAATATCATATGTTATTGTAGGCAAACCCAATATTTGGGTACTTCCAAAGAACAAGAAAAGTCTTATAAGGATAAAAATAATTCACAGAAAGACTATGTAGGACTAAAACATGAAGCTTTTTCTATGTGGCTAATTTTCATACTGTAGAAGTGATGTAAACCTTCCAATCACATAATTGCTTGATCAAATGATCGCTATCTTATTTGTCTTATTTTAAGTGCTAATTCCTTAAACCAACTGATCAGGAAATTTTGCAATCGCATGATAGAAATTTAATCAACACATAAAGTTAAATCCAACTGATAGATCATGATTCAAATCTAATGATTAAGATCAAATCTAAATTTCTAACTAGCGATCTTTAATCACAATTACTTGATGCAGTTTTTACGATCGAATGGTCGAAGGATGTTCTAATCATCCAGCTCCTATGCAACAACAATTTTAGCCATTATATGATCCATTAGAATTTTCATTTAAATAATTTTTTTAATTTAAAAATAGTCTTTTGTAAAAGCAGTAATGACTAAGTAGTTAGTTTGGTAAGTACTTTTAGGTATTAGAAAATATCTATAAAAAGGAGAATTCTTGAACAAAGTTGATTGATAAAAGTTTAAACAAAAATTTGAAATAACATTTTCAAATGACAACATCAAAGCCTTTAGTAGTCAGTGCTCATTATAACCTCCCTACTTTGCGTCCTTCTTTATTTAAATCTGAATTCCTTTCTCTTTTTTCAATTATCTAAGATCTCATTTTCTCATTTTTTAATTGATCAAATTAAATTACTTGTACCTTACTAAACATTTCATATAACATAGAAAATAGTTTGTATGGATATTTATCATTATTTTCCTTTTTTATTTTTGCTAATCTGACTTTGTTCTAAGGCCATTGTAACTATTATTTTTTTGTATTATTATTATGAGGGTTAAATCTACCCATCTTTTATTAAAAGGTTTATATAGATTTTCTTTTGTGCCTAATTTTTATCGTGGTGAACGTAGGCTTGATTTTAAGCTAAATCACCTAAAAATCACTCGTGTATGCTTTTAACTTCTTGTTGATATTTTTATTTCAAAATTGTCCTAAAATATATTATTAAACAAAATAAGTATTTTAAAAAAAATAAATTTATATAAAATCACCTTTAGAGATGTACTTAAGTTTACAAAAAATACTATTATATATTTTTTAAAATTTTTTTTATGAAATATAAATTTTTTTTATAGTAATTCATCTCCATCTTATTGAACCACATTTTAACTGATATCAAAACATTGCCTCTTTTTAAGGAGAATAAATTCTTTGGGATAATATGTCTCAAATTAATATTTTAGAAAGATTAGGAAAAGGTTTGTCTTTGATAAGCCACCATGTTTTTGTGGTAATTTTTATTTTTATTGAAAGTTTAAGATGATTGGTGATTTTAAATTTATTAATAAAGAAATGTGTGAATTAATAGATGGTCAATTTGATTTTTTCACTAAGAAAGATTCCTAATATGCTTTTGGATCTAAATCTTTTTAAGAAATAAAAAAAGTAAAAAAACATAAAATACAATTAAACGATAGGGCCATAAATATTCTACATTGTGCCTTGATTGCTATCAAAGTTAATAAAATTGTGAATTTAAAAATAGCTTATAAAATTTGAAGTAAATTAAATGTAACATATAAAGGTACCTTTTTTAGTTATGAAAAATAAAATAAACATGATGATACGTTTCTTTGAGTTGTTTAAGATTTCTTCAAATGAGTCAAACAAAAATATGTTTACAAGATTTACTAATATTACTAATGAAATTGCTAGTATGAGAAAACTAATTTTTATTAATGAATAAGTAAATAGAATACCAAGAAACTTACCAAAAGAGTGTGATCCATTGATCTCTTTCATTAAGATAGCTAAAAATATTTTTATTATGAAATTAAAAGACTTTATGGATGATCTTATGACTAATGAGCTAGAAATAGAGATGAAAAAAGAAAAAAGAATTAATTTAGAAGATAAAATAAAGATGAAGGAACAAATAATAGCATTAATGATGGAGGAAGACACTTTAAAAGAAAACTTTACTAATGATGGTGGTATTAGTTTGAATTATAAAACTTTATCTAAAGTTTTTAGTATTATAAAAAAAATATAAAAATCAAAAGTCCAAGAGAATAACAAGAAGGAAAGAAAAGATTATTTTTTATGAATATGAAAAATTAGGACAAATCAGACCAACATATCTTATGATATAAGAAAGTGTTGAAAAGAAAAGAACAAGATAAAGAAAAGTAAGAAAAAGAAGATGAAGAAAGAAGTGAAAGTATCTTGGAGTGATTTAGAAGAGACATGTACAGGTGAAGAGGAAGACAACAAGGAAGGGTTCTTTTGCGTGAAGGCTAAAAAAGAAGAGCAAGAAAGAGAGAGTGCATTCTTAAGTAAGAACAGATAAATTATTCAAACAAACAATTAGCCAAATAGTTGCCCTATGTTTACAAAAAGTATGAAAATTTAAGTAAAAAAATTTAGAAATTAAAAGGATAATATTATGAATATGTAAGTCTTTATGATCAAATTAAAAATAAGTTTGATACTTATTTAGTAAATACAAATTGGTGTAACGACAATTTAGTATAAAACTTTAATGAGCATATATCCTTAATTAACAAATTCAATGATTTTAAATCTTTGTACATTATATGCTCACTTTAAAAAGAAAAACAAATTAATAGAAAAATCTTTGTTATAAATAGATTTCATATGCATAGGCTTAATGGTCATGTTAATACGTTACGTGGTTATGATAATAAATTTGCATGCGATTATTGCATGCTTCTCGATCACACTTCATATGTATGTAGAATTAGAAATAATTTTCATTCAAAAATTTTTATTTATGCATGGGTAGTGAAGAAAAAAGTAACTTAACTGCTCTTAACTATGCTAGACCCAAAGTAGTTTAGATTTTTTAAATTTAACAATTAATTTTTGAGTGTAGGCATGTCTTCTTTTCTATGCCAAAGAAGTCATGTCATTCTTAGATAGTGGGCATTTAAGACACATGATAGGAAATATCACGATATTTATACAAGTAAAGGCCAATGACAAAAGAAAAGTAGTGCTTGGTGACAATTCAAAGAAATCTATAAAAGAAATAGGCACTCTTAGAAACTTTATATTTTCTATTGCTAAAGTTTTATTTATTTAAGACTTAAATAATAATTTACTTGATATTAATTAACTTTGTGATAATAGTTTTAGTATTTCAATTGATATAATTTCATGCAAAATTGGTAAAAGAGAATATGTTAGTAATTGTTGTACTTAAGAGAAATAATACCTATTTACTTGATTTAAAAATCATAAATAATTCTCAAATAAAATGTTTTACAAAACATGTTAGTGATACAAACTTATGGCATAAGAGATTTATTCACGCTAATATAAGTCCATTAAGAAAAATAATTAGACATAAATTAGCAAGAGATTTAATCAAATTAACATTTGTAGATGATGTTGTTTGTGGACTACATAATTAAGAAAAAGTAATAAAATCAGGTTTTAAAACCAAGAAGGATGTAACCTCTAAAACTATTTTGGAAATTTTAAACATACTTTTTTGGACCTAGACATCTGATAAGATTAGGAGGTAAAGATGTGGATTAGTTATAGTGGATAACTATTCTAGGTATACGTAAGCCATCTTTTTAAGGAAAAAAGTGAATCATGTAATTAATTGCAAATATTGATAACTAATTTACAATATGAGCTATGTTATAACTTAATTATAATTAAAAATAATAATAAAAGATAATTTAAAAATGAGAAATTCATTTAGTATTATAATAATAATAATAATAATAATATTTCTTACATATTTTTGATATATAGAACTCTACAACAAAATAGTGTAGTAAAGAAAAAAAAAGAAAATAATATTTTGTTTAAATAGAAGTATGTTGAATGAGTGATACACTAAAATTCTTTAGGATAGAAGCTATGTTTATAATTTATTATTTTTCAAATTAGGATACTTTTTAGGCCCCAATTAAGCAAATTATCATATGAATAGATATTTGATAAAAAAACTAAAGATTACACATTTAAATGTATTTTATTATAGATGTTACATTCAAAATAATGGGAAGACATAATTAATAATTGATCTAAAATTAGATATGCAAATCTTCTTAAGATACTCATTTAATGGTAAAAGTTATAGAGTTTACAACAAAATCACTAATTAAATAGAAGAATTTATACATGTAAATTTTGATGAATCAATTTCAACCAAACAAATTGTGTAAACATAGATGATGAACAAATTAGATTTGAGAAATTTAGATTAAAAGAGTGATGTAGGAGCATCTTGTGTTAGCTCGCCAACACCATCTGCTAGTATCGCATCAATCCCATTGAAACTTGAAGCCATACCCAACCAAATCCTATTTTAATTAGTCATCTTTATCAACCATAATATTCAATTATAATACTTTATTTTTTCTTATTATTAACTTTGTTATCTTTACTCTATTCATTCAAGAATATTTTGTAGTAAAATATGTTACAATCAACATTGGTTCCTATGCGTGCTTCACCTGCTGTCACTAATCATCCATCATTACCAAGTTGTATGCTACTTTTGATTACTATCGCTTGCTTGCTCAACATCACCTAGTCACTTACCATCACCGGCCACCCAACATTGCTTGGCCACCTGTCAACCGCCCACTCTCTAGCTGTTGCTGACTACGATCATCTGTCTTGTCTACTATTGACAGCCTTATCACATCGTCATTAACGTTCGATCATCATGTTACATGACTGTATAATATTTCCTATGTCATTCTTTATTAATATATTTTTATATTTTACATTTAATGTAGTTGACTTAGTTAGAGTTATTGTCTTATAATTCTAAAGATTTCATGTATTTTTTGTTAATATTATGGACTTCTAAAGATATCTTTTGGATTCTCAAGTTACTTAACTTTAATATTGTCTTTTCCCATTTTTATTTAAAGTTGATATCTTAATATTCTAAAGATTTTTTAGATTCTCAAATAATTTAACTCAAAAATTTATCTTTCTTCATGTTGACTTCATATCTTTTCCAAGCTTATATGTTCCTAAGGTGTATTTAATTCTCCTTTTTTATGCATAGTTATTAAGCTCTCCTTCATCTATAAAAGGAGAGACTCCTTGATTATAATATTATTATTGATGAATAAAACTTCTCTTGTTTGTGTGCTTCCATAGTTATAAACAAAGAGTGTGTACCCAATTCTAGTTATAGAGATTCTAACTTTCCTTTTACAAGAGATAAGAATCAAAGGTGAAAGATCTTCCATTAACAGAATCATAACAAAATAATTTTTCTCTTTCTCTAACACCCTCAAGTCTTTACATGCATTTTTATTCTCTATACTAAACCATCAAGTCACTACCCTCCTCAACAAGGTCTCAAATCATAACCTATGATTTTATTACCCATTCACCTAAGATTTCTCACTAACCCAAACCTCCACCTCATCTTCTTTTTCAATCTTTAGTGCTTTTCATGCCAACACCAAAGGAAACTATAAGCCATTATCACTAAAAATGTACACTCTTTCTATAACTTTTATTTTTTATGTAGTAATCTAAAATTTGGACTACTCTTTCTTCTATTACTATACTCTTTAAATTTTATATTTTATATTTGTGAAATTGGATGTTAAAAAAATGCTTAGTAAGACTTTATACTCAATGCTAACCATACTGCAACCTACTTCACTTAATAATTTATGTTACAACTTTGGATGTTAATCTTTGAATAATTCTAACATATCATAAAAGGTTACCTTAGCTTAAGTAGTGTATGACATCTCTAGTACTGTAAGCTCCAAATTAGACCTTAATAGAAGTCTAGTTTGTCTTACATCAACTTTGGTATCAAAGATCATGGTTTTCTACTTAATATAAAAAATATTTCTTTTTTACTTGGTGTATCTGCCAAAAAATCTCTTAGTTGATTTTTGATAAACTTTATCTTAATAGGTGATATGAAACAAGTGATATGACTCTCCACTATCTTTCTTGAGAATCGTTTCGTTTGTCTAGAAGGTGGTTTAACATAAATGGAACCCTTATCTCTTACTATTTTCTTGGAAGCACACCCTATTTTAGCTTTTGTGGTTTATAGCTACAATCACTTTACTTTCATAATGGTTTTTAAAAAATATAAAATAAAAAAATATATCTTATGTTATTTTCTTTTCTTGATATCCCTCTCTGTGTGAACCTTTCATATGCTTATAAGGTTTGATAGGTCATATTAAATGACAAATCAAAGTTACGAATCATGTAAAACCAAGAAAAAAATTTAAACCACGATAGCTCGATTAATAGCCCAACTCATACATATGGTTAGACAAATCTTTTTAAACCAACGCATGAACAAAATCTTAAAAGAGAAAAAAATAATAAAAGAATTACCACTAGAAAAAGAAAATCCTATGAGACATAAATCATAGAAGACATGATGATCATTCTAATGAATCTAGCTAGGATATCTTGGAAGAAATCATGATCATAGAAAAAGAAGTAAATTTTCCAATGAGTTAGACTAAAATGATGATCTAAATATGTCTAATAAGAAGGAAAGACCTAAGAGATATCATGTGAGAGTATATCCCTAATATGAAATTTAATGCCCTAGTTTTTTATGCTAGTTTTGATCCTAAAAATTACATAAATTAGTAAACTAGTATGGATGATTGTTTTGATTGGTACCAAATGAGTGAGTAAAGAAAGTATCAATTTATTAAGAGTAAACTCACAAGTACTACCCTTCAGTTCCTTAGAAACTTAAAGCGATAATTTGCTAAAAATGAGGAAGAGATATCCTAAACTTAGAGAAATTTTAAGGTTAAGTTATATAATAGGTTTATTTTAATCACCTATAATGATGAAGTATTATATAAATAACAAAGACTTTCTAATATGGTAGATCTGTTGAAGAGTACATTAACAAGTTAAGATTATAAACTAAGTATGATATAATTGAATCTAAGAGTCTAGTCTCCCATTTTAAGGTAAATTTAAAAAATACATAGAGGGTTAGCTTAACTTGAGAAATAGTATTACCTTAAAGAATGTCTATCACATAGCTAGAAATATACAAAAAAAAATGAAATTTCTTATTTTAAGAGAAATAAACAACCAACCTCTCTAAAGTCTTAAACCATCATTTCTCAACTCACTTATACTCTCACTTCATCTAACTCCATCATAGTTTTTAAACCTTCTAAACTTGTATTATCATCCACTTCTTCACACTATTCTTCAAGCCAACCCACTAAGGTATAAATACCCTAATCTAGAATTATCTTTTTATAAGTATCATGAAGAGAGACATGTAGCCATTAACTATCCAAAGAGAGCCATGAATATAAACCTAAAGAGTGATAATGAACAAAAAGAGTAAGAAGAAGAAGAAAATATAATGCCTAATGAGACTGCTAGTAAATAAGAGCTTTATCTAAACATCCAAATCCCTACTCTATGCCATGGATATACAAAACCTCTATACATATTAAGCAATCAATGATATTTTATATGATATTGTACCTATATAAGAAGGTCATCTTATCCTAAGAAGATCATAACTTTTTTATAAGGATATGAATTTTGAAGGTAAGACTAACATGTGTTCTTTTATTCATGAAGATCATCACGTTAAATATTATCTCATCTTACGAGAAATCTCAAGAACTTAAACCTATAAATCTATAAAAAAATTCTAAGCTCAAGGATTAAAAAAAAGATAAAGAATTTGAACTAATCACACTATCCCAAGTTAAGAAGCCCTTGATCATGGACACTTAGTTTGGCTTCTTATAATTAAAGAATTAACCATCATCTTACCAAACTCATTATTTATTATACAAATCTTATGAAATGAATTTTTTGATATTTTTTTAGATGATTTACCTGACACTCTATCTCAAATATGAGACATGCCAACATTTTACCAGATCCATCACTTATTGTACAAGCTTTATTAAATAATTTTTTTGATATTTTTTAGATGATTTACCTAGCACTCTACCTCTTATATGAAATATACAACATATGATTAATCTAGTTCATGGGGCGAGTCTACCCAACCTTCCTCCTAATAATTTGAACATAAAGGCTCAAACTTAGCGCATTAGGTAGTAGGCCTACTTAAAAGGGATTTAACCAAGAAAATATTAGTCTTTATGTTGTCTCAACACTTTTAGCAACCAACAATAATGAATCATAAATGATGTGTGTCGATAGTTAGGCAATTAACAAAATCATAATAAAACATAAGTTGACAGTAGAGAATTCGCCAAGCAGCAGAGATTCTATGGGACAAATTTATTCTGATAACGTCGGTGATACCCCTACCTCCAGAAGATTTCAGAGTACTTATAGAGCTCTAGGAAATAGTTTGGAATTTCTTGGTTATGGAGCCATGGAGTATGAATCTGAAATGCTTTTGATGGGGGGGGGGGGGGCAGGGGCACTTCTGGAGATCTAAAATTGAGGATGACCTTGGGTATGCAAAAGTACCAGAAGTGTCAGATTCTTATTTCTCATTTAGATGACCTCTTAGATCAGATGTCAGGTGCCACCACATGTTTGAAGATAAACTTAAATTATGGTTACCACCAAGTAAAGATTAAGAAGATAAATGAATGAAGATAATATTTAAAACTAAGGATGATTTGTATGAATGGTTAGTGTTGTCATTTTGGTTATCAAACTCATTAAGTACATTCATGAGATTGATGACATAGGTTTTAAAATAATACTTAAGATAATTTATTGTAGTTTATTTTGATGATATTTTGGTCAATAAAAAAATCTTTGAGGATCATTTATACCATTTATATAAATTATGTAGCACTCTTTAAAAAACACTTATTTTTCATTCTAAAGAAATAAAAATTCTTCACAAATGAGGTTACCTTTTTAAGGTACATAATTTCTTCTAAAAGGTTGTCTGTAAACCCAAGCAAAGTCAGTAATAATGGATTGGCTTACTCCAAAAGTAATTCATGACATTAGAAGCTTCCATGGAGTGGCAACCTTCTATTAATGATTTATTAAAGATTTTAGTACTATTGTTGTATCGATTACTGATTCTACTAAGTTTAGTAAATTTACTTGGACCAAATCTACAGATCTTGCTTTGAAAAATTGATATAGGCTATGACTAGAAAAGCTATTCTATAACTACCTGAATATTCTACTACATTTGAGGTTGTATGCGATGCATTAATAGTAGAGATAGGTGATGTCCTTAATCAAGGTAAAAATTCTATTGTCTTCTTTGGCGAAAAAAGTAATGATGCTAGAAAAAATATTCTACATATAAAATGGAACTATATGTCATTGTTTAATCTTTAAGACATTAGAGACATTACTTGTTGTCCAAAAACATTTTCATATATTCTAATCATGAGATGCTTAGGATCATAAACTCCCAACAAGACCTTAGTCATAAGCATGCCAAATGATTCAAGTACATCCAAGAATATACATTTGTTGCTAAACATAAGTCTGGCTTAGAAAAAAAAGTAGTTGATGTACTTAATAAGCGTGTTCACCTATTGACAATTTTGTCTCTAAAGATGCTAGATTTGGACTAAATTAAAAAGCCAATAGCTTGACTATCCTAACTTTGAGCTAATTTATCAAGAAATCAAATCAACTCTAAACCTTGTATCTAGAGAGTTTTACCTCAAAGATAAATACTTTTTTAAGAATAATAGGGTTTTTATCCTAAATTCATCACTTAGAAATATTTTTGTCTGAGAAATACATATTAGAGGATTATCTAATAATTTTGAGAGATGTAAGACTCTAGAGATGTTACAAAGAGATTTTATTATCTTAGAATGACATGTCATTTTCATCTATTGTAGCCTAATGTCAAATATTTATAACTGTAAAATCTCTAAATTTAGGATAAGGACCTTACGTTCAATTACTTATACCTTACAAGTGATAGGAGCACAAATGTATGGATTTTGTGCTTAGATTATCTAAGTCCTCATCTAGGCATGACTCTGTCCTTGTGGTTATTATTTGTTTTTTTAAAAAGACTCATTTTTCTCTTTTCGTAAGACCTTGCATGCTACTTATGTACCTAAGATTTTTTTATGAAATATTTAAATTTCATCTGTTCTAATGACTATAGTATCCAATTGAGACATGATTTACATGTTATTTTTGAAAGATTTTATGGCATTTACTAAGGACTAAGCTAAACTTTTCTTCAACATACGAGTCATATATAGATGGACAATCACAAGTAATAAATAGTAGTCTAGAAAATATTCTTTGTAACTTGATAAGAGAATAAACTAAGCTTTGGGATCAACTACTATAATGAGAAAAATTTGTATACAATAATTCTACGTATCATAGTATTATTTTAAGTCTCTTCAAAATTATTCATAGTAATAAGCTAAGATCTCCTATTGATATTATTCCTTTTTAGTGGACTTTTGGACTTCTACCTCTACTTTATTCTTTGCTTCTTATATCTCTTCATTACATAAGCTAATATCTAAAAATAATAATCTAAGTAATGAAATATGTAAGAAACTAACAGATGCTTATAAAAAGTTTAAGAAATTTTATAAAGAAGATTATTATATTAGAGTTAGGTTAAAATAATTTCTTCTTAGAGCTTCCAAGAAATTACAAACATGTGGTACTGAAGCTTTTGTTTAGTGATCTTTGTCATCTATAGGGGTTGATTATAATATTATTTATTTTCATATGATTATCTCTTTTATTTTTGCTCTATTTGTTCAAGCATATTTTGTAGTAAAATATGTCATCATTGACTTCAAATAATCTGTATACTTTGCTTGCTATTGCGAATCATCTACCATCACCTAGTAGTATGCTGCTCCTAATTGTTGTCACTTGGTTGCATAACATCACCTGGTTGCCCATTATTATTAGGCTACCTGATGCTCCCAACGTCCCAACATTGCCTAGCTACTCGTTAACCACCTACTCTTTGGTTATCTCCAATCATCATCATATGTGTCATCCATTATTGGCATCTTAATTATATTATTATTGGTGTTTAAACATCATGTTGTATGGTTGCATAATTTTTCTTATGTGGTTATATTTTCGTATATTTTTATATTTCATATTTAATGTGATTGATTTACATTGAGTTAATATCTATAAATTCTAAAGATTTTATATATTTTTATATTTTGCATTTAATGTGGGTGACCCACTTTGAGTTAATGATTTAAAATTTTAAATAGATTCCCAAGTAATTTAACTCCAAAATTATCTTTTCTCATACCCACTTGGAGTTAATATCTTAAAATTTTAAAGATCTTTTTTTCTAAGTAATTTAACTCTAAATTTATCTTTTACCATATTAATATCTCATTTTCCCTTATTTATATGTTCTTGAAGTTTATTTAATTTTTTTCTCATTCATAGTTATTGAGCTCTCCATTTATAAATTAGAGAGGTCCCTTATCATAATACTATTATTGATGGATGAAACTTCTTTTATTTGTGTACTTTACCTTTGTAATTAAAGAGTGCATACCCAACTCTAGTTCAAGATATTCTAACTTTCTCTCTCCTTATGAGAGATAAGGATCATTAGTGAGAGATCTTCCACAAAGAGAGTTAGTAACTAAACAAATTTCCTCTTTCTATAAGACCCTCAAGTCTTCACCCACCTTTTTATTCTCTTGACTAAATCATCAAATCACCAACCTCCTTAATAAGGCCTCTAATCTTAGCTTATCATCTTGTTACTCCTTTAACTAAGCTTTCTTACTAATCTAAACCTTTATCTCATCTTTGCTTTCCATCTTTGGTGCTCCATACCCCAACTTTAAGAAAATTATAAGCCATCAATAAACAAAAGGTATACTGTTTATATATTTTTTATTTTTAATTAGTAATTTAAAGTTAAAATTATTTTTTTCTATTAAAGTATTGCACATAGAGTTCAACTTAAATTCTCTATTTTATATATGTAAAATTGGATGTAAGCAAAAAACTACTTAAGAAGATTTTATGTTTAATGCTTAATGTATTGCAACCTACTCTACTTAATAATCTATGCTATAACCTTGAAAGTTAATATTTGAATAATTTTAAAATATCACATACTTCACCTAATTCTAATTAATACATATTTTTTTTAATATTTTTTAATAATCTATTAAGTTTCTCTAGTATTTTATGCTATAAATTGGACCATAGATGGAGTTTAATTTATCTTACCTCACTAAGTGAAGTGAAATAAATAAGAATAAATAAATAGTTGAAGGAAATATAATTCTTAAAACCTTAAAATTTAATAAGGAGTATCACAAAGATTAAGTAGTAAGTGAAATTATGGATAGTATTAGAAATAGATCTTATCATAATAATTTTATCCTTGTAGCAAATCAAGCCAACCTCAATAAAAAATGCATTAAATAATGAATTTTATTTAATAATGATGAATGAAAAATTAAATTAATTTGAAAGAAATTATGTATTGGAGTTAACTCTAAACCATTGGATAAAAGTGTATTTGGATCAAAATGGTCTCTAGAAAAAAAAAAACAAAATGAATTGGAAATATAATTAATAATAAAACAAGATTAATTACAAAGCATTATTATCCAATTAAAGGTATAGATGCTACAAGAACTTTTAATTATATCAAATGGATGTTAAAAGGGTTTTTTAAGTAGTTATATAAACGAAGAAATTTATGTAGAACAACCAATAATATTTAAAGTTTATGATAAATTAGATCACATATGTAAATTAAATAAATCTTTATTTAGACTTAAGAAAGCACGTAAAGCATGACGTAATGGACTATGTAGTTTTTACATTTTAAATAATTTCACAAAAAGAAAAATATATAACACATTACTTATTAAAGTAAGTGAAAAGATCAACTTATGTGCCATATATATGTAGATGACATAGTGTTCAAAGCTAGCAATAAGAACTTGTATAAAGAATTTTTGGATTTAATGAAAAAAGAATTTGGAATAAATTTAATAGGTGAGTTATCTTTCTTTTTAAGCCTTCAAACTAAACAAACTATAACTACAATTTACTTATCACAAATAGAATATACTTTAAAATTATTAAAAAAATATAGCATCATTAATGTCAAACCTAAAAAGACTTTGTAGCCACTAACAAATATTTAAAAAAAGATGAAAAAATCAATAAATACTAAAATGTACAATGGCCTAATTGTTTAACTTTTAAACCTTACAACAAGTAGGTCCAATATAATCTATAGTTTTTGTGTTTGTGTTACGTTTTACATTTTTTTTCCAAAAAATCTCATTTAACATTAGTAAAACACATAATCAGATATATAGTTGAAACAAGTAAATTAGGACTTTGGTATGCAAAAGTAGATCTAAATTTTCAATTAAGAGAATTCTCAAATGTAGATTTTGTTGGAATGAGAAGATAAAAAGAACACAAGTAAAAATGACAATTTCTAAGAAATTTTCTTTTTTCATGTAGTAAGAAAAAAATTATATAGCATTATCTGCTACAGAATCAAAATATATAGTTGCAAGTAGTTTTTTTAGCATAAGTCTTATGAATCAGATAATAGTTAGGAGATTATGATGTTATACTAAGACAAATTCTCATTTATTATAATAATTCTAGTACAATAAATTTAGTAAAAGTACAAAATTATCATTCCAAAGCAAAACATATAGACATTAGATATTATTTTATAAGAGAATATTTTGAACTTAATCATGTTTCATTAAAATTTGTGCCTATTGATGATCAATTGGTTAATATTTTGATAAAGCCCTTAGCTTTTAAATAATTTACAAAACTTAGATTGAGTTTAAACATGTTAAATCTATTTGAGTGATAACAAAAAAGAGAAGAAAATAAAAATTGGAAAACAAAATCATAAATTAAGGAGGAGCCCTAATCTAATCATTGTAAAAATATAAAGAGTATTTCTAATAAATTTTATTTGTAAGCATGCCTCGATAGTGGGACCAATATAAGCAAATGGTACTTATATACATGTGTTCAAGGCATGTGATTAATGATACAAGTAAGTTTGTAATACTAGAACACAATGTTGGAGGTTTTGTAATACTTTTTGAAAACTTGTGCCATAAAGTAAAAGGAATTGACACAATAAGTACTTATAAAACTTATTTATGGATGGAATCTTTTATGTTGATTGTTACAAGCATAATTAATTAAGAATTTGCTAATTATGTGATATATTTTAATGTAACTTTTCACAAACCATTTTTCTTAATTAAAGAAAATGATCATGTTGTATTTTTTGATGTTGAGGTAATAATATATAAATAATTGACTTAAATGACTCAAACCATAATAGCATATGCCCTAAAACTCAAATTTAGCCAACAAACTCATTGCACAGGAAATTAGAATGTACAACTTAAATACAATCCATATTATACTAAAATTCAAATTAATGAGATTTTTGGCACCATTATATTTCAAATTTGATAAGCTATGTTATGCATCCTAAAAAGAAAAAGAAATTAAAGAAACATGCAAATCAACAAATGAAGTCATACAAACAAGATCTTTAGAACAAATACACATGGATTTATTTGAACTTATGCAAGTCATTTGCCTAAGTAATAAAATAATATGACTAAGACATAATTGATATTATATAAGATTTGCTTATTTTTTATTCTTAGATAAAAAAACTATTAGGACACCACTTAACTATATTTCTAATGCGATAGTGATCAAAGATTATGCATAATAAAAATAACGTATAATGACGTGATCGTAGAGGAGACTCAACTATAACACTATCAATTATATCGTTTAAATCATAGCTAAATAATATCATAATAATACAAAATCATCAAATTAAGAAAGATCAAGTTTAACTAAACAAGTATAATCTCTTATAACATTATGATTATAAGCTAAACACTACTATAAAAATAAAGATCTAACTAAAACATATTATATATAACCATCTACCCACTCTCACTTGACTAGAATATGATCCTCTAAAGTGCATATTGTCCTCATCTCAAGATATCATAGTTGCATGTCTTATGACATAATGCTAGTGAGAAAATAAACCTAACAGATAAATCTATTATTGTAATAAATATAATCAATACCATTAAAGAAGATGTAGCTCCATAATGTAAGCCAATATACCAGATAAATAGGAAGTACTAGTAAAATTATGATCATATAGTAGACCAAATGAAACTGGTAAAGACAATAGCTAAAAAACCGTAACCATTGATTGCATTCTAATTCTTTCGTATTTAATTTAACTACAGGCTTGATTTCCCTTTGTTAATTATTCTCTGGATCAAATTGTAAATATAATGACCTTAACCAATATTCAATCAATATATGGGAAAACCTTATCTAGCTACTTAGCACAAAGTACAAATGTCCAAATATATGTATGTGGGTAACCTTGCCCAAATAATATAATGATGTATCATTTGTAATGGGGCAAGCTTGCCTTAAGGATAATGTCTCAAGGAAATTATTTTTACCATATATTTTAAGCTATTTATCCAAATCATATCAAAGTCCATATTTATGTATTTTTATACTTTATTTTCATTTTATGTCATTTTCATACCACAATAGAATAAAAAGTATAGTAACATGGACAATACGATCAAAGCCAAAGACATTCCATGCTATGCAATAAGAGTGACATAATAAGAAGACTAAATATAATAAATAATATACTACATTACATTATAGATAACAAATTTATCTACTTGAATTTTAAACTTATATATTCTCTTCCCAACCATTATATTCTTTGATTTCATATAGCATTATGTGTATGTAATGTTAATATTTATCCTATATGTGACATGTTTAGTAAGTAATTAAGATTATATTAATTCTTTTTATAACTTTAATTTATTGTCTATACAATAGCCTAATCTTTCTATAAGATCATTCAAAATTAAGAAATTTGTATTATGTTGTACTTGTATAATCCCATTATATTACAATGTGATTTTCTTTATTTCTTATTACTTTAACATGATTATTGGTCCAATCAACAAATCTTACAATGCTAACATACTATAAGATAATAATGTCATACCATACATTCGTATTTAAGCCCTTATATTTTAGCCTATTTTTTATGTTTATGCAATCGATATAATCATAGCGTATGATTTAAGGAATTCTTTGATGATCATACCATATAATTAATCACATCATACTAAATGATGTTATCATTTGTTTATGCTGATGTCATCCCCATCGTATTGTGTGATAAGAACATCTATTTTTCTTTAAACCTTAAATAAAATGTACAATACAATACTTATATCATCTTATATGATTAACTCCTCATTACTATAATAATTTTGCTCATTGTACTAGTATGATCCAAAAAATGATTTAGTATGAGTAACTCCAATAACAATAGCATAACTCTGTCAAAAGTTCATTGTGTTGTAAAACGATATTATTGTCATTATATGAAATGCACTTGTGGTAAACATGACACCATCTACTATTTTCTCTGCCAAACAAACATTACATAAAAAATAATTTGTTTGGAACTTACCTTATCAATGATTTTATTCTCATGAACAAATGATGCAAGATGCTATGCTAAAAACTATTTTAGCTCAAAGAAAATAAAGAAGGGCTTAGGTTCAAGCAATATATTTGTACAATGGCCTACTTAAAGGTGTTATAGGTTTAGAATAAAAAATCCTAGGATTGTTGAGTAATTAGGAACTTTCTCAAAAGCTAAGGACTTACACTGACTTTTAACATTAGGGATCTCAACGTAAGAAAAAAATGGCTTGAACAACTCACACCTAAGTACTCACATTGATGGTAAAGTCATAAGGTATACAAATAAATGAAATTTATAGAATGTCAAATAAAAAAATCATCCAACCACATGCACAAAGTAGAAATTTGAATGCAACTATTAAAACTTTTCAAATATATGAAATAAAACAACTAAGAACTTTTCTAGTGTTTTGATGCTCTTTGTTGATGCTGAATAATGAGGTTAGGATCTCCTATTTTGAGTCTCATGCTCACCTTCCCAAGGCACCTTTCGTATCACACTATACGATTTTTGCACACAACATACTCGTATCACACAAGCTTGGCGATAGCACTTCGTTACTTCATTTAAAATTCATCACTTACAATATGGTGAGCATCCTTATTTACAGAGACCTCAAGGATACAATAATAATTTGATAACTTAAGAATTTAAAAGATTATTTTAGATTATTAAGGGACATATTTTTAGAATTCTAAATTTCATCACAAATTACGAAATAAATACTTTAAATTTTATTAAAAAATTGACTTAAAAAGTTGTAAAATTAATTAAATTAAGTAGTTTTCAAACAACATATATGCTTCGAGAGTAACACCAAACAACAAGGAAGCCGTTTGCTCATGGCATGAACGACATGTGAGGAGAGACATATGAAGCCTCGAATCTAGTTGTGAAATCGCGAAACAAATCAATGCCTGTTGACGAATTGATGCATTAGTTTTAGGTCTGACGCATTCATGGATCAGGTCTATGAGTGTTGACGGGTCAGCACGGGTCGAGCAGGATGCACAGTTTGGCTTAGGCTAGCAAGTTGATGCCATTGATGTGGATCATAGCTGATAGAGAGGGTAGCTACATGTGAAAGGTTTGTGCAGGTTACAAAGGCATGTGAATCAATGTAGGCTAAGGCAATGGAGTTGATCATGATGATACGATGATAGATGATAGTGGGAACATCCAAACTCTAATTTTAGTCTTTTTTAATGTCATTTTCAAAAAAAAATTTACATTAATAAAATCATAAGACTATTGAAGGGATAATATGTATTAAATGTAAGTTGAAAATATCCAAAAGGTTACTAATTATTTTTCAAATGATAAAAATAAGACTATAGAAGTAAACAACTAAACAAATCAAATGAAAATGTGTAGTAAAAAAGAGCTAACTGTCATTGATCCCCATAACGACAATGATAGTTGAGACTAATGAGATATAGAGGGGACAATGTTACATGGCTCTGAGTCTAAATAGAACTAGTATGTCTCCCAGTGAACCACTACTTGATGTATTAAATACTACTGCATCAACAACTCTCCTTGGATAACATAACAACTTCATCTTTGAATTTTCCTATACCAAAAACCTATTGGAGCAACCTAAGCTTCACTTAGACTTGGCTCTCTTTTTCTCGCTGGACTTATTTATATGTCACAACAAAGACATGCTCAAATTCACATAAGTGTTTATTAATGAATTCTTTCAAGTGAGTTAGGTTAAGTGCACACAGTTGATGATAATGTTGACAATGAAGATATTATTCTATGCTTTTTCGATCATCGTTGTCAAATGTTTGACCACCTGTTAACACAAAAAGATTTCAAAGCATTACTATGAAATTTCTAATATTACATATCTTACCTCCTTATTTTTTGTTTCTTTTGCATCAACATTTAGAAAAATATACTATAATGATCCAATTTTATTAGTATTGATTTTAAATAGTTATAAGTGGTTTGATAAAGGGATTTGAGATTTTGATTTTTGATAAAGTTGAATAAAATAATAATTTTGAATATTCTCTAGTAAAACATGTATTTGTCTAGTTTGTTAAATTTTAAAAATGAATACCATTGGATCAAATTCCCGAGATGAGTATGCCGACATTTATTACGTCACAATTAAAGTTTCTTTAGATTTAGTAAAAATTTATAAAAGGAAATTACTAATAATATATAAACTATGAATTACATAATTAATAAAATTAATATAATAACTATTAAAAAAACCCTAATTCTTCTACTTTGTTGCTTCATCACCTCATCTCCTCATCATCTCGCATGTGGTCGACCCCTTGGCTACTATTCTTGTCCTTTATTATCATGTAGCTTTACAGAGTTTATCGCTTGGTTGGCGGCTCGTGAGCTACTATTATTATTCCATTCCTCTTTGATTCGATGAGAGGATCATATTTGCTAGCAGTTTGCCAAAAAGGGAAAAATGTTTTGATTGAATTTGATTTCTCACCTAATTCCATCTAATCGCTTTAGGAGGAATTAAAAGAAATTGATTTTTAGCATTTTACATAAAAACTGAGATGGGAAAGTGTTATTTATGCAAATATAAGCCCCAGTATTCGTGTTCGAGTGTTGTGCTTGCAATTTCTAATAAAAAGAAAGGAGAATTAGTAAGTTATTTTGTAGTTCCTTACCTTCGATGCACATGAGGAGAAACTAGGTGATACTTAAAGGTTACCAATATTAGAAATTGTCCATTATAAAGGATGAAGTTTGCAGGGTTTTTTACGAAATAATGCAAATCTATTAGTGGAATCGCCCAATTGAAATGCAAATGAAGCATAAATAAGTAACATTGAACCCACTTTTTAATAATGTTATTTTAAATATAGTGAAGCCATAATAAGAGAGTTGGATTTGTGCTATAACATTAATGTAGGACTATAAATCACATAATTATCTTAATAACTTTGTCCAAATTTGAGTGATTTTTAAATTTTATAATTTTAATTTAATGAAATTATGAATTTATTAATTTGAGAATGTTATTTGAATTAGTATAGAGTAATAATAAAATAATAGCTATTTTTAATTAAGTGTTTAGTCATTCATTTATAGGAAGTAAAAAAAAATGAAAAGTTTATAAATAAATTTTCCCAAGAAGAGGAGGTATGCAATTTTTAAATAACCATAATGTAAGTATGATATTATGTTATGATTTTTAAACATATAATATTGTGGCATATTGATGTAAAAGCATCTTATGTTGGCTCACAAACATAAACTTGTTGGCATCGTACAAGTCTCATTCGAACTCAGAGTCGTACCTGAGCCAAATTATATTTCAATTAGTCATCTTTGTCAACTATAGTGGTTGATTATGATAATCTATTTTTTTCTATAGTTATCTCTTTTATTTTTAGTTTGTTCAACCAAGCATATTTTATAATAAATTATGATATCATCAATATTGATTCCTATGCAAGTTTTTCCTGTTAACGCCAATTGTTCGCCACCTCTTTGTTATATGCTACTCTCGATTACTGCAGCCTAAATGCCCAACATCATCTAATGGCCCACCATTGCCAAACAGCTCGATGCTTCCAAACTACCTAGTATGGCCTAACCACTTATTAACAACCTGCTATCTAACAGTCATTAATCATTGTCATCTTTTTTTGTCTAGTGCTAGCATCCTAGTCACATCATCATTGAGTTCAAAGTTATGTTACATTATTATATAATTTTTCTTATGTCATATTTTTTATGTATTTTTATATTTTGTATTTAATATAATTAACCCACTTTGAGTTGATGTCTTAGAATTCTAAATATTTCATACATTTTTATATTTTGTTTTTAATGTGAATGACCCACTTGGAGTTAATGTCTTAAAATTATAAATATTTTTATAGGATTCCCAAGTAATTTAACTCTGAAATTATGTTTTTCTATATTGACTTATTATTTTTCTTATGCATATATATTACAAAGTGTATTTAATTCTTTTTTTTCCTATGCACAATTATTGAGCTATTCTTCATCTATAAATAAGAGAGACTTCTTCATAGTAATATTATTATTAATGATTTAAATTTTCTTATTTGTGTGCTTCTAAGTTTATTGAGCAAAGTGTGTGCGCCCAACTCTAGTTAGAGAGATTCTAAATTTCTCTCCCGTTATGATAGATAAGAATCAAATATAAGAGACCTTTCACTAGGAGAGTCGACAAGCAAACAAATTTCCTCTTCCTCTAACACACTCATGTCTTCACCCAACATTTTATTCTCTCAACCAAACTATCACCCATCTCAACAAGGGTCCAAGTCCTAACCTATTATTTTTTTACCCATTTTTACAATCTTCCTTACTATCCTAAAACTCATCTTTTTTTTTAATCATTGGTGTTCTACATGCTAACACTGAAGGAAATTATAAGCCATCATCACCAACAAGGTGTATTCTTTCTATAACTTTTATTTTTTTAATTTATTAATATAAAGTTAGAATTATTCTTTCTTCTATTAAAGTACTTTATAAAGAATGTCCAAAATTCTCTATTTTATATATGTCAAATTGGATGTTAAAAAATTGCTTAATAAGATTTTATACTTAATTCTTAACATATTGTAATTTACTTTATTTCATTATCCATGTTATAACTTTAGACACTAATCTTTGAATAATTCTAAAATACTATACATGTTACATAACCTTAATTAATGTATAATATCTTTTAATGTTCCTTCAAAATCTATTAAACATCTCTACTTTTGTAGTCTCTAAATTAAACTTTAGTAGAAGTTTAATTTATCTTGCATTAATTTTGTTATTAGAGATCATGCTTTTCTACTATATATATATACTAGTATATCTACAAAGAACTATTAGCTAGTTTAAGATCAACTTTATCTTAGGAAGTGATATGAAAGCAATGATATGACTTCTCACCATCTTTTCTTGAAACTATCTAGTTCTATCTAAGAGTTGGTCTAGTATAAGGACTCTGATCACTTGCTATTTTCTTGAAAGCTCACCCTTTCTTAGCTTTGGTGGTCTATAGTTGCGGTCACCTTACTTTCATAATATTTTAAAAAAAATATTGAATAAAAAAATATCTCATATATTTTTCTTTCTTGATATCCCTCTATGTGTCAACTTTTTGTATAACCATAAGGTCTAATAAGACTTATAAAATGACAAATCAAAGTCAAGAATCAATCCAAAACTATGGACAAAATTTAAACCACAAAAATTTAATCAATAGCCTAAGTGAGATATTTAATAAATCCTCCTAAATTAATTATGTGAACTAAATCTTAGAAGATAAAGGATTAATACAATAACTACCATACCTATTAATCTAAAGGAAGAAAACCCTAGGAGATATAACAATTGTAAAAGATTTGATTGTCCTTCTAATGAATTTATTAAGGATATCTATGGGAGAAATCATGACCATAGAAGAAGAAATGAACCTTCTGATGAGTCAAATAAAAATGATGATCTTGATAGGTTTAGTGAGGAGGAAAGACCTAAGAAGCATCAAGAGAGAGAGAGAGAGAACATATCTCTAATGTGAAACTTGATGTTCTAATTTTTTATGATAGCTTTAATTCTAAGGATTACATAGACTAGAAAACTAGTATAGGTGATTATTTTGATAAGAACCTAATGAATGAGCAAAGAAAATATCAATCTATTAAAACTAAACTCACCAATACTACTCGCAAGTTTCTTAGAAACTTAGAGCAATAATATGTTTACACTGATGAAGAGGCATCTTAAACTTGAAGAAACCTTAAGGTTAGGTTTTATAATAGGTTTGTTCTAATAACCTATAATGTTGAATTATTAAATAAATGATAAAAATATTCCCAAGGTGGTATATCTATTGAGGAGTACATTAAAAAGTTCAAGGATTATAAACTTATGTGTGATATAGATGAACCAAAACATGTACCACTCTTTCATTTTAGGATAAGTTTAAAAGAAAACATATGTGCTGAGCCTTACATGAGAAATATTAATTCCTTAGAGAAAGCCTATCATATAGTTGGAAATGCAAAAAATAGTAAAGCTTTCTATTTTAAGAGAAATGATAACTAGCTCCTCCAAAGGTCCACAACACTATTTTTCAAGCCACTCATACTCGTACTTCATCTTCCCTCTCCAAAATAGTTTCGAAATCTCCCAAACCCAAATTATCATACACTTCTTAAAACCTTTTGTCAAGCCAACCCACTTAGTTCTAAACCACCCAAACTAAATTTCCTATTGTAAGCATCCTAAAAAGAGAAATGTAGTCATTAATTGCCTAAAAAGAGACATGATTATGAATGTAGATAATATTAATGAAAAAGAAGAGTCAAAAGAAGAAAAAACATAATGCTTAATTAGGAAGCAAGGTAAAAATTAAAAAAATATGAAAAATTTAATGGTTTTAATGGTTAGGTGCACTCTTACATCCTTACTATCACAAGATGACTAGAAGAACAACATTTTTAGTACTAGCATAAACATTAAAGGACAATCATTTAAGATGTTCAATATTCTCTAAAGCTATTAAGAGAATAAGAGCTTCTCTATTAAAACATCCATCACGATTACATGTACTCATGAAATTGGATAGGTATAATGATGAGGTTTTATGTGATATGTACCAATGCAACTAGATTATATTATCTTATCCTTTGAAGATAATTACTTTTTGATAAGCACACAATTTTTAATGGTAAAACTAACACGTGTTATTTTATTCATGAAAAAATACCATCACATTGCACCTTGTCTCACTTCATAAGAAACCCTAAGAACTTAAGCCTAACAAATCTATAAAAAATTCTAAGCCTAAGGACAAGAAAAAGGAAACACAAAGAATTTGAACTTTGTTGTAGTACCCTAGGTTAGGAAGACACTTGATCAAGGAGGTTTAGTTTGAATTCTTATCATTAAGGAATTTGAAACCACCTTACTAGACTCACCACTTTATATAAGCCTTATTAAATGAAGTTTTTGTCAATTTTATGTAATTTCCCTAACACTTTACCTTTTATATGGGATATAGAACACATGATTTACTTAGTTCCCAAAGCAAGCATACCCAACCTTCTCTACTATGGGTTAAACCTAAAATCACAAACTGAGTTAGCCCATCAGGTAGGAGACCTACTTATAAAGGGATTTATCTAAAAAGTATTAGTCTCTATGTTTTCCTTACATTTTTAGTACCCAAAAAGAATAAAACATAGAGGATATATATCAATAATGAGATAACTAACAAAATCATAACAAAATATAGGTTTCTCATTCCCTATTTAGATAAACTCTGATATCAGATATTAGATGCACCATATTTTCTAAGATAGATTTAAAATATAGTTACCACCAAGGATTATGATGGGAGACAAATTAAAGACAATATTTAAACTAAAGATGATTTGTATGATTAGTTGTTGATGTCATTTAAGTTATCAAATGCATCAAGTATATTCAAGAGATTGATGACTCAGGTTTTAAAATTATACTTAAGATAATCTATCATAATATATTTTGATGATGTTTTGGTTTATTGGAAGTCTATTGAAGATCACTTAGATCATTTGTCCAAATTATGTAATACTCTCAGAAAGGAATACTTATCTACGAATCTAAATAAATATGAATTCTTCACAACCTAGGTTACCTAATTTCAATACATAGTTTAGGGTTGTCTGTTGACCTTAGTAATGTTAAGGTAATTACAGAGCGACTCATTCCAAAAGCAATTCAAGACATTAGAAGCTTTCATGATCTAGCCACTTACTATCAATAATTTATTAAAGATGTTGATACTATTGCTATAATGATTATTGATTATACTATGTCTGATAAATTTATGTGGATCAAAATTATAGAATTAGCTTTTAAAAAGTTAAAAGAGACTATGACTAAGGTACCTATTCTAAAATTGGTGAATTTTTCTATTATCTTTGATTTAATCTAGGAATACTATTTTCATCTTTTGTAAAAAACTTAATGATGTTAGAAAAAAATATTTTACATAAGTAAAAGGACTCTATGTCATAGTTTAATCTTTAAGATATTGGTGACATTAATTATTGTCCAAAAAATTTGTCTTATACTTTGATCATGAGGTGGATAGGTTCTTAAATTCCTAATGAGATACTAGTCATAAGCATGCCAAATAGCTCGAGTAGATGTAGGAGTATACATTCATTGTTACACATAAGCCTAACTTAGAAAATAAAGTAGCTGATGCACTTAGTCAACTTGTTCACCTATTGATCATTTTGTTTATAAAAGTTCAAAATTTTTTCTAAATTAAAAAGAAATATTTTAATTGTTCTGACTTTCAACTAATTTATTAAGAAAATAAATCAACTCAAAACCTTTTATCTCCAGCTTTTAGCTTGAAAGAAGGTTACTTATATATCAACAATAAGTTATGTATTCTAAATTTGTTACTTAAAGATTTTTTAGTTTGGGAAATACATGCTAATCTAATCATTTTGGAAGATATAAGACTCTTAAAAAATAAAGATATTTTATTAACCTAGATTGACACATCATATTGCATTTGTTATATTCTAATTTTGCATATATCTAATTATAAAATTTTTAAATTTAAGCCATGGATTTTATATTCCATTACTTATACCTGACAAACCATGGGAGCACATAGGTATGTGTTTTGTACTTTAATTACTTAAGACCTTATCTAGGCGCAACTCTATCCTTATGGTTGTTGATAATTTTTTAAAAATGGCTCATTTTATCCTTTGTCATAAGACATCAGATGTTACCCATATAGTCAAGATTTTTTTAAGAAAATAAATAAATTACATAATGTTTCAATGACAATAGTATCTAATCAAGATGTAAGATTTACTAATTATTTTTAGAAGATGTTATTACATTTACTTGGGACTAAGTTAAAAGATTATTCAACCTACCACCCACAATGGATGGGCAAATAGAATTAATAAATCATTGACTAAGAAATCTTCTTTATGGGTTGATAGGAGAATAACCTAAGATTTACTTTCAACAACAATCATGAGCCAAATTTGCATACAATAATTCTATGAATCATAATATTTTTCTAAGTCCCTTTGAAATTTATTATGATAATAAGCCTAGGTTTCATATTGATTTTATTTTGTTACTAGTGGACTTCAAACTTTTAACTCTTTTTCTTCTTCTGCTTCTTATATCTCTTTATTA
Source organism: Vanilla planifolia (assembly GCA_023846275.1). Taxonomy (NCBI): domain Eukaryota; kingdom Viridiplantae; phylum Streptophyta; class Magnoliopsida; order Asparagales; family Orchidaceae; genus Vanilla; species Vanilla planifolia. Next base: position 23,921,211 of record CM043870.1, read on the forward strand.
CATAAAAAAGTATTAAATAAAATTAATTTAAGTAATGAAAAATATAAGAAACTAATATATTCTTATAGGATTAAGGAATTTTATGAATGAATCTACATTATAATTAAAGTTAGGTCAGGATAATTCCCTCTTAAAACCTATAAGAAATTATAAGTGCATAGAGTTAGAACATTTAGGATTGTTCGAAGACTAAGAACTAATGCATACGTGTTGGATTTTTTAGAAGAGTATGAGATTTGTGTATCCTTTAATATTAAGGATTTAGTCTCATATAATGTATCACATTCAATACATAGTAAATCATTTGAGCTTGATTCTCTCATATTAAGTGAACCTGTTCCTATCATTATATTAGTCTTAAGAGTTAGCATAATTGTAAAAATTTTTATATCATGAGACAATTCTAACCAAAGATTGTATACTTTGAAAATTATTAGTTCATTGGAAGAGTAAGCCTTTGATCTGGAACTCCTAGTTTATCTATAATTACCTACATCATATTATGCCACACCTATTGGAGCATTACTATACCCATCACCTTGATACCACTAATCTAAGCTCTCTCCCACATAAGGAGAATAACGTAGGAACATTTTGTGTTAGCTCACAAACACACATTTGATGACATTACACTAGTCTCTTTTGAACTTAGAATGGTACTTGAGCTAAATCTTATTTTGATTAATCATCTTTATCAACTATAAGGGTCAACTATGACACTATTTTTCTTTGTAGTTATCTCTGCTATTTTTTCTCTATTCATCCAAGCATATTTTATAGTAAAATATGTCATCATCAATGTTAGTTCTTATGCATGCTTCGCTCATTATCACTTGCTATCTATTATCACCTTGTCATATACTGCTCCTAGTCATTGTCACCTGGTTACCTAACATCACTTGGTTGCCACCATCACCAGGCTGCTCAATGCTCCCCAATCGCTTTACATCACCTGACCACTCGTCAGCCACCCTACCTCTACTTGTCGCTGATCGCATAATCTATGATGTCCATTACTAGCATTGTAGTCATATTATCATTGACGTTTGATATTGAGGTTGCATGATTATATAATTTTTTCCTTTGTCATTATTTTCTCATGCATTTTTATGCTTTGCATTTAGTGTGGTTAACTCATTTGGAGTTAATGTCTTAGAATTTTAAAAATTTTATATATTTTTATATTTTGTATTAAATATGAGTGACCCACTCAGAGTTAATGTCTTAGAATTTAAAGATCTCTTTTAAATTCAAAAATAATTTAACTCTAAGATTATCTTTCTCTATGTTGACTTCTTATCTTTTATATGCTCATGTTTTCATGGTGCATTTAATTCTCTATTTTCTCTTGTATAGTTATTGAGCTCCCTTTCATTTATAAGTAATAGGGGCTCCCTCATTGTGATATTATTGTTGATGAATGAAACTTTTCTTATTTATGTGCTTCTAACTTTATAAGTAAAGAGTGTGCATCCAACTCTAGTTGGAGAGATTCCACCTTCCCTTTCCCTTTTTAGTGACAAGGACTGAAGGTAAGAGGCCTTCCATCGAGAGAGTCAACAACCAAACAAATATCCTCTTTCTTCTATACCCTCAAGTATTCACTCACATTTTCACTCTCTCGACCAAATCACAAACCTCCTCAATAAGGCTCTAAGTCCCAGCTTACTATCTTATTATGCCCTTAATCAAAATTCTCCACTAACCCAAATCTCCATCTCATCATTTTTTTCCATCTTCAGTGCTTATACATCAGTTTCAAAGGGAAACTACAAGCCATCATCACTAAAAAGGTACTCTTTCTATGATTTTTATTTTTAGATTATAATATAAAGTTACGGTTATTCTTTCTTCTATTAAAGAATTTCACATATAATTTATTTTAAATTCTTTATTTTATATGTGTAAAATTAAATATGAAAAAACTACTCAATAGGACTTTATGCTTAACACTTAACGAGTTGCATCTTACTCTACTTAATTATCCATACTATAACTTTGGATGGTAATCTTTGAATAATTCTAAAATATCACACATATCATTTAACCTTAATTAGCTTATAGTATCCCTTAAAAATCTCTAATAATCTATTGATCATCTCTAATCTTATAGGTTTCAAATTAAACCTTAATAATAGTCTAGTTTATCTTACATCACATATTATTTTTTTTCTTTTTACACCATATTTTGCAATATTATAACATACTATATAATGAAAAAATAAAATAAATATGGAAAATAATTGATCAATTTAGTAATGCTAGTGATGTGAAATATGAAAAATAAATAAGAAAAAGAATAAAGAAAGTAGATGAGAAATGAGAAATAAAAAAATAAAAGATAATGCTTGTGACATTAGACTACGTGAGTACTAGATACAATTAAGCCTATAAAAGTTTTGTTATGATAATTTTATTAGTGATGGTACTGATATATCGTGGATATATTATGATTAAAATTTGAAAAGATAAGAATAATTTTATTTGTTTAATGACATTAACTCTAATTGTTATACTTTACTATCACATAAGATGATGTGCTATGATATGATACTACTAACATTATTAGACCTGATATGATATGTGATGAGTTGCTTATTATATGATCTTGTAGTTATAGATCTAATCCACTATGATGTAGATATAATAAGTGATGAGTTACTTATTGTGTGATCTAATAGGCTAGAGATGAGATCTACTATAAGGCAAATATAATGTGATATACTTATAAGCTAGGTCTATGTGCTATAATGTGATATCAGATGATATAATATAAGATATACATATATGTACTTTTATAAACATGATAAGATGAGTTAGAATCTCATGACATAGAATTTATGATCATTTTAGAAATACCTAGGCCTTAATGATAAGTATAAATACTATAAAATAAATAAGAAACAATATTAAAATAAAAAATTAAGAAATATTGGAATCAAAGTAGTTTGAAAAACATATAGAAAGATTAGATTTTAGATGAATAAAATGAATTATAATGGATAAAAAAATGTGTGTGCATGAACATACTTAAAAGTTGCATTTGTGCATTTTTTTATATGTTGATTGTTTTTTACCTTCTTACACTTTGATCAAATACTCTTACTTATATATCATTTTATATCTTGATATCATAATTTTAATAATTTATTTTATATATATTTTTAGATAATGATCATAAAAACTTATTTATAAGTTTTTTATAGTTTATTTAGTTATCATATTTTATTTTATCATATTATTTATATGTAAATTTGCTTACTGAGCTTTTAAGCTCATTATATACTTGTCTTACAAGTCAAAATCCTAATATATCAAGATATGAGAAATTTTAACTCCTAAAGTTTGATACCTTATCATTTAGAAGATTATCATATTTCTATTTATGTATTTTAAAAGACACATGGATGGTTTTATTTTGAGGTGATGTATTTATGTATATAACTATATTTGTATCTTTGATAAACACAGTTAAATCTATAGATTTTTGCCAACACTTCATACACTAATAAAAAAATTATGAATTTTGTTACATAAAAAAGAATTTATAATTGTGATATATTTTAAAAATAGAGTGTTGGTTATGTGGGTTCATTATAGATTTGATTATGTTAAGATTATATTTGTAGATTTCTTATTATCATTAATATTATATATCTCTCATGATTATTATTATTTATTATTAACTTGCACAAAAGCAAAATATGTAGTTTTAGAGGAAAACCATGTTTATTTAACTTTTGAAGTATAGTAGTTTCTTAAGTAAGATTTGAAAAATTAAATGATTTGAGCACAAATTGGAATAGGTATTATTGTCAATCCCACCTGGTTGGATTGTTAGTGTCCTCTAATTACATTTAAATTATGATTACTCTAATCTTAAATTTATTAGAACTAATGTTAAAATGAGATATCATATGGGATGCTACATATACCCTACCAAAATTTGACACTTATATTTATAAATATAGCCTCCATTAATCAATTTTTAGTTAAAAAAAAATATTTACAATTATAAAACTATCCTTACACAACAAATATTTTAATATTTACAAATCTGTCATCTACTAATTTTTTTTAAATTAAGTTAAAATTCTAGAAATTATCATTATTCCCCTCCTAATATTTTAATATTATAATTTTACTCAAACTTTAAAAAATTCATAATAAATTTCTAAGAATTTTATAAATTATAAACTCAATGTCATTGAGTTCATGTTAAAGAATTATTTTTGTTCATATATTTAAATAAAAATTTTGATATTATTGAAGTTTATAATATACTTTCTAAAACACTTCTATTTTTTTTACAATTTTTGTATAAAAATGTATCAAGTTTAACAATACTAGATCAAACTTTTATTGGTTTGATTCTAAGATTTATTCTATCTTAATTAATGTAAAAATGAGAAATGTTATAATAATCTTCCACTTTTGTAAAACTTTCATCTTGAAAGTATGAAAAAGCTATAGGTATTTATTGATTATATTAGCTTCCAGTTTCTATGTAACTTTTTTTTATTTTATATCTCCACAAGACTTTAATTGTGTGAATGATTTTAATCCTTAGTCACTCTTTTATTTATCAAGTATTCTTAATAGTGTCTTTGGGAAAGTCAAAATTTGTTGGATTTCCATAGCTGGATGCATATAGCTAACCACATAGGAGGGATCTAGGTTATACCTTCTCAAAGATAAAACATAAAGCATATCATGTACTCTTACTAGTTGATGAGACAAAGCAATCTAATATGTTATTTGTTGAACTCTTTCTAAGACTTAGAAAGGACCAATAAATTTAGGTTTCAACTTTCTTGAATTACCAAATTTTATCATGCATTTTGTTGAAGTTATTTAAATGAAGACATGCTCTTCCTCTTAAAATTCTACCAATCAATGCTTTGCATCATAGTACTTCATTAGTTGTTGCTAAGTTGTTTTCATTCTATCTTGAGTGATTCTAATCTTTTTATTGCTTCTTTGAAAAACTTAGGACCTTGTAGAATTCTTTTCTTTCCTTCATTCTAACATAAGAGTGATTGACATCTCCTTCCATAAACTTGTTTATATAATGCCATCCTATGCTAGTTTAATAGCCATTATTATAAGCAAACTTCACCAAGGGTAAATAACATTCTTAGTCTCCACCAAAGTACAAGCTTCAATGTCATAATAAATCTTCCAATGTATTTATGGTTTTTTCTATTTGATTATCCATTTGAGGATGAAATATGGTACTAAGTTTTAGATTTGTATTGAATGCTTGATATATTCTTATTTGGAAATAAAAAGTAAATTTAAGATCTGTATATGATATAACAACTTTGGTGCCCCATATAGTTTAATAATTTGGTTCATATAGATGTGGTCTACTTTTTAAACTAAATAAGTAATCTTAACAATAAGAAAGTAAGCAGAACTTATCAAACAATCCATAATTACCAAGATTGAATCAAGACCAAATGGTGATCTAGATAAACCATTCACAAAGTCCATTGCCACGTCTTTGTATTTTCATTATGGCATAGGTAATGGTTGCAAAAATCCCCCAGGCTTTTGTTACTTTCTTTTCACTTGATGATAAATTAAATACTTTTGAACATAATTGAAAACATTTTTCTTCACCCTAGCCACCAATATTTTCTTCTTAACTACAAATACATTTTGTTTTCTCTTAGGTGTATTACATATAAGGTTTTTGAGCTTCTTTTAATAGTAATTATTTCAGTTGTTGATGTGTTGGTATAGAGAGTCTACCATGAAATCAATGTACACCAAACTAATCTAGCTAAAATTTAGATTCCTATCCTTCTTGCTCCTTCTAAATTATCTTTTATAACATAAGAAAGATCCTCAACTTAATCTTTCTTGATTGATAGCAACTTTTTTGGTCTTACTCATAGATGTGCTAGTAAAGCTACATTTCATCAAACAACTACTTCTAGTTGTAGTATATTTATCTCAAAGATCAAATTTTTTCTACTTACAAAACTAAAATACTACTAGCACTAGCTTTTATGCTCACATCCTCTATCACCACATTTACTTTTTTATGATGTCAATTGATCTCTATATCATAATCTTTAATAAGCTCAAGCAACCATCTACATCTACTTAATTCCATCTAAGTAAAGATATATTTTAAACTCTGATGATTAGTTAAAATCACGCATTTAACTTCATACATAGTGCCTTTAGATCTTTAGAGCAAAAACTACAATTGATAATTCAAGGTCATACATAGAATAGTTCTTTTCATGTGGCTTAAGCTATCTAGATGCATAGGTAATTACCTTCTTATCCTGACAATCTTTTGTTCTTTTAGGAAATGTGAATATTGGAGCCACAATCAATTTATTCTACAATATTTGGAAGTTATTTTTTCAGGCTACATCCTACTCAAATTTGGTAACCTTTCATGCTAGGTTTGTTAATGGAGAAGGTACATGAGAGAATCCCTTAACAAATTTCCAATGTTATCACTCAAAAGAAACTTCTAACTTTTGTTATTAAAGTGGGTATTATATTGTCTATAATTGCTAATTTTTTTTATGAATCAATAGAGGTTCTCTCAATACTAATTATACACCCCAAGATCATCACTTTTGATAACCAAAACTTACATTTAGAAAATGTGGCATTTAATTAATTGTCTTAACGTTTGCAATGCCAAATATAAGTATGTAGCATGTTCTTTTGAGGATTTAGTGCAAATCTATATGTCATAATTGAATATAACATTACCTAATTATATCATATGATCATCAAAACTTTAAAATTTTCCTTATATCACACTTGTAGATAATAGAATTGTACCATACAACCTCCTCTTTTTCATATTACTTCAATTTATTCATTTGGTTCGATCTACAAATCCAATGAAACTATTATACCATATTATAATTATATATTGTTATATATGCTCATTCATCCCCTTATATTTTAGTATAGTTTTTATGATCATCCATTATGATCCATGTAATAGTATTGATAATAAACTCTTTAATGTGGATATCATACAATTAAACCAATCAAACTGAATTATTTTATTATTTTTTTATAAAAGTCATTCCATATCTTATTATATTATAAGAACATTATATTTTATTATTTAATTTTGTTAATTATATTGTTTTTTCATAAAACTTAAATAGATCATAAGTATGATACCTATATTGTTCTATATTATTAATCTTTTGTGCAATAGTAACTATGCTTATCATAGTAGTATGATCCAAAAAATCATTTATAATATGAGTAATTCTAACATTCATTACATAGCTTTGCTATAAGCTCATCATACTATGCAATGATATTAGCATATTTGTATTGATACAAGATGATATGTTAAAATCTATTTTAACTCATAAATGATTGAGAAGGGCTTAGGTTTAAGCAATACATCCATACAAGAGCCTATCCAAATGTGCTATAGGTTTAGAATTAAAAATTTTAGGATCATTGAGTAAGTAAAAATATTTTCAAAAGTCAAAGACTTGTACTGATTTTAACATAAGAGATCTCAACTTAAAAGAAAAGTGATTTTATCAAACACACCAAAGTACTCACATTGGTGGTGATATGATAAGATACATACTCAAGTAGAGTTTATAGAAGGCCAAACATGGAATCATATAATCGCATGTATGAATAAGAAAATTGGATGCGATGATGAAGTTCCAAAATGTTGAAACAAGTGGTGTTTCCTAGTGATTTAACACTTTTGTGAATGTTAAACAATTGGTCAAGATCTCCATTTTTAAGCCACTCACTTGCCTTCCTAAAATACCTTCGAAATCACACCATTAGAGTTTTCACACATAGCGTGCTCATGTCACACAAGCTTGACAGTAACAATTCTTTTCTTCATTCAAAAATATTCATCTTCATCATTTGCTTATATTATGGTGAGCACCCCTATTTAAAAATAAACTCAAGAGTATAACAGTAACTTGTTAACCTAGAAATGTAAAAAACATTTAAGGCTAATAAAGGATATATTTTTGAATTTTAAAAGATATTTTATAATTTTAATAATCAACATAAATTATAAAAAAATAATTTGAATTTTACCAAAAATAATTGAAACAAATTGACATTAAAAGATGAATAATTAATTAACATAAGCAGTTCTTAAAGAGGCCTTGGTTTTGGGCGACAATAATATAAAGCAGTGACATGACGGAGGCAAGACTGGTGTGGCATAGATAGAAAGTGCGATACTTCTAGTCTAGTTTTTAGGTAGGTGCTGGTCAGGTGGAATAGCATAAGTTGGTGAGGGCAGGCGGGTTGATGCTAGTCAGAATGGATAGAGAGGGTACGTCAGAAGTTGCAGGTTAGCGTGGGTAATCAACCAAGTTCACAGGTTAGTTAAGGCCATCTAGGTGGGCATGGGTGGTGGCTATGATTGCTGATGGTGGTAGTAATAGTGGCAGACTATGACAGACGGTGGTGGAAACAACCCAAAACCCAATTGTAAGCTTTTTCAAGAAAGTTTTAACAAAATTTTGCACTACAAGACTTATGGGATGACTAAAGTGATGGTCTGTACTTAATATGAAGCTATACATCCAAAACATCATCAATTGTTCTTCAAATGACTTAAACTAAATAGTATATATAAATAACTTGATGAACTGATGAAAACAAATTGAAATGTATAATAAATAAGGATCAAATATAATTAACCCTTATAATAGTAATAATAACAGAGACTAATAAAAATTAGTACACCTCTAAGTGATGTACTAAATGCTATTATGTCATCCCCCATAGGTGAGAAAGAGTTCAACTCCATTAAACTTACACAAAATCTATGTTATGGCATTGATTTTGTTATCGCTATCTATAATAATCTTACATGATTGATCTTTAATTCTAATGAAGATACTAAAGATGTTAGTTGATCACAAATCTTTAGATGATTTTGGTGTAATTAAAATGCATCTTATAATAGGTATGGATTATTCAATATAGTAAAGATTTTTACCTAATACTTATAATTCTTCTTTAACCTCTTCTTTCTCAACTTCAATACATTCTTCTACCTATTCTTTTATGTCTATTTATTGAGCTCTCTTATGATGCTAGGTAGTGACATGCCCTCTCTCATGACAACGTTAACACAAACTCTGAAACTAGTGTATAATTTGTTTGCAGGTTGGATTCGACTGGTTGGTGGTATGGGTGGAGGGATGTAGGTTGCTCATGGAGTAAAAGTAATAAGAATAGAAGAAGTAGTGGTATGAGTTTGAGGGAAAGAAGTGGTTGAAGGAAACTTACTCTTATGAGCAATCAATCCTCTAAATCTTTCTACATCATGGGCCACTTTATATGCCTTTACTAAGCTAGTAATATTTCTCAAATATAACTCAGATTGAATAAACTCTCTAAGCCTAGCTAAAAATCAAGACAATACTATTTGATCTAGCTCTTATACACAACATCTAGGTAATAATTCTTAAATTTAGCAATGTGCTCATCAACAATCTTTGAACATTAGGATAGACATTATCATTTATCAAAATGTTTACTGAATAAGAGGTGTGTACATATTTAGCTCGTAGAAAAATCTTGAGTTTTTCTCATGATTAGGGTAATGCTCGATGTTCATCAAGATATCACTTTTCTAATGTGTGAACAAATAATCTAGCATATGATGCAAGCTTAGTTTTTGTAAATTAGTACTTTTGATGCTCACTAAGATCTATGAATCAAAATAATGTTCTATTCATATTTACTAATCCTAATATGCTTGAAGGTCTAAATTATCATCAAATGCAGAGACTTTTATTTTAACTATGTAAACTTGGTGATCATCATCCCTATCGTGTCTTCTATCATAGGTATGTGAAGTATCTCAATGCCTAGGTCAATATTTCAGTTGGCTAGATTCATTTTGCCTAACTTTGGAGTCACTTGTCATAGACGTACTTAATCTATTGGTTCCACCTGATCTACTATATATACGTTATTCAAATTGGACTATACGTCATTCTATGGCTAGTCTTAGATCTTGCATTAAATGAGTTTGTTCTAAAATTGCATGTTATACTATTAGGTCCATGGTTGGTCGTAATGATTAAGAATTAGACATTTTAAGATATTTTTTTAACCAAGTGGTCATGAATTATAGGGTCGAAAAAAAATTCTTGATTTAAGATCATAAAAAACAAATAAATCTTAAAATATAATAATGAGAGACCATATAAATAAAAACATATTGTAGCATCAAACTTAAAAATTAATTTTTTTAATAACTTCTAGCAATTAAAATAAATGTGCAAAATAAAATGATGATTATGTAATAATAAATTAAAAAACATGAAGTTCATAAAACTAACTATGCATTGATACCAGAGTTGATATAGGATGATATGTTAAAATTTATTTTGACTTATAGACAATTGATGAAGACTTAAGTTTAAGCAATATATCCATACAAGAGCTTACCTTAAGGTGTTATAACTTTAGAATAAAAAATCTTAGGATGAATGAGTAAGTAAGAACTTTTGTAAATGCCAAGGACTTGCACTTGTTTAAGGGTTCTCAACCTAAAAAAAGTGATTTTATCAACAAACACTTAAGTACTCATATTGATTGTGAAGTAGTAAGGTACGAACTCAAGTGCACTTTTTAAAAAGACCAAACAAGGAATCACACAGTCACATGCATGAACAAGAAAATTGGATGTGACATTTAATTTTCAAAAAATTCAAATAAATGGTGAAGAACTTTCCTAGTAATTTAACAATTTTGTGAATGTTATATAATAGATTAAGGTCTCTCCTTTTAAGCTTCTTACTTACTTCCCAAGGCACCTCTAGAATCACATCGTTAGATTTTTTGCACATAACACACTCATATCACGCAAGCTTGGTGGCAATAATTTTTTATTACATTCAAAAATATTCAACTTCATCATTTTTTTATAATATGATAGGCATCCCTATTTATAGAGATCTTGAGATTATAAATGACATTTATCACTACTAAGGGACATATTTTAGAATTCTAAAAATCACTAAAAATTATAAAAATAATTTGAATTTTTCCAAAAAAAATTGAAAAGCTTGACTTGCAAAATTACAAAATTAATTAACATAAGTAGTTTCCAAATAGGTCGTACATTTCAGGCAATGGTAACATTGAGCAATGAAATAATGGAGACACGATCGATGTAGCACAGTTCTACATTGGTCAAAATAGATAGAGTTGGTCATTACGGGTGATGAGTCAGCATTGGTCAAGCAAACCAACCAGGTTCATGGGTTAGTGCAACTCATCCAAGCCATGCGAGTAAGTGCGAGAGGTGATTACTACGATTGACAGTGACTGTAACGATGACAAACAATGGTTGACAACTTGAAAATGACCAAAATTTAATTTTAAGCCTTTTTTATGTAATTTTCAACCAAATTTTGCATTAACAAACTTATGGAATGGTTGAAGGGATGATCTATATTGAATATAAAGCTAAAACTATTTGAAAAGTTGTAATTATTCTTCAAACAGTTTAAACTAAATCGTATGTGCAAATAACTTAATGAACTAATAAAAATAAACTAAAATGTATAATAAATAAGAGTCGACTATAATTGGCCTGCACAACGATAATGATAATAGAGACTAATGAGTAGTACAGGAGCCAATCCAAGCACGACTCCTAATCCAAATAGGACTAGTGCTCCTCTTAGTGGAACCTCTGCATGATCTATTGAGTGCTTCTACGTCATGTATGTCATGCTCTTATGAAAAACTCAATGCCTCCTCCACCTCTAAGATACTGAGCACCATATAAAGAGAAAGCAGTTTTAAAACTTACCTTCTTGATGATGTTGTTTATATGAATAACTATCCACAAAAAGCATTGTAGCTGTATCTTCTCTTAATCTTCTTGGCATAAAACAACTCATCAAAGCAACCGATGCTTCACTTGGACATTGTTCCTCCTCTACTCAACCAACTTATTTATAGGTTGTGCCAAATGTGTGCTCGGGATCAAATAAGAGTTTACTAAAGAATACCTCCAAACAAGCTCTGTTAGGTGCACACGATCATAGATAATATTTGTAATGAAGATGTTGCCCTAAGCTTTATTTATCATTGTAAATGAAGTTTCTACCTCTTATTCACATGGAAATATTTTGTGTTCAACCCTCTAACTTCTAAAATTATAGATGTATTCTCCACATTTTTTATTTCTTTCTATGCTAACATTTAGAAATTGTAAATATACCACATCAACATCTGATATTCTAAAATTTACGATGCCATCCTCTACTAATAGGTTTTGTTTTAAGCCAAAATTTTTATAATTATAAATCAACCCTTCATAACGAACATTCTAATATATACAAATCTATTATCCACTAATCAGTTTTGATCTAAGATAAAATTCTTGAAATTATAATTATACCCTAAATAACATTTTAAAATTATAATTATATTGAAATCATAAAAACATTCATAATAAATTTGGTAGGCTTTCAAAAAATTACAAACTTAGTGTCGTTGAGTTTGTTTTAGAGAACTCTTTATGTTGATTTATTTAAACAATAATTTTATTGTTGTTAAAATTTATGACATACATTCTAAAGCTCTCTTATTGTTTTAATAATTTTAGGTACAAAAATATATCAAATTTAATTGTACTTTATCAAACCCTTATTGGCTTGATTCTAATGTTTTTTTTATCTTAATCGAGATAAAAATGAGAAATATTCTGTAAACTTTTGAAATATTTAAATGGTTGGCATAAATAATACGAGTTGAAAAAAATATATGCAATAAAAAAATTCCATAGTGATCATGACGAAGACTTTAAAAATAAATAATTTGAATACTTTTATGTAGAATTTTAAATTAAACAATTTTTTTTATCACCTTTTATATCTCCGAAAAAAGTAATGTTGTTAAAAGAAATAGTAGAATATTAGTTAAAAGGATAAGAATGATGCTTAATCAGTACAATTCAAATATTTTTTGACCAAAATGGTATTTTCACTTACTACATTTTAAATCATGTTTCAATTAGACCCTTAATTAACAAGACAAACTTATGATTTATTAAAGGAAAGGAAAACAATAATTTCATATTTTAAAAAAGTGTTATGATTAAAAATGGAAAATATCTAATAAAACAATTGAACTCTAAATTAGATGAATTATTTTTTAAGATATTATAGTCATAACAAAGATTATAAACTATTTAACAAAAATACTTTAATAGTGGAAGAAATCATTCACAGTATTTGAAGAATTTGACTTTATTAAGCAAACAAAAAAATCAATGAAGTAGAAAACTACTAAAGATTCAATCTAAAAGAAAGAATGAATTGAATGAGAAAAAGATATACTTAAACAAAAAAAAAAAAAAAAAAAAAAAAAAAAAAAAAAAGATATACTTAAACCTATAAATGAACTTGTAAAGATTGGGATTATGATAAAAATCACCCAAATGAAGTCAACATAGATGAATCATCAAACTAGATTCAAAGTTGAGCAACATGAAAGAGAGAACTAAACAATTATACTTTTCTATGAGAAATTAAAACAAAAATACTAGAAAAAGGATTAGGATATGAATTTTGGTACTTAGCAATGTAGGAAGAAATAAATTAATTCATTAGAAATTATATTTTAGAATTAATTGCTATCCCCAATTAGTAGAAAAACCAATTAGGCTTTTAAGAATAATTAAATGATAATGAAATAATAATTAGAAATAAAGGAACACTTGTAGCTAAAACCTATATCCAAATCAAAGGAATTGATTTTGAGGAAAAGTTTCCACAAGTCATAAGTTTGGAAGTAATTAACTCTTAATAGAATTTGTATGCTATAAAGGGTTTGAATTGTTCCAAATGGACATCAAAACTACATTCTAAAATGAAATAATCAAAGAAGAATTATATGTGGAACAACTACAAGGTTTTGAAGATTATAACTATCCAAACTATGCATACAAACTTAGAAAAGCTTTATACCGGTTGAGACAAGCACCAATAATTTGGTACGACCACTTAAGTAAATTCATACTTAGCAATAATTTCAAAAACAAAAATGTGAATAGTATATTATTTATAAAGAAACAAAGTGAAGAATTACTAAATAGTCAAATATATGTAAACAACATTATATTTGGATGAATCAATTGAAATTTATGTGAAGAATTTTCAAAGATAATAAGTAAGAAATTTGAAATTAGTATGATGGTTGAATTACCCTTTTTTCCTAAATAACTTACTTTTCTCTCAATATCTTACATATATTAAACACCTTTTTGGTCTTTCATCTCTATAAAGGTCCTCTATCCAATTAATCATATTATATCATATTAACTCTTATATAAATTTTATTATGTAGCATCATTTAGTTATTGCACTATTTATTTGATTGTAATACAATAATTATATTATGTTTATTAATATTTTTCATAAGTGTTATTTTTAGATTATATGTCTAAAGTACAATTAGGATAATTTATGCTGAGAATTCAATCTTGTGACTTGAGAAATTTAACAATGATGTTTGAGTGTTAATCTTAATCAATATTAAGAGAAACACAAGTTCAAGCAACACAAGGAGAAGATTTTTTATTGAGTCTATTTTGATAATTAAGATGTTAAAACTATAATAATTTACTTAAGACATTTAATATTTTCTTAATATATATATTTTATCCTATTTATTATAAATTATTTGCCTTAGAATAGTACATTCATAGTGAGTTACATCACATGTTAAAACAAAATCAAGATACATTTGAAAAAAGAATGAATATAATAAGATTTGTATTGACTAAACTAATTATCTTTATAGGATGAATTTATTTCATTATGTAATATGATCAGTAAATATTTGGATTACATAAAGCTTTAGCTTACTTTGGGTGAACTAATTATCCTAGAACAATGAGATCATCATACAACACGAATAATAAATTGTTGGATGGAGCAAAGTGTTGATTAAGAGCAATCTTGAGTAATATAACTATTTTATGCTTTTTATATCAATATAATATACATCATGCAAAATATTGGTCATTTATTGGAAGATCTAATTTGAGGTTAAACATTTGTGAAATTCATACGTTACTATATTACTTTTAGTACTCATATGATAATTTTATTAAGAGGATCAACTAAGGGATCATATCAAGTAATAAGAAACATTAGAATTTGTCATTTTATCATATAAGTACAATCTTTATATAGTATAAGTATGTCACCCATGTTGAGCTAATTATAGTCAAATTATCGTGTTGTATGATTATTGTATCTATCTAGTGAAAGTTAAGAACCTAGGCTTTCAGTTAACCTTTTTAGTCATAAAGTATGATATTTGTTTCATACAGTATCATACCATTTCACTTAAAGCCTGTCTTAAAACTTAGTTAAATATTTGACAGATTTGTATCATAATAATACAATACCTTTATCGTAGTAATATAATGCCTGTTGATTAGTGTAAATATGCTATTGTAGAACCTATTATTGTATACGATTATTTATCATGTAACTTTTTCTTGAGGGTTCAAAATTTTAGATTTGTTCAGTTATTTTCCAGTTGTATTGCACTATGTTCCCATCATATCTATATAATCTTTTTTCATAGTAAAAATAAATTAGTCAAATTATTATGATCGATTGGATGATGTTGTCAATGATGCATCTTATATGTATGATCCAATGGATTATATAGTATAATTTGTTCAGGAATTAAATAATGACTAGTTTAATTACTTTTTCATATAGTCGTTTAAGGGTGTTTTAGAGATATTAGAGAGCATTCTCAAGAGTATTTAAAAGTATCTAAATATGATAAAAGAGCCAATGTTTCACTTTTTTATTATTTGAAAGAGATCTCCATTATAACCATCATACACTTAAAGAAGGATTTAGAGAAAGGAAGGGTTGCAATTTTCTCTGTTTTCATCATGTCATTGACTGAAGTTACAAACTTTTCTTTAGTTTATTTTCTAGAGTTTATGGCACATTTTTCCATATTAGTATAGTATACCTCTTGCTATATTAGAGTTTAGATCGAAATGCTTGAAACTGTTTATGAACATTTTAATCATTCTACAACATAACAAGTTTTTCTTAACTTAATAACTATTTTAAAATAAGTATTATAAGAGAAATTAATATTTAAAAGAAAATATTTCATTGTTATATATTATTAAACAATTTGAATTTGTTTGAAATTTATTTAAATTTGTAATTTAGATAATTCACCCCTCTTGTGAATATCATGCTCCCATAATTTACATGTTACACACATTGACCTTTGCTCCATTTTCCTGTTAGCTTTGTTAAATCATTTCCTTCAACTCTAAGGTTTCATCAACTCTATTAGAACCATTTTCATTAATATGTTATCCTATTGACTATATTATCATTACATACTGGCCTCATAACACTACTTGTTCACTATTGAAATACTATTGGCTCCAAAATCACTTCTTAAGAATCTTATACCAGATAAATGCCTAATTCAAGCACAATACATAAGTGATAACAATCAACCAAAAGTTTGATCTATTTAGTAATCAGATACATTTTTAGATATATTAGCACTTTAACTTATTCAATATCAAATTTGGGATTATTCTATAAGTGCATCTTACTAAGTTTTCTTTTAGTTTTGAACAAGGAGATGAGAATTGAAGGGAGCTTTTTGGGCAATAAAATAAGTGAAAAGACTTGGGGGGAAGGGGGCGTTCGAGAGCCCTTGTCAATAACAAAGGTGCTCTTCAAGTCTAAGAAGGTAGATTCTTTATAGTTCTACACAGGGTTCTAAATTTGTATAAGTCTATTATGTTATTGATGATAAATGGATGTAATCCTACCTATTTTATAGCTTATTTTAACTTTAGCTTATGATGCCAAACATTAACCATCATACTCAGAAACACAACAAAAATTATTTGTTAAAAACTCACACAAAGTGTTATGATACAATTTTAAATAAGATTTACTCACATATCAGTTTCATTCTATTCTAATCAAAATAAGTGATATAAGCATAAAGTAAGTAAACAAAAATGTAAAAACTTTTAATCCTCTTATTAAATACTCAATGAGGATTATTATTAAGAAACTATTAAAATGGATTTGAGCATACTTATGTATCTAATATCGCAATTAAAAGATATTAACAAATGAAATATCAAAGTCTGTCATTATAGACATGTAAAATATTAAAGTGAAAATAATCACAAGAATAATGACATTATAAATACGGGTGTGGGACAAATGGGATTAGAGGGCAAACTTAAAACTAGTACAATAATATATTTCTCTCCATACTTATAATCTAAAAGATTCTCAATAATTAACACTTATAGAATTCAAGCATCTCTAAAAGGATAATATTGGAGTAGCCACAATTAACCATCGATCAACTAAACTATCTTGCCCTTAGCTTCTAAAAGTCTAGATTAGAATTGAATAAATAATAGGTAAGACAATCGAATAGAGGGATCACCAATTCTAATAAAGGTAATATGTTGAACTTTAATATTAAAAACTCATAGTAAATTGATTGATATAATTGATATGGGCACTTATCCTACAATAAAAAAGCAATAATAAAAATCATAATTGTTTTCCATTGTTTAAGGTTAAGGTTGACCAATATTAAACCAACATGGGACATAAAGGGGTCTAAGAATAATCAAGAGATAAAAATTTTAGAAGATGAGAAAGATCTGACTTTCAAAAAGTTCACAAGTATTTCAAAATATAATTACACTTAATAAATATTAACAAAACTCTGAAACCCGTAAACTTGTTCGTTTAAAAACAAAAAGTTGAACTTGCCATTTTGAGAATCTAAACTTTTTTGAATGTTATGTGTGATCTTTTATAGACGGTTTAGTATTTGTTTGTACATTTTTCTTTGATGCTTATTGATGATCTTTTTGGTTCATTTTGATTGCATAATGCTTAATGTTTTTGATGTATATGGAGTAGGATTGGGTCGTATGATAGAATGATGTAATTATTTTGGTTAAATGAAATGAAAAGTACGTCAAAAGAACTTAAATGAGGAATAAAGTTTAGAAAATAAAGAAAACAAATTAAGATTCACTCACCAAAGTGAACCCAAAAAGAGGCCATCAAACTAACTCAAGCTCTCAAGCTACAAAATAATAACTTTCTTTTGTCATAACTATTTCACAATTTATCCACTCATGAGAGATTCTTTAAATAAGAGATTATAGGTAATTATTTAATAAAAAAATTTCTACCTACTTCTTGAATACTTTCTTACCCACATAATTCTTTAATACAAAAACATATTTTATACCTACTTTTTAGAAGCTTTTAATATTTTGGATACATTTATGTGTCACTCACTCATCATGAATCACCTACTATCACTTTGATTTTATATCTCTAATTAATTAATTATTTTAAAAGCTTTATTTTAGATTAAAAATATTGATTAATATATTACATGATTTCTTAATTTATTTCTCATTAATTAGCTCATAACAAACTTCATTAAGCAATGATTACCTCTCCTTATCATGGATTATGTGATGGACTACAATAAACATATTTTCATGCAACTTAAGCCCATATTACACTTTCTCTTCATGCACTTCAAGATCTTTATGATCATATTTAATTTCTTGTTTCTATCTTACATCATTCCTCCCTAACAAAAAAAAAACTCTACTCTATAGAGTTAAAGTGAAGATAGTCTTCAACAAACTTTGATGTTGACTTGACATGTTCATGCTTTCTGCACCATAAATCTTCAATGGTTAGTTCTTTTAACCATCTTTTAATAAATTTGTATGAATATCTTATACTCAAAATCTCATCAATAAGAACACCATCTTCAAAAAAGTTTGATTGTATCGATAATGACAATAGTTTTTTGAATCACCTACATAACTGTTAGTTTGTAACTCATCACATTTAAATTTTATTTTGTGTGCTTGATCATCTTCAGTGTTGAATACTAGGCTAGTAAACATATCCTTTGTCAATTCAAAAATATATATGTCATCACACCTCTCATAGGGTTGAACCACTTTCACTTGCTGAATATCTTCAACAAGAGATATTAAAGTGCTATACACATGGGTTTATAGGTCATTTCTCCAACTTTGGAACTGACTTTTCATTTCATTTTTAAAAATTTACAATTTTTCATGCATTTCTTCTCGTCATTGATTTATGTTTTGAAGCAAGTTTTGTACTAAATTTGTCAAGCTTTTGATTTGTTCTTTTCTTGTAACTTTTAGTGTCATTTGCTTATGTTAAGCTTATAAATAGCGAAGAACCAAAAATCAAACATTGATTTGATGAAGCTATTAGGATCTTCTCCTTTTCTTTAAGGTGCTTTATTCTTCCAAAACAATTGTAAAGTTCTTTGCTTTGATACCAAATTAATGTAGATGGAGTAGGCTAGGGTCATGGGATGAAATGATGTTAATTGCTTGGGTTAAATGGAAAAGAAAATATGACAAAAGGGCTTAAATGAGGAGTAGAGTTTAAAAAAAAGAAGAAAATAAAGATTCACTCATCAAGGTGAACCTTAGAGAAGGCTACTAGACCAACTCAAGCACTCAATTCACATAATAATTCACTTTTTTGTCCCCACTAGTTCACCATTCATTCATGAAATGTCCTTTAAGTAAAAGATTATAAGTAATTATTTAATATAAAAAATAAACTTTTTATCTACTTTTTAAGGACTTTTATGCCTACATAATTCTTTAAGATAAAAGCATGCTTCATACTTATGTTTTTGAAGACTTTGAGTATTTTAAACACTTTTATTAATGTGCTCTCAAGATGTGCACCTATCACCACTTTGACTTCATACCTGTAATTACTTAACTATTTTAGAAGCTTTAGTTTAGACTAAAAAAGTTAAGTTAATTTATTTAATATTTTTTTAATTTATTCCTCCTTAATTAGCCTATAATAAACTCCATTAAGCTACGACTATCTCTCCTTATCATGAGTTATGTGATGGCCTAAGATAAACATTTTTTTTATACAACTTAAGACCATATTAGACTTTCTCTTCATATACTTTATAATCTTTACAATCATATTTAATTTGTTCCTATTCTACATCAATTTTATTTAGTAAATCTTTTAATTTTTATGAATATTACTGATAAGAAATAATTTTAGAGAATGACTTAAACTAATTGGAATATATAAGGTTAATAATGGATCACCCAGTTAGATATTAGATAAATCAAAACATGATGTTCCATTTTTCACTAATTTTGTTTTTTGGGCTTATCTTTTTGATATATGTTCCAAATTGTGTGATTTGTAGCATTGAAAAATAAAAAAATTCTACAATTTTTTATTAATCGTTTAACAAATATTTAAATGCATTTAGAAAAAAGTGTACTCAATAAAAATCATAAATTCTTACATATGTAACTAAATTTATATTATGCTTATTTCAAATTAGTTTTTTATGAAATTTTATATTGTTGAATTTTGTTGCCATTTTAGGAAGGTCATGAAGTCTTCTAATTCTAAAGAATATTATGTAATAAGATCTAAGGGTGGCTTTCATTTTAAATTTAGTTTAAAAAAAATTTCTTTTTTCTTACTCTCTTGACAACAAACACAATGATGGAGTTAATGGACTTAGGTGATGAAAATTACTTATGATCTCCAACACTTGTTCAAATTATGAAATTACTACAAGTGAATTGCAAAGCAATTATTTCTAACTTTTCCACATCATTTTCTCATTGATCATAACTACACGAACCCATCCTATAGCTTGAGATCTGTTATTGTTGACACATAAAAGGTTTGCTATTCGTTACTCCTTCAAAGTAATATTAGAAACAAAAATTGCTAGGTTCCATTCAATATAATGATTTGTGATTGCCAAACCTTGCATAGGCTCAAACATAATACATACACAAAGAACTCTAATCCTAGGAACAAAGTCATAGGTAAACATAATGAGGAGGACACTACCTTAATAAGGGTGATTGTAAAACTCATATATAATTATCATAACAAACTATATATTATTTTAAAGTATAAAAGATAATAAATAATTTTAAATATTTAGACAAACCAACTATATATATATATATATATATATATATATATATATATATATATATATATATATATATATATATATATATATATATATATATATATATATATATATATATATATATATATACATACATACATACATACATACATACACAGACACACACATAAATACATACAAAAATTCAAAACTAATATAAGCAAAATATAACGTATAATAGTAAGGTAATAGAATTCACGATCTCTCTCATATGATGAAACCCTCATCAATTCATATGAAATATTACCCTAATGCCCATCTTTATAAATGTGAATGACATAATATATTCATATCAAATATGAATGAGCTTCCAAAAACACAATAAATAAATTACTATATAAACAACATAATATTTAAATTATAAAATCATAATGCCTAGGTATCCAATAACAAATTAGTTTCATATTATAGCATCTACAAAAAAAAGAATGGACATATAAACAAATACAAGTAAATTTTTCTATTCATTTACAAATATACATGCATATATATATATATATATATATATATATATATATATATATATATATATTCATGTTAAATTATGTATTAGTTATATTTGTTCATATTTATCATTGATTCATTACCAATAATGTTTCTTATTAAGCACCTTATTTCTTATATATGATTATTATTTTAGCTCCATAACATATGACACCTCATATCAATGTATCATATTATATATTGGTAACTCATGACTCATACTAACTTATCATATTATATAGCTATAGATCATTATCTACAACATATTTAAATCATTCATAACTAATCATATATTTTAATATAGCTTTAGAACCATATCTATCAAGCCATACATAATGTTTTAGTAACATAGGAGGTCATA
Source organism: Vanilla planifolia (assembly GCA_023846275.1). Classification (NCBI taxonomy): domain Eukaryota; kingdom Viridiplantae; phylum Streptophyta; class Magnoliopsida; order Asparagales; family Orchidaceae; genus Vanilla; species Vanilla planifolia. The sequence goes on from CM043870.1 coordinate 23,943,166, forward strand.
GCCTCATATCTAATGTTATATCATATTTTAGCATCATCTTAAGCCTACACTTAACAAGTTTATTACAAATTACTAGTAACATAACATCCCATATATAAGGTGTTAGATAATATCATAAGAAAAGACATATCATTATATACTTATTATATTAGTTTTCTAAGATATGTTATATGTCATATCATTTTTTATATCATACAAATTTACTTGTACCATAAGCTTATATTGTTTATATATCATAGAATATATTTTACGCTCCCATTCTTTTATTTTTCTTTCTTTACCATTTAGTAATATTCATCATTACTTTTGATATTATCCACAATGGGTCAAATGAATCACATATTAGTTCAATTAATTATATATATATATATATATATATAATGAAATATCATAGTATGCTACCAAGGTTATATTATTAAAAATAAAAAAGGTCAAACCCTACCTACCTTTTCTATCTGATAAAATAATAGTTATATAAACTTAAGTGTAATTATAGTATAAATATAATAGTAGAGAATACCAATCATCTATTTAAGCAAGGATGATAGTAAAACTTAATTTTATAAACTATTTCTCATATTATAACTAATCATTTTATAATAATAATGCACAAATTATCATATATACATCATATACATTCCATCAAAAGTCTTTGAACATTATACACACTAGGTATAATATTAAAATATATTTAATATAATCATTACTTGTAGGTGATCTTGGTAAACTTATAATAAAATTCACAACAATATTGTTCTACTTTTATTATGGAATTAGTAATTACTATAATGATCCACTTACTTTTTAATGTACTTTTTTTCTTGTCGATAGCTTAAATAGTTTTTAACATATTTTTTCTCATCATTTTTTAAATCATATCACCAATACCTTTATTTTAATTTCTAATATGCTTTATTTCCTCTAATAATTGAAGCAACAAAATAAGGGTGATCATCAAAGACTTAAGGGATTATAACAACCATTACCTATAGCAAAGTAAAAATAAGTAAAATGGTCATGAATTTTGTTATTAATTTGGTCAAATTATAATCAAGTCAAGATTTTATTTTGATAGTAATTGATAAAGAATATTTATTTAGTATAGAGATTTGCCAAAAATTTATATGAGACTATGAAAAGAAATAATGATCAAGAGTGATGAATCGATGAGAAAAAATAAATATAACTTATAATGATTAAAATTATAATATAATATAATAATTTTTAATATGATTGAATTTTATGGAGTTAATGAAATGAAAGAGATTTGATGAGTTAAGATGAAAAATGTAGAAATAAGATAATTAAGAGCGAATGAAAAGACTGGAAAAAATTATATATATGAAATGAATATAAAATGAGAGAATTAAGATAGAAGTTGATCATGTGTTGAAATAAAATTATGTATATAATGATAATTAGAAAGTAGTAAGATGTGATATAGTTGAGTTAAGAATTTTGTAAGAAATAAAAGAAGTTATGAAGAAAGTGAAGTGAATGATAGATTAAATGATGGAAGATGATTGGTGACATGTGATTACAAAAAGGAATATATATATATATATATATATATATATATATATATATATATTGAAAAGTAATGAAATAAGTGTAGATGATTAGTTGATATTGAGAAAGAAAAGATGAAGGAATTGAAATGATTCATGATAAAATGATGAATATAAAATAATGATAAATCAACAATAAAGAGATAGATAATGAAATGAAATATGAGAATAAATAATGATGCGATGAAGAAAGTGAAGTTGAAATTAAGAATATGGAATTTGACTAGAGATTGATGTCGTAACAATGAATGGTTCAAGAAATAAGATTGATGAAGGATATAAAAATTCTATGAGAAAGAGAAATTCCATATACATAATACAATAAGGGTGAGTGCTTATTTATGATATGAATTGAAAATGAGGTTGAGATAGAGTTAAAAGGGTGATGAGAGATGTGTTAGAAATTATACATAATTGCTAAATACTTTTTGTAAAAAGAGAAATTATAAGGTTAATATAACATGAGTATAAATTTTGAAGCATTTTAGTTAGTTAAAAAGTTTTTGTTAAATCTCTTTGTTAAACTGATGGGCAGTGGAAGACAAGAAATTGAGTAGTATGGGAAAATCAAGCTTTCCATACAAAATCTACAACAATGTTTTTAGCAACAATCCATAGTAAAAGTTTGCTCAATCGTACATCTACAACCTAATCATCATCATTTAGCTATAAACTATTGCTTAATGTTATGTTTGATTAAGCCTCCCCACCTTAATTGATAATTTGCTAAGGTTTTAGATGGACCAATTAAGCATTCCTTGATCAAGATTAAGTCAACTTCAACCTATAAAGGAGAACCAAAAATCATTTTTGATAAGGATGAAATTAAAACAATTCCTAAATCTTTAAAATTGGCAATAAAAAGAAAATTTCCTCTAGTAGGCTTTGTATGGAGACAATTAAAAAAGCAATAAACATAATAGGTTTTCAAAGAAAGGTTAAGATCAAATCACTGGACAGTAGGAACACACTAATTAGATTTGAGAAGGAGAACTTCTCCACTGTTGGTTGCACAAATCATGGAATGTAGTAGACTTTCAAATGTGAGTTTTAAAGTGGCATCCATAATTGCACCTTAACACTAAACCTTCTACAGAACCTATTTGGGTATATTTATAACATATATCCATGCAATCATTTAACAAGACAACTTTGTACTCAATAACCTTTGCAATCAGAAAGCCACTTATGGTGGATGCATGAATGTTGAATTTAACATAGCCTAGAATCACAAGAGCTTACATGAAAATTGACTTAGCAAAGGTATTGCTAAAAAAAATTTGAATAATGTAAGAGGATAGTTGTTCAAATGGTTTTCTACAGAAGATATAGTAAGACAATTTGCCATTTTATTGCATCAATTATTGTAAATAGAGACAATCCTCTTCAAACTGTAAGCAAAGTACAACAAAGGTAGACATGCAAACTACCACGGACGAAGCAATCATCTTGTCATTTAGATGAATTAAATAGGGAACAATGACATTTCTGAGAAAGAATTGAATAGATTAATATTAGAGCATAAAGGTTTTGCATTCTCTAAGTATTTGTAGAATGGCTAACAATCTCAAACCCTTTCTTAATCTGACAATGATCACAATTATAAGGTTATTCAAGCTGATCTAAATACAAACTTGAATGAGGATAATGGTAAACCCAAGATGACTGATAATAAAAGGAAACTAACTTCAACAAAATCCTTTGATGACTATGTAGTCATTAAAAAAAGCTATAAGCATGAGAAGCATAGGTCGGTGTTAGATTCTAAAAACCCTCAAGAATAAAGTTAAAAAAATAGAACTAAGGATTTTACTAATAAATTTCATAAAAGAGCAATCAACTCAAGATTAATTCCACTTGACCAAGATGATTTCACTCTTATGTAGACAAGAAGATAAAAACAAAAAACCAAGAAAGGATTTGAGTATAAAACTAGTCTACAGGAAAATCATAGAACCTCAAAAGTAATACAAATTACAAATTAATCACTAATTATTGGATAATAGTTTTATATGAAATATAAGAGGTTTTATAAATTTTAAAATAATTTCTCATCTCAAATGCATAATTAAATCCAATAACACAACACTAGTAACTCTACTAGAACTAATGTCTTAAGAGGAGAAGCTTCCTAGTTTGGCATCTACTTTAGGTTTTTCTCAATACACTAGAAACTTATCTAACAAAATTTTGATACTATGGATAAATAATATTCAATTTGCTAAAATACATGATGATGTTTAATATATTGACTTACATATTGCAAAAGTTGGAAGTAAGATATGCACAAATTATACATTTGCATATGCAAAATGTATAAAGAAAAATAAAAGATTATTATGGAATAGATTATCATTGATTATGACAAATTAAAAGAGCCATGATGAGTTAAGGTGATTTTAATATAATTATCTTCATGAATGAATATAAGGGACCTTCTAGGGCTGCAACTCATGAATTTACATACATTTTAAATTAATGAGGCTTAAAAAATCTTCCTTTTTTGAGATTTTCTTTTACTTGTGTAGGTAGAAGAAAATGAAAATGGGTTTTAAAGAGACTTGATAAAGTACTAATAAATAAGGAATGGATGTAACTTAATTTGACTATAATTGTTCAACACCTTTGTAGCACAGGGTTTGACCACTCCCCACTATTGTTATAAGATCTAAAAGTACGATAGCTTAGTCTTAAATAGTTCATGTTTCAAAATATGTGTACAACACATCAAATATTTCATAAAGTAGGGGTAAAGCTTTGGATAGTTGCAACTCATTAGTCAGACATTTTAGCTTTAGCCTTTAAGTTAAGAAGATTGAAGGAATGTCTTAAATAGTAGTACAAAAATAAATTTGGTGACAACTTTCAAGCCATCAAAAATAAGAAGATGTGGTAAATGATAGAGAAAAGAAGTTAAGAGAGTTAGAAAGAGGAATGTAGGATGAGCTTAAACAAAGCAAACCACCAGCCCATTGAAGAGTTAAATAAAGAAGAAATTTATTGGTGATAGAAAATTGGGTCTAAATGGTTGAAGGATAGAAAGATACTAAAATATTTCATGCATTAATGATGGATAAAAGGGTACAACTCAACACTACTAACATTAAAGACTCAAATGGTCAGACAGTATTGGTTAAGAACAAATATAATAAGAAATAGTATAGTTCTTCAAAGATATTCTCTCTAAGAAAAAGGTAAATCATGATGAAGAAATACTAAGTAATATACTTGAGTTGATTACCAAGGAGGAGAACCTACTCTTTGTAAGAAACATGGAATTGGAGTAAGCCAAAGAAACAACTTTTCAACTAGATAAAGAAAAAACACCAAGGCCAAATGGGTTTAATAACTATTTTTTTATAAAGTGTTGGGACATCATTGCATTAGATGTTTTTCATGCTATAGCAGATTTCATTACTAAAAGTCCAATACCTAAGGGTATTTCCAGTTCAATATAGTGCTCATTTTGAAGTCTCAGAATCATAGATCATTTAAAGAGTTAGACTAATATGTGTATACAACTTTTCTAAAAAGACATTATACAAGTTACCGATGGATTTTGCATAGTTCTTCTAAATATCATTTCTCTTGAGTAATCTTTGTTTATAAATGGAAGAGAGATTTTTAGGAATACACTTGTAGCTCAGGAACTTATTGGATTGCTTAATAAAAAATTAGAGGTAGAAACTACATCATTAACTTGACATAAAAAAATGCTTTTGATAATTTGTCTTAGGAATTCCTCATCAAACTACTCACAAAACTTTAATTTGCAACTTGGTTTAGAAATTTGATTAGCAACATTACTAGTAGTTCATGACTATCTATCATGATTAATGGCTCTCATAATGGTTACTTTCAACTAGCATGAAGATTAAAGCAAGGCAACCCAATTTCTTCATTTTTCTACATTATAGCAATGGAGGCTTTTAGCAAAGCATTAAAGGAATAATTTGAGAAAAGTAATATACTTTATTATGCAACATCAAGAGGTTGTCCTTTGGTCACTCTACTTATGCTAATGATATTATTATCCTCAATAGAGGTGATTTAAGATCTTACAAACATATTAGCAATTTTTTAGAAGGGTTTTAAGAAATGTCAAGAAAGTTACTAAACTCATATAAGTGAAAATTCTATGCTGCTAAAACTATGAAGAAAATAATAATTAAAAGATAGCAAAGGTTATGGGCTTTAAATAGGGCTTTCTTCCCATTTCTTACTTAGATTGTCTCATTTTTATTTATAGAAAGAAATTTATGTACTTTTAGCAATTAATTGAAAAATTATACAACGAGATGGTTGGTTGGAAGAAAAAACTTTTATCCATGGATGGCAGACTCAAATTAGTAATTCAAGTTAAAATTAATAGCAACTTATTAATGACATTAAATCCACCCATTAAAATCATCAATGGAGTGAAAAAGATTATGAAAGGATTTCTATGAGGGGTATTATTTATTTGATTACCTCCTTGTATAAAGACATAACACTATTCGCTTCTTAGCAATATACACTTGCTATTATTCACTTTTGTGCATCATCATTAACATACATAAAGACCATGAAAATCACATTTGACAAGTACATCTACTGTCTCTAGCTTTTGCTCTATCGCTACATTATAACTACAAACTCTATGCTATTTTAGCTAAGTATTTTAGGTTTACAGTGTCGGTTGTGAGGATCCAATCTTTCGATCCTGTTTGTTTTGGTTGTGCTAACAAGAGGCAAACATATACCCAATAAATTTATATAATGATTTATAAAGATGTAAAAATGGTATGGACAATTAAAAATAGATTTGAATATTTACTATATAAGGATGAAAACATGGTTGGAGAAAAATAAGACTTATAATGTTGTGGTAACAAGAAGAGCGATGATTGAGGTGATAAAAGTATATTAAATTCATTTGTCATGATGTAAAAGATATTAAGATTTAACAAGATGTGACTTATGAGAAATACCAATGCAAAATCATGAGGGAAGAGAAAAGATATTGTGAAATAAAGTAATATAAGTGGTTAAAGTTCAATGATATGAACAATCCAAAGGTTATGAAGGTTTAACCTAATTTATGTAATAAAAAAGTCAATAAAAATTTTAGATGAGGTTTATCAATTAAGAATAAAAATATTTTAATATTAAAGTTTTAGTAGCAGAATAAATTTGAGCAAGAAACTATTTGGAAAGTTTAATAAGATATTATAATAAGATATCTAGAATGATTTTGAACTTTGGAGATGAAATTTCTTTAAGGTAATAAGACTATAATAGCTCAAAATTTCCTTAAAGTAATAATTTGTTTAAATGGTATGCAAATAACAATTATTTTTTTTCTTAATATATAAGGTTTGGTATTATAATTTATAGAGTTTTCTTATAAAGCATGCTAATTAATAAAGTGACATGAATTTTAAGGATAATTTTATAATTAGATAGAACTCATTGAGAAGAATCCAATAATAGTATTATTTTGTAATTTGGAAGATCAAATGAATTTTTTATGAATTCTTAAAAGAAATGATTTATTAATTACCCTAAATAAGATGATTAAGTTAATTAATATGCTTAATTAATGATAGAAACTTCCTCTTGTTTGCTTTGCTACTTTTGAGGTCTTCTTATCCATTTTCTTTTGGTTTTGTGGCTATCTTAGTGAGGGAAGAACTATGAGGTAGAGTGTTGGAGAGAAAGGAAGTAAAGGAAAAAGATAAGGAGAAAGTGAAAATAAAGAAAGAAAGAGAAGAAGTTTACCCAAAAATGTTGTGTAATTTAAAGAAAAAAATATTTCTTCTTCTTTACTATGTCGAATGTGAGTCAAACTTGTGACCTTGCCCTCCTCAAGTAGCGATCATTACTTTAGATTGAGAACCTCTTTAGTTAAATATTATGGGCATTAATTTAATAATCATGCTTTCCACTCCTTGTTTAGGAAAGAAGTGAAAGTTAAAGAGAGAAATCTTGGAACATTTGGGAGAAAGCTTAAGAGATTCAATTGGAAACTATTGAATTATGGAAAAATAGGCAAGATAAAAGTTTGAGATAGCTATTGGCCTATTATTCTTTGTAGAAATAGTAGAAATTAAGTGTTGAAAGATTTCATATGTTTATATATGGTATTGAGAGGAATAGTTTCATGTTATTAATGAATCCTTTATAGTCTAGCTATACTTGTGAAGTTCTTACATATTTGAAGGCTTAAATATAATGTTTCATCAAAAGGAAGCATATGAAGAGTTGTATGAAAAAAATAAATGTTAAGAAATATGATAAAGAAACTATTTATGGGAAATATGGAGATTGATGAGAATGCATGCACTTACTAAAATGTATTAAGAATTAAGATAAAGATATTGCTGATTAGGTATGAATCAAGAAGTGATAACATGAGTTATGAGATGTTTAGTTTTTCAACAAGTTAAGGGAGAGCAACAAAGACTTGGGAAATTGTTCCAACCTTTATCAATAATAAAATACAAATGAATAGAAATGAACATGGATTTTATTATTACATTAGACAAATTGCTATCAAGTTATTATTTTATTTGGATAGTAATTAATAGATTGTCAGAATTAACACATTTTTTATTAATAATGATAACCTATTTAGTAAGACAATTAAACAAAATTTATATGCAACTATATAAAGAAAGCAAAGAATAAGAGTAATGAATTAATGAGAAAAAATAAATAAAATTGATAATAATTAAAATCACAATATAATATAATGATTGATAATAGGATTGAAATATATGATGGAGTTTGACTGATGAATGAGAGATAATGAAATATTGAGAATTATAAATAAAGATTTATTATATAAATATAAGATGGAAGGATTGAGATAGAAGTTGATTATGTCAATAAATGAAAGTATGGAATGTAATGGTAATAGTAGAGTAATAAGATGTGATACACATGAGTTGAGAATTTTGTCAAAGATAGATAGAGTAATGACTAAAGAGAAGTGAACGATAGATTGAGTGATAGAAGATGATTTGTGACTTGTGATTATGAAGATGAATATGAAGATATGATTATGAATATATTAATAAGTGATAACATGATTAAAGATAATTAGTTGATATTGAGAAAAAAGATAGAAAGGGAATTGAAATGGTTAATAATAAAGTGACAAATATTTCAAAAATGTCAATTAGTGAATGATAAGGATAGATTGATATAAAATGAAATATAAGAGTAAATTATGATGAGGATAAGAGAGAGAAGATAAAATTAGAAATATGGAGACTGAGTAATGATTGCTGAGATAAGAGTGAAAGATTTAATAAATAAGATAATAAAGATGAGATGTGACAATATTATAATGATGAAAATTAATATACATAAAAAAGGTAATGAGAAAAGGATAACAAAATAAAATAAATTAAGATGATGTAATAAATAAAATAAATATGAGATGGGATAAAAATAAATTGACAATGACACTTGACTTTGAAAAATGAGGGATGATAGGCAAGAAATTTCATAATGCCTGCAATGATATTATGTGAAGATAATCTGTGGAATGATGAAGAAAAGAATGAATAATGATGTCTTTGAGAGTGAAATTTAGATTTGAATAAAAAATTTGACAATATAAATATATGAAAGATAAAGGTACATAAGTGATATGAGAAAGAAAGATGATATATATATATATATGTTTAAATCATACATGTTATATTTCATGAGCATGTATGTGTTCATAATATGTAAGTTTAGAAAGAAAAATCTAGATAAGAAAAAGAAAAATATCAAATAAATCAAATAAATTTAATAATTATGATGTAAGTATATTGTTATATATTGTATATATGATATATTTGGATGCTATGATATTATTCGTATGACATTATTACTAGCATGAATTGATTAATATGCTGTGTTTATTCAATATATTATGACATTCTATTAGCATATAAATTCTAATATGATGTGACATTATGACATGATTTTATTTTTAGCATGGGTTTGGTTGATCCATTATAGCTATTTGATACATTTAATATTTAATTATATAATATATGATATGTCTTTGGTTTGATTAATATTTTATTGTGTTTAATAGATGACTTGCAATGCTCTATATTTTCATATAAATGTGATATGATATCATAACCAAATAAAAACACATAATGAAAAATGAAATAAAAAGGGAATTAAATGGTACCATATTTTATGTTATGTAACTAATGAGTTTATGAAATTTTGCATTAATTGCTATTTAAATATATCACAGGATATATTTTGATGAAATATAAGTTTATTTATGGCATTATTCTATGGCTCAAGATGCATACAACCCATAATGGGTGATTTGGTACTAGAACTCTATATAAGGTGTAGTGAGACATTGTATAATATCGTTTTTTAACATGATATGAGTGACCTTCTATATTTGCATTAACATTTTGTTTATTGCATGATGATGGTGCTAAAATTCTTGTGCTGGTTATGATGATGCTAACATTTTGTGCTAGAGATGAAGAATATGTGTAGAACTCATGCAAAACTAGTGTTAGAATTTGGTGTAGAGCATGATGACTATGTGATATAATGTTAGCTATTGTTGATATTTATGCTTATAAGTAAATGACTATTTATATGTGATATGAGATATCATTATAAGATATGATATGTTGTGGAGTAAGAATAATAATCATAGTCAAATGGATATCCCAGTTAAGCCATCTCATATATGCACATATGATTGTACAAGTATAATGATAACAATTATACTATATGAGGCATACAACTTCTATACATGCCAAAGTATTAAATCACATCTCTTTGATTTAATGGATCATACATGTGTATTAACAAACATCATATTGTACAAAGCTCTCGAGTATTAATATATAATCAATATTGATTATGAGCTCAATTATATATTTATTAAATCATCAAGAAATCTAAAAAATTGAGAAAAATTTTTTGGCACAACTATAGTGAGTCTTCATGCATAGCACGTGGTTCACATAGCACTATGTCACAATGATGATTTTCATTGTTTTGTCTTGTGAATAGTGCTCGTGGGGTGGTCGTTTGACAAGTGCAACAATTTGTGTATGCATGGATAGGCCCTTGATATGCACATTTTATAGAATCTATTATGTTTTATGAAAAACACATGTTTTTGGTGAAAATTAAAATAATATATATTTTGTAATAAAATTTTACATATAAACCATTATATAAAAGGGTAAGAAGGGTGAATGAAGAAATTCTATCTTCTTGAAAAATTTCATCTTCAAAGGACAAATATTTTTTCTTCCTTTTTCTTTAGTTCCTTGTCATTCCCATGCTTTAATTTTGTTGTTGTGATTCTAAGTTAAGGTTTGTTGTCAATGACTCAAGATAAAAATACTTCATAGATAGATGAAGAACTTTTAAAGTTAAATTAGGATCATCATTATATGATCAGAAGATTTATTTTACAAATCTTCTAAGACATCAACTCAATGTTAGATTTCTAAGTTCAACTCCATGTTTGATCACTCAAATGAATTATTTATACGATATGATACAAACATCATACTACATGATTAATATAATTTTGTTAATTCATACATAATTTATACTATTTTTAATTTTTACTTGATTAAACTTTGATAAGTGGTGTAATCTATCAATTTTTTTCTATTATAAGGAACATTTACAAGTTAAAAGATATTTATAAAATTCATGCTTTAATTTATTTTGAATTAGCAGAAAGATGAATTGAAAGGAATTTAACTCACTCACTTAAGATCTCATAATAGTTTTAATGACTCAAGTAAATTGTTATAGGTCTTACATTCTTAAGCAAGTAAAAATGACCTCAAAATTATCTTCTTTTTGTTTATGCAAGTTTTGTGATTTTCTTGGTACTAGTTTAAAATTATACCAAAACACTGTTAACAAACTTATGAGTCAAGACTAAGAACTCTAATTAATTTACAAATTTGATTTTGAGATGGGCAATCTAAAATAGTTTTATAATTACCAAACTAATGGTATAATGACTAAGGTTTCAACAATAGTGAAATGGGAGATACAATGCTTAAGCAGGGTTTCTAGTTCATGATATTGAGATGAAACTTATGTTATCCTATTTTGTATTTGTACTTATGTTTATATTAAGTGTTTTGAGAACCATGTGTAGAATCGATTTGTACTTTTTTTATTTAGCTCCATTTTATATAATGTATGCATTGTGGATCTTTATTAATAATGATTATGAATATGGTTGAGTTAAATTTTGATATTTATAGTTAATAATATTTTATAGATTATAAGATATCTTTTGTATATACAAGTAAAAATTGATAATTAAAGAAGAGCTTCTATCTATTTAGATTTTGAGAAATACCTTTTGATGCTTTTGATTTGCTATTATGATTATATTGTTTGGATGGTTAGTGCACTTGGATTATTAAGTGTTTTTTGAATTGCCATTACTTAGTTGGATCAATAACACTAGTTTTGAGAGGATTATGTGCAAACTTGTCCAAGGTAGGGGTGACTTTTATTTTCTTATCTTTGTATACTTACTTTGAGATTCTTTCCCTCTCCGTTTATCAACATGTAACCATAAGGTTGGTTAAGGGAGTTAAGATTGTCCCTAATGCTCCACATCATGTAACTTTTGTATGTTGACAATGTCTTGCTCTTTGAGCAAGAGATGGTCATGGTCACTAAAGTTGTTGAGCTCATCCATGTGCTAGACACCTATTATGTAGTGTCTAATAAAAAGTCAATACTATCTTGTCTAATAGGAACCCAAGTCTCTTTAAGAAAGCAATGGTCTTATTAACTCTCTCTATGCTAAATTCTAAGACTAGGTTGCTAGGTTTCATCACTTATTGTCAGACTCATGCTTATCAATAGTATATTTTTTTTATTATTGGTTTACCATATGTTTCACTTTATCTCATTGAGAATTATAGACACTATTAAGAAGTTGATGAGAAGCTTCTTATAAGGTACTATCCCAAATAAGCAAGCCCTTCACTACTTTGCTTAGGATAAATTTTGCAAGTTGAAATATTTTGGGGCCTTAGTTTCCTCTATTTGCACAATTGAATATGAGTCATAGTCTTGAAGTTCTTTGCTCATAGTATTAGTTTGTCACTCTCGTTTTAGGCTAAGTGCCTCACCAATGAGTATGGCAGTAGAATTGAACCATTCACTATAAGATGGTATGATGCACAAATAAGGCACATCATCTCCCTAAGTGGTGCCACTACTCAAGTGCACACATGATAGAAGATTGGTGATGGATGATCTTTCCAATTTGAGAATAAGTGCTCACTTAGCCCCATTTCTATTTGCTGTTGGGTTATCTTTATTAATGTTCTCTTTCGACTAATCTCCCATTATTTCTTTCTTCCTCAGTGATATTAGGGAGTAGAGACTGGATTATTGGATTCCATGTACCATCCCTACCTCGTGGAGAGGATTTTACTCTTTTCTTGGATCCCTTACCCTCCAAAGATTCTCTTAATTGAAGGATGATAAATGCCACTCATGGTCTATAGATGGTGTTGTATTCTGCTATTTTTTATATGCATGATGGCTAGGTAGTTGGGCTTGGAAGATTAAGGCTTAGCATAGGAGTTGTGCCTTTCTTTGAAAAATTTGCGATGAAGTTATAACTACCTCTCTTTGGTTGTATCATCTGGGCCTTGAGTAGTAGTCTTTTTGTCCATGGGGTTGTGATTATGAGGAGATGTTAAACCATGTATTCTTTTAATGTTTTAATGTTATTATCATTTTTTTCAAATATTTAGCATGTTATCCTTGCACACATACTTTCAAGCTTCTTTAGCATGGTATCATGTTGACTATTGGGGTGGGATGGTTCACATTCATATGCGTGTTGCTACCTTTACAATGTTGGAGGTAGCTATGGCTATTATCATAGTGCTTCTTCCTCTTTTTGGGCATTTTGTGGGTTTTTGCATAGAGGACAACTTTGCTTTTATTATCCATGATATTCACTACCTCTCCAGAGGAAACAATAGTTTGTTTCATGTGAGAGATGCTCATTGTGCTCTCAACCATTTTAGCTCCTCAAGTTGCTAATGTTCTATAAATTTGGTGATTGATATTTGTGCATGCCAAACTATCCAAGAGAATTTCAGGTGGGTATGGAACGTCTCCATCCCACCAAATTTCCTAGGAAAAACAAATTAGATAAAAGAAGTTCAAGGAAACATATATTGCAATCCTAGGTCTCAAGTTTTTCTCAATGTACTTTTCATTGAGATGAAAATAACAAATAATAGGGTCCAACAGATGTAATATGTAGTGTAAGATTGCAATTTTCAATGAAAGGAAGCACAAATAAACCTTTAGTGTAGTCATAGGAAATAAGTTTTGGTAGATTTGCTTTGCAGCTTCTTGTTTGCTTAGTAAACTAAGTTATTGTCATTTAATCAATCGCATGACATTAGACTTCCACTTTGTACGAAGCAGTGATTGTGCACTTTTAATGTAAAGAATATGACTAGGGAATGTTATGCTTAAGCAGGTGTTAGGAATCAATGCATGGTTCGTTCAGAAGCGAGTACTAAGGGCTTTCACTGAAGCTGGAAGCTTGGCGTAATCTGCCCTGAGATATATTTACATAACATGGCATTGGGCCCAAGTTTTCTTAAAACAATGTTTAAATATGAATTTAATTAATTTATCATTTCATAACTTATTTAGCAAAGAAAATTCTATTAGATTGTAAGAAGTCATGACCATATATCAAGCATGTTTAAATAAAGAAAGATGACTATAGATTAATGTTCATGCGATATGTGATGATGAGAGAAATTGGTCACACTCTTTGAGGGTCACTTAATAGGGACCTAATTTGGCAAAAATATTGAATAGAAAAGCAACAAAAATGAGCTTTTAAGCTATCACGTTTTTATAATTTTTGAAGCATGTTTAGTATGGATTTCAAGTTGAATAATTAAAATAGCTAGCTCCAGTGGTGTTCTTGATAAGGTTTGAAAAATCATGTAAAACGTTACATAAAATACAAACTAGCAAAAGAGATGCAAATAAAAATTTTCATTTCTATCAACCTTTATCTCAAACAACAACAACAACATAAAAAGTAAGAAAAACTAAGGACAAGCTTTAAAAAAGAAGCTAAAATTTATTTTTTTGAACTCCAACATCACACTACACCTCCTCAAGATCCTTGGATGCAATGATATAAGCATTCATTGTTATATTCGCAACAACCTTATATCATACAAAAGAAACATGGTCTCTTGGGCCCTACCAGAGAAAAGTGGAGAGAAAAAATTCACTGAAGTCTATACATAACTATGTAAGCAATTAAAAACATTTCATTCTTCTCCATTAGAATGAAATGCAAGCATTTGTGAAGTGCAGGTGAAGGAGGGATGAACACTAGACAAAGAAGAGCCTATTTGCAATATCCAACCTGATTGCCTAATAAAGTTCAACCAATTGCCTTGGTTGATTTCACTTAACCAAGTTGTTCGTTTACAAACCAACAAGGGTTGTTCAAATTGTCTAGGGAAATTCTTTGACTACATACAGTGCTTGGCATCAACCATTTCCTCAATGGTATAGTCTAAAAAAATATTAGCTGTATTATATTAAATTGACAATACAATATGATTCTATTGAATCTTGAGATTGCTTGGCATCTCGAGATTGCTGTTGGACTTCAGTTGTGAAATGTAAAAATTTTGTTAATTTAAATTTTGGATATTTGCTATATTGTAAATTAAAATTTAGTTAAAAGTGATATGCAAAATTTATGCAAAAGATTTAAGGCATGATTTTATGTGCTTTCATAAAGATATCATGAACAACTTGGTGGAAAAAATATGCTATTATATATTTCATTAAAAAATTTATAATAGCAAGATTAAGTCAATTTTTGGAAATAATATGTTGAGAATTAGCTTTAGTGATGAACAAATAAATTGTAAATAATTATCTTTATCCCTCCATTAAATCATAAGTAAACAAACTTGGATAATGATTTTGAATGCTTAAAGTTTTGAACTTCTATGTATAATTCACTATGTTGTGAGAACCTTGGCTTCATCTAATTTTTGTTGTGCATTTTTTAGGAAATGGTTTTTATGGTAAATGAGAAAGTTCTTGATCTACTTGTTAACTATTCAAAGAGTTAAAATTCTTTCAACTTGGATAATAGGAAAAGGCATTATAATCAAAGTCATTGGGTTGCATATTATAACTTATTATGAGATTGTTATGAGCATCTTGATAGATTAATTTAGTAAAATCAGATGGTTTGATATTTGTGCATACATATATACATATATATATATATATATATATATATATATATATATATATGTGTGTGTGTGTGTGTGTGTGTGTGTGTGTATAAAAAAGAAGATGATGTTGTAAATTGCAATACGAATGAATTGTTTATTTAATTAAATTATATGATTGTATAGAAGAGAGGTGAAATGAACTATTATCTTTAGAAAAATCCAGTTAGGTAAACTCAATTTAGGAAAATATTGATCATGTGTTGTATTGATGGTTTGATATATAATTTTAAGATGCACCTTATATAATGTTTTATGATTCCAATTGATGATATTTGTTTGTTATAAATTGTTAATATGTTTATTGTTATAGTATGATAATTTAATTATTAATTTTATTTGATGTGTAATTAATATTGATTTATTGAGTGTAAAGAAATTTTGATATGAGAAATATAAGAATTGTGAATGAGATGGTATTATTAAATGAGATAAATGAAGAAGGTCTATTTCTTTTACTCATTCACGTCCTCTCTTAGAGATGTGCTATGGTGATGCAATTTGATAAGGATGGAATTGGTTGGATCTTTTAGTGGTTATAATGATAATATACTTAGGGATGTGTTTTTTCCCTTTGTCACCATTAGGATGTGTTGTTTCTCTAATGTGTTATACGAGATTGTGATAAATTAGCTTTTTTATTCAACATTATGATAAATTAGTTCTCATAATGGTTATGGAAACGATTGGGTTGTTGGACCACTTATTGATTTTGATGATATTTTTTTAAAATTTTTAAATTATATTAACACCTAATTCACCCCCCTTTTAAGAGTACTACAAATAATAGAGGTAAGCTAGGTCCCCTAATTGTCATTTTGGGGAGTTGGTTCTCTTAGTGCCTAATGTGAGTTAGTTCTCCAAAAGGAGGTTGGCATGGATGATTGGTAAGGAAATAAGATCATAAGTATATGATATAGTTATATAATGTAAATGAATAATAAGAAATGCTATTATATTATATGTCATGTATTACATGATATACTACATAGTTGTTGTTCATTTTATTATTATTTAGATATCTATTATATTATCTCATCATTATTGTAGTATTATCTGCTTCAAAATTATATTATTTTAATTTTCTTATTGAGCCCTATTAACTCATATTTACTATTATATATTTTTGGAAACGTCCACACTACACACAGAATAAGCACTCAATGAATAGATAAGGAATGAGAAAAAAAAAAGAAAAGAAAAAAAATTGAGTTTTATCTTTTATATGTACTTCCATACTTTTGAGAGTGAATTGTTTTATGTATATATATATATATGGCTCATAATTTTGGATAATTTCTTAATTGATGAAATGCTAGTTTTTGTAGGTTTTTAAAAGAAAAAATTACTTTATGCTTGGTTATCATTTTTAGTAGTAATTTATCATTAATTTGTTACCCTAGTTTATTTAATTATCATGATTGTGTATGTACGATTTGGCTAGTGGCTTAATAGGATGGTATCAAAGTTGAGGATTGGTTCCTTTTTTGACATTATAGGAGAGGAGATTTTGGGTATAATTGTTATAGTAGTGAACATATATAAATACCATATTATTTTTTTTTGTATAGTGCATATTATGTTATATAATTATTATTGCTTAATTAGAGACCCCCTGAGTTTCTCTATGTTATAATGATACCCCTTTATTTCATCATTTATAAGTATCAATTTTATTTAATTATAGAGCTTCATATTTCTTTATTTCTATTACTATGGTTGGAAAGTTATCTACTATTTGTGTGAACTTGAGCATTAATTAATTATGAATTTACCTATTAAAGAGAGCTTTCAATTTAAGAAAATTTGCAGGGAAAATATAGAAATAAATAAAAAAGATTTTTTTACATAGTTTATCATAATTTTTTAGTTAAATTTGACATAATTTTGGGAGTATACTTATTAATGATTATTAAGATTCTATTGATTATTGAAAAAAGAAGGTATTTGAATGTTTGAAAAATTAGTTATGGTATATTTAATAGAGGAAGAACAATTCTAATAATTTTTAGTATGCAAACTAAGAAATCTGTGAGAAAAGAATGAAGTGTATTTAATTGTTGTAAGTAAACATGATAATAACAAAATGTTAAGGTATGAAATATTGTTATTCGATCATTGGATATATTACAATTCTATTTAGTTATCTAATAATCTATTTTTAATGAGAATAAATATGAGGCTATTTGGATTTTTGCATGAGTTGATTGAGGTACATATGGGGCCATTATGATTGTGTGTAGAAGTGAATGGGTCGCCAACAAACGGGATGCATAGCACAAGTAGTTTTACATCAGATAGTTTGTAGGCTGTTTGTGGCGCACAAGACAATGTAGTATAGGACAGTTGAATGTAGAACATGTAGTAATATATGAGATGCCTTAAAATACGTGAGATTCCTTAAAATACATAGCAACTTGCATGATGGTTGGTGTTTTGAAAATATGAGAGCATGATGTATGCAAGTGTGTGTGTGTGGATGGTGTGAATTGTGCAAATTGCAATTTAATCCAAAACAAAAACTTAAATAGTTGGGTAATTATGGTATTTTATTTATCTTAATTTTTCTTATATTAAGTTCTAAAAAATGTTTCATAACTTTCCAAAACTTTTGCATTGATGATGGCTTTGTCAGATAATATGACATGAAAAGAATTTAAAGTAAATAGAAATAGACACACATGATTTTTAGGTAGTTTGTCATATAATAATTCTTACATTCACCTCTAGTTGATATGACCAAGCTTCTACTAAAATCACTACCTTTGATACAACACAAAAAAAGAAAATGATAGAAAAACAATAAAATAAATCTCTCAAACTAGAACCAATCAAGCTAAAACTTGCCAAAATGTAATACAAGCATGACAATTTAGAGAACATACAAATTATAATTTGAGAAGTAATGGTTCATTCATAGATCATTATGAGTGCATGGTTGGTACTACATTATCGAAGGTATCTAAATTTTAGATGAAAGTCTTTACGAAGTAGGAAAGAAGTATATTTTTATTATTTAGACATAAAAGTCTTCAAGTGGTAGGAAAGAAGAATACTTTTATATTAAATAATTATATTAACATGAAAGTCTTCAAAGTTAGGTATGAAGCATGATGTATTAAAAAAATTATATGAGATGAAAGCCTTCAAGAAATAGATAGGTAACTTCTTTTTTTTATTAATACTATGACTTACTTTAGTTTACTCTAATTTGTTGCTTGCTTGTCACATTAATATTATAAAACAAAAATCTAAAAAAATATATATTTTTTATTTTTTATTTCAAATCCATATTTTTTTGGTTATCCTTAGACTTTATTTCAATTTTTTTTACATAACTTCATTTTCTTTTTTTATTTTTGCTTCTTTTCACATTACATAATGCTTCCAAAACTTGTAGTAATTAACTAACTAGATGTGTTAAAACAAGCCACAAAGCTTAGGATTAAATAACTAGAGAAGTCTCAAATTGAAAATATTAATAAAATTTCTTCAATGATTGCTCAACTTACTACTCAAATATAAACCTTACAAATGCAACCAAGTACCCTTACTAGATTACACCATGTTACTTTATATGAGGGGATGTTAATAGCTAATAGAGGGATTACATGATTAAAATGGACTACGATGATAAATCACACTGCAAAGATTTAAGCTTAGAATTTCACAAAAGGGTTAACATAAAAGCACCAACTTTTGATAGGGTCTATGACTCAAACAAATTCTTAGATTGGCTCAATCAAATAAAAGATTTTTTAATGGTAAAAAATAGATGACTACCAAAGAGTTAGTTTTATGAAAATAAAACTTATTAGTCATGAAAAAATTTATTTCTCAAACATTCTTGTAAAAGAAGAATGAATAGATAGAAGAGTAATGAGTTAGATAAAAATAAAAGAAATGTTATGAAAAAAACATTACCCAAGGCATCATTATAAGAAACTTCATGGGCAATTCTTAACTTTCAACAGAGATTTTTATGGGTGAATGATTACTTGAATCAATTTGAGAATTTAGTTGCTAAGATAAAATATAATTATAATGATTGACAATTTGTAAATAAATTTATATTACAATTACACGCATAATCTAGACAAGATGTGAAACTTCTACCCACAAATTTAGAGGATGCTTTTTATCTCTCCTAATTAGTAGATTGACACAAAAATCCTACATGTTTCACTAATAAGATTAAATCTCATACTTCTCCACACATGCATAAAATCACTCCCAAATCTAATGCAATAAACCAAAACTCTTATAATACCAAAACCTAACATCTTACCCCTCAAAGAGTTTTCTTGAAAACTTTAAAGGAAAAGACAAAGACATAGTTTACTTTAAAAGTCATAAACTTATTCATATGCAACACCAATGTAGAGCACAAATCTTATACATAGACGATGATGACTCTTTTGAACCTGAACCATAAGAACTTCAAGATGAGGACCAAATTTTATCTGATGAAGGAACTTGGGGTAGATGATAATGAATGCTTACGAGTCATGAGGTTTTTGTTAGTGCCTAAAACTAATGTAGAGGATTGGAGAAGGAAACCATCTGTAGAATGCTTATGTTACATCTAATGAAAGGAGACGTAAATTGGTTATAGATGGTAGCAGTACTATGAATGTAATTTCTTCAAATACTTTAATAAGGGCCAACCTTAAGATTGAATCCCATCGTAAGCCCTTTAATGTGAGCTTGATCAATATAACCTCATTACTTGTAACATCTAGGTGCCTTGTTTCCTTAAAAATGGATAGTTATGAAGGCAATGTGTGATGTAATTTCCTATCTATAGACATAACACATATCTTACTTAAACAATTATGGCTTCATGATATGAATATCATTCATTATGATAAAGAGAATACATATGTATTTAAATATAACGATAAACCTACCAAACTATAAAACATAAATCCTATGGATAAGCTCATAATCCATAAAACACAACTTGAAATAAGACCTACCAAACCATAACACAAAGGTGTGAAACACAAATTATTTACCTTATTGAGAGATGATATTTGTAAGCCAAGACCTATAATAACTATTAATAAACTAGATTAAGAATTTAGGTAAAAAATGTTCTATTCGAAATTCATTCTTCATCATGAATATAAAAGAAGTTCATAAAATGAAGATGGAGACAACTCATACATATTTTGTACTTGACCATCTATCTAAATTTATTGTCATTATTCTTGATGAGCTTTTTAATGAGTTACCTCTAATGTGAGACATCTAGCATACCATTGATCTAATTCTTGGATCTCAGTCTTCAAGTCTTCCTTATTATTGAATGAACCCCATTGAATATGTCAAACTAATAATCTAAGTTGATGAACTACTTAAAAAAGGTATCTTATAAGAAAGGCTTAGCCAATGTGAAGTTGATATACGTTTACCTCCCAAAAAGGATGGCTTATAGTATAACTGTATCTATTATAGAGCTATTACCAAAATAATAATAAAATATCAATTTTTGATCCCATAACTAGAGGATTTTTTAGACCTTATTTTTTATTCAAATATCTACTAAAAAATATATTGGCATATTGGTTATCATCAAATTAGGATTTGTCTTAGTGATGAATGGAAAACTATTTTTCAAACTCTTAATGGTCTATATGAGTGCCTAGTGATGCCTTTTGGCTTGACAAATGCACGAAGTACATTCATGCATCTGATGAACACTATTCTCAAATCATTCATTGATAAATTCTTAATTGTGTATTTTGATGACATCTTAATCTTTAACCTTTATATGAAAAATTATATATGAACTTAAATAAGTGCTTCTTCATGCAAAAGAAAGTTAATTTTTGGGATTTATAAAATCATCTATTCGCCTCCAATCTGATCTATAAAAAAATAAAGCCATTTTGGATTGGCTAATCCCAAAGAGTGTAACAAAAATTAGATGTTTTCGTGATCTTACAACATTCTATAGAAGATTTATAAGAAATTTTAGCATAATATTAGCACCAATTATCTATACCTTAAAAATGATAAATTTGTATTAAGTGTTCGTGCACCAAAGACTTTCGATCAAATCAAACTACACTTGACATCACCCTATATTATGCATTTACCTAATTTTCATGAAGTCTTTGAAGTCTCATTTGATGATTTTAGGATTGAAATTAATGTACTTAGTCAAGATAATTACTTAGTTACATATTTTAGTAAAAAATTAAATGTTATTAGATAATGATATTCTACATATGATAAAGCATTTTATGTAATCATATAATCATTAAAATATCAAAGATACTTTTTATTATATAATGAATTTATTTTAAAAATAAACCATCATTCTTTAAAAAGTATCAATACATAGAGGAAGTTGAATAATAAACATACAAAGTAAATTGAATAATTACATGATTATTTTTTTGTTCTCAAACATAAACCAAGTTAAGATAACAAACATGTTGATGTACTTTCCATAATAACATTAGTAATCACTTCCTTAGAATTAAAAATTCTCATATTTGATAGGATTAAAGATGATTACCTAATTTGGAAGGACTTTAATAATGTTTATAATTAGCTAAAAGATAAACCCTCCACTATTTGTAATAGTTATGCCATTATAAAAGATTATTTATTTAGAAAAAAATAATTATGTATCCTAAATACATCACATAAAGATCTATGAATTATAGAATTACATTATAGAGGAATTGTAGAACACATGGGATAAGACAAAACTACTCGTTGAATCTTGATTCTATTGAGCATCCATCAAACGAGACAAATGAAATCATTTTGTGTTGTTACACATGTAAGCAAGTCAAAATAACTAAACAAGTAAGACAATATATAGCCTTGCCTATTCTTATTGACTTTCGGAAGACCTCTTTATGAACTTCATCTTAAGATTACCATAAACTTGATGACATCATGATAGCATTTTTATGGTTATAGATCATTTTTAAAAAATGGCACACTTCATACCACGTTCTAAAACAAATGATGCCTTACGTATTACAAAACTTTTCTTTTAAGAGAGTTTGCTTACGTGGCTTGCCTTCAATTATTGTCTCTCATTATAATGTTATATTTATCTCTTACTTTTAAAAACACCTTGAAAACTATTTGAAGCATAACTTAAATTCTCTTTAGCCTTCCATCCCTAAAATGATGGACAAGCAAAAGTTGTTAATTGTATATTAGGAAATCTCTCAAGATGTCTTGTAGGAAAGAATCTAGGAACTTGAGACTTACACTTATCAACATCAAAGTTTTCATATAATAATATTATTTTCAAAACAACTAATCAAATGCCATTTGAAATTATATAAGGTTACAATCCAAAATGTCTTATTGACTTGCTTGACATGCTTAATCACACACTTTCTGATTCAACTCTTACTTTTGCACATGATTTTTAATCAAATCATAAAGAAATCAAGGAACAAATTGAAACAAGAAATGCAAAGCATTTAAAAGCTATTAATCAAAAAATATTTTTAAGGGAATTTAATGAAGGTGATCATGTTCTAATTTACATTCGCCCAGAGTGTTATTGTTTCACAAAATACAAAAAAATACTTGTATGAGCTTGTGGGCCTTTCAAAATTGCTAAGAAAATTAACGTAAATTCTCATGTTCTTCATTTGCCACCAGATATGGTTATTAGTCTAATTTTTAATATTGAAAATCTTCTATCTTATAAAGGTACTTCACAACATGGTTGGCACAATTTGACTCTTATGTAGATGTATATGATGGCCAATTCTCAAAATGATTAATGCCAAAATTTTTTAATTGGTAGGATTATTGTTGATGATCATGGATCTAATATAAATATGCCTCATAGGTTCTTAATTTGTTAAAGAAATCAACCACCATCTAAAGATACTTGGATGACACATGAAGTATTAAAAAAGCTTGCTCTATAACTTGTAGACGATTACCTTGACTTTAACTCTACAAAATAAAGTTCTATTTAACCAAGAAGTTGGTAGGAAGTATGCTTTTATTATTTGAGCATAAAAGTCTTCGAGAGATAGGTACAAAATACATTTTTGTATTAAAGAATTATATAAACATAAAAGTCTTCAAAAAGTTAGAAACCATGAAGATATATTAAAAAATATATGAGAGCATAAAAGTCTTCAAGAAGTAGGTAAAAATTTTTCTTTTTATATTGAATAATTATTTGTAATCTCTTATTCAAAGGACTTCTCATGAATAGATGAATGATAAATTTTATCCAAATTTTATATGAAAGTTCTTAAGAAGTAGGTAAGAAATATACTTTTACTTTTTTAATATAAAAGCCTTCAAGAGATAGATAGAAAGTATTTTTTTGTATTAAAGAATTATATAGGCATAAAAGTCTTTAAAAGTTAAATAGAAACATAATTATGTATTAAAAAAATTATATGGGCATCAAACTCTTCAATAAGTAGATAGGAAGATTCTTTTTTATATTAAACATTTTTTTAATGTCTTTAAAAGAGCTTTTATGAATGGATGAAAGATGAATTAATTGTGACTAAAAGAAGTATATTATTTTGCGATTTGAGTTCTTGAGTTGGCCTAGTGGCCATTATTGTACCCTTAGTCATGGCACCACTTGTTTGATGATAATAAAACCATTTTATTTCTTTCTCTAACATTTTCTCAAGTGTCTTTTAGATCATGCATCTGAAACTCTTATAAGAATAATCAATTGAAAAGTTTTGATTAAATATCTTATAGATTAATCTATAAGTGAAACAATATCATGTAGTGTTTGTGGTTATGCTTTAGTTTTGTCTTAAATGAAATATCAACAAGTCATTGATTAAACTCTTGATAGAGTAGCTAAACATCAAGATTTTATCTCTAAAATATTTACTAGTTTGATTATTTATCTAATCACTTATTTGCATATGATATAGTTAGCTTCCATAACATCATTCATTCACTTGCATGATCATTAATTTTTTTATGTATTATCATTTTAGTACTTACAAAAAATATTTATTTATTTTTTAAATATAAAAATACTTTAAAAATAAAAACAAATAATATTTAAAAGGTAACTATTTAAAAAATGTGGAAACATTCTCTTAATCTCACATACACATAGCCAAGCCTTGTAGGGCCCAAGCTAAGTGGCCCGAATTGCTAACCAACAAGCCTTGGGGAACCACAAATCAAGAGATAAGGTGAACCAATCTGTGTGAAGCTTGAGTCTCAGACATGACACAGCCCTATGTGGCTTGGATTAA
The DNA here is from genome assembly GCA_023846275.1 of Vanilla planifolia. NCBI lineage: Eukaryota > Viridiplantae > Streptophyta > Magnoliopsida > Asparagales > Orchidaceae > Vanilla > Vanilla planifolia. The sequence continues at coordinate 23,968,300 of CM043870.1, forward strand.
ATCAGGTCAAGAAATAACTCTTGAATCAACTTAAGTGTAACGAGTTAGGAGGACTCATGAATTATTAAGTAATGAATCAGGTCAGGTCAAACCAATATATATATATATATATATGTGTGTGTGTGTGTGTGTGTGTGTGTGTGTGTGTGTGTGTGTGTGTGTGTGCGTGTGTGTGTGTGTGTGCAAAAGAGACTTGGGTGATGACATTCAAGAGCACTTGAGGTAGCCAAACCCCATTGGGTTAATCTATAAGCTGAGAGGAAGTATTATAAATACCAAACATCATGTACAATTTTGCAATGTATGACTAAAAATTATCCCTAATCACTACCAGATTAGGGAAATCAGTGTCATTTGATTGAGCATTTTCATGATCGCACGGTTAGTATCATGTTCACTTTTTTAAATAATAAATTACATCTATTCGTTTATTTGACAAACTTGATTAGACTAATGAGTTCAGTTTTGTCTTTTTGAATAGTAATTTTGATCTTGCCATCTATGATCAAATGTTTGACATCTTCTTTTATGAATAATACATTTTATTTAGCCATCCATTTATAAAGCTTTATTGAATGATTGAGATTGTCTTCACCTTTGTGAATAGTGCTCTTGCACATCAACATCATCCATCAAGCATACAGAATCTAACGATCAAGATCAAATCTCATTTAGATTAGATTTGGACCCATTATTCAATATTTTGATCTAGTAGCTCTTGTTCTATTCGCCTAGATTAGATGATGATCACTATTCCCATTCATATTCAACATTCTAAAAAGTTATTTTCATTTGTTTATAACTCCAAAATGTTAGCAATTCTTTGGAGTGACCTTTCTAACCATAAAAAAGATTTTATTCTAGTTTAAAATATTCTAATATAATTAGAGGAGCCTTAGGAGTTAGAGGATTAATGATTTTATCTTGTTATATCAATTTTTTGGGAAGAGGATGGGTAAAACTAAAAATTGAATCCAATTTTAACACCATTACTAGAGCTATTTATGTGACTCATTTTTCTTTTTCTAGGTTTATTATTCCCTTTGATTGCACATCTCTGTGGTGACCTCTTTATAATTTATTTTTTATTATTTTATCGCTTGTTATATTTTTTTGAAAAAGATCATATTAAGATAATATTTTTGTTGCTTCCATTTTTCTTAGTAATGTTAATACACTTTGATAAATCTTTTAATTTAATATTTCAAAACTAAATCATTTTAGTTTTTTGAAGCTTTTTTATATATGCATTCATATTTCGACATCATAATTCATAGAGATATACTATATATGTTTTTATAAAAGAATAATGGAAAAATATGATTAATTATTACTTTCTAATGTACTTCAATAGTTCAAGTTTTTGTAATTAAGATTGCGATGATGAAATCATATCTGTTGCGATAGATGGGTGTGGTTTGCAAAGGTTACCTCTACCTACTACTATAAAAGAGAGTGGCTTTGTTAGTGGAATCTTGGTCTTGTTGACTGGGGGGATGTAGGTATAAGTTAGTTCAAATTACCTAAAAATATTTTGTCTCGTTTATTTGCTTTGTTATTGTGTAATTCATGATATTTTTTATTTAATAATATTTATTTAAAAGCATATATAAAAATTTTTCAAGAGTATTTTTATCAAGTATAAAACATTTTATTGAAAAATATTTTAAAAACAAAAAAACATATTTTATAATATTTTTATTTAGTAAAATTATTAAATCAATGATTTTATAATTATCAAATTTTAATTTAAGAAAATATTTTCAAAATAGTAAAAACATTAAAAGCATAATTCACCTCCTCTTAAGCATTAGATTGGCACAAATTACATCAAGTGGTATCAGAGCAAGTTACATCGAGAAAGGAAATTCTTAAGATAAGATCTTAATTTATTTATTTATTTTACATGTTGAATTATTTTTTATATTATTAACTTTATAGATCCACCTATGTTTGAAGGTCAAAACTTTTTTTGAAGAAAACTAAATTTAAAACTTTTATTTTAAATGTTAGTGTAGATTTATGGTTATTATTTGAAAATCTTTTTATTTTTTCAAATGATTTTGATAAAAAATCTAGAAGTTTAAGGCAAAGATATACTAAAAAAAAGAATGATCTTTATTTTGCTTTGTCTGAGCAAATTAGAGTCAAGATTTATCTTCTAAAAACTTGTATTGAGACTATGTAAAAATTAAAGAATTTACATGATAAATAGGTTATACTTTTTACCCAAGATAAGAAGCAAATAAAAAATCAAAAGAAAAAGGAAAGGAAAATGAAAAAAGAAAAGAAAAAAAAATAGAAACTTTATGCACCTCAAAAGCAAGCTCTTCATCTTAAGGTGTAAAACATTTTTCTCTCTTTGATATTGATATATTATTAGTAATGATGAATTGTTTATTTCTTTTGAAGAGCTTATAGCTGAACATAACAATTTGATTAAGATGTATGCTAGATTTAAAATAAAATATGACAAATAAGAGCATCATTTTTTACTTTTAGAAAGACAATGCAATGAGCTTAAAGTTAGAAGTCAATAGCTTCGAAGTGATTCACTTATTACATGCTACTAATTTAAGTACTTTACAAAATAAATTTGATCAATATGATACATTTTTAGCCTTGAATGATTCATGTTTCAATTCTTTGAAATATAAAAAATATTTCTTTAAGAGAATAAAATTCTATTTTGAAAGAAAATTACAAAGCATTAGCTTGATAGAAAAAGAGCTAAATGACTTGAAAGAAAACTTTGCTAGTATACCTTCATGTGCTTCTACTTCTTATGCTTGTCCTCATCCATATGTGCCTTTACATGCTCCATCGTTCACACATATGAATAGAGACAATACTATTGTGAATGTAGATTCTAATGTTACATCTCATTTGACTAAAAAATATAGATTGAAATATTCATGTGTACATATTAATGATAATAGAAGTTATTATATTCCACATATGTATAAACATGTTTCATCATATAACTATGTGGTTAAAAAAATGCTAGTTTGCATACTTTTCATTTTCATGCTAAATCTCGAGTTATATATAATTATTGTGAGATGTGTGGACATATTTCTTATGATTGTACTTTTAAGAAGTCCATTTATTTATAATAAAATAAATATTAATGGATTCTTAAGGAAACATGTTTTAAAAATACTTTTGTAAAAACACCTTAATCACAAATTGCCTCAACTAAACCCAAGATATTTTGGGTTCCTAAATTTTAATGTTAAGTAGTTGTATTGGTGTGTCTCCATAATTAGGACATATGGAGACAACCCTTGCCTTGTGAGCTTGCATTGGCTCACTTGCAAAATATTGTGGTCCTTATTTTTAAGATAAATGATTTAATCTTTTTAATAGCTTAACTAGACTTATTTAGTAACTCTTTAGGGAAATTAGATAGATCATATCTCCATATTTATCTTGAATGTAAAAGGTTAGTTTAGAAGGATTTTAGGATAATGAGTATCAAGACTTTTGTTCTTTTTAATTTGTTATCTTGAAAAACTAGATAATGATGGTCTTACACTTCGATTCTTTAGTTGTTGATACAAGCAATATGAATATAATAAGAGTGCTTTTAAGTCACGTGCACTTAATTGAATTAATGATTACATGTGAAGTGAAATTACTTTTTACAATGATGTAAATTATGAATTCTAATGGTAGAATTTGAAAAATTCAACTGAGAGCTTAATGTGCTAGATATTGCTCAAACATATTAAGCTCTTAGATGATTTATTTGAAATTGAGGATACAAGTAGTAGTGAGTAAAATTTAGAGATTTATTAAAAATAAAGAAGAATTTTGAGAAAGAGTTGTTTTATTATTCTTTCTTATTATAAATGAATTTTGAAATATGATATTATTTACAACAAAATTAGATTCTTTTTATCAAATCATTATCTATTGAAACCTTTTATAAGCTCGTATTATTCTTATGTATGATTAACCCATTTGGGAGAATATGAAAGAAGGGGAATCTAATACTAGAACTTAAAGTGAGTTAATAAGTTTATCTATTAATTATACACTTGGTCTTTCTTTGTTAAAATATACAATAACTGAGATTAAAGAAATTTTTTTGGATAAAGATTGGATTATTGTTGTTATGTTTTGAAAGAGATTTAAGGTATTGAAATGAAAATTATTTGTTAGTAAATATAAATGTGTTAAAGTTACAAATAATTTCTATAAGTGAACACTCTTAGTCTTTTTTATTATATAATAAGTGATTTACTAATTATGAATTAATTCTTGTTTTTTAAACTTATAGAGGCATTTCCATAATTCTATTATGTTTCTTTTTATCTTTTTGAACTTAAAGAGGGGAGAAACCTTTGTAAGCATGTTAATCTTATGGCTTTATTTTAAGTTGACTTCTCATAGGAATTGCTAAAAACATATATAAAGAGAGTGATAGGGTTCAAAATTAGTAATATTATTAGAATATAAATATGTATAAAATACATGATAGCAAGTTAATATTGTTATATTTATTCAAGGTTATTAATATTTTTTCAAGTTTGATGATTAGTGTTTAGATATGCTTAGTAATTAATAAATTATTTTTTTATATAGTATTTTTAAAAGAATTATTATAATTTATACCCTTGGATATTTAAAGGCAAATTATGCATAAATAATATTAATACATGCACCCTTATTTGCATCTTTTACTTTTGTTTTATGTTTTGTGACATAATTATAGTAATTTTACAAATTATGGGGGAGTAAGAATGTAGAGGGAGTATATGTATGCTTGCATGATTTACATCTTTTTATTTCACTATTTTGTTAATATTTTTATCATCATCAAAAGTGAGATATCATTATACCCTTGGTCATAGCATCATGTATTTGATAATAACAAAATCATTGTGTTAGTATTTCTAATATTTTTCTCAAGTGTCTTTTAGATCATACATCTCCAGCTCTGATAGGATCAATCAATTTGATTAAATGTCTCATATAGCAATCCACATTTGAAGCAATGTCAAGAAATATTAGTGTCTATGCTCTAGTTGTGACTTAAATGGCATATCAAAGAGTCATTGATCAAACTCTCGGTGGAGTAACTAACTATCAAGAGGTCATCTCCAAAACATGTACTAGTTTGATTGTTTATTTTATCACTTATTTATATATGACATAATTAAGTCACATAATATCATTCATTCACTTGCATGATCTTTAATTTCTTATACATTATTATTTTAATACAAGTAAAAATATTTCATTCATTTAATTATAAAAATACTTTAAAATTAAAAAAGAATAATTAATATTTAAAAGACAATCTTTAAAAAAAGAGAAAATTTGCTTATGCACACCAACACATGGCCAAGCCTAATATATATATATATATATATATATATATATATATATATATATATATATATATATATAAGTGACTTATGCCATGACTTCCCAAGAGCATTAAGGAGCAGCTAATCTTATTTGATTGACCTATAAGCTGAGAGGAAGTATTATAAATGCCAAACATCATGTACAATCTTGCAATGTAAGACTATAACCCTGTTTACTTATAGACTAAGGCAAACTAATGTCATTCAATCATGCATTTTTACATACAAACAATCTTAATCATGTCTACTTTTATAAATAATAGATTCCATTTAATTGTTCATCTAACAAGCTTGATCGAATGGATGAGATATGTTCCATTATTTTGAATAGTATTTTCATTTTATCGTTGATTCATAAAACTTGTTCAAATGACTAAGATCTTTTTTGCATTTATCTTAATGTATTTCATCTAACCATACATCTATAAAGCTCGATCGAATAGTCAAGGTCGTCTTTGCCTTTATGAAATGGTGCTCTTGTGTATCAACATAGTCGATCCAGCAAGTGGGATTTAATAATCTAGATTAAATCTCATTTAGATTAGATTTAGACCCTTTATTTAGCATTTTACTCAAGTGGCTCTTTTTTCATCCACCTAGATCAGACAAAGGTCTTTGTTTCTACTTGTAATCATTGTACTAAGGAGTTGATAATTGTTTTTTTATAACTCGAAAATGCTTATAGCTATTTTTTGTGACCTTTCTAGTAATTAAAAAAAATCTATTTTAGTTTAAAATATTGCAATATAAATAGAGGAGTCTTAGGATTTAAAGGATTAATGATTTTGCCTTATTAAAATTTTTTGGGAAGAGAAGGAGCAAAATTGAAAATTATTATCTAATTTTGATGTCTTTTATTGGAGTCATATTTGTGACTCATTTTTTCTCTTTCTTCAACATTCTCTTCAATTTCTCATCTTATTGGTGACATCTTTATAATTTATTTATTTATTTTTTATCCCTTTTTACTTTTTTAGAAAAGATCATATTAATGTAATATCTTTGTTAATTTTATTTTTCTTAATAACTTTGATAGACATTGATAAATCTTTTTATTTTATATTTTAAAACTAAATCATTTAGGTTGTTTCAAGCTTTTCATATGTATATTCACATTCCAACATCATAATCTATAGAATTGTGTCATATATGCTTTTAGAAGTATATAATGGAATATTATAATTAATTTTTTTTATTATACTTCAATATTATAAGCTTTCATAATTGAGATTATGATGATAAACCCTTACCTGTAGTTACAAAAAGGTGTGATTTTTAAGGATTATCCCTACCTACTATGATAAAAGAAAGTGGCTTTGTTAGTAGAATCCTGGTCAGCTTAATAGGGGGTAGATGTAGGCATAGGTTAGGCCAAATAACCTAAAAATCTCTTGTCTCTTTTATTTTCTTTCTTATTGTATAATTTATTATATTTTTATTTATTAATATTTATTTAAAAACATATATAAAAGAATTTTTCAAAATTATTATTATCAAGTATAAAATATTTTATTTAAAAAAATTTTAAAACCATAGAATATTTATTTTTTTTCATATTTTTCTTTAAGAAAATTATTAAATTGGTGATTTTATACTTAATAAATTTTAATTTAAGATAATATTTTCAAAATAGCAAAAACATTAAAAGCATAATTTAGCCATTTTCTTTTGTATTAGCTTGGCATAGATTACATCTACCTTCTCTTGGTTTCAATTTAGTGAGTAAATCTTTATTTTTTTATGTGAGTTAAATTGGATGTTAAGACATTGCTTTATAAGACTTTATGCTTAATGCTCAACATGCTGTAATCTACTTCACTTAATAATTTATGTTACAACTTTGGATAATAATCTTTGAATAATTTTAAAATATCATACACGTCACCTAACCTTAATTAGTATATGACATCTCTAATATTATAAGCTTTAAATTAGACCCTAATAGAAGTCTAGTTTGTCTCACATCAACTTTGGTATTAACAATCATGGTTTTCTACTTAATTTAAATAAATGTTTCTTTTTTATTTAGTATATCTATAAAAAAAACTCTTAGCTAATTTTTGGTAAACTTTGTTTTAGTAGGTGATACGAAACAAGTAATATGACTCTACACTATCTTTCTTGAGAATCATTTGGTTCTATCTAGAAGTTGGTCTAACATAAGTGGAACCTTGATCTCTCATTATTTTCTTACAAGTGCATCTTATCTCAGCTTTGGTGGTCTATAGCTATAGTCACTTTATTTCATAATTTTTTTAAAAAAATATAAAATAAAAAATAATATTTTATATTATTTTCTTTTCTTGATATCCCACTATGTGTCAACCTTTTTGTATCATAAGATTTGATAGGTCTTATCAAATGACAAATCAAAGTTAAAAATCATCCAAAACTAAGGAAAAAATTTAAACTAAGGAAAAAATTTAAACCACAGTAGCTCGATCAATATTCTAACTCATACATATGGTTAGAAAAATCCTCTTAAACCAACAACATGAAACAAATCTTAAAAGAGAAAAGGATGATAGAAGAATTACCATAAGAAAAAAAATTCTATGAGACATAAACAATAGAAGACATGATCATTCTAATGAATCAAACTAAGATATCCTTGAAAGAAATCATGACCATAAAAAACAAATAAATCTTCTAATGAATCAGACCAAAATAATGATTTAAATATGTCAACTAAGAAGAAAAGGCCTAAGAGATATCAAGAGAGTGAGAAAGTATATCTCTAATGTGAAATTTAATGCCCTAACTTTTGATGATAGTGTCGATCCTAAGGAATATATAGATTTGTAAACTATTATGGATAATTATTTTGATTGGCACCAAATGAGTGATAATTTACTAAAATGATGAAGAGGAACCCCAAACTTGGAGAAATCTTAAGGTTAGAGTATATAATAGGTTTGTTTTAATCACCTATAATGATGATTTATTAGATAAATAATAAAGGTTTTCCAATATGATAGATCTGTTGAGGAGTACATTAATAAGTTAGGATTATAAACTTAGGTACAATATAGTTGAACCTGAGTGTATAGTTCTCTCCTATTTTAAGACAAATTTAAAGAAATACATAGAGGGTCAGTTTAACTTGAGAAATAGTATTATCTTAGAGAAAGTTTATCACATAACTAAAAATATATAAAAAAATAGAACTTATTTTAAGAGAAATGAATAACCAACCTCTCTAAAGTCTTACGCCATTTCTTTACCTACCTATACTCACACTTCATCTAAGTCCTCCACCATAGTTTTTAAATCTCCTAAAACTATATTACTATCCACTTCTTCACGTCCTTCTCTATGCCAACCCACTAAGTTATCGAATCTAGAATTATCTTTTTATAAATAAAATAAAAAGGAACATGTAGCCACTAACTATCCAAAGAGAGCCATGACTATAAACCTAAAGAGTTATAATGAACAAAAAGAGCAAGAAGAAAAAGAAGAAAACATAATGCTCGATGGGACTACTAGTGAATAAGAGCTTATTTGCTGAAACACTTAAATCCTTACTCTATGATATGGATATATAAAACCTCTATACATATTAAGCAAGCAATGAGATTTTATGTGTTGTCATACCTATATAAAAAGGTCATCTTATCCTAAGAAGATAACGATTTTTTGCTAGGACATTACTTTTGAAGTTAAGGCTAACATGTGTTCTTTTGTTCATGAAGAAAAGATCATCACATTACATATTATCTCATCTCATGAGAAATCTCAAGAACTTAAACCCATAATTTTATAAAAAATTCTAAGCCCATGGATAAAAAAAAGAAAAATAAAGAATTTGAACTTCATGACATTATCTTAAGTTAGAAAGACCCTTGATCAAGAACACTTAGTTTGGCTTCTTACAATTAAGGAATTAGCCATCACCTTACTAAGCTCACTACTTACTATACAAACCTAATGAAATGAATTTTTTGATAGTTTTTTAGATAATTTACTTGACATTATCTCTCATATAAGACGTGCCAACACCTTAGTAGATTCATCACTTATTATACAAGCTTTATTAAATCAATATTTTGATATTTTTCTAGATGATTTACCCAACACTCTACCTCTTATATGAAACATATGACATATGATCAATCTAGTTCTTCGGGCAAGCCTACTATACCTTCTTTCTAATAAGTTAAACCTAGAGGCTCATACTTAGTTAACACATTAGGTAGTAGGCCTACTTAAAAAGGGATTTATCCAAGAAAATATTAGTCCTTATGTTGTCTAAGCACTTTTAGCACCCAAAAATAATGCAAAATGAATGATGTGTGTTGATAGCCAGGCAATTAACAAAAACATAATTAAATATATATTTCCTATTCCTCATTTAGATGACCTCTTAGATTTTATGTCAGGTGCCACCATATGTTTGAAGATAAATTTAAATTGTGGTTACTATCAAGTAAAGATTAAGATGATTGATGAATGGAAGATAATATTTAAAATTAAGGATAATTTATATGAATGGTTAGTGATACCATTTTGGTTATCATACTCACCAAGTACATTCATAAGATTGATGACATAGGTTTTAAAATCATACTTAAGATAATTTATTGTAGTTTATTTGAATGATATTTTGGTCTAAAAAAAGTCTTTGAGGATCACCTAGAACATTTATATAAATTATATAACACTCTTAAAAAAGAGCACTTATTTGTCATTTTAAAGAAATATGAGTTCTTCACAAATGAGGTTACCTTCTTAAGGTACATAGCTTCTTCTAAAGGGTTATCTATCAACCCAAGCAAAGTTAAGACAATAATGGAGTGGTTTACTCCAAAAACAATTCATGATATTAGAAGCTTCCATGGTGTGGCCACCTTCTGTCAAAGATTTATTGAATACTTTAGTGCTATTGTCATATCAATTGCTGATTGTACTAAGTTTGTCAAATTTACTTGGACCAAATCTATAAACCTTGCTTTTGAAAAATTAAAATATGCTATGACTAGAACACCAGTTCTATAACTACCCGAATATTCTGCTACCTTTGAGGTTGCATGTGATGCATTAAGAGTAGGGATAGGTGGTGTCCTTAATCAAGGTAAGCATTCTATTACCTTCTTTGGTGAAAAACATAATGATGCTAGAAAAAATTATTCTACATATAAAATGGAACAGTATGTCATTATTCAATCTTTAAGATTTTGGAGACATTACATTTTGTCTAAAAAATTTTTCTTATATTCTAACTAGGAGATGCTTAGGTTCCTAAATTCCCAACAAGACCTTAGTCATAGGCATGCCAAATGATTCAAGTACATCCAAGAGTATACATTTGTTATTAAACATAATTTTGTCTTAAAAAATAAAGTAGTTGATGTACTTAGTCAGCATGTTCACATATTGATAATTTTGTCATTAAAGGAACTAGAATAGGACTAAACTAAAAACCAATATCTTGACTATCCTAACTTTGAGCTAATTTATCAAGAAATTAAAAAAACTCTAAACCTTCTATCCAGAGATTTTTTCTTAAAAGATGAATACTTATTTAAGAACAATAAGGGTTTGTATCCTAAATTTGTCACTTAGAGATTTTTTTTGTTCGAGAAACACATGTTAAAGGATTATCTAATCATTTCAAGAGATATAAGACTCTTAGAGATGTTTTAAAGAGATTTTATTATCATAAACTAACATGTCATATTACATCTATTGTAGCCCAATGTTGAACATGCATAATTATAAAATCTCTAAATGTAGGGTAAAGACCTTACATTCTATTACTTATACCTAACAAGTAATGGGAGCACAAATGTATGGATTCTATACTTAGATTACCTAAGACCTCATTTAGGCATGACTTTTTCCTTGTGGTCATTGTTTGTTTTTCTAAAATGACTCATTTCTTCCTTTATCATAAGACCTCGCATGCTACTTATGTAGCCAAGATTTTTTTTATGAAATATTTAAATTGCACGCTATCCTAATGACTATATTATCCAATTGAGACATAATTTACTAGTTATTTTTTGGAAGATCTTATGACATTCACAAAGGACCAAGCTAAAATTTTCTTCAGCATACCAGTCACATATGGATGGACAAATAGAAGTAATAAATAGTAGTCTAGGAGATCTTCATAACTTGATAAGAGAATAAGCTAAGATTTGGGATCAACTACTGAAATAAGAAAAAATTGTTTGCGATAATTGTATGAATCATAGTATTATTTTAAGTCCCTTCAAAATTTTTCATAGTAATAAGCCAAAATCTCTTATTGATCTCATTCCATTATAGTGGACCTTTTGGACTTTTGGACTTCTACCTCTACTTTATTCTTTTCTTTTTATATCTCTTTATTACATATGCTAATATCTAAAAAAATTAATCTAAGTAATGAAATATATAAGAAACTAATAGGTGCTCATAAAAATGTCAAAATATTTAATGAAAAATACTGTTATATTAGAGTTAGATTAGAATAGTTTCTTTCTAGAGCTTCTAAGAAATTACAAACATGTGGTGCTGAATATTTTATGATTATTCAAAAACTAGGAACTAATGCTTTTGTGTTAGATTTGCTAAAAGAGTATAGGATTAATGCAAACTTTAATGTTAAGGATTTAGTCCCACATTAGGCAACACATCCAATAACTAATAAGCCATTTGAGCCTTATTTTCCCATGTTGAGCGAACTCATTCCTACCATTACATCAGCTCGAAAAGTAAGGACAATGTAGAGGAAATTTTAGGTCATGAGATAATTCTAACCAAAGATTATATACTTAAAATAATTTTCATTTGTTGGAAGGGTAAACCATTGACCAAGAACTCTTGGCTTATCTATAATGACCTACATCATATCATACCACACCTGTTGGAGCATTATTATACCCCTCACCCTAATACCATCAAGCTAAACTCTCTCTAACATAGAGAGGATGATACAAAAACATCTTATGTTATCCCTATAACATAGACCCACTCGCATCGCACTAGTCTCATTCAAATTGGAAGCTTTACCTTAGCTGAATAATATTTTAATTAGTCATCTTTGTCATCCATAAGGGTGGACTATAATACTATTTTTTATGGTTATCTCTGTTATTTTTGCTCTATTTGTCTAAACATATTTTGTAGTAAAATATATCATCATCAACTTCAATTCCTATGCATGCTTTGCTCACTATCACCAATCATCTATCATCACTTGATCGTATGTTGCTTCCAATCATTATCACTTGGTTGCCCAACAAAACCTGATTGCCCACCATTACCAAGCTACTTAATGCTTCCAACCTCCCAACATTGCCTGGCCACTCGTTAACCACCCGCTCTTTAGTGATCTTCAATCATCATCATCTGTGTCATCCTTATTAGCATCTTAATTACATCGTTATTGATGTTTGATCACCATATTGCATGGTTAAATAATTTTTCTTATGTCATTATCTTTTCATGTATTTTTATATTTTATGTTTAATATGGTTGATCCATATTGAGTTAATGTCTATGAATTAAAAATATTTTATATATTTTATTTTTGTATTTAATTTGGGCGACTCACTTTGAGTAATGATTTAAAATTTTAAAAATCTTTTTTGGATTCTCAAGTAATTTAACTCTAAAATTATCTTTCCTCATACCCACTTGGAGATAATATCTTAAAATTTTAAAGATTTATTTTAGATTCTCAAATAATTTAACTCTAAAATTATCTTTTTTCATATTGACTTCTCATTTTTCATATATTTATATGTTCTTAAAGTTCATTTAATTTTTCCCATTCATAGTTATTGAGCTCTCCATCTATAAATTAGAGAGGATCCATCATCATTATATTATTGTCGATGGATGAAATGTCTCTTATTTATGTACATCCATCTTTGTAAACAAAGAGTGTATATCTAATTCTAGTTAGAGAGAATCTAACTTCCTCTCTCCTTATGAGAGATAATGATTACTAGTGAGAGACCTTCTACTAAAAAAGCTAGTAACTAAACAAATTCCCTCTTCTTCTAAGACCCTCAAGTCTTCATCCATCTTTTTGCTTTCTTGACCAAATCACCAAACTATCACCCTCCTTAACAAAGCCCCAAATCCTAGCTTACCATCTTGTTACCTCTTTAACCAAGATTTCTTACTAATCTAAACCTTTATCTCATTTCTTTTTTCCATATTTGGTGCTCCATACCCCAACTCCAAGGAAACTATAGGCCATCAATGCTAAAAAGGTGTACTTTTTATAAAAGTTTTATTTTTTAAGTAGTAATCTAAAGTTAAAGTTATTTTTTTCTATTAAAGTACTCCACATATAATTTAATTTAAATTATCTATTTTATATATGTGAAATTGGATGTTAGAAAAAACTACTTAGGAGGACTTTATGTTTAATACTTAATGTGTTATAACCTACTCTAATTAATATTGCATGCAATAATTTTATATGCTAATATTTGAATAAATCCAAAATATCACATACATCACATAATTCTAATTATTATATATTTTTTAATATTTTTTCATAATGTATTGAGCATCGCTAGTATTTTAGGCTCTAAATTAGACCATAGTATTTGTCTAATTTATCTTACATCACAAACTCAAGTGAAATAAATAAGAAAAAGTACATAGTTGAAGAAAATATAATTTAAAACCATAAAATTTAATAAGGATTATTGTAAAGATTAAGTAATAAATGAAATTATGGATAGTATTAGAACTAGGTCTTATCATAATAATTCTATCTTTGTAGCAAATTTTAAGCCAACCTTAATAGAAGATGCATTAAATAATGAATTTTAGGCAATAGCAATTAATGAAAAATTAAATTAATTTGTTAGGAATTATGTATCTGAGTTAACCCTAAACCATTGGATAAAAATGTATTTGGATCAAAATGGGTCTTTAAAAAAACAAAATGAAATGAAAACATAATTAAGGATAAAGCAAGATTAATTGCAAATATTTATTATCAAATTAAAGGTATAAATGTTAAAAGAAAGTTTTATACCCATAACAAAACCTGAGATAATAAGAATTTTGTTAGCTTATGCTTGTTACAAGAACTTTTAATTATATCAAAAGGATATTATAAGTTCATTTTTAAATAGCTATATAATGGTGAAATTTATGTAGAACAAGTATTTAAAGTTTATGATAAATTAGGTCACATATGTAAATTAAATAAAGCTTTATTTGGACTTAAATAAGTACCTAAGGCATGGTATAATAGACTATGTAGTTTTTTTAGTTTTAAATGGTTTCATAAAAAGAAAAATAGATAACACATTACTTATTAAAAATAAAGAAGAAAATCAACTTGTATGCCAAATATATGTACGTGACATAGTGTTTAGAGCTGCAATAAAATCTTGTGTAAAACATTTTTAGATTTAATGAAAAATGAATTTGAAATAAGTTTAATAGGTAAGTTATCTTTCTTTTTAAGTATTCAAATTAAACAAGCTACAAATAGAATTTGTTTATCACAAATAAAATATACTTTAGAATTATCAAAAAAATATTGTATCATGAATTTCAATCTTAACAAAAATTATGGCCACTAACACACATTTAAATAAACATGAAAAAAATCAATAGATACTAAAATGTATAATGGTCTAACTGGTTGACTTTTAACCCTTATAACTAGTAAGCCCAATATAATCTACAGTGTTTGTGTTTGTGTTATGTTTTAAGTTTTTTTTCAAAAAAATCTCATTTAACAATAGTAAAACACATAATTAAATATATAGTTAGAACAAATAAATTAAGACTTTGGTATACAAAAGAAGATCTAAATTTTCAATTAAAAGAATTCTCAAATGCAGATTTTTTGGAATAATAATAAATAAAAAGAACAAAAGTAAAAACAGAAATTTCTAAGAAATTTTCTATTTTCAAGTAATAAGAAACAAAATTATATAGCATTATCCACTACAGAATAAAAATATATAGTTGTAATTAGTTTTTTTAGCACAAGCCTAATGGATCAAATAATAGTTAGAAGATTTTGGGGTTACACTAAAAAAATTCTCATTTATTATGATAATTCTAGTACAATAAATTTAGTAAACATATAACTTATCATTCTAGAGAAAAATTCATAGGTATTAAATATCATTTTATAAGAGAGCATTTTGAACTTAATCATATTTCATTAAAATTTCTACTAATTAAAGATCAATTGGTTAATATTTTTATAAAACCCTTAGTTGGTGAATAATTTACAAAACTTAGATTAAGTTTCGGTATATTAACTCTATTTTAGTGATAACAAAAAGGAGAAGAAAAAAAAATTGAAAAATAGAAGCATAAATTAAGGGGGAGCCCTAATCTAATCATAGTAAAAATATAAGGAGAATTTACTTTTAGTTTTTTATATAATCTTTTTATAAATATCTCATGTTTTTATTAATTTTATTAGAGATTTTATTATCTTAAAATAGAGATTGTTGTGGTTTTGACTCCTAACTATAGTATTTTATTTGATGATAATAAATTCTAAGAATTTTTAATAAATTTGGTTGAATGAATTTTCATATTTTAGATAATTTATGTATTTATTCATAAGAAAAATAAAAAAAGAAGATGAAAAAATATCAAATCTAATAAATATCATATTGGTTAGAGTAATAGACTATCAAGAGATATATTTTTATTTTACTCTTTAGGCATTTTAATTTTATCTTTTATTAGATTTTTAGGCTTGATTTAAATTATTCCTCCAACTCAAAAAAATTTAATTTTATTAAACTTAATCAATTTATAAAATATTTTTGTTTTTAATATCTTTTATCATCACATCTTGATCGTCCTAAGAATCATTTTTCTAATAACTTTGAAAACTTTATTTTATTAATGATTAATTAGAATTAAAAAACTACAAAAAACAAATCCAATTCTTGTTCGACCTAATCTATCCTAACAAATGTTGGGCAAGAAAATTAATCTTAAACTCGTTCACTATAATAATATGGTTGGGGCATCACTTTGAAATTGGATAAGAGTGTAAGATCAGGAAATTACTTCCAAATCTATTAATTTTATAAGTTATTGATAGGAGTGGGTAACTAAAACCCAAACGAACTAGGAGTCAGCCAACCTCGAAAATAGACTACTTACAAAGTGCACGTAATGACTTATGAGGAAAATGAAGCCAAATATACTATGTGGGACTAAAGCATTAAGCTTTTTTTGTGCAGTTAACTTCCAAATTGTGAGAGTGAAATATGACTTTTGATCGTTCAACTTTGTGATCAAATGGCCATCATCTCATCCACCTTTTTAAGCACTAATTCCATCAACTATTCAATGATAGCATGGTCTCTTTTCAATCAGGTGTAAAGTTAAATCTAATTGTCAGACCATGATTCAATTCTAATGGTCTCCTTTTGCATATACTTTTATACTTTTGTTGATATTTCCATTTCACAATTTTCCAAAAAGTTATTATTAAATAAAAATTTGCATACTTTAAAAGAAAATTAAAATTTATAGAAAGTCACTTTTAGAGATATACTCGAGTTTATTAAAACTTACTTTAATGAATTTTTTATTAAAGAATGCAAATTTTTATTTCTTTTAATTTACCATCTTCTTGTTAAACCATACTTCAAAAAAATTCTATTATAGATTTACTTATCAAATTTAAGAAGCTTAAGAAAAAACATTTAGCTTTGAAGAACGAATAGTATTTTTAAGAACAAGAATTAGTTTATTTATGTGCATCACATGATAAATTAAAAGTGAACATGAAGACTTTTTAGGACTAAATGAACATTTACATAGAGAGAGAAAATTTCAAATCTTATGTTGAAGATATAGTTTAAGAAAGAAAAATAAAAATTGAGAAAGAAACAATTTATTTGAAAAATGCAAATTCTTCTATTGTACACAAATTTTCATATGTTTGACATATTAATTCATATAAAACATTTATTATAATTGTGAAATATTACATGGATTCCTTACTTAGTGTTACATGCTATTATTCCGATCAAGTAGTACGTATATCTTATGCATATTATAATAAAAGATCAATAGATTCAATCAAACTATATTTGCATGGATTCCAAAAAATGTGTTGATTTATAATTATAATTCTAATCCAATTGAGCCAAAACTTGTTTGGGCACCAAAAAAAAAAATTAATTCTTCTTGTTAGTATGCCTCCATAGTGGGACCAATATAAGCAAATGCTACTTACATACATGTCTTCAAGGCATGTGATTAATGATACAAGCAAGTTTGCATTACTAGAACACAATGATGAAGGTTTTGTAACACTTTTTGAAAACTTGTGCAATAAAGTAAATGGAATTGACAAAATAAGTACTTATAAAAACTTATTTATGGTTGGAATCTCTTATGTTGACTATTACAAGCATAATTTATAAAGAATTTGCTAATTATGTGATAAATTTTAATGTAAATTTCCACAAACCATTTTTCTTAATTAAACAAAATGATCATGTTGTATTTTTTGATGTTGAGGTAATAATATATGGATAATTGTCTTAAATGACTCAAACCATAATAGCATATGCCTTAAAACTCAAATTTATCCAACAAACCCATTGCACAAGAAATTATAACATATAATTTAAATATTATCCATAATTTACTAAAATTCAAATTAATGAGATGTTTGGCATCATTAGATTTGAAATGTGATAAGCTATGCTATGCATCCTAAAATGTTAAAACAAATTAAAGAAACATTCAAATCAACAAATAAAGTCATACAAATTAGCCTTTTAAAACTAATACACATAGATTTATTTGAACTTATGCAAATCATTAGCCTAAGTAACAAAATAATATGACTAAGTCATCAATGATATTAAATAAGATTTACTTATTTTTTTATTCTTACCTAAGAACTAAAATTATTAGGACAACACTTAACTATATTTTTAATGAGATAGATGATCAAAGTTTAAGCACAATTAAAATAACATATAATGATGCAATCGTAGAGGGGACTTAACTATAATACTATCAATTACATCACTCAAATCATAACTAGAATAATATCATAATAATACAAAGTCATCAAATTAAGTAAGATCAAGTTTAATTAAAAAGTATAATATCTTATAACATGATGATTATAAGCTAAACATCAGTATCAAAATAAAGATCTAACACATATTATATATAACCATCTACCACTCTCACTCAACTAGAGTATGATCCTCTAAACTACATATTGCCTCATCTAAAAATATCATAGTTGCATGTCTTATGACATAATGCTAGTGAGATAATAAACCTAACAGATAAATCTATAATGGTAACAAATATAATCAATACCATTGAAGAAGATATAGCTCCATAATGTAAACCAATATACCAAATAAATAAGTACAAGTAAAACTATGATCATATAGTAGACCAAAGGAAGCTAGTAAAGATAATAGCTAAAAATCATAAGCATAGATTACATTCTATTTTTTTCATATTTAATTTGACTACTTGCTTGATTTCTCCTTGTTAATTATTCTTTGAATCAAATTGTAAATATAATAACCTTAACCAACATTCAATCAATATATGAGGCAACCTTACCAAGCCACCTAGCACAAAGTACAAATGGAAAAATATATGTATGTGGGTAACCTTGCCCAAATAATATAATGATATATCATTTGCAATGGGGCAAGCTTGCTTTAAGAACAATGTCTAAAGAAAATTATTTTTAACCATATATACTAAGATGTATATCCAAATCATATCAGAGTTCACATTTATGTGTTTCAATTCTTTTTTTCTATTTTATGTCATTTTTCATACCACAATAGAATAAAAGTATAGTAAAATGAACTATACATTTCATGCTATTCAATAAGAGTGACATAATAAGAAGACTAAGTATACAAACTAATACTACTATATTACATTATAATTAACAAATTTATCTACCTAAATTTTAAATTTATATATTCCCTTCCCAACCATTACATTCTTTGATTTCATACAACATTATGTGTATTTAAGGTTATTATTTATCCTATATGTGTGATGTTTAGTAAGAAATTAAAATTATATTAATTCTTTTTATAACCTTAATTTATTGTATAAATAATCACCTAATCTTCCTATAAGATCATCCAAAACTAAGAAATTTGCATTATATTGTACAAATACAATCCCATTATCTTACCATGTGATCTTATTTATTCCTCATTACTTTAACATGATTATTTGGTCCAATCAACAAAACTAACAATGCTACCATACTATAAGATAATAATGTCATATTATACATTCATATTCAAGCCCTTATATTTTAGCATAGTTCTTATGTTTGTGCAATCCATATAATTGTAGTGTATGATTTAAGGATTTCTTTAATGATCATACCATACAATTAATCAAATTGTAAATATAATGACCTTAACCAACATTCAATAAATATATGGGAAAACCTTCCCCAACCACTTTGCATAGAATACAAATGTCCAAATATATGTATGTGGGTAACCTTGCCCGAATAATATAATGATGTATCATTTGTAATGGGGCAAGCTTCCCTTAAGAATAATGTCTCAAAAAAATTATTTTAACCATATATTCTAGATGTATATCCAAATCATATCAAAGTCCATATTTATGTATTTCTAACTTTATTTTTCATTTTATGTCATTTTTCATACAACAATAGAATAAAAGTATAGTAACATGAACTACAAGATCAAAGCCAAAGACATTTCATGCTATGCAATAAGAGTGACATAATAAGAAGATTAAATATACAAAATATACTACTACATTATATTATAGTTAACAAATTTATCTACCTAAATTGTAAACATATATATTCCCTTCCCAACCAATACATTCTTTGATTTCATATAACATTATGTGTATGTAACTTTAATATTTATCCTATATGTGACATGTTTAGTAAGTAATTAAAATTATATTAATTATTTTTATAACCTTAATATATTGCCTATATAATCACCGATTCTTTCTGTAAGATCATCCAAAATTAAGAAATTTGTATTATGCTATACTTGTACAATCCCATTATATTACCATGTGATCTTCTCTATTTCTCATTACTTTAACATGATTATTTGGTCCAATCAAATCTTAGAATGCTATCATACTATATGATAATAATGTCATGCTATACAATCGTATTTAAGCCCTTATATTTTAGCATAGTTCTTATGTTTATGCAATCCATATAATCATAGTGTATGATTTAAGGAATTCTTTAATTATCATACCATATAATTAATCACATCATACTAAACGATGTTATTATTTCTTTATGCTGATGTCATCCACATTATATTGTGTGATAAGAACATCTATTTTTCTTTAAACCCTAAATGAAATGTATAATACTATATTTATATCATCATATATTATTAACTCCTCATTACTATAACAACTATGCTCATTGTACTGGTATGATCCAAAAAATCAATTAGTACGAGTAACTCTATCAACCATCACACAATTCTGCCAAAAGTTCATCGTGTTGTAAAATAATATTATTGTCATTATATGATATGCTCTTATGATAAACCAGACACTATCTCCTACTCTAACAAACCAAACTTGCATAAACAAAAAATTATTTTGGAATGTACCTTATCAATGATGTTATTCTCATGAACAAAAGATGTAAGATGATATACTAAAAACTATTTTAGCTCATAGACAATAAAGAAGGGCTTAGGTTAAAGCAATATAACTAGTGTGCCTCCAAGTGGAACGGCTACTGGATATATTAGATGCTGCTGCATGAATAACTTTCCTTGGATAGCACAACAACTCCATCTTTGAATTTTCTTACACCAAAAACTCATTGAAGCAACCTAAGCTTCACTTAGACTTGGCTCTCCTTTACTCACTAGACTTATTTATATGTCACAACAAAGGCATGCTCATGTTCAAATAAGGGCTTATCAATGAATTCTTTCAAGTGAACTTTGTTAAGTGCATGCGGTTGATGATAATGTTGACAATGAAGATATTATTCAATGCTTTTTTTTATCATCGTTATCAGACGTTCTGCCACCTATTCACAAGAAAAGTTTTTTACACGCTATTATAAAATTTCTAATATTACACATCTATCCTCCCTATTTTTTTATTTCTTTTGCATAAACATTTAGAAAAATATACTATAATGACCCAATTTTTGTAGTATTGATTTTAAATAGTTATAAGTCATTTGATAAAGTTCTTTGAGATTTTAATTTTTGATAAAGTTGAATAAAATAATAATTTTGAATATTCTCTAGTAAAACATGTATTTGTTTAGTTTGTTAAATTTGAAAAATGAATATACCATTAGATCAAGTTCCCGAGATGAATCTGCCAATGTTGGTAACGTCACAATCAAAATTTATTTAGAATTAGTATAAATTCATAAAAAAGAAATTACTAATAATATATAAATTATGAATTACATAATTAATAAAATTAATATAATAACTAGAAAAAAATACTTTAATTCTTCCATTTTTTTTGCTTCATCGCCTCATCCCCTCACCGTCTCTCAAGTGGTTGGCCCCTTGGCTTTCTATCCTTGTCCGTCATTATCACGTAGCTTTACAAGTTTATGGTAAGGATTGGAGGCTTGTGAGCTATTATTATTGTTCCATTCCTCTTTGATTCAACGAAAGGATCACTTTTGCAAGCAGGTCGCTAAAAAAGAAAAATGTTATGGTTTACTTCGATTTCTCACCTAACTCCATCTTGTTGCTTTAGGAGGAATTAAAAGAAATTGATTTTCTATATTTTACATCAAAATTGAGATGGGAAAGAGTTACAAAAATATAAGCCTCAGTATTTGTGGTCAAGTGTTGTGCTTGCAATTTCTAATAAAAGAAAGGAGAATTGGTGAGTTATTTTGTATTTCCTTACCTTCAATGCACATGAGAAGAAATTAGGTGACACTTATAGGTTGTTAGCAATATTAGAAAATTTCCATTGTAAAGGATGAAGCTTGTAATTTTTTTGTGAAATAATGTAAATCAATTAGCGAAATCACCCAATTGAAATGGAAATGAAGCATAAATAGGTAACATTGAACTCTCTTTTAATAATATTATTTTAAATATAGTGAAGCCATAATAAGAGAATTGGATTTGTATTGTTTCATTAATGTAGGACTATAAATCACTTTAATTATCTTGATAACATATTCCAAATAAGAGTGATTTTTGAATTTTATAATTTTAGTTTAATTAAATTATGAATTTATAGATTTAAGAATGTTAGTTGAATTAGTATAGAGTAATAATAAAATGATAGCCATTTTTAATTAAGCGTTTAATCATTCATTTATAGGAAGTAAAAAAAAGAAGACAAGTTAATACAAAATTGTCCCAAGAAGAGGAGGTAGGTGATTTTTAAATAACCATAATGTAAATATGATATTATGTTATGATTTTTAAACATATAATATTTTGGCATATTGATGCAGGAGCATCTTGCATTGGCTCACAAATACAAACTCGTCGGCATCGCATGAGTCCCATTCGAACTCAAAGTCGTATCTGAGCCAAATTCTATTTCAATTAGTCATCATAGTCAACCATAGTGGTCGACAATGACAATCTTTTTTTATAGTTCTGTTTTATTTTTTTCTCTATTTAACCAAGCTTATTTTATAATAAATTATGTTATCATCAACATTGATTCGTGTGCAAGTTTTTTTTGGTATCGCTAGTTGTCCACCATCGCCTTATTATATGTTACTCTCGGCTACTGCTGCTGATGGCCCAACATCTAGTGGTCCACCTTCACCAATCAGCTTGATGCTTTCCAACTGCCCAATACCACCATATTTTTTATGATAGACTTAAAAAGTAGTTATCACCAAGTAAAAATTATGATCAGAGATAAATTAAAGACAACATTTTAAGACCATAGTATCTAATCAAAATGTAAGATTTATCAATTATTTTTAAGAGATATTATGACATTTACTAGGGACCTACTAAAAGTCTCTTCAACTTATCACCCATAAATGGATGGACAAATAGAATTAATGAATCATAAACTAGGAAATCTTCTTCGTGGGTTGATAAGGGAATAACCTAAGATTTAGGATCAACAACAACCACAAGACAAATTTGCATAAAATATTTCTATGAATCATAATATTTTTCTAAGTTCCTTCAAAATTTATCATGGTAATAAGCCTAGGAATCATATTGATTTTATTTTGTTACTAGTGGACTTTCTCAAACTTCTAACTCTTCTTCTTTCTTTACTTCTCATATCTCTTCATTACATAAAAAAAACATTAAATAAAATTAATTTAAGTATAAAAGATACAAAAAAAACTAATAAATTCTTATAGAAGGATTAAGGAATTTCATGAAAGAAGTTATGTTATAATTAAAGTTAGGTCAGAATAGTTCCTTTTTAAAGCTTATAATAAATTATAAGTGCATAGAGCTAGAACTTTTAGGATTGTTCAAATACTAAAAACTAATGCATAAGTGTTGGATTTTTTTAGAAGAGTATAAGATTCATACAACCTTTAATATTAAGGATTTAGTCTCATATGTGTCACATTTAATACCTAGTAAATCATTTTAACCTTATTCTTCCATGTTGAGCGAACCCATTCCTACCACTATGTTAGTCTTAAGAGTAAGTAAGCACAATGTGCAAAACATTTTAGATTATGAGATAATTCTAACCAAAGATTGTATACTTTAAAAATTATTAGTTAAATGGAAGAGCAAGCCTTCGACCAAGAACTCTTGACTTACCTATGATGACCTACATCATATTATGTCACACCTATTGGAGCACTATTATACCCATCACCTTGATACCACTAAGCCAAGCTCTCTCTCACTTAGGGAGGATGATGCAGGGATATCTTGTGTTAGTTAACAAACACACATTCGATGGCATTGCACCAGTCTCATTTGAACTCAAGGCCATACCTGAGCTAAATCTTATTTTGATTAGTCATATTTATCAACCATAGGGGTGAACTACGAAGTTATTTTTCTATATAGCTATCTCTGCTATTTTTGCCCGATTCATCCAAGCATATTTTGTAGTAAAATATGTCATCATCAACGTTAGTTCTTATACTTGCTTTGCTTACTCTAGTTGAAGAGATTTCACCTTCCCTTCCCCTTGTTAGACATAAGGATTGAAGTAAGAGACCTTCCATCGAAAGGGTCAATAACTAAACAAATTCCCTCTTTCTTCTATACCCTCAATTATTCACCCATCTTTTCACTCTAATAAATCACCAAATCACCAGCCTCCTCAATAAGGCTCAAAGTCTTAGCTTATTATCTTATTATGCCTTTAACCAATCTTCTTAACTATCTTAAATCTTCATCTCATCTTCTTTTTTCCATCTTTAGTGTTTTATATGTTAGTTCAATAGGAAACTACAAGCCATTATCACAAAAAAGGTGTACACTTTTTATAATTTTTATTTTTTAAATAGAAACCTAAAGTTATGATTATTCTTTCTTCTATTAAAGAATTTCAATTATAATTTATTTTAAATTCTCTATTTTATATGTGTAAAATTGGATATGAAAAAACTACTAAATAAGACTTTATACTTAACACTTAACAAGTTATAACCTAGTCCAATTAATAATATATAATATAACTTGTGATGATAATCTTTTAATAATTCTAAAATATCACACATATCATTTAACCCTAATTAGTGTATAATATCCCTTAATAATCCTTAATAATTTATTGAGTATCTATAGTCTTATAGGTTTCAAATTAGACCTAATAGTAATCTAGTTTATCTTATATCACATATCATCTTTTTCCTTTTACACCATATTCTACATTATTATAACATATTATATAATAGGAAAATAACATAAAGATGGAAAATAATTGATCAACTTAGTGATGCTAGTGATGTGAAATATAAAAAATAAATAAGAAAGAGAATAAAGAAAGTAGATGAAAAATGAGAATTTAAAAAATAAAATAAAAGATAAATGCTTTTGACATTAGATTATTTGAGTACTATATATGATTCAAGTTATATGAGTTTTGTTGTGATAATTTTATCAGTGATGGTATTGACACATCATGGATATAGTATTGTTAGAATTTGTAAATATAAGAATGATGATATTTGTTTAATGACATTAACCCCAATTGTTATACTTCACTATCACAATGAGCAAAGATGAGATGATATATTATGATATGATACTACTAACATTAGACTCGATATGATATGTGATGAGTTGCTTACTATGTGATTTAGTAGTTATAGATCTGATCTGTAATGATGTAGATGTAATATGTGAAGAGTTACTAATTGTGTGATCTAACAGCATAGAGAAGAGATCAACTATAAGACAAATATAATGTGATATACTTATAAGCAAGGTCTATGTACTATAATGCGATATTAGATGATATAATATAAGATATACATATTATGTACTAATGTAAATATGATAAGATGAGTTAGAATCTCATGACACATAATTTATGATCATTTCAGAAATATATGGGCCTTAATGATAAGTATAAGTACTATAAAATAGATTAGAAACAACATTAATATAAAAAATTAAGAAATATTAGAATCAAAATAGTTTTAAAAACATATAGAAAGATTAGATTTTAGATGAGTAAAATAAATTATAATGTATAAAGAGATGTGTATGCATGAACTTAATTAAAAGTTATATTTGTGCATCTTTTTATATGTTGATTCTTGTTTACATTCTTATACTTTGATCAAATGCTATTACATACTTAAACATCATTTTATATCCTGATATCATATTTTTATTGATATATTTTATATATATTTTTAGATGATGATCAAAAGTACTTTTTACTAATTTTTTATAGTTTATCTGGTTATCAAATTTTATTTTATCATATTATTTGTATGCAAATTTACTTACTAAGCTTTCAAGCTCATTATATACTTACCTTACAAGTCAAAATCCTAATGTACTAAGAGATGAGAAATTTAAAACTCCTTAAGTTTGATATCTTATTTTTTAAAAGATTATGATATTTCTATTTATGCATTTTAAAAGACATATAGATGGTCATATTTTGAGGTGATGTATTACTATATATAACTCTATTTGTATCTTCAATAAACATTGTTAAATCTATAGATTTTACTTAACACTTCATAAACCAATAAAAAAAATTATGAATTTTGTTTTGTCAAAAAGCATTTATAATTGTGATATCTTTTGGAGATAGAATTTTAGTTATGTTGGTATATTATAGATTTGATTATGTTAAGATTATATTTATAGATTTATTAGTATCATTAATTTTATATATCTCTTATGATTATTATTATTAACTGTTAACTTACATAAAAAAAAAAGATAGTTTTAGAGCAAAATTATGTCTATTTAAATTTTGAAGTATAGTAGTTTCTTAAGTAAGATTTGAAAAATTAAATGATTTGAGTATAAATTGGAGTAGGTCTTATAGCCAATCTCACCTGGTTGGATTGTTTGTGTCCTCTAATTACATTCTAACTATGATTATTCTAATCTTAAATTTATTAGGACTAATATTAAAATGAGATATTATATGAGATGTAACATATACCCTACCAAAATTTGATTCTCTTATATTTACCCTCCATTAATCAGCTTTTAGTTAAGCAAAAATATCTATAATTATAAAACTATACAACCAATATTTTAATATTTACAAACCAATCATCTACTAACTTGCTTTAAATTAAGTTGAAGTTCTAAAAATTACCATTATACCATTCATAGTGTTTTAATATTATAATTTTACCAAAATTTTCAAAAATCTATAATAAATTTCTAAGGATTCTAAAAATTACAAATTCAATGTTATTGAGTTCATGCCAAAGAATTATTTTTGTTGATATATTCAAATAAAAATTTTGATATTATTAAAGTTTATAAAATACTTTCTAAAGCACTTCTATTTTTTTACAATGGTTTGTATAAAAATGTATAAAGTTTAACTATACTAAATCAAACTTTTATTGGTTTGATTCTAAGATTTATGCTATCTTAATTGAGGTAAAAATAAGAGATGTTATAATAATCTTCCATTCTTGTAAAACTTTCATCTTGAAAGTATGAAAAACCTCAGGTACTTATTGATTATATTAGCTTCCATTTCCCAAGTAACCTTTTTTAATTTGATATTTTTGTAAGACTTTGAATGTATGAATGATTTTAATCCTTAGTCACTTTTTTTATCCATCAAGTATTCTTATTGGTGTCTTAGGGTAAGTCAAAATTTGTTGGATTTTCACAACTGGATGCACATAGCTAACCACATGGGAGGGATCTAGGTTATACCTTCTTAGAGATAAACATGAAACATATTATGTACTCCTACCAATTAATGAGGCAAAGAAATCTAATATGTTATTTGTTAAACTCTTTTTAAGACTTAGAAAGGACCAATAAATTTAGGTTTCAACTTTCTTGACTTACCAAATCTTATGATGCCTGTAGATGAAGTTAAATAAAAACATGGTCTTTCTCTTGAAATTCTATCAATCAGTTTTTAGCATCATAGTACTTCATTAATTTTTGTTAAGTTATTTTCATTCTATCTTGAGTGATTCTAATCTTCTGTTGCTTCTTTGAAAAACTTAGGACCTTATAGAATCCTTTTCTTTCCTTCATTCGAACATAAAGGTGATTGACATCTCCTTTCATAAACTTCGTTATATAATGTCATCTTATGCTAGTTTAATGGCTATTATTATAAGCAAACTTCTCCAAGAGTAAATGACTTTCTTGGTCTCCACCAAAGTACAAAATTCAAAGTCAAAATAAATCTTCCAATGTTTTTATGGGTTTTTTATTTGATTATCTATTTGAGGATGAAATACTTTACTAAGATTTAGACTTGTACTAAATGCTTAATATATACTTATCCAAAAATAAGATGTGAATTTAAGATCTCTATATGATATAATAACTTTGGTGCCCAATATAGCTTAATAATTTGGTTCATATAGATGTGGGCTATTTTTTCAACTGAATAAGTAGCCTTAATAATAAGAAAGTAAGCAGATCTTGTCAACCAATCCATAATTACCAATACTGAATCAAGGCCAAATGGTGATCTAGAATAACCAATCACAAAGTCCATTGCCACGTCTTTATATTTTCATTATGGGATAGGTAATGGTTGTAACAATCCCCGAGGCTTTTACTACTCTCTTTTCACTTGCTGATAAATTAAACGCTTTTGAACCTAATTGAAAACATTTTTCTTCACCCTAGCCTCCAATATTTTTGTCTTAGCTTTTAATAAATTTTGTTTTATCAAGGGTGCATTAAATATTAGGTGTTGTGAGCTTCTTTTAATAGTAATTATTTGAGTTGTTGATGTGCTGGTATATTGAGTCGACCATGAAATCAATGTACACTAACCTAATCTAACAAAAATTTGGATTCCTATCCTTCTTGCACCTTTTAAATTATCTTTTGTAGCTTAAGAAAGATCCTCAACTTAATCTTTCTTAATTGATAGCAACTAGTTAAAGCTACATTTCATTGAACATCTACTTCTAGTTGTAACATATTTATCTCAAAGACCAAATTTTTTTCTTCTTACAAAACTAAAAAAATACTAGCACTAACTTTTATGCTCATATCCTCTACCACCACATTTACTTTTTTAGGATGTTAACTGATCTTTATATCATAATCTTTAATAAGCTCAAGCAACCTTCTACATCTGAGACTTAATTCTATTTAAGTAGAGATATATTTTAAAATCTGATGATAAGTGAAGATCACACGTTTAACTTCATACTTATAGTGCCTTTAGATCATTAGAGCAAAAACTATAATAGACAATTAAAAGTCATGCATAAGGTAGTTCTTTTCATGTAGCTTAAGTGATCATGATGCATAGGCAATTACCTTCTTGTCCTTGTAAGAATGCATCACTATATATTTGATAATCTTTTGTTCCTTTAGGAAATGCCAATATTAGAGATATAATCAATTTATTCTACAATATTTGGAAGTTAGTTTTGCAAGCTACATACCACTCAAATTTGGTAACCTTTCATGTAATGTTTGTTACTAGAGAAGTTACATGGGAGACTCCATTAACAAGCTTTCAATATTATCAATCAGAAGAGACTTTTACCTTTTGTTATTAAAGTGGGCATTATACAATCTATGATTGCTAAATTTTTTTACAAATCAAAAAAGATTCCCTCAACGCTTACTACATAGCCCAAGATCATGACTTTTGATAATGAAAATTCTCATTTAAAAACTTTGGTATATAATTAATTGTGTCTTAACATTTGCAATGCCAAATATAAGTGTGCAATATGTTCTTTTGAGCATTTAGTGCAAATCAATATATCACAAATGAATACAATGATTACTAATTATACTATATAATCATCAAAACAAAGAAATTTGCCTTATATCACACTTGTAGATAATAGTATTGTACCGTACGATCTCCTCTGTTTCATATTACTTTAATCTATTCATTTGGTTCGATCTGCAAATCCAATAAGACTATTATACCATATGATAATTATATATTGTTATACATTTTCATTCATCCCCTTATATTTTAGTATAGGTTTTATGATCATACAATACAATCCATATAATAATACTGATAATAAACTCTTTAATGTGGATACCATACAATTAAATCAATCATACTGAATAATTTTATTATTTCTTTTTATAGAAGTCATTCCCCATCTATTGTATTATAAGAACATTATATTGTATGATTTAATTTTGTTAACTATATTATTTTTCCTTAAACCTTAAGTAGATCGTAAGTACGATACCTATATTTTTTTATATTATTAACCTTTTGTGCAATAGTAACTATGCTCATTGAAATAGTACGATCCAAAAAAATCATCTATAATATAAGTAATTCTAACAATCATTACCTAGCTTTGCTATAAGCTTATCACACTGTGCAATGATATTAGCATACTTGTATTGATATAAGATGATATACTAAATTCTATTTTAACTCATAGATGATTGAGAAGAGCTTAGGTTTAAGTTATAAATCAATACAAGAGCCTACCCAAATGTGCTAAGGACTTATACTGATTTTAACATGAGGGATCTCAACCTAAAAGAAAAGAGATCTAATCAAACACACCAAAGTACTCACATTAGTAGTGATATGATAAGGTATACACTCAAGTGGAGTTCATAGAAGACTAAACAAGGAATCATACAGTCGAATGCATGAATAAGAAAATTGGATGCGATGATGAAGTTCCAAAAAGTTGAAATAAATGGTGTTTCTTGGAGATTTAACACTTTTGTGAATGTTGAATAATTGGTCAAAATCTTCCATTTTAACTCTCTCACCTGCCTTCCTAAGGCACTTTTGGAATCATATTATTAGATTTTTCACACATAGCACACTTATATCACACAAGCTTGGTGGCAACAATTATTTTCTTCATTCAAAAGAATTCATCTTCATCATTTTCTTATAATATAGTGAGCATCTTTATTTATAAAAAAACTCATGCATATCATAGTAACTTGCTAACCTAGGAATGTAAAAAAAATTAAGGTTAATAAAGGATATATTTTATAATTCTAAAAGATATTTTAAAATTGTAAAAATCACCACAAATTATAAAAAAAATAATATGAATTTTTCCAAAAATAAATAAAAAATTTGACATGTGAAGATGCAAATTAATTAACATAAGCAGTTCCTAAATAGGACATATTTTGGGAGACAATAATAACAAGCCATGCAACATGACGGGGGCAAGGCAGGTGTGGCATAGATAGAAAGTGTAATGCTTCTAGTCTAGTTTTTAGGTAGGTGTTGGTCAGGCAGAACAGCACAGGTCGGTGAGGACTGTCAGGTCGACGTGAGTCACAATGGATAGAGAGGGTCATCACAAGTGGTAAGTTAGCATGGGTAATCAACCAAGTTCACAAGTCAGTTGAGGCTATCCGAGTAGGCATCGGTGGTGGCTACAATTACTGATGGTCTCATTAATAGTGGTAGACTATGGCAGACGGTGGTGGAAACAATCCAAAACCCAATTTTAAGCCTTTTTCAAGAAAGTTTTAACAAAATTTTGCACTTAAAACCTTATGAAATGACTAAAGTGATGGTCTGTACTTAATATGAAGCTAAACATATCCAAAAAAAATTATCAATTATTCTTCAAATGACTTAAACTAAATAGTATATGCAAATAACTTGATGAACTAATGAAAGCAAATTAAAATGTGTAATAAATAATGATCTAATATAATTGACTTTCATAATAGTAATAATAATAGAGACTAATAAGAACTAATACACTTTTAAGTGATGTATTAACTACTACTGTGTCATCCTCCATAAGTGGGAAAGAGCACAACTCTATAGAGCTTACACAAAATCTTTGATACTGTTCTAACATCTTTGAGTTGAGGTGGTGAAGCTCCTCCTCAGTAATCTAAGGGTCATTGAAGACAGGATGGCCTTGCTAATGTACCAAAAATCTTTGATATACTTGATCTTTTGTGAAAACTATTTTATCATTTAAGATTTGCTCCACTTGATCTCTTAACTAACTAAATGGGCCTAAATATATTAGTAGGTCAGGTCCACTCAACAATGATGGTGAAGGCTCAAAAGGCTCACTAAATATTGGGCATTGTTTCTTATAAAATAAAAGATCCTAAATATAAAAGGTAGCATTGAATTTCATAATTCTAAATGGTTTAACATCATTGGCTTATAATTTCTTAATGGTTTGCAATATAATTCTTTATGAGCATTTGCTAATCATTTATATATTTTATTATTTAAATTAACTTGTTTGATAATAAGTTTATGTAATAATGAAACAAGATGAGCAAAAGACTTAATAGAATCAAAAGTATAGAAAACATGAGACAACAGAATCAATTCAATAGGACTCTTAAGAATTATTTTTGAACAAAATTTCAAAAAGACTTAGGTTTGATTAGTAAATTCAATCCCAAATAATAAATAATCTTAAGTTGCAACATGTTCCTATATTTGGCTATTATGAAGATGGCTTAAATCTTTTTACTACTTTTTATTGGTATTTTAGGGAAGATAAGATATGAATTTAAGTTGTATTTAGACTGTTAGAG
The DNA here is from genome assembly GCA_023846275.1 of Vanilla planifolia. Lineage (NCBI taxonomy): Eukaryota > Viridiplantae > Streptophyta > Magnoliopsida > Asparagales > Orchidaceae > Vanilla > Vanilla planifolia. Next base: position 24,000,776 of record CM043870.1, read on the forward strand.
TTACATAGTAATGTGGTAAGTATGGTAGTGAAATGATAGGATATAAATCTATGGCATGTTGAGTATCTTTTAAAAGTGGGAGAGTGTCTGGTAAGTCATCAAAAAATATATTTGTAAAATCTTTTAACAAAGGTTGGATGATGGATAGTATGGTGCATATATTAGTACATGCTTCCCTAATTATCAAAAACTAGATAACATCATCACTAACCCTCTCAATCTCGACTAGTAAAATGATACTAAGTAATTTTTCTTTTCTTTATCCTTTTCTTTTCTATTATTTGGGTTAGAAATTTTCTTTAAGAAAGGTGAAGGGTATAACGTGATTTTCTTTCCTTCATATATGAAAGTATAAGTATTTGTTATCCTATTTAATTTAGCATTTTGATCACATAACTGAGGTCTTTCTAAAATAAAGCTACCTATTTGCATTGGGATAACATCTCATCTTAATTTCTCATAATATTAATCAAATTTTAAAGAAATACAATGCCTTTGTTGTATGGAAACATAAGTTTTATCAATCCATGATATGATGTTTGAGTAGGGATGGTCTGTGAGTGTTAAACTTATCCTTTTAGTAATATTTTGTACTATAGAATTGATGTAACTATCACATCTATAACAATCTTATATGGTTAGTTTTTAATTCTAATGAAGATACTAAAGATATTAGTTGATCACAAATCTTTAGATGGTCTTGGTGTAGCTAAAATGCATCTCATAATAGCTATAGATTGTTTAATATAGTAAATATTTTTACCTAGTACTTATAATTCTTCTTCAACCTTTTTATTTAACTGTATAACCTCTTCTTCCTCAACTTCAATACATTCTTCTACCTATTCTCTTATTTCTATGTGTAGAGCTTGCTTAGGACACTAAGTAGTGACATGCCCTCTCTTATGACAATGTTAACACTCAACTCTAAAACTAGTACAAAATTTGTTTATAGGTTGGATTTGACTGGTTGATGGTATGGGTGGAGGGACATGGGTTGCTCATGAAGTAAAAGTAATAAGAATAGAAGAAGCAGTGATACGAGTTTGAGGACAAGAAGTGGTGGAAGGAATCTTGCTCTTACGAAGAATCGATCCTTTAAATCTTTCTACATCGTGGGCCACTTTATATGCTTTTATTAAGCTAGTAATATTTCTCAAGTATAAGTTAGATTGAATAGACTCTCTAAGCCTAGCTCAAAATCATGACAATACTATTTGATCTAGCTCTTGTAAGCCATATCTAAGCATATAATCTTCAAATTTAGTAATGTACTCATTAATCATCTTTGAACATTATGATAGATATTATCATTTATCAAAAAAATTACTTGAATAAGAGGTGTGTATATATTTAGCTCATAAAAAAATCTTGAGTTCTTCCCATGATTGGGATAATGCTCAATTTTCATCAAGATATCACTTTTCTAATGTGTGAATAAATAATATAGCATGTGATGTAAGCTTAGTTTTTATCGATGAGTACTTTTGATGCTTACTAAGGTCTATGAATCAAAATAATGTTCTATTCATATTTATTAATCCTAATATGCTTTAAGGTCTAAATTACCATCAAATATAGAGACTTCTATTTTAACCAAGTTAACTTAGTGATCATCATCTCTATCATGTCTTCTATGATAGATATGTGAATTATCTCAACGTTTGGGTTGATGTTTCAGTTGGCTAGATTCATTTCCCCAACTTTGGAGTCACTTGTCATAGTCCTACTTAATCTACGAGTTCCACCCGATCTATCGTATATAAGTTCTTCCAATCAAACTATGTGACTTTCAAAGGCTGGCCTAAGATCTTACATTAAATGAGTTAGTTCTAAAATTACATGTTGTATTATTAGGTCCATGATTGATTATAATGGTTAAGAATCAGAGATTCTATATTAGTTTTTAGACCAAGGGGTCATAAATTATAGTGTCGAAAACAAAGTTCTTGATTTAGGATCATAAAAAAATGAAAACAAATAAATTTTAAAATATAATAATGAGAGACCATATAAATAAAGAAATAATATAACATCAAACTTAAAAAAATTTAAAAAAAACTTTTAGCAATTAATATAAGAAAAAAAAATTAAAAGTTGATTATGTAATGATAAATTAAAAAGCATGTAAGTACATAAAACTAACTATGCTCTGATACCATAATTGATATAAGATGATGTGTTAAAACTTATTTTAACTTACAGATAATTGATAACGGCTTAAGTTTAAGTAATATATCCATACAAGAGCCTGCCTAGGGTTTCTTTAAGTTTAAATAAAAAATCTTAGGATCAATAAATAAGTAAAAACTTTTTCAAAAGCTAAGAACTTGCACTGATTTAAGGGATCTAAACCTAAAAAAATTATTTTATCAACAAACACTTAAGTACCCATATTAATTATGAGAAGACCAAATAAGGAATAACACAGTCACATATATGAATAAGAAAATTGGATGTGATGATTAAGTTTCCAAAAGTTGAAATAAATCGTGAAGTACTTTCTTAGTAATTTAACAGTTTTGTGAATGTTAGATAATATGTCAAGATCTTCCCTTTTATGCCTTTTGCTCACTTCGCAAGGCACCTTTGGAATCACATTGTTAGATTTTTGCACACAACACACTCATATTACACAAGCTTAGTTATAGTAATTTTTTACTTCATCCAAAAATATTTATTATCATCATTTTTTACAATATGATGAGCATCCTGATTATAAAGACCTTGAGAATACAAATGATATTTATCAATACTAAAGGACATATTTTAAAATTCTAAAAGATATTTTCGAATTCTAAAAATCACCAAAAATTATAAAAAAATAATTCTAATTTTTCAAAAAAAAACTAAAAATCCTCACTTAAGAAACTACAAAATTAATTAACATAAGTAGTTTCCAAACAGGTTGTGCATTTTAGACAATGGTAACTGTGAGTAGTGAAATGACGAGGACGAGATTGATGCAGCACAGTGTTGCGTTTGTCAAAATAGATAGAGTGGGCCATTACAGGTGATAAGACGGCATTGTTCAAGGGAATCAATCCAGTTCACAGGTTAGTGCAGTTCATGCAGGCCATGTGAGTAAATGCAAGAGGTGACTACTATGACTAATTGTAACTGTAACGATAAAAGACGGTGGTGGACGACTATGAAAATGATAAGAAGTTAATTTTAAGCCTTTTATGTAATTTTCAACCAACTTTGAATTAGCAAACTTATGAAATTATTGAAGGGATGATTTATATTGAATATAAAACTAAAAATATTTAAAAAGCTGTAATTATCCTTCAAACAGCTTAAATTAAATTGTATATACAAATAACTTAACAAACTGATGAAAATAAACTGAAATGTGCAATAAATAAAAGTCGACTATAATTAACCTGCACAACGACAATGATAACGGAGACTAATGAGAAGTAGAGGAGCCAATCCTAACATGAGTTATAATCCAAATATGACTAGTGCCCCTCTAAATGAAACTCTGTCTGATGTATTGAGTGCTATTACGTCATGTATGACATGCTCCTATGTCATGTATGACATTCTCCTATGGCAAACTCGACACCTCCACCTCTAACATACTAAACACCACATAAAGGGAAAATAATTTTAGAATTTACTTTCTCGATGATGTTGTTCCTATGAATTACTATCCACAAAAAACACAGTATTTATGTCTTCTCTAAATCTTCTCGACAGCAAAAAACTCATCAAAGCAACCCATGCTTCACTTGGACTTGGCTCCTCCTCTACTCGCCCAACCTATTTATAGGCTGTGTTGAATATGTGCTTAGGATCAAATAAGAGTATTAAGGAATCCCCCATACAAGCTTTGTTAGGTGCACATGATCGTAGATAATATTGATACTAAAGACGTTGACCTAAGCTTTATTGATCGTTGTAACTGAAGTTTCTACCTCCTACTCACATGGAAAGATTTTTTGGGTACAACCCTGTAACTTTTAAAATTATAGATGTATTCTCCACATTTTTCATTTCTTTCTATGCTTTAAAAATTATAAATATACCACATTGAAATCTAATATTCTAAAATTTACAATGCCATCCGCTACTAATAGGTTTTGATTTAAGCCAAAATTTTTATAATTATAAATCTATCCTTCCATAACCAACATTCTAATATATACAAATCTATTATCCAATAATCAGTTTTGATCTAAGAAAAAATTCTTGAAATTATAATTATACCCTACATAACATTTTAAAATTATAATTATGTCCAAATCTAAAAGACATTCATAATAAATTTGGTAAGCTTTCAAAAAATTACAAACTTAGTGTCGTTGAGTTTTTTTAGAGAACTCTTTTTGTTGATTTATTTAAACAACATAGTATTTGAAGAATGTGACTTTATTAAGCAAAGAAATAAATATTATCAAAGTAAAAAACTACTAAAGATTCAATCCAAAAGATAAAGAATCAAATGAATAAGAAAAAGATATACTTAAACTTATAGATGAACTTGTAAGATTAGGTTTATGATAAAAATCACCACAATGAAGTCAACTGAGATGATTCATCAAACTAGATTCAAAGCAGAGCAACATGAAGGAGAGAACTAAACCATTAGGCTTTTGTATGAGAAATTGAAACAAAAATTGTGAAAAAAAGTATTAGGATATGAATTTTGGTACTTAGCACTGTATGAAGAAATAAATCAATTCACTAGAAATGATATTTGAGAATTAATTGCTATCCGCAATGATTAGAAAAAACAAATGGGCTTTTAAGAATAATGAAATGATAATGAAATATTAATTAGAAATAAAGGAAGACTTATAGCTAAAAGCTATAACCAAATCAATGGAATTGATTTTGAGGAAAAGTTTGCATTAGTCATAAGTTTAGAAGTAATTAACTCTTAATAAAATTTGCATGCTATAAAGGGTTTGAATTGTTCCAAATGGACATCAAAACTAATTTCTAAAATGAAATAATCAAAGAAGAAATTTATGAAGAATGACTACAAGGTTTTGAAGATTACAACTATCCAAACTATGCATACAAATTAGAAAGGCTTTATATTGGTTGAGATAAGCACCAATAGTTTGGTACAACCACTTAAGTAAATTAATACTTAGTAATAATTTCAAAAACAAAAATGTGAATAATATATTATTTATAAAGAAACAAAGTGAAGAATTACTAAACACTCAAATATATGTAAACGACATTATATTTGGATGAATCAATTGAAATTTATGTGAAGAATTTTCTAAGATAATAAGTAAGAAATTTGAAATTAATATGATGGGTGAATTACTTTTTTTCCTCAATGACTTACTTTTCTCTCAATAAGTTGCATTATATATTATACATTTATTGGTATCATACTTTTAAAATACAATAGGTACCATTTCTTTAAATTTCTTAACAAGTGAAGTGAACAACATAGATTTTTTTACTCTTATATTAATTTATCTTAAGAAAGTGAGAATGTATTTATTTTAAACCTTTTGGAAGAGGGCTGTTCAATTAATTTTTTTTATTATTTTTAACTCATTTTATACCTAAACTTGAATTTTCTCTTCATCAAAGAGAGGAATATTACTTGCGTTAATATACCAAGCTAGTTTAATTATGTTTAAAGTATAACACCGCAATCAAATGAGAACTAATGTTCATGTAAGTATTCCAGCTAGTGGTCAGAATTTCTTCAAATATGTCCTTGAATTTATCCGAGACTTGAGCAAAACCCAGATTGGAGAGGAGTATGGCCCTTGGGTTCCATTTATTGGAACGATGTTCCTATTTATTTTTGTTTCTAACTGGTCAGGTGCTCTTTTACCTTGGAAAATCATAAAGTTACCTCATGGGGAGTTAGCTGCGCCCACGAATGATATAAATACTACTGTTGCTTTAGCTTTACCCACGTCAGTGCACATACACAAGATCTTTAGATGAGTTAACTAAATATGTATAAGGATCTAGTAGGCATTGTATTAGAAGGAGAATATCATGTTTAAGAACAAAAGAACAAAACAAATGGTAAAAAGTCTTAGATGATTGTATGATTCTCCTTAAACTTTTGGATAAAAGTGCATTGCAAGATATTCAAATACTTTTAAATATTCTACAAAATTAGACAATGAATTTAGAATGTCATTGGAAACCACATTGCATCAAAGTTTTTAATGGCATTACATTATCACACATTTGAAAACATACTAATTAAAGTGACACAAAAATTAAAATTTTAATTAGTAAAGGTCTTTATTGGATGGAACCATCATACTTTTTAATTAGATATTTGCGAGAAGTCTAATGGATGCCAAATCCTTCTATAGGAAAGATATGATGGTTAAGATGATACTGTAATTTGGAAGTTCTATCATAAGGTAATTAGACTATCTAATAGCCATACATAATTGGTCCAATAAAAATTAAATTATTCAAGGCCTTAATATGATTAAAAGAAACAATTATTCATCAAAATATTATTTTATCAAATGATCATCTTACCATTTGATAGATGTTTAATGATCAATTCAATGACTAATTTGATAAATGGTTAGACTATCTAATAACTTAATTAGAATTGAGCATAAACCAAGTTTCTATTAAAATACTATCAATTTTTTTTTTATAAACTTAACAAGTATAAACAAACATATTGGAGCATTCAATCCATCAATCAAGTTATCTCACAAGAACATTTATTGGAAAAAGATCTAAGCTTTTTTTTATGCCAATGGGTCATTTAATTTTGAGGGAGATTACAAAATTGTTAAGAAGCTCATAGAGAGAAAGCATAGATTTAATTTTGTATTTTTTTCATAGTAATTTGGTTTGTGCTTTATGCTTATAATTATTTTTGTGAAATTTTTTTTACATCCAATTTACTCACCTCCCTCTTTCAATTGTGCTTAAGAGCCATAAAAAACCAATCCAAAGCATATGAGGGCATCACCTAGTTTCTAAAATAAATAAAAGTCATTAACTAATCTTATTTTTGTTGATATCATGTTCATTTGTCCCACAATTTCTCTCTCTTTCTCTCACTCATTTTTTGCTGTCATCGATTCATATCTTTTTAATTCTTTTTCTTATGTCCTTCCAATTTCATGATATTCATCGAAATATGACGATCAATACCATTAATGATAAGTATCTTTTGAATAATATTAAGAAAATGATTCACAAGACTAGAATTTCAATATAATTGAAGATATATTTGGGTTTCTAAGTTGACAATAACTTCTATGCAAGTTACAATCTTCTACTTTCATGAGAAGAAACTAACACAGCATTTTTGTAACTACACCTACCTTAGAATCCTATGGACTACAACACAACCAATAAATCTCCCAAATAATGCAGTAGGCTTTACTGTTGTTGCAGAGGTGCCTCATTGGGTGTTTCTAAAATAAAAAAAAAATTATTCATTATCAGGCTCCAATTTCTCTTAATTAAAAAAAAGCTAATGTCATTTTGGAGTAATTTATAAAATATAGATATATTTTAATAGCTAATTTCTCTTAAAAATTTTTAAAAAAAAAAGCTAATTTTATTTTGGTGTAATTTATAAAATATAGATATATTTTAATAGTTAATTTCTATCCCACCAACCCCATTTTATGCCAATCAAAAGTACGAAATGGAATAGCATTTGTATCATGACAAGAGCACAATCTTAGAAGTTCCATGACCTCTAAGTTCTGTAGCCGGCTTATAATTAGAACCCCGGCAGAACCGTGTCATCGACGTTCGAACAAGTCAAGGCCGATGGGGGGAAGAGCCTCCGGCCATCGGAGTATCCGGCATAACATAGTCTTCGTCGACCTCCTCCACTAGCGGTTCGGTCACCGAGAACGGATCGTGCTGCTTGATCACCAGTACCGAAGCGGTGCTGCTATTTGATGCACCCAGATAGCTGCCCACCGGCCCAAGCTCTGGACACTCAACCCTGGCCATTAGCGGCATTACAGGCGGCCTCTGCCCCACCAAGAATAAATTGCACCTTCCCGCCTCCTTGATGACCGAAACGATCTCTTCTCTCCCTCCCACCACCTTCTCCTCCAGTTTCACCAAAGCTCCAGCATTAGCCGACATTCGTTCCCGCAACCGCGAAATGCAGTTTTCGTCGTTGGTTCGCTGGTCAGTCTCCATCAAAATTCCAACTTTCCCATTGCCCACGACGAAAGAGGGGCCTCCAGATAGGGATACGAAGCGGAGTACAGTGACAGCGATGCCAGGATGCTCGGCCATGCGAAGACCGTAGGCAAGGGCCTCACGGTCATCCGAGCCGCCGAAGAACAGGACAACAATGGAATAGGAAACCTCGCTGGCGGAGACCTGGGCGAAGCCACCGAGGCCGCGGTCGATGAGGATTGCAACGCTGCAGGGTGCGTGAAGCAGGACACGCTGGTTCGCTTGCTGGTATTGGTGACCAATAGATTCCATAGAGCCGTCTAGCTGCTGGGTCTTGTGGAATGGGAGGATGATAAGGGCAACGCGCTTCTGCTGTGCGCTTGTCACGACATCCTCGTGAATGGTGACGAGATCGGAAATGGCGGTCATCGGGCGGACGGTGACGTGGCTCAGCTGCTGATAGGCTTGGAAGGCCACGATGATCTGGTCGCCGCCGAGGTCGGGCCCGGCGGCGTCTTTCTTGTTGTTCCAGAACGGGAGGCCGTTGCGGCGTGCCTTGTGGACCATAAATATGGCGGAGGACCGCTCGGAGAGCTCCATAAGATGCATGGTGTAAACGGTCACGCCGCGGCGGCTGGTGCCGCGAGACGACTCGATGAGGTTTATGAGAGTGGGGATGTTGCGGCTACCGTGGAAGCAGGCCAGGACGCGCAGCTCGCTGTCCGTGTCGCCGCGCTCGATCTTGCGGTGCTTGTAGGGGGCAGCTTGCCGCGCTGGCTTGTATATTCCCATCACGATCGGCGTTGTGATGAAGGTCGTGAACCATGATTGCGAACGTCTCGTCATTGAGCACCTTGCGGTCCTTGCCGACGTTGAGGACAATAAGCTCGACGAGGCCCTTGGTGTTCATTAGGAAACCGAGGGTTACGGCTTCGCGGAAGGGGACCTTCATGGTGAGAGAGGCGATGATTGTGCCTCCGATTTTGCCGAGGCAGGCGTTGAATATGACCAGCGCAAGCAGCGCACAGGAAATGCCGCCGCTGATGGTGGTGACGTTGGTCTTGAGGCCACTGGAAACGAAGTAGAGAGGGAGGAAGAGGCCAGAAATGAGGTCTTCCACCTTCTCGATGAGGACCCTGGCGAACGGGCCCTCTTTTGGGACCACGATGCCCACCACGAATGCGCCAAATAGGGCGTGGATGCCGATGGTGTCCGTGACGAAGCCGGCGGCGAGGACGGTGCTGAGCGTTGCGCAGATGTAGACCTCCTTGACAGGCTCACCTTCGGGGGAGTGGCGGGCCATCCAAGCGAGCATGGGGCGAAGGAAGAGGGCGGCGAAGAAGACAAATCCTCCACCCGAGAGGAGAACCCAAAGGGAGACTAGCGGTGAGCCAGAGCCGGAGAGGGCGATGGCGAGGGCAAGGAGTATCCATGCTGCGACGTCGTTGACGGCCGCAGCAGACATGGCCATTCGGCCGATGTCAGTCGTGAGGAGCTTGAGCTCAGCGAGGATGCGAGCGAGGACGGGTAAAGCGGTGATGGAGAGGGCGACGCCCATGAAGACAAGGAATGGCGCTTCACGGACATCCTTTGCGATCGTATTGCGGAGAACGACGGAGGTGCCAATTCCGACGACGAATGGAAGGGAGATACCAGCGATAGCAATGGCGAGGGCGCGCTTTCCAGTCCGCCGGAGGGAGTTGATGTCGAGTTCCAGGCCAACCAGGAAAAGGAAGAAGAGGAGGCCGATGTTGGCCAGCGTGTCGAGCACTGTGAGGCTGTGTTTGGGAAAAACCGCGTTAAGGAACGCCTTGCTTCGCCCTAATGCCGATGGACCAAGCAGGATGCCGCCCTGCGTAAAATCAATTAGATTTCATTTCAATTTCGATAATTTTGGTTTATGAACTGATTTAAAAAAAAAAAATTAAGATCTAAGAATGAGACAATGCAACATAACTCAAAAACCTTTATTCATTATAAGCAGATTTTATTGTGTAAATGGTTTTAATTGTTTTGGAATCTTATCAGAAGTTTCAAACCTTTATATTAACCAACAAAATTTGTAATCTTAATTTATTATCGTTAATCAATTGTAAATAAAAATAAGTGAATTAAAAGCTAATTTTTCTTATCTTTGACTAATATAAACAACAAAATTTGTAGAAAAAAAATGTGACGTATAACTTAGTAGATAAACAAATGTGAAAATACTTTCAAATTTGAAATGTTTAATTTTAAGATCAATTGTAATAATTTGTAATAATTCTAAGAACATGAAACCTAGTTTATTCTAATGAGTTTCCTTGTCGTATGATCATTTGTAATCATTTATAGAAAGTTTTTTTTATCATACTGCTTAAAATGATTTATTTTAATGATTTAGAATACGCTTGATATAATTGTTATATTAGAGAAATAAAATTTTACATAATTATTATAATTAAAAATTATAAAAACTGTTAATAAGTATAATTGTCAAAAAATATTTTACTAACAAGTTTATTTGATAGAATAGATCAATTGACTAGAAAACTTAACTCATTCTAATCCTAAATAGACCCAAAATAACATTTTTAAGGTCATGTATTGTCTAATGTAATAATCAAATTAGTTGATGTTGAGCTCAAAAGATTCTCAAGATTTTTATAACAATATAAATCATGTTGCACCACATGTTACAACATGTCATATCAACTACATATCCTAATTAGATATGTGATACTACATCAACTTGCCATCATGTCAACCTTATAATATCATTTCAACTATGTTGTACTATCAGTATGTCACACCATGTTGGCTCTATATTTTTATATTAATTCTTTTGTCCAACAAGTCCTATCAAATCATAATAATTCTTATAAAAATCATATTACACTCTTTAACTTTTGCTCTATTTCCTAATTAACTTTGTCAAATTATTTCCTTCAATTTTATAATCTTATCGATTTTGTTAAAACTATTATCATCAATATATTGTTTTGTTGACTATATTATCATTATATATTAACAGTATTTATTCATTACCAAAATAATGTTAACTCTAAAATCACTTCTTGAAAAATATTATGCCAATTAAAAGCTCATGTTAAGCCTAATACACAAGTAATATCAATCAACCTAAAAGTTTAATCTATTTTATAATTGGATGCATTATTATGTATATTAGCATTATAACTTACTCAATATCAAATTTGGGGTTATTTTATAATTACATCTCAATAATTTTTTTTAGTTTTGAATGAAATAAGAAATCATTAATTAAATGGAGCTTTTCCAGGCAATAAAAGAAATGAAAAGCAAGGTTGCAAGGTTCTTCAAAACCTTGTTAATAGTCAAGGTATTCTTCAAAATCTAATAAGGTAGATTCTTTATTGCTTTACACAATGTAAAACATTGTCATAATTCTATTAAGCTATAAATGGCAATATGGATGTAGCCTTAGCTATTTTATAGCTTATTCTAACCTTAGCTTAAGGTGTTATACACTAGTCATAATACTCCCAAACACAACAAAAGATAAAAGTTATTTAAAATACATACAAAGTGTTATGATATTTCAAATAGTATTTGTTTGCATATTACTTACATTCTATTGCATCCAAAAATATAATATAAGCATATAGTATATAAACAAAAATAAAAAAAAACTTTTAAATCCTTCATTTAAGAAACTATCAAAATAGACTTGGGCATACTCATGTATATAAAATCACAAATAAAGAATGTTTAAAAAAATATAAAGTTCTAAAAAGGCTATCGTTGTAGACATCAAAAATATCAAAATGAAAATGATCAAATGAATAATAGCATTATAAAAAAAGATGTGAGAAAAGTGGGATTTGCAAGGAAAATATAGTCTTGCCTTTGAAACTAAAATAATTATACATCTTCTCTTCTTCTAATTTAAAAGATTCACAATAATTAACACATAAAATTTCAAGCATCTCTAAATAAAAAATGATGAAGTAGTTACAATTAATTATCAATCATCTAAACTATCTCATTCCTAACTTCAAATAGTCTAGTTTAGAATTGAAGCAGTTGTCATCAATTCTAACAAATGTAACATGTCAAACTTTAATATTAACAAGTTTTAGTTAATTAAATGATACTATTCATATGAGCACTTGCTATAATAGAATGCAACTATAAAAACATGACTGTTTTCAATTGTTAAGGTCAAGAGTGGCTAATATGAAAGTAATCTTACGAAAAAAGAAATCTATGAATAATCAAGAGATTAATATTAGAGAAAATGAATAACATATAATTTTGAAAAATTATGTAAGTATTTTGAAATATAAATGTACTTAAGAAATGTTAATATGATCTTAATACCTACTAGACTTATAAGCTTAATGACAAAAGTTGCAGTTGTAATATCGAGAAGAAGTCACATGATTCAATGAGGCATCCTGAAGCTTGGTAAAAAAGGAATAGGTTTAAAGAAGTTGAACAATGACTATTTTTCATTGTTAAGATCAAGGTTGCTCAATATTAAATTAATCTTAAAAGAAAAAGATTTATGAATAATAAAAAAAATTAATATTTGATAAGATAAATAATATCTAATTTTGAGAAATTTCAAAATTATTTTAAAATATAATTATATTTAAGAAATATTAACATGACCCTAAAACCCATAGCTCAATAATAGGTGTCAATTACAACATTGAACCACGTGAATCAATGAGAAATCATAAAACTTGGTAGAAAGAAAGTTTGACTAAAAAGGCTGAACCAAAATTATAGTCAACTTAGACAAGAAAATTTTTAAGAAAAATTATATTTAAATATGAAAAATCATGTTCCACAATTTTTTAATACTCTTGTAGTTATCTCAAAGGAAAACTTTTTGAGCACTTGAAATATCTCTCCTGAGCAACAAAAACTTTATTGCAATCCCTTAAAAAAAGCATATTTTAATAAGATATTTTTTGAAAAAAATGCAAAACTGATAGCTAAACATGCCAGAATTACAGCACTTTTTGAATCGTTTTTCTTATAAAAAGAATATTTAAGAAGATATTTTTGAAAATGTTTTTCTTATAAAAAGGTTCTTTTTGAATCGTGACAAACTGATCAAGCATTTGTAGCTGCCTAATACAAATTTTTGGCAACTAGTTTTTAAAAGAATTTTTTTAATCCATAAAATACCAAAAAAGTTCGCTACAGCTGTTCATACAAATAATTTTTCAAAAAAAAAAAAACTTCTAAAAATTTTTTTAAAAGACATTTTAAACAACAATTCATATTAGCCTTCTACCATTAGCTCGACCTGTAGCAAGCTAAACCCAGCACTTGCACTTAAAAGTAGCCCAAAGCATCTCAACCATATCTAAGACTTATTAATCAATTTTTTTTCTAAGAAAATCTTATACTATTTATAATTCTAATAATTATTGTAATTTTATTTTATTTGTTTTTAAAAAGTAAAGTATTTTTAATAATACATCTTAATTACAATTCATGTAATTATTTTCAAATTTTAAGTTCTAATTTTATGCCTGTTTAATATATTTATTATTAAACATTTTGATAAAACTAAAATGTTTTTAAATACTATTTATATAAAAATTTCTTTTGTCATGTTAGTTTTTTATTTTACATCGAAAAATAATTATTAGATAAATAATTTTTTTTATAAAAAAATACTCTTATGAAAACAATTTAAAAATGATAAATCAAATAAAGTCCTTATATTCGGGCGAATCAAACAGAACTTCTTTGGCATGACCGGAATTGGGCAAACTAGTGATACCGGAAACCGCAAATCAAGTAATCCATTCACCACCCACACAACCCCCGTCTTTTTTTTAGCAAAAACGAAATCGACGAACTTAATTAAATCCTTCCAAATTTCAATAAAAAATCATAAATATTTCAAAGCAGGTCAATCTGTACTAGTCATCCTTCTAAATAAAGCGCCGAAAAATTGAAGCTCATGACGGCCATTAATGGCGATGCATATTTCAAGATAATTAAAAAGAAGGGTAATTAAACTCACGATGACTTCCGCGATGACACGTGGCTGGCGCAGGGGGCGTAGGAGAAAGGCCAAAACTCGGGTGAGGACGACGACGAGGCAGATCTGGAGAATGGCGAGAGGCAAAGCGTAATCGAGGGGGTTCTCGCCCTGGAATACCCCGTTCGACGTGGGCTTCATCGGCGGCGTACACGCCGCGGTTGCCATCTCGCCCGCAACTGCTGGCGATTCTGCACGATTGAAGAAACAGATTGCAATCATTCAAAGAACCTAATTTCATTCATTCATTCGGAGAAACAGAATGCAAATTATTTTTTATAGAAAGGCATCCAGGACTATACGAAAAGAACCTCGCAAAGCAAAAAATTTGGCCGGAGTCAATCCGGCCGATTTAAAAATGGCCTTGGTCTTGGGCTCTTTTTTCACTTCGCTAGGTTTCGATGAGAGAGGAGAGGAATGGAAGATGCGAGGCAGAAACGAAGGAACAACTAACTCAGACCTTCCCATATATAGAGCCGGATTACTTACGCGATGATTACCCTTCCGCTACTGCAGGGCACGTGGCTTTTTGTTTTTTAAATTTTAAATATTGAAATATTTGAGCTAAATTTTAGATTTTTGGTTCAATATAACAAACTTACTATTTTGAGTTTTTATTTTGAATATTTTACCAAATTAATTATTTTATAGTTATTAAAACTATAAAATAGAGTTTGTTATTGATGGCTCAAAGCGAGATATCATATAGGGGGATCATTAGTACATAAAAGAATAATTTTATTATCATCAAATAAGTCACTTATGACTTAAGATTTAATTAAGAATTAATATCATCTTTAGTTATGAATTTTTTTCAATAAGCATGGTGAAAAATTTATTGATGGGTATGCCTCTATTCATGTTTTTTCCCTTTGTTTATAGAGAATTAGATAGAATATTTTATTACATAAATATACATTATTTATATCTCATATGATACATAAAGTTTAATTAGGCATTAATTGCCACGAAAAATCTATGTACATAGAGGGTACTCATCCACGTGTATAGGTGCTACTATACATACATAAACTACCCGTTGACTACAAGGTGTACTTACTACACATGTAAACCACATGAGTTGATAGGTGTAAGCAATAGGTGCACGTGATGATTGTGCGTTATAGGTGTGCTTATTGTGACACATGTGTGTGATAGTCGGTATTATATGCATTTCTTATCATCCCGCACATGATTACATGCCTTGTCATGTGATCTACATGTTGATGCTTGCATGTTGCTACTCCTACAGTATTGTTTAACGCACAATTGTGTGCATGGTGCTGTTGCATGTGTGCTATTTGATAAATGTTTGACATATATTCTCCTTTAAGTCTTCTTCAAATATGAATTATTTGATAATTAAATGAATCTATAATTGATATCCCAATCAATTAATTACTTTACTAATATAGTTAACGATTTTGTCAACTTTTGGTAAGAATTTTAATAATCATAAATTGGTATGAAAAGATATATGAAGCATGCCTAAAGAGTGGGATGCCAAGGTGATAATGTCATGGTAACTAAAGACTTATGCACCTACTAATTTAGTATGCTTATGGGTTCACTTATAATGAATTTAAGTGAAAGAAAAATGCCTTAATTTTAAAGGCCTCTTACTCACTAGCTATACATCAGAGGTTACCAAAAAACATAGATAAACATAGTATAGAATATTCCTACATTATAAAGAGACTTAGTCATCCACAATCAAAATGTAAATTAGGAAAAGCAAAATTATATGTTTCTTGTGCTAAAAAAAGGAACGTTCAAAGAAGAAGGATAAGAAGGGCATAATCTATTATAGTTAGAACAATCCCAAAAACATCAAGTCAAAATGTATTTACAAGAATAACAAAGTAAAGAAAACATAAAAAAAGGTGATGTAGCAATCTTGAGTGCCTCAAAAGAATAAGATGCTTTATAAATCACAAATAGTGATAAGGAAGCAAATTTAAGCCTCATGACCCAAGAAGATGATATAAACTATGAAAAAGTATATTAACAAAAGCTATCTTATAATGAATTAGAAGTATTGTGGAGTTTACTATTAACCATTATGTTTTTTGTGATAATAAATCTTAAATATTCCTAGTTAATTTAATGGAGTGAGTTTTCATATTTTTGATAGATGATGTATTTGTTCATGAGAGAAATTAAAGAAGAGGACAAATGTGATGTCCCATGAAGATCATCTTAGTTAAAAAGATAGACTATCAAGCGATATAGTTTAGCTTTCTTTTTAGGTTTTTTAATTTTATTTTTTATTAGAATATTAAGGTTGATTAAAATTATTTCTTTAAGATAAAAATAATATTTAAATTAATCATTTTAAAAAAATATTTAGGTTTTTAATATCTTTTGATCATCATATTTTGACCATCTAAAGAATCAATTTTCTGACATTTTTTAAAATATTTTTAGTAATAATTAATTAAATTTAAAAAGAAATAATAAGAAAACAAATTCTACTTCGATCTAAACTATCCTAACTAATTTTTCCCTAGGAAATTAATCCCAAACCCATTCACTACAGTAAATAAGTCAGGGAATCACTCCTGAACCTTGATGCAAGTGTATTACATCAGGGCATTACATCCAACCTCAGTTAATTTCATAAGGCACTGGTAACCAATACTTGTTAATTCATAGGTCACTGGTAGAAAGCATCCTTTAATTTCATATGTTATTGTAAACAAACCCAAAATTAGGGTACTTCCAAAGCACAAGAAAATTCTTATAAAGAGAAAAATAATTCACAAAAAGACTATGTAGGACTAAAACATAAAGCTTTTCCCACGTGGCTAATTTTCAAACTATAGAAGTGACGTAAACCTTCCAATCACATAATTTCACGATGAAATGATCATTGTCTTATTTGTCTTATTTTTAGTGCTAATTACTTAAACCAACTGATTAGGAAATTTTGCACTCGCATGATAGAAATTTAATTAACACATAAGGTTAAATCCAATTGATAGATCATGATTCAAATCTAACGATCAAGATCAAATCTAAATTCTAACTAGCGATCTTTATTCACAATTACTTGATCGTTCAATTTTCACGATCGAATGGTCAAAGAATGTTCTGATCATCTAGCTCATATGCAACAACAATTTTAGCCATTATATGGTCCATTAGAATTTTCATTTAAATAATTTTTTTAATTTAAAAATAGTCTTTTGTAAAAGTAGTAATGACTGATTAGTTAGATTTTTAAGTACTTCTAATTATTAGAAAATATCTATAAAAAAGAGAATTCTTGAACAAAGTTGATTGATAAAATTTTAACAAAAAATTTAAAGAAACATTTTCAAATGACGACATCAAAGCCTTTAGTAGTTAGTGCTCATCGCCGCCTTCCTACACTATATCCTTCTTTATTTAAATCTGAATTCCTTTGTCTTTTTAAACTAGTTAAGGTCTCATTTTCTTATTTTTCTATTGATCAAATTAACTTACTTGTACCTTGCTAAAAATTTCATATAACATAGAAAATAGTTCATATGGATATTTATCATTATTTTCCTTTCTTATTTTTGTTAATCAAACTTTGTTCTAAGGCCAATGTAACTATTGTTTATTATTATTATTATGAGGGTTTAACCTACCTATATTTTATTGAAAGGTTTATATAGATTTTCTTTTGTGACTAGTTTTTATCGTGGTGAACGTAAACTTAACTTGAAGTTAAATCATTAAAAAATCACTCATGTATGCTTTTAACTTTTTGCTGATATTTTTATTTCAAAACTGTCCTTAAAAATTATTATTAAAAAAAAATATTTTAAAAAAATTTAAATTTATATAAATTTACTTTTAGAGATGTACTTAAGTTTAACAAAATTTCTGTTATATATTTTTTTAAAATTGTTTTTATGAAATATAAATTTTTGTTTATTATTCATCTACTTACTGAATCAGATTTCAATTGATATCAAAATGTGGCCTCTTTCTAAGGAGAATAAATTCTTTGAGTTAATACGACTCAAATTAATATTTTAGAAAGATAGGGAAAAGGTTTGTCTTGGATAGGCCACCATGTTTTTGTGGTAATTTTTATTTTTATTGAAAGTTTAGGATAATTGGTAATTTTAAATTTATTGATAAAAAAATGTGTGAATTAATACAAGCTCCATTTGATTTTTTCACTAAGAAAGATTCCTAATGTGCTTTTGTATCTAAATCTTTTTAAGAAATAAAAAAGTAAAAAACATAAAATACAATTAAACGATAAGGCCATAAATATTCTACATTGTGCTTTGATTGCTATCAAAGTGAATAAAATTGTAAATTTAAAAATGGCTTATGAAATTTGACTTAAATGAAATGTAAAATATAAAGATATCTTTTTTAGTTATGAAAGATAAAATAAACATGATGATACATTACTTTGAGTTGTTTAAGATTTCTTCAAATGAGTCAATCAAAAACATGTTTACAAGATTTACTAATATTGTGAATAAAATTGCTTGTATGAAAAACTAATTTTTATAAATGAATAAGCAAATAGAATACTCAAAAACTTAGCAAAAGAGTGTGATCCATTGATCATTTTCATCAAGACAGCTAAAAATATTTTTATTATGACATTAAAAGACTTTATGGATGATCTTATGACTAATGAGCTAGAAATAAAGATGAAAAAAGAAAAAAAATTAATTAAGAAAATAAAATAAAGATGAAGGAACAAATAATAACATTAATGATGGAGGAAGTCACTTTAAAAGAAAACTTTACTAATGATGATGGCATAGTTTGGACTCTAAAAATTTATCTAAAGTTTTTAGTATTATAAAAAAATATAAAAATCAAAAGTCCAAGAGAATAAGAAGAAGAAAAGAAGATATTATTTTTTTATGAATATGAAAAATCAGGACAAATCCGACTAACATATTCTATGATATAAGAAAGTGTTGAAAAGGAAAAGAACAAGATGAAGAAAAGTAAGTAAAAGAAGATGAAGAAAGCATTAAAAGTATCTTAGAGTGATTTAGAAGAGACATGTACAGGTGAAGAGGAAGACAACAATGAAAGGTTCTTTTGCATGAAGGCTAGAGAAGAAGACAAAGAAGGAGAGAGTGCATCCTTAAGTGATAAAGAGATAAATTATTTAAATAAAAAATTATCCAAATAGTTGTCTTATGTTTACAAAAAGTATGAAAATTTAAGTAAAAAATTTTAAAAATTAAAAAATAATATTATGAATATGTAAGTCTTTATGATCAAATTAAAAGTAAGATTGATACTTATTTAGTAAATATAAAATAGTGTAATGATAATTTGGTATAAGACTTTAATGAGAATATATTCTTAGTTAATGAATTCAATGATTTTAAATCTTTGTATATTATATGCTCACTTTCAAAAGAAAAACAAATTAGTAGAGAAATCTTTGTTATAAATAGATTTCATATACATAGGCTTAATGTTAATGTTAATATCTTACATGGTTATGATAATGAATTTGCATGTTGTTATTGCATGCTTCTTGATCACACTTCATATGTATGTAGGATTAGAAATAATTTTTAATCAAAAATTTCTACTTATGCATGGGGTAGTGAAGAAAAAAAGCAACTTAACTGCTCTTAACTATACTAGACCCAAAATAGTTTAGATTCTTAAATTTAACAATTAATTTTTGAGTGCAGGCATGTCTTCTTTTCTATGCCAAAGAAGTCATGTGATTCTTAGATAATGGGCAATTAAGACACATGATAGGAAATATCAAGATATTTGTACAAGTAAAGGCCTATGACAAAAGAAAAGTTGTGCTTATTAACTATTCAAAGAAATCTATAAAAGAAATAGGCACTATTAGAAACTCTATATTTTTATTACTAAAGTTTTATTTATTTAAGGCTTAAAATATAATTTACTCGATATTAATCAACTTTGTGATAATAGTTTCAATCTTTCACTTGATATAATTTCATGTAAAATTGGTAAAAATGAAGATGTTAGTAATTGTTGTACTCAAGAGAAATAATACCTATTTACTTGATTTAAAAATCATAAATAATTCTCAAATAAAATGTTTTACAACACATGTTAATGACACAAACTTATGGCATAAGAGATTTATTCACGCTAGTATACGTACAATAAGAAAAATAATTAAACATAACTTAGCAAGATATTTAATCAAATTAACTTTTGTAGATGATGTTGTTTGTGGACTGTATAATTAAGAAAAAATAATAAAATCTAGTTTTAAAACCAAAAAGGATGTAACCTCTAAAAATATTTTGGAAATTTTAAACATACTTTTTTGAACATAGACATCCAATAAGATTAGGAGGTAAAAATGTTGATTAATTATAGTGGATAACTATTGTAGGTATACGTAGGTCATCGTTTTAAAGAAAAAAGTGAATCATGTAATTAATTGCAAATATTGAACACTAACTTATAAAATGAGCTATGTCATAACTTAATTATAATTAAAAATGATAATAAAAGATAATTTAAAAATGAGAAATTCATTTAGTATAATACTAATAATAATATTTCTTACATATTTTTGATACATAGAACTCTACAACAAAATGCTATAGTAAAAAGAAAAAATAAAATATTATTATGTTTAAATAGAAGTATGTTGAATGAGTGATACATAAAATTCTTTTGGATAGAAGCTATGTTTATAATTTATTATATTTGAAATAGGATACTTTCTAAGCCACAATTAAACAAATTAACATATGAATAAATATTTAATAAAAAACTAAATATTACTCATTTACATGTATTTTGTTATAGATGTTACATTCAAAAAAATGGGAAGGCATAATTAATAATTGATCTAAAATTAGGCATGCAAATCTTCTTAAGATACTCATTTAATGATAAACCTTATAAAGTTTACAACAAAATTACTAATTAAATAGAAGAATTTGTACATGTACACTTTGATGAATTAGTTTCAACCAAACAAATTGTGTAAACATAGATGATGAACAAACTAGATTTGAGAAATTTAGTTTAAAAGAGTGATGTCGGAGCATCTTGTGTTAGCTCGCAAACACCATCTGCTAGCACTGCATCAATCCCATTGAAACTCAAAGCCATACCCGAGCCAAATCCTATTTTAATTAATCATCTTTGTCGACCATAATAGTCAATTATAACACTATTTTTTCCTATAATTATCTTTGTTATCTTTGCTCTATTCATCCAAGCATATTTTGTAGTACAATATGTTACAATCAACATTGGTTCCTATGCGTGCTTTACCTGCTCTCACTAGTCATCCATCATTATCAAGTTGCATGCTGTTTTCGATTGCTATCGCCTACTTGCTCAACATCACCTAGTCACTCACCAACATCAGGCCACCCAATGCTTCTTGACCACCCAAAATCGCTTGGCCACCTGTTAGTCATCCACCCTCTGGCCATTGGTGACTACGGTCATCTGTCTCCTCCACTATTGATAGCCTTATCACATTGTCATTGATGTTTGATTATCATGTTACATGACTACATAATATTTCATATGTCATTCTTTATTTTATGTTTTACATTTAATGTGATTGACCCACTTAGAGTTATTGTCTTATAATTTTAGAGATTTTATGTATTTTTTGTTAATGTTATGGAATTCTAAAGATATCTTTTGGATTCTCAAGTTACTTAACTCTAATATTATCTTTCCTCATACCCATTTAAAGTTTATATCTTAAAATTCTAAAATCTTTTAAGATTGTCAAGTAATTTAACTCTAAAATTTATCTTTCTCCTTGTTGTCTTCATATCTTTTCCAAGCTTATATGTTCCTAAGGTGTATTTAATTCTTCTTTTTTTTCTATGCATAGTTATTGAACTCTCCTTCATCTATAAATAGAGAGACTACTTGATTATAATATTATTATTAATGAATAAAATTTCTCTAGTTTATGTGTTTCCATCTTTATAAACAAAGAGTATGCACCCAACTCTAGTTATAGAGATTCTAACTTCCTTCTTATAAGATATAAGGATCAAATATGAGAGATCTTCCATCAAGAGAAATAAAATTACCTTAGAGAATATCTATCACAAAGCTAGAAATATACAAAAAAAAAATAAAACTTCTTATTCCTAAGAAGATCATAGCTTTTTGATAGGGATATGACTTTTGAAGGTAAGACTAACATGTGTTCCTTTTTTTATGAAGAAAAGATCATCAAATTACATATTATCTCATCTCAGAAGAACTTAAACCTATAAATCTATAAAAAAAATTCTAAGCCCAAGGATTAAAAAAGAAGATAAAGAATTTGAACTTAATTACATTATCCCAAGTTAGAAAGCCCTTGAACAAGGATACTTAGTTTATTTTCTTACAATTAAGGAATTAGCCATCACCTTACCAAACTCATTATTTACTATACAAATCTTATGAAATGAATTTTTTGATATTTTTTTAGATGATTTACCTGACACTCTATCTTAAATATGAGACATGCCAGCACTTTACCATATCCATCACTTATTATACAAGCTTTATTAAATATTTTTTTTATATTTTTTTAGATGATTTACCTAACACTCTACCTCTTATATGAAATATACAACATTAGACTAATCTAGTTTATGAGGTGAGCCTACCCAATTTTTCTCTTAATAAATTGAACATAAAGGCTCATACTTAGCACATTAGGTAGTAGGCCTACTTAAAAAGGGATTTATCCAAGAAAATATTAGTCCCTATGTTGTCTTAGCACTTTTAGCACCCAAAAAATAATGCAACATAAATGATGTGTATTGATAGTTAGGCAATTAACAAAACCATAATAAAACATAAGTTTCTTATTCCTTATTTAGATGACCTCTTAGATCAGATATGAGGTGCCACCATATGTTTGAAGAGAAACTTAAATTGTGGTTACTACCAAGTAAAGCTTAAGATGATAAATGGATGAAAGATAATATTTAAAACTAAGGATGAATTCTATGAATGGTTAATGTTGTCATTTTGGTTACCAAACTCACCAAGTACATTCATGAGATTGATGATATAAGTTTTAAAATAATACTTAAAGATAATTTATTATAGTTTATTTTGATAATATTTTTGTCAATAAAAAATCTTTCAGGATCATTTAGACTATTTCTATAAATTATGTAGTACTCTAAAAAAAGAACACTTATTTGTCATTCTAAAGAAATGAAAATTCTTCACAAATGAGGTTACCTTTTTAAGGTACATAATTTCTACTAAAGGGTTGTTTTTCAATAAAAGAAAAGTCTATAATAATGGAGTGGCTTACTCCAAAAGCAATTTATGACATTAGAAGCTTCCATGATGTGGCCACCTTTTATCAATATTTTATTAAAGACTTTAGTACTATTGTTGTATTGATTGCTGATTGTACTATGTTTAGTAAATTTAGTTGGACCAAATCTATAGATCTTGATTTTAAAAAATTGAAATAGATTATGACTAGAAAACCTATTCTATAACTACCTGAATATTCTACTACATTTGAGGTTGTATGCAGTGCATTAATAGTAAGGACAGACGGTGTTCTTGATCAAGGTAAACATTCTATTGCCTTCTTTGGTGAAAAGAGTAATGATGCTAGAAAAAAATGTTTTACATAAAAAATGGAACTATATGTCATTGTTTAATCTTTAAGACATTAAAGACCATTACTTGTTGTCCAAAGACTTTTTATTATATTCTAACCATAAGATGCTTAAAGATCATAAATTCCCAACAAGACCCTAGTCATAAGTATGCCAAATGATTCAAATACATCCAAGAATATACATTTGTTATTAAACGTAAGTCTGGCTTAGAAAACAAAGTAATTGAAGTACTTAATAAGTGATTTCACCTATTGACAATTTTGTCTCTAAAGATGCTAGATTTGGACTAAATTAAAAAACCAATATCCCTACTATCCTAACTTTGAGCTAATTTATCAAGAAATCAAATCAACTCTAAACATTTTATCCAGAGATTTTTAGCTCAAAGATAAATACTTATTTAAGAATTAGGGTTTGTATCCCAAATTCATCACTTAGAAATGTTTTCATTTGAGAAATACATGCTAGAGGATTATCTAATAATTTTGAGAGATGTAAGACTCTTAGAGATGTTAAAAGAGATTTTATTATCTTAGAATGACATGCCATTTTCATCTATTGTAGCCTAATGTCAAATATGTATAATTATAAAATCTCTAAATATAGGATAAGGACCTTGCATTCTACTACTTGTACCTTACAAGTGATAGGAGCTCAAATGTATAGATTTTATACTTAGATTACCTAAGACCTCATCTAGGCATGAGTCTGTCCTTGTGGTCATTGTTTGTTTCTTTAAAAAAACTCATTTTTCCCCTATCGTAAGACCTCGCATGCTACCTATGTAGCTAAGATTATTTTATGAAATATTTAATTGCATGCTGTACTAATGACTATAGTATCTAATTGAGACATATGATTTATTAGTTATTTTTAAAAGATTTTATGAAATTTACTAAGGACCAAGCTAAAGTTTTCTTCATCATATGAGTCATATATAGATGGATAAATAGAAGTAATAAATAGTTGTCTAGGAAATCTTCTTTGTAACTTGATAAGAGAATAAGCTAAGCTTTTAGGATCAAGTACTATAATGAGCAAAATTTTTATACAATAATTCTATGAATTATAGTATTGTTTGAAGTCTCTTCAAAATTATTCATAGTAATAAGCCAAGATCTCCTATTGATTTTATTCCTTTTTAGTAGACCTTTGGACTTTTGGACTTCTACCTCTACTTCATTCTTTGCTTCTTATATCTCTTCATTGCATAACCTAATATCTAAAAAAATTAATCTAAGTAATGAATATATAAAAAACTAATAAATGCTTATAAAAAGGTTAAAAAATTTTATAAAGAAGATTGCTATATTAGAGTTAGGTTAGAATAGTTTCTTCCTAGAGCTTCCAAGAAATTACAAACATGTGGTGTTGAAGATTTTAGGATTATTCAAAAACTAGAAACTAATGCATTTGTGTTAAATTTTCTAAAAGAGTATAGGATTAATGCAACCTTTAATGTTAGGGATTTAGTCCTATACAAGGCAACACATCTAATGATTTAGTAAACTCGTTCTTGCTACTACATTAGCCCAAAGAGTAAGGAAAATGTAGAGGAACGTTTAGGTCATGAGATAATTCTAACCAAAGATTGTATACTTGAAAAATTTTTTGTTTATTGAAAAGGTAATCCTTTAACCAAGAACTCTTGGCTTATCTATGATGACCTACACTGTATCATGTCATACCTATTGGAGTACTATTGTACCTAACACCCTGATACTATCGAGCTAAACTCTCTCTGACATAGAGAGGATGATGTAGAAGTATCTTTTGTTAGCCCTATAGCACACACCCGCTCGCATTGCACCACTCTCACTAGAATATGAAGCTTTACCTAAGCTGAATCATATTTTGTTTAGTGATCTTTGTCATCTATAAGGGTTGACTATAATACTATTTTTTTCTTATAATTATCTCTGTTATTTTTGCTCTATTTGTCCAAGCATATTTTTAGTAAAATATGTCATCATCGACTTCAATTCTTATGTATGCTTTGTTCACTATCGTGAATCATCTGCCATCACCTAGTCGTATGCTGCTCCTAATTGTTGTCACCTGGTTGCTTAGCATCACCTGGTTGCCTATCATTACCAGTTACTTAATGCTCCCAACGTCCCAACATTGCTTGGCTACTCGTTAACCATCTACTCTTTGGTCATCTCCAATCATCATCATCTGTCATCCATTATTGGCATAATTTTTCTTATGTTATTATATTTTCATGTAGTTTTATATTTTATATTTGATATGGTTGGTCCATATTGAGTTAATGTCTATAAATTCTAAAGATTTTATCTATTTTTATATTTTGTATTTAATGTGGGTGATCCACTTTGAGTTAATGATTTAAAATTTTAAAGTTCTTTTTTAGATTCCAAAGTAATTTAACTCTAAAATTATTTTTGTCTCATACCCACTTGGAGTTAATATCTTAAAATTTTAAAGATATTTTTTTTAAAGTAATTTAACTCTAAAATTATCTTTTCTCATAATAACTTCTCTTTTTTCCCATATTTATATGTTCTTAAAGTTCATTTAATTTTTTTTCATTCATAGTTATTGAACTCTCTATCTATAAATTAGAGAGGTCCCTCATCATAATATTATTATCGATGGATGAAACTTCTTTTATTTGCGTACTTCACCTTTGTAAATAAAGAGTGCATACCCAACACTAGTTAGAGATATTCTAACTTTCTCTCTCCTTATGAGAGATAAGGATTATTGGTGAGAGATCTTCCACTAAGAGAGTTAGTAACTAAAAAAAATTCCCACTTCCTATATGATCCTCAAGTCTTCACCCACCCTTTTATTCTCTTTACCAAATCACCAAACCACCACCCTCCTTAATAAGCTCCAAATCTTAGCCTATCATCTTGTTACCCCTTTAACTAAGCTTCCCCTACTAACCTAAACCTTTGTCTCATCTTCTTTTTCCATCTTTGGTGCTCTATACCTCAACTTTAAGAAAATTATAAGCCATTAATAAAAAATTTACTATTTATATAATTTTTATTTTTAAGTAGTAATCTAAAATTAAAATTATTTTTTCTTCTATTAAAGTATTCCACATAGAGTTCAACTTAAATTCTCTATTTTATATATGTAAAATTAGATGTGAGAAAAAACTACTTAAGAGGACTTTATGTTTAATGATTAATGTGTTGCAACCTACTCTACTTAATAATCAATGCTACAATTTTGGATGCTAATATTTGAATAATTCCAAAATATCCTATATGTCACCTAATTCTAATTAGTATATATTTTTCTTAATATTTTTTAATACTCTATTAATCATCTCTAGTATTTTAAGCTAAAAGTAGGAGTTTAATTTTTCTTACATCACTGAGTGAAGTCATATAAATAAGAAAAAGTAAATAGTTAAAGAAAATATTATTCTTAAAACCTTAAAAGTTTAATAAGGATTATCGTAAAGATTAAGTAGTAGGTGAAATTATGGATAGTATTAGAACAAGATTTTATCATAATAATTCTATCTTTGTAGCAAATGTCAAGCCAACCTTAATAGAAGATGTATTAAATAATGAATTTCAGTCAATAGTAATGAATGAAAAATTAAATTAATTTGAAAGAAATTATACATTGGAGTTAACTCTAAACCATTGGCTAAAAGTGTATTTGGATCAAAATGGGTCTCTAGAAAAAAAACTAAATGAAATTGAAATATAATTAATAATAAAACAAGATTAATTACAAAGCATTATTATCAAATTAATGGTATAGATGCTAAAAAAAGCTTTGCACCCATAACAAAACTTGAGATAATAAGAATTTTGTTAGCTTATGCTTGCTACAAGAATTTTTAATTATATCAAATGGACGTTAAAAGTATATTTTTAAATAGTTATATAAATAAAAAAAAATTATGTAGAATAACCACTAGTACTTAAAGTTTATGATAAATTAGATCACATATGTAAATTAAATAAACCTTTATTTAGACTTAAGCAAGCACCTAAAGCATGGTATAATTTACTATGTACTTTTTAAGTTTTAAATGGTTTCACAAAAAAAAATAGATAACATATTACTTATTAAAAGCAAAGGAAAAGATCAACTTATGTGCCAAATATATGTAGATGACATAGTGTTCGAATTGGCAATAAAAACTTGTATAAATAATTTTTGGATTTAATGACAAATGAATTTGGAATAAATTTAATAGGTGAGTTATATTCCTTTTTAAGCCTTCAAATTAAACAAACTATGAGTATAATTTACTTATCACAAATAAAATATACTTTAGAATTATTAAAAAAAATATAACATCATTAATGTCAAAACTAAAAAAACTTTGTGGCCACTAACACACATTTAAAAAAAAGATGAAAAAAAATCAATAGATTCTAAAATATACAATGGTCTAATTGTTTAACTTTTAAACCTTACAACAAGTAGACCCAATTTAATCTACAATTTTTGTGTTTGTGTTATGTTTTAAGTTTTTTTTCCAAACAATCTTATTTAACATTAGTAAAACACATAATTTGATATATAGTTGAGAAAAGTAAATTAGGACTTTGGTATGCAAAAGCATATCTAAAATTTCAATTAAGAGAATTCTTAAATGTAGATTTTGTTGGAATGATAAGATAAAAAGAACACAAGTAAAAATGGCAATTTCTAAGAATTTTTCTATTTTCGTGTAGTAAGAAACAAAATTATATAGCATTATCTATTACAGAATTAAAATATATAATTGTAAGTAGTTTTTTAAGCACAAGTCTTATGAATAAGATAATAGTTAGGAGATTATGGTGTTACACTAAGACAAATTCTCATTTATTATGATAATTCTAGCACAATAAATTTAGTAAAAGTACAACTTATCATTCCAAAGCAAAACATATAGCTATTAGATATCATTTTATAAGAGAATATTTTGAACTTAATCATGTTTCATTAAAATTTGTGCCTATTAATGATCAATTGGATAATATTTTGATAAAACCCTTAGGTTTTAAATAATTTACAAAACTTAGATTTGAGTTTAGATGTGTTAAATCTATTTGAGTGATAACAAAAAGGAGAAAAAAATAAAAATTGAATAATAAAAGCATAAATTAAGGAGGAGCCCTAATCTAATCATAATAAAAATATAAAGGGAATTTACTTTTAGTTTTTTTGTATAATCCTTTTATAGATATCTCACATTTTTATTAATTTTATTGGAGATTTTGTTATCATTAAAAGAGAGATTATTATGGCGTTAACTCTTAGCTATAGAATTTTATTTGATGACAATAAATTCTAAGTATTTCTAATAAATTTTGTTGAATAAATTTTCATATCATAGATAATTGATGTGTGTATTCATAAGAAAAATTGAAAAAAAATATGAGCAAATATAAAATCTAATAAATATCATATTGGTTAGAGCGGTAGACTACCAAAAGATATATTTTTATTTTACTTTTTAGGTATTTTAATTTTACTTTTTATTAGATTTTTAGGGTTGATTGAAATTATTTTAAGTAAAAAAAATTAAATTTCATTAAAATTAATCAATTTAAAAAAATATTTAGGCTTTTAATATTTTTTAACATCATACCTTGAGCATCTAAGGAATCATTTTTCTAATATCTTTGAAAATTTTATTTTATTAATGATTAATTAGATTTAAAAAATACAAAAAATCCAATTGTAGTTTAGCCTAAACAATCCTAACAAATGTTGGGCAATAAAATTAATCCCAAACTTGTTCACTATAGTAATCTTGTTGGGCAGCATTATTGAACCTTGATACAAGTATAGGATTAGGGCGTTACTTCCAAACCTATTAATTTTATAAGTTACTGACAGTAGTGGGTGACTAAATCCCAAACAAAGTAGGAGTCAGCCAACCTCTAGAATAAACTACTTACAAAGTGCAAGTAATGTGTTATAAGGAGGAAAATGAAGCCAAATATACTATGTGGGACTAAAGCATTAAGTTTTTTTTGTGTTGTTAACTTTCAAATTGTGGGAGGGACATAAGATGTTTGATCGTGCAACTTTGTGATGAAATGGCCATCATCTCGTCCACTTTTTTAAACACTAATTCCATCAACCATTCAATTATGCAATTTTATAATCGCATGGTTGTTTTTTAATTATGGAAAAAGTCAAATCTAATTGTCAGACCATGATTCAATTCTAACTATCTAGATTTAATACAAATTTCTAAATGGTGTCCTTTTAATACGAGTCATCAAATCATGTAGTTTCATGATGGAACAATCAAGGATGGTTCTGATCATTTGACTTTTGTGTAAAGGCCATTTTAGCTGTTATATGAGCTGTTAGAATTTTTATTTAAATAATATTTTTAATTAAAATTTGTTTGGTAATGAAAGCACTAACAACAAATTAGTTAGTTTGGCAATTTCTTTTAACAATTAGAAAATATCTATAAATAAGGGTATTCCTGAAAAAAAATTTTGGATAAATGTTTTACAATAAATCTAAAGAAAACTATTCAAGTCATAACATTTAGGCCTTTAGTAGTCGTTAGTCATCATTGCCTCCTTACGATGTGTCTTTTTTCATCAAAATCCAAATTTCTCTTTCTTCCCCAAACCAATTAAGCTCTCACTTTTTAATTGGCCAAATTAAATTACTTGTGCCTTATTGAGAATTTTATGAAGCATATGAATTAGTTTGTATAGATTTTAATTCTCATTTTTCTTTCTTTTTTCTACCAATCTCACTTTGTTGTAAGGCCCTTGTAGCCTATTTTTTTCTGTTTTATAGTTGCGAGGTTTTAAGCTATCTATCTTTTGGAGAAAGGAGTATATGAATTTTTTTATGCTTAGTTTTTGTAGGAGATGGATATAAGTTTGATTTTAAACCAAGGCACATAAAAAATCCTTTGCATATACTTTTAAACTTTTGTTTATCTTTCCATTTCACAATTTTTCTAGAAGTTGTTATTAAATAAAAATTAACTACTTTAAAAGAAATTTTAAATTTGTAGCAAAACACTTTTAGAGATATACTCGATTTTATTAAAACCTTAATAAATTTTCTTTTTAGAAATACAAATTTTTATTTCTAGTAATTCACCCCCTTCTTGTTAAACCATTTTTCCAAAAAATTCTATTATAGATTTACTTATCAAATTTAAGAAGCTTAAGAAAGAACATTTAGCTTTGAAGAATGAATAATATTTATAAGAACAATAATTACTTGATTTATGTGCATCACATGATAAGTTAAAAGTGAACGTGATGACTTTTATGACTAAATGAACATTTTCAAAAAGAATGAAAATTTCAAATCTTATGTTGAAGATATAGTTTAAGAAAGAAAAATCAAAATTGAGAAAGAAACTATTTATTTGAAAAATGCAAATTCTGGTGTTGTACACAAATTTTCATATGTTTCACATATAAATGCATATAAAACGTTTATTATAATTGTGAAATATTACATGCATTCCTTACTAGTGTTACATGCTATTATTGCAAGTAGTACGTATATCTTATGCATATTATAGTAAAAGATCAATAGATTCAATCAAACTATATTTGCATGGATTCCAAAAAATGTGTTTTTTATAATGGTTAATCTAGTCCAATTGAGCTGAAACTTGTTTGGGCACTACAAAAAAACAAATAATTATTCTTGTAAGCATGCCTCCATAGTGGGACCAATATAAGCAAATGGTACTTATATACATGTGTTCAAGGCATGTGATTAATGATACAAGTAAGTTTGTAATACTAGAACACAACGATGGAGGTTTTGTAACACTTTTTGAAAACTTATGCAATAAAGTAAAAGGAATTGACAAAATAAGTACTTATAAAACATATTTATGGATGGAATCTTTTATGTTGATGGTTACAAGCATAATTTATTAAAAATTTGCTAATTATGTGATATATTTTAATGTAGCTTTCCACAAACCATTTTTCTTAATTAAACAAAATGATCATGTTGTCTTTTTAGATGTTGAGGTAATAATATATAGATAGTTGAGTTAAATGACTCAAACAATAACAGCGTATGCCTTAAAACTAAAATTTAGCCAACAAACTCATTGTATAGGAAATTAGAGCATACAATTTAAATACTATCCATAATATACTAAAATTAAAATTAATGAGATGTTTGGTATCATTAGATTTCAAATTTGATAAGCTATGTTATGCATGCTAAAAAGAAAAACAAATTAAAGAAACATTCAAATCAACAAATGAAGTCATACAAACTAGACCTTTAGAACAAATACACATGGATTTATTTGAACTTATGCAAATCATTTGCCTAAGTAATAAAATGATATGACTAGGTCATAATTGATAATATATAATATTTACTTAATTTTTTTTCTTACCTAAAAAACAAAAACTATTAGGACACCACATAACTATATTTCTAATAAGATTGATGATCAAAGATTAAGCACAATAAGAATAGTGTATAATGACACAATTGTAGAGGGGACTTAACTATAACACTATCAATTATATCGTTCAAATCATAATTAGAATAATATCATAATAATAAAAAAATCATCAAGTTAAGCAAGATCAAGTTTAATTAAACATATATAATATCTTATAACATGATGATTATAATCTAAACACCACTATAAAGATAAAGATCTAACTAAAACATATTACATATAACCATCTACTCACTCTCACTCCACTAGAGTATGATCCTCTAAAGTGCATATTGCCTCATCTCAAGATATCATAGTTGCATGTCTTATGACATAATGCTAGTGAGAAGATAAACCTAACAGATAAATCTGTTATGGTAACAAATATAATCAATACCATTGAAAAAGTTGTAGCTCCATAATGCAAGCCAATATACCAGATAAATAGGAATAAAACTATGATCATATAGTAGACCAAAGAAAATTGGTAAAGATAATAGCTAAAACATCATAAGCATTGATTACATTCTCATTTTTTCATATTTAAGTTGACCACAGGCTTGGTTTCCCCTTGTTAATTATTCTATGGATCAAATTGTAAATATAATGACCTTAACCAACATTCAATAAATATATGGGAAAACCTTCCCCAGCCACTTGGCATAGAGTACAAATGTCCAAATGTATGTATGTGGGTAACCTAGCCTAAATAATATAATGATGTATCATTTGTAATGGGGCAAGCTTCCCTTAAGAATAATGTCTCAAAAAAATTATTTTAACCATATATTCTAAGATGTATATCCAAATCATATCAAAGTCTATATTTATGTATTTCTAACTTTATTTTTCATTTTATGTCATTTTTCATACAACAATAGAATAAAAGTATAGCAACATGAACTACATGATCAAAGCCAAACACATTTCATGCTATGCAATAAGAGTGACATAATAAGAAGATTAAATATACAAAATGTACTACTACATTATATTATAGTTAACAAATTTATCTACCTAAATTTTAAACTTATATATTCCCTTCCTAACCAATACATTCTTTGATTTCATATAACATTATGTGTATGTAACTTTAATATTTATCCTATATGTGACATGTTTAGTAAGTAATTAAAATTATATTAATTATTTTTATAACCTTAATATATTGCCTATATAATCACCGATTCTTTCTGTAAGATCATCCAAAATTAAGAAATTTGTATTATGCTATACTTGTACAATCCCATTATATTACCATGTGATCTTCTCTATTTCTCATTACTTTAACATGAATATTTGGTCCAATCAAATCTTACAATGCTACCATACTATATGATAATAATGTCATGCTATACAATCGTATTTAAGCCCTTATATTTTAGCATAGTTCTTATGTTTATGCAATCCATATAATCATATTGTATGATTTAAGGAATTCTTTAATGATCATACCATATAATTAATCACATCATCCTAAATGATGTTATTATTTTTTTAATGTGATGTCATCCCCATCATATTGTGTGATAAGAACATCTATTTTTCTTTAAACCCTAAATAAAATATACAATACAATACTTATATCATCCTATATGATTAACTCATCATTATTATAATAATTATATGCTCATTGTATTAGCATGATCTAAAAAATCATTTAGTACAAGTAACTCTAATAACCATAGCACAACTTTATCAAAAGTTCATTGTGTTGTAAAATGATATTATTGTCATTGTATGAAATTCTCTTATTGCAAACAAGACACCATCTCCTATTTCTCTAGCAAAACCAAACATTGCATAAAAAAATTAGTTTGAAACTTACCTTATCAATGATGTTTTTCTTATGAATAAATGATGCAAGATGATATGCTAAAAACTATTTTAGCTCATAGAAAATAAAGAAGGGCTTAGGTTCAAGTAGTATATTCATACAAGGGTCTACTTAAATGTGTTATAGGTTTAGAATAAAAGAATCCTAAGATTGTCGAGCAATTAAGGACTTTCTCAAAAGCTAAGGACTTACACTGACTTTTAACATAAGGGATCTCAACCTAAGAAAAAATGGCTTGAACAACTCACACCTAAGTACTCACATTGATAGTGAAGTGATAAGGTACACAAATAAGTAGAATTTGTAGACTGTAAAATAAAAAACATACGACCACATGCACAAATTAGAAATTTGGATGCAACTATTAAAACTTTTAAAAAATATGAAATAAAACAACTAAAACATTTCTAGTGTTTTGATGCTCTTTGTTATTTCATTTAATAATTCATCACTTACAATATAGTGAGCATCCTTATTTATAGAAACCTTAATGATACAATAGTAATTTGATAACCTAAGAATTTAAAATAGTATTTTAGAATATCAAGGGACATATTTTTAAAATTTTAAATGTCATCACAAATTACAAAATAAATACTTTAAATTTTATTAAAAATGATTTAAAAAGTTATAAAATTAATTAAATTAAGTAGTTTTCAAGCAACATATGTGCTTCGAGAGTAACACCAAACAACAAGGAGGTGGGTTGCTCGTGGCATGAACGTGTAGGGAGAGACATGTGATGCCTCGAATCTAGTTGTCAAATCTCTAAACAAATCAACATGTGTTGATTGGTTGACGCACTTGTTTTAAGTCTGATGCATTCATGGATCAGGTCTATGGGTGTTGACGGGTCAGCACGAGTCAAGCAGGATGCACGATTTGGCTTAAGCTAGTGAGTTGATTCCATTTATGTGGATCATAGCTGATAGAGAGGGAAGCTATAAGTGAAAGGTCAGTGCAGATTACAAAGGCATGCAAATCAATGTTGGCTATGACAATTGAGTTGATCATGATGATATGACAACAAACGATAGTAGGAACAATCCAAACTTTAATTTTAGTCTTTTTCAATGTCATTTTCAATAAAAGTTTATACTAATAAAATTATAAGAATATTGAAGGGATGATATGTATTAAATGTAAAGTTGAAAATATCCAAAGGGTTACTAATTATTTTTTAAATGATAAAAATGATACTATAGAAGTAAACAACTTAACAAATCAAATGAAAATGTATAATAAAGAAGGGTTAACTATACTTGACTCCTATAATAGCAATGATAGTAAAGACTAATGAGATATAGAGGGGACAATCTTAGCATGGCTCTAAGTCTAAATAGAACTAGTATGTCTCCAAGTGGAACCGTTGCTTGATGTATTAGATGCTACTGTATCAACGACTCTCCTTGGAT
Source organism: Vanilla planifolia (assembly GCA_023846275.1). Classification (NCBI taxonomy): domain Eukaryota; kingdom Viridiplantae; phylum Streptophyta; class Magnoliopsida; order Asparagales; family Orchidaceae; genus Vanilla; species Vanilla planifolia. Next base: position 24,036,156 of record CM043870.1, read on the forward strand.
AGCATAATAACACCATCTTTGAATTTTCCTGCACCAAAAACTCATTAGAGCAACATAAGCTTCACTTAGACTTGGCTCTCCTTCACTCGCTAGACTTATTTATATGTCGCAACAAAGGCATGCTTCAGTCCAAATAAGTGCTTATGGAAGAATTTTTTTTTAAGTGAGCTTGGTTAAGTGCATGCGATTGCCAATAATGTTGACAATGAAGATATTATTTTATGCTTTTTTCAATCATCATTGTTAGACATTTGACCACCTGTAAACATGAAAAAATTTTGAAGCACTACTGTGAAATTGCTAATATTACATATCTAACCTCCTTATTTTCTATTTCTTTTGCATCAACATTTAAAAAAATAACCTATAATGACCTGATTTTTTAGTATTGATTTTAAATAGTTATAAGTGATTTTAAAAAGGGATTTGAGATTTTGATTTTTGATAAAGTTGAATAAAATAATAATTTTGATTATTCTTTAGTAAAACATGTATTTGTCTAGTTTTCTAAATTTTAAAAATGAATATACTATTGGATCAAGTTCCCAAGATGAGTCTGTCGACGTTTGTTATGTCGCAATCAAAGTTTGTTTAGATTTAGTACAAATTTATAAAATGAAATTACTAATAATATATAAATTATGAATTACATTATTAATAAAATTAATATAATAACTAGAAAAAAACCCTAATTCTTCTACTTTGTTGCTTCATCGCCTCATTTGCTCACCATCTCGCATGTGGTCGACCCCCTAGCTTTCGTCTTTGTCCCTCATTATCATGTAGCTTTACAGAGTTTATAGCTAGGATTGGGGGCTCTTGAGCTACTATTGTTGTTCCATTCCTCTTCGATTCGATAAGAGTATTACATTTGCTAGAAGTTCACCAAAGGAAAAATGTTAGGATTGACTTTGATTTCTCACTGAACTCCATCTTATCTCTTTAGGAGGAATTAAAAGAAATTGATTTTTAGCATTTTACATCAAAACTAAGATGGGAAGGGGTTACTTACGCAAATATAAGCCCTAGTATTCATGGTCGAGTGTCATGCTTTCAATTTCTAATAAAAAGAAAGGATAATTAGTGCATTATTTTGTATTTGCTTACCTTCAATGCACATGAGAAGAAACTAACTGATACTTAAAGGTTGTTAGCAACATTAGAAAATGTCCATTGTAAAGGATGAAGCTTGTAGGTTCTTTTAAGAAATAATTTAAATCTATTAATGGAATCACCCAATTGAAATGAAAATGAAGAATAAATAAGTAACATTGAACTCACTTTTTAATAATGTTATTTTAAATATAGTGAAGCCATAATAAGAAAGTTGGGTTTGTGTTGTAACATTAATGTAGGACTACAAATCACACTAATTATCTTGATAAGATTATTCAAATATGAATGATTTTTAAATTTTATAATTTTAATTTAATGAAATTATTAATTTATAGATTTAAGAATATTATTTGAATTAGAATAGAGTAATAATAATGTAGTAATAAAGTAATAGCTATTTTTTAATTAAGTATTTAATCATTCATTTATAGGAACTAAAAAATGAAAAATTTATATAGAAATTTTCCCAAGAAGAGGAGGTATGTAATTTTTAAATAACCATAATGTAAGTATGATATTATGTTATAATTTTTAAACATATAATATTATGGCATATTGATGTAGAAGTATCTTTTGTGGTGGCTCACAAACATAAACTCGTTGGCATCGCACAAGTACTATTCGAACTTGGAGTCGTACCTGAGCCAAATCATATTTCAATTAGTCATCTTTGCCAACTATAATGGTTGACTATGAGAATCTATTTTTTTTATAGTTATCGCTTCTATTTTTACTTTGTTCAACCAAACATATTTTATAATAAATTATGATATCATCAACATTGATTCCTGTGCAAGTTTTTCTTACTATTGCTAATTGTTTGCTACTCGTTTGGCATATGCTACACTAGATTGCTCCAGTCTCAATGCCCAACATCATCTAGTGGCCCACTATCGCCAAATAGCTTGATGCTTCCAAACTACCCAATATGGCCTAGCTACTCATTAATAATCAGCCATCCGACAGTCATTGATCATTGTCATCTTTTTTGTCTATCCTAGTCACATCATCATTGACATTCAAAAGTTATTTTGTATTATTATGTAATTTTTCCTCTATCATAATTTTTTATGTATTTTTATATTTTGCATTTAATATGACTGACCCACCTAGAGTTCAAATCCTAGAATTCTAAATATTTCATATATTTTTATATTTTGTATTTAATGTGAGTTACCCATTTAGAGTTAATGTCTTAAAATTCTAAATATTCTTATGGGATTCCCAAGTAATTTAACTCTAAAATTATCTTTTCCTACATTGACTTATTATCTTTCTTATACTTATATATTACCAAAGTGTATTTAATTTTCTTTTTCCTATACGTAGTTATTGAGCTATTCTTCATCTATAATTAAGAGAGACTCCTTCATTGTAATATTATTATTAATGATTTAAACTTTTCTTATTTGTGTGCTTCTACCTTTTATTGAGCAAAGAGTGTGTGCTCAAGTTAGAGAGATTCTAAATTCCTCTCCCCTTGCGATAGACAAGAATCGAAGGTGAGAGATCTTCCACTAGGAGAGTCGACAACTAAAAAAATTTTCTCTTCCTCTAACACACTCATGTCTTCACCTAGCATTTTATTCTCTCAACCAAACTATCACCCATCTCAACAAGGTTCCAAGTTCTAACCTACTATCTGATTACCCAATTTGTCAAGCTTTTCTACTATCTCAAATCTCCTCATCTTCTTTTTTAATCTTTGGTGTTCTGCATCTAACACTGAAGAAAATTATAAGCCATCATCACCAACAAGATGCATTCTTTCTATAACTTTTCTTTTTTATACATTAATTTAAAGTTAAGATTATTCTTTCTTCTATTAAAGTACTTTATAAAGAGTATCTTAAATTCACTATTTTATATATGTAAAATTGGATGTTAAAAAATTACTTAATAAGATTTTATACTTAATGCTTAAAGTATTGTTATTTACTTTACTTCATTATCCACATTATAACTTTAGACATTAATCTTTGAATAATTTTAAAATACTATACATGTCATATAACCTTAATTAATGTATAGTATCTTTTAATATTCTCTCATAATCTATTAAACGTCTCTACTATTATAGGCTCTAAATTAAACTATAGTAGAAGTTTATTTTACCTTGCATTAGTTTTGTTATTAGAGATCATCATTTTCTACTTTATATATATATATATATTCTTTGTGTATCTACAAAGAATTATTAGCAAGTTTAAGATAAACTTTATCTTAGGAAGTGATATGAAAGTAATGATATGACTTCCTATCATCTTAAAACTATCTTGTTCTATCTAAGAGTTGGCCTAGTATTAGCGGGACTTTGATCACTTGCTATTTTCTTAGAAGCTCACCCTTTCTCAGCTTTGGTGGTCTATAGCTACGATCAACTTACTTTCATAATATTTTAAAAAAATATTAAATAAAAACATACCTCATATCATCTTTCTTTCTTGATATCTCTCTATGTCAACTTTTTATATGACCACAAAATCTAATAAGACTTATAAAATGCAAATCAAACTCAAGAATCAATTCAAAACTATGGACAAAATTTAAACCACAAAAATTTAATAAATAGCCTAAATCATTGAGAACTTTAACAAATTCTTTTAAATTAATTGTGTGAACAAAATCTTAAAAGATAAAAGACTAATATGATAACTACCACACCTATTGATTTAAAAGAAGAAAACCCTAGGAGACATAATAATTATAAAAGATATGATGGTCCTTCTAATAAATTTATTAAGGATATCTATGAGAGAAACCATGACCATGGAAGAAGAAATGAACCTTCTGATGAGTCAAACAAAAATGATCTTGATAAGTCTAGTAAGGAGGAAAGACCTAAGAGGTATCAAGAGAAAGAGCATATCTCTAATATAAAATTAAATATTCTAATTTCTTATGATAGCATTAATTCTAAGGATTACATAGACTAAAGAACTAGTATAGATGATTATTTTGATAAGTACCTAATGAATGAGTAAAAAAGTATTAATTTATTAAGACTAAACTCATTAATACTACTCATAAGTTCCTTAGAAACTTAGAGCGATAATATGTTGACATTAATGAAGAGGTATCACAAATTTGGAGGAACCTTAAGGTTAAGTGTTCTAATAGGTGTGTTCTAATAATCTATAATGTTGAATTATTAAATAAATGACAAAATTATTCCCAAGATGGTATATCTTTTGAGGAGTACATTAATAAGTTTAAGGATTATAAATTTATGTGTGATATAGATGAACCTGAGCATGTACTACTCTTTCATTTTAGGACAAGTTTAAAGGAATACATACGTGATAAGTCTTACATGAGAAATATTGATTCCTTAGAGGAAGCCTATCATATAGTTAAAAATGTGAAAAGAAGTAAAGCTTTTTATTTTAAGAGAAATGATAGCCAGTGCCTCCAAAGGTCAACAACATCATTTCTCAATCCACTCATACTTGCACTTTATCTTCCCCCTCCAATATAGTTTCTAAATCTCCCAAACCCAAATTATCATCCATCTCTTAAAACCCTTCATCAAGCCAACCTACTTAGTTCTAAACAACCCAAACTGAAATTGCCTATTGTAAGCATCCTAAAAAGAGAAATGTAGTCGTTAATTGCCTAAAGAGAGACATGATTATGAACGTAGATAATATTAATGAATAAGAAGAGTTAGAGGAAGAAGAAAACATAATACTTAATGAGAAAGCAAGATAAAAATTAGAAAACATGAAAAATGTTATGATTTTAATGATTAGGTGCACTCTTACATTCTCATTATCACAAGATGATTAGAAGAACACCAATAGTTTTAGTACTAAGATAAACATTAAAGAACAATCATTTAAGTTGTTCATAAATACTGATAATTATACCAATTTATCCTCTAAAGCTATTAAGAGAATAAAAGCTTCTCTATTAAAACACCCACCCTTCTCTATGTCAGTGATATATAAAATCTTTATATATATCAAGCAATGATGTCATGTACCCATGAAATTGAATAGGTATAATGATGAGGTTTTATGTGATATGTACCTATGCAACTAGATTATATTATCTTATCCTTGGAAGATAATTACTTTTTGATAAGCACACAATTTTTAATGGTAAAACTAACACGTGTTATTTTATTCATGAAAAAAATACCATCGCATTGCACCTTGTCTCACCTCACAAGAAACCTTAAGGGCTTAAGCCTAGAAAATCTATAGAAAATTGTAATCCTAAGGAAAAAAAAAGGGAAACACAAAATTTGAGCTTGGATATAGTACCCTAGGTTAGGAAGACACTTGATCAAAGAGGCTTAGTTTGAATTCCTATAATTAAGGAATTTGGAACCACTTTACCAGACCCACCACTTATTATATAGGACTTATTAAATGAATTTTTTGTCATTTTTTAGGTAATTTTCCAAACACTTTACCTTTCATAAGGGATATAAAACACATGATTAACTTAGTTCCCAGAGCAAGCCTACCCAACCTTCTTTACTATGGGTTAAACCTAAAGTCACAAATTGAGTTAGCCCATCAAGTAGGAGACTTACTTATAAGGGGATTTATCTAAAAAAGTATTAGTCTCTATATTTTCTCTACATTTTTAGCACCCAAAAAGGATAGAACATAGATGATATATGTCAACAACAAGGTAACTAACAAAATCATAACAAAATATAGGTTTCTCATTCCCTATTTAGACGAACTCTTATATCAGATATTAGGTGCACCATATTTTCTATGATAGACTTAGAAAATAGTTACCACCAAGGATTATGATTGGAAACAAATTAAAGACAATATTTAAGACTAAAGATGATTTGTATGATTAGTTGTTGATGTCATTTGGGTTATCAAATGTACCAAGTACATTCAAGAGATTGATGAGTCATGTTTTAAAATTGAACTTAAGATAATTCATCATAGTATATTTTGATGATGTTTTGCTCTATAGTAAGTCTATTGAAGATCAATTAGACCATTTATACAAATTATGTAATACTCTCAGAAAGGAATACTTATTTACTAATCTAAAGAAATATGAATTCCTTACCACCCAGGTTACCCAATTTGGGTACATAGTTTAGTGTTATCTGTCGACTTTAGTCACGTCAAGGTAATTATGGAGTGACTCATTCCAAAAGCAATTCATGACATTAGAAGCTTCCACGGTCTATCTACCTACTATCAATAATTTATTAAAGATGTTGATACTATTGCTAAAATGATTACTGATTATACTATGTCTGATAAATTTATGTGGACCAAATCTATAGATCTAGCTTTTTAAAAGTTGAAAGAGACTATGACTAAGGTACCTATTCTAAAATTGCTCAATTTTGCTATTATCTTTGAGTCAAGCTAGGAATACTATTTTCATCTTTAGTAAGAAACTTAATGATGTTAAAAAAATATTTTACATATGTAAAAGAACTCTATGTCATAGTTTTATCTTTAAGATATTGGTGACATTAATTATTGTCCAAAAAATTTGTCTTATACTTTGATCATGAGGTGGTTAGGTTCTTAAATTCCTAATGAGATACTAGTCATATGCATGCCAAATAACTCGAGTAGATGTAGGAGTATACATTCATTATTAAACATAAGCCTAACTTTGAAAATAAAGTAGCTGATGCACTTAGTCAACTTGTTCTTCCTATTGATCATTTTGTTTATAAAAGTTCAAAATTTTGACTAAATTAAAAAGAAATATCCTGAGTGTCCTAACTTTCAACTAATTTATTAAGAAATTAAATTAACTCCAAACTTTTTTCTCAAGATTTTAGCTTGAAAAATGGATACTTATATAAGAATAATAAGTTATTTATTCCAAATTCATTACTTAAAGATTTTTTAGTGTGGGAAATACATGGTAAAGGATTATCTAATCATTTTGGAAGAGATAAGACTCTTAGAAATATCTTAAAGAGATTTTATTAGTCTAGATTGACACATCATATTGCATTTATTATATTCTAATTTTACATATACCTAACTACAAAATCTTTAAATGCAAGCCATGGATTTTACATTCCACTACTTATACCTGACAAACCATAGGAGCACATTGATATGTGTTTTGTACTTTAATTACTTAGACCTTATCTAAGCACAACTCTATCCTTATAGTTGTTGATAATTTTTTAAAAAATGACTCATTTTATCCCTTGTCATAAGACATCGGATGTTACCCATGTAGTCGATATTTTTTTTAGAAAATAATTAAATTACACAATGTTCCAATGACCACAGTATCTAATCAAGATGTAAGATTTACTAAATATTTTTAGAAGATGTTATGACATTTACTGGGAACTAAGCTAAAAGTTTCTTCAACCTACCACCCACAAATGGATGGGAAAATAGATTTAATAAATCATCGACTAAGCAATCTTTTTTGTGGGTTGATAAGGGAGTAACCTAAGAATTATGATCAACAACAATCATGAGCCAAATTTGCATACAATAATTCTATGAATCATAATATTTTTCTAAGTCCCTTTGAAATTTATCATGGTAATAAGCCTAGGTCTCATATTGATTTTTTTGATACCAGTGGAGTTTCAAACTTAAACTCTTCTTCTTCCTTTGCTTCTCATATCTCTTCATTACATAAAAATGTATTAAATAAAATTAATTTAAGTCATGAGAGATATAAGAAACTGATAGATTCTTATAGAAGGATTAAGGAATTTTATGAAGGAATTTATATTATAATTAAAGTTAGGTCAAAATAATTCCCTTTTATAAGAAATTATAAGTGCATAGAGCTAGAACATTTAGGATTGTTCAAAAACGAAGAACTTATGTTTATGTGTTAGATTTTTTAGAAGAGTATAAGATTTGTGCATCCTTAAATGTTAAGGATTTAGTCTTATACAATATATCACATTTAATACCTAGTAAATCATTTGAGTTTAATTCTTTCATATTGAGTGAACCTATTCCTACCATTATGTTAGTCTTAAGAGTTACACAATGTGCAAAAAATTTTAGATCATGAGATAATTCTAACCAAAGATTGTATACTTTAAAAATTATTAGTTCATTAGAAGAGAAAGCCTTCGATCGAGAACTCCTGGTTTACTTATGATTATCTACATTATATTATGCCACACTTATTGCAGCACTACTATACCCATCACCTTGATATTACTAAGCTAAACTTTCTCTCACCTAGGAAGAATGATGCAGGAACATCTTGTGTTAGCTCATAATCATATATTTGATGGCATTGCACTGGCCCTTTTTCAACTCATAATAGTACCTAAGCTAAATCTTATTTTGATTAGTTATCTTTGTCAACCATAGGGATAACCTATGACACTCTATTTCTCTTTATGATTATCTCTACTATTTTTGCTCAATTCATCCAAGCATATTTTGTAGTAAAATGTGTCATCATCAATGTTAGTTCTTATGCGTGCTTCCTTATTATCACTAGTTATCTATCATCACCTGGTCATATGCTGCTCTTAGTCATTGTCACCTTGTTACTTAACATCGCTTGGTTGCTCACCACCACCAGGTTGCTCAATGCTCCCTAGTCGCGTTACATCACCCGACCACTCGTCAGCCACCCTGCCTCCACTTGTAGCTGATCGCTGTCATCTATCTTGTCCACTACTAGCATCTTAGTCATATCATCATTAACATTTGATCATGAGGTTGCATGGTTGCATAATTTTTCCTTTGTTATTTATTTTTCATGCATTTTTATGCTTTGCATTTAGTGTGGTTGACTCATTTAGAGTTAATATCTTAGAATTTAAAAATTTCATATATTTTTATATTTTGTATTAAATATGGGTGATCCAATTGGAATTAATATTTTGAAATTTTAAAGATCTCTTTTAGATTAAGTAGGCCATAGTATTAATAACAATAGCTCTTTTTTGTCATTCATTCAAGATTTTATGCAAGAATTAGCATCGATGGAAGGGTTAATGAAGCAAACCATTTACAAGTTGTACTCAACAGGGATAATTGTATGCTTAAAAGACAATTGCTTGGTTTTATGAAGGGAAGTTGTAATTATTTTTGTATCAAAATCAAATGTTAAAAGAAGTGTAATAAGCAATACAGGTCTCCCTTTTTTTAAGATAACTTCAAACCAAATAAATATTTACCATAAGAAAAGACAAGATTCAACATCAAGTAGTGCTTAATGAATAGTAAAGTATCAAAAATCAAGCCTTGATTTGATGACACTATTGGCATCTCCTCCTTTTCTTCAAGGTGTTTTATTCTCCAAAGAAAATGGTGAGGGTCTTCACTTGGACACCAAATTGATGTAAATGGAGAGGGGATTTAGCCGTGGGATGAAATGAAGTAATTGCTTGGGTTAAATAGAAATAAAAGTATAGAAAAGGGGTTTAAAAATAATGGAGTAAAGTTTAAAAGATTAAGAAGAAATTAATGATTCACTTACCAAAGTGAACCTAAGAGAAAACCACTAAACTATCTCATGCTCTTAAGCTATAAAGAAATACACTTTCTTTTGTCAAAACTAATTCACCATTCATCCATTCATGAGAGATACTTTAAATAAGATATTATAGATAATTATTTAATACAAAAAAGAAGTTACTTATCTATTTCTTGAAGGCTTTCATCTCATATAATTTTTTTAATACATCATGCTTCATACCTAACTTTTGAAGACTTTCATGTTGATACAATTCTTTAATACAAAAGTATTCTTCTTTCCTGTCACTTGAAGATTTTTATGTCTAAATAATAAAAATATACTTCTTTCCTACTTCGTAAAGACTTTCATCTAAAATTTAGATACCTTCGATAATGTAGTACCAACCATGCACTCATAATGATCTATGAATGAACCATTACTTCTCAAATTATAATTTGTATGTTCTCTAAATTGTCATGCTTGTATTACATTTTGGCAAGTTTTAGCTTGATTAGTTCTAGTTTGAGACCATATTATGGATTTATGTTATTGTTTTTCTATCATTTTCTTTTTTTGCGTTGTATCAAAGGTAGTGATTTTAGTAGAAGCTTGGTCATACTTGGTCATATCAACTAAAGGTGAATGTAAGAATTATTATATGCCAAAGTACCTAAAAATCATGTGTGTCTATTTCCATTTACTTTACATTCTTTTCTTGTCATATTATCCGAAAAAACCATCATCAATGCAAAAGTTTTGGAAAGTTATGAAACATTTTTTAAAATTTAATATATGAAAAATTAAGATAAAGAAAATACCATAATTACCCAACTATTTAAGTTTTTGTTTTGGATTAAATTGTAATTTGCACAATTCACACCATCCACACACACACACACTTGCATACATCATGCACTCATATTTTCAAAACACCAACCATCATGCAAGTTGTTATGTATTTTAAGGAATCTCATACATTACTACATGTTCCACATTCAACTATCCTATACTACATTCTCTTGTGTGCCATAAACCGCCTACACCCTATCTGATGTATAACACTTGTGCTTAGCATCCCGTGTGTTGGAGACCCATTCACTTCTACACACAAGCTAATGGCCCCATATGTACTTCAATCAACTCATGCAAAAATCTAAATAGCCTCTTATGTATTCTCATTAAAAATAAATAAATAGAACTCTAATATATCCCATGATCAAATAACAATATCTTATACCTTAACATTTTGTTATTATTATGTTTACTTGCAACAATTAAATACACTTCATTCTTTTCTCACAGATTTCTTAGTTTGCATACTAAAAATTATTAGAATTGTTCTTCCTCTATTAAATATACCATAACTAATTTTCCAAACATTCAAATACCTTCTTTTTTCAATAATCAATATAATCTTAATAATCATTAATAAGTATACTCCCAAAATTATGTCAAATTTAACTAAAAAATTATGATAAACTATGTAAAAAAATCTTTCTTTATTTATTTCTATATTTTCCCTAAAAAATTTCTTAAATTGAAAGCTCTCTTTAATAGGTAAATTCATAATTAATTAATGCTGAAGTTCACACAAATAGTAGATAACTTTCCAACCATAGTAATAGAAATAAAGAAATATGAAGCTCTATAATTAAAGAAAATTGATACTCGTAAATGATGAAATAAAGGGGTATCATAATAACATTGAGCAACTCAGGGCGATAATAATTATATAACATAATATGCACTATATAAAAAAATAAACTGGTATTTATATATGTTCACTACTATAACAATTATACCCAAAATCTTCTCTCCTATAATGTCAAAAAAGGAACCAATCCTCAACTTTGATACCATCCTATTAAGTCACTAGCCAAATCGTACATATACAATCATGATAATTAAATAAACTAGGGTAACAAATTAATGATAAATTACTACTAAAAATGACAACCAAGCATAAAGTAATTTTTTTCTTTTAAAAACCTACAAAAACTAGCATTTCATCAATTATGCAATTATCCACAATTATGAGCCATATATATATACATAAAACAATCACACTCAAAAGTATTGAAGTACATATAAAAGATAAAACTCATTCTTTTTCTTTTCTTTTTTTTCTCATTCCTTATCTATTCATTGAGTGTCTATTCTTTGTGTAGTGTAGACGTTTCCAAAAATATATAATAGTAGATATGAGTCAATAGGGCTCAATAAGAAAATTAAAATAATATAATTTTGAAGTAGACAGTACTACAATAGTGATGAGAGAATATAATAGATATCTAAATAATAATAAAATGAACAACAAATATGTATTATATCATGCAATACATGACATATAATATAATAGCATTTCTTATTATTCATTTATATTATATAACTATATCATATACTTATGATCTTATTTCCTTACCAATCATCCATGCCAACCTCATTTTGGAGAACTAACTCACACTAGGCACTAAGAGAACCAACTCACCACAATGACAATTAGGGGACCTAGCTTACCTCTATAAGTTTGTAGTACACCTAAAAGGGGGTGAATTAGATGTTAATATAATTTAAAAATTTTAAAAAATATCATCAAAATCAATAAGTGGTCTAACAACCCCAACCTTTCCATAACCATTATGAGAACTAATTTATCATAATGTTGAACAAAGAAGCTAATTTATCACAATCTCGTATAACACATTAGAGGAATAACACATCTTAATGGTGACAAAGAGAAAAAAAACACATCCATAAGTATATTATCATTATAACCACTAAAAGATCCAACCAATTCCATTCTTATCAAACTGCATCACCATATCACATCTCTAAGAGAGGAAATGAATGAGTAAAAGAAATAGACCTCCTTCATTTATCTCATTTAACAATACCATCTCATTCACAATTCTTATATTTTGCATATCAAATTTTCTTTACCCTTAATAAATCAATATTAATTACACATCAAATAAAATTAATAATCTAATTATCATACTATAACAATAAACATAATAAAAGAATTATAACAAACAAATATCATCAATTGGAATCATAAAACGTAATATAAGGTGCATCTTAAAATTATATATCAAAGCATCAATACAACACATGATCAATATTGTCCTAAATTGAGTTTACCTAGCTAGGATTTCTAAAGATAATAGTTCATTTCACCTCTCTTCTATACAATCATATAATTTAATTAAATAAACAATTCATTAGTATTATAATTTATAATATCATCTTCTTTTTTATACACACACACACATATATATATATATGCACACATATCAAACCATATGATTTTACTAAATTAATTTATCAAGATACTCATAACAATCTAATAATAAGCTATTCTATGCAGCCCAAAGACTTTGACTATAACGCCTTTGCCTATTATCCAAGTTGAAAGAATTTTAACTCTTTGAATAGTTAACAAGCAGATCAAGAACTTTCTCATTTACCATAAAAACCATTTCCTAAAAAATGCACAACAAAAATTAGATGAAGCCAAGGGTTCTCACTGCATAGTGAATTATACATAGAAGTTGAAAACTATAAGCATTCAAAACCGTCATCCAAGTTTCTTTACTTATGATTTAATGGAAGGATAAGATAATTATTTACAATTTATTTGTTCATCACTCAAGCTAATTCTCAACATATTATTTCCAAAAATTGACTTAATCTTGTTGTTATAATTTTTTCCATGAAATTATAATAGCATATTTTGTTCCACCAAATTGTTCATGATATCTCTGTGAAAGCACATAAAATCATGCCTTAAATCTTTTGCATAAATTTTTCATATCACTTCTAACTAAATTTTAATTTACAATTTAGCAAATATCCAAAATTTAAATTAACAAAATTTTTACTTTTCACTACTGAAGTCCAACAACAATCTCGAGATGCCAAGCAATCTCAGGATTCAATAGAATCATATTGTATTGTCAATTTAATATAATACAGCTAATATTTTTTTTAGACTATACCAATGAGCAAATGGTTGATGCCAAGCACCGTATGTAGTCAAAGAATTTCCCTAGACAATTTGAACAACACTTGGTGGTTGGCAAACCGAAAACTTGGTTAGGCCAAATCAACCTAGGCAATTGGTTCAACTTTATTAGGCAATCAGGTTGTATATTGCAAATAGGCTCTTCTTTGTGAAGTGTTCATCCCTCCGTCACCTGCACTTACAAATGCTTGCATTTCAATCTAATGAAGAAGAATGAAATGTTTTTAATTGCTTACATAGTTATGTATGGACTTCAGTGAATTTTCTCCCTCCACTTTTCTCTGTTAGGACTCAAGAGACGATGTTTCGTTTGTATGATTTAAAGTTGTTGCAAATATAACAATGAATGCTTATATCACTGTATCCAAGGATCTTGAGGAGTTGCAGTGTGATGTTGGAGTTCAAAAAATTAAATTTTAGCTTATTTTTGAAAGCTTGTCCTTAGTTTTTCTTACTTTTCAAGTTGTTGTTGTTGTTTGAGATAAAGGTTGATATAAAATTTATCTTTAATGCATCGAAATGAAAACTTTTATTTGCATCTCTTTTACTAGTTTGGATTTTATGTAAAACTTTACAGGAATTGTCAAACCTTATCAAGAACACTACTGGGGCTAGCTATTTTATGTATTCAACTTGAAATCCATACTAAACAAGCTTCAAAAATTATAAAAACATGATAGCTTGAAAGCTCATTTTTTGTAACTTTTCTGTTCAATATTTTCGCCAAAATTGAGTATTTAATTATGAAAACTGTTTCAACATTGACTATCCAATAATTAGAACTCTAAAAGAAAAATAATAAGTTTATTGTTAGAATTATTGGAGCCACCAAAAGTGAATGAATTAAGGTGGGATTAGGTATGCATCTTTTATCAACCTTATGCAACTTTTGTTTAGAACGTTTAGTTTATTTGAGAAAGTGTTGTTACTGTACCATTCTTTCCTAAACAAAATAGATTTGTTGATAAATTTTAGCTTTTTATGCAAATTGTTTTTAAGCTTTAAGAAATTCTTTTTAATCCTTCAAATCTTTGCCATATCATTCTCTCAACACGTCCTTTAATTATTACATTTTATTTACAATATTTCAATAACTTTTTATTTTTTTTTCTTAATTCTTCAGTCGTTTGCTTTCTAATTCATTTTCGTAAGTTTCGTTTTTACTATCCTAAACTTTGACCAAAAATATCAAAATTTTCTTTTTTTAAGTGTTATATAGCTATCATTGCATTCGTCCAACATCATTTTCAAATGATTCCATCATCACTAGTTTCCTAACAATCTTACATCTTGACACTGATTACGTTATGCCGAATTAGATCCCTATTAAGTGACCCTCAAAGAGTGTGACCAATTTCTCTTATCATCACACATCACATGAACAATAATCTATAGTTATCTTTTTTTATTTAAACATGCTTCATATATGGTCATGACTTCTTACAATCTAATAGAATTTTCTTTGCTAAATAAGTTATGAAATGATAAATTAATATTTAAACATATTTTTTTAAGAAAACTTGGGCCCAATGCCATGTTATGTAAATATATCTCAGGGCAGATTACGCTAAGCTTCCAGCTTCAGTGAAAGCCCTTAGTACTCGCTTCTGTACGAACCATGCATTGATTCCTGACGCCTGCTTAAGCATAACATTCGCTGGTCAAATTCTTTACATTAAAAGTGCACCATCACTACATTGTACAAAGTGGAAGTCTAATGTCATGCGATAGCTTAAATGACAAAATAACATAGTTTACTAAGCAAAATAAGAAGTGGCAAAGCAAATCTACCAAAACTTATTTCCTGCGACTACAATAATGGTTAATTTGTGCTTCTCTTCATTGAAAATTACAATCTTACAAAACACATTACATCTGCTGGACTATATATTATTGGTTGTTTTCATCTCAATGAAAAGTACATTGAGAAAAACTTGTGACCTGGGATTGCAATGTATGTTTCCTAGCACTTCTTTTTTTCTAATTGGTTTTTTCTGGAAATTTTGGTGGGATGGACACGTCCCATACCCACCTGAAACTCTCTTGGATAGTTTGGTGTGCACAAATATCAACCACACATTTATAGACCATTAGAAACTTGAGGAGCTAACATGGTTGAGAACGCAACGATCATCTCTCGTTTGAAACAAACTATTGTTTCCGCTGCAGAGGCAGTGAATATCATGGATAATACAAACAAATTTGTCCTCTATGCAAAAACCAACAAAACACCCAACAAGAGGAAGAAGCACTAAGATAATAGCCTTAGCTATCTCCAACATTGTGAAGGTAGCAACACGCAGGTGAATGTGAAGCTCCCCCACCCCCAGAAGAAGCATTGAGATAATAGCCTTAGCTACCTCCAACATTGTGAATATAGCAACACGTAGGTGAATGTGAAGCTCCGCCCCCCTCCCCCCCCTCCCCAATAATCAAACATGATACCATGCTAAACAAGTTTGAAAGTATGTGTGCTAAGATAATATGCTAAACATTTGAAAAAAATGATAATAACATTAAGACATTAATAGAAGACATGGTTTAACATCTCCTCATGATCACAATCCCATGGACAAAAAGACTACTACTCAAGGCCCAGATGATACAACCAAAGAGAGGTAGTTAAAACTTCATTGCAACATTTTCAAATAAAGACACAACTCCTATGCCAAGCCTTAATCTTCCAAGCCTAACTACCTAGCCATCATGAAGATCACACATAGTAGAATACAACACCATCTATAGAACATGAGTGGCATTTATCATCCTCCAATTTAGAGAATCTTTGGAGGGTAAGGGATCCAAGAAAAGAGTAAAATCCTCTCCACGAGGTAGGGATGGTAAATGAAATCCAATAATCTAATCTCCACTCCCCAATATCACTGAGAAAGGAAGAAATAATAGGAGATTAGTCGAAAGAGAACATTAATAAAGATAAGCCAACAACAAATAGAAATGGGGCTAAGTGAACGCTTATTCTCAAATTAGAAAGATCATCCATCACCAATCTACTACCATGTGTGCACTTGAGTAGTGGCATCACCCAGGGAGATGATGTGCCTTATTTGTACATCATACAATCTCATAATGAATGGTTCAACTCTATTACCATACTCATTAGTGAGGCATTTAGCCTAAAAAGAGGGTGACCAACTAATACTATAAGCAAAGAACTTCAAGACAATGACCCATATTCAATTGTGCACATAGGGGAAGCTAAGGCCCCTAAATATTTCAACTTACAAAATTTATCCCGAGCAAAATAGTGAAGGGCTTGTTTATGTAGGATAGTACCCTATAAGAAGCTTCTCATCATCTTCCCAATAGTGTCTATAATTCTCAATGAGATGAAGTGATACATATGGTAAACCAACAATAAAGAAATTATACTATTGACAAGCATGAGTTTGATAATAAGTGATAAAGCCTAGCACCCTAGTCTTAGAGTTTAGCATAGAGAGAGTCAATAAGATGTTGGAAGTTAGAGGTAATATGCTTTTGATAGACAATGTGAGCCTTAGATATCTAGCCACCTTCTTTTGCTTGACTCCAAATATATCAAAACCATTGCTTTCTTAGAGAGACTTAGGTTTGTATTAGACAAGATAGTAGACTTGGCAATATTAACTTTTTACTAGGCACTACATAATAGGTGTCTAGCATAAGGATGAGCTCAACAACTTTAGTGACCATGACCATCTCTAGCTAAAAGAGCAAGACATTGTCAGCATACAAAAGTTGCATGATGTGGAGCATTAAGGACAATCTTAACTCCCTTAACCAATCTTATGGTTACATGTTGATAAATGAAGAGGGAAAGAAACTCAAAGTAAGGATATAAAGATAAGAAAATTAAAGTCACCCCTACCTAGGACATGATCGCACATAATCTTATAAGAACTAGTGTTATTGATCCAAACTAAGTAATGGTAATTTAAAAAACACTCAATAATCCAAGTGCACTAACCGTCCAAACCGTATAATAATAATAGCAAATCAAAAACATCAAAAGGTATTTCTCAAAATCTAAATAGATAGAAGCTCTTCTTTAATTATCTATTTGTACTTGTATATACATAAGATATCTTTCAATCTATATAATATTATTAATTATAAATATCAAAATTTAACTCAACCATCTATTCATAATCATTATTAATGAAGATCCACAATGCATACATAATATAAAATGGAATTGAATACAAAAGTACAAATCGATTTTGCACATGGTTCTCAAAACCCTTAATATAAACATAAGTACAAATACAAAACAGGATAACATAAGTTTCATCTCAATACTCACGAACTAGAAACCCTTATTAAGAATTTGTATCTCCCATCTCACTGTTATTGAAACCTTAGTAATTATACCATTAGTTTGATAATTGCAAAAAATATTTTAGATTATCCATCTCAAAATCAAATATGTAAATTAATTAGAGTTCTTAGTCTTGACTCATAAGTTCATTAATAGTGTTTTGGTATAATTTGAAACTAGTACCAAGAAAATTGCAAAACTTGAGTAAACAAAGGGAAGATAATTTTTAAGTCATTTTTACTTGTTTTAGAATGTAAGACTTGTAACAATTTACTTGAGTCATTAAAACTATTATGTGATCTTGAGTGAGTTAAATGCTTTTCAATTAATCTTCCTACTAATTCAAAATAAATTAAAGCATGAATTTTATAAATATTATTTAACATGTAAATATGCCTTATAATTGAAAAACTTTGATAGATTAAATTACTTATCAAAGTTTAATCAAGTAAGAATTAAAAATAATATAAATTATGTATGAATTAACAAAATTATATTAATCATATAGTATGATATTTTTATCATATAGTATAAATAGTTCATTTGAGTGATCAAACAAGGAGTTGAACTTAGCAATCTAACATTGAGTTGATCTCTTAGAAGATTCATAAAATAAATCTTCTAATTATACAATGATGATCCTAATTTAACTAAGAAGTTCTTAATCTATTTATGAAGTATTCTTAACTTGAGTCATTAACAACAAACCTTAACTTAGAGTCACAACAACAAAATTAAAGCATGTGAATGATAAGAAACTAAAGAAAAAGAAAGAAAAAAATTTATCACTGGAAGATGAAATTTTTCAAGAAGATAGAATTTCTTCATTCATCTCTCTTTCCCTTTTATATAGGAATTTAGATGTAAAATTTTATTACAAAATATATATTATTGTAATTTTCACCAAAAACATGTGTCTTTCATAAAAAATCATAAGATTTTGTAAAATTTGCATATCAAGGGCCTATCCATGCATACACAAATTGTTGCACATTTTGAATGACCACCCCACAAGCACTATTCACATGACAAAACAATGAAAATCATCATTGTGATAGAGCAATATGAACCACGTGCATAGTAATGCATGAAGACTCACTATAGTTGTGCCAAAACAATTTTCTCAATTTTTTAGATTTCTTGATGATTTAATAAATGAGCTCATAATCAATATTTATTATATATTAATACTCAAGAGCTTTGTACAATATGATGTTTGTTAATACACTTGTATGATCATTAAATCGAAGAGATATGAGTTAATACTTTGGCATGTATAAATGTTGTATGCCTCATATAGTATGATTGTTATCATTATACTTGTACAATCATATATGCATATATCAAATGGCCTAATTGGGAGATCCATTTGATTATGATTATTATTCTTACTCCATAACATATCATATCTTATAATAGTATCTTATATCACATATAGATACGCATCTACTTATAGGCATAAATATCAACAATAGCTAACATTATATCACATAGTCATGATGCTCTACACCAAATTCTAACACTAGTTTTGCATGAGTTCTACACATGTTTTTCATCTCTAGCACAAAATGTTAGCATCATCATAACGTACACAAAAGCATTAGTACCATCATCATGCAATGCACAAAATATTAGTGCAAATATAGAAGGTCACTCATATCATGTTAAAAATGATATTATACAATGTCTCACTAAACCTTACATAGAGTTCTTGTACCAAATCAACTAGTATTGGTTGTATGCATACTTGAGCCATAGAATAATGCCATAAATAAACTTATATTTCATCAAAATATATCTTGTGGTATATTTAAATTGCAATTAATGCCAGCATTTCATAAACTCATTAGTTACATAACATAAAATATGGTACCATTTAATTCCCTTTTTATTTCATTTTTTTATATTTTTTTTTATTTGGTTATGATATCATATCCCATTTATATGTAATATAGAGCATTACAAGTGACCTATTAAACACAATAAAATGTTAATCAAACCAAAGACATATTATATATTATATAACTAAATGTTAAATGTATCAAATAGCTATAATGGATCAACCAAAGCCAAGCTAAAATAAAATCATATGTCATAACATCACATTATATTAGAATGTATATGTTAATAGAATGTCATAATATATTGAATAAACATAGCATATCAATTAATTCATACTAGTAATATTTTCATATGAATAATGTCATACCATTAACAATATATCATATATATGATATATAACAATATACTTACATCATAATTATTAAATTTATTTGATTTATCTAATATTGTTCTTTTTCTTATCCAGATTTTTCTTTCTAAACTTATATATTATGAACACATACATGCTCATCAAATATAACAATATGATTCAAACATATATATATATATATATAGTAACTTCATTTTCATTTCAAAACCATAAGGATTCATGTTTTTCTTTTCTCTCTTTCTATTTTCTTCCTTTGTTTTTATCTCTAGCACGCTTTCTCAAGGCTCTTTCCTCCACAAAAAAATCACAAAGCATGAAGGAATTAGAAAAGCAAAACTCTTTGCATTTAAGGCAAAGGTGGTTCCCATCCTAAACTATGCATCCTAGTTAAATTAATCACCTTAGATAGCATAAAAAATAAACAATTTCTTTCAAAACTCCATAATAAGTTTATTTGGTCACCAAAAATTATAAAATAACTAAGGTTAAACTAGTCTTAATGAGCTCTTTCTAATTATAAATCTATTTTAAAAATCTAAGTCATTTTATAAACTGGCACACTTTATGAGACATTTCTATAAATTATAATTTTATTTATGAAATAAATTTTTATTTTCAAAATATCAAATTTCATATATTAAAAGAAAGTACACTTTCATTCATATAATATAATTTGGACAAATTATTACATCATCAAATGTTATGTTAGGTCTACCCATCTTGTAGAACTATTTTTTTCCATAAAATATGAAAAAAAAACTCTAAGTTTCTTACCATCATATTTAATTCAACTTTCCAAATAATTTCTCTCTAATTACTTTTTCTACTAAATTTTTATTATTAACATATTTTTATTCATTAATAACTTAACTTCTTTATTTAAAATTTTTATTAGCTTCTTTCAATAACTTAAATTAGGTTGAACCTCCAAAACCTATGGATTGATCTTACCATTAAACTTTAACCATTGATATTATTTTATATTACAAAATCTTTTCTCTTCTACCAAGAGCTTACTTTGGCATTTCCTTATAAGTCATGTCTAAGTAAATCTCAATGTCTTTTTAATCATACCTAATGAATTTGATATATTTTTATCACTTCAATAATTACATTTTCTATTATCAATAGGTTACAATATGCACCATCTAATACACATTTCTATATATTATTCCTTCTTAATCATATCTTTAATCATCTATGAATAATTTTAAATCTCAATTCTTTTATATCAAATTATTGTTTATTATCAAACAATGATATCCACCATTATCATTGTCATGTCCAATTCTTTATCGTTCTTATTGTATATCATCATCCCTCCAATATCTTATCATCTAATAACTCTTTTCTTTTTTATTCATCTTTTTATTTATCATAAATACCACTATTCAATCTTTATTATTCTTATCATTTGATAGTCATTTCTAACCATTTATGTAACTTTAACATATGATATTTATCACAATATTAATAGTAAATCTTGTCTCTTTATATACTATAAAACTTATACACATATTATGTTAATCATACAGATTTTCTTTTCTCAATAAGTGTTAATTTGTTATCCATAATTTCTCTTATATCTCATCAACCTTTTAACCCTATCTCAATTTCATTCTCAATTCATAACAAAAATCATCACTCAAACTTGATAAATTGTATATATATGTATATATATATATATCATCGTTCTTTCTCATATCACTTATGAACCTTTATCTTTCATATATTTATATATTCAAATTTTTTTATTCAAATCTAAATTTCACTCTCTAAGAAATCATTATTCATTCCTTTCTTCATTACTCCACACATTATCTTCACAAAATATCATTGCAAGCATTATCAAATTTCTTACCTATCATCCCTCATTTTTAAAGTCGTGTCATTATCAATTTATTTTTATCCCATCTCATATTTATTTTATTTATTACATCATAATAATTTATTTATTTCATTACCCTTTTCTCATTACCTTTTTTATGTATATTAATTTTCATCATTATAATATTATCACATATCATCTTTATTATTTAATTTCTTAAATCTTTCACCCTTATCTCATCAATCATTGCTCAATCTCCATAGTTCTAATTTTTTTCTCTATCTTATCCTCATCATTATTTACTCTTAAATTTCATTTTATATCAATCTATACTTATCATTCACTAATTGATGTTTTTGAAATATTTGCCATTTTATTTTTAACCATTTCAATTCTTTTTTATCTTTTTTGTCAATATCAACTAATTATCTTTAATCATGTTAGCACTTATTAAACATATCTTGATATTCATCTTCATAATCACAAGTCACAAATCATCTTCTATCACTCAATCTATCATTCACTTCTCTTTAGTCATTACTTTATCTATCTTTTACAAAATTCTCAACTCATGCATATCACATCTTATTACCTACAGTTACCATTACATGTTATGCTTTCATTTATTGACATAATCAACTTTTGTCTCAATCCTTTCATCTTATATTCATATAATATATCTTTATTTATAATTCTCAATCTTTCATTATCTCTCATTCATTAATCTAGCTCCACCATATATTTCAATCCTATTATCAATTATTATATTATATTATGATTTTAATTATTATCAATTTTATTTATTTTTTCTCATCAATTCATTACTCTTATTCTTTGCTTTCTTTATATATTTTCATATAAATTTTGGTTAATTGTCCTAGCAAATAGTTTATCATTATTAATAAAAAAAATTGTGTTAATTCTGACAATCTATCAATTACTATCAAAATAAAATAATAACTTGATAGTAATTTGTCTAATGTAATAATAAAATCCATGCTAATTTCTATTCATTTGTATTTTATTATTGATACGGGTTGGAACAATCTCCCAAGTCTTCATTGCTCTCCCTTAACTTGTTAACAAACTAAACATCTCTTAACTCATGTTATCACATCTTAATTCATACCTAATCAGCAATATCTTTATTTTAATTCTTAATACATTTTAATAAGTACATGCATTCCCATCAATTTCTATATTTCCCATAAATAGTTTCTTTATCATATTTCTTCGCATTTATTTTTTTCATACAACTCTTCATATGCTACCTTTTAATGAAACATAATATTTAAGCCTTCAAATATGTAGGAACTTTACAAGTATAGCTAGACTATAAAGGATACATTAATAACATGAAACTATTCTTCTCAATACCATATAAAATCTTTTAACACTTAATTTCTACTATTTCTACAAAGAATAATAGGCCAATAGCTATCTCAAATTTTTATCTTGCTTATTTTTTTATAATTCAGTAGTTTCCAATTGAATCTTCTAAGCTTTCTTCCACATGTTTCAAGATTTCTATCTTCAACTCTCACTTCTTTCCTAAAGAAGGAGTGGAAAGCATGATTATTAAATCAAAGCCCTTAATACTTCACTAAAGAGGTTCTTAGTATAGGGCAATGATCCCTAATTGAGGAGGGCGAGGTTAGTTGTTTGATTCACATAAAACATAGTAAAAAAGAAGAAATTTTTTTCTTTAAATTACACAACATTTTTGGGTAAACTTCTTCTCTTTCTTTCTTTATTTTGACTTTCTCCTTATCTTTTTCCTTTACTTCTTTCTCTCCAACACTATACCTTATAGTTCTTCCCTCCCTAGGACAGCCACAAAACCAAAAGAAAATGGATAAGGAAACCATAAAAGTTGCAAAGAAAACAAGAGAAAGTTGCCATCATTAATTAAGCATATTAATTTACTTAATCAACTTAAATAATGTAATTAATAAATCATTTCTTTCAAAAATTCATAACAAATTCATTTGATTTTCAAAATAAAAAAATAATACTATTATTTGATTTTTCTCAATGAGTTCTATCTAATTATAAAATTATTCTTAAAATTCATGCCATTTTATTAATTAGCATGCTTTATAAGAAAATTCTATAAATTATAATACCAAACCATATATAATGAGAAAAAAATAATTGTTTTTTGCATAACATTTAAACAAAATATTACATTTAAGGAAATTTTGAACTTTGACTTTTCTTTTTCTTTTTTTATAGTCTTATTACTTAAAAGAAATTTCATCTCCAAAGTTCAAAATCATTCTATATATCTTGTTATAATATCTTATTAAACTTTCCAAATAGTTTCTTGCTCAAATTTATTTTGCTACAAAAACTTTAATATTAAAATATTTTTATTCTTAACTGATCAACTTCATCTAAAATTTTTATTGACTTTTTTATTACATAAATTAGGTTAAACCTTCATAACCTTTGGATTGTTCATATCATTGAACTTTAACCACTAATATTATTTTATTTCACAATATCGTTTCCCTTCCCTCATGATTTTGCATTGGTATTTCTCATAAGTCATGTCTTGTTAAACCTTAATATCTTCTACATCATGACTAATGAATTTATTATTTTTTTATGACCTCAATCATCACTATTCCTGTTACCACAACATTATAAGTCTTGTTTTTTTTTATCTATGTTTTCATCCCTATATAGTAAATAATTATATCTAATCTTAATTGTCCATACCATTTTTACATCTTTATAAATCATTATATAAATTTATCAAATGATATTTTATCATACCCTTCATAATAAATCTCATCTCATTTAAAATATATATTTTAAAAAATAAATCATATTTTTTCCCATTAGAAATAATACAATTATATTATTGGGTATATGTTTGCCTCATCTAGCATAACCGAAACAAACAGGTTAGAAAGATTGGATCCTCACACCCAACACTGTACATCTAACATACTTAGCTGAACCAGCATAAAGTTTGTAGTTATAATGTAGTGATAGAACAAAAGCAGGAGATAATAGATATACTTGTCAAATGTGATTTTCATGGTCATGGCATATGTTAATGATGATGTGCAAAAGTGAATAATAGTAAGTGTATATTATTGAGAAGCGATCAGTGTTACGTCTTTATGCAAGGAGGTAATCTAATAAATAGTACCCCTCATAGAAATCCTCTCATAATCTTTTTCACTCCATTGATAATTTTAATGGTTGGATTTAATGTCATTAGTAAAATGGTATTGATTTTAACATGAACTACTAATATGAGTCTACCATCCATGGATAAAAGTTTTTTTTTTCTAACCAACCATCTCGTTGTATAATTTTTTAATTAATTGCTAAAAGTATATATATTTCTTTCTATCAATAAATAAGACAACCTAAGAAAGAAATGGGAAGAGAGCCTTATTTAAAGCCCATAACCTTTGCTATCTTTTTAACTGTTATTTTCTTCATATTTTTAGCAATATAAACTTTTCACTTATATGAGTTTAGCAACATTCTTAACATTTCTTAAAACCCTTCTAAAAAATTGCTAATATGTTTGTAGGATCTTAGATCACCTCTATTGAGGATAATAATGTCATCACTATAAGTAAGGTGAGTGACCAAAGGATGGCCTCTTATTGTTGCATAATAAAGTATATTCCATTTCTCAAAATATTTTTTTAATGCTCTGCTAAAAGCCTCCATTGCTATAATGTAGAAAAATGAAGAAATTGGGTTTCCTTCCTTTAATATTCATGCTAGTTGAAAGTAACCATTACGAGAGCCATTAATCATGATAGATAGTCATGAACTACTTGTAATGTTACTAACCAAATTTCTAAACCAAGTTAAGAATTGAAGTTTTGCGAGTAGTTTGATGAGGAATTCCCAAGACAAATTTTCAAAAGAATTTTTTATGTCAAATTGATAATGTAGTTTATACCTCTAATGTTTTATTAAGCAATCCTATAAGTTCTTGAGCTACATGTATATTCTAAAAAATCTCTCTACCATTTATAAACCAAGATTACTCAAGAGAAATAATATTTAGTAGAACTATGCAAAATCCACTGGTAACTTGTATAGTGTCTTTTTAGAGAAGTTGTATACACATGTCTAACTCTTTAAACGATCCATGATTCTGAGACTTTGAAATGAGCACTATGCTGAACTGGCAATACCCTTAGGTATTGAACTTTTAGCAATGAAATCTACTATAGAATGAAAAACATTTAATGCAATGATGTCCCAACACTTTTTAAAAAAATAGTTATTAAACCCATCTGGCCTTGGTGTATTATCTTTATCTAGTTGAAAAATTGTTTCTTTGACTTCCTCCAATTCCACCTTTCTTATAAAGAGTTGTTTCTCCTCCTTGGTAATCAACTCAAGTATATTACTTAGTATTTCTTCATTATGATGTACCTTTTTCTTAGAGAGCATATCTTTGAAGAACTATATTATTTCTTATTATATTTGTTCCTAACCAAATACTGTCTGACAATTTGAGTCTTTAATGTTAGTAGTGTTTAGTTGTACCCCTTTATCCATTACTAATGCAAGAAATATTTTAGTATTTTTCTATCCTTCCTTCAACCATTTATATCCAATTTTTTATTGCCAATAAATCTCTTCTTTATTTAACTCAATGGGCTGGTGGTTTGCTTTGTTTAAGCTCATCCTATCTTCCTCTTTTTACACTTTTGAAACTTATTTTCTCTATCATTTATCGTATCTTCTTATCTTTTGATGGCTTGAAAGATGTCACCAAATTTATTTTTGTACCACTATTTAAAACATTCCTTCAATCTTCTTAACTTAAAGGCTAAAGCTGAAATGTCTGACTAATGAGTTGCAACTGTCCAATTGTTTACCATTACTTTATGAAACGTTGGATGTGTTGTACACATATTTTGAAACATGAACTACTTAAGACTAGGCTGTCTTACTTTTAGATGTTATAGCAATAATGGGGAGTGGTCAGACCCTGTACTACAGAAGTGTTAAACAATTGTAGTCAAATTAACTTCCATCAATTCCTTATTTATTAGGACTTTATCAAGTCTCTGCAAAACCTATTTTCCTTTTCTTCTACCTACACAAGTAAAAGGAAAGCTCAAAAAAGGAAGATTTTTTCAGCTACATTAGTTTAGAATGTATGTAAGTTCATGAGTTGCTGCCATGGAAGGGGTAGAAGATCCCTTGTATTCATTCATGAAGATAATTATATTAAAATCACCTCAACTCATCATGGGCTCTTCTAATTTGTCATAATCAATGATAATCTATTCCATAATAATCTTTTCTTTTCCCTTATACACTTTGCATATGCAAATGTATAATTTGTGCATATCTTACTTCCAACTTTTGTAATATGTAAGTGAATATATTAAACATCATCACATATTTTAGCAAATTGAATATTATTTATCCATTGTATCCAAATTTTGTTAGATAAGTTTCTAGTGTATTGAGAAAAACCTAAAGTAGATGCCTAACTAGGAAGCTACTCCTCTTAAGACATTGGTACAACTAGAGTTAGTGTTGTGTTATTGAATCTAATTATGTGTTTGAGATGAGAAATTATTGTAGAATTTATAAAACCTCATATATTTCATATAAGAGTGTTATCCATTAATTAGTGATTTATTTGTATTTTGTATTACTTTTGAGGTTCTATGATTTTCCTTCAGACTAGTTTAATACTCAAATCATTTCTTGGTTTTTTTGTTTTGAACTTCTTGTCTACATAGAAGTGAAATCATCTTTGTCAAAAAAAATTAATCTTGAGTTGATTGCTCTTTTATGAAATTTATTACAAAAATCTTTAGCCCTATTTTTGTTACGTTATTCTTGAGGGTTTTTAGAATCTAACACAGACCTGTGCTTCTCATTCTTAAAGCCTTTTTTAATGACTACATCATCAAAGGATTTTGCTGATGTTATTTTCCTTTCATTATCAGTCATCTTAAGTTTACCATTATCCTCATTTAAGTTTGTATTTAGATTAGCTTGCATGACCTTATAATTGTGATCATTGTCAGATTAAGAAAGGGTTTGAGATTATGACCCATTATCCAAATACTACGAGAATGCATAACCTTTATGCTTTAATATTAATCTATTCAATTCTTTCTCAAAGATGTCATTTTTCTCTATTTAATTCATCTGAATGACAGGATGATTGCTTCGTTTATGGTAGTTTGCTTATCTACCTTTGTTGTACTTTGCTTACAGTTCGAAGATGAATGTCCCTATTTATAATAATTGATGCAATAAAATGGCAAATTATCTTATTATATCTTATGCAGAAAACCATTTGAACAACTATCCTTTTACATTATTCAAATTTGCTTTGGCAATTCCTTTACTAAGTCAATTTCCATGTAAACTCTTGCTATTCGAGGCTATGTTAAATTCAACATGCATCCACCATAAGTGGCTTTCTAATTGCAAAGGCTATGGTGTACATAGCTATCTTGTTAAATAATTACATGGATAGATGTTTTAAAGATATCCAAATAGGTTCTATAGAAGGTTTAGTGTTAAGGTGAAATTATGGATGCCACTTTAAAACTCACATTTGAAAGTCTACTACATTCCATGATTTGTGCAACCAACAATAGTGAAAGTTCTTCTCCTTCTCAAATCTAATTAGTATGTGCCTGCTATCCAGTGATTTGATCTTTACCTTGCTTTAAAAACCAACTGTGCTTATTGCTTTTTTAATTGTCTCCATACAAAGCCTACTATAGGAAATTTTCTTATTATTACCAATTTTAAAGATTTAGGAATTGTTTTAATTTCATCCTTATCGAAGATGATTTTTGATTCTCCTTTATAGGTTGAAGGTGACTTAATCCTAATCAAGGAATGCTTAATTAGTCCACCCAAAGTCTTAGCAAATGATCAATTAAGGTGTGGAGGTTTCATCAAACCTACTATTAAGCATCAGTTTATAGCTAAATGATAGCGATTAGGATGTAGATGTACCCTTGAGCAAACTTTTACTATGGATTGTTGCTAAAACCTTTGTTGTAGATTTAGTATAGAAAGCATGATTTTCCCATACTAAATTTCTTGTCTCCCATTGCTCATCAGTTTAACAAAGAGATTTAACAAAAACTTTTTAACTAACTAAAATGCTTCAAAAGTTATATTCATGTTATATTAACCTCATAATTTCTCTTTTTACAAAAAGTATTTAGCAATTATGTATAATTTCTTGCACATCTCTCATCACCCTTTTAACTCTATCTCAACCTCATTTTTAATTCATAATAACAACTCAACCTTATTGTATTATGTATATGGAATCTCTCATTCTCATAAAATGTTTATATCCTTATCTTTCATATCTTTATATTTTCAAAATTTTCTATTCAGATCTAATCAACAATTTTATTCTCATTTATCATTATTCATTCTTTCATCACTCACCACATTATATTTACATCACATCATCGTGCATTATCAAACTTTTTATCTATCATTCTTCTTTCTTCAAAGACTAGTGACATTATCCACTTATTTTTCTCTCATCTCATCTTTATCTTATTTATTATATCATTTTAATCTATATTATTTTATTATCTTTTTTTTGAATAATCCTCTTTCAATCTATAATCATTTTCATCTTTGTCTTGTGTTCATCATATCTCATCTTCATCAATCTTATTTCTTGAACCATATATTGTTATGAATGACATCAATCTCTAATCAATCTCCATATTCTTAATTTCATCTTCACTTTCTTCGTCGCATCATTATTTGTTCTCATATTTTGTTTAACATCAATCTATCTTTATCGTTCACTTATCATTATTTTATATTCATCATTTTATCATGAATCATTTGAATTCCTTTATCTATTCTTTCTCAATATCAACTAATCATCTACACTTATTTTATGACTTATCAATATATATATATATATATATATATACACACATTTTCATAATCACAAGTCACCAATCATCTTTCATCATTTAATCTATTATTTGCTTCACTTTCTTCATAACTTCTTTTATTTCATACAAAATTCTTAACTCAACTATATCACATCCTGCTACTTTCTAATTACCATTTTATACATAATTTCATTTCAACACATAATCAACTTTTGTCTTAATTCTCTCATTTTATATTCCTTTCATCGATATATATGTATATATATATATATATCATTGTTTATCATTCTTAGTCTTTTCGTTGCCTCTTATTTATCTTATTTTTACACTTTTCATCTTAACTCATCAAATCTCATTCATTTCATTAACTCCATAAAATTCAATCATATTAAAAATTATTATATTATATTATAATTTTAATAATTAGAAGTTATATTTATTGTTTCTCATCAATTTATCAATCTTGGTCATTATTTCTTTCTATAGTTTCATATAAATTTTGACAAAATCTCTCTATTAAATAAATTTTCTTTGTCAATTACTATCTAAATAAAATATGACTTGAATATAATTTGACCAAATTAATAACAAAATTCATGACCATTTTATTTATTTTTACTTTGGTATAGTTAATGATTGTTATAATCCCTTAATTCTTTAATAATCACCCTTATTTTGTTGCATCAATTATTAGAGGAAATAAAGCATATTAAAAATTAAAATAAATATATTGGTGACGTAAACTAAAGAAAGATGAGAAAAATATGTTAAAAATATTTAATCTATCAACAAGTAAAAAAGTACATTAAAATGTAGAAAAATATTATTATGATTATTGTTATTAGTTTACCAAGATCATCTACAAGTAATGATTATATTAAATATATTTTAATAGTATACCAAATGTGTTTGATGCTGAAAGATTTTGCTGAAATTTATATGATTTATATATGATAATTTGTGCATTATTATTATAAAATGATTAGTTTTAATATGAGAAATAGCTTTATAAAATTAAGTTTTACTATTATCCTCACTTAAGTAGATGATTGGCATTCTTTACTTTTATATTTATACTATAATTGCACTTAATTTTATATCATTATTATATTATTAGATAGAAAAGGTAGGTAGGGCTTGACCATTTTTGTTTTCATTATATAACCTTGATAGCATACAATTATATTTCATTATATAAATATATAATGAAATGAACTAATATTTGATTCATTTGACCCATTGTGGATAATATCAAAAAATAGTGATGAATATTACTAAATGGTAAAAATAAAAGAAAGGGAGTGTAAAATATATTCTATGATATTATAAACAATATAAGCTTATAGTGCAAGTCAATTGGTATGATATGAAATATGATATGATATATAACATATCTTAGAAAAATAATATAGTATATATATAATGATATGTCTTTTTTTATGATATTATCTCACATCTTATATATGGGATGGTGTTTTACTTGTAATTTGTAGTAGGCTTGTTAAGTGCAGGCTTAAGATGATGCTGAAATATGATATGGCATCAAATATGAGGCTATGACCTCCTATTTTGCTAAAATATTATGTATGGCTTGATAGATATGGTTCTAAAGCTATATTAAAATATATGATTAGTTATGAATGATTTAATATGTTGTAGATAATGATCTATAGCTATATAATATGACAAGTTAGTATGAGTCATAAGTTATCAATATATAATATGATACATTTATATGAGGCGTCATATGTTATGGAGCTAAAATAATAATCAGATGTAAGACAAAAGATTCTTAATAAGAAAAATTATTGATGACGAATTAATGATAAATATGAACAAATATAAATAATACATAATTAATAATGATATATATATATATATATGCATGTATATTTGTGAAAATGAATAGAAAAATTTACTTGTATTTGTTTATATGTTTATTTTTTTTGTAGATGCTATAATATGGAACTACTTATTTGTTATTGGATACCTTAGCATTGTGTTTTATAATTTAATGATTATGTTGTTGATATAGTAATTTATATATGGAGTTTTTGGAAGCTCATTCCTTACATAATAAGTTATGTCATTCATATTTCTAGAGATGGGCATCAAGATAATATTTTATATGAATTGATGAGGGTTTCATCATATGAGAGAGATGGTCAGTTTTATTACCTTACTATTATCGGTTATATTTTTCTTATATTAGTTTTGATTTTATATATATATTTATATGTGTGTTGTGTGTATATGTATGTATATATATGTAGTTGGTTTGTTTAAATATTTTAAAATTTTTATTATATTTTATGCTTTAAAATAATACATAATTTGCTATGATAATTACATGAGTTTTACAATCACCCTAATATAGGTAGTGTCCTCCTCATTATGCTTACCTATGACTTTGATCTTCGGATTAGAGTTCTTTGTGTATGTATTTCGTTTGAGCCTATGCAAGGTTTGATAATCACAATGAGGAAGTGATGTGGAAAAGTTAGAAATAATTGCTTTGCAATTTACTTGTAGTAGTTTCATAATTTGAACAAGTGTTGGAGATCTTTAGTAATTTTCGTCACTTAAGTCCATTAACTCCATCATCATGTTTGTTGTCAAGAGAGTAAAAAAAAGAAATTTTTTGTAAACTGAATTTAACATGAAAGCCAACCTTAGATCTAATTACATAATATTCTTTACAATTAGAAGACTTCATGACCTTCCTAAAATGACAAATTCAACAATATAAAATTTTATAGAAACTAATTTCAAATAAGCATAATATAAATTTAGTTAC
This sequence comes from Vanilla planifolia, assembly GCA_023846275.1. Lineage (NCBI taxonomy): Eukaryota > Viridiplantae > Streptophyta > Magnoliopsida > Asparagales > Orchidaceae > Vanilla > Vanilla planifolia. The sequence goes on from CM043870.1 coordinate 24,068,761, forward strand.
ATATGTAAGAATTTATAATTTTTATTGAGTACACTTTTTTTCTAAATGCATTTAAATATTTGTTAATGATTAATAAAAAATTGTAGAACATTTTTTTTATTTTTCAATGCATACAAATCACTCAATTTGGATCATATATCAAAAAGATAAGCCCAAAAAACATAAATAGTGAAAAATGAAACATCATGTTTTTATTTGTCTAATGTCTAACTAGATGATCCATTATTAACCTTATATATTCCAATTAGTTCAAGTCATTCTCAAAAAATATTTCTTATCAATAATATTCATAAAAAATAAAAGATTTACTAAATAAAATTGATGTTGAACAAAAATAAGAAATTAAATATGATTATAAAAATCATGAAATATATGAAGAGAAAGTGTAATATGGGCTTAAGTTTATGAAAAATATGTTTATCATAGGCCATCACATAAATGACGACAAGGAGAGATAGTCATGGCTTAATGGAGTTTGTTATAAGCTAATTAAGGAGAAATAAATTAAGAAATCATGAAATAAATTAACATAATATTTTTAGTTTAAAATAAAATTTCTAGAATAGTTAAGTAATTAGAGGTATGAAGTCAAAATGGTGGTAGGTGCACATCTTGAGAGCACATTAATAAGAATATCTAAAATACTCAGTCTCAAAAAACATAGGTATGTAGCATGCCTTTATGTTAAAGAATTATGTAGATATAAAAGTTTTTAAGAAGTAGATATAAAGCTTCTTTTTTATATTAAATAATTACTTATAATCTTCTATTTAAAGGACTTTTCATGAAGGAATGAAGGGTGAACTAGTTTTGACAAAAAGAATATTATTTTGTGACTTGAGTGCTTGAGTTGGTTTGGTAGTCTTCTCTAGGGTTCATCTTGGTGAGTGAATCTTTGTTTTCTTCTTTCTTTTAAACTCTACTCCTTATTTAAGCCCTTTTTTCATACTTTCTATTCCATTTAACCCAGGCAATTAACATCATTTCATCCCATGACTCTATCTTACTCTATCTACATTAATTTGGTATCAAAGCAAAGATCTTTACAACTTTTTTGGAAGAATAAAACACCTTAAAGAAAAGGAGAAGATCCCAATAGCTTCATTAAATCAATGTTTGATTTTTTGGTACTTCACTATTTATTAGCCTAACTTGAGCAAATGACACTAAAAGTTACAAGAAAACAATAAATCAAAAGCTTGACAAATTTAATACAAAACTTGCTTAAAAAACAAATCAATGACAAGAAGAAATGCATTAAGAATTGTAAAATTTTAAGAATAAAATGAAAAATTAGTTTTAAAGTGGGAGAAATGATCTATAAACTCACATGTAGAACTCTTTAATATCTCTTGTTGAAGATATTCAGCAAGGGAAAGTAGTTCAACCCTATGAGAGGTGTGATGACATATATATTTTTGAATTGCCCAATGATATGTTTACTAGCCTAGTATTCAACACTAAAGATGACCAACCACACAAAATAAAGTTTAACTGTGATGATTTACAAACTAATAGTTATGCAGGTGATTAATGAAAATTGTTGTCATTATCGATAGAATCAAACTTTTTTGAAGATGGTGTTCTTATTGATGAGATTTTGAGTATAAATTATTCATTCAAATTTATTAAAAGATGGCTAAAAAAAGTAACCGAAGATATATGATGCACAAAGTATGAACATGTCAAGTCAACATCAAAGTTTGTTGAAGACTATCTTCACTTTAACTCTACAGAGTAGAGTTTTTTTTAATAAGGGAGGAATGATGTATGATGGAAACAAGAAATTAAATGTGATCATAAAGATCATAAAATGCATGAAGAGAAAGTGAAATGTGGGCTTAAGTTGTATAAGAAATATGTTTATCGTAGGCCTATCACATAAATCATGATAATGAGAGGTAATCATGGCCCAATGAAGTTTGTTATGAGCTAATTAAAGAGATATAAATTAAAAAATCATAAAATATATTAATCAATATTTTTAGTCTAAAATAAAACTTTTAAAATAATTAAGTAATTAGAAGTATGAAGTCAAAGTGATAGTAAATGATTCATGATAGATAAGTGACACACCGTGCATTAATAAATGTGTCCAAAATATTAAAAGTCTCTAAAAAAAATAGGTATAAAATATGCTTTTGTGTTAAAGAATTATGTGGGTATAAAAGTATTTAAGAAGTAGATAAAAAACTTTTTTTATTAAATAATTACATATAATCTCTTATTTAAAGGACCTCTTATGAGGGAATGAATGACGAATTAGTTATAACAAAAGAAAGTTATTGTTTTGTAGCTTTAAAGTTTGAGTTAGTTTAATGATCTCTTTTTGTGTTTACTTTGGTGACTAATTTCTAATATTTTTTTCTTTATTTTCTAAACTCTATTTCTTATTTAAGTTCTTTTGACATATTTTTCATTTCATTTAACAAAAACAATTACATCATTTTATCCTACGACTCAACCCACGTCGTCTACATCAAAAACATTAAACATTATGACTATCAGAATGAACTAAAAAGATCATCAATAAGCATCAAAGAAAAACATACAAACAAATACTAGACTATCTTTAAAAGTTCACACATAACCTTCTAGCTTGATTATGATTAGCCATATGTGAAAGATTCTTCATATCTCTTTCATAAAATCACTTTTAGATCCATCCAATGTTTTAAGAAATGGATAATCTCTACTATGTTTAATTATTTAAATACGTGTTAATGGTATTTTAATAAACTGAAAATAAATTATATTTAAAATATATTTAATTATATATTAATATTTAATCAAATAAAAATGCATATTATAAAAAATTTAAAAATCAAAACATCATGAAACTAAGTTTGTCATATGACAAACCAAGTATGTCATATTTAATCAAATAAATTGCATCCTGTTTCTTCAATCTTGTAGGATCGCGAACAGTTGCGGGCGAGATGGCAACCGCCGCGTGCACGCCGCCGATGAAGCCCACGTCGAACGGTTTCAGGGCCAGAGCCCGCTCGATTACGCCTTGCCTCTCGTGATTCTCTAGATCTGCCTCGTCGTCGTCCTTACCCGAGTTCCGACCTTTCTTCTACTCCCCCTGCGCCAGCCACGTGTCGTCGCAGAGTCATCGTGAGTTGTATTACCCCTCTCTTTAATTATTCTGAAATATGCATCGCCATCAATGGTCGTGAAAAACATCAATTTCTCGGCGCTTTATTTAGAATGATGACAAATAAAGATTGGCCTGCTTTGAAAACATTTATGATTTTTGTTATAAGGATTTAATTAAGTTAGTCGAGTTCGTTTTTGCGAAATAAAACCGGGGCTCTGGCAGTGGTAAATGGATTTCCGGATTTGTGGTTTCCGGTATAACTACTCCGCCCAACTGCCGGTCATGACCCGGGTTCTCAGTTTGTTTCGCCCGAATGTAAGAACTTTATTTGATTTATCGTTTTTAAATTGTTTTCATAAGAGTATTTAAAAAATAAAATAATTATTTATCTAATAATTATTTTTCAATGTAAAAATAAAAACTAATATGAAAAAAAGAAATTTTTATATAAATAATATTAAAAAAATTATTTTAGTTTTATCAAATTTTAAAAACTAATCATTTTTTTAACGTTTATTGACATTCTATTTATCGAATACATTTTTAAATCTACTTTTCATAAATTAATTTGACATTTAATAATAAATTTATCAAGCAAGGTATAAAATTTGGACTTGAAATTTGAAACAATAACATGAATTACAGCTAAGATGTGCTATTGAAAGTACTTTATTTTTTAAAAACAAATAAAATAAAAATACAATAATTATTAGAACTACGACGTGCTACCAATGGTTGAGATCCTTGGGGCTACTTTTAAAGAGCAAGAGTTGGGTTTATTTGTATTAGTGAACAGCTATAGTGAAGCTTTTTCTTGGTCAGTTTGGCACGATTCAAAAAGAACCTTTTTATAAGAAACATGTTTTAAAAATAGCCATACGGATCACACGTGTGGTCCATAGAGCCTCTTCAAAGAATCTAAGGTGTGGCAAACTTTAAGCATTCAAATTTAACTCTAAGAATTCTTAGTAGGTTTTATCATCCAACCCTGGTAGCTACATGAAGAAATGAAAAGTGATTTCTATCTTCTATCAAATATTCCTCTTTTGGTGATTGGCAAGAGGATGTTCTCCCAGGCCGCGGACATGATGGAAGCCCAGGCTATACTCTTGGCCCTTAACCTGCTTAGGGAATCCCTTCCCCTATACCGGGCTGTGGAAATTCAAACTGACTCGATAGCGGTGCTCCAGGTGGTGCACGCGATGATTTACCACCCTCCCGTGGAGGGGGCTTTCGCTGAGACTCTTCAGTTTGCTAGGGGTCTGGAGGTTGTCCGGTTCACCCATATCCACCGAGAGGAGAACGCGCCTGCTAACTGGGTTGCTCGGGCTGCATGCCTCAATAAGTTCGTCTAGGTTCCTGGGGACTCCCTCCCCACGCCCCTACTCAAGCTTATTGTTATACCGGGTAAAATATTATAGGTTTAATCTTCAATAATTCGAATTGTGGCTTGGATGATTTCAGATCGACCGTAGGATGAGCCAGGAGCTCAATTGGAGGCTATTGGAATTTCTGAAATTTTCTGGGGATTTTTCGAAGCACCGAGGAAATTTTTAAGTAATTTTCCCTGTTTAATTGGATTTTTGGAAATTCGAAAATCTATTTAAATCGGTCCATTAAATTTTAAACCGGAATTTGGTTTTTACCGCGTGTGAACCGGACCGGAGCGGTTCAGCGAAGGCGGGGGCGGTTCGCCGAGTGCGTTTGCACATGCGGTTGGATAAGCCGCGGATAAGCGGATCGGACGGATGAGAACAGCGGTGGATATTAACCGGCTGATCGGGGTTAAGCAGCGTTATTAGAAAGTCAACCGGCGCTTAATGGGTTCTTAACGGGTTATTACCGGTTTAAGCGGGTATTTAACCCGAACTGTTCGGCTGTTAGGGTTAGGGTTTCGAACGGCGATTGAGGCGAAGCGTTCGCGGCGAACGGCGGTAAATTCCGGCAGCCTTCCAAGGGGCTTTTGGTAACCGGAGATTCGCGGGACAGAGGCGAACATTTTGGTACCGATTTCGTTCGGCGAGGGGCTACGGTTGATCGCGTGCGGGCTTCACCGTCGCCGGCGACGGGCAAAGGTAGGAAATTCGGTTTTAAATTAGTTAATTAGTAGAAATTAAAAGCATGGAATATTTTGCTTAATGAAATCAAGCATGTGGATGAAAAATTGGACTTAGTTGAATGCTAATTTGCGTCTTTTACAATTTTTGGATTTCTGGAAAATTTCTATTTCGCCGGAAAATTTAGTTAGGTAGGAAATTCGGTTTTAAATTAGTTAATTAGTAGAAATTAAAAGCATGGAATATTTTGCTTAATGAAATCAAGCATGTGGATGAAAAATTGGACTTAGTTGAATGCTAATTTGCGTCTTTTACAATTTTTGGATTTCTGGAAAATTTCTATTTCGCCGGAAAATTTAGTTAGGTAGGAAATTCGGTTTTAAATTAGTTAATTAGCAATTCAAAAATATGGATTATTTTGCAATTAGCTACCGGAGCATGCGAATTGTGGTTTTTGAAATTTATTAATGCAAATTATTGATTTTAGCATTTTAGGGTTTTTCGGAAAAATTACACCTGCCGAATTTGGAAATTTTACCGAGCATGTGTTGATTCGATTATGTGCTTTAATCATGTTAAGATAGTATCAAATGCTGAAATTTGTTTAATTTCATGGATTGTTAAAATGGGGATCGGATGAAACTTCGGCGGAAATTTTGATTGAACCTTAGAAATTAGTGGCATTAATGAAACATTAGGATAGTATGAACATCGGATTTTGTTTCTCTTTGATCTCGGTCGCCGGAAATTGACGGGGGAAACGGAATTTTTCCGGAGGAATCGTCGGCTAGGGTTTCGCGGGCGCCGGGCGGAGGAAGGAGATGGATTAGATTAATTTCGGTTTAGTTAATTAAGTAATTGTAATTATTTAAATGCTAAACGTCGGCTGGAAATTTGGATTAAATATTCGGCTGGTGGGTTCTTGATTCAGCGCGAAGACCCGAACCGGTGGCGAGATCCGGTTCAGGAGATTCGGCGCAGACGAACGGCGCGGCGCGGGGGAAAATTTAATTTCGGAAATTAATCCGAATTTTTGGAAAAAGGATATATGTGGAATTTAAATTTTATTTGGAAATTTATTCCGAATTTCGGAGAATGGATAAAGGGCGGAAATTGATTTTGGAATTTAAAAATTTCCTGAAGTGAGAAAAAGGTGATTTTAGGAAATCACATGGCCAAATTGAAATTGACTGTTGGAAATTATCCATAAATTCAGTGCAGCTGGATTAGTTGGAAGGAAGTGTGACACTTGGGTGCTACCAGAATAGTCAGAATTTTGGTACAGTTTGTGTTGCTTGGATGGCAATGACATGGATTGAGTCAGTTTACTCAGTGTTGGCATATTTCATGGATTGGCATATTGGACCGGACTACTATAGGCCCTATATGATGTTTTAGGTTAGTTGTGGTAGGTAACTGTGCGGTACAGACTTAGCTTTCACAGTATACATGTGGACTGGTATGCGCTTTGTTGTATCTGGACACATGTTGCCGAATCTTGGAGTTAGAGCTTGGCAATGACTGTAGGGGCGTGAGCTTCTATGGAAATTGTTGGGAGAGGACTTCTTGGGACGGTGGCTGAGTCGATCTCTTCTGGTCCATGAGTGTAGGCCTGCGCGCCTGAGAGTGGCAGTGGCAGGGGTGACTCGTCGTGGCTAGTCAAGTGTGTAGGCCTGCGTGCCTGAGGGTGGCAGGGGTGTCTCACGTTGGCTAGAGATCTATGTGACGGGTTCTGTCTATAGTCTCCAGAAGATTGATTGACGAGAGACGCTGCGGTGTCGGGTGCTAGGCGTTGTGATGCGTGCACAGAGATGGGCGTGTCCCGCTGGCATGCTTTGCCTAGGCGCCATGCGTGCGCAGAGATGGGCGTGTCCCGCTGGCATGCTGCCTAGGAGCACAGAGGAGAGCTACTCTAGTGTGACTGGGGGTGACTGTGGTTGGTCAGAGTCTGGGACTGAGAGTGCCTTTCCACCCTACATTGTTATGCTGTATTTCTATACTCTTACTATTATCCTTCTCTTGCATGAGAGTTTTTTTTTTTACTAGCTGTCTTTCCTACTGGGCTTAGCTCATTCCTTTATTATCTATATTTTTTCCAGTGGCTCGGCAGACTTGACGCCACCCAGCTTTAGGTGGGATCGTGATCAGTAGGCTAGTGGAGGGATCTGATCTGTGATTTTCTGAGACATTCTGGTTAGTTGATTGTTGCTATTGGATGTATTCAGTGAGACTGTTATTCTTATGTCTTGTATTATGTGAGGGTGATTCTGACTCATGTACTCGGATGGATGATGTGGTATTTGATGGACTGTGACTTTTCATATGAGTTACATTTTTATACACTATCTTATTTTCTATCTTGACGGTATGGTGTGTGGAGCGCCATTTCATATCGGTGGATGTTATATATATATTTTTTTTGTTGATGGTGAGGTCATTACATGACTATGGAACTTAACCTTGGGGGTTCAGACTTCTATTAGATCGGTTCTCCTACCGGTATGGGTTAGGAGTATTGGGTCTAGTAGGAGTAACATTGCGCGAGTTCATCAGTTAATTCAGGAGTCATGAACCTGATTTGACGGTGTACCCGGGAGATGGGATCCACATTGTTAAGGAAAGTAGGTGTGTAATGATGTGTTATATCCTATGTTTTTCGTAGGCTACTCAGGTTGGTATGGGACGATCTGAACTGTCTATATGTAAAAAAAAAAAAAAAAATATGCCAAAAATCAGCCTAGGAAAAAATGAGGTGTAACACTTATATTGGCTGATTTCATGTTCGATCCTCCCTGAGGATCCATCTTGTAACACTTGTGTGACTTGGCCATTTTGATATAATACATATTATATCTATTTCAAAAAAATAATAAATCCTTTTTCCTCCAACCACGTTCAAAAAGTGGTGTGATTCTTACATGTTTTGCTATTAATTTGACATATGTTTCAAAAAATATCTTTTTAAGTATTCTTTTATTTTTAAGGGATTCTAATAACCCTCTTGTCTTGCATGAGGGATATTTCAAGCACTTTAAAAGTTCATCTTTGAGATAGCTTCAAGAGTACTAAGCATCAGGGGACATGGTCTATCATCCTTGAAGTTTTCCTTAGGCTTTTTTTTTGTTTAAATTGAGTATAACCTTGGCTCGACCTCCTTAAACCCATTTATTTTAGACCAAGCTTCACGTATGCCTCGTAGACTTGTGTGGCTTCTTATCAATATGGCAAGTTGAATTTTTTGTTTTTAAGCTTATGAGTTTATTAAGTTTTAAATTTTTATTAATATTTATTTAGTTTAATTATATTTTGAAATACTTGTGAAATTTTTGAAAATCAGATCTTTCTCATCTTCTCAAATTTTTATCTCTTGATTATTCCTAGACCCCTTTATGTCCCATGTTGGTTTAATATTGGCCAACCTTGGCCTTAAACAATGGAAAACAATTATGATTTTTATTGTTACTTTTTTATTGTAAGATAAGTGCCCATATCGATTATATCAATCAATTTACTAAAATTTTTTAATATTAAAGTTCAACATATTACCTTTATTAGAATTAGTGATCCCTTTATTCGATTGTCTTACCTGCTAATTAGTCAATTCTAATCTAAACTTTTAGAAGCTAAGGGCAAGAAAGTTTAGATGATCAATGATTAATTGTGGCTACTCCAATATTATCTTTTTAGAGATGCTTGAAATTCTATAAGTGTTAATTATTGAGAATCTTTTAGATTAGAATTATGGAGAGAAATATATCATTGTACTAGTTTCAATTTTGCCCTCTAATCCCATTTGTCTCACACCTATATTTATAATCTCATTATTCTTGTAATTATTTTTACTTTAATATTTCTCGTGTCTATAATAATAGACTTTGATATTTCTTTTCTTAATATTTTATTCTTGTGATATTAGATACTTGAGTATGCTCAAATCCATTTTAATAGTTTCTTAATAATAATCCTTATTGAGTATTTAATAAGAGGATAAAAAGTTTTTACATTTTTGTTTACTTACTTTATGCTTATATCACTTATTTTGATTAGAATAAAATGTAACTGATATATGAGCAAATCTAATTTGAAATTTTATCCTAACACTCTATGTGAGATTTTAAAAAATAATTTTTGTTGTGTTTCTGAGTATGATGATTAATGTTTGGCATCATAAGCTAAAGTTAAAATAAGTTATAAAATAGTTAGGATTACATCCATTTATCATCAATAACATAATAGACTTATAAAATTTTAGAACCCTGTGTGGAACTATAAATAATCTACCTTCTTAGACTTGAAGACCACCTTTGCTATTGACAAGGGCTCTCGAACACCCCCTTCCCCCCAAGTCTTTTCACCTATTTTATTGCCCAAAAAAGCTCCCTTGAATTCTCATTTCCATATTCAAAACCAAAAGAAAACTTATTAAGATGCACTTATAGAATAATCCCAAATTTTATATTGAATAAGTTAAAGTGCTAATATGTGTAATAATGTATTTGATTACAAAATAGATCAAACTTTTAGTTGATTGTTATCACTTATGTATCGTGCTCGACTTTGGCCAACAATATTTCAATAGTGAACTAGTGTTAGGAGGCTAGTACATAATAATAATATAGTCAATAGGATAGCATATTAATGAAAATGGTTCTAATAGAGTTGATGAAACCTTAGAGTTGGAAAAAACGATTTGACAGAGCTAACAAGATAATGAAACAAAAGTCAAAGCGTGCAACATGTAAATTATAAGAGCATGATATTCACAAGAGAGGTGAATTATCTAAATTACAAATTTAAATAAATTTCGAATAAATTCAAATTGTTTGATAATATACAGCAATGAAAGATTTTTTTTTAAAATATTAATTACTTTTATAATACTTATTTTAAAAAATGTTATTAAGCTTAGAAAAACTTGTAATGTTATAGATTGATTAAAATGTTCATAAAGAGTTTCAAGCATTTCGATCTAAACTCAAATATAGCAAGAGGTATACTATATTAATATGGAAAAATGTGCCATAAACTTGAGAAAATAAACTAAAGGAAAGTTTGTAACTTAAGTCAATGACATGATGAAAAAAGAGAAAATTACAACCCTTCCTTTCTCTAAATCCTTCTTTAAGTGTATGATGGTTGTAATGGAGATCTCTTTCAAATAATAAAAAAGTGAAGCACTGGCCTCTTTTATCATATTTAGATACTTTTATATACTCTTGAGAATGCTCTCTAATATCTTTAAAACACCCTCAAACGACTATATGAAAAAGTAATTAAACGAGTCATTATTTAATTCCTAAACAAATTATACTATATAATCCATTGGATTGTACATATACAATGCATCATTGACAGCATCATCCAATCAATCATAATCATTTGACTAATTTATTTTTGCTGTGAAAAATAGATTATATAGATACGATGGGAATATAGTGCGATACAACTAGAAAAAATCGAACAAATCTAAAATTTTGAACTCTCAAGAAAAAGTTACATGATAAATAATTGTATACTACAATAGGTTCTACAATAGCTCATTTATACTAATCAAAAGACATCATATGAGTACGATGAAGGTATTGTATTATTATGATACAAATCTGTCAAATATTTAACTAAGTCTTAAGATAGGCTTTAAGTGAAATGGTATGATATTATTGAAACAAATATCATACTTTATGACTAAAAATGTGCACTCAAAGCCTATGTTCTGAACTTTCACAAGATAGATACAAGAATCATACAACACGATAAATAGCATTGTACTGTTTGACTATAATTAGCTCCTCATGGGTGACATACTTATACTATATAAAGGTTGTACTTATATGATAATATAACAAATTTTAATTTTTTTATTACTCGATCTGATCTCTTATTTGATCCCCCTCATAAACTTATCTTATGACTACGGAAAGTAATATAATAACATATGAATTTCAAAAATATTGAACCTCAAATTAGATCTTCCAATAAACGACCAATATTTAGTATGATATGTGTATTATATTGATATAGAAAGTGTAAAATAGTTATATTATTTAAGATTACTCTTGATCAACACTCTGTTTGATCAAACTATTAATTATTCGTGTGGTATGATGATCTCATTTTACTAGGATAATTACTTCACCCAAAGTAAGCCAAAGCTTTATGTAATCCAAATATTTACTAATCATATTACAAAATGAAATGAATTCACCCTATAAAGATAATTTGTTTAGTCAATACAAATCTTATTAAATTCAATCTCTTATCAAATGTACCTTGATTTTGTTTTAACATGTGATGCAACTCACTATGAATGTACTATTCTAAGGCAAATAATATATGTTAAATAAGATAAAATATATGTATTAAAAAATATTAAATATCTTAAGTAAATATAAGTTTTAACATCATAATTATCAAAATAGACTCAATAAAAATCTTCTCCTTGTGTTGCTTGAACTTGTGTTTCTCTTGATACCGATTAAGATTAACACTCATACATTGTTGTTAAATTTCTTGAGTCACACAATTGAGCTCTCAACATAAATTATCCTAATTTTACTTGAGATATATAATCTGAAAATAACACTTATGAAAAATATTAATAAACATAATATAATTATTCTTATTACTATTAAATGAGTAGTGTAATAACTAAATTGTGCTAAATAATAAAATTTATATAAGAGTTAATATGATATAATATGATTAATTGGATAGAGGACTTCTATAGAGATGTAAGAACAACAAGGTGTTTAATATATGTAAATTATTGAGAGAAAAGTAATTTAGGAAAAAAAATTAATTCACCCATCATACTAATTTCAAATTTCTTACTTATTATCTTAGAAAATTCTTGACATAAATTTCAATTGATTCATCCAAATTTAATGTTGTTTACATATATTTGAATATTTAGTAATTCTTCACTTTGTTTCTTTATAAATAATACACTATTCACATTTTTGTTTTTAAAATTATTGCTAAGTATGAATTTACTTAAGTGGTTGTACCAAATTATTGGTGCTTGTCTCAACCAGTATAAAGCTTTTCTAAGTTTGTATGCATAGTTTGGATAGTTATAATCTTCAAAACCTTGTAGTTGTTCCACATAAAATTCTTCTTTGATTATGTCATTTTAGAATGTAGTTTTGATGTCCATTTGGAACAATTCTAACCCTTTATAGCATACAAATTTTATTAAGAGTTAATTGCTTCCAAACTTATGACTTGTGGAAAATTTTCCTCAAAATCAATTCCTTTGATTTGATTATAACTTTTAGCAAGTGGTCCTCTATTTCTAATTATTATTTCATTATCATTCAATTATTCTTAAAAGCGTATTTGGGTTTCCTAATCATTGGGGATAGCAATTAATTCTAAAATATCATTTCTAATGAATTGGTTTATTTCTTCTTGCATTTCTAAGTACCAAAATTCATATCCTAATACTTTTTCCACAATTTTTGTTTCAATTTCTCATAGAAAAGCCTAATGGTTTAGTTCTCTCCTTCATGTTGCTCAACTTTGAATCTAGTTTGATGAATCGTCTAATTTGACTTCATTTGGGTGATTTTTATCATAAACCCAATCTTACAAGTTGATCTATAGGTTTAAGTATATCTTTTTCTTATTCGTTTGATTCTTTGTCTTTTTGATTGAATCTTTAGTAGTATTTTACTTCGTTGATATTTATTTCTTTGAATAATAAAGTCACATTCTTCAAATACTATGTGTATGATTTCTTCCACTATTGAAGTAGTTTTGTTAAATATTTTATAATCTTTGTTATGACTATGATATCCTAAAAAATAATTCATCTAATATAGAGTTCAATTGTTTTATTATATATTTTCCATTTTTTAATCATAGTACTTTTTTTAAACTATGAAATTATTGTTTTCCATTTATTTAGTAAATCATAAGTTTGTCTTGTTAATTAAGGGTCTAATTGAAACATGATTTAAAATGTTGTAAGTGAAAATGCCATTTTGTCAAAAAAATATTTGAGTTGTATTGATTAAGCATCATTCTTATCATTTGAACTAATATTCTATTATTTCTTTTAACAACATTATTTTTTTGAGATATATTAGGTGATGAAAAATTTTGCTTAATTTAAAATCTACATAAAATTTATCATATTATTTATTTTTAAAGTCTTTTTCATGATCACTATGGAATTTGTTGATTGCATATCTTTTTTCAGCTTGTATTATTTATGCCAACCTTTAAAAGATTTCAAATGTTTATATAACATTTCTCATTTTTATTCTAATTAAAATAAGAATAAACCATAGATTCAAGCCAATAAGGGTTTGATAAAGTACAATTAAATTTGATATATTTTTGTATATAAAGTTATTAAAATAATAAAAGAACTTTAAAATGTATGTCATAAATTTTAACAATATTAAAATTATTGTTTAAATAAATCAACATAAAGAGTTCTCTAAAACAAACTCAACGACACTAAGTTTATGATTTTTTAAAAACCTACCAAATTTATTATGAATGTTTTTAAGATTTGGGTATAATTATAATTTTAAAATGTTATGTAGGGTATAATTATAATTTCAAGAATTTTGTCTTAATCAAAACTAATTAGTGGATAATAGATTTGTATATATTAAAATATTCATTATGAAAGGATTGATTTATAATTATAAAAAGTTTAGCTTAAATCAAAACTTATTAGTAGAGGATGGCATTGTAAATTTTAGAATATCAGATTTTGATGTGGTATATTTATAATTTCTAAATATTAGCATAGAAAGAAATAAAAAAATGTGGAGAATAATCTATAATTTTAGAAGTTATAGGGTTGTACACAAGAATATTTCCATGTGAATAGGAGGCAGAAACTTCATTTACAAGCATAAATAAAGCTGAGGTCAACATCTTCATTATCAATATTATTTGTGATCGTGTGCACCTAATAGAGCTTGTATGGAGGAATTCCTTAGTAAACTCTTATTTGATCCTGAACACACATTTGGCACAGCCTACAAATAAGTTAGGCGAGTAGAGGAGGAACAAAGTCCAAGTGAAGCATGGGTTGCTTTGAGGAGTTGTTTTGTGTCAAGAAGATTGAGAGAAGACAGAGCTACAATGTTTTTTGTGGATAGTTATTCATATGAACAACATCATTGAGAAGGTAAGTTCTAAAACTATTTTCTCTTTATGTGGTGCATAGTATGTTAGAGGTGGAGAAGGCATTGAGTTTGTCATAAGAGCATGTCATACATGACATCGTAGCACCCAATAGATCATGTAGAGGTTCCACTTGGAGGAGCACTACTCTTATTTTGATTAGGAGTTGTGCTAGGATTGGCTTCTCTACTTTTCATTAGTATCCGCTATAATTGTCATTGTGTAGGTCAATTATAGTTGACTCTTATTTATTACACATTTTAATTTATTTTCATCAGTTCGTTAAGTTATTTGTAGATACAATTTAGGTTAAACTGTTTGAAGAATAATTATAGCTTTTCAAATAGTTTTAGCTTTATATTCAATATAGATCATCCCTTCAACCATTCCGTAAGTTTGTTAAAGCAAAATGTGATTGAAAATTACATAAAAAAGGCTTAAAATTAACTTTTGGTCATTTTCATAGCCATCCACCATCGTTTGTCATTGTTACAGTTACTGTCAATCGTAGTAATCACGTCTCACACTTACTTGCATGGCTTGCATGAGCTACACTAACCTATGATCCTAGTTGGTTTGCTTGACCAATGCCGACTCATCACACGCAATGACCAGCTCTATCTATTATGACTAGCGTAGAACCGTGCTGCATCGATTGTGTCTCCATCATTTCATTGCTCAATGTTACCAATGCCTAAAATGTATGACTTGTTTTCAAACTACTTATGTTAATTAATTTTGTAATTTCTCAAGTCAGGCTTTTTAGTTTTTTTGGAAAAATTCAAATTATTTTTTTATAATTTTTAGTGATTTTTAAATTCTAAAATGTCTTTTAGAATTGTAAAATATGTCCCTTAATATTGATAAATGTCATTTATAATCTCAAGATCTTTATAAATAGGGATGGTTACCATATTATAAAAAAATGATGAAGTTGAATATTTTTGAATGTAGTAAAAAATTATTGCCACCAAACTTGTGTGATATAAGTGTGTTGTGTGCAAAAAATCTAACAATGTGATTCTAGAGGTGCCTTGGGAAGCTAATAAGAAGCTTAAAAGGGGAGATCTTGACCTATTATATAACATTCACAAAACTATTAAATTACTAAGAAAGTTCTTCACCATTTATTTCAACTTTTCAGAAATTAATTATCACATCCAATTTTCTTATTCATGCATGTGACTGTGTGATTCCTTGTTTGGTCTTTTACAAAGTATACTTTAGTGTGTACCTTGCTATTTCACAACCAATATGAGTACTTAAGTGTTTGTTGATAAAATTACTTTTTTTAGGTTGAGAACCCAATGCAAGTTCTTGGCTTTTGTAAAAGTTCTACTTACCCATTGATCTTAAGATTTTTTATTCTAAACCTATAGCACCTTAAGGTAGGCTCTTGTATGGATATATTGCTTAAACTTAAGCTTTTATAAATTGACTATAAGTTAAAATAAGTTTTAACATATCATTCTATATCAACTCTGATATCAAAATATAATTAGTTTTATGAGCATCATGTTTTTTAATTTATCATTACATAATCTTCTTTTTATTTTGTGCATTTATTTTTAATTGCTAGAAGTTATTAAAAAAATTAAATTTTTAAGTTTGATGCTACAATATTTTTTTAATTATATGGTCTCTCATTATTATATTTTAAGATTTATTTTTTTAAATGATCTTAAATCAAGAACTTTATTTTTGACCATATAATTTATGACCATTTGGTCAAAACAATAATATAACATGTCTAATTCTTAATCATTACAACCAACCATGGACCTAATAATACAACATGCAATTTTAAAACTAACTCATTTAATGCAAGATCTAAGACTAGCCTTAGAATAATGTATAGTCCAATTAGAATAATGTATATATGGTAGATTGGGTGGAATCAATAGATTAAGTATGTGAATGACAAGTGACTCCAAAGTTAGGCAAAATGAATCTAGCCAACTGAAACATTGACCTAGTTATTGAGATGCTTCACATACCTATGATAGAAGACACGATAGGGATGATGATCACCAAGTTAACATAGTTAAAATAAAAGACTCTACATTTGATGATAATTTAGACCTTTAAGCATATTAGGATTAATAAATATGAATAGAACATTATTTTTATTCGTAGATCTTAGTGACCATCAAAAGTACTAATTTATAAAAACTAAGCATACATCACATGCTAGATTATTTATTCACACATTAGAAAAGTGATATCTTGATGAAGATCGAGCATTACCCCAACCATGAGAAGAACTCAAGAATTTTCTATGAGCTAAATATGTACACACCTCTTATTCAATAAACTTTTTAATAAATGATAATGTATATCCTAATGTTCAAAGATGGTTGATGAGTACATTGCTAAATTTGGGATTGTATGCTTAAATGTTGTGTACAAGAGCAAGATCAAATAGTATTGTCTCGATTTTTAGTTAGGCTTAGAGAGTCTCTTCAATCTGAGTTATACGTGAAAAATATTACTAGCTTAGTAAAGGCATATAAAGTGGCCCATGATGTAGAAAGATTTAAAGGATCGATTGTTCGTAAGAGTAAGATTCCTTCAACCACTTCTTGCCCTCAAACTTATACCACTAGTTCTTCTATTCTTATTACTGTTACTTTATGAGCAACCTACATCCCTTCACCAATACCACCAACCAGTCAAATCCAACCTATAAACAAACTATAAACTAGTATCAGAGTTGAGTGCTAATATTGTCACGGGAGAGGGCATGACATAACCTAGCGTCCTAAGAGAGCTCTATACATAGACATAAAAGAATAGGTAGAAGAATGTATTGAAGTTAAGGAAGAAGAGGTTATACAATTAGATGAAGAGGTTAAAGAAGATTATAAGTATTAAATAAAAATGTTTACTATATTGAACATTCCATACCTATTGTAGATGCATTTTAACTACACCAAGTCCATCTAAAGATTTGTGATCAACTAACATCTTTAGTATATTCATTAGAATTAAAGACCAATCATATAAGATTATTATAGATAATGATAGCTAAATCAATGTCATAGCATAGATTTTGTGTAAGCTCCATGGAGTTGAGCTCTTTCCCACCTATGGAGGATGACACAGTAGCCTTTAGTACATAACTTAAAGGTGTTCTAGTTCTTATTAGTCTCTATTATTATTACTATTATAGGGGTTAATTACATTCTATGCTTATTTATTGCACATTTCAATTTGTTTTCATCAGTTCGTCAAGTTATTTTCATATTCTATTTATTTTAAGTCAATTGAAGAATAATTAATAATTTTTTGGATATGTATAGCTTCATATTACATATAGGCCATCACTTTAGTCATCCCATAAGTCTTAAAGTACAAACTTTTGTTAAAACGTTCTTAAAAAAGCTTAAAATTGGGTTTTGGGTTGTTTCCACCATCGTCCGCCATAGTCTACCACTATTACTGCCACCATCAGTAATTGTAGCCACCATCCATGCTCACCTGGATGGCCTTAACTGACCTGAAAACTTGGTTGATTACCCATGCTAACTACCACTTGTGATGACCCTCTCTATCCATTTGTCTCACATCAACTCATCCGTCCTCATCGACCTGTACTGTTCCACCTGACTAGTAGCTACCTAAAAACTAGACTAGAAGCATCACACTTTCTATCTTTGCCACATCATGTCACTACTTTATATTATTATTGCTCAAAATATAAGGCCTCTTTAGGAACTGCTTATGTAAATTAATTTTGCATCTTTTCATGTAAATCTTTTCATTTATTTTTGGTAAAATTCAATTTTTTTATATAATTTATGGTGATTTTTAAAATTTTTAAATGTCTTTTAAAATTCTAAAATATATCCTTTATTAACCTTAAATGACTTTTAAATTGTTAGGTTAGTAAGTTACTGTTATACTCTTGAGTTTTTTTAAAATATGAATGTTCACTATATTGTAAGAAAATGATGAAGATAAATATTTTGGAATGAAGAAAAGAATTATTACTGCCAAACTTGTGTGATATGAGCATGCTATATGTGAAAAAACTGATGATGTGATTTCAAAGGTGCCTTAAGAAGGTGAGTGAGAGGCTTAAAAAGGGAGATCTTGACCAATTATCTAACATTCACAAAAGTGTTAATTCACTAGGAAACATCAATTATTTCAACATTTTGGAACTTCATTATCACATCAAATTTTCTTATTCATACATCTGATAGTATGATTCCTTATTTGACCTTCTATAAACTCTACTTCAGTGTGTACCTTATCATATCCCCACCAACATGAGTACTTTAATGTTTGTGATAAAATCACTTTTCATTTAAGTTGAGATCTCTTATGTTAAAATCAGTATGAGTTTTTGGGTTTTGGGAATATTTTCACTTACTCGATGATCTTAGAATTTTCATTTCTAAACCTATAGCACATTTGGGTAGGCTCTTGTATTGATGTATTGCTTAAACCTAAGCTCTTCTAAATCATTTATGAGCTAAAATAGATTGTAGCATATCATCTTGTATCAATACAAGTATGCTAATATCATTGCGTAGTACGATGAGCTTGTAGCAAAGCTAGTAATGATTGTCAGAATTATTCATATTATAGATGATTTTTTGGATCGTACTATTACAATGAGCATAGTTACTGTTGCATAAAAGAGGAGATTGTATGTTACAATTCAATTATCTACAAGTGTGATATAAGACAAATTTTTTTTACTTTTGATGATCATATGATATAATTAAGTAATCATTATATTCAATTATGATATAGTGATTTACATTAAATCCTTAAAAGAACACACTACACACTTATATTTGGCATTGCAAATGTTAAGACACAATTAGTTAAATGTAAGTTTTGGCTATCAAAAGTCACAATCTTGAAGTGTGTAATTAGTATTGAGAGAACCTCTATTGATTTATAAAAGAATTTAGCAATTATAGACTATATAATACCCACTTTAATAACAAAAGTTAGAAGTTTCTTTTGATTGATAATATTGGATGTTTGTTAAGGGATTCTCTTGTGTAACTTCTAAATTAACAAACCTAAAATGAAAGGTTACCAAATTTGAGTAGGATGTAGCTTGCAAAAATAACTTTCAAATATTTTAGAATAAATTTATTGTAGCTCCAATATTAGCATTTCTTGAAGGAATAGAAGATTATCAAATATATAGTGATGCATTCTTACAAGGACAAGAAGGTAATTACCTATGCAACTAGATAACTTAAGCCACATGAAAAGAACTATCCTATGCATGACCTTGAATTGTCTATTATAGTTTTTGGTCTAAAGATCTAAAGGTACTATATGTATGAAGTTAAATGTGTGAATTTCATTAATCATCAGAGTTTAAAATATATCTTTACTTAGATGGAGTTAAGTCTCAAATGTAGAAGGTTGCTTGAGCTAATTAAAGATTATGATATAGAGATCAGTTAACATCCTAAAAAAGTAAATGCGGTGACAGAGGATGAGAGCATTAAAGCTAGTGTTAGTAGTCTTTTAGTTTTCTAAGAAGAAGAAAAATTTGATCTTTGAGATAAATATACTACAACTAGAAGTAGATATTTGATGAAATGTAGCTTTACTAGCACATTTATGAGTAAGACTAAACTAGTTGCTATCAATCAAGAAATATCAGGCTGAGGATCTTTCTTAAGCTATAAAAGATAATTTAAAAAGTGCAAGAAGGATTGGAATCTAAATTGTAGTTAGATTAGGTTGGTGTATACTGATTTCATGATAGACTCTCTATACCACCACAGCAACTCAAATAATTACTATTAAAAAAAGCTCACAACACCTGATATTCAATGCACCAAAGAGAAAACAAAATGTATTAGGAGTTAAGAAGAAAATATTGGTGGCTAGGGTTAAGAAAAATGTTTTCAATTAGGTTCAAAAGTGTTTAATTTATCATCAAGTGAAAAAAGAGTAACAAAAGCTTGAGGGATTATTGCAACCATTACTTATTCCATAACGAAAAATACAATGATGTGGAAATGGACTTTGCGATTGATTTATCTAGATCACCATTAAGCCTTGATTTAATCTTGGTAATTATAGATTGGTTGACAAGATCTGTTTACTTTCTTATTATTAAGACAACTTATTCAATTGAAAAAATAGCTCACATCTATATGAACCAAATTATTAAACTATATGGGGTACAAAAGTTATTATATCATATAAAGATCTTAAATTTACTTCTTATTTTTAGATAAGTATATATCAAGCATTCAATACAAGTCTAAAGCTTAGTACAGTATTTCATCCTCAAACGAATAGTCAAATAAAAAAAACCATAAATACATTGGAAGATTTATTGTGACTTTGAATCTTGTGCTTGGTGGAGAATAAGAAAGTCATTTACCCTTGGTGAAGTTTGCTTATAATAATAGCTATTAAAACTAGTATATGATGGCATTGTATAAACAAGTTTATGGAAGGAGATATTAATCACCCTTATGTTAGAGTGAAGGAAAGAAAAGGACTCTACAAGGTCTTAAGTTTTTCAAAGAAGCAATAAAAAACATTAGAATCACTCAAAATAGAATGAAAACAACTTGGCAACAACTAATGAAGTACTATGATGCAAAACACTAATTGGTAGAATTTTAAGAGGAAGAGCATGTCTTCATTTAAGTAACTTCAAAAAAAGGCATCATGAGATTTGGTAAGTCAAGAAAGTTGAAACCTAAATTTATTGGTCCTTTCCAAGTCTTAAAAAGAGTTCAACAAATCACATATTAGATTTCTTTGTCTCATCAATTGCTAAGAGTACATAATATGTTTCATGTTTTATCTTTGAGAAGGTATAACCTAGATATATGCATCCAACTATGGAAATCCAACAAATTTTAACTTACCCTAAGACACCAATAAGAATATTTCATAAATAAAAAAGTGACTAAGGATTAAAATCATTCATACTGTTAAAGTCTTGTGTAGATATACAATAAAAAAAAAGTTACTAAGGAAATGGAAGCTAATATAATCAATAAGTACCTATAGCTTTTTCGAACTTTCAAGATGAAAATTTTACAAAAGAGGAAGATTATTATAACATCTCTCATTTTTACCTTAATTAAGATAGAATAAATCTTAGAATCAAACTAATTAAAGTTTGATCTAATATAGTCAAACTTGATACATTTTTATACAAAAATTGTAAAAAAATATAAGTGCTTTAGAAAGTATGTTATAAAGTTCAATAATATCAAAAATTTTATTTCAATATATCAACAAAAATAATTCTTTAACATGAACTCAATGACATTGAGTTTACAATTTCTAAAATCCTTAAGACTTTATTATGAATTTTTGAAAGTGTGGGTAAAATTATAATATTAAAATAATATAAGGGGTATAATGGTAATTTTTAGAATTTTAACTTATTTTAAAACCAATTAGTAGATGATAGATTTGTTAATATTAAAATATTTTTTGTGTAAGGATAGTTTAATAATTATAAATATTTTTTCTTAACTAAAAACAGATTAATGGAGGCTAGATTTATAAATATAAGTGTTAAATTTTGGTAGGGTATATGTTGCATCTCATATGATATCTCATTTTAATATTAGTCCTAATAAATTTAAAATTAGAACAATCATAGTTTGAATATAATTAGAGGATACTGACAATCCAACCAGGTGGGATTGACTGCAAGACCTACTCCAATTTGTGCTCAAATTATTTAATTTTTCAAATCTTACTTAAGAAACTACTATACTTCAAAAGTTAAATAGACATTGTTTTCCTCTAAAAGTACCTTTTTTTTCTTTTATGCAAGTTAATAATAAATAATAATAATCATAAGAGATATATAACATTAATGATAATAATAAATCTACAAATATAATCTTAACATAATTAAATCTATAGTGAACCCACATAACCAATACTTTATTTTTAAAAGATATCATAATTATAAATGATTTTTGATATAAAAAAATTGATATTTTTTTTATTAGTTAATGAAGTGTTGGCAAAATTCTATAGATTTAATTGTGTTTATCAAAGATACAAATATAGTTATATACATAAATACATCACCTCAAAATATAACCATCCATATGTTTTTTAAAATACATAAATACAAATATCATAATCTTCTAAAAAATAAGACATCAAACTTGAGGAGATCAAATTTCTCATCTCTTGATATATTAGGATTTTGACTTGTAAGTTAAGTATATAATGAACTTAAAAGCTCAGTAACTAAATTTATATATAAATAATATGATAAAATAAAATATTATAACTAGATAAATTATAAAAAAACTTATAAATAAGTTCTTATGATCATCATCTAAATATATATATAAAATAAATTAATAAAAATATAATATCAAGATATAAAATGATGCATAAGAGTATTTGATCAAAGTGAAAGAATGTAAAAAACAATCAACATATAAAAGATGCATAAAAGTAACTTTTAATTATGTTCATTCACACATATTTTTTATCCATTATAATTCATTTTATTCATCTAAAATCTAATTTTTGTATATGTTTTAAAAACTAATTTGATTCCAATATCTCTTAATTTTTTTATATTAATGTTATTTCTTATCTATTTTATAATACTTATACCTGTCATTAGGGCCCAGGTATTTCTCAAATGATTATAAATTCTATGTCATGAGATTTTAACTCATATTATCATGTTTACAAAAGTAAATAGATGTATATCTCATATTATATCATTTCAGATAACATTATAACACATAAACTTAGCTTATAAGCATATCACACTATATTTACCTTATAATTGATCTCATCTCTAGGTTGCTAAATCATATAATAAGTAACTCATCACATATGATATCTATATCATAATGGATCAGATCTATAACTACAAGATCACATAGTAAGCAACTCATCACATATCATATCAGGTCTAATGTCAGCAGTATCATATCATAGCACATCATCTCATCTCTACTCATTGTGATAGTAAAGTATAGCAATTAAAGTTAATATCATTAAAAAATACTATTATTCTTATCTTTACAAATTATAATCATAATATATCCATGATATATCAATACCATCACTGATAAAATTATCACAACAAAACCCATATAGCTTGAATTGTATTTAGTACTCACATAATCAATGTCACAAGCATTTATCTTTTATTTTTTTTAATTCTCATTTCTCATCTACTTTCTTTATTCTCTTTTTTATTTATTTTTCATATTTCACATCGCTAGTATTACTAATTTGAGCAATTATTTTCCATCTTTATTTTATTTTTCTATTATATAGTATGTTATAATAATGCAAAATATGGTGTAAAAAGAAAAAAATAATATGTGATGTAAGATAAACTAGACTTTATTAGGGTTTAATTTGAAACCTACAAGATTAGAGATGCAAAATAGATTATCAGAGATTATTAAGTGATACTATAAGTTAATTAAGGTTAAATGATGTGTGTGATATTTTAGAATTGTTCAAAGATTACCATCCAAAGTTGTAATATGGATTATTAAGTGAAGTAGGATGTAACTCATTAAATATTAAGCATAAAATCCTATTAAGTAGTTTTTTCACATCTATTTACACATATAAAATAAAGAATTTAAAATAAATTATATGTGAAATCTATTAATAGAAGAAAGAATAACCATAACTTTAGATAATAATCTAAAAAATAAAAGTTATAGAAAGAGTGTATCTTTTTAGTGATGATGGCTAGTAGTTTCCTTAGGAGCTAATGTATAAGCACTAAAGATGAAAAAAATGATGAGATGGAGATTTAGGTTAGTGGAGAAGTTTGGTTAAAGATGTAATAAGATAGTAAACTAAGATTTAGAGCCTTGTTGAGGAGGCTGGTGATTTGGTTGAGAGAGTGAAAAGGTGGGTGATCACTTGACGATATAGAAGAAAGAGAAAATTTGCTTGGTTCTTGACTCTCTTGGTGGAAGGTCTCTTACCTTTAATATTTGTCTCTAACAAAGGGAAGGGAGGGTGGAATCTCTCTAACTAGAGTTTGATGCACACTCTTTACTTATGAAGTTAGAAGCACATAAATAAGATAGGTTTATTCATCAATAATGATATCACAATGAGAGAGTCTTTATTATTTATAGATGAAGGAGAGCTCAATAACTATACATGAGAAAATAAAGAATCAAATGCACCTTGGAAATATATGAGCATATAAAAGATAAGAAGTCAATATGGAGAAAGATAATCTTTGAGTTAAATTACTTATGAACTTTAGTTTACTCTAATTTGTTACTTGCTTGTCACCTTAATATTATAAAATAAAAATCTAAAAAATATTATATTTTGTTTTTTTATTTCAAATTCATCTTTTTTGTTATCTTAGACTTTATTTAAAATTTTTTTACATAACTTCATTTTGTTTTTTTTTTGCTTCTTTTCACATTACATAATGCTTCCAAAATCTATAGTAATTAACTAACTAGATGTATTAAAATAAGCCACAAAGCTTAGGATTAAATAACTAGGGAAGTCTTAAATTAAAAATTTTATTAAAATTTCTTCAATGATTGCTCAACTTACTACTCAAATATAAACCTTACAAATGCAACCAAGTACCCTTACTAGATTACACCATGCTACTTTATATGAGGGGATGTTAATAGCTAATAAAGGGATTACACGATTAAAAGGGACTATGATGATAAACCACACTACAAAAATTCGAGCTTAGAATTTCACAAAAGGGTTAACATAGAAGCACCAACTTTTGATAGGGTTTATGACTCAAACAAATTCTTAGATTGGCTCAATCAAATAAAAGATTCTTTAATGGTACAAGATAGATGACTACCAAAAGAGTTAGTTTTATAAAAATAAAACTTATTGGTCATGAAAAAATTTATTGGTCAAATATTTTTCTAAAAGAAGAATGAAAAGATAAAAGAGTAATGAATTAGATAGAAATAAAAGAAATGTTATGAAAACATTACCCAAGGCATCATGATAAGAAACTTCATGGGTAATTCTTAACTTGCATCAGAGATTTTTAGGGGTGAATGATTACTTGAATCAATTTGAGGATTTAGTTGCTATGATAAAATATTGTTATAATGATTGGCAATTTGTAAATAAATTTATATTACAATTACACACAAAAATTAGACAAGATGCGAAACTTCTTACCCACAAATTTAGAAGATGCTTTTTATCTCTCCCAATTAGTAGAAAGATACAAAAATCCTATATGTTCCACTAATAAGTTTAAATCTCATACTTCTCCACACAAGCATAAAATCACTCCCAAATCTAATGCAATAAACAAAAACTCTTATAATACCAAAACATAACATCTTACCCCTCAAAGACTTATCTTGAAAATTTTAAAGAAAAGATAAATACATAGTTACTTTAAAAGTCATAAACCTAGTCATATGCAATACCAATGTAGAGCAAAAATCTTATACATAGACAATGATGCCTCTGTTGAACCTCAACCATAAGAACTTCAAGATGAAGATCAAATTTTATTTGATGAAGGATCTTGGGGTAGATGATAATGAACACTTACGAGTCATGAGGTGTCTGTTAGTGCCTAAAACTAATGTAGAGGTTTGGAGAAGGAAAAACATCTGTAGAATTTTGATGTTACATTTAATGAAAAGAGATGTAAATTGGTTATATATGGTAGAAGTACTATGAATGCAATTTCTTGACAAACTTTAATAAGGGCCAACCTTAAGATTGAACCCCATTGTAATCCCTTCAATGTGAGTTGGGTCAACATAACCTCATTGCTTGTAATATCTAGATGCCTTGTTTCCTTAAAAATCAATAGTTATGAAGATAATGTGTGATGTAATTTCCTACCTATAGACATAACACATATCTTACTGAAAAGACTATGGCTTCATGATATGAATATCATTTAGTATGATAAACAGAATAGATATGCATTTAAATATAATGATAAAACTATCAAACTATTCCCCATAAAACCTATGGATAAGCTCATAATCAATAAAACACAATTTGAAATACAACCTACCCAACCATAACACAAAGGTGTGAATCACAAATTAATTACCTTATTGAGAGATGATATTTGTAAGCCTAGACCTATAATAACTATTAATAAATTAAGTTAAGAATTTAGGTAAAAAAATGTTCTATTCCAAATTCATTCTTCATCATGCATATAAAAGAAGTTCAAAAAATGAAGATGGAGACAACTCATACACATTTGACATTGACCATCTATCTAAATTTATTGACATTACTCTTGATGTGCTTTTTAATGAGTTACCTCTGATGTGAGACATCTAGCATACCATTGATCTAATTCCTAGATCTTAGTCATCAAGTCTTCCATATTATTGAATGAACCCCACTGAACATGTCAAACTAAAAAACTAAGTTGATGAACTACTTAAAAAGGCATCTTACAAGAAAGCCTTAGCCAATGTGAAGTTCATAAACTTTTACCTCACAAAAAGGATGGCTCATAGTATAAGTGTATCTATTATAGAGCTATTACCAAAATAATAATAAAATATCAATTTTTCATCCCATAACTAGAGAATTTTTAAGACCTTATTTTTTATTCAAACATCTACTAAAAATATACCAGCATAGTGGCTATCATCAAATTAAGATTTGTCTTAGTGATGAATGGAAAACTACTTTTCAAACTCTTAATGGTCTATATAAGTGCCTAGTGATGCCTTTTGGCTTGACAAATGCACCAAGTACATTCATGCATCTAATGAACACTATTCTCAAACCATTCATTGACAAATTCTTAAATGTGTATTTTGATGACATCTTAATCTTTAACCTTTATATGAAAAATTATATATGAACTTAAATAAGTGTTTCTTCATGCAAAAGAAAGTTAATTTTTGGGATTTATAATACCATCAATTGGCCTCCAATTTGATCTATAAAAAATTAAAGCCATTTTGGAATTGCTAATCCCAAAGAGTGTAACAAAAATTAGACGTTTCCATGATCTTACAACATTCTATAGAAGATTTATAAGAAATTTTAGCAAAAAATTAGCACCAATTATCGATACCTTAAAAATGATAAATTTGTATTGAGTGTTAGCGCACCAAAGTCTTTTGATCAAATCAAACTATGCTTGACATCACCTTTTATTATGCATTTACCTGATTTTTATGAAGTCTTTGAAGTCTCATGTGATGCTTTTAGGATTGGGTGTACTAAGTCAAGATAATTCCTTAGTTACATATTTTAGTAAAAAAATTAAATGTTATTAGATAATGATATTCTACATATGATAAAACATTTTATGTAATCATATAATCATTAAAATATTAAAGATACTTTTTATTATATAATGAATTTATTTTGAAAATAGACCACCATGCTTTAAAATATATCAATACATAGAGGAAGTTGAATAATTAACATACAAAATAAATTCAATACTTACAAGATTATTTTTTTGTTCTCAAACATAAACCAAGTAAAGATAACAAACATGTTGATGTACTTTCTAGAATAACATTTGTAATCGCTTCCTTAGAATTACAAATTCTTATACTTGATAGGATTAAAGATGATTACCTAATTTGGAAGGACTTTAATAATATTTATAATTAGCTAAATGATAAACCCTCCACTATTTGTGATAGTTATGCCATTATAAAATACTATTTATTTAGAAGAAAATAATTATGTACAATAAATACATCACTTAAAGATCTATTAATTATAGAATTACATTCTAGAGGAATTGTAGAACACATGGGACAAGACAAAACTACTCGTTGAATCTCGATTCTATTGAGCATCCATCAAATGAGACAAATGAAATCATTTTGTGTTGTTACACATGTAAACAAGCCAAAATAACAAAAAGTAAGACAATATATAGCCTTGCCTATTCTTACTGACTTTGGGAAGACCTCTCTATGAACTTCATCTTAAGATTACCATAAACTTGATGACATCATGATAGCATTTTTATAGTTATAGATCATTTTTCAAAAATGGCACACTTCATACCATGTTCTAAAACAAATGATGGCTTACATATTACATAACTTTTCTCTTAAGAGAGTTTGCTTACGTGGCTTGCCTTCAATTATCATCTCTCATTATAATGTTATATTTATCTCTTACTTTTAAAAAACAGTTTGAAAATTATTTGAAACATAACTTAAATTCTATTTAGCCTTCCATCCCTGAAATGATGGACAAGCAAAAGTTGTTAATTGTAAATTAGGAAATCTCTTAAGATGTCTTGTAGGAAAGAATCTAGGAAGTTGAGACTTACACTTATCAACATCAAAGTTTTCATATAATAATATTATTTTCAAAACAACTAATCAAACACCATTTGAAATTATATAAGGTTACAATCCAAAATGTCTTATTGACTTGCTTGACATGCTTAATCACACATTTTCTGATTCAACTCTTACTTTTGCACATGATTTTTAATCAAATCATAAAGAAATCAATGAACAAATTGAAACAAGAAATGCAAAGCATTTCAAAGCTATTAAACAAAAAATATTTTTAAGATAATTCAATGAAGGTGATCATGTTCTAATTTACATTTTCTAAGAGTGTTGTTGTTTCACAAAATGCAAAAAATTACTTGCATGAGCTTGTGGGCCTTTCAAAATTGCTAAGAACATTAATGTAAATTCTCATGTTCTTCATTTGCCACTAGGCATGTTTATTAGTCTAATTTTTAATATTGAGGATCTTCTATCTTATAAAGGTACTTCACAACATGGTTGGCACAATCTAACTCTTGTGTAGATGGATATGATGGTCAATTTTCAAAATGATTAATGCCAAAATTTTTTAATTGGTAGGATTATTATTGATGAACATGGGTCTAATATAAATGTCTCATAGGTTCCTTATTTGTTAGAGAAATTATCCACCATCTAAAGATACTTGGATGACACATGAAGTATTAAAAAAGCTTGTTCTATAACTTTTAGATGATTTCCTTGACTTTAACTTTATAGAATAGTGTTCTATTTAACCAAGAAGAAATGATGTAGCATAAAACAAAAAAATTGTGATAAAATAACAACATAAAACCGTAACAAGGTCTTAAAGTAGAATCAATAAGTTAAATGGCATAGGAGCATCTTACGTTAGCTCAGAAACATGCATCCACTGACATCACACTAGTCCTATTCGAACTTAGAGCCGTACATGATTCAAATATTGTTTTGATTAGCCATCTTTGTTAGCCATAGGGGACGACTATAGTGCTCCATTTTTTCCTATGGTTATCTCCACTAGTTTTGTTTTGTTTATCCAAACATCTTTTGTAGTATAATGTCATCATTAACGTTGATTCTTGTACATGCTTCACTTACTATCTTTAGTCGTTCGCCATCACATAGTTGTCCACTGCTATTTACTGACCCAATATCACTTTGTCTCCCATTATTATTAGGTTGTTTATCGGTCTCTAGCTATCTAATATTACCTGGTTTCTTATTAGCTACCACCCTCTAGCCATCGCTGACCAATGTCACCCATCTCATTCACTGCTGACATGCTAATCGCATCATTATTAATGTCTGATCGTCATGTTGCACGATTGTATAATTTTTTTTCTAATAATTTTTTTCATACAATTTTATTTTTTTATTTAATATGATTGATCGACTTGGAGTTAATATTATAGAATTCTAAAGACCTTTTTAGAGTTTAAAGTGATTTAACTCTAAAATAATTTTTTCTCTTATATTTTGCATTTAATGTGGTTGATTTATTTGGAGTTAATGTCATGAAATTTTAAAGATCTCTTCTATATTCCTAAGCGATTTAACTCCAAAATTATTTTTTTCTCTTTTCTATGTTTATGTATTTTCCAAAGATGTATATTTCTTTTTTTGTTTGTTTTCATATATTGAGCTTTCTATCTATAAATAGGAGAGGCTCCCTCATTATAGGATAGTTATTGATAAATAGACTTTCTCTTTTTTGTATGCTTTCACCTTTGTGAGTAAAGAATGTGTACCCAACTCTAGTTGAAGATATTCTAATTTTTCCTCCCTTTGTGAGAGATAAGAATCAAATGTGACAAACCTTATATTTAGAGACTCAGCAACCAACCAAACCCTTATGAGAGAGAAAGATCAAAGGAGAGAGACCTTCCACCGAGAGAGCTAGCAACCAAAAAACTTTCTATTTCTGTCAACACCTATAAGACTTCACCCAATCACCACCCTCCTTAACAAGGTTTTTAATCTTAGCCTACCATCTTGCTTCTCAGTTAAACCAAGCTTCTCCACTAATCCAAACCACCATCTCATCACGCTTTTCTATCTTGGGTATTCCACATGCCAACTCTTATAGAACTATAAGAGATCATTATCAAAAGGTGCATTCTTTTAGTAATATATATTTTCTAAATAATAATGTAAAGTTAGAGTTACTATTTTTTTTAAAAATAGTCTGCATAGAGTTTACCTTAAATTATCTATTTTATATGTGTGATATTATAAGTGAAAAAAGATTACTTTATAGAATTTTATGTTAATGCTTAAGGTCTTACCATATACTCAGCTTACTAATCAACATTATAATTTTGGAATACCAATCTTTGAATAGTTCTAAAATATCATAAATAATACTAAATTTTAATTAGTATATAGTATGTTTTATATTCTCTAATAATTTATTTAGCATCTCTAGCATTGTAAGCTCTAAATTAGGCCTTAGTAGAAATCTAAATTTGCCATGTATCATTAAAGCTCTCCAAAATTTAATACATATATGACTATTTAGAGAATATGTAAATGATAGCCTTGAGAAGTGATAGTTCATCTATACATCATCATGAGTGTATTATTAGTGCTACATTAATGAAGGAGTCTAAATTTTAGATGAAACTCTTTAAGAAGTTGGTAAGAAGTATGCTTTTATTATTTGGGCATAAAAGTTTTCAAGAGTTAAGTAGAAAATATATTTTTGTATTAAGAATTATATAAACATAAAAGTCTTCGAAAAGTTAGAAACCATGAAGATGTATTAAAAAAAACATGAGCATAAAAGTCTTCAAGAAGTAGGTAGAAGTTTTCTTCTTATATTGAATAATTATTTTTAATCTCTTATTCAAAGGACTTCTCATGAATAGATGAATGATGAATTTGTTGTGATAAAAGAAAGTGTAATATTTTGTAGCTTAAGTGCTTGAGTTGGCTTGGTGACCTTCACTTGGGTTCATTTTGGAGAGTGAATCCTTATTTTCTTTCTAACATTTTAAATTCTACTCCTTTTTTAAGCCTTTTTCCATACTTTTCATTCTATTTAATCTAAGAAATTACTTCATTTCATCCTATAATGCAATCCTTTCTCTGTCTACATAAATTAAATGACACGACATGAAAGAAAGAAATGGTAACAAAATAATTATATGGACCAATAACGAAGTCTTAAACTATAATTAATAATGCTAAAGCTCTCCAAAATTTAATATGAATGAAAATTTTGGGAACATGTAAATGATAACCTTGAGAAGTGATGATTCATTCATACATCATCATGAGTGCAAGGGTGGTAATACATTAATGAAGTTATCCAAATTTTAGATGAAAGTTCTTTAGAAGTAGGTAAGAAATATACTTTTATTTTTTGAATATAAAAGTCTTTAAGAGATAGATAGAAAGTATATTTTTGTGTTAAAGAATTATATGGGCATAAAAGTCTTTAAAAGTTAAGTAGAAAACATAATGATGTATTAAAAAAATTATATGGGCATCAAACTCTTCAAGAAGTAGATAGGGAGCTTCTTTTTTATATTAAACGTTTTTTGTAATCTGTTTAAAAGAGCTTTCATGAATAGATGAATGATGAATTAGTTGTGACTAAAAGAAGTATATTATTTTGTGATTTGAGTTCTTGAGTTAGCCTAGTGGGCATTATTGTACCCTTAGTCATGGCACCACTTGATTGATGATAATAAAACCATTATAATTCTTTCTATAATATTTTCTTAAGTATCTTTTAGAACATGCATCTGAAGCTTTTATAGAAATAATCAATTGAAAAGTTTTGAGTAAATATCTTATAGATCAATCTATAAGTGAAATAATGTCATGTAGTTTTTGTGGTTATGCTTTAGTTGTGGCTTAAATGACATATCAAAAAATCATTGATTAAACTCTTGATAGAGTAGCTAACCATCAAGAGTCTATCTCTAAAATATTTACTGGTTTGATTATTTATCTAATCACTTATTTGCATATGCTATAATTAACTTCCATAACACCATTCATTCACTTGCATGATCATTAATTTTTTATGCATTACCATTTTAGTATTTACAAAAAAATATTTTGTTTATTTTTTAAATACAAAACTACTTTAAAAGTAAAAAAATTAACATTTAAAAGGTGACTTATTAAAAAATGTGGAAACATTCTCTTAATTTCATATACACACAACCAAGCCTAGTAGGGCTCAGACTAAGTGGCCCAAATCGCTGAGCAGCAGGCCTTGGGGAACGAAAAATCAAGAGAAGGGTGAACCAATCTGTGTGAAGCTTGAGTCTCAGTCACGACACAGCCCTATGTGGCTTGGATTAAATCGAGTCAAGAAATAACTCTTGAATCAACTTTAAGTGTAAAAAATAAGGGGGACTCATGAATTATTAAGTAATAGATCAGGTCAGGTCAAACCCATATATATACATATCTATGTGTGTGTGGGTGTGCATAAATGACTTGGGTCATGACATCCAAGAGCATTAGAGGTAGCCAAACCCCATTTGGTTAATCTATAAGCTAAGATGAAGTATTATAAATACTAGACATCATGTACAATTTTGCAAAGTATGACGAAAAATTATCTCTATTCACTTCTAGACTAGAGAAACCAATGTCATTTGATCGAGCATTTTCATGAACGCATGGTTAGTATCGTGTTCACTTTTTTAAATAGTAGATTACATCTATTCGTTTATTTGACAAACATGATCAGACATATGAGTTTAGTTTTGTCTTTTTGAATAGTAATTTTGATCTTGCCATCTATGATCAAATGTTTGAGATCTTCTTAGCCTTTGTGAATAATACATTTCATCTAGTCATCCATCTATAAAGCTCTGTTGAATGATTGAGATTGTCTTTGCCTTTATGAATTGTGCTCTTGCACATCAACATCATCCATCAAGCATACAAATCTAATGATCAAGATCAAGTCTCATTTAGATTAGATCTGGACCCTTTATTTAGTATTTTGATCGAGTAGCACTTGTTTTATTCGCCTAAATTAGATGATGAACACTATTCCCACTCATAATCAACATTCTGAAAAGTTATTTTCATTTGTTTATAACTTCAAAATGCTAACGATTATTTTGGGTGACCTTTCTAATTGTTAAGAAGATTTTATTCTAGTTTAAAATATTCTAATATAAATAGAGAAGTTTTAGGAGTTAGAGGATTAATGATTTTACCTTACTATATCAATTTTTTGGCAAGAGGATGGGAAAAACTAAAAATTGAATCCAATTTTAACACCATTACTAGAGCTATGTATGTGACTCATTTTTATTTTTTCTGGGTTTATTATTCTCTTCGATTGCACATCTTTGTGGTGACTTCTTTATAATTTATTTTTTTATTATTTTATCCCTTTTTATATTTTTTTGAAAAAGATCATATTAAGGTAATATTTTTGTTGATTCCATTTTTCTTAATAATGTTAATACACTTTGATAAATATTTTAATTTAATATCTCAAAACTAAATCATTTAGGTTGTTTTAAGCCTTTTCATATGTGCATTCATATTCCAACATCATAATTCGTAGACATGTACTATATATGTTTTTATAAAAGAATAATGAAAAAATATGATTAATTATTACTTTGTATTATGCTTCAATAGTTCAAGTTTTTATAATTAAGATTGTGATGATGAACTCATATCTATTACGACAGATGGGTGTGATTTGTAAAGGTTACCTCTACCTATATGATAAAAAAGAGTAGCTTTGTTAGTGGAATCCTAGTCCAGTTGACTTAGGTGGATGTAGGTATAAGTTAGATCGAACCACCTAAAAATCTTGTCTTATTTATTTTCTTTGTTATTATGTAATTCATGATATTTTTTATTTAATAATATTTAATTAAAAGCATATATAAAAATTTTTCAAAAGTATTTTTATCAAGTTTAAAACATTTTATTGAAAAATATTTTAAAAATTAAAAAAAGTATTTTTTTTATATTTTTATTTATTAAAATTATTAAATCAATGATTTTATAATTATCAAATTTTAATTTAAGAAAATATTTTATAAAAACATTAAAAGCATAATTCACCTCCTCTTGAGCATTAGCTTGGCACAAATTACATCAAGTGGTATCATAGCAGGTTACATCGAGGAAGAAAATTCTTAAGATAAGATCTTAATTTATTTATTTCTTTTGTGTGTTGAATTATTTTTTATATTATTAACTTTATAGATCCACCTATGTTTGAAGGTCAAAATCTTTTTTTTGTAGAAAACTAAATTTAAAACTTTTATTTTAAATGTTAGTGTTGATTTATGATTATTATTTGAAAATCTTTTTATTTTTTCAAATGATTTTGATGAAAAATCTAGAAGTTTAAGGCAAATAAATACTAAAAAATGAATTATCTTTATTTTGCTTTGTCTCAAGAAATTAGATCAAGATTTATCATCTAAAAACTTGTTTTGAGGCTATGTAAAAATTAAAGAATTTACATGATAAATAAGTTATACTTTTTTACCCAAGATAAGAAGAAAATAACAAATCAAAAGAAAAAGGAAAAGAAAAAAAAAAGAAAAGAAAAATAAAAAGAGAAACTTTATGCACCTCAAAAGCAAGCTCTTCATTTCAAGGTGTAAAACATTTTTCTCCCTTTGATATTAATACTCATATTATTAGTAATGATGAATTGTCTATTTCTTTTCAAGAGCTTATAGCTAAACATAAGAATTTGATTAAGATGTATGCTAGAATTAAAGTTAAATATGATAAATAAGAGCATCATGTTTACTTTTTAGAAAGACAATGCAATGAGCTTAAAGTTAGAAGTGAATAGCTTCAAAGTGATTCACTTAATAAATGCTACTAATTTAAGTACTTTACAAAATATATGATACATTGCCTTAAGCAATTCATATTTTGATTCTTTGAAATATAAAAAATATTTTTTTAAGAGAAGAAAATTCTATTTTGAAAGAAAATTACAAAACATTAGTTTGATAGAAAAAGAGTTAAATGATTTGAAAGAAAACTTTGCTAGTATACCTTCATGTGCTCCTACTTGTTATGCTTATCCTGATTCATATGTGACTTTACATGCTCCATCCTTCACACATATGAATAGATACAATACTATTGTGAATATATATTCTAATGTTACATCTCATTTGACTAAAAAATATAGATTGAAATATTCATATGTACATGTTAATCATAATAGAAGTTATTATATTCTACATATGTATAAACATGTTTCATCATATAACTATGTGGTTAAAAAAATGCTAGTTTACATACTTTTCATTTTCATGCTAAATCCCAAGTTATATATAATTATTGTGAGAGGTGTGGACATATTTCTTATGATTGTACTATTAAGAAATCCATCTATTTAAAACAAAAAAAATATTAATAGATTCTTAAGGAAACATGTTTTAAAAATACTTTTGTAAAAACACCTTAATCACAAATTGCCACAACTGGACCCAAGATATTTTGGGTTCCTAAATTTTAATGTTAAGTAGTTGTATTGGTGTGTCTCCATAATTAGGACCTATGGAGACAACCCTTGCCTTGTGAGCTTGTATGTGACTCACTTGCAAAATATTGTAGTCCTTATTTTTAGGATAAATGATTTAATCTTTTTAGTAGCTTAACTAGACTTATTTAATATCTTTAGGGAAATTAGATAGATCATATCTCCATATTTAGCTTGAATGTAAAAGGTTAGTTTAGAAGGATTTTAGGATAATGAGAGTATCAAGACTTTGATGTTCTTAATTTGTTATCTTGAAAAACTAGATAATGGTGGTCTTACACTTTGATTCTTTAGTTGTTGATATAAGCAATATGAATATAATAAGAGTGTTTTTAAGTCACGTGCACTTAATTGAATTAATGATTATATGTGAAGTGAAATTACTTTTTACAATGATGTAAGTTATGAATTCTAATGGTAGAATTTGGAAAATTACACTCAGAGCTTAATGTGCTAGAAATTGCTTATACATATTAAGCTCTTAGATGATTTATTTGAAATTTCAAGATACGAGTAGTAGTGAGTAAAATTTTGAGATTTATTATAAAATAAGAAGAATTTTGAGAAAGTGTTATTTTATTATTCTTTCTTATTATAGATGAATTTTGAAATATGATATTATTTACAACAAAATTCGATTCTTTTTATCAAATCATTATCTATTGAAATCTTTTATAAGCTCGTATTATTCTTATGTACGATTAACCCATTTGGGAGAATATAAAAGAAGGGGAATCTAATACTAGAACTTAAGGTGAGTTAATAAGTTTATTTGTTAATTATACACTTGGTCTTTCTTTGTTAAAATATTCAATAATTTAGATTAAAGAAATGTTTTTTGGATAAAGATTGGATTATTGTTGTTATGTTTTGAAAGAGATTTAAGGTATTGAAATGAAAATTCTTTGTTAGTAAATATAATTGTGTTAAAGTTACAAATAATTTCTATAAGTTAACACTCTTAATCTTTTTTATTAGAATATATAATAAGTGATTTACTAATTGTGAATTAGGTATAGTTTTTAAAACTTATGGAGGCATATCCATAATTCTATTATGTATCTTTTTATCATTTTGAACTTAAAGAGAGGAGAAACCTTTGTAAGCATGTTAATCTTATGGCTTTATTTTAAGTTGACTTCTCATAAGAATTGCTAAAAACATATATAAAGAGAGTGATAGAATATAAAATACATGATGACAAGTTAATATTGTTATATTTAGACAAGATTATTAATATTTTTTTATCAAGTTTGATGATTAGCTTTTGGATATGCTTAATAATTAGTAAATTATTTTTATATAATATTTTTAAAAGAATTATTATAATTTATACCCTTGGTTATTTAAAGGCAAATTATGCATAAATAATATTAATGCATGCACTATTATGTGCATCTTTTACTTTTGTTTATATGTTTTGATACTTGACAAAAAGGGGGAGAGATATGTGTGAAAGAAAATTATTTATTGCATCCCAACTTTGTGACATAATTATAGAAATTTTACAAATTAAGGGAGAGTAAGAATGTAGAGGGAGTATATGTATGCTTGCATGATTTATATCTTTTTATTTCACTATTTTGTTAATATTTTTATCATCATTAAAAGTGAGAGATTATTATACCCTTGGTCATAGCATCATGTATTTGATAATAACAAAATCATTGTGTTAGTTTTTTAATATTTTTCTCAAGTATTTTTTAGGTCATACATCTCAAGCTCTGACAGATTAAATGTCTCATATAGCAATCCACTTTTGAAGCAATGTTAAGCAATATTAGAGTCTATGCTCTAGTTGTAACTTAAATGGCATATCAATGAGTCATGGTTCAAACTCTGGGTGGAGTAACTAACCATCAAGAGGTCATCTCCAAAACATCTACTAGTTTGATTATTTATCCTATCACTTGTTTATATATGATATAATTAGGTCACATAACACCACTCATTCACTTGCATGATCATTAATTTCTTATACATTATTATTTTAATACAAGTAAAAATATTTTATTCATTTAACTATAAAAATACTTTAAAATTAAAAAAAATAATATTTAAAAGGTGGTCTTTAAAAAAAGAGAAAATTTGCCTATGCACAACAACACAAGGCCAAGCCCAATATATGTATGCATATATATATATATATATATATATATACACACACACATAGGTGACTTATGTCATGACTTCCTAAGAGCTTTAAAGAGCAGCTAACCTTATTCGATTGACTTATATGCTGAGAGGAACTATTATAAATGCTAAACATCATGTACAATCTTTCAATATAAGACTAAAAATCATCCATATTAACTTTCAGACTAAGGCAAACTAGTGTCATTCAATCATGCCTTTTGCAATCAATCTTAATCATGTTTGCTTTTATAAATAATAGATTCCATTTAATTGTTCATCTGACAAGCTTGATTGAATGGATAAGATATGTTCCATTATTTTGAATAGTAATTTTCATTTTGTCGTCCATCCATAAAACATGTTCAAATGACTGAGATCTTCTTTGCATTTATGTTAATGTATTTCATCTAACCATCCATCTATAAAGCTTGATCGAATAGCCAAGATCGTCTTTGCCTTTATGAACAGCCCTCTTGTGTATCAACATAGTCCATCCAGCAAGTGGGATTTAATAATCTAGATTAAATCCCATTTGGATTAGATTTAGACCCTTTATTTAGCATTTTATTCGAGTGGCTCTTGTTTCATCCACCTGAATCAGAAAAGGTCTTTGTCACTGCTTGTAATCATTCTATTAGGGAGTTGATAATTGTTTTTTTATAACTCCAAAATGTTAATAGCTATTTTTGGTGACCTTTCTAGTAATTAAAAAAATCTATTTTAGTTTAAATTATTTCAATATAAATAGAGGAGTCTTAGGAGTTGTAGGATTAATGATTTTGTCTTATTACAATTTTTGAATGAACAAAATTGAAAATTATAATCTAATTTTGATGTCTTTTATTGAAGTCTTGTTTTTGACTCAATTTTTCTATTTCTTCAACATTCTATTCAATTTCTCATCTTATTGGTGACATCTTTATAATTTATTTATTTATTTTTTTTATCCCTTTTTATTTTTTTAGAAAAGATCATATTAATGTAATAATATCTTTGTTAATTTTATTTTTCTTAATAACATTAATATACTTTGATAAATCTTTTGATTTTATATTTTAAAACTAAATCATTTAGGTTGTTTAAAGCTTTTTCATATGTATTTTCATATTCCAACATCATAATCTCTAGAATTGTGTCATATATGCTTTTATAAGTATATAATGGAATAGTATAATTGAATTTTTTTATATTACACTTCAATATTATAAGCTTTCATAATTGAGATTATGATGATAAACCCTTAAAGGTGTGATTTTTAAAGAATATCTCTACCTACTATGATAAAAGAGAGTAGCTTTGTTAGTAGAATCCTGGTCAGCTTGACTGGGGGTAGTTGTAAGCATGGGTTAGGCCAGATCATCGAAAAATCTCTTAACTCTTTTATTTTCTTTCTCATTGTACAATTTATTATGATTTTTATTTAATAGTATTTAATTAAAAACATACATAAAAGAATTTTTCAAAATTATTTTTATCATGTATAAAATATTTTATTAACAAATATTTTAAAACCATAAAATTTTTATTTTTTTCATATTTGTCTTTAAGAAAATTATTAAATTTGTAATTTTATACTTACTAAATTTTAATTGAAGAAAATATTTTCAAAATAGGAAAAAGATTAAAAGCATTATTTAGCCATTTTCTTTTGCATTAGCTTGGCATAGACTACATCTACCTTCTCTTGGGTTCAATTTAGTGAGTAAATCTTTATTTTTTTATGTGAGTAAAATTGGATGGTTAAACATTGCTCTATAGGACTTTATGCTTAACGCTCAACATGCTGCAATCTACTTAATAATTTATGTTACAACTTTGGATACTAATCATTGAATAATTCTAAAATATCATGCATGTCACCTAACCTTAATTAGTGTATGACATCTCTAATATTATAAGCTTCAAATTAGACCCTAATAGAAGTCAAGTTTGTCTTACATTAACTTTGGTATTAACGATCATGGTTTTTTACTTAATATAAAAAATAATTTCTTTTTTATTTATTATATTTATAAAAAAACTCTTAGCTGATTTTTGGTAAACTTTGTCTTAGTAGGTGATATGAAACTAGTGATATGACTCTGCACTATCTTTCTTGAGAATAATTTTGTTCTATCTAAAAGGTGATCTAACATAAGTAGAACCCTGATCTCTCGTTATTTTCTTGGAAGTGCACCCTATCTCAACTTTCGTGGTCTATAACTATAGTCAATTTATTTCATAATTTTTTTAAAAAATAAAAAATAAAAAATAAATATTTTATATTATTTTCTTTTCTTGATATCCCACTATGTCAACATTTTGTATGATCATAAGATTTGATAGGTCTTATCAAGTGACAAATCAAAGTTAAAAATCAACCAAAAGTAAGGAAAAAATTTAAACCACGGTAGCTCGATCAATATTCTAACTCATACATATGGTTAGAAAAATCCTCTTAAACTAACAACATGAACCAAATCTTAAAAGAGAAAAGGATGATAAGAGAATTACCACTAGAAAAAAATTCTATGAGACATAAACCTTAGAAGACTTGATCATTCTAACGAATCAAACTAAGATATCCTTAAAAGAAATGATGACCATAAAAACAAATAAATCTTCTAATGAATCAGACCAAAATGATGATCTAAATATGTCTACTAAGAAGAAAAGACCTAAGAGATATCAAGAGAGAGCATATCTCTAATATGAAACTAAATGCTCTAACTTTTGATGATAGTTTTGATCCTAAGGATTATATAGATTAGTAAACTAGTATGGATAATTATTTTGATTGGAACCAAATGAATGAGTAAAAAAATATCAATTTATTAAGACTAAACTCATTAGTACTATCCTTAAGTTCATTAGAATCTTAGAGCGATAATTTACTAATAATGATGAAGAGGTATGTCAAACTTGGAGAAATCTTATGGTTAGATTATATAGTAGGTTTGTTCTAATCACCTATAATGATGAATTATTAGATAAATAACAAAGATTTACCAATATGATAGATCTATTGAAGAGTACATTAATAAGTTAAGATTATAAACTTAGGTGCGATATAGTTGAACCTAAGTGTGTAGTATTCTCCTATTTTAAGACAAATTTAAAGAAATACATAGAGGGTCAGTTTAACTTAAGAAATAGCATTATCTTAGAGAAAGTTTATCACATAACTAGAAATATATAAAAAATAAGACTTCTTATTTTAAGAGAAATGAATTACCAGCCTATCTAAAGTCTTACACCATTTCTTTACCTACTTATACTCACACTTCAACTAAGTGCTCCATCATAGTTTTTAAATCTCCTAAAACTATATTACCATTCACTTCTTCACATCCTTCTCCAGGCCAATGCATAAGTTATAAATAACCTAATCTAGAATTATCATTTTATAAGTAACATGAAAAGGAACATGTAGCCACTAACTATCCAAAGAGAGCCATGACTATAAACTTAAAGAGTTATAATGAACAAAAAGAGTAAGAAGAAAAAGAAGAAAACATAATGCTTGATGAGACTACTAGCAAATAAGAGCTTCTTTGTTGAAACACTTAAATCCTTACTTTATGACATGAATATTTAAAATCTCTATACATATTAAGCAAGTAATGAGATTTTATGTGATGTTGTACCTATTTAAGAAGGTCATCTTATCCTAAGAAGATTATGACTTTTTGATAGGACATGCCTTTTGAAGGTAAGACTAACATGTGTTCTTTTGTTCATGAAGAAAAGATCATCACATTACACATTATCTCATCTCATGAGAAATCTCAAGAACTTAAACCTATAATTTTATAAAAAATTCTAAGCCCAAGGATAAAGAAAAAGAAAAGATAAAGAATTTAAACTTAATCACATTATCCCAAGTTAGAAAGACCCTTGATCAAGGACACTTAGTTTGGCTTCTTACAATTAAGGAATTACCCATCACCTTACCAAACTCACTACTTACTATACAAACCCTGTGAAATGAATTTTTTGATAGTTTTTGAGATGATTTATCTAACATTATATCTCATATAAGACGTGTCAACACCTTACTAAATTCATCACTTATTGTACAAGCCTTATTAAATACATATTTTAATATTTTTCTGGATGATTTACCCAACACTCTACCTCTTATATGAAACATATAACATATGATCAATCTAGTTCTTTTGGCAAGCCTACCAAACCTTCCTCTTAATAAGTTAGACCTAGAGGCTCATACTTAGTTAACACATTAGGTAACATGCCTACTTAAAAAGGGATTTATCCAAGAAAATATTAGTCCCTATGTTGTCTAAACACTTTTAGCACACAAAAATAATGCAACATAAAGGATGTGTGTTGATAGTCAGGCAATTAACTAATTCACCATAAAATATAGATTTCCTATTACTCGTTTAGATGACCTCTTAGATTTATCAGGTGCCACCATATGTTTGAAGATAAATTTAAATTGTGTTAGCATTAAGTAAAGATTAAGATGATAGATGAATGGAAGATAATATTTAAAATTAAAGATAATTTGTATGAATGGTTAATGATGTCATTTTGGTTATCATACTCACCCAGTACATTCATAAGATTGATGACATAGCTTTTAAAATCGTACTTAAGATAATTTATTATAGTTTATTTTGATGATATTTTTGTCTAAAAAAAGCCTTTGAGGATCACCTAGACCATTTATATAAATTATGTAGCACTCCTAAAAAAGAATACTTATTTGTCATTCTAAAGAAATGTGAATTCTTCACAAATGAGGTTACCTTCTTAAGATACATAGTTTTTTTCTAAAGGGTTGTCTATCAACCCAAGCAAAGCTAAGATAATAATGGAGTGGCTTAC
Organism: Vanilla planifolia; assembly: GCA_023846275.1. Classification (NCBI taxonomy): domain Eukaryota; kingdom Viridiplantae; phylum Streptophyta; class Magnoliopsida; order Asparagales; family Orchidaceae; genus Vanilla; species Vanilla planifolia. The sequence goes on from CM043870.1 coordinate 24,111,781, forward strand.
TCCCAAAACAATTCATGATATTAGAAGCTTCCATGGTGTGGCCACCTTCTATCAATAATATATTAAATTCTTTAGTACTATTGTCATATTGTTTGCTAATTGTACTAAGTCTAATAAATTTAGTTGGACCAAATCTATAGACCTTGCTTTTGAAAAATTAAAATAGGCTATGACTAGAACACCAATTCTATAACTACCCGAATATTCTGCTACCTTTGAGGTTGCATGCGATGCATTAAGAGTAGGGATAGGTGGTGTCCTTAATCGAGGTAAGTATTCTATTACCTTCTTTGGTGAAAAACATAATGATGCTAGAAATAAATATTTTACATATAAAATGGAACTATATGTCATTGTTCAATATTTAAGATATTAGAGACATTACTTTTTGTCTAAAGAATTTTTCTTATATTCTAACCAGGAGATGCTTAGTTTCCTAAATTCTCAACAAGACCTTAGTCATAGGCATGCCAAATGATTCAAGTACATCCAAGAGTATACATTTGCTATTAAACATAATTTTGTCTTAAAAATAAAGTAGTTGATGTACTTTGTCAGCATGTTCACATATTGATAATTTTATCTTTAAAGGAACTAGATTTGGACTAAATTAAAAAGCAATATCCTGAATATCCTAACTTTGAGCTAATTTATCAAGAAATCAAATAAACTCTAAACCTTCTATCCAGAGATTTTTTCTTAAAAGGTGAATACTTATTCAAGAACAATAGGGTTTGTATCCTAAATTTATCACTTAGAGATTTGTTTGTCTATGAAACACATGTTAAAGGATTATCTAATCATTTTAAGAGATATAAGACTCTTAGAGATGTTTCAAAGAGATTTTATTATCATAGAATAATATGTCATATTACATCTATTGTAGCTTAATGTTGAACATGCATAATTATAAAATCTTTAAATGCAGGACAAAGACCTTAAATTCTACTACTTATACCTAACAAGTAATGGGAGCACAAAAGTATGGATTCTATACTTAGATTACCTAAGACCTCATCTAGGCATGACTCTTTCCTTGTGGTCATTGTTCATTTCTCTAAAATAACTCATTTCTTCCCCTATCATAAGAACTCGCAAGCTACCTATGTAGCCAAGATTATTTTTTTATAAAATATTTAAATTGCATGCTATCCTAATGACTGTAGTATCCAATAGAGACATAATTTACTAGTTTTTTTTGAAAGATCTTATGGCATTCACTAGGACCATGCAAAACGTTTCTTCAACATACCAGTCAAATATGGATGGACAAATAGAAGTAATAAATAGTAGTCTAGAAGATCTTCATAAATTGGTAAGAGAATAAGCTAAGCTTTGGGATCAACTACTAAAATAAAAAAAAATTGTGTACAATAATTCTATGAATCATATTATTATTTTAAGTCCCTTTAAAATTTTTCATAGAAATAAGCCAAGATCTCTTATTGAACTTATTCCCTTATAGTGGACCTTCGGACTTTTGGACTTCTACCTCTACTTTATTCTTTTCTTTTTATATCTCTTCATTACATATTCTAATATTTAAAAAAATTAATCGAAGTAATGAAATATATAAGAAACTAATAGGTGCTCATAAAAAGGTTAAAACATTTAATAAAAAAGACTATTATATTAGAGTTAGATTAGAATAGTTTCTTTCTAGAGCTTCCAAGAAATTACAAACATGAACTGAACATTTTAGGATTATTCAAAAACTAGAACTAATGCTTTTTTGTTAGATTTGCTAAAAGAGTATAGGATTAATGCAACATTTAATGCTAAGGATTTAGTCCCACACTAGGCAACACATCCAATAACTAATATGCCATTTGAGCCTTATTTTCCCATGTTGAGCAAACTCATTCCTACCATTACAATAGCTCAAAAAGTAAGGATAATGTACAGGAAATTTTAGGTCATAAGATAATTCTAACCAAAGATTGTATACTTAGAAAATTTTTCATTGTTGGAAAGGTAAACCTTTGACCAACAACTCTTAGCTTATCTATAATGACCTACATCATATCATACCACACCTGTTGGAGTATGTTATACCCTGATACCATCAAGTTAAACTCTCTCTGACATAGATAGGATGATACAGAAACATCTTATGTTATCCCTATGACATAGACCCACTCGCATCGCACCAGTCTCACTCAAATTGGAAGCTTTACCTTAGCTAAATAATATTTTGATTAGTCATCTTTGTCATCCATAGGGGTTGACTATGATACTATTTTTTTATGATTATCTCTATTATTTTTGCTCTATTTGTCTAAGAATATTTTGTAGTAAAATATGTCATCATCAGCTTCAGTTCCTGTGCATGCTTTTCTCATTATCGCCAATCATCCGTCATCACCTGATCATATGTTGCTTCTAATCATTGTCACTTGGTTTCCCAACAACACCTGATTGCCTACCATTACCAGGCTACTAGATGCTTCCAACCTCCCAACATTGACTGGCTACTTGTTAACCACCCACTCTTTGGTGATCTTCAATCATCATCATCTGTGTCATCCATTATTGGCATCTTGATTACATCATTATTGATGTTCGATCATAATGTTGCATGGTCGCATCATTTTTCTTATATCATTATCTTTTCATGTATTTTTATATTTTATATTTAATGTGGTTGAACTACATTGAGTTAATGTCTATGAATTAAAAATATTTTATATATTTAATATTTTTTATTTAACGTGGGTGACCCACTTTGAGTACTGATTTGAAATTTTAAAAATCTTTTTTAGATTCTTGACTAATTTAACTCTAAAATTATCTTTTCTCATACCCACTTGGAGTTAATATCTTAGAGTTTTAAAGATCTCTTTTAGATTCTCAAATAATTTAACTATACGATTATCTTTTTTCATATTGACTTCTTATTTTTCCCATATTTATATGTTCTTAAAGTTCATTTAATTTTTTCCATTCATAGTTATGAGCTCTCCATCTATAAATTAGGGAGGATACATCATCATAATATAATTATTGATGGATGAAATGTCTCTTATTTATTTACATCCATCTTTATAAACTAAACAAAGAGTGTATGCCTAACTCTAGTTAGAGAGATTCTAACTTTCTCTCTTCTTGTGAGAGATAAGGATCACTAGTGGGAGACCTTCTACTAAAAGAGCTAGTAACTAAACAAATTCCCTCTTCTTCTAAGACCCTCAAGTCTTCAACCATCTTTTCACTTTCTTGACCAAATCACCAAACTACCACACTACTTAACAAGGCCTAAATCTTAGCTTACCATCTTGTTACCTCTTTAACTAAGATTTCTTACTAAGCTGAACCTTTATCTCATTTACTTTTTCCATATTTGGAGCTCCATACCCCAACTCCAAGGAAACTATAAGCCATCAATGCCAAAAAGGTATACTTTTTATGAAATTTTTATTTTTTAAGTAGTAATATAAAGTTAATTATTTTTTTCTATTAAAGTACTTGACATATAGTTTAATTTAAATTATCTATTTTATATATGTGAAATTAGATGTTAGAAAAAACTACTTATGAGAACTTTATGTTTAATACTTAATGTGTTGTAACCCACTCTACTTAATAATCCATGCAATAATTTTAGATACTAAAATTTTAATAATTCCAAAATATCACATACATCACATAATTCTAATTAGTATATATTTTTTTAATATTTTTTAATAATCTATTGAGCATCTCTAGTATTTTAGGCTCTAAATTAGACCATAATATGAGTTAACTCAAGTGAAATAAATAAGAAAAAGTATATAGTTGAAGAAAATATAATTCCTAAAACGTTAAAATTTAATAAGGATTATCGTAAAGATTAAGTAATAAATGAAATCATGGATAGTATTAGAACTAGATCTTATCATAATAATTCTATCTTTGTAGCAAATTTAAAGCCAGCCTTAATAGAAGAAGCATTAAATAATGAATTTTAGGTAATAACAATAAAGGAAAAATTAAATTAATTTGTAAGGAATTATGTATTTGAGTTAACTCTAAACCATTGGATAAAAGTGTATTTGGATCAAAATGGGTCTTTAAAAAAAAAATGAAATTAAAATATAATTAAGAATAAAGCAAGATTAATTGAAAATGTTTATTATCAAATTAAAGGTATAGATGCTAAAAAAAGCTTTGTACCTATAACAAAACTTGAGATAATAAAAATTTTGTTAGCTTATGCTTGCTACAAGAACTTTTAATTATATCAAATGAATGTTAAAGGTTCATTTTTAAATAGCTATATAAATGAAGATATTTATGTAGAACAAGTATTTAAAGTTTATGATAAATTAGATCACATTTGTAAATTAAATAAAGCTTTATTTGGACTTAAACAAGCACCTAAAGCATGGTATAATGGACTATGTAGTTTTTTTAGTTTTAAATGATTTCATAAAAGGAAAAATAAATGACACATTACTTATTAAAAATAAAAAAAAGATCAACTTATATGCCAAATATATGTAGATGACATAGTGTTTAGAGCTAGTAATAAAAACTTGTGTAAAGAATTTCTAGATTTAATGAAAAATGAATTTGAAATAAGTTTAATAGGTAAGTTATCTTTCTTTTTAAGTATTCAAATTAAACAACCTACAAATAGAATTTGCCTATCACAAATAAAATATACTTTAGAATTATTAAAAAAATATTGTATCATGAATGTCAATCTTAAATAAATTGTGGCCACTAACACACATTTAAATAAAGATGAAAAAAATCAATAGAAACTAAAATGTATAATGGTCTAACTGGTTGACTTTTAACCCTTACAACAAGTAAGCCCAATATAATATATACAATGTTTGTGTTTGTGTTTGTGTTACATTTTGAGTTTTTTTCAAAAAATCTCATTTAACATTAGTAAAATACATAATTAAATATATAGTTAGAAAAAGCAAATTATGACTTTGGTATGCAAAAGAAGATCTAAATTTTCAATTAAGAGAATTCTCAAATGCAGATTTTTTTGAAACAATAATAAATAAAATGAACAAAAGTAAAAATGGCAATTTCTAAGAAATTTTCTATTTTCATGTAATAAGAAATAAAATTATATAGCATTATCCACTACATAATAAAATATATAATTATAAGTAGTTTTTTTAGCATAAGTCTTATGGATCAAATAATAATTAGGGAATTTTGGTGTTACACTGAGAAAAATTCTCATTTATTATGATAATTCTAGTACAATAAATTTAGTAAAAATATAACTTATCATTCTAGAGAAAAATGTATATGTATTAAATATCATTTTATAAGAGAGCAATTTGAACTTAATCATGTTTTATTAAAATTTTTATCAATTGGTTAATATTTTTATAAAACTCTTAGGTTGTGAATAATTTACAAAACTTAGATTAGTTTTTGGTATATTAAATATATTTGAGTGATAACAAAAAGGAGAAGAAAATAAAAAGTGAAAAATAGAGGCATAAATTAAGGGGGTGCCCTAATGTAATCATAGTAAAAATATAAGGAGAATTTACTTTTAGTTTTTTTTTATATAATCTTTTCTATAAATAGCTCATATTTTTATTAATTTTATTAGAGATTTTATTATCATTAAAAGAGATATTATTGGGGTGTTGACTCCTAACCATAGTATTTTATTTGATGATAATAAATTCTAAGAATTTTTAATAAATTTGGTTCTATGAATTTTCATATTTTAGATAATTTATGTATTTATTCATAGGAAAAATTAAAAAAGAAGATGAGCAAATATCAAATCTAATAAATATCATATTGGTTAGAATAATAGACTATTAAGAGATATTTTTTATTTTACTCTTTAGGTATTTTAATTTTATCTTTTATTATATTTTTAGGCTTGATTGAAATTATTCCTTCAACTCAAAAAAATTAAATTTTATTAAACTTAATCAATTTATAAAAATATTTTGGTTTTCAATATCTTTTATCATCATATCTTGATCATCTTAAGAATCATTTTTCTAATAACTTTAAAAATTTTATTTTATTAATGATTAATTAGAATTAACAAAAATACCAAAAACAAATCCAATTCTACTTTGACCTAATCTATCCTAGCAAATGTTGGGCAAGAAAATTAATCTTAAACTCGTTCACTATAATAATCTAGTGAGGGCATCACTTTGAACCTAGATACAAGTGTAGGATTAGGACATTACTTCCAAATCTATTAATTTTATAATTTATTGATAGGAGTGGGTGACTAAATCCCAAACAAACTAGGAGTCAGCCAACCTCGAAAGTAGACTACTTACAAAGTGCAAGTAATGACTTATGAGGAAAATGAAGCCAAATACACTATTTGGGACTAAAGCATTAAGATTTTTTTTGTGCAATTAACTTTCAAATTGTGAGAGTAAACGTTCGATCGTGCAACTTTGTGATCAAATGGCCATCATCTAATCCACTTTTTTTAAGCACTAATTCCATCAACTATTCAATGATCGCATGGTCTCCTTTTTATCGGGCGTAAAGTTAAATCTAATTGTTAGACCATGATTCAATTCTAATGGTCTAGATTAAATACAAATTTTTAAATAGTGCCCCTTTAATACAAGTCGTCCAATCAATTAGTTTCACAATAGAACAATCAAGGATCGTTCTGATCATTCGACTTTTGTGTAAAGGCCATTTTAGTTGTTATATAAGTAGTTAGAATTTTTATTTAAATAATAATTTTTAATTAAAATATGTTTGGTGACGAAAGCACTAATAGCTAATTGGTCACTTTGGTAAGTTCTTTTAACAATTAGAAAATATCTACAAATAAGAATATTCTTGAACAAAATTTATTGATAAACTTTTTACAATAAATCTAAAGAAAACTATTCAAGTCATGACATTAAGGCTTTTAGTAGTAATTGCTCAACGTCGCTTCCTTATATCGCATCTTTCTTCATCAAACTCCAAATTTCTCTTTATTCTTCAAACCAACTAAGCTCTCATTTTTTAATTGGCCAAATTAAATTACTTGTACCTTATTGAGAATTTTATCAAGCATATGAATAGTTTGTACAGAATTTTATCCACATTTTTCTTTCTTTTCTTCTACCAATCTTACTTTTTTGTAACACCATTTTAGCTTATTTTTTTCTATTTCATTGTTGTGAGAGTTTAAGCAATCAATCTTTTGGCAAAAAGACTATATGAATATTTTTATGCTTAGTTTTAGTAGGGGATGGATGTATGCTTGATTTTAAATTAAAGCACTTAAAAATCATTTGCGTATACTTTTATACTTTTGTTGATCTTTTCATTTCACAATCTTCCTAAAAGTTATTATTAAATAAAAATTAACATAATTTAAACAAAAATTAAAATTTGTAGAAAATCACTTTTAGAGATATACTCAAGTTTATTAAAACTTACTTTAATGAATTTTCTTTTAAAGAGTACAAATTTTTATTTCTTTTAATTTACCCTCTTCTTGTTACACCATACTTCAAAAAAATGCTATTATAGATTTACTTATCAAATTTAAGAAGCTTAAGAAAAAACATTTATCTTTGAAGAATGAATAGTATTTGTAAGAACAAGAATTAGTTTATTTGTGTGCATCACATGATAAGTTAAAAGTGAACATGATGACTTTTTAGGACTAAATGAACATTTACATAAAGAGAGAAAATTTCAAATGTTATGTTGAAGATATAGTTTAAGAAAGAAAAATAAAAAATAGAGAAAGAAACTATTTATTTCAAAAATACAAATTCCTCTGTTGTACATAAATTTTCATATGTTTGACATATTAATGCATATAAAACATTTATTATAATTGTAAAATATTACATGGATTCCTTACTTAGTGTTACATGCTATTATTCCAATCAAGTAGTACGTATATCTTATGCATATTATAGTAAAAGATCAACTGATTCAATCAAACTATATTTGCGTGGATTCCAAAAAATGTGTTGATTAATAATTATAAATCTAATCCAATTGAGCCAAAACTTGTTTGGGCACCAAAAATAAAAAATTAGTTCTTCTTGTAAGTATGCCTCCATAGTGGGACCAATAAAAGCAAATGGTACTTACATACATGTGTTCAAGGCATGTGATTAATGACAGGCAAGTTTGCAATACAAGAACACAACGATGAAGGTTTTGTAACACTTTTTGAAAACTTGTGCAATAAAGTAAATGGAATTAACAAAATAAGTACTTATAAAACTTATTTATGGTTGGAATCTCTTATGTTGATGGTTGCAAGCATAATTTATTAAGAATTTGCTAATTATGTGATATATTTTAATGAAAATTTCCACAAACCATTTTTCTTAATTAAAGAAAATGATCATGTTGTATTTTTTGATGTTGAGGCAATAATATATGGATAATTGACTTAAATGACTCAAACCATAATACCATATGCCTTAAAAACTCAAATTTATCCAACAAACTCATTGCATAGGAAATTATAACATATAATTTAAATATTATCCATAATATACTAAAATTCAAATTAAAGAGATGTTTGGCATCATTAGATTTGAAATGTGATAAGCTATGTTATGCATCATAAAATGATAAAAAAAAATTAAAGAAACATTCAAATCAACAAATGAAGTCATACAAACTAGACTTTTAGAACAAATACACATAGATTTATTTGAAGCAAATCATTAGCCTAAGTAAAAAAATAATATGACTAAGTCATAATTGATATTATATAAGATTTACTTATTTTTTTATTCTTAGCTAACAAACTAAAATTCTTAGGATAACACTTAACTATATTTCTAATGAGATAGATGAACAAAAGATTAAGCACAATGAAAATAACATATAATGATGCAATCGTGGAAGAGACTTAACTATAATACTATCAATTACATCACTCAAATCATAACTAGAATAATATCATAATAATAAAAATCATCAAATTAAGTAAGATCGAGTTTAATTAAACAAGTATAATATCTTATAATATGATGACTATAAGCTAAAAACTAGTATCAAAATCAAGATCTAACTAAAACATATTATATATAACCATCTACCCACTCTCACTCAACTAGAGTATGATCCTCTAAACTACATATTGCCTCATCTCAAGATATCATACTTGCATGTCTTATGACATAATGATAGTGAGATAATAAACCTAACAGATAAATCTATAATGGTAACAAATATAATCAATACTATTGAAAAAGATATAGCTCCATAATGTAAACCAATATACCAGATAAATAAGTACAAGTAAAACTATGATCATATAGTAGACCAAAAGAAACTAGTAAAGATAATAACTAAAAATCATAAGCATACATTACATTCTAATTTTTTCATATTTAATTTGACTACATGCTTGATTTCCCCTTGTTATTTGTTCTTTGAATCAAATTGTAAATATAATAACCTTAACCAACATTCAATCAATATATGGGGCAACCTTACTCAGCCACCTAGCATAAAGTGCAAATGGTAAAATATATGTATGTGGGACCTTGCCCAAATAATATAATGATGTATCATTTGTAATGGGGCAAGCTTGCTTTAAGAATAATGTCTCAAGAAAATTATTTTAACCATATATTCTAAGATGTATATCCAAATCATATCAGAGTTCATATTTATGTGTTTCAATACTTTATTTTCTATTTTATGTCATTTTTTATACCACAATAGAATAAAAGTATAGCAACATGAACCATACAATTAAAGCTAAAGAGATTTCATGCTATGCAGTAAGAGTGACATAATAAGAAGACTAAATATACAAACTAATACTATTATATTACATTAGTTAACAAATTTGTCTACCTAAATTTTAAACTTATATATTCCCTTCCCAACCAATACATTCTTTGATTTCATACGACATTATGTGTATTTAAGGTTAATATTTATCCTATATGTGTCATGTTTAGTAAGAAATTAAAATTATATTTATTCTTTTTATAACCTTAATTTATAGTATAAATAAACAACTAATCTTTCTATAAGATCATCCAAAACTAAGGAATTAGTATTATATTATACAAATACAATCTCATTATCTTACCATGTGATCTTCTTTATTCCTCATTAATTTAACATAACGATTTGGTCCAATCAACAAAACTAACAATGCTACCATACTATAAGATAATAATGTCATACTATACATTCATATTCAAGCCCTTATATTTGTTACACCCCAGTTTTTTTTTTTTTTTTTTTTTTTTTTTTTTTTTTTTACATATAGACAGCTCAGATCGTCCCATACCAACCTGAGTAGCCTACGAAAAACATAGGATATAACACATCATTACACACCTACTTTCCTTAACTATGTGGATCCCATCTCCCGGGTACACCGTCAAATCAGGTTCATGACTCCTGAATTAACTGATGAACTCGCGCAATGTTACTCCTACTAGACCCAATACTCCTAACCCATACCGGTAGGAGAACCGATCTAATAGAAGTCTGAACCCCCAAGGTTAAGTTCCATAGTCATGTAATGACCTCACCATCAACAAAAAAAATATATATATAACATCCACCGATATGAAATGGCGCTCCACACACCATACCGTCAAGATAGAAAATAAGATAGTGTATAAAAATGTAACTCATATGAAAAGTCACAGTCCATCAAATACCACATCATCCATCCGAGTACATGAGTCAGAATCACCCTCACATAATACAAGACATAAGAATAACAGTCTCACTGAATACATCCAATAGCAACAATCAACTAACCAGAATGTCTCAGAAAATCACAGATCAGATCCCTCCACTAGCCTACTGATCACGATCCCACCTAAAGCTGGGTGGCGTCAAGTCTGCCGAGCCACTGGAAAAAATATAGATAATAAAGGAATGAGCTAAGCCCAGTAGGAAAGACAGCTAGTAAAAAAAAAAACTCTCATGCAAGAGAAGGATAATAGTAAGAGTATAGAAATACAGCATAACAATGTAGGGTGGAAAGGCACTCTCAGTCCCAGACTCTGACCAACCACAGTCACCCCCAGTCACACTAGAGTAGCTCTCCGCTGTGCTCCTAGGCAGCATGCCAGCGGGACACGCCCATCTCTGCGCACGCATGGCGCCTAGGCAAAGCATGCCAGCGGGACACGCCCATCTCTGTGCACGCATCACAACGCCTAGCACCCGACACCGCAGCGTCTCTCGTCAATCAATCTTCTGGAGACTATAGACAGAACCCGTCACATAGATCTCTAGCCAACGTGAGACACCCCTGCCACCCTCAGGCACGCAGGCCTACACACTTGACTAGCCACGACGAGTCACCCCTGCCACTGCCACTCTCAGGCGCGCAGGCCTACACTCATGGACCAGAAGAGATCGACTCAGCCACCGTCCCAAGAAGTCCTCTCCCAACAATTTCCATAGAAGCTCACGCCCCTACAGTCATTGCCAAGCTCTAACTCCAAGATTCGGCAACATGTGTCCAGATACAACAAAGCGCATACCAGTCCACATGTATACTGTGAAAGCTAAGTCTGTACCGCACAGTTACCTACCACAACTAACCTAAAACATCATATAGGGCCTATAGTAGTCCGGTCCAATATGCCAATCCATGAAATATGCCAACACTGAGTAAACTGACTCAATCCATGTCATTGCCATCCAAGCAACACAAACTGTACCAAAATTCTGACTATTCTGGTAGCACCCAAGTGTCACACTTCCTTCCAACTAATCCAGCTGCACTGAATTTATGGGTAATTTCCAACAGTCAATTTCAACTTGGCTACGTGATTTCCAAAAATCACCTCTTCCTCACTTCAGGAAATTTTAATTTCCAAAATAAATTTCTGCCCTTTATCCATTTTCCGAAATTCGGAATAAATTTCCGAATTTAAAATCCGCATATCCTTTTTCCGAAAATTCGGATTAATTTCCGAATTAAATTTTTTTTTTTTTTTTTTTTTTTTTTCTTCCGCTTCTCTCTCATCCGCGCCGCACTTCCCCTGAACCGGTTCTCGTCGCCGGTTCGGAACCCTTACGCGCTGAGCCGAGAACCCCGCCGGCCGAAGTTAATAATCCGAATTCGGGCCGACGCTTAACATATAAATATTAATAATTAAAATAATTATTCACTTAATAATCAGACTAATCCCTAATTAGCCCTAATTCATCCTCTTCCTTCGCCCGTCGCCCGCGAAATTCTAACCGTCGACTTTCCGGAAGTCTCCGTTGTCCCCGTCGATTTCCGGCGACCGAACGCAAGGGAACGCTAGCCTAAAGTTCGTACTAGCCTAAAAATTCCATATAATCAAGTCGCGAAGCTAAATGTCCATGCAAAAATTTTCGCCGAAGTGTTGTCCGATCCAACTATGCCAATTCATGAAATTAAAATCATTCTAGCATTCAGATAACCTGAATAATGGCAATATGATAATATCAAAACCTAAGGCATGCTTCTATGCACAGAAATTCCAATTCGGCGGAAATTTTATATATTCTTCTTCATAAAAAAAAGAAACCCTAAAATGCTAAAATCAATAAATTGCATTAATCAATTTCAAAAACCCATATCCGCATGCTCAAGTAGCTATTTGCAAAATAATCCATATTTTTAATTTGCTAAATAACTAATTTAATCTGAATTTCCTACCTTTGCTCGCCGGCGACGGTGAAGTTCGCACGCGATCAACCGCAGCTCCTCGCCGAACGAAACCGGTACCAAAATGCTCGCCTCTGTCCCGCGAACCTCCGGTTACCAAAACCCCCTTGGAAGGCTGCCGGAAAGTACCGCCGTTCGCCGCAAACACTTCGCCTCTAGCCGCCGTTCGAAACCCTAACAGCCGAACAGTTTAGGTTAAATACCTAGCTTAAACCTGTAATAACCCGTTAAGACCCATTAAGCGCCGGTTGACCTTCCAAAAATGCCGCTTAACACCCGATCAGCCGGTTAATCTCCACCGCTGATCTCGCCCGTCCGATCCGCTTATCCGCGGCTTATCCAAACGCACGCGCAAACGCACCTCGACGAACCGCCCCGCCTTCGTTGAACCGCTCCGGTCCGGTTCACGCGCGGTAAAAGAAAAAAAAATCCAAATTCCGGTTTTTTTAAAAAAAAAAATCTCGGTGCTCCGAAAAATCCCCAGAAAATTTCAGAAATTCCAATAGCCTCCAATTGAGCTCCTGGCTCATCCTACTGTCGATCTGAAATCATCCAAGCCACAATTGAATTATTGAAGATTAAACCTATAATATTTTACCGGGTATAACAATATTTCAACATAGTTCTTATATTTGTGCAATCCATATAATCATAGTGTATCATTTAAGGAATTCTTTAATGATCATACCACACAATTAATCACAACACAATAAATGATGCTATTATTTTTTTATTCTGATTTCATACACATTTATTATGTGATAAGAACATATGTTTTTCTTTAAACCCTAATAAAATGTATAATACTATATTTATATCATCCTATCTTATTAACTCCTCATTACTATAATAACTATGCTCATCGTACTCGTATGATCCAAAAAATCAATTAGTACGAGTAAATCTAACAACCATCACACAACTCTGCCAAAAGTTCATCGTGTTGTAAAATAATATTATTGTCATTATATGACATGCTATTGTGGTAAACCAGACACTATCTCCTACTCCTCTAGCAAACCAAACATTGCATAAACAAAAATTTAGTTTGGAACATACCTTATCAACGATGTTATTCTCATGAATAAAAGATGCAAGATGATATACTAAAAACTATTTTAGCTCATAGACAATAAAGAAGGGCTTAGGTTAAAGTAATATAACTAGTGTGTCTCCAAGTGGAACCGCTACTTGATGTATTAGATGCTGTTGCATGAACAACTTTCCTTGGATACCATAACAACTCCATCTTTAAATTTTCTTACACCAAAAAGTCATTAGAGCAACGTAAGCTTCACTTAGACTGGGCTCTCCTTTACTCACTTGACTTATTTATATGTCACAACAAAGGCATGCTCAAGTTCAAATATGTGCTTATCAATGAATTCTTTCAAGTGAACTTTGTTAAGTGCATGCGGTTGATGATAATGTTGACAATGAAGATATTATTCTATGCTTTTTTATCATCATTGTCAGACGTTCTACCACCTATTCACACGAAAAGATTTTGACACACTATTATAAAATTTCTAATATTACACATCTATCCTCCCTATTTTTTATTTCTTTTGCATAAACATTTAGAAAATATACTATAATGACCTAATTTTTGTAGTATTGATTTTAAATAGTTATAAGTGATTTGATAAAGGGCTTTGAGATTTTGAGTTTTGATAAAGTTGAAAAAAATAATAATTTTAAATATTCGCTTGCAAAACATGTATTTGTTTAGTTTGTTAAATTTGAAAAATAAACATACCATCAGATCAAGTTCTCGAGATGAGTTTGCCGATGTTGGTAACGTCACAATCGAAGTTCATTTAGAATTAGTATAAATTTATAAAAAAGAAATTACTATTAATATATAAACTATGAATTACATAATTAATAAAATTAACACAATGACTAGAAAAAACCATAATTCTTCCATTTTGTTGCTTAAAAACCTCATTCCCTCACCATCTCGCATGTGGTTGACCACCTTAGCTTTTGATCCTTGTCCCTCATTATCATGTAGCTTTACGAAGTTTACGGCAATGATTGGGGGGCTTGTGAGCTACTATTGTTGTTCCATTTCTCTTTGATTCAACAAGAGGATCACAATTGCAAGCAGGCCACTAAAAAAAGAAAATGTTATAATTTACTTTGATTTCTCGCCTAACTCGATCTTATGCCTTAGGAGGAGTTAAACAAAATTGATTTTTAGTGTTTTACATCAAAATTGAGATGGGAAAGGGATACTTATGAAAATATAAGCCTCAGTATTTGTGGTCGAGTGTTGTGCTTGCAATTTCTAATAAAAAGAAAAGAGAATTAGTGAGTTATTTTATATTTCCTTACCTTTGATGCACATGAGAAGAAATTAGGTGGCACTTATAGGTTGTTAGCAATATTTGAAAATTTCCATTATAAAGGATGAAGCTTGTAGGTTGTTTTGCAAAATAATGTAAATCTATTAGCAAAATCACCCCATTGAAATGGAAATGAAGCATAAATAGGTAACATTAAACTCTCTTTTTAATTATATTATTTTAAATATAGTGAAGTCATAATAAGAGAATTGGATTTGTGTTGCTACATTAATGTAGGACTATAAATCACTCTAATTATCTTGATAACATATTCTAAATAAGAGTGATTTTTTAATTTTATGATTTTAATTTAATTAAATTATGAATTTTTAGATTTAATAATGTTATTTGAATTAGTATAGAATAATAATAAAATAATAGCTATTTTTAATTAAGTGTTTAATCATTCATTTATAGGAAGTAAAAAAAAAAAAAGAAAGTTAATACAAAATTTTCCCAAGAAGAGGAGGCAGGTAATTTTTAAGTAACCATAATGTAAGTATGATATTATGTTATGATTTTTAAACATATAATATTTTGGCATATTAATGTAGGAGCATCTTGCATTGGCTCACAATACAGACTCATTGGCATCGTATGAGTCCCATTCGAACTCAGAGTCATATCTGAGCCAAATTCTATTTTAATTAGTCATCATTGTCAACCATAGTGGTCGACTATGACAATCTATTTTTTTATAGTTCTCTTTTATTTTTGCTCTTTTTAAGCAAGCATATTTTATAATAAATTATGTTATCATCAACATTGATTCCTGTGCAAGTTTTTCCTACTATCGTTAGTTGTCCAACACCACCTTGTCTTATGCTACTCTCGATTATTGTTACCTAAAGGCCCAACATCATCTAGTGGTCCACCTTCACCAAACAGCTTGATGCTTTCCAACTACCCAATATCGCCATATTGTCTATGATAGACTTAAAAAATGGTTATCACCAAATAAGGATTATGATAGGAAATAAATTAAAGACAACATTTAAGACCATAATATCTAATCAAGATGTAAGATTTATTAATTATTTTTAGAAGATGTTATGACATTTACTAGGGACCAAGCTAATCAACCTACCACCCTCAAATGGATGGACAAATAAAATTAATAAATCATCAATTAAGAAATCTTCTTTGTGGGTTGATGAGGGAATAACCTAAGATTTAGGATCAATAATAACCACAAGACAAATTTGCATAAAATATTTCTATGAATCATAATATTTTTCTAAGTTCCTTCAAATTTTATCATTGTAATAAGCCTAGGAATCATATTGATTTTATTTTGTTACCAGTGGACTTTCAAACTTCTAACTCTTCTTCTTTCTTTACTTCTCATATCTCATCATTACATAAAAAATATTAAATAATATTAATTTAAGTAATAAAAGATATAAGAAACTAATAGATTCTCATAGAAGGATTAAGGGATTTTATGAAAGAAGTTATGTTATAATTAAAGTTAGGTCAAAATAGTTCCTTTTTAAAGCTTATAAGAAATTATAAGTGCATAGAGCTAGAACTTTTAGGATTGTTCAAAGACTAAAAACTAATGCATTAGTGTTGGATTTTTTTGGAAGATTATAAGATTCATGCAACCTTTAATATTAAGGATTTCATCTCATACAATGTGTCACATTTAATACCTAGTAAATCATTTGAGCCTGATTCTCCCATGTTGAGCGAACCCATTCCTACCACTACGTTAGTCTTAAGAGCAAGTAAGCACAATGTGCAAAACATTTCAGATAATGAGACAATTCTAACCAAAGATTGTATACTTTGAAAATTATTAGCTCATTAGAACAGCAAGCCTTCGATCAAGAACTTCTGACTTACCTATGATGAGCAACATCATATTATGTCATATTGGAGCACCACTATACCCATCACATCGATACCACTAAGCCAAGCTCTCTCCCACCTAGGGAGAATGATGTAGGAATATCTTATGTTAGCTAACAAACATACACTCGATGGCATTGCACTAGTATCATTTGAACTCAGGGCTATACTCAAGCTAAATCTTATTTTGTCTAATCATCATTTCAAACATAGGGGTGAACTACGATACTATTTTTCTATACAATTATATCTTCTATTTTTGCTCGATTCATCCAAGCATATTTTGTAGTAAAATGTGTCATCATCAACGTTAGTTGTTATGCTTTGCTCATTATCACGAGTTGTCTATCATCACCTGGTCGTATATTGTTCCTAATCATTGTCGCCTAGTTACCTAACATCATTTGGTCGCCCACCATCACCAAGTTGCTCTATGCTCCTTAGTCACTTTACATCACCTAACCACTCATCATCCACTCAACTCTACTTGTCCATATTTGTTGTCATCTATCTCGTCCACTACTAGCATCCTAATCACATCATCATTGACATTTGATTGTGTAGTTGCATGATTACATAAACTTTCCTTTGTTATTATGTTTTCATGCATTTTTATGCTTTGCATTTAGTGTGATTAACCCATTTGTAGTTAATGTCTTAGAATTTTAAAAATCTCATATATTTTTATATTTTGTATTAAATATGGTTGACCCACTTTGAGTTAATGTCTTAGAATTTTAAAGATGTTTTTAGATTCATAAGTAATTTAAGTCTAAGATTGTGTTTCTCTATGTTAACTTCTCATCTTTTATATGCTCATACGTTTTTAAGGTGAATTTAATTCTCTATTGTTTCATGCATAGTTATTGAGCTCTTATTCATCTATAAATAATATAGGCTCCCTCATTATGATATTATTCTTTATGAATAAAACTTATCCTATTTATATGCTTTTAATTTTATGAGTAATGAGTGTACATCTAACTCTAGTTGGAGAGATTTCACCTTTTCTTCCCCCTGTTAGAGACAAGGATTGAAGATAAGAGACCTTCCATTGAAAGGGTCGACAACTAAACAAATTCTCTCTTTTTTCTATACCCTCAAGTATTCACCCATCTTTTCACTCTAATAATTGACCAAATCACAACCTCCTCAACAAGGCTCTAAGTCCTAGCTTACTATCTTATTATGCCTTTAACCAATCTTCTCCACTATCCCAAATCTCCATCTCATCTTTTACCATCTTTAGTGTTCTATATGTTAGTTCCAAAGGAAACTACAAGCCATCATCACAAAAATGGTGTACTCCATTTATATTTTTATTTTTTAAATAGAAATCTAAAGTTATGATTATTCTTTCTTCTATTAAAGAATTTCACTTATATTTTTTTTTTGAATTCTCTATTTTATATGTGTAAAATTGGATGTAAAAAAACTACTGAATAAGACTTTATGCTTAACACTTAACAAGTTATAACCTACTCCACTTAATAATATATATAATATAATTTTTTATGATAATCTTTGAATAATTCTAAAATGTCACACACATCATTTAACTCTAATTAGTGTATAATATTCCTTAACAATCCTTAATAATCTTTTAAGCATCTCTAGTCTTCAAATTAGACCTAATAGTAATCTAGTTTATCTTTCATCACATATTATCTTTTTCCTTTCACACCATATTCTACAGTATTATAACATACTATATATAAAAAAATAACATAAAGATGAAAATAATTGATCAATTTAGTGATGCTAGTGATGTGAAATATGAAAAATAAATAAGAAAGAGAATAAAAAAAGTAAATAAAAAAATGAGAATTTTAAAAAATAAAATAAAAGATAAATGTTCTTGACATTAAACTATTTGAGTATTAGATATGACTCAGGTTATATGGGTTATGTTGTGATAATTTTATCAGTGATGGTATTGATATATCATGGATATATTATGGTTAGAATTTGTAAAGATAAAAATGATGATATTTATTTAATGACATTAACCCCAATTGTTATACTTCACTATCACAATGAGTAGAGATGAGATGATATATTATGATATGATACTACTGACATTAGACTCAATATGATATGTGATGAGTTGCTTATTATGTGATCTAATAGTTATAGATTTGATCTGCTATGATGTAGATATAATATGTGAAGAGTTACTTATTGTGTGATCTAACAGCCTAAAGATGAGAACTACTATAAGACAAATATAATGTGATATACTTATAAGTTAGGTCTATGTATTATAATGTGACATCAGATGATATAATATAAGATATACATATTATGTACTAATATAAACATTGTAAGATGAGTTAAAATCTCATGACACATAATTTATGATCATTTGATGAATACATGGGCCCTAATGATAAATATAAGCACTATAAAATAAATGAGAAACAACATTAATATAAAAAAATTAAGAAATACTAGAATCAAAGTAGTTTTAAAAACATATAGAAAGATTAGATTTTAAATGAGTAAAATAAATTATAATGTATAAAGAGATATGTATGCATGAACATAATTAAAAGTTGTATTTGTGCAACTTTTTATATGTTGATTCTTTTTTACATTCTTATATTTTGATTAAATACTATTACATACTTAAACATCATTTTATATATATTTAGATGATCAAAAGTACTTTTTTACAAGTTTTTTTATAGTTTATCTAGTTACCAAATTTTATTTTATCGTATTATTTGTATGTAAATTTACTTACTAAGCTTTCAAGCTCATTATATATTTACCTTATAAGTCAAAATCCTAATATACCAAGAGATGAAAAATTTAAACTCCTCAAGTTTGATATCTTATTTTTTAGAAGATTATGATATTTCTATTTATATATTTTAAAAGACATATGGATGGTCATATTTTGGGTGATGTATTAATGTATATAAATCTATTTGTATCTTTGATAAACACAGTTAAATCTGTAGATTTTAGTCAACACTTCGTAAACCAATAAAAAAATTATGAATTTTGTTATGTCAAAAAGCATTTATAATTGTGATATCTTTTGGAGATAGAATATTAGTTATGTTGGTATATTATAGATTTGATTATGTTAAGATTATATTTGTAGATTTATTATTATTATTAATTTTATATATCTCTTATGATTATTATTATTAATTACAAACTTGCATGAAAAAATAGATAGTTTTAGAGGAAAATTATATCTATTTAAATTTTGAAGTGTAGTAGTTTCTTAAGTAAGATTTGAAAAATTAAATGATTTGAGTATAAATTGGAGTAGGTCTTATAGTCAATCTCACCTAGTTAGATTGTTAGTATCCTTTAATTATATTCAAAAAATGATTATTCTAATCTTAAATTTATTAGGACTAATATTAAAATGAGATATTATATGAGATGTAACATATACCCTACCAAAATTTGACACTCTTATATTTATAAATCAAGCCTCCATTAATCAGTTTTTAGTTCAGCAAAAATATCTATAATTATAAAACTATACAGTCAATATTTTAATATTTACGAATCATTCATTTACTAACTTGCTTTAAATTAAGTTGAAATTCTAAAAATTACCATTATACCCTTCATAATATTTTAAAATTATAATTTTACCAAAATTTTCAAAAATCTATAATAAATTTTTAAGGATTTTATAAATTACAAATTCAATTTCATTAAGTTCATGCCAAAGAATTATTTTTGTTGATATATTCAAATAAAAATTTTGATATTATTGAAGTTTATAACATACATTCTAAAGCACTTCTATTTTTTTCAATGTTTTGTATAAAAATGTATAAAGTTTAACTATACTAAATCAAACTTTTATTGGTTTGATTCTAAGATTTATTCTATCTTAATTGAGGTAAAAATAAGAGATGTTATAATAATCTTACCTTCTTGTAAAACTTTCATCTTGAAAGTATGAAAAAGCTCAAGGTACTTATTGATTATATTAGCTTCCATTTCCCGAGTAACTTTTTTTAATTTGATATTTTGGTAAGACTTTGAATGTATGAATGATTTTAATCCTTAGTCACATTTTTTATCTGTCAAGTATTCTTATTGGTGTCTTGGGGTAACTCAAAATTTGTTGGATTTTCACAACTAGATGCACATAGCTAATCATATGGGAGGGATCTAGGTTATACCTTCTCAAAGATAAAACATGAAACATATTATGTACTCTTACCAATTGATGAGACAAAGCAATCTAATATGTTATTTGTTGAACTCTTTTTAAGACTTAGAAAGGATCAATAAATTTAGGTTTCAACTTTCTGGACTTAACAAATATTATGATGCCTATTATTGAAGTTACTTAAATGAAAACATGGTCTTTCTCTTGAAATTCTACCAATCAATATTTAGCATCATGGTACTTCATCAATTTTGCTAAGCTGTTTTCATTCTATCTTGAGTGATTCTAATCTTTTCTGTTGCTTCTTCGAAAAACTTAGGACCTTGTAGAATCCTTTTCTTACCTTTATTCTAACATAAGGGTGATTGACATCTCCTTTCATAAACTTCTTTATATAATGTCATCCCATGCTAGTTTAATAGCTATTATTATAAGCAAACTTCACCAGGAGTAAATGACTTTCTTAGTCTCCACCAAAGTACAAGATTCAAAGTCATAATAAATCTTCCAATGTATTTATGATTTTTTTCTATTTGATTATCTATTTGAGGATGAAATACTTTACTAAGATTTAGACTTGTACTAAATGCTTAATATATATACTTATCTAAAAATAAGATGTGAATTTAAGATCTCTATATGATATAATAACTTTGGTACCCAATATTGCTTAATAATATGGTTCATATAGATGTGGGCAGATCTTGTCAACCAATCCATAATTACCAAGATTGAATCAAGGCCTAATGGTGATCTAGAATAACCAATCACAAAGTTCATTGTATATTTTCATTATAGGATTGGTAATGGTTATAACAATCCCTAAGAATTTTACTATTTTCTTTTCACTTGCTAATAAATTAAACACTTTTGAACCTAATTGAAAACATTTTTCTTCACCCTAGCCTCCAATATTTTTGTCTTAGCTTCTAATATATTTTGTTTTATCTTGGGTGTATTAAATATCAGGTGTTGTGAGCTTCTTTTAATAGTAATTATTTGAGTTGTTGATGTGCTGGTATATAAAGTCTACCATGAAATCAATGTACACTAACCTGATCTAACAAAAATTTGGATTCCTATCCTTCTTGCACCTTTTAAATTATCTTTTGTAGCTTAAGAAAGATCCTCAACTTAATATTTCTTAATTGATAGCAACCAATTTGCTTTTACTAATAAATGTGCTAGTAAACCTACATTTCATTGAACATCTACTTTTAGTTGTAGTATATTTATCTAAAATATCAAATTTTTTTCTTCCTACAAAACTAAAAATATACTAGAACTAGCTTTTATGCTCACATTCTCTACCACCACATTTACTTTTTTAGGATGTTAACTAATCTTTATATCATAATTTTTAATAAGCTAAAGCAACCTTCTACATTTGAGACTTAATTCCATCTAAGTAAAGATATATTTTAAACTTTAATGATTAGTGAAGGTCACACATTTTACTTCATACTTA
This sequence comes from Vanilla planifolia, assembly GCA_023846275.1. Taxonomy (NCBI): domain Eukaryota; kingdom Viridiplantae; phylum Streptophyta; class Magnoliopsida; order Asparagales; family Orchidaceae; genus Vanilla; species Vanilla planifolia. Next base: position 24,134,208 of record CM043870.1, read on the forward strand.
TACTGCCTTTAGATCTTTAGAGCAAAAACTATAATAGACAATTAAAAGTCATGCATAAGGTAATTCTTTTCATGTGGCTTAAGCTATCTAGATGCATAGGTAATTACCTTCTTGTCCTTGTAAGAATGCATCACTATATATTTGATAATCTTTTGCTCCTTTAAGAAATGTCAATATTGGAGCTATAATCAATTTATTCTACAATATTTGGAAGTTAGTTTTGCAAGCTACATCCCACTCAAATTTGTTAACCTTTCATGTTAGGTTTGTTAATGGAGAAGTTACATAAGAGACTTCCTTAACAAACTTCCACTATTATTAATAAAAAAAAGCTTCTAAAAAATTGTTATTAAAGTGGGTATTATACAATCTATGATTACTAAATTTTTTTACAAATCAAAAAAGGTTCCCTTAATGCTAACTACATAACTCAAGATCATGACTTTTTGATAATCAAAATTCACATTTAGAAACTTTGGTATATAATTGATTGTGTCTTAATGTTTGCAATGCCAAATATAAGTGTGCAATGTGTTCTTTTGAGCATTTAGTGTAAATCAATATATCACAAATGAATACAATGATAACCTAATTATACCATGTGGTCATCAAAACTAAGAAATTTGTCTTATATCACACTTGTAGATAATAGTATTGTATCGTACGATATCCTCTGTTTCATATTACTTCAATCTATTCATTTTGTTCGATCTGCAAATCCAATAAGACTATTATACCATATGATAATTATATATTGTTAGACATTCTCATTCATCCCCTTATATTTTAGTATTGGTTTTATGATCATACAATACGATCCATATAATAGTACTGATAATAAACTCTTTAATGTGGATACCATACAATTAAACCAATCATACTTAATTATTTTATTATTTCTTTTTATAGAAGTCATTCCCCATCTTATTGTATTATAAGAGCATCATATTGTATGATTTAATTTTGTTAACTATATTATTTTTCCTTAAACCTTAAGTAGATCGTAAGTACGATACCTATATTTTTCTATATTATTAACCTTTTGTGCAATAGTAGCTATGCTCATCGTAATAGTATGATCCAAAAAAATCATCTATAATATAAGTAATTCTAACAATCATTACATAACTTTGCTACAAGCTCATCGTACTGTGCAATGATATTAGGGTACTTTTATTGATACAAGTGTTATGCTAAATTCTATTTTAACTCATAGATGATTAAAAAGAGCTTAGGTTGAAGTTATTCATCCATACAAGAGCCTACCCAAATGTGCTATAGGTTAAGAATTGAAAATTTTAGGATCATTGGGTATGTAAAAATATTCCCAAAAGCTAAAGACTTATACTAATTTTACATAAGGGATGTCAATCTAAACGAGAAGAGATTTTATCAAACACACCAAAGTACACACATTAGTAGTGATATGATAAGGTATACACTCAAATAGAGTTTTAGAAGGCCAAACAAGGAATCATACAGTCGAATGCATGAATAAGAAAAGTGGATATGATGATGAAGTTCCAAAAAGTCAAAATAAATGGTGTTTCTTGGTGATTTAACACTTTTGTGAATGTTGGAAAATTGGTCAAAATCTTCCATTTTAAGTCTCTTGCTTGCCTTCCTAAGGCACCTTTGGAATCACACTATTAGATTTTTCACACATAGCATGCTCATATCGCAGAAGCTTGGTGGCAACAATTCTTTTCTTCATCCAAAAGAATTCATCTTCATCATTTTCTTATAATATAGTGAGCATCTTTATTTATAAAAAAAAACTCATGCATATAATAGTAACTTGCTAACCTAAGAATGTAAAAAAAATTTAAGGTTAATACGGGATATATTTTAAAATTCTAAAAGATATTTTAAAATTTTAAAAATCACCACAAATTACAAAAATATAATATGAATTTTACCAAAAATAAATAAAAAATTTGACGTGGAAAGATGCAAAATTATTTAACATAAGCAGTTCCTAAATAGGATGTATTTCGGGAGACAATAATAACAAGCTGTGTGACATGATAGGGGCAAGACAAGTGTGGCCAAGATAGAAAGTGTAATGCTTCTAGTACAGTTTTTAGGTAGGTGCTGGTCAGGTGGAACAGCACAAGTCGGTGAGGACTATTAGGTCGACGCGAGTCTGAATGGATAGAGAGGGGTCATCACAAGTGGTAAGTTAGTGTGGGTAATCAACCAAGTTCACAAGTCAGTTGAGGCTATCTGAGTGGGCATGGGTGGTGGTTACGATTACTGATGGCCTCAGTAATAGTGGTAGACTATGGCGGACGATGGTGGAAATAACCCAAAACCCAATTTTAAGCCTTTTTTAAGGAAGTTTTAACAAAATTTTGCACTTCAAATCTTATGGGATGACTAAAGTGAAGCTAAACATACCCAAAAAAATTATCAATTATTCTTCAAATGACTTAAACTAAATAGTATATGCAAATAACTTGACGTACTAATGAAAGCAAATTGAAATGTGTAATAAATAAGGATCTAATGTAATTGACTTTCACAATAGTAATAATAAAAGAGACTAATAAGAACTAATACACCTCTAAGTGATGTACTAATTGCTACTGTGTCATCCTCCATAGGTGGGAAAGAGCACAACTCTATGGAGCTTACATAAAATCTTTGATACTGCTATAGAATCTTTGAGTTGAGGTGGTGAAGCTCCTACTCAGTAATCTAAGGGTCATTGAAGACAAGATGGCCTTGCCAATGTACCAAAAATCTTTAATGTGCTTGATCTTTTGTGAAAACGATTTTATCATTTAAGATTTACTCCACTTGATCTCTTAACTCACTAGATGGGCCTAAATATATTAGTTGGTTGGGTTCACTAAACAAGTGGTGAAAGCTCAAAAGACTCATTAAGTATTGGACATTGTTTCTTATAAAATAAAAGATCCTAAATATTAAATGTAGTATTGAATTTCATAATTCTAAATGGTTTAACATCATTGGCTTATAATTTCTTGATGGTTCATAATAGAATTCTTTTGAACCTAAAATGGATCATCACATAATCACTCTCATTAAATTCTCTAGATTTTTTATGAGCATTTGCTAATCATTTATATATTTTATTATTTAAATTAACTTGTTTGATAATAAGTGTATGTAATAATGAAACAAAATAAGCAAAAGACTCAATAGAATCAAAAGTATAGAAAACATGAGACAACAGAATCAAATCAATAGGACTCTTAAGAATTATTTTTGAAAAAAAATCAAAAAGACTCATGTTTGATTAGTAAATTTAATCCCTGACAATAAATAGTCTTAAGTTGCAACATGTTCCTATATTAGGCTATTAAGAAGATGGATTAAATTTTTTACTACTTTTTGTTGGTATTTTAGGGAAGATAAGATGATATGAATTTAAGTTGTACTTAAACTGCTAGAGTTACATAGTAAAGTGGTAAGTGTGGTAGTGAACGATAGGATATAAATCTATGACATGTTGAATATCTCTTAAAAGTAAGAGTGTGTCTAGTAAGTCATCAAAAAATATATTTGTAAATTCTTTTAACAAAGGTTGGATGATGGATAGTATGGTGCATATATTAGTACATGCTTCATTAATTATCAAAAACTAAACAACATCACCATTAACCCTCTCAATCTCGATTAGTGAAATGATACTAAGTAATTTTTCTTTTCTTTATCTTTTTCTTTTCTATTATTTTGGTTAGAACTTTTCTTTGAGAAAGGTGAAGGGTATAATGTGATTTTCTTTCCTTCATATATGAAAGTATAAGTATTAGTTATTCTATTTAAGTTAGCATTTTGATCGTATAAATGAGGTCTTTCTAAAATAAAGCTACTTATTTGCATTGGGATAACATCACACCATAATTTATCATAATATTAATCAAATTTTAAAGAAACATAATGCCTTTGTTGTATGGAAATATAAATTTTATCAATCCATGATATGATGTTTTAGTGGAGATGGTCTGTGAGTGTTAAACTTATCATTTTAGTAACATTTTGTACTGTGGCATTGATGTAACTATTTCTATGTATAACAATCTTATATGGTTGGTTTTTAATTATAGTGAAGATACTAAAGATATTAGTTGATCACAAATCTTTAGATGGCCTTGTTGTAACTAAAATGCATCTTATAATAGTTATAGATTGTTTAATATAATAAATACTTTTACCTTGTACTTATAATCCTTCTTCAACCTCTTTATTTAATTGTATAACCTCTTCTTCCTCAACATCAATACATTCTTCTCCCTATTCTCTTATTTCTATGTGTAGAGCTCGCTTAGGGCACTAGGTAGTGACGTGCTCTCTCCTATGACAATGTTAACACTCAACTCTAAGACTAATACATAGTTTGTTTACAGGTTGGATTTGATTGGTTGATGGTATAAGTAGAAGGACATAGGTTGCTCATGAAGTAAAAGTAATAAGAATAGAAGAAGTAGTGGTACGAGTTTGAGGACAAGAAGTGGTTGAAGGAATCTTACTCTTACCAACAATTGATTCTTTAAATCTTTTTACATCATGTGCCACTTTATATGCCTTTACTAAGCTAGTAATATTTCTCAAGTATAACTTAGATTGAATACTCTCTAAGCCTAGCTCAAAATCATGACAATACTATTTGATCCAACTCTTGTACACCACATCTAAGCATATAATCTTTAAATTTAGCATTGTACTCATCAATCATCTTTGAACATTAGGATAGACACTATCATTTATCAAAAACTTTACCTGAATAAGAGGTGTGTACATATTTAGCTCAAAGAAAAATCTTGAGTTCTTCCCATAATCAGGGTAATGCTTAATTTTCATCAAGATGTCACTTTTCTAATGTGTGAATAAATAATCTAGCATGTGATGAAAGCTTAATTTTTATCAATAAGTACTTTTGATACTTACTAAGGTCTATGAATCATAATAATGTTCTATTCATATTTAATAATCCTAATATGCTTTAAGGACTAAATGGTGCGGACACCAGTTACATTCGAGACTTTCGACGCGCCCAATCCCGTCAGGCACGATATAGCTCGAGGAATTTATTTTTGTGCAGGGTCAATTTAGAGCTCGAAAATAAATTCTATGATCAAAAACGGACTTTTAAAACATTCAAGACGCTCACCGGCGACTCAGGTCCCACCGCCCCGCCGAACGCCGTCCGTCCGCTGCCGTCCGCCGGCAGTCCGCCGGCCGCCGCCCAACAGCCGCTCCGCAGGCGCGTGCTCGCGCGCGCTCAGCCAGGACCGCGGCGCGCCCCCGCGCGCGGGTACCGCACCAACGGCGCGACGACCCCTGCGGACCGCCAGCGACCCGTCCGCCTCCAATCGGGTCACCGCGGTCGGTATCGGGTCTGCCCGTCCCGATTATGCTTTCGGGTCACCTGCCCGCCCTCGCGGGTCGGCGCGACCCGAACTCCGCCGCACCCGCCCACGCCGCGCCGAAAGCGCCGACAGCAGTGCCCACCGCCCATACGAGCGGCGCACGCGCGCGGCGCACGCACGCGACGCACGTGCGACAGCTCAACCGTCCCGTGCAAGTTCTAATTGAGTTTGGGAACAGCTTATTTTAAGGCTTTTATGTATTTTTGTACCCTTAGGCTCCCTATAAAAGGGGAGGCCTACCCTTATGTTTTGGGGGGGATACGCTTAGTGAATGAGAATTTGTGTTTTCTTGCATCTTATTGAGAGCTCAAGTGTGAGTGCATCAAGAACTTCGACGTGCTGATTCGTCGAGGCTCCGATACTGGAAGGAGGGGTGTGAGGCCCAAGCGGTGAGACGCCGTGCCAGTCCATCAACCATTCTGAAGCAATATCTTCGCGCATCACCCACGAAATGCAAGTCAACTTCCGTACTAACGGTACGCTCAGAAACTTCCCGCCACTTCCCTTACTTGACGTGTTTCCTTCGCGGATTTCGGATTTCCTCGCTGTTCACTTTCCTACTATCCGATTTTCTTCGTTGCCTCTGGTTCACTCTTTTCGCGTACTACTTACTTCGTTATCCTCGAAACTAGTGTTGATTAGTTCAATCATCCGACTCTTAATTCTGTGTTGAGCGATCTTTCAAAATTTTATTTTTCGAGATCGGTATTATTAACCCATCCCGAGTACCCCGTGTCTGCGCCGTCGAGAGGTAGCTGGCCTAGCATACGGAGCAACCTCTGTGTTGCCCACGGTCCCCTCTTGGCTAGGATCGCCTTGGACGGGTGTCTCAAGCGTGTTACCTTTTTCGAAATTTCACGTAATTTCCCACAAGTTTTCTTTATTTCCCTAAAAGTTTGCAGGTTAATCGCTTGTATTGCTCAATAAACAAAAGCTTAAATCCGTCCGGCATCACTAAATTACCATCAAATGTAGAGACTTCTATTTTAACCAAGTTAACTTAGTGATCATCATCTCTATCATGTCTTCTATGATAGATATGTGAAGTATCTCAATGTTTGGGTTGATGTTTCAATTGGCTAGATTCATTTCCCCAACTTTGGAGTCACTTGTCTTAGTCCTACTTAATCTACAGATTCCACCCGATCTATCGTATATAAGTTCTTCCAATCAAACTATGTGACTTTCAAAGGTTGGCCTAAGATCTTACATTAAATGAGTTAGTTCTAAAATTGCATACTGTATTATTAGGTCTATGGTTGATTATAATGGTTAATAATTAGACATTCTATATTATTTTTTTAGACCAATTGGTCAAAAATTATAGCATGAAAAAATAAAGTTCTTGATTTAATATCATAAAAAAAGAAAATAAATAAATTTTAAAATATAATAATGAGAGACCATATAAATAAGGAAATATTGTAGCATCAAACTTGAAAGCAATTTATTTTAAAAAACTTCTAGCAATTAAAATAAAAAAAAATAAAAGATGATATTGTAACGATAAATTAAAAAGCACATAAGTTCATAAAACTAATTATGCTCTGATACTAGAGTTGATATAGGATGATGTGTTAAAACGTATTTTAATTTACAGATAATTGATAAGTGCTTAGGTTTAAGTAATATATCCATACAAGAGCCTGTCTAAAGTTTCTTTAAGTTTAAATAAAAAATCTTAGGATCAATAGATAAGTAAAAACTTTTTCAAAAGCTAAGAATTTGCACTGATTTAAGGGATCTAAATCTAAAAAAATTATTTTATCAATAAACACTTAAGTACTCATATTAATTATGAGAAGACCAAATAAGGAATAACACAGTCACATATATGAATAAGAAAATTGGATGTGATGATTAAGTTTCCAAAAGTTGAAATAAATTATGAAGTACTTTCTTAGTAATTTAACAGTTTTGTGAATGTTAGATAATATGTCAAGATCTTCCCTTTTATGCCTTTTGCTCACTTCCCAAGGCACCTTTGGAATCACATTGTTAGATTTTGCACACAACACACTCATATTACACAAGCTTAGTGATAGTAATTTTTTTCTTCATCCAAAATATTTATTATCATCGTTTTTTTACAATATGATGAGCATCCTGATTATAGAGACCTTGAGAATACAAATGACATTTATCAATACTAAAGGACATATTTTAAAATTCTAAAAGATATTTTCGAATTCTAAAAATCACCAAAAATTATAAAAAAATAATTCTAATTTTTTAAAAAAAAAACTAAAAATCCTCACTTGAGAAACTACAAAATTAATTAACATAAGTAGTTTCCAAACAGGTTATGCATTTTAGGCAATGGTAACTGTGAGTATTGAAATGACGAGGACGAGATCGATGCAGCACAGTGTTGTGTTTGTCAGAATAGATAGAGTGGGTCATTACAGGTGATAAGACGGCATTGGTCAAGTGAATCAACCCAGTTCACAGGTTAGTGCAGTTCATGCAAGCCATGTGAGTAAATGCAAGAGGTGACTACTATGATTAATTGTGACTGTAACGATAAAAGATGGTGGTGGACGACTATGAAAATGATAAGAAGTTAATTTTAAGCCTTTTATGTAATTTTCAACCAACTTTGCATTAGCAAACTTATGGAATTATTGAAGGGATGATTTATATTGAATATAAAACTAAAAATATTTAAAAAGCTGTAATTATTCTTCAAACAGCTTAAACTAAATTGTATGTACAAATAACTTAACAAACTGATGAAAATAAACTAAAATGTGCAATAAATAAGAGTCGACTATAATTAACCTACACAATGACAACGATAGTAGAGACTAATAAGAAGTAGAGGAGCCAATCCTTACATGAGTTCTAATCCAAATAGGACTAGTGCCCCTCTAAATGAAACCTCAATATGATTTATTGAGTGCTACTATGTCATGTATGACATGCTACTATGGCAAACTCGACACCTCCTCCACCTTTAACATACTAAACGCCACATAAAGGGAAAATAATTTTAGAATTTACCTTCTCGATGATGTTGTTCCTATGAATAACTATCCACAAAAAACATAGTAGTTATGTCTTCTCTCAATCTTCTTGACAGCAAAAAACTCATCAAAGCAACCCATGCTTCACTTGGACTTCGCTCCTCCTCTACTCGCCCAACCTATTTATGGCTGTGTCGAATATGTGCTTAGGATCAAATAAGAGCTTATTAAGGAATTCCCCCATACAAGCTTTGTTAGCTGCACACGATCGTAGATAAAATCAATACAAAAGATGTTGACTTAAGCTTTATTGATCGTTGTAACTGAAGTTTCTACCTCCTATTCACATGGAAAGATTTTTTGTGTACAACCCTGTAACTTTTAAAATTATAAATATATTCTCCACATTTTTTATTTCTTTCTACGCTAACATTTAAAAATTATAAATATACCACATTGAAATCTAATATTCTAAAATTTACAATGCCATCCACTACTAATAGGTTTTGATTTAAGCCAAAATTTTTATAATTATAAATCTATCCTTCCATAACCAACATTATAATGTATACAAATCTATTATCCAATAATCAGTTTTGATCTAAGAAAAAATTCTTGAAATTATAATTATACCCTACATAAAATTTAAAATTATAATTATGTCCAAATCTAAAAGACATTTATAATAAATTTGGTAAGCTTTCAAAAAATTACAAACTTAGTGTCATTGAGTTTGTTTTAGAGAACTCTTTTTGTTGATTTATTTAAACAACATAGTATTTGAAGAATGTGACTTTATTAGGAAAAGAAATAAATATTAACAAAGTAAAAAACTACTAAAGATTCAATCCAAAAGACAAAGAATCAAATGAATAAGAAAAAGATATACTTAAACTTATAGATGAACTTGTAAGATTAAGTTTATGATACAAATCGCCACAATTAAGTCAACTTAGATGATTCATCAAACTAGATTCAAAGGTGAGCAACATGAAGGAGAGAACTAAACCATTAGGATTTTGTATGAGAAATTAAAAAAAAAATTATGAAAAAGTATTAGGATATGAATTTTGGTACTTAGCAATGTAGGAAGAAATAAATCAATTCATTAGAAATGATATTTCAGAATTAATTTCTATCCCCAATGATTAGAAAAACCAAATGGAATTTTAAGAATAATGAAATGATAATGAAATATTAATTAGAAATAAAGGAAGACTTGTAGCTAAAAGTTATAACCAAATCAAAGGAATTGATTTTGAGGAAAAGTTTGTAGTAGTCATAAGTTTAGAAGTAATTAACTCTTAATAGAATTTGCATGCTATAAAGGGTTTGAATTGTTCCAAATGGACATAAAAAACTAAATTCTAAAATGAAATAATCAAAAAAGAACTTTATGTGGAATGTCTACAAGGTTTTGAAGATTATAACTATCCAAACTAGGCATACAAACTTAGAAAGGCTTCATACTGGTTGAGACAAGCACCAATAGTTTGGTACAACCACTTAAGTAAATTCATACTTAGTAATAATTTCAAAAACAAAAATGTGAATAATATACTATTTATAAAGAAACAAAGTGAAGAATTACTAAATACTCAAATATATGTAAATGACATTATATTTGGATGAATCAATTGAAATTTATGTGAAGAATTTTCTAAGATAATAAGTAAGAAATTTGAAATTAATATGATGGGTGAATTACCTTTTTTCCTCAATAACTTACTTTTCTCTCAATAAGTTGCATTATATATTATACATTTATTAGTATCATACTTTTAAAATACAATTGGTACCCATTTTTTAAATTTCTTAACAAGTGAAGTGAATCAACAAGGGTTTTTTTACTATTATATTAATTGATCTTAAAAAAAGTGAGAATGTATTTATTTTAAACCTTTTGGAAGAGGGCTGTTCAATTAAATTTTTTATTATTTTTAACTCATTTTATACCTAAACTTGATTGATTTCTCTTCATCAAAGAGAGTAATATTACTTGCGTTAATATACCAAGCTAGTTTAATTATGTTTAAAGTATAACACCACAATCAGATGAGAACTAATGTTCACCTAAGTGCACATACACAAGATCTTTAGATGAGTTAATTAAATATGCAGAAGGATCTAGTAGGCATTGTATTAGAATGAGAATATCATGTTTAAGAATAAAAGAACAAATCAAAGGGTATAAAAAGTATTAGATGATTGTATGATTCTCCTTAAACTTTTGGATAAAAGTGCATGACAAGATTTTCAAATACTTGTACATATTCTACAAAATTAGACAATGAATTTAGAATGTCATTGGAAACCACATTGCATCAAAGTTTTTAATGGCATTACATTACCACACATTTGAAAACATACTAATTAAAGTGACACAAAAATTAAAATTTTAATTAGCCAAAAGGTCTTTATTGGATGGAACCATCATGCTTTTTAATTAGATATTTGCAAGAAGTCTAATGGATGCCAAATCCTTCTATAGGAAAGATATGATAGTTAAGATTATACTGTAATTTGGAAGTTTTATCATAAGGTAATTAGACTATCTAATAGCCATACATAATTGGTCCAATAAAAATTAAATTATTCAAGGCTTTAATATGATTAAAAAAAATAATTAGTCATCAAAATATTATTTTATCAAATGATCATCTTACCATTTGATAGATGTTTAATGATCAATTCAATGACTAATTTGATAAATGGTTAGACCGTCTAATAACTTAATTAGAATTGAGCTAAAACCAAGTTTCTATTAAAATGCCATCAGTCTTTTTTATAAACTTGACAAGTATAAACAAGCATATTGGAGCATTCAATCTATTAATCAAGTTATCTCACAAGGTTCAATGATTAATTTGATTAAACATTTATTGGAAAAAGATCTAAGCTTTTTTTGATGCCAATGGGTCATTTAATTTTAAGGGAGATTACAAAATCGTTAAGAATAGAGAGAAAGCAAAGATTTAATTTTGTATTTTTTTCATTGTAATTTGGTTTGTGCTTTATGCTTAGAATTATTTTTGTGAAATTTTTTTCACATCCAATTTACTCACCTCCCTCTTTCAATTGTGCTTAAGAGTCATAAAAAACCAATCCAAAGCATATGAGGGCATCACCTAGTTTCTAAAATAAATAAAAGTCATTAACTAATCTTATTTTTGTTGATATCATGTTCATTTGTCTCACAATTTCTCTCTCTTTTTTCACTCATTTTTTTTTTGCCATCGATTCATATTTTTTTAATTCTCTTTCTTATGTCCTTCCAATTTCATGATATTCATCGAAATATGACGATCAATACAATTAATGATAAGTATCTTTTGAATAATATTAAGATAATGATTCACAAGACTTGAATTTCACTATAATTGAAGATATACTTGGATTTTTAAGTTGACAATAACTTCTATGCAAGTTACAATCCTCTACTTTCATGAGAAGAAACTAACATATCATTTTTGTAACTACACCTATATTGGAATCCTATGGATTGCTTATGCAATGTTTATGATCCATTCTATCATATTTACTAGCGAGGGAAAGAGAATGAGCTTTGACCTTATTTGACCATTGACCATAACACAACAAATAAATATCCCAAATCATGCAGTAGGCTTTATTGTTGTTGAATGCCTCACAAAAGTGCCTCATTGGGTGTTTCTAAAATAAATAAAAACTATTCAATATCAGGCTCCAATTTTTCTTAAAAATTAAAAAAAAAAAAAGCTAACTTCATTTTGGTGTAATTTATAAAATATAGATATATTTTAATAGTTAATTTCTATCCTACCAACCCCATTTTATGCCAATCAAAAGTCCGCAACGGAATAGCATTTGTATCATGACTAGAGCACAATCTTAGAAGTTCCATAACCTTTTAAGTTTTGTAGTTTTGTAGCCGGCTTATGATTAGAGCCCCGGCAGAACCGTGCCATCGACGTTCGAACAAGTCAAGGCCGATGGGGGGAAGAGCCTCCGGCCATCGGAGTATCCGGCACGACATAGTCTTCGTCGACCTCCTCCACTAGCGGTTCGGTCGCCGAGAACGGATCGTGCTGCTTGATCACCAGTACCGAAGCGGTGCTGCTATTTGATGCACCCAGATAGCTGCCCACCGGCCCAAGCTCTGGACACTCAACCCTGGCCATTAGCGGCATTACAGGCGGCCTCTGCCCCACCAAGAATAAATTGCACCTTCCCGCCTCCTTGATGACCGAAACGATCTCTTCTCTCCCTCCCACCACCTTCTCCTCCAGTTTCACCAAAGCTCCAGCATTAGCCGACATTCGTTCCCGCAATCGCGAAATGCAGTTCTCGTCATTGGCCCGCTGGTCGGCATCCATCCGAATCCCGACCTTCCCATCTCCAGCAACGAAAGAGGGGCCTCCAGGTTGGGATACGAAGCGGAGGACGGTGACAGCAATGCCAGGATGCTCAGCCATGCGAAGACCGTAGGCAACGGCCTCACGGTCATCCGATCCGCCGAAGAACAGGACAACAATGGAATAGGAAACCTCGCTGGAGGAGACCTGGGCGAAGCCACCGAGGCCGCGGTCGATGAGGATTGCAACGCTGCAGGGTGCGTGAAGCAGGACACGCTGGTTCGCTTGCTGGTATTGGTGACCAATGGATTCCATAGAGCCGTCTAGCCGCTGGGTCTTGTGGAATGGAAGGATGATAAGGGCAACGCGCTTCTGCTGTGCGCTTGTGACGACATCCTCGTGAATGGTGAGGAGATCGGAAATGGCGGTCATCGGGCGGACGGTGACGTGGCTCAGCTGCTGATAGGCTTGGAAGGCCACGATGATCTGGTCGCCGCCGAGGTCGGACCCGGCGGCGTCATTCTTGTTGTTCCAGAACGGGAGGCCGTTGCGGCGTGCCTTATGGACCATAAATATGGCGGAGGACCGCTCGGAGAGCTCCATAAGATGCATGGTGTAAACGGTCACGCCGCGGCGGCGGGTGCCGCGAGACGACTCGATGAGGTTTATGAGAGTGGGGATGTTGCGGCTACCGTGGAAGCAGGCCAGGACGCGGAGCTCGCTGACCGTGTCGCGGCGTTCGATCTTGCGGTGCTTGTAGGGGGCAGCTTGCCGCGCTGGCTTGTATATTCCCATCACGATCGGCGTTGTGATGAAGGTCGTGAACAGAGCCATAAGAACCATGATTGCGAACGTCTCGTCATTGAGCACCTTGCGGTCCTTGCCGACGTTGAGGACAATAAGCTCGACGAGGCCCTTGGTGTTCATTAGGAAACCGAGGGTTACGGCTTCGCGGAAGGGGACCTTCATGGTGAGAGAGGCGATGATTGTGCCTCCGATTTTGCCGAGGCAAGCGTTGAATATGACCAGCCCAAGCAGCGCCCAGGAAATGCCGCCGCTGATGGTGGCGACGTTAGTCTTGAGGCCACTGGAAACAAAGTAGAGAGGGAGGAAGAGGCCGGAAATGAGGTCTTCCACCTTCTCGATGAGGACCCTGGCGAAGGGGCCCTCCTTTGGGACTACGATGCCCACCACGAATGCGCCGAATAGGGCGTGGATGCCGATGGTGTCCGTGACGAAGCCGGCGGCGAGGACGGTGCTGAGCGTTGCGCAGATGTAGACCTCCTTGACAGGCTCACCTTCGGGGGAGTGGCGGGCAATCCAGGCGAGCATGGGGCGAAGGAAGAGGGCGGCGAAGACGATAAATCCTCCACCGGAGAGGAGAACCCAAAGGGAGACTAGCGGTGAGCCGGAGCCGGAGAGGGCGATGGCGAGGGCAAGGAGTATCCATGCTGCGACGTCGTTGACGGCCGCAGCAGACATGGCCATTCGGCCGATGTCGGTCGTGAGGAGCTTGAGCTCAGCGAGGATGCGAGCGAGGACGGGTAAAGCGGTGATGGAGAGGGCGACGCCCATGAAGACAAGGAATGGCGCTTCACGGACATCCTTCGCGATCGTATTGCTGAGAACGACGGAGGTGCCGATTCCGACGACGAATGGAAGGGAGATACCAGCGATAGCAATGGCGAGGGCGCGCTTTCCAGTCCGCCGGAGGGAGTTGATATCGAGTTCCAGGCCAACCAGGAAAAGGAAGAAGAGGAGGCCGATGTTGGCCAGCGTGTCGAGCACTGTGAGGCTGTGTTTGGGAAAAACCGCGTTAAGGAACGCCTTGTTTCGCCCTAATGCCGATGGACCAAGCAGGATGCCGCCCTGCATAAATCAATTAGATTTCATTTCAATTTCGATAATTTTTGTTTATGAACTGAGTTTTAAAAAAAATTAAGATCTAAGAATGAGACAATACAACATAACTAAAAAACCTTAATTTATTATAAACAGATTTTATTGTGTAAAATGGTTTTAATTGTTTTGGTATTTTACCAGAAGTTTCAAACCATTATATTAACAAAAAATAAATAAATAAATAAATAAAGGTAAAAATAGTTATATGTGAAGGGAAAGAGGTTGTCATAAAAACCTTTACAAAATTTGTAATCTTAATTTATTATCGTTAATAAATTGTAAATAAAAATAAGTAAATTAAAAGCTGATTTTTCTAATCCTTGACTAATTTAAACAACAAAATTAGTAGAAAAAAATATGTAATGTATAATTTAGTAGATAAACAAATGTGAAAATACTTTCAAATTTGAAGATGTGGTATTCTTTTATTGTAAGAATATCATACTTAGTTTATTCTAATAAGCTTCCTTGTCTTATGACCATTTGTAATAATTTGTAGAAAGTGTTTTTTTATCATATTGCTTAAAATGATTTATTCTTAGAATACACTTGATATAATTGTTATATTAGAGAAATAAATATTGACATAATTATTATAATTAAAAAATTATAAAAAATGTTAAAAAGTATACTTGTTAAAAAGTGTTCTATTAACAAGTTTATTTGATAGAATAGATCAATTGATTAGAAAAACCTAACTCACTTTAATCCTAAATGGACCCAAAATAACATTGTTAAGGTCATACATTTTTTTTTTTAAAAGGATATATCATTATATCAAAAGTGGCAATGCCACACAGGTTTTACAATAAGATCCTCAAGGGGGATCAAACAAAAAATCAGACAACATAAGTTTGAGAAGAGGCTGGGGAAGAGATCCCCCAGGGACCCAAACAAACTTGTGTTGACAAGCAGCAAGGGCAACCCAGTCGGCAGGTTCGTTCCCCTCCCTGTGGATGTGAGAGAACCGGAGAGCCTCCATGTCCCTAACATACTGAAGAGTAACAGCAAACACCCCCTCCCCATTGGGGTTGGAAACCATGTCCCGAGCCACCTAAAGCGCTGTCATCGAGTCGGACTGGACCTCCACGGCACGATACTTGGGAAAGGATCCCCTAAGAAGGTCGAATGCCAGAAGAATGGCCTAAACCTCCATCATGTCAGCAGCCACTGAGATCATCCTCTTGTCAACCACCATGAGAGGTCTGCCCAAGCAGTCTCTAACAATCACACCAAGACCAGCCATGTAGTCACCAACCGCAGCATCACAATTGACTTTAATCTATCCTGTTGGGGGGGGGGGGGGAAGCCAGCCATGCGTAACAAGCAAATCCGAAGATCTGCCAGGATTCCCGCTGGACAGGGATGAATAGACAAGATACCTCCTGAGAACTGTGCTCACCTCAAGCCTGATCGTCCTTGACAACGAGCAGGGCATGGGCACATGGCTATTGTGTTTGAACGCGTTCCTCCTCAACCATATGTAGTACATGGTAGTGGCAAGCGTGGCCACGTGAAGCGCACCGTCGCTGCGACGCGCAGCAGGTGAACCCATAAGTCGGAAAAGCTTGTCCAAAACTCGGAATCCGGACCCCGCACCCGTGGGCCAGCCCAGCTCCAGCAACATGTGACGTGCATGGCTGGCAACCCACATGTCCTGAGCACGCGGGCAGTCCCACAAAGAATGCTGTAGGGACTCCGCCTCCATGCAACCCAGGGGACACGAGGAATCCCGGCAAATTCCTCGGCGAGCCATCCACGACACCGTTGGAAGAAAGTCGCCGGCAGCCCGCCCAAGGAAGACTCGGACCCTCGGCAGCACCTTCATCTTCCAGATCCTCCCTATGATCTTGTCAGGACACCGGCCGCCACCCCTTGCGGAAGACCACTCGTTGCACTTGATATGCGCGTAGATCCGGCCGCTGTGAGCCTTCGCCATCTCTGTGTGCGTTTGGAGTAGGACATTCTGGACAAAATCCCGAGCACGCGGAAGATGCAAGATTCTGTCGATGAGCGCCGCGCCCGCCCAGCTGGAAATCGCCTCCAAATCCTAGACGCCGTCGGCCCTGATGCACTCGGCGACGCTATCTGGCCAGCTGGAGAGCATATTAATGAACGTTGGCCAGCAGCATATTGGGAGGACGTCGAGCCAGTCATCCTCCGCAAACCGCACCCTCCGGCCGTCGCCAATACGCCACACAAAGCACGAAATTGCCACCGACATCGCTTCCAGGATCATCTTGCACACAGCAGAGGCCTTACGGGGAACCTTCATCAGCAAATCGTTGAACATATACTTCCTCCTCATGATGTCAACCTATAAGCCCGCATCACATCCAAGGATACGTTTGCAATTCCCCATTTGCAAAGCCTGGTGCCAAATGCGAAGATCCCGGAGGCCAAGCCCTCCAGCCGCCCTCGGCAAAGTCACGCAGTCCCAAGATGCGTAGCGCAGCACCTATGCATCACTCGTGCCACACTGGAGGAATTGCCTTATGCGCGTTCAATGTCAGCAAGGATCCCCACCGGCACCACACAATGCCACAAGATATGGTTGGGAATGGCGAACAGAACAGAGGACACCAGCGCAACTCTGCCAGCAAGCGACAGCACCCGGGCGCGCCAGCTAACCACAGTAGTGTCAATCCTTTGGACGAGGAAATTAAGATCATGTTTGGTCAATCGCCGCGCAATGATGGCAACCCCCAGATACGTCAGAGTCCGGCCGAGCTCCATGCCAAGCTTCCTAGAGATCAGACGAGATTTCTTCTTGCTGAATTTATTGCTGAAGTAAACGTTAGACTTTGAGAGATTAACCTTCAAGCTAGCGTTGTCGCCGAAGGCCCGCAGAATGCGACGAACGGCGCTCGCAGCCTCCCGTGACGCAGGGGCAAACACCAGCACGTCATCCGCAAACAGGAGGTGGGAAACCCGCGGCGCGTGCTTCCCAGGTCTGAACCCAAGCAAGTGTCGGGATTCGTAGTCCCGCATCAAGCACGACAAGTACTCCGTGGCCATGACAAAGAGGAAGGGCGAAAGCGGGCAGCCCTGCCAGAGGCCCCGACGCGCCGCAACCCAAGGAAGCCGCGATCTATTGATGAGAACAGCAAACCGTGGATCAGAGATACACGTTGTGATCCACTTGCACCAAATGACAGGGAAGCGCATTGCCTTCATGACCTTGAGCAGAAAGTCCCATCGAACCTTATCATAGGCCTACTCCATGTCGACTTTCACAGCCATGAGGCCGGAGGCAGCGGTGCAGGAGCGCATCCTCGCTGCCATCTCCTGGGCAATGTTAATGTTATCCGAGATGCTCCGCCCAGGGACGAAAGCAGCCTGCTCCTGCGAAATAAGACTTGGCAGTAGCATTTTCAACATGCCAACAAGGATACGAGCCACCACCTTATAGATGGTGTTGCATAAGCTGATCGGCCAGAAATGCTCCGGCCGGCAGGCCCCCTGTTTCTTCGGAATAAGGACTACAAGGGTGTCCTTCCAGCCCTCCGGCAACCTGTGCTCCTCGAAGAAGGCAATTACAGCATTAATAATATCCCGCCGCGTTATGTCCCAATAGCCATTTACGAAGTCCATTGTGATCCCGTCAAGTCCCGGGGCACGATTCCTTTTGATTCCTCTCATAGCCACTATGATTTCATCTTCCGTAACCCTGCGGCAAAGGCTAGAGCCCAACTCATCGCTGATGGATCCCGGAAGCGAGGTAATTGGGGGCAGGGGCGTCTGGTTGCCATCACCCCATTTCCGTTCGAAATAGGCGAGGACAAGTCGCCTAATGCTGTCGGGGGAGTCCGCCATGTTGCCGTCATCATCCCTCATGTAGGTAATGCGATTCGCCCTTTTTTGAGCCGAGGCTGCATTGTGGAAGAACTTCGAGTTGCAATCACCGAGTTGCGCCCAGTGCACCTTGGCGCGCTACCACCACCACTGTTCTTCGTGACCACATCCACGGTGAAAGGCCGTAACCATGTTCCCAAGCCGCTTGTGGTCCTCCTCCAAAAGGCCCTCGCTAGACTCCCTCTTTTGAAGCTCGTCGATGTCCCGTTCCAGCTCCCTGTTTCAGTCTATAATGTTCCCCACCTCCTCGCGGCTCCATCTACGCAACGCCATCAACGCGCACTTAAATTTTGTCATCACTACCTCCATGCTGTCTCCCTTAGCATGTCTTCGCCAAGCCTTATTAACCACTTGGAAAGATTGAGGGAAATCCAGCCACACACTGTCGAAGAGAGGCCTGCTGGATTTCAGCCAATGATCCCCACCTCCCACATTAATCAGTAGTGGACAGTGATCCGAACCAAGCCTACTGAGGTGGTGAACCGAACAATCAGGAAAGGCGAGCAACCCAGCTGAGTTCATTAAAGCCCGGTCCAGACGCTCGAGGATGCGCGCGCCACCTTGCTTCCCATTGCTCCAAGTAAACCTGTTGCCGGAGAAGCCCAAATCAACAAGCTGGAGATCCTGCATAAGGTCAGCAAGGTCCTGCTGATCCCTGCCATAGATGAAGCGCCGCCCACCACACTTCTCCTCCGGTGCCAAAACTAAATTAAAATCTCCAGCGACGAGAAGAGGCTCGTTGCCCCCGTAGTAGTTCCAGACAGCATCCCAAATGACTCGGCGCATATGGTGATGTTTGGGGCCATAAACGAAGAAACAATTAATCATGCCGTCAGGTTGGATTTTGACTGTACATGCCATTGCATGAGACGAAGTCCTAGTAACCTTAAGATCCACCCCATTCCTCCACAGAATAACAAAGCCAGCCGACATGCCCTCCGAGGGGTAGGCCGCGAACTCCCAGCCACTCCCGAGGAGCCAATCTGCATCTTGTCTAGAAAAGGTCCGCGCTTTATCTCCATTAACGCCACAGCAGTGACATTTCGCTCACGGACAAGCCTGCGCAAGTAGCCCCTGTACTTCCTCTTCTTGAAGCCCCTTATATTCCACACTATAACATTCATGAATAAGAATATCGTTAGAACAAGGATTTCCTGTAGCCGTGCATCAGCACCTCCCAGAACCTCCACTATCACCACCCGTGATGGCCGCTGCGCCCCACGAAGCACAGCAATGGCCCACCCAATTAAGCCTCGCTACCGCCCAGGTCCGTGGGCGTACACTCCTCTCGAGCCACCAGTGACACGGGTAACTTTCCCCTGTCTCCGCTCCCACGGGCCTCCCGCTCTGCACCTTCAGCCACCAAAGCCTGATCTCCCGAGCTAGCCAACTTTTGGTACACGCGGCTCCTAGATTGTGAATTCCGCCTGGGTCTGCTCCTCCCACATTCCCTCGAGGGGCTGCGGGCACCCCTGGACGAGTCGGCATGCTCCCGCCCACGAGTTCGTTTAACGTCCTTCCTGGGGCTTTGGGTTGCCATGGCTGCCGGGCCGCTCCGAGCAGTAGCACCCGTTTTCCTCCGTTGAGGTTGGACGAGCATCCATGGTCCTAACCCATGCGCATCTTCTGCCACCTCGAGGTTGTCCTCCCCGCCTTCCCTCTGGCCCCTGTTCCCGCCCATCTCGGAACATTCGCCGTCACCAGGGTGATCCACCGCCTTCGTCAGCTGCACGTCGCAATGGCTGGCTATGTGGCCAACATGACCGCACGAGAAGCAAATCCTCGGCAGCCCCTCGTATTCGAAACTCTGGTAGGTTCTCCCAAAGTCCCCGTTGACCCAAACGCCCGGCTTCAATGGTTTGGAGAGGTCCGTTCGTACACAGACCCGGGTGTAGGAAGATCTCTCCATTGTCGCCTTCCACCCGTCGAGGAGGAATGGTTCTCCTATAGCCTTCGCAATGCGCAAAATATTGTCCACATCCCAGTAAATAAGGGCAAGCCAGGGAACCGCACCCAGATCGGCTCGCACATCGCATAAGAATCGCTGGGTTTGAACTCATGTGACCAAATATCCAGACCCATAGCTTGGCCTGCAATTTGCCACGGCCCCCTAAGCTACACGTCATTCCGGTCTTCCATAGACTCGAAATGTAAGCAAAAGCAGTTCGAAGACAGATCAAACACTTTGAAATTCTTGTGGTGGCCCCAACGTTTGAGCAGCACCCGAGCAATGATCGGGAAAGGCAACGTGTTCCCATAAATTCGACCCACTAAGTCGAATTTGTGAAAATCAATTCGTCGTTGGCAAGCTTCAGAAGAGACGAGGACCTCACCATCCTCAGCAATGTCAGGAATAGCCGCGGCACGTTCCTTGACATCAATATTTGCCGGGCGCATAAAGGAATTCACCAGGTTGCCATTCTGATTATTGCGAGCTGTCAAAACATCTCTAAAGCTGACCTTGACAGGCAAATTCTCCACAGCCCCCTTCATCTCCGCATCTCTGGTAAATTTGTTCGCCTCCGCTCTCACACCTTTCGTCGCAGTGTCCTGGGCCTCCAGTATGGCGTCGTTCCCAAAGAAACCTCCAGCCTCCAAGTGGATTGGAAGTAGGGGTCCCTCGTCAGATGGCATTCCTCCTCCAGACGATGAGGAAAGGCACGCGCACTGGGGAGTTGCTCACAGTAGTCCTCGCTTTCCGGCTGCTCCTCCGAAGCGTGCTTCCCGCCATCAATCGTCCGATTAGGGCTGCAGGGTCCGTGGCGCAACCACAGGGACGAAGGGTATGATGCACCGTAGGAACTTGAACCAATCAATCCTGTCCCAGCGCACCCCGCGTGAACCAGAATTCAAATTCAAACACGAACCCAGTCCACGCTCTAACGGTCGAGCGCCCCACGTGCCACTCACGCGTGAGACCGACGATCGCTGACCGTTGACCGCTGCCGCGTCTGAGCTACACACCGCTTCTCCCGGCCACACGGTGTCGCCAATACCCTTGGCGTCCACAGGCCCGCCACGCGGCACCGCAGTCCTCGTCTTTGATGCACCACCTCTGGTGCCGCCACTAGATTAGACGCTGCGCCCGAGTAAGCCTCGCCTTCCACCACCACACCACGCCAGGCGAGCCACAGCCACCCTCCCGGCACGTCCCCGCGTCCTTCTCGCTCCTCAGTCGTCGCTCCAATGTAATAATTAAACTAGTCAATGCTGAGCTCAAATGGTTCTTAAGATTTTCATGACAATATAAACCATATTGCATCACATGTTATAACATGTCATATCAGCTACACATCCTTATTAGATATGTCATACTACATCAACTTGCCATCATGTCAACCTTGTGGTACCATATCATCTACGTTGTATTATCAGGCATGTTGCACCGTGTTGGCTCTATATCTTTATATTAACTCTTTTATCCAATTAGTCCTATCAAATCAAAATAACTCCTATATAAATCATGTTACACTTTATTTTTTGTTCTATCGTCCAATTAACTTTGTCAAACTATTTATTTTAATTTTATAATCTTATCTTTTTTGTTAAAACTATTATCATCAATATATTGTCCTGTTGATAATATTATCATTATATATTAACGGTACTTATTTATTATCAAAATAATTTCAACTATAAAATCGCTTCTTGGGAATGTTATGCCAATTAAAGGTTCAAGTTAAGCCTAATACACAAGTGATATCAATCAACCTAAAAGTCTAATCTTTTTTATAATTGAATGCATTACTATGTATTTTTGCATTATAACTTATTCAATATCAAATTTGGGGTTATTTTATAATTGCATCTCAATAAGTTTTCTTTTACTTTTGAATGAAATAAGGAATCAGTAATTAAATGGAGCTTTTCTAGGCAAAAAAGAAATGAAAAGCAAGGTGACAAGATTCTCCAAAACCTTGTTAATAGCCAAGGTATTCTTCAAAATCTAATAAGGTAGATTCTGTATAGCTTTGCACAATGTCAAACATTGTTATTATTTTATTAAGTTATAAATGGCAATATGGATGTAACCTTAGCTATTTTATAGCTTATTCTACCATTAGCTTAAGGTGTTACACACTAATCATAATACTCTCAAACACAACAAAAGATAGAAGTTATTTAAAATGCATACAAAGCGTTATGATAAAATTTCAAATAGCATTTGTTTACATATTACTTTCATTTTATTGCATCCAAAATTATAATATAAGCATATAGTATATAAACAAAAATATAAAAACTTTTAAATCCTTCATTTAAGAAACTATCAAAATAGACTTGGGCATGCTCATGTATCTAAAATCACAAATAAAGAATATTTTAAAAAATATAAAGTTCTAAAAAGGCTATCGTTATAGACATCAAAAATATCAAAATAAAAATGATCAAAAGAATAATAGCATTATAAATAAAGATGTGAGAAAAATGGGATTTGAAAGGAAAATATAGAGTCTTGCCTTTGAAACTAAAATAATTAAACATCTACTCATCTTCTAATTTAAAAGATTCACAATAATTAACACAAGAAATTTCAAGCATCTCTAAATAGAAAATTACAAAGTAGTTACAATTAACTATTGAACATCCAAACCATCTCACTCCTAACTTCAAATAGTCTGGTTTAGAATTGAATTAGTAGTTGTCACCAATTCTAACCAATGTTAGATGTTGAACTTTAATATTAACAAGTTTTAGTTAATTAAGTGATACTATTCATATGGGCACTTGCCTATAATGGAATGCAACTATCGAAACATGATTGTTTTCCATTGTTAAGGCCACGGTTGGCTAATATGAAAGTAACCTTGGGGAAAAAGAAATCTATAAATAATCAAGAGATTAATATTAGAGAAAATGAATAACATATAATTTTGAAAATTTTGTAAGCATTTTGAAATATAAATATACTTAAGAAATGTTAGTATGATCTTAATACCCCTTAGACTCATAAACTTAATGACAAAAGTTGTAATTATAATATCGAGAAAAAGTCACATGATTCAATGAGGTGTCATGAAGCTTGGTAAAAAAGAAATAGGTTTAAAGAAGTTGAACCATGATTATTTTCCATTGTTAAGATCAAGGTTGGTCAATATTAAATTAATCTTAAAAACAAGATTTATGAATAATAAAAAATTAATATTTGATAAGATAAATAATATCTAATTTTGATGATTTTAAAATATAATTATACTTAAGAATATTAACATGACTCTAATACCCTTGAACTCACAACTCAATGATAGGTGTCAATTGCAACATAGAGACATGCGAGTCAATGAGAAATCATAAAACTTAATAAAAAAAATGATGAAAAGGTTGAACCAAAATTATAATCAAGTTAGATAAGAAAATGTTTAAGAAAAACTTTTTGAGTACTTGAAATATCTGTAATGAGAGACAAAAACTTTATTGCAATCCTTAAAAAAAGAATATTTAAGAAGATATTTTTTGAAAAATATGCAAAAACAATAGGTAAACATGCAAGAATTACATCACTTGTTGACAAAAAGATAGAAATCATATTCCATTTGTTGTGTAGCTACCAGATTAGGACAATAAAACCTGATAGAATTCTTATGGGTGCCAAACCGACGAAACATTTGAGGCTAGATTCATCTATTTAATACAAAAAATAGAAATCACTTTCCATCTCTTTCTTATGGCTATTTTTAAAAGGATTTTTTTAATCCCTAAAATACAAAAAAAGTTCGCCACAGCTGTTCATACAAATAATTTTTCAAAAAACAAATACTTTTAAAACATTTTTAAAAGACATTTTAAACAACAATTCATACAATTAAATATAATGGTAGTACACATTGGATAGCCTTCTACCCTTAGCTCGACCTGTAGCAAGCTAAACCCAGCACTTGCACTTAATAGTAACCCAAAGCATCTCAAGCATATCTACGACTTATTAATCAATGTGTTTCTAAAAAATCTTATATTATTTATAATTCTAATAATTATTATACTTTTATTTTATTTATTTTTAAAAATTAAAGTATTTTTAATAATACACCTTAATTACAATTCATGTTATTATTTTCAAATTTCAAGTTCTAATTTTGTGCCTTGTTTAATATATTTATTATTAAACATTTTGATAAAACTAAAATGTTTTAAAATATTATTTATATAAAAATTTCTTTTTGTCATGCTAGTTTTTAATTTTTACATTGAAAAATAATTATTAGATAAATAATTAATTTTTTTAAAAAAAATACTCTTATAAAACAAATTTAAAAATGATAAATCAAATAAAGTCCTCATATTCGGGCGAAACAAACTGAGAACTTCTTTGGCATGACCGGGAATTGGGCAAACTAGTGATACCGGAAACCGCAAATCCAGTAATCCATTCACCACCCACACAACCCCAGTGTTTTTTTAGCAAAAACGAAATCGACGAACGTAATTAAATCCTTCCAAATTTCCATAAAAAATCATAAATATTTCAAAACAGGTCAATCTGTACTAGTTATCCTTCTAAATAAAGAGCCGAAAAATTGAAGCTCATGACGACCATTAATGGCGATGCATATTTCAAGATAATTAAAGAGAAGGGTGATTAAACTCACGATGACTTCCGCGATGACACGTGGCTGGCGCAGGGGGCGTAGAAGAAAGGCCAAAACTCGGGTGAGGACGACGACGAGGCAGATCTGGAGAATGGCGAGAGGCAAGGCGTAATCGAGCGGGTTCTCGCCCTGGAATACCCCGTTCGACGTGGGCTTCATCGGCGGCGTACAAGCCGTGGTTGCCATCTCGCCCGCAACTGCTCGCGATTCTGCACGATTGAAGAAACAGATTGCAATCATTCAAAGAACCTAATTTCATTCATTCATTCTGAAAACAGAATGCAAAGCCTTTTTTGTACAAAGGCATCCAGGACTATACGAAAAGAACCTCGCAAAGCAAAAAATTTGGCCTGAGTCAATCCGGCCGATTTAAAAATGGTCTTGGTCTTGGGCTCTTTTTTCGCTTCGCTAGGTTTCCATGAGAAAGGGGACGAATGGAAGAAGCGAGGCAGAACATCGAAGACGGATTACTTGCGCGCTGATTACCCATCCGCTACAGCACGGCACGTGGCGTTTTTTTTTTTAATTTGAAATTTGAGGAAAATGCCTAAAAGTTATTGCGGGATATGAATTTGTATTGGCTGATCGAACTTCAACATAGATGAAATACATCGAAGTATTTCGAACAAGCGTGAAAAAGTAACAAAGCCGTTTTTAAATATTAATAAATTTTAAATATTGAAATATTTGAGCTAAATTTTAGATTTTAGGTTCAATATAACAAATTATAGTTGTTCCAACTATAAAACAAAATTTACTATTGAGGGCTCAAAGCGAGATGCCACACAGGTGAATCATTAGTACATAAAAGAATGATTTTATCATCATCAAATAAGTCATATATGGCTTAAGATTCAACAAGAATTAATATCATCTCCAATTATGAATTTTTTTCAATGAGCATGATGAAAATGTTGTTGATGGGTATGCCTTCATTCATCTTTTTCCCCTTTGTTTATAGAGAATTAGATAGAATATTTTATTATAAAAATATACATTATTTAAATCTCATATAATACATCAAGTTTAACTAGACATTAATTACCACAAAAAATCTATGCACATAGAGGGCGCTCATCCACGTGTATAGGTGCTATTATACATACACAAACTACTCGTTGACTACAAGGTGTACCTTTTGCCATGTAAACCACATGAGTTGATATGTGTAAGCAACTGGCACACATGATGCTTGTGCATTATAGGTGTGCTTATTGTGACACGTGTGTGATAATGGGTATTGTCTGCATTTCTTATCACCCCTCACATGATTACATGCCTTGTCATGTGATCTACATTTTGATGCTTGCTTGTTGCTACTCCTACAATATTGTTCAATACATGATTGTGTGCACAGTGGTGTTGCATGTGTGCTATTTAGTAAATGTTTGACATATATTTTTATTTAAGCCTTCTTCAAATATGAATTATTTAATAATTAAACAAATCTATAATTGAGATTCCAATCAATTAATTACTTTACTAATATACTTAATAGTTTGTCAACTCTTGGTAAGAATTTTAATAATCATAAATTGGTATGAAAAAATATATGAAGCATGCCTAAAGAGTGGGATGCCAAGATGATAATGTCATGGTAACTAAAGATTTTTGCACCTGCTCATTTGGTATGGTTATGAGTTCACTTATAAACCATGATAAAAAGATGAAAATGTGAGAAACATTCAAAGAATTTGACTTTAAGTGAAAGAAAAATGCCTTAAAAAGGCCTCATACTCACTAGCTACATCAGAGGTTGCCAAAGAACATAGATAAACATAGTAAAGAATATTCCTACATTATAAAGAGACTTAGTCATCCACAATCAAAATGTAAAATAAGAAAAGAAAAATTATGTTTCTTTTGCTTAAAAAAGGAATGTTCAAAAGAAGAAGGATAAGAATGGCATAATCTTTTACAGTTAGAAATAATCCCAAAAACATCAAGTCAGAATGTCTTTATAAGGATGACAAAGTGAAGAAAACATAAGAAAAAGTGATGTGGTAATCTTGATTGCCTCAAAAGAATAAGATGATTTATAAATCACAGAAAGTGATAAGGAAGCAAACTTATGCCTAATGACCCAAGAAGACAATATCAACTATGAAAAAGTATATTAACAAAAACTGTTATAATGAATTAAAAGTATTATGGAGTTGACTCTTAACCATTATATTTTTTTATGATAATAAATCTTAAGTATTTCTAATTAATTTAATAGAGTGAGTTTTCATATTTTAAGTAGATGATGTATTTGTTCATAAGATAAATTAAAGAAGAAGACAAATGTGAGATCCTATAAAGATCATCTTAGTTAAAGTGATAGACTATCAATTGATACATTTTGATTTTCTTTTTAGATATTTTAATTTTATTTTTTATTAGAATATTAAGTTTGATTGAAATTATTTCTTTAAGATAAAAAATAACATTTAAATTAATCATTTTAAAAAAATATTTATGTTTTTAATATCTTTTGATCAATACATTTTGATCATCTTAAGAATCATCTTTCTGACATTTTTAAAAATAATTTTAATAATAATTAATTAAATTAAAAAAGAAATAACAAGAAAACAAATTCTACTTTGATCTAAACTATCCTAACTAATTTCTTGTTAAGAAATTAATTCGAAACCCATTCACTACAATAAATAGGTCAGGGAATCACTCCTGAACCCAAATGCAAGTGTATCAAATCAAGGCATTAATCCAACACTCATTAATTTCATAAGGTACTGGTAAAGCAGCATTTGTTAATTCAAATGTTACTGGTAGAAAGCATCCTTTAATATCATATGTTACTGTAGGTAAACCCAACATTAAGGTACTTCCAAAGCACAAGAAAAGTCTTATAAGGAGAAAAATAATTTACAAAAAGACTATGTAGGACTAAAACATAAAGCTTTTTCCACGTGACTAATTTTCAAACTGTAGAAGTGACGTAAACCTTCCAATCACATAATTTCATGATCAAATGATCATTGTCTTATCTGTCTTCTTTTAAGTGCTAATTCCTTAAACCATCTGATCAGGCAATTTTGCAATCGCATGATAGAAATTTAATCGACACATAAAGTTAAATCTAGTTGATATATCATGATTCAAATCTAACAATCAAGATCAAATCTAAATTTCTAACTAGCGATCTTTAATCACAATTACTTGATCGTGTAGTTTTCATAATCAAATGGTTGAAGAATGTTCTAATCATCCAGCTCCTATGCAACAACAATTTTAGCCATTATATGATCCATTAGAAATTTATTTAAATAATTTTTTTAATTTAAAAATAGTCTTTTGTAAAAGCAGTAACGACTAATTGGTTAGTTTGGTTAGTACTTTTAATTATTAGAAAATATCTATAAAAAGGAGAATTCTTGAACAAAGTTGATTGATAAAATTTTAACCAAAATTTTGAAGAAACATTTTCAAATGATGACATGAAAGCCTTTAGTAGTTAGTGCTCATCATAGCCTTCCTATGCAGCGTCCTTCTTTATTGAAATTTGAATTCATTTGTCTTTTTTAAACTAGCTAAGATCTCATTTTCTTATTTTTCAATTAATCAAAATAAATTACTTGTACCTTACTAAACATTTCATTTAACATAGAAAATAGTTTATATGGATATTTATCATTATTTTCCTTTCTTATTTTTGTTAATCTAACTTGTTTCTATGGCCATTGTTACTATTATTTTTGTGTATTATTATTATGAGGGTTTAACCTACCCATCTCTTATTGAAAGGTTTATATAGATTTTCTTTTGTACCTAGTTTTTATCGTGGTGAACGTAGGCTTGATTTTAAGCTAAATCACCTAAAAATCACTCGTGTATGCTTTTAAATTTTTGTTGTTATTTTTATTTCAAAATTATCCTTAAAATATATTGTTAAATAAAAAAATGTATTTTAAAAAATTAAAATTTATATAAAATCACTTTTAGAGATATACTTAAGTTTAAAAAAATTATTATTATATATATTTTTTAAACTATTTTTTATGAAATATAATTTTTTTATAATAATTCATCTCTCTCTTATTGAATCACATTTCAATTGATATCAAAACATGGCCTCTTTCTAAAGAGAATAAATTCTTTGGGATAATATGACTCAAATTAATATTTTAGAAAGTTAGGAAAAGTTTGTCTTCGATAGGCCACCATGTTTTTGTGGTAATTTTATATTTTTATTGAAAGTTTAGGATGATTAGTCATTTTAAATTTATTGATAAAGAAATGTGTGAATTAATACAAACTCCATTTGAGTTTTTCACTAAGAAAGATTCCTAATGTACTTCTGTATCTAAATCTTTTGAAGAAATAAAAAAAATAAAAAGCATAAAATTCAATTAAATGATAGGGTCATAAATGTTCTACATTATGTCTTGATTGCTATCAAAGTTAATAAAATTGTGAATTTAAAAATGGCTTATGTAATTTGACATAAATTAAACGTAACATATAAAGGTACCTTTTTTAGTTATGAAAGATAAAATAAACATGATGATACATTACTTTGAGTTGTTTAAGATTTCATCAAATGAGTTAATCAAACACATGTTTATAAGATTTACTAATTTTACTAATAAGATTGCTAGTATGAGAAAACTAATTTCTATAAGTGAATAAGTAAATAGAATACTCAAAAACTTACCAAAAGACTGTGATCCATTGATCACTTTCATCAAGATAACTAAAAATATTTTTATTATGACATTAAAAGATTTTATGGATGAAATTATGACTAATGAGCTAGAAATAGAGAGGAAAAAAGAAAAAGAATTAATTGAGAAGATAAAATAAAGTTGAAGGAGCAAATAATAACATTAATGATGGAGGAAGACACTTTAAAAGAAAACTTTACTAATGATGATGGTATTAGTTTGAACTCTAAAAATTTATCTAAAGTTTTTAGTATTATAAAAAAAATATAAAAATCAAAAGTCCAAGAGAATAGCAAGAAAGAAAAAAGAGATTATTTTTCATGAATATGAAAAATTAGTACAAATCAGACCAACATATCCTATGATATAAGAAAGCGTTGAAAATGAAAAGAACAAGATGAAGAAAAGTAAGAAAAAGAAGATGAAGAAAGCATTGAAAGTATCTTGGAGTGATTTAGAAGAGACATATACTGGTGAAGTGGAAGACAACAACGAAGGGTTCTTTTGCGTGAAGGTGAGAGAAGAAGAGGAAGAAGGAGAGAGTGCATCCTTAAGTGAGAAAGAGATAAATTATTCAAATAAAAAATTAGCCAAATAGTTGCCTTATGTTTACAAAAAGTATGAAAATTAAAGTAAAAAATTTTAAAAATTAAAAGAATAATATTATGAATATGTAAGTCTTTATGATCAAATTAAAAATAAGGTTGATACTTATTTAGTAAATATAAAATGGAGTAATGATAATTTAGTATAAAACTTTAATGAGCATATATCCTTAGTTAGTGGATTCAATTATTTTAAATCTTTGTATATTATATGCTCACTTTCAAAAGAAAAACAAATTAGTAGAGAAATCATTATTATAAATAGATTTCATATGCATAGGTTTAATGGCAATGTTAATATCTTACATGGTTATGATAATAAATTTCCATGCTATTATTGCATGCTTCTTAATCACACTTCATATATATATATAGGATTAGAAATAATTTTCATTCAAAAATTTCTTCTTATGCATGGGTAGTGAAGAAAAAAAGTAACTTAATTGCTCTTAACTATGCTACACCAAAATAGTTTAGATTCTTAAATTTAACAATTAGTTTTTAAGTGCAGTCATGTCTTCTTTTCTATGCCAAAGAAGTCATGTGATTTTTAGATAGTGGGCATTTAAGATACATGATAGGAAATATCAAGATATTTGAACAAGTAAAGGCTTATGATAGAAGAAAAGCTATGCTTAGTGACAATTCAAAGAAATCTCTAAAAGAAATATGGACTGTTAGAAACTCTATATTTTTTATTACTAAAGTTTTTTTATTTAAGACTTAAAAATATAATTTACTCAATATTAATCAACTTTGTCATAATAGTTTTAGTATTTCAATTGATATAATTTCATGCAAAATTGGTAAAAATGAATATGGTAGTAATTGTTATACCTAGGAGAAATAATACCTATTTAATTGATTTAAAAATCATAAATAATTCTCAAATAAAATATTTTACAACAATGTTAGTTATACAAACTTATGGCATAAGAGATTTATTCACGCTAGTATACGTACATTAAGAAAAATAATTAAAAATAACTTAGCAAGAGATTCAATCAAATTAAATTTTGTAGATAATGTTGTTTGTGGATTTTGTAATTCAGAAAAAGTAATAAAATCAAGTTTTAAAACCAAGAAGGATGTAACCACTAAAAAGATTTTGGAAATTTTAAACATACTTTTTTGGACCTAGACATCTGACAAGCTTCGAAAGTAAAAATGTGGATTAGTTATAGTGGATGACTATTCTAGGTATACGTAGATCATTTTCTTAAGAAAAAAATATGAATCATGTAATTAATTACAAATATTGATAATTAACTTATAAAATGAGCTGTCATAACTTAATTATAATTAAAAATGATAATAGAAAATAATTTAAAAATGAGAAATTCATTTAGTATTATAATAATAATAATATTTCTTACATATTTTTGATACATAAAACTCTACAACAAAATGTAGTAAAGAGAAGAAATAAAATATTATTATGCTTAAATAAAAGTATGTTGAATGAATGATACACTAAAATGCTTTAGGATAGAAGCTATGTTTATAATTTATTATATTTCAAATAGGATACTTTCTAGGCCATAATTAAACAAATTATCATATGAATAGATATTTGATAAAAAAACTAAAGATTACTTATTTACATGTATTTTGTAATAGATGTTACATTCAAAATAATGGGAAGACATAATTAATAATTGGTCTAAAATTAGATGTACAAATCTTCTTAAGATACTCATTTAATAGTAAAACTTATAGAGTTGACAACAAAACTACTAACTAAATAAAAAATTTGTACATATAAATTTTGATGAATCAGTTTCAACCAAACAAATTATGTAAACATAGATGATGAACAAATTAGATTTAAGAAATTTAGTTTAAAAGAGTGATGCAGGAGCATCTTGTGCTAGCTCGTAAACACCATCTACTAGCATCACATCAATCCCACTGAAACTCAAAGCCATACCTGAGCCAAATCTTATTTCACTTAGTCATCTTTATCAACCATAATAGTCAATTATAGAACTTTATTTTTTTATATAGTTATCTTTGTTATCTTTGCTTTGTTAATCCAAGCATATTTTATCGTAAAATATGTTACAATTACATTGGTTCTTGTGCGTGCTTCACCTGTTGTCGCTAGCGATCCATCATTACCAAGTTGTATACTGCTTCTGATTATTGTCACCTGCTTGCTCAACATCACCTAGTCACTCACCATCACCAAGCCACCCAATGCTTCCCGACCACCTAACATCACTTGGCCACCTATCAGTCACCCATGTCTTCTAGCTCATCCACATTGACAGCCTTACCACATCATCATTAACGTTCGATTATCATGTTACATGACTACATAATATTTCTATGTCAATCTTTATTAATGTATTTTTATATTTTATATTTAATGTGATTGACCCACTTAAAGTTATTGTCTTATAATTATAAAGATTTCATGTATTTTTTATTAATGTTATAGAATTCTAAGGATATCTTTTGGATTCTTAGGTTACGTAACTCTAATATTCTCTTTCTTTATATCCATTTAAAGTTAATATCTTAAAATTCTAAAGTTTTTTTTAGATTCTCAAGTAATTTAACTCCAAAATTTATCTTTGTTCATATTGACTTCATATCTTTTCCAAGCTTATATGTTCCTAAGGTGCATTTAATTCTCCTTTTTTATATGTAATTATTGAGCTCTTCTTCATCTATAAATAGAGAGACTCCTTGATTATAATATTATTATTGATGAATAAAACTTCTCTTATTTTTGTACTTCCATCTTTGTAGATAAATAATGTGCATCCAACTCTAGTTATAAAGATTTTAACTTTCCTTTTGTGAGAGATAAGGATCAAAGGTGAGAGATATTCCATCAAGAGAATCATAACAAAACAATTTTCTATTCTTCTAACACCTTCAAGTCTTCACATGCATTTTCATTCTCTCTACTAAACCACCAAGTCACCACCCTCCTCAATAAGGTCTCAAATCTTAACCTATGATCTTATTACCCATTCAACTAAGA
The DNA here is from genome assembly GCA_023846275.1 of Vanilla planifolia. Lineage (NCBI taxonomy): Eukaryota > Viridiplantae > Streptophyta > Magnoliopsida > Asparagales > Orchidaceae > Vanilla > Vanilla planifolia. The sequence goes on from CM043870.1 coordinate 24,167,521, forward strand.
TTTCTCACTAACCCAAACCTCCACCTCATCTTTCTTTTCAATCTTTAGTGCTTTACATGCCAACACCAAAGAAAACTATAAGCCATTATCACCAAAAAGGTGTACTCTTTTTATAACTTTTATTTTTTATGTAGTAATCTAAAATTTGGATTACCCTTTCTTCTGTTACTATATTTTACATAGAGTTTGTCTTAAATTTTATATTTTATATGTGTGAAATTTGATGTTAAAAAATTGTGCAGTAAGACTTTATGCTTAAGGCTCAACATGTTACAACCTACTTCACTTAATAAGTTATATTACAACTTTGGATACTATTCTTTAAATAATTCTAAAATATAATTCATATTATCTTACCTTAAGTAGTGTATGACATCTCTAGTACTGTAAGCTCCAAATTAGACCTTAATAGAAGTTCAGTTTATCTTACATCAACTTTGGTATCAAAGATCATTGTTTTCTATTTAATATAAAAAATATTTCTTTTTTTCTTAGTGTATCTACAAAAAACTCTTAGCTGATTTTTGATAAACATTGTCTCAATAGGTGATATGACTCTCCACTATCTTTCTTGAGAATCATTTGGTTTTTTCTAGAAGGTGGTTTGACATAAGGGGAACCTTGATTTCTCACTATTTTCTTGGAAGCGCACACTATCTCAGCTTTTGTGGTCTATAACTACAGTCACTTTACTTTCATAATTTTTTTAAAAAATATAAAATAAAAAATAATATCTTATGTTATTTTCTTTTCTTGATATCTATCTTTGTGTCAACCTTTTGTATAATTATAAGGTTTGATAGGTCATATCAAATGACAAATCAAAGTTAAGAATCATGCAAAACCAAGGAAAAAATTTAAACTACGATAGCTCGATTAATATCCTAACTCATACGTATGGTTAGACAATCCTCTTAACCAACAACATGAACCAAATCTTAAAAGAGAAAAGAATAATAAAAGAATTCCCACTAGAAAAAGAAAATCTTATGAGACATAAACCATAGAAGACATTATGATCATTCTAATAAATCTGACTAAAATATCCTTGGAAGAAATCATGATCATAGAAAAAGAAATAAATCTTCTAAGGAGTTAGACCAAAATGATGATCTAAATATGTTTAATAAGAAGGAAAGTCCTAAGAGATATCAAGAGAGAGTATACCCCTAATATAAAATTTAATGTCTTAATTTCTTGTGTTAGTTTTGATCCTAAGGTTTACATAGATTAGTAAACTAGTATAGATGATTATTTTGATTGGTACCAAATGAGTGAGCAAAGAAAGTATCAATTTATTAAGACTAAACTCACTAGTACTATCCTTCAGTTTCTTAGAAACTTAAAGTAATAATTTACTACCAATGAGGAAGAGGTACCCCAAACTTGGAGAAATCTTAAGGATAAGTTATATAATAATTTTATTTTAATCACCTATAATGATAAAGTATTAGATAAATAACAAAGGCTTTCTAATATGATAGATATATTAAAGAGTATATTAACAAATTAGGATTATAAACTTAAGTACAATATAGTTGAATCTGAGTGTGTAGTAATCTCTTATTTTAAGATAAATTTAAAGAAATACATAAAAAGTCAGCTTAATTGGAGAAATAGTATTATCTTAGAGAAAGTCCATCACATAGTTAGAAATATACAAAATAATAAAACTTTTTATTTAAAGAGAAATGAATAGCCAGCCTCTCTAACGTCCTAAATGATCATTTCTCAATCCACTTATACTCACACTTCATCTAACTCCTCCACCATAGTTTTTAAATCTCCTAAAATTATATTATTATCCACTTCTTCAAGCCAATCCACTAAGTTATAAATAACCTAATCTAGAATTATCTTTTTATAAGTATCATGAAGAGGCACATGTAGCCATTAACTATCTAAAGAGAGTTATGAATTTAAACCTAAAGAGTGATAATGAACAAAAAGAATTAGAAGGAAAAGAAAACATAATGCCAATGAGGCTGCTAACAAATAAGAGCTTTAATGAAACACCCAAATCCCTACTCTATGTCATGGATATATAAAACCTCTATACATATTAAGCAAGCAATAACATTTTATGTGATGTCATACCTATATAAAAAGGTCAACTTATCTTACGAAGATCACAACTTTTTGATAGGGGCATGACTATTGAAGATAAGACTAAAATGTTTTATTTTGTTCATGAAGAAAAGATCATCACATTACACACTAACTCATCTCATGAAAAATCTCAAGAACTTAAACTTATAGATCTATATAAAAATTTTAAGCCCAAGGATTAAAAAAAAGAAAAAAAATTTGAACTTAATCACACTATCCCAAGTTAGGAAGCCCTTGATCAAAGACACTTAGTTTGGCTTCTTACAATTAAAGAATTAGTCATCACCTTACCAAACTCATTATTTACTATACAAATCTTATGAAATAAATTTTTTGGTATTTTATAGATGATTTACCTAACACTTTATCTCAAAAATGAGACATGCCAACACCTTACCAGATCCATCACTTATTATACAAGCTTTATTAAATAATTTTTTAATATTTTTTAGATGATTTATCTAACACTCTACCTCTTATATGAAATATATAACATATGATTAATCTAGTTCCTAGAGTAAGCCTATCCAACCTTCCTTCTAAGAAGTTGAAGATAAAGGCTTATACTTGCACATTAGGTAGTAAGCCTACTTGAAAAGGGATTTATCCAAGAAACTATTAGTCCCTAAGTTGTCTCAATACTTTTAGCAACCAAAAACAATGCAACATAAATGATGTGTGTCAATAGTTAGGCAATTAACAAAATCACAATAAAACATAGGTTTCTTATTTCTCATTTAGATGACCTCTTAGATCAGATGTTAGGTGCCACCATTTGTTTGAAGATAAACTTAAATTGTGGTTACCACCAAGTAAAGATTAAGATGATAGATGAATAAAAGATAATATTTAAAACTAAGGATGATTTATATGAATGATTAATGATGTCATTTTGGTTATCAAACTCACTAGGTACATTCATGATATTTATGATATAGATTTTAAAATAATGCTTGAGATAATTTATTGTTGTTTATTTTGATGATATTTTGGTCAATAAAAAAAACTTTGAGGATCATTTAGACCATTTATATAAATTATGTTGCACTCTTAAAAAAGAACACTTATTTTTCATTCTAAAGAAATGAAAATTCTTCACAAACGAGGTTACCTTTTTAAGGTACATAATTTCTTCTAAAGGGTTGTTTGTCAACCCAAGCAAAGTCAAAGTAATAATGGAGTGACTTACTCCAAAAACAATTCATGACATTAGAAGCTTCCTGGTGTGGCTACCTTTTATCAATGATTCATTAAAGGCTTTAGTACTATTTTTGTATTGATTACTAATTGTACTAAGTTTAGTAAATTTACTTGGACCAAATCTATAGATCTTGCATTTGAAAAATTAAAATAAGCTATGACTAGAAAACATGTTCTATAACTACCAAAATATTCTACTACATTTGAGGTTGTATGCAATGCATTAAGAGTAGAGATAGGTGGTATCCTTAAACAAGGTAAACATTCTATTACCTTCTTTGGTGAAAAACGTAATGATGCTAGAAAAAAATATTCTACATATAAAATGAAACTATGTGTCATTGTTCAATCTTTCAGACAATAGAGATATTACTTGTCCAAAGACTTTTTCTTATATTCTAAACATGAGATGCTTAGAATCATAAATTCACAACAAGACCTTAGTCATAAGCATGCCAAATGATTCAAGTACATCCAAGAGTATACATTTGTTGTTAAACATAAGTTTGTCTTAGAAAAAAAAGTAGTTGATGTACTCAATTAGCCTGTTCACTGATTGACAATTTTGTCTCTAAAGATGCTAGATTTGGACTAAATTAAAAAACCAATATCCCAACTTTCCTAACTTTGAGCTAATTTATCAAGAAATCAAATCAACTCTAAACTTTGTATCTAGAGATTTGTAACTCAAAGATAAATACTTATTTAAAAATAATATGGTTTGTATCCCAAATTCATCAATTAGAAATGTTTTTGTCTAGGAAATACATGTTAGAGGATTATCTGATAATTTTTAGAGATGTAAGACTCTTAGAGATATTACAAAGAGATTTTATTATCTTAAAATGACATGTCATTTCCATCTATTGTAGTATAACGTCAAATATGCATAACTGTAAAATCTCTAAATGTACGATAAGAATCTTACATTCTACTACTTATACCTTACAAGTAATAAGGCACAAATGTATGGATTTTATATTTAGATTACCTAAGGCCACTTCTAAGCATGACTCTATCCTTGTGGTCATTGCTTGTTTCTCTAAAATGACTCATTTTTTCCCTTGTTGTAAGACCTCGCATGCTACCTATGTAGCCAAGATTTTTTTTATGAAACATTTAAATTGCATACTATCCTAATGGCTATAGTATCCAATTAAGACATATGATTTACTAGTTATGTTTGGAAGATTTTATGGTATTTACTAGGGACCAAGCTAAAATTTCTTCAGCATATGATTCATATATAGATGGACAAACAGAAGTAATAAATAGTAGTCTAAGAAATCTTCTTGTTAACTTGATAATAGAATAAGCTAACTTTGAGATCAACTACTATAATGACAAAAATTTATATACAATAATTCTACGAATCGTAGTACTATTTTAAGTCCCTTCAAAATTATTCATAGTAATAAGCTTAAATCTCTTATTGATCTTATTTCTTTTTAGTGGACCTTTGGACTTTTGGACTTCTACTTTTACTTCATTCTTTGCTTCTTATATCTCTTCATTACATAAGCTAATATCTAAAAACATTAATCTAAATAATGAAATATATAAGAAACTAACAGATGCTCATAATAAGGTTAAAAAAGTTTATGAAGAAGATTATTATATTAGACTTAGGTTAGAATAATTTCTTCTTAGAGTTTCCAAGAAATTACAAACATGTGTTGTTGAAGCTTTTAGAATTATTTAAAAATTAGGAACTAATATATTTTTGTTAAATTTTCTAAAAGAGTAGGATTAATGCAACCTTTAATGTTAAGGATTTAGTCCCATACAAGGCAACACATCTAATAACTAGTGAGCTATTTGAGTTTAATTTTCTCATGTTTAGCAAACTCATTCTCATAATTACATTAGCCCAAAGAGTAAGGACAATGTAGAGAAAATTTTAGGTCATGAGATAATTTTAATTAAAGATTATATACTTAAAATAATTTTGTTTATTGAAAGGGCAACCCTTTGACCAAGAACTCTTGGCTTATCTATAATGACTTATACCATATCATGTCACACCTATTGGAGCACTATTGTACCCAACACCCTGATACCATCAAGCTAAACTCTCCCTGACATAGAGAGGATGATGCAGAAGCATCTTTTTTTAGCCCTATAATACACACCCACTTGCATTGCACCAGTCTCATTCAAATTTAAAGCTTTACTTGAGTTGAATCGTATTTTGTTTAATGATCTTTGTCATCTATAGGGGTTGAATATAATACTATTTTATTTCTTATGGTTATCTTTATTATTTTTGCTCTATTTATCCAAGCATATTTTGTAGTAAAATAGATCATCATCAACCTCAATTCTTGTGTATGCTTTGCTTGCTATCGCGAATCATCTATCATCACCTAGTCGTATGCTGCTCCCAATCATTGTCACCTGGTTGCTTAGCATCATTTGGTTGCTCACCATTACTAGGCTGCCTGATGCTTCCAATGTCTCAACATTGCCTAGCTACTTATTAACCACCTACTCTTTGGTCATCTCCAATCATCATCTGTGTCATCCATTATTAGCATCTTAATTACATAGTTATTGATGTTCAGTCATTATGTTGCATGGTTGCATAATTTTTCTTATGTCATTATATTTTCATGTATTTTTATATTTTATATTTAATGTGGTTGATCCATATTAAGTTAATGTCTATGAATTCTAATGATTTTATATATTTTTATATTTTGTATTTAATGTTGGTGACTCATTTTGAGTTAATGATTTGAAATTTTAAAGATCACTTTTAGATTCCTAAGTAATTTAACTCCAAAATTATCTTTTCTCATCCTTACTTGGAGTTAATATCTTAAAATTTTAAAGATATTTTTTCCAAGTAATTTAACTCTAAAATTATCTTTTCCCATTCTGATTTTTCATTTTTCCCACATTTATATGTTCTTAAAGTTCATTTAATTTTTTTTTCTCATTTATAGTTGTTGTTGAGCTCTCCATTTTTAAATCAGAGAGGCTCCCTCATCATAATATTATTGTTGATGGATGAAATTTCTTTTATTTGTGTACTTCACCTTTGTAAATAAAAAGTGCATACCTAACTCTGATTAAAGATATTCTAACTTTCTCTCTCCTTATGAGAGATAAGGATAATTAGTGAGAGACCTTTCATTAAGAGAGTTAGTAATTAAACAAATTTTCTCTTCCTATAAGACTCTAAAGTCTTTACCCACCTTTTCATTCTCTTGACCAAATCACCAAACCACCACCCTCCTTAATAAGGCCCCAAATCTTTGCCTACCATATTATTATTCCTTTAACTAAGCTTTCCTATTAACCTAAACCTTTATCTTATCTCTTTTTTCCATCTTTAGGGCTTCATACCCCAACTTTAAGAAAATTATAAGCCATCAATAAAAAAAAGGTGTACTATTTATACAATTTTTATTTTTAAGCAGTAATCTAAAGTTAAAATTATTTTTTCTTCAATTAAAGTACTCCATATATAGTTTAACTTAAATTCTCTATTTTATATATGTGAAATTAGATGTAAGAAAAAATTGCTTAAGAGGATTTTATGCTTAATGCTTAATGTGTTGCAACTTACTCTACTTAATAATTCACGTTACAAATTTGGATGCTAATATTTCAATAATTCCAAAATATCACATACGTCACCTAATTCTAATTATTATATATATATATATATATATTAATATTTTTTAATAATCTATTGAGTATCTTTAGTATTTTAGGCTATAAATTAGACCATAGTAGGAGTTTAATTTATTTTATCTCATTGAGTTAAGTGAAATAAATAAGAAAAAGTAAATAGTTGAAGAAAATATAATTCCTAAAACCTTAAAATTTAATAAGTATTATCATAAAGATTAAGTAGTAGGTGAAATTATGGATAGTTTTAGAACTAAATCTTATAATAATAATTCTATCTTTGTAGCAAATGTCAAGCCAACCTCAATAAAAGATGTATTAAATAATGAATTTTAGTCAATAGTAATGAATGAAAAATAAAATTAATTTCAAAGAAATTATGTGTTAAAGTTAACTCTAAACCATTGGATAAAAGTGTATTTGTATCAAAATGGGTCTCTAAAAAAACTAAATGAAATTGAAATATAATTAATAATAAAATAAGATTAATTACAAGCATTATTATCAAATTAAAGGTATAGATGCTAAAAAAAGTTTTGCACCCATAACAAAACTTAAGATAATAAGAATTTTGTTAGCTTATGCTTGCTACAAGAACTTTTACTTATATCAAATGGATGTTGAAAGTGTATTTTTAAATAGTTATATAAATGAAAAAAATTTATGTATAACAACCATAGTATTTAAAGTTTATGATAAATTAGATAACATATGTAAATTAAATAATTCTTTATTTAGACTTAAAGAAGCACTTAAAGCATGGTATAATGGACTATTTAGTTTTTAAGTTTTAAATGGTTTCACAAAAAGAAAAATAGATACCACATTACTTATTAAAAACAAAGGAAAAGATGAACTTATGTGACAAATATATATAGATGACATAGCGTTCGAAGCTAGCAATAAAAAATTGTATAAAGAATTTTTGGATTTAATGAAAAATGAATTTGGAATAAATTTAATAGGTGGGCTATCTTTCTTTTTAAGCCTTCAAATTAAACAAACTATAAATACAATTTGCTTATCACAGATAAAATATACTTTAGAATTATTAAAAAATATAGCATCATTAATGTCAAACCTAAAAAAACTTTGTGGCCACTAACACGCATTTAAATAAAGATGAAAAAATCAATAGATACTAAAATGTGCAATGGTCTAATTGGTTAACTTTCAAATCTTACAACAAGTAGGCCCAATATAATCTATAGTTTTTGTATTTGTGTTGCATTTTAAGGTTTTTTTTTTCCAAAAATCTCATTTAACATTAGTAAAACATATAATTAGATATAGTTGAAACAAGTAAATTAGGACTTTGGCATGCAAAAGCAGATCTAAATTTTCAATGAAGAGAATTCTCAAATGCATATTTTTTTGGAACAAGAAGATAAAAAGAACACAAGTAAAAATGGCAATTTCTAAGAAATTTTCTATTTTCATGTAGTAAGAAATAAAATTATATAGTATTATCTACTACAAAATCAAAATATATAGTTGTAAGTAATTTTTTTTAACACAAGTCTTATGAATTAGATAACAGTTAGGAGATGATGGTGCTACACTAAGACAAATTCTCATTTATTATGATAATTCTAGTACAATAAATTTAGTAAAAGTACAACTTCTCATTCCAAAGAAAAATATATAGATATTAGATATCATTTTATAAGAAAACATTTTGAACTTAATCATGTTTCATTAAAATTTGTGCCTATTAATGATCAATTGGTTAATATTTTGATAAAACCCTTAGGTTGTAAATAATTTATAAAACTTAGATTAAGTTTAGACGTGTTAAATCTATTCGAGTGACAACAAAAAGGAGAAGAAAAAAAAAAAATAGAATCATAAATTAAAGAGGAGCCCTGATCTAATCATAGTAAAAATATAAAGAGAATTTACTTTTAGTTTTTTGGTATAATCCTTTCATAAATGCTCACATTTTTATTAATTTTATTAGAGATTTTATTATTATTAAAAGAGAGATTATTGTGGTGTTGACTCTTAGCTATAATATTTTATTTGATGATAACAAATTCTAAGTATTTCTAATAAATTTGGTTGAATAAATTTTCATATTTTAGATAATTGATGTGTGCATTCATAAGAAAAATTGAAAAAGAAGATGAGTAAATATCAAATCTAATAAATATCACATCGGTTAGAATGGTAGACTATCAAGAGATATATTTTTATTTTACTTTTTATTAGATTTTTAGGCTTGATTGAAATTATTTCTTCAAGTAAAAAAATTAAATTTCATTAAAATTAATAAATTTAGAAAAAATATTTAGACTTTTAATATTTTTTATCATCATACCTTGAGCATCTGAAGAATCATTTTTCCAATATCTTTGAAAATTTTATTTTATTAATGATTAATTAGATTTAAAAAATACAAAAAATCCAATTGTACTTCAACCTAAACAATCCTAACAAATATTGGGCAAGAAAATTAATCCCAAACTCGTTCACTATAGTAACCTGGTCAGGTCATCACTGTTGAACCTAGATAAGAGTGTAGGATCAGGGTGTTACTTCCAAACCTATTAATTTTATAAGTTAGTGACAAAAGTGGGTGACTAAATCCCAAACAAAGTAGGAGTCAACCAACCTAAAAAATAGACTAGTTACAAAGTGCAAGTAATGTCTTATAAAGAGGAAAATGAAGCCAAATAAACTATGTAGGATTAAAGCATTAAGTTTGTTTAGTGTAGTTAACTTTCAAATTGTGCGAGTGACTTACGAAGTTCGATCGTGCAACTTTGTGATCAAATGGCCTTCATCTCATCCCCTTTTTTTAATCACTAATTTCATCAACCATTCAATTATGCAATTTTATAATCACATGGTTCACTTCTGAGCATGAGTAAAGTTAAATCTAATTATCAGACCATGATTCAATTCTAATATTCTAGATTTAATACAAATTTCTAAATATTGCCCTTATAATACGAGTCATCAAATCATTTAGTTTCACAATGAAACAATCAATGATGGTTCTGATCATTCGACTTTTGTGTAAAGGCCATTTTAGCTGTTATATGAGCCGTTAGAATTTTTATTAAAATAATAATTTTTAAATAAAATATGTTTGGTGAAGAAAGCACTAATGACTAATTGGTTTGTTTGGCGAGTTCTTTTAACAATTAGAAAATATCTATAAATAAGAATATTCTTGAACAAGATTTTTTGATAAATGTTTTACAATAAATCTAAAGAAAACTATTGAAATCATAGCATTGAGGCCTTTAGTAGTCATTAGTCATCATCGCCTCCTTACTATGTGTCTTTCTTCATCAAACTCTAAATTTCTTTTTCTTCCTCAAGCCAACTATGCTCTTATTTTTAAATTGGCCAAATTAAATTACTTGTACCTTATTGAGAATATTATCAAGCATATGAATTAGTTTGTACAGATTTTAATCCTCATTTTTCTTTCTTTTTCTGCCAATCTCACTTTGTTGTAAGGTCATTGTAGCCTATTTTTTTTTCTTTGTTTTATTGTTGCGAGGTTTAAAGCTATCTATCTTTTGGCGAAAGGACTATATGAATTTTTTATGCTTAGTTTTTGTAGGGGATGGATGTAGGCTTGATTTATACCAAAGCACTTAAAAATCATTTATGTATACCATTAAACTTTTGTTTATCTTTCCATTTCACAATTTTCCAAAAAGTTATTATTAAATAAAAATTAACATACTTTAAAAGAAAATTTAAATTTGTAGAAAATCACTTTTAAAGATATACTCGAGTTTATTAAAACTTTAATGAATTTTCTTTTTAGAAATACAAATTTTATTTCTAGTAATTCATCCCCTTCTTGTTAAATCATATTTCAAACAAATTCTATTATAGATTTACTTATCAAATTTAAGAAGCTTAAGAAAAAACATTTAGCTTTGAAGAATGAATAGTATTTGTAAGAGCAAGAATTACTTGATTGCATCACGTGATTAGTTAAAAGTGAACTTGATGACTTTTAGGACTAAATGAACATTTGCAGAAAGAATGAAAATTTCAAATCTTATGTTGAAGATATAGTTTAAGAAAGAAAAATAATAATTGAGAAATAAATTATTTATTTGAAAAATGCAAATTCTGGTGTTGTACACAAATTTTCATATGTTTCACATATAAATGCATTAAAACATTTATTATAATTGTGAAATATTACATGCATTCCTTACTAGTGTTATATGTTATTATTGCAATCAAGCAGTATGTATATCTTATGCATATCACAGCAAAAGATCAACATATTCAATCAAACTATATTTACATGGATTCGAAAAAATGTGTTTTTTTTATAACGGTAAATCTATTCCAATTGAGCCAAAACTTGTTTGGGCACTAAAAATACAAAAAATAATTTTTCTTGTAAGCATGCCTGCATAGTGGGACCAATATAAGCAAATGGTACTTATATATATGTGTTCAAGGCATGTGATTAATGATACAAGGAAGTTTGTAATACCAGAACACAAAGATGGAGGTTTTCTAACACTTTTTGAAAACTTGTGCAATAAAGTAAAAGGAATTGAAAAAATAAGTACTTATAAAACTTATTTATGGATGGAATCTTTTCTGTTGATGGTAACAAGCATAATTTATTAAGAATCTGCTAATTATGTGATATATTTTAATGTAACTTTCCACAAACCATTTTTCTTAATTAATGAAAATGATCATGTTGTCTTTTTTTAGATTTTGAGTTAATAATATATAGATAAATTACTTAAATGACTCAAACCATAATAGCATATGCCTTAAAACTCAAATTTAGCCAACAAACTCATTGAACAAGAAATTAGAACATACAATTTAAATACTATCCATAATATACTAAAATTCAAATTAATGAGATGTTTGGCATCATTAGAATTTAAATTTGATAAGCTATGTTATGCATGCTAAAAAGAAAAACAAATTAAAGAAACATTCAAATCAACAAATGTAGTCATACAAACTAGACCTTTAGAACAAATATACATGGATTTATTTGAACTTATGCGAATCATTTGCCTAAGTAATAAAATAATATGACTAGTCATAAATGATATTATATAAGATTTACTTATTTTTTATTCTTAGCTAAAAAAAAAAAACTATTAAGACACCACTTAACTATATTTCTAATGAGATAGATGATCAAAGATTAAGCACAATAAAAATAGCATATAATGACACAATCTTAGAGGGGACTTAACTATAACACTATCAATTATATCATTCAAATCATAACTAGAATGATATCATAATAATAATAAATCATGAAATTAAGCAAGATCAAGTTTAATTAAACATGTATAATATTTTATAACATGATGATTATAAGCTAAACACCACTATAAAAATAAAGATCTAACTAAATCATATTACATATAACCATCTATCCACTCTTACTCGACTAGAGTATGATCCTCTAAAGTGAATATTGCCTCATCTCAAGATATCATTATTGCATCTCTTATGACATAATGTTAGTGAGAAAATAAACCTAACAGATAAATCTATTATGGTACAAATATAATCAATATCATTGAAGAAGATGTAGCTCCATAATGTAAGCCAATATTCTAGATAAATAGTAAGTACTAGTAAAACTATGATCATATAGTAGACCAAAGAAAATTGGTAAAGATAATAGCTAAAAAATCATAAGCATTGATTACATTCTAATTTTTTCATATTTAATTTGACCATAGGCTAGATTTTCCCTTGTTAATTATTCTCTAGATCAAATTGTAAATATAATGGCTTTAGCCAACATTCAATCAATATATGGGGCAACCTTATCGAGCCACTTAGCATAGAGTACAAATGTCCAAATATATGTATATGGGTAACCTTGCCCAAATAATATAATGATGTATCGTTTGTAATAGGGCAAGCTTGCCTTAAGGGTAATGTCTCAAGAAAATTATTTTAATCATATATTCTAAGATGTATATCCCAAACATATCAGAGTCCATATTTATGTATTTCTATGCTTTATTTTCATTTTATGTCATTTTTCATACCATAATAGAATAAAAGTATAGTAACTTGAGCTATATACATTCAAAGCCAAAGACATTTCATGCTATGCAATAAGAGTCACATAATAAGAAGACTAAATATACAAAATAATACTACTACATTACATTATAGTTAACAAAATTTATCTACCTAAATTTTAAACTTATATATTCCCTTTGCAACCATTACATTCTTTGATTTCATATAAAATTATGTGTATGTAATGTTAATATTTATCCTATATGTGACCTGTTTGGTAAGCAATTAAAATTAAATTAATTCTTTTTATAACCTTAATTTATTTCCTATAAAATCACCTAATCTTTCTGTAAGATCATCCAAAATTAAGAAATTTGTATTATGTTGTACTTGCACAATCCCATTATATTACCATGTGATCTTCTCTATTTTTCATTACTTTAACATGATTATTTGGTCCAATCAACAAATCTTACAATGCTACCATACTATAAGATAATAATGGCATACTGTACATTAGTATTTAAGCCTTATATTTTAGCATAGTTCTTATGTTTATGCAATCCATATAATCGTAGTGTATGATTTGAGGAATTCTTTAATGATCATACCATAAAATTAATCACATCATATTAAATGATGTTATTATTTTTTTATGCTGATGTTATCCCCATCATAGTGTGTGATAAGAACATCTATTTTTCGTTAAATCCTAAATAAAATGTACAATACAATACTTATATCAAGCTTTATGACTAACTCCTCATTATTATAATAACTATGCTCATTGTATTAGTATGATCCAAAAAATCATTTAGTACGAGTAACTCTAATAACCATAGCACAACTCTGTCAAAACTTCATTTTGTTGTAAAATGATATTATTGTCATTGTATGAAATGCTTTTGTGGTAAACAAGACACCATCTCCTACTTCTCTAACAAGCCAAACATTGCATAAAAAAATTAGTTTGGAACTTACCTTATCAATGATTTTATTCTCATGAACAAATGATGGAAGATGATATGCTAAAAATTATTTTAGCTCATAAAAAATAAAGAAGAGCTTAGGCTCAAGCAATATATTCATACAAGGGTCTACTTGAAGGTGCTATAGGTTTAGAATAAAAAATCATAGGATTGTCAAGCAATTAAGAACTTTCTCAAAAGCTAAGGACTTATATTGATTTTTAACATAAGGAATCTCAACCTAAGAAAAAATGGCTTGAATAACTCACGCCTAAGTACTTACATTGATGATGAAGTGATAAGGTACACAAATAAGTGGAATTTGTAGAATGTCAAATAAAAAATCATATGACCACATGCACAAATTAGAAATTTGTATGCAACTATTAAAACTTTTCATAAATATAAAATAAAACAACTAAGAACTTTTCTAGTGTTTTGATGCTCGTTGTTGATATTAGATAATGAGGTCGAGATCTCCCATTTCAAGCCTCATGGGCTCACCTTCCCAAGGCATCTTTCGAATCACACTATATGATTTTTGCACACAACATGCTTATATCACAAAAGCTTGGTGGTAACACTTCGTTACTTTATTTAAAAATTCATTACTTACAATATAATGAGCATCCTTATTTATAGATACCTCAAAGAGACAATAGTAATTTGCTAACCTAAGAATTTAAAAGAGTATTATAGAAAATTAAGGGACATATTTTTAGAATTCTAAATGTCATCATAAATTACAAAATAAATACATTAAATTTTGTTAAAAAGCTAACTTAAAAAGTTATAAAATTAATTAAGTTAAGTAGTTTTCAAACAACATATGTGCTTCTAGAGTAACACCAAACAACAAGGAGGCGGGTTGCTCGTGGCATGAATGACATGTAGGGAGAGACACATGATGCCTCAAATCTAGTTATCAAATCTAGAAATAAATTAATGTGTTGACGGGCTAACGGGTTGACTCACTTATTTTAGGTATGACGCATTCATGGATCAGGTCTATGGGTGTTGAAGGGTCAGCACGGGTCGAGCGGGATGCACGGTTTGGCCTGGGCTAGCGAGTTGATGCCATTGATGTTGATCATAGCTGATAGAGAGGGTAGCTACAGGTGAAAGGTCAATGTAGGTTGTAAAGGCATGTGAATTAATGTGGTTTATGGCAATGGAGTTGATCATGATGATACGATTATAAACAATAGTAGGAACAATCCAAACTCTAATTTTAGTCTTTTTTATGTCATTTTCAATAAAAATTTACACTAATAAAATAGCACTATTGAAGGGAGATATGTATTAAATGTGAAGTTGAAAATATCCAAAAGGTTACTAATAATTTTTTAAATGATAGAAATGAGACTGTAGAAGTAAACAACTTAACAAATCAAATAAAAATGTGTAATAAAGAAGGGTTAACTATAAATTGACCCCCATAATAGCAATGATAGTAAAGACTAATGAGATATAGAGAGGCCAATCTTAGCATGGCTCTGAGTCTAAATAAAACTAGTATATCTCCAAGTGGAACTGCTACTTGATGTATTAGATGCGCTGCATTAACAACTCTCCTTGGATAGTATAACAACTCAACCTTTGAATTTTCCTGCACCCAAAACTCATTAGAGCAACATAAGCTTCACTTAGACTTGGCTCTCCTTTACTCACTAGACTTATTTATATGTCACAACAAAGGCATGCTCAGTTTCAAATAAGTGCTTATTAATGAATTCTTTCAAGTGAGCTTGGTTAAGTTCATGTCGTTGACAATAATGTTGACAATGAAGATATTATTCTATGTTTTTTTGATCATTGTTGTTTGACGTTCAACCACTTATAAACACAAAAAGATTTTGAAGCACTACTATGAAATTTCTAATATTACATATCTAAGCTCCTTATTTTTTATTTTTTTGTAGTATTGATTTTAAATAGTTATAAGTGATTTGATAAAGGGATTTGAGATTTTTATTTTTGATAAAGTTGAATAAAGTAATAATTTTAAATATTCTCTAGTAAAACTTGTATTTGTCTAGTTTGCTAAATTTTAAAAATAAATATATCATTGGATCAATTTCTCGAGATGTGCCTGTCAACATTTGTTACGTCAAAATCAAAGTTTGTTTAGATTTAGTACAAATTTATAAAAAGAAATTCTTAATAATATATAAATTATGAATTACATAATTAATAAAATTAATATAATAACTATTAAAAAAACCCTAATTTTTCTACTCTATTGCTTCATCGCCTCATCTCCTTATCGTCTCGCATGTGGTCAACCCACTTAGCTTTCATTCTTGTCCCTTTATCATGTAGCTTTATAGAGTTTACTACTAGGAATGGGGGCTCGTGAGCTACTATTGTTGTTCCATTCCTCTTCGATTAATTGAGATGATCATATTTGCTAGCAATTTGACGAAAAGGGAAAATGCTATGATTGATTTTGATTTCTCACCTAACTCCATCTTATTGCTTTAGAAGGAAATAAAAGAAATTGATTTTTAGCATCTTACATCAAAACTGAGATGGGAAAGGGTTACTTATGCAAATATAAGCCTTAGTATTCATGGTCGAGTTTTGTTCTTGAAATTTCTAATAAAAAGAAAGTAGAATTATTGCATTTTTTTGTATTTCCTTGCCTTTGATGCACATGAGGAGAAACTAAGTGATACTTAAAGGTTGTTAGCAATAGTAGAAAATGTCCATTATAAAGGATGAAGCTTGTAGGTTTGTTTTACTTAATAATGTAAATCTATTAGATGAATCGCTCAATTGAAATGGAAATGAAGCATAAATAAGTAACATTGAACTCGCGTTTTAATAATGTTATTTTAAATATAGTGAAGCCATAATAAGAGAGTTGGATTTGTGTTATAACATTAATGTAGGACTACAAATCATACTCATTATCTTGATAACATTGTCCAAATATGAGTGATTTTTAAATTTTATAATTTTAGTTTAATGAAATAACGAATTTATAGATTTGAGAATGTTATTTGAATTAGTATAGAGTAAAATAGTAGAATAATAGTTATTTTTAATTAAATGTTTAATCATTCATTTATAAGTAAAAAATGAAAAGTTTGTACATAAATTTTCCCAAGAAGAGGAGGTATGTAATTTTTAAATAACCATAATGTAAGTATGATATTATGTTATGATTTTTAAACATATGATATTATTGCATATTGATGCAGAAGCATCATGTGTTGGCTCACAAACACAAACTCATTGGCATCACCTAAGTCCTATTCGAAGTCAGAGTCGTACCTAAGCCAAATTATATTTCAATTAGTTAACTATAGTAGTTGACTATGACAATCTATTTTTTTGTACTTATCTCTTTTATTTTTATGTTGTTCAACCAAGTATATTTTATAATTAATTATGATATCATCAACATTAATTCGTGTGCAAGTTTTTCCTGCTATCACCAATTGTTCGCCACCACTTTGTCATATGCTACTCTAGATTACTACAGCCCGAATGCCCAACATCACCTAGTGGCCCACCATTGCCAAACAGCTCGATGCTTCCAAACTGCTCAATATGCCCTAGGCACTCAATAACAACCCACCATTCGATAGTCATTTGTCATTGTCATCTTTTTTTGTCTAATGTTGGTATGGTAGTCACATCATCATTGACGTTTGAAAGTTATGTTGCATTATTATATTATTTTTTTATATTATAATTTTTTATATATTTTTATATTTTGCATTTAATATGATTAACCCACTTAGAGTTCATGTCTTAGAATTCTAAATATTTCAAGCATTTTTATATTTTATATTCAATGTGAGTGACCCACTTGGAGTTAATGTCTTAAAATTCTTAATATTCTTATAGGATTCTCAAGTAATTTAACTCTAAAATTATATTTTCCTATATTGACTTATTATCTTATTTATGCTTATATATTACCAAAGTATATTTAATTCTTCTTTTTTCTATGCATAGTTATTAAGCTATTCTTTATCTATAAATAAGAGAGACTCTATTGTAATAATATTATTAATGATTTAAACTTTTCTTGTTTGTGTGCTTCTACCTTTTATTGAGCAAAGAGTGTGTACCCAACTCTATTTGGAGAGATTCTAAATTTTTCTTCTCTTATGATAGACAAGAATCGAAGATGAGAGACCTTCTACTAAGAGAGTTGACAACCAAACAAATTTATTCTTCCTCTGACACACTTATGTCTTCACTTAACATTTTATTCTCTCAACCAAATTATCACCCATCTCAACAAGGTTCTAAATCCTAACCTACTATCTTGTTACCTATTTTGTCAAGCTTCCCAACTATCCTAAAACTTCTCATCTTCTTTTTTAATCTTTGGTGTTCTACATACTAACACTGAAGGAAATTATAAGCGATCATCACCAACAAGGTGCATTCTCTTTATAACTTTTATTTCTTATGTATTAATCTAAAGTTAGCATTATTCTTTCTTTTAATAAAATACTTTATAAAGAGTGCCTTAAATTCTCTATTTTTATATATAAAATTGGATGTTAAAAAATTACTCAATAAGATTTTATACTTAATGCTTAACGTATTGTAATTTACTTTACTTCATTATCCACGTTATAACTTTGAATACTAACCTTTGAATAATTCTAAAGTACTATACATATCACATAATCTTAATTAATGTATAGTATCTTTTAATTTTCCTTCATAATCTATTAAACATTTCTACTTTTATAAGCTCTAAATTAGACTCTAGTAGAAGTTTATTTTATCTTGCATTAATTTTATTACTAGAGATCATGATTTTCTACTATATATATATATATATTCTTAGTATTTCTACAAAGAACTATTAGCTAGTTTAAGATAAACTTTATCTTAGAAAGTGATATGAAAATAATGATGACTTTCCACCATCTTTTCTTGAAACTATCTAGTTCTATCTAAGAGTTGGTTTAGTATAAGCAGGGCTCTGATAACTTGTTATTCTCTTAGAAGCTCACCTTTTCGCAGCTTTGGCGGTCTATAGCTGTGATCATCTTACTTTTATAATATTTTAAAAACATATTAAATAAAAAATATCTCATATTATTTTTCTTTCTTGATATCCCTCTGTGTGTCAACTTGTTGTATGACAATAAGGTCTAATAAGACTTATAAAATGACAAATCAAAGTCAAAAATCAATCCAAAACTATGGACAAAATTTAAACAACAAAAATTTAATCAATAGCCTAAGGCATTAAGATGTTTAACAAATCCTCCTAAATTAATTGTGTTAACTAAATCTTAAAAGATAAAAGACTAATATGATAACTACCACACCTATTGATCTAAAAGAAGAAAACCCTAGGAGATGTAACAATTATAGAAGATATGATGGTCCTTCTAATGAATCTATCCAAGATATCTATGGGAGAAATCACGACCATAGAAGAAGAAATGAATCTTCTGATGAGTCAAATAAAAATGATGATCTCGATAGGTCTAGTGAGGAAGAAAGGCCTAAGAGGCATCAAGAGACAGAGAGAGCATATCTCTAATGTGAAATTAGATATTCTAATTTTTTATGATAGCTTCAATCCTAAGGATTATATAGACTAGTAAACAAGTATAGATGATTATTTTGATAAGAACCTAATGAATAAGCAAAGAAAGTATCAATTTATTAAGACTAAACTCACCAATACTACTCTTAAATTCTTTAAAATCTTAGAGCGATAATATGTTGACACTGATGAAGAGGTATCTCAAACTTAGAGAAACCTTAAGGTTAGGTAACCTATAATGTTGAATTGTTAGATAAATGGTAAAGGTATTTCCAAGGTGGTATATCTATTGAGGAGTATATTAGCAAGTTTAAGGATTATAAACTTATGTGTAATATAGATAAACCTAAGCATGTACTACACTTTCATTTTAAGACAAGTTTAAAGGAATGCATATGTGCTGAGCCTTACATGAGAAATATTAATTTCTTAGAGAAAGCTTATCATATAGTTGGAAATGTGAAAAAGTAAAGCTTTCTATTTTAAGAGAAATGATAGCCACCTCCAAAGGTCTACAACACCATTTCTCAACCCACTCATACTCGCACTTCATCTTCCCCCTCCAATATAGTTTCTAAATCTCCCAAACCCAAATTATCATCCACTTCTTAAAACCCTTCATCAAGC
The DNA here is from genome assembly GCA_023846275.1 of Vanilla planifolia. Classification (NCBI taxonomy): domain Eukaryota; kingdom Viridiplantae; phylum Streptophyta; class Magnoliopsida; order Asparagales; family Orchidaceae; genus Vanilla; species Vanilla planifolia. Next base: position 24,187,597 of record CM043870.1, read on the forward strand.
CAACCTACTTAGTTCCAAACCACAAAAGCTGGAATTACCTATTGTAAGCATCTTGAAAAAGGAAATGTAGTAGTTAACTACCTAAAGAGAGACATGATTATGAATGTAGATAATATTAATGAACAAGAAGAGTCAAAAGAAGAAGAAAACATAATGCTTAATGAGGAAGTAAGGTAAAAATTAAAAAACATGAAAAATTTTATGGTTTTAATGGTTAAGTGAACTCTTACATCCCCACTATCACAAGATGATTAGAAGAACACCAACTTTTTTATTATTAACATAAATATTAAAGAACAATCTTTTAAGATGTTCATAAATAGTGATAATTATATCAATTCAATATCCTCTAAAGCTATTAAGAGAATAAGAGCTTCTCTATTAAAACACCCACTCTTCTCTATGTCTGATATATAAAATCTCTATACATATTAAGCAACGATATCATGTACCCATGAAATTGGATAGGTATAATGATGAGGTTTTATGTGATATGTACTTATGAAACTAGATTATGTCATCTTATCCTTGGAAGATAATTACTTTTTTATAAGGACACAAATTTTAAGGGTAAAACTAACACGTGCTCTTTTATTCATGAAGGAAATATCGTCACATTGCACCTTGTCTCACCTCACAAGAAACCCTAAAAACTTAAGCCTAGCAAATCTATAGAAAATTCCAAGCCTAAAGACCAAAAAAAGGGAAACACAAAGAATTTGAGCTTGGTTGTAGTACCCTAGATTAGGAAGAACTTGATTAATAAGGCTTAGTTTGAATTCTTATAATTAAGGAATCTGGAATCACGTTACCAGACCCACCACTTATTATATAAGCCTTATTAAATAAATTTTTTGTCATTTTTTAGGCAATTTCTCTAGCACTTTACCTTTCATATGGGATATACAACACATGATTAGCTTTGTTCCCAGAGCAAGCTTACCCAACCTTCTTTACTATGGGTTAAACCTAAAGTCATGAATTGAGTTAGCCCATCCGGTAGGACACCTACTTATAATGGGATTTTTCTAAAAACATATTAGTCTCTATGCTATCCTTACATTTTTAGCACCCAAAAGGGATAGAACATGGACGATATATGTCAATAAAGAGGTAATTAACAAAATCATAACAAAATATACGTTTCTCATTCCCTATTTAGATGAACTCATATCAGATATTAAGTGTACCATATTTTCTATGATAGACTTAAAAAATAGTTACCACCAAGGATTATGATGGGGGACAAATTAAAGACAATATTTAAGACTAAAGATGATTTGTATGATTAGTTGTTGATGTCATTTGGGTTATCAAATGCACCAAGTACATTTAAGAGATTAATGACTTAGGTTTTAAAATTTTACTTAAGATAATTTATCATAGTATATTTTGATGATGTTTTGGTCTATAGCAAGTCTATTGAAGATCACTCAGACCATTTGTATGAATTATGTAATACTCTTAGAAAGGAATACTTATTTACTAATCTAAAGAAATATGAATTCTTTACAACCTAGGTTACCCAATTTGGGTACATAGTTTAAGCTTGTTTGTCGACCCTAGTAATTTCAAGGTAATTACGGAGTGACTCATTCCATAAGCAATTCATGACATTAGAAGCTTCCGCAATCTAGCCACCTACTATCAATAATTTATTAAAGATGTCAATACAATTGCTACAATGATTATTGATTATATTATGTTTAATAAAATTATATGTACCAAATCTATAGACCTAGCTTTTGAAAAGTTGAAAGAGACTATGACTAAGGTACCTACTCTAAAATTGCTTAATTTTTTTATTATCTTTGAGTCAAGCTAAAAATACCATTTTCATCTTTAGTAAGAAACTTAATGATGCTAGAAAAAAATATTTTATACATGTAAAAGAACTTTATATCATAGTTTTATCTTTAAGATATTGGTGAAATTAATTATTGTCCAAAAAATATGACTTATACTTTGATCATGAGGTGGTTAGGTTCTTAAATTCTTAATGAGATACTAGTCATAAGCATACCAAATAGCTCGAGTAGATGTAAGAGTATACATTCATTATTAGACATAAGCCTGACTTAGAAAATAAAGTAGCTGATGTACTTAGTCAACTTGTTCACCTATTGATCATTTTGTTTATAAAAGTTCAAAATTTTGATTAAATGACCTGTTTGTCCTAAATTTCAACTAATTTATTAAGAAATTAAATCAACTCCAAATCTTTTATCTCAAGATTTTAGTTTAAAAAATGGATACTTATATAAGAACAATAGGTTATGTATTCCAAATTCATTACTTAAATATTTTTTTAGTTTGGAAAATACATGCTAACAGATTATGTAATCATTTTGGAAGAGATACGACTCTTAGAAATATCTTAAAGAGATTTTATTAGCCTAGATTAACACATCATATTAAATCTATTATATTCTAATTTTGCATATATCTAACTACAAAATCTTTAAATACAAGCCATAGATTTTACATTCCACTACTTATATTTGACAAACCATGGAAGCACATCAGTATGCGTTTTGTACTTTAATTACTTAAGACCTTATCTAAACACAACTCTATCCTTATGATTGTTGATAAGTTTTAAAAAATGGCTCATTTTATCCCTTGTCATAAGACATCAAATGTTACCTATGTAGTCAAGATTTTTTTATGAAAATAATTAAATTACACAATATTCCAATGACCATAGTATCTAATCAAGATATAAGATTTACAAATTATTTTTAGAAGATGTTATAATGTTTATTGGGGACTAAGCTAAAAGTTTCTTCAACCTACCACCCACAAATGGATGGGCAAATAGAATTAATAAATCATCGACTAAGAAATCTTCTTTGTGGGTTGATAGGGGAATAACCTAAGATTTACGATCAATAACAATCATGACCCAAATTTGCATACAATAATTTTATTAATCATAATATTTTTCTAAGTCCCTTTGAAATTTATCATGGTAATAAGCCTAAGACTCATATTGATTTTATTTTGTTACCAGTGGACTTTCAAACTTCTAACTCTTCTTCTTTTGCTTCTCATATCTCTTCATTACATAAAAAAGTATTAAATAAAATTAATTTAATGAAAGATATAAGAAATTAATAAATTCTTATAGAAGGATTAAGAAATTTTATGAAGGAATCTATATTATAATTAAAGTTAGGTCAGAATAATTCCCTCTTAAAGCTTATAAGAAATTATAAGTGCATAGAACTAGAACATTTAGGATTGTTAAAAGACTAAGAACTAATACATATGTGTTGGAGTTTTTAGAAGAGTATAAGATCTGTGCATCCTTTAATGTTAGGGATTCAGTCTCATACAATGTATCACATTCAATAATTAGTAAATCATTTAAGCTTGATTCTCTCATATTGAGTGAACATGTTCTTACCATTATGTTAGTCTTAAGAGTTAGCACAATGTGAAAAAATTTTTAGATCATGAGACAATTCTAACCAAAGATTGTATACTTTAAAAATTATTAGTTCATTGGAAGAGTAAGCCTTCGAGCGAGAAATCTTGGTTTACCTATGATTACCTACATCATATTATGCCACACTTATTATGGCACTACTATACCCATCACCTTGATACCACTAAGCTAAGCTCTCTCCTACCAAGGGAGAATGATGAAGGAACATCTTATGTTAGCTCACAAAGACACATTTGATGGCTTTGCACTTGTCCCTTTCGAACTCAGAGTGGTACCTGAGCTAAATCTTATTTTGATTAGTCTTCTTTGCCAACCATAGGGGTCAACTACGACACTCTATTTTTCTTTATAATTATCTCCACTATTTTTTATCGATTCAACCAAGCATATTTTGTGGTAAAATATGTCATCATCAATGTTAGTTCTTATGCGTGCTTCGCTCATTATCACCAGTTATCTATCATCACTTAGTCATATGCTGCTTCTAGTCATTATAACCTGGTTGCCTAACATCGGTTGGCTTCCCATCATCACCAAGCTACTTAATGCTCCCCAGTTGCTTTACATCACCCGACTACTCATCAGCCACCCTGCCTCCAGTCGTTGCAGATTGCTATCATCTATCTTGTCCACTGCTAGCATCCTAGTCATATCATCATTGATTCGTGAGGTTGCATGATTGCTTAACTTTTCTTTTGTCATTATTTTTTCATGCATTTTAATGCTTTGAATTTAGTGTGATTGACCCATTTGGAGTTAATAAAAAATTTTAAATATTTTATATACTTTTATATTTTATATTAAATATGGATGACCTACTTGGTGTTAATGTCTTAGAATTTTAAAGATCTCTTTTAGATTCATAAGTAATTTAACTCTAAGATTATCTTTCTCTATGTTGACTTCTTATTTTTATATGCCCATACATTTTTAATATGCATTTAATTCTCTATTTTCTCATGTATAGTTATTGAGCTCTCCTTCATCTATAAATAATAAAGGCTCCCTCATTATGATATTATTATTAATGAATGAAACTTATCTTTTTTATATGCTGCTAACTTTATAAGTAAAGAGTGTGCATCCAACTCTAGTTGGAGAGATTTCACCTTCCTATCCTCTTATTAGAGATAGAGATTGAAGGTAAGAGACCTTCTGTTAAGAGAGTCAACAACCAAGTAAATTTTCTCTTTCTTCTATACCCTCAAGTATTCACCCACCTTGTCATTCTTTTGATAAAATCACTAGCCACCACAACGAGGCTCTAAGTCCTAGCTTACTATCTAGTTACACTTTTAACCAAACTTCTCCAGTAACCCAAATCTCCATCTCATCTTTTTTTCCATCTTTAGTGCTTATATGTCAACTCTTAAGGAAACTACAAGCCATCATCACTAAATAGGTATACTCTTTCTATAATTTTTATTTTTTAAATTATAATCTACAATTATGATTATTCTTTCTTTTATTAAAGGATTTCACATATAATTTATTTTAAATTCTTTATTTTATATGTGTAAAATTAGATGCAAAAAAACTATTCAATAGGACTTTATGCTTAACACATAACGAGTTACATCCTACTTCACTTAATAATCCATACTACACTTTGGATGATAATTTTTGAATAATTCTAAAATATCACATACATCATTTATCTAATTAGCTTATAATATCTCTTAATAATCCTTAATAATCTATTGAGTATGTCTAATTTGGTAGATTTCAAATTAAACCCTAATATTAGTCTGGTTTATCTTACATCAAATATTATTTTTTTCTTTTTACATCATATTTTGTATTATATAACATACTATATAATGGAAAAATAAAATAAAGATGGAAAATAATTGATCAATTTAATAATGTTAGTGATGTGAAATATAAGAAATAAATAAGAAAGAGAACAAAGAAAGTAGATGAGAAATGTGAATTAAAAAAATGAAAGATAATTGCTTGTGACATTAGACTACGTCAGTACTAGATACAATTCAGGCTACATGAGTTTTGCTGTGATAATTTTATTAGTGATGGTATTGATATATCATGGATATATTATGATTAGAATTTGTAAAGATAAGAATAATAGTATCTGTTTAATGACATTAACTCTAATTATTATACTTTACTATCATAATGAGTTGAGATGAGTTGATATGCTATGATACGATACTACTAACATTATACCTAATATGATATGTGATGAGTTGCTTATTGTGTGATCTTATAGTTATAAGTCCGATCTTCTATGATGTAGATATAATATGTGATAAGTTACTTATTATGTGATCTAGTAGCCTAGAGATGAGATCTACTATAAGGCAAATATAATGTGATATGCATATAAGTTAGGTCTATGTGCTATAATATGATATCAGATGATATAATATAAGATATACATCTATGTACTTTTGTAAACATGATAAGATGAGTTAGAATCTCATGACATAGAATTTATGATCATTTGAGAAATACCTGGGCCCTAATGACAAGTATAAGTACTATAAAATAGATAAGAAACAACATTAATATAAAAAAATTAAGAAATATTGGAATCAAAGTAGTTTTAAAATCATATAAAAAGATTAAATTTTAGATGAATAAAATGAATTATAATGTATAAAAAAATATGTGTGCATGAACATAATTAAAAGTTGCATTTGTACATCTTTTTATATGTTGATTATTTTTTACATTCTTACACTTTGATCAAATACTCTTACTTATACATCATTTTATATCTTGATATTATTTTATATATATTTTTAGATGATGATTATAAGAACTTATTTATAGGATTTTTTATAATCTATCTGGTTGTCATATTTTATTTTATCATATTATTTATATGTAAATTTACTTACTGAGCTTTTAAGGGCATTATATACTTACCTTATAAGTCAAAATCCTAATATATCAAGAGATTAGAAATTTTAACTCCTCAAGTTTGATACCTTATTTTTTAGAAGATTATGATATTTCTATTTATGTATTTTAAAAGACATATAGATGATTATATTTTGAGGTGATGTATTTATGTATATAACTATATTTGTATTATTGATAAACACAGTTAAATCTATAGATTTTTGCCAACATTCATAAGATAATAAAAATTATGAATTTTGTTATATCAAAAAATATTTATAATTGTGATATCTTTTAATAATAGAGTATTGGTTATGTGGGTTTACTATAGATTTGGTTATGTTAAGATTATATTTGTAGATTTATTATTGTCATTAATGTTATATATCTCTTATGATTATTATTATTTATTGTTAACTTGAATAAAAGAAAAATAAGTTGCTTTAGCAGAAAACTATGTCTATTTAACTTTTGAAGTATAGTAGTTGTTTAAGTAAGATTTGAAAAATTAAATGATTTGAGCACAAATTGGAGTAGGTCTTATTGTCAATCCCACCAGGTTGGATTATCACTGTCCACTAATTACATTCAAACTATGATTATTCTAATCCTAAATTTATTAGGACTAATATTAAAATAAGATATCATATGAGATGCAACATATATACTACCAAAATTTGACACTTATATTTATAAATCTAGCCTCCATTAATCAATTTTTAGTTAAGAAAAACTATTTATAATTATAAAACTATCCTTACACAATAAATATTTTAATATTTAAAAATTTATCATCTACTAATTTGTTTTAAATTAATTTAAAATTTTAAATATTACCATTATACCTTTTATAATATTTTAATATTATAATTTTACCTAAACTTTCGAAAATTCATAATAAATTTCTAAGGATTTTAGAAATTATAAACTCAATGTCATTGAGTTCATGTCAAAGAATTATTTTTTTTAATATATTAAAATAAAAATTTTGATATTATTTAAGTTTATAACATACTTTCTAAAGCACTTCTATTTTTTTTTACAATTTTTGTATTAAAATGTATCAAGTTTAACTATATTAGATCAAAATTTTATTGGTTTTATTCTAAGATTTATCCTATCTTAATTGAGGTAAAAATGAGAGATGTTATAATAATCTTCCCCTCTTGTAAAACTTTCATCTTGAAAGTATGAAAAAGCTCTAGGTACTTATTGATTATGTTAGCTTCCATTTACCTAAGTAACTTTTTTTATTTGATATTTCCACAAGACTTTAATTGTATGAATGATTTTAATCCTTAGTCACTTTTTTATTTATCAAGTATTCTTATTGGTGTCATAGGGTAAGTCAAACTTTGTTGGATTTCCATAGATGGATGCATATAACTAAGCACATGGGAGGGATCTAGGTTATACCTTCTCAAAGATAAAACATGAAACATATTATGTACTCTTACCAATTGATGAGACAAAGCAATTTAATATGTTATTTTTTGAACTCTTTCTAAGACTTGGAAAGGACTAATAAATTTAGGTTTCAACTTTCTTGACTTACCAAATCTTATGATGCCTTTTATTGAAGTTACTTAAATGAAAACATGCTCTTCCTCTTAAAATCTTCCAATTAGTGTTTTGCATCATAGTACTTCATTAGTTGTTGCTAAGTTGTTTTCATTCTATCTTGAGTGATTCTAATGTTTTTTGTTGCTTCTTTGAAAAACTTAGGAACTTGTAGAATCCTTTTTTTCCTTCAAGGTTGATTGACATCTCCTTTCATAAACTTGTTTATTTAATGCCATCCTATGCTAGTTTAATAGCCATTATTATAAGCAAACTTCACCAAGGGTAAATGACTTTCTTAGTCTCCACCAAAGTACAAGATTCAAAGTCACAATAAATCTTTTAATGCATTTATGGTTTTTTCTATTTGACTATCCATTTTAGGATGACATACTGTATTAAGCTTTCTACTTGTATTGAATGCTTGATATATACTTATCTAGAAATAAGAAGTAAATTTAAGATCTCTATCTGATATAATAACTTTGCTACCCCATATAGTTTAATAATTTAGTTCATATAGATGTGGGCTATTTTTTTAACTGAATAAATAGTTTTAATAATAAGAAAGTAAGCAGTTCTTGTCAACCAATCCATAATTGCCAAGATTGAATCAAGGTCTACTGGTGATCTAGATAAAGCATTCACAAAGTCCATTTCCATGTCTTTGTATTTTTGTTATGGCATAGATAATTGTTGCAATAATCCCCCATGCTTTTGTTATCCTCTTTTCACTTGATGATAAATTAAACAATTTTAAACCTAATTGAAGACATCTTTCTTCACCCTAGCCACCGATATTTTGTTCTTAACTCCTAATACATTTTGTTTTCTCTTGGGTGTATTGAATATCAGTTGTTATGAGCTTTTTTTAATAATAATTATTTGAGTTGTTGATGGGTTAGTATAGAGAGTCTACCATGAAATCAATGTAAACCAACCTAATCTAACTAAAATTTAGATTCTTATCCTTCTTGCACCTTCTAAATTATCTTTTATAGCTTGAGAAAGATCCTCAGCTTGATCTTTCTTGATTGATAGCAACCAGTTTGGTCTTACTCATAAATGTGCTAGTAAAGCTATATTTCATCAAACATCTACTTCTAGTTGTAGTATATTTATTTCAAAGATCAAATTTTTTTCTTCTTACAAAACTAAAGGACTACAAGCACTAGCTTTTATGCTCACATCCTCTACCACCACATTTACTTTTTTAGGATGTTAACTGATCTCTATATCATAATCTTTAATAAGCCCAAGCAACCTTCTACATCTGAGACTTAATTCAATCTAAGTAAAGATAATATTTAAACCCTAATGATTAGTAAAAATCACATATTTAACTTCATACATATAGTGTCTTTAGATCTTTAGAGCAAAAACTATAGTAGACAATTCAAGGCCATGCATAGGATAGTTTTTTTGATGTGGCTTAAGCTATCCAGATGCATAGGTAATTACCTTCTTATCCTTGTAAGAATGCATCACTATATATTTGTTAATCTTTTGTTCCTTTAGGAAATGCCAATATTAGAGCTACAATAAATTTATTCTACAATATTTGGAAGTTATTTTTGCAAGCTACATCCTACTCAAATTTGGTAACCTTTCATGCTAGGTTTGTTAATGGAGAATTTACATAAGAGAATCCCTTAACAAACTTCCAATATTATCAATCAAAAGAAACTTCTAACTTTTGTTATTAAAGTGGGTATTATATAGTCTATAATTATTAAATTTTTTTAATAAATTTAAAAAGAGGTTCTCTCAATACTAACTACACACCTCGAGTTCATGACTTTTGATAGCCAAAACTTACATTTAGAAAATTTGGCATTTAATTAATTGTGTCTTAACATTTGCAATGCCAAATATAAGTGTGCAATGTGTTCTTTTAAGGATTTAGTGTAAATCAATATATCACAATTGAATGTAATAATTACTTAATTATATCATATGATCATCAAAACTAAAACATTTTTCTTATATCACACTTGTAGAAAATATAATTGTATCGTACGATCTCCTTTTTTTATATTACTTCAATCTTTTAATTAGGTTTGATCTGCAAATCCAATAAAACTATTATACCATATGATAATTATATATTGTTATACATTCTCATTCATCCCCTTATATTTTAGTATAGTTTTTATGATCATCCAATATGATCCATACAATAGTACTGATAATAAACTCTTCAATGTGGATACCATATAATTAAACCAATTGAACTAAATTATTTTATTATTTTCTTTATAGAAGTCATTCTCTATCTTACTGTATTATAAGAACATTATATTGTATGATTTAATTTTGTTAACTATATGGTTTTTCATTATGCCTTAAGTAGATCATAAGTACGATACATATATTGTTCTTTATTATTAATCTTTTGTAAAACAATAAATATGCTCAACGTAATAGTACGATCCAACAAAACATCTATAATATAGTGAACAAGTGATTTTATAAAACATACCAAAGTACTCATGTTGGTGGTGATATGATAAGGTATACACTCATGTAGAGTTTATAAAAGGCCAAACAAAGAATCATACGATCACACGTATGAATAAGAAAATTGGATGCAATGATGAAGTTCCAAAATGTTGAAATAAGTGGTGTTTCCTAGTTATTTAACACTTTTGTGATGTTGGATAATTGGTCAAGATCTCTCCTTTTGAGCCATTCACTCGCCTTCCTAAGGCACCTTCAAAATCAAACTATCAGATTTTTCACACATAACATGCTCATATCACACAAGCTTGGTGGCAACAATTCTTTTCTTCATTCAAAAATATTAATCTTCATCATTTTCTTATAATATTGTGAATATTTCTATTTAAAAAAACTCAATAGTATAACAGTAACTTGCTAACCTAGGAATATAAAAAACCTTTAAGGTTAATAAAGGATATATTTTAGAATTTTAAAAGAAATTTTAGAATTTTAAAAATCACCATAAATTATAAAAAATATTTTGAATTTACCAAAAATAAATGAAAAATTTACTTGAAAAGATGCAAATTAATTAACATAAGTAGTTCTAAAGAGGTCTTGTATTTTGAGCAGCAATAATATAAAGCAGCGATAGGACGAGGGCAAGACTGGTGTGGTATAGATAGAAAGTGCAATGCTTCTAGTCTAGTTTTTAGGTAGGTGCTGGTCTGGTGGAACAGCATAGGTCGGTGAGGGCAAGCGGGTTGATGTGAGTCAAAATGGATAGAGAGGGTCATCATAAGTGGTAGGTTAGTGTGGGTAATCAACCAAGTTCACAGGTCAGGTAAGGCCATCCAAGTGGGCATGGGGAGTAGCTACGATTGCTGATGGTGGTAGTAATAATGGTAAACATGGCAAACGGTGGTAGAAACAACCTAAAACCCAATTTTAACCTTTTTTAAGAAATGTTTAATAAAATTTTGCACTTCAAGACTTATGGGATGACTAAAGTGATGGCTTATACTTAATATGAAGATAAACATATCTAAAAAAATTATCAATTATTCTTCAAATGACTTAAAATAAATAATATATGCAAATAACTTGACGAACTGATGAAAATAAATTGAAATGTGCAATAAATAAGGATCGAATGTAATTGACCCCCTTAATAATAATAATAGAGACTAATAAGAACTAGTACACCTCGAAGTAAAACCTCTAAGTGATATACTAAGTGCTACTATATCATCCTCCATGTGTGAGAAAGAACTCAACTCCGTGGAGCTTACACAAAATCTGTGTTATGGCATTGATGTAGCTATCGCTATCTATAATAATCTTACATGATTAGTATTTAATTCTAATGAAGATACTAAAGATGTTAGTTGATTACAATTCTTTAGATGGTCTTGGTGTAGTTAACATGCATCTTACAATAGATATGATTATTTAATATTGTAAAGATTTTTAGCTAATACTTATAATTCTTCTTTAACCTCTTCATCTAATTATATAACATCTTCTTCCTCAACTTCAATACATTATTCTACCTATTCTTTTATGTCTATGTATAGAGCTCTCTTTGGATGCAAGTAGTGATGTGCCCTCTCCCGTGACAATGTTAACACTCAACTCTAAAACTAGTATATAATTGTTTGCAGGTTGCATTCGACTGGTTGGTGGTATGGGTGGAGGGACGTAGGTTGCTCATGGAGTAAAAGTAATATGAATAGGAAAAGTAGTAGTATGAGTTTGAGGGTAAGAAGTGATTGAAGAAATCTTACACTTATGAACAATCGATCCTCTAAATCATTCAACATCATGGGCCATTTTATATGTCTTTACTAAGTTAGTAATATTTCTCAAGTATAACTTAGATTGAATAGACTCTCTAAGCCTAGCTAAATATATAGATAATACTATATGATCTAGCTCTATAACACAACATCAAAGCATATAATCTTTAAATTTAGTAATATACTCATCAGTCATGTTTGAAAGGATAGACATTATCATTTATCAAAAAGTTTACTAAATAAGAGTGTGTACATATTTAGCTCATAGAAAAATATTGAGTTCTTCTCATGATTGGGGTAATGCTCGATGTTCATCAAGATATCACTTTTCTAATGTGTGAACAAATAATCTAGCATGTGATGTAAGCTTAGTTTTTGTAAATTAGTACTTTTAATGCTCACTAAGATCTACAAATCAAAATAATATTCTATTCATATTTACTAATCTTAATATGCTTGAAGGTCTAAATTATCATCAAATGTAGAGACTTTTATTTTAACTATGTTAACTTGGTGATCATCATCCCTACTGTGTCTTCTATCATAGGTATGTGAAGTATCTCAATTCTTAGGTAAATGTTTCAGTTGGCTAGATTCATTTTACCTAACTTTGGAGTCACATGTCATAGACATACTTAATCTATTGGTTCCACCCGATCTACCATATATACGTTATTCCAATTGGATTACAAGTCAATCTAAGGCTAGTCTTAGATCTTCTTAAATGAGTTAGTTCTAAAATTGCATGTTGCATTATTAAGTCCATGGTTGGTTATAACGATTAAGAATTAAACATTTTATATTATTTTTTTGACCAAGTGGTCATTAATTATAGGGTCAAAAACAAAGTTCTTGATTTAAGATTATAAAAAAAACAAATAAATTTTAAAATACAATAATGAGAGACCATATAAATAAAAAATATAGTAGCATCAAACTTAAAAATTGAATTTTTTTAATAACTTCTAGCAATTAAAAATAAATGCACAAAATAAAAAGATGATTTTATAACGATAAATTAAAAAACATGAAGTTCATAAAACTAATTATGCTTTGATACCAGAGTTGATATAGAATAATATGTTAAAACTTATTTTAACTTATAGACAACTGATAAAGGCTTAAGTTTAAGTAATATATCTGTACAAGAGCCTATCTTAAGGTGCTACAGGTTTAGAATAAAAAACCTTAGGATCAATAGGTAAATGAGAACTTTTGCAAAACCCAAGAACTTGCATTGATTTAAGGGTTCTCAACCTAGAAAAAGTGATTTTATTAACAAACACTTAATTACTCATATTGGTTGTGAAGTAGCAAGGTGCACACTCAAGTGTACTTTATAAAAGACCAAACAAGGAATCACACGGTCACATGCATGAACAAGAAAATTAGATGTATAATTAATTTCCAAAAAGTTGAAATAAATGGTGAAGAACTTTCCTAATAATTTAATAGTTTTGTGAATGTTATATAATAGGTCAAGATCTCCCTTTTTAAGCTTTTTACTTGATTCTCAAGGCACCTCTAGAATCACATCATTGGATTTTTGTGCACACAACACACTCATATCATACAAGCTTGATGGCAATAATTTTTTACTACATTAAAAAATATTCAGCTTCATCATTTTTTTACAATATGTAAGTATCCCTATTTATAGAGATCTTAATATTATAAATGACATTTATCAATACTAAGAGACATATTTTAGAATTCTAAAAGACATTTTAGAATTCTAAAAATCACTAAAAATTATAAATAAATAATTCAAATTTTTCCAAAAAAACTTAAAAGCCTGACTTGAGAAATTACAAAATTAATTAACATAAATAGTTTCCAAACAGAGCGTGCATTTCAGGCAATTATAACATTGAGTAGTGAAATGACGGGGACACGATTGATGCAGTATGGTTCTACACTAGTCAGAATAGATAGAGCTGGTCATTGAGGGTGGTGAGTTGGCATTGGTCAAAAGAACCAACCAGGTTCATGGGTTAGTGTAACTCATGCAAGCCATGCGAGTAAGTGCGAGAGGTAATTACTATGATTGACAGTGACTGTAACGATGACAGAAGATAGTGGATGGCTATGAAAATGACCAAAAGTTAATTTTAAGCCTTTTTATGTAATTTTCAACCAAATTTTGCATTAAAAAACTTATGGAATGGTTGAAGGGATGATCTATATTGAATATAAAGCTAAAACTATTTGAAAAGCTATAATTATTTTTCATCAAATGTAGAGACTTTTATTTTAACTATGTTAATCATCCCTATCGTGTCTTCTATCATAAGTATGTAAAGTATCTTAATGTCTAGGTCAATGTTTTAGTTGGCTAGATTCATTTTACCTAACTTTGGAGTCACTTGTCATAGACATACGTAATCTATGGGTTTCACACGATCTACTATATATATGCTATTCTAGTTGGACTATACGTCATTCTAAGGCTAGTCTTAGATCTTGCATTAAATGAGTAAGTTCTAAAATTGAATGTTGTACTATTAGGTCCATGGTTGGTTGTAATGATTAAGAATTAGACATTTTATGTTATTTTTTACCCAGTGGTCATGAATTATAGGATGAAAAACAAAGTTCTTGATTTAAGATCATAACAAAAACAAATAAATCTTAAAATATAATAATGAAAGACCATATAAATGAAAAAATATTGTAGCATCAAACTTAAAAATTAAATTTTTTAATAACTTCTAGCAATTAAAAATAAATGTGCAAAATAAAAAGATGATTATGCAACAATAAATTAAAAAATATGAAGTTCATAAAACTAACTATGCTTTGATACCAAAGTTGATATAGGATGATATGTTAAAATTTATTTTAATATATAGACAATTGATAAAGGTTTAAGCTTAAGCAAAATATCCATACAAGAGCCTACCTTAAGGTGCTATCAGTTTAGAAAAAAAAAATCTTAGGATCAATGGGTAAGTAAGAACTTTTGCAAAAGCTAAGAACTTGTACATATTTAAGGTTCTCAACCTAAAAAAAGTGATTTTATCAACAAACACTTAAGTACTCATATTGGTTGTTAAGTAGCAATGTGCACACTCACGTGTAGTTTGTTAAAAACCAAACAAGGAATCACACAGTCACATGCACGAACTAGAAAATTGGATGTGACAATTAATTTCCCAAAAGTTGAAATAAATGGTGAAGAACTTTCTTAGTAATTTAACAGTTTTGTGAATATTATATAATAGGTTAAGATCTCTCCTTTTAAGCTTCTCACTTGCTTCCCAAGGTACCTCTAGAATCACATTGTTAGATTTTTTGCACATAGCGCACTCATATCACACAAGCTTGGTGGCGATAATTTTTTACTACATTCAAAAATATTCAACTTCATCATTTTTTTACAATATGATAAGTATCCCTATTTATAGAGATCTTGAGATTATAAATGATATTTATCAATACTAAGGGACATATTTTAGAATTCTAAAAGACATTTTTGAATTTTAAAAATCACGAAAAATTATATATAAATAATTCAAATTTTTCCAAAAAAAACTAGAAGCATGACTTGAGAAATTACAAAATTAACATAAGTAGTTTCCAAACAGATCATAAATTTCAAGCAATGGTAACATTGAGCAGTGAAATGATGGGGACACGATCGATGCAACACGGTTCTATGCTGGTTAGAATAGATAGAGTTGGTCATTGTGGGTTGATGAGTCGAAATTGGTCAAGCAAACTAACCAGGTTCATGGGTTAGTGCAGCTCATCCAAGCCATGCAGTAAGTGTGAGATGTGATTACTATTATTGATAGTGACTGTAACGATGACAAACAATGGTGGAAAACTATGAAAATGACCAAAAGTTAATTTTAAGCCTTTTTTTGTAATGTTCAACCAAATTTTGCGTTAGCAAACTTATGGAATGGTTGAAGGGATGATCTATATTGAGTATAAAGCTAAAACTATTTGAAAAACTATAATTAATCTTTAAACAGTTTAAACTAAATCGTATGTGCAAATTACTTAATGAACTTATAAAAATAAACTAAAATATATAATAAATAAGACTCGACTATAATTGACCTGCACAACGACAAAGATAATAGAGACTAATGAGAAGTAGAGGAGCCAATCCAAGCACAGCTCTTAATCCAAATAGGACTAGTGCTCCTCCAAGTGGAACCTCGTTATGATCTATTGGGTGCTACTATGTCATGTATGACATGCTCCTATGACAAACTCAATGGCTCGTCCACCTCTAACATATTGAGCAACACATAAAGAGAAAATAGTTTTAGAACATACCTTCTTGAAGATGTTGTTCATATGAATAACTATCCACAGAAAACATTGTAGCTCTATCTTCTCTCAATCTTCTTGACATAAAACAACTCATCAAAGCAACCCATGCTTCACTTGGACTTTGTTCCTCCTCTACTGACCCAACTTATTTATAAGTTATGCCAAATGTGTGCTCGGGATCAAATAAGAGTTTACTAAAGAATACCTCCATACAAGCTTTGTTAGGTGCACACTATCATACATAATATTGATAATGAAGATGTTGACCTAAGCTTTATTTATCATTGTAAATGAAGTTTCTACCTCTTATTCACATGGAAATATTTTTGTGTACAACCCTGTAACTTCTAAAATTATAGATATATTCTCCACATTTTTTATTTCTTTCTATGCTAACATTTAGAAATTGTAAATATACCACATCAAAATCTGATATTTTAAAATTTACAATGCCATCATCTACTAATAGGTTTCGATTTAAGCCAAAATTTTTATAATTATAAATCAATTCTTTCTTAGCAAGCATTCTAATATATACAAATCTATTATCTCCTAATCAGTTTTGATCTAAGACAAAATTTTTGAAATTATAATTATACCCTACATAATATTTTAAAATTATAATTATACCCAAATCTTAAAAACATTCATAATAAATTTGGTAGGCTTTCAAAAAATTACAAACTTAGTGTAGTTGAGTTTGTTTTAGAGAACTCTTTATGTTTATTTATTTAAACAATAATTTTATTTTCATTAAAATTTATGACATACATTCTAAAGTTCTCTTATTATTTTAATAATTTTAGGTAAAAAAATATATCAAATTTAATTGTACTTGATCAAACCCTTATTGGCTTAATTCTAAGGTTTCTTCTTAGCTTAATTGGGATAAAAATGAGGGATGTTATATAAAACTTTGAAATTTTTAAAAGGTTGGCATAAATAATACGAGTTGAAAAAAGACATGCAATCAACAAATTCCATAGCGATCATGACAAAGACTTTAAAAATAAATAATTTGATAAATTTTATGTAGATTTTAAATTAAGCAAAATTTTTCATCACCTTATATATCTCAAAACAATAATGTTGTTAAAAGAAATAATAGAATATTAGTTAAAATGATAAGAATGATGCTTAATTAGTACAACTTAAATATTTTTTGACCAAAATGGTATTTTGACTTACTACATTTTAAATCATGTTTCAATTAGACCCTTAATTAACAATACAAACTTATGATTTATTAAATGAAAGGAAAACAATAATTTCATATTTTAAAAAAAGTGTTATGACTAAAAAATGGAAAATATCTAATAAAACAATTGAACTCTAAATTAGATGAATTAGTTTTTAGGATATTGTAGTCATAACAAAGATTATAAAATATTTAACAAAAATACTTTAATAGTGGAAGAAATCATTCACAAAGTATTTGAAGAATGTGACTTTATTAGGCAAAGAAATAAATATCAACGATGCAGATAACTACTAAAGATTCAATCTAAAAGACAGAAACAAATGAATAAAAAAGATATACTTAAACCTATAAATGAACTTGTGAAGATTGGGTTTATGATAAAAATCACCCAAATGAAGTCAATGTAGATGATTCATCAAACTAGATTCAAAGTTGAGCAACATGAAGGAGAGAACTAAACCATTAGGCTTTTCTATGAGAAATGAAACAAAAATTGTGGAAAATGTATTAGGATATGAATTTTGGTACTTAGAAATGTAGGAAGAAATAAATCAATTCATTAGAAATGATATTTTAGAATTAATTACTATCCCTAATGATTAGAAAAACCAAATAGGCTTTTAAGAATAATTTAATGATAATGAAATAATAATTAGAAATAAAGGAAGACTTGTAGCTAAAAGCTATAATCAAATCCAAGGAATTGATTTTGAAGAAAAGTTTCCACAAGTCATAAGTTTGGAAGTAATTAACTCTTAATAAAATTTGTATGCTATAAAGGGTTTGAATTGTTCCAAATGGACATCAAAACTACATTCTAAAATGAAATAATCAAAGAAGAATTTTATGTGGAACAACAACAAGGTTTTGGAGATTATAACTATCCAAACTATGCATACAAACTTAGAAAAGCTTTATACTGGTTGAGACAAGCACCAATAATTTGGTACAACCACTTAAGTAAATTCATACTTAGCAAAAATTTCAAGAACAAAAATGTGAATAGTGTATTATTTATAAAGAAACAAAGGAAGAATTACTAAATATTCAAAAATATGTAAACAACATTATATTTGGATGAATCAATTGAAATTTATATGAAGAATTTTCTAAGATAATAAGTAAAAAATTTGAAATTAGTATGATGGGTGAATTATTTTTTTTCCTAAATAACTTACTTTTCTCTCATTAACTTACATATATTAAACACCTTTTTGGTCTTACATCTCTATCCAATTAATCATATTGTATCATATTAACTCTTATATAAATTTTATTATGTAGCACCATTTAGTTATTACATTACTTATTTGATTGTAATAAAATAATTATATTATGTTTATTAATATTTTTCATAAGTGTTATTTTTAGATTATATATCTCAAATATAATTAGGATAATTTATGTTGAGAACTCAATCATGTGACATGAGAGATTTAAAAACAATATTTGAGTGTTAATCTTAATCAGTATCAAGAGAAGCATAAGTTCAAGCAACACAAGGAGAAGATTTTTATTGAATCTATTTTGATAATTAAGATGTTAAAACTTATAATAAATTATTTAAAACATTTAATATTTTCTTAATGTATGCATTTTATCTTATTTAACATATATTATTTGTCTTAGAATAGAATATTCATAGTGAGTTGCATCACATGTTAAAACAAAATCAAGATATATTTGAAAAGAGATTGAATTTAATAAGATTTGTATTGACTAAACTAATTATCTTTATAGGATGAATTCATTTCATTATGTAATAGGATTAGTAAATATTTGGATTACATAAAGCTTTTGCTTACTTTGGGTGAACTAATTCCTAGTACAACGAGATCATCATATAACACGAATAATTAATAATTGGATCCAACAGAGTGTTGATCAAGAGCAATCTTGAATAATATAACTTTTTTTACACTTTTTATATCAATATAATACACATATCATACTAAATATTGGTGATTCATTGGAAGATTTGATTTGAGGTTTAGCATTTGTGAAATTCATACTTTATTATATTACTTTTCATACTCATATGATAATTTTATTAGAAGGACCAAATAAGGTATCAGATCGAGTGATAACAAAAATTAGAATTTGTTATATTATCATATAAGTACAATCTTTGTATAGTATAAGTATGTCACCCATAAGGAGCTAATTATAGTAAAACAGTACAATGCTATTTATCATGTTGTATGGTTCTTGTATCTATTTAGTGAAAGTTTAGAACATAGGCTTTGAGTGAATATTTATAGTCATAAAGTATGATATTTGTTTAATACAGTATCACACCATTTCACTTAAAGCCTATCTTAAGACTTAGTTAAATATTTGACAGATTTGTATCATAACAATACAATATCCCTATCGTACTCATATAATGCCTTTTGATTAGTATAAATGAGCTGTTATAGAACCTATTGTAGTATACAATTATTTATCGTGTACCTTTTTCTTGAGATTTCAAAATTTTAGATTTGTTTAGTTTTGTTCTAGTTGTATCACACTATGTTCCCATCGTATCTATATAATCTATTTTTCACAGTAAAAATAAAATTAGTCGAATGATTATAATTGATTGGATGATGTTGTCAATGATGCATCGTATATGTACGATCCAATGGATTATATAGTACAATTTGTTTGGGAATTAAATAATGACTAGTTACTTTTTCATATAGTCGTTTGAGGGTATTTTAGAGATATTAGAAAGCATTCTCAAATGTATATAAAAGTATCTGAATATGATAGAATAGGCCAATGCTTCACCTTTTCCATATTAATATAGTATACCTCTTGCTATATTTGAGTTTAGATCAAAATGCTTGAAACTCTTTATGAACATTTTAATCATTCTACAACATAAAAAGTTTTTAAAAGCTTAATAACATTTTTTAAAATATGTATTATAAGAGTAATTAATATTTAAAAAAGCTCTTTCATTACTATATATTATCAAGCAATTTGAATTTGTTTGAAATATATTTAAATTTGTAATTTAGATAATTCACCCCTCTTGTGAATATCATGCTCCCATAATTTACATGTTGCACACTTTTACTATTGTTCCATTATCTTGTTAGCTCTATCAAATCGTTTCCTTCAACTCTAAGGTTTCATCAACTTTATTAGAACCATTTTCATTAATATGCTATCCTATTGACTATATTATCATTACATATTAGCCTCCTAACACTACTTGTTCACTACTGAAATATTGTTGGCTCTAAAATTACTTCTTAAGAATCTTATACCAAATAAAGGCCTAAGTCGAACACAATACATAAGTGATAACAATCAACCAAAAGTTTGATCTATTTTGTAATCAGATACATTATTACATATATTAGCACCTTATTCAATATCAAATTTGTGATTATTCTATAAATGCATCTTAATAAGTTTTCTTTTAGCTTTGAATAAGGAAATGAGAATTGAAGGGAGCTTTTTTGGGCAATAAAATAGGTGAAAAGACTTGTGGGGAAAGGGGAAGGAGGCATTTGAGAGCCGTTGTCAATACCAAAGGTGCTCTTCAAGTCTAAGAAGGTAGATTCTTTATAGTTCTACATAGGGTTCTAAATTTGTATAAGTCTATTATGTTATTGATGATAAATGGATGTAATCCTAACTATTTTATAGCTTATTTTAACTTTAGCTTATGATGCCAAACATTAATCATCATACTCAGAAACACAACAAAAAATATTTGTTAAAAACTCACATAGTGTTATGATACAATTTCAAATAAGATTTGCTCACATTTTAGTTTCATTCTATTCTAATAAAAAATAAGTAATATAAGCATAAAGTAAGTAAACAAAAATGTAAAAACTTTTAATCCTCTTATTAAACACTCAATAAGGATTATTATTAAGAAGCTATTAAAATGGATTTGAGCATACTCATGTATCTAATATCACATGTAAAAAATATTAACAAAAGAAATATCAAAGTCTATCATTATAGACATGAAAAATATTAAAGTGAAAATAATCACAAGAATAATGACATTATAAATATAGGTGTGAAACAAATGGGATTTGAGGGCAAACTTAAAACTAGAACAATGATATGTTTCTCTCCATACTTCTAATCTAAAAGATTTTCAATAATTAACACTTATAGAATTTCAAGCATCTCTAAAAGGATAATATTGGAGTAGCGACAATTAACCATCGATCATCTAAACTATCTTGCCCTTAGCTTTTAAAAGTTTAGATTAGAATTGAATAACTAGCAGGTAAGACAATCGAATAAAGGGATTACCAATTCTAATAAAGGTAATATTTTGAACTTTAATATTAAAAAATTTTAGTAAATTGATTGATATAATCGATAAGGGCACTTATCCTACACTAAAAAAGAACAATAAAAATCATAATTGTTTTCCATTGTTTAAGGCCAAGGTTGGCCAATATTAAACCAACATGGGACATAAAGGGGTTTAGGAATAATCAAGAGATAAAAATTTCAGAAGATCAGAAAGATTTGATATTCAAAAATTTCACAAGTATTTCAAAATATAATTACACTTAATAAATATTAATAAAACTCTAAAACTCAATAAACTCATAAGCTTAAAAACAAAAAGTTCAACTTGTCATATTGAGAAGAAGCCACACAATTCAACAAGGCATATGTGAAGCTTGGTCTAAAATAAATAGGTTTAAGGAGGCTGAGCCAAGGTTATACTCAATCTAAACAAAAAAAAAAAGCCTAAGGAAAACTTTGAGTATGATAGACCATGTCTCCTGATGCTGAGTACTCTTGAAGCTATCTCAAAGATGAACTTTTAAAGTGCTTGAAATTTCCCTCATGCAGGACAAGAGGGTTAATAGAATCCCTTAAAAATAAAAGAATATTTAAAAAGATATTTTTTGAAACATATGTCAAAGTAATAGCAAAACATGTAAGAATCACACCACTTTTTGAACGTAGTTGGAGGAAAAAGGATTTATTATGTTGTGGGATAAGTTGCAACATTTGATAGAAGATAGAAATCACTTTTCTTTTCTTCCTTGTGTAGCTACCAGGGTTGGACGATAAAACTTGCTAAGATTTCTTAGAGTTAAATTCGAATGCTTAAAGTTTTCCACACCTTAGATTCTTTGAAGAGGCTCTATGAACCACACGTGTATGGCTATTTTTAAAACATTTTTCTTATAAAAAGGTTCTTTTTTGAATCGTGCCAAACTGACCAAGAAAAAGCTTCACTATAGCTGTTCACTCATACAAATAATTTTTCTAAAAAAAAAATCCTTTTAAAACATTTTTCTAAAAGATATTTTAAACCTCAATTTTTTCTATTAAATAAAATGGTAATGCGCACTTCATAGACTTCTACCATTAGCTCAACCTGTAGCGAGCTAAACCCAACTCTTGCTCTTTAAAAGTAGCCCCAAGGATCTCAACCATTGGTAGCACATCGTAGTTCTAATAATTATTGTATTTTTATTTTATTTGTTTTTAAATAATAAAGTACTTTCAACAGCACATCTTAGTTGTAATTCATGTTGTTGTTTCAAATTTCAAGTCCAAATTTTATATCTTGCTTAATAAATTTATTATTAAATGTCAAATTAATTGATCAAAAATAGATTTAAAAATGTATTCGATAAATAGAATGTCAATAAACATTAAAAAATGATTAGTTTTTAAAATTTGATAAAACAAAAATATTTTTTTAAATATTATTTATATAAAAATTTCTTTTTTTCAATTAGTTTTTATTTTTACATTGAAAAATAATTACTAGATAAATAATTATTTTTTTAAAATACTCTAATGAAAACAATTTAAAAACGATAAATCAAATAAAGTTCTTACATTCGGGCGAAACAAACTGAGAACCCCGGTCATGACCGGGACTTGGGCGGAGTAGCTATACCGGAAACCACAAATCCGGAAATCCATTTACCACCACCAGAGCCCCGGTTTTATTTAGCAAAAACGAAATCGACTAACTTAATTAAATCCTTCTAACAAAAATCATAAATGTTTTCAAAGCAGGCCAATCTTTATTTGTCATCATTCTAAATAAAGCGCCGAGAAATTAATGTTTTTCACGACCATTGATGGCGATGCATATGTCAAAATAATTAAAGAGAGCGGTAATACAACTCACGATGACTTCTGCGACGACACGTGGCTGGCGCAGGGGGAGTAGGAGAAAGGTCAGAACTCGGGTAAGGACGAGGAGGCAGATCTAGAGAAGCACGAGAGGCAAGGCGTAATCGAGCGGGTTCTCGCCCTGGAATGCCGCGTTCGACGTCGGCTTCATCGGCGGCGTGCACGCGGCGGTTGCCATCTCGCCCGCAACTGTTCGCGATTCTACACGATTGAAGAAACAGGATGCAAACATTCAAAGAATGCAATTTCTTTCATTCATTGGAAGAAACATAATGTAATTTCCTTCCCATATACGAAACTCGATTACGTACGCGTTGATAGAAATTACACTTGCGCTATCGGCATACTGGTGGCATTTTTCTAATTTCAAATTTCTTGCGGTATTTGAACAACGAACTTCTCCAACATATACGAAATAGGCCCAAATATTTTGAGCAAGCGTGAAAAATAACAAAGCCGTCATTAAATATTAAATCAATTTTAAATTTTGAAATATTTGTGCTAAATTTTAGATCTTGGGTTCAATATGACGAACTTAGTATCATGATGTTTTGATTTTTGAATTTTTTATAATATGCATATTTATTTGATTATAATATTAATATATAATTAAATATATTTTGAAATTTAATTTATTTTCAGTCTATTAAAATACCATTAACACGTATTTAAATAGTTATAATATAATAGAGATCATCCATTTCTTAAAACATTGGATGGATCTATAAAGTGATTTTATGAAAGAGATATGAAGAATCTTTCACATATAGCTAATCATAATCAAGCTAGAATCTAAACTTTTTTGAAGGTTATGTGTGAACTTTTAAAGATAGTCTAGTTTTGTTTGTATGTTTTTCTTTGATGCTTATTGATGATCTTTTTTTAGTTCATTCTGATAGTCATAATGCTTAATATTTTTGATGTAGACGATTTAGGGTTGATTCGTAGAACATAATGATGTAATTGTTTTGGTTAAATGAAATGAAAAATATGTCAAAAGAACTTAAATAGAGAATAGAGTTTAGAAAATAAAGAAAAAAAATTAAGACTCAATCACTTAAGTAAACCCAAAAGGAGGTCATCAAACTAACTCAAACTCTAAAGTTACAAAATAATAATTTTCTTTTGTCATAACTAATTCACCATTCATTCACTCATGAGAGGTTCTTTAAATAAGAGATTGTATGTAATTATTTAATAAAAAAAAGTTTTTTTACCTACTTCTTAAATACTTCTATACCCACATAATTCTTTAATATAAAAGAATATTTTATACCTATTTTTTATAGACTTTTAATATTTTGGACATATTTATTAATGCATCATTAAGATGTGTCACTCACCTATCATGAATCATCTACTATCACTTTGACTTCATACCTCTAGTTACTTAACTATTTTAAAAGCTTTATTTTAGAATAAAAATATTGATTAATATATTTTATGATTTCTTAATTTATTTCTCCTTAATTAGCTCATAACAAATTTCATTGGGTCATGATTACCTCTCTTTATCATGGTTTATATGATGGGCCTATGATAAACATATTTCTCATGCAACTTAAGCCCACATTATACTTTCTTTTCATACACTTTATGATCTTTATGATCACATTTAATTTCTTGTTTTTGTTATACATCATTCCTCCCTTACCAAAAAAAACTCTACTCTTTAGAGTTGAAGTGAAGATAATCTTCAACAAGCTTTGATATTGATTTGACATATTTATGCTTTGTGCATCATATATCTTCAATGGTTACTTTTTTTAACCAACTTTCAATAAATTTGAATGAATAATTTATACTCAAAATCTCATCAATAAGAACACCATATTCAAAAAGGTTTAATTGTATCGATAATGACAACAGTTTTCTTAAATCACTTACATAACTGTTAGTTTGTAAATCATCACATTTAAACTTATTTTGCGTAGTTTGTCATCTTTAGTGTTGAATACTAGGCTAGTAAACATATCATTGGGTAATTCAAAATTATATATGTCATCACACCTCTCATAGGGTTGAACCACTTTCACTTACTGAATATCTTCAACAAGAGATATTAAAGAGTTCTACATGCGAGTTTATAAATCATTTCTCCCACTTTAGAACTAATTTTTCATTTCATTCTTAAAATTTTACAATTCTTCATGCATTTCTTCTCGTCATTGATTTGTTTTTTTAAGCAAGTTTTGTATTAAATTTGTCAGGCTTTTGATTTATTCTTTTCTTGTAACTTTTAGTGTCATTTGCTCAAGTTAGGCTAATAAATAGTGAAGTACCAAAAATCAAACATTGATTTAATGAAGTTATTGGGATCTTCTCCTTTTCTTTTAAGGTGCTTTATTCTTCTAAAAAAGCTGTGAAGATCTTTGCTTTAATATCAAATTAATGTAGATAGAGTAAGATATAGTCATGGGATGAAATGATGTTAATTGCTTGAGTTAAATGGAATAGAAAGTATGACAAAAGGGCTTAAATGAGGAGTAGAGTTTAAAAGAAAGAAGAAAATAAAGATTCACTCACCAAGATGAACCCCAGAGAAGGCTAACAAACCAACTCAAACACTCAAGTCACAAAATAATATACTTTTTGTCACAACTAATTCACCATTCATTCCTTCATGAAAGGTCCTTTAAATAGAAGATTATAAGTAATTATTTAATACAAAAAAAGCTTTCTATCTATTTCTTGAAGCCTTTTATATCTACATAATTCTTTAACATAAAAGCATGCTTCATACCTATGTTTTTTGAGACTGAGTATTTTAGATACTCTTATTAATGTGCTCTCAAGATGTGCCCCTACAACCATTTTGACTTCATACTTCTAATTACTTAACTATTCTAGAAACTTTAATTTAGACCAAAAATATTATGTTAATTTATTTCATGATTTCTTAATTTATTTCTCCTTAATTAGTAGATAACAAACTCCATTAATCCATGACTACTGCTTATCATGATTTATGTGATGGCCTATGATAAACATATTTTTCATAAAACTTAAGCCCATATTACACTTTCTCTTCATATACTTCATGATTTTTATAATCGTATTTAATTTCTTGTTTTTGTTTAACATCAAATTTATTTAGTAAATCTTTTATTTTTTATGAATATTATTGATAAGAAATATTTTTTGAGAATGAATTGAACTAATTTGAATATATAAGATTAATAATGGATCATCTAGTTAGACATTAGACAAATAAAAACATGATGTTTCATTTTTCACTATTTATGTTTTTTGGGCTTATCTTTTTGATATATGATCCAAATTGAGTGATTTGTATGCATTAAAAAATTAAAAAAAGTTCTACAATTTTTTATTAATTATTTAACAAATATTTAAATGCATTTAGAAAAAAAGAGTACTCAATAAAAATCATAAATTCTTACATATGTTACTAAATTTATATTATGCTTATTTGAAATTAGTTTTCTATAAAATTTGATATTGTTGAATTTGTTGCCATTTTACGAAGGTCATGAAGTCTTCTACTTGTAGAGAATATTATGTAATAAGATCTAAGGTTGGCTTTCATGTTAAATTCAGTTTACAAAAAATTTCTTTTTTTTACTCTCTTGACAACAAACATGATGATGGAGTTAATGGACTTAAGTGACAAAAATTACTAAAGATCTCCAACACTTGTTAAAATTATGAAACTACTACAAGTAAATTGTAAAGCAATTACTTTTTTAACTTTTCCACTTCACTTCCTCATTGATGATAACTACATGAACCCATTCTATAATTTGAGATCTATCATTATTAACACTTGAAAGGTTTGCTATTCATTGCTCTTTCAAAGCTGTATTGGAAACAAAAATTGTTAGGTTCCCTTCACAATAATGAATTGTGATTATCAAACCTTGCATAGGCTCAAATGTAATACATACACAAAGAACTCTAATCCTAGCATCAAAGTCATATGTAAGCATAATGAGGAGGACACTACCTCAATTAAGGTGATTGTAAAACTCATTTGTAATTATCATAGCAAATTATATATTATTTTAAAGCATAAAAGATAATAAACAAATTTAAATATTTAGACAAACCAACTATATATATATACATACATATACACACACACATAAATATATTTACAAAATCAAAACAAATATAAGAAAAATATAACATATAATAGTAAGGTAATAAAACTCACCATCTCTCTCATATGATGAAACCTTCATCAATTCATATCAAATATTATCTTGATGCCCATCTCTAGAAATATGAATGACATAACTTATTATGTAAGGAATGAGCTTCCAAAAACTCCATAAATAAATTACTATATAAACAATATAATCTTTAAATTATAAAAACACAATGCTAAGGTATCCAATAACAAATAAGTAGTGTCATATTATAGCATCTACAAAAAAAGAATAGACATATAAACAAATACAAGTAAATTTTTCTATTCATTTTCAAATATATATATATATATATATATATATATATATATATATATATATATATATATATATATCATGAATAATTATGTATTATTAATATTTTTTTCATACTTATCATTAATTCATTATCAATAATTTTTCTTATTAAGAATCTTGTGTCTTACATATGATTATTATTTCAGCTCCATAACATATGACACCTCATATAAATGTATCATATTATATATTGATAACTTATGACTCATACTAACTTGTCATATTATATAGCTATAGATAATTATCTACAACATATTTAAATTATTCATAACTAATCATATATTTTAATATAGCTTTAAAACCATATCTATCAAGCCATACATAATATTTTAGCAACATAAAAGGTCATAGCCTCATATTTGATGCAATATCATATTTCAGTATCATCTTAAGCCTGTACTTAACAAGCCTATTACAAATTACAAGTAACACACCATCTCATATATAAGATGTGAGATAATATCATAAGAAAAGACATATCATTATATATATACTATATTATTTTTCTAAGATATGTTATATATCATATAATATTTCATATCATACCAATTGACTTGCATTATAAGCTTATATTGTTTATAATATCATAGAATATATTTTACACTCCTTTTCTTTTATTTTTCTTTCTTTAACCTTTAGCAATATTCATCGTTATTTTGTGATATTATCCATAGTGGGTCAAATGAATCACATATTAGTTGATTTCATTATATATTTATATAATGAACTGTAATAGTATGCTACCAAGGTTATATTAATAAAAACAAAAATGGTCAACCCCTACCTACCTTTTTTATCTAATAATATAATAATGATATAAAATTAAGTGTAATTATAGTGTAAATATAAAAGTAGAGAATACCAATCATCTACTTAAGTGAGGATGATAGTAAAACTTAATTTTATAAAGTTATTTCTCATATTAAACTAATCATTTCATAATAATAATGCACAAATTATCATATATACATCATATACATTTCATCAAAAATCTTTCAGCATTAAACACACTAGGTATAATATTAAAATATATTTAATATAATCATTACTTGTAGGTGATCTTGGTAAACTAATAATAAAAATCATAACAATATTTTTCTACATTTTAATGTACTTTTTTTTTCTTGTTGATAGCTTAAATATTTTTTAACATATTTTGTCTCATCTTTTTTTTTTAAATAAGGTCACCAATATCTTTATTTTAATTTTTAATATGCTTTATTTCCTCTAATAATTGATGCAACAAAATAAGGGTGATCATCAAAGACTTAAGGGATTATAACAACCATTACCTATACCAAAGTAAAAATAAGTATAATGGTCATGAATTTTGTTATTAATTTGGTCAAATTATAACCAGGTCATGATTTTATTTAGATAGTAATTGACAAAGAAAATTTATTTAATAGAGAGATTTGCTAAAATTTATATGAAACTATAGAATGAAATAATGGTCAAGAGTGATAAATTGATGAGAAACAATAAATATAAACTTGTAATTATTAAAATTATAATATAATATAATAATTTTTAATATGATTGAATTTTATGGAGTTAATGAAATGAATGAGGTTTGATGAGTTATGTTGAAAAGTGTAGAAATAAGATAAATAAGAGGCAATGAAAAGACTGGGAATGAAAACAATGACATATATGAAAGGAATATAAAATGAGAGAATTAAGACAAAAGTTGATTATGTGTTGAAATGAAATTATGTATATAATGATAATTAGAGAGTAGTAAGATGTGATATAGTTGAGTTAAGAATTTCGTAAGAAATAAAAGAAGTAATGAAGAAAGTGAAGTGAATGATAGATTAAACGATGGAAGATGATTGGTAACATGTGATTATAAAAATACGTATATATATATATATATATATATATATATATATATATATATTGATAAATAATAAAATAAATGTAGATGATTAGTTGATATCAAGAAAGAAAAGATAAAGGAATTGAAATGATTCATGTTAAAATGATGAATATAAAATAATGATAAGTCAACGATAAAGATAGATAGATATTAAATGAAATATGAGAATAAATAATGATGCAACGAAGAAAGTGAAGATGAAATTAAGAATGTGGAGATTGACTAGAGATTGATGTCATAACAATGTATGGTTCAAGAAATAAGATTGATGAAGATGAGATATGATGAACACAAAAATGATGAAAGAGATTATAAATTGAAAGAGGATTATTGAAAAAAGATAATGAAATAATATAGATTAAAATGAATAATAAATAAGATAAAGATGAGATGAGAGAAAAATAAGTGGATAATGTCACTTGTCTTTGAAGAAAGAAGAATGAGATAAAAAGTTTGATAATGCATAAAGTAAATATAATGTGTTGAGTGATAAGAGAATGAATAATGATAAATGAGAATAAAATTGTTGATTAGATCTGAATAAGAAATTTTGAAAATATAAAAATATGAAAGATAAAGATATAAACATTCTATAATAAAGAGAGATTCCATATACATAATACAATAAGGTTGAATCGTTATTTATGGTATGAATTAAAAAATGAGGTTGAGATAAAGTTAAAAGGGTGATGGGAGATATGCAACAAATTATACATAATTGTTAAATACTTTTTGTAAAAAGAGAAATTACAAGGTTAATATAACATGAGTTTAAATTTTGAAGCATTTTAGTTAGTTAAAAAGTTTTTGTTAAATCTCTTTATTAAACTGATGGGCAACGGGAGACAAGAAAGTGAGTAGTATGGGAAAATCAAGCTTTCCATATTAAATCTACAACAAAGGTTTTAGCAACAATCCATAGTAAAAGTTTGCTCAAGGGTACATCTACAACCTAATCACTATCATTTAGTTATAAACTAATGCTTAATGGTAGGTTTGATGAAGTCTCCACACCTTAATTGATCATTTGCTAAGGTTTTGGGTGGACCAATTAAGCATTCCTTGATCACGATTAAGTCACCTTCAATCTATAAAGGAGAACCAAAAATCATCTTTGATTAGGATAAAATTAAAACAATTCCTAAATCTTTAAAATTGGTAATAATAAGAAAATTTCCTATAATAGGGTTTGTATGGAGACAATTAAAAAAGCAATGAACACAATAGGTTTTTAAAGCAAGGTTAAGATCAAAGCATTGGACAGCATGTAGATACTAATTAGATTTGAGAAGGAGAAGAACTTTCTCTATTGTTGGTTGCACAAATCCTGGAATGTAGTAGACTTTCAAATGTGAGTTTTAAAGTGGCATCCATAATTTCACCTTAACACTAAACCTTTTATAGAACCTATTCAATTATCTTTAGAACATCTATCCATGCAATTATTTAACAAGACAGCTTTGTACTCCATAGCCTTTGCAATTAGAAAGCCACTTATGGTGGATGCATGAATGTTGAATTTAACATAGCCTAGAATAGCAAGAGTTTACATGGAAATTGACTTAGCAAAAGAATTGCCAAAGCAAATTTGAATAATGTAAAAGGATAGTTGTTCAAATGGTTTTCTATAGAAGATACAGTAAGACATTTGCCATTTTATTGCATCAATTATATTAAATAAGGACATTCATCTTCAAACTATAAGCAAAGTACAACAAAGGTAGACAAGCTAACTACCATAGACGAAGCAATCATCCTGTCATTCAGATGAATTAAATAGAGAAAAATGACATCTTTAAGAAAGAATTGAATAGATTAATATTAGAGCATAAAGGTTATGCATTCTCAAAGTATTTGGAGAATGGCTCATAGTCTCAAACACTTTCTTAATCTAATAATGATCACAATTATAAGGTCATGCAAACTAATCTAAATACAAACTTGAATGAGGATAATGGTAAACTCAAGATGATTGATAATGAAAGGAAAATAACATCAACAAAATCCTTTGATGACTATGTAGTCATTAAAAAAGGGTTTAAGAATGAGAAGCACAGGTCTGTGTTAGATTCTAAAAACCCTCAAGAATAAAGTAAAAAAAAAATAAGACTAAGGATTTTAGTAATAAATTTCATAAAGAGCAATCAACTCAAGATTAATTTCTTTTGGCAAAGATGATTTCACTCCTGTCTAGACAAGAAGTTCAAAATAAAAAAACCAAAAAAAGATTTGAGTATTAAACTAGTCTGAAGGAAAATCATAGAACCTCAAAAGTAATACAAATTACAAATCAATCACTAATTAATAGATAACACCCTTATATGAAATATATGAGGTTTTATAAATTTTAAAATAATTTCTCATCGCAAACACATAATTATATCCAATAACACAACACTAGCAACTCTACTTGTCCCCATGTCTTAAGAGGAGAAGCTTCCTAGTTAGGCATCTACTTTAGGTTTTTTTCAATACACTAGAAACTTATCTAACAAAATTTGGATACTATGGATAGATAATATTCAATTTGCTGAAATACATTGTGATGTTTAATATATTCACTTACATATTACAAAAGTTGGAAGTAAGATATGCACAAATTATACATTTGCATATGCAAAGTATATAAGGGCAAAGAAAAGATTATTATGGAATAGATTATCATTGATTATCACAAATTAGAAGAGCCCATGGTGAGTTGAGGAGATTTTAATATAATTATCTTCATGAATGAGTACAAGGGATCTTCTACCCCTTCCATGACTACAACTCATGAATTTACATACATACTAACTAATGTAGCTTAAAAAATCTTCCTTTTTTAGCTTTCCTTTTACTTGTGTAGGTAGAAGAAAAGGAAAATAGGTTCGAAAGAGACTTGATAAAGTCCTAATAAATAAGGAATGGATGGAATTTAATTTGACTACAATTGTTCAACACTTCTGTAGCACAAGGTCTGACCACTCCCCACTAGTACTATAACATCTAAAAGTAAGATAGCCTAGTCTTAACTAGTTCATGTTTCAAAAAATGTGTACAACACATCCAACTTTTTATGAAGTAGTGGTAAACAATTGGATAGTTGCAACTCATTAGTTTGACATTTCAACTTTAGCCTTTAAGTTAAGAAGATTGAAGGAATGTCTTAAATAGTGGTACAAAAATAAATTTGGTGACATCTTTGAAGCCATCAAAAGATAAGAAGATGTGGTAAATGATAAAGAAAATAAGTTTCAAGAGTGACAAAAAGAGGAAGATAGGATGAGCTTAAACAAAGCAAACCACCAGCCCATTGAAGAGTTAAATAAAGAAGAAATTTATTGGTGATAGAAAATTGGATCTAAATGGTGGAAGGAAGGATAGAAAAATACTAAAATATTTCATGCATTAGTGATGGATAAAAGGGTACAACTCAACACTACTAACATTAAAGACTCAAATTGTCAGATAGTATTTGGTTAGAAACAAATATAAAAAGAAATAATATAGTTCTTCAAAGATATGCTCTCTAAGAAAAAGGTAAATCATGATGAATAAATACTAAGTAATATACTTGAGTTGATGACCAAGGAGGAGAACCTACTCTTTGTAAGAAAGGTGGAATTGGAGGAAGTCAAAGAAACAATTTTTCAACTAGATAAAGATAATACACCAAGGACAGATGGGTTTAATAACTATTTTTTAAAAATGTGTTGGGACATCATTGCATTAGATGTTTTTCATTCTATAGTAGATTTCATTACTAAAAGTCCAATACCTAAGGGTATTGCCAATTTAACATAATGCTCATTTCAAAGTCTCAGAATCATGGACCATTTAAAGAGTTAGACTAATATGTGTATACAACTTCTCTAAAAAGACACTATACAAGTTACCAATGGATTTCGTATAGTTCTACTAAATATTATTTCTCTTGAGTAATCTTGGTTTATAAATGGAAGAGAGATTTTTGGGAATATACTTGTAGCTCAAGAACTTATAGGATTGCTTAATAAAACATTAGAGGTAGAAACTACATTATTAATTTGGCATAAAAATGCTTTTGATAATTTGTCTTGGGAATTCCTCATCAAGCTACTCACAAAACTTCAATTTGCAACTTGGATTAGAAATTTTATTAGTAAAATTACAAGTAGTTCATGACTATCTATCACGATTAATGGCTCTCTTAATGGTTACTTTCAACTAACATGAAGATTAAAGAAATGAAACCCAATTTCTTCATTTTTATACATTATATTAATAGAGGCTTTTAGTGAAGCATTAAAGAAATAATTTGACAAAAGGAATATACTTTATTATGCAACAACAAGAGGCCATCCTTTGTTCACTTATCTTACTTATACTGATGACATTATTATCCTCAATAGAGGTGATCTAAGATCCTACAAACATATTAGCAATTTTTTAGAAGGGTTTTAAGAAATGTCAAGAATGTTGCTAAACTCATATAAGTGAAAATTCTATACTGCTAAAACTATGAAGAAAATAGCAATTAAAAAGATAGCAAAGGTTATGGGCTTTAAATAAGGCTCTCTTTCCATTTCTTTCTTAGGTTGTCTTATTTTTATTGATAGAAAGAAATCTATTTACTTTTAGCAATTAATTATAACAATTATGCAACAAGATGGTTGGTTGGAAGAAAAAACTTTTATCCATGGATGGTAGACTCATATTAGTAATTCATGTTAAAATTAATACCAACTTACTAATGACATTAAATCAACCCATTAAAATTATCAATGGAGTGAAAAACATTGTGAGAGGATTTCTATGAGGGTTACTATTTATTAGATTACCTCCTTTTATAAAGACGTAACACTGATCACTTCTCAATAATATGCACTTGCTATTACTCACTTTTGCACATCATCATTGACATACGTCATGACCATGAAAATCACATTTGACAAGTACATCTACTATCTCCTGCTTTTGTTCTACCACTACATTATAACTACAAACATTATGCTGCTTTAGCTAAGTATGTTAGGTGTACAGTGTTGTGTGTGAGGATCCAATCTTTTGAACCTATTTGTTTTGGTCATGCTAGCAAGAGGCAAACATGTACCCAATAATATAATTGTATTATTTCTAATGGGAAAAAATATAATTTATTTTTTAATAAAACATATTTTAAATGAGATGAGATTTATTATGAATGGTATGATAAAATATAATTTGATAAATTTATATAATGGTTTATAAAGATGTAAAAATGGTATGGAAAATTAAGATTAAATCTGAATATTTACTATATAGGGTTGAAAACACGGATGGAAAGAAACAAGACTTATAATGTTGTGGTAATAAGAATAGTGATGATTGAGATCATTGCCCTATACTAAGAACCTCTTTAGTGAAGTATTAAGGGCTTTAATTTAATAATCATACTTTCCACTCCTTCTTTAGGAAAGAAGTGAGAGTTAAAGAGAGAAATCTTGAAACATGTGGGAGAAAGCTTAGAAGATTCGATTGGAAACTATTGAATTATGGAAAAATAAGCAAGATAAAAATTTGAGATAGCTATTGTCCTATTATTCTTTGTAGAAATAGTAGAAATTAAGTGTTGAAAGATTTTATACGGTTATATATGGTATTGAGAAGAATAGTTTCATGTTATTAATGAATCCTTTATAGTCTAGCTGTACTTTTAAAGTTCCTACATATTTGAAGGCTTAAATATTATGTTTCATTAAAAGGTAGCATATGAATTTTCTTATGAAAAAAATAAATGTGAAGAAATATGATAAAGAAACTAATTATGTGAAATATGGAAATTGATGGGAATGTATGTACTTATTAAAATGTATTAATAATTAAAATAAAGATATTGTTGATTAGGTATGAATCAAGATGTGATAATATGAGTTAAGAGATGTTTAGTTTGCAAACAAGTTGAGGGAGAGCAACAAAGACTTGGGAGATTGTTCCAATCCTTATCAATAATAGAATACAAATGAATAGAAATGAGCATGGATTTTATTATTACATTAGACAAATTACTATCAAGTTTTTATTTTATTTGGATAGTAATTGATAGATTGTCAGAATTAACACATTTTTTATTAATAATGATAACCTATTTAGTAGGACAATTAACCAAATTTATATGGAACTATATAAATAAAGCAAAGAATAAGATTATTGAATTGATGAGAAAAAATAAATAAAACTGATAATAATTAAAATCATAATATAATATAATAATTGATAATAGGATTGAAATATATGGTGTAGTTAGATTGATGAATGAGAGATAATGAAAGGTTGAGAATTATAAATAAAGATGTATTATATGAATATAAGATGAAAGGATTGAGACAAATGTTGATTATGGCAATAAATGAAAGCATGACATGTAATGGTAATTATAGAGTAATAAGATGTGTGATATGCATGAGTTGAGAATTTTGTAAAAGATAGATAGAGTAATGACTAAAGAGAATTGAATGATAGATTGAGTGATAGAAGATGATTTGTGACTTGTGATTATGAAGATGAATATTAAGATATGTTTAATAAGTGCTAACATGATTAAAGATAAGGGAATTGAAATGGTTAATAATAAAATGGCAAATATTTCAAAAATATCAATTAATGAATGAACATGATAGATTGATATAAAATGAAATATAAGAGTAAATAATGATGAGGATAAGATAGAGAAGATAAAATTAAAATTATAGAGATTGAGCAATGATTGATGAGATAAGGGTGAAAGATTTAAGAAATTAGATAATAAAGATGAGATGTGACAATATTATAATGATGAAAGTTAATATACATAAAAAATGTAATGAGAAAAGGATAATGAAATAAACTAAATTAATATGATGTAATAAATAAAATAAATATGAGATGGGATAAAAATAAATTGACAATGACACTTGACTTTAAAAAATGAGGGATGATAGGCAAGAAATTTGATAATGCATGCGATGATATTATGTGAAGATAATGTGCGGAGTAATAAAGGATGATATTATGTGAAGATAATGTGCGGAGTAATAAAGAAAGGAATGAATAATAATTTCTTAGAGAGTGAAATTTAGATTTGAATAAAAAATTTGAATATATAAATATATGAAAGATAAAGGTACATAAGTGATATGAGAAAGAAAGATGATATATATATATATATATAT
Organism: Vanilla planifolia; assembly: GCA_023846275.1. NCBI lineage: Eukaryota > Viridiplantae > Streptophyta > Magnoliopsida > Asparagales > Orchidaceae > Vanilla > Vanilla planifolia. Next base: position 24,224,836 of record CM043870.1, read on the forward strand.
ATACAATTTATTAAGATTGAGTGATGAATTTTGTTATGAATTGAGAATGAAATTGAGATAGAGTTAAAAGGTTGATGAGATATAAGAGAAATTATGAATAACAAATTAACACTTATTGAGAAAAGAAAATTTGTATGGTTAAGATAATATGAGTATAAGTTTTATAGTATATAAAGTGACAAGATTTACTATTAATATTGTGATAACTATCAAATGATAATAATAATAAAGATTGAATATTGGTATTTATGATAAATGAAAAGATGAATGAAAATGAAAAGAGTTATTAGATGATAAGATATTGGATGGATGATGATATACAATAAGAATGATAAAGAATTGGACATGACCATGATAATGGTGGATATCATTATTTGATAATAAATAATAATTTGATATAAAAGAATTGAGATTTAAAATGATTTGTAGATGATTAAAGATATGATTAAGAAGGAATAATATATAGAAATGTGTATTAGATGGTGCATATTGTAACTTATTGATAATAGAAAATGTAATTATTGAAGTGATAAAAATATGTTAATAATAAAGATTCAGTAGCAAAGTAATTTGAGTGAGAAATTATTTGGAAAGTTGAATTAAATATGATGGTAAGAAACTTCGAGTTTTTTTTTACATTTTATGGAAAAAAAGTTCTATAAGATGGGTAGACCTAACATAACATTTGATAACGTAATAATTTGTCTAAATTATATTATATGAATGAAAATATACTTTCTTTTAATATATGAAATTTGATATTTTGAATATAAAAAGTGAGTTCATAAATAAAATAATAATTTATAGAAGTGTCTCATAAAGTGTGCTAGTTTGTAAAATGACTTAGATTTTTAAAATAGTTTTATAATTAGGTAGAGCTCATTAAGACAAGTTCAACCATAGTTATTTGATAATTTTTGGTGACCAAATAAATTTATTATGGAGTTTTGAAAGAAATGGTTTATTTGTTATATTATCTAAGGTGATTAAGTTAACTAGGATGCATAGTTTAGGATGGGAACCACCTTTGCCTTAAATACAAAGAGGTTTGCTTTTCTATTTCCTTCTTGCTTTGTGATTTTTTTGTGGAGGAAAGAGCCTTGAGAAAGGGTGCTAAAGATAAAAGCAAAGGAAGAAAAAAGAAAAAGAGAAAAGAGAAACATGAATCCTTATGGTTTTGACATGAAAATGAGTTACTATATATATATATATATATATATATATATATATATATATATATATATATATATATATATATATATATATATATATATATATATATATATATATATATATATATATATATATATATATATGTTTGAATCATACTTGTTATATTTGATGAGCATGTATGTGTACATAATATGTGAGTTTAGAAAGAAAAATCTGGATAAGAAAAAGAACAATATCAGATAAATCAAATAAATTTTATAATTATGATGTAAGTATATTGTTATATATTATATATATGATATATTTTGATGGTATGACATTATTCATATGACAATATTACTAGCATGAATGGATTAATATGCTATGTTTATTCAATATATTATGACATTTTTTAGCATATACATTATAATATGATGTGACATTATGACATGATTTTATTTTTAGCATGGGTTTGGTTGATCCATTATAGCTATTTGATACATTTAACATTTATTTATATAATATATAATATGTCTTTGGTTTGATTAACATTTTATTGTGTTTAATAGATGACTTGTAATGCTCTATATTTCATATAATTGAGATATGATATCATAACCAAATAAAAAAAATATAATGAAAACTGAAATAAAAAGGGAATTAAATGGTACCATATTTTATGTTATGTAACTAATGAGTTTATGAAATGTTGGCATTAATTGCTATTTAAATATACCACATGATATATTTTGATGAAATATAAGTTTATTTATGGCATTATTCTATGGCTCAAGTATGCATACAACCTATACTAAGTGATTTGGTACTAGAACTCTATGTAAGGTGTAGTGACACATTGTATAATATCATTTTTAACATGATATGAGTGACATTCTATATTTGCACTAACATTTTGTGCATTGCATGATGATGGTACTAATGCTTTTGTGCGGGTTATGATGATGCTAACATTTTGTGCTAGAGATGAAGAATATGTGTAGAACTCATGCAAAACTAGTGTTAGAATTTGGTGTAGAGCATGATAACTAAGTGATATAATGTTAGCTATTGTTAATATTTATGCCTATAAGTAGATGTATATCTATATGTGATATAAGATACTATTATAAGATATGATATGTTATGGAGTAAGAATAATAATCATAGTCAAATGGATCTCCCAATTAGGCCATCTCATATATGCACATATGATTGTATAAGTATAATGATAACAATCATACTATATGAGGCATACAACTTCTATACATGCCAAAGTATTAACTCATATCTCTTTGATTTAATGGATCATACAAGTGTATTAACAAACATCATATTATACAAAGCTCTTGAGTATTAATATATAATAAATATTGATTATGAGCCCAATTATAAATTTATTAAATCATCAAAAAATCTAAAAAATTGAGAAAATTTTTTGGCACAACATAGTGAGTCTTCCTGCATTACTATGCATGTTGTTCACATTGCTCTACGTCACAATTATTATTTTCATTGTTTTGTCATGTGAATAATGCTTGTGGGGTGGTCGTTCGGCACGTGCAACAATTTGTGTATGCATGGATAGGCCCTTGATATGCAAATTTTACAAAATCTATGATTTTTTATGAAAGACACATGTTTTTGGTGAAAATTAAAATAATATATTTTTTGTAATAAAATTTTACTTCTAAACCCCTATATAAAAGGGAAAGATAGGTGAATGATGAAATTTTATCTTCTTGAAAAATTTCATTTTCCAGTGACAAATTTTTTTGCTTTCTTTTTCTTTTGTTCCTTATCATTCCCATGCTTTAATTTTGTTGTTGTGACTCTAAGATAAGGTTTGTTGTTAATGACTTAAGGTAAGAATACTTCATAAATAGATCAATAACTTCTTAAGTTAAATTAGGATCATCATTGTATGATCAGAAGATTTATTTTATGAATCTTCTAAGGCATCAACTCAATGTTAGATTGCTGAGTTCAACTTCTTATTTGATCACTCAAATAAACTATTTATACTATATGATAAAAATATCATACTACATGATTAATATAATTTTGTTAATTCATACATTATTTATATTATTTTTAATTCTTACTTGATTAAACTTTGATATTTAGTTTAATATATCAAAGTTTTCCTATTATAAGGCATATTTACATGTTAAATAATATTTATAAAATTCATGCTTTAATTTATTTTGAACTAGTAAGAAGATTAATTAAAAAGCATTTAACTCACTCACTTAAGATCACATAATAGTTTTAATGACTCAAGTAAATTGTTATAAGTCTTACATTCCAAAACAAGTAAAAATGACTTAAAAAGGAGAATCATTTGCTAAGACTTTGGGTGGACTAATTAAGCATTCCTTGATTAGGATTAAGTCACCTTCAACCTATAAAGGAGAATCAAAAATCATCTTCGATAAGGATGAAATTAAAACAATTCCTAAATCTTTAAAATTGGTAATAATAAGAAAATTTCCTATAGTAGGCTTTGTATGGAGACAATTAAAAAAGCAATAAGCACAGTTGGTTTTTAAAGCAAGGTAAAGATCAAATCACTGGATAGCAGGCACATACTAATTAGATTTGAGAAGGAGAAGAACTTTCACTATTGTTGGTTGCACAAATCATGGAATGTAGTAGACTTTCAAATGTGAGTTTTAAAGTGGCATCCATAATTTCACCTTAACACTAAACCTTCTATAGAACCTATTTGGATATCTTTAAAACATCTATCCATGTAATTATTTAACAAGATAGCTATGTACACCATAGCCTTTGCAATTAGAAAGCCACTTATGGTGGATGCATGTTGAATTTAACATAGCCTCGAATAGCAAGAGTTTACATGGAAATTGACTTAGTAAAGGAATTGCCAAAGCAAATTTGAATAATGTAAAAGGATAGTTGTTCAAATGGTTTTCTGCATAAGATATAATAAGATAATTTGCCATTTTATTGCATCAATTATTATAAATAGGGACATTCATCTTCGAACTGTAAGCAAAGTACAACAAAGGTAGATAAGCAAACTACCATAAACGAAGCAATCATCCTGTCATTCAGATGAATTAAATAGAGAAAAATGACATCTTTGAGAAAGAATTGAATAGATTAATATTAAAGCATAAAGGTTATGCATTCTCGTAGTATTTGGATAATGGGTCATAATCTCAAACCCTTTCTTAATCTGACAATGATCACAATTATAAGGTCATGCAAGCTAATCTAAATACAAACTTAAATGAGGATAATGGTAAACTTAAGATGACTGATAATGAAAGGAAAATAACATCAGCAAAATCCTTTGATGATGTAGTCATTAAAAAAGGCTTTAAGAATGAGAAGCACAGGTCTGTGTTAGATTCTAAAAACCCTCAAGAATAACGTAATAAAAATAGGGCTAAAGATTTTTGTAATAAATTTCATAAAAGAGCAATCAACTCAAGATTAATTTTTTTTGACAAAGATGATTTCACTTCTATATAGACAAGAAGTTCAAAACAAAAAAACCAAGAAATGATTTGAGTATTAAAACTAGTCTGAAGGAAAATCATAGAACCTCAAAAGTAATACAAAATACAAATAAATCACTAATTAATGGATAACACTCTTATATGAAATATATGAGGTTTTATAAATTCTACAATAATTTCTCATCTCAAACACATAATTAGATTCAATAACACAACACTAACTCTAGTTGTACCAATGTCTTAAGAGGAGTAGCTTCCTAGTTAGGCATCTACTTTAGGTTTTTCTCAATACACTAGAAACTTATCTAAAAAAATTTGGATACAATGGATAAATAATATTCAATTTGCTAAAATATGTGATGATGTTTAATATATTCACTTACATATTACAAAAGTTGGAAGTAAGATATGCACAAATTATACATTTGCATATGCAAAGTGTATAAGGGAAAAGAAAAGATTATTATGGAATAGATTATCATTGATTATGACAAATTAGAAGAGCCCATGATGAGTTGAGGTGATTTTAATATAATTATCTTCATGAATGAATACAAGGGATCTTCTACCCCTTCCATGGCAGCAACTCATGAACTTACATACATTCTAAACTAATGTAGCTGAAAAAATCTTCCTTTTTTGAGCTTTCCTTTTACTTGTGTAGGTAGAAGAAAAGGAAAATAGGTTTTGCAGAGACTTGATAAAGTCCTAATAAATAAGGAATTGATGGAAGTTAATTTGACTACAATTGTTTAACACTTCTGTAGTACAGGGTCTGACCACTCCCCATTATTACTATAACATCTAAAAGTAAGATAGCCTAGTCTTAAGTAGTTCATGTTTCAAAATATGTGTACAACACATCCAACTTTTTATAAAGTAATGGTAAACAATTGGACAGTTGCAACTCATTAGTCAGACATTTCAGCTTTAGCCTTTAAGTTAAGAAGATTGAAGGAATGTTTTAAATAGTGGTACAAAAATAAATTTGGTGACATCTTTCAAGCCATCAAAAGATAAGAAGATGCGGTAAATGATAGAGAAAATAAGTTTCAAAAGTGTAAAAAGAGGAAGATAGGATGAGCTTAAACAAAGCAAACCACCAGCCCATTGAGTTAAATAAAGAAGAGATTTATTGGCAATAAAAAATTGGATATAAATGGTTGAAGGAAGGATAGAAAAATACTAAAATATTTCTTGCATTAGTAATGGATAAAGGGGTACAACTAAACACTACTAACATTAAAGACTCAAATTGTCAGACAGTATTTGGTTAGGAACAAATATAATAAGAAATAATATAGTTCTTCAAAGATATGCTCTCTAAGAAAAAGGTACATCATAATGAAGAAATACTAAGTAATATACTTGAGTTGATTACCAAGGAGGAGAAACAACTCTTTATAAGAAAGGTGGAATTGAAGGAAGTCAAAGAAACAATTTTTCAACTAGATAAAGATAATACACCAAGGCCAGATGGGTTTAATAACTATTTTTTTAAAAAGTGTTGGGACATCATTGCATTAAATGTTTTTCATTCTATAGTAGATTTCATTGCTAAAAGTTCAATACCTAAGGGTATTGCCAGTTCAGCATAGTGCTCATTTCAAAGTCTCAGAATCATGGATCGTTTAAAGAGTTAGACATGTGTATACAACTTCTCTAAAAAGACACTATACAAGTTACCAGTGGATTTTGCATAGTTCTACTAAATATTATTTCTCTTGAGTAATCTTGGTTTATAAATGGTAGAGAGATTTTTTAGAATATACATGTAGCTCAAGAACTTATAGGATTGCTTAATAAAACATTAGAGGTATAAACTACATTATCAATTTGACATAAAAAATTCTTTTGAAAATTTGTGTTGGGAATTCCTCATCAAACTACTCGCAAAACTTCAATTCTTAACGTGGTTTAGAAATTTGGTTAGTAACATTACAAGTAGTTCATGACTATCTATCATGATTAATGGCTCTCGTAATGGTTACTTTCAACTAGCATGAATATTAAAGGAAGGAAACCCAATTTCTTCATTTTTCTACATTATAGCAATGGAGGCTTTTAGCAGAGCATTAAAAAAATAATTTGAGAAATGGAATATACTTTATTATGCAACAATAAGAGGCCATCCTTTGGTCACTCACCTTACTTATACTGATGACATTATTATCCTCAATAGAGGTGATCTAAGATCCTACAAACATATTAGCAATTTTTTAGAAGGGTTTTAAGAAATGTCAAGAATGTTGCTAAACTCATATAAGTGAAAATTCTATACTGCTAAAACTATGAAGAAAATAGCAATTAAAAAGATAGCAAAGGTTATGGGCTTTAAATAAGGCTCTCTTTCCATTTCTTTCTTAGGTTGTCTTATTTATTGATAGAAAGAAATATATATACTTTTAGCAATTAATTAAAAAATTATACAACGAGATGGTTGGTTAGAAAAAAAAAACTTTTATCCATGGATGGTAGACTCATATTAGTAGTTCATGTTAAAATCAATACCATTTTACTAATGACATTAAATCCAACCATTAAAATTATCAATGGAGTGAAAAAGATTATGAGAGGATTCTATGAGGGGTACTATTTATTAGATTACCTCCTTGCATAAAGACGTAACACTGATCGCTTCTCAATAATATACACTTACTATTATTCACTTTTGCACATCATCATTAACATATGCCATGACCATGAAAATCACATTTGACAAGTATATCTATTATCTCCTGCTTTTGTTCTATCACTACATTATAACTACAAACTTTATGCTGCTTCAACTAAGTATGTTAGATGTACAGTGTTGGGTGTGAGGATCCAATCTTTCTAACCTGTTTGTTTCGGTTATGCTAGATGAGGCAAACATATACCCAATAATATAATTGTATTATTTCTAATGGGAAAAAATATGATTTATTTTTTAAAATATATATTTTAAATGAGATGAGATTTATTATGAAGGGTATGATAAAATATCATTTGATAAATTTATATAATGATTTATAAAGATGTAAAAATGGTATGGACAATTAAGATTAGATATAATTATTTACTATATAGGGATGAAAACATAGATAAAAAAAAACAAGACTTATAATGTTGTGGTAACAGGAATAGTGATGATTGAGGTCATAAAAAAATAATAAATTCATTAGTCATGATGTAGAAGATATTAAGGTTTAACAAGACATGACTTATGAGAAATACCAATGCAAAATCATGAGGGAAGGGAAACGATATTGTGAAATAAAATAATATTAGTGGTTAAAGTTCAATGATATGAACAATCCAAAGGTTATGAAGGTTTAACCTAATTTATGTAATAAAAAAGTCAATAAAAATTTTAGATGAAGTTGATCAGTTAAGAATAAGAATATTTTAATATTAAAGTTTTTGTAGCAAAATAAATTTGAGCAAGAAACTATTTGGAAAGTTTAATAAGATATTATAACAAGATATATAGAATGATTTTGAACTTTGGAGATGAAATTTCTTTTAAGTAATAAGACTATAAAAAAAGAAAAAGAAAAGTCAAAGTTCAAAATTTCCTTAAATGTAATATTTTGTTTAAATGTTATGCAAAAAACAATTATTTTTTTCTCATTATATATGGTTTGGTATTATAATTTATAGAATTTTCTTATAAAGCATGCTAATTAATAAAATGGCATGAATTTTAAGAATAATTTTATAATTAGATAGAACTCATTGAGAAAAATCAAATAATAGTATTATTTTTTTATTTTGAAAATCAAATGAATTTGTTATGAATTTTTGAAAGAAATGATTTATTAATTACATTATTTAAGTTGATTAAGTAAATTAATATGCTTAATTAATGATGGCAACTTTCTCTTGTTTTCTTTGCAACTTTTATGGTTTCCTTATCCATTTTCTTTTGGTTTTGTGGCTGTCCTAGGGAGGGAAGAACTATAAGGTATAGTGTTGGAGAGAAAGAAGTAAAGGAAAAAGATAAGGAGAAAGTCAAAATAAAGAAAGAAAGAGAAGAAGTTTACCCAAAAATGTTGTGTAATTTAAAGAAAAAAATTTCTTCTTTTTTACTATGTTTTATGTGAATCAAACAACTAACCTCGCCCTCCTCAATTAGGGATCATTGCCCTATACTAAGAACCTCTTTAGTGAAGTATTAAGGGCTTTGATTTAATAATCATGCTTTCCACTCCTTCTTTAGGAAAGAAGTGAGAGTTGAAGATAGAAATCTTGAAACATGTGGAAGAAAGCTTAGAAGATTCAATTGGAAACTACTGAATTATAAAAAAATAAGCAAGATAAAAATTTGAGATAGCTATTGGCCTATTATTCTTTGTAGAAATAGTAGAAATTAAGTGTTAAAAGATTTTATATGGTATTGAGAAGAATAGTTTCATGTTATTAATGTATCCTTTATAGTCTAGCTATACTTGTAAAGTTCCTACATATTTGAAGGCTTAAATATTATGTTTCATTAAAAGGTAGCATATGAAGAGTTGTATGAAAAAAATAAATGCGAAGAAATATGATAAAGAAACTATTTATGGGAAATATAGAAATTGATGGGAATGCATGTACTTATTAAAATGTATTAAGAATTAAAATAAAGATATTGCTGATTAGGTATGAATTAAGATGTGATAACATGAGTTAAGAGATGTTTAGTTTGTTAACAAGTTAAGGGAGAGCAATGAAGACTTTGGAGATTGTTCCAACCCGTATCAATAATAAAATACAAATGAATAGAAATTAGCATGGATTTTATTATAACATTAGACAAATTACTATCAAGTTATTATTTTATTTTGATAGTAATTGATAGATTGTCAGAATTAACACAATTTTTTTTATTAATAATGATAAACTATTTGCTAGGACAATTAACCAAAATTTATATGAAAATATATAAAGAAAGCAAAGAATAAGAGTAATGAATTGATGAGAAAAAATAAATAAAATTGATAATAATTAAAATCATAATATAATATAATAATTGATAATAGGATTGAAATATATGGTGGAGCTAGATTAATGAATGAGAGATAATGAAAGATTGAGAATTATAAATAAAGATATATTATATGAATATAAGATGAAAGGATTGAGACAAAAGTTGATTATGTCAATAAATGAAAGCATGACATTAATGGTAACTGTAGGTAATAAGATGTGATATGCATGAGTTGAGAATTTTGTAAAAGATAGATAAAGTAATGACTAAAGAGAAGTGAATGATAGATTGAGTGATAGAAGATGATTTGTGACTTGTGATTATGAAGATGAATATCAAGATATGTTTAATAAGTGCTAACATGATTAAAGATAATTAGTTGATATTGACAAAAAAGATAAAAAAGAATTGAAATGGTTAAAAATAAAATGGCAAATATTTCAAAAACATCAATTAGTGAATGATAAGTATAGATTGATATAAAATGAAATTTAAGAGTAAATAATGATGAGGATAAGATAGAGAAAAAAATTAGAACTATGGAGATTGAGCAATGATTGATGAGATAAGGGTGAAAGATTTAAGAAATTAAATAATAAAGATGAGATGTGATAATATTATAATGATGAAAATTAATATACATAAAAAAGGTAATGAGAAAAGGGTAATGAAATAAATAAATTATTATGATGTAATAAATAAAATAAATATGAGATGGGATAAAAATAAATTGATAATGACACGACTTTAAAAATGAGGGATGATAGGTAAGAAATTTGATAATGCTTGCAATGATATTTTGTGAAGATAATGTGTGGAGTAATGAAGAAAGGAATGAATAATGATTTCTTAGAGAGTGAAATTTAGATTTGAATAAAAAAATTTGAATATATAAATATATGAAAGATAAAGGTTCATAAGTGATATGAAAAAGAACGATGATATATATATATATATATATATATATATATATATATATATATATATATATATATATATATATATATATATATATATATATATATATATATATATATATATATATATATACATATATATACAATTTATCAAGTTTGAGTGATGATTTTTGTTATGAATTGAGAATGAAATTGAGATAGGGTTAAAAGGTTGATGAGATATAAGAGAAATTATGGATAACAAATTAACACTTATTGAGAAAAGAAAATCTGTATGATTAACATAATATGTGTATAAGTTTTATAGTATATAAAGAGACAAGATTTACTATTAATATTGTGATAAATATCATATGTTAAAGTTACATAAATGGTTAGAAATGACTATCAAATGATAAGAATAATAAAGATTGAATAGTGGTATTTATGATAAATAAAAAGATGAATAAAAAAGAAAAGAGTTATTAGATGATAAGATATTGGAGGGATGATGATATACAATAAGAACGATAAAGAATTAGACATGACAATGATAATGGTGGATATCATTGTTTGATAATAAACAATAATTTGATATAAAAGAATTGAGATTTAAAATTATTCATAGATGATTAAAGATATGATTAAGAAGGAATAATATATAGAAATGTGTATTAGATGGTGCATATTGTAACCTATTGATAATAGAAAATGTAATTATTGAAGTGATAAAAATATATCAAATTCATTAGGTATGATTAAAAAGACATTGAGATTTACTTAGACATGACTTATAAGGAAATGCCAAAGTAAGCTCTTGGTAGAAGAGAAAAGATTTTGTAATATAAAATAATATCAATGGTTAAAGTTTAATGGTAAGATCAATCCATAGGTTTTGGAGGTTCAACCTAATTTAAGTTATTGAAAGAAGCTAATAAAAATTTTAAATAAAGAAGTTAAGTTATTAATGAATAAAAATATGTTAATAATAAAAATTTAGTAGAAAAAGTAATTAGAGAGAAATTATTTGGAAAGTTGAATTAAATATGATGGTAAGAAACTTAGAGTTTTTTTTCATATTTTATGGAAAAAAATAGTTCTACAAGATGGGTAGACCTAACATAACATTTGATGATGTAATAATTTGTCCAAATTATATTATATGAATGAAAGTATACTTTCTTTTAATATATGAAATTTGATATTTTGAAAATAAAAATTTATTTCATAAATAAAATAATAATTTATAGAAATGTCTCATAAAGTGTGCCAGTTTATAAAATGACTTAGATTTTTAAAATAGATTTATAATTAGAAAGAGCTCATTAAGACTAGTTTAACCATAGTTATTTTATAATTTTTGGTGACCAAATAAACTTATTATGGAGTTTTGAAAGAAATTGTTTATTTTTTATGCTATCTAAGGTGATTAATTTAACTAGGATGCATAGTTTAGGATGGGAACCACCTTTGCCTTAAATGCAAAGAGTTTTGCTTTTCTAATTCCTTCATGCTTTGTGATTTTTTTGTGGAGGAAAGAGCCTTGAGAAAGCGTGCTAGAGATAAAAACAAAGGAAGAAAATAGAAAGAGAGAAAAGAAAAACATGAATCCTTATGGTTTTGAAATGAAAATGAAGTTACTATATATATATATATATATATATGTTTGAATCATATTGTTATATTTGATGAGCATGTATGTGTTCATAATATATAAGTTTAGAAAGAAAAATCTGGATAAGAAAAAGAACAATATTAGATAAATCAAATAAATTTTATAATTATGATGTAAGTATATTGTTATATATCATATATATGATATATTTTTAATGGTATGACATTATTCATATGACAATATTACTAGTATGAATTAATTGATATGCTATGTTTATTCAATATATTATGACATTATATTAACATATACATTCTAATATAATGTGATGTTATGACATGATTTTATTTTAGCTTGGCTTTGGTTGATCCATTATAGCTATTTGATACATTTAACATTTAGTTATATAATATATAATATGTCTTTGGTTTGATTAACATTTTATTGTGTTTAATAGGTCACTTGTAATGCTCTATATTACATATAAATGGGATATGATATCATAACCAAATAAAAAAAAATATAAAAAAATGAAATAAAAAGGGAATTAAATGGTACCATATTTTATGTTATGTAACTAATGAGTTTATGAAATGTTGGCATTAATTGCAATTTAAATATACCACAAGATATATTTTGATGAAATATAAGTTTATTTATGGCATTATTCTATGGCTCAAGTATGCATACAACCAATACTAGTTGATTTGGTACAAGAACTCTATGTAAGGTGTAGTGAGACATTGTATAATATCATTTTTAACATGATATGAGTGACCTTCTATATTTGCACTAATATTTTGTGCATTGCATGATGATGGTACTAATGCTTTTGTGTACGTTATGATGATGCTAACATTTTGTGCTAGAGATGAAAAACATGTGTAGAACTCATGCAAAACTAGTGTTAGAATTTGGTGTAGAGCATCATGACTATGTGATATAATGTTAGCTATTGTTGATATTTATGCTTATAAGTAGATGCGTATCTATATGTGATATAAGATACTATTATAAGATATGATATGTTATGGAGTAAGAATAATAATCATAATCAAATGGATCTCTCAATTAGGCCATTTGATATATGCATATATGATTGTACAAGTATAATGATAACAATCATACTATATGAGGCATACAACATTTATACATGCCAAAGTATTAACTCATATCTCTTCGATTTAATGATCATACAAGTGTATTAACAAACATCATATTGTACAAAGCTCTTGAGTATTAATATATAATAAATATTGATTATGAGCTCATTTATTAAATCATCAAGAAATCTAAAAAATTGAGAAAATTGTTTTGGCACAACTATAGTGAGTCTTCATGCATTACTATGCACGTGGTTCATATTGCTCTATCACAATGATGATTTTCATTGTTTTGTCATGTGAATAGTGCTTGTGGGGTGGTCATTCAAAATGTGCAACAATTGGTGTATGCATGGATAGGCCCTTGATATGCAAATTTTACAAAATCTTATGATTTTTTATGAAAGACACATGTTTTTGGTGAAAATTACAATAATATATATTTTGTAATAAAATTTTACATCTAAATTCCTATATAAAAGGGAAAGAGAGATGAATGAAGAAATTCTATCTTCTTGAAAAATTTCATCTTCCAGTGATAAATTTTTTTCTTTCTTTTTCTTTAGTTTCTTATCATTCACATGCTTTAATTTTATTGTTGTGACTCTAAGTTAAGGTTTGTTGTTAATGACTCAAGTTAAGAATACTTCATAAATAGATTAAGAACTTCTTAGTTAAATTAGGATCATCATTGTATGATTAGAAGATTTATTTTATGAATCTTCTAAGAGATCAACTCAATGTTAGATTGCTAAGTTCAACTCCTTGTTTGATCACTCAAATGAACTATTTATACTATATGATAAAAATATCATACTATATGATTAATATAATTTTGTTAATTCATACATAATTTATATTATTTTTAATTCTTACTTGATTAAACTTTGATAAGTAATTTAATCTATCAAAGTTTTTCAATTATAAGGCATATTTACATGTTAAATAATATTTATAAAATTCATGCTTTAATTTATTTTGAATTAGTAGGAAGATTAATTGAAAAGCATTTAACTCACTCAAGATCACATAATAGTTTTAATGACTCAAGTAAATTGTTACAAGTCTTACATTCTAAAACAAGTAAAAATGACTTAAAAATTATCTTCCCTTTGTTTACTCAAGTTTTGCAATTTTCTTGGTACTAGTTTCAAATTATACCAAAACACTATTAATGAACTTATGAGTCAAGACTAAGAACTCTAATTAATTTACATATTTGATTTTGAGATGGATAATCTAAAATATTTTTTGCAATTATCAAACTAATGGTATAATTACTAAGGTTTCAATAACAGTGAGATGGGAGATACAAATGCTTAATAAGGGTTTCTAGTTCGTGAGTATTGAGATGAAACTTATGTTATCCTGTTTTGTATTTGTACTTATGTTTATATTAAGGGTTTTGAGAACCATGTGCAAAATCGATTTGTACTTTTGTATTCAATTCCATTTTATATTATGTATGCATTGTGGATCTTCATTAATAATGATTATGAATAGATGGTTGAGTTAAATTTTGATATTTATAATTAATAATATTATATAGATTGAAAGATATCTTATGTATATACAAGTACAAATAGATAATTAAAGAAGAGCTTCTATCTATTTAGATTTTGAGAAATACCTTTTGATGTTTTTGATTTGCTATTATTATTATACGGTTTGGATGGTTAGTGCACTTGGATTATTGAGTGTTTTTTAAATTACCATTACTTAGTTTGGATCAATAACACTAGTTCTTATAAGATTATGTGCGATCATGTCCTAGGTAGGGGTGACTTTAATTTTCTTATCTTTATATCCTTACTTTGAGTTTCTTTCCCTCTTCATTTATCAACATGTAACCATAAGATTGGTTAAGGGAGTTAAGATTGTCCTTAATGCTCCACATCATGCAACTTTTGTATGCTGACAATGTCTTGCTCTTTTAGCTAGAGATGGTCATGGTCACTAAAGTTGTTGAGCTCATCCTTATGCTAGACACCTATTATGTAGTGTCTAGTAAAAAGTTAATATTGCCAAGTCTACTATCTTGTCTAATACAAACCTAAGTCTCTCTAAGAAAGCAATGGTTTTGATATATTTGGAGTCAAGCAAAAGAAGGTGGCTAGATATCTAAGGCTCACATTGTCTATCAAAAGCATATTACCTCTAACTTCCAACATCTTATTGACTCTCTCTATGCTAAACTCTAAGACTAGGGTGCTAGGCTTTATCACTTATTATCAAACTCATGCTTGTCAATAGTATAATTTCTTTATTGTTGGTTTACCATATGTATCACTTCATCTCATTGAGAATTATAGACACTATTGGGAAGATGATGAGAAGCTTCCTATAGGGTACTATCCTACATAAACAAGCCCTTCACTATTTTGCTTGGGATAAATTTTGTAAGTTGAAATATTTAGGGGCCTTAGCTTCCCCTATGTGCACAATTGAATATGGGTCATTCTCTTGAAGTTCTTTGCTTATAGTATTAGTTGGTTACCCTCTTTTTAGGCTAAGTGCCTCACTAATGAGTATGGTAATAGAGTTGAACCATTCATTATGAGATTGTATGATGTACAAATAAGGCACATCATCTCCCTGGGTGATGCCACTACTCAAGTGCACACATGGTAGTAGATTGGTGATGGATGATCTTTCTAATTTGAGAATAAGCGTTCACTTAGCCCCATTTCTATTTGTTGTTGGCTTATCTTTATTAATGTTCTCTTTCGACTAATCTCCTATTATTTCTTCCTTTCTCAGTGATATTGGGGAGTGGAGATTAGATTATTGGATTTCATTTACCATCCCTACCTCGTGGAGAGGATTTTACTCTTTTCTTGGATCCCTTACCCTCCAAAGATTCTCTAAATTGGAGGATGATAAATGCCACTCATGTTCTATAGATGGTGTTGTATTCTACTATGTGTGATCTTCATGATGGCTAGGTAGTTAGGCTTGGAAGATTAAGGCTTGGCATAGGAGTTGTGTCTTTATTTGAAAATGTTGCAATGAAGTTTTAACTACCTCTCTTTGGTTGTATCATCTGGGCCTTGAGTAGTAGTCTTTTTGTCCATGGGATTGTGATCATGAGGAGATGTTAAACCATGTCTTCTATTAATGTCTTAATGTTATTATCATTTTTTTCAAATGTTTAGCATATTATCTTAGCACACATACTTTCAAACTTGTTTAGCATGGTATCATGTTTGATTATTGGGGAGGGGGGGGAGGGGGGCGGAGCTTCACATTTACCTACGTGTTGCTATATTCACAATGTTGGAGGTAGCTAAGGCTATTATCTCAATGCTTCTTCTGGGGGTGGGGGAGCTTCACATTCACCTGCGTGTTGCTACCTTCACAATGTTGGAGATAGCTAAGGCTATTATCTTAGTGCTTCTTCCTCTTGTTGGGTGTTTTGTTGGTTTTTGCATAGAGGACAAATTTGTTTGTATTATCCATGATATTCACTGCCTCTGCAGCGGAAACAATAGTTTGTTTCAAACGAGAGATGATCGTTGCGTTCTCAACCATGTTAGCTCCTCAAGTTTCTAATGGTCTATAAATGTGTGGTTGATATTTGTGCACACCAAACTATCCAAGAGAGTTTCAGGTGGGTATGGGACGTGTCCATCCCACCAAAATTTCCAGAAAAAACCAATTAGAAAAAAAGAAGTGCTAGGAAACATATATTGCAATCCCAGGTCACAAGTTTTTCTCAATGTACTTTTCATTGAGATGAAAACAACCAATAATATATAGTCCAGCAGATGTAATGTGTTTTGTAAGATTGTAATTTTCAATGAAGAGAAGCACAAATTAACCATTATTGTAGTCGCAGGAAATAAGTTTTGGTAGATTTGCTTTGCCACTTCTTATTTTGCTTAGTAAACTATGTTATTTTGTCATTTAAGCTATCGCATGACATTAGACTTCCACTTTGTACAATGTAGTGATGGTGCACTTTTAATGTAAAGAATTTGACCAGCGAATGTTATGCTTAAGCAGGCGTCAGGAATCAATGCATGGTTCGTACAGAAGCGAGTACTAAGGGCTTTCACTGAAGCTGGAAGCTTAGCGTAATCTGCCCTGAGATATATTTACATAACATGGCATTGGGCCCAAGTTTTCTTAAAAAAATATGTTTAAATATTAATTTATCATTTCATAACTTATTTAGCAAAGAAAATTCTATTAGATTGTAAGAAGTCATGACCATATATGAAGCATGTTTAAATAAAAAAAGATAACTATAGATTATTGTTCATGTGATGTGTGATGATAAGAGAAATTGGTCACACTCTTTGAGGGTCACTTAATAGGGATCTAATTCGGCATAACGTAATCAGTGTCAAGATGTAAGATTGTTAGGAAACTAGTGATGATGGAATCATTTGAAAATGATGTTGGACGAATGCAATGATAGCTATATAACACTTAAAAAAAGAAAATTTTGATATTTTTGGTCAAAGTTTAGGATAGTAAAAACGAAACTTACGAAAATGAATTAGAAAGCAAACGACTGAAGAATTAAGAAAAAAAAATAAAAAGTTATTGAAATATTGTAAATAAAATGTAATAATTAAAGGACGTGTTGAGAGAATGATATGGCAAAGATTTGAAGGATTAAAAAGAATTTCTTAAAGCTTAAAAACAATTTGCATAAAAAGCTAAAATTTATCAACAAATCTATTTTGTTTAGGAAAGAATGGTACAGTAACAACACTTTCTCAAATAAACTAAACGTTCTAAACAAAAGTTGCATAAGGTTGATAAAAGATGCATACCTAATCCCACCTTAATTCATTCACTTTTGGTGGCTCCAATAATTCTAACAATAAACTTATTATTTTTCTTTTAGAGTTCTAATTATTGGATAGTCAATGTTGAAACAGTTTTCATAATTAAATACTCAATTTTGGCGAAAATATTGAACAGAAAAGTTACAAAAAATGAGCTTTCAAGCTATCATGTTTTTATAATTTTTGAAGCTTGTTTAGTATGGATTTCAAGTTGAATACATAAAATAGCTAGCCCCAGTAGTGTTCTTGATAAGGTTTGACAATTCCTGTAAAGTTTTACATAAAATCCAAACTAGTAAAAGAGATGCAAATAAAAGTTTTCATTTCGATGCATTAAAGATAAATTTTATATCAACCTTTATCTCAAACAACAACAACAACTTGAAAAGTAAGAAAAACTAAGGACAAGCTTTCAAAAATAAGCTAAAATTTAATTTTTTGAACTCCAACATCACACTGCAACTCCTCAAGATCCTTGGATACAGTGATATAAGCATTCATTGTTATATTTGCAACAACTTTAAATCATACAAACGAAACATCGTCTCTTGAGTCCTAACAGAGAAAAGTGGAGGGAGAAAATTCACTGAAGTCCATACATAACTATGTAAGCAATTAAAAACATTTCATTCTTCTTCATTAGATTGAAATGCAAGCATTTGTAAGTGCAGGTGACGGAGGGATGAACACTTCACAAAGAAGAGCCTATTTGCAATATACAACCTGATTGCCTAATAAAGTTGAACCAATTGCCTAGGTTGATTTGGCCTAACCAAGTTTTCGGTTTGCCAACCACCAAGTGTTGTTCAAATTGTCTAGGGAAATTCTTTGACTACATACGGTGCTTGGCATCAACCATTTGCTCATTGGTATAGTCTAAAAAAAATATTAGCTGTATTATATTAAATTGACAATACAATATGATTCTATTGAATCCTGAGATTGCTTGGCATCTCGAGATTGTTGTTGGACTTCAGTAGTGAAAAGTAAAAATTTTGTTAATTTAAATTTTGGATATTTGCTAAATTGTAAATTAAAATTTAGTTAGAAGTGATATGAAAAATTTATGCAAAAGATTTAAGGCATGATTTTATGTGCTTTCACAGAGATATCATGAACAATTTGGTGGAACAAAATATGCTATTATAATTTCATGGAAAAAATTATAACAACAAGATTAAGTCAATTTTTGGAAATAATATGTTGAGAATTAGCTTGAGTGATGAACAAATAAATTGTAAATAATTATCTTATCCTTCCATTAAATCATAAGTAAAGAAACTTGGATGACGGTTTTGAATGCTTATAGTTTTCAACTTCTATGTATAATTCACTATGCAGTGAGAACCCTTGGCTTCATCTAATTTTTGTTGTGCATTTTTTAGGAAATGGTTTTTATGGTAAATGAGAAAGTTCTTGATCTGCTTGTTAACTATTCAAAGAGTTAAAATTCTTTCAACTTGGATAATAGGCAAAGGCGTTATAGTCAAAGTCTTTGGGCTGCATAGAATAGCTTATTATTAGATTGTTATGAGTATCTTGATAAATTAATTTAGTAAAATCATATGGTTTGATATGTGTGCATATATATATATATGTGTGTGTGTGTATAAAAAAGAAGATGATATTATAAATTATAATACTAATGAATTGTTTATTTAATTAAATTATATGATTGTATAGAAGAGAGGTGAAATGAACTATTATCTTTAGAAATCCTAGCTAGGTAAACTCAATTTAGGACAATATTGATCATGTGTTGTATTGATGCTTTGATATATAATTTTAAGATGCACCTTATATTACGTTTTATGATTCCAATTGATGATATTTGTTTGTTATAATTCTTTTATTATGTTTATTGTTATAGTATGATAATTAGATTATTAATTTTATTTGATGTGTAATTAATATTGATTTATTAAGGGTAAAGAAAATTTGATATGCAAAATATAAGAATTGTGAATGAGATGGTATTGTTAAATGAGATAAATGAAGGAGGTCTATTTCTTTTACTCATTCATTTCCTCTCTTAGAGATGTGATATGGTGATGCAGTTTGATAAGAATGGAATTGGTTGGATCTTTTAGTGGTTATAATGATAATATACTTATGGATGTGTTTTTTTTCTCTTTGTCACCATTAAGATGTGTTATTCCTCTAATGTGTTATACGAGATTGTGATAAATTAGCTTCTTTGTTCAACATTATGATAAATTAGTTCTCATAATGGTTATGGAAAGGTTGGGGTTGTTAGACCACTTATTGATTTTGATGATATTTTTTAAAATTTTTAAATTATATTAACATCTAATTCACCCCCTTTTAGGTGTACTACAAACTTATAGAGGTAAGCTAGGTCCCCTAATTGTCATTGTGGTGAGTTGGTTCTCTTAGTGCCTAGTGTGAGTTAGTTCTCCAAAATGAGGTTGGCATGGATGATTGGTAAGGAAATAAGATCATAAGTATATGATATAGTTATATAATATAAATGAATAATAAGAAATGCTATTATATTATATGTCATGTATTGCATGATATAATACATATTTGTTGTTCATTTTATTATTATTTAGATATCTATTATATTCTCTCATCACTATTGTAGTACTGTCTACTTCAAAATTATATTATTTTAATTTTCTTATTGAGCCCTATTGACTCATATCTACTATTATATATTTTTGGAAACGTCTACACTACACAAAGAATAGACACTCAATGAATAGATAAGGAATGAGAAAAAAAAGAAAAGAAAAA
Organism: Vanilla planifolia; assembly: GCA_023846275.1. NCBI lineage: Eukaryota > Viridiplantae > Streptophyta > Magnoliopsida > Asparagales > Orchidaceae > Vanilla > Vanilla planifolia. Next base: position 24,245,597 of record CM043870.1, read on the forward strand.
GAATGAGTTTTATCTTTTATATGTACTTCAATACTTTTGAGTGTGATTGTTTTATGTATATATATATGGCTCATAATTGTGGATAATTGCATAATTGATGAAATGCTAGTTTTTGTAGGTTTTTAAAAGAAAAAAATTACTTTATGCTTGGTTGTCATTTTTAGTAGTAATTTATCATTAATTTGTTACCCTAGTTTATTTAATTATCATGATTGTATATGTACGATTTGGCTAGTGACTTAATAGGATGGTATCAAAGTTGAGGATTGGTTCCTTTTTTGACATTATAGGAGAGAAGATTTTGGGTATAATTGTTATAGTAGTGAACATATATAAATACCAGTTTATTTTTTTATATAGTGCATATTATGTTATATAATTATTATCGCCCTGAGTTGCTCAATGTTATTATGATACCCCTTTATTTCATCATTTACGAGTATCAATTTTATTTAATTATAGAGCTTCATATTTCTTTATTTCTATTACTATGGTTGGAAAGTTATCTACTATTTGTGTGAACTTCAGCATTAATTAATTATGAATTTACCTATTAAAGAGAGCTTTCAATTTAAGAAATTTTTTAGGGAAAATATAGAAATAAATAAAGAAAGATTTTTTTACATAGTTTATCATAATTTTTTAGTTAAATTTGACATAATTTTGGGAGTATACTTATTAATGATTATTAAGATTCTATTGATTATTGAAAAAAGAAGGTATTTGAATGTTTGGAAAATTAGTTATGGTATATTTAATAGAGGAAGAACAATTCTAATAATTTTTAGTATGCAAACTAAGAAATCTGTGAGAAAAGAATGAAGTGTATTTAATTGTTGCAAGTAAACATAATAATAACAAAATGTTAAGGTATAAGATATTGTTATTTGATCATGGGATATATCAGAGTTCTATTTATTTATTTTTAATGAGAATACATAAGAGGCTATTTAGATTTTTGCATGAGTTGATTGAAGTACATATGGGGCCATTAGCTTGTGTGTAGAAGTGAATGGGTCTCCAACACACGGGATGCTAAGCACAAGTGTTATACATCAGATAGGGTGTAGGCGGTTTATGGCACACAAGAGAATGTAGTATAGGATAGTTGAATGTGGAACATGTAGTAATGTATGAGATTCCTTAAAATACATAACAACTTGCATGATGGTTGGTGTTTTGAAAATATGAGTGCATGATGTATGCAAGTGTGTGTGTGTGTGGATGGTGTGAATTGTGCAAATTACAATTTAATCCAAAACAAAAACTTAAATAGTTGGGTAATTATGGTATTTTCTTTATCTTAATTTTTCATATATTAAATTTTAAAAAATGTTTCATAACTTTCCAAAACTTTTGCATTGATGATGGTTTTTTCGGATAATATGACAAGAAAAGAATGTAAAGTAAATGGAAATAGACACACATGATTTTTAGGTACTTTGGCATATAATAATTCTTACATTCACCTTTAGTTGATATGACCAAGTATGACCAAGCTTCTACTAAAATCACTACCTTTGATACAACGCAAAAAAAGAAAATGATAGAAAAACAATAACATAAATCCATAATATGGTCTCAAACTAGAACTAATCAAGCTAAAACTTGCCAAAATGTAATACAAGCATGACAATTTAGAGAACATACAAATTATAATTTGAGAAGTAATGGTTCATTCATAGATCATTATGAGTGCATGGTTGGTACTACATTATCGAAGGTATCTAAATTTTAGATGAAAGTCTTTACGAAGTAGGAAAGAAGTATATTTTTATTATTTAGACATAAAAATCTTCAAGTGACAGGAAAGAAGAATACTTTTGTATTAAAGAATTGTATCAACATGAAAGTCTTCAAAAGTTAGGTATGAAGCATGATGTATTAAAAAAATTATATGAGATGAAAGCCTTCAAGAAATAGATAAGTAACTTCTTTTTTGTATTAAATAATTATCTATAATATCTTATTTAAAGTATCTCTCATGAATGGATGAATGGTGAATTAGTTTTGACAAAAGAAAGTGTATTTCTTTATAGCTTAAGAGCATGAGATAGTTTAGTGGTTTTCTCTTAGGTTCACTTTGGTAAGTGAATCATTAATTTCTTCTTAATCTTTTAAACTTTACTCCATTATTTTTAAACCCCTTTTCTATACTTTTATTTCTATTTAACCCAAGCAATTACTTCATTTCATCCCACGGCTAAATCCCCTCTCCATTTACATCAATTTGGTGTCCAAGTGAAGACCCTCACCATTTTCTTTGGAGAATAAAACACCTTGAAGAAAAGGAGGAGATGCCAATAGTGTCATCAAATCAAGGCTTGATTTTTGATACTTTACTATTCATTAAGCACTACTTGATGTTGAATCTTGTCTTTTCTTATGGTAAATATTTATTTGGTTTGAAGTTATCTTAAAAAAAGGGAGACCTGTATTGCTTATTACACTTCTTTTAACATTTGATTTTGATACAAAAATAATTACAACTTCCCTTCATAAAACCAAGCAATTGTCTTTTAAGCATACAATTATCCCTGTTGAGTACAACTTGTAAATGGTTTGCTTCATTAACCCTTCCATCGATGCTAATTCTTGCATAAAATCTTGAATGAATGACAAAAAAGAGCTATTGTTATTAATACTATGGCCTACTTAATCTAAAAGAGATCTTTAAAATTTCAAAATATTAATTCCAATTGGATCACCCATATTTAATACAAAATATAAAAATATATGAAATTTTTAAATTCTAAGATATTAACTCTAAATGAGTCAACCACACTAAATGCAAAGCATAAAAATGCATGAAAAATAAATAACAAAGGAAAAATTATGCAACCATGCAACCTCATGATCAAATGTTAATGATGATATGACTAAGATGCTAGTAGTGGACAAGATAGATGACAGCGATCAGCTACAAGTGGAGGCAGGGTGGCTGACGAGTGGTCGGGTGATGTAACGCGACTAGGGAGCATTGAGCAACCTGGTGGTGGTGAGCAACCAAGCGATGTTAAGTAACAAGGTGACAATGACTAAGAGCAGCATATGACCAGGTGATGATAGATAACTAGTGATAATAAGGAAGCACGCATAAGAACTAACATTGATGATGACACATTTTACTACAAAATATGCTTGGATGAATTGAGCAAAAATAGTAGAGATAATCATAAAGAGAAATAGAGTGTCATAGGTTATCCCTATGGTTGACAAAGATAACTAATCAAAATAAGATTTAGCTTAGGTACTATTATGAGTTGAAAAAGGGCCAGTGCAATGCCATCAAATATATGATTATGAGCTAACACAAGATGTTCCTGCATCATTCTTCCTAGGTGAGAGAAAGTTTAGCTTAGTAATATCAAGGTGATGGGTATAGTAGTGCTGCAATAAGTGTGGCATAATATAATGTAGATAATCATAAGTAAACCAGGAGTTCTCGATCGAAGGCTTTCTCTTCTAATGAACTAATAATTTTTAAAGTATACAATCTTTGGTTAGAATTATCTCATGATCTAAAATTTTTTGCACATTGTGTAACTCTTAAGACTAACATAATGGTAGGAATAGGTTCACTCAATATGAAAGAATTAAACTCAAATGATTTACTAGGTATTAAATGTGATATATTGTATAAGACTAAATCCTTAACATTTAAGGATGCACAAATCTTATACTCTTCTAAAAAATCTAACACATAAACATAAGTTCTTCGTTTTTGAACAATCCTAAATGTTCTAGCTCTATGCACTTATAATTTCTTATAAAAGGGAATTATTTTGACCTAACTTTAATTATAATATAAATTCCTTCATAAAATTCCTTAATCCTTCTATAAGAATCTATCAGTTTCTTATATCTCTCATGACTTAAATTAATTTTATTTAATACATTTTTATGTAATGAAGAGATATGAGAAGCAAAGGAAGAAGAAGAGTTTAAGTTTGAAACTCCACTGGTATCAAAAAAATCAATATGAGACCTAGGCTTATTACCATGATAAATTTCAAAGGGACTTAGAAAAATATTATGATTCATAGAATTATTGTATGCAAATTTGGCTCATGATTGTTGTTGATCATAATTCTTAGGTTACTCCCTTATCAACCCACAAAAAAGATTTCTTAGTCGATGATTTATTAAATCTATTTTCCCATCCATTTGTGGGTGGTAGGTTGAAGAAACTTTTAGCTTAGTTCCCAGTAAATGTCATAACATCTTCTAAAAATATTTAGTAAATCTTACATCTTGATTAGATACTGTGGTCATTGGAACATTGTGTAATTTAATTATTTTCTAAAAAAAATATCGACTACATGGGTAACATCCGATGTCTTATGACAAGGGATAAAATGAGTCATTTTTTAAAAAATTATCAACAACTATAAGGATAGAGTTGTGCTTAGATAAGGTCTAAGTAATTAAAGTACAAAACACATATCAATGTGCTCCTATGGTTTGTCAGGTTTAAGTAGTGGAATGTAAAATCCATGGCTTGCATTTAAAGATTTTGTAGTTAGGTATATGTAAAATTAGAATATAATAAATGCAATATGATGTGTCAATCTAGACTAATAAAATCTCTTTAAGATATTTCTAAGAGTCTTATCTCTTCCAAAATGATTAGATAATCCTTTACCATGTATTTCCCACACTAAAAAATCTTTAAGTAATGAATTTGGAATAAATAACTTATTATTCTTATATAAGTATCCATTTTTCAAGCTAAAATCTTGAGAAAAAAGTTTGGAGTTAATTTAATTTCTTAATAAATTAGTTGAAAGTTAGGACACTCAGGATATTTCTTTTTAATTTAGTCAAAATTTTGAACTTTTATAAACAAAATGATCAATAGGAAGAACAAGTTGACTAAGTGCATCAGCTACTTTATTTTCAAAGTTAGGCTTATGTTTAATAATGAATGTATACTCCTACATCTACTCGAGTTATTTGGCATGCATATGACTAGTATCTCATTAGGAATTTAAGAACCTAACCACCTCATGATCAAAGTATAAGACAAATTTTTTGGACAATAATTAATGTCACCAATATCTTAAAGATAAAACTATGACATAGAGTTCTTTTACATATGTAAAATATTTTTTTAACATCATTAAGTTTCTTACTAAAGATGAAAATAGTATTCCTAGCTTGACTCAAAGATAATAGCAAAATTGAGCAATTTTAGAATAGGTACCTTAGTCATAGTCTCTTTCAACTTTTAAAAAGCTAGATCTATAGATTTGGTCCACATAAATTTATCAGACATAGTATAATCAGTAATCATTTTAGCAATAGTATCAACATCTTTAATAAATTATTGATAGTAGGTAGATAGACCGTGGAAGCTTCTAATGTCAAATTGCTTTTGGAATGAGTCACTCCATAATTACCTTGACGTGACTAAAGTCGACAGATAACACTAAACTATGTACCCAAATTGGGTAACCTGGGTGGTAAGGAATTCATATTTCTTTAGATTAGTAAATAAGTATTCCTTTCTGAGAGTATTACATAATTTGTACAAATGGTCTAATTGATCTTCAATAGACTTACGATAGAGCAAAACATCATCAAAATATACTATGATGAATTATCTTAAGTTCAATTTTAAAACATGAGTCATCAATCTCTTGAATGTACTTGGTACATTTGATAACCCAAATGACATCAACAACTAATCATACAAATCATCTTTAGTCTTAAATATTGTCTTTAATTTGTTTCCAATCATAATCCTTGGTGGTAACTATTTTCTAAGTCTATCATAGAAAATATGGTGCACCTAATATCTGATATAAGAGTTCGTCTAAATAGGGAATGAGAAACCTATATTTTGTTATGATTTTGTTAGTTACCTTGTTGTTGACATATATCATCTATGTTCTATCCTTTTTGGGTGCTAAAAATGTAGAGAAAATATAGAGAGTAATACTTTTTTAGATAAATCCCTTTATAAGTAAGTCTCCTATGGGCTAACTCAATTTGTGACTTTAGGTTTAACCCATAGTAAAGAAGGTTGGGTAGGCTTGCTCTGGGAACTAAGTTAATCATGTGTTTTATATCCCTTATGAAAGGTAAAGTGTTTGGAAAATTACCTAAAAAATGACAAAAAATTCATTTAATAAGTCCTATATAATAAGTGGTGGGTCTGGTAAAGTGGTTCCAAATTCCTTAATTATAGGAATTCAGACTAAGCCTCTTTGATCAAGTGTCTTCCTAACCTAGGGTACTATAACCAAGCTCAAATTTTGTGTTTCCCTTTTTTTTCCTTAGGATTACAATTTTCTATAGATTTTCTAGGCTTAAGTTCTTAAGGTTTCTTGTGAGGTGAGACAAGGTGCAATGCGATGGTATTGTTTTCATGAATAAAATAACACGTGTTAGTTTTACCATTAAAAATTGTGTGCTTATCAAAAAGTAATTATCTTCCAAGGATAAGATAATATAATCTAGTTGCATAGGTACATATCACATAAAACCTCATCATTATACCTATTCAATTTCATGGGTACATGACATCATTGCTTGATATATATAGAGATTTTATATATCATTGACATAGAGAAGGGTGGGTGTTTTAATAGAGAAGCTTTTATTCTCTTAATAGCTTTAGAGGATAAATTGGTATAATTATCAGTATTTATGAACAACTTAAATGATTGTTCTTTAATGTTTATCTTAGTACTAAAAATATTGGTGTTCTTCTAATCATCTTGTGATAATGAGGATGTAAGAGTGCACCTAATCATTAAATCATAAAATTTTTCATGTTTTCTAATTTTTATCTTGCTTTCTCATTAAGTATTATGTTTTCTTCTTCCTCTAACTCTTCTTATTCATTAATATTATCTACGTTCATAATCATGTCTCTCTTTAGGCAATTAACGACTACATTTCTTATTTTAGGATGCTTACAATAGGCAATTTCAGTTTGGGTTGTTTAGAACTAAGTAGGTTGGCTTGATGAAGGGTTTTAAGAGATGGATGATAATTTGGGTTTGGGAGATTTAGAAACTATATTGGAGGGGGAAGATAAAGTGCAAGTATGAGTGGATTGAGAAATGATGTTGTTGACCTTTGGAGGCACTGGCTATCATTTCTCTTAAAATAAAAAGCTTTACTTCTTTTCACATTTTTAACTATATGATAGGCTTCCTCTAAGGAATAAATATTTCTCATGTAAGACTTAGCATGTATGTATTTCTTTAAACTTGTCCTAAAATGAAAGAGTAGTACATGCTCAGGTTCATCTATATCACACATAAATTTATAATCCTTAAACTTATTAATGTACTCCTCAACAGATATACCATCTTGGGAATAATTTTGTCATTTATTTAACAATTCAACATTATAGATTATTAGAACACACCTATTAGAACACTTAACCTTAAGGTTTCTCCAAATTTGTGATACCTCTTCATTAATGTCAACATATTATCGCTCTAAGTTTCTAAGGAACTTATGAGTAGTATTAATGAGTTTAGTCTTAATAAATTAATACTTTTTTACTCATTCATTAGGTACTTATCAAAATAATCATCTATACTAGTTCTTTAGTCTATGTAATCCTTAGAACTAATGCTATCATAAGAAATTAGAATATCTAATTTCATATTAGAGATATGCTCTTTCTTTTGATACCTCTTAGGTCTTTCCTCCTTACTAGACCTATCAAGATCATTTTTGTTTGACTCATCAGAAGGTTCATTTCTTCTTCCATGGTCATGGTTTCTTTCATAGATATCCTTAATAAATTTATTAGAAGGACCATCATATCTTTTATAATTATTATGTCTCCTAGGGTTTTCTTCTTTTAAATCAATAGGTGTGGTAGTTATCATATTAGTCTTTTATCTTTTAAGATTTTGTTCACACAATTAATTTAAAAGAATTTGTTAAAGTTCTTAATGATTTAGGCTATTTATTAAATTTTTTTGGTTTAAATTTTGTCCATAGTTTTGGATTGATTCTTGACTTTGATTTGCATTTTATAAGTCTTATTAGATTTTGTGGTCATATAAAAAGTTGACATAGAGAGATATCAAGAAAGAAAGATGATATGAGGTATGTTTTTATTTAATATTTTTTTAAAATATTATGAAAGTAAGTTGATCGTAGCTATAGACCACCAAAGCTGAGAAAAGGGTGAGCTTCTAAGAAAATAACAAGTGATCAAAGTCCCGCTGATACTAGGCCAACTCTTAGATAGAACAAGATAGTTTTAAGATGATAGGAAGTCATATCATTACTTTCATATCACTTCCTAAGATAAAGTTTATCTTAAACTTGCTAATAATTCTTTGTAAATACACAAAGAATATATATATATATATATATATATATATATATATATATATATATATATATATATATATAAAGTAGAAAATGATGATCTCTAATAACAAAACTAATGCAAGATAAATTAAACTTCTACTATAGTTTAATTTAGAGCCTATAATAGTAGAGACGTTTAATAGATTATGAGAGAATATTAAAAGATACTATACATTAATTAAGGTTATATGACATGTATAGTATTTTAAAATTATTCAAAGATTAGTGTCTAAAGTTATAATGTGGATAATGAAGTAAAGTAAATAACAATACTTTAAGCATTAAGTATAAAATCTTATTAAGTAATTTTTTAACATCCAATTTTACATATATAAAATAGAGAATTTAAGACACTCTTTATAAAGTACTTTAATAGAAGAAAGAATAATCTTAACTTTAAATTAATGTATAAAAAAGAAAAGTTATAGAAAGAATGCATCTTGTTGGTGATGATGGCTTATAATTTTCTTCAGTGTTAGATGCAGAACACCAAAGATTAAAAAAGAAGATGAGGAGATTTGAGATAATAGAAAAGCTTGACAAATTGGGTAATCAGATAGTAGGTTAGAACTTGGAACCTTGTTGAGATGGGTGATAGTTTGGTTGAGAGAATAAAATGCTAGGTGAAGACATGAGTGTGTTAGAGGAAGAGAAAATTTTTTTAGTTGTCGACTCTCCTAGTGGAAGATCTCTCACCTTCGATTCTTGTCTATCACAAGGGGAGAGGAATTTAGAATCTCTCTAACTTGAGCACACACTCTTTGCTCAATAAAAGGTAGAAGCACACAAATAAGAAAAGTTTAAATCATTAATAATAATATTACAATGAAGGAGTCTCTCTTAATTATAGATGAAGAATAGCTCAATAACTACGTATAGGAAAAAGAAAATTAAATACACTTTGGTAATATATAAGTATAAGAAAGATAATAAGTCAATGTAGGAAAAGATAATTTTAGAGTTAAATTACTTGGGAATCCCATAAGAATATTTAGAATTTTAAGACATTAACTCCAAATGGGTAACTCACATTAAATACAAAATATAAAAATATATGAAATATTTAGAATTCTAGGATTTGAACTCTAGGTGGGTCAGTCATATTAAATGCAAAATATAAAAATACATAAAGATTATGATAGAGGAAAAATTACATAATAATACAAAATAACTTTTGAATGTCAATGATGATGTGACTAGGATAGACAAAAAAGATGACAATGATCAATGGCTGTCGGATGGCTGATTATTATTGAGTGGCTAGGCCATATTGGGTAGTTTGGAAGCATCAAGCTATTTGGCGATAGTGGGCCACTAGATGATGTTGGGCATTCAGACTGGAGCAATCTAGTGTAGCATATGACAAAGGGGTAACAAACAATTAGCAATAGTAAGAAAAACTTGCACAGGAATCAATGTTGATGATATCATAATTTATTATAAAATATGTTTGGTTGAACAAAGTAAAAATAGAAGCGATAACTATAAAAAAATAGATTCTCATAGTCAACCGTTATAGTTGGCAAAGATGACTAATTGAAATATGATTTGGCTCAGGTACGACTCCAAGTTCGAATAGTACTTGTGCGATGCCAACGAGTCTATGTTTGTGAGCCACCACAAAAGATACTTCTGCATCAATATGCCATAATATTATATGTTTAAAAATTATAACATAATATCATACTTACATTATGGTTATTTAAAAATTACATACCTCCTCTTCTTAGGAAAATTTCTATATAAATTTTTCATTTTTTAGTTCTTATAAATGAATGATTAAATACTTAATTAAAAAATAGATATTACTTTATTACTACATTATTATTACTCTATTCTAATTCAAATAATATTCTTAAATCTATAAATTAATAATTTCAATAAATTAAAATTATAAAATTTAAAAATCATTCATATTTGAATAATCTTATCAAGATAATTAGTGTGATTTGAAGTCCTACATTAATGTTACAACACAAACCCAACTCTCTTATTATGGCTTCACTATATTTAAAATAACATTATTAAAAAGTGAGTTCAATGTTACTTATTTATTCTTCATTTTCATTTCAATTGGGTGATTCCATTAATAGATTTAAATTATTTCTTAAAAGAACCTACAAGCTTCATCCTTTACAATGGACTTTTTCTAATGTTGCTAACAACCTTTAAGTATCAGTTAGTTTCTTCTCATGTGCATTGAAGGTAAGCAAATACAAAATAATGCACTAATTATACTTTCTTTTTATTAGAAATGGAAAGCATGACACTCGACCATGAATACTAGGGCTTATATTTGCGTAAGTAACCCCTTCCCATCTTAGTTTTGATGTAAAATGCTAAAAATCAATTTCTTTTAATTCCTCCTAAAGAGATAAGATGGAGTTCAGTGAGAAATCAAAGTCAATCCTAACATTTTTCCTTTGGTGAACTTCTAGCAAATGTAATACTCTTATCGAATCGAAGAGGAATGGAACAACAATAGTAGCTCAAGAGCCCCCAATCCTAGCTATAAACTCTGTAAAGCTACATGATAATGAGGGACAAAGACGAAAGCTAGGGGGTCGACCACATGCAAGATGGTGAGCAAATGAGGCGATGAAGCAACAAAGTAGAAGAATTAGGGTTTTTTTCTAGTTATTATATTAATTTTATTAATTATGTAATTCATAATTTATATATTATTAGTAATTTCATTTTATAAATTTGTACTAAATTTAAACAAACTTTGATTGCGACGTAACAAACGTCGACAGACTCATCTTGGGAACTTGATCCAATAGTATATTCATTTTTAAAATTTAGAAAACTAGACAAATACATGTTTTACTAAAGAATATTCAAAATTATTATTTTATTCAACTTTATCAAAAATCAAAATCTCAAATTCCTTTTTAAAATCACTTATAACTATTTAAAATCAATACTAAAAAATCAGGTCATTATAGGTTATTTTTTTAATTGTTGATGCAAAAGAAATAGAAAATAAGGAGGTTAGATATGTAATATTAGCAATTTCACAGTAGTGCTTCAAAATTTTTTCATGTTTACAGGTGGTCAAATGTCTAACAATGATGATCGAAAAAAGCATAAAATAATATCTTCATTGTCAACATTATCATCAATCGCATGCACTTAACCAAGCTCACTTAAAAAAAAATTCTTCCATAAGCACTTATTTGGACTGGAGCATGCCTTTGTTGCGACATATAAATAAGTCTAGCGAGTGAAGGAGAGCCAAGTCTAAGTGAAGCTTATGTTGCTCTAATGAGTTTTTGGTGCAGGAAAATTCAAAGATGGTGTTATTATGCCATCCAAGGGGAGTCGTTGATACAGTAGCATCTAATACATCAAGCAACGGTTCCACTTGGAGACATACTAGTTCTATTTAGACTTAGAGCCATGCTAAGATTATCCCATCTATATCTCATTAGTCTTTACTATCATTGCTATTATAGGAGTCAAGTATAGTTAACCCTTCTTTATTATACATTTTCATTTGATTTGTTAAGTTGTTTACTTCTATAGTATCATTTTTATCATTTAAAAAATAATTAGTAACCCTTTGGATATTTTCAACTTTACATTTAATACATATCATCCCTTCAATATTCTTATAATTTTATTAGTATAAACTTTTATTGAAAATGACATTGAAAAAGACTAAAATTAAAGTTTGGATTGTTCCTACTATCGTTTGTCGTCATATCATCATGATCAACTCAATTGTCATAGCCAACATTGATTTGCATGCCTTTGTAATCTGCACTGACCTTTCACTTATAGCTACCCTCTCTATCAGCTATGATCCACATAAATGGCATCAACTCACTAGCTTAAGCCAAATCGTGCATCCTGCTTAACTCGTGCTGACCCGTCAACACCTATAGACCTGATCCATGAATGCATCAGACTTAAAACAAGTGCGTCAACCAGTCAACACATGTTAATTTGTTTAGAGATTTGACAACTAGATTCGAGGCATCACATGTCTCTCCCTACACGTTCATGCCACGAGCAACCCACCTCCTTGTTGTTTGGTGTTACTCTCGAAGCACATATGTTGCTTGAAAACAACTTAATTTAATTAATTTTATAACTTTTTAAATAATTTTTAATAAATTTTAAAGTATTTATTTTGTAATTTGTGATGACATTTGAAATTTTAAAAATATGTCCCTTGATATTCTAAAATACTATTTTAAATTCTTAGGTTATCAAATTACTATTATATCATTAAGGTTTCTATAAATAAGGATACTCACTATATTGTAAGTGATGAATTATTAAATGAAATAACAAAGAGCATCAAAACACTAGAAATGTTTTAGTTGTTTTATTTCATATTTTTTAAAAGTTTTAATAGTTGCATCCAAATTTCTAATTTGTGCATGTGGTCGTATGTTTTTTATTTTACATTCTACAAATTCTACTTATTTGTGTACCTTATCACTTCACTATCAATGTGAGTACTTAGGTGTGAGTTGTTCAAGCCATTTTTTCTTAGGTTGAGATCCCTTATGTTAAAAGTCAGTGTAAGTCCTTAGCTTTTGAGAAAGTTCTTAATTGCTCGACAATCTTAGGATTCTTTTATTCTAAACCTATAACACATTTAAGTAGACCCTTGTATGAATATACTACTTGAACCTAAGCCCTTCTTTATTTTCTATGAGCTAAAATAGTTTTTAGCATATCATCTTGCATCATTTGTTCATAAGAAAAACATCATTGATAAGGTAAGTTTCAAACTAATTTTTTTATGCAATGTTTGGTTTTGCTAGAGAAATAGGAGATGGTGTCTTGTTTGCAATAAGAGAATTTCATACAATGACAATAATATCATTTTACAACACAATGAACTTTTGACAAAGTTGTGCTATGGTTATTAGAGTTACTTGTACTAAATGATTTTTTAGATCATGCTAATACAATGAGCATATAATTATTATAGTAATGATGAGTTAATCATATAGCATGATATAAGTATTATATTGTATATTTTATTTAGGGTTTAAAGAAAAATAGATGTTCTTATCACACAATATGATGGGGATGACATCACATAAAAAAATAATAACATCATTTAGTATGATGTGATTAATTATATGGTATGATCATTAAAGAAAGCAATGGTTGTTAATATGTTTGGAGTCAAGCAAAAGAAGGTGGCTAGATATTTAAGGCTCATGTAGTCTATCAAAAGCATATTACCTCTGACTTCCAACATCTTTTTGACTCTCTCTATGCTAAACTCTAAGACTAGGGTGCTAGGCTTCGTCACTTATTGTCAAACTCATGCTTGTCAATAGTATAATTTCTTTATTGTTGGTTTACCATATGTTTCACTTCATCTCATTGAGAATTATAGACACTATTGGGAAGATGATGAGAAGCTTCCTATAGGGTACTATCCTACATAAACAAGCCCTTCACTATTTTGCTTGGGATAAATTTTGTAAGTTGAAAGATTTAGGGGCCTTAGCTTCCCCTATGTGCACAATTGAATATGGGTCATTCTCTTGAAGTTCTTTGCTTATAGTATTAGTTGGTTACCCTCTTTTTAGGCTAAGTGCCTCACTAATGAGTATGGTAATAGAGTTGAACCATTCATTATGAGATTGTATGATGTACAAATAAGGCACATCATCTCCCTGGGTGATGCCACTACTCAAGTGCACACATGGTAGTAGATTGGTGATGGATGATCTTTCTAATTTGAGAATAAGCGTTCACTTAGCCCCATTTCTATTTGTTATTGGCTTATCTTTATTAATGTTCTCTTTCGACTAATCTCCTATTATTTCTTCCTTTCTCAGTGATATTGGGGAGTGGAGATTAGATTATTGGATTTCATTTACCATCCCTACCTCGTGGAGAGGATTTTACTCTTTTCTTGGATCCCTTACCCTCCAAATATTCTCTAAATTGGAGGATGATAAATGCCACTCATGTTCTATAGATGGTGCTGTATTCTACTATGTGTGATCTTCATGATGGCTAGGTAGTTAGGCTTGGAAGATTAAGGCTTGGCATAGGAGTTGTGTCTTTATTTGAAAATGTTGCAATGAAGTTTTAACTACCTCTCTTTGGTTGTATCATCTGGGCCTTGAGTAGTAGTCTTTTTGTCCATGGGATTGTGATCATGAGGAGATGTTAAACCATGTCTTCTATTAATGTCTTAATGTTATTATCATTTTTTTTCAAATGTTTAGCATATTATCTTAGCACACATACTTTCAAACTTGTTTAGCATGGTATCATGTTTGATTATTGGGGGGGGGGGGGGGGGGGGAGGGGGGCGGAGCACATTCACCTACGTGTTGCTATATTCACAATGTTGGAGGTAGCTAAGGCTATTATCTCAATGCTTCTTCTGGGGGTGGGCGAGCTTCACATTCACCTGCGTGTTGCTACCTTCACAATGTTGGAGGTAGCTAAGGCTATTATCTTAGTGCTTCTTCCTCTTGTTGGGTGTTTTGTTTGTTTTTGCATAGAGGACAGCATTTCTTGTATTATCCATGATATTCACTGTCTCTCCAGAGGAAACAATAGTTTGTTTCACGTGAGAGATGATCGTTGTGCTTTCAACCATGTTAGCTCCTCAAGTTTCTAATGGTCTATAAATATGGTGGTTAATATTTGTGCACACCAAACTATCCAAGAGAGTTTCAGGTCCGTATGGGACGTGTCCATCCCACCAAATTTTCTAGGAAAAACCAATTAGAAAAAAAGAAGTGCTAGGAAACATATATAGCAATCCCAGGTCACAAGTTTTTCTCAATGTACTTTTCATTGAGATGAAAATAACAAATAATATGGTCCAATAGATGTAATATGTAGTGTAAGATTGCAATTTTCAATGAAGGGAAGCACAAATAAACCTTTAGTGTAGTCACAGTAAATAAGTTTTCGTAGATTTGCTTTGCAGCTTCATATTTTGCTTAGTAAACTATGTTATTTTGTCATTTAATCTATCGCATGACATTAGATTTTCACTTTGTACAAAGAAGTGATGGTGCACTTTTAATGTAAATAATATGACCAAGGAATGTTATGCTTAAGCAGGCGTCAGGAATCAATGCATGGTTCCTACAGAAGCGAGTACTAAGGGCTTTCACCGAAGCTGGAAGCTTGGCGTAATCGACCCTCAGATATATTTACATAACATGGAATTGGACCCAAGTTTTCTTTAAAAAAATATGTTTAAATATTATATATCAAGCATGTTTAAATAAAGCAAGATGACTATAGATTAATGTTCATGTGATATGTTACGATGAGAGAAATTGGTCACACTCTTTGAGCGTCACTTAATAGGGACCTAATTTGGCAAAAATATTGAATACAAAAGTTACAAAAATGAAAGTACAAACTAGTAAAAGAGATGCAAATAAAAGTTTTCTTTTCAATTCATTAAAGGTTAATTTTATATCAACCTTTATCTCAAACAACAACAGTAACAAGAAAAGTAAGAAAAACTAAGGACAAGCTTTCAAAAATAAACTAAAATTTATTTTTTTTGAATTCCAACATCACACTACACCTCCTCAAGATCCTTGGATACAATGATATAAGCATTCATTGTTATATTTGCAACAACCTTATATCATACAAAAGAAACATGGTCTCTTGAGTCCTACTTGAGAAAAATGGAGAGAGAAAATTCACTGAAGTCCATACATAACTATTCAAGCAATTAAAAACATTTCATTCTTCTTCATTAGAATGAAATGCAAGCATTTGTGAAGTGCAGGTGACTGAGGGATGAACACTTCACAAAGAAGAGCCTATTTGTAATATCCAACCTGATTGCCTAATAAAATTGAACTAATTGCCTAGGTTGATTTGGCCTAACCAAGTTGTTGGTTTGCCAATTATCAAGTGTTTTTCAAGTTGTCTAGGGAAATTCTTTGAATACATACAGTGCTTGGCATCAACCATTTGCTCATTGATATAGTAAAAAAAATATTAGATGTGTTATATTAAATTGGCAATACAATAAGATTCTATTGAATCTTGAGATTTCTTGGCATCTAGAGATTGCTGTTAGACTTCAGTTGCGAAAAGTAAAAATTTTGTTAATTTAAATTTTGGATATTTGCTAAATTGTAAATTAAATTTTAGTTAAAAGTGATATGTAAAAGTTATGCAAAAGATTTAAGGCATGATTTTATGTGCTTGCACAGAGATATAATGAACAACTTGGTGGAAAGAATATGCTATTATATATTTCATGGAGAAAATTATAACAGCAAAATTAAGTCAATTTTTGGAAATAATATGTTGAGAATTAGATTGAGTGATGAACTAATAAATTGTAAAGAATTATCTTATCCTTCCATTAAATCATAAGTCAACAAACTTGGTTAACGGTTTTGAATGCTTAAAGTTCTAAACTTCTATGTATAATTCAATATGTAGTGAGAACAATTGGCTTCATCTAATTTGTGTTGTGCAGTTTTTAGGAAATGGTTTTTATGATAAATGAGAAAGTTCTAGATCTACTTGTTAACTATTCAAAGAGTTAAATTCTTTCAACTTGGATAATAGACAAAGGCGTTGGGCTGCATAGAATAACTTATTATTAGATTGTTATGAGTATCTTGATAGATTAATTTAGTAAAATCAGATGGTTTGATATGTCTATATATGTGTGTGTGTGTGTGTGTGTGTGTGTGTGTGTGTGTGTGTGTGTGTGTGTGTGTGTGTGTGTGTGTGTGTGTGTGCGTGCGTATGTGTGGGTGTGTATATGTTTATTTGTGTGTATGTGTGTGTGTTTGTTTGTGTATATATGTGTGTGTGTGTGTGTGTGTGTATGTGTGTGCATGTGCGTGTGTGTGTGTATCAAAGTTGAGCATTAGTTCCTTATTTGACATTTAAGAAGAGGATATTTTGCATATAATTGTTATAGTAGTGAACATACATAAATACCAGTTTATTTTTTGTATAGCACATATTATGTTAACTAATCATTATCTATTGTTTAGAAACCCCCTTGAGTTGCTCAATGTTATTTTGATACCCCTTTATTTCATTATTTATGAGTATCAATTTTATTTAATTATAGAGCTTCATATTTCTTTATTGTTATTACTATGGTTGGAAAGTTATCTACTAGGTGTGTGAACTTGAGCATTAATTAATTATGGATTTACCTATTAAAGAAGCTTTTAGTTTAAGAAATTTTATAAAGAAAATATAGAAATAAATAAAAAAAATATTTTTATATAGTTTATTATAATTTTTAGTTAATTTTGACATAATTTTAAGAGTAGTCTATTTAATTGATTATTAAGATTCTATTGATTATTAAAAAAGAAGGTTAAGATTTGAATGTTTAGAAAATTAGTTATGGTATATTTAATAGAGGAAGAACAATTCTAATAATATTTAGTATGCAAACTAAGAAATCCATGAGAAAAGAATGAAGTGTATTTAATTGTTGTAAGTAAAAATAATAATAATAAATGTTAAGGTATAAGATATTATTATTTGATCATGGGATATATTACAGTTCTATTTAGTTATCTAATAATCTTTTTTAATGAGAATACATGGGAGGCTATTTGGATTTTTGCATGAGTTGAATGAAGTACATACGGGGCCATTATGCTTGTTTGTAGAAGTAAATGGGTCACCAACACACAGGATGCTAAGCACAAGTTGTTATACATAAGATAGGGTGCAGGCTATTTGTGGCACACAAGACAATGTAGTATAGTATAGTTGAAAGTAGAATATGTAGTAATGTATGAGATGCCTTAAAATACATAGCAACTTGCACAATGGTTGGTGTTTTGAAAATATGAGAGCATGAGGTATGCAAGTGTGTGTGTGGATGGTGTGAATTGTGCAAATTGCCATTTAATCCAAAACAAAAACTCAAATAGTAAGGTAATTGTGGTGTTTTCTCTATCTTAATTTTTCTTATATAAGTTTTAAAAAATGTTTCATAACTTTCCAAAACTTTTGCATTGATGATAGTTTTGTCAGATAATATGACAAGAAAAGCATATAAAGTAAATGGAAATGGGCACACATGATTTTTAAGTAGTTTAGCATATAACAATACTTACATTCACCTCTAGTTGATATGACCAAGCTTCTACTAAAATCACTATCCTTGATACAACACAAAAACAATGATAGAAAAACAATAACATAAATCCATAATATGGTCTCAAACTAGAACCAATCAAGCTAAAACTTTTCAAAATTTAATACAAGCATGACAATTTAGAGAACATATAAGTTATAGACTTGAGAAGTAATGGTTCATCCATACATCATCATAAGTGCATGGTTGGTGCTACATTAATGAAGGTATCTAAATTTTAGATAAAAGCCTTTAAAAAGTAAGAAAGAAGTATATTTTTATTATTTAAACATAAAAGTTTTCAAGAGATAGGAAAAAAGAATACTTTTATATTAAAGAATTATATGAACATGAAAGTTTTCAAAAGTTAAGTATGAAACATGATGTATTAAAAAACATTAAATGAGATGAAAGCCTTCAAAAAATAGATAGTTAGCTTCTTTTTTGTATTAATAATTATCTATAATCTCTTATTTAAAGGACTCTCATGAATGAATGAATTGTGAATTAGTTTTGACAAAAGAAAGTGTATTGTTTTATAGCTTAAGTGCATGAGTTAGTTTAGTGGCTTTCTCTTGGGTTCATTTTAGTAAGTGAATCATTATTTTTTTAATCTTTTAAGCTTCTTTACTTTTAGGCCTCCTTGTTATACTTTTCATTCCATTTAACCCAAGAAATTACTTCATTTCATGCCATGACTCATTCCCCTCTCCGTCTATATCAATTTGGTATTAGAGTGAAGATCCTCATCATTTTCTTTGGAGAATAAAGCACCTTGAAGAAAAGAAGGAGATCCCAATAGTGTCATCAAATCAAGGCTTGATTTTTGGTACTTTACTATTCATTAAGCACTACTTGAGGTTGGATCTTGTCCTTTCTTGTGGTAGATCTTTATTTGGTTTGAAGTTATTCTAAAAACATGGGACTTGCATGTCTTGTTTTATTTCTTTGAACATTTGATTTTGATACAAAAATAATTACAACTCTCCTTCATAAATCCAAGTAATTATCTTTTAAACATACTATTATCCCTATCGAGTACAACTTGTAAGTAGTTTACTTCATTAACCATCTCATCAATGCTAATTCTTGTATGAAATCTTGAATGAATGACTAAAAAGAGCTATTTTTATTAATACTATGGCTTACTTACTTTAGTTTACCCTAATTTGTTACTTGCTTATCACCTTAATATTATAAAAAAAATCTAATATATATATATATATATATATATATATATATATATTATTTTTTTATTTCAAATCCATCTTTTTTTATTATCCTTAGACTTTATTTTAATTTTTTACATTACTTCATTTTGTTTTTTTTTGCTTCTTTTCACATTACATAATGCTTCCAAAATTGGTAGTAATTCACTAACTAGATGAATTAAAATAAGCCACAAAGCTTAGGATTAAATAAGTAGAGAAGTCTCAAATTAAAAACTTTAATAAAATTTCTTCATTGATTGCTCAACTTACTACTCAAATATAAACCTTGCAAGTACAACCAAGTACCCTTACTAGATTACACCAAGCTACTTTATATAAGGGGATGTTAATAGCCAATAGAGGGATTACACGATTAAAAGGGACTATGTGATCGATCACACTACAAAGATTCGAACTTAGAATTTCACAAAAGGGTTAACATAGAAGCACCAACTTTTGATAGGGTCTATGACTCAAACAAATTCTTAGATTGGCTTATTCAAATAGAAGAGTTTTTAATGATACAAAATAAATGACTACCAAAGAGTTAGTTTTGTAAAAATAAAATTTATTGGTCATGAAAAAATTTATTGGTCAAATTTTCTTGTAAAAGAAGAATGAATAGATAGAAGAGTAATGAGTCAGATGGAAATAAAAAAAATGTTATGAAAAAATATTACCCAATGCATCATGATAAGAAACTTCATGGAAAATTCTTGGCTTATATCAGAGATTTTTAAGGGTGAATGATTACTTGAATCAATTTGAGGATTTAGTTGCTATGATAAAATATAGTTATAATGAATGACAATTTGTAAATAAAAATATATTACAATTACACACAAAAATTAGACAAGAAGTGAAACTTCTTACCAAGAAACTTTAGAAGATGCTTTTTTACTTCTCCTAATTAGTAGAAAGACACAAAAATCTTACATCTTTCACTAATAAGTTTAAATATCATACTTCTCCACAAATGAATAAAATCACTCCCAAATCTAATGCAATAAACAAAAACACTTATAATACCAAAACATAACATCTTATCCCTCAAAGAGTTTTCTTGAAAATTTTAAAGGAAAAGGCAAAGACAGTTTACTTTAAAAGTCATAACCCTAGTCATATGCAACACCAATGTAGAGCACAAATCTTATACATAGACAAAGATCAAATTTTATTTGATGAAGGAACTTGGGGTAGATGATAATGAATGCTTACGAGTCATGAGGTGTCTGTTAGTGCCTAAAAATAATGTAAAGGATTGGAGAAGGAAAAACATATGTAGAATGCTTATGTTACATCTAATGAAAGTAGATGTAAATTGGTTATAGATGGTAATAGTACTATGAATGTAATTTCTTCAAATACTTTAATAAGGGCCAACCTTAAGATTGAACCCATCTTAATCCCTTTAATGTTAGTTTGATCAATATAACCTCATTACTTGTAACATCTAGATGTCTTGTTTTCTTAAAAATGGATAGTTATGAAGACAATGTGTGATGTAATTTTCTACCTACAGACATAACACCTATCTTACTCAAAAGATTATGGCTTTATGATATGAATGTCATTCATTATCGTAAAGATAATACATATGTATTTAAATATAATTATAAAACTATCAAACTACTACCCTTAAAACCTATGGATAAGCTCGTAATCCATAAAACACAACTTGAAATAAAACCTATCCAACCATAACACAACGGTGTGAAACACAAATTAATTACCTTATTGAGAGATGATTTGTGTATTCCTAGATTTATAATAACTATTAATAAACTAGGTTAAGAGTTTATGTAAAGAATGTTCTATTCCAAATTCATTCTTCATCATGCATATAAAAGAAGTTGATAAAATGAAGATGGAGACAACTCATACACATTTGATACTTGACCATCTATCTAAATTTATTGACATTACTCTTGATGAGCTTTTAATGAGTTACCTTTGATTTGAGACATCCAGTATACCATTGATCTAATTCCTTGATCTCAGTTGCCAAGTCTTCCTTATTATTGAATGAACCCCACTGAACATATCGAACTAAAAAACCAAGTTGATGAACTACTTAAAAAAGGTATCTTACAATAAAGCCTTAGCCAATGTAAAGTTCTTATACTTTTACCTCCTAAAAAGGATGGCTTATGGTATAAGTGTATCTATTGTAGGGCTATTACCAAAATAACAATAAAATATCAATTTTTGATCTCATAACTAGAGGATTTTTTAAACCTTATTTTTGGTTCAAACATCTAATAAAAAATATACCACCATAGTGGTTATCAAAAAATTCGAATTTTTCTTAGTGATGAATGAAAACTTCTTTTAAAACTCTTGATTGTCTATATGAGTGCCTAGTGATGCCTTTTGGCATCACAAATGTACCAAGTACATTCATGTATTTGATGAACACTATTCTCAAACCATTCATTGGCAAATTCTTAATTGTATATTTTGATGATATTTTAATCTTTAACCTTGATGAGATAGCTCATTTAAAATACCTAAAGCTTGTTTTGAAGAAACTTAGATATCAAAAATTATATATGAACTTAAAAAAGTGCTTCTTTATACAAAATAAAATTAATTTTTAGGATTTATGGTATCATCTATTGGCCTCCAATCTAACCCATAAAAAATTAAAGCCATTTTGGATTGGCCAATCCCAAATAATGTAACAAAAATTAGACGTTTCCATGATCTTACAACATTCTATAGAAGACTTATAAGAAATGTTAACATAACATTTGCTCCAATTATCAATACCTTAAAAATGATAAATTGTATTAAGTGTTGGTGTACCAAAGACTTTTGATGAAATCAAACTACACATGATATCACCCTCTATTATGCATTTACCTAATTTTCATAAAGACTTTGAAGTCTCATGTGATGCTTTTAAGATTGGAATTAGTGTACTTAGCCAAGATAATAACTTAGTTACATATTTTAGTTAAAAATTAAATGTTATTGGATAATGATATTCTATATATGATAGAGAATTTTATGTAATCATATAATCTTTAAAATATTATAGATACTATTTATTATGTACTGAATTTATTTTGAAAATAGACCGCTATGCTTTAAAATATATCAATACACAAAGGAAGTTGAATCATAGACATGCAAAGTAGATTGAATACTTAAAAGATTATTTTTTTGTTCTCAAACATAAAGTAAGTAAAGATAACAAACATGTTGTTGTACTTTCTAGAATAAAATTAGTAATCACTTCCTCATAATTACAAATCCTCATATTTGATAAGATTAAGGATGATTACCTAGTTTATAAGAACTTCAATAATATTTATAATTAGCTAAAAAATAAACCCTCTACTATTTGTAATAGTTATGCCATTATAAAAGATTATTTATTTAGAAGCAAGAAAATATGCATCCTAAACAACTAATCAAACACCATTTGAAATTATATAGGGTTACAATCCAAAATATCCTATTGACTTAGTTGACATGCTTATACACATATTTTTTTTATTCAACTTTTACTTTTGCATATGATTTTTAGTGAAATCATAAAGAAATCAAGGAACAAATCGAAAGAAGCAATACAAAGTATTTCAAAGCTATTACTCAAAATAGATTTTTAAGGGAATTCAATGAAGGTGATCATGTTCTAATTTACATTTGCCCAGAGTGTTATTCTTTCACAAAATATAAAACAATACTTACATGAGCTTGTGGGCCTTTCAAAATTGCTAAGAAAATTAATGCAAATTCTTATGTTGTTGATTTGCCACTAGATATATTTATTAGTCTAATTTTTAATATTGAGCATCTTCTACCTTATAAAGGTACTTTATAACATGCTTGGCACAATCTAACTCGTGTAGATGGACATGATGGTCAATTTTCAAAATGATTAATGCCAAAAGTTTTTAATTAATGGGATTATTATTGATGAGCACTCCTCTAATATAAATATGCCTTATAGGTTCTTTATTTGTTAAAGAAATCAACCACCATCTAAAATTACTTTGATAATACATAAAGAATTAAAAAAGCTTGCTCTGTAACTTGTAGATCATTATCTTGACTTTAACCTTATGGAATAGAGTTTTATTTAACCAAGAAGAAATGATGCAACACAAAAGAAAAAAAATTGTGATAAAATAATAACATAAACCCATAACTAGGTCTTAAAGTAGAATCAATTAAGTTAAATAGCACAAGGGTATCTTATGTTAGCTCAACAAACATACACCCACTGGCATCACACTAGTCCTATTCGAACTCAAGTACATAAGTCAAATCTTATTTTGATTAGTCATCTTTGTAAATCATAGGGGTCGACTACAGTGCTCTATTTTTTCCTATGATTATCTCCACTACTTTTGTTTTGTTCATCCAAACATATTTTTTAGTATAATGTCATCATTGATTGATGTGAGTTCCTATACATGCTTCACTTATTATCTTTAGTCGTTCGCCATCACCTGATCATTTACTATTGTTTAGTGACCCAATATCTCTTGGTCTCTTACTATTGTTAGATTGTTTGTTGGTCTCTAGCTACCTAATATCACTTAGTTTCTCATCAGCTAGCACCCTCCAACCATCCCTGACCACTATCATTTGTCGCATTCACTGTTGACATCCTAGTCATGTCATGATTGAAGTCTAATCATTATATTGTATTATTACATAATTTTTTCTATCATAATTATTTTTCATATATTTTTATTTTTACATTTAATGTGGTTGACTTACTTGAAATTAATATCATAGAATTCTAAAGACCTTTTTAGATTTGCAAGTGATTTAATTTCAAAATAATTTTTTTCTTATGTTTTGTATTTAATGTGGTTGATGTATTGAGAGTTAATGTCATGAAATTCTAAAAATCATATATTTTCAAGTGATTTAACTCCAAAGTTATCTTTTCTTTTTTTATGCTTATGTATTCTCCAAAGGTATATTTTTCTTTTTTTTTGTTTTTTTTTCATGCATTGAGCTCTTGATCTATAAATAGGAGAGGCTCCCTCATTTTAGGATAGTTATTAATGAATAAGTTTTTTTTGTTTGCTTTCACCTTTGTGAGTAAAAAGTGTGTACTCAACTCTAGTTAGAGAGAATCTAATTTTTTCTCTCATTATGAGAGATAATAATCAAATGTGAGAGATCTTCTATTGAGAGAGTCAGCAACCAACCAAACCCTTATAAGAGACAAGGATCAATGGAGAGAGACCTTCTATGTAGAGAGCTAGCAACCAAACAAATTTCTGCTTCTATCAATAACTATAAGTCTTCACCCAATCGCCACCCTCCTCAACAAGGTTTCAAATCTTAGCATTTCTCATTTAAACCAAGCTTCTCCACTAACCAAAACCATCATCTCGTCACCCTTTTCCATCTTTGGTATTCCATATGCCAAATCTTATAGAACTATAAGACATCATCAAAAGATGTATTCTTTAAATAATCTTTATTTTTAGGTAGTAATCTAAAGTTAGAGTTACTTTTTTTGTTAAAATATTCTATATAGAATTTATCTTAAATTATCTATTTTATATGTGTGATATTAGATGTGAAAAAAGATTACTTTGTAAGATTTTATGTCAATGTTTAAGGTCTTATCATATGCTCAGCTTACTAAACAACATTATAGTTTTGGAATACCAATCTTTGAATAGTTCTAAAAGACCATACGTGCCACCAAACTCTAACTAGTGTATAATATTTTTCATACTCTTTAATAATTTATTGAGAATCTCTGGCATTATAAGCTCTAAATTAGACCCTAGTAGAAGTCGAAATTTTCCTTATATCATTAAAACTCTTCAAAATTTAATACATGTATGACTATTTAAAGAATAGGCAAATGATAGTCTTGAGAAGTGATGGTTCATCTATACATCATCATGAGTGTATTGTTGGTACTATATTAATGAAGTTGTCTAGATAAAACTCTTTAAGAAGTAGGTAAAAAGTATGTTTTTATTATTTAGGTATAAAAGTCTTCAAGAGATAGGTAGAAAATATATTTTTATATTAAAGAATTATATAGACATGAAAGTCTTAAAAAGTTAGAAACCATGAAGATGTATTAAAAAAATATATGGGCATAAAATACTTCAAAAAATAGGTGAGAAGTTTTCTTTTTGTATTAAATAATTATTTACAATCTCTTATTCAAAGGACTTCTCATGAATAGATGAATGGTAAATTTATCATGATAAAAAGAAAGTGAAAAACTTTATAGCTTAACTACTTGAGTTGGCTTGGTGGCTTTCTCTTAGGTTCACTTTGGAAAGTAAATCTTTATTTTCTTTCTTACCTTCTAAATTTTGCTCTTTTTTTAAGCCCTTTTGCCATACTTTTTCATTCTACTTAACCTAAAACATTTCTTCATTCCATCCCACAACCCAATCCTTTCTTTGTCCACATAAATTAAATGAAGCAACATGAAAGAAAAATATGGTGAAAAAAATAATAATATAGACCCATAATGAAGTCTCAAACTAGAATCAATCAAGCTAAAGTTCTTCAAAATTGAATATGTATGAAAATTTTGAGAACATGTAAATGATAGTCTTGAGAAGTGATGATTCATCCATACATCATCATGAGTACATGATTGGTGTTACATTAATGAAAGTATCCAAATTTTAGATAAAAGTTCTTAAGAAGTAGGTAAGAAATATGCTTTATTGTTTGAATATTAAAGTCTTCAAGTGATAGATAAAAAGCATATTTTTATATTAAAGAATTATATAGACATGAAAGTCTTCAAAAATTAAGTAAAAAGCATAATGATATATAAAGAAAATTATATGAGCATCAAAGTCTTTAAGAAGTTGGTAAAAAGCTTCTTTTTTATATTAAATACATTTTTGTAATCTCTTTAAAGGACCTTTCATGAATGGATGAATGATGAATTACTTGTGACTAAAAGAAGTGTATTACTTTATGACTTGAGTGCTTCAATTGGCTTGGTGGCCATTATTGTACCCTTGGTCATGGCACCACTTGTTTGATCACAATAAAACTATTGTATTTCTTTCTCTAATACTTTTCTCAAGTCTCTTTCAGATCATACATCTCAAACTCTTACAAGAATAATCAATTGAAGGGTTTTGATGAAATGTCTCATAGATCAATATATAAGTAAAATAATGTCATGTAGTGTTTGTAGTTATGCTCTAGTTGTGGCTTAAATGGCATATCAAAGTGTCACTAATCAAACCCTTGATAGCGTAGCAAACCATCAAGAGTCTATCTTTAAATTATTTATTGGTTTGATTGTTTATCTAATCACTTATTTATATATGATACAATTAGCTTGCAAATACTATTCATTCACTTGTATGATCATTCATTTTTTTATGCATTATCATTTTAGTACTTACAAAAATATTTTATTTATTTTTTAAATACAAAAATACTTTAAAAGTAGAAAAAAGTAATATTTATAAGGTGAATTTTTTAAAAAATATGGAAAAATTCTCTTAATCTTACATACACATAGCCAAGCCTAATGAGGCTTGGGCTAAGTGGCCCGAATTACTGAGCAATAGGCCTTGGAGAGTCACAGGTCAAGAGAAAGGGTGAACCAACTTAGTTCAAGCTTGAGTCTCGATCATGACATAGCTTTTTGTGGCTTGGATTAAATCGGGTCAAGAAATAACTCTTGCATCAACTTAAGTGTAACGAGTTAGGAGGACTCATGAATTATTAAGTAATGGATCAGGTCAAGTTGAACCCATATATATATATATATACATATATATGTGTGTGTGTGTGTGTGTGTGTGTGTGTGTGTGTGTGTGTGTGTGTGTGTGTTTGCGTGTGTATGTGTGTGTGTGTGTGTGTGCGTGTGTGTGTGCATGCATACGTGACTTGGGTCATGAAATCTAAGAGCACTAGAGATAGCCAAACCTTATTTGGCTAATCTATAAACTAAAAAGAAGTATTATAAATGCCAAACATCATGTACAATTTTGCAAAGTATGACTAAAATTATCCTTATTCACTTCCAAATTAGGGCAAACTAGTGCCATTCAATCAAGCATTTTCCTAATCTGTTATACCCAGTAAAAATTTTTATGTTAATCTTTAATAAATTAATTTTTGGCTTGGATGATTTCAGATCGACAGTAGGATGAGCCAGGAGCTCAATTGGAGGCTATTAGAATTTCTGAAATTTTCTGGGGATTTTTCGGAGCACCGAGGAATTTTTAAGTAATTTTCCCTGTTAAATTGGATTTTTGGAAATTCGAAAATCTATTAATTAGATTTTTTTTTAAAACCGGAAAAATTGGTTTTTACCGCGCGTGAACAGGACCGGAGCGGTTCAGCGAAGGCGGGGGCGGTTCGCCGAGTGCGTTTGCGCGTGCGTTTGGATAAGCCGCGGATAAGCGGATCGGACGGACGAGATCAGCGGTGGAGATTAACCGGCTGATCGAAGGTTAAACGGCGTTTTGGCAGGTCAACCGGCACTTAATGGGTCGTTAACGGGTTATTACCGGTTTAAGCGGGGTATTTAACCCGAACCGTTTCGACCCTTAGGGTTTCGAACGGCGGCCGGAGACGAGGCATTCGCGGCGGACGGCGATATTTTCCGGCAACCTTTCAAGGGGCTTTTTATACCTGGAGGTTCGCGTGATCGAGGAGAATCGATTGGTACCGGTTTCGTGCGGCGAGGAGCAGCGGTTGGTCGCGTGCGAGCTTCACCGTCGCCACCGTCGCCGGAGAAGAAAGGTAGGAAATTCAGAAATTAAATTAGTTATTTAGCAAAATTAAAGCATGGAATATTTTGTTAATGTCTATCTGAGCATGTGATTGAAATTTTGAAGTCGGAAATGCATTGCAGTATTATAATTTTAGCATGTTAGGTTTTAGGGTTTCGGAAAATTATACCCGCCGAATTCGGGAATTTTACCAAGCATGTGTTGAATTGATTATGTGCTTTATTCATGTTAAGGTAGTATCGTATGCTGGAATTGTTTAATTTCGTAAATTGTCAAATTGAGGATCGGATGAAACTCCTTTGGTGGAAAATTTAATTGAATCCTTAGAAATTAGTGACATTATTGAAACATTAGGATAGTACGAACATAGAATTTTGTTTCTCCTTGTTCGCGGTCGCCGGAAATCGGCGGAAGAATTTGATTTGGTCGGCGATTGCGTCGGCTAGGGTTTCGCGGGCATCGGACCGAGGAAGGAGAAGGGTTTAGATAATTACAAATTTAATTAAGTAATTAATGGTATTTACGCTATTTTATTAGTAATTAAAATAATCCAATTAACGGATTAATAAGAAATTGGTTCGGCGGTGTCGCGGTTCAGCGCGAGAGTTCCGAACCGGCAGCGAAAACCGGTTCAGCGGGATTCGGCGCGGACGAACGGCGCGAAAGCCGAACCGGCAGCGAAAACCAGTTCAGCGGGATTCGGCGCGGACGAACGGCGCGAAAGCCGAACCGGCAGTGAAAACCGGTTCAGCGGGAGTCGGCGCGGACGAACGGCGCGGCGCGGAGGAGAGAGAAGCGGAAGGAAAATTCGAAAATTTATTATTAATCCGAATTTTCGGAAATAAAAAGGATAAGCGAAAAATTTAATTCGGAAATTAATCCGAATTTTTGGAAAAAGGATATATGTGGAATTTAAATTCGGAAACTATTCCGAATTTCGAAAAATGGATAAAGACGGAAATTGATTACGGAATTTAAAAATTTCCTGAAGTAGGGAAAAATGTTATCAGTGACGACAGTACAGTTGAAAGCAGTCATACAGAGGTATGGTACATGGATGCTACCAGAACAGTCAGTAACTGGTATAGTTGTATTGCTTGGATGGCAATGGCATGGATTGAGTCAGTTTACTCAGTGTTGGCATATTTTATGGATTGGCATACTGGATCGGACTACTATAGACCCTATATGATGTTTTAGGGTAGTTGTGGTAGGTAACTGTGCGGTTCAGACTTAGCTTCCACAGTATACATGTGGATTGGTATGCGCCTTGTCGTACCTGGACACATGTTGCCGAATCTTGGAGTTAGAGATTGACAATGACTGTAGGGGCGTGAGCTTCTATGGAAGTTGTTGGTAGAGGACTCCTTGGGACGGTGGCTGAGTCGACCTCTTCTGGTCCACGAGTGTAGGCCTGCGCGCCTGAGAGTGGCAGCGGCAGGGGTGACTCGCCGTGGCTAGCCAGGGTGTCTCACGTTGGCTAGAGATCTATGTGACGGGTTTGTCTATAGTCTCCAGAAGATTGATTGACGAGAGACGCTGCGGTGTCGGGTGCTAGGCGCCATGCGTGCGCAGAGATGGGCGTGTCCCGCTGGCATGCTACTTGGGAGCACAGAGGAGAGCTACTCTGTTGTGACTGGGGGTGACTGTGGATTGGTCGGAGTCTGGAACTGAGAGTGCCTTTCCACCCTACATTGTTATGCTGTATTCCTATACTCTTGCTATTATCCTTCTTTTGCATGTGAGTTTTTACTAGCTGTCTTTCCTACTGGGCGTAGCTCATTCCTTTTTTATCTATATTTTTCCAGTGGCTCGGCAGACTTGACGCCACCCAGCTTTAGGTGGGATCGTGATCAGTAGGCTAGTGGAGCAGATCTGATCTGTGATTTTTGAGATATTCCGATTAGTTGATTGTTGCTGTTGGATGTATTCAGTGAGACTGTTATTTTTATGTCTTGTATTATGTGAGGGTAATTCTGACTTATGTATCTAGTTGGATGATATTGTATTTGTTGGACTTGGATCTTATTTTTGTGATGTAGTTTCCATTCACTGTTTTACTTTATTATCTTGATGGTATAGTGTGTGGAGTGCTATATTTTATCAGAGGATGTTATGTATTTTATTTTTGATGGTGAGGTCATTACATGACTATGGAACTTAACATTGGGGGTTCAGACTTCTATTAGACCGGTTCTCCTATCGGTATGGGTTAGGAGTATTGGGTCTAGTAGGAGTAACATTGCGCGAGTCCATCTGTTAATTCAGGAGTCATGAACCTGATTTGACGGTGTACCCGGGAGATGGGATCCACATTGTTAAGGAAAGTAGGTGTGTAATGATGTGTTATATCCTATGTTTTTCGTAGGCTACTCAGGTTGGTATGGGACGATCTGAGCTGTCTATATGCAAAAAAAAAAAATTTATGCCAAAAATCAGCCTAGGAAAAATGGGGTGTAACATAATCACACAATTAGTATCGTGTTCACTTTTTAAAATAACATATTCCATCTAATCATTTGTTTGACAAGCTTGATTGGATAGATGAGTTCAATTTTTCCCTTTTGAATAGTAATTTTGATCTTACCATCTATGATCAAACATTTGAGATCTTCTTTGCATTTGTGAATAATACATTTCATCAAGCTCTCCATCCATAAAGCTCTATTGAATAGCTAAGATTTTCTCCACCTTTGTGAATAGTGCTCTTGTACATCAACATCATCCATCAAGCATACAAAATCTAATGATCAAGATCAAATCCCATTTAGATTAGATTTGGACCCTTTATTCAATATTTTGATCAAGTAGCTCTTTTTTTGTTCACCCAGATCAGATGATGATCGCTATTCCCACTCATAATCAACATTTTAAAATGTTATTTATTTTTTTTATAACTCCAAAAAGCTAATGACTATTTCAAATGACCTTTCTAATTGTTACAAAAATTTTATTCTAGTCTAAAATATTCCAATATAAATAGAGGAACTTTAGGAGTAAAGGATTAATGATTTTACTTTGCTATATCAATTTTTTGGGAAGAGGAGTGGCAATATTGAAAATTGAATTCAATTTTAATTCCATTACTAGAGCTATGTATGTGACTCATTTTTCTTTTTTTGGTTTATTATTCTCTTTGATTGCACATTTTCGTGGTGACTTCTTTATAATTTATTTTTTTATTATTTTATCCCTTTTCATTTTTTTTTAAAAAGCATATTAAGGTATTATCTTTGTTGATTTAATTTTTCTTAATAACATTGATACACATTGATAAATCTTTTGATTTAATATTTTAAAACTAAATCTTTTAGGTTGTTTTAAGCTTTTTCATATATGTATTCATATTCCAACATCATAATTCATAGACTTGTGTTATATATGTTTTTATAAAAGAATCGTGGAAAAATATGATTAATTCTTATTTTGTATTATTCTTCAATAGTTTAAGCTTTTATAATTAAGGTTGTGATGATGAACTTATATCTATTGTGACAGAAGTGTGTGATTTATAAAGGTTACCTCTACTTGCTATGATAAAAGAGAGTAGCTTTGTTAGTGAAATCTTGGTCGAGTTGATTGACTAGGGGTGGATTTAGATACAAGTTAGGTGTAACCACCTAAAAATTTTTTAGCTCATTTATTTTCTTTGCTATTATGTAATTTATGATATTTTTTATTTAATAATATTTAATTAAAAACATATATAAAAATTTTTCAAAAGTGTTTCTATTAAGTATGAAACATTTTATTAAAAAAAATATTTTAAAACCAAAATATATTATTTTTTTATTTTTTTAATTATTAAAATTATTAAATCAATGATTTTATAATTATCAAATTTTAATTTAAGAAAATATTTTCAAAATAATAAAAAAATTGAAAGCATAATTCACCCCCTCTTAACCATTAGCTTGGCACAAATTACATCAAGTGGTATCAGAGCAGCTTATAATGAGGAAAGAAATATAAAGATAATATCTTATTTTATTTATTTCTTATGTGCATTGAATTATTTTTTATATTATTAACTTTATATATCCACTTATTTTTGAAGGTCAAAATTTTTTTTTTATAGAAAAATAAATTTAAAAGTTTTATTTTAAATGTTAGTGTTGATTTATGGTTATTATTTGAAAATCTTTTTATTTTTTCAAATGATTTTGATGAACAATCTAGAAGTTTAAGATAAAGAAATACTAAAGGAATGAATTATCTTTATTTTGTTTTGTCTCAACAAATTAGAGTCAAGATTTTCATCTAAAAACTTTTTTTAAGACTATGTAGAAATTAAAGAATTTACATTATAAACAGGTTATACTTTTTACCCAAGATATGAAGTAAATAAGAAATCAAAAGAAAAAAAACGAAAAATAAAAAAAGAAACTTTATGCACCTCAAAAGCAAGCTCTTTATCTCAAGGTGTACAACATTTTTCTTTCTTTGATATTGATACTCATACTATTAGTAATGATGAATTGTCTATTTCATTTAATAAGCTTATAGTTGAACATAAGAAATTGATTAAGATGAATGCAAAAATTAAAGTGAAATATGACAAACAAGAGCATCATGCTTACTTTTTAGAAAGACAATGCAATGAGTGTGAAGTTAGAAGTGAATAGCTTCAAAGTGATTCACTTAATAAATGCTACTAATTTAAGTACTTTACAAAATAAATTTGATCAATATGATACATCTTTAGCCTTGAGCAATTCATGTATTGATTCTTTGAAATGTAAAAAATATTTCTTTAAGAGAAAAAAAATTCTATTTTGAAAGAAAAAGTAGAAAACATTAGTTTGATAAAAAAAGTTAAATGATTTGAAAGAAATTATTGCTAGGATAACTTCATATGCTTCTACTTTTTATACTTATCATCATTCATATGTGCCTTTACATGTTCCATTGTTCACTCATATGAATAGAGCCAATATTATTATGAATGCAGATTCTAATTTCTCATCTCATTTGACTAAAAAATATAGATTAAAATATTCATGTGTACATGTTAATGATAATAGAAGTTGTTATATTCTACATATGTATAAACATTCTTCATCATATAACTATGTGGTTAAAAATAATACTAGTTTGCATATTTTTCATTTTCATGCTAAATCCCAAGTTGTTTGTAATTATTGTGATAGGCATGGACATATTTCTTATGATTGTACCATTAAGAATTCCATCTATTTAAAATAAAATACAAAATGAATTGATTCTCAATGAAACGTGTTTGAAAAATACTTTTGTAAAACACCTCAATCACAAATTGCCACAACTAAATCCAAGATATTTTGGGTTCCTAAATTTAAATGTTAGGTAGTTGTCTTAGTGTGTTTTCATAATTAGAACCTATAGAGACAAGTCGTGCCTTGTGAGCTTGGATGTGACTCTTGCAAAATATGTGTGGTCCTCATTTTTAGGATAAATGATTTAATCTTTTTAGTAGCTTAGCTAAACTTAATTAGTATCTCTTTAGGGAAATTG
Organism: Vanilla planifolia; assembly: GCA_023846275.1. Classification (NCBI taxonomy): domain Eukaryota; kingdom Viridiplantae; phylum Streptophyta; class Magnoliopsida; order Asparagales; family Orchidaceae; genus Vanilla; species Vanilla planifolia. The sequence continues at coordinate 24,279,463 of CM043870.1, forward strand.
GATAGATCATATCTCCATATTTAGCTTGAATGTAAAATGTTAGCAAAGAAGGATTTTAGGAAGACGAGAGTATCAAGGGTTTGATGTTTTTAATTTGTTATCTTGAAAAATAGATAATGATGGTCTTACACTTTGATTCTTTAGTTGTTGATATAATCAATATGGATCTAGTAAGAGTTTTTTTAAGTCGTGCACTTAATTGAATTAATGATTACATGTGAGGTAAGTGAAATTACTTTTTAAAATGATGTAAATTATGAATTCTAATGGTAGAATTTGGAAAATTCAACTCAGAGCTTAATGTGCTAGATAGTGCCCATGCATATTAAGCTCTTAGATGATTTGTTTGAAATTAAGGATACAAGTAGTAGTGAGTAAAACTTAGAGATTCATTAAAAAATAAGAAGAATTTTGAGAAAGTGTTATTTTATTATTCTTTCTTATTGTAGATGAATTTTGAAATATGTTGTTATTTACAGCAAAATTAGATTCTTTTTATCAAATCATTATCTATTGAAACCTTTTATAAGCTCGTATTGTTCTTATGTATGATTAACCCATTTGGGAGAATACAAAAGGAAGAGAATATAATACTAACACTTAAGGTGAGTTAATAAGTTTATCTGTTAATTATACACTTGATCTCTCTTTCTTAAAATATTCAATAATTTATTTTAAAGAAATATTTTCTTTGGACAAAGATTGGAATATATTTGTTATGTTTTGAAAGAGATTTAAGGTATTGAAATGAAAATTCTTTGTTAGTAAATATCATTGTGTTAAAGTTAAAAATAATCTCTATAAGTGAACTCTCTTAGTCTTTGTGATTATAATTGACAATAAGTGATTTACTAATTATTAATTAAGTGTAGTTTTTAAAACTTATAGAGGCATATCCATAGTTCTATTATGTATCTTTTTTATCTTTTTGAACTTAAAAAGGGGAGAAACTTTTGTAAGTATGTTAATCTTATGGCTTTATTTTAAGTTGACTTCTCATAGGAATTGCTAAAAACACATATAAAGAGAGTGACAAAGTTCACAATTATTAATATTATTAGATTATATATGTATCAAATACGTCATAGCAAGTTAAAATTATTATATTTATACAAGATTATTAATATTTTTCTTATAAAGTTTGATGATTAGCTTTTGGATATGCTTAGTAATTTATAAATTATTTTTTTTATATAATATTTTTAAAAGAATTATTATAATTTATACCTTTGTGATTTAAAGGCAAATTATGCATAAATAATATTAATGCATGCGACCTTATTTACATCTTTTACTTTTGTTTTATGTTTTGATGCTTGACAAAAGGAGGAGAGATATGTATGTAATAAAACATATTTATTGCATCCCAACTTTGTGACATAGTTATAGAAATTTCACATATTAAGGTGGAGTAAGAATGCAGAGGGAGGACATGTATGCTTGCATGATTTATATCTTTTCATTTCACTATTTTGTTAATAATTTTATCATCATTAAAAGTGAGACATTATTGTACCCTTGGCCATGGCATCATTCATTTGATGATAACAAAATCATTGTATTAGTTTTTCTAATATTTTTCTCATGTGTTTTTCAAGTCATATATCTTAAGCTCTAACTAGACCAATCAATTGAATTAAATGTCTCATATAGCAATCCACATGTGAAGTAATGTCAAGAAATATTGGAGGCTATGCTCTAGTTGTGTTTAAATGGTATATCAAAGAGTTATTGATCAAACTTTGGGTGGTGTAACTAACCATCAAGAGATTATCTCTAAAACATCTACTAGTTTGATTATTTATTCTATTACTTTTTTATATATGACATAATTAAGTCACATAACACCATTCATTCACTTACATGATCATTAATTTCTTATACATTATTATTTTAATACAATTAAAAATATTTTATTTATTTAACTATAAAAATACTTTGAAAGTAAAAAAGAACAATCAATATTTAAAAGAGTCTTTAAAAAAGAGAAAATTTGCTTATGCACACCAACACATGGCCAAGCCCAATATATATATATATATATATATATATATATATATATATATATATATATATATATATATATATATATATATATATATATATATACATACATACATACATACACATACACACACATAGGTGACTTGTGTCATGACTTCCTCAGAGCATTAGGAAGCTTCAAACCTTCGATTGACCTATATGCTGAGAGGAGTGTTATAAATGCCAAACATCATGTACAATCTTGCAATATAAAACTAAAAATCATCCCTATTCACTTTCACATTGGGGAAAACTAGTGCCATTCAATCATGCATTTTTGCAATCAAATGATCAGGATCATGTCTGCTTTTATAAATAAAAAATTCCATCAATTGTTCATCTTACAAGCTTGATCAAATGGATGAGATATGTTCCATTATTTTGAATAGTAATTTTCATTTTAATGTCAATCCGTAAAACCTGATCAAATGATTGAGATCTTCTTTACATTTATGTTAATGTATTTTAGCTAGCCATCAATCTATAAAGCTCAATCATATGGCCAAGGTTATCTTTGCCTTTATGAACAGTATGCTTGCGCATCAACATAGTCCATCGAGCAAGTGGGATTTCATAATTTAGATTAAATCCCATTTGGAATAGATTTAGAGCCTTTATTTAGCATTCTATTTGAGTGGCTCTTATTTCATCCACCCAGATCAGACAAAGGTTGTTGTTCTTGCTCATTATCATCATACTAGGAAGTTGTTAATTGTTATTTTATAACTCTAAAATGTTAATGGCTATTTTGGGTTACCATTCCCATAATTAAAAAAATTGTATTTTGGTTTAAAATATTTTAATATAAATAGAGGATTCTTAGGAGTTAGAGGATTAATGATTTTGCCTTACTAAATCAATTTTTTAGGAAGAGAAGGAACAAAATAGAAAATTATAATCTAATTTTGATGTCTTTTATTAGAGTCGTGTTTGTGACTCATTTTCCTCTTTCTTCAGCATTCTCTTCAATTTCTTATCTTATTGGTGAATCTTTATAATTTATTTTTTATTTTTTTTATCTCTTTTTATTTCTCTAGAAAAGATCATATTAATATAATATCTTTGTTAATTTCATTTTTTTAATAACATTAATTCACATTTATAAATCTTTTGATTTTATATTTTAAAACTAAATCATTTAGGTTATTTTTCAAGTTTTTTCATATATATATATATTCATATTTCAACATCATAATCTATAGACTTGTGTCATATATACTTTTATAAGTGTATAATGGAATATTATAATTGAATATTTTTTATATTATCCTTCAATATCATCAACTTTTATAATTGAGATTATGATGATAAATCCTTACCTGTTTTGACAAAAAGATGTGATTTTTAAAGATTACCTCTACCTACTATGATGAAAGAGAGTAATTTTGTTAGTAGAATCATGGTTAGGTTGATTAGGGGTGGATGTAGGCACAGGCTAGGCCAAATCACCTAAAAGTCTTTTGTCTCCTTTATTTTCTTTTTTATTGTATAATTTATGATATGTTTTATTTAATAATATTTAATTAAAAACTTATATAAGAGAAAATTTTAAAATTCTTTTTATCAAGTATAAAATATTTTATTAAAAAATATTTTAAAACCATAAAATTTTTTATTTTTTAATATTTTTATTTAAGAAACTTATTAAATTTGTGATTTATACTTACAAAATTTTAATTTAAGATAATATTTTCAAAATAAAAAAAAAAGATTAAAAGCATAATTTAGCCATTTCCTTTTTCATTAGCTTGGCATTACATTTGTTTTCTCTTGGGTTCAATTTAGTGACTAAATCTTTATTTTTTATCTTCTAAATTCTACTCCTCTTCATTTAAGCCCTTTTGCCATACTTTTTATTACAATTAACCTAAGTAATTATTTCATTCTATCCCACAACCCAATCTCTTCTTTTTCTACATTATTTGGTATTAGAGCAAAGATCCTAATCATTTTTTGGAAGTATGAAACACCTTGACAAAAAGGTAGAGATCCCAAAAGCTAAATCAAATCAAAGCTTGATTTTTTGTGCTTGACTATTCATTAAGCCCAACTTGATAAAATGATAGCAAGGGTTAGAAGAAATGAATAAATCAAAAGCTTGGCAAATTTTGTGAAAAATTTATTTCAAGCAATAAATCAATAATAAGAAGAAATGAAAGAACAATTACAAATTTTCATTTATGAAATGAAAAAATCAATTCAAAAGTTAGATAAATGGAATACAAACCTACATGTAGAACGCTCTAATATATTATGTTGAAGATATTTAGTATGTGAAATTGGTTCAACTTGATGAGAGGAGTGATGACATATATGTTTTTGAATTGTCCAAGGATATGTCTACTAGTCTAATATTCAACACAAAAGATGACCAACTACACAAAGTAAATTTTAAATATGTTGACTTGTGAACTAGTAGTTATGTATGTTATTTAAGGAAATTGTTGTCATTATTGGTACAGTCAAAGTTTTTTTAAGAAGGTGGTGTTCTCGGTGATGAGATTTTGAGTTCAAAGTATTCATACAAATCTATTAAAATTTGGTTGAATAAACCAACCATTAAAGATATATGGAGCATAAAATATGAGCCTATCAAGTGAACATCAAAGTTTGTGGAAGACTACTTATACTTCAACTTTACAGAGTAGAGTTTCTTTTGGCAAAGGTAAAATGATGCAAAAAACAAAGCAGAAATGAGTAATTAAACATGACCATAAAGATCATGAAGTGCATAAGGATAAAATACAATTTGGGCTTAAATTGCATGAATAAGGTATTTACCATAAGTCTATCACATGTACCATGACTTCTCAAGACTATGATTTGCATGTTCTCTAAATCATCATGTATGTATTAAATTTTGGAGAGCTTTAACCTGATTGACTCTAGTTTAAGATAGTATTATGGGTCTATGTTGTTTTGCCACCATTCCTTTCCAAAATTTAATACTTGCATGACAATTTAGAGAACATGCAAATGATTGTTGTAAGAAGTTATGGTTGATTTGATGGGCTTATGATAACACTGATTCCATGCAATTTAATCCCAAATTGTATTTTCTCCTCATTCACTTTTTGATCTTTATGCTCATGTTTAATTACTTGTCATAACTAGTAAGGATAAACCTTACAAAATCCACACCCCTTTTGCCATAGCTAGGTGGGGTCAATCTCACTAAATGGTGTACAAAGAAGCTATATAAAGTACTATAGTACTTGAACAAATCAAACATACAAGATCCTATAACATTCACTTGAGAAAATAATATGTAATATATTTAAAAGATATAGAAGGAATTTATAAAGTAATATGTGAAGCTCTTATGTAATAACTAAAGGAATAATATAGATAAAGCTCAAAATGAAGCATCATCAATAAGAAGAAAGAATTCTATGCAATATATGCCACAATCAATGGCTACAAATTTACTTTCAATTTTTAAATAATTTGGAATTTAGTTCATCAACTTATTCTCACTCAAACATACTTCTTATTATACAACTAAAAGGGATATGACTTATTAAAGAAGTTTTAACGGCTAAAATTTCGTTCAGAAAATTGTTGAATTAGTCCGTATAGGTTTTGATGACTATTTACAAAAACATGATAATGTGATTATACCAAGGTGATAAGTAGACAGAGTTGATCGCCTGATGATCAATTGTTTGACTAGTTGAAATTCGCTTACTTAAATTATAATGTACAAGTATGATTAAGCATATTGTACTCTATGATTGTAACTCAAGTCACATTATTACATGTCATATAGACTTTTTACAAGGTGATCATGAAAATTGTACATGTTTGACAGAATTATACTTCTATGTCTTCTAATTGATTAATGGATCATACATGGAAAAGAGGATCTTATATGCATGATAAGTTTTGTATTTCTCTTAGACTTTTTTTGTATGATACAAAATTATGACCTTAAGATAGCTTAATAGTAAGAGAATAGCTACATCATACATGAATGTTACATTTAGCATATCAATACAAAGGTAGAATAGTTAAAGCTTTTTAGTTTTATAGAATTCTCATACTCATACTATATATGGATTGTATTCATTCAATTAAAATTTAATATTTTATCTTAATTCTTTTTATCTATTCTATGATCTGAATATGATCATATAACTACAAAACTTTACTTCATACTATAAAATGCTTGAAAAATGTTAAAAAGATAGAACAGATATGACATGTAAGGTTGATAGAAAGATTAACATGGTATGGTGAAGATAGCATAAGACATACAAAATATTATACCAATATGATGAGGACATCATAATTATATGATTGCATCTAGATTATATGACTTGTGACATGAAGTAGGGATAAGTCAACATACAAGTACGATAGGAGGCATTGTATTATATGATATATATGTATATTGAGAACTTAGCTTGAGTTAACATGGCTTCAATTGTTATTCAAATTATCATTATACCTAACATTATTTTAACTATCTGGGCATTATGTTTTCATAGTTATTTAACCAATTCTACATTATTTATCTTATTTAAGGATATATTAACATATGAATTATACATGAGTAAAATGAATATAATCATATGTGTCATATGAATATCAAGTGATAGATTTGACAATTTTAACCCAAAGTAATGTTTTGAAGATGAGCACTAGATGGGCAACTAGACCACCAAGAGGTAGATCAAATGTTACATGATTTGCATGTTGAACTAAGCTTATGCAAAGCCACTTAATTTTCTCGACTTGACTTCACTTATGGATTGCCTAATAACTCAATTGATCAAGCTTTTTAATGGATTAATTAGCTTGGTCACGAGATGCATGATTTGAAAACTTTAAAAATTTGTAAAAATAATGCAATGGCTTTATTATCATAAAACAAGTAGTGCAAGGATTAAAGTTTAACAATCTTTTTCTTTTATGATGAAAAAACCATTAAACAAGGATTGAATGAAAAGATATTAAATCAAGTAAGAACACAAAGGATCCCCTTACATTCATGCCCCCCATAATTTATGTAATTTAAATAATTATTAAATTAAGCCTAGGGTTCAATAATTGCTTTTTATTTCACTTGCTTTTATCTTTCCCTTTTTCATGCATCAAAAGATAAAAAAAAATAAGAATTGTTAGGTATATGAACATAAGAAAAAAAGGAACTACACTTCTAGACCATTGTTAAGAATTTAACAATGAATGACCAAGCGATCTCAACAAAGCCACATGTAGATATAAAAAAAGTAAAACACATTTAAGGGTCATAATCATTTCTCCTCATATATTTATTTATATAACAAATTTTAAAAAATTTTAATTTAAAGAAGATAAAATCAATGAACATGCTAAGAATTTAAATATCAACAACATGCTTCTAAAGCATTTCTCTCCTTTCTAATTCAATCAAGGAAGCATGCACACAAATATAACATTTTAAAGACTAAGTTTTCGAACCCAAATAGATTTGATCATTGCCAATCTACAATCCTTTGATTCAATTGTAAGTATGCAATTTTTCTTCTTTTCAATCAATGCATAGTAAGGGTACCCAAAGTTGATATGGATTCTGATTTTGAAATATTTAGAGATAAGTCCATTTTTCATACAATAATTACAAGAAATAAAAAAATTGTAAGAATAATTTTGAATATGCATTAATTTAGAATTTTAAAATGTAAACATTTTATGCATTGTGTGAGATGAAGCAAATTCAAAATGCAAACTCTTAAAATGATAAAAAGCTTTATGTTTTGTAGTCTCACTAATATATTTGGCTAACTCATTTCAAGTATTTTTTAATTCTTTCAAACATTTCTTAATATTCTCATTTCAATCTTTTTACAAACAAAGAGACTCCATATTTAGACTTTTATATTTCTTAGAAATCAAATTAAAAGCATAAGCCAATTCAAGTAAATAACTTTTTAATTCGTTATGGGATGGTTTTGATACCTAATTACCTTTACTCTCAGATAAGTCATGATGAGCCACAAGATAAGTAAAATCTAATTTTCTTTCTTCCACGCAACTTGGTGATGCAACTTCCTTGGCTAGGATACAAAGTAAATTCTTCTTCTTTTCAGATTTAAGGATGTCAAAGATGCGTTTGAATCACTCTAAGTAGAAGCAATGGCCATCTTCTTCTTTTTTCCTTTCATTCATTTGTTCTTCTTCTTCAAAAACCTTAGACACTTAGGATGATAGTGTCTAATACCATTGCATTCATATCAATGTGCCTCAGCCTTACTTCTTTCTTACACCTTGTGAATCTTCTCCTTCTTCTTCTTTCCAAGTTTACTTGTAGCACACTTAAACATTTTATTATAATTTTAGTAAAAAAGAATTCTAAATTATTATTGCATAAATATTCTTTCTCAAATGTAGATGAAGTTGCCTCTAAAGCTAGATCTTTCTTCTTTTGCATGAACTGAGATTCTCCTTCTCTTCTCTTTGTCAACTCCATCTCATTATTTAGAAGATCTTCAAGTAATTGTTCCAAGGAGAGATGGTCCAAGTCCTTGGATGCTTTGGTGGTGGTGACAAAGTGGTTAAACTCCCTTCACAATGCTTATAGAATCTTGAGCACTTATTCCCCATTAGAAAATTCTCCACCAAGATTAGAAATGTTAGCAAATTTTGTAAAAATATTTTTAACTTCTTTTTATTATCCATATGAAATATCGTATACTCATGCATAATTAGATAAACTTTGGAATCCTTAACTTGACTGGTTTTGTCATATGATGTTAGGTTTCAACTAAATATCATGAGAAATTTTAAGATTTATTATTATATTGAACATTAAAGTTAAGAGACATAGTAGAGAATATTCCAAACTTTAGAATTAAGTTAAAACTTATGTTTTCCTTATGGGGATAGTTTTTAATAACTTTTTAGCAAAATAATTACTAATATTTTTCATAAACAAATCAAACCCATTCTTAATTTGCCCTAAAGTTTAAAAAAAACCAATTTAAGAAAATATTGCATACAACTTTTTTAATACAAATAAAAATCTCATTTGAAAAGTAGGTGGATGATAGGGTGAAGCCCTCCTCTCCAAGATAGGAACATTAGCTATCAAATTGTAAAATATCACGAGGACCTTGTGTAGATTATTTAGACATAGAAGCAACCTCGCTCTGGTACCAACTATTGAACATGTGGTTGTGATGAATTGTGCAAGTTGTAATTTAGTGCAAAACAAAAACTTAAATAGTTTGGCCACAAAGTTCTTTTCTTTACTTATAAATAATAACATTACAATGAGGGGGTATCTTCTATTTATAGATAAAAGAGAGCAAAATTGTGCATGAAATAAACAAGGATTAATGGCACCTTGGAACAAATAAATGCATGGGATAAGTGAGTTAAATATTTCTTAGAACATAGCATATGCTTGGGAAAAAGAGAATAAAATGCATCTTGGAATATAGCATAAGCATTAGAAAGATAAGAATTTAATATGGGAAAAGATAATTTTGGAGTTAAATAAATTGGGAATCCAAATGAGATCTTTAAAATTATAAGTCATTAACTCTAAATGGGTCAACCATATAAATACAAAATATAAATAATAAATAAAAAATGATGACATAGAAAGAATTATATAATCATGCAATAAGATTATCGAACGTCGATGATGATGCGATCAAGATGTTAGCAGTGGCTGCAGCCAGAGGGCGAGTGGTCGATTAGTGGCCAGGGACGGTGAGCAGTTGAGGAGATACAAGAGGCTTGGCAGTGTTGAGCAACTAGGTAATGTTAGGTAACCAGGTGATGATGAGCAACTGGTGATGGTGACAATCAAAAGTAGTGGGTGACTAAGTGATGATGGATAGTCAATAACAGTAGACAAAGCATGCATAAGTTCAAACAAACAAAGATTAACACAAAATAGCTACAAAATATACTAGGATAAGTAGAACAAAAATAATGAGGATAACCATAAGATAAAAATAGAGTTATATAGTTGGCCCATATGATTGAAAAAGATGACTAATCGAAATAAGATTTAACTTAAGTATAGTTTTGAGATTGAATGGGATTAGTGTGACACCAGTAGGTGCATGCTTGTGAGCTAACATGAGATGCTCCATCATCATCATCCTTATATGAGAGTCATCTTAGTTTGATTGTATCTAGGTGATGAGTATAATAGTGCTGTGACAGGTGTAGTGTGATATGGTGTAGGTCATCATAAGTAAGCTAAGAGTCCTTGATCGATGTCTTAGTCTTCCAATGAACTAAAAATTTTCTAAGTATATAATTTTTTGTTAAAATTATCTTATGATCTAAAATTTTTTCTACAGTATCCTTACTCTCAAGACTAATACAATGGTAGGAATGAGTTCAATCAATATGGGAGGATTAGACTCAAATCACTAAGTATTAGATGTGACACCTTGTATGGGATTAAATCCTTAATAATAAATGTTGTAATAATCCCATACCCTTTTTAGAAATCCAACATGTATGCTATAGTCCCTAATTTTTTAACAATTCTAAAAGGTCCAAATCCACATATTTGTAATTTCTTATAAGCTCTTAAAAAAATCATTTTGACATAACTTTAATTATGACAATCTCTTTTATAAAATTTCTAAACTTTTTATAAGAATCTATTAATTTTTTTGTATCATTTGTTACTTAGATTAATTTTTTCCATATTGCTTTATGACATAAGTGACAAAGCTAGATATAGAGGCAAATGTTCAAAAGTTTGATGGCAAAAAAATAAGATCAATGAGAGACCTAAGCTTATTGCCATGACAAATTTTGAAGGGACTTGGACCAATACTAAGATTTACAGAATTATTATATGCTTGACTCAAGGTAGTAATTGATGCAAAAGTTAAGGTTGTTCCCTTATAAAGCTACAAAGAAGAGTTCCTAGATTATAATTTACTACTTCCGTTTGTTCAACTATTTATGGGTGGTAGGTTATAAAAAAGTTTAACTTGGTTTATAATAAGTTCCATAAGATCTTCTAAAAATAACTAGAAAATCATACATCTTAATTTGATATTATGGTTGTTAGGATACTGTGTAATTTAATTATTTCATTGAGAAAAAATCTTGGCTACATAAGTAGCTTCTGAGATCTTATGACAAGGGACAAAATGAGCCATTTAGAAGAAATGATCAATGACCACAATGTAGAGTGTTTAGATGGGGTCTTAGATAATTTGAGTACAAAATTGATAAATATGTGCTCCCATGGCTTGTTAGGTAAAAGTAATGGAATGTAAGGTATTAGTCAACATTTGGAGTTTTTTTTAGTTATGCAAGTGTGATATTGAGCTATAATAGATGTAATATGATATATCATTCTAGTACAATAAAATCTAAGACATCTCTAAGAGTTTTATCTCTACCAAAATGATCATATAATCCTCCAACATGTATTTTTCAAACTAAAAATATCTCTAAGTGATAAATTTGAGATACATAACTTATTATTCTTATATAAGTATTTATCTTTTAAGTTAAAAATCTATAGATATGAGGGTTGTGTTGATTTTATATCTTGATTAATTGACTCAAAGTAAGGATAATTAGGATATTAGTTTTAATTTGGTCAAATTTTGAGACCTTCATAGAAAAAATGATTAATTTGAGAGCACATTGACTAAGCACATTAACTACATTGTTTTTGTAAGCCAAGCTCTTGTTTAATAATGAACATACACTCATAGATGTACTCAAACCATTTAGCATACCTATGACTAAGGTCTTGTTAATTATTTAGGAACCTAAGAGCTTTATGTCAAAGTATAGAGTGAATTCTTTAGATAACAAGTAATGCCTCTAATATCTTAAATACTAAACTACGACATATAATTCTTTTTCATATGTAGAATACTTCTTTTTAGCATCATTAATTTTCTCACAAAAGAAGGCATTAGGATGTTTACCTTGTCTAAGGACACTACCTATCCTTACCTTTGATGCATCACATGCAACCTTAAAGGTAGTAGAAAAGTCAGACAATTTTAGGATAGGTGCCTTGGTCATAACCTCCTTCAATTTTGTAAAAGCTAAGTCTATAGATTTGGTCCAAGTAAATTTATCAAACATAACACAATTGATAATCAATGCAACAATTGTACTAAAGTGTTTAATAAATCAATAATAAAAGGTGACTAAATTGTAGAAGCTTCTAATGTTATGAATTATTTTTGGGGTATGCTATTTTATAATTTCCTTGACTTTGTTAGGGTCAATAGATAACTTTTTAGAAAAAACTATGTACCTTAAGAAGGTAATCTTGAGTGTGAAGAATTCACATTTCTTTGGATTGGCATATAAGTGTTCCTTCCTAAGAGTGCTCCATAATTTGTATAAATGGTCTACGTGATCCTCAATGGCCTTATTATGAACTAAAATGTCATCAAAATATAGTAGGTTAAATTTTCTTAAGTACAGTTTTAGAACTTGGATCATCAATCTCACGAATATACTTTGTGTATTTTATAACCCAAATAATATTACTAACCATTCAAACAAATTGTTCTTAATCTTAACTATTATCCTTCATTTATCTCACATCTTAATCCCTATTTAATAATAACTTTTTTTAAGTCTATCTTAGAAAATATGGTGTCACCTATCATATGATCTAATATTTCATTAATCAAGGAATGAGAAACTTATATTTTACTATAATTTTGTTAATTACCTAACTATCAACACACATCTCCACATTTTATTCCTTTTGGGTGTAAAAGTGTAGAGATAGCATAGAGACTAATACTTTCTTAAATAAATTATTTTTAAGTAGGTTTTTTTACCTAATGGGCTAACTTAGTTTGAGCCTCCATGTTTAACTAATGATGGAGAAGGTCAGGTAAGCTTGCTTTGAGAACTAGATTGATCATGAGTTTTATGTCTTATATAGGAGGTAAAGTGTCAAAAAATGTATTTGATATAAGCTAAATAATAAGTGATGAGTCTAGTAATATGATGACTAACTCTTTAATTATAAAAAATCAAACTAAGTCTCCTCCACCAAGAGTCTTCCTAACCTAGGGTAGTGTGATCAAGCTCAAATCCTTTGTCTTTTCATTTTCTTTATTCTTGGGGTTAGATTTTCTATAAAATTTTTAGGCATAAGTGTATGAGGTTTTTCATGAGATGTGTTTTGATGTAATGTGATAGTTTTTCCTTTGTGAACAAAAGAACAAGTGTTAGTCTTACCTTTCAAAATTACTTTGTATTAAAATGCCATGGTTCTTTAAGGATAAGGTGACCTACCTATATAGGTATGATATCACAAAAAATCGCATTGCTATACCTACCTAATTTTAAGGTTACATTATATCATTACTTAATCAGTATAGAGGTTTTATTTACCTACAACAAAAAGTAGGTGCTTGGGTGTTTTAATAAGGATGCTCTTATGCAACCTCAAGGGATATCCTATTGATGCAACTATCACTACCTGTGTTTATTTTACATGGTTGTTCCCTAATTTGTATGCTAGTGCTAAAGATATTGATGTGTCTCTAATCGTCTTGTGATTGTGTAGTTGTAAGGGTACACCTAATCATTGAAACTAAAGAGTTTTTTTATGTTTTTTTAATTCTTTCTTAGATTTCTCATTAGACATTATATTTTTTTATCCTCTAACTCTTCTTGCTCATTATCACTACCTAGGTTCATATTCATGGCTCTCTTTAGGTAGTTAGCAACTACATGTCTCTTTTCATAACATTTAAAATAAGTAATTCTAGATTAGGTGGTTTTGAGCTTAATGGGTTAGCTTAAAGAAGAGTTTGAAACATTGGATGATAATTTAGGTATGGTTGGTTTAGAAACTATGATAGAGGGGGTTGATGAAGTGGTGTAAGAATAAATAGGTTAGCAAATAGTGGTGTAGGCATTTGGAGGGGTTGGACAATCATTTTTCTTGAAATAGATGGTCTTACATTTTTCTACATTTCTTGCTATATATTAGACTTTTTCTAAGATAGTAATATTTCTCAAGTTAAGCTCACCCTGTATATATTTATTTAAACCTGTCTTAAAATAAAAGAATACCATATGCTTGGGTTCATCTATGTCGCACTTAAGTTTATAATCCTCTAACTTGTTAATGCATGCCTCAACAAACCTACTACCTTAAAAAGCTTTATTATTTATCTAACAAATCAACATTATAGGTTATTATAATAAACTTGTTATACAATATAACCTTAAGGTTTCTTCAAGTTTGGTGTATCTCTTTGTCATTGTTAATATATTGTTTCTTTAAGATTCTAAGGAAACTCTAGGTAGTATGAGGGAGTTTGTCTTAATAAATTGATACTTTCTTTGTTCACTTGTTTGGTGCTAGTCGAACTAATTATCTATACTAGATTTCTTGTTTATATATTCCTTTGGGTCCAAACTACGATCAAAGATTGGGGCATTTAGTTTCACATTATGAATATACTCTCTTGATGCCTTATAAATCTTTCTTTCTTATTAGATATATGTAGGTCATGATATAAGTTTAACTAATTAGAAGATTCATTTCTTCTTTTACAATTAAGATTTTTCCCATATATATCTTGGTCAAATTTATTATAAAGATTATCATATCTTTTATGGTTTGTATATCTCTTAGGATTTTCTTTTTCTAAATCATTGGGTGTGACACTTCTTTTATTATCTCTTTTTCTCTTAAGATTTGGTTCACGTTGTTGGTTTAGAAGGATTTGTCCAACAATTTGGATGATTTAGGCAATTGATTAGGCTATTTTTAACCTAAGGTCTTTGTTTGTGTTTGTCCTTATTTTTGGCTTAGTTCATGATTTTTATTAGCTATTTGATAAGACCTATTAGACCTTGTGGTCATACAAAGAGTTGACATAAAGGAAGATATTAAGAAAGGAAAAAAAGTGAGATATTTTCTTTATTTTTTTTAAAAAACATTATGAAAGCAAATTGATTATAGTTATAAATCACCATAGTTAAGTAAGGTGTGCTTTTAAGAAAATGATTAGTAATTAGGGTTCTGCTTATGCTAAACCATCTTTTAGATAAAATTGATGCTCTTAGGAAAAGTGGTGGGGAATCATATCCTTACTTTTATACCACCTCCTAAGATAAAGTTTACTCAAAACTAACTAAGATTTTTTAGTAGATACACTAAGTAAAACTTTTTTAAAGTAAAAAACCATGATCTCTGATACCAAAGTTGATGTAGGATAAATTAGAATTTTACTAGGGTTTAATTTAGATCCTATAATATAAGAGTTATTCAATTGACTAATAAAAAATACTAAAAGATATTATATATTAATTAGAGCTAGGTAACATATATGGTATTTTAGAATTATTCAAAAATTAATATCCAAAATTATAGTATGAATTATTTAGTAGAATAGGTAGTAAAACATTAAGTATTAAGAATGAAGTTCTACTAAGTAATTTTATTATGTCTAATTTCACACATACAAAATAAAGAATCAAAGATAAACTCTATATAGAGTACTCTAATAGAGAAAAAAGTAAATCTAACTTTAAATTACTACTTAAAAAATAAAAGTTACGAAAAGAGTTCACCTTTTTGGCAATGATTGCTTATTTTTTTCTTTGGAGTTGTCATATGGAGCACAAAAGTTGGAATATGGCAATGAGGTGAAGACGAGGATTGGTGAGGAAGCTTAGCTAAAGAGGTAACAAGGAGGATGATTAGGATTTAGAGTCTTGTTGAGGAGGGTAAGAATTTGGTAATTTGAGAGATTGAAAGGGTGGATATGGACTTGAGAGCGTCTTGAAGAGGGTATTATGAGAAGTATAAATTTGATTATTATCGACTCTTCTAATGGAAGGTCTCTTACATTTGATTCTTGTCTCTCATAAGGGGAGAGTCAGTTGGAATCTCTTCAACTAGAGTTTGATGTGTACTCTTTGCACATAAAGATAGAAGCACACAAATTAAAAAGCTTTATTTATCATTACATTACAATGAGGAAGCTACTTCAGTTTATAGATGAAGGAAAGCTCAATAACTATCTGTAAAAAAAAGAAGAATTGAATGCACCTTAGAACTAACATAAGAATAAGAAAAAGAATTAAATATATCTTGGAACATATTATAAGTATAAGGAAAAGAGAATTAAATATACCTTAAGATATAGCATAAGCATGAGAAAGATGAGAATTCATATGGGGCAAGATTATTTTGAAGTTAAACCACTTAAAAATCAAAAAATAATTTTTAGAATTCTATGACATTAACTTCAAATGGGTCAATCACACTGAATGCAAAATATAAAAATGCTTGAAAAATTAATGACAAAGAAATTACACAATTATGCAACATGATGATCAGAGATTGACAACGAAGCGACGAAGATGTTAGTAGTAGGCGAGACAGATGACAATAGCTAGTAATGGCTGGAGGGTGTGTGGTTGATTGGTGGTCAAGTGATGGTGAGCAGCTAGGGAGTAGTGGGTGGCCTAGTTATGGTGGTGACCAGGTGATATCAGTAAACCAGGCAATGATGGGTGGTCAATGAGGGTGATCGATAAGCGATGATGGTGATTGGAAGTTGTGAACTACCAAGTGACGGTAGACAATTGGCAATAGCTAGTGAAGCAGCACAAGTTCAAACAAACAAGAACTAACATGAAATAGTAACAAAATGTACGAGTACAAATAGAGAAAAAAACATTGGAGATAACTATAATATAAAAATAGAGTGATGAAGTCGACCCTTATAGTTGACAAAGATGACTAATCAAAATAATATTTATCTTAAGCATAGCTTCGAGTTCAAATAGGACTTGTGCGATGCTTGAGGGTGAGTACTTACGAGCAAACATGAGACACTCTTATGTCATAACATAATATTGTATTATCCTTGTTGTAGCCTAATATTGTATCATCCTATTCTAAAAGCATAAATTTAGGCTTATAAACCAATTTTTCATAGAAATGATGAATAATAGTGGACATATAAGATTATTTTGTAAAACTATTGAAGCCATAAGGAGAACCATTGACTATAATAAATAAAAATGAAATTTTATTATTATTTAAGGAATTGACCTTAGTTGAAAAGTTAAAGCATTGTAGAACTTCAAATAAAAATTTACATGAGATTGTGTTAAATGTAATTTTAATGTCAAGATCAAATATACAATTTTCCCTTGTTCTCTTATTCATTAAAGACATTAACTCTTGAGCAATTGATATATCTTCTGTAATTTCCCTTCATTTGAAACATTTAACTTGCATTGGAGAAATGATTTTGCTATTTAGATTGTGTAGCCTATTGGCTATAATTTGTTCAAACTCCTTGCAAATTTGGTACAACGAATGGTCTAAAAGTTTTAAAGGTGGATGAATTGTTAGATTTTGGAATTAAAATAATTTTGGAGCTAACATTCTTTTAGGAATGAGGCTATTATCTAAGACATTTTGAACAACATTCTTAACATCCATTGTATTAATATCCAAATATGCATTAAAAAAGTCAATTAAAGTCATTCAAGCCTATTGTATTATGTTTTTCCAACTAAGTAATAACTTAACAAACTTCTTCAAGATCCACCTCTTTAGTAAGTGTTCTACTTTCTCAAAGCGTTCTTTAAAGTATTGTATAACAACATTCTACAATTGTTCTTATCTAGAAAATTTAGAAGTATCCTTTCCTTTAGTCTCATAAATATAGAGTTTTGAGTATCGTATTTTGACTAAAGCATGGATGACATTTGTATTTATTTCAACTTCAGTTAGCCATTTAACTTTAGCTTTTTGATGCCAAAAGTTTTCTTCCTTACTCAACTTATCCTGAGAAGTTGATTTGTTGTATTCAAGTTGACATTGTCTTTATTAAAAACACTTTTCAACAATTGTTTTCACACTCCCTAACATTCACTTTAGCATTTTTTTAAATTATTTGAAATATATTCACAAATGTAGCCCTATTTAGTTCTTTAGAAAAACGTTTAGTCTCCTTAGCTTAAATCCTAGTGCTTGCAAGCTAGTCAAGTTAATATGGCACATGCAATTATTTTCAATCAGTTTATATAAGTAGGGTATGAAGTCCACATATTTAGAAAATTAGATTATCTTGATCCATAAAATTGGTCAATGTAGTGTTGTAAAAATGAGGAGTGATTAGATCCTATCTTGCTCAAATGTTCCAGAACCATAGCTGAGAAACTCTCAAACTATTGCTTGTTTACAAAGATTTTATTTAGCTACTTCCATACCCATTTACCTATTCTTTTACCTACACATGCATATGGTGAACCCCTAAAAGAAACCTTACATAAACTACATTGATTAATACAATCCTTAAACTCATTCAAAGTTGCTACATTAAGAAAGCATGAGTCTTTATATTTATCAGCTAATATAATGACATTAAAATCACCTTCTAGTAACCATGAGGTCTTCAATTAGCAACAATTTCAATAATCTAATTCCATTGATAATGCCTTAGAATTCTAAAACTTTTAATGTATACCAAAGTATAGTTTGAAATTAACTCATTCCCTAAGACCATTAAATGAATTTTTGTTCTTCATCATATATTATGGAACATTGAATATTGTTCTTCCATAGCATCCAAATTTTGTTTGATTTGATGCTAGTGAATTAGTCAAACACTAATTTAAAAGTCAATTATTATAATTTCTTTCTCTATTCCATAAGTTCCAATAGATCTACTAAGGTAATTCTATCATTATTTATAATTTTGTTCATTCTAAAAATAGACTTTGCATTTGCAGCACCTGTTATTCCAAATAAGCAAGTTATCCATTAAGCTAGAATTCTCCTTTAATTTGTGTAGTTTTAGCACTTCTACGATTTACTTTCAGATTAGTGCACAATGTTGTTTTTAGCTCTTTTTTTAGCCGTTGTAGTTTTGACTAGAGTAAAGTCATCTTGTTCCAAAGATATGAAACCTAGATTCTTAGCTTTTTAGTGTAATTCTATTCCAAATTCTTTCAAGGTTTGCAAATCCAAAGTGGATTGGGATTTATGCTTAGCTTTGATTTTTGGATCCAATATATATGCTTTATAATAACGATGGTATTTGATAATCATTGCTTAATCATCTGCTAGCTTGATTGGAAAAATATTGCACATCTTATTGCACTTAATTAACTGTGATGTTGAAGTTGGTGTTGCTTCTTCTTATTCTAACTTCCTCAGTGTATCATTGATTGTTTTGTCCAATGCTTGTTGTAGTAGAGATTTAAAACCATTTTGTTGTTTCACTTCATTATTTGGATTGATAATATCATAGTCCTAATTGTTGTCAACCCTTTTTGAGTTTGGTTGCACAGAGGTGACGTTAAACTTGGCTAGCTTTTCATGAATTTCTAGCTTTACTAGGTGTTTCTTACAATTTGTAATAAAGTGATCCTATTTGCTGTGGTGTCCATAATAAGGTAGCACATTGTCATACTATATTTTCTACAAAAAATTATTTGAGTTGCCACCTCTTTGGGTTATGCATATATGCTTTGGGAGCTCCATTAATAGATATAGCTCAACACACACCATAGCAATGCTTGTTCATGTTAAATTTAGGATGATCGCATTCATTAAAAATAAGTACTTTGGAGCAATAGTTAATAATTTATTTGAATAGTAATAAGAGATATCATTATTTTGAAAATTGATTGAAAAACTAATAGGCCTATAACCTTTTAATTATCATACTAAATCTTGACATATTCCTAGAAAAAAAAATTATATAAGGCCATGGGTACTCACTACCTAGTGAAATATACATACGACTTCAATATTTTAGGCATAACTCTCAAACTGATCATCCAAATTTGATGACTAATGATTAATTGAAATGATAAGAAAATTATGCATTAATTCTGCACTCAAGCTAATTTTAACAAAATCTCATCAGAAATTAAATTAATTGTGTTGTTATAATTTTCCCTATGAAACGAATAACAACCAATATTTTACCAAATGGATGCATGAAATCTCTGCAAAAACACATAAAATAAGGCCAAAAATCTTCTAGAAGTTTCAATACTTTTTGAAGTAAAATTTAATTTACAATTTTAAATATCGAAAATTAAAATTAGCGATGTTCTCGCATTTCACAACTCTAGCGCAACAATTTCGAGCTCACATTAATGCCAACAGCACCTCACGTATCCATTTCTCCTACAAGTTCCCTTCTTAGCCTCTTCTCATTCTTTTGCTCTCCATTTATTATCCAATTTTCTCCCGTAATATTCGTTCTCCTCTCTTTTACTTGTAGTAATATTTTATTATACTTTTTGTTTTAAAACCTATAATACCGCTATTATTCGAATCTTTTCCTTAAAATGCTATCTAATCACAACCCAAACACTACCCAATTTGTCTCATTAAGCTTTTCCCAATAATATCTTTATTTGACAAATCTAAATTTCAATAATGCTAAAATATAGAAAACAAAACATCTTTAAATACTAATAGTTTATTATTCTTTTGTTTCTATAATTTTTGCTAATTTTGTTAAAACCATCACAATACATGATTAAAACATTAATTTATATTCAAACTTGATTATTATATTAGCTCACATTGTTACTTACAAGTTAATCATTTGATAGCATTTATAACACACTTGGTCCTATAAATTCTCTCTTAAGATCTTGTCTTTAAAATTTTATTAAAATAATTCAAAAAACTTCTTAATCACATCAGGTTCTATTTCTCAAGTTATCTCTCCCTTTGACTAATTTTGCCACTAAATTTTTGCCTCTAAAATTTTATTATTTCTTAAGTATTTTGCTTATCTAAAATTTTTATTAACTTATCCTCATAACTTAAATCAGGATAAATTTTTAAAAGTTTTTTTATCATATTAGATAATATGATCTAGATCTAAAACAAATTTTCAAGAAAATAAAATATGAAACACATTATGAATATCCAGTAATTGAGATTATAACATTACTTAATAAGAACTTTTCAACTATATCTATAATTTGAAAATGATGATTAAAATGAGTTTTCAACTTTATGCCTTACCAAAATGAGCCATACTTTACACAAGACTCACTCTTAAAAATATTTAGTCTCTAGGTTGAAATTTTTCCAACCTATGTTTTGCATCGAAATATTTCTTTTGATAATCTATTACTATTTGCAATCTTTGTCAAACTATCTTAAATCTTGTAAATTATTTCATCTACTATTTGATTTCCCATGATAACTCTTTACTTCTATCCAACATAGAGACAACTAGCTTTGTAATATTCTTATTTTATATTTTTTTTAATCATTTGTGACCCATAATATGTACATGGATATGCAATTAGACATGAATGTAATAAAGTTTTTATTTTAAAATCAAAATAAAATAATTTTATTTTTGAAATATCTCAAAAAATGTGTAATTTTTGTAAAGTTACGAAACACCAAATTAAGCATCTCAATAAATAGAGCTTATTAATATGAGTATAATGGCTTCTAAGATATAGACTTTGGAGATTTATTGAAATTGTTATAAATTATGAAAGTTAGGGTGGGAATTATATATATATATATATATATATATATATATATATATATATATATATATATATATATATATATATATATATATATTATAGTTAACAAAGTAACACAATCTTAAGGCTTATCTTGCCTTTTTTTGGTAGCTATTAACAAGTTAAGGAATTGGAAGTTTGAGAAGGTAGAAGAGAGGAAGGAGAGAGAGAACCTAATTTCTAGTTGTTGGAGAGAGTTTTCAATAGGGAAAATAAGAAATCAAAAAGAAAAGATATAGAAAGAGAAAGAAAGCATGCAACACGTTGGATATATTATTATAGAAACAACGTTGGTTTCAATAGGAAAAGGAAATCAACTAAGGAAGCCCAAAAAATGTAAGTTGGGTGGTACTTCGAAAGCTATTATATGAATAAAGAAGTTGAATCTAGTAAAGAAACTATGTTGAACTAGGTGTTTTATACATATCAACCTTCTTGTTGCATGGAGATTTCAAGGAGTCGCTTGAGTTTAGGTGAATTGAGTTATGTGGTAATTTTAAGGATTTTCATAGGTTATTAGAACTTGAAGGACTATGAAATGTTTTATTCCTATTTCCTTGAAGCCTAAGAGGAGATTTAGACCCTTTATTTTGCATTCTATTTAAGTGGCTCTTGCTTCATCCACCCAGATCACACAAAGGTTGTTGTTCCTGCCCATTATCATCGTACTAGGAAGTTGTTAATTGTTATTTTATAACTCAAAAATGTTAATGGCTATTTTGGGCGACCTTTCTCATAATTAAAAAAATTCTATTTTGGTCTAAAATATTTTAATATAAATAGAAGATCTTAGGAGTTGGAGGATTAATGATTTTGCCTTACAAAATTATTTTTTTAGGAAGAGAAGGACCAAAATAGAAAATTATAATCTTATTTTGATGTCTTTTATTAGAGTCATGTTTGTGACTCATTTTTTCTCTTTCTTCAACATTCTCTTCAATTTCTCATCTTATTGGTGACATCTTTATAATTTTTTTTTATTTTTTTATCCCTTTTTATTTCTCTAGAAAAGATCATATTAATATAATATCTTTGTTAATTTCATTTTTTAATAACATTAATTCATATTTATAAATCTTTTGATTTTATATTTTAAAACTAAATCATTTAGGTTATTTCAAGCTTTTTCATATGTATATTCATATTCCAACATCATAATCTATAGACTTATGTCATATATACTTTTATAAGTGTATTATGGAATATTATAATTGAATATTTTTTATATTATCCTTCAATATCATCAACTTTTATAATTGAGATTATGATGATAAATCCTTACCTGTTTTGACAAAAAGATGTGATTTTTAAAGATTACCTCTACCTACTATGATGAAAGAGAGTAATTTTGTTAGTAGAATCATGGTTAGGTTGATTAGGGGTGGATGTAGGCACAGGCTAGGCCAAATCACCTAAAAGTCTTTTGTCTCCTTTATTTTCTTTTTTATTGTATAATTTATGATATGTTTTATTTAATAATATTTAATTAAAAACTTATATAAAAGAAAATTTTAAAATTCTTTTTATCAAGTATAAAATATTTTATTAAAAAATATTTTAAAACCATAAAATTTTCTATTTTTTAATATTTTTATTTAAGAAACTTATTAAATTTGTGATTTATACTTACAAAATTTTAATTTAAGATAATATTTTCAAAATAAAAAAAAAGATTAAAAGCATAATTTAGCCATTTCCTTTTTCATTAGCTTGGCATTACATTTGTTTTCTCTTGGGTTCAATTTAGTGACTAAATCTTTATTTTTTATCTTCTAAATTCTACTCCTCTTCATTTAAGCCATTTTGTCATAATTTTTATTACAATTAACCTAAGTAATTATTTCATTCTATCCCACGGCCCAATCCCCTCTGTGTCTATATGATTTGGTATTAGAGCAAAGATCCTAATCATTTTTTCGAAGTATGAAACACCTTGACAAAAAGGTAGAGATCACAAAAGCTAAATCAAATCAAAGCTTGACTTTTTGTGCTTGACTATTCATTAAGCCCAACTTGATAAAATGATAGCAAGGGTTAGAAGAAATGAATAAATCAAAAGCTTGGCAAATTTTGTGATAAATTTATTTCAAGAAATAAATTCAATACTAAGAAGAAATGAAAGAATAATTATAAATTTTCAATTATGAAATGAAAAAATCAATTCAAAAGTTAGATAAACGAAATACAAACCTTCATATAGAACTCTCTAATATATTATGTTGAAGATATTTAGTATGTGAAATAGGTTCAACTCGATGAGAGGAGTGATGACATATATTTTTGAATTGCCCAAGGATATTTCTACTAGTCTAATATTCAACACAAAAGATGACCAACTATACAAAGTAAATGTTAAATATGATGACTTGTGAACTAATAATTATGTATGTTATTTAAGGAAACTGTTGCCATTATTGGTACAATCAAAGTTTTTTGAAGAAAGCGGTGTTCTCGATGATGAGAGTTTGAATTTAGAGTATTCATACAAATCTATTAAAATTTGGTTGAATAAACCAACCATTGAAGATATATGGTGCATAAAGTATGAACTTGTTAAGTGAACATCAAAGTTTGTGGAAGACTACTTATACTTTAACTTTACAGAATAGAGTTTCTTTTGGCAAAGGTGGAATGATGCAAAGCAGAATTGAGTAATTAAACATGATCCTAAAGATCATGAAGTGCATAAAGAGAAAATACAATTTGGGCTTAAATTGCATGAATAAGGTATTTATTATCAATCTATCACATTAACCATGACTTCTCAAGACTATGATTTGCATGTTCTCAAAATGATCATGCATGTATTAAATTTTGGAGAGCTTTAACCTGATTGACTTTAGTTTGAGATAGTATTATGAGTCTATGTTGTTTTGCCACCATTTCTTTCCAAAATTTAATACTTGCATAACAATTTAGAGAACATGCAAATGATTGTTGGAAGAAGTTATGGTTGATTTGATGGGCTTATGATAACATTTATTTTATGCAATTTAAGCCCAAATTGTATTTTCTCTTCATTCACTTTTTGATATTTATGCTCATGTTTAATTACTTGTCATAACTAATAAAGGTAAACCTTACAAAATTTGCTCCCTTTTTGCCATAGCTAGGATGGGGCAATCTCACTCAAAGGTGTACAAAGAAGCTATACAAAGTAATATAGTACTTGAACAAATCAAACATGCAAGATTGTATAGCATTCACTTGAGAAAATAATATATAATATATTTAAAAGATATTGAAGGAATTTACAAAGCAATATATGAAGCTCTTATGTAATAACTAAAGAAATAATATAGATAAAGCTCAAATGAAGCATCATCAATAAGAAGAAATAATTCTATGCAATATATGCCACAACCAATGGCTACAAATTTACTATTAATTTTTAAATAATTTGGAATTTAGTTCATTAGCTTATTCTCACTCAAATATACTCCTTTTTGTACAACTAAAAGGGATATGACCTATTAAAGAAGTTTTAAAGGCTAAAATTACATTCAGGAAATGTTTGAATTAGTCCGTATAGGTTTTGATGACTATTTGCACAAACATGAAAATGTGATCGTACCAAGGTGATAAGTAGATAGAGCTGATTGCCTGATGATCATTTCTTTGACTAGTTGAAATTTGCTTACTTAAATTATAATTACAAGTATGATTAAACATATTGTACTCTATGATTGTAACTCAAGTCACATTATTACATGTCATATAGAAATTTTACAAGGTGATCATGAAAATTGTACATGTTTGACAGAATTATACTTCTAATTGATTAATGGATCATACATGGAAAAAGGGATCCAATATGCATGATAAGTTTTGTATTTCTCTTAGACTTTTTTTGTATGATACAAAATTATGACCTTAAGATAGCTTAAGAGTAAGAGAATAGCTACATCATACATGAATGTTACATTTAGCATATCAATACAAAGGTAGAATAGTTAATGTTTTTTAGTTTTATAGAATTCTCTTACTCATACTATATATAGATTGTATTCATTCAATTAAAATTTAATATTTTTACTCTTAATTCTTTTTATCTATTCTATGATCTGAATATGATCATATAACTACAAAACTTTACTTCATATTATAAAATGATTGAAAAATGCTAAAAAGATAGAATAGATCTGGGTTCATGTAAGGTTGATAGAAAGATTAACATGGTATGGTGAAGATAGCATAAGACATACAAAATATTATACCAATATGATGAGGACATCATAATTATATGATTGCATCTAGATTATATGACTTGTGACATGAAGTAGGGATAAGTCAACATACAAGTACGATAGGAGGCATTGTATTATATGATATATATGTATATTGAGAACTTAGCTTGAGTTAACATGGCTTCAATTGTTATTCAATTTATCATTATACCTAACATTATTTTTACTATTTGGGCATTATGTTTTCATAGTTGTTTAACCAATTGTGCACTATTTAACTTATTTAAGGATATATTAACATATGAATTATACATGAGTAAAATGAATGTAATCATATGTGTCATATGAATATCAAGTGATAGATTTGACAATTTTAACCCAAAGTAATGTTTTGAAGATGAGCACTAGATGGGCAACTAGACCACCAAGAGTTAGGATCAAATGTTACATGATTTGCATGTTGAACTAAGCTTATGCAAAGCCACTTAATTTTCTCGACTTGACTTCACTTATGGATTGCCTAATAACTCAATTGATCAAGCTTTTTAATGGATTAATTAGCTTGATCACGAGATGCATGATTTGAAAACTTTAAAAATTTGTAAAAATAATGCAATGGCTTTATTATCATAAAACAAGTAGTGCAAGGATTAAAGTTTAACAATCTTTTTCTTTTATGATGAAAAAACCATTAAACAAAGATTGAATGAAAAGATATTAAATCAAGTAAGAACATAAAGGATTCCCATACATTCATGCCCCCCATAATTTATGTAATTTAAATAATTATTAAATTAAGCCTAGGGTTCAATAAATGCTTTTATTTCACTTGCTTTTATCTTTCCCTTTTTGTCATGCCTCAAAAGAAAAAAAAATAAGAATTGTTAGGTATATGAACATAAGAAAAAATGAGCTACACTTCTAGACCATTGTTATGAATTTAACAATGAATGACCAAGCGATCTCAACAAAGCCACATGTAGATATAAAAAAAGTAAAACACATTTAAGGGTCATAATCATTACTCCTCATATATTTATGTATATAACAAATTTTAAAAAATTTTAATTTAAAGAAGATAAAATCAATGAACATGCTAAGAATTTAAATATAAACAACATGCTTCTAAAGCATTTCTCTCCTTTCTAATTCAATCAAGGAAGCATGCACACAAATATAACATTTTAAAGACTAAATTTTGGAACCCAAATAGATTTGATCATTGCCAATCTACAATCGTTTGATTCAATTGTAAGTATGCAATTTTTCTTCTTTTCAATCCATGCATATTAAGGGTACCCAAAGTTGATATGGATTCTGATTTTGAAATATTTAGAGATAAGTCCCTTTTTCATACAATAATTACAAGAAATAAAAAAATTGTAAGAATAATTTTGAATATGAATTAATTTAGAATTTTAAAATGTAAACATTTTATGCATTGTGTGAGATGAAGCAAATTCAAAATGCAAACTCATAAAATGATAAAAAGCATTATGCTTTGTAGTCTCACTAATACATTTGACTAACTCATTTTAGGTATTTTTCAATTCTTTCAAACATTTCTTAATCTTCTCATTCCAATCTTTTACAAACAAAGAGATTTCTTATTTAGACTTTTATATTTCTTAGAAATCAAATTAAAAGAATAAGCCAATTCAAATAAATAACTTTTTAATTCGTTATGGGAGGGTTTTGATGCCTAATTACCTTTACTCGCAGATAAGTCATGATGAGCCACAAGATAAGTAAAATCTAATTTTCTATCTTCCACACAACTTGGAGATTCAACTTCCTTGGCTAAGATACAAAGTAAATTCTTCTTCTTTTCACTCTCCTCAAGAGTTGAGGATGTCAAAGATGGGTTTGAATCATTCTAAGTTGTAGCAATGGCCATCTTCTTCTTTTCTCCTTTCATGCATTTGTTCTTCTTCTTCAACAACCTTAGACACTTAGGATAATAGTTCTAATACGATTGCATTCATATCAATGTGCTTCAACCTTGCTTCTTTCTTACACCTTGTGAATCTTCTCCTTCTTCTTCTTTCCAAGTTTACTTGTAGCACACTTCTTAAACATTTTATTATAGTTTTTGTAAAAAGGAATTCTAAGTTATTATTGTATAAAGATTCTTTCTCAAATGTAGGTGAAGTTGCCTCTAAAGCTAGATCTTTCTTTTTTTGCTTGAACTGAGATTCTCCTCCTCTTTTCTTTGTCATCTCTATCTCATTATTTAGAAGATCTTCAAGTAATTGTTCCAAGGAGAGATGGTCCAAGTCCTTGGAGGCCTTGGTGATGGTGACCAAGTGGTTAAACACCCTTCCCAATGCTTATAGAATCTTTAGCACTTATTCCACATTAAAAAATTCTCCACCAAGATTAGAAATGTTAGTAAATTTTGTAAACATATTTTTAACTTCTTTTTATTATCCATATGAAATAACATATACTCATGCATAAATAGATAAACTTTGGAATCGTTAACTTGACTGGTTCCTTCATATGATGTCAGGTTTCAACTAAATATCATGAGAAATTTTAAGATTTATTACTATATTGAACATTAAGGTTAAGAGACATAGTAGAGAATATTCCAAACTTTAGCATTAAGTTAAACCTTATGTTTTCTTGATGGGGATAGTTTTTAATAACTTTTTAGCAAAATAATTACTGATATTTTTCATAAACAAATCAAACCCATTCTTAATTTGTCCTAAAGTTTCAAAAAAACCAATTTAAGAAAATATTGCATAAAACTTTTTTAATACAAATAAAAATCTCCTTTGAAAAGTAGTGGATGATAGGATGAAGCCCTCCTCTCCAAGGTAGGAACATTAGCTATCAAATTGTAAAATATCACGAGGTCCTTGTTTAGATTATTTAGACAATGAAGCAACCTCACTCTAGTACCAACTATTGAAAATGTAGTTGTGATGAATTGTGCAAATTATTATTTAGTTCAAAATAAAACTTAAATAGTTTGGAAACAAAGGTATTTTCTTTATATATAAATAATAACATTATAATGAGGGGGTCTCTTCTATTTATAGATAAAGGAGAGCAGAATTGTGCATGAAATAAACAAGGATTAATGGCACCTTGGAACCAGTATATGCATAGGAAAAAGTTATTAAATATTTCTTAGAACATAGCATATGCTTGGGAAAAAGAGAATAAAATGCATCTTAGAATATTGCATAAGCAACAGAAAGATAAAAAGTAATTTTGGAGTTAAATAACTTGGGAATCCAAATGAGATCTTTAAAATTTTAAGACATTAACTCTAAATGGGTCAACCACATAAATACAAAATATGAATAATGAATAAAAAATGATGACATAGGAAGAATTATATAATCAGGCAATATGATTGTTGAACGTCGATGACGATGCAATAAGGATGTTAGTAGTGGCTGAGATGAACAATAGCAGTCAGAGGGTGAGTGGTCGATTGGTGGCTAGGGTTGGTGAGTAGTTGAGGAGCCACAAGAGGCTTGGCAATGTTTAAGCAACTAGGGAATGATAGGTAACCAGGTGATGATGAGCGGCTGGTGATGGTGTGTTACACCCTTGTGTTTGATGAGTCAAGCATAAATGTGTATGTTTTATTTGGGCTTGATTTTAAGTAAAATTGTTAATAATTAATTAAATCAAGCCATGTATTTTAGATGTCTAAAATAATGGTCTCTAAGGGCCTTGAGGTCATGGCATACTTCAAGGAAATTTGAGACATGCACAAGATTTTTTATAATTGAATTTCTTTTTATTTCTCTTGAATTTGATATGTCCAAACTTTGAGATTATAAGACACACTAGTAGTATTAACATTTAAAAGTATTTTAAATTTATTTAATACTGAATTTTGATTTTTGGGCCAAGCATATTTACCAAAATGTATAGACATTGGTATTTGATTTTTTAATATTATTTTGGAATTGTTTTTCATGAATTTCTTTTCATAGCTATTTAAATAACTTATAATACTATAAGAATATAAAATTATTTTTATACACTTATATTCAAATTTTTGGCACAAAAATTCGTCAAAAATACCTTAAAACAGCTGAAGTCTCGGGAAAATGCACTGTAGCAATGGGCGGGTCGACCCGGCGCGAAAACAGCCCGTCCAAGTCTTTTAGAAATTAAAAATTTAATCTAAAAATAAAAATTTGGTTGACCCGAAGAGGCCGAACCAAGCCCGCCGAGAGGAGCTCGGCTAGCGCTGGTCAACGGTCAAATACACAGTGCCTGGCTAAGCCAAGCACGCCCAAAGCCCGCCAAGAGGAGCTCGGCTTGGTCAAACTGCAGCGCGGTCAACGGTCAATGAACAATGCTTGGCTAAGTCAACCCGAACCAGGTGGTGAAGTCCCGATCAAGGAAGGGGGGAGCCAGCCCCACAGAGGCTCGAAAGCTACAGGGCGCAAATTCTTTATAAAGCAATGCGCCAATTTCATTTCTGTAGTGTGGGACTAAAAATCCCACCTTATAACTTCGGTAGGATCCAAAGGCGCAGATCAAGCCCGCCCAGATCCAACGGGCGAGAATTGTTTCGAACGGCTGCTTCGCAAGGTTAATCGGTGCCGTTCGTTCACCGCGCGGATCCAACGCTCCAGATCAAAATCGAACGGCCGTTTAATCGGCGCCGTTCATTCAGCACCCAGATCCTACGCACGGGATTAAATCGCGTAAACAGTAATCGCGAGATTTAATCCATGCCATTCGATTACGCGCCCGGATCCAACGATCTGGATTAAGCCCGAACGGTAAAATGCGTAAATCAATCTGTGCCGTTCGTTTTTGGGCCCGGATCGGACGGTGGCTGCTTTCCGTCCGTTGCCCAAACGGCTAATTAATTTTTGGAGCCGTTGGGGGTGTTTTTAGAGCTCAAATTTGAGCTCTATAAATAGGGAAAATTGATGTATTTTTCAGTTTAACTTTTGCTAAATTTTCCAAAGATTTCAGATCTCAAAATTCGAGCAATCAAGCAAAAACGGTGCATCCAAGCTCAAAAAGCAAAGCGGCAAGAAAGCTATTGGAATTAGAGGTTTTTCAATTATTTCTCAATTTCTATCCCTCTAATTTGTCGATTGTGTGTGCCTCCTCTTTTCTCCTATTTCTCTTAAGTTATTTGCCAATTTTTCGTATTTTTCGTTTTGGGGCAAGGGCATCCTGACAGCTGTGCAAAAGCCCCGGGTTTGAGTTGAGCCCGGTAAAAACTCAAGTAGGTTTGGGATTAGCCGTAGTAAAAATCCCAAGTAGGTTTGAGGTGAACCGTAGGAAAAACCTCACTTGTAATCGGTGCATTTAGTGGATTTTTCCCAACACCGGTTGGGGGTGGACGTAGACTCGGTTTTGAGTCGAACCACTTAAAAATTTGTGTGATCAACTCTCTTTACTCTTGCTTAAAGGTTTTTAAGTTTAATTTCGAAATTCATAAAATTTTTAAATACACAATTCACCCCCCCTCTTGTGGGATTTCCTTAGCATGAAACGCTTCATGGTGACAATCAAAAGTAGTGGATGACTAAGTGATGATGGATAGCCAATGATGGTAGACAAAGCATGCATAAGTTCAAACAAACAAAAATTAACACAAAATAGCTACAAAATATATTAGGATAAATAGAGAAAAAATAATGAGGATAACCATAGGATAAAAATAGAGTTATATAGTTGACCCATATAATTGAAAAAGATGACTAATCAAAATAAGATTTAACTTAGGGATAGTTTTGAGTTTGAATGGGATTAGTGTGACACCAGTAGGTGCATACTTGTGAGGTAACATGAGAAGCTCCATCATCATCATCCCTATGTGAGAGAGATCTCAGTTTAATTGTATCTAGGTGAGTATAATAGTGTTGTGACAGGTGTAGTGTGATACAGTGTAGGTCATCATAGGTAAGTTAAGTGTCCTTGATCGATGGCTTAGTCTTCTAATGAACTAAAAATTTTCCAAGTATATAATTTTTTGTTAAAATTATCTTATGATCTAAAATTTTCTCTACAGTATCCTTACTCTCAAGACTAATACAGTGGTAGGAATGAGTTCACTTAATATGGGAGGATTAGAATCAAATCACTAAGTATTAGATGTGACACCTTGTGTGGGATTAAATCCTTAATAATAAATTTTGTGCTCATCCCATACTCTTTTGAGAAATCCAACACGCATGCTATTGTCCCTAATTTTTGAACAATTCTAAAAGGTCTAAATCCATATATTTGTAATTTCTTATAAGCTCTTAAAAAAATCATTTTGACTTCACTCTAATTATGACAATCTCTTTTATAAAATTTCTAACTTTTTATGAGAATCTATTAATTTTTTTTATCATTTGTTACTTAGATTATTTTTTTTCATATTGCTTTATGTAATGAAGAGACATAAGTGACAAAGATAGATGTAGAGGCAAATGTTCAAAAGTTTGTTGACAAAAGAATAAGATCAATGAGAGACATAAGCTTAATACCATGACAAATTTTGAAGAGACTTAGACCAATACTAAGATTTATAGAATTATTATATTCAAATTTGACTCATGGTAGTAATTGATCACAAAGTTAAGATTATTCCCTTATGAAGCTACAAAGAAGAGTTCCTAGATTATAATTTACTACAATTTTTTCAACTATTTATGGGTGGTAGGTTACAAAAAAGTTTAACTTGGTTTATAATAAATGCCATAAGATCTTCTAAAAATAACTAGAAAATCATACATCTTAATTTGATATTATGGTTGTTAGGATACTGTGTAATTTAATTATTTCATTGAGAAAAAATCTTGGCTACAGGAGTAGCTTCTAGGATCTTATGACAAGGGACAAAACGAGTCATTTAGAAGAAATGGTCAATCACCACAATGATAGAGTGTTTAGATGGGGTCTTAGATAATTTGAGTACAAAATCCATACTTATGTGCTCTCATGACTTGTTAGGTAAAAGTAATGGAATGTAAGGTCTTTAGTCAACATTTGGAGTTTTTTTTAGTTATGCAAGTGTGTTATTGAGCTATAATAGATGTAATATGATATATCATTTTAGTACAATAAAATTTCTCTAAGACATCTCTAAGAGTTTTATCTCTACCAACATGATCATATAATCCTCCAACAAATATTTTTCAAATTAAAAAAAAACTTTAAGTGATAAATTTGAGATACATAACTTATTATTCTTATATAAGTATTTATCTTTTAAGTTAAAATCTATAGATATGAGGGTTGGTGTTGATTTTATATCTTGATTAATTGACTCAAAATAAGGATAATCAGGATATTAGTTTTAATTTGGTCAAATTGTGAGACCTTCATAGAAAAAATGATTAATTTGTGAGCACATTGACTAAGCACATTAACTACATTATTTTTGTAAGAAGAAGAAGGAGAAGAAGAAGAAGAAGAAGGAGAAGAAGAAAAAGAAGAAGAAGGAGAAGGAGAAGAAGAAGAAGAAGAAGAAGAAGGAGAAGAAGAAGAAGAAGAAGAAGAAGGAGAAGAAGAAGAAGAAGAGGAAGGAGGAGAAGAAGACAAAGAAGAAGAAGAAGAAGAAGAAGAAGACGAAGAAGAAGAAGAAGAAGAAGAAGACGAAGAAGAAGAAGAAGAAGACGAAGAAGAAGAAGAAGAAGAAGAAGAAGAAGACGAAGAAGAAGAAGAAGAAGACGAAGAAGAAGAAGAAGAAGAAGACGATGATGAAGAAGAAGAACAAGAAGAAGAAGACGACGAAGACGACGATGAAGAAGAAGAAGAAGAAGAAGATAGAGAGAGAGAGTTAGATAACCTATTTCTAATTATTAAGGGAAGTTTTTAATAGGAAAAATAGGAACTCAGGAAAAAGGATATATATAACTAATTTCATAAAAATATTAACCACAATATATATATATATATACATCAATTAGATTGTATGCCTTCATGGAGTGCCAAAAGTAGTCATATCATATAGGGATTTCTAGTTTACATCTTATTTATAGAAAAAAAGTGTACTAAGCTTTTGATACAAAATTAAATATCAATACACTCTTTTATCTCTAGGAAAATAATCAAATAAAAAGAACTATAAAAACTTTAGATGATTTAGTATAATTATGTGTTTTGGATTTTTGTTGTGACTATTATAATCAAGTTTTTATTAATAATAGTTTTCAATCAAGTATTGACATGGAACCTTAATAAAGTTTTTTAAGGATGAAAGTGCTATTCTTCTTTGTGAGATTTTAATGTAAGGAAAGGAGATTACTGTTGTGTGATTTTTTAGATTATGCTTTAAAGAAGAGACAATTAATTAGAGTAAAAATTCAAACTTTCTATTCTAAAAAATACTTTGACTAAGAAAAAGAATATGAAATTTGTAGAAAGAGATCTTATTTTTCTAGGTGAGCCCTCTATAAGGAACTACTAGATTTGGAGAAGGAAGCCGAGGTCAAAATACATTAGTTTGTTTCAAATATTAGATAGAATGTGGCAAGTGATCTATAGTTGGATACCGTCCATACATCTAATTGCAGTTCATTATGTATTTCATGTATCATCCTTATGGAAATATATTTTTGATCCTTCTCTTTTCATTTGCTATGATTCTAAAGATATTCTAGTTTAGTCATATATGACTTATTCTAAAAAAAATGCAAATTCTCGTTTCAAAAGACAAAATTTTAAGGAATAAGGTAATTCTCTCTATGTTCAAATCAAGCTAAAGGAGAACCCATTAGAGAAGTGAAATATGAGAGGAAAATTTGTATCTTAAGCTTTTTGAAAATTTCAAGAGAAATTTCTCTAAAGAGGAAGGTTGTAATGTTCTTATTTTGTATATTTGTTAATCATTTTGTAACATTTTAATTAAGTGCTTGAGGATATAATTTGACATCAATGATACAATAGAATTTATATTTTAAGACTAAAATAAAATAATATTGTTTTACTTGTCTAAAAGATGTATAATTTTTTTGCAAAAATTGAGACTACAAAATTAACCAAGCAATTGAGTATAGCTTATTAAAAGGAATATAATAAATTTTGGGTAATGATTTTCAATGTTCAATAAAATTTGGTACTAATTATGAAAGCTAAGTTGGGATTTCAAGGTGTTTGTGTGTTCCTTATGTTAAAGGAGCAATAGGGTCATAAGGTTTATCTCATCTTTTTTATAGCTACTTGTGAGATAATGAACTTGAATGTTTGAGAGAGTGGAAAAAGAAGAGAGAGAGAGAGATAGATAGATAGATAGAGAGAGGGAGAACTAATTTTTAGTTATTATGGGAAGTTTTTAGTATGGAAAATAGGAACTTAGGGAAAAGTATATATGAATAGAAGAAGAGGTAAATGAAGAGAACTTACAACAAGTTGGAAATCTTATAATAGTAGGTTAATTTGTTCTAATAAGAGAAGAAACAAATTGGGTGGGGAAGGAAAAGGTAAGCTTAGTGAGTACTCCAAAAACTATTTGTGAATAAGAAAAAGAACCTAGGGAGGAAACTATGTTGGACTAAGTGTTTGATTCATGTTTCTCTTCTTGTTGCATGGAAAACTCAAGAAACTACTTGAGCTTTAGTGTTTGGACTTAACACTTCAGAATTTTAAAGATTTGCATGGGATATAAAAAAGCCTAAAGAATTTTGAAATGCCATATTCTTGTTTCCTTGAAGCCTAAGAGGCGATTTTGCAAGGAAATGGCTAAGTAGTACTTTTTATTTGGTTTTTTCAAAATTAATGTACAGTATGTCATCATGTGCTAAATAGTACATTAAGTTTAGAAAGGGTAAGAACTAAGTCTTTGAGAAAAATGGATAATATATCAATATTGTATGCATGATAAATTATTTTCAAGAAAGCATGGTCACTAATAGAAAATGAATTATACATCAAAATTTGACATGGGATATGTTTAGTTCCAGGCTGAAGTGCGACATGATGTATGGTACACAAAGAAAAACGAGTGATACTGGATCATAGGGAACCCCACATCAATGGTAATGGATAATATATTTAATTGAAAAGAAAATGTACAATAAGAAGAAATAAATGTCTATTGAGTTAAAAGGTGGAATCATGACCTTAGCAAATTATACATCAAAAATAACATACAAAACACTATGTGTTTTAGGAAGTCAATGAGAAGAGTGAATGGTTTGTGGCATCATGCCAACATGATGATGTATGGTATGTGATCCTTAACATATTATATAAGAAGAAAATTCTTAATCGATTAGTTTAGGAGAAGATCTTAGAGCTCATGTACAACATGTTTGAAGGAACATATAATGCATGAATAATGTCATAAGAAAGAAGTTGAGGTTACTTTTTATGGAGTAAAATAAAATAAAAGTGATACAAAGAAGATTGAGACAACTTTTTATTACTTGATCTGCATTAGGATTATGATTAAGGGAAAAAAAGAGAAGGAAAGAATGGCTTAAAGTCCAACCTCAAGATATCAATTAGGTAAATCTCATTTTGGTAATGTATGTAGTATAAAGTGAGTATTTCTATAAGGAATGCATTTAAATAAGAATATTTATGGTATGATGATTTATTCATTTCTTATGTCAAGGAATATGTTGTGATATGTAAATGATATTATCTTGAAAGAATGTATATAGTGGCGATGACATCAATAGCTGACATTGACGATACAGTGACAGAAGATGGTAGACAGTGACGAACGGTGGTGAAAATAACCTAAACTCAATTTTAAGTCTTCTTTTAGAAATAATTTTCAACTAATTTTTGCACTAGTGGAATTATGAGATGATTTAAAGGGCAAAGTATATTGAATATAAAACAAAAAAATATTAAAAAAGCTATCAATTATTTTTCACATGATTGAAATAAAATTATAGAAGCAAATAACTTGACAAAGTGTTGAAAGAAAATAAAAATATATAATAAATAAGGGTCAACTATAATTGACCTCTACAATAATAATAATAATATTGATTAATGAGAAGTAGGGTCAATCTTGGCATGACTCTGAGTCTAAATAGGACTAGTACACCTTTAAGTCAAACCTTTGTGTGATTTACCAGATACTACTACATCACAAATCTTAGAGTTTTAATATAGGTTGATGAGATTAAGTCTTAATTTCTATGCACGTGAATTTCAAGTAATTGACTATAAGGCCATCTAGTATATTCCTCATTTATTCTATATATTATTAGATAACAAGTAAGTGGATTTGCTTCATATCAATATGATACACCAATCATATGGTTGGATATGTTATGATCAATGAAGGTGTTAGTCAATGAACTCAACATATAAAAAAATCCCAAGTGCTCAAAATAATTGGACATAAGAAACTTTCGTTATTCAAACATGTACGATGTTCTCAACATATATTTACAATCTATTGTATGCCAGGAAATAAACTTGTTAGAAAAATCTAATGGGTTGAATTATATACTTAACATTGCATCATACTTGTTTGATAACTTAGATTAGATAGTGTAATCAATTCAAAATAATGAGTAATGAATAGTTTTACTAATTTGCATGAAAATTGATATAGCCATTAAAGGGATGATTAGACCTTTTGGAAATCTTGGAAATGAATATATAAAGGGATCCAAACATAGGAGAAAGAGATAATGCTTAATTTTCATATCTACATAAAATATCTACACATTTGAATCATCGTACTATGAGAATAAGAGAGCAGGGCTATCGTTTCTTACATTGGACTCATCCTAACAAGCCATCTTTCTTCATCGAGTTAAGTTGAAATTCTCTCTTTCATTGTTTTACTAAAGTTAATGCACCTCTTATTTAATTATATTTTGGTTATAGAATCATTGTATTAAGCTTT
Organism: Vanilla planifolia; assembly: GCA_023846275.1. Taxonomy (NCBI): domain Eukaryota; kingdom Viridiplantae; phylum Streptophyta; class Magnoliopsida; order Asparagales; family Orchidaceae; genus Vanilla; species Vanilla planifolia. Next base: position 24,317,005 of record CM043870.1, read on the forward strand.
ATATTTGGTTTTTTTGCTCAATTATTGAGACTTTGTACATGCTTCTTTTTATTTATCTTTGGCTGTGTCCAGGGTCTTTTATCTGGTGATTTGTAAGGTCCTCTTATTGAGTATTATAGTCTTTTCTAAGCTAATGTTGTAGGATTTTTTAATTTATTGTTGTCTAAGATGGTGTTGTAGAACCTTTTGGCCTAGTATTTGTATATCATTTGTCCTAAATTTTGGTATTTTTGTCTAACTTTTTAGTTAAGGGTAGATGTAGATCTGATTTTAGATCAAAATCATAAAATTATTTTATCTTTATCTTACTTAAACTCTCACAAAAACTATTTATGAAGTCACACAAAATTTTGAAGAACCTGATTAAAAAAATAAATTAAGAAAAGAAAGACTTCCATTGATTCATTTTGAGTCGAGTTGAAATTTGCTTAACTTTGTGATTTCACAATCCACCCTTCTCTTGTGAGAACATTGTGCTTGCAATTTCTCAATAAGTAATCCCATAATAAAATCCATAGAAATCTTATACTATTTTTATAGAAGAATTGGAAGTGGCTATAACAAACCACTATGGTGATGATGCTCACCCATCACTTACTAACAAATCAATATTTTCTAACATACTCATCCACATCTCTTTTAAGTCTTAACCACTCAATTGATGATATGTTTTATTCTCACTAGGTTGAATTGAAATTTTGTATCATGGGCTTCTTATAACAATAACTATTAGACACACATAATCTTCTTCACATATACAATATTTCACATTCATCCAATTAGAACTTTAAATCTCAACTACCTTTAATCTTATTAGAACATTTTAGTAATTTAGGATATAGTGATTTGTTTTCGTTAATCTATTTAATATAATATAATATCAAAGCTACTTATAACAAAAGAGTATTCTTTCTTGCCGTTATCTTTAAACATAATTTATTCATTTCCAAAACTAATTGTTGATCTTATACATTGACTGATAACATATTTAGTTTAACATGTCTACTTAAAGCATATAAAATAATATTAGCATAACTAAGATGATAATTTATTTTTGAGTTATAGTTCTTAAGTAATTCCAATCACCATTGCCTCAAATTTATTTCTTTTTTAGTAAAAATACCTTAAACTTTGATGATTTATAAAAAAAATTTATATCCCACACATCACAAATAATGTCTTCAAATTTTAAATGTGAAAAAAGTAATGACTAATTCCAAATCATGTAATAAACAGTTCCTTTTAGGTAGTCTTAGTTAGCTAGAAGCATAAGCAACTTCTTTATCATCGTGGATTAATGTGTTATCCAAACCTTAAATAGAAGTATCACAACAAATTTCAAACTCTTTAATCCATTTAAGAAATGTTAAAATAATAGCTAATACTAATCAAGTCATTAAACACGAAAAGCTTTCAACTTAATTTGAATCCCATTCAAATTTTGTTACTTTTTATATTAAAGATAAAGTTAGTTAAGAGAATTCTTAGTAAATTTCCTATAGTATCCAACCAATTCCAAAAAAATATCACTTTTTGACATATTAATAAGCCTTAGCCTATCCATAATAGTTGATATCTTTTAGAGATTCATTAATATACCTCTAACACTTATAACATGAATGATGAATACTACATTAGATAACCGAAATTCATAGTTACAAATTTAGCTTGTAACTTATGCTCTCTTAATATCTTAAGCACTATATGAAAATATTTTTCATGTTCTATCCTTCTTCAGAGTAAATCTAAATATCATCAATAAATATTATCATAAACTAAACCAAATATGGATTAAATATTTTTTTTGTACCCTTAAGGATGATGATCACAAAACTAAGCTATTAATTACTAATGACTAATTGAAGTGTTTATATATAGAGATTAGTTATTATAAGTAGTGGATGATTAAAAAAAAGCAAGGTTCATGATTTATAATTAGAAGAAGATTAAAAACTTGTGCTCAAGCTTTTTATCTCAACTTGCATATCATTGAGCTATAGTCCTGGCTTTTGGTGGAGTGCCTACCCATCTAATTTAGTTTAAGTCAATTAGTTGGTTTGATTTATTAGTTCTTCACTTTGTATTTATATGGCATTTAGGAATCATTGTATACATCATCTTATTAAATCTTATTTTATTATTATTAAAGTTTTATAGAATTTTATTAAGTTATTAGAAATATCATTTTAAGCTATTTTAATGTTAATTAAAGTATTAAGGTAAAAAACACTACACTTAAAATAAATCATATTCTTCACTGCCTAATGATTGTGTATTGTATAATGTCTACTATCATACTTATATGATTTATAATTTGGATTAAAGTTATAATTGAAATTTGAGTTTATCATAGCTTCATGTAAGTATGATGTCATTTGGACTTAGGTTTGGAAGAACAAATTTTATCGTACAAGGTATCAACCTCATATGTATTATCTGCTCTTTGATAATTGAGTTTCCATTAACATCATATGAGTATGATGATTCCTTCTTATGAGTATGCAATCTATTTCCTCTTAAAGTTAGCTATGAATAGGAGCTTAGTATGGTAAAAAATGTGTGATAACTATATCGTATTGGTACAACCTATCATAATATAATAGTATGGTTACATGCACAATAGTCCTAATACAATCACTAAGCATTGTTATATTTTGATATAATGACTACATCATATAATACAAAGTAAAGATATCTATATGATTCATTCCATATCATAGAGAAGTAAAATTAATTAAGAAACAGATTCACAGTAACATACGAATATGATATTAGTATCGTATGAGTATAATCATTCATTTGTCAAGTATAAATATTGTCAGCCTATGTTAACATATGATGGATACCCTAATATTGTACTTCTATGTTGCATTCATATGGAAGACTTAGAACAAACCTAATACAAACCTATTACACTACTACAATAGTATCATATATGTACAACTATTCTTTTGAGTCCAGTTTCACTAATTGCCACATGATTGTACAATGGTTCATCCTTACACGATCACATTGTGCAATATTTTCTCAAGAGTTCGATGTTTTATGAAATGAAATGTCGTACGATATAGACCAACTACTAGACATCAACAATTTATTAAAAATAAAAAAAGGATGTACTTTTATGATTCGTAAGATCGTCTAGTATAATATAGATATATATATATATATATATATATAACTTAAGAATTACACTAAGAATTAACATTACATACCATGAAGACTATTCTCAAACTTGTACAATCTATTTAAAATGAAAAAAATGAATTTCATTACACTTGTATGATCAATAAGATTGTTTGGTACAATATATCTAGAACTTAGGTACTATACTAAGAATTAGCATCTTATAGCATGAAGACTCTTTTTGGACAAGAATGATAAGTAATTTTAAGTCAATAGAATTTGATGTATTGTTGTATCATCATGATAATCCTGATTCTACTCTTATTATCTCAATAAGATAGTTACGACTTATGACTACAATACATTATTGAAACCTATAATGCCTTGTTGATTCATCTCACAACTATCATTATAACCATTGGAGTTTCTTTATTTTCATTTAATTCACTTTCTCATGTAGACAGAGATATAGTACAAGAATAATTAATGGTGATGCTTAGATTACAAAATCATATGAACGATTGCCATAAGAAAACTACTTGAATATGAGATGGGTCAAAATCTGAGGAATTAATGAATGAATGGAATAGTGAAGTTAATCAATAGAAATAGCTAATCAAGATAAGTAAACTCCACCTTTCTTAATTTAAGTTTTTATCACATGTAATGTATGCCACACTTGATGAGCCACACTTGCAATAATTATCCCTGGAAGGCTCATCTCACCAAACTGCTCCTTCGCTGACATATTTAGTGAAACATAGATTAGCTCCCCTATGCAATTTAAACCCCAACTTTATTCAAAGGACAGCCAAAAATAATTTTTTAAGAGGTGAATACTCAAGATGTTGGCCCCCTTCAAATTCACATTAATCAAAAAATTCTGACAAGGTCATCCAAATCTAGAGTTGATCAAAAATGCATTCAACAAGGTTAGATTTTAAGTTCCTTTACTATTAGATCAATTTATCATCAGTGCATCCTAATTAGATCCAATAATGAGGATACTTATCTTAGATTCTAGCTTCAATGACTTGGAACATTGTGGAATTTTTCATATGTAGGTACTAAAGTGGCATACGAACTTCCAATTAAACCAAAATCCTTGAATGCACCAGTTTGGAATCAATGAAACATTTGTCAATACACATGCTTAAAAAATCAACCTTGTTCTCAATATCCTCAACAATTGGTACTCCATTGAAAGTGTATGCTACCATAATAAAATTGACTCACCTGACTTTGCATTGAAGTGGATCTACCTTAAGAGCTACCAAACAAAATCATGATTTCTATGAAAGGTGGAACCAACAATTGTTAGTATGAAAACCAATAAGAACTTTGTAAAGGATATTGTAAGCAAGGCCATTATAGCTAAATACTGAAGAATTAAATGCAATAAGGGGAGGGAGGTGCTACAAGAAGCACACATGGGCTCAAAAATAACAAATTGGATAAAGGAAAAAAACCCAAAACAATAACAATGAGGAGAGTTTTGTTCCACAGTTACTAATCAACACAAGTTGCAAGAAAACAAATTCAATCAAAGAAAGAGCATCTAAAACTACCAAAATTGAAATAGATGGAACTTCATCATGGTAGAAAGAGAATTAATATAAGTGACAAAACAAACTACAAGATTTTGGATGAATCTAACAACCTAAATAGAAATCAAAGTAAAAAAATGAAAAATAGATTCTTTCTAACCTAGAAACTACACAAGATTGATCACAATACTAGTATAATTTTCAAACTTTAAAGAAATTTAGTGATGAATTACATGATAGAGCAATTATATTTGGGCTAAAACTACACATTGAGAAGGAATTCACTCAAGTTTAGAGCAAACAAAAAAAAGGAAAATGTAGAAGAAACCCCAAGATAAACCTATTATTCCAATAGGAACTTGACAAAGCTCTTGAGGTATTCCAATTGCAAAAAATGAGAGAAGAAATGACTTGCTTTCTAATATAGAACATTAGAGGTGTAATTAATATAAGGATGATTACAAGGCACAACAACCTCTTTAGTACTCACAACACTTTTCTAAATGCTTTGATTGAACATATGGATAATGTTGACAAAATATAACAAATTGTTAGGAAGCTAAATTTCCATCACTATATAAGAAACTCTTCTATGAAAATATGGATGTTTTGGAAGGAAGCAATAACTTCTTAAGTGGTGATTGATGAGGAATAATTCTTACACCTACTTATTAAGCATAAAGACTTCATTTCACAAGTCAATTGTACATTCATTTATGCCAAAAGCAAGGTAATAGAGAGAAGAGCATTATGGCAAAACATAACATATATTGCTAAGTCAAAACTCTCATGGCTAATTGTTAGAGTCTTCAATGAAATTGCATCTTTATAGTAATATAAATGACATTCCACTCCAAAATTGAAATCAATGTAAGAATTTTTTGAATGCATCAATAGATATAGACTCAAGGTCAACCCATTCACAAGTTCTCCTTTCACTTAGTCTAGCAAAATCAAGAATAGATTGGATTGGAAAAGACATGATACAGTGATGTTTAATCTTGAATTAGTAGATCAAATTCTAGCAGTTATAGTTTAACACGTTTATAAAACTAGATAGATCACACACCTCATCTAGTTAACAAGACAACACCAACACATAAAAAGCAATTTAAATCCAAGAATAAATGGTAGAAACATCAAACTTTCTTTGAATTAGACGAAAGCAATTGACACCTTTTTAGTGAACCATTGGAGAAAGAAAACACTAGCAATTATGTTAAAAAGACAAAAAATGTCTTAAAGAATGGAACAAAATAATATTTTGTGACATTTTTGCAGCCATTAGAACTACTTAAGTGTTAATCAAGTAAAAAAAGAGTTACTTTAAGAAAACCCAAATGAGGAATTAAAGAAAGAATTGGATTGGGCAAATAGCACATTGTTAGAAGCATTGGGCAGAGAGGACACATTCTGGCAACAAAAATTAGGGATCAAATGGATGAAAGAGGGAGAAAGAAACACAATTTTTTTTTCATGCCATATGTAAAGATTGCAAGGATAGATTAAGATAATAAGCATCAAGGATTATAATGGAATGTGGATCAATCAGAAGAATAAATTTGCAAAGTAAGCCATTAGACATTTTCAATAATTTCCATATCATTCTTCATTAGATGGGATTGATAGCATATTGAATTGCATTCCTCCTTTCTTTTCAATAAAAGAAAACAATTCTTTAATGGAAGACATATCAATGGAGGAACTTAAAAAGATAATATTTCTCATGGATATGGATAGTGCTCCTCTACTAGAGATATTCAATGGAAAGCTCTTTACTAATTCTTAAGGAGTAATATCAATGAATGTTTTAAATGTGGTTAAGGAATTCTTAAGTTGTTTGACAATTCCAAATGGAATCTCGAGCATAAAGGTTGTACTAATTCCAAAATTTTTAAACATAAAGTCATTTATAGAGTTTAGGCCAATTAATCTTTATAATTTCACTAAGAAACTTATCTCTGAGATCATGGTCCACAGATTATAAAGAATTCGCATATTCTCTTAATAGAAGAAGTAAGAGAGACAACCACATTACCAAGCTAGATCTCAAGAATGTTTTTAATTGTGTTTCATGAGAATTACTTTGCAATGTATTTTATAAATTTAATTTTTTTTTTGTAGAAAGTAATTAATATACTCACATTTTGCATTATATATTAAAGTTTTTAGTAGAGGTTTACACAAAAGTAAATGACAAGATATGGACAACCCAAAAGTTACTAGCCATTTCCCATCTTGGATATGTAGACAAGATAATTATATCCATTAAAGGTGAACTAAAAAAAGATTAGTTTACAAAAATTTTTAGTAATATTTCAATGTTCAAGTGATCTTTAAATCAATAAGCATAAAGTAAGGTGGTTTGTAGAAAAAGAATGAGTTTAAGCCATGTATTTAGGATGTTTAAGACATTAGGATTTCAAAAGCAAATCTCCCACTGTCATACTTAGGTTATTAAATATTTACTAGAAGGAAAAATGATATATTATTAGAGTTTAACTGATTAAATTCATGGTAAAATAGTGGGTTGGAAGAAAAAAAAGTTATCAATAGATGGTAGGCTCACACTAGTCAAACTTATGCTCACATCAATTACTTCATTTATTCTAATATCAATGACCCAACTTGGCTCAGTTTTTCAAAACATTAAAAAAAGCATGAGTCAATTCCTATGGGGTAATAATGAGAATAATCATAGGAATTATTGGTAATCTTTGAATAGATTAAACCTCCCAACTAAGGAAAATCACCTTGGACATAAAAAATTAAAGGAAATGATGGTTGCATTTTCAACAAAGTTTAGTTGAAAACTAATATCTCATAATTCTTTATGGACAAGATAGATGATAGCCAAATGTTAACAATCCAACACAATTGCATTGACATCCATCACATGGAACTACATGCACAAGACTAAGGACATGGTCATTAATAATATAATATGCTCAAATTCAATAAAAAGAAGATAAGAACTAACAAAAGATGCCAAATTTAGCACACACATGCACACACACACACATACACAACATGGGAGGAAATTACAATAAAAAAATTAATCCTCAAATCTAATCAGAGCATATGGAACTCAAAATTTTCATTGAAAATCTTAATCCTCATATGGAGAATGTTGAACAATCTATTACATTTCTTGATAATCTTAGGAAGTTAAATTTTTAGTTAGCTTCTAAATGTCCACATTGCCTTAGTGAAGATTATACAGATCATGCTTTTTTGGGATGGACTTAAGCAAACAAGTATGTAACTACAAACAATCTTCTAATCAATTAGCCCCACATGAAAAAAATCACAAATTTATGGTGTTATGATAGGAATAAAAGAAGAAGAAATAAACTACTGGATAAGTTATTCTAACTTTACCTTTGATAATTTCTTGGAGCATCTAGAATGCTTTGAATGCTAAGGTATATGAGGACGTTATTCCAATATCCAATGCCATTATTTACAATATTAAAAAAATAGCTTTTCTTTATTTGGTTGCTTTCCCCTCATTCAAACATCATAGGAGGATCTCAGGCTATTCTTTTTTGGAGATATCCCAAAATATTCATTTAAATATCTCAAAGTGGTGGAACATGTCACATGGAACCACCCCCCAAAAAATTAGGTAAAGTTGAACATTGCTGGGAAGACATTGCATAATAATAAGAGTGTTATAAGTGGTGAAATCATCAAGAATCACTTAGGAGAATCTATTTTATCTTTTAATAAATCAATTGTGGACAAAATATAATTACAAATCACTAGTATAGATTTGATGTATGATTTACAACTTTGCAATCTAATGTAATATAAAATTTGATTATGGAAATAGACTGCTAAGATTTGATAGTTTAATTTAGAACAAAACAAGCAACTCATGGAAAATGCTAGATATCATTAACATAATCAGAAAAGAAATGGTACTTAAAACCAATCAGTGGAGTTTAAAACTTAAGGGAAACAATGTGGTCAGATATGTGGTTAAAACTATTGCAAAATTGAATAAGACTTTTAGACACCATGCATCCTCACATCATACAAGGTACACAAATTAAATGACCTTAACTGACTATAATATGATAGGAAAATTTTAGATATCAATAATGTGGGGAATGTTTTCTGCACTATGATTCTTGTCTTAATACTATATGCAACATGAGAAGCATTATGATTCATAACATCACATCAAATAATTATGTTATCAAGATTAGACAAGTACTTTATGCCACAACATCACTGTTTCACTTGCTAAACTAATCGTAAAGTTAAGAAAGATTCAAGCAATACGGACAATCATAATTAGAAGATTCATTATTTAAGATTTCATTTCATTCTAGGACAACATCGTACCAATCTAATATTTTGTCTTGGGAAATTTGACAAATGCACCACAAAAACAAACATCAATAATAAAGTACCAATATAATTTGTCAACAATAGAGAACAGCACAATTATGACTGGCGATTCTCCCGATTGAATCGACATCTTGTATGTATAGCCTGAGGCTAGTCCATTAGAATGGTTAACATCACACATAATGGTGATTATGATCACAAAGATTCAAAACTTCAAACATGTATGTAGAGTAGTAACAATTATAGTTCATAAGGGAAGACAAACCTATAGAAATGACTCAAATGTTTTATAACAAATGCAATCACAAAACAAGTGTACCAAATGATCTTTACATCAGACTCCATCAGCCTACAACATTCAATAATATAAGTAAAGGCATTATTATTTTATTCTAATGATAAAATTGATCCTATTAGAAAAATACATTTTCAAAATAACTACATGCAACAATGTAATTGAACAATGAAAATTCATTAGCAATCAAACATATAGGATACTACTGCATTGTTGATGTAAATGTATCACATAAGGGGAAAGGATACCCCCATCAAACCTTTACAAAGACTAACATTAACACTGATTATAAGCTTTTCAATGATGCCAATGCAATAATTGATATCCCATTGATGAATAAATAAAATAATTACTATAAAAAAATATAAGGAAGATTCATTCTTTAGCACTAGATAGAGCACAAACTCTATATGTTCATCACCAAATAAGATTCTATTAAGGAAAAATAATCATGTCTAATTATACAAATAAATCTAAAATTATCTACTCTATATAACTAGAGATAGACTAATAAAAGTAATAATTAACAATTTAGTTGCAACATTAAGCAACAAATACGACTCAAGCACATAATCTCTATATGCTTAACAATAGTCTCATCCATTGGCCTATGCTTACTAGTCTCATCAAATGGGAAGGTGGACAAGGTAATGACAAGCTCAAAGGATGGTGTGGCTAACTTAAGGGTGGGTAAAGTTGAAAATGATAGTGGTGGAAATAATGTAGACTCAATAGTGTGACAAGAAATGACCAAAATAATATCTTGGGAAGTGGTGGTGAATAAAGTAGTCATGCTTAAGGACTAAGAATTAGCATAGCATGACAACTTGATAAGATAAATTTATAGGTACTATATTACTCATAATATTAAACTCGAGAAATATAAAGCCAAGTTGTCTTAGTATAACATGTCAATGTTCCTAAAATCAACATCACACTAAATAGATATTTTGATACAACCTAAGGATATTGACATAAGGCATCTCTAAATAACTTAATATGATACTTGATCAATCTCTTAAAAGATTCTTGAGCACTAATTTGTCTTAAAGATAAGGTTAATAAGACCAAGAGTAGAGATTAAATCAAGATTTATATTCTTCTTCTAATCAATGTTTAACTTGCACGCTTTCTCATTTCATTTGAAGTTGGCATTGAAAGTCAATAGTTGAGTGGAGATTAGTCATGAAGGTAATGAAGTGCTCCCTTATAGTTCTAGTGGTATTTTAGTGATAGGTTCTATAGGAATTGGGCGATCCTATTTGTTCAAACACCTAGCGACAAACTTCTATGTTCCTTTCATTACGGTATTAAACTTAAGGATTCACTAAGCTAATATAAGAAAACTGTGAAACAACTTATTAGGGACATAGAGGAAAATAAAAAGGTGTGTTATGAATGGCTAGGGAGTTATTTGGAAAATGTTAGATGATCAAAAATGGGATTTGTTAAAACTTAGAAATAAAATTGAATAAAGTTTAAAAGTTTTAGACAAATATGTGTAGATATTTAAGAAAAAAAACTAAGTTACAATTATTTAAATAGAAAATGAATAAATAAATTTCCTTTCAAATTGATTGATGAAGATACTTGGCAAACATAATGTCAATCCATGTATATTTGGAAGCCCTAATGATCACAAAAAGTTCAAAGTTTCTCTTTAATGCTTTTACTAACTATTGGACATTTAGTGTTAAAGTAGTTTATTAATAGCCAAAACCCCAATTTTAGTAAAAACAACTTAATAGGAAAATTTAAAACTTATTTAGCTTTCAAATGACCAAGTTTCATAGATTTTGGACCTCAATTGCTATACATTTCAATCAGAATATAGAGTAACAAAAACTCTAATAATGTTCTTAAAAAGTTTTAAATTCCACTTAAAACTCTCACATAGGGTCTAAATCAACAAAAGTGATGTGAATCAAACTTTTAGCTAAAACAATCAATTCTAGAAAGTTTCATTGGCATATAGCTCTATTTGTCATATCAAATGTTTATTTCAAACTACAACTAACAAAAAATTGAAAAAATTAGGAACTAAATTTGAAAAATAATTGCATAAACTAGAATCTACCATACTTCTATTTCTTAGTTACATAAGCATCACATCAAAGTTTCCTAAAAATTCTTGGATTTGTTGATCCAAGAATTAATTTTCATCATTGTTGCAACCTGACATCACACAAAAAAATGGTCTCATGAGGCACACAAACAGGAAGAAGAGAGAAAAATCACCAAACTCAATAATTTCTTTGCAAACATCCAAATATAACTCATTTTTTTCATCAAAACCATATACAAGCCCTTTTTATAGTTGAGATGATAAAAGGATAAAACACCAAACAAGAAAATATTGATTTACAAAATCAGAACTAATCACTTGGTGTGATTAGACTAAGTTATAGGGGTGGTCTTACCTAACCATCTAGGGATCTTAGACTAATTGGGTGATTCGTATCAACCAGTCACCAAATAGTGGTATACACCACCTTCGTTATCTTTTACTAACCATTTGGTGTGGTTGTGGATAGAATAATGCAATTTAACTCACCCATGAAACCTAGAAAAGGATCCAACCTCACCAAGTAAACACATAATCCCAATAGAAAAGTCCTATGATGACTTAGCATATAAACATAAAACTAATATGGAATATAGGAAAATAAATAATATGTTAAAAAAATAATGCATATTTATAATGTAATACCACAAAAACCTCATTGCAAAAATAAGAGGTATGCACATTGCATCACAATCTCTTTGAAGTTATCTTCAAAAGTTCATTTAATTAGGAACTATATTTGATTCATATTAAGAATGCCCAATTAATTATCAAAATGCCCTCAAGCATAATAAATGAAGGTTAAAGATGAGATACTTTTTGTCCTCTATTATAGAATAGTGGGCTATGACCATTATTATTTTAGTAGTACCATAGAGACAGACAAGAAGTGGATTGAATTGTGCATGTCATTCAATTTCCTATCATGCAACATCTACTTATTTGTAAGGTGATAGAGCAATAAAAAAAACTATGCCAGAGGGGCCGACAAAAAATCTTGAGTTAGTTTATCCTAGAATCAATCAATTATTATGTGAAGCTATGCATGTCCTCTAATAATGGAAAACACCAAAGATACAACTCACGACCAGATGTATTTAGTATAGAAAGCATTTGATGCAATACATGATGTATGCTAAGATATAACATTGTAGCACAAAGTCTTACTTCGTTATGTAATTGGCTTTAAAAATTGGCATCTCCAAAACTTATTCTATATACATGTCTGGAAGCTATCTATGTTGTATGAAATGGAGCAGTCTTGTCCTTGACTAAATGGCTTTATTCAACCTATCCTTGAATAAGATGTGTCCCTAGTAGAGTGTCATAATAATTGAACCAGTTCTTCCTTGTCAATCTAGGCTTGATCACCATTGGCACAACAACCACCAACCTATTGATGCATAAACCAAACATAATCTCATCTATGAATGGATGGTAGGTGTTGATCTCAAACAACCAACAATCCATTAGCACTATGTGAAAGTTAGTGGTAATAAAGTTGTTATAAAAGCTCATGTAAGTGACCAATATTGCTATCTTGAGGTAGTTTTGTTAATCATAGTCGCATGATAAGCCATAGTTAAACAATATCAAGGTTTGTCATAGGATAGAAGATATAGGTCTGATAGATAATAATAATAATAATAATAATAATAATAATAATAATAATAATGATAATAACTTGTAATATTAAAGAAATAATCACATAAAATTTCTAACAAATGAACCTATGAAGTTAGTGATCGCAAACTGATGATTGTAGATAAGTGCAAGATCAATATAATTGTTAGTGGATAATCATTTATTAATAGGCAAGAAAGCATCTGCCTTTGTCCATTATCATAAACGTCTAGTATTGAATTAATAAATGCAAATAAATAATATTAAGTAAACAACAAATGTGTGACATTTTCTTATTAGAGCATTACACAATTTCTTGATATTAACAACTCAGGGATGCCATAAACATTTTTGGTACTTCAATACTATTATATTGAAGGTTAAGTAGTAGTTTTCATAATTTTAAAGGTCAATATACTATCAATATCACTCTCATATAATATTATAAACTATGTCATAGAAATGCATTATGTTAACATTTTCATACAACAATATCACTTATTGAACAATACACTTAAAAAAATTGTGACCAGCTTGGCCATAACAACACACATGCCCTTGTCTTCATAAAGAAGGGGAAGGGGGCATGTAGTGATGTAGGGTAGGTTGCATTTGGTGGCTAATGTCATGGTCACATAGTATTTTTTTTTATTTTTTAGCTTTTATGGGAATGTAATGGATTATATATAAAGTTTGCATTTTTTTTTATTTTTTTTTATTTTTTTTATTTTTTATTAGTTATGAATATTTTAATCTATTTATTTTTTAAGGCTAGATTTTTCTTTGTACTTCAATAAATACACTTTGATAGAATGATAATATGGTGCATAAATTTCATTATGAATATGAACCCTAAAGAGCTTTTACCTAGCAGAGCATACATGTATTAATAAAATAGATGATCTTCATGCTAAGAACAGCACATCTCTACCAATAGAGTAAGTAATATCAGTAGTAGAGTAGGAAATTATCTTATGTATATAAAAGAACATCTCTATTAGCATAATAAGAAACCACCATACCTAAAAGGATATCCCTATTTGTAGAGAAAAAAATCCTTGTGCTTGGAAGAGCACATTATTTTTAGTAGAGTAGGAAATTATATTCTCTCTCTTCTCTTTTTCCCTACATCCTTTTAGCATAAAAGAAGACTGAGATTCAACTATAAGAGTTTTTCTCTTGCACTCTTGTCCTTCATGAAATGCATTCGTGGTGGGCCTTTCTCAAAAAAGGAATGATAAAGGGAGTGAGCACGACTCTAATGGATGAAAACATAGAGGAAAAGACACAACACAAAAATGAATACATATCAAAATCTATTTTTCTTGGGACAAAGATTATGCAATGAAAAGAAGAGTCTTTCAAGAGGAACTAAGTGAAAAGCTTAGAGAAAAATGAAAATACGAAACTCTAGAACTATGCAAGAAACATTAGCTCCTTTGGACATACATGTTTGGAGCTCCTATTTGATAACGCAACAAACCTAATCCCAAAAACACAAAAATTATAAAGCAACTTGCCCAAAGTTTCATGTGATTTAGTGAATCTTCAACAAAAAAGACCAATGAATAATAAGGTTTAAAAAAATTTAAATTTTATTAGTAGTGAGATAGTAGCTAACATATCAAGGGAAGGAATCAATCAAAGTGCCTAAACTTCAAAAGGGTCTTAGGAAAGGAACAAAATAAAACAAAAAACACAAAAGTTATATTTTTTTTAATTTCTATGAAAAAGATGTCTTAATGCAAGGGGATCATCATTCTTCCAAGTGAGATAAGGGCTTAGAGATGAAGTCAAATGTCTAGAGTGTGGAATCAAGGTGGAATAATGTGATGGCTTCATTACACTAGCCAAACGGAATTAGCATTGCACCCTGCATAGTGATGGTTAACTCAAGAAAGCATCACACAACTTAAACTATGATGTAGGATATTTTTAACGAACTCCATGTTGTGATAAGTGCCTTCTTATATGAAGGAATGGCTTTTACAAATACCTAACTATGCATGGATGGAAAAAATCTCCCTAATGAGAATCCTTAAGGGGTTTATATATAAAGAGAAAAGAGAAAGCAAGAAATGGAGGACAAGAAATTAATTTGACCTAAGTTGATTGTCTCTTGAAGTTTGACTCATTACCAAGGGTGGTTTAAGATATATAGTTACTCATATATATAAGCCACCTATCTTATCACTGCTCACAACTACTTAATGCAATATATTGACTACACTAAGCAATCAAGGTCACCTTGCATTGTACCAAAAATCCTAGTTGACTTTGATTATAATTGAGTTATGTTAGGATTCGCACACAACAACCAAAAAGGTATAAAAATATGTAGTACTTATTTAAGTCCTTGTAAAGCTGTTATGTCCGGTCTTATGTATCACAAAACATATCCCCATTGATATACTTGTCTATACATATATACATTCATACAACTAAAACATACAAACACATATTATGAAATGAAATGGTCCCAAAAGATTAGATGTCATCTATAATGTCTAGTAATCATTTGAAAATTGCTTGAGTATTATTGTACTATATCTTGTTCTTTCAAAATGACTCCTCATCAAGTAACAAATGAGGGTGCTAAAGCTCACAGTTATCGTATTGCAAGCCATGACTACTATATCATTGTAGAAAAACCTCCACATTATTATGGAAGTGCATCCTTCACTCCAAGTTTCCATGACTATCATGTCAGCATCCTCCATCTTGTATCCAACATCCTAGAACACCATAAAGTTCACAAAACCTTTTAGCTTCTAGAAGTGACATTCTAGCAAGGTACAAATCAAACCAACAAATCATAATGACAACAATTGCTCCAAGAAAAATGGAAAGCACAATGATAAGGATAGTGAATTTGATAACTTAGAAAGAACCATGAGTAGTTTAAATAACTCTTTAAAAACTAACCTTAATACTAATCTAAGATGGTAAGGATGCATGGGTGATGCATACCTGCAAAAAATGAAATGATATAGTTCATGTGATTTCGTTGTTGTTTGGTCAATGAAACAATTGAAGAATACTAATGTTAAGGAAAATCCAAAATCTAACAATGATACAAAAAAATGTTAACATGTCAAGAGAAGAGAAGCTTGAGTAAAAGTTGTAGGAAATTGAAAGGGGATGAAGGAAGGAATACAAGAGAGTAACAAACATAGAAATCATATTTTTTTTAATTTTATGAATTTGATATCATCAAATCGAGGAGGAAAACAACATTCTTCCAAGTGAGAAGAGACATTGGAGTTGAAGTAAGATGCATAGCATGTAAAAGAGAGGTGGGGTAAAGTGGTGGCTTTGCTACACTTATAAAATGGAGTTACTTTTTGCAACAAGATGAACTTAGGAAAGCATTGCACTGCTCTTTGATTCATCATGAGAGACCTCAAATTAATGCAACAAAATGGTAGGCCCCATTTTCATGGAAGAGAAGATCTAAAAACACTTAAATATGCATGGTATAATATCTTATGTTATGTAAGGAGAAAGTACTAAGAAGAGGTCAAAAAAGTAATTTGAACTACAATGAACGTTTAATACAATTTGACTAACCATTCAAGACATTTTGACTTATATAGCCACCCATGTCTCATTATTACTGTACCAACCAATGTGACTTGTTAATTACATAAGATAATCTAAGGCAATCTTGATTACTCTAGATTCCCACATGAAAGACTTAAATAGCTCCATGCATGTTAAGTTGAACAAATGTAGGATCCGAACTTCTTAAAAGATGCAAAAACCTATTTAATATCACACTTATATGAAAATTATTTAATTAATATTTTTATTTGAAAATAATCTAACCACAAGTTCACAAAATATATTTATTAGATAATGAATTAAAGCCTAAAGGAAAATATTTTATTATTGGAAAAATGGAATTTATTAAATAATATTTTATGAATTGTAATAACTTTTTGTAAATTATAAAAATCTCTCAAAAGATCATATATGCTTAGAAATAAAGCCTACGAGTCCTAAGTGGGGGGACAAATGTTAAATAGTGAAATTCAAATTATTAGCAACCTAATAGTAGAAATTTTTTGAAATTTGGATTTGAATATGCCAAAAAGAAAAAGGCCAAAGCTACACGAAAATATTATTATAAATATCTTTAGGAGAAAACTATTAAACATCAATCGGCACCAAACCTTTCTTGAAAAATTATGAACAAATAGTACATTTTATTAGAAGTCAAATCCTATAATTTTTGTTAAAATTTGATATCTAAAAACTTGTATTTATTTGAAAGAAATTATTTATATAATCTTTTAAAAAATTATTAAAAATAATAAACGATGTTGGAAAAATTCAAAAACTTTTATGACAAGTAGAGCATGATGACTAAAAACTTTTAAGGTTAGCTAACAAATTTTTTATGTTTATTTGGATAGAAAAAAATTGAAATCGTCACAAAGTTTTCATTAAAATCAATTATTTATTAAATTTTTAAAATTCTAATTAGCCTAAACATAACCAGTCCAAAAAAGCTCAAAATGCCATTAACAATGAGCAAAATGGTAGGAAACTTAGATGGAGCTCCAAACATGGGGAAGCCTTTACTCTTGAAATTTTTTCCATTGAGGTGGAGTAAATTGGAAATTTCGAAAATGTGGCGAAAACGAACGGATGAGAATGGTCAAGAAAGGTTGAAATTGAAATATATAAAAATGGGATTTTAGCTATATGGTGGGGCTTGATTGTTGTTGCATTAAGGAATTAACAAAGAGTGAGGATCACCATGTGTGTAACTAAAGGTTACTAATGTTCAAAGTTGATGAAGGGAAGGAATTATTAATTTGCTTTCAATTGGGCATTCTAGTAAGAGAAAGAAAGAGAAGATGAAAGTTTTTTGATGAAGTTCTTAAAAGTTCACAATAGCCAAAATGCAATGAGAAGGTGTGACAACTATATCAAAATTTAAGGTAGGCATCTGGGAACATTATAATGTGTACGTTTGATGTCTAATATATGTAAGCTAGTAGCCTTTAGCATTGTTAAAATTTGTCAATTTACAAAAGGATACTTTTGGAGACATAATGGTGTTATGACATGACTATTAATTTACATCTAATGAATTTAAAGTAATTGTATTCATCACATTTTTGTTAGATTACATTTCATATATGATATCAAATGGCTTTACATGCAATTTTAATATGAGTATTAGCATTATGGTGGTCAAAAGTTTATAATAATTTTGGAATTTCTTAAAATAGCTTCGAAGATATAAAGATACAAAAAAATAAAGCAAAACATGAAAACAATAGTCTTAACCAACATTAAGGAAATAAAACATGGTTTCGAAGATGTTTTTAAAATGTAATGAGACGAATGAAAAATGTAACCTAAAAAAAATTTAAAAAGGTATAATTTAGTAATGAGGGAATTGACCTGTCATGCTAACATATGATAAGAGAAATAAACTAAAAAGGGTCAAGGTATCAACAAATTGTGAAAACAAAAAAATGGCATAAAAGAAAAATTTTAAGGAATTTTCAATTGCACATATATGACTATTTTTATTTATTCATTATTTTATTTACTGTCATTTATGTTAATGTGCTAAAAATTGACCCAGCATGTCATATGATCTAATAATGTAATGATTTATAAGAGCATGTGATAGTTAGTTCAACCTATTTTAGTTCTATATTATAGAAAATAAAAAATTAGAACATGACACTCAAGGAAAATAATGAAAGAAATAAACTTAGGGGATTTTAATTTTACCTTGCAAAAAAAAATAATGATGTAATTATCTTAGCAAACTATGATTACTATGCAAGGTACTATTTGGATTTTTTTATTTATTTCCACTACAAATAATGTTGTAAGTTGAATCACTTTACATTTTTAATTAATAATGGGCATTTCAATAAGTTACAAATAAAAGGAAAAATTTGGGGATCACTTGATTTATATTTTTTAGAGGATTAAAAAGATTGTTTTTTAATAAGAGATTTTTGCCTGTCATATATATTTTAAACTTAAACTAAGTGATTTCAAAATAAAATAGATAAAAGGATTTTTAGTGATAATTTCAATTATTTCACACACATACAAACACACACACACGCACACACATATACACACATACACACACACACAAAAACACACATGTACACGCACACACACACACACACAAACACACATGCACGTACACACACATACACACCCACCCACACACACACACACACACACACACACACACACACACACACACACACACACACATATATATATATATATTGTATAAATTAAAAAGGGGAAGATGACAAGATTAGCATGGGACCAAGGTGGTTATGATTGGCATACTTGAACTTTTTCTTTGTTGCAATTACTCCTTCTGGTTTTCAGTATGTTGATGAGGGATTTTTTCCCATGGCCTCTCAAATTGGCCCAATTGGTCCTTCTTGACCCTGTCACTTTTTTGTTGAGGTTTTATGGGAAGTGCCTACATTTTCTACTTATAAAATCAAACTAGTGATGTTCTATAAGATTGAACCTTGTGTTTAATGATAAGGAAATAAAAAAATAAGTAACCATTTTCAAATTTTTTTATTTATTATGAAGTTATTGCATGGCATATTAGACATGGTAGTTATACAACAAGAATTTTTTAAAATTGTATTTAAAAGCTTTTACTTGCTTAGATATCTAGGCCTTATGCATTTACTCATATAATTCTCAATGTAGAAAGACTACTTATAATTATGGTTAAGAAAGGTCTAGAATATAGTTGAATTTCCAATGATAGTGCCAAAATGGTCATTAGATTTTCAACATAATGCTAAACTCATAGTGGTCCTAATACAGATTTCACTCGAACATTTACTGTGACATCAATTTAACAAATATACTCTTTATTCACTAGTATTACGTATTGAGATGTCATTGAAATCAGATTTTACGATACCAACTCTTTCTCGACATCACATTGTAAGATATGTGTGGAAGTCAATGTCACTAAAATGCTTCCTAATCATTTTAAGATCTCCAAGAATTAAGGTTGTAAGAATGGTGGAAGGTGACAGAAGGTGATCTACAAAAATCTTCAGTCTTATTGTATGTTTTATCACAAATAAGATCATACAAAATAGTAATATAAACTTTTAATACATCACAATCAGAAGATAGGGGATCCAGTTCCATAAAAAGGTTCCCATTAATGATTGTACCCAACTATGTGCTCAACTAGACCTAATAGCAAATTAGTTTAATCAATTGGAGATCAAAAACTAGGTGGTGAATTTGGCTCTTAATGTGGAACACTATGCTCAAAAAATTTCTTCAATGAACAATCCCTCTAAGTCACTCTCGATGAACACCAAGAAGGACAATTTCATTCAAAGAATAGCACTAGATGTAATTAAAGATGACATTTGCATTAAAATAAATGAGATATTTCTAGAAGAAAGTCACCTCACTTGGTTAGACTTGGAAATTCCATCCTCTAAGAGGAATTTTCTAATTATTACAATTTAAATGGCTCTTAGTCAAGCTATGAAAGTCCAAATCACAAATGCCAGTTCTTCTTGACTTATTAAGGATGATTTTTTTTCAGGTTAGGCATAAAAAGAGCCAATGTAGGAAAAATCAAATGTAGATATCATCCCCTCAATTTATGAGATAGGATTCAAAAGCCACTCTTGATTCCTCTTTTCTATCTTATAATGATTAATGCATTACTATGGAATGTTCATGAGATGACTAGAAAGATTTTATAGCTCATCTTAAATTATTGACATTAATATAGAAATTTTCCATTTCTAACATTATTTGAACCTTTAGGAAGTAATAACAAGTTCGCCATATTCACCTAATGCTTCACTTTGATAGTGGATTTTGTAGTTGTAGTAATAAAATTTTGTTGTTTTGGAATGAAAACCTTTGATACCATGTGGAATTCAATAAGTAATAGTTTGTGCATGTTAAGGTCTAGTCAGTAAAAGGAGCAATGAAAGTTACTTGCTTCTATGTATATACCAAATGCTTAGTAAAATCTTTGAACTATACTAAACAATAGTACAACTTCCATCACATCTTCATGGATGGCAGGTGATGACTTCAATATAATTACTTCAATTAATGAGAATAAAGGTACCACTTAGCAAGATCTTTATGTCATGATGAAATTCTAGGACACCATCCATTAAGTTGTGGACAATCAAATAAAATAAGCCATTTTTCATTCATCATCAATGATGATTTTATACCAACTTGGCACAAAAAGGATTGGAACAAGAAAGCTCAAATGCAGGTAACAACTCAATTTACAACATTGATGTTAAAAGCACTTGGAGTCTACAACTTAGATTAACACACTACTATAGAATGTTTATGGGGTGAATATCAAGGAGTCTACAACTCATCTCAAATTACTTACTTGTACACAAAAATTTTCATTGATTTCTTTATTCAAAGCACTTGGAAGTAGTAAGAAGCTCAACTTCATTCGTTGAAAGCTTCTCTTTGATAGTGAACTTTGCAATTGTAGTAATAAAATCTAGTTGTTTTGGCATGACAATGTTTTTTGTGATGCGAAAGTCAATAAGGAACAATTCATGCATGTTAATGTCAACTCAGTTGAAGGAGTAAAAGAATATTCTGAATTGATATTGTGAATTGATTTCTTGTCGCCTTAAAAGAATATGATTCTATCATCTGTGAAGTAAAGATGGGAAATGTTAAGACAACCTTTCAACAAAGAAAATGGATAGATTTTGTCATTTAAATGCAATTGATTGATCCCCTAGCTTAAGGAATCCATTGCCAAAGTGAACAGTAATAGAGAGTGGATTTTCTTCACCCCCCTTAAGGCTTGAAAAAACCCTACAACCACCATTAATGATAACTGAGAGCCAATTACAATTTAGAATGTTCATAATGGATCAGATAAAGGAATAATGAATCAAAATTTAAGCAATATGTTAAGTAAAATTTTCTAAGAAAGGTGATCAAGGGCATTCTTCATGTCAATTTTAATTATGTAGTTATAACTCTGTGCCTTTTGATTTAATGATTCCATCATTTATTGATCAATTAATAAATTATGTTCAACACCTCTTCTCTTGATGAAGCTACCTTGTTTTAGTGAGATTAGTTTGTGTAGAGAGCCTTGTGGCCATTGAGCAATTATTTTGGAGAAAATCTTTTTGATACACAAGCATAAATAGATGGGCTAAAAATCTGATAAGTAAGTTGGAATTCTTTTTGAGAATTGGAACAATGTTGGCATTAGCTAAACTTTTGGTATTCATGTTCACATGACAAAACCTTTTGCTATCATGTGGATGTCCTATTCAATTATGTCCAACAATGATAGAAAAATAGTCCATTTAATCCATCTAATCAGGCATTATTTCTATCAATGTTAAATACAATCTACTTGAACACCTCCATCATGACCTCCCTCATTAAAAAATAAAATATTGTTTAGCTTAGTCCAAAAACTCTTCTTAATAGCTAAGCATTTGGAATATACAAATGTACAACAAACTTCCATTGTTCCTTCAGTTGACTTGGCCTTAACATCACAAACTATTCCTTGTTAACTTATGCATGAGAGATAAGCTTATCATACCAAAACAAATAGATTTTATTACTACAATTGCAAAATCCACTAACAATGTGCATTTAATGAATGATGTTGAGCTTCTTACTACCTACAAGAGATTCAAATAAACCAAGAAATGAAACTTTTTTTGTATATGTGAGTTTGAGGTGACCTATAGCCTCCTTGCTAATCTCCCCATGAACATTCAATAGTAACATGTTAATCATTATTAGATAGTAAGGAGGGATCAAGGGTGGCATTTAATTGTAAATTAGGAAGATGTTACCTACATTTGATTTTTCTTACACCAACCCTTTGTTCACCTAACTAGGATAAAATCATCCTCAATGATGCATGAAAAGCTGGCTTTTGTCACGTAGTTCTCAACTACTTGTCTAGGAGGCTATTTAAATTGCAAGTAGTCAAGGAGATTTTTCCTCTTAGAGGATGGAAATTTTTAGTCCAACTAAGAGAGATGACTTCTTTCTAGTAATCTCTTTCTTGCTTAAATGCAATTTTCATCTGAAATTGCATCCAAATGTATTCTTGGGATTAATTGTCCTTTTTAGTGTTCATCAAGGGTGCCTTAGAGAGATTGTTGATCGTAAGAAATTTCTAAGCACCATATTACACATGTTTAAGAGAAAAATTTGTTTCTTGGGCCTTTAAGCTTTAATTGATTAACCTGATTAGTTATTGTCTTTAATTAAGCACACATATGAGCACAATCAAAACTAAGAACCTTTTGTGGATGTCAATCTTCTATCTTCTAATTGTGGTGCATTAGAAGTTTACATTATTATTTTTAATGACATTGTTTGTGATAGTGCATACAATAGGATGGAGGATTTTTGTGGATAAACTTCTACCATCTTACACCCTCCTTTCAATCCTGATTCTTGGAAATATGAATACAATTGGAAAGCTCTTTAGTGAGATTGGCATGCTAGCAAACAAATAGTAGATTTGCTAACTAGATGTAGTGATAAATGTTTGAATGAAATCTATACTAGCCCCACCAAGGGTTTTGCATTAAGTTGATAATTTGAAAACTATTTCAGCACCCTCATTAAAAAGTTTGACTATATTCCATACCTATTTTAACCAACATTTCAAGTAGTCTTTCCTCCATTGAGAATTGCATTAGCACATGCTTAAGGTCCAGATATTTGAGCGAGTAGAAGGCTTTAAATCTAATTTTCAAAAATCGTTGTCATCTAACTATTATGCTCGATTTGTAATGTAAGACATTCCAATCAATTAGACTTTGAAAGAGGTTGCTAATTTTTTGATTTCCTTATCATCAAACACAACCATAGGCTTGCCATTATAGATCATCACTAGTTTGATTATATAAGTAGAAAGTGTGCCCTATTCCTCCAAAACCTTTACAAACGAATGATTGGGAGAAGAAGGACCCTTAATGGTAATTTGAGTAGCCATGAGGAAAAATTTGCATTAGCCTACTAGACACCAAAATAAGTAACTATAACAACCTTTCTCATTGTCTTTCCCTTTCATAGATTCAACACCAATTTAGATCCCTTAAGATAATCTTTAACAAACAGTAGATCAAACTCAAATTGGTAAATAGTATGCTAGTTTAAATTGATAGACGATACACAAAATCAATTAATGATTATTGTACATCAACATTGACATATGATGCATCAGATTACTAATAGTTTAGTCCATCAATAGATCAAATGATCCATTAGACTATAATAAAGGGAGTGCAACAAAACAATAAATACTTATATATTGATGTGCACTATGTTAGATTATTCAAAGAGTCGATTGATTTGATGATTTATCAAGTAGTTTAAGGTTTAATGGTGTGGTTATATGGTTATATGGTGTGTGTATGATTTGAAAAATTATAGAGTTAAGTTAACAAATAACTTTTAGCATTGACTCAAATGTATCTTAGAAAAAATATGAACAAAGGTGATTTAATTAGGGAATTTTATAGATTTGATAATGAAGGGTTATAATAAATAATAAAATGAGTGGAACATGTGAAACATTATTGAAATAATTATGTTTTGGTGCTATGTAATTATTTGAAATGATTATGATAGAAATTATATCCAAATTTTGGTATCACATAGAATTAGAATAAAGGAATATCAATTTTCTTGAGCTGGATATAATTAGCTCAAATAATGAGAAAGAATGCAATTTCCTTAACACAAAAATAAGAGAAAAAAAGAAGCTCCAAAACCATCAGATGTGATCATAAGTACTTCATTATCATTAAATGAACTTGTGGAGTTACTCTTTGATTGTAAAGTGTCTCGTTCTTTTATATCCTTTACAGCAATTTCAAATATGTCAATTGAAACTTATACATTAAAATTACCTCATTTGTCACTTTACTCGCAAAAGAAAATAGTATAAATAATTATATACAAGAGAACATAGAAATCAATTGATAATTATTCATTTCTCAAATCTTCAAAATTGATGAAAGGGAATTTAATAAAGTTTTATGTATTAATTAGTAGGTAACTCATAGAGTTACTATAGATTATTGAAAGAAAATATAAATATCTTCATGACAGTTGACTTTAGAATGATTAACATCAATAAAGGAAAAAAAATTAATTTAGAAATTTTATGAAGTATTTCTTTCTTCAATACAAGCAATTGATGAAGAAGAAGATACAAAGCTACAAGATGTAATGATATTATATAATTACCATGAAGTATTTTATGATGATTTACTAGAACTACCTCTTAATCAAGTGATTCAATTTACTCTTGATTTAATTCATGGAGAAAAAACACATCTCTAAAGCATAATATACAATAACACTAGTAATAAGAGATGAAGGTTTTATAAAAAGAGATGTTAAACAAAGGTTTTATTAAATTAAGTGTATCTCCATAAGGAGCACCAATTCTCTTCATTAAAAGTTAAAATAAAAATATGCATATTCAAATAAATTATAATTGGACAGAATCAACATGAAGAATAACTACTCATTTCCTTTTATAGATGAATTATTGATTAGCTTCAAGGAGTAGAAGTATTTTCAAAAATTGATTTATGGTCTAGGTATCATTAGCTTAAGATAAAAAATAAAGATATGTCAAAAATAACATTTCAAAGTAGATATGATCATTATGTATTTTTTATACTTTCATTTGGATTAACTAATACCCATCTACTTTATGAATCTCATGAATTGGGCAGTGACTGGATAATTTTGTTATCATATGTTTCAATGATATTCTAATTTATTCTTGAAATATCGAAGGCCATAAAACACATTTAAATAAGGTATTACATAAGTTAAAGGATAATCACCTACAAAATTCTCCAAATGTAGTTCTATATTATCTAGTGTTTCATTTTTCAGGCACGTAATAATACAAATAGGTCATCTATTTCCTTTCATAGAAGGTTGTAGCAATGGTTGATTGGCCTAGACCCACTAATGCTACAAAATTCAAGTGTCCTTGGTTTAATAGGTTATTATCAAAAATTTGTCAAGAGATTTTCTTAGACAGTGGTGCTTTTGACTTAACTAACTCAAAAGTAGGTTTTTTTTTATTTTACCTTAGAATTGCAAAAATAGTTTCCAAACTCTGAAGAAGAAGTTGACATCAGCAACGATATTGGCATTACCAAAGAATAAGGATTTGAAGTGTTTACAAATGCATCTTTGTAAGGGTTGGCTATTGTTTTGATGCAAAGTGGCAAGAAAAAAGAACAACTTAGTAGAGATAAAATTCAAAAGGCATAAAATCATCAAAGAAAATATTATGATTCTAAACACAAGAAGATGAACTTTTAAGAAGGTATGTTTTTATGTATTCAACGAAATAAGCCAAATGGAAGGAATTATCAATATGGTAAAAGATAAAATTGAAACAAAGATACATTAACATTTTTCAAATTATTGAAAGGATGGATGAGTGAGCTTTACCATTATCTTTAATAAGAATACATACCGATATTTCATCATTAAGGAAATATAGTTATAGATGATTTATAAGGAGAAACTAATGTAAAAATGCTTAACATTAACTAATAAACACACAACGTAGCATCACTCTCGTCTAATTTAAACTCGAATCTGCACCCAAGTTAAATCTTATTTTGGTTAGTCATCTTTGTCAACCATATAATTCAACTACATAACTTATTTTTTCATATGGTCATCTCCATTATTTTTGGTTTATTTATCCGAGCATATTCTGTAGTAAAAAGTATCATCATATTTGTCAATTCCTATATATTCTTCTCTTACTATTGTTAATCATTTGTCATCACCTAGTCATCTGCTACTACTGATCGTTATCATCTGGTTGCCCAACATCACCTGGTCACCCACCAACACTAGGATAATAGATGCTTCCCAGTCATCCAAAATTGCCTGGACACCCATTAGCCACTCACTCTCCTACTGTTATCGATCGTCGTCGTCTGTCTCATCCATTGCTAGCATCTTAATAGTAACATTATTGATGTCTGATCATCATGTTGCATGATTACATAATTTTTTTGTCATTAATTTTTTATATTTTTTATATATTTTATATTTAATGTGGTGATCCACTTGGAGTTAATATCATGAAATTCTAAATATTTCATATAATATTTTGTATTTAATATATTTGATCCACTTGGAGTTAATACTTTATAATTTTAAAGATGTCATTTAGATTCTTAATTGATTTAACACTAAACTTATCTTTTCTCATGTCCACTAGAAGTTAATATGTTAAAATTCTAAAAAAAATCTATTTTAGATTATAAAATAATTTAATTTGAAAATTATCTTTTCTTATGTTGACTTCTTATCTTTCTCATACTTATGATATGTTCCTAAGGTACATTTAATTCTTTTTTTACACATGCATAGCTATTAAGCTCACATTCATTTATAAATAGAAGAGGCTCTCTCATTATAATGTTCTTATTGATGAATAAAATTTTTCTTATTTATATGCTTCTACTTTTGTGAACAAAGAGCTCTTGTTAGAGAGATTCTAATCTCCTCTCCTCTTGTGAGAGATAAGGAACAAAACTAAGAGACCTTCCACTGAGAAAGTCAACAACCAAACAAATTTCTTCTTTCTCCAACACCCTCAAGTCTTCAACAACTTTTTTACTCTCTCAATAAAACCACCAACTTAGCACCCTCCTTAATAAGGCTCCAAATCTTAGCTTACCATCTTATTACCCCTTTAGCCAAGCTTCTCCACTAACCTAAAACTCCACCTCATCTTCTTTTTTTATCTTTGGTGCTTCACACAAAAACTATAAGACATCATCATCAAAAAACTATATTCTTTTAATAATTTTAATTTTTTAGATAATAATATAAAATTAGAGTTACTCTTTTCTCTATTAAAATACTCCATATAGAATGTCTTAAATTTTTTATTTTATATGTATGAAATTATATATGACAAATGTACTCAATAGGACTTTATGTTTAACACTGAATGTATTTTTTAATTAGTATATAGTATCATTTAATATTCTCTAATAATCTATTAAACATCTCTAGTATTATAAGCTTTAAATTATATTTCAGTAGAAGTCTAATTTATCCTGCATCAATATCGATATTAGAACAAATAATTTTTTTCTTAATATAAAAAAAATTTTCTTTTAGATTAGTATATCCACTAAGAACTCTTAACTAGTTTTAAGTAAACTTTAACTTAAGAGGTGGTATGAAAGTAGTGATACGACTCTTCATCAACTTTTCTAGGAACCATCTAGTTCTTTCTAGGAGGTGGTCTAGCATAAATGAGACCTTAATCACTCATCATTTTTTAGAAGTACACCTCATCTCAACTTTAATGGTCTATAGTTAGAGTCACTTTACTTTCATAATTTTTAAAAAAAATATGAAATAAAAAGAAGTTATCTCATATTATTTTTCTTTCTTAATATCCTCTTATGTATCAACCTTTTGTATGACCACAATGTGTGATAAGCCTTATCAAATATCAAATCAAAGTCAATAATCAATCCAAAACTAAAGGCAAAATTTAAACCAAGATCCTATGCTAGAAATAGCCTGATCAATAGCCCAACTAACTCAAATGATTAAGTAAATCTCTTAAACCAATAGCATGAATCAAATCCTAAAAAAGAAAAGAATAATAATAAAAAAAGTACCACACCGAATAATCTAAAAGAAGAAAACCATATAAGATGTAGGAACTATAAAAGACAATGATTTTTTGATGAAGTTGACTAAGGTATCCATGAGAGATACTTGAGAAGAAGAAATGAATCTTTTAATAAGTCAGACCAAAGTGATGATCTAAATATGTCTAGAGAAAAAGAAAAACTTAAGAGACATCTAAAAAGAGAGTATATCCCTAATGTAAAATTGAATGTCCCAACTTTTGATAATAGTTTTGATCCTAAGGATTATATAAACTAACAAACTAGTATGAATGATTATTTTGACTAGCACCAAATAAGTAAAGAAAGTATTAATTTTTTATGACTATACTTACTGATACCACTCATAGGTTCCTTAGAAACTTAAAATAATAATATGTTAACAATGATAAAGAGGTATCCCAAACTTAAAGAAACTTTAAGGTTAGGTTGTATGATAAATGTATTTAAATAACTTATAATATCAAATTATTAGATAAATGATAAAGGCTTTTTTAATGAAATAGATCTATTGAAAAGTATATTAATAAGTTTGAGAATTATAAACTTAGGTGTGATATAGATAAACCTGAATTTATAATACATTTTAGTTTTATGACAAATTCAAAGGAATACATATAGACTAAGCTTTACTTGAGAAATATGACTACCTCAGAAAAAGCTTATCATATAGTTAAAAAAGTAAAAAACAAGTAGAACTTCTTATTTTAAAAGAATGACTAATGAGCACCACCATTTCTTAACCCACTCATATTCACACTTCATCTATCCCCTCCACCATAGTTTTTAAACCTTCCAAACTTGTATTACCATCTACTTCTTCACATCCTTTTTTAAGTCAACCCACTATGTTCCAAACCACCCAATTTGGAATCACCTCTTTTAAATATCATGAAAAGGGACATATAATTACTAACTATCTAATAAGATCCATGACTATGAACCCAGATAATAATAATAAAAAAGAAAGGTTAAAGGAAAAGGAAAACATAATGTCCCAATAAAAAAGCTCAGTAAAAATTAAAAAACATGAAATTTTTTTGTTTTTAATGGTTATCCATAACTACAAGATAACTAAAAGTGCACCAACATCTTTAATACTATCATAAAAATAAAAGAACAGCCATGTAAGATAATTATAGATAATAGTAGTTATATCAATATAATATCTACTAAGGCTATTAAGTGAATAAAAGCTTCTCTATTAGAACATCTAAACCCCTACTCTATGTCATGGATAGATAAAACTTAAATATATATTAAAAAATGATATAATGTACCCTTGAAATTAGGTATGTATAATAATGAGATTTTATGTGATGTTATACTTATGCAAGTAGGTCATCTTTTCCTTAAAAAATCATAGATTTTTAAAAGGGAAATTTGAAGAACTAACATGTATTATTTATTTTGTGAAGGGCTATCACATCATATCCTACCCCACCTTATGAGAAACCCCAAGCACTTAAACCTAACAAATCTATAAAAAATTCTAAGCTTAAGAAAAAGGAAAAAATAAAGAATTTGAGCTTGATCATACTACCTCAGGTTAGGAAAACCCTTGATCAAGGAGATTTAGTTTGATTTCTTATAACTAAAGAGTTTATTGCCACCTTATCATACCCATCACTTATTATATAGGCCTTATTTAATGATTTTTTTTGATATTTTTATAGATGATTTATCCAACACTCTACCTACCATGTGAGACATACAACATATGAACGATTTAGTTCTCGAGGCAAGTCTGCCCAACTATTCCCACTATAGAATAAACCTGGAAGCTCATATCGAGTTAACCTGTCAAGTAAGAGATCTACTTTAAAAAGGATTTATGTGATAAAGTATTAGTCCATGTGATATCTTTAAAATTTTAGCACCAAAAAGGATGGAACATGAAGGATGTATATTGATAATCAGGAAATTGAAAAATCATAATAAAATATAAGTTTTCCATTTCTCAATTAGATGACCTTTTAGATAAGATATCAGGTGCCACCATATTTTCTAAAATAGACTTAAAAAGTGGTTACGATCAAGTAAGAATTTGAATAGAAGATGAATGGAAGATAGGATTTAAGACTAAAGATGATTTGTATGAATGTCTAATGATACTATTTAGGTTATCAAATACACCAAGTACATTCATGAGATTAATGACCTAGGTTCTAAAAATATACTTGAGACATTTTAACATAATATATTTTGATAACTTTTTGGGTTATAACAAGTCTATTGAGGATAACCTAGATCTTTTACATAAATTATGTAGCACTCTTAGAAAGGAACACTTATTTGCCAATCTAAAGAAATGTGAATTCTTCATACACAAGGTTACTTTCTTAGGGTACATAGTTTCTTTTAAAAAGTTGTCTATTAACCTTAACAAAGTCAAGGCAATTATGAACTGGCCTACTCCAAAACTAATTCATAACATTAGAAGCTTTCATAGTTTAGCCATGTTTTATCAATATTTATTAAAGACTTTAGTACAATTACTACATTGATTACTAATTATACTAAGCTAGTAAATTTACTAGGACCAAATCTATAGACTTAGTTTTTGAAAAATTGAAAGAGGCTACAACTAAGATAGTTATTCTAAAACTACCTATTTTTTTACTATCTTTAATGTTGCATGCAATACATTAGGAGTAATAATAAGTGGTCTCCTTAGGTAAGATAAACTTCTTATTAGCTTCTTTAAGACATTGGAGATATTGCTTATTGTCCAAAGAATGTCCTGTACTCTAAAAATGAGATGCTTAGGTTCTTAAGTTCCTAATGAGACCTTAGTCATAGGCATGACAAATGGTTAGACTACATCCAGGAGAATACATTCTTCATTAATTATAAGCCTATTGTAGAAAATAAAGTAGCTAATGCACTTTTTGGTGTGTTCACCTATTAATTATTTTGTCTATAAAGTTCATAAATTTTGATCAAATTTAAAACTAATATCTAAATTATCCTAATTTTGAGCCAATTTATCAAGAAATTAAATCAACTCTAAACCTTATATTGAAAGATTTTAGCGTAAAATATGGATACTTATTTAAGAACAATAAGTTATGTATCCCAAATTTATTACTTAGAGATTCTTTAGTTTAGAAAATACATGTTTAATGATTATCTAGTCATTTTGAGAGAGATAAGAATCTTTGAGATATCTTAGTAGCCTAAAGTGATGCATCATATTGCATATATTGTAGGCCAATGTCATACATGCATTACTATAAAATGTCCAAATGTAAGCCAAGGACCTTACATTTCACTACTTATACTTAAGAAGCCATGAGAGCACATAAGTATAGATTTTGTACTCGAATCACTTAAGATCTTAACACTTGAATTAAGTATATGTACGGCTCAACACATATAAACCTGTATGTTACGAGTATGCCTAGGGGATGAATTCCCAAATGCATAAGGGGGAGCCAGTCCCAATTAGTCTCTCAATATTACTCCCATACAAATGATTATAAAGTCCAAATGCTTAACATTTCCTACAATGTGAGACTAAATCCCTTGTACCCATCTTCATCCAAAATCGAGGGCGCTCAATACTATATGATGGTGCATTTTCATGATCACACGGTAGAGCTTGCCTCTGCTTTATTTATTACTTATGATCATTCATCCAACCATCCATTCAATCTCCTAAATCTAATGGTGATTATTGATTTTATCAGATTCATATGATTTATCCCTATATCTGATGATCATAACTTCATCCAAACTTATTAGACCACTAGATTTCTTTTTACCTTATCCTTAAATCATGTGGCTCTTAATTATCTTGTTTGAATTTTATGATTGAGATCAACTCTGACTTTACTGTTATTAAATCGAACAATCCAAAACTCATCTAACATGATCAGATCGCCTAGATCAAATTTGTCTTGATTCATATCATTCATAACTCATTTACTTATTTAGTATTAGGTTTTACAGTCTATATCACCTCTGATCAAACCTAGTCCATCTTGCTTAATAGCTAATTATTTAGTTGTTGCATTAACCATTTTGAAAAAAAAATTTAACCTATTCTAAAAGCTTTTTAAGTTGTTTAGCTATAACTTTCCAAATAACTTTTTACACTTTTTAATGATTATAATCAAAAAAATTTTATAAATACCTAATCATTATAAATGAAATAACTAATAAACATAAATCAATCTTTGAGATCTCAATAAAGTACTACTCCAAATTCTACTGGTATAAATTCTATTGACAACAACTACAGCTTCTCTTTCTTAAATCATCAAAATTTTTTAGCTAAGCCTTGCATGTTTAAACTTTAAAATTCTTGTTTCTCTTCTTGAATTTATGCTCATTGTGTCTTGTTTCATTAATCAACAAGTATAAAAAGTTGTACAAATTTATCAAACATTTTTCATCTTATTATATTTTTTCTCTTGGGTTTGGCAGCTCAGTATTTGCAAAAGCCTAAGTTCGATTTGATGTCATAAACAAATCAAGTTAGGGTTGAGCTTATAAAATTTTGGGTTGTATTTGAACCCATAAAAACTAGTACGTTAGAGGTAAACCATAAAGATAAACCTCAAGTTGTAACCTTTTGTTAGTGATGTTTTTCTTGACTTTGATTAGAGGTAGATGTAGGTTCTAATTTGAACTAAATCATCTAAAAATTATGGTATCTTATTTTAATTTTTATCTTTATTTTTTTATCATATTAAAAAATAATATATATGCATATATATATATATATATAATCAAGATTTTTATAAACATAAAATTATTTTTGAGAAACTAAAAATTCAAAAATAACAAAAATTACTTTTAAGACTACAATTCACTCCTCTGTTGTGAGATTAGTACACTAGTTTTTACTTCATTTGGTATAAGAGAGGGAGTCAAATCACTTAGGTGATCTGTCGTGTGCTTTTTAATTATTTTGTTTAGTTTTCTTAATTATCATTTTGGTTGCATACTAACTTAAATTTTTCTTTTATCATTTTTGTATGCTTTCCAAAATATTTGTTTATTAATTTATCTTTTAATTTGTCAATATATCTTTGTCCATGATTGATATCGATGTGACACTTGATTATCTTCTTCAGACAATCCACCATTATTTAAGGGTGAATCTTATTTATATTAAAAAATATATTTAGAATTTTTATTCTTATTGATTTAGAACTTTAGAAAATATTTACTAAATCATGTGATTTGCTTAGAGATTCATGCACAAATGAAATTAAGTGTTTTAATGAACTTAGTAGTGATCAAAGAAGAATAGCCCAACTCAATACAAGATTACTCAACTACATTCATTATAACATATCTCCAAGTAAATTTAATCAAGTTATGAATTTGCATACCACACTTGAAGTTTGGAAAAAATTAGGAGTTACTTATGAAGGTACTTCACAAGTAAAAGAAACAAAAATAAATCTTCTTACACATAATTATGTGCTATTTAGAATAGATTTAAGAGAAACTATAAAAAAGATGTTCATGTAATTTACTAATATTACTAATAAATTAAAAAATCATGGAAAAGTACTTTCTAATATAGATCTTATAAGAAAAGTGCTAAGGATTGTACCCAAATAGTATGATTCTCTTATCACAATAATAGAGGCGACCAAAAACATAAATAAAATCACGTTGGATGAGTTACTTGAAGAATTATTAATGACCAAAATTGAGATGAATAGAAGGATTGAAGAGGAGGCTTCCACTTCTAAGCCAAAGCATAGAACAAGAAAAAAGGAACCATTAGCATTTAAAGCAACGAAAGAAGATTCAGATATGGCATCCATCTCTCCTATGGATTTGGAGGAAGAAATAAATTTTCATGTCAAAAGGTTTAGCAAAACATTTGACACAAAGTTTTGTAAATAGGAATTGAAAAAAAAAAGAAAAGAAGGGACAAGATGAAGGCACCAAAATGTTATGATTATGATCAAATTAGTCATATTAGACTGTATTATCCACAACTCAAAGACATTAAATGAAAAGATGAGAAAAAGAAGAGAATGAAGAAGAAGAAAACCTTTCAAGCTACTTGGAGTGCTTCGAAAGATTCTACTTCACAACTTCAAATAAGGGATGTTATGCTTCATGGCAAATGATGATTCAAGCACATCTAGTGAAGAAGAAGGGAATTAGGTAAGCTCTTGACTTCGTGATGTTCTTAAAAATAATTACATAGAAGTCATTAGTGCTTTAACTTATGTAATATGTACACATAAAAAAGTAAAAAAGTTTTATAAAGAAAAGGTTGATGTTCTAGATTTTTTTCATGAAAGAAGATGAGAAAAAAAATACAAAATGCTTCAAATTTGTGATGAAAAAAATTTCATGAAAGAGGAAATTACTAGTTTTAAAAAAATTTATTTTCTTGAACATTCAAAATTTTTTAATGCTTAATATGGTGTTCATTTTTTTAAACATAAGAATATTTCTTCTTTTGAATACATGCAAAACATTTCAAATATTACATGGTTTTACTATTATAAAAAAAGACATATCATCAAGGATTATAAAATTAGGAAAAATGTTTCTAGTTAAAATTCTTGTTTCAAATGAGTAATTAAAATGATATTATTAATATCCCATAGTGAATATTAATGCTCAACCCAAGCTTTTTTGGGTTCCTAAGGTTAGAAAAAAAAATAATATAAGATGTCTCCACAATCATGATGTGGAGATATAATGTATTAGAAACATTCATAGGTTAGAAATAATATATTTAGAAATTGTGTATAAGAAAGACAAACTAAGTAAATAAAAGTTATATTTTATGATTACTAAGTTAATTTTATAATTTATGCAATCATACATAGAGAAAAAAATCAAGAGCTCTTAGATGTTAAATAGTGGATGCTCAAGACATATGATTGGAGACTGATCAAAGTTTACATCAATAGAATGTGAACCAAATAGACAGATAACACTATGAGAAGATTCTAAGAAGAAGATAATTGAAATGCGTAATATAGGTATGCCTAATTTTATACTCTCAAATATTTTCTTAGTTTATAGATTAAAATTTAATTTAATTAGTGTTAGTCAATTATGTGATAATGATAGTGAATTTAAAAATGAGGATTTCTATGATTATTACAAAGTTAAGGGAATAAGGCACCAATTTATATGTCCTTATACACCTCAACAAAATGGGATTATAGAAAGAAAAAATAAAACTTTGGTAGAAATGAGTAGAACAATATTGGCTAACATAATTTACCAAAGTATTTTTGGGCTGAGAAAATTAATATAGCTTGTTATATGATAAATAGAACTAATTTAAGGCCAATACTTAAGAAAACTTCTTAGGAATTATTTAAAAACAAGAGACCAAATGTTAGCTACTTATACGTTTTTGGGTGTAAATGTGCCACTCTTAATAAAAAAAAAGAGCCAACTTGAATAAGTTAGATGAAAAAACAAGTGTAGAAATTTTCTTAAAATAGTATCCTCTTAGAAAAACATTTAGAGTTTACAATATAAATACTCAAAATATAGAGGAAACAATATATGTAATGCTTAATGAGTTTATATAGGAGACAAATAACAAAAATTTAGATGAAAAGATAAAGTCTTTAGAAAACTTAGATTTGAAAGAAGATGAAGATAAAACCAAAAGTAAAAAAGAAGGAGAAAGGATTAATCATCAATTACTTAACTATTAGAAGTATCAAGATTCACATTTAAAGGAATTAATAATAAGAGATATTAATCAAGGAGTTAGGACTAGAGCTTCTATGAAAGAAATTGATCATAGTGTATTTGTATCTTTCATAGAACCACTATCTATAGAAGATACACTTAAGAATGACTATTAAGTTTAAGTAATAAATAAAGAATTAGATCAATTTGAGAGAAACGAGGTATAAAAATTAGTTTCTAGGCCTAATGATTAATAAGTGATTAGAACCAAATGACTATTTAAAAATAAATTAGATAAAAATGGAGTGCTCATTAGAAACAAAACTAGACTTGTTATTAAGAGTTATAACCTAAATGAAGGTATAGATTTTGAGTCATTTGTATCGATAACAAGATTATAGACCATTAGACTTCTCTTACCATATTCATGTCATAAAAAATCTAGATTATTTGAAATGGATGTAAAAAGTATGTTTTAAATGAGATAATAAAAGAAGATGTGTATGTAGAATAACCCCTAATTTTGAGACCCATGCATATACTGATTATGTATATAAGCTTAAGAAGGCTTTATGGCCTTAAGCAAACTGCTCATGCATGATATTATAAATTGAGCAATTATCGAGTTGATAATGGTTTTAAAAAAGAAAAAGTAGATACCACATTATTTCTAAAATCTTTAAATGATCATTTATTGTTTTGTATAAGTTTATGTTGCTGAAATAATGTTTTAAAGCACAAAGGAAAATGTGTAAAAAATTTAGTGACTTAATGATAAGGGAGTTTAAAATGAGTATGATGGGTGAGATGAACATTTTCTTAGGATTATAAATTAGAAAATTAAAAGATGAGATTTTTATTTCTCAAACTATGTAATTAAAAGAATTATTCAAGAAATTTAGGTATGAAAATATGAAACATTGAAAGATTTTAATTAATCAATCAATCTATTTAGACTTATATGAAATTAGAAAACTCATTGATCAAAAACTTTATAGAAGTCTTATTGGATCATTATTATATCTCACAGCAAGTAAACTAGACATCTTATTTAATGTTAGCTTATGTGCTAGATTCTAATCAAATCCTAAGGAAAGCCATCTAAAAGTGGTTAAATTAATCTTCAAATATTTAAAGAGTATAATGAATTTAAGTTTATGGTGTCCTAAAAGTACTCTTTCATATGATCTTATAGCTTACACAGATTTAGACTTTATAGATTCCAAGATAGATAGAAAAAGCACCTCACATATATGTCAATTCTTAGAAAATTATGTAATTTCATGGTTAAGCAAGAAGCAAAATTTCATAGCCTTATCAAACACAGAAGCTGAGTATTTAGTGATCCAAAGTTGTGTTGCCCAAGTATTATGATTAAGATAACAACTTCATAATTATGGTTTAGATCTCTCACATATTCTCATTTGAATTGATAATATAGTATCTTTGGCCTTAGCAAAGAATCAAGTTTATCATTCTAGGACCAAGCACATTGATATAAGATACCATTTTATTAAAGATCAAGTAGCTAAAAGCTTAGTAGAATTTGAATATGTTCCTATTAAACAAGAATTGGCTAACATATTTTCTAAATCTCTTCTAACAAAATAATTTCAAATCATACGACAATAATTAGGTGTAATAAAAATTATATAAATTATACCTCCCTTTTGATGGTATCAAAAGGGGAGAATGGTTATTATTTAGATAAGTGAGAGGGAGAGTGTAATATAGGCTAGCATGAAGTAAGAGGGAGTATATATATTTCATTTTTAATATCTCTTATCATTTCTTAATTATGTTTTTGTACTATTATATTATCTAAAAATTTATGTCTTATTATCATAAAAAAGGAGATTATTAGGTCACCTTATGTTTGATGAATCAAGTATTAAATATTTAATATTTTATTCTAATAGACTTATTTAGTATAAATCAGGTATAATTTTTAATAACTAAATCATGCACCTTTGAAGAAGATGAATTAGTTGTCTTTAAAGAACTTTAAAGTGTTCAACAAATTTCAAGAATTGAAGACATGCACACCAAGCTTTAATAAGTTTTTTTATATTAAATAGAACGTTAGCTTATTGATTCTAAGACACTCTCATTTCGTATCAATTTCAAATCATATTCGAGCATCAAATTCTCTCCTTGATTTAGCAAACGAATAGGATTCTATTTTTGAATCTCATAACCTATTTCTTGGTTAAATCCTATCCTTATCGAATTTCATGTTAGTTTGTTTGCTAAATCTTGATTAAATTAAAAAATTAATTCTATTAAATTTTTTAATATATATATATGTTTCTGTCACATCCCTACTTGTGCCTAAGTGCAAAGCTTCTAGGGTCAGGCAAGCCCAAGCACGTACTTCCAAGCCTCGAGTTAAGAAATAGTCAAAACCAAATTAGGTCAACTCCATTCTAGCTGATGATAAATTCTTGAACTAGATGGGGTAATGCATTTGGTCAAGATGGACAGAATTTTAACTAAGTATACATATGGGTCAACCCATATAAACCTATATATTATGAGTATGCCTAGAGGATGAATTCCTAAGCACATAAGGGAGGAGCTAGACTCAATTAGGCTCTGAATATTACTCTTATGCAAATGATTATAAAGTCCAAATACTTAACATTTCCTATAATGTGGGACTAAATCCCTTGTTCCTGTCTGCATCCAAAATTGAGAGCACTCGACACCATCTGATCATGCATTTTTACGATCGCAAGGTCGAGCTCACCTCTACTTTATTTATCTATCATGATCATTCATCCAACAGTTCATTTGATCTCCCAAATCTAATAGTGATTACTGATTTTGTTATTTTCATATGATTTATCCCTAAATTTGATGACTGTAGCTTTATCCTAATTTATCAAATGACTGGATTTCTTTCTGTCTTATCCTTGAATTATGCAGATCTTAAAATCCTATTTGAATCCTATAGCTGAGATCAACTCCAACTTTATCATTATTAAATCAAACAATCCAGGTCTCATCCAAAATGATTAGATGTCCTAGATCAAATCCATCTTGATCGGACCATCTATAACTCATTTGCTTATTCAGCTTTAGATCTGACAGTCTGTATCGCCTCTGTTCAGAACCACAGCCCTAGTTCATCTAGCCAAATGGCTAATTATTTAGCTGTTATGTTAGCCTTTTTTAAAAAAATTATTTTAACATGCTTGTAAAAGCTTTTTAAGCTGTTTGACTATAGCTTTTCAAATAGCTTTCTATATTTTTTAATGGTTATAATTAATTTTTTTATAAATACCTAACTATTGAAGGAATAAATAATGAACTTAAATTAATCTTTGAGAGCTCAACAAAGCACAACTCCATATTCTACTGACATAAATTCTACAAGTAATAACTACAGCTTCTTCTCAAATCATCAAAGTTTTTAAGCTAAGTCTTGTACATCTAAACTTTCAAATTTTTACTTCTCTTCTTGAATTTAAACTAGTTGTCCTTGTTTTGTTAATCAACTAGCATATGATGTTTTACAAATTTATCAAAAAATTTTCAACTTGTTATATTTTTCTTTTTCTCTTAGGATGCCCAACATTTACAAAACCCTGAGTTCGGTTTGATCTTGTAAAAAAATTGAGTTGGGGTTGAGCTCAAATAATCCTAGGTTATAATTAAATCTAAATCAACTAAGTTAGAGGTGAATCATAAGAGAAAACCTTAAGTTGTATCCTTTTGTTAGTGGTATTTTTCCCAACCTTGGTTGGAGGTGGACGTAAATTCTAATTTGAATCGAATCACCTAAAAATTATGGTATCTTATTTAAATTTTTATCTTTATTTTTTTTATAATGTTAAAAATTAATATATATATATATATAATCAAGTTTTTTACAAATATAAAATTATTTTTAAGATCATAATTCACTCTCTTTTATGAGATTCACACATTAGTTTTCACTTCAATCTCTACTTCTCTTTTTGTTTCTTATATATCTTTATTACAAAAAAAGATCTGAGAAAATTAATCTAAGTAATGAAAGATATAAGAAACTAATAGATATTCATAAAAAAGTTAGAGAACTTCATGATGGAGACTATATTATAATTAGAGTTAAGTCAAAATAGTTCCTTCTCATAACTTATAAGAATTTATAAGCACATATAGCTAGACCTTTTATGATTGTTCAAAAACTAAGTAATGTGTATATATTAGATTTGTTAAAAGAGTATTGGATTAATGTAACATTTGATATTAAGGATTTATTCTAATACAATGTACCACATCTATTACCTAATGAGCCATTTGAGTCTAATTCTCCTATATTGAGTAAACCTATTTCTACCATTATTTTTGCCCTAAGAGTAA
The DNA here is from genome assembly GCA_023846275.1 of Vanilla planifolia. Classification (NCBI taxonomy): domain Eukaryota; kingdom Viridiplantae; phylum Streptophyta; class Magnoliopsida; order Asparagales; family Orchidaceae; genus Vanilla; species Vanilla planifolia. The sequence goes on from CM043870.1 coordinate 24,357,751, forward strand.
GTAAAGATAATGTGAAAAAAATTTTAAATCATGAGATAATTCTAACCAAAGATTGTATACATAAAAACTTTTTAATTCATTAGAAGGGTAAGACTCTGATTGAGAACTCTTAATTTATTTATGATGACCTACACCATATCGTGCCACACTTATTGAAGCACTATTATACCCATCACCTTGATACCACCAAACCTAACTTTCTCCCACCTAAAGAAGATGACACATAAGCATTTAACATTAGCTCACAAACACACACCTACTAGCATCATACTAATCTTTTTCAAACTCAGAGTTGTACGTGAATCAAATCCTTTTTTGATAGTCATCTTTATCAACTTAAGGGTCAACTACAAACTTTATTTTTTCTATAGTTATCTCTACTATTTTTTGCTATTTTTCAAGTATATTTTGTAAAAAAAATGTCATTATTGATATCGATTCCTGTGTATTCTTTGCCTGTTATCGTTAATCATCCACCAACACCTTGATGTCTATTACTCCTAATCATTGTCGCTTAATCGACCAACACCACCTGGTCTCCCACCATCACCAGGTTGTTCGATACTCCATGGTTACCTAATATTGCTTGGACACCCGTTAGCCATTCACCCTCTAATCACCACCCATAGCCATTAGATGTCTTATCTACTGTTGGCATCTTAGTAGCATCATTATTGACATCTGATCATCATATTATATGATTGCATAATTTTTTTAGTCATTATTTTTTAATATATTTTTATATTTTGAATTCAATGTAGTTGACCCCTCTTAGAGTTAATGTCTTGGAACACTAAAATTTTATGTGTTTTTATATTTTATAATTAATATGATTGATCTACTTGGAGTTAATAAGAATTTTAAAGATCTTTCTTAGATTCTCAAGTGATTTAATTCCAAAATTATATTTTCACATGTCCACTTGGAGTTAATATCTTAGAATTCTAAAGATCTCTTTTAGATTCTCAAGTAATTTAATTCTAAAATTATCTTTATCCATATTGACTTCTCATCTTTCTCAGACTTATGATATATTCTCAAGGTGGATTTGATACTCTTTTTATTTATGCATAGTTATTAAGCTCTTTTTTATCTATAAATAAGAAAGACTCTCTCATTATAATATTCTTATTAATGAAAAAAAATCTCTTATTTGTATGCTTCAATCTTTTTAAGCAAAGAGAAGACAAAATCGCCATTTTGAGAAGTGAAAAGTGAGATGAAAAAGAACTATCTTAACTTAATTTAAATTTTGAGACAAAATTCTAATATAAAGATAAAAGAATTTTATAACAATATAAAAGTATGAGAATTATTTAATTATTATTTTTATTTAAAAATAATCTAATATTTATTTAATAACATATGTTTATCATATAATAAATGAAAGCTTAACGAAGAGGGGAGATCTATTATTATCATTGAAGGTAAAGACTTTTATTAAAATATGATGTTATGAATTATAATCACTTTTCATAAATCTTGAAAATTTTTCAAAAGATCATAAATCCTTAAAAATAAGAGCCACATGTTTTACGAAAAGAGGCAAACATAAAAAATGTTAAGTTCATATCATTAACAGCCTAATAATGAAAATCTCAAGAAATTTATATTTGAATCAATCAAGATATCAAAATGAAATATTATTAAAAATATAATATTATAAATATTTTTAGAAGAAAAAAAATTACTAGATTTTTAGATGACAAGAAAAAGTTTTTGAAAAAATTATGAAAAAAATAATATATTTTATTAGAAGAAAAAAATATAATTTTTTAGAGATTCAACATGTCTTGAAGATAGTACATATGGGAAACAAATTATTTACATGATATTTTAAAAAATCAAATTAGTAAAAATATCAAATAATATTGAAAAAATACAAAAAATCTAATAATTAGAGCTCGAGGAGTAGAAAATTTTAAGATTAGTCAACAAAATTTTGGAGTTTATTTTGATATAAAAATTTAAGATATTCAAATCAACATAAATTCTAATTAAAATCAAATATGTATATAATTTCTAAAAACTCTAAGTTACCTTATACTTAAAAAGCCAACAAACAAAAATGCTTTATAAGGAGTACCAAGTAAGAGAAAATCTCTACTCCATTGAACTTTCATGTTTAAGGTGGAGTAATTTGATGGATTTGAAAGATTTAAGGGAAATGAATGAACAAAAACGATTAAGAATGCAAAAGGTTGAAATTGAAATCTACAAAATGGGGTTTTTGTCTGGAAGGAGGGATTTAGTTATTGTATTAAGAATTTATGGGAAGGTGATGAACACCATGTGTGCAATTGAAGGGAATTAAGGTTCAATTTTGATGAAGAGAAGGAATTAAAGATTTGTCTTCAATTAGGCATTCTAACAAAAGGAGCAAAGAGAGGAAGAAATTTTAACTTTAATGAAGGTTGCAAGAGTTCACAATAATTAGAATTCAACCCCTGTGTGTGATAAATATATCAAAATTTAAGATAGGCATTGACACGCTTTATGATGCATTTGTTTGATATCTGATGTATGCAAGCTAGTAACCTTTAATATTTTTAAATTTTGTTAATTTACAAGAAGACATTTTGAGAGATGTATGATGTTTTAACATGACTATTATTTACATGTTATGTATTTAGAATAATTGTATTTCTAACATGTTTATCTTATTTGTGTTTCATATATAAGAATTAACATTAAATGGTAAAATATTTATGATAATTATAAAATTTGTTAAAATAGCTTGGAAAATATAAAAGTGCAAAAAGATAAAACAAAACATGAAAAAAAAATATAAACTATATATTAGGAAAAAAAGGACAAGAACTTAAAGATCTTTAAACAAGCTAGAAGACTCATTGAAAGTATAACCTAAAATAGTAAGATTTCAAAAATGATATGAACAATTGATGAGAAATTATGTTATCCTATAACCAATTAAACTAAAAAGGGTCAATGGACCAACAAATTAGGAAAATAAAAAAATAGCATTCAAAGAATTTTTAAAAAAAATCAATTGTTGATCTATAATTATTTTGGTCCTTTTTAATTATTCTATTTATTAAACTTTATGTTCATGTAATAAAAATGACTCAACACATCTCACAACCCAATCATGTAATGATTCAAATGTATGCGTAAGTAGTTTTGTTAATTAAGTCTGTGATGATTACTCAACTTATTTGAGGATAATATTGCAAGAAATAAAAAAATTATAACACTCTAAAAGAGGAATGAGAAAAATAAATTTAAAGGATTTTATATTTACATAAAAATAATGAATAGTTTAGTGAACTATCACCACTACACATCTATTATTTTGATTTTTTCTTTATTTAGTTGGATCCCTTCATATTTAAAGTAATAATGACTATTTTAAGATGTTACAAATATTAGTATGAGCATTATTCCATTGCAAAAGAAAATTTTTGAGATCTCTTGATTTATGTTTTCCCATGGACAAAGGATTCTTTTTAAAAAGAAGATTTTTACTTATCAAGACTCCTTTAAAACCACAACCCAACCCAATATACTTGATCTATATAATGCAACAAGATACACCCATAGGTTTTTGCAACTCATATGCATAAACATACAACCAAAAACAAAAAAAAGCAAAAATTACACATACAAAATGAAATAGCGTCAAATGGTCAGATGTCATCCATAGTGTTAAATGATCATCTAGAAATACCTTGGATGCCATGTGCTACCTCCACTTTCGTGGTTCATCCATGGTGTTCTATAACCTCAAGATCTTGACTGATAATCATGACAAACAATAATAACCAATAATAGGTCAACTGTATTGCAAGTCAAATAAAAAAGACACCAAGAAGATGCATCTATTGCCACATGGAAATTAAGGGCATATTTACTTTACAACTATTCAATGATATATTATGGTGAAATAAACTAAGTGCAATTGAGTCAAATCAATTCAAGTGTAGCCATTATGTGTGAGCATGATACATAGTAAAGTGATGTCTACTGGCATGTGCACTCCTAAGGCTATAATACTCTTGCAATAACCCCTTTTACATGCAACCATCATGATTATTAACCTAGCATTTAAATCTTTGATCCAAATTATTGCCAACAATGATGTGTTCTCCTATACATATGAATCAATCAAGTCATGCACCCTAGGGAAAAACCTATTAAAACCATCTCAAGCTTAAGTGTGTGGCTCTTCTTTACACCTCATTGATATTACAACATAATGATGATATGTAACACTCACCAAAGTTATGATAGAAAGGTCATGAGTACAATTAAAAGCTAAATTAAAATTCTTGTTAGTGTTGATTATCATTATGCAATATGATGCTTCACCAACGAGGACATCAATCAAGATTTTTGACACCTAAGAGCTAAACAGACACATGCCAGTACTTTTGAATAATTAAGATATCTATTCTTCATATGCAAAAGTTTAGATAGAACCTAACATTACATTCCATACTCAAATTTTGTGACAAAAGGGACCAAAAAGTAGCTTATTAGGCCATGTCCACCAGCTCCATCACCTACTACTACCTCTGTTGCTCACAACTAGCCTAACCCAAACCAACTAGCCAATGCAAACTACGTTTAACCCAAAATGTTTGGCGAATAGATCTTCGAAACTCGATCTAGATCACAAGATTGCTTGACCTACGATTGATCATCACGTCACACCAACCCATCAATAGAATTCCTGCCATGCCAACTTAACTATGACTCGTGACACAACACTGACCTACCAACATACTCCACGATACATAAGCACAATTCCAATAGATGACTACGTCAAAGCCACGTCAACCAACCAGCTTACTCTGTGACACACCAACTCGTGACACTACTGATGTCACGTTGACCCACCAACCAAATCTGCAATACTCTAACCTGCGAACCCGATCTGTAACATGCGTTACCAGATCCAATCAAAAACACTAACCACATTGTGTGGACCTACTTACCTACCTATGACCCACAAAACCCCAGCCAACACATAATCAAAAGCACAACTTTTCAAAACAGTTGTTTGGCACAACTTCAATTATAGAACTTTTGGACCAAAAAAATAATTTTTCAAAAAGTTGTTTAACACTAGCTTTGGTCACACTTTGGCAACAAACTTTTCAGTAAATAAATTTTAAAAACAAAAAAAACAACTTTTCAAAAAACTATTTAGAAACAAGTTTTGATTGCAATTTTTGTAATTTTATTTTTATTTTATTTTATTTTGATTTTGATACTTATTCTCTTTATTAAAAAAGGAAATCTTTTGGAATAGTAATCTTCATATGAGTAAAACTTTTATTTTTTGCTTTGCATCTTCTTGAAATCTAAGGTTGATCATACTAAGAACTCTAACATGTTAATTTGTTAAGGATTCAATACTAAGAGAAGGGCTATGAGGCCCAAGAGGTGAAAAGTTATACTAGTTTACCTATGACTCTACAACATCATCATCATATTAACGTCACTTAATGATTCTTTCACTTTTTTGATTCCTTACCATCATTTCCCTTCACAATATCATTCTTCTTTCATTTCACCACTTAAGTTTTCTTAAGTTGTCACTTCCATCTATCAACGCCTTTTCCTACTCTTTTGATTTAGTTTTCATAAGTATTTAAAACGCCTTTACGAGCAAGTTACTCAATTATTCCAATTTTCTAACAAAGCTTAATAAAGTCTTTAAGTGCTTTCAATCTTTGCCTTTGTGACATTTATTTCGTTCTTTTTTATTATCATTTTGGTTTATCTAGTCTTTTCTAAGTGTCTCATCTTTGTGCTGTTGAAAAGTTTACAACATAGCATATAAGGTAACCTCTATGTTTCTCTCAGTCCACTTTTGGTTAAGATCACCTTAAACAAGTACCTCTTACATGTTATTGGGTTTCTCGTGTTTGTTATTCCACATTTTTTTTCTTAACTTGTGTAGATTAATCTCTATGCTACTCATGATATTTGTATCACCTATCTAGCATCATGTGTGATATGCTCGTGCAACAAACCTGACACTTTCTACTCCTCTAGAAAACCCAACACCACATAAATAAAAAATAACTTTAGAACTTACCTTGTTGAAAATGTTGTCCCCATGAAAAACTCTCCTTAGACAGTACTATAGCTCTACCTTCCCTCGATTTTCTGTACTCAAAACAACTTGTCGAAGCAACCCAAGCTTCACTCAAACTTGCCTCCTCTTCTACTTGTTGGACCAATTTATAGGCCTTAAGTTTAAATAATATTTTATTAATGAATTCCCTTACATGATCTTTATTAGATGCACATGGTCATCAAAAATGTTAATAATGAGGACATTATCCTAAGCTTTTTTTATCACCAACACTAGACTTTCAAACTCCTGTTCACTTGAAAAGATTTCAATTCACTACCCTATAATTTCTAATATTATAGATCTATCCTCCACATTTTTATTTTTTTCTATGTCAACATAGAAATTGCAAAGATATCCTACCAAAGTCTAATATTTTCTATATTTACAAGTCTATCCTTTATCAATTAGTTTTGAACTAAATCAAATTTTCTATAATTATAAATCTAATCTTAAGCAACAAATATTTTAATATTTACAAATCTATCTTTTGTTAGTTAGTTTTGAATAAAGTCAAAATTCTTAAAATTACAATTATATCTTTCATAACATTTTAATATTATAATTATATCGAAATCTTTAAAAATTTATAATAAAATTTCAAGATTTCTAGATATTACAAACTCGATACCACTAAGTTCATTTCAGAGAATTCTTTCTATTTATATATTAATTTTGATATTATTAAAATTTATAACACACATCCTAAAGTTTTATTATTTTAATATTTTAATGTATAAAAATATATCAAATTTAATCATACTTGATTAACCTCTTATTGACTTCATTATAAGGTTTCTTCTATTTTAATGGGCATAAAAATAAGGGATGTTGTAGTTTTCTTCTCTTGTCAAACTTGTCCCAAAAATTTAGAAAAGCTCTAAGTACTTATTGATTATATCAACTTCTACTTTTCAAGTTCTCTTTCTATTTGATCTTTTCACAAGACTTTGACCATATGAATGATTTATTTCTTAGCCTCTTTTTTTATCTGTCAAGTATTCTTATTAGTGTATTAACATAAGTCAAATTTGGTTGGATTTCTATATTTACGTGGATATAACTAACTACATAAGAGGGATCTTGGTTAATCTTCTCGAAGAGGAACACCAGAGATTTCATAGAAAGTTTTCATGAGTACAATTAAAAGCTAAATTAAAAGACTTGTTAGTGTTGATTATCACTATGCCATACCATGCTTCACCATAATGGATTGGATAAGAGTTTACCTAATAATATCATAATGTATAAGCTACTGGTTTGCCTTTTATGGGCAATTCATGTCTTTCACATAGCTGTTGAACAAAATCATGCCATCTATGATTTCAATGAAATATATTTTGTTGCAAAATATGTTTAGCCTTTTGAGAACCTTGTTACATTTCTTATAAAGATGTCTCAAGTAATAGCATTGAGTAGCCCACAACGTAACGTCACAAACCTCATTAGACAATCTAACAAATTAATCACTAACAATGCAAAGGCTAGAACTTGACGTAGTTATCAAAATAGACAATATTGTCTTTAAGAGGAACTACCACTAGAATTATTGCTTTCAATTTCCATAATTACAATTTTCAACAGACAATCTATTACTTGCATCAATGCCAATCACAACTAATAGTGTTCCACGAATATAACCAAGAAGAAAATGCCATCTATATTATAATGCCCCAATTTGCAATGTCTCCATCCTTGAATTAATGGCTCAAAATGGATAGAATATACATTCAAACTAAATAAGGGGACTACAAAGCTAGGGTTGTGGATCCAAACTATCTCTAAATATCACAATGGGCATTAGTACAAATCCTCCCATTCATAAAAAAAATGAATCCAATTTCCTTTTGTTGCATGACATGCTTTGCTGTATTTTTCCTTCATTTTGAATTGGGCCTCTACATTTTCAGTGATCTCTTTTCTCCTTAAGTACATTTGGCATGGCAAAACTAGTGTAATGAAGTGGGCAATAAGATGTGCTGAGCATTGCCAGTGATTTCCCTACGTATTGGGTTGTTGCAATATGTTTGGCCTTAACTTGAGAAATATTTCATGCTTTTACAAGATACTTTGAGTTTGAGTCGTGAAGCCTCCAAAGACAATGTTGTTTTGCTTCATACACCTAAGCATTAAACATTTCTTGTTGAAGATCTCTCTCATATATTGAATATTGTTATAGAAATATACCATAATGACAAAACAAGTATCATTGTCACTTGTTTTGAAATATCATATTAAGCTCAATCATATGAAGCATTCAAAACCCCAAATGACATTATAGGTTTTTAGATAGTTCATCAACTTCCATCTCCTAGCCCCATGCACAAGCATCATGTGTAAATTATATATAATCATTGTTAATGAATGGCTTTTATGACCATTCTCTATTTGTACCAATAATTCTCATGATACTAATGTTTACCTCCTTCTAGGTAGCATAATGCATTCCTATCAAGTAAAGTCATCCCTTTCATCTTCAGAGGACAATTCATTGTACGCACTCCTAAAGTCACTTATTATCATATATCCAACAAAATAAAAAATGATAGACAAAAAGATATTAAAAAATAAGAATAATATAAAAGAAAGACATTAAAAAAGAGAAATATTACATTTCATGACACACATTCTTATATACTTGCTTACACCTACTTAAAGTGATGCTTACATTTCAGTTTCCAACAAGTTAGTTTTTATCTAATTGAGCCAATATAGATCAAACCTTATTAATTATAAATTTTTAAGAACATTAGATTTACTGCACAAGAAAAAACAAAGAATGAAATAAGAATACAATTTGTCTACCAATGCAATTAACTTGGAACATTTGAGAATGATGTAAAATTTTATTATTATTATGCTTCTTATTTCAAGTTGTAAATAATACGATTATGATTTTATTTCTACGAAAGATAAACACTTCTACGAAGATCTTTTATATTATGATACAAAGAAAAAAGAAAGAAAAAAAGAACTTAATATGCCTTGATTATATTAAAGAAAGCTTTTATAATGCTAATTTATTTATAAAAAAAAGGAGACAAAATCCTCCAATCAGATTAAATCATTACCAACCCCATATTAATGACAACATAATAGTATATCGTTAGTTATTTGGATTCATAACTAATCCACAATAGAGTTCTAAGAAATAAGACTTTGCAAACTAAAAGAAATCAACAAAATTAAATTGACAAAAGAATCAAGTGAGCATAAAAAATGCATGACGTGAAAGAAAATTCAAGCAAGTCGATATCATCAAATTACGACACACACTAAAAGAGAGTGAACCAAGTGGAGTAAAGAGGAAACCATTTCCAACCATCATTAATATGGTTATTGTTGAAATACTTGGTATTAATTGAGGTTGGAAATTATCACTAATACTATGAGAAGCAATGTTCAATTGAGCACTCATCTTCACAGCCCACTTCACCATGACAATGCCACCACATTTAAAAATGACAAAAACCCAATAGTGTTCTAAGTTAATAAATTAAAGTCAATTTATTTAATTTCCAATTATATTTCTTTTTCTACATACGTTATTAAATTATACGTTTAATTTATTTAATTTTAATTAAATTTATTTTCGAATTCCTCCACAAATATTTGTTATTCTTGTCCTTATTGTTCACATCTTTTTCTTTTCTACATTTCGTAGCTTTAAATCATACATGTTTTCTTAGCCTGTGGCTTACGTCCAAGAGGGCCGGATACATAGATGGAACTGGATTCTGGGAGTTTACGTAACCAATAGAACACCAAAGCCATGTGCTTGGGATAAATTTACTTCAAGTGTTCACGTTTTGCGGTGTTTCATGCTCAGAATTACATGTGACTTTCACATGAGGCTTAAATGGGAGAAATAAAAAATTGCAGTATCTTTTGTCCTTGAATTTTGAATTTTACTCATCACCCATAGCTAGCTCCAGTGCGTAGTCATCCCTTTCCTGAAGGCAAGGTTTATGCATATATTAGCCTTGTACATGAGAAATACACTTTAGGCATGTTAGAAATAGCCAATAAAGGGAAACAATTGGAATTCAAGCTTATCATAGGCTTTTTTGCTCTTAGAGAATAAGCGAACGGAAGATGAAATAAGCAACTGCTAATTCGACTCGAGGGCACTCTTACAACATGCAAAGCATAATGGGAATGCAGTGAAGGTACATTGTTTCTTAGTATGTTGGAAATAGCCAGAGTACTTACCACAGGTCCTCTGGCAAAGTAGCGTCCAAACTGAAGCCAATAGACCTGCAAAGAAATGGATTTTATGTTATTGCTGTAAGATTTATGATTCCAAAACATTTTAATTACTATTGCCCTCTAAATGATACAAAATGATTTTGGGTTTTTGAAGATGCATTTGATTTTCCATAATTTGGCTTTCAAAAAAAACCAGAATGGTTAGAGGAATAAAAAAAGTACTAGTAAATAAATACAAGTTCCTACCGTTCCAAAGCAGAAAGAATTTCCACTGCGATCAGGTTTGGTAGAATTGTTCAATTATTTTTACAGTCAAATGTTCAACAATTAAATGTTTTACGGAATTTCTACAACTCGCTTAGAACATGTTAATTAATAACGTCATCCTAATCCTGATCTCTGACTTCCAAAAACGGATACATAGTTAAATCTGTATGAAAAGAGTACCTCATCCTCGTCCTGAGTTTCGACTTCAATATCAGAAGAAGGAAAGCCAACGCAGAGTAAAGCATAGCCCTGCAGAACATAACAACTTTTGTGTTAATCAAATCAATTAAAAAGCCTAGGGGAATGCAGCAATTAAACAGCTGACTACAACCCTAGCATGTCTAATCCAAACCTGACCCTTATTTTCATTCAAAATTGGAATAGAAACCCAAAGAAATTCCTACAAAGTAGTGGAGCTGTCTCATATCTTGGAGTTTGAGATAGCTTATAGTCTCCTTGTGTTTACTGATACGGCTAGACAATCTATATCAGATCAAAGCCATAGATGGCGTTGGTTTTATGTTCTGATGGAGTTCCACCAGCCTCAACTACTACATTGGCCATTATAGCAGTCAAGCATCCTACTCTTGGTTGACCATCCCAGCTGATGACAGTAGCTCCTGGTCACTTTAGATTGAAGCTGACACTTGCTACCATCAAAGCATTCCTGAAGGGTACAGCAAGCTGTTGGGATGCTTCCAGGCTCAGCATTTGATGAATGTGTTGATCTAACACCTTTTGCTTGCAAATGCACCAGAGAGCGGGCTGCATTCCTTCCAATGTCATAGTTGCTGGGTTAGCATGGCATCCTCTACTTGCAAAGTTAGCAGCATTAGTGTCACAGAAGTGTCCAAGAATTTGGTTGATTTCTAGTTCAGTGTTCGGTGTTTTTTGTGCTTTTGGATGAACGAAAACTAGCGTTCATTCAGCCCAACATTATTATGTTGACGCACTTGGATCAAACACCTCTGACACTCTGACATCAGTGGACTTTACTAATGCCTTCTGGCCATGGTATGATCCTTTCCTCTGTGGGAGTGCAACAGAGTAACCTTTTAACCCTTCATTATTTCTCCAGTTTTAGCCCAAGTGTCAACTAAACTTCCACGCTATGTACCTTCGAGGTGATTGCAATAACATTACTAGGGTGATGCATCCCTTTGTCTGGAGGCTCCCCCTTGGGCTTGCGCTTTGAATGTTGCAAAGAGTGAATTTTGTTGGTCAAATGTCAACCATTGACGCTTGGACTTTGTTTACTTTCCTCAAGCTGGTATGATGGTATTAACTTCTTATTGAAGGTGTAAATGACAATGAAATTGATTTGCATTCATCATTGCATTGATTCATCATCACGGCACAATTTGGCAGCCTGTATGGACAGACTTATTGTATAACATGACTGCAGGTCGGGCTTGTATCGATCCAGGTATGCATAGGCTTTAGTAAGCATGCGTTTGCTCTTCACCATGCTAGCCAGCTGTCCTTGTTCCAATTGCCCATTCTGTTCCGAAAGCTGTTTCAGATCATGCTCTTCATTATTGCCTCAGAACATATTCCCATCACTAACAAGTCTGCTTTGGGGTCCTTGTGACGTAGTTTAGCCACTATGCATATTTGTTTGGACAACCTAGGTATTCTTTCAGTTATAGATGCGACCTTCTCTGACTTCACAATTTCAGAAATCGGACTGCTTTCTTCAGGCTCACATCTTATGCTACTAGGCTCTGTGTTTGCCGCACCATTGTTGACTTGAGAGTGTGATGAGCTTTCTTCTTGGTGCTCTACCAAAGTACTTCTAGCCATACCATCAAGTGTAGATGCCTCCTTGAACCTCAACTTTCTTTGACCATTCCTAAAACCAAGATGCATGCTGACCAACATTTCTCGCATGCCAAATTGGTGTTCTAGTGCTTGACTAGCAGTCATGCTTGGGATTTCTTGCTAGTCATACCATTTTCAATGTGAAGATGCAGCCTTATCATATCAAAGAATTATCTCCTTTTTCTGCCCACAACATTATTCCCAAAAGGTATTTCGACATCATAAAATCATAACTTTACAAATATAACACATTCATTTTCTCTTGTTGATATAAGATAATTTATCTTTATATCTTTCCACCTAAAAATCTATTAGAAGCCAGTATTTTCCTAATGATTTCTCCCTTGGGAAATCAACCGACAATTATTCCCAATCATCTTTAGTCGCTAGTCTTAAAAATCCAACAATTTTTGTTTTGTTTCGTCCTCAAAGCTTATCATACTTTGAGAGATGGTGCTTTGAAACCATAAGTTCACGAACCTAATCTTATTAATATGGAGATATTATCTTTTTTTGCAATTCTTATACCAGCTAAAGTAGATTTTGTTCACAAAAAAGGTCCCATCATCTTAAAATTACAATCTTATATATATAATTTAAATTTCTTCTCTTTCATATGTAAAATTATTCATCCTTACATCTTTTTATTTTGAAACTTGTTAAGAAACACTTGTCTGATGATTCCCTTCTTAGAATATCACTCAACCTACTATCTTCAATCCCTAGTATTACGATCAGGATAAGATCACTTACATTGACTAATAATTGTTCCATTCTTTGTTATAATCTATTAATATCAATATTCATTAGAGATTGACATTGTCTTTTGCGTCATAATTATCACTTTGATATATGGAATGATCATTCTTGCATTGTGCAACTTGTCATGACTAAGCCTTTTGATATGATATGATATGTAATTCTTTGGTGGATATCTTTGGTCATGGTGGATATGATGGTGCCATGAGTAATTTTGGACTATTATAATGTTCACCTTATTGACATTTTGGTTTACAGTTTGTATGAAGTTGCCACCCACCATCAAGATGTCACAAGTGTGCCATTGTATATTGCTGCTGCCATCTCCACTGATGCTCGCCCATGGGAGATAGCTCGTCATTTTATATAGCACACAAGTTTAAGTAACACTTGGCTGCTTGTCAGGTTCATGATGTCGACTTTCCACTATAATTGTTTGATATTTTTGGTCATTTGACTAGAGCTACTGCTTCATATACATATTCAACATATTTAGAACAAAAATCAGCTTGTGAGGAACCAATATCCTCATTGTCTTCCTTAATTGACCTAGCTATTCAAAATAACATTGCAGCTCAGAGGTTACCATGTATGTAAGATAGTGATGCCTTTTAGCTTGCTTGCACAAAAACAGATAATATAAATCATGGTTCAAACAATAGAATCAGTGACGAAGGAGAAGCAATGGCTCAAAGGAAAGAGACGTCTTTTGTTAGGGATTTCGAATTAAGGTTTAGATCTTTATCAATATCCAATCCCAAGTTATCCTTGAGCAAGCATTTATCTTGTTTTGGATTTGATTGTTCATATAAATCCGTTGGAGACATTAAGCAATAAAAAGGTTACCTGAGTTGTTGGATCCATTGAGAATAGCATGATCCAAATTTTTGTAGATTCAGAAAATTAGATTTTTGTTTTTTTCATTGCCTTAGTTGATTCAAATCTTCTAACATGACACAAAAGCATTGGGAAATCATCCTCCAGCACATCTCGCAATTGATTGAGAAGTTTGCAAAGGATTTTGATCCAAGATTTAAACCTTTTTCCAAAAATCTATGCCTAGGCTTATCCTTGAATCTGCATTTATCATGTTTTAGACTTGATCGTTGATATAAATCCTCTAAGCATACTAAGCTATAAATTGGATCCTCATGGTAAGTAGGACATCTGCTTCTATTTTTCTAATCTCATTAAGAAAAATGTCTCTTTAGAATTTTAAAATTCTAAGTTGCTTGTTTGAGTAATTTTTCAATAAAACTTCAATTTTTTATTTTTCTTTTCTTCTTCACTTGTTTTCTCTGAAATTTGTTATTTTCTTCCACATAAAGGTTGTTTTAAGTACTTCAATCTCATTTGATTGAACGAATTACAATAGCAAGAAAGGTCTTTGCATAGAGTTTTGGGTATACAAGCGAATCTAGAAGTGTAAATTAGCATTCATAAATGCTAATTAGAGGAAAACAAATACCAAAACAGACTATAAATAATAATTTTAAAATTAAAAAAAGTGCACATAAGCTCAAATATGTTATGAAGGATGACTACGAATAAATTACTAATTCACACAATTAAAATTTATGAAATCATAAGCATGTTTTTAAGAGGTCATAGTAACTAAATATACTATTCCAGGTAATTAATTTAGAAGGCTGTCAAATTCTGATATCATTAAACCATGCCTGAAATGGAAGAAGAAACCATTTTTGTTAAAAATAAGTGCAATACTTTCAGCTTTTTCCAAGTTAATGAGCACTGGGGTAAGGATCCTTCGTATTAGCATTAAGACCAACATAAAAGCAAATCAATAAACTTGTTGAGGAGCTTCCATTAAAAAAAAAAGGAACCTTGGATTTTAATTCTGCTGAAATTCCAAGTGCCTCTGGCTGTCTTATTTTTCCTGACTTAACTCTAACAGCACAGCTAGTACAGCAACCTGCATAAGCATATCAAGCAACCATAAGCTGAACTGAAGAGCACAAGACTATGTAAGATGATATGGACTATGAAAAGATCTAATAACATGGAGAAAAGTTTTACCTTTTATATGTCAAAGCATTAATTCTTGCATAAAGAAATATATTAGACCAAAAGAACCCCAATTTTGTGTATCAATCCCCAAGAAAAAATAATTCGTATTTAATACCCAATAACACAAATCTGACCTTAAATAAAGCATTGGTCACATGGTGCTATTTATGGAATATCATAGTAGAATGCTGCATATCTGTTAAATTTTTATCTTAACTAGTTTGCTATTACACTTATTTCCTTATACATTACTCAGTGACTCCAGTCTCAGCTTTCAGCACAGGTTCTCTTTTTTTTGAAACTAGTTGTTTATAGATTACATCATTCATCTTCAGCAACAACCTCTAGCTCAAGCAACTCATACAGCTGCCTTGGCCAAAGGCATAGTTCCTTTTCTAAAGACACTGGCTTTTTCATAATATTGTCCATCACCTGTTTATCCTTATATGTTGCACCCTTCCATGGTTACCTTTCCCCAACAAGTGTTGGAGAGGAAGAAGCAGTATCCATGATCAATGGATATATAGAAAGGTGGAGGAAGGCGGGCATGGGTCATCCATACTGAGTTAAGTAAAGATCACTGGTTAAAAGGAAGGAGAAATGGATTCTCATGTTGGTGAGAGATCCTACCTCAACTACAACCTTCATGAGTTGACATCACAGCTATAAACAACTAGCCACACTTTGATTTGGTTAGTTCTTTCAGCAAACACCAACAATGGCTGCTTTATTATTTCTTTAGTATCTTGACATCAATTTATTACTTCTAATTTCTAGCATGAACCTAGATGATGGAAGCTTAATCTTACATTTTATTAACTCAAGTTGGTGTGTGAGTATTTTCTATTTCTATAAACAAATTTAGAAGTCTCTGATAGTTGAAATATTATGTCAAAATATTTTGCTAAAATATGAAATATTTTATTAGATTTATTTTGTCATTAAGTTTTTTTGTTTGATAAATAGTTATTATTTATATGAATATTCTTTAACTATTTATTTATTTGATCAATTCTTTGTAATTGAAATTATAATTTTCTCTTTTCACAAAAACAACAATGTATCAGAGCCAGGTTGCTCTATTTCACGATGTCCTATAATTTGACACGATAATGGAATCAAAACAAAACCCAACTATCTCCTTTAAGTTTTTCAAAATCAATCTCCTATCCTTGTGATTTCCTTATCCCTATTTTTCTAAAAATTGTTTTATAGAATTCCACCCTCAACTCACAGTTACAAAACTAAGTGGGCACAATTACTTTAATTGGGCTCAATCCGTAAGACTAACCATCAATGATAGAAGAAAAATCGAAAATCTAACTAATGAAACAACTAAACAAGTGATAAGAGATCCCAACCTAAAAGAATGGCAGTTTAAACTCCCTTGTTATTGCTTGGTTCATCAATTCAATCGAGTCGACCACTGGGAAGCCACGCCTTTTCCCTCCTACTGCTCAAGACGTGTAGAAAGTTATTCGTGATTTCCAATCAAACCTTAAAAATGCTTCTCAAATAATCAAGCTAAAAATTCGACTTTGGCAATCCAAGTGATCGTGATATTACCATTTATTACAATAAATTTATGACATTATGATACGAGTTTGATCAAAGCTATGATGATACTGGGAGCATTCAAATGACTATACTTGTCACAAAAAGAGAAAAAAATGATATGGTTTGTATGTTTTTAGCTAGCCTGATTCAGAATTTGGATGGGGCTTGAAGTCGTGTTCTTGGTCAAAAACCTTTGCCTTCCATTTGGGAGGTGTTTTTAAAGTGAAACATGAAGCAAAGAGTAAAACAATGTTGCACAATAAGAATATTAGCTCCAACCTAGAAACAAAAAGCTAAGACCTTAGGTCCAAAGATTACAACCCTGAAAACAATGGATGCAAGAAGCCTTGTTAAGAATCGATGAGTATGATATCCACATAAGGAGATGAATATAACAATATGTGACAATAGAAAACCTTTAATATTCTCAATAGGTCTTATAAAATTTGTTTTAATAGTTATTAACTCTAAAAACCTTCATATTAGAATGCAAATAAAAAAATATACAAATACACTTTTAGATGGTTAACCAAACCTAAATCTACATCCATCTCTAACCAAAAGGCTGGGCAAAAACATTAAAGAGGGTAGACCAAAATCCTACACTATGCCAGAAGACCATGCACACTGGCTCAAAAGAGCCTATAATTCTTAAGCCAAAAGACCCTACACATCGGCTCAAAGGAGTCAACAATAACATGAGAAACAATAGGACCAGTATGATACGAATATAGTACAGTACAAAGCACAATAGTTTAATACCTCAACTTACACCTCTCGAGAAAATAGAATTTTACTTGTAAAATAAGAATATAATACACGTATGAACAATATGTTCAATCAACTTAACTAATCATCACCTATGTCCAACTGTCCATTCAATCATAAAGATAACTAGTAGTATTGTATATGAATACATCATACAAATATGATTAGTATAGATTTTGTGACTTCACTTAATTCATTTAATTTTCAATTCCTTGATTAAGGTCTATTAATTAATATAATTTAGAAACTTTGCTATATGTTCTAATGCATATTTATGAATAAGACAACCAACATAAACTACATAGACTTATGTTAATCCATAAAAGAGTATATAAATAATTTAAAAGTATTTAACTCACATTTAAAACCTCACCAAATCTTAATGTCTTAAATAATTTATGAAGTATTTAACTCTCTGATTGAATAACTTATTAAATCTTGAGATGCATGACTTGAAACACCTAAAAAAAGTATTATTGAGATAATACGATTCTTTGTTGTCATCAAACTAATAATGTAATGGCCTAGGATTTAATAATCTCAAAATGTTTAACAAAACCATAAAGTGAATGTTGAAATGAAAATATATTAAATCATATTAACATACAAATACTTCCCTTATATTCATACTCTGCTTTTTAAACAATTGTTAAACAAAGAATTAAGATGTACATAATAACTTTTATTTCTCATTTCTCTTTCTCCCTTTTTACCATACATTAAAAAATGAAAGCACAATTGTTGATTACATAAGAATAAGCAATCAATGGGTGTAAAACATTAAACCACTATTAAGAATTTAACCAATTAAAGGTCAAGGGCTCACAAGGAAAACACTCGTTGAAAGCTAAACAATTATTAATCACTTATAAATATCTGAGAAGTATAATTACATAAAAACATATTTATAAGGTTCAATTTATTTTCTCCTTCTATAATGATGCAAAAGATAATTTTAAAAGAAATTAAATTAAAACATATAAGGACTAATTTTAAAACATATTTAACATGCTCCAATAGGATTTTTTGCCCTTTCTAATTTAAATAAGAAAGAATGAACACAATCATCATAATTTAAAATTTAAATTATAAAACCCAAACAAATTTAGGTATGAACAAGCTGTAATCAATATTTCTACATACATTACAATTTTTTTTTCAATCCACACATAATCAGGGTACCTAAGATTGACGTTATATTTAATCTTATAATCTCTAAATATACATCTTTTCATTAAACAATAATTGCAAGCAAGTAATGAAGCATAAAAAGAAACATCAATATTCATGAACTTATTATTTTAAAAAATAACATTTCTATAAATGAGATGAAACATAACACATATCAAATGTAACTTTCTAAATTGATCAAAGCCAATTTTCTCTTTAGCAATGATACTAATTGTATTAGCTTAGCATTTTTCTAATCAAATAAATATTTTTCATTCTTCTCATTCAAGTTATAACAAAAAAAACTAAATATTCTTATGTTCTTTTGTTAAACATTTATATTTTTTTACACATAATTTTAAATGCATCAATCAATTCAAATAAATTACTTTCTAACTCTTTATGAGAGAATTTTGATACTTCATTATATTCACTCTCAAAGGATATATTATAATCTGTCATGAGACAAATCACTTCTTTAATCTCCTCATTACTTAAAGATAGATGGTTGATCCAAATCACTCCATAAAACATTATTACTCATCTTCTAGTTGTTCTTTTGAGCCTTTTTTTTTTTTGTTTCTCATTTTCAACAACATTAAACACATGAGGGGGAGATGTCCCACTTCTTTGCAAGAGTGTATCTCCAAAATTCTTCTTTCACAATTGTTATTAGATTCTTTCTTTTTGCCCATAAGACATAAACCTGTGAGGTTACAATCCAAAACATTATCCTCCACATGATTACAGGTGTAATTATTTTCTAAATTCATAATTATTTCAAATTCAACATTAGATAAGCCACAATAAATAATATTTATAGCTTGAAAATTAAGTTTAACTCTTTATTTTTCTTGTGAAGTGAATTCACTTAACGACTTCTTAACAAGCTTATCACAAACATTTTCATGAGGAAATTCAAAAACATTTTTAATTATATACAATAATTTAATATCAATGGATTTGATAAAAGCTCACATATAATTTTTCTTATTCAAATAAAACTTCCCTTCAAACTAACGCAAGCAATGAAAAGAGGTCCTACACAAATTTATCAAACCTTGTATAAGACATCAAGAGAATCTTTCTAAGATGTTAGGTTACTAAATACAATGACATTGTGATACCACTTCCTGACAATTGATGACAATGAAGTCCACCCAAGACAAGTGAATTGTGTAAGTGACAAATTTAAACCAACTCAAATATAGAGTAATATATGACAATGGAAGACTTTTAAATTTTTTGTATCTCTTGTAAAATTTGTTTTAAAAATTTTTGTTTAGTTTTAAAAACCTTAGCATAAGAGTGCAAATAAAAAAGATACATAAATATTTTTAGATAGTTCGATCTAAAACTCAAATCTACATTTATTCCTAGTCAAAAGACTATACAAAAGCACAAATGTCTTTCGCAAAAACAGATAAAATAAACCTTACAATGAGACAAAACTTAAATAAATAGGATAAAAATACTTGTTTAATTTTACTTTAATTCTCAAGGATAATAATATTATGTTATGACACTATAGACTAATTCATCCTAATTTTTAATATTTAAAATACTTGTTTTCAAATTTATTATGAAATAAAAATTCATCATTTTTTAATGTAAAATATGCTAGTTTGCTAAACATTATTATGCATATTTTTGCCTTAAACCTTCTTAGTCAAACACACAATTTACTGTGATTTATAATGATATCTAAGGCCCATATCGGGCACTTACGTTTTCTAAAAACAAAATAATTTGTAATGTTTATCGATGATTATACAAGATTAAGTTAGATTTATTTATTAAAACAAAAATTTAAAGTGCAAAGAATTCTCAAAAATGTTTACATCACATTACAAGCACAATTTAACAAATGTATTCATATTTTATGGAATGATAATGGTCATGACAATTTCAAAAAACTTCTAGATAATTTTTTTAGCAAAAAAAGAGATAATTCACCAATGTTTTTACATTAATACTTCATAAAAAACAATTTGGCTAAAAAAACACTTATTAAAAATAGCTAAAACTTTACTTTTTACTATTAAAGTACCCAAATATCCTTGAGAGAAAACAATTCTTATTAGTACTTATTTTATAAATAGAATACCTAATAAAATTTTAAACTTGGACAATATATTTCATAAATTTTATCCAACAAAATAGATTGTCATCTATCTTACTCTTAAAGATATTTGAACCTTTGTTCATTTTCACAATCATAAAATGAAAAACCTAAATATCAAGTCATAAATGTACGTTTCTTTATCATGCTTCTAATAAAAAAAAGGTATAAATATTTTTATCTTATTTCAAAAAAAATATTTATTACTATGAATATTATGTTTTTCTAAATAATATTCATATTTTATGCCTTATTTTCAAAGGTAAATCAAATTTGATATTTTATAATGATGTTTCCTAATCAACTATACTCAAAAATTATCTCATCATTCGACCTAACAATCTAGAATTTTTTATGACAGAAATATATGAATCAAGTGTTTCAAATATTAAAAATATTAGTCCTTCTATTATACAATCTCATGATAAGTATAAATTCATAATTTCTAACAAAGGAGCTACTATATTAAAATCATTTAACATTATCTATTCAAGATTAAAAAAGAATTAAAAAAATAAGTCTTTTAATCCCTTGCAATAAAAATCTATGATCCTTCCAAATAACATCTTTATTGAATCTCCAAAAAATGATCAATTTAGTTTATCCTTAAGTTCTAAGTCAAATAATTCTAACATTCCCAATACACTCCAAAAGGGCAAATAGTCTTGTACTTAACATCCTTTATCACATTATATAACTTCCAAATATCTTTTACATTCTTTTCGCACTTTTATCTTAAAATTGTCTTGTATTGAGATTTCTTATAATGTCTAAGATGTCCTAAAAATTTCTAAGTTGAAAGAGGTAATTTTAAGATAATAGATTCTCAAAAAGTGGTATTAAGTACCAATGGCTAATAGAGTTTGTGACATGTTATAAGTGAAAAAGATTCTCAAAAAGTTGAAAATTCTAATTAGCATGCTAATGAAACCATATTGGTACAACAAAACTACCAGTAGCATTACACAAAATTTTGTTCAACACAACCACACAAAACACATGAAGATTGATAAACACTTTAAAAGAAGAATAATTATAGAGCTATTTGAATGTATTATATTCCTAATATATAACAAATAACTGATATACTTATTAAAAGATTATTTATGCTTAACTTTGTATCTTTTGACCAAATTGAGTATAATTGAAATCTATACATTAACTTAAGAGTCTGTGTCAAACTTTAAAAAATTAATTAAATGATTTTAAGATTTATTTATTTCTATAAGCAAATCTACATTATTCTATCATATTTATTATAAATAAATAAAATATTTTGCTAAAACATTCTTTCAAAATCTAGAATATTTTGTTGAAGTATTCTATTAGAATATTTTGTCATATTTATTTTGTTGTTATTTTTTTATTGTGTAAATAATTACCATTTGTGTTAATATTCCTCAATTATTTATTTGTGTATTCAACTTTGTGTAATTGAAGAAGAAATTATTATTTTCTATCTTTCCAAAACCTACAATGAGTTTATGGAATAAGATAATCTAAATACTGAAAATAACACACCTAGGTTTTTCTAGAAAATGGTATTATGTATTTTTTTCAAAAAACAACATTCTAGTTTTTCCAAAAAAACAACACTCTATAATAATGTAACTTATGCCAAAAGCGAATGAATTTTTTACAATCCACCATACCATATTTTTCTAAAAACATTTTAATGTAAAATAAGATGAGTTGGACAAAAAACCTTAATTTATTTATTGTTCACGATGTATTTCATTTAAATCATTTTTATTGGTGTTCCATCATAATTCATTGGATACAGTTTATCACAACGATCCTCTTAGATTCCTTTAAAAATGCATAGAATCTCTTTTAACCTTCGTTTGAGTTTCTTAAAATAAATGCCAAATGCCAAGATATGCCATGATTTTTTCTTTGATTTTATTTGAGATCTCTCTAATTTTTTATATCATTCTTCTTATAATATGTAGTCATGTATTAAAAGAAACTTCAAGTATTTCTACAATTATTTGAGTTTCTTAAAATAAATGCCAAATGCCAAGATATGCCATGATTTTTTCTTTGATTTTATTTGAGATCTCTCTAATTTTTTATATCATTCTTCTTATAATATGTAGTCATGTATTAAAAGAAACTTCAAGTATTTCTACAATTATTTGAGTTTCTTAAAATAAATGCCAAATGCCAAGATATGCCATGATTTTTTCTTTGATTTTATTTGAGATCTCTCTAATTTTTTATATCATTCTTCTTATAATATGTAGTCATGTATTAAAAGAAACTTCAAGTATTTCTACAATTATAAATATTTCTTTCTATTTTTATGGTTTCATGAATTCTTGTATTTAAAAGATACAAAAGATTATGAAGTAAATAAAATTTTTGAATTGATGAATGATTATGAAAGAAGTTCTTACATAGCTTTATGATTTGTTTTAGAAGAGAATTGATGGTCGACCCACTCTTAACAGTGGTTAGTGGCCTCCTCTTTTTCCCCACTATCCTTATTTATAGCATGGCTCACCATCATTTTTTTTTGAAACATAAGGTTCACCTGCCTTGTGCCTTCTTGGAGACATCCAACATACCCAACATCTCTTGACCATACCTCGCTTCACTTAAAATGTGAGACAACTCGAGTACTTCGAGTGTTTTCTAAGATGGTGAAAGGGAAGCATTTTAACATTTCATTTATTACAATTCCCCAAAATCCTTGATTTGTTGCTAAGTCAATTGCTTTCTCTTTTATGTTATACATTATTGTAAAACTCTAGAAATATAATTGAACCTAAATTTTAAATAATATCTGAGTGAAAGAAAGTTTAAATTTGACAAAACAAAAAAATTGCAGTAAGACTTCAGAGTTTTTTAAAACTCTGTTTGAGTTCTGGGCCAGATGACCAAAAGATAAGTTTGAGAATTACTGGAGATTATAATGCTTAAGAATAAAGTCAAATAACTATCCATAAAGTATTTGTGACATCCAAAACCTATGCCATAAAAGGTTTGAACATCCACAATGAGGATATACAAATCTACTCATAGCCA
The DNA here is from genome assembly GCA_023846275.1 of Vanilla planifolia. NCBI lineage: Eukaryota > Viridiplantae > Streptophyta > Magnoliopsida > Asparagales > Orchidaceae > Vanilla > Vanilla planifolia. The sequence goes on from CM043870.1 coordinate 24,381,588, forward strand.
ATACTACAAAGTGGAAGTTATTTAAGCCATTCATGTCTAAAACGTGTAGAGTGCTTGAGCTGAACGCGGCTTATATTAATAACACTTAAAGGTGATTTATACATATAATCCATTACTAGAATTTGAGAAAGCTCTGCATAACCCAAACCTACTAAAAACCAGATATGCTAACCCCCACCCAATCGATAGTCAAGTTTACCTCCAACATAACATGAGAAACCTTACAGTGCTAAAGCAATTTAATGCAAGAGAAACATCATAAAAAGAAGAGTAGTCCTTACACAATGATGAAGTTATGTGCTCAAATGTGGATATTGCCAAGAGGGAGATCGACTCAAATCGTGATCCAAGAGAAGTGCAGAAGAATGAACCAATAGCCGATATCACCATGAAAATAACAAGCTCCTCAAAAACAAGAGGGGCCATTGAAGATTGCATTTTGCCCTCCATCCAAAGCGGTCTACAAATATGATCCCAAATGTCGGATGCAATGATAACTGCCCCTTGTCCATAAAAACCGCATTGCAATTAATCATGATCCAGTTTGTAGTTGTGGGAGGGAGGGGAAGCCACTAATAAGAAGAAGGTAAAAAAATAAGGGTGGCATATCCCAGCTAGTCTTAGAGTTCTCAAACAGGATGCAAAGACAAATTGGCACAATGCTGAGTAGAACTACATAAACCTTCATGGGAGAAAGTGGGTTCTACCATGTACCTTGTCATTTTAGTTCTTTCAAATGAAGTAGAGAATTGTAGCATAAATTGCAACACAATATAGATCGGTATTATTTTAGTAACATCCATGCAAGTAATTACTATGGAGGAATAAAAGAACCATGTGTGCAAGCCAACCAAAACAAAGAGAACCAAATATATTATTACTATTGAACAAAACCATAGAGCACGGTCCAAATTTTTAATAACCTTACAACTCCACGAGAGCAAGCAATGCCCTCGTCAACAAGAAATGATTGAGTTAGAATAGTGTGTCTGCACAAAAGCCAAAGAAATGTGTGGATTATTAATTGGGTGTCAACCTTCAACAATCGTGCCACAACCGAAGAAACGATTGCATTCAATCCAGCACTAATATCATATACAACTTTAGAGGAGAAGAAGGTAGTCTTAAAGGAACACAAAACCCACACTTTTAACACTCCAACATAGGCACGAGGGAGATAAGATATCCTGTTATGGTGTTGACTCATCATCATGTTTAATCATAATAAATCTTAAGTATTTCTAATTAATTTGGTGAGTAAATTTTCTTATTTTAGATGGTTGATATTTATGTTTATGAGAAAACCTAAAGAAAAAGATGAGTAAATGTCAAATCCCAAATTGTCTTAGTTGAAGTGCTAAATCACTTAGAGATTTATTTTAAATTTAATTTTAGATATTCCACTTTTATCTTGATTAAAATGTCAAGATTAATTGAAATTATTTTCGTAAAACAAAAAATTAAATTACTTCGTCATCAAAATCTTGATTTGAATTAATCATCTTAAAAAAATATAAAATTTCAAAACTTTAATTATTTTAGAAATCATGTTACATTGATCATATCTTTGAAAACATCCTTCCAATAGTTGTTACAAAAAGTGAATTAAAAAAAAAATTAATTCTACCTGACCTAAACCTAAACCTTCTTAAATAATTCCAAATTCTAGTAGATTATGTAGTACAGGATCAAGGCAAGACTCTTGAAACCATATGCTATAGTATTAGATCAAGGAATCACTCCTAAACCCGTTATGCACTTACTAACAAGCAAGGGTCGTGATCTCCCAAGCAAACCAAGAGGCAACCAACCCCATATGTTTGACTGATTGCATATGTGTAGGTAAAATATTATATAAAGCTATCTAACGTGCAAAATAAGCAATGTGGAATTAAAATTCCTAACTCTTTTCATGTGCATCACTTCTGAAATGCGAAAGTGAATGTGCGCCGCTCAAGCTGGCGATTAGATCGAAGGGTCAAAAATTCCTCCTTCCTAAATCGTGCAAATTTAAATCTAGTCCTCCAGTTGCATAATTTTTGTGATTGAACGGTTGATCCTTCTTTCTAGACCAGACAAATTCAAACCTAACTATCCGATCATGCAACTTTCATAATCGAATACTGGAAAATTCCTTTGCTTTTCTAAACAACGTAGATTCAAATCTAGCTATCCGATCACGCAATTTTTGTGATCTAATGGTCCAAATTAAATCTTAACTCTTGAATCAATTTACAGCTCTTCTTTACCTTAATCAAATCCTGAACCAGACGGTCCTAATAACCTCAGAAAAACCATAACAAGTATTTTCTAAACATCATTGAGCCAGTTGACACATCATTTTGTAACGAATATTTTCAAATAACCATTATTGAATTCGATCCATTCAACTCATAACCATTAATAAGGATGTTTGTTAACTCTTTTAGTCCTTTTAATATGCCCATAAATAGTAATTTTTTTAACGTAAAAGGAGTGATGAAAGATTCAAAAAAAATTTCAAGCTACAAAATTTAAGTCTTAACAGCCTATGCTCATTGTTGTTTTCACTGGCTATATCCTTCATTCTTCAAGCTCCAATTCTTCCTTACATTTCAATCAACTAAGTTTTTATTCTTTTAATTTCTACTTGATTAAAGTAAAATCATAATATGTTTGTGCCTTGTTAAATATTTTTATCAAACATAAAATTATTATATGAATCAAATTCAAATTTGTATCATAAAAATTTTTCTTTTTTTGTTGGTTTTATTTTATTATAAGGCTATTATAACCTGTTTGCTTTATTTTATTGTCATAATAATTTAGCCTATCTATTTTTTGACGAAAAACTTATATTAGTTAGTTTAATTTTTGTCTAGTTTTTAATAGGGGTAGACATAGATTTGAATTTGCATTGAAACATTTAAAAATTATTAGTGTACTTTATAATTATTTGTAAATTATCTATTTCATAAATTTGTTCTTAAATTTGAAAAAATTTAATGTGTTCTAAAATAAAATTGAAATTTATATTAAATCATTTACAAAAATTTTCTCAAGCTTATTAAACAACATAAAACAATTTCTTTAAAATATTGTTTAAATAATTTTTTTCAAAAATCAAAATTTTTATTCTTAACAATTCACCCTCACCTTGCTAAACCACAATTCATATCCATTAGAGCATATCAAATTGGAAGACTGACAGCATAGTTTTGCAGGTTCAATTTCTGCCAATATTCATAAATTCAATAATATGATCAAGGAGGATGGCATCCACATTTATCATGTTGGTTAACTACAAATAGTTCTTGAAAGAAGCCAATTATCAAGAAAGGTGCAACATAGTTTACCATCAATCCTCCAAACAGTGTGGTGTAAAAATCCCAACACAACATACAAGTCTAAATGAAGTAGCAAAGTCACCACAATATATCTCAAGCATAGAGGAACGATTGCAGTACTTGGCATGCATTGATTGGATCCATAAAGTATCTTTTTCTGTAGTGTGATGAGCAACAAGGAAAATCTACTAAGCAATCAAACAAGGAATACCAAGACCACCCACAAATCCTTCAACTTAAAGACTGTTCCCAACCCATGTAGTGTTTGTACAGCACGATCGTGACCACACCAAATGAATGCTCTAATAGTCCTCTCAATCTCCAACAAGGCGTGTTGGCATTAGTGCATGTGTTATATAGAAAATCGTTAAAATAGGTAGAGTCAAACTAAGCAAAACAACTCAACCGACAAGGGAAAGATCCTAAGTCCCAAATGTAGATGAGAAAAATCAAAGTCCACCTGCCTCTCATCACTGAATAATACCCAAGTGCTTGAATTTAGTTGCTTACTTAGTCTTCAATTTATTGGAGATCCATTTCCTTGTTTCATGATGCATTCCTTTGCTGAACTTAACCACTAATTTGCTAAGAATAATAAGAGCCGAAGGCCTATATGTACATGGCAAAGGCCTTGTAATGGAAACCATGGAGGTTCATGTGGTTAGCTGTACAACAAAATATCATCAACATATAACAAATAAGAGATAATTGGAGCAATAGAGCAATCTTGACTCCCTGAAATTTCAAATGTCCTTCATGTTATTGATAAAAATGAAAAAGAACTCAGAAGTAATAGTAAAAATATAAGACGAAAGAGGACAACCCTGCCGTAATCAACAACATAGGCATAATCCAAAGGAGTCTTTTGTTATTTAAAAGAATCCCATATCAAAGGTGTGTGGCACTGACCTAAGCATATCACATCTCTAAGAAGCAAAGGTGATGTAACATAATGATAAGAAAGTCCCAACTGACTCGATCATAGGCTTGCACAATGTCCAGCTTAAGTGACATCACCCCTTCATAAGAAGATGAAGTGTTGAGTTTATGATTCAACTCTTATGCCATGAGGATATTGTCCTAGACCAATATTCCTTGTACAAAAAAAGTAACCTGCTCTAGCCCAAAAGTTTTGTTCACCCTTCTACAAACGATGGATAAAAAGTTTAGTTACAATCTTATAAATAATGTTTGAAACTTATAGACCTAAATTGATCAACTTCTTGGCTTGTTGTGCTTTTAGAAATTAAGACAATGAGTGTATCTTTCCAACCAGTGCAGATCTTAGTATGACTAAAGACAATGAATAGTGTGGTAAATGTCAATAAGTGTAATAGTCCAATAACCTCTAACAAATGAACCAACAATACCATCACAAGGAAGCATAGGAAGGCCAAAAAGATGCAATAGTGCATCTAAACTCATCTTCAGCCACAGGAGCTAAAAGTAAGGTAGAGTAATGCGACAATAGTATATCCTCAAAGCCATAAGAGGCTGAGGAAGAATCATAGGAGACATGGCATTCCACTTTCGAGAAAAGAAGTCCATAACAGCTTCTGCATGTCTTACTCAATCATAAAAGAGTTGCTGTTACCAACTTGCAGCAAGGAATAAAATGTGATTATCATAAACCTGTTTGGTAGTCGCTGCATGGAAGAAAAAGGAATTGTGACCGCCCTTGCAATCCCATTGTTCTTTGCCCTCTGGACCACCAAGACTCCTCCCTAGATAAGTGCTATGATAATACGAGATGGTGTCCAAGATGTGCTTATGTTCCATCTCATTCAAGCCCATGGCAAAGTCTTTGTCATAACACTAAAATTTCCTCCATTAAAATTTTAGGAGACTTGGTAAACATTCCTAATTCTATCTGTGTTAAGGGTACAAAGAGACCAATTAAATTTGGTGCACACCTTAGCTAGTTAGAGGCCCCTAGAAGTCCTATAACAGCTCACCACAACAATCTAGCATGAGTCAGGAATGTCCAGCCACAAATCCTCAAGGTGCATTCACCTTCTTGTTGTCCTGTAGATAAGCTCATGAAATTGAATCAAAAGAGAGTAACAGCCATGTAAAGAGCTTAAGACACAAGTAGAAGTGAATTGCAAATCACTTCAAGGTACAATAAAGATCAACCTTATAAAAGCAAAAAACAAGTAAAATGTGAAGTGATGAGTAGAACACAAGAATTTTAGATGACTTGATCCTCAAACTAACCAAATGTCCATCATGATCAAGTTTCCCTAACTTGTTCTTTGCAAATGCCAATAATCAAAATATTTTCTCATCCAATTTCCTACACCTTCGCAAAGATCACTAAAAAACACGTGAAAACCTTTTTGTTGGTTAGTTGATAGCCACATGCAACTATCTTTTATTGATCTTAAGTGATCCATTTAACCTTAAAAATCTTTAAAATATTTTAGACACATCTATACATATTACTGTCTCTTATGTATCCAATAATAATTTTATTACATTTAATTTAATTGAATAATAGATTATACCTAATAATTTTAAGTGTCTAGAGCCAATGAAATAAATTAAATATTTTAAAAAATTTAATAAAAATAACCAATTATTAGTATATATTTATATAAAAAATTACACCATTTTACTTTCAAAAATTCTTAAATGATTTTTAATATGTAAGAACATAAGTGCTATTGCATATGTTTAAAATTTGTTATAATATTTATTTTATACTGATGTCTTTGATATAAAATTCTCTCTAATTTATAAAAGGCTCGTATATAGAAAAGAATTATAAGCAAACTTTACTAGTGACAATCTGATGAACAGTTCTTAGATATCTATTTACCAATGTAATTTGACATTCTATCTTTCATCTGATATTTTTAAACATACTAAAACAACCATTCCTGACATAATGTTCCACACATAAAGGTCTTGAACAAATTAATATCAAACATAATGAAGATATAACTAAAATATAACTCTGTCGAATAAAGTTTCTCATAATAAGGTGAAATGATACAGGATAAGTTAGATGAAGATAATGATATTGAGCTAATCTAGTATAGCCCATGATAGAAGAGGTCCAATTTCACTACAGATTATGGAACAAATAGTAAATAAGAGGCCTTTGTAGAGTTTACTAGATCATTTAACAATTTCATATACTATTGAGTTGTAACAAGTCATTTATCATTCACAATATCTTTTTATATCTTATGTGCATTTTACTGTTTGTTTTATTTATTATTTTATTTTATTATGATAGAGGAAATTCTATCTTTCATTTTTCGCTTAGGGCTTATCTTTTTAATATTTCATAATGGAATGAAAAAAAGACATTCTTTTATGGATTGCCATCAATAAAGAAACCGAGAAGGTTTCTTAACGTGCATGCACCCAGAGATAGAAGCATAGTTTGGCTTTCCCTACTCTTGGTTACAATCTGAAATTATCTTCATCGTCATCGTCTTATTTCTCTTATGAGGCCAACAAAAGTAAATCCAAGCCTCGTCATAACACTATTGAACTCATTGCTCATCGCACACCGGCAAACAAACAACCAGTGAAATCACCATCCTCTTCCTCACTAGCAACTTCCATGCTTCCCACCGCTCACAAACCATTGCTAACTCACATGAACCAAACCAGTGTTTGTAACTATTCTTAATATGTTTTACTAGGTCATGTCAAATTGTTGTTTAAGAGCTTTGGTGGATTTTGAAACAAATTTCATCCAAAGTATTGTTATTAGCTATGAAACATGAACCAAACCAATCTCAACCAATTTTGATATTAAGGCTAGATTCAAATCTTCATCACAATTCTTATCATGCACCTCTCCATCACCCTTGATCATTGGGGAGGATATCTACCTACAACTCTAGCTCTAGAATAGATGTGGAGAGGAGACATCTTACAAGATTGTGGATAGATCTACACTAGCATTTGAAACCTATCCTTGGAAATCTTCAAGACTATAACATTGGATTGCATATTACATACATGGAATTGAATGAATCTAGTCTAGATGTACAAAGGAACTAACATGGAAGTAAATCAAGAGTAAGAATCCCTTGCTTAGTCCTTATGCCCAAGGAAATTGTCCAAGTAAAACGAACTTAATGGCACATTCACGATGACAACTGGTCCACCTCCTCACCAAACTTACAAGATTCACCTTATCGCCACACTTACAATGTCAACCTCTTCCTCCTGTTTTGTGAAACTGAAATTATTTTGACTTAGTGTCCAAATCTCGATTGTATGAGTCTGGCACCTTGTTATTCAACCTAAGACTTAATCTTTCAATCAAGTAATCCAGAAAAAGTAAAGCTTTTGATGTGGCACAAACCTGTCCCCAACTCCTAATTTTTTGGTCAAAGAAAGTCAAATCCATTGTTAACAACAAAATTTCAAGTGCTTTCATAAGAAAAATTAAAAAAAAAAGCATATATAGTTCCACTATTTGTTGGGATGTTTTATAATCTATTAGTGATATAAATGGGTTCACGATGAACACAACAAAGATGAGATAATCATTCATAAAGCACAAATTCGCATGGATGCAATCTCTTACTGCAGAATGCAGCTATTTGAAGGATAGGAATAACAAAAAGTCCAATAGAAAAAAAGCAATTCGAGAACTTCAAAAACAGAACGGATATAAACTCCATGAGCAATGCTACCCATTCTAAAGAAAATCTCAACTTTTCACCAGAAAATGTCCAAGTAAATCAAAAAACTGAAATACAAAAGAATGTTTTTACAAGACTAAATATTCCAATTTCTTCTGAAATGAAAACAATAGCCAAGTACAGGTTAAAAATATGTCACGAACAAGAGACTAGTACCATGTCTGCAAGCAAAAGGCAAAGTAATGTTCTGCGACTCCGCCGTGTGTAGAATGTATTGGTCCTACAACAAAAAAAGAAAACACAGGAAATTCAACTATCAAAAATTTATAGCAATTCTCTAAAGAAGTAAAAAAGAATTTAGAAGACATGGGGAGGGAGGTGACATCGAGTCTCTATAATCTACAAAATTAATTACTCACCTCGGGAACTAGGAATTGGTGGATGACACCGCGTTGCCGGTCGTGGACGGTGACCCTGTGCACAGAAGCAGCGCCTGCAATAGGTGACATCGACGAAGCCTCGGAGCTTACCACAAGGGACTTGAGCTCCGCTTTCGCAGGAAATCTGTGCCCCCTCCTACTTCCGGAGGAGGAAAAGCAAATGGAGTAGTGAGCAAAGCTATTTGAGATGCGGAAATCCGTGGAAACTAGCATCGACACTCGCTTGTCCTCAAAGCTCCGTCGGAAAAGGCGGGCGGAGAGGAACGCGGGGAAAGATGAGGCTAGTGGCTGTCCCACTGTTATCCAAACCAGGAATTCAAGCCTCGATGTACCTTTTAAAAATGAAGAAATTTGTCGCAAAGCTATGTTGGTTCTTAATATGCATATTATTGATGTTATACTTACGAAACTCATATTTATTACAAGATCTATAAATTATGAAATTTAATTGAATGGATGAAAATCACGTTGATAATATCTACAAAAATACTATTTTCAATGTCTTAGCAAATGCACAAATATTAAGCGGCATGTTATATTTGAAACACTTGTTAAAAACATATGTTATAGAGGAGATTGGTGTTAACTAGTATTTGATGAAAAATTTTTTGAATTTCAAAATTTCAAAAAGTAAGAAAGTGTCTATGCAAATTCATGAATATCATATTATAGATGATAAATTTTATGATTTAGAATGATTTTTATTTGAATCTTTTTATTTCTATTATATTGATTAAAAAGTTATTTGATTTATGAAAATACTTTATAAATAATATCAAACACAACAAAAAAACATAATTTTAGAGGAATAATGTGATTATATATTTTTGGAAATAAGAAACTAATTAGGCAAAGGATAACACTAAAATAACAAAAGATATTATATATAAAACTAATTTTATTATATTATAAATTTAGAATTTTAAGAATATCCTATTAATAGCAAATGCTAAGAATAATACAATAATCTTAAAATAAATAATATAGTATCTAGATACCCCAAAGACAAGAATAAAGACTATTATTTTGTTTGTGGTAACTAAAATCATTATACTTATTAGTATAAGCACAAGGGAGAAGATAATTTTGTTAAGCAAAAGTTAGCTAAGAAAATAGTAAGTGTGATAAAATTGGGTCAAAATTCAAAATCATTTGTTAATTCATAAAAAATTAAGCCAAATTGAACTTATATCAAATATTTCAAATCAAATGATGAGATAGAAATCCTAGTTAGAATTTTTAGATTCAGTTTGGGTCCATGATGACTCAAGTAAATTCAAATTAGTAGCAACATATTTATTTCAAGATATGTAGCCAAGTGGATGTGGTTACATATAAAGACATTAATGGATTTAGCTACTTATATTCAAATATTGGTTACTGTTATCAGTATTCTCTTTTTTCCATTTTATTAAGTCATATGACTAAAATTAGACGATATGGATTAACCTCAATAGTCCTATGTTTATAACTTTTGGATTTTAATCAAAGATCTACCCTCAAGTGTTAGCTTAGAGGGACTAGTCTTAAGAGTTTAATATTGAAGGCTAGACTTGAAAACTTTTTGTAGAAAATTGGGTAACTCTCACCATTGTAAATTATATGGCTACATTTTAAATAAATAATTAAGATTTGATAACCAAACATTTTGATTTTTGTTCAATTCTCAAACTTTTTGCATTATTATTTATATTGTAATGTGGAGTTATCTAAAAGCATTCATAGGAATGTTAATTATTAACATACAATTTAAAAGTCAAAAAGTGATAATTTATTTAATATGACATTCAGTTTGTTATCTTCTTTATTAAATTGGTTCAACCATAAGTCAATTGAATGCAATATTGAGTACACTAGATAACATTTTGAGTAAGACAAGATTTTTACAAGAGAAAGTGGAAGAATGTTAAGATCAAAAAGTTCCACAAAAGAAGTAATGGTGGTGGAGAATCCAAAGCTACTTTGTAGGAAAGAGGAAGAGCTCATTGTTGGATGTTCCCATTGTTGATTTTAAATTTCTTGTTGCAATTTTCAAGGAGAGAACTTCTCCCATACCTCCAAATGGCTCTTTGATAGAGACTAAAGTGACTAGAATTATGGAGGAAACTCTCCTAACCTAGCCACCAACATAAATGTTACCAAAGGATCTTATGATTCTCTAGAAAGTTTTAATACATGCATCCTTCCTTTCTTAATGATTTTCTCTTACATTGATGCTAAGAGTGAAGATACTAAAGAAAACATTTTCAATGCTTTGAAGGATCTAATAGAGAAGGGGGAAAGCTACTTTAGATGCTTCCCAAACTGTTGAGCTAGTGGCTACTCTATCACAAATTAAAAAAGATGTTGTGATCAACCTAACTGATAAGTTGCATCCAAAGGAAGAGACGCAAGCTCCTCTCGAGGTTTTAAGATACTGAAGGGAGGAAATAAACTTAATTTAGGATGAAGAGATAACTTCATCTTATACATTTTAGTCCCACCAAAAGTATATTTCATTAAATCTCTAGTTGTCATCTCAATTGATTTAAGGGAAGCACTAAGGCCAAACCTTGAGAAGGTTTGGGAGTTGGCTGAAGGCTTAAAATTTTAACATAGGATGTTTAGTCTTTCATAAACTATTGGATGTGTATTAGTCAAGATAAAAAAAGTTTTGAAAGATTAATGTGATGGAAATTTGACTTTTAAGAATCTTGAAAGAATGTTTAGAGATGAGATTGTTTCTTATTGAGAGGGATTGCTCAACTCAAAGTCAAGGTAAAAATTCCAAAAACTCAATCTAACACCTTCCTTGAAACTTGGTTGGAAGAAAACAACAGGTGAGGAAGGCCATCATGATACTTAAGGAAGATTGTTGAAGAGGTGAGTTATTGGTCCATGACACAGTCGAGAGAGGGAGGATTAATTATTGAATGCTAAATTTTTGTAAAACAAAATAGTGAAAAGTAGATAATAAAATTCAAAGCATAATAAGAATATAGGTGCAATAATAAAAATAAAGAAAAAAACATCTTGATTATTAGAAAGTTCAACTCCTTCTAAATAAGCCTATATCCAACCCTAATCCAACTAGACTTTAGCCTAATTATTTCCTCCATCATTGTAGTTGGTGGAGAAATTAGTTACACTTGAGTATTTTTCTTAAGGCTTAGTATAACGTCTCAAAAGTAGGAGTAGTTATTTAAATGGTTATCTTGATATTTAAAATTTATTAGCTAATTAATTTAATAAAAAAATTAATAATTAAGGTTGATTGAAGCTAGTTTAAGGGAATAAGATAGTTTGATGCAAATCATGACTAGTGATTTCAATGTGATAAACTCAAATACTTTGCTTTATTATTCCAAACTCATTACACTATGCACAAGTCTTATTACATTATATTAGCATGTTATAGTGAGATAATTTGCAAGATTTAGAAATAAAGGAATTGTAAAGTTATTATAAATTAAATGGTTTTATTAAAAGAATAATTTATGAAAAATAATATTTAATATGGGATACCTCAAAAGGGTATTTAATGTATATAAAAAATTAATTAAAGGGTGTTACTTAGGCTAAATAGACTTATGAGAGTGTATCCTAAATTTAATATTAGATTCCATAAAAATAAAATTTAAATCACATGAAAATTTGATTCAATGGTATTGCTTTATTTGAATGGCTAGAAGAGTGAATTTTATACTTTATTGATTCATCTTAGGTTGGATGAGATCTTTGAGAGTGAATCTTGTAGTATGATGGGCGAAGACAAAGTGATAAAAAGAAAATTATAAAAGCAAAGGTCAAGAAGCCATTTATGATTAAATAAAAAGATAAACAAATCAATAGAATTAAATGAGCAAAGAGATAATAATGTATTATGTTGGCGCATCTAGTGAAAACATTTCATTGTTATATTTGTCTAAATGATCAATTTTATTACTTGAATAAGCTATGATATGTAACTTGACCTAACATACATTAGGACCCCAAAGATGTATTAATTTGCATGCATGTTATATAATTTTTGCTACTAAGTTAATGTTAGTTGGCTCAATCATTTTTTAACATCATAATTATGAGTAAAAAAAATGATGCACTTCATGAAAATATAATAAAATTCTAAGACAAGGTTACTAGTTTAGTGGTTTATCTATCTTTATTTTGACTTAAAAATCATTTATTATGACCACTTTTAGCATTGTAATATGTTGTTGTGATAGTAGAAACAAGAGTCATACAATAATATCTTTATTTTATTTCAATTGTATTTATATGAACATGATCTTTTGAAAAAAGAACATGATAGTTTTTATGTATTCTTTTATATTTCTAAACTTAATCATATGGTTAGAACTTTAAAAAATAATAGTTTCAAAAAGTTGGTGATGTCTTGAGCATTACAATGTGGTATCATAGTAGTTTGAGTTATTGAGCAAAGAATCGTAAGAAAAAAGACAACATAGGATGTGAAACTTAGAAAGAATGAAACTTAAAATACAAAATATGTTCAAAAAAATCTAGGATGATATTCTATTTATGATCAAACTTGGGGTGTGAATATTCAAAAGAACTAGAAAAACCTATGAGATGAGTATAGATAGACATTATAGATGAGAAAACACATATATTGCATATCTAAATATGTTTATATGTTGCTTATTTTATCCTAAGAGGAACAGAGAAAATTTTAGAACTATAGAATTCAAATAGGCTTAATATACAACACATTAAGCACAATGTTCATTCTGTTAGGTATATGAACAATAGACTTTGACCTAAGACAAAAAAAGATGTATGATATGGTATTAATGACATATGATACATTTATTATTGTGTATAATATGCCAGGATGCTCATATAAGACATCAAGTCTAAAGTGAATAAAGATAAAAAACTTAAGAAAAATATATGATACATTAATAAATAATGTAGAATACATTAAGCTCAAAATAAACATTATGTGAGTGATAAAAAGTAGCTCAAAGGAAATGTAAAGTATCTCTAAAAGTAATGTTCAATATGTTAGCTTATGCAAACAATCCAATACTTAGATCATTAAGCTATATGAGAGCTAGAAAAGGAATGTACAATATGTTAAAAAAAGGATTGTATGCTAAGATGTTTTAAGGATCAGACAATCCTTTACATAGAAAAGGCCTAATAGATTAAAGTGAATCGTATGGTACATGTTTTGATAGTAGTACGTTATATGGATCAATAAGAATGTATAATACATTATATAAAAAAGAGAAAAAGGAGAGGTATTATGAAATATATATGATGTTTAGGAATGATGTTTAGGGAGATATTAAGAAAGATAGTATACCATTTCAAGCTAAGGGCTCATACCTTTATAAGGATGACACAACACTCCTAAACCCCACCACTCGATCACGTAATGAGACCCTTAATGATGTTTGCAGTGGAGATCAAAAGAATATGATTGGATTTATGGGCTACGATTCAAGATATCACTATAAAAAGTAATAAAATACAAAACAAAGTAAGGTGAAGAAGAAAATTTTATAAATTGAGAAGGTTTTGGAATAATTCAAAAGAGTGTATGATCAAAGAAATTATTAAGAGAAATGATTTGGTGAATTGGAAGAAATTTAGAAATTTAAAATAAATTTTTAAGTGTATATATGATAAACCAATGCAAGGCACAATGATCAAGACAATCGAGATTCAATAGTCTAAGTGATAATTGAAGACCAATAAATTGAAATGGGTTTGAAATAATTCAAAAATAATTTAACTTTTCAATTTATATGCAAATCATATAAAGTTTGAAAATCAAAATGTGGAATGCATGATAACATGAAGATTGGAATTTAGAAACAAGCACAAATGTGAAGAGGGAGTAATAGCTCAAATAACAAAACAACTTCTGCCATACCTAGTTCTTAGTAATAATTTTTTAATAAATCCTTAGGTACAACAAACTCATATACTAGTCAATAGAACTTAGCTGGTACCCTTTCACTTAGTAGACTTGATATTCAATATGAGAGTTAAGACAATCCAATTTGATCATCAGCTCATGGCACACTACTTACAATGAACCATGACTTTTTACCAATGATTACCTAATTCATCTAAGGATAGTTCACTTTATGCTAGGATAACTTACCATATTATACCTACATGTATATGGTACTAAAGCAACATGCAAATGAAACTATACATATCCATATGTTCAAGTCATCAAAATTTATATTATCCATAAATCTAAGTCCAATGTAAGAAATAATATGAAATACTCATACCAATGTTTAATAATAAAAGTCCAACAATAAAGTGAACTCATAAAGTCTAATATAATCCATGTCTATTAATTACATTATTGAAGTCATAAGATCAATATTATAATCATTAAGCAAAAAATATAAATAACTACATGATTAGTAGATGTCATAGGCTTCACATATGCTCCTATCTCCCTAATCTTACATCTAAAATAAGTAAAAGTGAGCTAAAGCCTAATAAGGATCCTTAATTTATACTATAAAAATAAACATGCAAAGGAAAATGGTGTAGAAAAGAGAGATTGGGTTAATTGAAAACTCAAATTCAAAAGAAAATAAGGTTGATACTATTCATTCTACACAATGGCTAAACAAGCATATTGATTGGGGTTACAGCATAGACAAGTAACATAAATAAGGCACTTTGTGTTCAAAGTTAGCTAGCAATTAATGCAGGTGCAAAGGCTATAGTAGTACTATTACACCTAATAGTAAAAAGTAGATTAATTTACAAAGAAAATGAAACATGATGGAATGAGGCAATTGCTTGGATTGAAGGGATTGGAAAGTATAATAAAGAAAACTTAAATTAAGAGAAAATAGATTTGAAAAAATAAAGAAGAAAATAATAATTTGCTCACCAAATTGAACAAGACAACTTAAATACTCAAATTATCAAATAATGCATTTTCTTTAATCATAACCAATTTACTATTCATCTATTAATAAGAAATTCTTTAAATAGAAGATTATAAATAATTGTTTCATATAAAAACAAATTTCTTATCTAATTCTTAAAAGTTTTCATATCTATATAATTATTTAATATAAAAATATGTTTCACATCTATTTTTTGGATACTTTCATACTCACATAATTCTTTAATAAAAAAATATATTTCTTAACTATTTAGAGACTTTTATACCCATAAAATAAAAGCATACTTCCCACTTATCTTTTAAATATTTTTAATTATATCTTTAAATATTTTGAATACCTTCAATAATGTAATACTAATCATATACTCATGATGATGCATGGATGAATCATGACTTCTCAAGACTAACATTTATATGTTATCCAAGATGTTATGCATGTATTAAATTTATAAAATATTTAATTTGATTGATTCATAAACAAGACCTTATTATAGGTCTATATTATTATTGTTTTATTATTTTTTGCCTTTTTGTTGTATCAATAATGTACTATAATAAATTTGTATAAGCAATATAAATCAATATGAAGATCATAAATACCATGCACCAAATACTAGATTATTAAGTCTAAATTAGACTAATGTATGAAGTAACCAATTTGATTCTTAGCATCCCATTAGAAATCTAGAAATCCCTCAAGATTATGTAACTCATGCCAAGGTTTATCCCTTCTAGATCACACCAAAAGTATAGTCATTCAATCTGGAACTTCTTTCCAAGGTATGCTAATAAATGCTAGCTAAAATCTAATACTCTCCTCTGATTTATGCCATCATCATGAAATCTAACTCTCATTTAAGTAGTGTCATCATCATGAAATCTAATAATCTTATCTGGGTTATGCCATTACTGTCTTGATGGTTTTAATCTTAAGATACACTTCATCATAACTATCCCTACTAAGACTATCTTACTTGTCACATTGCTATTAATTCAACCCACTAATAACCATTATTTAGGTAATTCTAAGGTTTCATCAAAATCTCTTAATTAGTCATTTAGGATTCTTACTATTATTTATAGTATTCTAGGGTTACATCTAAACTCTTAACTTAGTTATTTAGATATTTAGGGCTTTCTCTAAACCCTAACCTAATTATTTAGGATGCCTTAACAAATGTAAAACCTAGATGCTACACAAATGATTAGTAATTGCTTTTAGTCTTATTAAAAAATCTATCCAATATCTCCTTACCTATTTTGTTACACTTGGGCTCTCACTGAAGTCTATATCCTTAGTTTTACCCTTAGACTTCTTTCCAAAATATAATAGCCCAAAAGTTTAGTTCATATGAGTTTTACCAATAACACTTTTATCATCTAACCTAGTTTGAGCCATTGTGCCCATCCAAATGTGTCTTTTGAGCCACCCACATATTCCCTCAGAATACCATTTAAGGTGTTAACTCATGACTTAAGAGACAAACAAGGTTACTCAATGTCTTACCCAATTCAACGAAACCATGGTTAGGATTTAACCATCATTAAAAGAACAAATAATTCTCTTGATTTAGCTTAACACCTTTCTTTAAGGCTTAAGCTAAATCCTCCAACCTTCATCTAAAGCTTTACACTATTGACTTTTTTATTCCTAGGCCTTAACCATAACATGCATGAGACTAATAAATGTTATTAACCTCTATCTAATCCTAAGTCTATGCATTAAGATTTTTTTTAATATAATAAGAGTTATAACCTAATTATAGCTAATATTACCTTAATTTAAGGTTTACTTAAATAATAACCAATTTTCATCAAGCTATCAAGCCTTACACATTCCAAATGTATCATTTCCTAAGATTCACTAAAGAGCTTCCAATAGAAATAATCCTTATTTAAGAATTTACATTAAGGTCTTGATTTTGGTTGTCATTTCTAAACTATACTTATGTAAACCTTGCTTACTTGAAACCATCCCAACTCTTACAATTCTAATCAAATCCTCATCCAACTTAGCCTTTTCCAAGACTTAAAAAAAAACCATACAAGGCTCCTTAAAAACAAAAACAAGGACTAAATCTCACCTTATAAGATACCTAGGTCTACCTAATGTTAAAGTTGAGCCTCTCATAGCTTAACCAAGCAACATTGCTAGCTACCCAAGAAAAACTGAAGCATGAAAATTCTTGGCCATAAGAAGTCTTTAAGGTTTGGCTAAGTTTCAAGTTTTTATTCTAGAGTTCATAGCTTAGTTTAGGTTATATAGCACAAACGAGTTTGTTATCAACTTTTTAACCATAGGTTCATGTATACAAGCATTGGTTTTCATCTTCATGTCATAGTTCAATTTAAAATTCAAAGTTATCATTTATATGCTGAAATAAGTTTTAATAAGCATGATATCCAACAAAATTGGAAAGAAATCATACAAGCTTTATGTAATTTTCAAATCAATGATTTTTCCTTAAAGAATGAGGTTATAAATATAATAACTTCCTTATAAGCTTGAATTTTATTTAGAAATTTAATGCTAATTAACCTAATCAAACAACATCATGATCAGCATAAATTTAAAAGCATTACAATCTTGAAAAAGGAAAACCATTCTAACATAATTTATCCTCCATTCATGGTTTTACATGGAATTTAAGAATCAATGATAGATCTTAACTATATCCAACAAACATTATTAAAATCCTAACTTAAACATCTCACTTAAGAGGAAATATTAAACACTCAAGGATCAATGCAAAACATCATGAAGGAATAAAGCAAAAAAATAACTTAATCATGCTATTTAATAATTATTCCATTTAATTTTAATTAAGTCTTTTAATTCATGATGTTAATGAGTTCTATTAGAAGAAGGAATGATTATCATAGCATAAACATATTCTGTAACAATCACATGCATTTATTAGTGATATAGATGATTACATTATTCTAAGTTTAACTGTATCAATTTGTATAATCTTGAGGATAATCCTACCTCAAAGTTATTGTATCCTTGATCCTTGTATCACCCATTTGATGAAAATAAAATTATGATGTCGATGTTACTAATACTTTTTCTTGACTAATATTTAGATCACACATCTCAAGATCAAAAAGAGACAAATCAATTGGAGAGCCTTATCAAGTATTTCTTGAAGCATTCCACAAGTGAATACATGTCAAAAAGTATTAGTGACTTTACTCAAGTTGTCTCAACTTATAAATCATGGAACTATTTATTTTAGCTCTTGGTGGAATGGTTACCTATTAAGAGATTATCGTCTACATAATTCTTTTGAGTTAGAACTTGTAAATTTATCACTTAAAAATTATATGACACAAAGTTCCATTTATATTTCTCATGTATATTAAAGACATGTGACCTTAAGGTATCTATTCTATACTTGTCTATCTGCTTCATAACTATCTTAATGATCTTTAGGAATAATGTTTTGCATGTGCTCATCTTTCAATGATTTCTATGGTTTTAAAATATGGATCTTAATTTGATCAATTACATATATATATTATCTTTAAAATATTTCATATTTATAGGTTGCATCTTTCATCATTACTAAATTAAGTTAAAATTAAAGAAAATTGAGAGTAAGTGAAATTTGTATAAATTGCATAATATGTACTAATTAAACATGTAAACTGTACATATCGTACCATATGATTAGTTAATTCTTTACATCAAATAATGCATTAGTTGGGTGCAATCCTAAGTGATTTTCTTAAGGTTTTGACTATTCATATGAGTTCAATATATATATATATATCATACAAGTATGCTAAGTGCTTACCTAAGAAGTGTATTTTTTCAGTTTAGGTGTTCTCAATTTTCATACAGTACAATGCCATATTTTGTAATGGTATTATGTACTCATTAGGAGGATTAAACAAGGGATCAAACTAAGTGAAATTACATGTGTGAACTAAATTGTAGTTTCATATAAGTATAATACAAAATTCATATTTGTATAATAAGTAGGCTATGTATCAAAAGTTTAGGACATATACTATAATTGAGTTTATCTATCATACTATGCTAATCCTTTTGTCATCTATGCATGATCTTAGTTAAATTAAGAGTTCTATAGGTCATACTTGTATGGTATCACTATTGTACAAGTACTCTAAGTTGAGAGCTATCTTTGAGTTAGTACATTATGATATTACCATTTATACTTGCATGCTTGATGGTATTTGAAGTTGTATTAATGTATTTGTGTAATGTATATGTTATACTATTATAATTCAATTATGTGTGAATAACATAACAAATTTTTGCATTGGCATATGATTATATTATTACATGTATGAGTATGTTTAGTCTAATAATTCATATTTGCTTTTGACCTGTATAGTATATATTTACCCAACTAAGAGTTTGATTTAAGACTTAGCTATTTTTTAATTGACTTATGTTGTATAAATATAAATTTCTTATTGTACATTTGCATGGAATTTAAGAATCAATGCTAGATTTCAACTATATCAAACAAACATTATCAAAACCCTAACTTCAATATCTCATTTAAGAGGAAATATTGAATACTCAACGATCAATACAAAAATTCATGAAGGAATTAATCAAGAAATGACTTAATTATGCTCTTTAGTAATTCCATTTATTTTTTATTGTCTTTTATTTCATCTTATTAAAGAGTTCCATTAGAAGCAAGAATATCTATCATAGCATAAGCATGTTTCATAATCACAAGCATTTATCAGAACTATAGTTGATTATAGTATCCTAGATTTATCTATATTTATTTGTATGATCTTAAGGCTCATCTAACATAAGAATCCAAACTTCAACATGTCATAGTATACAATCACCATCATACATCATTTTCTCGAGAACTTAGAATCTAAACTATAGATTGTTGTTTTATTCATACTTTACAATATCTTCATTATATCTATATGAGTCATTTTCTCTAATAACATGAATTAGTTAGATTGAGGTGATAGCTTATATGATGGTATTAAGTGTTGCATTATATTTGTATGATTTATTGGATCACATAATATTAGTTCAAATCCTCTATAAAAGATAGTTTGATCTTTTTAGAAATAAGGGATTTAGTCATTATACTTACCTTTTTGTATGCATTAGGTTGTTAGATAATATAAATTGGGTTGGTTTTGACTGAGAATAAATTGATTATCAAATCACAAAATCATTTATAAGGGAACAAAAAGTCTACAACCACAAGTTGTACCTTTTATAATGAGGAGTCTTGTGTTCCTACTCCTATTGTTGTTGTATTTGGAATCAAATTTTCATCATTATTCCTTCTGGTGTATTAAAGTTGTACATTTCAATTAGTAACATACTTCTATTGCATTTGATTTTGTGTCATATAATCTTATCAAGTGAATGGTATAACATTTTGTATCTATTGGTGTTATAACATTTTTGTAAGCTTTTTTGTACTTGTTTAAGTAATGTTAGCCTTACTTGTTGCAATGAAATGGAATGACTTTGTAAAGGTGTACCCCCCCTACTTGGTTGTAGTGAAATGAAGTATTATACATGTTTATCTCTATCTACTATGACAAAGAGAGTGGTTTGTCAATGAAAGCTTTTTAAGTTAACTAGAGGTGGATGTTGGCAAAGGGCTTGTCAACCCATCTAAAAATCTTATCTTTTTTTACTTATTGTTTCATGACAAACATATTGTAGCAAAATGCTTAACAAACCTAAAGTGTTTTCTATTAGTAAGTCCTAATAATAAGTTTATCTTATAAAAAAATTACTTTAAACAAACTATTTTGTTACAACAAAAGTATTATTTATTATCTATATTTGTATCTTTAAAACTATACAACTCAACCCCGTATTATACTTGATCATAACCTCTAATTACAACAAAAGCCACATTAAGGAGTTCTCCAATGGATTTCTTCTTCCTCCAAGTCTTAAGATCACCTTTTTCTCATTTTGCTCATGGACAAATCTTCTTCTCCTCCCCTTTATCTTGAGAAAGCTTCCTTCTTACAACTTATAATGAAATAAAATTAGCAACAGAAGAAAAGAATTTAATGACACAAAATCAAACTTTATACAAATAAAATTCTTATACTTGATGAAATGATTAATAATAAAAAAATGTTTAATTGAATTAATTAGGAATAAAAAAAATTAAGAGCTAAACTAACTTAAGAAGATAGGAGAAATTAGAGCTTGATAACTAAAGAACATGTATATAATTGATGATGAGCACTGGCTACTTACAGCTGGAATAACTTGGAATTTTTTTCCAATTTTATCAAAATTTCATTAAAAATTAATCAATCAATTATTTTAAAAAATCTTTTATTTATAGATATTTTTTAATAGCTAAAAATAATTACAAAAAGACAAATTAACTATTATTGTTTATTTTAATTAAAAGGAGGTGATTGGTAAAAGTTTTTAACTAAAAGCTTAGGTATTATTTAAATAAAATTTAACAACTCAAATAACGGCTAAAATAGTCATTGCGTAGGGGTCGCACTATCAAAAGGGTTATAGACCATTTAATCGTAAAGCTAAGTGATTGGATGACTAGCATTAAATTGGAGTGGTTAGATATTATGATTTGATTTGCACCATTAGATATCAATCGTGATTTGAAGACTGGATTTAAATCTTATGCACAGATTAATTTTGGATCATGATATCGTGAAAATATATGATCGAATGACTGATAGAATTAACACTTAAACAATGAATGAGGAGACAATCGTGCGATTGCATCTTTGCATGATTTAACAACTCACACCACTCACACAATTTTAAAATGAGTCACACAAAGAGTATATTGCAATTAATTCCACATCGCATTATGGTGCATAATATATTGGTGTATAAGCATTTGTTTGCGCTTTTAAGATAGCTTTAAGATCGGGGCAAGCTATCCCTTGCTGCACTCAAGAGTTTATTACCCATGTTGCTAGTAAATGTTAATTGAATAGTAGATTTGAGAGTTATGCCCTAATTTGATGAAATTACAAATAGGTGTGGGAGTTATGTCCCTACCCTATTATTATAGCAAAACAGATTCATGAAAACCAAACGTTTTTTTTAAGATGAATAATTTAACTAAAACTTAATTTTTGTATCTTACTAGAATGATTTCAATCAAACTTAACTTCTACTCAAAATAAAAGTAAAATAATTAAAATTAAACTTAAAATGAATCAAGAGTTATGTCTCAACCTGATTACTATAACAAAATAGATTTAAGAGTAATATGCTAACCCAAGGCTCATGACTTAGATAAAAAAGATAGTTGAACTAAGTGGATTATTTTTTTTATATTTTAATTTTAATTCATATTAGCAATATTATTATTATTTACTAATAAATCATTATTATTGTAATATATTTTTTTTGTAAAAGTTATTAAAATAATATTTCTAATGATATGATAAACAAATGATTCTTAAGGTAATTAAGGTAAGATTAATCAACATTTTAAAAAGCAATATTTTTAAGAAAACTTCTTTAAATGAAATTTAATTATCTTGCTATAATGATTTTAATCAAACTTAACATACTAATCAAAATAAAAGTAAAATACCTAAAATTAAATTCAAAATGAGACTCTTAATGACCTGCCACTCTAGCCAAGAAGATTTTTTATAGAATCTAATATTTGTTTCTCTTCTTCTTTAAGTTTTTTTTATAAATATAAGAATCTGCAATCTAAAATCTAAAAATTTACTAAAACATGTTTCTTAAAAATACTTAAGATTTGTTATTATTAAATAAAACACCATGGAGAGAGGTCAATAATAAAACAATATGATATTTTTGTCACCATGAGCACATAATCTCGAACATAAGAATAATTTATGATATTAAATGTATGTTGATAATGACATACTATGATGATCAACTCATGATTTTAAATTCAAATAGCTTATTAAATTTTTGTGGTTAGAAGTGTAGCTATGCTAAGATGACAAAATAGATAAACAATATGGGAAAGACCTCAAAACACCTTAATAAACATAATAAAGTTAGTATATTATTTTTTTATTTTTATGTAAAAAAATTTGAAAGATAAATTTTGAGTTTCTATTGTAACCAAGCATATTAAATGATCCATCAATGAGATATTCTCGTTCTGAGCCATTGTCAATAAACTTCTTGTTAAAGTAACAACAATGGAAGTGAAAATATGATAATGATGAGGAGCAAAGGAAGAAAGAGAAGAAGAACAAGATTTTTGTCATAAGGAGATTGAGTTTTTCGAGAAACTTCTCTTCACAGGGTTCTATATTCATCAAGTTTTAACTCTCAAAACTTTGAATTCTAAAGTTTTAACTTGTTTCATATATCCCTTCCAACTCCTTTATATAGAACTTTAGATATAATATTTAATTATAAAATAATATATGAGTTTGATCTAAAATATTAAAATTTCCCAAATTCTGCATGACCTCGCACCTATCTACATGTACACGCCCATGCCACCTCTAATATATGATCATGTTAAGGGGACCATTTATACACAAATAGTCCTTTGCATATGAGCTAATCTCTATAGCATCGTAAGTGAAACTTATCACAATAGCATGAAATATATGCATAGTACGTCACTGATAAGGTGGACATGCACTCACTTTAGGGGATCACGAGTGTAGGATTCCAACATGCTGCACTCTTCTAAGTGCTTAGTTGCACCTCTGAGCATAGCCCAATATGCGGCTTCTACTACTTTGTGCTATGTTAACATTTTTCATTGTTTCATTTTCTCGATTTCTTTTCATGAATTTGGATTCAGTGGACTTGGAATTGATCTCCTAATCATAAACCTTTTTTTAGATTTGAGTCTCATAGAATCTTCTTTTATGAACAAATTCTCTAACATATCTTATTTAGTTTTCTTTTTGAGAGTTTGAGATTTCTATTGATTCTATCAAGTAGGTTTTTTTTAATTTTGCACATATCTTATGCAAATGTTTACTAGTCTCTTCATTTAGTTAGCACCAACAAAACCTTTTATTAATGCTTCTTTGTCACGAGTTAAAAGGAAGTGTTGTCTATCATTCATGAATCGACATCGTTGTGTTCATTGATAGTGGATATCTTGATCTCATAAGTATAGATTTTTTAATATGATTTAGTGAGTATTTAAAGATATCATTTCCTAAAAAATCTCATCAATGTAGTCTTTAGTAATTAAACATTTTATTTTGTATTATTTTTGAACTATTGCCTCTGAGTCTTTATGAATCCATCTTAGGAAATAGAGTCTTAGTTATAGTGTAATCTCTAACATTAAGCTTTTTAATATGAAGTTCTTTCCACTTTTAATGTTGATGATAATATTGATAAGCTCTTTCTTCACTTGTATTCTAATGATAAAAGGTTTTTCTTTTTGTTTTATTTTTTGAGATATATCCTTTGGACTCGTCATAAGTGATAAGCTTTCATCAACTTATAAAAAAGTATGAAGTATCATTTTAATACCATATCTAATAAGTATTTTTTATTCTTGAACCTTTTTAAAAATAATTTTGGATGTAATTTTAAATATTTTTATTATGTGTTATGTTTTCTTATAGTGATCATAATACTTTTAGGTTCTACTAATAGAAAGAATATTATTAACTATGACTGTAGTATATTATGTTAGAGAATGCTCTTCATTTTGTTATCAATATCAAGACTTATACATAGACCTTTTGGTATATTGTCATTTTGATTTTATCATTTTCCATCATTTTTTTCAATAATCATCACAAATGTATTAGGTTTCTTTAAATATTAAATAAGAAAAAGGGATAGTTCTACAACAATATGATAGTACAACATCACGATGTACTTTGACAGTGTATGTATCTCTTCAATAGCTATTTACAAACTTATGACTTATAGTCAAAATTTTATAGTATATTCCTACTCCATTTATCCTTGGTGGTGTAGTAGACTATGTCTTTTTTTATCTTTCTTCTATGTAATTTATGGAATAAAATTCCTCTCAGAATAATTACTTAAAAAATTGGCTCTATACACCTTTTATAATTATGTCCTTTCTTATGTGAGCATTCCACCAGGAAAATGCATGACTCGTTATTTTCAATTAAGCATATGTCACTTTATCAGTTGATGAATAATTATGTGGAGAAAAATATCTCTAATTATTTTAATTAGATGTTTAATTTCTCTACATCTATTGTATCATCATAATTTGATAAATCAAGTATAACAACTACTTTAAAAGAATATTATTGATTCTCATGCATCAAAGAGATGAGATTTATGTCATCCTTACCTTTCACTTTAATTATTTTTGGAGCATCACTTAATATAAAATTATTTTTATTAAAAGTATTTTCTTTTGACAGATTATGCTTTGGATCCATTGTAGGAAGGGATTAGAATCTTAGCACCATTTTTTAACACTTATATTTGTTGGATTAATATAGCTACCTCTATCTTGAGGTTATATAGTGAAATAGTTGGTGTAGTCACCTGGACTAAATTCTCTTCAATCTTTTTATTTCCTTTTGCTGCTTTTCCTTTATTTATCTTCTTTGCACATGCCATTAGCAATGTACTCTTATACAAAAAATAATATGATTTATCTATGAGGTGTTCTTACCCCGAGCTCTCATTAGTAGTTTTTTAAGAGTAGTGATGGTAGAAGTGGAAGCGTGTTAATGGAGAGGAGTAAAGGAATGAGTAGAAGAAGGTTTTTGTCACAAGGAGATTGAATTCACCAAGAAGATTTTTTTCAAAGAGTTTTAAACTCACGAAGTTCTGATCCTTAGAATTCTAAATTCCAAAATTTTGACTTGTTTCATAATGTTTTCCCCCTTTTATATAAAAGTTTGGATGTAATATTGAATTATAAAACAAAAAATATGATTTTGACCTAAAATTTAAAAATTCCCCAAAGTTTGCAAGACCCCACATATGTTTGCTTCCATGCACTCATGCCCTTGCCTACATATGGCCTCACCAAAGGGGATTATTTAAGCATATGGGTACTATTCTGATGCACAGATAATTCTCCATGTATGTCTTGATCGCTATAGCACTATAGATCATCAATAGGGTGCACGTGCAGTGCATGTGCACCTACCCGTAGGATCACATGCACTAGTGCCTTTGGCTTTATGCATTCAAGCCTCTTGTGATGCTCTACTAGTGTACTGTCACACGAGCTTTGGTGCGCCTGTAGCAAGCCTCCACTAACAGCTCAGTGCTTGCATAGCACACAGCTCCTACAACTTCACGTTAAGTCGATGTTTTTTGTCGTTTTAACTCTTCCTTTGATTTTATTTTCATAGTTGTGAAGTCAATGAGTTTAGAATTAATCTCTTAATTATTGGGTTATGACAATAAAACTATAATTGACCAACATTGGTATAATATGATTAATGAGATTTGTGTCATCCAAGTTAAGAAGGGCCTTCTAGTTACTTGCCATTTAATATGATATGATTGATGATATTTATAACAACCAGACAGAAAAGATACTTCTAATCGTGCATTATAGAAACTTGTCACAGTTAGGCAGGATGAACTACTCTAGTTGATCATTATTAAGAATGAATCTTGGTTAAGAAGAGATTAAGCTCATGCATTTAAACAATTTACAACACAAAAATTACTACATATATTGACAGTTGCATATAAGATTAAAAACATGATGATAAAATCAAAATTTTCACAATAATTATGTCTTAAGATTGGCTTTTGTTAAGAGGAAATTGCACCCAACTAAGCAAGATCCCATGAAAAGTTAGAATAAATGACACATTTCTTCTTTATAGCATGACACCTTTTATTGTGATATTTAAGATGATTGTTTTTATTTATTATTAATTCATATTAAGCATGATATGATGATGTTTTACACTTCTTTAGCTCTCTCATATATTATATTGACATAAACAACTTGTGGTATTTTGAAAATGTTCAACTTGTCCACACATTATGCTCACCTAAATGACTTGATGGTATCTTACATATATTTAATTTTTTTGTGCATTACATTGACATGAATAACTAATGATGTCTTAAATATGAATAAATTTGTATTGATAAGTTCATACTAAGAAAAGACAAACTAAAGCTTAAATAGCATGATGTTTTGCTTAACATTGTTATTATGGACACTATAACACCTATTATTAACATTTTTATGTGCACATTTTGAGGACACCCTCAAACATCAAAGGTATGAATGATGAGTGTGTAAGAATAAAAGAACATTAATGTAGATTTATTATTATAAACTCTAGTTCATTGTCATAATAAAAATTTTATTTAATACTCTTTTATGTTTAGTAATGATAAATGGTTAATAATAAGTAACAATCCCTAATGGAAATAAAATGTGCAAAAAATCAAGTTTGTCACAAGGTGATATCATGGCATAATTCTTGCACCCTACTGTTGGCATTAAAAAATGGTAAGAATTTGTTAACATAGGATTGGGTTCATAATCCATTACACTTAAATACAATTGCATATCTTAATATTACTAGACATATATAACACTTGAATTACACTACAATGGAGAATGACTTACATTTTAGACAATCATGACATCATAGTGAAATTTCTTTTGAAAATTCAAAATGTTCTTCTCAAGCTCCAAGGTGAAACTTATACCTACCCATCTACTTTTAATAGAAGTGAGAACATCAGCAGTGCGTATGCGTATGCATGTGTGTGTTATTGCAGCCCACCCATTCTAATCTAAAGAATTTTTGTTATATATTTTTTTTAAAAGCATTTCAATTTTTATCTCCAAATCTGATTTCATTTCTTTTCATTTCCTTAAATTGTTTCATCAAAATTAGAATAAATCTTTGAAGAAGCATCCATCAAATTCATGTGCAAAAGCATTCCAATTTCAAATATCATTTGCTAAAGTGTTCAATAATAAGTATAATAATATTTGATAATTTTTACATTGATTATTAGAATCATTCTAAATTAGAATGATGTCATTTTATACCCACACCCTTACACTAGAGTCACGCATTGTCTAATGGACTAGATCTCCCATTTCCATATAGTATCACTCTATAGTGAAATTGTCCATTATTTAGTGCTTAGCTCTCCCATTTACATCTGACATCACTTCTCACTATCACACCTAACCCATATTATCTAATTTCAATAATAACTAGGCCTCATAAAAGTGAGGATATTAAACATTCCTTAAGCAAAGTATGATGATGTTGCTTCTAGTTCCAACTTCTTTTCCTTTTTATATATTATCATATAATATCTACAATACTAAAAATTTCAAGTTCAACTTGTACATAAGAAAACTATCAATATTCTATTCATTCAATCCTATCTGTATACACATGTCATGGACTCATACAAAAAGCATACTATTCCCCATTATCATGCTCTCTTACCCTTTTTAATGTGCTAGTGGTATGTCCTAACATACAAATAGAACAAATAAAAAGTATAATACTTAAAAAATAAATCTAAATAAAAATGGAATTTAAATAAAATTTATAGAAATAATAAATATAAAATCAACCGAATAAGATAGTATAATGGTATCAATAGCATGCCTTACTCATATATATCTTGAAATCACTAATATTTTAGTGAATAAATGTAGAGTGGAGGAGCAATTCCCATTTATGATTTCATTTTATACAATAGTGTATTCATATTATATATGTATATATATATATATTAGTAGCATTACTTGTTCACATTTTTCTCTTTTTTTTACATGTCTTTTCACACTTTTATCTTCCTCTTTTTTGAGAACCTTTGCTACCCATAATTTTTTTTTCATTTTCATGTTGGTCTATGTATCATGTAATATCAAATATGTTATGTTAGGGTCATATTTCTTTTTCATATGGCATGGTATATTGTCAGTGTTACATAATACCCTGTATCCTATGATAAAGTTGTTTTTCTTCTTTTTCTTCATCCATTATGAGATAGTATTTTCAAAGGTAAATGTTATTTTCTTATTCTTTTATTTTATCTCATAACATGTATGTAAGTTTATATAACCTAATTTAGTATTTATATTATTCCTTTCTTTAGTCTTTCTTTAATATTTATTTTCATACTTTCATCCTATCTAGTGAAGGAATTTAATGATATATATACATATATTAATTCCTCATATATAAAAAATATCATATTTTATTTTTGTGTTTTGCACCATGCTAATGTATATGTTAATATTTCAATTTTATTTCTATAGAAATTTTTACTAACATTATCAATGTTATATTTATCTACTTGAAAAATCAAGATGGGCTTTATTAAGTCTTTCCTTCTTTTTCGATAGCTACATCACTGTGAGATATAATTTTGATTAGTAGTAAACTATTTTATAATACTTTATGTTCTTATTGCATTCCACATCATTCTCTCTTATTATATCTTTACTATAGTACCATGCGATCCCAATATCATAATATTCGACCAGCCTTCAAAAAGCTTCTTCCAATCATCTGATTATTATCTGAAACCTTCTTTTATAAGTTAATTATACTATTCAATGTTATGACTATATAGCAAGTAAGGTCCAATGATCGTTCCTAAACAATCACACCATACAATTGCATCATTTGACTCCTTTCTCTACTTACACTTGATTTAATTGTATTATGAAATATAACATATTCATACTATATTATGTTCTCAAAAAATCTTAATCTTGCCTTGTTAAATTGATCATACTATATGAAAGAATATAATCTATATCATACGATTCTTTTAAGAAAACATATTTTCTATCTTTATTAGCTAATCATATTGTTTGTTCAATATCTCATGATGTACAATAGCCTCTAAAATAATGACCATTTCTTTTCCTAATCCCACCCCCAAACTCTTAAATAATGACTTTTCCTTTCATAAAAATTCTTTGTAGGAAGCACAACCAATAAATTAAAACTAATTTATATGAAAACTAACTTCATATTCTTATTATTTATCAACACAAGATAGGTGATTAAAATGAAGGAATTTGATTGAAATCTCAAGATCTTGCCTAAGCTATCCTTTAATTTCCACAACAATTCTTAGCATTCTTGTCCCTTAAATACTCTCTTCATTCTCAAAGGAACAAGGGTCCCATTATTCTTGTTGCTGAGTCTTCCATAGTGCTATATTTGTTTTCTCCTCAATTTATCATTAATTCAACTTCTTGTGATTTCTACTTGAATCCCTCTTAAACTTCCTTGCTATTTCCCAAGATTAGCTACAATTATATTGTCTATAAGATGCTTTTGGGATAAGCCTCAACTAATTTTCTTTAAGATATATATATATATAGATAATCCAATTTTTTTCCTTAAATTCAAATTTCAAATATTTTAAACCAACTACCCTGATAAGTTTCGTATAATAAGCTCTTTCTAATGATATACTTGCTTTGACCTTCATTACAACTTTATAAAATTTTATATTTTTTAAGATGATACCAAAATAATATCAAAATAGTTTATCCTTGAGACATAGGCATAGCTTGATGATTAAAAGGCCATTAGATTCTCAATCTAATAATTATAGTATTACAAAATAATCATATTCTAAGGATTTTACATCATTTCCCTATTTTAAAATTTTATTTCAAAATTTGAAAAAGGTCAAGGAATTACACTTTCAACACAAATTCTACTTGCCAAGTGCCCTCTTTTTGAATTTAATTCATCCGCAAAACCTTAACCATTAGAATTACTTTATTTCAAAGAACCTTTTCTTTGTGATCTAGGACTTGCGTTGGCGCTTCAACATATAACATGCTTGATTACAAAACAAATATTTTAAGAATCATATTTAATGATGTGAGAAGAATAAAAACTATACTACTTTAAGGGAGAGATGTGAAACTCGTCATGAACTCTAATCATATGCTGAGGTAATGCTAATATATACGCAACTTAGCCTTTTCTTTCTAGTATCTTAAATGGATCAATGTATTTTGGTCTCAATTTTCATACTTTTCAAAATATAAAAATTCCTCTTAATGGGATTACTATCATAAAATCATGGTCATTATCTTCAAATTTTTCATTTTTATGTTTGGTGTCAAAATATTTGCTTTGCGCATCTTTAAGTAATTTAAATTCTTGTTCTAATCAGTTTTACCTTTTTAATGGCTTCATCTATAGAATTAGGCCCAAGAAAGTATCTCTCTTTCCTATTAATCAAACAAAAAGATAAGTGTCATTTTCTTTTATACAAAGCTTTATAAGATGACATGCTAATACTTGATTAAAAATTGTTACTATAGGAAAATCCAATTAGGGATAAGTCACTTTCCCAGTTACCCCTAAAGTCTAGAATGCACAAGCATAATAAATCCTCTTGAGTTTTTATAATTGTTTCTATTTGATAATCTATTTGGGGATGAAATACAAAATTAAAATTTGATTTATGTGCCAAAAGCTTAGTATGCCTTTTTTTTAAAAAATAAGACGTAAACCTTAGACCCCTTTAGGAGATAACCACTTTTAGTACACCATAGAGTGCACAATCTAATTAACTTACGATGTAGCCAATGTTTTTACCAAAGAAGCTATTTTATAGTTAAAAAATTCAATAACAATGCTTTCTCATTTCCACCTGAGGATGGCCAAAGGTTACAAAATTCTATTTGTCTTTTGTTTCTCCCTTTTTACTTGTTACCATATTAAACCTTTTTAATCCATTCTTTAACATCTTTCTTCATTCCTATTCGTCAATAATTTTGTTGCAATTCATAATACTTTGTTTCTTTTAGATGGAAGGAGTATTTAGAAATATAAATTTCATGTAATAGTAATTTCTTTAATTAATGATGATTAGGGGTATAATCTATCTTGAAATTGAAGAATTCTATTAGCATCTAAAATAAAATGAAAAGCCCTAAAGTATGGTTCAATAAGATGAATTGTTAGGAATAAAAATTTTAGTTTTTTATAAATAATATTTAAAGATATAATTTAAAAATATTTTTAAAAGCTTGAGAAAATCTTTAAAAATGATTTTATGTAAATCTAATTTCATTTTAAAACATGTTAATTTTTATAAAAATTATATAATAAAAAAATCAACAATAATTAAAATTATGCACTAATGATTTTTTGGTAGATCAACTTAAAATCAAGCTTATGTCCATGACCAACAAAAACTAGGCAAAAACAAACACTCAATACAAGCCTTTCGTCAAACAATGAATATCCTAAACCCCTATAACAAACAAACAAAAGAGACATGCTACTATGACCTTACAATAAAATAAATGGGACAGGTTACAATAGCTTTACCATGAAATGGTAATAAGAGAAATATTTGGTTACATAAAATCAAAATTAATACGAATAAAATCCTATACTTGATGAAATAATTAAAGAGATACAAGTGTCTTAATTAAATGAATTAAGAATAGAGAAAAATAATAATTTAGCTAATTTGAGAAGAAATAGAATTTCAAGAGTTTGAAAACTAATAGACGCAACGATGTGTAGAAGTGATGATGGGAATAGGTTACTAATGACTAAAATGTTTTGGTTTGAATTTTTTTTAAATTGCATAAAAATTCATCATTTTCAATTCACTAAAAAATTCTCATATTTATAAAAAATTCTCAAAGGCTAAAAGTAGTCGCCAAACATACCAAATAGTCATTATTATTTCGTTGGCTTTCACATTTATTAATTAAAAACTATTAATTAAATAAAATATTTTAATGGCTCAAAATAACTACTAAAAAGCCATTGCTAGAGCCATTCAATCAAAACATTGAGGACTATTCAATTGCAAAAAATACTCAATCAGACAAATAAAATTCAATTAGTGTTGTTTAGAAATTAGATTTGATTAGGAACGTTAGATCTCTAAGTAAGTAGAAGGTTGAAAAATGATCTTAGTGTGGATAAAGCATGGATCATGTGATCACGAAATGAAGCTATCAAACAAAGGATATAATTAGTTATTTTAAAAGGCGAAGGAGATCAGGATTGTTTGATTGTAAAATTGCATGATCAGATGATTTTGGTTACTCCCATTACTAAAAAAACATTATTTGAAAAAAAATGGAGTTTTAATCCCACATTACAAAAGCTAATTTAGAAATTATGTTTTTAAAGCTTAACGTGATCACCAAATGCAAAATATTAAAGGTTGGCTACCCCTGGTTTGCTTAGGAAGCCATTACTCATGCGGCCATCAATTCATTGTATTTGATTTATGGGAAAGAAATTGATAACCCAATCCGATAAAGATTAATACAGGTGTGAGAATGATTTACGAATCTGGCTTGTGTACAGTTACTGAACCAATTCAAGTGTAATTTCCTCTATCGAATAGGTTATGTTTTTTTATTATTAAAATTTTAATTAATTAATTAATATTACTATAACATTTTTTTATAATAGGTTAATTAATATTTTCAAAGATATGATCAAGATAAGATAAACAAAAAATATTAAAATCTATAATTTTTTCTAAGAATATTAATTTAATTTAATTTGTCTTATAATAAATATTTTAGTCAAGCTTATCATTCTAATCAAAGTAAAATTAAAATATATAAAATTAAATTCAAAATATATCCCTTGATAATTTTCTACTCCAACCAAGATGAACTTTAAGAGATTTAATATTTGCACAATTTCTTCTTCTAGTTCTCCTCCGAAGATGATCATTAATTATCTAAAATCTAAAAATTTATTAAAATAAATTTATTAAAAATACTTAAGCTTTATTATCATCAAACAAAGCACCATAATTAAGCATCAATAATATAATAGGCCAAACCCTTTTCAACTTTCTGAATAAACTTTCATAATTTTTCATCTTGTACCAATCAAGTCTAATTAATAATTAAGATAATAAAAACCCATTCTAATACATTTCTCTTTTTATCTAACATTTGTTTATTTTAAAAGAAGTTGTCTATTTTTTAATTTAGGCTAAAAACATATTGACAATTACTTTTGCAATATAGTGCATCAATAATGACATTACTCATATCAGGGTGACACAAGATGTCTATATCATAATATTTAATATACTGTAGTAATCGTCTTTGTCATAGATTGAATTCTTTTTTAATAAAAATATATTCAAATGTTGAAGGTCAATATACAGTTCACATTTCACATCATATAATAGTGTCTCTAACTTCTCAAGGCAAAAATTATACTCTTTAGTTCCAAATCATGAATTGGATAGTTTTTTTTTCGTATGACTCTAATTAACAAGATTCATAAATAATTAAATTGTTATTCTATATGAATATATAGCCTAGTCCCTTATATGATATAACACTAAAGATTTTATATCCTTCATTTCTTAATAGTAAATTTATAATTATGGCTATTATTAATTTTTCTTTTAGAGTTTGAAAACTTTATTCGTAAGATAGATTACATTCAAGTCTAACTATTTTTTATATTAGTTTCATTAAAAGACTTACTATTTAAGAAAATCCTTTGATAAATTTTCAAAAGTATCTAACTAACCTTAGAATATTTTGCATGTATGGCATATTGGAGTGTTAGGAACAACTCACAATAGCTAAAATTTTATTAAGATCTATAAAGATCTTTTCTTTACTCATAACATATTTGTAAACAAAAATTTAAGACAACTACATTGTGCATTTAAAAAATTTGGGAAAAGATTGATGTTCTTATAATGTTTGTAGTACAATATACAAATGGTTTGCATACTCTTCTACAAACTTTGAATATACCAAAATATCATCAATGATAAACTAATAATTCATCTAAGTATGCCAAGAACACTTTATTCATAAGATCCAAAAACAAAAGTTACATTGGTTAAGCCAAAAGACAAGAACCAAAAATTCATAATGTCCATACCTTGTGCAAAAAGTAGTCATGACAATATCAAATTCTTAAACCTTCAACTAGTGAGACCCAGATCACAAATCAATTTTGGAGAAGATGTTGAACTATTGGCCTTTACAGCATTTGTTTGATTATAACAAAACCATTATATTATTTATGTTATACCCGGTAAAATATTATAGGTTTAATCTTCAATAATTAAATTATGGCTTGGATGATTTCAAATCGATAGTAGGATGAGCCAGGAGCTCAATTGGAGGCTATTAGAATTTCTGAAAATTTCTGGGGATTTTTCGGAGCATCGAGGAAATTTTTAAGTAATTTTCCCTATTTAATTGGATTTTTGGAAATTCGAAAATCTATTTAAATCGGTTAATTAGATTTTTAAACCGGAATTTGGTTTTTACCGCGTGTGAACCGGACCGGAGCGGTTCAGCGAAGGCGGGGGCGGTTCGCCGAGGTGCGTTTGCGCGTGCGTTCGGATAAGCCGCGGATAAGCGGATCGGACGGACGAGATCAGCGGTGGAGATTAACCGGCTGATCGGGTGTTAAGCGGCGTTTTAGAAGGTCAACCGGCGCTTAATGGGTTCTTAACGGGTTATTACCGGTTTAAGCGGGGTATTTAACCCGAACCGTTTCGGCCCTTAGGGTTTCGAACGGCGGCCGGAGACGAGGTGTTCGCGGCGGACGGCGATATTTTACGGCAGCCTTTCAAGGGGCTTTTTGTACCTGGAGGTTCGCGTGATCGAGGAGAATCGATTGGTACCGGTTTCGTTCGGCGAGGGGCAGCGGTTGGTCGCGTGCGAGCTTCACCGTCGCCACCGTCGTCGGAGAAGAAAAAGGTAGGAAATTCAGTTTAAATTTCGTTAATTAGCGAATTAAAAATATGAATTACTTTGCAATTAACTACCAGAGCATGTGAATTGTGTTTTTTTGAAAGTGATTAATGCAAATTATTGATTTAGCATTTTAGGGTTTTCGGAAAAAAATTATACCCGTCAAATTGGAAATCTTACCGAGCAATTGATGATTCTATTATGGACTTTAATCATGTTAAGATTGTATCAAATGCTGAAAATGGTCTAATTTCATAGATTGTTCGTTTAATTTCATAAATTGTTAAATGAGGATCGGATGAAAACTTCGGCAGGAAATTTGATTGAATCTTAGAAATTAGTGGCATTATTGACAAATTAGGATAGTATGAACATCGGATTTTGCTTCTCCTTGATCTCGGTCGCCGGAATCGACGGGGAAAACGGAATTTCCCGGAGGAATCGTCGGCTAGGGTTTCGCAGGCGCCGGGCGGAGGAAGGAGATGGATTAGATTAATTTCAGCTTAGTTAATTAAATAATTGTAATTAATTAATAATTAATAATAATTAAATACTAAACGTCGGCTGGAAAATTTGATTTAAAGGTTCGGCCGGTGGGTTCGCGGTTCAGCGCGGGTTTTCCGAACCGGCAGCGAAACCCGGTTCAGCGGAACGCGGGCGCGGACGAACGGCGGAGGAAAAACTTAATTCGGAAATTAATCCGAATTTTTCGGAAAATATGTGGAATTTAAATTTTCGGAAATTTATTTTGGAATTTAAATTTTAAATTCGGAAATTTATTCCGAATTTCGGAAAATGGATAAAGGGCAGAAATTGAAGTTGAAATTTAAAATTTCCTGAAACGAGAAAAAGGTGATTTAGGGAAATCACATAGACAAGTTGAAAGTTACTGTTGGAAATTATCCATAAATTCAGTACAGCTGGATCAGTTGGAAGGAAGTGTGACACTTGGGTAAGTGTTACCAGAATAGTCAGAATTTCGATACAGTTTATGTTACTTGGATGGCATTGACATGGATTGAGTCAGTTTACTCAGTGTTGGCATATTTTATGGATTGGCATGCTGGACCGGACTACTATAGACCATATATGATGTTTTAGGGTAGTTGTGGTAGGTAACTGTGCGGTTCAGACTTAGCTTCCACAGTATACATGTGGACTGGTATGCGCCTTGTTGTACCTGGACACATGTTGCCGGATCTTGGAGTTAGAGATTGGCAATGACTGTAGGGGCGTGAGCTTCTATGGAAGTTGTTGGTAGAGGACTCCTTGGGACGGTGGCTGAGTCGATCTCTCCTGGTCCATGTGTGTAGGCCTGCGCGCCTGAGGGTGGCAGGGGTGTCTCGCAGTGGCTAGCCAAGTGTGTAGGCCTGCGCGCCTTAGGGTGGCAGGGGTGTCTCACGTTGGCTAGAGATTTTGTGACTGGATTTGTCTATAGTCTCCAGGAGATTGATTGACGAGAGACGCTGCGGTGTCGGGTGCTTAGGCGCCATGCGTGTTTCGAGATGGGCGTTCCCACTGGCACGCTACCTGGAAGCCCAGAGGAGAGCTACTCTGGTGTGACTGGGGTGACTGTGGTTGGTCGGAGTCTGGGACTGAGAGTGCCTTTCCACCCTACATTGTTATGCTGTATTCCTATACTCTTGCTATTATCCTTCTCTTGCATGTGAGTTTTTACTAGCTGTCTTTTCTACTGGGCGTAGCTCATTCCTTTTTATTCTATATTTTTCTAGTGGATCGACAGACTTGACGCCACCCAGCTTTACGTGGGATCGTGATCAGTAGGCTAGTGGAGGAGATCTGATCTGTGATTATCCGAGACATTCTGGTTAGTTGATTGTTGCTGTTGGATGTATTCAGTGAGACTGTTATTTTTATGTCTTGTATTATGTGAGGGTGATTCTGACTTATGTATCTAGTTGGATGATATTGTATTTGTTGGACTTGGATCTTATTCTTGTGATGTGATGTAGTTTCTATTCACTGTTTTACTTTATTGTCTTGGTGGTATAGTGTGTGGAGTGCCATATTTTATCTGAGGATGTTATGTATTTTATTTTTGATGGTGAGGTCATTACATGACTATGGAACTTAACCGTGGAGGTTCAGACTTCTATTAGACCGGTTCTCCTATCGGTATGGGTTAGGAGTATTGGGTCTAGCAGGAGTAACATTGCGCGAGTCCATCTGTTAATTCAGGAGTCATGAACCTGATTTGACGGTGTACCCGGGAGATGGGATCCACATTGTTAAGGAAAGTAGGTGTGTAATGATGCGTTATATCCTATGTTTTTCGTAGGCTACTCAGGTTGGTATGGGACGATCTGAGCTGTCTATATGTAAAAAAAAAAAAAAAAAGAAATGTATGTGTGCCAAAAATCAGCCTAGGAAAAAAATGGGGTGTAACAATTTATACTAATATTTTTTAAAAAAAATTTTAGAGTATCAATCTCTAAATCAATTAGGATAATCTAGTGGATAATCTAGTTTAGAGCTTAGTCAATTTATTCATTGGAGCAATCCATTAGTGAAGATAAGTTAAGGTGTTTTGTTGGTTTTGCTCAAGCTTGGCTCAAATTATAAATCTTGGATCCATTGGCCCTAACTATTAGTGGAGTGGCTACCTATATTGAACTCATATTACATTACTTGGATTAAAACTTAAACATATCACTTGTTCTTTATATGAAACATAGGATTATATTTAACCATCTCATGCATTGTTCACATGTTTATCTATCCTTGCATGAGTCAAATAGTACACAATTTGTTGAATAACTCTAAGAAAATAATTCTTAAAAAGTAAGAATAATGTTAGGTTTAATGAAAAACTAAATGACCATTGAAATTGTGTAGATACAAGCTGAGTTGTTAATCTACATATATATTATGCAATATGATGTCTCTCAATAGTATCAAATCTATTCATATTTACTTGTTTTATTCAAGTGAATGGTATAGATTCTTGCAATCTTGATTTGCTTAAGTATTAAAATACATTGTATAGCTGTATTATTCTTCTTTGTAAGGTGTACCCTTGCCAATTTTTTATCAAGAGACCAATTATATGCAAAATGAACAAACAATTATGAAAAACATCAAGAGTGGAGATAAAATAAAAAAAATAATCATCATAATATGAAACAGTAGAAGTCGAGCATTGGTTCGTGTGTGGTGGGTCATTGCAAGTATGTCAAAGCTCGTGTTGGTTAGACACGATGCATAAAGGCACATGCATGCAAGTGGGAAAGCACAACGAGCTAAATGCCCATGTGGGACCACACATGTGTGTATACATTGACAACCTAGTGTCGTGTTAGGTCGATCTACCACGTCATTACAGTCAACGAGTGCACCGAAGGACTATCCATGCATAAGAACACTACCTACGCATGTGAACAAGAACTATCTTCTTAGTTGTCATTGGTTAAACCTTTTCATACTAATACAAA
This sequence comes from Vanilla planifolia, assembly GCA_023846275.1. Taxonomy (NCBI): domain Eukaryota; kingdom Viridiplantae; phylum Streptophyta; class Magnoliopsida; order Asparagales; family Orchidaceae; genus Vanilla; species Vanilla planifolia. Next base: position 24,420,959 of record CM043870.1, read on the forward strand.
GTGCATTAAACAAGAAATTCCCTGGAGTATTACAAAAATTATTCTATATACGATTTAGTTACTAGATGGGTACAATCCTTCATTTAGTAGAAAACAAAATAGTACAACTATATCAGAGTTGTATAGTCATTATAGTCATTTTGTATTTTGTTTTAACAACCTGTAACAATTTGTGTTGATAATCATTATAGAGTATCATATGCTTTGTCATACTTGTATGATGCATTTTAAGTAACACAATAGGTCATTGGCACATCATCCCAATCAATCTTTCTTATCTATCACCTTGGTATAATCAAATAGTCATACTTGTATGATATCATTAAAACCTATAAATACTGATTCAATCATTCTAAATATGTAATTCTACTTGTTATAACATCTTTAATAGAACATATCAAATTGAATAGTGTAAACAAAAGTGTAAATGAGTAAGATGATGATGATGGTCTAGTTTGCAAAACATTTACAAGTGAAAGAAAATTCATGGCTACAGGTTGTGTTAAATAATAAAGAGCTCTTTTCCATACTATTATATTTAGAGTTTTACTTATTTTATTCCTTTAGATATAGCATCAAATCTATTCATATTTACTTGTTTTATTCAAATGAAAAATATAAATTCTTGTAAGCTTGATTTTCTTAAGTGCCAAAATACATTATATAGTTATATTATTCTTCTTTGTAAGTTGTACTCTTACCGTCTTTGTGATCAAGATATCAATTCCAAACTCAATAAATCCAAAATAATGAAAAATATCAGGAGAGGAGACAAACGATGAAAATCATCATCATAGCACAAAGCAGCAAGAGTTGAGTGCTGGGTCGTGTGGTGGCTTATTGCATGTATGTCGAATCTTGTGCTAGTTTAGGCACTATGCACAGACAAATAGTCTTGCAAGTGGGAAGGCATGACAAGCTAGATGCCCGCGTGAAACCACTCATGCACTGCATATGCGTATGTGTCGACCATTTAGTGCACATGAGACTGGTTGACTTACCACGTCGTCATAGTCAATGAGTGCATTGAGGGACTATTCGTGCATAAGAACACTACCCGTGCATGTGAACAGTACCCTGACACTAGTGCAAGCATGCGAGAGGTGCGTAGCATGCTTAATTAGGTGCATGTGGAGCAAAATTTACAAAGACTCCTTAAGGAACTACTAAGACTCCCTCTATATTGAAAAATAGAATTTGAATTTTTGCTTATTCCTAAGGTAGAATCAAATATTAAAAACTTTATATAAAATGGCTCTTATCTAACTATAAGAAGTGAATGGCTCTTTCCTTTTTATATTGTGTGGAAATAAGTAACTCATTTCATAACCCTTTTATTTTCATGACATTTTTTATTTCTTTCTTTCTATCATATATCTGCTTATCATTGATATGTATGTCTTATTCTCTTTCTTAAATTCATCTTGGTCTTCGCATGTTAATCTTTTTAATATTCAAAACTAAATGATTTAAAGTATATTATAGAATTAAATAATCATTATTATCATGCAATATCATATCAAATAATGTATCTAAATATTAAATATGATTTTCTAAACCAATAAGCATTAAAGCAAGTCATCATGGATTCAAAATGTTTCTAACCCTACCTACCTTTTTTTCCCAAGAAGTTGCTTATCAAACATTGTTTTCATGAGCTTTTCTTGAAAATTTGTAAAAAAAAATACAATCTTTATTAAAATACTCACAAATGTTAAGATGAAATTTTTTTTATTTCCCAAAATATTTTTCTTAATCTCTCTCCAATTTTCTCTTTGCTATTTTATCATTAACTCAAAATCACTTCCAAACACTCCTAACATCTTCTAATTTAATTTGTTTTGGTATAATTTAATGTGCACCATTTTAAGCTCAATTTGGATTCGTTTAGATTAAACTTGAATAATTAAGGAATATGGTCAATTTTGGGCTTGGCTTGATCTAGGTTCAATATGGCACATAGGTTCATATTATTAAGATACATAAGTACAAGCACGTGAAAACTTGGGTTCATTTTGAAATGAGTTTGGTTGGGTAGAAAGTGTCAATCATGATACCAGTATGTGGGCAAGTACCCAATTTAGTTATAACACAACATGTATTTGTAAGATTTGGATTGGTTTAGTTTGTGGTTGGGTTTAGGTAACATGGTGACTCTAATAATTCATGTGTTGGTTTATGTGACATGGTTTCTCTAGTATGCTATTGTTTGACTCAAGAGACTATAATTAATTATTTGAGTTTAGATTCAATTTAGGTTGGGTAGTTTATGATCAAGTTACTAGTTAGTAGTTAGTTTTGGGTAATGAGTCACTTCTGTTATAATTTGTCTCACAAGACCTTTTTAACCAATTTTTTATAAAAAAATATTAGATGCAATAATCCTTATACTTGTCTTGCATTTGGTTAATCATCTATTCACTCCTAGAGCTTGATATTCAAACCAAAAGTCGTAATCCCAAGATTTGATCACCAAGATTTTGTTGTTTCACCCTTAATGAACCATGCTTCCTTACCAAATGGTCATGCAAATGACTTAGAAATTAGTTCATCATGGGCTAAGATAACTCCCAAATACAATGATGCATACAAGAAACTAATATAGCATACAACATACAAATAATTCACATACACAAATTGTAGTATTAATCATCCAAACCAATAAAGAAATAACATAAATGATAATAAAGTATCCAATAATAAAGTCCATCAAATAAGTCTAATACAACCAGAGCTTAATCAATGAAGTCCAACTATTACATTATTAAATCAAAAGATCAACAAGACACATCCAACAAAACACTATTCATCAAATGCTTTATCACAAATAGAATTGCATTCTCACAAACTGTACAGTCATTAAGTTATCAAGGGTCCTTCCATCTTTCATATGCTAAAATATCTCAAAAGCTTTCAATTCTAAATTATATGATGAGCTAATATCTAAATTATATGAAGAGCTAATATTCTCGATTAGTAACCTGATAAATATAGTTCAACATGCAAGCTATTCTATTTTCAAGTGCAATGAAGTCACATAAAAAAAAATCACTAGATCTGTAATTAGTAAAATATGGGTTCATTCCTTTATTGTATAAAATCAAATACACGATCACTAAAGTTGTAGAATAAACACCTCAATTAGTGGACTTTGTTAAATTAAATATTGATAGTTTTATAACAGGAGACCCAGACCTACTAGATGTAGTGAACTGATTAGAAATCATTTGGATAAAGCTATTGAACCATTCTCAATATACACATGGTATAAAACAAACATGAAGCTAAAGCCAATGTTGTACTATTTGGTTTAAATTGATGCGACAATATAGGATTATGGAATATCATTATAGAATCATACTATAATGGTCTAGGGTAGCACTTTTGATGTATCTAAGTTTGCTAAGTCAAATAAATCAATTATATTTTAAGTTAATTTAATTTTAATACATATTTAAAGAAGGAAATGGTATGGCCAACCAATTAGCTTAATTAGCTAATAGCTATCTTCATTATGTGATATTGGATTTACATCAAATTTCAAAAGTTTGTAAAGCTTTAATTAAGCTTGATGTGAAGATATGCTCGTATATATGCACAAAGATTATAGAGGAAGTCATTCTATTAGTGTCTCCTCAATTAGTCTTCTCATAGTCATTCTATTAGTGTCTCCTCAATTGTAGGTCAATATACTTCTTCCAAATTTCTAATGTCATATAAGACAAGGTGTTTCATCATATAGGTTTGATTGATTAATTATTCCTTTAATCTCCTTCAAGATCTATAATCATTCTTTTAATCAATCTCATGACAACTTTCTACAAGCTTATCGTCTAGTACATCTTTATTTGTCATCCAGTATGGCCTCTCAACCTAGCTTAAGGAAAAACTATTTCAATTGCATCAATCAAGTATGACGAACTTCATTAAACAATACGATATGCTCACTATTTGGTTATGGTTTTTGGGGATTTGTCTGGATACATCAGGCTTTCATCGTGGCCATGTGCAGTACATATACAATCATCTATTATTATGGATTAGACAAATACAATGGCACATATTGGTTACTCCTAAATCATAATGATATGGTATTCATCTTTGTATGGCACGATGCCTTCACATCAATGTTGTCATCATTAAGTACACTACTTGGTGCTAATAAATAAAATATGTTCAACATGCTTCTAATTGGCTTCAATGGCATATAGATACAATAATTCACCTATTCACTAATCAGTGATGAGACACAATTACTCAGTCGTTGCAGTATGGTTCTTTAATTGGCATGCTATAATGTTTTACCAATCTATTTGCAAGTTTTCTGTTACAATGGTTCCCCTCATGAATATGTTATTTCTTCAAATCAATGCTAGTCACTGATCTCCTATGTGCATCTACCATCATAGTACATCAATAATGCGAAACCAATCAAGGATGCTATGGAAAGCATCTAGGCATCACTCTTATAAGATCACAGATAGCATGGGTCATATAAGTATTTTAGCGAGACACTCCAACTTGCTCAAGAATTCATATGCTTACTCTTTTTTGTATAATATGACATTACACCAGTTGTATTCATGTACAATCCTCAATTCAAGCCATATCCTCTAAGTATTACTATACATATAACTATTTAATAAATGTATATGTCATGCTATATACATTAATTAATGCAATACACAAAATGTGAAATAAAAACTACTTGTATAGTAATTAATTTAATTTACCTACTTAGACTCACGTAGAATCTTTTTAATTTTATTATTCTTCTTTTAATTTGTTAATTTCTCAAAAAAAAAAAAACAATTCTCTTTCTAATTTTCCCTTGTCCTTCCTACACAAACAAGTTGCACGAAATACCACAAAAGTTCTCTTTGTTCTATTCAAACAAAAGCTCAAACTCGTATTTGTTCAAAGCAATTAAAGTCCCACATGACAAATTATTATTATTATTTCTAATTTGCTGTTTCTCAGTATTCCTATTGCATAAAACCCATCCAAACCAGCAGAAACTGCTAAACTAAGATTAAAAAGAACTCAAATACCAAGAGCACCTCAAATCAGCAACAACTCTTAGAATAACAACTAAATAGTACCTAGGTTTTTGTTCAAAGAACTGTTTAACTTAACTAATGTTAGATAACAATACAAAGAAACTTGATAGTGAAAAGGCAAAAAAAAATTAATATAAATTTTACCTAATCTCTTCACATTAGCTGCACAAAAAGCTTTCCAAAGTCTTTTCCAAGGATTCCTCAAGAGTTCATACATGCACAAGTTGATTTATTCTTTAGATTTGTTCTGATTTATGTTGCCACAATTACAGCACCTCATCAATCTTCCAATTGCAGTAGCTTAAACTTTCTTCTTTACTCAGATTTTCATATCCACCTGCAAGCCTTTTGATTCTTGGCTTAAAATTTCCAGTTGCAGCCCCAAATTTCTTTCAAACAGCCACAAAAGCCTAATACTTCGCTTCCTCAACAACATGCAAACTTCTTACACCAATAGTAGTTGCCTCCACCCAACAATTCTTCTTACTGGAAGCTTACTCAACTAGTTGCAAGAACAAGCAGCAACCAACTTCAGCAAACAGATTTCTTTCAACTCTAACATGCTCAAACCATACTTTCTAGTTGAAATCTTCCTATCTCACCTTGGAACAACAGCACCTAACTCCTTCCAAGCTTCTTTCAAATGCTTTCAGCCATTTTTCCACTGTATTTTCTTGAGCAGCAGCTTGCTCATCCCTGTTCCACCTAATTTTTCCACTTCATAGCACTTGAAACTTTTGCTGCAACATCTTCCTAAACTTCTTTTCCACTACTTCCAACACTTTTCTTCATTTATCCAAGCAAAGCCTGTAGCAACTCGGCTCTTTTAAACTAATTGTAGCAGAAACTCGGTGCTCTTCTTCACAGAAAGCAGGGATAGTAATTTTAGTACGAATCCTTCACCCTTTCTTAACAATGCAACAGCTCCTTCCAATTTGTTCTTAGGATACCTCTTCATTAATACCCAGCAAACCGACATCCAAAAAAAAAAAAAAAACAAACCACGATTGAAGCAGGAGAGTTAACCTAACAGCAACTCTCCTTCTCTTGCTTCTAGAAATCTCAATAAAAATTCCCCACCACAAGCTTCTGGACGAGAGAGGAAGTTTGTGTTAGGGTTTCGGTTCTAAACCCTAAGTTGAAGACGACGACGGAAAACGAAAGACGGAACGGCAGAAACGGAAAGTGAAAATATAAAATAAAACTACTGTATTCATTGACCATGGACTAATTATATGCTTTAAATAGTACTAAACACGATTAACAAACTTCATTAAAGCGCCACTAATCACGCCAACTCTCAAATCCACTAACCCACGAACGCAGCTGGAAAAGCGCAAAACCGTTCGACAAGGTTGACTGAACCATTTGACTGAACCTCGTTGACTGACACGTGTCAAGTTTGAATCAAATTTCAACAGTTTGGAGTAAAAGAGAAAAAAAGGACTCACTTAAAAAAAAAACAGTTATATAAATTTCTAAATAATATTTTATTTAATCATTTTATTTTCAAATATTCGTAATAAATTTAATTAATTTACAAAAATTATAATATATATATATATACCAATGAATTCTTCTAAATAAATTTTATCCTAAAAAATCTTTATTATTAATTATAGTTTACTTTCTCTAACATATTTTTTAACCATATTAAAATAATATTATTTTATTTTTAAATATAATACTGTAAAAACAATATGGATTGTCATAATCTTATTATTTTACAAAAACTTTATCTTAAAATTTAAATAGTTATATTAGAAGTTAATTGAGTCTTAAAAATTTTATACATATCTTTTTAAAAATGAGATATAAAACTTTTGGGAGTGAAATAAGATTGAAATTATCAAATTAAGGACCTTCTGATGTAATTTTGAATTACAAATCGTCTTGAATGGAATCCTAAACCAAATGGACAAAATGATAACACGGCTATGGCTCAAGGAACTACACATTATCGGTTGGGTAAATAAATCATTGGCGCCGCCGGGCTTGGATCGGTCGGTCTTCGCCGTCAAAAGCAGAGACCCTCAAAGGGGCGGACAGCATAAGTGATGCCGTCTAAGAACTTTAGGAAGCGAACCTATGATCCGGACGATGCCGGCAACGAATCCGGGGATGAAGAGGAGCGGAGGTTTGTGAATCCACGAGGATGAACTCTAGGGTTCTTTTTGTAGTATCTTACTCTTCGTTTAATCAGAGTTGTTATTGTATTTGAATTTTGTGATTTTTTTTAGTCTGAAGATCTCATTTCATTGGTTTATAATCAGATTGGTGTTAGAGGAGGTTAAGTTCCTCCAAAAACAACGGGAGAGGAAGCTCGGCATTCCGGCGCTGCCGACTGTGCAGGTTAGAACTGCTGGCCTTTTGCGCTCTAGTGAAAAGGCCGAAGGAGATGGAGAGAAGGATGAGCTCGTCTTGCAGGACACGTTTGCTCAGGAGACAGCCGTCACCGTGGAGGACCCAAACATGTAATCGCTTCTTTCGTCTTTCTGCATTTTCGTAAGTGAAGCACAATTTAAATTGTGCTGTTGAATGTGAAGGTTGAAGTATGTGGAGCAAGAGCTTGCGAAGAAAAGGGGCAAGAAGGTCGATTGTGGTGAGAAGGAGGATAAGGATCCTATGGACGAACTTTATGCCGTGCCCGAGCATCTAAAGGCAAAAACTTTGATTTGCTTAGTTTTATTGTTCCGTACCCAGTAAGCAATTTATGGTCAAATGAATTGATGCAGCTATTGTATATTTAGGTGAGGAAAAGAAACTCTGAAGAAAGTTCAACACAGTGGACCACTGGAATTGCTGAAGTTCAGCTTCCCATAGAGTAAGTTGTTTGGTTCTCTCTCTTTTTCTTTCCAACTCTTCCCTCTTCATTCCCTTATGGTTCGTGTACCTTTTTCTATGTTTATGTGAATGGAAACTTTATGGCTTTGTTTATGCTAGCATTCTAGCTTTGCTATCTCTCAATCACCAATGCATACACACACATATACATAGGAACACAAACCAACACAGTACATATACACATATACATATTCATAAACATATCATTTCTTTCTTTCTTGTTTAAGCATTCTGATTTCAAAAATAAAACAAAATTCGATTGGATGGTTGAATATGTCCAACAAATAATAACAAGCATAAATGTAAATCATATAAAGAATATATTTGTGTTTATGCATATAATGACATTTATACGTAAATATTTTGCTGTAATGTTTCCACCATTATATTTATTTCATCATAATTTGGCATGACTAATCAAAGTTGATTGTAGAATGAAGTGATTCTAGAATTCAAATTTGATGTAGAGCAAATTGGTGGCAAAACACATCTAAACTTGTGACAAATTTGCCACTATGCCTTTTTGTTAATCTATGTTGGCAAAGGCTTTTGGTAGCTCTGTTTGACCAATTTGGGATAATGGATGTTGAACTCTTTGTTACCAAGGTTTTTTGATTGACAAAACACGATCAAATGGCTGCTTGACTTGATCAAGGTTGAGGGTATGCACAATTTGTTGGCCAACATTAGTCAAGTTTTGCAACAAATTAATAGTCGTGGGAAAATCTATGCCTCAGTATAAAAAAACCAAGTTTTTGGGTGCCATAATTGAGATCATATGAGATGGTTATCATGCCTTTCAAGCTTACTCTTGCTAGAGCTTATTGTCACCATGATTTATTGTCTAGGTTTTCTACATAAAGCTCCATTAGTTTAGACTATGATGCTCCATTCGTGATCTACATGATTAAAGATAGGTTTGTGAATAGGATAATGACTAAGTCATTGTTGGGTAAGAACGTTTTGAGCACCTTTCTTTTGAAAGTAATACATGGGAACTCCTTTGAGAGGACATCATTGTGGTTACAAAAAGAATAATGATGAAAATAATATGCTTAGTGAAATGATTACTTAAGGGGTGAACTTGTTTACTTTGCAAGTTGTTTTTAGTTAAAATGGATTTGTACAATGATGAGATTTGTATTGAAGTACTTTTCATATTTTCTTTGGCTAAGACTTCATAAAAATTGGTTGACAAAATGGCCAAATTGAAGAAGCCTTGTGGGCAAGCTCTTTGAAATGGTGATACGATGAATTAGAATTAGGTTGGTATGACCCTCTTGTTGCTTGTATTAGGCTAACCAACTTGCCACTTGTTTTGGTTGAAATCAGTTCATGTTTGAATTGCTCGATCCAAATTGAATCACCTTCCACATGGATTGGGATAAAATTATATCATGCTTGAATTGTGTGGTTGTCCAAATTGGATTCCTTTTTCTACTCATAGGAGAATATCAGTGCTAGGAGCAACTAATCGTTAACATCGAAATGGTCATGGGAATGATGGTAGCACAACCTATATATGGATAGTTTTCCATTGGAGGTCGAGTTTGTGGCAAGATCAAGGTACTATATTTAGAAGTTGTGATTGAGAATGATATTGAGCTTAAAGGAAATCTTGTCAAGTTTATGTTCACTAACCGTACTATTGAATTTGATGTTATTATGAATCAAGCTTTGAGTGATTTAGCTTTGTGATGGGTTTGGTGATGAGTTTGTCAGGTCAAAATGCCATCATAACAAAGCTTGAGGGTGAGGCCATGGGGGTTCTATTTTGATGCTTTCAATCCCAAACTCATGGACTACATAACTATGCCCATGAATAAGGTCATAGGAAAGATACAGCCACAACTTTAGGCTAGGCTTGGAATGGTGTTAGTTTAAATTAATTGGGTTTATCTTAACACAAACATCACCCACATTGGGTTGATAGGTATGTTTGATGTTTGGTAGCTAATTCGACTATTTAATTATTGAACCCACTTTTTGTTTGGTTGTTTGCAATGGTATCTCAAGTACATGCTTAAGTGCTAGAAGTATGAAAAGCTATGAACTATAATCAAACATGACAACATAAAACTTCCCAATTAAAAAGAAATAAAAAATATCAAGTCAGCTAACAATATTAACATATTATTTGAGACTTTGAGACATTAATATCAACACCAATAAGCAAGTGTTTCTCTAATTTTTCACCCATAAAGGCCAAAATGAACATTAGTAGACACCCATTCTTCTCCCTTTTTCAATTATCAACTAATCAACATTTTTTGTTGATTTAGAAATATTATTTTTAAGAGTTAGGATTTCATACTTGGAATAATATGCTTTGATCTTTTGCTCTTGTTCTTCTCGTGTTGACACTATAAAACAAATCATGCTTGTAGTTCACAACATTATGACATTTGGGCCTCAAAACACACACTCTTGGCTACCTTCCAACAATCCCAATATACCAAGCCATATCTTAAAAAATGATTTTCCTTTAGTTATATAAACATGGAATGTAATAGTAATTATTTAATCAAATGTACTGATATAAACGTAAAAATGTTTGGATTTTACATACTACATGGACATCAACATGGTAAAATAGGGGTAACATAGATGTATGAATAGCAATGGAATGGGTAGCCACACATGAAATGTCATGCATCACCCAACAAAGTAATGCAATAGTTGAACAATTGTTCTCACCTAACATCATTTTGCTAATACATAGATCATCACCTATTTCTACATGTGTTGCACCTCTATAAATGCATGATCATGAGTGTCTAACTCTTGCAAATTAAAGTACATGTTATAAAACTTGGTTATAAATTTTATGGCATTCAATCCATTAACACCATATTGGTTGAACCATATTCAAGAACTACTTTTTATTAGTAAGAATCATTAACCTCTCCTTTAGTATGCTGAACACCATTTTCATGATATTTTCCACATGTGTGTAGCATTGGTTGTACAAATTTAGAGAACTTGTATCTTTGGTGATTTTGGTTCTTGCAGTTGCTTAATTGATACCAACATCCTCAATTTGTCATTCTTAATTGAACACTACAAAGATTTGCATCTACTATAGATCCTTGTCAAATAATAGCATATAATTTTATTAAGGTTTATTGTAGTAACAACATCATATAAATAGCCTTTTCATGCATGTTCTATGTCTTTTGCAATTATTGCAAAAATTTTGATGTTATCAATCGAGCTCTTCTGGCATTGTTGAAGCATATGAATAAATTGTTATGCCCATATTACATGGCACGCAAGGTGTAGTTGACATTGATCAAGCAATGAAATCAACAAATGTTTTATTCCTCTTAAGATTTTCATAGAGCTTTCTAATGCTTTGATTGATGATCTTAGTGATTCTTTCAACTTGCATATTTTTTGGAAACTATTTGCTTGGTCTTTTGCTCTAAAAAATTGCAGGCTATGTCTACATCTATTCTTATATAATGAAAATTTAATATTTTTGAACAATTCATGTTTTTCAACAGAACAATTGTGATGAACCATTGCAATCCTTAACATCCATTCATGTGGGGGGCAGATCTTTTTGATCATCCGCTGGGGAGAATGGGAGAACACAGCCTACAAGGAACTACATGGTGTTGATTAGCTAGGCATATCTAGCAATTGAATTCCCAATTACGAAGGTCAACGCATCATTGAGCTATCTAAAGGAAAAAAGAGTGTAACTATTGAGAAAAAGCATGGCATTTCATAAAATGGAATTGAATTGTACTTTTAATACCCTTAACCTTTTCATATGTGGTCAACATACATAGTCATTGATAATTAAAGATCATGTATTAATAGAATAACTAATTCTTTGAATTTTTTAATATGGAATTTTATTAATTCATATGACCATAATAATTATGAAATGAAGTTCCTTGAAGCTGGAAATAAGTGAGCCATTAAACATTTAAGTAGATGTATTGAGAATGTGCAACTACTGATTAAAGTGCCTTTTGATGTTTATAAAAGAAGACAATTCTTACTAGAAAAGAAGAGAAACCAAAAGATGAAATAACAGGAAAGATTTCGAATTGAGATTTAGTTCATTATTGCTATACTATAATGTAGAACCAAAATAGTGAAGATTTGGGGATACACTACTAATGTGGTTTTTATTTATTCTTTCATGATAAAACCTGTCTTAAATTTTAAAAATAATTTTTTAAAATCTTTTTCTTTTGCTTGAAATAAAAAACTCATAAACAAGTGTAAAATTCTTGTCAATAATTAGAAAACTTACATTCAAGGTATAGTGATAATTAAAGTCAAGTATATGGGTAAATTAACTAAATTGAACAAGCTTATCTCTTTTTTTATTGTTTGATGAATAACTTTTTTTTCAAGTCTTGTTGATACTTTTTATACCTCCGATTAATACCTTTAACTTAAAAAGGTTCTTTTAATGGGTTCTTGCTACTTTATTTCTTTCAAAATTATACTTTCTTTTTCTAATTTAAAGTATGTTTTTTTTCCCAATATGCTTAGATACAAGTTAAGGAATATAGAAGAAACAGAAGCAGCCAAGAAGCTCCTTCAAGAAAAACGGTTTATAGGTAGAGCAAAATCAGAAACAATTATTCCCTCTAGTTATAGTGCAGATTATTTCCACCGTGGTCGAGACTATGCTGAAAAACTTCGAAGGGGTATGTACCCCTTTTTTAGCTATATTTCTTGATGTTTGTTTTTGATAAACTTAATATTTATAGATTATTTTCCAAATGCATGTCTAAATATTGATTTGTAAGTATTTATCTGAGTGGTTATCTAAACTAGTTAATAAGCTCATTGTGGGTCATTCTGAATGTTTTTTTTATGACTTGGATCTATGTCTGGATACAATAAGGGAAATATAATTATAAGTTGTTTTTTCTCAATGCTTGTGATTGTTAGATTTGTTCTTAATTTCATTTAAAGGTTGTGCTTTTGTTTTTAGGGTTTAAGAAAACATCATCTTTCTTCCCCTTATTTTCTTGATGGTGTCTTACAACATGACCATGGTTCATATAATATGAGCCACTCCACAATACGATGGTTTTGAGAGGTTGACCCCTTTCCTTGAAAGGAAATTTGAAGACAAGTACTTTTCAATAATAGGTTTGAGAAGACATGTTTATAGTAAGAAGAAAAGAACTTATAATTAGTTTTATTGGTGGCGTAAATCCCTATTTTGAGACATAAATGGTCAACAAATTTATTGCAATCAAAAGAATTTCTTATCACCCAAGTAGGGCGGCCTATCTGAATCTTTTGAAATCATTTTATTTTATTTGCTAACAATTCGATTAAGATTTTAAACACATCTACTCTTTTCTTATAGTTTCTTGCGTGTTTTTCGTTGTTCTTTCTATTTAATTTAAGAATTCTTATTGTTTTCCTCTTTTTACTGGAGCATTAATTGTTTTTATATTTAACATTTTAAACAATTTAAGTGGACTCATTGTATTTGTGCGATACCGATATTCTCTTTTATGCACTCATTTTTAATCATTTAATTTTGAGTATAACTACTCATATATTTTGACATTTTTATAATTCTTACACATATTCTATTTATATATTTGTATTCTATAGGCCAATATTTTGTATTTTTTAGATGGGTTATATTTTCAGACTGTATCTTATTCTCCAATATAAATAATGTCTTATTTTTAAATAAATTTGCATGAATTATTCAGTAACATGGTACCTCAGCAAGGCATTGCCTTGTTCAAGATCCCCCATTTTTCAGAAGCAAGGTATTGTCTTGTTCAACAATAAGAGGAGGTCTAAGGCAATTGTTATAACCGTTCAAAATCTATGTGTTACAGCCAGCTTCATTGTTATCACTGTCGAAGTGGAGTCTTTTCTTAGTTGAGTTGGCTAAAGTAGTTATAACTGCCTAGTGTAGGTCGATCTAATCCTGAAGTATGCTGCAACTAAGTCATATAAGATGTAAGTGAACAACATGGTTCTAGCCTCTTCCACCTAGGAAAGAACATGGGTCTAGCCTCTTCATGATAGCCACTTTATATGTGATAGCTCTCTACTTGAGACAGTTTTGCCAAATCTTGCTCCTTGAAACACTTGCTCTTGAGGGTGGAGTATATTGTTAATACCTATTGTTATCTTTGTGGATGAAACTACATTACATCAAGGGTTACCTTGGGTGGATGAGGTTGGGTGGTCAGATTTGACATCTTCAATGGTCCCTAAATTCATCTCTTTATATATGTATTGCATGAAAAGTTGATTGCTTTGTAAAAATATTGAAGGGGCATTGAATTATCTAGATAAGGTTATTATGAAAAATTATGTTGGATAATTAGAATGAAATCTGATAAGTGGTTGGAGTCATCATCTTTGTTTTAAATACCTTCAAAATCTTCATGAGTGGGACTCAATGACGCTAGAACAAGCTCTTGATTTTAATTTGGAATTTAGGTTTTTGTTCTCCAAAGAAGAATGATGTGTAATATGATGGCAATGGTGGCATGGAAAGATCCAAAAGCTCTTCATTTGCATCGAGAACTTCAAAAAGATCTTTGTTTTTGTCAACCAAGGATGAATATTATTATAATCAGATGGATGTTAGCAATGCTTGCCTCTAGAGGGTTCTTCATACTTCTATACATGGAACAACCATTAGGTGTGTTGCTTGGGGGGTAACTAAAATAAGTAAACCCTGGAAAGCAATCTATAGCATCACATAAAGTTTGAAAGCTTGGTTTTCCATTCAACTTCTTATTCGAAATTGGTATGCATAATATCAAAGTTAAGAATTTTTGGTTAAATACACATCATATGGATCTTTCATGACAGTATTCTTTGATGATGACATCTTTGTCACTATAAGTGACAAACTAGAGATTATTGAAATAACACATCATCAAAAATTAAAGAATATATATTAAGTATAAGTGACAAACTAGAGATCTTTCTTGCGAAGAATTTTGTGCATCATAAATATATATTAGGGATTGAATTCGCCTGCAATAGAGGATCGTTATTTTCCCAAGGGAAGTATGATGTTAATCTACTTGCAGTAACTGAACTTTTTGGTTGTGAACTTGTTACATCCTTATAGATCATAAAGTCACAGAAAATCAAGGGGAGCCTTTTGAAGATCCCTCTAGGCCCAATATTGTTCTTGTTGTTTGTCATTAAGCATTACATGTTAACTCCCAAAAAAAAAAAAACATTGATATGTTGTCTTATAATTTAAAGAATATTAAGTATGCCCTAAAAAGGGATCTTATTTTAACAATAAACAAAAATCTTGATGTAAAATCTTACTTTAATGTCCAATATGGCTTAGTCAATGATAAAATCTTCTTATGGTTTTTTTTATGTTCATTGGTAAAATTCTAATGACATGGAAAAGAACGAAACAAACTATTATTGTAAGGAGGAATGCAAAAGTTGAATGAAGTGCTTTGGCTAATGCTACTCCTGAAAGATCTTAGATTTCCTAAATTCATCAAGCCTATGACATTATTTGGTCACAATCCTATTTTCCGTGAACACTCCATGCAGGTTTAACTAAACCCTGCTCTGATGCGTCCTAGGTGTAAAAGATCCTGTGGTTATTTGGAATGAGGTACATTGACAATAAAGAATCTGGGATTATTATAATAATGGGCGAAACTCTAACAGAGCTGATCTCCAAGATCAATGGCTTGATCTTAGTTTTACTTGTTATCTCATCCTCGGGCATTCAAGCATTAAACCTTGATATCTTCTTTGTACTTTCCTGTGCTTGAGTGGAATGAATAAGAAAATGTTTACTCTGGACAATAAAACCATCACCAATATATAAATTGTTTGTAATTGCAGTGGCTTACGCCATTAAGCTAGCGTTCTTGAAAAATAGAAGCAAGTGAAGCCAGAATTAACTACTACTTGGTTAGGTTGTGTATTCCCTTGTAATACCTATTTCATGCGGGCAGAGGCCCTTCTATAGTTTTTGCATGACGCTTATAGCATTTGTTTAAACTCGATATTCCTGTTTTCACTTTTAAGACTGGTTTGTTTAATTCTTTTTGAGTGGCTTATTTTTTATTTTTTTCTGATCACAAAAACATATCAAACGTATAAAACAAAATGGTTTTTTTTGTCATTTGTTTTGACAAAAAAAGTTTCAGATAAAAAACCCAACTTCCGAATTAAATATTTGTAAGGAGAGCTTCTAAAAAAAGTGTTTGTTTGCAGAACATCCAGAGTTGTACAAAGACCTTGCTGGTGAGTTAAGTGGCAACGGAACAAAGCCTTCAGAAAATAATAACGCAGATACTGGAGGGAGGAGGCTTGCTGCAACGGATGAGTTCATGCTCGAGCGTTTCCGCAAGCGAGAAAGAAACCGGGTTATGCGCCGATAGTATCAACTTCAGGGCTTGTGTAAGAGACGCAACTATCTTTCTTTTTTTTTTTTTTTTTTTTTTTTTTTTTACCGTAGTAGTTAAGAGGTGGCTATTTTTCTTTTTTTTGGTAAAATACAACTATATATATATATATATTACTTTCATTTGATTGGGTAGCTACTCACCTTTAATTTAACTCTTGTTTTTGTTTTTTTTTTTTTTTTTTTTTTTTTTGGAAAGTGGAAGTTGAAGCAATGAGTATAATTGCTGATCGACAGCCAAGCTTAAAGTTGTAACTAGCAGTAGTTTCTGTATGGTATTGACAGTTTCTCTGTTTAATTTCGTATAATTTAAAAATAATATATATGTTTTCTTAAGCTAATGTTAATTACGTGGCTTATATGTTAAATATAATCAAAATTAAATTTGCAAATTAAACATTTAAGTTGTCTTTTTTGTTAGATTAATTTTATTACGTTGATGTGGTTTGAAGTCATTTTCTGCTGCAAATAATTGCAAATTTAATGTATGAAATGTAAAAGTTTGTCACTAACAAAAATTCATCGCCGTCAGCAAGTGGCGGATATTATGCTCTATATTGGTTGATTAGTGATGAAATGTGGTTAGGAATAGTGTTTTTTATGTGATCGCAAGGCACAATTAAATCCTAAAAATTATCATAAATATTGGCCTACGTTCATTAATATGGCGACGGCGTGGCCGGCAAGCGTGGCAGATTGCCTCACCGCGGATGGGGACTGGGACGTTGCCAGGATTCGCGAGTGGGCGGGTGCACATTTGCTTGACAGGGTGCTGCATTTGCCCAGGGCCTGATCGTCAGCGCAGGATATTCTGGTTCAGGTGCATACTGAAACGGAGGGGGTTGACAATGGCAGGATTTACCAGGACTTAAAAGTGCAGTGCCAACAACGTCCTCAGGCGAAAGAATAGGCAGGTCTTGGACCAGATGAGGGGCCTCTGGAAGATGAGGACGCTGCCGAGGGTACGTATGTTCCTGTGGCGCGTGGTCGGGGACCACCTCCCTACGGCGGCCTGGCTTGCTCGGAGAGGAATGGCTGAAAATAGCTGGTGCACTTGGGGCTACGCGGCGGAGGAGTCCACGCAGCATGTGTTTTGGGACTGCCCGCAAGCTTAGGTATTCTGGAGGGACATGCATGCACGCGAGTCTGTTTCCGTGTTGCAGTCGTCTTGGGGTGCGCACGCCGGGTTGACTTTTCTTGACTAGCTCATGGAGCTCGTTGTCGCGCCGGCGGCAAGGTGAGGTTGCCTCTGGCCATGCCGCTATATTGGCGACTACTATGTATTATATTTGGGAGAGACGGAATACGAAGCGGTACAACACTCACGTTGGCAACCCCAGTACTATGATGCACAACGTGAGGATGGAGATCACCGCATTAGCGAAGCAATGTAGTCTTTACCCATCCATGTCCAGCGGAAACCCATGCAGTTCTTCGGAAGTGCCGGTAACCCATATTTGGGTTCCCCCCCCCCCCCACAATTGGATGGATCAAAGTGAACTGTGATGCTGCTTTTGGTGAGGACTCCGCTGGCCTTGGGCGAGTGGTCAGGGACTTCTTGGGAAGGCCTATATAGGTGCTGGGCAAGAGGGTTGTCTCGCAGGCCTACGAGGCCATGAAGGTTCAGGCGATGCTGGAGGCTCTCAAGTTGTTGAAGGATTCCCTGGTCCAGTGTTGCGCTGTGGAGATTTAGACGGATTCAATGTTGGCGTTGCTGGAGGTCAGGAAGATTATTTCCAACCCGCTTGAGGTTGGCCTTCTAGCTGAGGTCATCGCACATGCTAGATGCTTGGATGCCCTCTGTCTTACCCACATTTACAGAGAGGGGAATGCATCTGCTGACTGGGTGGCACGTGGTGTGTGTTCCTAGAGTTTGTTTGGAATAGGGGGATGCCCCTGCCTAAGCCACTCGTTAAATTGATGTTGCTAGATTTTCTTTTTGATCCTCCGTAAGGAGTTCATTTTGTATCCTTTTGTAAAGCTTATGCCTCTTTTGAATCAAAAAATAAAAAATAAAAATTATCATAAATAGTTACGACAATAATGTATTACAAATACTTTTAAAAAATATAAATTAAATAGAACAAATTTTGAAGATGCAAAAGCAATTAAAATGCACAACGTTATCTTTGAATAAACATTATTAAATGGATATTTTGTTTCAATTTCCATGAGCGATGAACTATCCAGTTCTCTCCAGTGTCACTGAGCCCTCCCACCTTCACATAAAAAGGCAGCTTTCTCGAAAGGCTTCTGCATTTGACCTTCCCAAGCAGCCAAGCTGACCGCCATGTTTGCCAGAGCTGCTTTCGGAGCTCCATGATCAACTCGATGGCCTTCTCCTTCCGTGAGCTCTTCCTGTGCGAGCCCTCTTGCTTTATTAGTATGTGGGAAGCCCTAATCTGGTCCTGCCCAACAGCGGACATCTCCTCCGTCAACTTCTTTCTCTTCTTCTTTTTCCACCTTCCGGTTGCCCCTCCCCCACCTCCCCGCTTGGTCTTGACGGAGGTTTCCGGCTAGGCAACTCCCTGTATTTCTCGATCTTCGTCGATGGGGCTTTACGACTCGACACCCGCATTGGACGGCGAGTAATAATGAACACGACGGCAATTGGTAACATCGAACAAAACTCGATGGCTCGATTATGAGGACACTTGGCATGCTTCGTTAAATGGTTGTAACGAGAATTGCGCCATTGAAACTCAGTGCTTCTTGATTACAATTAGACCGAATGACCTATATACCAAACTATTGACAGGTGAAAAAATAGTGCATCTTCATGTGGAATAATCACAGGATCCAACGATTAGCAACTTATTACAGCATGACAACCAAATTTATGGAACTAAAATATTATGGCATAAAAAACAAAAATAATGACACTATTATATTATAACAAAATTATCTTAAAGTATAATAATAGTATAGTAAAGGTGATAAGTATGTCTATAGATTTAATATTAATATGCAAGCAGTGCAACAAGTTATAAAGACAATTGGAGAGTTAGGCTCCTGCATCTTGACGAAATCAGAAAGGCATTGGAAAAAAAAAAGAAAAGAGGGGGGAATGAGAGAGAGGGAGGGGTAAGGATATAAAGAGATAAAAGAAGATAAAATATGAGAAAAAGAGAAATGGGAAAAGAATAAGGAAAAGGAAGAGAGACAAGGAGGTTGTAAGAGTGTTAAGAGGTTGTTACTCACTTGTATAGCTACCACACATCGTTGGCGAATCACCAAAGTTGCAGCCATCTACTAGTGGGGGGAGTTTTTAGAGATAGAAATAAGAGAAAAAAAAAGGAAATTTCAAATTCTCTAAATCACATATTTCCATTATAAATAAGTTTTATAATTACATCCCAAGTATTTTCATGAGTCTTCGTAACATTTTAGTAAGAGAAAGCTAAACAATGAAAGTTTTGAATACTATTTTTCTTAGTTTAGAGTTTAATTGATAGGATTATATGGATAGATGTAGCATATGATCCTTTCTTAGTAAGTGTTAAGGGATTAGATAATTTGATTCTAGTAATTGAATCATTGGATTCCTTATTAAACACTATAAATGGAATGCTATAATTAGAAAAATATTATATAAACAAAGGTTGATAGCACTTAAGATGGTTTTCAAAGCTATAAAAGAATGCTTTTGAAAAACATTTTTTTTCAAAAAATTATTATCTTTTTTAGAACATTTTGAGAAAGTGTTCGAGATAATCTATTTAGATTAATTACATTTAAATTAAAGGATCTAATAGGATTTAATTAACAGAAAAGAATTAAGATGTTAACTATATGATAGAATTATGATGTATACCTTATATATGATTATAGGACAAGAGAAAAAAAGAATTAAATATCAACTTTGTTTATATTGAGGTAGGCATCTTAGAACCTTTGTATGTATGTATATTTGATGTAATATTATTTCAACATAGAATATATATATATATATATATATATATATATATATATATATATATATATATATATATATTTGAAATGTTATGATGTACTATTTAACATGTAGTGTTGATATTACTTTCATATACATTAGTTATGGGATACATGATAAAATGTGAATTGTTAATACTTGCATGAGTAGATTTGTATGTTGTGTTGAGCATCATATTACAAAACATATACCATATAAGTAATATGACAAGATGGATGATTGGCCTATTAGATAAGAAAAAACAAGAGAAAATCTTGTAAGACAAGATAATAGCTTATTAGTGAAAAATGATTATCTATTTCATAAGGGCTTACATGAACCTATTCATTGCATTATGGTTTCTATTGGATTTTCTCTCTTATTGTGAGCTAATTAAGGTAGATGGGAGAATAGAGTGTGATCATTTTGTAATGTAAGTTAAGGTGGAGTTCATAAAAAGAAATGAACCCTCATGTTTTTAATAAGATGGGTCCAAATTTAAGAAACAAATGACAATTTACACAATACCTTAGAGTTTAGCTTCATCCTTATGATTAGGAGTAAGTGAAAAGCCATAATGCAAAATATACAAGAAATGACATTATAGAGGTTGCCAAAAAAAGATGCTTTTATTGCAAAGAGAAAGATCATATTATAAGAATGTACCTAAAAAGATCTAGTGTAGTGGGAGGTTAATAATAATATAACATCTAGTGAGTTCCTTTGTTATGAAACTATAACATTTTAAAAGTAGGGATAAGCAACTTTAATGAATAAATTCATGTAATGTTGAAATAAAAGTATTAGAATTATTAATAACTCTAAGGAGAGAGGAGTGATATAATTAAGAAAATAATTATGAATTTGATTGAAAAATATTTTTGTAAACTTTTAGAATTTTTTTAGGATTAATTGACAATATTTTAAGGTTTTGATAAAATGAATTGTATAACACAATATAATAGATTGTATAATAAGATGAAGATAGAAGTAATAAGAAAAGCTTAGTTGAGTGTATTATATAATGCAATATCAGAATATCATATGATATGATCAAATAAAAGAGAATGAGAAAAATATGACTAATAGATTTAGGTTATGTAATATGATATTGGCTAATCATATGTTATGATCAAGTGAGGAAAAAAAGTGTGAGACAATGTGAATAGATATTTAAGTTAGATTATTATGTATAAGTATGATTAGGCTATCATATAAGTATGTTTTTATATAGAACAAAGCATCACCTCAACAGATTGTATTAGATGATGAGATAATATTATATCATATAATATGAAGCAAATATCATACATATATGATCAAAAGAGAAGAAAAAACTTGACTAAGTCTAATGGGTTAGATAATAGATGAATACATATATAATATGATGAGCATAATCATTTAAGTATAATCAAGTAAAGAATAAAATTTTACATGACATCATCGATTTACGATGAAAGAATTATGTGCATTATAATATATTGTACAAATAAGATGATGGAATCACATAAGTACATTAATAGAAATCATAGTAAGCAAATATGAAATCAGCATTGTATGGTACAAAGTCAAGGATCGCATATGATGTTGTATAACCAAAACAATATTGAATTGAAATAATGAATATCTACATGAATTGTCACAGAGAGAGTTTAATAGAAGGAAAATTGTTGGAATTAAATAAAAATAAAGTTGAAGAGGCATCCAATCAAATGGATATGGCTATTAGAAGGGGGCGAACGATCAATCAGGCTATGATCACGTTTAAAGAGGATGAGATTGAGCACTAGAAGGATTTTTTAGGAAAATCTTTAACAGTTAGCCTCAACCAATGACATTCAAGAGAAAGAAAGAGAGAAGAAGGAAGTGCTTCCAAGAGAATTAGAAGGAAATTATGTAATTTGGGCTTCAGATAAAAGAGAAATCAAAGTGATATAACGTGGGAATTGTAGCACCTAAGAAATTGAAGCAAATATTTGATCTTGGTAAGACCACTACATAGGACTTAAGAGATGAAAAACTTTTGCTTATGTGTATATGTTTTAATATAATGCATATTATAAATTAGAAGCTTTGAAAGATATGTAAAAAGTTAATTTGAGGATGCTTGTATAGGAAAATTTTACTTATGAGTTGTTTTGATATATGATGCTTATTATAAATATAGAACATTAAGAGAGAAACTTAAAGTAAGTTATTGGGGATGCTTGATCATTATAGAATATTCAAAGATATTATATGGAATTCTTGATAAGGATTATTTTTTTTTGAATTGAAATGATTTGAAATGTTAGATAATGACATGATGTTTAAGTACAATACAAGACATGATAATATGTTTTTTTGTTTCACATTTTGATTAAGATTTTTTACTTGTGTTGAATCCTTTACAAATTTCATTTATATTCATGCTAATGTGATAACAATATCAAAGAATAAGGAAAAAAATGTGAAAAACTATATTATGATAACTGTCACAAAAGATAAAGGATAAAAATGTCTATAGAGAAATAAAAAGTTTTAAATGTAAAAAGAGAAAAAGAAAAGAAAAGAGGATAAGAATAAGTTGGCAAAATGCTTAGGAGGTTTTAAATAAAAGTACTTAATTATTACTTATCCAAAGTGGTGACTATCATTTCATAGTAACAATTTTTGAGATTAGCTAAAGGAGCATGTTTGGTTGTCCAAAATAGCAACCATTATTCTAGAACATCGTATTATAGAGATGAGTCAAATGAGTCAATATGTAGGTTGTCCAAAGTGGTAACTATTATCCTAGAATATTGTGACTTAGAAATGACCCAAAACAATAATCATTTAAGACTATACTTATTATGAATATGCTCAATTTGTCTAAAATTCAAAATGAATAGGTCTTGACCTAAGCAATCCTTAAGAAAATGAAAAGATAAAGAAAATGAGCAAAATCATAAAAATGATAAAAAGATAGAATTATAAGAACATTTATATGAAAGTTGTTTTACTTTATATTACTTATTTACATGTTTTTCTATATTATTTTACATGTAATTGGCCCATGCATATAACTACTTAACATTTAATTTTTTTACGTTTGTTTACTTGTTCTTCTATTAAGCTAGTGTCGATTGGCTCATGTATTTTGTCTAACACATTTAGGTTAAAAGAAAACATACTATGAAATTAGTAGAGAGTACTAACGATCTATCTACAAGATGTTTTTGCCTTGACCCCTCGTCATTAGACCTTTTCAAAGTGACAATGATGGAAGTAGAAGCATGATAATGGTAAGGAACAAAGGAAGAAAGAAAAGAGGGTTTTTTGTCACAAGATCTCATGAAGTTTTTCTTCAAAATATTTTAAATTCAAGGAGTTCTAATTTTCAAAATTTTGAATTTATGAAAATTTGAATTTTTGAATTCTAAATTCTCTCATTATTTCATACATCATTCTCATCATTTATATAGAAGTTTAGATATAATGCTTTATTATAAAACAAAAAATATGTGATTTTGAGTAAAAGTATAAAAATTTCCTAAATTCTACAAATTTTGCAAAATCTTACTTGATCTTGCACCTCACATGCATACGACAATGCTATGGGACCATTTATGTGTGTGTATAGTGTTCATGTGTGCAAACAGTCCTTCGTACATGTGTTAACAATAGAGTGGTGGGTGCACCTACCGTGTGCACGCATAATGTATGCATTGTAGGTGGCCTATTGGGTGCACGTGTATCTACCCCTGCTTAATCACACACACTAGTGCCAAGCCCTTCTGTGTGTGCAACAAGCCTCCACATATGGTGGTCGACCAGCACATTATAGCACACTGTTCAACATGCTTGCAACGAGCCTCCACATGCGGCGTAGTGCTTAATACCTATTTCTTTGTGCTGCATCAACATTTTCATTATTTTGTCTCCTCCTTTGATTTTTTTCTATAATTTTGGATTTAATGAACTTAAAAGTGATCTCATGATCAATTGAGAGGTAACATGGATATGAGACAGATGATATTTATTTTATTATTAGATGTGTTGATTTATTTTTTTGTTTTATTTAGTAAAAAGGACATGCAATAGACTTGTTTCATTGATGTTTTATGGAACATGTGGCTTTAAAAGAAAATATAAAAAACTTGATGTTACAAAAGTTGTAATAAGTTGATGTTATATCACTTTCATCAAAGGATTCATATGATTTCTTAAAAAGGTTTTTATATTGCTTATGCTACTTGATTTTAAAAAGATTGAAAATACTTCCATTACATGATGTTAATAATTTTTTAAAAAAAATGGCCATGATTTTGAAATGAATAAAAGAAAAATGGGTCCCTAAAGGAACCTAGCAAAACAAGTACTACAAGACAACTAACTTAACCACACATTTATGCCATTACACATAGGGAGTCACAAGCAACCCTTAATGTTATTATAGGTTTTTTGTTCATAGCAAGTGTTCCTATTGTTACTTTATTTGATATTATTTCTTTACATTCATTTAAATCTAAGAAAATAATTAAAACATTAGTAATGGATCAAATAACACAAATGAAACCTCTTCTAGTTAAGTTGCTTATGGTTGAGGAAGTGTGTATAAATAAAAATAAGGAGTAGAATATAATTATCATTGGAAATTTTTTTAGTTTCAACTGATCATAATTTTTTTGGAAGGATTTGATGTGATGTTTGACATGGCTATTTATTTGTTTATTAAGTGATTATTGACTACTAGGAGAAGAAATAGTTATACATCTAGAGGATGTTAGAAATATTATTTACTTCATTGAGGATATAAAGACACAAATTATAGCTACTCTTAGGCCAAAAAAGTTAATATAAAAATCTACCAATGTTTTTTTAATAGCAATGTAAATAGTTGAAAAGAAAAATCCTAAGAAACAAGACATTCATTGTTGTGACTATAGAGACACAATAAGCATAAGATAAAAGAAGGGTGAATTATATAGTTTTCAAAAAATTAATATAGTTTTAAACACAAGTTAAATAATACATGACTTCTCAACTAAGATTCAAGCAAATTAAATTCTTTAAAAAGAATATATTTTGTTTAACTTAATAGCTCTTGTAATGTGATTTATAAAATCTTACTTAGCTTTCACAAAAAAAACCTTTTTATAGTAATGAATTTGTTAGAAAGTAATAGATAAGTATGACAAGAAAGACAAGTAAATTATAAGAAAGACATAAGAATTTTTAGGTAGTTCGACAAAACCTTTGCTTACATCCACCCCAAGTTGACCTACCAAGATTTTACTAACAAAACCACTCTTTTCTTTCATAGTAGGTAGAGGTAAACCTTTGCAAAATTGCTTTCTTTTGTTGTAATAAGTAGGGGTACACTTTTACAATAAAACAAATCAAGTAATTTAGTAAATATTACAACACAACTTATACAATAAAGATCAACAATATTTTACCACAAACTTGTAGAAGATATATGGCATAAAGATAAAATATTGTGCAAGTTTTTACCAAATAAGAATAAAGGTTGATGCATTATTAAATTTGTTCAAAATTGAGAATATGATGATGAGAAGATATTCATCTTACAGTTTCACATAGCCTGTATGAAAAGATCTTGTTTTGTAGTTTTAATCAATAGGTTTTGTGATGAGCATCATCTTATTTAATTAGAAATCAATCTCAGTTTATACTAAGATTTGTCCCAAGGTAGATTATGGAACCCATAATGATTAATTGAGCTTTTCAAAGAAGTTAAAATAGTCATTAAGTTCTTGGCTTTTAGTTTGTACCAACTTGTTTCTTATATCATATTAAGATGAAAGGATTTTGATAAGAATCATCCCCAACCAGCACATTTTGTTTTGAGATGGCATATAGTACCAATTTGAGAGTGGCCATTGAACTATACAATGTAGATTTATACATGGATTATACTTCCATAATATATATAGTTCACATTTGCATATTAATAAGTTGTACCCATATGAAAGAAAATCATTACTATTTGATACATATTTTCACAAAGAGTATAGCTCTCAAAAAAATGTCATACATTGTGATCATTTAGATATGAATGCATGTATGACTTTGTGTTAATTAGTTGAGTCAATCATATGCATAAGATAAACTTTATCGTATTAGCACAATAAGAAGTAATGTGAAAAATAACATGGTAGAAGTTTGATACATAAATCATCTTTGTATATTTATGCAAACATTAATAAGAAGATCATACTCATAAGATATCTTATCATGATTGTATGCTACCAACTTTATTTTTTTAACAATGATCATATAAGTCTGATGCATTAATATTCTTATATATGAAGTAATTTTAAATATTAGTTCACATCCTAATATGATATAAGTGTTGCACTTGTATGACATAGTAAGAGCATTTATTAATGAATGTGTAGCTATGACACGAACACTTCATAATGTATAATGTAAACTTGATCGGCCCTGAAGGAAAATAAAATTACATTCATATGCAAGAGAAGCATCATGCTTATATGACTGATGAAAACTAAACTCTCAGAGATCAAACACTTGACATATGAGGTTGCTAACAATTTGTTTAATTGGTAGTTGAATTTGTATGATGAAATTGTGTACCATACAATGTCATGATAATTTTAGATTTTAGTTAAGATTTTAAGTCAAAATGTAAATCATCCAAGTATAATATTTAACATTGTACTATACAACTAATAAGTAGTAAATCATATAACTTGATTTAAACATGTTTTAAGCTTGATTTCAATATCTTAGGACTTGAGATAACCTAGAATAAGATGTAATGATATTATAGGTGTCTTCTTATAGTTTTAGTGAACTTGATAACTCAAGAAATAATTTAACTTGAGAACACATGAGTTAAATATGTAATGTAGTCTTAATTGTGTCATATAAATCAAGTGTTGGGATAATAAATCAAACCAAAATAAAGTATTGATAATAAACTCCTGATAGTCAACCACTCCATCAAGAGTTGGGACAAATGCTTCTTGATATCCTAATTGAGCCAAGCTTGTTCAAAGTTATCAACATTATTTCATATGTCTTCACATATGAAAAGCTCCATGAAGCACTTGTCAAACTCTCTAATAAATTAATTTTTTTATCATTAGATACATGATTTGAAAATCACTCATGAAAAAACATTACTAATAGTAATACAATGATTTTATTATCATGAAACAAGTAGTTTAATAACTAAAGATGGTATAATAATCTCCCTATTTTGATGATAACTAACTCATTAAGCAAATAATTAATGAAAAAATATAAATATTGCACTTTCATTGATTTTGTTTTCATAAAGCATTTCTGCTTTTGGATTCCATTTGAAGGTGGTTTTGTTTAATTCGATACATATCTTAATGTTACATAAATATGAAAAATGACCAACATTATTATAGTGATTACAAACTATAGTTGGTAATAAATGCATAGAATGTTTAATTGCTTCTCTTGGTGTATGTGCTCACATTAGATAAATGTAGAGAGACATGTGAAAATTTTGAACTTTTAGATCTAATGATTTTTTAAAGAATTATTTTCTTTTACCAAATCAACATATTTGATCTTAATTTTTCTAATTCATCATTAAAGTTCTAAGATAATTATCAAAAGCATTCTTCTCTTCAATCACGAGATGTTTTCAATTCAGACATTTCTTTTTCATATAATGTACAATTTTTTTCATTGCAAAATATTTCTTCTTTACTTTCTTAAATTCAATATGAATGTCTTCATATACTTGTTCTAAGGCACTCTAAAAAAGATTAGGATCACATATCTTTTCAATGTTGATATCTTCTTCTTCTTGAGTTATAAGGCACAAATTTTCCTCCTTGTTTCTTACTTCAATAGTTATGGAGCTTTCTTTTGAATCACTCCACATGGACATCATAGATTTCTTCTTTTATTTGTCATTCTTGAAGGGACAACTGATCAAATATGATCGACCTTCTTTCAACCAAAGCACATTAGTTCTTCTTTCTCTTTATTCCTTGGTTTAAGCTTTTGCATTATATCTCATTGATTTCCCCCTTGTTCTTCATCTTGACTTCTTCATTAGTTGACCAAACCTTTGAGTAACAAGTGCAAATTCCTTGTCAAATCGTATTTTTCTTTGTCGTCTTCTATTAAGCTTTGTAGAAGAGAGGTTTTCAATATTAATGGTGTCTATTTCTTCATGAAATCATCTTCTTCTTTCTTTTTTTCTTTTCTTCATCTTCTTTTAATGGGAAATTAGAGATCCCAAGGGGAATTCAAGTATGTGTTAAGACCTTTTCCTTCATGATATTTGTCACTTTGGCATCCCACACTTTTGGCATACTCGTAAAAATCTTTCTTAAAATATTCTGATTAGTACAATATTTTCCAAGTGATTGTAAAATATTAGTAATATTAATAAATCTACTAAATATTTCAAAAATGGTTTCATTATGATTCATGCTAAACAAATCATAGCATCTAAACCATCACCCAATATTAGAACTTAATGATAACAAAATAATATATCAAGGTTTAGTAATGTTTTGTTTCAAGATTGCTCACTCTAGGATATTAGAAGATGATGTTTAGAAGAGATGCCTTGACAAAGTACAACACCAAGGGAAATCAACAAGAATAAAGAACTTCACATTATATGAGCTTAGATGATTCTTTGTCCTTGATGTGTAGTAGTCATCTTGGGTTGATTTTATATATTTCTTTGGTGAGTTAAAATGTCACAATAATGCTCAAATACATGTGGCACTTAGGATCATTTTCAAATCGTCTTGCATACTCAACTTCATTTCCTTAGCAATTATGTGCATTAAAAAAATAATATCTTTGCAATCATCTCTTTATCATCTAATCCTAGGTTAAGTAAAAGATCTCAAGAAAACATATTTTTCAAATCATAATAAAAATACACTAAATGTGTGGTATGTGAGGTTTATGTACTTTATGTTAGCTCTTATGGACTATACATAGATGAATGTAATGGATCATTTTATTAAACTGAAGGTTGTATATAATATATTAGTTATCAATGTATAGTTCGTACTATTATGTTTTAGTAATAGTTTTAAGTTAGTGACATACTTTTAATATGGTATTATTTACATATAGTTACATCTAGTTTACTTAATTTAGTACATTGACAAGTGAAGTGTATAGCTAGAAGGATAATGGGAACCCAAGCATAACATATGGTCTACTATTATTAATGTCAATATACCTAGTTCAAATGAGAAAGTATGCATGCTAATAAATAGTATATTGAGAGAAAAATATAAAACCTATGACTTATGTATGATACATTATTATTAATGTATGATATATTTAGCTCATTTACGTACACATGCCTCTATAGAAACTTTGGTCTTGAGATTTTCACATAATCTATTATTAAAGCATAACACATATAATTTATTTTGTAAATATATATGATGTAATTATGGTTGATGCATAATACTTACAAAATGTAAATCCTATAATGACAAGAAAATTTTGAAAACTAGATATCAGCCTATGATTGAGAATGCCTTAGCTACTTATAAAGATCTTACACTATAAAAATGCCCAAAAACTTTGAGAGAAAGAACCAATGATCAAAACACACTTAATAAAAATATGTTGAAGCCTTAACAATCCAATAGGGCTCCAATAATCTATTTTATAAACTTGTGTGGAAACAATTTCTAAAGCTACATTCATCTCCCAAATAAGCCTTTTTATTTTTACAAAAATTTGTAATTTCATTCCAATGATTATAATAGAGTGTCGTCTAAAATAAACTTTGGTTATGAGATATCTTATATAAGCTTTTGTTGTAGAAGTGTTGATATACTTCTTGCCATTGAGTTTGATTGAGATTCTTGGTATTTTAACTTATTTTAGTCATTTGTTTTGTTGGATGTTTGGACCATCTTTGGATCCTTGTGGATGAACTAATAAGGGTATTCACTTGGTTATTTTCTAGTAAAGTATAATTACATTAGTAAGTTTATCTTTCCTGATTAGGATTAGACATAGTCTTGTGTTAACATCTCATACATGACTTATTTCAAAACAAATTAAGTGATTTTAAAAAGGAAAACATTTCAAATGAAACAACATTAAGCTTTCAATTTATGATATATTTGAAGTGTGTAAAATCATTGAAAGACACATAATTCTCCTCTCTTATAGGACAATTATTCTTATAATTAGTATCAAAATAAGGTTGAATCTATGAGAAGCAACTCTTTAAAGATGACCTAAATAGGTACATAAATGAAGAGGTCTATATATAATAATAATAATCAATTTTTAAAGGTCATGGCAAGTTGACCATGCCTACAAATTGAAGAAAGCATTACATAATTCAAAAAAGCTCCAAGGTCATGGTATGATAAGCTTTGTAGTTTTCTTATCTTAAATGGTTTCATTATAAGAAGACTTAAAACCACTATTTTTATTAAAAATATAAAAGAAGATCAACTAGTTTGTCAAGTTTATGTTGTTGATATTATTTTTCGTTCAAACAATGATAAGCTTTTTGAGAAATTTGTTAACTTAAAGAAAAATGAGTTTGAAATGAGCTTGATGGAAGAACTCACATTATTCTTTACACTACTAGTTAAGTAAGTAAAGAATGGACATTTATATCACAAACCAAATATGTTCTAGAACTATTAAAGAAATTTAGATTTCAAAATATAAAATCTAAGAAAACCCCTATGTTAACAAGTACAAACTTAGACAAGTGTGAGAATAAAAAATCTATAAATGTTAAGTTATATGAGGGAATGATAAGATTCTTATTGTATTTGATAGCTAGTAGACTTGATATTATGTTTGGTATATGTCTTTGTGCAAGATTTCAAGACAACCTTAAGGAATCTTATTTATATGTTGTAAAACACATTTTTAGATACATTATTGAGACTCAAACATTAAGAATTTGCTATATTAGAAATCAATTAGGTTTTAATTTGATTGTGTACTCAGATGTTGATTTTATGGAAGGTAAAATAGTTAGAAAGCACATATAACACTTAGAAATTGTCAGAACACTCGCTCATATCATGGGAAAATAAGAAGC
Organism: Vanilla planifolia; assembly: GCA_023846275.1. Classification (NCBI taxonomy): domain Eukaryota; kingdom Viridiplantae; phylum Streptophyta; class Magnoliopsida; order Asparagales; family Orchidaceae; genus Vanilla; species Vanilla planifolia. Next base: position 24,452,254 of record CM043870.1, read on the forward strand.
AAAGTGTTGCAATATATGAAAAACCAAATATTAATACATTGCTATTAAGAGTTGTGCAAATCAAGCATTATGAATTAAATAACAACAAAAAGATTATGAAATTTATTTAAAGAAACATCAATATATTGTGATGGCATTAATTATATATACTTTGCAAAGAACTCAATTCATCTTTCTTGAACAAAAAACATAGTTATAAGATATCATTTCATTCAAGAACAAGTGAACCTAAAGACTATATCTTTAGTATCCATCTCCTTAAGTGCATAAGTAGCTAACATCTTTACTAAACTAATACCATAAGAAGCATTTATTAAGGTCAGCATGATATTAATCATTATAAATCCTTTCAAGTGAATTATTCTTTTGATTAATAACCAAAAAAATATGGAGATGTGTGTGATGTATATATGCTACCATTAAGGGGAGATTTCATACATTATTACATGTCATCATTTGTAAACATTCTTATAGTTATTTATGCATGTATATATTTATTCTTATTTGCATATATTATCACTTTATTTCATAGTCTTGTAGCTATAGTTTTGTCATTATCAAAAGGAGAAGATCGTTAACCCCGTGGCCCCATATAGAACATTGAAGCTAATAAAACTATATATCAAAGTTTGCTAACATTTTTCTTTTAAGATTGATATATTTGGGATATTAGGAGATAATATTTAAAGAGATGCTTTGTCAAAGTACAACACCATAAGAAATCAATGGCTAAAGAATTTCACTCTACAAAAGTTTGGATGACCTTTTTCCTAGTGGCTATTCCAAGTAGATTTTATATATTATTTTAATGAGTTAGATTGTGAAAACTTATGCTAGAATACATGAGGCACCTAGCATCTTTCTTAAATCATCATGCATACTTAACTTCATTCCCTTAACACTCATGTACATTAAAAATTAATAACTTTGAAATCATTTGTTCATTATCAATCCTTAGTTAAGTAGAAAATATCAAGAAAACATATTTTTTTAATTCATAATAAAATACCCTAAACATATGGTACATGAGCATGACATATGTTATGTGAGTTGAAATACTTTACATTGACTATTAGGAACTATACATTTCTAAACATAATAGATCATTTTATTAAATAGAAGAATTACAAATGGTACATTATTTATCAACATAGGATACATTAATGTAAACTTACATATGGTATAGTATTATTTACATATAATATGTCTAGTTGACCTAACTTTGTATATTGATAAGTATAATTTAAACTTGGAAGGATATTGAGAATCTGATCTTAACATATAATATATTAATGTTAAAATATAGTATATATTTTTAAAATAAGAAAGTATGTAAGCTAATAGATGATGTATTGAGAGGAAAATATAAGACCCAAGATCTATGTACGATACACTATTATTAACATATGGAACATATAGATCACTTATGTAGACACATCTTTATAAAAACTTTAATTCCAAGACTTGCATATCATACATTATTATTGATGTATGATATGTTATTATTAACATATAGCACATTATTATTAACATATGTTATGTATAATTTATTTTGTGAATCATATATAGTTCATCTCTATAGTTGATGTGTAGTACATATGGAAGCATAAACCCCATAGCAAGTAAATTTCAAAAACTAGATATTATTTACTATTGGGATTTCCTTTGATATTTTGTAAAGATTCTATTCTTATAAATACCCCCAAAACTTTGAGAGAAAGAACTAATGATGAAATTTACACTCTTGATAAAAATACTTTCAAGCTTCAGCAATCTAAAAATGCTCCAATAATCCATTTGACGAACTTGTATCAAAATATTTTCTAAAGTTACATTCATCTCTCAAATAGGCCTTTTTCTCTCTTACAAAAATTGATCATTTTATTCAAACTATTATTATAGAGTGTCACCTGTAGTAAGCATTGGTTATAAGATATCTTGTATAGGCTCATATTATAAAATTGTTGATATACTTGCTACTATTGATTTTATTTGAGATTCTTCATAGTCAGGATCATTCGTTTTGTTGGCTACTTGGGTCATCTTTGGATCCTTGAGGATTTATTTGTAGGTATTCTCCTACTTGTCTTTTGCAAAGGACAATTAGTTTAGTAAGCTTAGTCATTCATAACAATAGGTGGATATAAACTTGTGATTGAGCCAAACCACTAATCATCATAATATACCTACTTTACCATATCTCAAACACAACTTATTTTAAAACTAGTTATGAGTTTTCAAAAGAACATTCCAAGTCCAATAAAATTAAGCTTTTAATTTAGTGATACATTTGAAGTGCATAAAACCATTGAAAGCCACAATTCACCCCCTTTTGTGCAATGGTTATTCTTACAATAATCATGTGTTAGAATATTAATTCTAGATTTATTAACTTCAATTTTATCTTCCTAAATAATAACTAATTCATCTTATATTATTTTCCTAAATTTTGCATGAAAATCATAAAATACTCATTTAGAAAAAATGCATTACATAAATATTATAGATTTAACATAAGCAAAACAAGAAAAGTTATTACAATGACCATTACCTTAATCATTTCTTAATTTGATTTTCATTTACCAATTTCTTATGAAATATATATCTTACTTGAATCAAGTTCTAAATTATGAAATCAGTATATTATAAATAATAAGTCATGTATATTCTTTAGAATGAAAAAAAAAACTTTATCAAATAGAGGGGGTTTGGTGACGTATAGTCCTTCATGCAAATTTGCACCAAGACAAATAGGTAGTTACATGCTCTACTATTTTGATGTTAATTCAAGACAAGAGACCTTACTCTAATATCAATTGTTGAACAATAACACATTAAGTAAGAGGGTGATTAGATGATTGAGAAATTAAAATTTTGAGTAAAAAATAAAAAACATAATATAATAAATAAAAATATAAAAAACAAAAAAAGATTGGAAGAAAGTAAACCAATTTTTACATAGTTTGACCACCCTTAATCCTTGGGCATATATCCTCCCCCAAGCAACTTGCTTGATCCTACACCCTTCACTCTCCTTCCAAATGCTAGTGGAGAAGCCCTTTTGCAACCACCTCTTTGACTTAGGCAAAAGCATAAGCTCACACCTTGCAATACAAAGCCTAGTAGCAGGCTCCCCTTGAATCCTCACTTGGACTAAAAAAACTAATGTTTAACAGAAACTTATAATAGAATTGTACTCTCAACAACTAGAGTTGGATATATGTGAAGCTTATGGTTGAAAAGACAAAACATTGCACAAAAATAGAGATGAATATAGTTAGAATATTTCTTGAATTTCTTAAAGAATTGATTGCATATGATTTTAGTCTCACTTATAATCCAAAAGAACAATTTTTTAATGTTTAATTAATGTATCACATATAGCAAAGATGTAGAACTCAAATGCAGGATAGACATTAACAAGGTCTTAAACACTGTCTAATCTAATTAAAGTTTTAGCACTTCCTAAATTTAACAAATGTATAAAAATTTTCAAATTTGTAGGATTTTTCTTTTTTATCCATTTGTTATAGTTTATCTTTACTTCATCATTTCTAATGGTGTTCTTGTTGGTGTTTCTTTAATGAAAGAGTCCAAACAATATGATGGAAAAAAAGATATGGAAAGATCTTGTTTATGATTAAAAGAAGCTTCAAGATTTAGGAAGATCTTGTGAAGAATGGTAAGACCTTTAGACTATGGGGAGCACTTTTTTATGAATGTGAAAATCTTCAAGAGGAAGATCTTATTCATGAATAGAAAAGTCTTTAAGATATAGGAAAATATAGTTCATGAATAGGAAAATCTTTCAGGTATAGAGAGATCTTTTATGAATGAGAGAATCTTTAAGATATGAGAGAAAAATCATTTTTATTAAAGAATAGCTCGTGATCTCCTATTTAGAGAACTCTTTATAAATAAATGTATGGTGAACCATACACTCTATTGATCAACAAAGATCTAATTTTGGTAACCCAATTTATTTTATTAACAGATTGTCATTGGATGGTACGAATATCATTAAATTGACAATCAAACTATTGATCAATTGATCAAATGACCTTTCTAACAAAGATTTTGAACGTATGAATGAACATCAAATATTTTCTATTATATGGCTGATAATACATTGAATAGATCATTAGATGGCTCAATGGTCATTTGATAAAGATCCATTTGGCCTATTATATGTGTTTTTAAGATGTGAAATAATTTAAAAGTTTATGATTCAAAAATGCAATGAAGTGTCATAAATTTAATATGCAAACTAGTTTCAAGATTTTAAATTTTTAAATATGCAATGAAATGAAATATCATTAGCTAAATTCTACTAAATCAATCGATACAAAAATCTAAGACTATAACAACCTAACATTGATCTTGAGATCTTCATTTTGTCCTCAATCCCTTCTATCTAACATCAATACAATTGTTCCAACATCATCTACAAGTTATTCCATTCTTATGCACATTTCAATGATTACCTATCTGTCAAAATCTTATGTACACACATTAGATGATTAACAGATTTTCTCAAAATTGGGTTGTTTTCATAAAAATTAAATTTAAACTATATTAGTTAATGCGATTAATAATCATCATCTTAAGGTGGGAGAAATGAACCTTTGTGTCATATTTGGCCTTTTTAGCCAATTTGTTTTAAAAAAACACAAGATGTAACAACCCTTATACCCGTCGTTACTTTTGGCCAGTCACCTTTTATTTCCTAGGCTTGATTTTTAAACAAGGATTCTTTATCCTCTAATCTGATCAACAAGTTTGCATTTTGCTGCCTTGAAACCAAGTTTCTTTACTAAATGGTCATCCATATGACTTAGGAACTTGTTCATCCTAAGTTAAGGTGACTTCTCAACAAAAATATCACATAAAGGTACCAATATAAAATGTAATATAAAAATAATCTATATGCACAAACTAAAATATCAAACATCTAACACATAAAAAAGTAATACTAAAAATAATAAAATGTCTAACATCTATGTCTATTAAATAAATCTAATACAAATAAAAGTCTATAATAAAATTCAAAACAATATAAATGCCCACTTATTATATCATTGAAGCAAAATGGATCAATGTTTGACTATTAAGAAATGTAAACAACTACATGTACAATGTAAATATGTAGCTCCCCAAATCATAACCTCCTATGCAATCCCTTCCCTAATCCTATACTTAAAAATAATAGGAGTATACTAAAGACCAAAAGAAAATCCTTAAGTACCACTATAAAAATCTTATACAATCCAAGATATTATAATAATATTAAATAAACAATACAACTTAAGACTAGATGTATATCACGATCACATATGCAATGCGACAACCACCAAAATGTCAAGTCTAAACTAGACTAATACATGATACAACTAATTGATGTCTAATGAACCACCAAAATCTAAAAATACATTCAAGCCTATGCAACCCTTTTCTAAAATGTGACAACCAAACAAACAAATACTCCGTTCCAATATGTGTCATAACCATATATACTAACATTCTTTTCCAAATTATGTTATAGCCATATAAAAAAGCATTCTTTTCCAAGATGTTTTGTAATCGTATAAACCAATACTTTTTTTTCCAATGTGTGTTGCCACTAGCTTGAGGATCTTGGGGTCCACTACATCTAAGTCTATAACCCCACTAAGATTATGCTACTTGTCTTATTATTATTAATTTAACCTACTAGTACTTAGTATCTTTGTATTCTTAGGTTTTCTTGGAATCCCTTAATCAAGCATCTAAGAATCATATTATTATCTAAAATTTTTTAAAGTTGCCTCTAAATCCTTAATCTAGTTATCTAGATAATTTAATAAATTCAAAAGTTCTCTTATTGATAAGACTTTGCCTTTAGCTATATCTGGGGTCCTATTTAAAATTATTTTGTCTATTTAGCTACCCTCGAGCTTCCATCTAGGTCATATTCTTAATTTTACACTCTGGCATCTTTCTAAAACATAATTACTCATTAATCTAGGTTCACATAAGTCCTACCAATGATGCTTAAGATACTTTTCTCACTCAAAGTCTCTCTTGAGCCACTCATATAACTACGAAGATCATCATCTAATGTGCTAACTTTTGACCTTAGAGACTATAGGGTTACTTAGTATCTTATCCAAATCTATCAAGAAATGTATAAGGGTTTATTTTTATATGAACAAGCAAAATTTCCCTTAGTTGAGCCTAACATCTTTCTCTAAGGCCTAAATTGAGCCATATACTCCTCATACAAGGCTTTACTTGATGACTTTTCCATCTTATGGCCTTATTTCAAGCATGTTCATCTCTTATCAAGTTTTATTATCCATGATCAAATGTTAGATTCATATCTAAGACTTTCTTTCATATAAATCAAGACATAAGTATATTTAATCTTATCTTGCTTAGTCTACCCTAATCAATTCTATATTAACCTTTGATAACATGCTATTCAAACTTATATCGCTCTATCGCTTAAGAGTATCCAATAAGATATAAAATCCATAGTTAAGAATTTTTCTCAAATCATATAATGGTTATTATCTTTACATTAATCTAACCTAAGCCTCACTTAGTTGAACCTTACCCACTTTTATAAGTATAATCAAATACTCAACCTACCTGTCCTCTTCTAGGGCTTCCAATTAAGCATTAATAGGATTCTCCACTAGAAACTAAGAACTTTTCTTAATCTCAGATGCCATCTAAATCATTCTAAAGTCTAAATTATGCCTCTCTATGACTTAACCAAGTCATGTTGCTAGCTTGCCAAGAAAAATTGAGACATGGCAATGCTTGGCCACAAGAATCCTTAGGATTTTGATTAAGTCTAAGTTTCAATCCTAACATTTATTACCTAGTCAAGTTGTTTTGCATTAAAGTATATTCTCAACTTTCTATCTTTGGTTCCAAGTGTAAAAACCTAAGTTCTCATAATCATGTCATAAATCATGATGAAGCTTAAGGTATTTTGTTCACCCAAAGATTATCTCAAAAAATATGTTATCTAGAAAAATTGGACAATTACTTTATCTTCAATTTTGGATCAATGTTTTTCAAAGCTATCAATATCGTATCTCTAAATTAACATGGATTCTTATTCACAATTATCATCTCAAAGTTCATATCCAAGCCATAACATCATTCCCACATGAAGTTAAAAGCATTTCAAATCATTCTTCTTAATTTCAAAATTTTGCTTGAAGTTAACAAATCATCTCTAAATCTAAACATAACTAGAAAATAATTTTAAAAACTTAGAATGAACTCTCAATTAAGAAGAAGCATTGAACAATTATCAAGGTAATTTTTATATCTTTAAGCAATTAAATATAATACAATTTTATATCCAATTTCGCATACTAAAATAATGAGTCATAATAATACATTGTCTTAATTTTGCCAACATACATATTTTTCCATAGATTTAAAATTTGATCTTAAAATAAGAAGCATGCTAATATTTTTTATGCTAAACTCTTAATTTGTATATGAACTTATCAAAACAATAACGAATCTTAACCTAGTATGTTAATTACAAAATTATAATGTTCTATCTCTGGTATGTTAACATAAGTGTGACATCTTGGTAGTAAATCTGGTCTCATTATATTAAAATATTATCCCCTCAAGTCATTTCATATAGACCCAAACAGATTTTGTCCTCAAAGATGTTTTAACATGTTATGATTATGGCATCTTATATAAACTTTATGATCAATATCATATTAGCCAATATAAGATAATTTATTCTTATATCTCTCAAGTAGAAGTCTATTAAGAGGTGCTTTTTATCCAATAATTTCTCTCTTAAAACATCACCTGGTAATCATTTTTCATCCTTTTTGGTGTCGAGTGTTCGAAGCAGACTAATTTTTATTTAGTTTATCCTTGAACCACATTGGATTAATATAAGATATTTCTTTGATACTAAATATAATATCTAGTCTCACCATATTGAGATATTATATCTTTGGAACATTTTATTTCAACCTAAGTGATTTTTTCTCTCAAAAAATATCTCAATATCTTAATACTATGACATATCATATAAACATTAAGATTAAACCTTCAATCATCGATATTAGATAATTCATCCCTATACTCTTCTACCTAACTAGGAGCCACTTCTTATTCAGTGATTCTTTTCTCAAAACATCACCCAGTGACCACTTTTTTCCTCTTTGATCTCGAGTGATATAATAAGTCATCTTAAATTAAAATTTTGAACATATTTCTTATAGCAAGAACAAATCTCAACTTTAATAAACATATATTCATAAAACCCCATCATACATCTCTCGAGTATGGCAACATTGACGAACATGTATGACTTAAATAACATTTCATGGAGAGATCATTCAAAAATAATTACAACTATATTAAGAATTAATCAAGAATGGCTTAATTATGTTCTTAATAAATCCATAAGGATTTAGTTAACATATTTATTCATCTTATTAAAGAGTTTTGAAAGAGAGAAGAAAATCACATAACATGATTCCACATCAAACACAACATTGCAAAACAAGATTGTTGATTGATTAATCTTATGAATATTTAAGTTTTCTTGTGCAATCTTGAGATTCAACTTACCTTGACCATGTAAAGGACTTCTTGAAGTTCTCTTTCTTTTTTCAACTCTCAATTACTTCTTCCTCCTCTTACTCGGGATAAGGTTTTCTCTTTCTTTTGGTTTAATCTTTTATGTTACAAGGATGGATAAGGTTTGTTAAGATAATTAAGCACATCATCTTATATATAAATTATCATAAACCCTTAATTCCTCTCTTAGGACTCATGACTAGGATCACACAATCTAGCTTCCTTTAATATTAATGGAATGGTCTTTATCTAAGTAGTTTCCAACCCTTAAATCTAGGGCATCTCAATTCTAATTATTAAGATTAAAACAACTCAAATACAAAATTTAGCTTATTTAGTTTCTTCTTATCATATTAGTAATATAGCTATCTTATATTGTACGATGAGCTAAATTTTTTTATCAATTATTAATCTCACTAATCATAATTGAATGATTTTGTTATTTGTACATGTGTGATATACTTATATACCACTTGTTACGTCATAACTTGACAAATTTTATGTTTGATACTTCTCTTAGCATGATCATACTTATATTATTGTGCTAACTGTACTGTACGATCCAATAACTCTTCTGATATTCAACTCATTGAAGTTAGAAGATTTTCCTTCTCTCATTATTGTACTCATATAATTAATCATTTTATACATGTATGATCATAGCATTGCTTTCGTTGCATATATTAATGCCCTTGTAAGTTGATGCGATCAACTTGGTACAATCACTAGCCAAGTTTTGTGCCCATTCACATTTCTCTATTCTTATATTAGATTGCACTATACAATTTGTTGTTATATTATATGATTCCAAAATTTCTTTCTTAATTATTGAACACATCCAACCTTTAACATTCACAATATCATCATACTTATACGATCAAGTCATACTTGTATGATCAAAAGACTAATTTAACACCTTGTTCATGCTTCCATCTCGATTACTTCTATTATCTAAACATATTATATAATTAACCAATATTTTTTTGAATGATATTCAAAACCAAGTGTTCAAATAAATTTCTTTTCTCAACATACCATATGATCTTCTATTATTATATTGTATGATTCTCATCTAAGAATAGTCAATAGAAATCTAAATTAATGACTTGAATTTATGATTTATAAAATCAAATAAAAATAACATACCTTGACTATCTAAATGAGAGATGTAACACTTTGAGAATATAAGAACTATTGTCCCCAATTCTCGCCCCATATATACACTTACATAGGTTTAATAAAAGATGTCATAGAGGAGAAAATTTGAGCCAAGACAATATAACAAAGAGACAAAGAAACAACACTTCAAAAAAAAATTCCTTCACAACTAAGTATAAGTGGCATTGTGCATCATTATGTGAACATTACAAAGGAGCCGTCACCATAAGTAAAATAATAAGCCTAAGGATAGCCATCAAATTATACATTTAGTTTTATAGTCATTTGTAGAAAATAAAATTAAGAAAATACTTTTCTTAACTATGACTTTTATGTTTTTTCACAATTAATCAAATAATTAATTTTTAAAAGTTTAATTAGAAGAAACCCATGGCATATTGATCTTTGGATAACATAAAATTATAAATTTTATACCATCTAAAGATGTATGTCTACCTTGTTCATGAAACAAAATTACTTGAATGGATGTTATATTCTTTATGGCATAGCTTTTAGCATTGGGGTTCTAATGATCTAATGGATGCTTAGGCCAATATTTGTAAAAGAGTAACAGAAATAGGGCTAAGTAAATAAGGATCTCAAAGTCATAAACCTTAATTCATTACTGGACAAAAAATAAACTCAAATTTTTTTTAGGGACACCACAACAATTGTACTCATTATGTAAATTATTGTATAAGTTTGAAGCAATGATTGTATAAGGGATTAGGCATGATTAAGTACAATTAGAGCTTATTCTTAAGCTTTAAAAATGGGAATAAAAAGGAGGTCATAAGAAGATGAGTGACCTTAAGGGGGCTAAGCAATATCTAACTCAAATTTGAGTTGCTTTATAATTAGAGGAAGGGTGGAGATAGCCTTCATTCCATATGCTATTAGAATAGATGGAAGAAAGGATCATGAGATGATGTGGATGATTCAAAGATAGAAAACAGATGGAGCCATGGGCTATGATGCTTCTTACATCTCTTGATCATGGAGATTTGGAGATTCTCTCTTTAAAGTTAAGGATTGCATCCTTTAAATCTCATTTTAATTATTATATCCCATATTTAATGTCAAAAAATTTTGATGAAAATTATAAATTCATAACAATATAACACTCGATTTTATTTAGACCTTAGGAGGTGTTTATAATATAAAGAGTGGGAGGAAGGGGAACAGGAGGGAGGGGAGAGAGAGTGAGAGATGGAGAGAGAGATCTTGGGATCCTTATTGGTTAAGAATAGCTAAAGAAGAAAATAGAAGATATCATTTGAGGAGAAGTACAAAAAAAGAAAGAAAAAGACGAAGAGAAAAAGCTCTCTAAGTGGATTTGGCTTAAGTGGAATGGTGGCAATCAATTGGCTAAACTTAATTGCCATAGTTGCCTCAAAGAAGACTTGTGTTATCTTTTTATAGTTAAAGAAACTATTGATGTAACCTGAGCTCGCTTTCAAATGTGAAAAATTATGGTTATCATTTGATTATAATGGTCAAATCATCTATACTTGATATATATCTTTTTTATGTAATTGAATTAATTATAACCATTAAATAAGAACTCAATCATTTATAATCATTGAGAGAAGTATAATTGTTGATGACATAACAAAGTCAATTATAACCCTCAAACTCATCATAATTTAAAGTGATGAATTTGAGTTGTACGTGTTTAATGTCTATCTAATGAAACTAAAACAATGCTTCTTGATATGATTAAATGTTCTTGACATATCTTTGGCTTTAACTATATTTAAATGATAGGTCATTAAAAAATTAGCTTTAAAGGTTGGTCTTAAGCTGTTGATGATTATCATATGAGTGAGACTTGACATAAAATTTTTCATCTTTTGAAGTATACCTCAACAGACATACTTAAGATGTAATCTTCCATATATCACAACTCTAATAACCTCAACTAGTTGTAAATCAATGAGAAAGGATAAAGAACAATATGACATAGTGAGAATATATCCCAAATAATGAACGAATATAACTATAGAACAAAAAAAGAAATCACACAAATCCATATGGTTATTTTTCTTATAGAGTAGCAAAAGAATCTCTTACAATGATGACATTAAATGCAAAGTTATATAAAAATGAATTTCAAACAAGTGTTAAAGAACTCTATACCAAAGCATTGCAAAAGCAACACCCTTAAAGAAGACCAAATGCTAGCGTTAAGAAAAAAATTTGGAGACGACAAAATGGTGATCAAATAAAGCAAGGATCAAGTATAGTTTAAAAACGTCCACATAACTTTCTACAATATAGTTATGACACATTAGTACTTGAAGCTCATCATTGGCAATCTAAACTTTATTGATGATAACTAGCTTCTAGGTATTCATCTATATTTTGCATGTTTTATAATATTTTCTTATAATTTTTCCCATACATGGCAATTGCATCAAATATGTGATGCACCCTTTTCTGCTTGTGTTGTAAGATCAAGTATATTAAGATTATCTAGGATAATAAATGAGCATATGTTTTGCACTTTCTAATGTAGTTCTCCATCGTTTGGCATGTTCTTATAACTATTTAATATTTTCAATATTTGAAGGTTCCATTTTTACTATCATGAGTGATTTTTAAACTATCTTAGATAAACATAAAATAATTTTTGACAACCAACTAGCATTTCAATCGTTAATAAATTAATCTAAACATCACATCAAATGTTCACTAAGATTACGTATTATATCATGCAATGATTATTTATCATATTTTTAGCTAAATTAATAAACAAGTACAATTGCACATGCTATTTTATTATTACATATATTTAAAAAAAAACAAATTGACAAATCATTTGCACTAAAATTTTGCAAATCATATATTGTATAACCAAAAAATTTTATTTAAAGAACTCAAGCAAATCTTCCTTTATATTTTAAATTAAAAAAAACAATAATAAAATAAAAAAATCATTACAATAAATATCATTTAATTTATAATATTCGTTGGCATTATCAGTTTTTTATTCATGCACAAAAGGCCACATAATAAGTATCTTTCTTCTTAAGATTAATTTGACATAATTTAAAATAAATATTTTTTACAACAAAAATACCTATTTTGAATCATACCAATGAACTTAATAAATTGCACATTTTTAAATATTACAAATCATCAATACCTTTCAATATAGTACTTCAAAGACATTATCCTCACATAATTATTATTTGTTTAATCTATTTCAAACAATAAAACATTAGAAACTACTATGATGAAATTCTTTATAACAAATATTCATCAATAGATTAACAATCACAGTTTTTCAATAACACTAACAATAATTTTTAATATTATCTTTTTATTAATTAACTTAACATTTAATAGTTGCATCAAACAAATGCTTAGACTCCACCTCAACTCTTAACAGAAGACAAATGCTTAGACAAATTGCAGCACTCATTTCTTATGGGAAGCAGCTTCTTCTGCCTGTTATTTTCATACTTTGTTTTGCTAGGAACATTGATCCTTAGCAGAAGACAAATTATCATATCCGAACTTCTATACCTTCGTGTTGCAGATGTGTCTTGACTGACAAAATTGGAACCTGCACCCACAATAGACATTGTTTAGATGATGTGTCCCTGAATACATAAACATAGCATCACTGCAACTTCACAAACACTAGATCAGGGGGCATTCAATTCGATGTTATTATTTTGTTATTTCGAGAAACAAATCTTTGGTACGATGACATCAAGAAATTGTCATTCCAGATCACTCAATTTGGTGACTTTTGTTTATGTCGTCTTAGCCATAGGCATTATCTTTCATCAAAGTAAGGCTTCTTAGTTCTCTCACTCTCTGGTTCAAACTATCCTTCCCTCTTCCCTCAAACTTTCACTCATTCAAACTGTGGTTCACTATATTACAACAAAGGTAAATTCACCTAAGTAAACACAATTTTATCAGTCCATATTTGAAGTTTGATTTCATATCTTTAGTTTCTTCTTCTAAGTGAGGCCTGGACAGAGTAGATAATCGCATGCAAAACCCGTTTGATCAAAGAAACCCTTTCAATTGGAGCATTTAACTATTGTATCATCGTATTCATTCAAAGATATGAATATGATCTTGAAGCTTAAGGAAAAAAAATGTTTTTCTTGGACAACCAGCCATGCATCTTGCAACTATAAATTATCTATTAAAATAAAAAATGAAAGAGTGCTTGCTTTATGAAAGATGTTGCTTGCTATAGTACGTTCATTTCTTAAAGATTTTTTTCAAGTATAATTTGTTGTCATCATGAAGATAAGGCATTCAAACTATTTGCCTTTCTATTCTTATCATTCAATATCAGTTATTGAAATAAATCTTGCAAATGTTGTGCACATGATTTGTGTTGTTATACTGATTGTTCTTTCTGAGGAGATTAGTTAAGGTTGTAATTGAAACTAGATGACAGTGTTGCTATTTATTGAACGAAATCTAGACCATAAGAAGTACTTGAAAGTGATTTTTACAAAGCTAAATATAAAATAGCCCTTGGTTTGAATGTCAAGGTTTGCTGTTTTTCCAATATGTAACATTCTAAAAACAAGATGAAAAGGAAAAATCTACATGTAGAGGAACATGTGACTATGAATCTATGTATTATAGGACATATTGAACAAATGAATGCATAAGGCCAACTTCATTTATGGTTTAATAGAGCACATGGGACAGTCCACTCCAACATCATGATTATGTGCCCCTTGATATCTAAGAAATGAAATAATAACATTACCTAGTTTGGAGGCACACCAAAACATTTTCACGATTATGATTATTGCATTGTTCAAGGAAATATAATATCTCCCATAATGCTTTAGTTAAAGCATATATAATTAAGTTACACAGATTTATGCTTGATCTTGTAAGATAATAATGGAACCTTGGATACAAAACCAATCAAGACCTATGTACATATAATAAAATTCTATACTTTCAAAGAAGAAAAATTCACCCAATGCAAAAAATATGCTTGCAATAATGAACTATAATATGAGATTTGTATATTTATTGGTTAGTTGCAAAGAATATGTTCATGATGACACTGCAGTAAGAGATGCATTGGAGAAATCATTACATCTTGAGAGTTGCTGACGAAAATTATCTAACAAATGTTGGATGCTAAACTAAACTAGGATTTAAAACACCGTGTCATTCCACAAGATATCATCTAAAGAATTGATCGAGTCATGCATTAGTTTATGAGAAAGAATTATTTAATCATAGACATTCTTCTTTATGATCTACTGTTTAAGATGAAGTTGCTAGCAAACAACTAATGAAGATGGTGACCATCAACAATGAGCAGCGAAGCTGCCACTGGAAAACTAGAACACAAAAGAAGATATGCCGATGAGGGACAGAGACAATGGCATCTACAAATTAAGACATCTAAATGTTGCCCTATTTAGAGGGAAATCTTAATGTCATCTTAAAGTGACAATTTTGCAATTTTTTGTAATGTTATCTAGATATGTTTTTAAACCAAACAATTAAAATTTTCAAATAATAAAGCAATACAAATAAAACCAACATCCCGAAGTAGTTTTAATCGTAGCATTTAAGCCTACAAGCTAGAATGATCAAGACCTTTGGGGTTATGTTTACCTCTTTGCGATGGAAAATACCAGCTGCAAGGGCAGCTGAAGCACTCGTCTTCTGAAACATGTCAGAAAAGTGCTCAACAGTGCCTGCACCGCTGCTTGCAATTACAGGAATACTGACAGCATCAGCTATCAGCTTAATAAGTTCTATATCAAAGCCTTGTCCCTGTCCTGTAAAATGAATAACCATTACCTAACAGATACATTCTATGAAGCAGAAAAACACAAAACAATAACATCATTCTCCACATTCTTGCAATCATTAAAATTTAAAACCAAATTCTAAGAAATTTTGATGAATCCCATCTGATTTTGATACTGAACAACACTTTATTTATGTCCATAGAAGGCTTGTGACCACGTGTATTGGTAAATAAGGAGGCAAGGCAAGAAAGTCAAGCCAGCATACCATCACAGTCAATGCAATTGAGTAATATTTCCCCAGCACCAAGATCTTCTACAGCTTTTGAAAGTTCATAAGCCCCTATAGGTCGTCCCTCACGCCCACCATTGACCTACTCAGAAAACCAAACAGTAGTTGTAAAAATTGTAGCTTCTACAAATATCCTATAACATCATCTCAAAATAGTTTCATTGCAGATCTCTGAGATGGCAATTGTTATGGTCCTCTAAGTTCTCAGCCTAGGACTAATTGAAAGAGTACAGTCAAATGTTAAATCAACAAAAGTTTGCAAATAGCTCACCGTGCACTGATACCATGCATATTGTTCTCCATGTGGACCTGAATTTGACAGCATGGGGAAGAGGAAAATAGGAACTATCTTAGTGTCATTTTTTAGGAGTTAAAAAGAGTAGCAGATGAATCCTGATTATTAAGAAAGCAATACCTGGAGTTACAGTTTTCAGAGCCTTGAATTCTACTTCATCTGGGCTATTAATGTATACTCGGCGGGGATCAACACTTACTACCACAGCCTAAAATAACAAAGGGAAAAAGAAGGACCTGAATGCTGTCCAAATTTCCAAGCATGTAAAAGTCTGTTGATTATGATATGTTGAATCTGTACATGGCTGCAGAACATTGGTTATTATGTCCATCTTACACAAGGTAATCACAGGTCGAAAGAGGGAATGAATTGTGGTCTTTTGAAAACAAAATTAATTTTTGCAATAAAATTGAACAATAGATTGAATTTCAAGTGTTATAGTCCAAAATTTAGTTTTGTATAAGTAATCTATTTATAATGAGATTATGTAAATACAATGTAAATCTAAGTATTTTGATAATGCAAATTTGATGTTTTGAATATTAAACAATTTAAAATAAAATATTAATTTTGATAACACCTCAAAAAATGTGTCGATTTACAAAATAACTCAGATTTTATAAAAAAATACATATCTGGAAAAAACTTATTGAAATAAAGTCAATGATGCTCAGTTTGTAGTTCTTCAAAGTGAAATAAATTTATTATGAATCATTGAAAATAAGACAATTAATTATTTAATAAGGTGATTAAGGGAGTGTAAACCTCATCAAGCTCTTGATTAAGACTAACTGCCTGCCCTCTATTGCTGCCTTTTATAAATTATAGGAAATCCTTCAAGGGGCAATTTGCTAGAAAAGGAAAGGAAAATAAAGAGAGAACAAAGAGAGTAAAGAAAGGAAAGAGGAGAAAAGTAGCTTGAGAAAGCATGGGGAATGAACTCTATTTTTTTGGAGAAACTCTTGGAAATTAGTTTGAACAGCTACTATTAGATGAGAAACACGAACAAGATGAGTTTAAAGGCTTCCCTTTTAAGTTTTGCAACTAAGGATATTCTAAGAAATTATAGAAAGCATGAATAGGAATATATAAAGATAGTTTTTAGTAATTATAAATGATTTTGGAATATGTTATACTTAAAGAAGAAATGGAAAAGTTGAGTTTTTTGGATTGTTGTTAGGTTTTAAATGGTCCAATATGTGTCTGATAAGTCATATGGTATGTCAGTTATCTTAGATGCACCAGTTAGACAATTCAATAACTAGTCGTATGATAGGGTGCTGGAAATTGAAGACTGGTATATCGTACAATCCAATTAATGGGTCGGAAGGTAAGATAAGGTGATCAAATGATCTAATAGGGTGATTGGACGATCTGATAGGATAATTGGACTAATCAATAGACATATCGGTCCATTCAAGAATAATTAGGCAATTCGATCAACAAACCAAACAGTCCAATATATGGATCCAAAAGAAGCAAGTGACAATTCCAAGTCACTTTCATGCTGGAAGAAAGAAACCACAACAAATTTAGAGTAGCCAATGCAAGAGATGGCTCTAGATAAATAAGTCATTTCAGCTGATGAGCAGACATTTAGCCAATGTCCAAGAAAGAAGAGCCAATTACTAGAAAAGCCAACTCTAAAATCAAAATATTTCAAAAGAGAATTTCTGTCTTAGCAATTCATTAATTGAGTGGCAACAATTTTCCAATGGATCAACTTTGCCCAAACACAAATGGCTGAAAAGAGGGTCCAGCAATCCTTCATTCTATATGTAGAAATAAGGTAGAAAAATTGTGTAATCTCATACCACTATTCTTATAATTCGAACCATAGAATTTTACAAATGAAAATTGCTTGCCTTCCACTAGTGTTAGAGATAAATCTAACAATTTTCCTTTGAATGAATTTGAAGGAAGCGAAGTTTCACAAGAGGTGAGATGAATTATATCAACGAAGAGCACCAATAAATAGTACTTCAGAAAGTCTTGTTAGTTTTAAAACTTCTTTGTGTGATATGTAAAAAAAATGACATCCAAAATGTTTAGATGGTTTAGCTTCAAACAACAAGCCTACATTAACCCATAATCAGAATAGACTAAGCTTACTAAAAATTAGACACCTTTTGCAAAAGCTAGCAAACAAAAACCTTATAAAAGATCTAAAGAGATCACAAGAGGGCACAAAAGAGCTAAAGAAAAATGATCCAAGGGAATAAAAAACAAAAAAGAGCTAAAAATAATGAAGGTACAATAAGAGAAATTATAATAAAGCCTGTACAAAAAACTTAACACTTGCTTGAATTTGGTGAATCACAAACTATCATAGCAAAGGAATTTGCTCGAAGATACCAATTCCATAAAAGATTGGAGCTTGAGATATAGGAAGAAGACAATAAAGCATGCAGCACTACAACACAAGGATTTTTTGTATCTTGACTTGTGAATTTCAAAGCTTAGTGATCAAAATCTATTCTTAAGCTTGAAATTAAGTCCTATTTATAACCAAGGAAAGATCAATGCCTTAGCAATGGCTAATGTGTCATTTAAGGGATTAAAAATAGATAGATTTTAAAATTTTGGGAAACATTGAGACCATTTGCAAATTTCCTAAAAAGGAATCGAATGGCCATCCCATATTATTGAATGGTTTAATCAAGTCATTCCGAGACTTCCTTGGAAAGCCCAATCAATTGTTGAATGGTCTGTTGAATAGTTTGCTAACAATGTTGGGATACGTAAAACATTGTATTTAATTAATAATTTTTGTAAAATTTCTATTTGTTCAATGTTAAATGATAGTGACTTTAAAGAAGCTTGTTATATTAAAGAGACTTGATATTTCTCAAATGAGATATGCTTTCATAGTTTTCTCAATCAGAATTAGGTAAAGAAATTTGCTGATTTTTCATAAATCTTCCAACAAGTTTTCATAGTGTAACCTAATGTTTTACAATATTCACACCAAGGTCTCCCTCCAATGGTAGATTATCAAATCGTTGCTTTTGTGATCCCCTAGTTGCAAGGGCTACGCTTTCGATAAGAGAATTTGGGAATGTTCACTTTAGATCCTAATGTGTTTTTTTGATAATTTTCTTCTCGATGGACTTCCAAAAAAAATTCTTGAATACTAGGTAGTGGTTTGGTTCCCAAAATTTGTCCTCTAACCTTATTGAGGTTCATATTGAGGACAAGAAGGAATTTGGTATATTCATTTCTTCTCAACAATCTTTTTATATTTTGCTACATCTAGACAGCCTCGATCATTTGGCTAGAACATATCAAGTTCATACTAGTTGCTAGCTAGCAAATTGAAATATTGAGTGATAGTGAGCTCCATTTGGTAGAGTTCATCTAGTGTCCCTCTAATCTCAAAAGACTCGTCATATTTTCATTATCTAAATAAGTTTTCTCAGCCACGTCCTAGATGTCTTATGTTATTTTATAGAAGTGATAATTATATCCAATATCATTATTTATTAAATTGATTAATCTGACATAACCATGTTATTTTCAATTTCCCAAGTTTGAAACATTGGATCTTCTTCAACTATTTTGGCTACTACACTAATGTAAAATCAGGCTTGACCATGTCACATATAAACATCATCACAACATGAGAACACTAAAGAAAATTCTACCCATTTAGTTTGTGCCTAGTAATAAGAAGATCAAAGGCATTCGAAACTCCAATGTTGTTTAAAGGAAGAGTTTCAAGAGTGGTGGTTACCTCAAAAGGACTGTTCTTGATGATTTCAAATGAGTAGGTGTTATTTTTAGCCATAAGCACCTTTTCAGTGCATGAAAGAGAGAGTAGGTGGCATGGGAGATGACTTCGTCAAAGTTCTTCATGATGGAAGCCAAAGCTTCTTTTTTCAAGAGAAGTCGAATAAGACAAAGAAGCAGTCTCAAAAGCAGGAAAAATCAAGGAGCAATCTTGGAAGCCATCGAGACAAGAAGGAAATAATCACAACATGAAGATGTAGTTCTCAATAACTGCTACAAGAAGCAATCAGATGACAGCCATAGAAGAACAAATCACAATGGGATGATGAAAAAGAGGAAGCCGCCACAACAAAGACACCTTATGCAATGGAAGCTTCACAAGACAGGATGAAGCACAATGTTACTACTCACTATGCAACACTATAGCTTCACAAGATAGGATATGCTAGAAGATAATTCCAGCTGCACGGGATATGATTCTAATAACTTGTAAAAATTTAGAAAAGAAAATAACATTTTGTCGTATTTTGTAATTGAGAATATAAGGAAAATATGCAACAACTGTCGTATGTTATTTTCATAGTGCTAATTTGAGAGAAAATCTTTGTAAATAAAAAACCAAATCCAAGAAAATAATTTTGGAAACATGTAACATGTCACCCAAAGTTATTTCTACAACTTTAATCATCAAAAACAAATTTAGCAAAAAATTATAGCTATTATTATAACTAAGTTTTTCTATGTATGACTAATTAAATTTAAAATTCTACAAGCAATAAAAATCTCTACATGTGGGGCTTAAGTTATAACAAGATTTAAGTCCACCTAAGCAAGAATTCTAAACCAAATAGACAATGAGCCAAGGCAAACAATGGTGTGTCACACAAACATTATATGGAATAAAAGATTAGACGTGAGAGAAAGCAAAACACCAATCTCAATGATTTCCACTCTCATCTAGAGCCACAACAATAGGCACCACACAAACACATGAAGAAGCCCTTTAAAATTCCAAACAATAAAACTAGGGACGAAAAAAGCAAGCCATAAAATCAAGTATGCCACCATAAATATACTTTGGAATGTAGCATAATGCTCAACATAATATAAATTGTCTAGTGATCAACATGTTGCATACTATACTATGACTAATGCATGTCCAAAGCACATTTATCTATCACTGGCAACATTTGTAGAGCTTATTCAATGTGCACCCATGACATCAACACTCCAAAAATCAAGAAGTTTGTATCATTTGCCCAATAAATGTCCACTACATGAAATCAGCACCAAGGTATGCCACAGTTTATGTCCAATAAGGTATGATATTGTGTGTTATGCATTATGCCTAATAGCACATATCTTTATCATGGCAAGTATCTATTTATGTCCATGTGGCAGAAAAAAGTAAAACTGCACATTGAACTCTACCTATCCCTTGTAAAAGATGAAAATCCAAAGGTAATAGCAGAAGATTCCAAGTGCATCGTGAACCAGGCTTGAAGTGATAGGAGACGATGAAAACTCTACACGCAGAGTTCTGCATGCCATTTTCGGCATCCAGCCTCCAGATGCAATTTGTTCAAAATCATGGAAACTTGGCTGAGTTATTTTTGTTGTCTGCCTTTATATGTACAAGCATTGTCTACAACATGCAGTTAGCATTAATATTCATCAGGAAGATTCAGATCACTTGAAAGAAATAGCCATCATCCTCACTGGTTATTTGTGTGGTAGACAATGAACTGTCTTTTGTTTCTATTAATCAGATGCACAGAAATAATTCAGGAATCATCTATATGATAAATTCATTTGAAGCTTGAAACACTCAACAAAAGAACAAAGATTTTAAGTAACTTCTTTTTTAATAACAGTAAGCTACAATAATCAGTTAAACAATCAGTAAACCCAGGCAAGAGGACAACCTGATTACCATAAACCCTAGAAATTTGTTCTATACTGCTCTTTCCAGTCTTTACCTAGAAGAGAAAAGAGTTAAAAATCTGTCATTCTTCAAAAAGCATCAATTGATTTGATGAATAGACATACTCCAGTTTTTAAATAAGCTTCAGCGGCATAGACAGCATCGCTTCCAATTGATACTTTATCTGCACCTGATCTGAAGTACTCGGCTGCCACTTCCAAACTTGAATAGTACCTGTAAATGAATCACAACAAGTTATATTGTTATGGCATTATGCTCAATTTAGCCTGTCAGACTGGTGTTGTTCTGTTATGTTGTTATATGGTGATGAAAGTTCATTCAAGTCTCTAGGAAAAGAAGTCGAAAGAGATGCAGCAGTTAAGAGAGCCTTTTGGAGCCTTGGGTGTAAGCATCAAAAAACCTTGGGAGATTCATGGAGATCCTTGGGTGAGTTCAAAGTTCTAGTTGCTCTTAAGGGCCTTAAAAGAGCAAGAGTATTTGCCACTAAAGTGATAGCTACACTAACTCTTGTAACAAGAGAATTGGTTATGTTTTTTTTTTTCTTTTCTAAATACAAGTATAGGAGTTTTATCTATATTTTTCAGAGTAGTTTCTCTCTATGAATGTTGCTATATTATCTATCCAAACAATCTTTCTTGTGAGAAGAAGGAATGTAAAGGACAAAGGATGAACAAATTGCACAACTTTAGACTAAGATATCCTTAGCTTGACTTTGCTAAAAGAGAATTCTTCATCTTTTCCTTACATGTCTGAACCACCTCAACTCTTGTTTATGCAAGTTTCATTCTCCTATAGGAGTTTGATGCTAGATACGAATCAAGACATGTGCATACACATTTAGGATTATAGTGTGCAATCTAGAAAAGTTTAACGAGCGGTGCGGCATCAATGGCTAAGGAGAAAACCCATGAGAGAGAAAGAGGACATTCAATTCTGATGGAGATGTATGACTACTGAAAATTTGCATAATTGAATGATTTTCATGAATGTAAGTGGGAGTACTTTTGCATCACCCTTTTATAGTTTAAGCCACATTCCTAGCTCTTTTCTGTGTTTTTACTATTATTTTATTCTTGTTAACCTATTTTTGTATTGGTGTGAAGTCCAAAACTGCAATAATAAAAGTCATGTTCTGCAAGGAAACCTTTTTCATCTTTCCTTTACTGTCAATGTTATTTTATTTGCAATTTGTTGTGTTCACCGTGGTCCTTTAGATCAACTCCCTTATAAGAGCACCTACAGAGGATGGTGAAGACTTGGAAAGTAAAAACTTCATATTTTGGTAAGATTCAACCTAAAAGGAATCCTTGGAGCAACTATAAAAGCAATTGTCATGCCACTAGGAAGTATGATATTCCAGTTGTGAAGCAGCCCTTTATAAAATTTAAGGTAAAGTAGTGAACCAAAGATCATTTGGATTTCATCCTTTCCACGACCCTATGGTTGTGAGGGCTTACAGAACACCAACATACCCTTCTTAGATTCCACACACAAGAGTTAACATGGCTCACAGCTTTCTAACACTGGCATACACTTTTTAGATTCTTCACATAGGAAGTAAAAAACAAGTTATACAAAACTTAAAGTAGTGAACTCTGCCATCTTGGTCTTCTAGGGGGACACTTTTGAATCTTCCTTATTGTCTTCTTGATGTCGAAGAGGCCATCTTGATTCACTAAAAGTTTCCTTCTAGGGGGACACTTTTGAATCTTCCTTATTGTCTTCTTGATGTCGAAGAGGCCATCTTGATTCACTAAAAGTTTCCTCCTGCTCCCCATAATTGCCTTCTCTAGAAATAAATAAATGGAGGCAACAGTTTTGTAGACAATCCGTCTTCAAGGCACAATGTATCCTTGGACTAGACTTCTTCCTTATCTTTATGTAATACGTTCTTCCTGCTCCTTTTCTTAACTGATCCCTCCAACTCTAAAAGATTCTGGATGGAGTCAACAAGAAAGAACGAGAGGTGGATTTAGAATGAAAAATAATTCTATTCGTTCTTAAGTTGTTTTGGAGTTCTGCTCAAACACATTGGTTCTCATGTCTGTTCTCATAGTTGCCTCCTTCGTAAAGGCAAAGCTCCAAGGGATTGACTTGAATATAACAACAAATAGATATTACAATATCCTTGATCATAATAAATAATTACTATAAATAATCCTAGATCCAATAGTCAAAGTTAAAGTGTATACAAGACTTCATCAATCCATTGCATATTTAATCCATCAAATAAACAAGCAATCCACATCCTACAAAAAAGTTTGTTGATCTTCTTGTACCAAGTAAATCATATAAATCAACTTGAGTTCTCACTTTTGATTGTAGCTATATCAAAGAACCCTTCGATTTAATAGAAGACTTAAGAATGATGTTAAACTAATCAATTTGACATTACATTTTGTGTTTTTTTAATTGTATATCACAAAATACTTAATTATTCATATAAAAAATAGAAAAGCTTTTAAATTAATCACTTGACATGCTAATCATCAATTTCATTAATATATCACTCTATTAGTTTATCTTAATAAAATTTAACCATGATTAAGTCAACAATTATTTGTAAAGGATATATAATTTTTAAATAGATGTTTTAAATACAAATAGCCAAGTTTTTAACATGCTCATGGTGAAACTTTGTTAAGATTACTAAATGAAGCCATTCATTAGAAATATTGATAATTTTGTTTTAAATTGGCGTTGTATGTGTAAATAAATATGCAATTTTAAAGAATTGGAATTTTCTATGTAAACAATCTTTTAATGACAAGAAAATAATTAAATTCATAGTTTATTGGTACAATCCCATAAAATCTCTTAACCTTTCACCTACAATTAACTGGATATTTTTCAAAATTATAAATAAATTAGTTTTGAGAAAAAAAAAATGTGTCATGGATGGCTAAATTACATTAGATCTTTAAAGCCCACCCAAGGAACTCTCAAGGAAACATGATTGACACTAAACTTGAAGTGTCAAAGAATTGCAGATAACTTTTGCTGAATACTAATGAGATCTTAAGAACATGAAGACAACCTTGGAAGATATCCCAAGAGGTCTTGATAGGTTAGGTACAAGACTCAACAACAGAAGGATATCATGCTATTAAGTAACATGTTGAGGCGGTAGTCCAAGCCAAACTCAAAGGTATGCTAACCAAAGACAAACACAACATGATTATTGGCTTGAGATTATTAGGATTAGTTGGGTTGAGTACTAGGCGAAGTTGCCATCATATGAAGGTCATTTTCAATCATTTTTCTTATCATAGAGTTTGATCCTTTCCATCTTAGTAACACCATGTGTGGCACCAGATATTTCATTTATAGAAGTTGCAAACCCTAGCAAGGTCTCCAATACTCATAACGACTACTTTGCTAAGTAACAAATCGTTAGAAGTAATAATCGTCCTACATCTCAATCCTAAATGCCACCTTCTTTAACGAATTCTCAAGCCCATTAATACTATAGAAGAGTGGCAACCAACATTGGATAGTGTCACCATTCTACCTAACAAACCTACCAAGATAAGTGTTTATAACAACCCATGATCCTCTTCTTCAGATTTTCCCATACCGTACAAATGACAATCCTAACATAAGCAAACCTAACTAAGGTATTACGGCACATCGATCATGTGTTATATAGATTCATTGATTAAGGAGAAAGACGCAATTCACCTCTTTCACAAATGGAGAGAAAATAAAGGAGAAGAGAAGTATTAATGACACGAGACGAAAAGACCTACTATTAATGGCACAACAAGTTGCACATTCAACTTGTCAATTGTTAGCAAGGATTGCTATGAAAAAAACAATCAACTCCACCTAGACTACCAAAAGATATCCTCCTTAAGGCCAAACACAATGAACCAGAAAAAATGAAATAAAGCTTATTCTAGACCATTGGAAGAGGTAAACAAGGATGATGTAGACAACATTAGCCTTGCTCCCCTACACTTTCAAAGCCAATAAAGACCCTTCAAGCTTGAAAATAAGGTGGATTTCTTGAACAATGAAGGGAAGGTGGATGTAAAAAAACTAGATGTGTGAATCGATCAACTAAAGATGTATTTTGTTTGCATAGATAATCATCACCATTGATGTGTTGTTTTTGTGAACAAGGCATTTCTTAAGCTACCTTTCCTTTCAAGGACCAACATCTAGCTCCCAACACATTATAGAAATGATGTCTACTAGATAAATGAATTTTAAAGCATATGATTTTTTGTTTGGCAAACTCAAAAAGGACGTTTTTTTGTGATTCAAATAAACCTTATGAAGTTCATAGATACATCTATGGAACAAAATTACAACCAAATTTGAAGGATGTGTTTGCTAAAGTCAAGTATGAAAGAATTAAGAAAAAGTAATGCTTGATTCTTCTCAAAAAAATGTACTTAATGTCTTTTCTCAAGGTAATTGTGGTCATCACAATAAGTATAAACCAACTGTAAGCATTACAATAAGCCTTAGCATACAAAGGAAACCCATTGGGTGCACATGTTGCAAGGTCAATAATCAAGACAACCTCTAGTCCATTTTCAATAGATCAATGGAGGCACTTTGGAAAATTTTGTAACCATCCAAATACAACAAGGAACCCACAAATAATCATTGAACTCTATTGCTTTTGCCACAAAAGGTAATATAAGACTTGTCTTGTCATATTATGTTGTATAAAGACATATGAAATAGATGGATTAATGGATTATCAATACTAGTACATTGAATCATATGACTAATTCTACCATGGATTTTTTATCATATGAAATTTGTTGGATGAAACAAAAATTGCAATCATCATGTAATGTAGCAGGCCACAAGAATCTTGAATTATTTGGTTTAAAGTTGAATTCAATTCTTTATGTTTCTAATCTCAAGGCTCACTTGCTTTTAGATAACCATCTAATAGGGGGCATAAACTATGCTAAAATATCTTTTTATCGACTTGTGAATTTCAAGATTTGTCATCAAGAAGGATACCTGGCAAAATTGAAGAGCAAAAAGGTTGCTATTATATCAAAAAAATGTTTATTCTTCTTAAAAATAAAATGCCTCATACTATGTTGTATACTTTATAAGATTCTAATATAATTCTTCGACATAATAGATTAGGACATGCATGTTTTTTTATCCTTGAAACATAGGTACCTATATCTTTTTGTCAATAAAGAACCCTCCTTTCATTGTGATCATGATACATGTAAAATAATCTCTTATGCATCATCATCCACATCCTTAGAAATCATCTACTCAATCCAATCACATTCATAGTAATGAGTGGAGCCATCTCACTTACCAAACTAAATTGCAACACTGATTTGTGATATTTATAAATGACTACTCTTGTATATTATAAGTACCTAATGGGAAAATCAAAAGCACCTCAAACAACCTCATAAGCTTGTAGAAGCATTTCTCAATCATCTATTAATATTCTACAAATAGCCATTACAAAAGGAAGTGAA
This sequence comes from Vanilla planifolia, assembly GCA_023846275.1. Classification (NCBI taxonomy): domain Eukaryota; kingdom Viridiplantae; phylum Streptophyta; class Magnoliopsida; order Asparagales; family Orchidaceae; genus Vanilla; species Vanilla planifolia. Next base: position 24,479,516 of record CM043870.1, read on the forward strand.
TATCTCACTAAAAATATGATAGTTTGTTAAAGCTTGTGTTCATATAATCCACAATGAAATAACATTGTAGAAAGAAATAATGATAATCTTTTGAAAGTTGCTCAAACAATTAGATCCATCATTCCTTTTGAGAAGAAGCTATTCATAGCTCACCGTATCTAAACAATTGTATTTCAATTGCAGTACTCATATAACAAGTCTTATTAATCTTTTTAACTCAACATTTCAATCAATTGAACCATAAATTCTCCCCCACCTCATGTATTTGATTGTCTTCGTCTACAATTTCAAACAAAAAGAGAGAAAACATGATACAAAAGCCCTCATATCTATTACATGGGTATCCATCCAAAATGGGTTAAATGTTATTATCCACTACCAAAATGTTTCACTACATCCTATGTTGTCTCCTTCCTTGACAATCAAGTATTCCTTCCAATTACTTTTCTTCAAGGATTGTCAAACTATAGAAGATAGCCATTGGGATGCTACTATCTCATTACCAATTTCTTTGGGTTAAGACCCAATAATCGTGACAATCCCTTCCCAAGATCCACCCAAGCCAAACATTACACTTATATCTCCCGTACCTTTTCCCAATGTAGTTAGGTTTTCACAAGAGGCAGTGCTTCCGAGGCGATTCAACCAGAATCCGGTCATCAAACGATCGTTGTGGAAAGGATTTGGCAATCAACAAGGAACATAAGCTGCAACAAATGAAGGAGACCTTAATTGTTGAGGCCACAAGTTTTCCGTTGCCAAAAATTCCGAGGGCTATGATTCGAAACCCGAAAGGGATCAAATTGAATAAGGTAAGATCTTGTCGCAGTTCTACCTTCGATTTCTTGATTTTTTTTTTCGGCGTGCAGCAAGATTTCCCTTTGGTTTCAAATTTTTCCATCAACATACATTCTTTAAGGTTGTACGGGTTCCCTCCAAGTATGCGGTGTTGTTTTCGTAGTCGAAGAGTGAAAAAAACATGAAAAAATAAAATCCAAAAAAAGGTGGAAAATCCAAAAATAAAAAAAGGGAAACTCCTACAATAGTTATTGTAGAAAAATAATGGTCAAGAAATATGATATTTATTTCGAAGCAATCTATTGCTACTAAAACAAATTGATACTCTTTTCATATAGAGGAAAAATTACCTTACAAGTAGTAAGTCAAGAAAAAAAAAATTTATGTTAACAAGAACAAATTTATAGAAATAAATTTAAATTCTAATATTTAATTTATGTTTATATATGTAATTATAGGAATTGATTGAGATACTTAAATTTCTTACAGAAAATAAAGAGAAAAAGAAAAGAAAAAGAAATTAAAAGATCATCTGGAACAAAAATAAGTGAATTTAATTATTTATGATATAAGTAGATATGATTTGATTTAAATTAAATATGACATGATATTCATGATATATGTTTTGTATAATTTAATATGGTAATACACCTTGAAAAGAAAATAAAAAGATAGACATTTGACATGATGTGTGTTGTGTGATAAAGATAACAAGGATAAATACCCTGATAGAAAAAAGAAATGAAAATAGAACGTGAAATTTTTCTATACTTGTTCTCATGATTCCATGAGATGTGATGAGCACCAGTACATGATGTTGAGCATCATAAGCACTAGTTTGATATTTAACCATGATATTATACAAGATGTGATGAGCACCAGTATAAGATGCTGGACATCGTAGACACTGGTTTAATATCAAGTTATGAGATGAGATGACATGACATCAGAGACCTCCAACACCACTTACACTTAGTACAGAGATGAGTGACTGAGATAATATATGATAGATATGGCTGACCAGCTATGCCTATGAGCAGAGATCTAGAGATGAGATGTCACAGATGACATGACATGATTAGGATATGGGTGTATAGTCTTATGAAAACTATCTGGGACCCAATTATAAAGAAAATGAAAAAAATGAAAATTAAAAAAATGAAAGAAAGAAAAAAAAAAGAGAAGCAACATAAAATAAAAGAACAAAGATGTGTTTACATATTTGATGTATATATAGCATGTTGCTATCCATGTTTTTATATGTTAAGTATTTATGATATACTATGTTGACGTCATGCTATTACATATGTTTATCATATATTTGCTATTCATTCATATCGATTCAACTATTGGGCATTTTATGCTCACTCTTATATTATAGAATGTCACAGATTTACACTAAGAGAGTGCATAAATGGCTTATGAGAGTGTGAACAATCTTATACATATTGATTTTATTTGTTATCATGTTTATGAGAATTTTACATAACAGAACAGATATATATATAAATACACTTTATTTATTGTGATGAAAAATTAAGAATTATTATCAAGGTAAAATTGTTATATCATTATTTCGTTACCCCCATTTATAGTGGTGGTTTTTGTCCTCATTGTTAACTACGTGTACTCTAATTTGTCGTCAATTAGACAGTAATACTAGTGTTATGATGGAAACGGCGTGACAACAAACATCTAAATAAGTGATAAATTCTCCAATCAACAATTCGCACTATAACATTAAAGCAAAAGCTTGCGATGATAATTTTGATGGGTTAGATGATTGAATCTTCATATGGTCGTAAAAAAACTGGGGTAAGATCTTGTGTTAAAATACCCAATCTGAGATTATTTCATATATTTCAAGTTGTCCCATAAAACACTTATCATAGAAGTTCATAAGATCTTGGTGCCCATAAATGTTTACAAAGCACTACATAATCTAAACTAGAAAGACGTCATACTTCAAGAAATAAAAACAATCATGAATAATAATATCCAAGAGATCATTGTCTGATGAAAAGGGGAAAAAATAATTTATATCCAATGTGTAATTACAATTAAGCATGGATCAAAAGGCAAAATTGAATATTAGACTTGTTGCTCAAGGATTCATTTGGACGTTTAAGATAACTTATGAATAAGCTCTCTCTTTTAACAAACCAAACTATAATATAGTTTTGTTGTCTCTTACTATAATTTTGAACTAGAAAATACTAAATAGATATTAAGAATATTTTTTAAATAGTACAATTGAAATAGAAACACATATGAGGGCTTTACACTTGATAATCTTAAAAAACCATGTAAACTAAAGAATTCTCTCTATATTCTAATATAGTTCCCTAGAGAAACATGCAAACTTATCTGGTTGCAAAGATCAATGCCATATCTAAATACATTTCTCCCAAGTTTAAATTCCTTTTACTAACAAAAAGTCAATCATTAGTCATTCACAACCTAGTTCAATTTAATTGGATGAAACATGAGAGGATAAAAAAAATTTATCAAAATTAAGACAAAGTAAAACTATTTCCTTCTCCCATATTTCTAGTAAGTCTTAAATAGTTGATATCCTTATAAATATACTATAAAAGATTTTATAGATTTGTGAGCATGTTAGAAATGATGATGTCCCCTCAATAACTTAAAAGAGTCTATGGAAGACAAAAATAATATTGAGGATCAAGATCCATTTAATTAGTTCTTTTCATCTCCATTATAATTACAATTACCTAATTTATTTATTAGAAGAATCTCTTAATTATTTAACATTTATTTATCATGCAAAACTTTAAACATTTGATTATATTTAGATTAGAAAATCATCACTAATTATTAACTTTGAGATCTATTTGAAACTAAACTTATGCAGCCATAAAAATATATGATTTTCATACATATTAATATGTATGGCAAATTTCAAATGCACATACAACTAACAACAAAAAAATCCTACAATTTTGTCACTCTTCACCAACTAAAATAGAAAGTATTTGATTAAACTAAAAAAGTCTAATAACCACTTAGGCCCTCTCTAACAACTCTCCAGATCGCTCACACCCTTAAGGCCCTCTAAGTCGAGCAATATCATTGGTATTTCCTCAATTGAATGACCTACCCACCATCCATCTTAGCTTGCCCCTCCTTTCTTTTTCTTGGTTATGTTTTCCAATGTTTTGTTGTACTTACTATCCTATAAACATAACCTAATCTTATCCTATCGAGCTACCTTTGTTATATTTATCTTATTTATTAGTAAACAAAGCTAGATCATCAACTTACCCTAGAAAAAGCCTAAATTGAACAAAAGTTTCTAACACAACAGTTTAATAAGCTAAGCAAGAATTTTTTTAAGTAGACCACCTATTTTGAGAACCCAAACACACAATTACAATGAAACCATAGATACATTATGCTACAAAACCAAAATTGAAGTATATCTAAAAACAACTCAAGATCTTACCATATATGAAATTTTAATCAAGAACTAATTTTGTGAATTGAAGATTGATACATAATTTTGCTATTAAGATAAGACAGGATTTGAACTTAACTTGGAGGCATTCATTAAACTTATAATTAGGTTTGAAAATCAGTTATAGGAAAGAAAAATACTTGAATATTTTATTATTTGTATATTTGCAACCAAATAGGCTTCCATTGTAGTTCAAAGCAATTAAATTGGTGAAACTATTTATCTGTAATGTGGTGACTTGGAACAGACCTTTTAAGGATTCACCTCTTAGCAGTGATTTATGGTAACAGATGTGAGGCTCGAAAATATTGGTTTTCTTTCTTGATATGCTTTCTTAAAGACTAACATGGAAATATCAATCAATAATAGAAAGAAAATATTGGCTGGAAAAATAATGATAAATAAAAATTACTGAAAACAAATAAGAGATGTTTGTCTTGTAAAAATACTTCACAGAAAAGTTCTATTTTAGAGGAAAAAGCTAAGCGAATGAAACTAGAATTGTAATACTGAAATATTTCCACGACAAACAAGCTTTTGTGATGCCAAATTCTCATGTTAATTCTTTAGCTTGGATAAGAAACAATGGAATATAACACATATTTTAAACTGGGCACAAAAGTCTTAAGTTAATATTGAATATCTCTATAATCTTGCCCACCAAACTTTTTGATAGTAAAATAGTAGGTAATCATTGACTTGACTGACTTCTTATAGACATCTAAATATAAGCACAAGCATAACCATTTATGTTGAAACTATTAAAATTTCATGAGCCAAGCTAGCATCATCTTTTTCAGAAAGCAAAAAAGCAGAGGCCATAAATGTATTTGTATTTCATGCTAGAAAAGCTGCACTCTGGCTAAGTCAGGATTACTACATTTTTGCTCATTCAAACAAAAAAGAAGTAACAATTAAGCATCAAAAATATAAAGGTGCCAATAGCAGAGTACCAGCTTATATTATTAGAACCTATGGCATATTCCTTGGTAGAAAGAAAACTGCAAAAGCTAATAAACACATTTTTGTTTGATGCAATAATTGTTGCATTTCCACCTACATGAGGAGTAATAGATTTCTATTTAGTCAGACAAAAAAAGCAATAATAATTAAAAATAATGGAAACAAGTCAATGTCAAGAGTCAATTATCAAAAAAACCAAATATCAAAAAGAAGGTATTATAAACAACTATAAACTATAAGCTATATATATATTAGGAACTAGGAGAAAGGAGGAAACTAAAGATAACTCTTTGGTAATTCATAGCAAGAATTTAAGCAGAGAGAAAGTCAAGCTGAAATATAAACTAGTAAATTCTTCAAGCATATAAATGAAAAAAACTCCAACCTTCCATTTTCATCTGTGTAGTCCCTTATGCCACCACCAACTGTAAGAGGTACAAAAACTTTTTCTGACGAGTAGCGCAATACCTACTTAACTCTAATACCACAAGGTGAAATAAAATATAGCAGATAGGCCAAACCATCATAAACAAATATAAAATAAATGAAACCTGAATCATTGGTAAATCTCCCAAAGGGCAATCACGAAACCCTGTTATATTCAGGAAACTAACCTGATATATACTAATGTTCTTTAGCTTCATGTCAATATTTGCTTAACAAACTTTATGTAAATACAAGGCATACCTCGTCAGCTCCATCATTATAATACTGACCTGCTAGGTCAACTGGTTTGCCAAGGTTACGAACCTATAAAAAATATAGATATGATTTATAGGAAGTCAACTTTAATAAAATTTGACACAATTTTCCAAATTGTTCATTTAAAGTCCAGAATATATAATGTTTTTTCTGATGAACAAGGCCGCCAACTGGAACTACTAAAACACGCCCTTTACAACAAGAAATATGTACAAATTTTATGGGAATCTATAATTTGAAATTGCATTGAAAACTGGTGACTTAGTAAAGTGGACTTGCATGAAAAGCTGGTATGCAATACTCCTTATACATATTAGAAACCCTGAAAGGAATATAAGATCATTTGGTAAGTATTCTAGACTTCTGTTGTAATGACAATTGTATTGAACTAAGTTTGACATGAAAATGGATAAATAATATACAAAACCAAAGGCCAGGGAGATATGCAGTTCCATGACAAGGATAAATGCAAACATAGACTTGGTTCCATTTTTACATTGATCAGATAAGCCTATGAGAAGTTCAAAACAAATTCAGTAACAAATGCATAAAGCCACGCAAGAAATGGCACCCTATTTTCAACTGGTTATGAGGGGCTACCGAAGGGGCTGAATGCAGGAAAACAGGGTTCCTCCAATAAAAATACAAAACCCCTAGCATACCTTGTGTCCATCCGTATGTTCACGTACATCATACTGGTCACCTTTGGTTACCACAAGTTCCCCCTTATCATTTGCCCTGACGTCAAGACATGCTATTACCTGAAAAACTAATTATATGAGCACAAATACAAGTTATAGATGGAAACTGATTAGAAATTAGAAGATTACTCTTTTTGCTAGAGTTGATGCCTTCCCATTTGCTAATTTCTGTAGAATGCAGTAGTGAGAATACCATACAACAACCAGATCATACGGAGGTAAATCAATATGAAATATGAAAATTAACCTTCTTTTTTGGTGCTGTTGATGGATCAAGAAAGTTCCTCAACAATGATAAGCCAAACTCTGACAGCAAAAAATCAAAGCCAGCCTAATTAATTTCTATTTTCTAAGTGTAGTTCTTTGAACTAGTTAGTGATCATGTTCAGTCTGAAATTTGTTCTATCAAATGTTCTAGTAGACGATAAGGTGGGTGACGTAGAAAATAAATTTGAATCCAAAACTGCACCCAAATATGAAGCAAAACATGCAATCAAACTCAATGTCATATCCAGAAGCATATCTAAAGTTGCATGATGTAGATCTTGCAATGGAAAATTTTAGTTTAATCCTTTTTTGCAATTTTCACGACATTTTCAAACATTTAGAGCATTGGATTCACTCTGCAAGCTTATCTTCATTTGAAAACATTCTTTTGTGTGTTTGCATTTTGCTTCCCAACAATCAAGAACATAAGGTGCTGTGCCCTCCTGGCAATCCAAAACATATTATCGTTGAGCTTGAGTGAAGTTTCCAATCAAACAGCATGCAAGATATGGACATCCACTTCATTCCTCTTGGATCATAGCGGCAAATGAAACCTTAATATTTTTAATTAAATGGGATAAGCACGAGATAACTAAGTCACATATTATTTATAATATATGGTTACACCATTCGCTATATTCACAGCACTATTACTCTAAAGTTGAACAAACCTACAATCAATGTATTCTTTGGTTTTTTTTATCAACTAAGGAGACAAAGCAGCATAGTTTACAAAAGTAAAAATTCTACCATGTTACGTGGATGTTTGGCAATAAAGAAGCCTTTGGCCATTAAGGGTGCAACTCAGGCTAGCTTGGGTTAATTCCAAGCTACATCTGTAACCAATTAGCCTAATCGTTTCACATATTTATTAGAACCCAAATCTCAAAGTACTTAAGAGAAAAAATTCAAGTCAGTCTAGTATGGATCCAAGTTCAACAAAATAAACCAAAAATTGCAGTAAAGTATAGAAAAGTCTAACCGTTACATTATAAATTTTATGTTATGCCACTGTCTCTATGTGATAGTGGTTGACATCAATCTAAGATTAAATTTCATGCTAGTATCTGAAAGCAATCCGCTGTTGATTTTTTAAGACCTAAATTGATTTGATTTTATTTGTTGCAATAGTTGCGTAAAATTATTAAAAGCAATCCATTAAAATGAGGTCTCCTATTATAATGAGAGGTTCATGGGAATCAATGGAGCAACAAGTCAACTTCAAACAAAACAACACTAGGAATTATTTTACAGTTTTATTTTTATTTTTTTAAATAATTTTATGCCTCGTTTTAAACATAAGTTCTCCAATATAAAAACTTTTAAAAGAATGCATAATAAAATTAGGAATAACTGAGACATGAAAATATATTGAAGACATGAAAACTTTTACATCAAGGCAATATCATCAACACTAAACAACAAATTTGATTGAACTTAACAATAGCCAAAACGAAGACTGTTAAAAAGACTGCATGCTAAAAATAGGTTCTATAGAGAGTGAACTGTTTACATAAGGAAAATATAGTATCGTCTATTGAAGAAGATAAGAAAAAAAAAGGACAAGTGCTGAAAATGTTTGTGTAGGAAAACAAAAATGAAAAAAGTAAGAAGACCAAGGAATAGGACAAATTTAGCATGGGCTGCAGTTTTGATAAAAGAGAAGCACAAGCAGAAGTTAATATCTATTACTCAAATCAAAGTGAACAAAGAAAGAGATTCATAAAGCCAATTCAAAAATACTTTTAGATGTTCTATTAAACCAACGATATGAGGCTATTAAGACTGATCATATGAAAGAATTATCTTTTTTAATATAATAACAGTTACGTGCAAACAATCCAGTTTGCCATTCATAAATCTGTGCCTTCATAACAAAAGTACTCCACAAATCTCACCTTGCTACAAATTTGACTTGAGGCATGTTGGTGCCACATTTGCCCCAATAAGCATGTCCTAAGCATTTTAAAGTCAAAAAATTTCATGCTTTATGGGAAAAAGGAAAACAAAATTACTCCTATACAAATGAGAAAAAACAATTAAACCTCAAAAAAAACCATTATCATTTTGAAATTCTCAATGATAGTAAAAAATTCTTTCTAATGCCAAAGCAGTGTAAAACATAGTCAATCCAAGATCATACCTAAATTGACATTAAAAAAAGATATCAAACTACAACTACCTCCACTTTTTTCAGGGTGAAATTGCACGGCATGTATGTTTCCCTTTGAGATGGAAGCAACAAAGCTATCTCCATAATTACATGTTGATGATACCCAATCTTTATTAACATCAGACTAGAACAAAATTATACAAGAAAAAACAGTTCATTGACAGGCTTATAGCAAATAGCATTAAGTAATACCATTAGGACATTGAAAGCAAGGATATATGAACTTACGGGCACAACACGATACGAGTGGACAAAATAGACATGCTGCTCCGCAATACCACTCAGAATTTCTTCATCCTTAACTATCTGCACAGCATTCCAACCAATGTGTGGTACCCTTATTCCATTGGAGGAGTCAAACCGTCCAACAATGCCAGGTATCATGCCAAGACCTTTTACTGCATGCATATCTTGTAACAGTCTTAATGAAAAAATTAAAATTCAAGTTGCAATAGAACAAAATACCATTCAATCCTAATAACTATCATAATATCTTTTAATACTCAACAGTAGATACATAGCATTATAGACTCACAAGTGCAAAGTGATTACGGAAAAATACTAATTTTCAGATATGTACTTTAGAAGTCTATAAAAAGCTGAAAAAGGTGAAGCCTAAAAACAAAGGTATTAGCTAACAACTCTGGCTAGCTACTTCTAGAATCATGAAGCACAAGGATGCCAATAACTACATTCTCACATTCCCTAACCACCTATAGTGTCCTAAACACAATTTCATATGATATGAGAAGAAAGACAATTTTGGCTATTGAAATTCACTGCCATTACTGAACAACTAAGTCCATAGAGAAGGGGAATCACAAAGGTGTTTTAAAGTTGTTAGCATTTTAAAGATTGCTGATTCAACACAAAATAAAAATAGGTGAATTCGTGCCATAAAACAACCCAGCCCATTATCCAATGCTTGATATCTCAGGCACAAGCTCTCAGCATCAATAATTTACATGAAAAAAATGCTAGAAGAAAGGCTGGCATAAGACAAAACATCATCAATTCTAGATCAACAATGCAATACAATACATATGCAATCAGTGAATGCAATATTAAACCAAAACAACAATGATCAACAAGATTCTAGGCTGTAGAATTCTACCTCAATAATCAACCATGCTATCTTTTTTTCAAGTTTTTCAAATCATTGAAGTGTCATGTAATCAAGGGATGTTCAATTCAACTTTATAAGGAAACAATAATATTCAAACTTCTCAAATCAACTTCCAGTTTGGTTCAGTAAATACAGTTGCCCATTAGTGTAGTAGGTTTCAATGAGTAAGAATTGTTAATAGCAATCTAACAATCAGTGTCTAAGGTTTGAAAATAACATCAAGTTATGTATGGATTTCTAAGAAATCAAGATTCATGAAAAACACATAACATAAAATTAATATTTAGAAGGAACGAAAGAACCAACAATAATCATCTTCGAAATGAATCCAATGCCCATTGATGAGTAGTAGAAATGGAAGCATTCAAAAAGAAAATGTTAAAAAGCAATCAGGAGAAGACAAAAAGGTAAATATGAGATCCCATAAATCATTTTGGATAGAAGAAAACAATGGAGCAAAACTAAGGCCTAACATCCTCCCAACTCTTAGGTTTTCTGAGAAGCACCAGAAGAAAAAAAGATTGAAAATATAATCTTTTAATCATTATTAAGGTTTTTTCATAAAAAAGAAGACTATTCAACAATCAATAAAGAAAAACAATAATCCACCAAACTGAAAATTAGAAATTCAACAAACTGTCACTTCTAGCTAACACGGATAATGTAAAATATGCGCTAACACGGATAATGTAAAATATGCCGGTCATTACAAGGTATAATTGGCAACTCTTTAATTTGCTCAATATTCACAAGAAAAACAAAGAAAACTAAACAAAATCAAACTATTAGAATATGGCTACTTAATACCTTTTAAATATACAATATAACTTGATCATAATATAGCATACACTATGGTCATTGTAAGGTATATTGCTGGTAAAGTATGGCATGAAATTTCAAGCCAAAATTCTAAATTTTGGTTAGTACCTTACAAACTTGAAACTTATCACATAATAGGTCTCACAACATGAATATTGGCTTAGATGTAAGGTAAATCATAAAGACCATACCATCTTTCATGCACATTTCAAGTAATTTTTTTGGCTAATAATATCTTCAATACTAACAGCTAGACCAAAAAAAATAAAATTCAAAACTTAAGAACATGTTGAGAAAAAAAAATGTAACAACTCAAAATGGAATTAGCTAAAAGTACCAATTAAAGGAGAAAGAAGAACTGAGCATATGCCATCAGCAAACCAAAAAAACTAGGATCCCAGGAGCATCATAATTTCCATCACTTACCTTTAAGATCAATGTGCATCTCAATGAAGTAGAATTAAATTTGCATTCAATTAGAGACTACTAAAATGTGTACAACCATTGAAGTTCAAATAGAAATTCTAAAAACTCTGCTTTGTAAGTAAGCATAAAAAAGACCATGTTCCCATTTATCTATATAATTCAAAGCTACTTCATTTTATTGCACCCAAGATGATTTAAAAACAAATTCAAAATGACCTACCCACCTCATGACTGCACCTACAATGAACTAGGCTCCTCTTGGTAGGACTTCAAGCCTTCCGCTTAAGTCTATTACACCTTGAGCTAAAATCATATATCATACCTTTCTTATGCACAAAGCTAGAAAAAAATAAATACATGCAATCATTCATTTGACTGTCTTCATCATTTGATATTTTTTTCTGAACTTCTATATTTAATTGATAATTGTTCTTGGTTCAATAGCTTAATCACAACAAATAAACTAGAAAACTGCAAACAAACGGTGATTTAAGAATTACCTGGACCATTTTCCTCACCAGATTCAAAAAGCAATTGAAGACCGAGGCAAATGCCCAAAAAGGGGCGATCCATCTCGATGTACTTACAAAGTGCTTCAGCCATCCTAAGATCAGAAAAGGAAAACCCTTTTTGTGAATATGAAAACACCATAATTAGCATAACTAGCAATGAGAAACAACTTGTCTTGGAATAGTAGGGCCAAATTATTAAAGTGAGATGGAAACCGGAATTCCAGCAATCAGCCTAGCCCTATTGAGGAAGGATGATAAGAATGAAAAGTAAGAAGTGAGAACTACCAATCATTTTTTGCCAAGGAAACTGGACAACTAAACCAGTCATGTTGAACATGACCATACTTCTAGATAATCTACTCATTGTCATATAATAAGTACATATTAAAAATCTTAAACAATTACAAACTAAAATTTTTAATAAAAGGCAAAATATGTTTATTTTGGCAAAGATAAAGTACAAAAACAAATTTTGGAACTAGCAGTGAGTTTTGATAAGTTAACTGCAATCTAGGAATCATGCTTTCATAAATTAAGAAGAATATAAATATGAATCATCAACAGATAACCAGTAGATTTTCTAAACCATCTTAAATAGAAAATCTAGATAAAATGCCTTAAGGCTTTAAAGCAAAATTAACTACAATTATAGTGATCAATCAAAACAATCATCTCTACCAATCTCATTGAAAAGACATCAATTGCTTGCTACTAGAAGTTCCTGATGAAGGCATTGTCTTTCAAACGACAAATCATATGATTACCCAAGGCATAGAAGATGGATTAGGCAAAGGCACATGGATAACCTTGGGAAAAGAAGGAAACAATACTAGGTCCATCATCTTAGTACTAGCTGCATATGAATTCAAAAAGTTAAATGGCCAATAATTTTTGTTGTCATGTAATATAGTGCCACAATTTCCATTTATATATATGCATATAATAAGCATAAATGCTACTTAAAAATCCTGTTAACATTATATTTTGAAATTTTTTCTTGTTTAATTTAAAAATACATGATTTTTAATAAAATTTTCTTCCTTTGAAAAGAATAAATCAAATTATATAACCCATTTTAATGCAATAGAATAAAACAACAAAAATACTTGTACAAAATCATAGTTCATTTATCAAATGTACATAAAACCAACTGTTCACAATGGAATTAAAAGAGTATCCATACATAAATAAATCCAAATAAATTTGTTGAAGCAACAATATTTAGTACAACTCCATAACCCAAAGTCTAATACACGTATAATGAAATAATAAAACAGTAAAGTAATATATCTTTCTTACACTCATTGTTCTCCTCAAATCTCGTATTGTACTTGCACATTTCCTATGATATTTAGGTCATGCCAGATTCTGGGTCTAAATTTCATTGCATGAAATAAAACCTAACAAATAGAATAAAATAATTCAAAATCCTTATGCATGTGACAATTAGAAATCCCTTTATAAATTTTTTGCCATCTTATTCTTTTATTACCCATTTTGTTAATCCCTTGTCCTTTTTTGAATTTATTTTAGCCTTAGAATTATACTACTAGGTTGGGCATAATAAATAAATTCTCTCATAATAAAGTTATAACTATCCATAAACTTTTTTTCTTCAAGCCATACCTTTCATGAGATTATACTACCAGAACAGCTTAGTAGGTCAATTTCTCACCATTAAATTGTATCCTTTAAGAACTTTCCTATTAAGGTTATACTTTCTATTAGTCTCTTTATCCAACCAAAAGCGCTTACCCCATCTCTTTTTTCATGGAGATAGTTCAATCTTTTTTGGCATATTATTTTGTTCTTCTTTGTACCATTACTTTTCAATATTATTTTAGCAATTTCAAAAACTATTATCAATTTTTTCCAACTCACATGCAAATGCTCATGTAAATAATAAAATTTGAATACATTGTTATGTGAAACCATATTTAAACCCTAATGAATAAATCAAAAAAACATGTGACTAGTATAGATTATTCTAAATATCAAAATTGCATACAATTTAAACCTTGTTCCATTATACCAATCATCACCAAATATTCTCTTTGAGAATTTATAAATCAAATAAACAAAGGCTTCTAAATTGTATACTATCAAACATCAATAAAAAAAATGCATTGTAAGGCTCATAGATGTCTATCTTAAATTTGTGAAGTATTAGTCACGCCTTATGTGGTCTCTTATTCTCACTAACATGACTTCTCAAAAATTCTACCAAGCTCAATTCTTTACTTCCTCTTTCTTCCTTTTGTTAGGCTACCCCAAATGAGAATTCCCTCGATTTTGGAATAGCTCAAAGCCTCATTTTTTCTTAAATTCCTCACACAATTGCTTTCTTTCTCCCTCAATTCTTCAATGTAATATGACACTCCTCATAAGCAACAAAAGAACCCATTTTACAATTTGCCACACCACACATTCATATTCCCAAACCATTTGCACCTCTTCTTCTCCTTGAAATCATCCAATTGGTCATTTACCTCTACCTCGTCATATGAAACTTCAATGAAGTGGAGGTTTCAGCTTGCTTGGCGCCCATTAATTTCTCCCATCGTTTCTTTTGCCAACAATAACTATTTTGTGCAATTTCATTCACCAGTCCACTAACGATTTATGGGAAAATCGAGGGTTTTTAAAATTAGATGATAATTATTTTTAATTAAAACTTTATGTCAATTTAAATTTCTTAAATTGTTTTATATAAATAACTTTCAAAATTTGTTAACCAACTTTAAAACTTTATATTTGTCCAACTCTACTTGTCATAAAAATTTCGTACTATTAGGGTGCTGTTTAATATTTTTAATAATTTTTTCACTAAAAATTATATAAATAACAAATTATTATTATTTTTTATTTCTATTTTATGAACAAGACATTTCTAATTTCCACAAAATTTGCACCTTGAACTATTAATAAAATACACTATTAGTTATAAAATTTCTAAATTTTTTACATTGTCTAATAAATTCTATAATTTTTCCTTCTAAAAATCATTTAATAATATTTTTCTCATATTCTAAGCTTTTTGTTTTTTAATTGATTCATGTTTGAATATAAAAAAATTTATGAATAATATATGCTTTACTATTTAAAAATTCAACTCCCTCTTTTTAAAACTCAAAAATTCCCTTTATTTTATTTATAATTTTTCAAAAAATTTCAATAATTCACAAAAATTCTATAAATCATAAAAATCACAATTTAATATTTTTTTACCTACATTGATATTGATAAACCTCATTTCTCTTTTAAGTTTTGATAAATCATCTAATCAAAATATTTTCATTATAGTTTTCTCTTTACATAACTTTCAACAAGAAAAGTCAAAATATTGAAACTTTGGTTCTATATGCTCAAGATTATCAAACTGATTGCAAGTCTAGTCAATGGTTTTTTGTTTTTTAATTGATTCATGTTTGACTATAACAAAATTTATGAATAATATATGCTTTACCATTTGAAATTCATCTCCCTCTTTTTAAAACTCAATAATTCCTTTTATTTTATGTATAAGTTTTCAAAAAATTTCAATAAGTCACAAAAATTCTATAAATCATAAAAATCACAATTTAATAATTTTTTTACCTACATTGATATTGATATATCTCCTTTCTATTTTAAGTTTTAATCAATCATCTAATCAAAATATTTTCATTAGAGTTTTCTCTTTACATAACTTTCAACAAGAAAAAGTCAAAATATTGAAACTTCGGTTCTATATGCTCAAGATTGTCAAACTGATTGCAAGTCTAGTCAATGGTAACTTGTTTTGAGTTTGAGGTAAGCAAGACACGAAATTTAAATTTGAGTTGGTTGTAATAATAGCTTATTGTTGTTGTCGCCTAGGATTGATCCAAGTAAACTCAATGCCAACCTTACCCTTTAAGAAATACAAAAAAAATCTATTGATTGGTGCTGATTAAAGCATACCCATTATGATTTAATACTTCCATTGCACTTGCAAATGCACCCACTCCAGGGAAAACAAGGCGAGTGGCATTAAGGATGTCCTCTGGCTTTCGTACCTACAAAAAGGTATGCAATAAATACACAATAAACAATATGAGTTATATCCTAAATTGGCATATATTAAATGTAAAACTAAATAGGCTATTACTTTCTTAATCAAATGTGCATAATTCCATGTGCAATCATAAACCTAACATATAAGTATTCAGAAGGAGAGAAAGTATAAGCAAAATCAAGACAAATTCACAAAAACCTTTGTACAAACCAAATTTCCAACATTAACGATCTATTTGATGAAAATTTTAATGTCTTCTTTCATTATTCAAATCAATTTCATGATAGAGATTTCAGTAGCTACACAATACAAGTTCAAGCATGTAGTTCCAATTTTCAATCAATTAATGTTTAGAACAATGTGTTTACACTAAATTCATAAATTTAGTAGAATGAATAGAAAATGTCATATTTAAATTTAAGCAAATAAGATCTTCTAAATGATTTCAAGTCTATCATTTAATATTTTTTTTCTAAATTGGTTGAGGGAAATGCCCAAAATATTTGTGATAGCGATCAAATCTATGGCACATGAAATAACGAGTGTTAGATCTATACCAATTAAGCTAATTGATGTGGCATATATAAGCAGGCTAGAAGACTATTAGTGGGGAAACCAAATACACCAAAGCCATCACAAACACGATTCCATATCCACCCTCATTTGTACTCAAAGTCAAACTTAGAAGACTACTATTTAATGAGATAATTAATAATTGTCATTATTGTTTACACATCAATTACTATTTCAATTCTACTTAACCACTATACTCCAATCCTAAAAGAAGACCAGAATACCCAATCTATGGATTATGACAATCACAATTTTTCTTATTGATTTTTTTATTCTACGTAACATGTTGCATAAAAGACCCTATCATCTAAACTAGAAGTCATGTCGTACAATCAAGACATCAGATGCGATGGTAAATAGAGATATGACTTTCAATTCTCCAAATTTTGTTGCATAGATATTTAACATAATTTGCATATTATTAAAATAGAATCAATATACATTTGGATCAGATTGCTTTGTCAATGTTTGCTTCTATTTACATGATTGTAAGGAACTCTAAATAGAGGAATAGAATTGTAATCAATGCATCTTTAATACAATTACAAATTGCTCACTTATATGTTGGCTTGCAATAAGTATTCTACTTCCATTCTATTGTTTTCATAATATTGCATTAATGTGCTTTATATGTCATGTAATATTTTGCATGGGGAATTGTATCATACTAACCAAAAGCTATGTCATATGATCAATACGTTGTTTGATACAATGGTAAACAAAGACAAGAATGAGAGAACAAGAAGATAGTAGGTATTTATGATGAGGGAACAAGAGGCCCAAGTAAGGGTAGGCTCCACTTATGAATCAACTTCACATATATTATCGTTCGTCTTCCTCATCATTGACATCGCTAATGGACATCATTGTCACGAATGACATCTTTCATTTCTTCTTACACAATCAATTGTGTGGTTTGCTCCAATTTGTTCACCAAATTATCTATCTCATAACTCTTGTCCAAGTTCTTGGTTTTATTGCAACCTTGTTCAACCTGAGATAATTGTCTCATATGACCCCATTTGATTGTATTATACAATCCCACATGATTGTACCTAATGAAATCGTTTGTTTGCTCCAGGTAATGGTACAATCATATCATATTGTCATGGATGAAGAACACATTATGAGCTTTTTAGAAAATTTTGTAAATATAATTTGAGCATATTATTTATTATATTGATATTGTGGCCATAATTGTGTAGAATCCTCATTTATAATTTAAACTATTTGTGCAAGAGTGGTCATAGATAATATTAACTTTCTACACCAATATTGGCAAAAGTTTTTTTAAACAACATTTTTGTGCTACTCCTTTCCTAACTTCTTAAAAGAATGAATAAAACCTTAATTCAAGAGTTATCGCCATTCTAAGACTTCCAAAAATCCTAAAATAAATTGTCAACAATTACAAAAAACTAATGTGTTTTATAATTCTTTGATGCAAGTGAATGATTCTATGAGGTTTGCAAGTCTACATCCTCACTAAATTTTACATATAGAAATTTAATAGTTAAGCTATTATTCTTCAATCTCTACATCATTCCTCTTCTTCTGAAGGGACTTATTGTCCTTCACCGGAAGATCATCTAGGATGCTCAACATTTCAGTCAACCGACTCATGGTTGTGTTCCTTTGCTATGGGAAAACAAGAGGATGGTCAATGAGGATACTAATCTTAACTGACCAGATTTAAATGAAGGACAATAAGTCAATCTCCATATCAATTAAGTTATCAATTTTCTAATTTTAAAATTGGATGTTACTTCTTATCATTTTATATTCCTATGAATATGTTAACATAATTCCTTCATCACAAAATAAATAATAGTATGAAAAGTTCAATAACCAAATAAATACGTAAAAGTTCGACTTTTAAATCTCAGTTATTGGTTAAAAATGCAACAATGTGGCAAATAGCGACGACAACATCCTATCTTCCAAAAACAAAACCTCAAAACTAGCATTTCAAGGCAAGACTAATGGGAAAAGAAGGTAGGTACCCAAAATGATATGAAATTGAGGAGCTTTAATGCCAAAATGATGTGGGTCATAGAACCAAAAGGATCCCACTTGAAAGTTAAAAGAATTTGCTTACATACTGTTCAATTTGCAACTAGCTGACACTTTTCACTTTGAAGATTCAGGATTGGTGCATGGAAGTTAGGGAAGCACATAGATGCTAAGAGTAAGTGATTCGTTTTGGCCCAAGTATTGTTTACTCGCAATGCAATAGCACTATTTACTTTGCAAACTCAAGACTGCAATGTGGAGGCTGGACATGTGCAAGCTAATGTTAGCAAGTAGTACATAAAAATATATGGGTAATGCAAATGCTAGTAGATGATATAGGATGGGCAAGCTTCACATGTAGACATGAGTAAACGAGTGCGAGCAAAGCATGAGTGGCCTAGCATTGCTCAAGTGCTGGTGCAGCAGGGTATGAAAAGGAGCACGAATCATGTAGAGGTGAGAGGGCAAATGGATTGGGGTCGATAAGAGAATAAGCAATGACCCAGCCAAATAGGTGCACGATTGTAGGTGTAATAGGACTATGGGAGATGAAGAGAAATAAGTTAAGTGACATTAAAAAGAGAAAAACAAGTCATTTGTAAACATCAAAGTTGGAAAATAGAGTTAAGAGAAGGAGAAACACTCACCAAAGTAACACTAACAACACTCACCATAGTGTCACCAATAAAAAGGGAAGCCACCAAGCCTTGCCCACACTAAAAACATCAAACAAGAGCTTAATTACAGTAACTCAAAACCAACAAAAGACTCCTTCCATTCAAAATTTTAAGTCTCTCATATAAGTTAATCTACTACCGCCTATTTTAGCAAACTAACCAACCACTAACACCAACTTTAACAAAATAAAAAACCATTAACAACCACTTTGCCTTTAAGAGAAGACCCTAGATGCTTTATTTGTATGCAAAATACTAGTCCATAATTTTTCTTGATTGTTTAAGATTATCTATTTGGATTGGCCCAAAACTAGCTTTATGTGAGCTTTCTTATCATACTCCATGTGACCAACAATAAACACTTTATCTTTGCACTAGTAATTCAAATTTTACTTATTCTTCATGCACTTTACTATTCCTATAATCATACCAAACGATCTCTTCTTGTCTTGCATCACAAACCCTCAAGGACAACTTCTTAGGGCCGAACCCTCGAAGCCAAACCTATAAGGCCAAACATTCAACACCTACCCCTTCGATATCATTGTTCAACGCAACGTAGATCTAGCTTCTTCAAGTTACCAATTTTCACCAAACAATTATAACTAATTATGCTACATCGATAATGGAGCTACCTGGCATTTGTAATTAACTCTGAATCATTAACAATATCTGATGGTTATAACTAATTAAGTCATATATGCAAGAGGCACACATCAACCTCAATGGTTATGACACTATAACTAAATAATAGAATTATAATTCCTTACGTGCAATAATAAAGTCAACATATGTTATCCACTTTTTTAGCTCTAAACAGACCGAAGGTCTAGTTTGGGGACACACAAGGCCAATCTCCATGGTCCCAAGATCTACTCTATTCTTTAGCCAACACCCTAGTTCCAAAACTAGTCTTTTCTTCTTTCTTGATCATCTTTGTCCTATGATGATCATAAGCTTTCCCTATGATGATCATAAGTTTTCTTCCTATTTTCTCCTATTCTATAAACCTCTCTTAAGTTCTTAATAAAGTTTTTGCTACATCCCCTTGACAACGTCAATAGATCTCCTAAGAAAAAAAACTATAAATTCATTCTCTGTGCATCCAATTTGGTCATAGTTTTATCAACTAATATAGCATTATCACAAAAGCATACAACATGACACTTTATCTATTTGACTAGTAAGAGCATCCACAAGAAACAAAAGACTTTGTTATCGACAATGTTGTTTTATTAACAATGATCTTCTAAAGTACTTCTCTTTGTATTTTAATATATGCATTTTCTAGCTAATAAAAATTTAATAAAGATCTTCTTTTCTTATCCTATACTTTCCGTTAAACACTCAACAAGTACACAACAACAATGGCCAACTTCCATAGCATCAAAGTTGGATTATGAGAAATATTGTCTTACATCACAGCTAATGCTTAATCACTTCTCTAAGCTTTCAAAATATAGCTCATCAACTTAACTTCCTATAATCAACAAAATTCTAAATATCTATGTTTTATTATACATAACTAGGTATCAAAATACTTTTTTTTCATTGTTACAACACTTTTTCTTTAAAATAATATTGATGAGGATAGTAATCGACCTTACACCATCTTTTCTTATACAATTCCATTCATCTATATGAATAGCATCTAACCCAACCATTGTTTTGCATTTCAACCTCTTTAATGCCTCCTTCACTTCAATAATATGTCAACAAAAAGGAAAATAAAAGAAAGAGAAACAAGTGATCAAGAACATTTCAAATTTAATACAAATGCATGTATTAAGTGCATAAATAAAAAGTGAAAGTTGAAAAAACACAAGATAGGTAGAAATTTAAACAATACTAGGACACAACACTAATATTCCATACTAGATACAAAACCAGATTTAGAAATGAATTCTTATAGATTTTGAAAAATATGCAAATTATAGCTAAGTTGGAGACTTGCTACCCTTACATTTACTTTAAATTTTGTCAAAGAACCTTATTTTCAATTTTGTCAAAGAACCTTGCTTTGAAAAGGTAATAACTTGGAGCTAATTGATTTAAGGTTCTTTGAAAGACTTAGATCAACAATTTTCAGGAACTAGTCAAAGAATTAAGGCTTTATTTTTGCTTTAAAACTGTCAAGAAAGGGAGTCATACAATAATATAGTCTTATGAAAAATTTTTTGAATGATGAGTTAGAAAACTAATAAGTCAATCACTCGTGCACAAATTGATCAAATTATAGAGAAAACATTCAATGCAACAATAATGTAATATCAAAAATGCAAATAGAATGCAAGGATTAACTATACACATGCAGAATTTCCTGAAAAAAAACTATATTGTGCTCTCCATCCCTGATCATATGGCATGAATGTATCATTGAATGATATGTTCTAATTGAATCGTATGTTGCAAATGCATTGAGCCAAATAGGGTCATAGCAGTAGCAAGCAGTTAGAGAAGAGCTATGGAAAAAGTTTTGGCAAATCCAAGTAAAAAAAAAATGCACTCAACAATGTAAGAAGAAAACAAAAATCAAGAATTCAATCTTCCATGGAGACGATGAAAATGATGGCATACACAAAGTTGGGGATAAAATCTGTCAAAAAGTGACAATAGGCTCTAATCCCTTGGGTCTCTCATCCCTCCACCCACAGACCCAACACCATTTCAATGCTTAATAGTTGAGCTTTAACTTAGGCAAACAAGCAACAAGACAAGGTGGTAGAAGATCAATTTGGAAGTTTGTCAAATGGGCTATTTCTATTGACTACAATCTAGTATCTCCTCTTTATAGGGCTCCTTTACGAGACAGAAGCCCTTACAGATGGGCTCATTGCATACTTCAACAAACTGATCTATTTCAAATAGAAATTGGTTCTATTGATATTTAAATGTAAATTAATAAAACAATTTCGAAAAAAACTTAAGAGTCATATGATGGACAGATCATATGATATGATCCATTCAGATCATATTGAATCGCATGATATGATGCCATCAAAAATGCCACCGAAATGTAATGAAAATCAATGCAAATATCATCATGCCAACAGAAGAACCGAAATAGAACGGGAAAAGTAATTAATTAATGAATAGAAATTTCTGGAACTGACTCAGTACACTTGTTGTACCCACCAAAATTGAAACATTCTACCATATTAAAAGGTCCCTAAACTAAAATCTATCTTTTCAGGAAATTTAGCGATTTGAAATTGTTCTGCTCGAACAGAGGCTTAACCTATGACCGCCGAATTGTGAATAAAGCACTTCCTGTAGTAAAAATTTCAACTTCATGGAAACAATACTTCAAACACTTCAAACAAATCAAACACGTAGCAATGAAGGAACGGTAAGAAGAAAACCGAGAAAAATTACATTTTTGACATCGAAGCCAAGATGCCTAATGGCGTTCCGAACGCTTCGAACATTTCCGGCTCCATAGTCCAGAAGAGTAACAGCTAGAAGAAAGCTTCAAAGAAATGAGAAAGCACGTCTACATATGCAACACAATGGCACTCATCTACACGGTATCTCTTACTCGACTCTGTGATCGAGGAGGCGCGAACGGAGAGGGACGGCCTGGCTGCTAAATAGACTTTTCGGTAGTTCAACGCCCCATGGCCTTGAGGGATCGGACGAGCAGGTAGTGAACGAGACCCGCTCGCTGAGGAGAATGGCGGCGACCTCATTTTGGAATTTCGAGGGAGGGGAGGAGAGAAGAGGGGAAGGCTTGAGCGTAGCAGCGTTTTCAAACATAACTTTGTTCGAAATTTTAGATTCAGCCTGACGAGAGAAAAACTTTAAATTTACATTTCATTTCAAACTTTAGGATGAATATAATGATTATGTTTTTTGGTTGGGGGATGAAAATTGTATTATAAAAGATGAGATTAGCATCACCTAAATATCAATAATTAACATTATATTTGCTCATAATAATAATTTTTTTAATTTAAGACTCAATATTAGAAATCAAAAATTATTTCATTTTTTTTTAAATTTTTATGTTTTACCTTTATAAAATAATTTTTCGATAGACCTTTTTAAAAATATTTTTACTTTAGATTTTTTTTTATTCAACTATAATGGTTAAATAAATGATATTATTTTGATTCAAAAATAATTTTAATAAATTTTAAAAATAACCTTATTTGTAATCCTCATAAATTTATATTAATACATCTTGTGAAAACTCTAGTATTTGTAATTCCTTTCTAAAAGCTTTTGCTAGACTACAGAGTCTATGAATGTATATACTAATTTGGTGGCCAAGTGGAGAAGTATGGTTTTCTCTTAAGAACTTAAAAATCAGTTGTGATATTAGATGAAGCATTTGCAATAATATGTGTCATGTATTATATTGGTTTGCATATAATTTATAATTATATGCTTACAAATTATTGTAATAAAAAATAACACATCATTTTTTGTGATACACATAGAAATTATTTGTAAGGAAAATATCAATGTGAAAGAGTTCAATATTACAAAACTTTCGTTATAAAAAAAAAGCAAGTATAAATAACTCAAAATAAAGAAAACAATCTTATAAAGAAAATGGTAATAATAAAAAAATATATATATCATTTATAATATAATATGAATAGTAAATCTAAAATATTCATTAATTATGCTTACAATACAAATAATCAATGAAGAAGTTTAAGAGACATAACCAACATTATTTTTATCATTCAAACAATATTTAGAATAACATTTTATGATTATGTATCTTTTAGCTATCTCATAATTATAATCTAAATAATTCAACCAATTAATTTGATAGTTATAAAATAGTTATCTTGTTTTTACAATAACTTTATTTGTATTCCTAATAAATCTATCTTAATACTTATCATAATTTTTTAATTACTTTTATATTAATATTTATGAAAGTTGTGATAAGAACATGTATTTTAGGTACATCAAATTATTAGACAATTTGATTTTGAAAAGTCTTATGAAAAACAATAAAATATTAATGTCTCGAGGAGAGTCCTTAAGAGGGAATAATAAAATATTGAGTTTTCAAAGAGAGATCTCAATAGGGAATAATATAGTCTTAAGAGTGTCACAACCCACCTAATTATCATACCGATAATATATTTAATAATATTAACATTGTATTACCTCTTATAAATCAAAATCATATGTGATTCTCTATTTTTCTACTTTATTCGACCCAAAACATCAAATATTTTTAACACATAAAATCACAATAAAAATCAATAAGATAATAGGATTTTATCTTGTAAAAGATTTTTTTCATATCCAACCTAAGTTCTTCACATATCACTTCGTTCATAATATTATAATAATTTTATTAAATTTATAAAATAATAAACCATTGAAACTCTTCTTTTGATTTAATGCTTCAAAATCTCACTTCCATAATAACAAATTCGATTCCATGCTAGAATTTAAAAATAAAAACTGAAATATGAAGAACCCAACACCTAAAATTCAAGGAGATCGCACTAAAGCCAACAAAGTAATTATTACGCAATGCAGGCTTTATTCCAACCTTCGAATCATCTCCCAAATAGGATTTATAAATTTGGGAACAAAGTCAAAGTAAACACATCAAGAACCATTAGAGCTCACCTTAATGACGCTTTTAACGCCACAAAAGCGTTCCAGCCACAAAGTCCTACTCTCCAGCTGTGATCGAACTTCTTCCCTGCCACTGTACACTGCAGCGATAGAACTCTCCCGCAAGATCTTGCAGCAGCTGAATGAGCTCCCTGCTGAAGCTCTCTTCTGAAAGTAGAAATTATTTTTCTTACCTTGCTCTCCAGGATTGCAACTATAGCCGCTGCATCCCTTAACTTCTTCTACCTCACTGGTCCCTGATAATAGTAGTAGTGGCAACCTAGGGCTCCTTTCCTGCTGGAATTGTTGATCCACGCAGATTTCTTTTTAACACTACTACTCTTTTCTTAACGCCGAAAGGTGCAGCTCCACTCTTACTTCCTTCTCAAAGCAGGACGCCCCAACAATTTCTATTCCAGCTTGCTGTTTTCCTTACAGGAATCCTTTCAGTAGCAATTTCAATGGCAAACCTTTGTTGAGGGCTTCACCCAGCAGCTTGCCTCAAGCTTTGCTCACTTCTCTGACTACACAAGAACCTTCTTGCCGATTCCTGCAAACAAAAACACAGCAACACAGTTTCAGCAGTACCTTGCAGCAGCTGTAACCTCTTCGGAATCCCAGCACAGCGGCGGCTAATCCTTCCTACGATAGTAACCATCTATTGATTTTTACCTGGCCGGAGCTGCCGCTCACCCATTGCTCTTGCTTCTTCCCGCTGTATAAACAGAAAGGAATGTTCTTCGGTTCAGCTTTTTCTAGCTGCAGCAGGTTCAGCTTTTTCTAGCTGCAGCAAATGAAAGGGACTCTCCTGAGGTGAAGCTCCTCGCCCATCCTACTCAAACTTGCAACAATAAAATCTCGTCTATGCGCACTCTTCCAGTGCCATTGCCAAGCTTCTGTTGCAGCTATTCCTTCCTCAGAAGCAACGCACCCTTCTCCCATATGCAGCCCCATGCGTTCTCTAAGTCATTCCATTTCACCGCAATTAATTGAACAACATACTATTATTCTCTCTCTTGTAGAATCCACTTGAAGCCTCCAAACTCAACCTCCGCCAGGATGACTGGATTTGTTTTGCTTAAGCTGTAATTAACCATTTACTCTAGAAACTTAAAAAAATGATGATTATAAAATCCTTTACATAAATCAACAATTCCCTTCTATCTTTAATAATTTATATTAAATTCATTCAAACATAAAAAATTACAAATCAAGTGTCAATGGCTTTCTCTTGATGCACTCCTTCCAAATAAATGCTACGATCCAAAATCTAAAATGCTTATAGATTGACACATTTTCTGAAGTGTTTCTAACAATTAATATTTTTTATCATATGCAGCGAGATCAAAAGTCAAGTTCATAATCAAAATACTAAGCTTTACATTCTATATGCATAAGGCTAAATTCTTGAATATTTTAGAACGACTTTTGTTAAAAGCAAAAAGTAATCTATCAATAAAATGTTGAGGGCTTTGGCCTCAAGAATTAATAGCGTCTCACAGATGACGTGGATCAATTAGGACAATCGAGTCCCACAAAGCAAGTGATGAGCTAGTGGTTGTCTAAGTCATCAAGAGGTAAAGCATGGTTGATTGTGTGACATATCTACTCCTACACATCCTCCATAACAATTGACATAGTACAAAAGTACATCAACTATCCATACCTCCATAATGTCCAAAAATTATATACAATTATCAAATGTGCTACCTACCTTTATTAAGGACAATAAAGCCAAGAGGAGGGTAGACTTATTTAGGGGATTTTTACTAATGGGAATTGAAAAAATTTAGTGAGTTCCATTCTTGAAGGCTTTCTTAAAAATCATTTCATTCTCTCTCTCTCTCTTGCTCGCTCTTCTAGTCATTTCAACCACTTGCCTCTATCAATAATTCTATTTACTAGACCACCGTTGACATCTTGGGATAAGACTTACTCAGGGTCAAATTTTTTATATAAGATCCTTGTCTGATGATGATGATGAAAAGGAGTAAGAAAAAAGATGTTTAAGAGTAAGCCAAAAAAAAGAAAGGAGATTAAAGGAAGTACCAATCAAAATGATTACATCAACAATTCAATTGTCATGCTTAAAAGCTTAAGTATCTTTATTAACTTAGTAGATGTAAGTGATAATGGAGGTAATGTTGAAGTCCCAATCCCCCCAATGATGAATCAAGAGAAGTATTCACATAATAAAGGAAATATTGTTTAACTAGAGAAAGTGTGGATGGAGTACATCCTAAAGATAATTATAGACAAATATTAAGACATTATCATTAGTCTCACTCTTCATTTATTCAAGGTGGAAGCTAGAATTAAATTACTTGTTTAAGCTAAAAGTTGAACACTTTATTAGGGCAACTAGATACATTTTTTTATTTATTTATCCATCAACTAATGAGATAGCATATATTATATTGAAAATGACATCAATAGTAAGGTATCTAGAGAAGTTATATGGATTTAGTTTAAGAAGCTAATCAAAGAATAATCCTACCCCATGGGATACATGAAGGAATGATAGAAAAAGTGATATAAATTAAAATACTAACAAAGATAAATAATGTAGAAATATACTATAGAGTTTTTAAGACAACCTGTGGCTTTAGGAATACTTAGTAATAAGATGTAGACATTGTCAAAACATGTCTCAATTTTGCATTATCTTATTATTATTAAGTCAACCTTATTCCATGTGAATGCTTATGTAAGTCATAATACTTATGATAGCTATCAAGAAAAAAGAACCAAAGTAAGTGGGCAAATACAAAAGGTTTGAGTATTGAGAAGACTAAGACAAATTCAAAGAAATGTCAAAGAGGAAAGAGTACTCGCTAATAAAAAAGGATCTTGATTATGATTATTAATACTCCATCTACAAGTGGAACCACGAAGTATTGTAACCATTATAAGAAGATAGAGCACATATGAGATAAATGTTAGATCTTACACCTTAACTTATTTCTATCTTACATCTTAACTTATTTCTAGAGAAGTTAAAAAAAACACATAAGACAATTTACTAGTTGCAACTAAGTGAGAGGGTACTTGAGACCCTATAGTATTTAGATGAGAGCATATCTCTTATTGTGCGATAAAAAGGGATATCACTTGAAGTTATTATGCTAGCACTTAGAATAGAGGAACTATTCACAACTTGCATCCAATAAAGAAAGAGTTCATTAATGCTATCATTGATACCAATTTAGAAACATTTAATCTCAAACAATCTCATAAAGAGGTTGAATAAAGAAACTAGCCCACACTTGGGACTCCTATTCCTAATGATGGATTAAAAAAGACTCTAAGGAGAAATTTGAGAAGCAATGTAATGTAAAAATTGCAATCACTTAATAATATGTTAATGAGGTTATTTGTGAAGTAATGTCTTTGTATATTTGCCAAATTATATTAGGATGTCCATACTAATAGGAATTAGAAACCATTAATTATTATTAAACAAAAAAATATTAATTAATGAAAAGATGGAAAAAATTTATTATAACACAAGACAAAAGAGAGGAAATAAACTAAGTGAAGAGGCTAGTGTTATTTAGGCATGAAAAACCAAATGTTGGTATTGATGAAGGTCATAACCTTCTAGGACCACTTTAAAAATTAATAGAAGCATATCCTATGTTATTTTTATAGCTTACAAGGTTATCTCTAAGACACTTTGTAGATCATGAGATTCAATTGATGTTTAACTTAATGCTTTTGAAAATGGGGATGCACTTTAATTCTATTGTGCAAAATGAGGACATCAAATAACAAGTGATAGTGCTACTCAAGAATGGAGCACTCAAGTTACAAAACTAATCATGTGTTTGTCTAATGATCATGGTTTAAAAAAAAGGATGGAGAATAATATATGTGTATTTATTATCACACAATTAACAAAATCACTATAAAAATTAAGTATTCTCTACTAAGAATTAATGATCTCTTCACCTAGTTGAATCATGCATGAGTATTTATGAAGCTACATGTTAATGTAGGATACCACTAAGTCTTAGATTTTAGAAAAGGATACATCAAAAATAGCTTTTAAGATGAAACAAGGGTTTTATGATTGGCTAGTGATGCCATGTGGGTATGTAACACTCTCATGATGTTCATGCAACTAATGATTGATATAGTTTGACCCTATTTGGAAGATTTTGTTGTTATATATCATGATGACATTCTTATTTACATGAGATGAATGTAGAATACCTAAGAAGGGTATTCAACACCTTGTAGAACCATCAATTGAAGTAGAATAGGAAGAATGTGAGAACATTGTATAGTTGGATTTTGAGTTGGGAATGGTAAGATAAGCATTAATGAGGAAAAAATAAAGGCTATTGAAAAGTAGTTAAGACCACAAAATGCTACTAATGATAAGGTTTTTTGGGAGCTTAGCATGAAGAACTTCATCAAAGGATTCTTTAAGAAATTGTTATGACAGTACACACCCACACTTGACAATAATTAATGTTTAAGTAGATAGAATTTCACTAAAAAAACTTCCTACAATTGAATGAGGTCATTTATGTAGCACTTGTACTAGCTATACAAATCTATAATAACCCTTCAAGATTCAAACAAATGTATCTAAGTATGCTATTAAAGTAGATCTATTATAAGGAGGAAATGTTGTGGTTTATTATTCTAAGCTATTATAAGGAGCAAGGACCACTACCTAACTTATGACAGAAAGCTTCTATCATTGCATCATGCCATCAAGCATTGTATGCCATACATTCTTAAGAAAAAGTCATAGTGACTCCAATCATTGACTATTGCAATACGTGCAAACTCAATCCAAGCTACAAAAAACACAACATTTGAAGTGGATGGCCTGGCTTCAATAATTCAACATGGTCATCAAATAAAAGAAGGGAACACAAAACTAAGTTGCATATATGTTTTATAGTCTTTAACCATATTATGTAAAGCTAACATTATGTGGATAAAACTTACAAAATTTGACTATGCTACTAATTATGAAAGTAATCTAAATTTTGGAGGTATTCATTAAGAAGCTTGAGGCGCAAAACGCTTAGAGTATGTGATTTAAGAAGGATTGTTCTACTAATGGAAGCAATTGTGCATTCCATAATGTGTGATCAAAAAGAGATGGGAATCTATAGAGATATGTTTATTAGCCTCATATGAACTCAAATGTTGAGAAACACATATGAGAGCTCGTGAATTATGGTGTTTGTCTATCACCAATTCATTTTTTTTGAGTATTTCAAAAACCTTCATTTTATAAAACATTTTTAGTTTGTGTTATACTCATCAAATTAACTAGCCAATGTACGATATTTTTATTTGATTTTGTCAACTAAATACCTATTAAAGTTAAGTAATTAAGTTAGATTTTTGCTAATTATGTTTGATAAAACTCATATAGTACATTGGGAGAAGTTCGTAAAGTATGATGATGAATGAAATCTATTTGAATGCTCAGTTATGAATATCATACAAAATAATATTGGTTAATTATACAGTATGATAGAGTTAAAGTAATAATTGAGATGCAAGTGTGAACATACTATTGAAGTGATTTTGGTCATACAAGTATGACATGGTTATTGTATAAATATGATTATGTCCTAAGAATTAAGCTCAAATGCACCTTATATGGCTAAGGTAAAAAAGTAGTATCATATAGTATGATAGAAACAAATACAACAAAGCAATTTAAGATGAGAGAGAGAGAAATGTGAATGAGTATAAAAATTGGTTAGTGAACATACCAGGTCGATCATACTAGTGTATTATGGTGTTAATATAAAAAATAAAAGTGATACTATGATCCTATAGGTAAAAAGTCATAGATCGTATGCGTATGATTGTAAGAGAAGAAAAATATTCTAAGTCAAACAAGTTGAGCATCAGGTGAGTTGAGGATCATATAATTCAATAAGCAATATTGTATAAATATGACTAGTTAAGAATGGTGTAATATAAGAGAATTGTTATGTTGTGATGTGATAAATGTATGCATCATGTGTCCTACATGTATAAATACTAGATTGTGTAATTATGATTAGAAAGAATTATTAGTTGGTTGAAAAAAGATTTGGCTCATCTTGCAATAAGATATTGTTATAATACTAATATGATTTAGAGATGTTGAATAAACTGAGTTTTATATTTGAGCTATTTTTTATCCCAACCATTAGAAATAAAATATCTTAGATCTAAGGATTGAAAATAACTTGGATAGATCTAGTTAAGACAAAAGAAATTAAAGATTAATCTAACCATAAAATGCATGAATCCTTTAGATAAAGATCAGGGAAGTTATCCTAACCAATATAACAAGATATTCCTTGATTAAAGAATTAGTTGGTTTACTATAAAAGCTATTAACATGCAATTAGGGCTAGGTATTTAGCAAAATTTAGCGATGAATTTTTCCAAAGAAATCTACTCGAGAGAAGCAAAAGGAAAAAGGTAAAGCCTTGAGCAAGGATGAGAAGGAAGATCTCAAGCTTGGTTCAAGGAAGAAGAGAAGACCTTTTGGTGTAGACCTCTACTTGATTTCCAAAATAAAAAATCTCTTATTTTGCATATAAATATGGAAATATTCTAGTATAATAACAATGAAGTAATTTCTTAGCATGCAAGTAAAGAGAATTTTGGCTAAAATCTATAGTACTCTTCTCTCTTAAAACTGAGATTTCACATGTCGAATTTAGCCCACAATGATGATAGCCAAGTCATGATGTTGATGTTTTTATAGTTAAAACTGTGTGCTTATGTTTGCATGAAATTACCTTAGTGAATAAAATATGAATTTTTATAAATTTAGCTAATTGGAAATTATGCAACATGTTTGATTGAAACTTCAAGATGTTGTAAAATTATGTATGCAAAATTCTAGTTCTTATTGTAATAGATAGTATGATAAAACTTTCAATACATGATTAAATGGAAAACATGGAATTGGTGCAATTATTTATTGATGGAATGGAAGGAAACCTTGTGGTTAAAACTTGTTATGTTAATATGAATTATTTCATGGCTTTGATGGTTAGGAAGTTAATTGAAACTCATGAAAATGATTGATGTTAAGTTAAAATCTTGAGTTTATTATGATAAAGTTGCAATCATGTGTAAGCAGAAATATTGACATCTTGGTCATGAATGCTATGAGATTTGTTAATCCAAATTATTCATGGACATGATATGGTTTTGGATTCCATGCTTTGTATGTTGCAATTGTTACTTGTGAAAAATTTGAGATTTACCTTCATTGCAATATGCAAATTTTTTTGAAAATTAGATTCACAATGAGAAGATTGTTGTTATGATAAAATCATGCTTGATAAAGTATGCCCTTAAGTTTATTATGATCAGTCTTGCAATTATTTTTATGAGTAAGAGTTCTATGAGATTAAACCATGATTAATATGCAAAGATGATTGCATGAATGTTACTACACTAGACCTCACAATCATGTTGTGTGTTATGAAACAAAGATCTGACTAAGTTTTATTAAAATCAATGTTGAATTCACGTGTTAACCATAACTTGATTGATGATATGAAGATTATTCTAGCATGATTACACTTTCTTATGTTCTTAGTCTTTGTCATGTTAAAATTTGAAATTTAAATTTATATTTAAGATTCAATCTTGATGAAATATAAATTTTCTTGGAATATTATAGGTTTATATTAAACTAAGATCAAGCATGAACATGGTGATATAAATTAAGTTTTATGTTTTGGATGTTACTATTGTGGATCTTGTGATCATGCAATATATGTTGAAAATTGAGAATTATCATGAAAATTTGTTGCTTACTTGAAATTAAATAGTAGAATGATGATGATAATTTTAGTTCAAAAACTTTGTAATAAATATTTTGGCAATACCATGAAATTACTCAAGAACACTTGATGTTTTTTCTTCATGAAAACTAAATCATATATGTGACTTTTTAAGACTAAGAGGGAATGGATGCCTTAGTTAAACAATGGGTATGAGTGGTAAAGCTTGACTAATGCTTAGAATGTAAGAAGAGATCTTATAAAGGTTTTTAGATGGCTTCTACGACATGCATAGCTATTGGGTTCTTTGTGAGGAGACTTGAGAAGCTTGGGTTGGTCATGAAAGAAGGCTAGGGTTGACTATAGTCTTAGTTAGGCTTAAATAAAATGGTTTGGGTTTAGACCTTAGATGAGGTTAAACATAACCTAGAAATTAAACATATAATAGCTTGGTTGAGATAATATAACATCTATACTTTAATTTTACATAAGAAAGCCCTAAAGATAGAATTATGGTTCGAATGAGGACATCCTACACTTGTTGAGACCTTGAGTACTTGAAATAAGGCTATGGTTTTGTAAAGCTATTGATTAGATCTTAAACAAGGTTGGATATAATTAGAGAGCTTGGTTTGTTCTTAAGAGTGGTGTTAGGTTTTGTTAAAGGGTTAATTGTTCTTTTAAATATTGGTAAAACCCTAATCTTACTTGGAATTTTGGGTAAGATCTTGAGTAACTAGATGTTGATTTGGAAGGTGAATGTGGCTTAAGAGAGGCCTTTAGGAAGGGTGTAATAGCTTAAGTTTACTTTGAGGCATGAAAGTTGTTAATGGAACTCATGTGAACCTAGGTTACAAAATAAGAGCTATGATTACAAGGTTTTGAGCCAAGGCTTTAGAACTTGAGTGAGTGCTCAAATATTTTCCTAGATAGGTTAAAAGATTCTAGTAAAGATCCTAGATAAAGATTTAGGAAAAACTACCAATTGAAATTCATCATCACATTAAGCATAAGCAACTTTGGTATACAACATTGCCTACCTTAATCCAATTTATAGTGGTCTCATCTTTGAATTACTATTACACAACTTTGCAAATTTCCAAAGTAAAATCTCTTACTTTTCATTCATTTAATCATAGCAATGAATTCATTGAATTTTCTCTTACTTGGTTGCACTTTTGGTTCCCTTCTCTTCTCTCCTTTGCTTGGCTACTCTTCTTAAAATTTCCTAATTTTGTCAAAACTTTCCCCCATAATAGCTATGCCTCCTTCTCATATTTATCTCACTCTATTCCCCAAACAACATTATCCCTTTAGTAGACTCTTACAAGTTACATCTCATCATCTAATCGATTGATTTTTAATAGTTATAACTAACTAGAGTTGTTGCTGCTTTATTTCAACATTTGGGGATCTAAAAATTATAATAAAATTTTCTTTTTATTAAACATTATGTTTTATAATTTAATCTTAAATTTTTTATTTATTTAACATGTAAAAATTTATTAACACATTTTGTATGATCCACCTAAGTGAGTTCTACCCTCTAATTTTTATGTTTTTTTATCATTGTTTAGTATTCTTAATTATTTTTTGATATAAAAACATTAAAATACTTATTTTATTATTTTTTGATTTTAATGTTCAACATTTTATTTTTTAATAATGACACTTCAATTTCAAATCAAAATGATTTTATTTTTAACTTCTTTATAGGCATTATGTCCTAATCGAGTTTCATAATTTTTTAATGCAAATATTCTTAATAATTTTTTGGACCACACCAAATATACATTTGAATTATTATTTAATGCTTGTTAATTCTAGATCTTTTATTATAAAACCTAAAAACTTTGATTTCTATCATTTTGGTATTTTTGAGTTTTTAACAAATCATACTTTTATGTTGATGTCTCACTTCCCTCTTTTAATAATGTTTGTTTTTCCTAAAAATTTAAATTTGTTGTAAAAAATTTAAAGTAACATAATAACATCTAAAAAATAAATGTCATACATTTAGGATTCTACAAATTTCACATTTTTATGAAAATTTGTTTCCTTAAAATATAGAATATATATGGATACTTTATTTTCGTCTCATCTTCTAATACTTAGGTAGCTTCTCATCTTGATTAGTTGACCATAGAAATTTGATCATCATAATTTCTTTTCTTTTCCTTTTGATTATTTTTACTAATATCATTACTTGTTTTTCTTCACAAGTCAAAATATGATTATATCTCTAACATACTCAAATCAAAATTAACATATGATGAATTTTTTGCAAACTTTCTTAGTGAAGATATGTGACCCTTTGTATTTTATTCCCAAGTCTTCATTAGATTGTCTAATATCATCTATTGGACCAATTCAATTACTATGATTGATCCTTTATATTTTATTCCCAAGTCTTCATTAGATTGTCTAATATCATCTATTGAATCATTCAATTCTTAAAGGATGTTTGTCAAACTATCCAACTTGTGTCAGATAAAGACTCGGGATGCTTTTGTTAAAATCCATGTATTATCTATTAATCCTTGATGGCTCACATGCTAATTTCTTGGACCAATAAGTTGCTCCTCATTGGACCATTCGAATGAACATCAAAACATTCAATAAGCATCTAATAGAGACAAGCTTCTCCATTTTTATCAATTCTTTTGAGCAATCGATTGGATTACTTGATAATCTCTTGGAGCTATTGGCCCCATTACTTCTTGTAAAATTCTTTTAAATTATCTCAATAAAAGTTCTAATAGTTTTGTAAACTCACATTACAAGTTTTTTCCTCTTCATGAGGCACTAATTACATGCATAAAATGTGGTCCTCTATGAGATCCCATGGAAATTGACATGAATTACTAAGTGAGAACTTACCTTGCATTGAAATCAATACTAACCATGACATCTATTTCAAATCAAGCTCTTTTCCTTTCACATTCTCTGTCTACCTTAGCAGTTTCTGAGATTTCTTTCTTTCCTCTTACCTAGTTAGTGCCTTATGAATTCATTATACTCTTATGCAAATAAATAAAATTTAGTATTCTTCAAAAAACTTAAACATTTTAATTTAATGCTAAACCACATTCAATTTTAGAGAAATTACCATCATTGTATTTAATGGATTTTATTTTATTGTACTTAACATTTTCCACCTTATTTAGGAGTTGTATATATATTTTCCTCTATATGATGCAAAAATAATTATTTTCTTGTATTTTTCACTTTTCATACATTTTAGAATTTCAAATACAATGAATTTATTTTTAGATATGTTCCACATGTACATAAGACATAACTAGATGTTCAATAATAGTTCATACACTATGTATGACATGTGAACCTCAAACTTAAACTAATGTACAACACATCCAAATTAATGTATGGCAGATGAAATCCATTTGCATGGCATTTAGTTAACCTAATACTTCTTATGGTATGTGATAAAAAATGTGAGGTATGTAATGTGGAATAGTCTCATCTTGAGACTTGCATGTGGAAGGTGAATAATTACATATGGTAGATCCAATTTTCAAGATGGACTCTAATGGCTACAAAAAACTACCATTTTCTTAAAGACATTTTTACAATTAGTCATTCCTAAATGTTCTAATTAATGTTTTTATGGATGAGAAAGCTTAAAAAAAGCTTGGATAAGTGGTAAACATGCTTAAGTGATTTTAGAAGTAGCTAACCACTTGTAGTTGATAAAAATAGGACTTTAACCCGTTAAGAACAATATGAATGAACTTAAATTTGTTACAACCATTGAGCATTCATTACTCATCATTTGTAAAATTTCAATTTCATTGTCTAATTTCTTTATATATTAAAGCCTTGTGCTACTTCATCAAGAAGATTTTGACATCATTTGCATCATCATCGGTACCTTCAAAACTCTATAAGATTTTTGTTATTAAGTTAATAGCATATCATGAGCCATATTTGCTAAAATTACACAATTTTTTAATCCTTCTCTAATAAGAGAATTGGATGATTCTTACTTTGTTCCTAAAAGCTATGAGGGGTCGAGTTTGAATCTAAAAAAAATTAGAGAGAGGTTGGATTTGATCCTTAAAAAATGTAGAAAAAGGTTGTGTTTGAACCTTTAAAAACTTAGACTGAAGATGGGTTTAAGACTTGCTGAAAAACATAGATGGATAGGTTAAGTTTAAGCCATGAAAAAAATTCAAGAGAGAAAATTGTGTATTAGCTTATAAGAAAAGGTATAAAGGGTACTAATTTCCTCTCTTGTTAAGACAAATGATTGAAAAGAAATGCTAAGCTTAAGTTCAATTGAATTAGAGGTCGATGTAGGCTTATTAGTAGAAGCCAAACCAATTAAAAAATTTTAACTTTTGAATTCTACACCTTATTTATTACATCTTTTGTTGCTACAATTTTATTAAATTTATCCACTATATTTGTTTTTGAAAGTTTTAGTTTTGTAAAAGTTTTATGCACTCAATTCACCCCTCTTTTGAGTTAGCCATAGACCAACAAAGCATGTCCACAAAATAGTATTGCTTTGCATAGTAATGATTGTGCTAGTATTTACAAATTGAGCTTATAATGGTTGGTTCAACCTATATTGGCTAATACATTTTAGGAATCATAGAATCACAACATAGTAAAAAGAGGAAGCAAAGATAGTAGTTGACATAATAAAAATTGAAATGTGATGTAGGTTTTGACATGTCTCAGGTGTAAATATTATCTATCCAAAATAGTAAGAATGATGTAATAATTATAATTAATCCTGATGTGATAAACTCTGTAATATTCATTATTGTTGCTACTTTTTATTTTTATTATAAATTTGGTATGTATTCTTATTGTGAGTATTGATGCAAATTGTTATAAAATATTTAGTATTGCAGTATAAGCTTATGGCTATTATTTCATTATATATGTTGTTAACTATAATTGGTATTAGAATGTTAGAAACAATTTTGATATATTTAGAACAAAATATGTATACATTTAACATAGTGAAATTAGTTAAAAAAGTTGGTGATATCCCATCTAGCCCCAATCACTAATGCATGGCTGGTTGGTTGGATGTATAGATTCATCACATCACTGCTAGCCACTTTTTTATAGAATTTGAAAATAGGATTTAATGTTTAAGGATTAAGAGTGTTGAGATTCAATTAAGATCCATAAAACTGCATTAAAAGATTTAGCACTCAAGCTTAGCAAACTTTCATGTAAATTAAAGATAAAATAACTTCAATAGCTTTGTTATAAATTTGTACTTCAAATATTCAGCTTGAATTTTGAGCTTAACATATTTTTAAAGGACCTTTCTATATTACTTAAATGTGAATGACAATTTTTTCAAACCATTACTTTATATCTTTTTTTTAACAAAATTCAAAATATTCAATTAGATGATTTAGCATTTCAAATTTATCCAAATTTCTTATGAAGTCAGTTAGTTAGGTTTACAAAGGATTTTCCATTATAATAATGAATTTAAACTTTGTAGTTTTCCTAAAATGATTTACAAGTATTTAAAATTTATTTTAATCTTTGCAAATTATTAAGTATTTTGATTACATTGCTAAGGATTTATTTTAATAATTTATTATGAATTTAAATTCATAAGCTTCATATGATCTCTAGTGTATTTCATGCTTGTTATTATAAGAAATTGATTCCCATATCTAGCATTATTATAGTTTCATAACTATGTTTTTCCAAAATATAAATTTTATTATATTTTAAAAGGTTACATCATAGAAGGTTTGTTACACTAGAGAAATGAGATTGTTTTAGCAAGTACTACAATATGATCCGACATCCATTATGATGAAAGAGTAGCAACACATGCATGGCACATAATGAGATGCATCTTAAGTGGTCGGTTCTAGGAGCAAAAAAACAATCTTATTATGATGATAGAAATTAAACGATGTAGAACATAACATCGAAATTACTAAGGAGGATATGGACAAGTGCAAGCACAAAGGCTAACGTGATTGAGTGAAAATATCTAGGTATTACGTAGAATTGTATATTACAAAGAGCCATTTTGAACCATTATGATAAAAAAATAAGGACATGTGGCATATAGATTAATTCGTTAAGAGAATCATACAAACTTATGAGCAAGGAAGTAAGATTTGAATAAGTCTGATCGAGGGAGGTCGATACAAAAGTACAAGTACCACTAGCTATAGATGATGAAGCAAGACATACCTAATTGATGCAAATGTGAGTGATGTAGTAATATGAAGGCCAACATAATAAGTTGATAATAGACATGTATAACATAGAATCATATAGTACAAAGAGTGGCTTCGAACCATATGACTAACAAATAAAGAGATGTTCCATATAGACTAAGTTGATAAGAGAATCAAATAAAATCAATAAGAGAGAATTAAGAATTTAATAAGTTTGATCAAGAAGGTCAAAACAAAAGTACAAGTATGACTTGCTATTAAAAATGAAGTAGGACGTTTTTGACCAATGCTAATGTGAGTGACATCATAGTAATATGATGGCTATGGTGATGAGCAATAAAATAGATCATTTCATACAATATTGCATATCATACTTGGCCAATATGTATTTGAAGAGTGGCATGAAATACAATGGATGCCAATTGCTAAACAGAGAGTAGATCATTTCAAATGATGATGCAAATAATATCGAATGAAATGTAAACTAGATGTTAAGAAGTGGATAATTGTATGTGATGAAAGATGATTGAGGGGTTAGAGGGAAGGTGAGAAAATCATACCCATATAAGAAAGAACTTCATAAGGTACAGTGAGAACATTGATGGAGAGAAAATGAGTAGCATGATTAGGGGATTGAAGGAGCTTCTAGGAAACTTTAGTGCAACAAATCAGATAAAATTTTTTGTATGCATTATTCTTAGTTAAGGATATTGAGCCCCATCCAATTTAATCAAAACTTGGCATTTTTTTAGGATTTGTTGTTGATTAAAGATGATAATTTGTAGGGTGCTACTAGTGAATTGTAGTGAGCAATTAGCTACTATATTTCCTTCTTTGTAGATGTGCTGATATAGGATGCTTATGAAATTGAGCTAATTGATTTAGTTGATAACACTTAGCGCTCTCCAAAGAGAAGTTGTATTGCTTTGCACCATACCTAGAATTGTCTTGTAGTCTAGTTCCAATGTGATCTTAAAAATTTCAAATTCTTTTCATAGCCTTAGACCTAGGATAATGGACATACCTTTTACTTCAATGTTTGACTTGTGACCTACAAAGAAAAAATAAAGCAAGATTCAAATAGTTATAAGCAAAATAAACTTTCAGTTCGCTTGTAATCTTGAGGACCAACATAAGATAATATCATACTTCAAGTTGATTAGATTGGTAATGTATTAAAACAAAGATTTTAACCATAATGTGTAAAGTGAATCTCAATTTGGTAATCATGTGCATGAATTATTCTCAATCCCAAACAACTTGATAAGAGAATTCTATTTCCATAACACCCATATTTGGTTTGATGAATTATATTCACAAAAGTAAAAAAAAATTATGTTTTCTTCTAAATGATTCTAGTTACCATTTTACTTGCCATAGGTTCCAACAAAGTAAAAAGAGATATCATTGAAGATTTATGAGAGATTTAAGGTGAGAAATCACTCTTTTACTAACACCCTCAAATGTTCCAAATAAGGAGGTTATTAATTATATACTGACATTTTCATAATTTGAGTGTCTTAATAGAGCTAGAATAATTGTTTTATCAATGTTCATTTTACTTTTTTACTTTATTTTTCTATTTCATACTCACATGAATCCTTCTTGGTCCAGTTAAAAATTATCAGATGCAAGGGCTCTTTCTGGTATGCCATCATTGAAATTTTTAAATGACTAAATATAATTTTCTTACATTGATTATTCATTTGCTTACCTTCTAAATAAGATTGATAGTTCTTCTTTTTGTTTCCTAATTGTTATTTACTTTGGACCATGTAGTCATATGAAATTTTTTAAGTGGGGAAGTTGTTTTATAGCACTTGAATTTGTTCTTTAATGAATTATTGGGGAATGTCAATGTTGTTCTTGTCCTATGTTATAATTTTCTATTGCATGAGAATGGGAGAGTGGACAAGTCGATCCCTATCCTATCCAATATCTGTAAATGAAACTACTAAGTTGTTTATGGTAGCCAAAATTTGATGTGTCTCTTGGCTTATTCATTTGTGAACATTTGTTTGGGATTTGCTGCAAGAGGTACCTAGTGTGTCAACTTCTCTACTAGCTTATAAATGGAGGCTTTATTATGTTTATTCTATTTTCATTATTGAAAGGATTGTCCATGTTTATTACAAGCATTACAGTAGAGTGGTTGTTGTATGTTACCTTTTCCCAAAAGTCGTTATTACTTCCTTATTTTTTTGATATTTTGATTATAGTGGAAAGGTCCTTCACTATATCTAAAGCAACACAAATTGAGCAACATGTGGTCTAGTTAAATTAATAGTTGTAATATCTAATTTTAGAGGAGTGCCAATTACTAAGGCGATCAAGTAGAGTGCTTGCAAATTGAATGAATAAGAAGATACTCTAGTTAAGTCCATTCAAATGCTTGAGATGGCTCTAAGTTCAAATAAAAATTAAGATTTCATTTTAGTATTCATTTATAATTTTGATATTTTGCATTTACGATGCATCTAGCACTATAATTAGTTAGCTTTCAAGGAGAAACAGATAAGTACATATCCATTATCTAGAAATCCCATAAAAAAAAGAACCTACAAATCCAATTTTCTAAAACTTCATGCAAATGGTCTCCATGTTAGGGAAATTATGGTAAAATTTTCGAATTAAGAAAAGTTTGAAAGATGTTGCCATTTTTTAAATATCCTCCTTTTCACAAATAACTTTAGGCTCACCTTGAAAATTGTCACTAGCTTTATTTTTAGTGGAGAGAAAGTTTTAACAAATTGAGAAACTCGACGAAGAACAATTAGGAGAAGAATTCCCTTGTAGTAATGACATATGTAGTTACTCTTGAGGCTAGTTGTCCTAAGTGGTAACTCAAAAATAGAATCAAAAGAAGGCAAGCACCTGTCATAGACCTCGCTACCATAATCTTTGCAACTGCACATATAACCTTTGGTTGTAGGTCCTTGCCATGAAAAAAAGCCTTAATAACTTATTATTCTAAGCTAGCATTTACTACTTTTAGTGAAAGACTAGAATACCCATGCTTTTAACTAGAAAATCCTAACTTAAGATAAAGGATTAAAGTCATTAATATAATAAAAGCTTTTTAATTCTTCATTATTATAAACACTTAAAAAACACATTTATTTCTTTTCCAAAAACTACGAACCTTGTACTAGTGTATTCCTCTTGATAAGCTCTTTCAAAAAATATGCTCATTATTAAATTTTGGCATAATTCACAAGTACACATCTTGAGATGCACCCAAATAATAATATTTTATTTCAAACAAGCAAGTCTGAAAGAATTAGCTTAATAATCAAAATACTAGTTTCATAATTTAAAATACATAAGTACAATTTAGAAAATAATAATTCAAGTTGTTACAATCTTCCCACCTTATGAAAATTAATTTAAAAGAGCTTTAGACACTATCTTCTTTTATCATTTCAACTTTCCAGATGACTTCTCTTTTAGCTCGATTATGTAATAGCACTTTAACCATAGGAATTATTTTATTCCTTAGAACTTACATTGTCTATCTATTTTCTAGATTATTAGTTACTCTAAGTTAGATATATCTAGACAAATCTCTTGTTCCTTTGAATAATAATAGATGATATGTGATTGATCAAGAATATACTTTCTCAAAGATGAAATGTGAAGGACATTATGTACTTTACTAATTTTGATAATAAAGCCAATTTGTAAGCAATTTGGCTTTACACTTTTTATGTTTTGAAAATGCTTAAACAACATGGTCTCAACATTTAGATCTTCCAAACTTAATCACCTCCTTTTGGAGACTAACTTTGATAAAGACATGCTCACTTTCTTGGAATTCAACATTTTTATGCTTAGAATTAAAATAGCTTTTGCATGTCCTAAATAGTTTGAATTCTTTCTCTAATAATCATCACTTTTTTATTTGTCATGTAGGAATGGTCAAGCCATAAGAGGGGGTGAACGATGATTTTTTAAAAAAACTTATTATTATTTTGAAAGCTTTTGTGTTATATTACTATAATAAAAATAATACTAAGTATTTAATGTGATATAATTTAAATTCAGATCTTTGTTTATCCCTTGTCTAATGGACAAGCATACTCCACTAAACACTTTTTGTTAAATGATCGATAAATTAATCCCCATACAAATGTGATACCTAAGGAACCAAGGATGGCTCAACGGAGCTAAAAACCATAAAGATTCAAATGAGTTTGATGCAAGGATGACAAGAAAACAAGTGCAAGGGCTTTATAATAATAACTTCATAAAATAACCTATAAACTTTAACAATTTGGCAGGTGACATAATATATGTAAATCAAATATGAAATGATGCTATCATGTACATGAACCAAATGGAATTGAGGAATACACATGAAAACTACTTTAAAAAAATCCCTTCCATAATCACTTTGTTGGAATGTTGAGGTGGATAAAAAATGAAAAGTTGAAGCACAACATGCCTTTTTGATTTGAAAATAAATGTATAAATTCTCAATATATTTTTCTCTGTTATTAAAGAGATATTGATAATGAAGGAATTCTTAATGTTCATAATAAGGCAAACCTAATTATTATCCAATGGCAAGATTTTGATTTTTGAGGTGATTAGATGGTTTTGGCATGATTTTTACTTCCATTTATACCATATAATTAAAAAAATTGTGCAATATGATACTAGTAAATTAATTGATCATTAAGTGCATATGATGATTCTCATTCTTACTATTCTTATATATATATATATATATATATATATATATATATATATATATATATATATATATATATATATCATACTATACAAAATTCTCTATTTCTTTTTTATGCATATCAAATTATTAGGCATGATCATACTTATATGATGAGACACATCATTCTATGCAAAAAGTTTTGATTATTGTTTCCCTTAGGCTATTAAGTTCATTAATTTATTATACTATACAATACCCATATATAATATTGTATG
Organism: Vanilla planifolia; assembly: GCA_023846275.1. Lineage (NCBI taxonomy): Eukaryota > Viridiplantae > Streptophyta > Magnoliopsida > Asparagales > Orchidaceae > Vanilla > Vanilla planifolia. Next base: position 24,523,288 of record CM043870.1, read on the forward strand.
AAACTCTTTGATTTTTATTTCACTTGAGTTATTTAGTTAACTAAATAGTCATACTCTTGATAGGCATATATCGTACTATATTAAAGTTTGTAGTTCTTTTATTTTGGATACTTAACTCTCTTAATGATTGTAGTTATGCGATACCAGTGTGTCATACTTTATAACAGTTTTTGGTTGTGTTATCTCAGCATAGTTAGTCCCAAATATTGGTCTTGCTATGCAATAATAGATATTGCATCATACTATCAACCTAACATAATATAATGACCTAGTCATACTATATAATAATCCTGTTATATTATATGATTAATACATTTCAATCATTTCAAAATTGATTTTTTCTTTTTCCTAATTCTTCCTTGACTAAGCCTAGAAGAATGATATTTCTTAATGCAAACAATAGTGTATAAGTGAAATTAATCTCTTAATATATGAAAACTTGTGTTTTATAAAAAAGACTCAACTTTGAATACATGATGGCTTAAAAAAGATTTATTTGACATGCAAGATGATGCATGGTCTTAGGTTTCATAAGAATATTTGTATAGTTTTTAACATTCTAAAATAATAAAGTAAAATAAGATTTGTTCTATATAATCACCACACCATCAATAGAAAGAACCACCATGGCTTCTCTAATATGAAAGTTATAAGACAACATAAGTCCAAAATCATTCTTTCCCTATTAATCTTGATAAACACACACTTCAAGCAAAGCATTAGTAATCACAATTCTGTGATTTTGTTATCGCCAAAACATCACATGAGGGTGTGGACTTAATAATCTTACTTACAAAATATGTCCTTATCCACTAGCTTCCTTTGCCCTCAAACTAGCATAAAAGAGATTAACACTTCATTCTATAAAAGCCTTTTTAAGATCCATTCTATTTCCAACTTAAAAATTACTATTACATGAAAATTTTATAAACAAATTGGTAGCAAGAACAAAATTAAATCTCTAATATTCATACTTTAGCAATTAGTTCATCAGACAGGAAATCTATTAGTAATGTTTAACCACAAGTCTTCTTATGAGCATAAGAGATTGAACACATCACTAATATAGATGACAGACAACTCATACAAAAAATAGAGTACAATAATTTTTCTAGCCACTATTTGGATGACTATAGTCTTCTAAAAAAACAATACTTTACAAAAAAATAAGGTCAAGGATCTGATCTCTGATTCTAAATCATTGTAGGAAAAAGTTCAAAACCATTATGATAATTAAGGGCTAAAACTCTTTATTGATGAGCTATATGAGAGAACTCAATCTCTAGATTTAAAATCCAAACCAAGGAGGAGTTCACTTTAATCTAGAGTCAAAGGATGATGAAAAAGTTGAAGAAAACTCAAGAGGGACTAACTAGCCCTAAAGAAAATAAAAGAAGCTCTCGTGCTATATAAATTGCAATTAAAGTTGGTGCAAATGAGTAATATCCTAATTTGAAATATCAAGGGTTCTGTTAATAAAGTTGGTTGATTAATTAACATTATAAAAATGCATAATGTTAGACTAGTTGCCTTGTTAGAACCCATGTCATCTATGGATACAATACAATAAACAACAACTAAACTTAATCTTTAGTGATGTTATACTAATCAATAAAGCAAGATTTAGATTCTTTAGGAGTACTTCAATTTTAATGTTGACATTTATGAGGATTAATTTAGCCATCTCATTATCAAACATTAAGAATGGAATCCTAAAGCTAGTTGCACTTTCGTTTATGCTAAAAGCACAATATCTGATAAAAGAATATTATCGGTGGGCCTATTACACATTACCATTGACTCTTCAAATCCATGGATAGTGGGTGGAGATATTAATGAAACCATATATTTTGATGAGTATGATGGTCTATCTTCTCCTAAAATGAAGACAATGTAGGAATTCATTGATTGCATAAATCTTCATCATCTTATGCGTTTGCCTTTCTCAGGTTCCTCCTTTACATGGGATAAATAATGGAATGATAGAAGGGTATGAAAAGGATAAGATAGGATGCTAGTTAATAAAAAATAGACTGATCTACTTTCGAACTCTACAATTCATCATCTTGCTAGAATTGGATTGGATGAAGCACCTATTTTATTGAATTTGATGAAAGACCCCCTTCAAGTCCCAAAAAATTTAAATTTCAAAACATGTGGTTGAATCAGGTTATATTTATGTAAACAACAAAAAATAATTGGAATTTGTCTATAAATTTCTTTGGTTTATATGACTAGCTTGAAAAATAAAATGGCTTAAAATATGTCTTAAAGATTTGCACAAATCTACTAATGAAAACATCTTTGATTCTATCAAATTGGTTGAGAAAGAAGTGAAACTCAAAGAAGCCCTCTTTCAAGAAAACCAAAATTAAGAATAGAGAAAATAATTCGACTCTATTGATTCTTCTTTATTATAAACAGAGAGGAATTGTATTGGAAACAAAAAGCTAGAATTAGATGGCTGAAGGAAGGAGAAATACATACAAAATCCTTTCATTAAGTTGTGAAGAATCGACCTAAAAAGATGAAAATTGCATGTGTTTAGAATTCTAATAGTACTTGTATTAATCAAGAGGAAAACATTATGATAGTTTCCATCACTCACTATAAAAATCTATTTAAGGAATCTTTAGTAATTAATGATGAAATTTTGCTTAACTACATCCTTTCCCTATTAACTATGGAGGACAACAATAGTTTGATGCAAGACATTGCTAGAGTCAAGAATTGACAAAGATAATTTTTAACATGGACTTAGATAGTACTTTAGGCCCAGATGATTTGAATGATAAATTCTTAGCTCATTGTTGTGATTTAGTATCTAATGATGTGTTGAATGTGTTCAAAGATTTTTTAAAAGGATTTGCAGCACTAACGTTACACTTATTCTTAAATTTGATCATCCAAAAACCTTTGTTGATTATAGACCAATTAGTCTTTGTAATTTTTTGAAAAAGTTATTCACTAAGATTATGAGGCTAAATTCAAAGAATATTACATAGGATGATATCATTAGAGTAAGCTAGGTTTATAAAAGGAAGAGATATTGTTGATAACATCTTATTACCATAAGAATTAGTATATTCTCTTGACAAAAGAATAGAAGGTGGTAACTACATTGTCAAAACTCAATTTATATGAAAAGCTTGTTAAGGTGCTTCTCAAACAAATGTGAAACATATGGATTTCTATCATCATTAATAGTTTTCTAAGTGAATTGTTTTAGCCTTCAAGGGTCTTAAGAAAGATTATCCTTTGTTTCCATTCTTGTCATCTTATTTATCAAGTTCTTTAGTAGAAGCTTCAATATTTATTTTGCTCAAAAGAGAATGTTAATATATGGATCACCAAGACAATGTCCATCTATCACTCACTTAGACTATGCATATGATGTGATTATCTTTAGTTGAGGAGATCTAAAAGTATTGGTAATCTCAGCATGTTTCTATAGTTTTTTTAAAGTTTAGTAGGCCTCTTAACTAATCATAATAAAAGCAAGGTCATATACAATAACAAAATAAGTTTAAGACAAGTCAGCTAAATCTACAAGAGGTTAGGATTCAATCATACAAGCCTTTCTATGATTTATTTGGGTTACCAACAATAAACAGTCAAATCAAAGTTACTTACTTCCATCTATTTATTGATAAAATTCAAAACAAAATGTTTGATTGAAAAAAATAAATGCTAAAAATGAGGGGTAAACTCATTCTTGTCAAGCATGTTCTCTCTTAAATCCTTTTACAAACTATAATTGCTAACAATTTCCCAATATAGTTTTACAATAAAGTTTACAAAAGAAGGAATCATTTTTTTGTGAGGAGACATTGAGGAGAATCATAAGCATCACTAGACTTCTTGGAATCAAATTAGTCTTCTTAAGGCAAAAAATGGTATTGGTTTTAAGAAACTAAAGGATATGATGGAAACTTTTTTTGTAAAATTTATTGGAAATTACAAACCAATAATTATTTGTGGTCTAACTAAGTCGTAGCTAAATACCAATTCTTAGATGTTGCTAAAATGATATCCAACACATGGGTTTGCATGTTGAGGATAGAAAATTGATTATAAAATATGCAATGTGATCAAATTCAATGAATTGCTAGATGTGATCTTTGGAAAATGATGGGAAGTTCAATACATAATCCACTTAGCAGGAGTTGAGATTTAAGGGATTGATGTGGAGGATTTTTAATAACTTATTACCATTCCCAAATGACATGTGGAAACTTAATTTCTTACTTGGTTCAAAGTTCTCTCATTGCTTGAATGAAGACTCACTTGATCATGCTTTATTGGACTGTGATATAGCTAGACAAGCATGGGTCACTTATGAAAAAAATAGAAACGTTAAGCAATTGGATATTAGTAAAATCTCGTAATGGACCTTTTCATGGTGGAAACATGGTAACATGAATTTAGTAATTGAAAAGGTCAAACTTGTGTTGCCCATTATATTATGTTGAAACATTTGGAGAGCTAGGAACATTAAAATCTATGATGAATTAAATCAAGTAGCAACAAATATTATATGCAATATTAAAGAAAATTACTATGCCATTTTTAGTTATTTGTCCCTCATTCACACCTCACAAGATGATATCAAACTAGTGCTATTGGCAATTTTACCTTGATTTTTAGTATTTTAAGAAAGAGTAATAGAAGTTGTCAAGTGGTGCCCTCCATCTATGAATTGGATGAAATTGAACATTGTTGATAAGAAATTAAGTACCAATTGGGTTGCTACTAGAAGTGGAATGTTTAGGAATCATTTAGGGGGATTGATTATAACCTTTTCTAAGATGAATTCAATCAAACTCTACTTGAAGTTAAGGTGATGTTCATGTTAAAGGCTCTACAACTTTACAAACATTTGCATATTAGCAATTTATATATGGAAGTGGATTGCAATATGCTTTACAATCTATTTCAAGGTAATGCAAGTATCCCATAGAAGTTAGCAAATTGCATGTTCCAAACCAATGAAGAAACTAGCTTGCTAAATGTACAATGGAGTGTAATATACAAAGAAACAAATAAGATGGCTAGATATCTAATTAAGACAACAACAAAAATAATTTCAAGTCTACATATAGGATGGATATTCGATTCAAGATCAAAGTAAAGCCCTTATCATTATGGAGAAACTATAGGTTCCATACAGCTAAACATTGTATAAGGTATTACATTTATAAGGCTAATTAAATCTTATGTCAACATGGGTACAAAATTATGTTATTTGAGCTTTTCACATTTTTCTTACAATATGATTATGGTTTTTTCAGGTATGAAAATTTATCTATAATCTAGATCATATTTATTCAAAAGGTTAATCCTAACAATTTACTAATCAAATAATGCAACATTCCACATTAGAAAGGTGCTTTTGTAGCAGGGGGTTACTATTCATGTGTTTCAATCATCATAACACTATTATTATTCTTGAAAAAAAGATTGGAGAATTATGATATGTATAGAAATAGATAGTGAACACTATTCATCTCAAGGCTTGATCACTTGAGTATGAATTCATTAGCCAGTGGATTCAAAAAGTATGAAACAAAATAAATAATATTAGCTTACTATAGTATTACAATGCATCACCAGTTCAAATCATTATATTACATTAGGATGTACAAAATACTATCACAACATTCAATTTGTGAACGTTTAGGCTAGTTTAATAGCTCACACATAATTGTACTTAATGAACAAGTACATTTTTTACTCATACTTGTAGATTTTGGTGTCACAATTGTTGTTCTTCTATTGGCACATTTGTTCTGCAATGATTTACTTTATTAGCTAATCAGATGGATATGAAATTCAAATTGCAAAAAGGTAAATCATTTCAATTATCATACTAGATGATCTCATCTAATATTAATATCAGATGATTATGACCATCTACTTCAACAAGGTATGAATGTAACATTATGTTAATATGGAATGGTGGGTTCGTCACGTACAAAATTAGGTGACTACATACCAACGCTTCTCATCTCTACTTCGTGATTGAATAATTTGATTCTCTCTGGTTCAACTGGATGACTTCAACACTTATCATTGAAATGTAATTCTAAATTAATAACTAAGAAATAACATAGTATGAGGCAATATGTAATCATCTTATAAAATTATGGAATTAATAAAAAAGCAAGCTAATCTTATAAAAAAAATTGGCTATCCCAATCTCCTTTAAAATCAAGAGCACAAAATCTCAATAGATCTTTCAAGGTTTTCATAGTTCTCTTTGTCTACTGATCAGTTTGAGGATAAAAAATTATTTTAAATTTCAACTAGAAACTAAAAGTTCATTGAAAATTATTGCACAATTGTAATATGAACTTTGAATGTCTATCTAAGATGATGACTTTTGGCACACAATAAAGTCTTACTATTTGTTATAAAAAGCTTCTTGCTTATTTCTCTACAAAATAAGTTGTTTTGAGCACCAAAAAATTGGGCTAATTTAGTCAACTTGTAATTCATTGCCTATATGAAATCATGATTTGCAAGCAATCTAAGCAAAACCTACATTAAAGCCCATCTCAATGCACACCCACTTCCATTCTAAAATTAATAAAGGTTTTAATAAGGCATTGGTTACCTACTGGCACTATAAATTTCTTAACCAAGTTTGTAATATCTCTTTTGAATAAAAGAGACCAATATCTTTGTTTTAGCTCATGATACATCTTATTTATGCATTTATGGATGGTGTATTTGAAGTTATGGGCTTCTATGAGTAATAATTGCCTCAATTATTGTTGTGAAGGGATGCATAATTAGCCTTGAAATTACATCACCCTTGATAGATTCTAATCAATTAAGTTTAATTGATATTTTAATACAACAACCTCATGTTTCTTCACACTTCTCTTTTCAATTACAATTTAACAACTTTAAAAGTGATTTATTTTTAATTAGATTGAGACATATTCATATTGAGTTAGGTTTCATTCCTTAAAGCATCAACAACAATATTTTCTTCATTAGGATGGTAAATGATATCCATATAATAATCTTTAGTAAACTCTATCTACCTCTTTTCTCTTATAGTTTAATGCCTTCTAAAACAATAAATACTTTAAACTTTGATGATTAGTGAAGATCTCATACTTCACATCATACAAATACTATCTCTTGATCTTTAAGACAAAAAATAGTTGTAAGTTCTAAATCATGCATTAGGTAATTTATCTCATGTAGTTTCAACTATTAGAAGCATAATGACTTGCAAATTGTATCAACACACAATCTAGTCCCTGAAATGAAGCAACACTATATATCTAGTATCATGCTATTCCTTTAGGCAAAATGAAATTTAGCACAATGTCTAAGTTTTCTTTCAATGCTTTTTTTAATAGATATTTTTTATTAATAATAAATGGTGTTAGTACAAGTTGAGGGATTGGTAAGTGATGCCATATGCACTTATAATCTTACATGATTAGCAAACCATGAACCATGGTTTTATGCAATCTAATTTGAATATATGTGTAATGTGTGCATTCACTGTTTGTGAGCCATTCCCAAGTATTGGATCGTACTAGTCATTTTCTTTCAATCTTGAAAACTAGTTTTATAAGCAAAATCCTAATAAAAAGTCACTTCTTTTTTAGACAACTTTGTTAATGGAAATGCTATCTAAGAAAAACCCATCAAAAATTTTTTGTAATATCCTATCAACCTTAGAAACCTTATAATTTTTTGAATAGTGGTTGGTCTTGGCCAATTAACAATTACAACAATCTTGTGGACATCAATAAAAACTTCTTCTATTCTAATAATATGACTTAAGAACAAGTTGAGTTAACCAAGACTCACACTAAGAAAACTTAGTAATTGATTAATACTTTCTTAGAATTTGTTGAACAATATACATATGCTTCAAATGATCTTCAAAATACTTTGAATATAAGAAAATATTAACAATAGAGACAACGACAAATCGATCGACATATTTCTTAAATACTTTATTTATTTAACCAATAAATGAGGCATGTGCATTGGTGAGACCAAAAGTGTAACATTTTAATGGCATAAAAATTAATTAATTACCATCTAGTGATTAAATTAAAAGAATATATAGATTAGATGATGGATTAAAGTTTAAAGGAGAAAAGATTTATAAACATCATTATAAGTAAGAAAATTTATTAACTTATGATTTTTATGATTTATAAGAATTTTTTTATTATTAAAATTTTTGAAAAATTGTATATTGCACAAAAAAGAACTATGAGTCACAAAAGGAGGGAAGCAAACTAATGGTGCAATTCTATTAAATTTGCGCTTAAATTAGTCATAAAATGAAATTTATAAAAATATTATTATAAATACTTTTTCAAGGATAACCATTATTGAATTATCATATAATATGAAAAAAGAAGTTTAGAAAAAGTATGAAAAATCGTATATTTTAATAGAAGTTTTATTTTATAATTTTTATGCAAATTGGATGTGTCTCTATTTCAATGCCAAAAAAAGATAATGTTATAAAAAATTATGAAACTTTTAAGGTTCTTAAAGTTTGAAGAGTGGATTATTTCAAAAATGGTAGGTGACTTTTTGAAGGATGTTTGGTTTGAAAAATTTAAGAAATTTAATTAAGGATAAGATTTTAATTAATTCCTAAAGGTAGTTTTTTTATTTTTATAAGACTATAAGTTGGCTTAAGAAATTATTAGAGATAGAAAGAATTAAAAAAAAATAGAATTTTAGAGGTTAAAATAGAATTTTAAAGATTTGAAAATGTTTTTCATTTAATATTTAAATAAATTTCAAGAAGAGAAAGAATTGGAAAAGAAAGGGACACTTGAGATATTAAATAGTAAAATTTGAAAGGTTAAATCAAAATTTGAATGATTGAGCAACATCTTTTTTGTATAATGGGTTAAGCTAATTTGAGAAAAGCAAGAGTTGGAAAAGAAAGAGACACTTAAGAAACTATAACAAAGAAAAAATGCAAAGAATTTGTCTTTGAAAAATTCAAGAGGAAGTATGCAAATAGGAATTTTTTCAAGGCTTAACCTCTACTTCAAAACTTTTACGTAGGCATGCTTTATATATTTCAAACATATGTTATATGTGTATTATTTTAATTAGTGACCAAATTAGGGAAAGTGACTTTTTAAAAGATGGTAAAAATATTTTTATTATATGTTATGTCAATGTTTCTTGTATTAATGTCTTATTATTATGGATAATAATTTCTTGATTAAAAATTTGTGATGATTGCATGCTTAGCTCATATTCTCTTCTTATGCTATAACCAAAGTTATGTGTAATACTTGTATCTATATGCACAAATTCCTATAAATTAAGGCATATAAATATTTGGATTGTTTATAGCTAATTACATTGATTAGAAAATGAAAAAACTAATGATAAGGAAAATATCATTAAAGGATAAATAAAAGGTAAAAAAATTTGAAAAATTGTAAAATGAGATTGGGCTAAATCTTCTAAAGGAAGAAAGGAAAGGGCCAAGTATGATTATTGAGACATCCTTTATCGAGTATAGCCCTACTTAGAACCCACTAATAATAGCCTCAAAGTGAGGTAACTGGTATATCCTAATAAAACTACATTGTGTTCATAATTGGTAAAAGCCTAGAATAGTTATACTATATTTACCCTAGTTGAGTCATTTAATAACCCTCATTTCTACAAGTTTATTATGTGATAAATCTTGAAATTTTGCTTATGTAGTTGTCATAAAGTGTATTTTGATGTGATAAAGTTAAATTCTTAGAATGTAATATTTATATATAAAATTATTAAAATAATAATAAGTTTTTTAAAAATATGTCATGGTTATAAACTTAATTTAAAATATTATTTAAGCACTTCAATGGAAAGGGATCTTTAATACAAGTTTAATGATACTGTTTTTTTAACTTTTGGAGAAGCAAAATAATTAATTTTAAACTTATTTTAAAGAATTGGGTATAATTATAATTTTCTTAACTTTGTTAATTGTTTAATTTGAAATCCATTTAATTCTTGAGGTAGAACCAATTTTTAAAGCTCCTTATTGAATGACACTAATTGAATTAAAAGAGGTTAAGATACAACTTCAAGAATTATAAGATAAAGATTTTATCTAGCCAAGTGTATACCTTTTGGAGTACACAGATTATTTTTATTAAGAAGAAAGATAATACCTTTGTATGTGTATTGACTATAAGAAGACCAATAAGATTACTATTAAGAACAAATATGCCTTACATGGATTGATGATCTATTCGATTAGTTATGAAGAGCAATGATATTCTTTGTTACACCCCATTTTTTCCTAGGCTGATTTTTGGCATATTTTTTTTTTTTACATATAGACAGCTCAGATCGTCCCATACCAACCTGAGTAGCCTACGAAAAACATAGGATATAACACATCATTACACACCTACTTTCCTTAACAATGTGGATCCCATCTCCCGGGTACACCGTCAAATCAGGTTCATGACTCCTGAATTAACTAATGAACTCGCGCAATGTTACTCCTACTAGACCCAATACTCCTAACCCATACCAGTAGGAGAACCGGTCTAATAGAAGTCTGAACCCCCACGGTTAAGTTCCATAGTCATGTAATGACCTCACCATCAAAAATAAAATACATAACATCCTCAGATAAAATATGGCACTCCACACACTATACCACCAAGACAATAAAGTAAAATAGTAAATGGAAACTACATCACATCACAAGAATAAGATCCAAGTCCAACAAATACAATATCATCCAACTAGATACATAAGTCAGAATCACCCTCACATATTACATGACATAAGAATAACAGTCTCCCTGAATACATCCAATAGTATCAATCACACTAACCAAAATGTCTCAGAAAATCACAGATCAGATATCCTCCACTAGCCTGCTGACCACGATCCCACCTAATCTGGGTGGCGTCAAGGCTGCCGAGCCACTGGAAAAATATAGATAAAAAAGGAATGAGCTACGCCCAGTAGGAAAGACAGCTAGTAAAAACTCACATGCAAGAGAAGGATAATAGCAAGAGTATAGGAATACAGCATAACAATGTAGGGTGGAAAGGCACTCTCAGTCCCAGACTCTGACCAACCACAGTCACTCCCAGTCACACCAGAGTAGCTCTCCTCTGTGCTCCCAGGTAGCATGCCAGCGGGACACGCCCATCTCTGCGCACGCATGGCGCCTAGGCAAAGCATGCCAGCGGGACACGCCCATCTCTGCGCACGCATCACAACGCCTAGCACCCGACACCGCAGCGTCTCTCGTCAATCAATCTTCTAGAGACTATAGACAGAACCAGTCACATAGATCTCTAGCCAACGTGAGAAACCCCGCCACCCTCAGGCACGTAGGCCTACACACTTGGCTAGCCACGGCGAGTCACCCCTGCCACTGCCACTCTCAGGCGCGCAGGCCTACACTCATGGACCAGAAGAGATCGACTCAGCCACCGTCCCAAGGAGTCCTCTCCCTACAATTTCCATAGAGGCCATTCCCCTACAGTCATTGCCAAGCTCTAACTCCAAGATTCGGCAACATGTGTCCAGATACAACAAGGCGCATACCAGTCCACATGTATACTGTGGAAGCTAAGTCTGTACCGCACAGTTACCTACCACAACTACCCTAAAACATCATATAGGGTCTATAGTAGTCCGGTCCAATATGCCAATCTGTGAAATATGCCAACACTGAGTAAACTGACTCAAACCATGCCATTGCCATCCAAGCAACACAAACTGTACCAAAATTTTGACTATTCGGGTAGCACTTACCCAAGTGTCACACTTCCTTCCAACTAATCCAGTTGTACTGAATTTATGGATAATTTCCAACAGTCAATTTCAACTTGGCTATGTGATTTCCTAAAATCACCTTTTTCTCACTTCAGGAAATTTTTAAATTCCAAAATCAATTTCCGCCCTTTATCCATTCTCCGAAATTCGGAATAAATTTTCGAATAAAATTTAAATTCCACATATATCCTTTTTCCAAAAATTTGGATTAATTTCCGAAATTAAATTTTCCTCCGCGCCGCGCCGTTCGTCCTCGCCGAATCTCCTGAACCGGATCTCGCCACCGGTTCGGGTCTTCGCGCTGAATCGAGAACCCACCGGCCGAATATTTAATCCAAATTTCCAGCCGACGTTTACCATTTAATTATTAATAAATATTGAATAATTACAATTACTTAATTAACTAGACCGTAATTAATCTAATCCATCTCCTTCCTCCGCCCGGCGCCCGCGAAACCCTAGCCGACGATTCCTCCGGGAAAATTCCGTTTTCCCCGTCGATTTCCGGCGACCAAGATCAAGGAGAAACAAAATCCGATGTTCGTACTATCCTAATGTTTCAATAATGCCACTAATTTCTAAGGTTCAATCCAAATTTCCGCCGAAGTTTCATCCGATCCCCATTTTAACAATCTATGAAATTATACAAATTTCAGCATTTGATACTATCTTAACATGATTAAAGCACATAATCGAATCAACACATGCTCGGTAAAATTTCCGAATTCGGCGGGTATAATTTTTCGAAAACCCTAAAATGCTAAAATCAACAATTTGCATTAATCAATTTCAAAAACCACAATTCGCATGCTCCGGTAGCTAATTGCAAAATAATCCATATTTTTAAATTGCTAATTAACTAATTTAAAACCGAATTTCCTACCTAACTAAATTTTCCGGCGAAATAGAAATTTTCCAGAAATCCAAAAATTGTAAAAGACGCAAATTAGCATTCAACTAAGTCCAATTTTTTATCCACATGCCTGATTTCATTAAGCAAAATATTCCATGCTTTTAATTTCTACTAATTAACTAATTTAAAACCGAATTTCCTACCTTTGCCCGTCGCCGGCGACGGTGAAGCCCGCACGCGATCAACCGCAGCCCCTCGCCGAACGAAATCGGTACCAAAATGTTCGCCTCTGTCCCGTGAATCTCCGGTTATCAAAAGCCCCTTGAAATGCTGCCGGAAATCACCGCCGTTCGCCGCGAAAGCTTCGTCTCCGGCCACCGCTCGAAACCCTAACAGCCGAACAGTTTCGGTTAAATACCCCCGCTTAAACCGGTAATAACCCATTAAGGATCCATTAAGTGCCGGTTTACTTTCAAATAATGCCGCTTAACCCCGATCAGCCGGTTAATCTCCCCCGCTGATCTCGTCCGTCCGATCCGCTTATCTGCGGCTTATCCATACGCACGCGCAAACGCACTCGGCGAACCGCCCCGCCTTCGCTGAACCGCTCTGGTCCGGTTCACGTGCGGTAAAAACCAAATTCCGGTTTAAAATTTAATGGACCGATTTAAATAGATTTTCGAATTTCCAAAAATCCAATTAAACAGTAAAAATTACTTAAAAATTTCCTCGGTGCTCCGAAAAATCCCCAGAAAATTTCAGAAATTCTAATAGCCTCCAATTGAGCTCCTGGCTCATCCTACTGTCGATCTGAAATCATCCAAGCCACAATTCGAATTATTGAAGATTAAACCTATAATATTTTACCGGGTATAACATTCTTAAAGATTGATCTATGGTCTGAATATCATCAACTGAAAATAAAGTTTAAATATTCCTAAGACTACTTTTAGGACCTAGATTGGTGCTATCAATTCTTAATATTGACATTTGGATTAACAAATGTACTATCAGACTTTATTGATTTCATGAATAGAGTATTCAAGAATACTTGGAGCAATTCAATATTATATTCATCGATGATACATTGATTTACTTTAAATCTCTAGAAGAATACATTGAAGACTTACATTTGATAGTACAAAAATTGAAAGAAAATCAATTATATGATAAATTCCTATAAGGTGAATTTTTTCTATCAAAAATCATATTATTAAGGCATGTAGTTAGTGCAAAGGAAATCTCTATTAATCCTTAAAAACATTTAAGCAATTTTAGGCTAGCCAAGACTTAATTCAATAACAAAAGTGAAAAGAGTCTTAGGCTTGACTAGATACTACAAAAAGGTTTTTAAGGGATTGTCCTAGATAGTTTCACTATTAGCACACCTGATATAGAAGGCTATTAAAGTTATGTGGGTTGAAGCTTGTACAGCTTGTGAAAATAGCTTTCAAATATTGAAGAATAAATTGATTGTAGCTTTAATTTTAGCATTACCTAAAAGCAAAAATGGTTATCAATTATATAATGATGCATCTTTGCAAAGATTTGGTTGTGTATTAATGCAACACAAGAGGGTACTTACATATTCATCTTGATAGCTCAAGACACACAAAAAGAACTATCCTATGGATGACCTTGAGTTGGTGGCTAGAGCTTTTTATCTTAAATTTAAAGGCATTATCTATATAGAGTTAGATAACTAGGATCTTATTTCTCATTTTTTTTTATCTTTAGTAATTCTTTTTAATTATTCTCTAATACATATAGCAATGAAATCCATTATTTAATATAAATTATCTTTCTTATTATATCATATGACTCTTGATGCTAATAAGTATGTATTAGTTTTCATAATGCATATGCACCTACAAAATGATACCATGCTATCATGCCATATAAATGCAATCCACATGGTTAAATAACAATTCTTACTTAAATCAAATTTATGTTAATTTGCCTAGTAGATTCATTTAAGATGGTTCCCTTACTAGTTTCCTTTTTTTTCACTTTCTAAATGATCAAATTGTGCTTAATTCTTCACAATAGACTCACTTTTCTATTAAAAAATGTTCTCAACTCTTCTTTTTCTCAAGTCACCTAAAATCCATATTTCACAATCTCTGAACACTAAAAAATGCTTAAATTGTTTGATCAAATCATTCAGCCTACCCTTATCAAATAGTTTGTTTAGGTTTAAGCATCATCAATTCACTCAATAAATAGTATGTTGAGTGTAAAGAGATCATTCACTGAGTTGATGCAATGTTGATACCTTATGAAGCCTTGCCTCACTATTCATTTAAATAGCCATAGTACCTTATCCTACTTTAATAAACCTCTATTCTTCTTCATTAGTAACCATAATTATAACTAAACACATAGCCTTTGTTTGTAAGTCATTCTTATGTAAGAAAGCCTCCACCTATTTCTTACCCAAGGCATCACTTTATGCTTTTACCAAAAGATCATAATACCATTGCTACTAAGGGAAAACTGAAACTAAATCTAATGGATTATTGTCATTAATTAAATAAATCCTTTTTAATTTTCCCTTACTTAAAACACTTCAAAACCATTCATTTGGCTTTAAAAAATCAAAAACCAAGTGTTGAGGACTTTTTAAACTTATGCTCATCATCAAATTTGACATACTTTAATCAACATGATTCAAAAGATGGACCAAAATAATGATATCATACTATGCTTGACCAAATCTTAAAGTGTGAGCTCAATTAATCAAGATATCAATACCACAATTTCAAATACATGATAAAAAGTATGAAATAGTAATTTATGATGTTGTTTTTGGAATACCATGCTTAGGATTATTGCATGTTCCTCACCATTCTTGGAATGGGTTAAGATGTCATTCATAAAAACTATGATGAATATATGCTACCATTGCATGAAGAATCAATTTATCAAGTACATAAAATTATTTAAAGCATTGTTTAATCTAAATGAAAGAACCAAGAGCTCTGACCATGTCGAGACTTAGACATCATTTTTGCAATGATTTTTAATTGATGGTTTTCTAATCATAAACCAATCCTTGAGAACACCATTGCTCCCTATAGCTAATTGAATTATTTTTTAATCCTTGACAATGGACACTTTCTTATGACAATTGAAATAGTCAAAAACTTTTCTTACTATAATGAACTTTTATGATGAGGATATGAATGTTTATAATAAAGTGCTAAGATGTCCACACAAGAGAAGGGTTGAACTATAAATTTTTATATAACTGACAAATCAAGGGTAAGAATATAAATTTAGTGAAAGTCTTAGACAAAATATTGATTGTAAATACTCTTTAATTATTCTTTAAAAGCGCTTATTAATTTTGAAAGGTTACTATGTGAGGAGCGCAACAAAGTAGAGAAACTAAGATATGTAGTTGGTTTTATCCCAAACACTAGATCTATGTCTACCTTTGATCATGAAAGCCCAATCTTATAATCTTAACTCCCTTTACAAAAGTAGGTAGGCAAGAATTCTCATGTTGGGCCAAAACACGCTACAATTTATAAACCTAAAAAAGCCTACAACATCAAGATAAAAGGCTTTAAAAATTTTGGACGAAAAATAGTAAAAAATAATCCCAAAGGATCAAACGCAAGAACACAAAAATGGTACAAGAAATTAAGAATACATCTTAATGTACAAAATCTTATAACTAATGAAATGTTAATTTGCTTAAGAAGGATGTTACTAATTTTTCACATGAAATTTCCTTGCTTTATGGTTGTAAAAAGATAATCTTGAAGCCCTTTTTTAGTTCATACTTCAACTCATCTAGATATGCAATTTTATAATAGAGTTGATTACCTAACAAGTGATATGCTTATAAAAATCTATCAAATGATTTTTAAATCTTGAAAAATGTATTCTCAATGTTTATAGGCATTTATATATGCATTTGAACCCTTATAAACATCTCAAATGGCTCTTAATTACTCTATAATAGCTAAATGAAAATTCTCAATTACTTGTCAAACTAGCTATTATAAGTTTCTTATACTAGACATATTTTACATGTAAGATGATATATTGCACATCCAAATTTCATGTACCATAAGTCAAAATAGATATATCATAGTGTGTCACTACTTTTAGCTCACTTTCTATCTATTTTTCACTCCTTGCATGTATTAATTTAACAAGTCAATGTACATGGTGAAGCTAAACATAATTGGGAGTAGTCATTTTTTTACAGATGAGATCAATGGCCATTACTAAACCCCCTTGAGACAAGTAAAGTGTTAAATTTTGTTGCACTCTTTTTATCATTTGCTTGCTCTTAGGTCACTCAACCTAAAGAGATTAACTCCACTAAGGGTTTAGGTGGGTTTTTCATTCTTAATCATTCCTTTGCAAATGTGCTTAGTGATTCCATGAACCTGTACCCAATCAAAATCAATCTAGTAACCAAGTTCAAAGGAGAGCTTGAAGTGGCATTTGACAGGAGGATATTATGAAAATGGCTCCCCTTTCAAGTTTACCTAGATTTGAAACGTTTCACTTAGCTGACCAAAATTGGATATAATCTATCACAAATTCAAGGAATTGGCTTTGTTGGAGCATTTTTAGTGGTATTCCTTGATCACCTTAATGTCTTCTTTCACTTCTACTTATAATACGATTATTTGTGGTTCTAGTTGCACAAAATTTGGTCCATTATTCTATCTTAGATATGTGTGCTTAAATGGCACCAAAATTATAAGTGTACTCCAAAACCTCATTGGTGATAGTGTGGATCTCTTTTAAACATCTAATAATAGTCTTATTTAACAAATTATATCTCTTTTTGTTGGCTTCAATTATAGGAACTCCTCTCAAAGTGGATGAAATGACCATCAATATACTTGACCACATGTTACTAGAGTTTGTGTAGAGGTGGATTTGGTTAAGGATCTTCCAAATCAAATTTGATATAAAAAAAGGTAGGGAAGTTGTAATGGATTTTGCCAAAAAGTTTAGTACAATAACTTATCAAGCTACTTAAGAGGCAACTTTATATAGGGACTTGACATTCTCTAGTGTAAACAACCCAAGAACACCAAAAATTCCAATGAGGATCTAGTGGAACCTAAAATCCCTCCTTCAACTACTTCTAATATTCCTTCAAGTGTAGAGATTAAAGTTAAGGCAAAACCTTAGATAGATAAGGAATTGTTGAATGCTCAATTATAATTTGTAGAAAAATCTCTAAAAAAGTCACACAATTATTTGATTCATAAACAAAAAAAGTCTTATAAGAGGCTTTGCAATTATTGAAGATTTCAATGTATCATTTGTTTCAAATCATCTTACCCATCAGATCACAAAGGAATCTTAATCAACCCTTAAATGATTCAAGTTTTAGAACATGTGGTTAATCAATCCAATCTTTTATCCATTAGGGAATAAAATTAAAAACTTCTTATGACTAGTTTCAGTATGAGAGCACTTGCATTTAAGTTAAAATGAATAAATCCTTCTCTTAAAGAATGGAATTTTTAGACTTTTAGCAACATATTTGATGCAATAAGGTATGTTGAAGATCAAGTTATTCAAAAAGAGAGGAAATTTTAAGTAACTTAAATAGAAAAGCTGAGAATGGAATTATTAAAAGTGCAAAAGTAACTCTTCACTTCTATTACAAAGAAGGAAGAATATTATGTTAAAAGGCCAAGACAGAATGGTTAAAGGTGGGTGAAAGAAACACAAAATTCTTTCATTCCATCATTAAGGAAATGAAATCTATGTTAACAATCCATAGAATAAAGTACTCCACATGTAACTAGATTCAAGATCAACTTAAAAATACTGAGGTTGCAATTAAACACTATCGTATACTATTGTCGACTTCCCTTGTGGTTGAGAAGAACCCTCTGCTCAAATCTATTCCTTCATTGGTGAGTGCAAAGAATAATAACATGCTACTACAAAAAGTAACCATGGATAAAATAAAAAAAATACTATATTTCAAATGGAGCTTCAAAGTGTTAGGATTTATTGATGTTTACTTTAGACATTATTAGGATATAATTACAAATTATGTCTTTGATGCACTAAAGAATTTCTTTGTTCGGAATTTAATTCAAGTAATAGCTAGCACAAATCTAATCCTTATTCTAAAGTAGGAAAATCAAGAGACATTTAATGAATTTGATCACATATGTTTATGTAACTTTGCTAGGAAACTCCTTTCCAAAATGTTGGCTATAAGAATACAAAAGATTCTACCACTTTAAATATCTCCAGAGAAATTAAGATTCATAAAAGATTGGAACATCATGGACAATATTCTCTTGGCACAAGAATTTATTGATGCCATCAATAGGAAAGTTTGAGCAAGTAATTGCATTATTAAACTTGATCTAAAAAAATTCTTTTGATGGTTTATCCTAGGAATTCTTTAGCAAGGTCCTATCCAAGTTCAATTTTGAGGATTAATTCATCAAGTTGATCACGAATGTTCTATGTAGTAGTTGGTTCTCCCTTATGATGAATGATAAACTAAATGGTTTTTTTTTGGGTTTCTCATGGGCTCAAACGAGACAAGATTCTTCATTATTCACTTCCTAGAGATTATCCAATTATATCTCACAGTAGCTTTGTAGATGACATTATTATTTTGATTAGAGATGATAAAAAGTTAGTTTCTAACATTAATAGATTTTTTCTAGATTTCTAAGGTAACTTAGGACTACAAATTAATTCTCAAAAAAGTAATCTTATACATGTAATAAAAAAATCAAATAAGGTCAAGATTGAAGAATTAGTTAGAAATTGGGCGTTATGAAGAATAATATTTTAATGAATTATTTAGGATGCCCATTATTTAGAGGAAGGAAAAAAAAGTAATGTATTTTTATAATTAGTGGAGAAGATTAGCAAGAAGTTGACAAGTTGGAAGAAAAATACCTCTTAATAAGCAAGAAATGTGCAACCTCTATCACATGGAAATTCTTGCAAAAGATCAAGTAAATGGTTTTGAATCACATGGAGTGTCCAATTCTATTGGAACTAACTTGTTGACACTTTCAATAGATGGGAAATTTAGCATAAAATTAGCTTGGAAAGTTCTTAAAAGCAAAGGTCTCATTCTAAAATCAAGGTAAAGAATATAAAACTCCAAATGTTTATTAAAAATGTCTATTCTAATGTGGATGATCCATAACAAGTTATTACTTTTTTTGAAGGTGCTACATAAAACATAAACTAAATCTATAGCTAGCATCAAAGTGTTTATGTCATTCAAATGAAGTCCCAATGGATAATGCATTCATAGGCTATGATAAATTAAGCTAAGTACAAACCTTTTTTGCAAGCTACCTGAACATATAGGATTTGAAATCAATCAACATTCTCACATTGTTGCATCATTGGTGGAGGTACTGTATCAACAACAATTCAACAAAAAGTGAGGTCATCAAAATGCTATCTTCACTTATTTGTTTGAACATTTGGAAAGTCTAGAATTTTAGACTCTTTGAGTACTCTAACCAGTCGATTAATATCATCATTTATAATGTTGCAACCAATTGCTATAGAATTTGGTAATATTTCCCACTGATTCAATCGTCACTAACATATTTACAATTGGTGTAGTTTCGTTTAGTCCCTCCCTTTTTCCTTTTAAAATATAGAAGTTTTCAACTATGAAGTGGACTCCTCCTAACAACTTTTATAAACTAAACATTGATGGTTTTTCTTATGATAAATTGGGTCCTACTAGTTGAGATGGGATTATTCACAATCATTGATGTGATACATAGAAAGCTTTATCTACTTTTGTTGGTTTCAATTAGAGTGTGGAAGCTGAAGGGATGGCTAAATAATTGGGACTACAAGTATGCACCAACTTGGAGCTTCTCAACATCATTATTGAAATAGACTGCAAAGCCATTTTATATAAGCTTCACTAAAAGATATCCATCCCATGGAACATGTACAACGCCATTCAACAAATCGAATAAGTGATGGGCACTAAAACCATCCACTTGCAGCACATCTTTAGAGAGGGAAACATGGTGGCTAATATTCTCAACCAAATGGCTAGCAAGGGTTATTAATCAAACATCTTTGGCTCATAACAATTGGCTAATACTAGAAGACACTCATCGAACCGGATAGCATTCAATACACCTATATAAGAACAACATATAACACAAGCTCTACTAAATCAGATGCTTAGATCCTAAAAGGCTTAGTACTTATGTAATAGCCAGCTAATCCACCTTCATTATTCCATGGTATCATAAATAATCATTGTTATCACTTGCTCTCTAGAATAAAAGTTCATTTAAAAAAATCAATGCATGATACATGATTCAATACCATAAGAAGATTAAGGTAGTGCTTTACAGCATACTATACCTACCTTCCATGTAAGGTATGTGGGACTCACATACTACATGTGTTGAATCATGTACTATATTTTAATTTCAAATTAAGAGGATTTCAAAAGAATTCATTCTAAAGATGATGAAGACATGTTTGTGAATGCAATTTGCTAAATGATTCAAAGCTTGAGAAATCTTTAGATATGTTAAGAATATTTTAGAAAACTTTTAATATAAATTTCACATGACTCATGATCTCACCCATCTAGTTCTAAATACCTTATGAGTATTAATATAGGCTCACATTCCAAATCAAATAAAGGACTCCATGTAATGTGTATAATCAATCATTATATCATCACAAATGCCTTGTCAAATTTTTCGCTCGTCTAAATCAAATAAAGATGACTCCATAAAACGTGACTAATAAATTGTTACCTCATAATGAATGCTTTATCAAATGTTTTCTTACTCTTTATGTTCGACACTAATTATGTTCTCATTGAACTTTTTTCTAGTGAACTCTTTAAGTTGTAGATTAACGATCCAATTTCTTTAGTGTAGATATCCAATGTGCCACCTCCAAACATTTCACCAATTAAGCTTAAGAGACGTGTTCTCTTAAAATAATACTTAAAAGAAATATATTAGATCACAAATGAATGATTTTATTTTCATTTAACAAGTCACACATGACCTAAGAGTTCAATAACATCCCCTTTAGATAATTAAAAAACCATAGCCAAGCATAAATTAAAATATCAAACAAATGATAAAAACCCTCTGTCATACAATTGCTACCCTTAAATCACACTCCCATTAAATGTATGTATCCAAAGTAATTAAAGATTATCTTTATTGAGACATGATTATTTTTTCTTTCAATGTTTTCCTTCTACAATTTTATCATCTATTAAAAAGGTAAATTAAAAGGTTTTGTTGTTCACCTTAAAGTAAAATTTTTAGGACACATAAACAATATTTATCTCTTCATAAACCTTAATATCCTAAAAATAGCTTTCAAGATAAAATAACCATGATGTTTTGAGGAAGCATGTGTAGAGCCATCAACTTTAAGTTTTAAGTATTAGAACTCAAATGGATTAAGGTTTAGCAAACCTACAATCAATTGTTTTATCATTTCTAGGTACATTGCTATCATTCTTTTTAATCCAAATGAATAAATGATAATTTGAATTAGAATTATCATGGAGATGTTGTACTATGAGAAATTTCAACATTTATAAATGCATTATTTTTATGTGCAATGTGTTCATAGGTGTGATGCTTTCATAGAAATACTTAAGTGCTATTGTAAACACCTCTCATTTTCCACGTTTAGTGATTCAAATAGCCCCAATATTCAAATAAGTTCCTTCTTTAAACTTGTGCATTTATTTTGAACCTTTTTGAAAGCATTAGTTCAATGAAACTATCTTTTAATTCTCTATGATGAATTCACTTACCTCATCATTTTTGTCTTTAGTTTCTTCATGATTTTTCAATTAAACATAACCAACCTTTTTTTTATTCTTTCCTCCTTTCTTGTAAATGATTCATTTGATTCACTCTATGTTGCCTTCATAGCATTTTTTCTCCTTCCAAAATTTGAACTTCTTGTCTTTGTTATCTACAACTTTAGACAATTATGGAGAATGTGTCATCATTTGTTACATCCATTGTAATGCAATTCTTCTATAATATTTGGTTCTATTTTGGTTAATTTTTTAGTATGGAGATCTACCTCACTATTGCAACAACATTCATCATTTTTTTATAAGGATGAATCAACCATTAAGAGCAATGCTATATTCTTTCTTCATATGATGTGGCAAAGACTCTTATTATTTCCTTCTTATCATCTCAATTTTAATTTTCATAAGTTCAGCAAGCAGCTCATTTAGTCTAGGTTCTTAATAGCTTTGGTAATTGCATTCAAGGGGTCAAATTCTTTAGACTACATGTAAATAACTTTCCTTACATATTCTGCCTTAAGAAAATCTTTTTAAAGATTTAAGAGACCATTTACAATTCTTTTGAATCGAGTAAACATATTTGTAATTGACTCACCATTGTTCATATAAAATAGTTCAAAGACTTGTATAAGAAAGTTAGTCTTGGGTTTCTTTATTTGGTGGGGCCATATGTAAACTTTAGTTTAGTCAACACCTCATGAGCTAAACCAAGATGCATAACTTTAGTAAACTCAATGGCTAATCGACCATAAGATATTCAAATCTTTAGCATTTAATTAAACTCTATGCTTTTCTTTATCTTTCACATATGAAATTTTAACAACTTCATTACCAATCTTCTTAGATAAAAATTTAAAACAATTTTAAATAACAACCCATCAATAAATATCTACACATTTGAGAAAAGTTTGCATTCAATATTTTTAATGAAGATAAAAATCACTTTGAATAAAGGAGGACAAATGGATAAAGCATCTTCTCCTTACATAGTGCATCAATAATATCTTTTCTAGTAGATTTAGTCTTTAGAAATAACTACTATAATACCAATTATTTTAATTGAAGCACTAGGATGTCCACACAAAATAGGGGTATGAAATTATTACCTTTACAAAATTAATAAATCAAGAATAAGAATATTAATTTAATAGAATTTTTAAGTAAATCTTTGATTTTGAATACACTTGAATTATTCCTTAAAAGTTTTTACTAAATTTGAAAGCTTGTTATATAAGGAGTGAAGTAAAGTAAAGACAATGACTTATTTAAGTGGTTTAATCTCAAACATAAGATCTAAGATTACACCCAATCATGAAGGACCAAGCTTTGAATGTCAACATCTATCACAAAAGAAGATATGAAAAAACCCTCATTGAGCCAAAAGAACCTATAATTCATTGGTCCAAGAAAACCTATAGTACTTAGCCAAACACCTTTACAAATTCTAGCCAAAAGATCATGTAGAAGTAATATCAATGGATTAAATACAAGAACCCAAAAGAGTATAAGAAATAAAAACATTAGTCAAAGTACAAAATCCTAAGCTCTTTTTATAGTGCTTCTTTTTGGTTGAGGTGACAGGAAATGGGCAATAGGGAGATCGAGCATAGGGGATGGATGATGATTAGTATGAGAAGATCAAGCATGATAGACAGGATCTACAACAAAGGTTTTTTGTGATGGTCCATAGCAGGAGGTTTCACATCTGTATGTTTACAACTAATTCCTATTATTTAGTTGTAAGTTAGTGAAAATTGTAGAATGACAAGTTTGAGGGGATCTCCCTACCTTAATCAAACATTTGTTGAGGTATTAGATGGACCAATGGAGCATTCTCTGATTAGGATTAAGTCACCTTCAACTTATAAATGAGAAGTAGAAATCATTTTTTATGAAGATGAAATCTAGAAAATGGCTAAATCATTTAAACTAGCACTGATAAGAAAACCATCTTATGGTAATCCTAATATGGAGATAATTAGAAACATATTCAACACAATTAGTTTTCAAAGAAAAGTTCAGATTGGATCACTAGATAGTAGGTATGTACTAATTGATTTGAGGAGAACTTTCTTTGTTGTTGGCTACACAAATCATGGAATGTAGCAGACTTCCTAATGAAAGTTTTAAAGTAGCATCTAGAATTTCACCTTAATACTGAATCATCCTTATCACTTATTTGGGTATCTTTAGAACATCTAATCATTCATCCATTTAACATGATATCTTTATATTCCATAGCTTCTATAATTGGTAATCCACTTAAGGTGGTTGCTACAAATTTGAATTTAATTTGCATAATAAAGCCAAAGTTTGCATGGAAACTGATTTAGCAAAGGAATTATCAATGTTAATTAGAATCATGTAGAAGAGCAATTGGTCAAATGGTTTTTGTCAAAAGACTCAATATGATAGTTTGCCATTTTATTATAGAATGTTTTCTAAATAGAGACATTCATCCTCAAATTATAAACACAACACAACAAAGGTAAACATACAAGATACTATAAAAGGAGCAAATCAACTTATCAATTGGATAGAACAAGTGAGTAACATTGATAAGTTTAGGAAAGAACTAAATACATCAACATTAGAGCCTAAAGGTCAGGCATTCTCCAAGGATTTCAATAATGGTTCACAATCTCAAACTCCTTGATTTGACAAGTTTGCGTCAAATTCTAAAGCCCCTCAAGAGCAAAAACAAAGAAACTAGACCTTGACCTATTAAATGATTTTAGTAATAAATTTCTAAAAAAGTAATTAATTAAGGGTTAAATTTTTCTAACCAAGATTATTTCACCCCTATATAAATAAAGAGATTAAAAAGGAAAGCCAAGAAAGGGTTGTAGTATTCAACCAATCTAAAGAGAAATCAAGGAAGCTCAAAAGTAGTATAAATTATAGATTAATCACTAATTAACACTCTTATATGGAATATAACGGGAATTATGAATACCAAAATAATTTCATGCCTCAAATGCATAACTAGGTCCAATAACACAACACTAATAGCTTTACTTGAACCAAAGCCTTAAGAGAAGAAACTAACCAGTTTTGCATCTACTTTGGGTTTTGCACACTACACAAGAAAGATCTAATAAAATTTGGATACTATGAAAAAATAATTTTTCAATGTGATAGAATACATGATAATCATCATTGTATTCACTTACATGTTATAAAAATT
Organism: Vanilla planifolia; assembly: GCA_023846275.1. Lineage (NCBI taxonomy): Eukaryota > Viridiplantae > Streptophyta > Magnoliopsida > Asparagales > Orchidaceae > Vanilla > Vanilla planifolia. The sequence continues at coordinate 24,548,950 of CM043870.1, forward strand.
AGAAGTCAATTACCCACAAACTGTACATTTGTGTAGAAAAGGTGAACAAGGCTAAAGAGAAAAGTATTATGCTATATATTAATAGTGATGGCGATAAATCAGAAGGTCCCATGGCTATTTAGGGTTGATTTTAATGTAATTGTTTTCATGAATGAATATAAGGGATCCTCCATCCCCTCCCTAATTATAACCCATGAATTTATAGATTGTCTAAACTAATGTAGCTTAAAAATATTCCATTCTTGGACTTATCCTTTACTTGGCTAGATAGAAGAAAAGGAAAATGAGTTTGGAAGAGACTTGATAGGGTGTTAGTAAATATGAAATAGATGACACTTAATTTGGCTTTAGTTGTTCAACATCTTTATAGAATGGGGTCTAACCACTCCCCATTATTGCTACAACATCCTGATGTTTAGGATCCTAGTCATAAGTAGTTTAGGTTTTAAAATTTGTGAACAAACACATCCAACTTTTGACAAAATAGTGGAAAAAATTAGGCAATTTTAACTCATCATTTAGGCATGTCACCTTTAGCTTTCAAATTAAGAAGTTTCAAGGAGTGTCATAAATAATGGAACAAAAATACATTTGGTAAGGTCTTTCAAGCCAATAAAAGAGCATAAGATGTGGTGAAAGGAAAAGAAAAGAAGTTTTGAGAGATTAAAATAGAAAAGATTGGATGAGCTTAAACAAAGCAAATAAATAGCTCAGGGAAGAACTAAATAAAGAAGATATTATGAGCAACAAAAAGCTAGAACCAAATGATTCAAGGAAGGAGAGCAATACACTATATTCTTTTTTACATTAGTGAAGGATAAATGGGAAATTTTAAAGATTACTAAGATTAAAGATTTAGATGATCAAATGGTATCTAGTCAAGAACAAATACAGTAAGAAGTAGTGCAGTTCTTCAAAGATTTGCTCTTTGCAAAAAAGATAAATTATGATGAAGAAATCTTAAGCAATATAATCGAGTTGATTACTGATGAAGGGAACCTACTCGTAAAAAAAAGATGGAATTGTAGAAGATCAACAAAGTGGTTCTTAATAGATAAAGATACTGAACTAAGGCCAAATGGGTTTAATGGCTATTTTATCACAAAGTGTTGGAAAATTATTACATTGGATGTTCTTGATATTGTAGCAAATTTCATTGCTAGAAGTCTAACAACTAAGGGGATTGCAAGTTCTAACATAGTTCTCATTCTGAAGCCTCAAAATCCTTGATCATTTAAAAAGTTTAGACCAATATATATATATGAAACTTCTCTCAAAAGATACTATGCAAGATACTAAGTAGTGGAATCCACACAATTCTATCAAAGATTATTTTTCCAAAGTTCATAAAAGGAAAAGAGATTATTGAGAGTATACTTATAGCTCTGAAACTTATGACTTTGCTTAATAAGAAAATGAGAGGTCGAAATTTTGATAGTTTTTCTTGGGAATTCCTCTACCAAATACTCACAAAACTCTAATCTCCACTTGCTTCACAAGTTTGATAAACAACACACAAGCAATTCATGGTTATTTATCATGATTAGTGGCTCTCTTAATGGTTACTTTTAACTAGCAAGAGAATTAAAATAAGATAACCCAATTTCTTCATTGCTTTTCATTATAGCAATGAAGGCTTTTACCAAAGTATTAATGCAACAATTTGAGAAAATGAAAACACTTCATTATGCAAGAGTACGGGGTCACCCTATGGTCATTTATATTAGCTATGCTAATAATATTATTTTCAATAAAGGAGTTCAAAGATACTTAAAGAGAATTAGAAGTTTTTTAGAAAGGTTTCAACCAAATGTTAAGAATTTAGGTAAACTCATAGAAGAGCAAATTCTATGCTACTAGAAATATGAAGATAATTGTAGTTTAATAAGATAAGAAAGGTTATGGGTTCTAAATAAGGCTCTCTTCCCATTAGGTATTTGGGGTAGTCTATTTTTATTGGAAAAAAGAAATCAATATACTTCCAACAATTAATTGAAAAATTACACAACAATATTCCTAATGGAAATAAAAAGAAGTTATCCATTGGTATGGATTCATACTAGTAAAACATATTGTAAATTTGATACAATCTTCATCTAATGATAATTAAATCCACCAATGCAAATTATCAATATAGTGGAAATGATCATGAGTGTATTTTTATAAGGAGACTTTGATGACAACTACAAGAATCACTAGTTGGCTTAAGAAAGGGTACACTTTGGGTTGATTTACCTAAAGGACATCATGGTGACACATTCAGTTAAACTAAATTGAAAGCTTTTGATTGAATAATCACTTCAATTTGATTTATTGAAAGTAAAATGTTCAAATGGAAACCAAAGGGTCTCCAAATCTAATGCATGGAAGAATATGGAAAAGATAGAAGCTTTGGTGTCAATGCTCACATACAAATCTCCTATGTTTGGAAGGTATTTTGGACACCCAATAATGATGGAATTTTTAACCTTCAATAAACACGGAATGAAATAAGATGCAAATGAATTGAACTAAACTTGAGAAAAATTATTTGGAATGAGAAATGTTTTACTAAGATATCAATATTTTTATGGAGAATACTTAACAAGTTTCTACCATTCCTTGAGCAAGTGAAAAAGTTCAGCATCCATCTAGTGCCCAAATGTTTGCACCACCCCAATGAAGATTTGATTGATCATACTTTCATAAGTTGTTACCTTGCAAAGGAAATTTTGTCCTTCTATGGTAGTGTCTTAGTAATTAAATTATAGAAAAATAAAAAATAAATAACTTTCTTAATAATTGGTGATAAAAGACTCTTGGGAGCCTAGCATATTTTTAAGTTCTTTAAATCATACTCCTTCTAATATATTAAAATATTTCGATGGCTAGAAACCAAAAAATCTATGAGCAAACTTATGAATCTAAGATAACCATTATAAATAATATTAATAGCCAATGCCATAGTATATTCAAGTGTTTCTTAATAATGCAAATAATTTAAAAAGACTTATTGTTTTGCAAATTTAGTGTGAAAGGCATCATCAAAGATCATGAAGTTAATATATTACACACTTCTGCTACTCTAGTTGGTCACTGCTTAGCAGTGGAGGCATCTTTATTGGGTATTTAAAAAGATTTATAATGATGGAATTTTAGTCAATACAACAATGCTAGAATTGAGCTTGAGTACATTTCTTTATTAAGAATGATATAAGGAAGCTTAAGGTTTTACTAGAGTATTGTTGATCTTATACAACAAGTTAAAAAGGTAGCTACACCTCTCTCAATAACTTGGAAATGAAAATGTAAGGAGGGAAACAAAGAAGCTCAATTTCTTGCAAAAATTGTAAAGAAATTGAACAAAGCACACATTTGGGATGGGCTCAATAGCCCAGTGCAATGTAGAGCTATTATATATATATTGAAAAAAAAACTGAAGTATCATACATTCACTAATCGTACAAGATACACAACTTGATCATACAAGGAGGCCACCAAAATGATGCTTAAAATCAATGATAAAAAAAGGCTTCCTCCTCTACATATATTATGAAACTCACTATTGTACGAGATGATTTTTCAAGTTAGAGGTCCCACTTAGGGCCATAGAACACTTTGGAATACTATGTTTAGGGAAATAGAATCATTGTTTATTTTGTAATTATCCATTTTCATGTCAACCTTTTTGTTTCTTTTTATTACCAACATGCTTTTATCATCCTTATACATCGATACAGGAAATATACATATGCTTTACCATAATAAAAAATAAGATCCAAAATCATAGCATTTAAGTAACTTGATAACAATAAAAAGAACCAATAAAGTCTTAATCAAACCATTTCATCAAGAAATACACAACCAATGAGTTTCAATTCTCATAAATGTATAAGTATATTTATATTTCATCAATTTTAAGTAAATGCATATACAATTGAGAAGTATTCCTATGTCAATTACTATTGTTGTACTGTCCCTTTCTTATCTTTTCTTCATTTCGAAAAATTATGCACATTTTTGTTTTGTTAGTTTTTATCCATTTCATATATTTTGATATGCTTCTATGCCATGACTATATTTGTTTCCATGTTTCTTATAGTGTTTACCAACTTCAACTGCAACGATTTGATCACTTTCAAACCCAAGTACTGAAGTTCTTTACCATTGATTAGATAGTCTACCAACATATGACATTAGTCAATCCAAATTATTGGATCATCTACTGAGCATTTGATAGATATTGGATAATAAAGCATCCATCAAAATAAGTATGTTCTCTCTCTAAATTCTTATTGAACCATCTATTTTGTTTGTTGGATTATCTAATAGTCATTTAATGATCATCAAACCATTCATTAGGTGTTTGATAAAGACTTAGAATCAACTTTGTGAAAATTATTGGACCCTTCATTACCACATCAAACTATGTGATCCCATGTCAAATAAGAAATAGACTATCCAAGAACCATCTAACAGAGGCTTTAACCTTTTGGTAAATAAATATTAGATCAATCTAATTAAAGCATCTAATTTGCATTTGGAATGGCAATTTCCTTACATGAGAGTTCCAAAATCATTCCTAATTCACTTTCTTAGTGTTCTCAATTAACTAATGTTGAAAACCATTCTCACTAAAGTTCCTCATGTTACCTATGCATACTTTAGAGATCAAATTGATTGAAGCCAAATTGAATTTGTGAAGGAATATATACCTTGTTTCATTGTGTGAATTCTCCCTGAATCCATTACATAACAACAATCTTCTCTCTTAGCTTTTTGTGAGATTCTTTCCTTTAAATTCCTCCCAAAGCAACAAGTCTTACAATTGTGATCCATCTCTTACCATTGCACTTTTCTCTCTTTTTGATAGTTTAAGAGTTAGAGGCTTAAAGGAAAATAATTATAAAGGATTTAAAAAGCTTTTGATTAAAAACTTATATGAACTCATATTTTTTTGCATTTTTTATTCCAAATGCATTCAAAAATTCTTTAAACAAATTTTAAAACTAGATATTTCTTAAGCTCTTCATTTCAATACTAATTTCATATTTTTTGGTTTCATTCAATTTTTATAATAATTTTCTTAATATGTTTCATCTTTTAAATTATGCTCAACTCTAATGAAATTATTATCATAAGATGTTTTTTAATTTATCCTTCCACATCTAATTTTTTCTTCCATCCTTTTGGGAGTTATTCTAGACATCTATCATTATGACCCTTAGTTATAATATTCTAATAAAGAAAATTTTTAAAAATAAATATTGAAATAATAAATTTAAGTTATCCACATACTTTGAGATGTTTTATTTTTACTATTAAGTAAAAGCTAAAGCCCAATTTCTTTCAACAATCTTGGAGTAAGGCTATACACTTCTACTAACATAGGATCTTTGTGTGGGCACCCAAACTTGGATTAATGCCTCATAATGTTACTCCCTAGGTTTACACCATTGTTGTATAATTTCCCAACAATACAAATATTAGAGTAAGGCTGCCCCTTTCTCACAAATTGTATAAGAGGATTTCTCATATATTAGTTAAAATAGAAAATTCACAACCCAATCCTTTTTTAGAGATTTATAAAGAAACATAGTAAAACTAACTCTAATGTTTCCAAGTGATCAAGAGCAAGTGTGGGGGTATGAATGTAAGATGATTTGGTACATGTCATGCACTTAAAAACTCTTTCAAAATGATATTACAATAAGGGTAGACATTGGCTACTAAGAGAAACTTCAAAGAGTAGGTTTCTAAATTGTTTTATTTTTTTTCACATGCCAAGTTGGTATATTTATAGAGTAGGATTATTGCTATTTTGAACTCCACGACTCTCCTTAATGTTCCTTCAATCATTCTAATCCTTAACAATTGTTTTCCCACTTGATTAAGTAATTATTTGTTAGGACTAGCCTTTAAAGTCTTAATATAAACATAGTAGTGATCCAGTTAAGGTATTAAATAGTAAGATTAGGTCTTTCATAATCTAATAATTTATCAATTTGTTTGTAAAAACTAAATAACTTACTTTTTTATGACTATCAAATTATGTATTTGATGGTTTGATAATTTTTTTAATAAAACTCATTTCAATATTGAATTTTATCACATGGGTCAAGCAAAATTAGAATCATCATTGAATTACTCATCAAACACCAATAAGATGGTCAAAAGGTTTATCTAATAAAGATCTTGTCTTAGTGATCTAATCTAATCATTTATCAAATCAAATCATAATAGAAATCTACTATCGTCATATTACTGATCAAATATTCTAATGAACTTCTAATAGAAGTTTAAAATAATGATTAAATAATAACTAATGGATCTTTTTAGCTAGATTAGATGGTTTGATAGGTTGTTTGATAAAGACTCTTTTAATTTTAATTATATTTTCACATTTATCTAATGCATGATTTATAATGTATCTAAAATAATCCTCATGCAAATTGTAGATTTGCTTTAAGAATAATTATATTTGATCATTTAAACATTCATGATTATTTAATACTATTAACTTTAAATCATGAGTTAAATACACTTAGTTTGTGATATATGATATTAAGTGCTAGGTTTAATGTCACACTCCACCTAACTTCTTTACCCAATGCAACCATTAACAAATTTATTATTGAGTTTAATTATAGTTTTATTATGAATTAAGGATACTATCCACTTAACCAAGCATGGATAATAATAAAACCAATTTTAACTCCTATTTAATTTCATTAAAAATATAAAATAAGATCCATATTTAAAATTAAAATGGATAGATCCTTGTTTATAAATGTCAAATTTTCCCTATATACACATTTACAAGTATTAACATCAAATCATGAGCTACATTTATCATAATATCCAATATTTCAACTAAAAAATCTTAGTAATAATCAAATCCATAATATATCCACATATCCAAATATCCAAGCTATAACTATTAACAATACTATCAAATATTACAAAACTATAACACTACCATTAGTTCATGAGGTATTATTTGAAATTTGCAAGTCAAGCCATGAAATATACAACTACACATCTCCAAAAAAGATACCACATATCATAAATACAATCATAAAAAATGTCTTTATTTTAAACACATAAGCAATATCCAAAAAGAAATACCACAAGTCTTCACAAAAACATACTATTAAACTTAGCTTAAGTGTAATTATGATTCCTATATCTTACTTCTTAAGGATCCAAATATGTAATGTAAGTAATGAGCTTAAAAAGCTTAGAAGGTAAATTGTTGTCTATAAGTAATAATATGAAATAAAAAATGTTATAATAAAGAAAGAGTAATAAGAAAAATATGACATATGTGCATAAAAAACATTATGAGTATGTAAGAGCTTGTGATCAAGATATAAAAAAATATAAAGTAATCAAACATGTAATAAGGATACACAAATGCAACTCCTAATCATGTCTATTCTTATGCATCTCTACATCTACGTCATATGCTTACACTCTAACTCCAAGGTTAATTTATTCAATCTCTTATTTTTCAACCATGTTCCTCATTTATTTCATCTCTCGTAATCATTATAGGGGCCCATGTATTCCTTCAGTCACCCTTATTTTAGTGTCATGGAATCCACTGATAGCATACCTTGTTTTTTAGAGTTGTAATAATAGAGGTTGAAGCATGAGAATAACAAAAAACTAAGAAAAAAAGAAGAAAAAAAATTATCACAAGAATATTGAATCTGCCAAGAAGTTTCTCTTCAAAGAGTTATGAATTTACAAACTTTTAAATTCATAGAGTTCTAAATTACTTAATTCATCCTTCTTATCTATTTATATAGAGATTTAGATATAATATTTTAATATTTTTATTTTCACAAAAAATATAGATTTTGACAAAAAATATAAAATTTTACAAATTTTGTGCTGCAAAAAACTCGTCCTTACTTGCATGAGCCACTATACACACACGTGTGCTTGAGACAAAGAACTGTTCACTAACACGGGTGTTATGCTTGTGCTCAAAGAGGCCTTACAAATGTGCATTGAAAGTGCCAACATAGTAGGTTCTCCTACCACTTGCATGAACCATGCCCACAATAAGTGTCTGATGTGCATGACCATGTAGTGCAGTTAGGTGATCTCATGTGATCGTGCGTGCCTAGTATGCATAGGCATTTGGAAGCATCACCTTCCCACATGTGCATCTATGCTTCCATGTGTGGTGCATGACCAGCACACTATAGCATGTGCTCGACATGCCTATAGCAGCCACTACATGCTAGCCTACATAGTTCTTATTTACATGGTGCCACTACAATAGGTTTCGTCATTTTGTCACATCGCTTTATTTTTTTCACAATTTTTGAGCTTGATAAATTTAGAATTAAGCTCTTAATCATAACATCATATCATATTATATAACTTACAATCTATAGGTATATAATATCTCCATCACTTATCTAGTCCAAGCTAATTATGATCTCATCTCATATCATCTTAATATCAACACACAAGATGTAGATTTCATCTCATATAAGTTTCACTTTAGCATATATATAGTTGATGTCATTTTATATTATCTCATAGAAATAGTTAAATATAGGGTTAGTGGCATCATATCATATCATATCATAATATCATCTCCACTCATCCTTATCTTATAGTGATATTTGGATATGGCTATTATAGATAATGCCATTTGAAAAAATCTTAATTCTTATATTAAACCATTTCATAAAATGATGTCTTCATGGAAAATCAATTTTATCATTGGTATCATAATCATAATAATGTCACGACTATCATGTAACATCATCTATAATCTATTTCATTCTTTTTATTCTTATTTCTTATTTAATTTTTTCTACTTTATCATATCTTTTTTCCATATTTCAACATCACTAATCTCATTAAATCATTCAATTATATTATCATTCCATGTCCATTCCTTACACAAAGCATTTAAACAATGATGTTAAAAACATGTTACATTATGCAAAACATGGACGCATAAAGGAAATGATGCCATGTTACCAAGTTCAACCAACATAACGCTCAAGGATAATAAAAAATGATATACTTATAATACAACTATTCTAGTTTACTTACGTACTCTTCTTAAAAAAATTACTACACTAGCTTTTTTTTCCATTAAGTTCTTGAACATTACAAATTAAGCACAAAATTTAAAATAGCCATTATTCCACATCTTAGTTCATAATTAAAATGGCAACACTAATTTGATTAATTTACAATGTAATTAAGTTATACATTATAGGAATATAGAAATCACTCAACAAGCATTCCTTTTTCATTTCAATACCTAATCTTTATTCAATCTCACCACTTCCTTAATCTTTAATCTCTCTTTCATAGCTTCTTCCTTTGTCTTTACATTTTTCTTTCATTTCTTTCCTTTCTTTTTTATCTTTCCTACATATTGAGTTTACACAAACTTATATTACATTAAACTCATTGATAACATATTAAAATTTGTTTGCAAGTTTAACCCTAAGTTTTAAGAACACAACTCAACTTTTTTAATTTAATAAGGAAGCAAAGCTTACTAAGTAGTAGAGCTGTTTACATGTCCAAAACAACATCTACACAACTCAAACTCTCTACATAAGAACTTTTTTGGCTACAAAAAGTGATTAAGCTTACCAAAAGTAATAGATTTCAAGCTCTTCCTCAAATTAAGGTTTTTAAGAGCTCGCCTAATTAGGTTGCACCCCATTAGCCATAACTACAACAACCATAGCAAAAGCTCTAGTGACAAGATTTGTGTGGAACCCCTTTTTTACATAGCTCCCCTTGCTTTGCTAAACTCATCTCACCCATTCCTCCATATTGATCCTACATATAGTGATAATATCAAACCCCTAAAATTGCAACAATCTCACTTCATTTTGCTTCTAACTTTAATCCAAAATTTTTGTTATGGCTTTATTGAGTTCAAAGAAAAGCTAAAAAATGTAAATTTCCATTTAAAACATACCTTGTTAAGCATCATCTTGACAACAGTTGCTCCTACACCTCTACAAGGTTTCTTCCACTTCAATTGGACAACTCTACCTATGGTTAGCCACTTTCCACAAAATCCATAAAAACGTTCTCGACTAATTTGTGGCTAAACAATAAAATAATTAAGAAATTGACTTAAAATATTTCCTAAAAAACTCTTAAACTCTTAAACAAGTGCTTACCTAAAGGTTCAATGACAAGGCTTAGATCAATGAAAATCCTTTTTTTTCTTGAATCCCATAAGAAATTGGCAAGAAGCACTCCTATAATCTCCTCCAAAGGCAATAAGAAGGATTCCAGTAAGGAATAGAAAAGATACCTTTTACCCTTTCTAATGACCTATGGCTCACAAAAATGATCCTCTTCACATTGGGCATAAGATGAAGAAGTCACACATGGGGCTAATTTGGCAAAGCTTGGGGAGATGAAGTGATTAGAATTTTTTTAATATTTATTTAATTATTAATTTTAATAATACCCTTTCTATTTAAAAATTTGTGTTAAATCCAAACAAACTCTAATTGTGACAAAACAAGCAATGACAAAACAAGCACCAACAAACCCATTTCAGTGAGTTCTAACCAATATTATAATTATTTTTTAAATTCGAAATACTTGCCAAAATGATATGCTTTATATGACAAGGCATGAAAACTATTATTTTAATCTATTCCATCACAAGTCAAAATTTAAGTTCTATTGGATAAATCACAACAATTATGATCCCAAATATAAATAAAACATAATTATAATACCTCGGGATGAAACAGAAAATTGGGTCATTACATTCCACTCACATTGAGAAAACCTTCATCCTAGAATTGATTATACTACACTACATGAGATTATCATTTGCATACATCACATCTTCAAATTAAGCATCCAAGGGATCATCGCTACCACATAATTTGGTTCTTGTACTTGCTCTTTAACTAAATGTTTTAAATTTTCTAGAATCATTGAACCTAATATGTTTTTTATCCTTTAAAATTAATTTAAAATCATTTGAGATGGACAAATTGTACATATCTATAATCAAGTAAGATACAAATCATCATAAAAAACTCTCTCAAACTAAAACAATCATATATAACTAACTAATTTTCTACTCTTGGGATTTAAATGAATTAATGTGATTAATTCCTACTCCCTTGCATTTTTTGATCAAATATCTTCCTTCAAAAGTCCTTTCTTTAAAATTTCAATAGTCTACAAAATTGACGCATTTGTCTGCTAATCAATTGACTTAATTGTCAAATCCAATTCAAGAGCATCATTCACATTTCCTTATAACGATTCCACAAAGATAGAAATGAATGCTAAAAATAAAGATACTAGCATTAGAGTTTTATTTTATCTTATGATTTGTGCTACACTATATTATATAACCCACTAATATGTTTTAAATGGCCAATCTACATATATTGTGCTAGTTACTTGAAATTGTATGGTTAAACAACCTTATCAATTACCACTCTTTTACATTTAGAACCACTAAAGATATACTAAAACTCACTTTACTCCTAGCTCTTCTTAGATGGATGAAAGCTTAAATTTTCAACTTTGTTTAATAACACTTACCTCCTATAATTCATAAATAGAACCACACTTATATTTGCAAAGTTCATCACTCTTTTTAAATAAAAACCATATTCTCATGCTAACTTAATGTTATTATTTCAATTTCTTCCCAAATTCCACCTCTATCAACCATAAAAAAATTATTTCTTTTATCCTTTTCACTATTTCATTTTCTATTCTTTTTAAAATTTTTCTTTCTTACACAAAATGTTTCATTCATATCACATGATTAACAATGCATAACAATTACTACACTTTTGTTTATCCATCATACCATTTTATTCACTTTGCCCAAATGATAAATAAGATTTAAATCATCATTTGAAATCCATTCTTCTCATTATATTTGCCAATTTAAGTACACAATTTGCCTCAATTATTCTCAATTTTAATATTCTCATCATTCCCAAACATGTGATCTGACATTCTTATTTTACTAACATTAATACTTTTCCTTCCAAATATTTAGGCACATCATCATATTCATCCTTAAAAATCAACTTTTTATTTATTTATTTAATTTACACACACACACACACACACACACACACATACACACACACACACACACACACACACACACACACACACACACACACACACATATATATATATATATATATATATATATATATATATATATATATATATATATATATATATATATATATATATATATATATATATATATATATATATATATATATATTATTGATTTCTTAAAATTGCAAGACTTAGTTACTATTAAATTAGGGACCTATATTATCAATTATACCTTTAACACTCAATTTTCACACAATACATCTGAGTCACTTTTAGAAATCCTTGAATATAGAAACTCTATTATAGTTAATTCTTAACTATGGCCAAGCTTACAACTTGTCCAATTATTCTCTTATTTGAAAATAGCACAACCTGATTTCTTTATATTTACACATTCAATTGTACTTAATCAATCTTTTTTCCTAAACCATCTATCCTCCCTCTACTACCATCCCATAAAATCATGGTGACTCTAAATTTCTTATTATATGTAATATGTTCTCCAAAGTATTTTATAATACCTATTTGCTTTCATAATTAACTTCCTTGATTTTTTTCTCTTACAAGATTAAAATAAAACCATTTTATAAGTCTTTATTCATAACTCTTCTTTCTATAGATTACAAAATCTTGTAGGAAGAGCACTAAAAGTCAACACCTCCAATTGCCCAAATCAAGCTAACTTTCTTATTATCAAACCCTATAATATTTCAAGATATCAAAAGAAAGATCTAATCTTCTTCCATTATCATTTCTAAAATTTCAAATTGATCTTTGCACATGCCTTTCAACATAGAAAATCTTAATGACAATTTTTACTTACTCATATTTTACCCAAAACTTTTATATTTCTATATAGCAAAGCTGATAATCAATCATCCAAATCATATAGACATAAATACTTATCTACAATTTTAAGAAATTCATCTTTCTAATATTGAAAAAATAAGATTACTTCCATTTTTTTCATAAGAACATAATTTAATAACATATTCATTTGCTTTTCCATTATTAAATGACAAGTTTACTTATCCTATTCTTGATTCTATCATCTTGACTTAGAAAATCAGTGTATATACATATATATATATATATATATATATATATATATATATATATATATATATATATCATTCTTTTTTTCTTTTCCAATATTACACCAACCTAGCAAATGCATCTTAACTTTTGCTTATCAATATAAATCTTAATAAATTAATTACAAATCCACATGACATTAAAATAATTTTCCATAGTTCTTATTTTCATAATTAGCATTATACAAATATTTTAAAACTCATTTATGTATTCTTATTAACATATCACTATTAACATTATTCTTAAATCAAATTCCAAGAAAATAATCATGCTAACTGGGAATACATTTATTCTTCCTAATAGAATATTGTTTTCTCTTTAAACAAAATAAAGCTCTAGTATATTTTACCTATCTATCTTATCAACTATTCAGATCCTTAATTTATTCACAAAAGAGAACTATGATAACAAAATTTCATCTCATTCAATTGCCATAACCAAGATACACATTGCTTCATAGATAATCACATTTCTAAGATCTCAATTCAATCTCAATAGCTTCAAATTTACATAACCTATTCAAGTAAATTTCTATTTCATGATCAAGCAATGTTGGTTATTAAACATTTCACTATATAATTGCAAAACTCTCATCAAAAGTAAAATTTCAAGATCTATAAAGTGGTAAACTAACATTATTATCATTAGCAAAGAATTAATAAAGAACTCATTTTGCAAAAAAATTTATACTATCAATCTAATGCTATATCAACACTTATAATAGATAATCTCTAAATCTCTTAATTTAAGTATTACATTTTCCTACAAAGTGTAAAGAATATAACTTATATGAGAATAAAAAATATTATCACTTATAGAAGCATAACTAAAGATATTAAAAATAATATCAAATACCTATCATCATATCGTAATAGTTTTTAGAAAATAGCAAATACTTGGGAAAGAACTGGCTCCACCATAATTAGAGCATTGTGTCACTTTCTTCTTAACTATTATAATAGATGAACCACCACCATCTCTTACTCCTAGTTTGTTAGACTCAAGAGAACCAAATTTTCTTTTGCCTCATGCTCACTTCTTAAATGAATCGATACTTTTAACTCATATTGCATTAACTTGTCTCTAATTAGCTTTAATTTGGCATTCAATCATAACTAACTCTTTTTTTATGCTTAGATCCTTCTTACATAAGTTATGCATATAAAGAAGTTAATGAATTTTAATTAAAGCTATGTTAGTATCCCTTAAACTCCTAGGTCTGGACCTCATACTTGGCATATCACTTCCAAATAATTCAATTTTCCTAGAATTTTAACTATATCCAAAAGATATGAGTGACTCTGATACCATCTTATCACACCCTACTTGACTTTCCTATCCAATATGACAACTAATATCTTTAATCCAATATTTGATTAGAGTTTTAGTATGCAATTATAGACAGTATCAACTTAACTAGGTGACGGTGATGATAGAAACAATTTCAACTCACATTTAATTTCAATAAATCTAAAATATAATCTAGATTTAGAATTAAAATGGATAGAGTATTCTTTAAAAATGTTCAACTTTTCTTGTATACACATTATAAATATTAACACCAAATCACAACATGCATATATATATATATATATATATATATATATATATATATATATATATATATATATATATATATGTGTGTGTGTGTGTATAATATCAAATAATTAAATTAAAAGCAAATAATAATAGTAATCAAATCTATGGTTCATCCACATATTCGAATAACCATCCCCAAATAATACAATTATGCTAATATCATGTAATATTATTATAAAACCATAATATTTTCATTAGTTCATAAAGTATTGGTTGAAACCTACAAATTAAGATATGATCACCAAAGAGTTGATATTAACTTAGCTTCCAGTGCTTGGAAACTATCTTCATAAGAAGACACTTTTTCAAACTTAATTAGTTTTTGGATTTATTTAGTTAAAGGAGAGTATATTTAAGAAAATATTTTTACAAATTTTCTATAATATTCAACCAAAAAAATTCTGATTTCAAACACAATAATAAGTTAAGTCCAATTAACAATGACTACAATCTTTTAGGGATCCATTAAAATTCCATTGGGACTAATCACATGCCCTAAGAGTACTGCTTGAGGCAACTAAAATCATATTTAAAAAACTTAATGCATAGATATTACTTTGTTAGTTTTTACAAAATAATTTATTATTGATTGATATGATCCTCAGTGTTCTTTGAACACATAAGAATATCATTAATAAATATAATATCAAATTGATCCAAATATTTACTAAAAGCCACATTTATTAGATCAAAAAAAGTTGAAGGAGTATCTCTTAAACTAAATAGCAACACTAAGAGCTCATAATGGTTATAAAGAGTTTTGAATGCCTTCTTCTTTCACCTTCAACTTATGAGCCAAATCTCAAATCTATTTTCTAAAAAATAATAACACCTTGCAACTAGTCAAATAGATCATCTATCCTTCCCTAAAGGATATTCATAATAATTATCTTGTTTATTTTTTTATAATCTATAAATATTTTGAGATTATCATATTTCTTCTTTACATATAATATTGAGGCTTCCAAAAGTCATAGAAAGATAAATAAATCCCATTTCTAATAACTCCTAAATTTGAACTTTCATTATTTGGAGCATTGTAGACATTAGTTTCTATAACAAACTTTAGATGTAGGCTTAACTCTTAGAAATAACTAAATTTCAAACTCAATCAATCTATCAAGAGAAAAACTTAATAATCTTCTAATAAGTCATCTAGATATTCACAAATCACAAGATATATCATAGATACATCTAATGGCTTAAACAAATTTTAAAATTTCTTTACTATAGATAACAAAATCTTTCTCTTTTTTCATAACAATTTAATTGCCTTCAACATAGTTATAAGAGAAATTTCTCTTTCTTTTCCAAAAGAAATTATTTTCTTTGCATTTATTGTTTGAAGTTTCACTTTGTTTTTAACAAAGTCTATTTTCCCTTGGTGATCACACAACAATTCTATTCCTAACACAATATCAAAATTTGTTAAGGTCAAAACAAATAACTTAATAAAAAATTTCTTTTCTTAAATTTCAATTTTTCCTATAATAAACTTATCTAATGCCATTTGTATTAGGTAATTTCACTAATAATAAATTATCTATTTATTTTACTTTCATAAATACTTTATCAAGAATATGATAAGATATAAAATAATGAGATTATCCATAATTAAATAATCTCATAACTAAATGCTAAAAGTGTAGAGTACATATAATGATGTTTTATGGAGTGAGATGCATCCTAAGAAACAATGACATACTCTAGGTTGGCCACCCTTACCTCTAGATTGGCCTCTATCTACATTACCTAAAATTATAGTACATGTAACGCTTTTGCCTCTATATATTCCTCCTCTACCAATACATCAACCAAAGCTTTAGAGGGGTGCTTATGCCAACCACAAATCTTTCTCTAGCCTAAAGACAAGCCCTGATTATATAATCCAACTCTCCATATGCATAACAATTCATATATCCTCCATGGATATAACAACAGATGTCTCTATGAGATTTTCCACATTCTTGACATTAGATAAAATATCCACTTTATTTCACATCTAATCTATTGATATTGGCTTTATAACCTAGTTTAGTGAAACCAAACCTTCCAAACCATTAGCCACCTTTACCTTTTTTTACATTATTTTTAAAAGAAGAACTACTTTTGATTCAAAAAGACACATCTTTCTATTTTTTCATCTCTTTTTGAGGCTTTAGTGTTAATAGATCTTGCTCAATTAGATTAACATCCTCTACTAGGTTTATGTAATCTATCATTTGAAGAGTAATTAATGCAAACTTAATGAAAGTTTACAAACCTCTATGAAATATAAAACATCTCTACTCTTAAGGGTGACCTTGGGCATACCAAAATAAGATTGTAAATTTGTACTCATAATTTATCATTGGCATATCTTTCAAGGTCCATTCTTCTCTTATATTAAGTCCAAGGCATACCAAGAAAAGGGTTGAATTTGTGGCATAATAAAAATAAGTAAAACTAAATATTAAAAATTTTTGTGAAATCATTTGCAATGTTCAAAACAAGGCTACTTATTCTAAGAAAATTGATTATAAAACTTTTATATGTTATAAGTTGTTTAAGTAAAACCAAAGACTAAAAGTAAAAAAGAATCACAATACAAATATCTTGAGGTAGTTTAGTTCAAACCCAAGCATACATTCACCTCTAAGAAACTTGCTTGAGCACCACTATTAAAGCACTCCCTCATTACAATTGAGTAAAAAAAATCTAAGTACAAATTGAGATTTTTTTATGGATCAACTACAACCTAAAAAAACCACACACAATGCTCAAAGATAAAGCCAGTTTCTTAACACATTCATAACATAGAACTAGCCTAAGAGAAAAAGAAAGAGAAAATAAAAAATTCTTAAAAAAAAGCTCTCTCAAAAGCCAGATAATGAAAATCAATATTAAATAACTATGGCTCAAATCATAATGTAATAAGATACACATTGAATGCTCTAAAACTTTGTGAAAGAAGACTAGAAAAAGGATTGCAAATCAATTTTACTATCTTCTTATCTAAAATCAATAGAACTTATTGAAAATATAGCCAATTGAGTAATAACCTAAAACTATATACATTTTTTCAAGTGTATAAAAAACTTAAAATCTTATTCTTATTATTTATAATCCATTTTGAATCATGCTATTTGAATTTTTAACTATTTAAGATCTTTAATAGTCGACTAGCACCTTCCAATGGCTCTCTTTTGATGATTTTGTTGCAATGAAGCCATCGTGGTTTCCAAATTCAGACTTAATCATACAATCTAAAATATGGAATGTATAGCCTACTATTCAAGTTTTATACTCACTAGACAACTCAAAATAATATTAATATATTAAAGTTTGATTATATGGTTCGATAAACTATTTGCATACTATATGATTTTCTTGATTTTTAAGTCAGTTAAAATAAATTGATCATACAATCTGAAAAACTTTATATGTATCAAATTATTTTTTTGGTTTAATAAAGTTGACTTAAGGGAGTAACCATTAGCATAATCATACTTTTGATAAAACATTTCATAATATACAATAGTCATGTATATCACTTTTGATATCCCAAACTTTATTTTGTATGATATACTTTTATCATATCATACAAACTCTTTGGGTTTTCCTTATACCTTTACAACACCAAGTTTTTTCCTTTAACCAAATAGTTAGATCAGTTGAATTTAACACCAAGTTTAACTATCTAAGTAAGGATGATGGTGAAACTCATTTGAAAAAAAATATTTTCATAAACAAATAAACTATATCATAGTATAGAACAATACAGTAACTTTTAAACATACATATCAACGATAAAGTATGAGTATATACATCCCGTATTTAACCTTAAAGGATACAATGTATAATAATAACATTTCATCATAACTCACCATATACTTTTCTCTCAAACAAATTTATCTCAAATGGCATTCTATTCTCCCCCTCTTGGTGCATTTGTGATATGAACTATAATATAAATAGATAATAAGATCTACAAACCTCAATAAATAAATTATTATTTACAAGTAATAACATAGAATAAGATGTATGAGTATGTAACTAATATACAAATGAATATCATATATACATATAAACAATATATTATTTTAATATCATAATAATTCTCTTTATGATTTTTTTATCATTCTCATCTTTCTCAGATTAAAGAACCTCTATTTTTTTAGATGATGATTATCCCTACTTTTGAGATGTTATTCCATCTCATATCAATATAACATCTCATTTTAACATATTCATAGAGCTCATCTCATAGACATATCATGGTTGGATGAAATTATCAATCAAGATGGGTTCAAAATCCAAGTCTTAATAAGTTCTATAGGAATGTTAATGACAAATCATATCACTCTCAGGTCATCAAGCCTTACATAAAGTGTTAGCAACAACTAAGAAAAAAGTCTCTAATTCTATTGATATCATATCATCATAACATAGTCCTAAACATATGTTAGTTAAGCCCTACATGAAGTGAAAGCAATGAATCATCATGCAAAGTATTTGTGGGACAATATCATTGAGAAACAAAATCATCATTTCTCATATGATATGATATCATATCATATTAACATCAAATATGTTATGAATGATATGGCTCACGAAGCCTAATATCATAACACATGATTTCTATCATTTTTTCTCATTTGTTTTCTATTCTTTATCAATTTTTCTCTTTTTTTATATTTTTATATACTCATACAAGTGAAATGCATCACATATATGTAGATATTTAATTCTAAATGCATATAAAATATTATGATAATTACATACTACATATATAAGAAAATATATGCATAAGTATAATGATGTCATGCTATTATGCTCACATTAATTCATTTCAAATGAATAGATAGCAATAACATAATTGTACCATAGTTAATTTAATGTATTACCTATTTATTTTTAAATTATTCTTTTTTTAGATTCCTTTTTCCTTTGACTTCCTACATTAAAAATTCTACACCAATTCATCACTTACAAGTTCACTTTTTCATTAATGACATATTTCTTATTTATCATTTTGCACAATTTGTAAAACACCACATTCTCTATAACATCGATGATACTCAAATGTATCATTTGTTTAACTTAATGTATGACATGTCTGGGCTTGGGAGACCATATGTAAATTTAATGTATCTTACATTCAGTTGGGTGACAAAATATCACCTAATTCTATTAGTTGTTTCTTACATATAATCAACTCAAAACTCTTTACAAAGCAAATTATAGGAGCATAAAGAAATAAACTATGACAACACTTTTAGTTAATCAAACCTAAAAGATTTCATCTAAGCACAAGCTTAAAGCCTAAAAGCCACTTTCTTATCTTTTTAAACTTTCTAAGTCTTGCTTTATTGAATCTAGAGCAAAACCTATTACAAAACTTAAGTAAAGTTCACTTAGAAACATACCTTGTTAATTTTGTTCACTTTTGCAATAGATTATATCAATTTGTAATTGATTTCCTCAAGGTCTACCAAATTCCCTTACTATAGCTCTACATCTATTTCTCTAATTTGCTACAATAGTTCACTTTCAAGACTCTTTATAGTAGCAACTCACTATTACCTATACTTTTGCACTTATTGAATCTAAACTAGTTGAAGCTCTTATTACTAAATGCATTTTCTTACATTGTTGTAGATTTTCTCTTACTTGCTTTCTCTCTCAACTTCTCCTCACAAACCTTCCCATGAAATCTCATAGTCTTTCTTCTCCTTTAAGTTAAAAACTAGCAATAGTAATGCTTCTCTACTTATCCAAAAAGCTAAGGTAGTTTGTTTTTGATATAATCACTTTAATACCCTTGTTGTTAAGGATAAATTCCATCCTTTGATTAAATCAATTAATCAATTAAAAAAATTTTAATTAGTAGAACTAAATTTTTTAACTTTAAAAATTTAAAACAAATTCGTCTAGTTTTTCAAAAAAATATAAATGAAGTACTATATATTCTTTTTTATGAGCTCTTTCAAAAAGTATGCTTGTTTAAAAAATATTACTTTACACACTAGAATGCTTTCAAAAAAATACAATCAACTATTAATATTCTTATTTTTGACTCATTTAAAATTTCAAAAATATCAAATTTATTTATGCAAGTATTTACATTCTTATTTGTATAAGCTCATAATATATAAGACATTATACAAAATATGATCTTGAGATGTTACATAATATATACTTTTGGAAAGTGCATGTGTAAGCTCGTAACAACATTAGGTAGGTAAAAAGTCAATCCTTAGATAAGTTCTATGATCAAACACTCAACTCTGGATCAATGAACTTATGTTATTGATGGAGTTCTTTATCAATCATTTATATCTTAAAATATTTGATGACTTTCAAATGTTTTGATCAAGTTCTACTCCACTTTATAGTACAACAATCACCTTCTTTATCTATTTAATTTGTAACTAGAAAGACACACAAGTTTGATACATTAGCTCATTATAAGAATGCACTTATAAGAGCTTTCTTATGATCATGACCTTTTTGGCTCATGAGACCAACAAATTGCTATGTAGACAATCAATGGATATGCCAACTCAAACTACTTTAAAAGTAAAAATATTACCTAATCTTTGTAATCATTCTTTGAAAAGTTGTGAATCTTATGACATCTAATGATATTTATGGAAGGAATAAGTGCAATGACAACTAACATGTCAGACTCCTATGTAAAATACAAATTATAATTATTGATCTTCATAAATTTTCAACTGATGTCGAAATAAAGGTGTCTCTAGTATAAACTAACTCACTTATGCACATCACTATAAATGAGATTCTCCTAGAAATTGGTGGTTCAATCATGTGATAAGATGCATGATCATTCTTTATAAAATATGGAGGTGTTGGGCAATTAGATGATGGGGTATCAAGCTTCGTTTTGTTTGGGAAAACTAAGAATCAAAGAAAAGATAGCATTATAGTCTTTAAAAGAATAGATGTTCCTTAGGTTATGCCTAACTACCATGCGATCAAGCAAATGTTATTCTAAGAGATTATAAGTAATATACATAGATAATATATTATACCAAACTAAAATAAAATATGCTTTCAACATAATAGACACAACACCTATGAACAATATGTCTAGGATAAAAATTAACCCTATGAATATATGGCTATGAATGTGACTCAATGATAAATTGTATGAGGGTCATTCGTAGATGTGAGATATTATTTATATAACTTCTAGGGTCAATAATGAGGTTATAAACTTTGCCATTGTTTTTGACGTATTTGAAATGAAGAGTGTGGGTAAGACAATATGATGTCATAAGTCATAAGGTTTTGATATTTATCTTTTCACAAAAACTTAGAATATATTTTTTTAATAAAACAAGAAATATTAGAAAGTAAAAAAAATAAACTAGATTCATATGTTGATAAATATTAACATAACGTAAGCTTTAATATCAAGAAACGTGGGGCAAATATCATTTGGAATATTGATATAAAATGATCAGTTTATTGTGAAGAAATGAATGACAATAGTGAAGAGGTTTTTTATATATCATAAATATATAATGAGTTCATCAAAGATAATTCAATGAAAACTCAAAAGTTGGACAAAAAATATGAAATTTTTTTTATCATAAAAATAAGAAATTTTCTATAACTATTGAATATCAAAGTTTTCAACTTTTTAAATAATACATAATTTAGTTTGAATTATCTTAATTATTGATAGCCTTTACTATGCTTGAAATTGCAATCAACCACTTGGAATTAAAAAAACAATGAGTTGAAAAGTTGTAACAAACTTTCCTATTTAATTTATAAAAAATTTATAGTTAAACTTTTCTTAATTTTGATTATTATATATATTATTATTGTATTATTCAATATCATTTATTATCATAATGCTATAAGTAAAAAAGTTATCCTAATCAATAGATATTTTTATAATATTTTAGTATTTATCATTTATTTATGTAACATATTTAGCGTTGCTTAGTATTAATTTAATATTTTTCTTATCTAAATTTAATAAAATTGAAAATAATTTTCTTATATGAATAAAAAGATTTACTATATTAAAAAAACATAAAATAATTTTTTTTTCAGATAAATCGATATTGAATGATTAATAAGATTGAATTATAATGAGTAGGGAATTAGATTTAGTTAATCTTGTTCTGATCTGATCTTTCTTTTGACTTACTAAATCTTAGTCTCAGAACGATTAGTATCCATCGGACGCAATCGGATCAGTTGACGGGCCAAAGGCCCAAATTTATTTTACGTATTTTTGGGACGATGCGAGTTGGACAGAGTCGTTGAAGCGCTGCATCGAAGTTGGCCCTGAGTGGACTGGGGGATGATAAGGAATCATGGCGGCAACATCGTCGTCTTATCCACCGCCGCCACCCTATTATCGGCTCTACAAGGACTATCTAGAAGACTCTGAGTCCGCTCCCGAGCCACCGCCTCCCATCCAGGGTTCCTATCCCCTCTTCGGCGCCAACTACACGGTCCTCGACGTTTTCAAGCTCGTCTCCCTCTGAAATCTTTGAAGACTGATTGCATCTTATTACCATTTTGTAGACGGATGTGGTGCTTCCCAGCCTGGAGGATCAGGGAGTTCGTCAGCTCTACCCGAAGGGCCCTAATATTGGTATTCATTGCTTCACAGTTTTTCTTCTGCTTGAAAATTAGGCACCTTACTGTTCTTACATATATACATGACCCACTGATTTCGTCATAAGAGCCTGTTTTCAGCCTTTGATGGCTGTGGATCTTACTAGGACGCTATATTTTTATGTTTTGTTCTTTTGTGCTCGCTGATCTCTATTACTGTGTGATGAAATTATGCTGTCTTGTTCAATCAAGCTAATCTTTAGCTGCTTTTATTTGAATAGCTCCTGTTTTGACATGCATAATACTGTCTTTTCATGTAGCACATTGCACACATGATGATAAATACCCTTCTAGTACATATTAATAACCGGCGCTTGGCTAACCAAATCATCGTTTCCCTGGGGGAAATGGACATTGTCTTGGCTGTGCCCTACTTATGTCCAGCAACTGTGATCCATCTTAGAGCCATATGCTCCGCCTATGAAATTTTTCACCTACTAATGCTTACCCATTTATTTAGGTTTGCTTGCAGGATGAGCCACGTTTGTCTAGCTTTCAAGGAGGCTTATGTCACTTCAATTTAGTCACTCAATTGCACTAGAACAATCATGACTTAGGCTCCTATTTTTTAATGGAATCCTCCATTCAAACATGTTCTTGTAGGGAAAGAAAAGTGAAACCCACATTTGGCTATTGTTGACCTTATTGGGACAAGCCCTGAATCTCTCATTGATATGGAGCTTAAGGCATGACCTTGGAGCCCAAAATATCCAGTTGAAGATGAAGATTACAAATAGAGTTCACTTAAAATCATGGAGAACAAATTTGGAATCCAAAATTTCCAAAGGAACAAGCACAATGAGGCCAAATATTGGATTGCCCAATTCCCAAGATGAGATTTGGCAATGAAGGGCATATTTTGGACCACTGCTCAAAATACACCATCCTGTCATTCAATTGGGCTGTCCAATTGGGCACTTATGGTGGATCTTGATTTTTCTAGAAGTCAAATTGACTTGGATAAAATTAGGATTTGAACCTTTTTGTGATAAGTTTTAGTTTATTGACATATTTGATTGGTATGTATATTTTTTTTTTTTGAGTTGTAATGGATTAAATGCAATTCATAATTTTTTTTTTACTTTTCACAATTAGATCTAAGATTAAGGGTTAGAATAGCAAAACTATCTTTCTATCTAATGTATCTCCATTAGTGTCTCAATGTAACCTTCTTAGTTGACACATAAAAGGAGCCATGTAAAAGCTTGTTCATATTTTTAAAGACTAAAGCCTTCTTGTGTAAAACCTACTTTGGATATGTGAGGTTGAGTGGTGATAAACCTTAAGTGTGGGCCAACCACTCTTGGCTAAACCCTTTGTAGTTTTTGTTAGGTTTTAGATGTAAGGTTAGGGTTAAGATTAGTTACTATCCTTTATGAGTGTTCCATATAAGAAAAAGTTGAGGTTATTGCACCCTTTTTAGGATGGAGTTTTGACAATGAGCATATGGTGTTACTATGGTTGATTGTTGTTGGAGTGATCATCTATAGCAATTAAGTGATTCTAGGTATAGTTGGCTATCTACTTCTTCCTAGGGAAGTATAAGAACTTGTTTATGTTGGGGTAAATTGGTTCTAAGGAGGCCTTGGGTATCAAGGTAACCTTATGATACATGTTGCCTTCTAATAATTATGTTGTGTCATAGATTGTGGTGGCACAAGAAACTCAAAAACTTTGTAGTGGTACTAAGTCTACCCTCTTTTATTTAATTAGAGACCCATCTATGTTGGGTCATCTTGGGGCTGACTTTGTGGTCCTTAGAGACATCTTAAACATCCTTGCATATTTTTTTCTTGTATGAAAACCATGATAAGTTACTAGACTAAGGCATTGAATTAGGTTCTATTTTTTTTCACATGAGCTATCCTTATATAAATTAAGTGTTAGGTCAATTAATTTAATCTCGTTCTTTTTTTGCAACTATCCATAGATGTCTAACTTATGGTAACATAGGCTCTCTCCTGGGTATAAATCTGGACACTTTTTTCTTTAGGACCATTCAAAAACACAATGATGTAATTTTTCCTTCAAAAGTATCTATTTTTCGTGTTGTTGGAACTACTATAGGGGATTATGTAGCGGTATTGTTATTTTTTATAGGCTTCTAGTAGCAATCTGTTTCCTATCCTCTTTAGTGTGGTGGCATCTACTGCTTTTCATAGGCTTTCTAAAGGTTGTACAAAATTACTGCACTATAAAATGCCTATTCTGGATAGAGTGATCGTGCTTTAGTTCGTCTAGGTTATCTTGGCATGTAGCATCCAAGAAGTAATTTTTGTTGGGAATGACTCTGTTTCTAGAAGAGTTGTAGTATTCTCTGACTTTAGAGGTTGATGGTAACAAGATCATTAGTCAAAGGATGCAAATATTTGCCTAAAGAAGCAAAGGGAAGATAATTTCATCTTGGTCAGCTGGGAAGAATGATATTGCCTTAGTAAAGTTTATTGACAACTTCCTGTGCTATGCCTTAGCATTGTGGCCCTTTATTTTGCCAATGGGACAAAAAAATTAGGCTAAAATCAACCTTCATTACACAGCTCAGTAGCTAAGGGACACCATGAGAGTTAAAGGTCATTTGTCACTCCTTCACTATAGTCCATAATGTGCATTCTATTATCTTTCACTAGATGTTGGTTACTGTGATTAATACACAATTCAAGATTCTGAATGCAAATATTAGCTTGCCTGTTAGTTTTGGTTTTTTCCATAAAGTTTTGGAATACCCCTTGAGGTACGGTATTTTAAAGGACAACAATGTAGAACTTGCATACTATAAGTAGTCCAGAAAAGTTGAAGGATAATTTTTATGTAGTGTTATAGATCCTTTCTCTATTTTCTTGTTTAATTTTAGCACATTGTGATGAGGGAAGAGGAAGACTTGAAAAGGGTTGATTAGAAACTAGTAGAAAGACATTAGCATTCTTGGATTTTGAGGAGATGTCGACTGCATTGGTGTGAGAGAGTTCATGTTCTTAAACCTACTATGTACTATTTAAAACATGTTGTTTTCAACACTTTGTTGAATCACTGTTAATTTTATTCTTGGCTAACAAACTTCACAAGTCAAAATTTAGCAAATCCTAATTGCAAGATAGTAACAAATGATAATTAATGCAGATTTTTTTAGAAAAGTTATTGAGAGATTAATAAAAAATTTATGAAGGGTTATAATAGAATGTTCAACCAGTTTGTCAATCTCAAAAATTTTAATGCTGGTTGATGTCTTCGAAACCAAAATGCCAGTTTTGTGGAATAGAAACATATTTTTCTATGAAGTCAAAAGGCATTACATTGTAAGAAGGAAATTTGGAATTCGGGACAATTTTCTTTATATTATGTTCACTTCTATCTTCTTGGTATTTTGAAAACATACTTTTTTATAAAGGTCTTTTCATAATATTAGGCCTATCAAGCCATAGGGATGGTTATCAGAAACTGAGGAGAAGCATCCTTTCTCTCTCTTTTCTTTTAATGTTTACAGCTTTCTTTCCTTTAAAGGTCTGCTGCTTACCTGCTAGCTTCACATTGACACATCAAAAGCCAACAATGAAGCGCTAAAGCTTATAGGATCTTTATCAAGTTAGGTAGGCATCTCATCCGTAATCATTCTTTGCAGTTATACCATCATAAAAGAAGCTACATTTTCTAATCACATCACATCCACCTTCATGGAGATGGGTGGCAATCCTTTACAGGTGTGGGCATGTTCCTGGAACCTGTCTACATTTTAGCTATACCGTTTCTATACTTTACACTGAAATACTACTGTGCACATTGTTACAGTTATGGAACTTCTGTGGATATATGATATCATGAAATAATGCATGTAAGGACTTGGCATCCAAGTTTTGTTATTTTTAAATATTGTGTATGGTTTGTAGTGGCGTGGGCTTTGGGAAGGGATCCTGCAAGTTGTTAGCTCAATAGTCCTGGGGTAGTCAGTTAGGGAAGGAATGGTGATTTATTCTTATTTCCATGGAATCTCGGGAAGGAAATCTAATTCACACTTTACTCGATATGAAGAGTGTAGAATAAACATTTGATTGTCCAAATCAATAATAATGTATATTAATATAGTTTAGAATGCACTACTTGATCTGCTGTGCTTGCATTAAATACTTCTGAAAATTGATCCAAAGCATTCAAGAAAATTTCAGGTCATCTTTGCTCGTGAAATTTGTTGTGATCTGTTTGGCTTGTGATATGGAAAACAAAAGCTCATCTTATGTGCACAAATTTTCTGTTACTGGTCTGAGTTTTCAAGATCACCTCCTTTTAATGGATTGAATTTAAACATGTCTAATTCAACTATTTATTCTTGATCGCATGCTATTCAGCGTTAGTACTCGTGCTCATGAATTGTTCTTTTTTCTTCATACAGATTATAAAAAAGAGTTAAGGTCACTTAATAGGGAGCTTCAACTACATATCTTGGAGCTAGCTGATGTGCTTGTGGAGAGACCATCACAATATGCTCGAAGAGTGGAGGACATCTCTCTTATTTTTAAGAACTTGCACCATCTTCTTAATTCTTTGCGGCCTCATCAGGCATATTTTGTCATTCATGATTTGTCATCATTAATAAAAAGGTGTTAATGATTTTGTTGCACTTTAATTTGTTAGGCAAGAGCCACGCTTATTCATATTCTAGAGCACCAAATACAACGTCGAAAGCAGGCTGTGGAGGACATAAAAAGGTGAGACTTAAGCTAATAATATTAACTTATATTTGCTGAATGGCCTTTCCTGATTTAAATCATGTCATTTCATGCATGTGATATTTTATTTTCCAAAGAATTGGGTTTTATCTAGAAACTTCTTGCAATGATTTTTAGGTTGCTAAAAATAAAAAACTCATATATTTTGTAACAAGTATTGGATAATTTAGTATTCATGAATTTGGTGGTTTTAATGGACATTGTTTTATGTGTTATCGAAGCTCATGATAGCCAAAATTATGTTTTAAAACTTGGGTCTTACTCGATGGCATAGTTTCTTGGCAAACTCAATAAACTAGTACAATATTTTGTGAAGCTAATTTTTTGGTGCATTTCATGCTCATTTTTTCTTTTGTGAAACTCACTCTTATGTTGAAACAAGGAACCTTCATGTCACAATCAAGGCTTCATGACAGCTTATGACTAATAATTTGAACTTGAATTGCCTTGGGACAATGGAAATGTAGGTTCTTGACTTATTTCGCTCTCGAAATCCTAAACTTTTTTTGCTTGCATTGTGAATTGTAGTTGAATTGCTAATTTTTGATTGGATGTTTGTCTTAATTTTGAGAAGATAATTAATTATAAAAGTTTGTGCTTATTGGAAGTGAAGAACCCTTTTATCAAGAAGCTTTCATTTGTGGGTGAAAATATAGAAACTTCTTTTCTTAAATTTGTAACCTAACATATCTATTAATATGATAAATTTCAATCTCATAATTTTTTGACATGCATGGTAGGATGCATTTCACCTCGTATCATAAAGCTTGAGCTTTAATGAGTACTTTTGATTTTCCTTCAGGGTCTTTAAATTTCAAGTATATACAACTCTTTTAGTAGTACCACAAAAGCAATTGCTTGTCGTTTCAACTCTAAATGTTTTAGCTTGCCCCTTTTTTGTGGATTGTCGTTTCTTTCATCATTCTTAATGGTAACCCATGTGATGAAAATGTTGACGAATTCACTTCATGAATTGGCTCCATGATGCCACTTATTTCATTCCTGATTTGAAATAGGCATTCATCTATGTTAAGTCATAGCTTGGTAACTTTAGACATTAGAATGAGATCTTCTATATAAAGGGAGGATAACCAAAACTAGTCTCAAGAATCCAAGTGTTAAGTGTTTCTTAGTATTGACCTCTTCTTCATAATTGGTTTGTTGACTTCCACTGCAACCTTAAATGGTCTAGGAAATCGACAATCGATGGAAGAACATTAATCGTATCATTTTCTTCATAGTCAATTAACTTTATTAGGGGGATGTTCTATTCACCCCTCTTCGTGTAGAAATTGAACAAACTCTGGGTGGATTCCATTCTTTATCATGGCCCCTTGTTTAAATTTATGTATCTAGGTTTTCACCAACCTTACAAGGGCTTGAACTTGTGTGATAGGTGAACTTGTTACTTGAAATGATCTGATGAGTCATCTTATGTCACTGTAACCCATGAATGAGTTTTAATGTCTTGTTCACTTCTCATCTCTCTCTCTCTAATTAATTGAATAGTTTGTTGCTTCTTCTTGTTTATATTATAGAAGACTGAAACACCTTAATGCTAAAATTGATATTGCTCATTTTTTGATAGAAAAACAGGTTTTAAACCTTTCTAAACAATTTAATAGAATTGATATGATTGCTATAGAAGGTTTGACACTAACCAATCAAATATTCCTTATCGATGGAAGAACATTCTCCTCCAAAGATAGTTTGGTCTTCTTCAAAATTTATCAACATAATTAGGCCCCATAGATTGCTCTATTGTTGTGGATATTTTGTTTCTAAACACTCAATGACAAAGACTCCCATTGTGATTCCTATGATTAAGGCAGGTTTTGGGGGTTAAGGATGATGATTTCATTAACTTCTTTAATAGATGCGAATTTAGGAAGATAATTTATTGGTTGTATTTTTGCCCTATCAATTATTATTTCAGTGATCAACTTATTTAGGAAGTTGACATCAAATCATATTGGGATATATTCTATTAAACCCTTGGAATGATTAATGATTTGCCATCGTGATTCTTATGATTAGGGGGAAAGTAGGGACAAAAAACCATGAGTTTACTAACTTCTTTAATGGATTCCAATTTAGAAAAAGAAATGGTAGGTTGCATTTTTGTGCTGAGTTATTATTTCTATGATTTATCTTTAGAATAGACAATGAAGCTGATCAAATCATGTTGGGATATATTATATCATATCATTAGGGTGATAGACGATTCATTATGGCTTCACAGGGTATTATTTGTCTTTTTTTTATCATAGAGAAAGATTATAGATAAAAATAGCATAAAGTACACTTTAAAGGCAAAAAACTTGAGTATGGTTGTTGACAATTCAATGCCATTTTGATCCAATCTTGGCTCAAGATTGCGTTAAAGTTGTTTGATGCAATGCATTATTAGGATAGAAAGAATTTGATTCGATCCCAATTCAAGCAAGACATATAGTGTTGGTTATTAGTTTGATCTTGGTTTGTTAAAAACAATTCAAATTTTTGTTGATGTCTTTAGTTTTCTGTCAAATTTTTGGCCCTACAAATAAGATTGTATAT
Organism: Vanilla planifolia; assembly: GCA_023846275.1. Classification (NCBI taxonomy): domain Eukaryota; kingdom Viridiplantae; phylum Streptophyta; class Magnoliopsida; order Asparagales; family Orchidaceae; genus Vanilla; species Vanilla planifolia. The sequence continues at coordinate 24,579,669 of CM043870.1, forward strand.
TCAATCATATTCAGTGTTCTTATAATATGGTATTATGTTTTCATAAATTCATTTTCTTACATGCCTAAATATGCTTTTATTAATGAATGATTAAATATATTCATTGAAACATGGTTATTTCAATGTGATTTTTGAGTTATTTCCTTCCAATTTAAGCTTGGCTTGTGATCAGCTTGTGAAATTTTAATTAGATCCTAGTTGGGCTTGTATTTGGCTCATTTCACTTCAATCTGAACCTGAAACACCAAATATGGTTCCAATTTACAAGCACATCCATATTTGAGCTAACTTTAACAACTCTTGTGTAGAGAATTATGTTGAAATCTTGGTGCTCAAGGGCCATGTTAAACATCTTATTAGCACTTTCATTATCTTCTCAATACACTTGATGCGTATTAACAACTCATGAGGGAGACAAAACCTTCAATCTTCCAGTGAGACATTGACAGTCCTGCAGTCAAATTGTGCAGTTATTTTCTTGCAGCCTTGTTACCAAACATGTCGAACCCCTATTTAATTGCCCAAATTTTTGCCTCTACAAAAACGTTTCACATTTGGTTGTCCAAAACAGACCACATAGTTTCCTTTTGATCTGTTGCTAAACTAGATAGACAGTAGACATACTGCAATGCCCAGATTGATTTTTATTCATCTTCTTTTGGGCATAATTGCAATGATAAATACAATTGTTATTCTTCATTTTTACCACCAATTTTAATACATGAGACCAAGTTTCCAAGCTAAACAAAACCATCCTCTTGATGTATCCAACCCTATCTTTTGGTCTTTTGAACCATTTCTCTTGCACCTCTAATTTTTTCCATGTCCATAGCATAAAAGAATATGATAAAACATTTTAGTATTCATCAAGCATGTGTTGCCTGCGTAAGCCTAGATTCAAATTCAATTTGTTTGGAAGCCATTCTGTTCGTCTAGCCCAATAAACATCCTCCATCACGGAGATTGTATCCACTCCAAAGCTCCCAGGATTTCAACAATATTGGAGATTCCAATTGTGTTTCTTCCTTTGAATTGCACAAGTGACATGTAGGATCCATCCCCACATTTCATCTAGCAATTTGTGTAGAAGCCTCCCATGCTTTATAATCCAGGTAGACTTTCTGACCCTCTTTGAAACCTTGATTTTCTAAATCCCTTCCCACACTTGATCTGAGGAAGCTTGATTACTATTTGTTAGCAATTTGTTGGCAAAGGCTATTGATTGCTATCTTCTAGTTTGATTGCTATTTATTTTGAATAAATCTTTCATCCACTATTCTTATCTTGACACAAATCAACATGACATCTTGTTGGCTTCCTCTACTAAAAGATATCCCACCACCATGTCTTGAATTGTTCTTGAGTTCATTCAATTGCTTTTTTTTTTCCAAAACTTCACTTTTGTTTCTTTACTTATCATTCTGTACTTGCTGTTGTTTAATGTTTGGGGTAATACCTTTCAAAGGTTAATTAATGGTTTTGAATTAGAAATCTTGTCTTTCTAAACTTTCAATCCTAATTAAGTGTTTCTTGTACTTGTCTCTTATTATTGTTGCCTTCTAACTTTTTTTTATCAAGTACTCCTTGTGCTTCATATGAAAAGCCTCTTTTTCTTGAAAAGATGGTTATAACCTATATTAATAATAAATCATGGAGGTTTATGTATAGCGTCTTACTCTAAAGATGTGAGCTAAGTTAGTGGGAATAAGAAAAATAAACAAAAGTCATAAGATTAACCTCATTGAGAATGTGTCAACTTATCTGTTGAGAATGAATAGGGATTAATAAAAGTTTGATAATAAAAGAGACCATGATCTATTGAGAGACACGATAGAGAAAACCTAGGTGGCAACAACAATGTCGAACTCAAACCACATAGAAGATTTAAAAAAGAGTGAGTAGTGTGCCAAAAGGATAGTTTCATAAAGAGCTCATTCATTCATCACTTGAGGCATAATTGAAGACCCTAGATTAAAGCTACCATTAGGCCCTCGAGCTATCTAGAATAATGATACTAATTGCACCAGACCTAAGATCTTTGGCGGATTCATCGCAATTCATCCTATACAAGAGACATTAAAAGAAATATTTATTTTATTTTAACAAAAATCTGAACCAATACATTGAAAAACTATAGCAAAATTCTAAATTTAATGTCAAGAAAATATTCGTAAAATGAATTTATAAAATCTAGAATTCCCAAAGTGAGTCTTTTGATGATGCTTTGGAGAGTTAAAATACCTTCTAACACATGAATGAAAATGTTCAAGGCATATGTATGCATTAAGGCATTAATCACGACATAAAATAACTACTACATTAACAAATCCAATTAATGAATATATTATCAAATAACTAGCTTTTATACATCAATATAGTTTTACATATGTATTCTCATTATCACTCATAATATCTCACATTAGATGATAAATCTAAGATGTTCGTATATTGTGGTCACATTTAATCAATAAGGTTGTCGCTTTGTAAGCTCGTCAACTAAGTTTGTTGTTTACATAATTGAGGTGCACCTATAATGTCCTTTATCAAGCAGTCTTACAAATCTATATATACAATTTACTCAACAATAATAACAATTAAACTAATGATCTAAGGATATAGACTTGATGAAATGTGAAAAGATTTGTAAAGCATCTCAAAGAGATCGAAAGCAAATAAAATGATAATTTTTTGATATTTTATACCTCGATTCAGTTTACCTAAACTTGAAGAAAAACGATTTAGAGCATCTTTTTAACTTTTCATGTTGTAAAAATCATTGAATTTTGATATGGAATTGAGAAGTTATGGCCAAAATTGAAAACTCGTGATGGATCGTTGAACTAGATCAGATGAGTCTATTTCAATGGTCCAATCAGAGTTAAACATTTGCTTCTAATTAGTTTTTTAAATGTTGCCAATTTGAAGTTTGTTGGAGTTTTAAAATTCAGTTTTGGAGTTTGATTTTGAGGATAAATCTAAATTTAATTAGAGTTCATAATATTAAGTTTGGGGAAGCTTTTTGGGAGGATTTTGCATTTTTTCAAAAATTGTAAAATGCTTCTTGTGATTATAAAAGTTCGGTTTAGATCATGTCATTTTTGTTCATTCGAGAAATTTAGCAAGAGTATATTGGGATTTGAAGGGGGCAGGTCGGATTTGGAGAGCCAGAGATCTTTTTAAGGTTTGGGTTAAAGTTTTTGTAGAGGGAGAGGGATCATCTTGATGTGATTTGAATTTATTCTCTACTTCAAAAAATATGAAGGCCACAATTACGAGATTTTGGGAAGAGAGTTTGAGGGTCTTTTAAGAGTGAGGTTCGAATGTAGATTTTGGACTTGAGACCTTGATAGGAGTCAAAGTTGTCTACCATTAAGATGCATTCTAGCATAAGACTCTATTCTTGTGATTAAAAGTTTTCCTGTATTTTCATGTATTTGTTTCTTGTTTTATAGTTATTCTATTTACTATAATTGTCTTCTTGTGGCAAGAAAGAGTAATTACCAACCTTTTTTTTTTGTTGTATTACTCTTATCAATTTGACATACCTCAATTCTTAACAATGTCAATTTGGTTGTTTTATTCAGTTCTTTGATAGTATGTAGCTCAAGTAAACAAGAATATCATAATATATGGTTAGCCATTACAATAATTACATGAGAAGGATTCTAAGGATTCTAGTAAGATAAAGTTTAAGTCTTAAACTATCACATCATCTTATAACATTTAACGGAACTTAAACATATATGATATTTATTCGGATATAATTTTGTGGATAACTATGCAGCTTAAATTAAACTTTTAACTAGTTTTAAAAGAGAGCTCTGAGCAATGAAATGTGTTATTTTTATAGGTTTGTGTCACCAATCTCAACTTATGTCACTTGAATCCAAATTTTGAGATCACCCAAACCACTTGATTAATATGGTCAAGCATTTGATTTACTTGAGCATAAGTCAATAATAATATTTACCACATCTAAATCAATTGATCATTAAATTTTAATTAATATTAGTATTATTCCAATATAAATTATGCCAGAAAGAGAAAAGAAAACTAAATTTACCTATACACTTTCAAATTTACATTTTATTGTAATGTTTAACTTAATTAGGCTAAACGTGAGTTGTTTCTAAAGTCATAGAAATTTAAATTATGAATTACACATTATATTTAATCATACTTTTCTTTAATTAGATCAATTAAAATAATATATTATTAAAATTTGGAGATTTGGTTAGGGATGCGTGATATAGAGGGTAGAAACCACTAAAGAGTGGTGCTTCTTGAGTTTGACTGTTGTGGAGGCATTGACAATGGAGGTGGCTGCATTGTCCTTGACAGTGCCTTCATGGAAGGCGACAACCATTGTGAATCTAGCGGCCTTAGCAAAGTCTCTAGGGTTTATATGTAGAAAAGAGGGTCAGGAGCTGTGAAGAAGGTGGCCGAGGGTTTCAATTGTTGTGTGAAGTTAAATCATGCCTAATAAGGAGTGGTGCAACCTTATTCTAAAAATCCAAGATGTTGAATGTGTAAGGGGGTGTTTGGCTTAACAATACTATCATGTGATATTATGTTATTTTAATATAAGTATTTGATTTGATAATAACTTCAGATAGTTTTATTAAACATTATAATTTTATCACTTTAAAATAACATGAGTTGTCACTCAAATTTGGATGATATCTAGATGCTAGTTATCATAATGTTAAAAGAAAAATAAAAGATTATTTAAATAGTAAATAGTTAAAAAAATTATTGATTATTTTTTTTTTGATAATATTGACATATAAATAGATTGATATTTAGATATTAATGTTATCTAAATAACATTGAACTAAATATCCTTTTAAGTTAATTGTCTATTGAAGTCCCCAATCCATCTAGTGTGAATGTGTGTCCATCCCAGAATTTGATTTGTACGAAGTTTAATTTGTGTACTTAATACTTCATTGGTTTATTCATGGCGAGGAAGGCTGACACTTTATGTAAAAATACTCCTTCCTCGTCATGTGCACCTTATCCTTAGAATCATGCGTTATTTTAGTTTTCGTAACTGAGTTCTGTGGAAGGCTATTCTTTTTTATGATGCGTCGCCTGCTTATCAAATATACGTCGTTAGTTTACAAACATGGTCTTGCTCAGTTTTCAGTTGGCTTAACTTTGTTAGATTGGTAATTTTTCTGTATTTGTTCAGAAGAAGAGAAGAGGCACATAAGTTGCTTAAAGAATCACTGCAAACACTAGATGGGCATTGAGCTCAAAAATATTGTTCTTTTACCTTGCGGAATTCTGGAATAGGATTTGGTACGTTTTTCTGTTTCTGTAAGGAAGTCTTATTCTTGGCTTAAAGGTTTATTGATGTATTTTGTGCACAATGAGGAATGAAGAATCCATGAACCATGGTGGTTGGGCTCTTTTGAGTGAGATAGTAGGCTAACCCCATATTATGATTTATTTTGTGTATAGCAATTTAATGGAATTTGAAGTTGGAATGAATTTTACTGGCTAATGTGCTTAGAAGGAATGTCAGTTGTCCTTGCTTTATTGTCTTGTTTTGGTACTACACATCCCATGGTTGTAAAACGAGAAACCATGTTATTTAAATATATTAAATATTTATTTTATAATATTTTAAAATAATATAATTTTATTATTAAAAAATTATATTGAGATGTCATGCAAATTTGAATGGTATCTGGTACAGGATTTTTAATCTTAGTAGGAAAAGTATGGAAATGGATATTCAATTGAAGGGAAAGCGAGTAAATAGAATTTGGTGTTAGAAATATTGATGTTAAAATTAAGAGTGAAATATTAGTAAAGATTGTATAGAATTAAATGATAGGAAAATAATATTTAGAGAATTTTATAAAATAAATATTAATATCATTTAAATAACATCCTTTTAATTGTTTGATGCATTATTTTTTGAAAGTTTTTGACTGTATTTAGCCTGAAGTTGTGCGCACAGTGCTTTTATATTGGTTAGTTTTGTATTTTTCTTCTTTAAAAAGGCTGAAGATTCGAATTTGAATTTTGAATCTTCATTAAATGTACACGCTGTATGCCCATTTGGGTTGTGGGAATTAATGACAAGTTAATATATCAATCATGATATTTTTATGTAGGTTACACTTGTTGAGTACCAGTGCTATTATTATTAGTTTTATTTTTTTTATTAGGATTTAGCATTGCTTACGTTGCTTTATATGGATGATGGCAGTGGCACAGCTGGAGTCTGTTAAGATTTGTTTGGAAAACATATAATATGATTAACAATCAGGACTAGATATTATTATACATTACAAATTGTTTCATGTGCAGCTACTAATTGTTTTGGCCACGATATTGTTCTTTCCTTGATGTAATCAAGGGAAAATTAAGTAATTGAATGATTTTGTCTATTGTATGTAGGCTCATTAATGATTTATTCTCGAGTTTATTTGAATTTTCTCAAGATCAAGTTGAAGAGATTTGATTTCAATCTTATTTTTAATGAAGCTTTGAGAAGAATGGATTTAATCCACTCTTGACTTAAGCTTGATCCATCTTGTTGGTTGCCTACTCAAGTTCAATTTAAGAGGAAGAAATGATCTGATTTTCAATTTTAATAATTTTTTGTATATTAATTAGTTCATGTGTTTAGTCACATTAAATGTGATATGTACATTATATTTTTTTTTAAAAAAATAAATCAATTGCATATCTAAATACATTTATATTGATGATATATTTGTATAGATATACAAGTACTTGTGCATGCATGTATGCATTGCCATTATTAGGTTGTAACTTTTTTTGTTTAAGCATAGTTGAATTTGTAGGGATGACAAAGACCAAGGAATGGGAGGTCGCAAAATTTCTCAATTCACTTGTTGTTCACAGACCCTTGAAACCTGAGATCAATTAGTCATTCTTGTGTTCTATTGCTTTCATATTGTTGCTATTGCTCTAGCTAAGCTGTGTTGTATCGCTAAACAATTGAATCGACTGGCTTAAATCCTATTGTGGACCAACATATCATTCTTTGTTGTGGTTGAACTATACTTAACAATATACCAATATTCAAAATTCACAATGTTTTCAAAATTATAATCAAATCTTTAAATTATTCTTTTAGTTGTTGTAGTTTGATCATTGTAACATTGATATCCTTGTCAAGTATATTTATGTTTGAATGTAGGATGCATTCCATCATTTTCATCCGACATTGTGTTGAATGGAAAAAGGAATCATATATTTTTTTAAGCTTTATCATATAAATGATTTATCAAAAGAGGCTTGATATAAATATTGTGATACTCATTTAAGAGGTCATGCAAAAATCATTATGGAAGAATAAATTGCTACTAGCTCACCACTTGGTTATATGATAATTGAAGTTGTGGAAGGATCCATATGGAAGAGTGGACTTTAACTTCGCTCCCCATTTTTTTTAAGGACTTTTAACCCTCATTTTTCTTTGAACTCCATCTCCCTTCTTTGCATTTTGTTCATTTACTTAATGTCCTACCCATCATGTTCTTGTAACTTGAGGGGAGGCTCCCTTCTTAAACTACTTAGAATGATAAAAGGTTTCATCTGTCAAAATGATTACAAATTTTCCTTAGTTGTTTGGGATTTTCATATAACAAAGACCTTTGCATCTTACTAAAATTACTCCTTGGTGTGCTTTTCTCTCCATTTTTCTCTCTTGTTTTCTCCTAGCATACTCTTTAGCTTGAAATCTTACACCCACTCTTTCCACTCTCTCTAGATCTCATGAATCTCAATTGTTTTTCAATCACATGTGGAGCTTGAGTCCATGCAATTGCACTTTTGGCTATCTTTGAGATCAACATTCTTTTTTGATGCTTCAATTGAGAGATTCATCTCTTTAAACTTTTGAGCAAGGTTTCTCATGGAATGACTAGGTTTAGATATGAACACCTTTCTCTCCTTCTGATATATTTGTGAGGTGTACTAGTCCTGAGCCCTCATTAGTAGATATTTTTTTCAGAGTAACAGTAGCAAAAATGGAAGCGTAAATATGGCTTAAAGTAAAGGAAGAAGGAGGAGAGTTTTTACTACAAAAGAGATTGAATACTCAAAAAAGATTTTTTTTAAGGGGTTATGAATTCACAAAATTTTGATTCCTAAAATTCTCTAAACTGTCTCATATATTTCTCACCTTTTTATATAAATATTGAGTAATAATATTTACTTAAAAAGTACATTTTTTTCTCTTTGACCAAATTAAAAAATTTTACAAAAGTTAAGTAAATCAACCCTTTGCCCATTCAGAAGCCCTGCTTGCATGTGATTTGTGTGCACCATTTGCCCCGCAAGTGCATATTCTATTTATATGGCTTTCGCAGGGTAGGTGGCACCTACCGTGCGTGTGATGCATATGTTTATCGACTCCCAGCACATGCCTACATGTCTGGGGGTCGTGCAGCTACTGGGAACATGTTGTGCATCTAACTCAAGTCATCGTTGCATGTAGACGAAAATGTGTGCAATTCTCGATGCTAAGTGCACGCATGCATGCACAGCTGCATGTGTGAGTAGTGTTTTTGGAATTTTTTTTAGCATTTCTTTCTTTAGGTCTAAATCTCCTGAGGGTGTGTCCATGCCTTCCCATGCAATACTTGACTAGCATTTTAAATTGTGCACTTCGGTACACTATAGTGAATCTCCATATGCAATCTAGCTCACGACCCTACTATTTTATGTTGTGCATTGATTTGCATTATTTTGTCTCCTCCCTTTATTTTTTTCATCTATTATGGATTCAATGACCTTAAAAGTGATCTCCTGATCACAGGCCCCTTTCTTTTTATGATTTGAGTCCTATCGAATCTTTTTTTATTAAATTGATGTTTAGTTGTCTTTTTGGAGAGGTTGAGACTTTCATTTATTCTATTAAGTGGTTTCTTGGATTTTGTTAGTAACACATCTTTAACAAACTTTACCTTGCATGTTTTGTAACTCTCATCTCAGAGTCTTTATGATACCATCTCAAAGAATAGGATATTGAATATGGTGTTTGACCAAATGTAGTATCATAAGAATTTTAGATATCAGGTCCTTTTTGCTTCCAACGTTAATGATAATATTGATAAGTTCTTTTTTCACTTGTATTTTGATAGCAAAAATTTCTTTTTGCTTTGTTTCATGTGATATCTTCTTTGAACTCATCATAAAAGATAAACTTGAAAGAGAGTTTCAAGTACCTTTTTACTCTTTATCGTAATAAGTACTTTATCCTTTTTGAAATTGTTTGAAAAAAGTTTTGGATGTAATTTTTAGTATTTTTTGTATATGTTATATCTTTTTGTAGTGATCACAATATTTTTGATTTTTATTAGTAGAAAATATATTATTAGTTATAGCTATAATAAATTTGTTAAATAATACTCTTTCTTTTGTTATTAATTTTTGGACTTATATTTAGACCTTATGGTATTTTTTCTAATTTTGTTCTATTATATTTATTTTTCTTTTCAATAGCTATAGCATATGTAATGGCTTGCTTTAAAGATTGAATAGGAAAATAGATAATTGAGTGACAATATGATAACACAAACTTACAATATATTTTGATAATTTTTGTATATCTTTAATAGGTATACTTGAACTTACAAGTTGTCATTGGAATTCTATGATATAATCTTATATTGCTTGTCCTTATCAGTGTCATAGTCTATGCCACTTGTTTCACTTTTCCTCCATGTAATCCATAATGTAAATGTTTTAGATTAAAATTTCTTAAATTGGCTCCATCTCACTTTTGTAACTCTGTTATTTCTTAGGTGATCATTCCATTAAGCAAATGCATGATTCATTATTTTTAATTATGTGTTGCTTTGCCAATTGATGAATAGTTATATAGAGAGAAATATATCTTTAATTACTCTAATTAGGTATCTAATTTCTCTGCATCTATTATATCATCATAATTTGGTAAATAAGATATAACATCTACTTTGAAGGAATGCTGCTGAGGGAAGCCCTATGAGTCACTGAAACATCTTTATTCCTATGCATAAAAAAAGTGAGATTGACATCATTCTGTTACACCCTTGTGTTTGATGAGTCAAGCATAAATGTTTATATTTTATTTAGGCTTGATTTTAAGTAAAATTGTTAATATTTAATTAAATCAAGCCATGTATTTCACATGTCTAAAATAGTGGTCTCTAAGGACCTTGAAGCCATGGCATACTTCAAGGAAATTTGAGACATGTACTAGAATTTTCATATTTGAGTTTTTATTAATTTTTCTTGAAATTGAGATGTCCAGTTTTTGAGATTATGAGGCACACTAGTAGTATTAATATTTAAAAATGTTATAAAATTAATAATTATTGAATTTTGATTTTTGGGCCAAGTTTTATTGACAAAAAGTATAAACATTGGTATTTGATTTTTTAAAATTATTTAGAAATTATTTTTCATAAATCTCTTTTCATAGTCATTTAGAAAACTTATAATACTATGATAATATAAAATTATTTTGGTACACTTATATTTAAAAGTTTAGCACAAAAATTCTTCCAATCAACCTTAAAACAACTTAAGTCTCGAGAAAATTCACTGTAGCACTGGGCGGGCCGACCCGTCACGCAATTAGCCCGTCCAGGTCTTTTAGAAATTTAAAAAAAAAAATTAAAAATTGGTTGACCCAAAAAGGGCGAGCCAAGATCGCCCAAAGCCCGCCGAGAGGAGCACGGCAAGGTCAAACTACAGCGGTGGTCAACGGTCAAATGAATAGTGCTTGGCTAAGCCAAGCCTGCCCAAAGCCCGCAGAGAGGAGCTCGGCTAGGTCAAACTACAGCTATGGTCAACGGTCAATGAACAGTGCATAGTCAAGTCAACCCGACCAGGTGATGAAATCCCGGTCAAGGAAGGGGGGAGCCAGCCCCACAGAGGCTCGAGAATTAAACAACTCAAATTCCTTATAAAGCGGTGTGCCGACTTTAGTTCTGCAGTGTGGGACTAAAAATCTCACCTTATAACTTCGGCAGGATCCAAAGGCGCAGATCAAGCCCACCTAGATCCAACGCGCGAGATTGAAATCGAACGACTGTTTCGCGAGTTTAATCGGCGCCGTTCGTTCAGCGCGCGGATCCAATGCTCCAGATCAAAATCGAACGGCTGTTTCGTAAATTTGATCAGCGCCGTTCGATTTTCGGCCTGGAACGGACAGTGGCTGCTTTCTGTCCGTTGCCTAAACGGCTAGTTGTTTTTTAGGAGCCCTTGAAGGTTTGTTTTTGAGCTCAATTTTAAGCTCTATAAATAGGGAAGAATTAAGATTTATTTAGTTTTACCTTTTGCTAAATTCTTTTAAAGATTTCAGATCTCAAATTCGAGCAATCACAAGCAAAAACGGTGCCTTCAAGCTCAAAAGGAAAACTGCAACAAGGCGCTTGAAATTAGAGATTCATGATTCAATTTTTCTCATTTCTATCCTTCTAATTTTTCAATTGTGTGTGCCTCCCTTTTCTCCTATTTCTCCTAAGTTCTTTTTGCCAATCGTTGTATTTTTCGTTTTGGGGTAAGGGCATCCCGGCAGTAGTGCCAAAGCCTCGGGTTTGAGTTGAGCCCAGAGAAAAACTCAAGTAGGTTTGAGATTAGCCGTAGTAAAAATCCCAAGTAGGTTTGAGGTGAATCGTATGAAAAACCTCACTTGTAATTGGTGCATTTAGTGGATTTTTCCCAACACCGGTTGGGGGTGGACGTAGACTCGGTTTTGAGTCGAACCACCTAAAAATTTTTGTGTTCAAATTTCTTTATTCGTGCTTAAAACTTTTAAGTTTTAATTTCGAAAGTTATAAAAATTTTTAAATACACAATTCACCCCCCCCTCTTGTGGGATTTCCTTAGCACGAAACACTTCACATTCTCATATTTATCTCTAATTATTTTGGGAGTACTAAATCTATAATTTCTCTATTTAGAAGTATTTTTTTCTTGATAGATTTCTTTTGGATTGTAGAAAGAGATTGAGATTTTAAAACTGCTTTTATTAATATTTGAATTTATTAGATTAATAGAGCTGTCTATGTCTTTAAGTTTGATATTGAAGTAATTAGTGTAGCCAGCTTGATAAAGCCTCTTTAATCTCTCAAATCCTTTTGTGGCTTATTTTTTAATTATATTCTTCTTTACACCTGTCATCAATATCAAATCAAAGTACTATAATACAAAAAAGTAATATGATCTGTCTACAAGATATTGTCATCATGAGCTCTCATTAGTAGACATTCTTTTTAGAGTAGCAACAGTGAAAGTAGAAGTGTTAAAATAGCTTAAATTAAAGAAAAAAGGAGAAGAAGAGTATTTTTGTCATAAAGAAGATTTATTTTCTTTAGAAGATTCTTTAAAAATTTTAAATTTATAACATTTTTATTCTTAAAATTTTATAAATTATTTCATGCATCATTTTCACATATTTATATAAAGGTTAAGATATAATATTTAATTAAAAAAGATGCTTTTCCCTCTGACCAAAATTTAAAATTTTTCAAAATTTGAGTGAACAAGCCTCTTACACATGTGCAAAAGGCTTGTTTGCACAAGTTTTGTGCACATGGCTTCCACAAGGTAGTGGCATTACCATGCACAATGCATGTGATCACAACCCCTAGTGTGCGTCTGCAAATGTTGGGGTCATTATAACTATTGAGCACATGTAGTGCATGTAATTCAAGTTAGTGCTCTGTGAGGATGAAAATGTGCATGATGCTCAATGTTGGGTGCACACTGACATGCGTGGCCATGTGCATGAGTAGCATTTTTTGGATTCTTTTTTAGCATTTCATTCTTTTAGTCTAGATCTCTTACGAGCACATCCATACCTCTGTATGCAACACTCAACCAGCACATTTTAGTGTTCACTCTGGTAAGTTTGCAGTGAATCTCTGCAAGCAATCTAGCTCACGAACTTCCTACTTTGTGTTGTGCATTGATTTGCACCATTTTGTTTCCTTTTCTTGATTTTTTTCATCCATTCTAAATTCAATAAACTTGAAAGAGATCTCCTGATCATCTTCTTTGGAATCATGAAGAGTATAGGAAGCATCATTTCTTAAAAAGATTTTATGATTAAGAAAGAATATTGCCACATTCTTGACCAAATATGTTTTCTATTTTTCACTGCCAACTCTTTTAGGTATGAGTTACTTAGTCCCTTTCTCATGTACATTAGCCTTTGTAGCCAAGATGTAGACCCAAGTATTGTTAGTGGGAGCATTACCTTATATCCTCCCATATGTCACCTCAATTCATGGCTCCAATCAAGACAATTGTTGTAAAGTTGACATTAAACTTGAGTCATGGTATTTTGTTTGATGATAACAAATGCTACATATTTTTAATAAATTTATTTGAGTAAATTTTTAAATTTTATATAGTCAATGTTAATGTTCATAAGAGAAGTTAAAGAAGAAGAGAAAATATAACATCCCATGAAGATCATCATAATTGAAGTGAAAGACCACCAAGAGATTTGTTTTGAGTTTAACATTAAGTATTTTTTTATTAAAATGTAAAGCTTGATTGAAATCATTATTACAAGGTACAAAAATAAAATTTTATTTAACTATCTTAGAAAAATATTAGATTTTCTAAACCTTGAACATCTTATTTTGACTATCCCAATAATTATTGTCTTTGATTAATATCTATGAAAATATTTTTTAAATAACTGCAAAAATTATATTATATTAATAATAATAATTAATTAATTTAAATAATAAAAAAACTAATTCTACTTCATTTAAGTTACTTTCAACCTAAATCTTAAATCTCAGGCCAATGCAATACTACTGAATTCGTTCGTATAGTAATCGGGTAGGGTCATCACTCCTAATCCCATATGAAGTAGTTAACCTGGATGAAGCATCACTCTTGAATTTGTTAACATATTATTGAGCAATATATTCCCAAACGAACCAGGGGACAACTAACCTCAATATTAAGTTGACTTAAAGATGACACATGGAAACTATTATAAAGAGATAAAAATAAAACAAATACACCATGTGGGACTAAAATGTAGAGTTGTTTTAGTCTAGTAACTTCTGAAATAATGGGAGTGATGTGAGTCGACCGATTGTATAATTTCACAATTGAACAATCTTTATTTTATCTAATTCTTTCAAAGAGCTAATAAATTAACCATTCCATTGCATAATTTCAGGATCGAACAATCCACATGTAATCCAATCTTTAAATAAATGTAAATCTTGATCTAGCAATACTATCAAGATTTAGATATAATAGCTCAGATCATATCTACATTATATACATCAACAATTTTAATCTAGCTATCATATCGTGAAGTTTTTGTAATCGAACGATCAAAATTCTTTTTGATCGTGTGGCACGTTATGTAATGCTTAATTCAACTATTATTTTCGAGCCATTAGAACTTTTTATTTAAATAATAATATTTAAGTTTTTAATCAAAAACTTATTATAACCTCTTTTTAATTAAATAAAATAATAACATCTATTTTGCTTGTTTGGTAACTACATTTAGTTATTAAAAAATATCTATAGATAAGATATTTTTTTAACACAATTGATTGATGAATTTATTATAAAACTTTGGTGAAATTTGATAAACAATTTCTAGTCATTCAAGCTATGAGTAGCTAGTGCTCATTGTCGCTTCCATTCATTACGTCAAGCTCTAAATTTTTCTTTTTTTATTAAATCAATTAAGTTTTAATTTTATTTATTCCTAATTGTTTTAATTAAAACACTTGTCTCATTAAGCATAGGATTTTTGTTTGTATTAAGTTTGATTTTGTGTCGTCAAATTCTTTTCTTCTATTATCAATTTTATTTTATTGTGAAGTTGTTGTAGCCTATTTCTTTTGTTTCATTATTGTGAAGATTTAGTCTATATATCTATTAATAATAAATTTTTATTGATTATTTTGTCTTTTCTTAATTTTGTTAAAGATGGGCACAGGCTTGATTTTAAGTCAAACCACTTAAAAATCATTTGTATACTTCTTAATTTTTATTAACTTTTTAATTTCATAATTTTTATTAATTTTTTTTATAAAAAAATTAATTTATTTTAAAATAGAATTAAAATTTTTCAAAATCACTTATAAAGATTTTCTCAAACTTATTAAAATAATTATTTTAAAATAGTTCCTTTGAATATTTTTTAAGAAATTAAAATTATTGTTCCTAGCAATTCATCCCCTCTATTTGAATCATACTTTAATTACTTTCAGAGCGAGGTCCCTTTCTAGTGAGAAGAAAATTTTTATGAGTTTCATGGTTGAAATTGATACTTCGGTAGGTTTAGGTGAAGGTGCATCTCCATATAGGACACCATTTTTTGGTGACAATTCTTATCTTTATTAGAAGATAAGGATGGCTAGTCATTTAATATTGATTAATAGAGAAATGTAGAATCATGCAAACTCCCTTTGATTTTTTTACTAAGAAAAAACACAAAAGCTATTTTAGTACTTAAATCTTTTAATGAAATGGATTGAAAAGAAAAATACGAAGTATAACTAAATGATGGGGTCATAAATATTTTATATTATACTTTGAATGCTATCACATTTTTATATAATTATAAATTTAGAAATAATTTATGAAATTTGGTATGAGTTAGAGATAAATTATGAAGGATCAATTGAGAATAATGAAATAAAGAAAAGTAATAAGAAGAAGAAGAAAAAGAAGGCATTGAAAACAACTTAAAGTGAGTCAAAGGTTATTAGCAAAAGTGAAGAGGAAGAAAATAATAAAGTACTATTTTATATCATGGCTAAAGTTAATAAAGAGAAGAGTATACCTCTTCAAGTGAAGAAGTAAATTATTTCAATACAAAATTATCCCAATAATTACTTTATGTTTCAATAAATATAAAAATTTATGTAAAAAATATAAGAAACTAAAAAAAGAACATAGTGAATAACTAGTCATTATGAACAAATTAGTAAAAATTTCAACACCTATTTAGAAAATATGAAAAATATTAATGATTATTTAGCATAAAAAGTTATTGAGCATGTATCTATGGTTAAGGATTTTAATAAGTTTAAATCAATGCACTCTACTTGCTCATTTCAAAAGTAAAACCAATTAGTAGAGAAATTTTTATTGTAAATATTAGAAGATCTCATGTGTATAGGCATGTCAATAATTTAAATGGTTATATTAACAAACTTATATGCTATTATTATATACTACTTACCCATATTTCATAAGCATATACGATTAGAGCTAATTTTTATTTTAAATTTCATACATTTACATGAATAGTTAATACAAATAATAGTTCATCAACTTTTAAATGTGTTAGACCCAAAATGATTTAGACCCTAAACTAACAAGTAAAATCAAATAAAAGAATTTGTGCATGTAAACCTTAATGAATAAATTTCAACTAAATAAAATAATGTAAACAAAATAATAAACAAATCAAATTGGAGAAATTACGTTGAAAAAACTCAAATGAAATATATAATAAAAAAGAAATAATTGAAGATAATGTAATCTTTAAAACCTTAAAATTTAGTAAGGATCATCCTAAAGAATAAGTTATAATTGAAATTATAGATGATGTTAGAACTAAATTTTATCATAATCATTAAAATTTTGTAGCAACCTTTAAATGAATCTCAATACAAGATGTCTTAAATAATAGTTTATGAGTAATAATAATAAGAATTAAATCATTTTATAAACAATTATGAGAGTTCACCCTTAACCATTGGACAATAGTGTAATTAGAATAAAATGGGCTTTAGAAATAAACTAGATGATCAATTGGTTGATAACTTCACAAAACCTTAAGGTTGTGAATAATTTATAAAACTTAGACTAAGTTAATTTTAGTGAAAACAAAAAGGGGGAATAATAAAAATTTAAAAAAATTGAAAGAAATAAGCATAAAGTAAGGGGGAGCCTTAATCTGGTGTTGGAATACATATAGAGGGACTTTATCTTTTATTATTTTATGTAATCCTTTTATAAACAATTTTCTTATTATCAAAATATAGAGATTTTGTAGTGTTAACTGTTAGTTTTTGTACTTTATTTGATGATAACAAATATTACTTATTTCTAATGAATTTGTTTGAGTCAATTTTCAAATCTTAGATAATCAATATTCATGTTCGTGGAAGAAGTTAAAGAAGAAAAAGAGCAAATGTCAAATCTAATAAAAATCATCTTAGTTGGAGTGACGAACTACCAAGGATTTATTTTGAGTTTAATTTTAGGTATTTAATTTTTATTTGACTGAAATATTAAATTTGTTTGAATTCATTCTTATAAGACACAAAAATAAAATTTTATTTAACCATCTTAGAAAAATATTAGGTTTCTAAAACCTTAATCATCTTATCTTGACCATTCAACAAATTATTTTATCTTTGATAATATTTTGAAAATCTTTTCTAAATGAGTTTCTAAAAAATATATAAGAATAATAATAATTAATTAGTTAAAAATAATAAAAAAGTTTAATTCTACTTCATTTAAATTATTTTAAACCTAAATCTTATATCACGAGGTTAGTATAATACTATCGAACCAATTTACTATAGTAATTAGGTGAGAGTATCACTCCTGAACCCATATGTAGTGTTAGATTGAGGCAATACTCCCATATTTGTTAACCTATTACTAGCAGCATGGGTGATCCACTCGTGAATGAACTAGGGAGCATCTAACCCTAATATTAGGCTGATTTAATGATGTATAGAAACCATTATGAGAAGGTAAAAGAAAAAAATGACTACACCATATGAGACTAAATTAAAAAAGCTATATTTTGAGGGTGACTTGTAAATTGTTGGAGTGATGTGAGCCATTCGATTATGCAATTTTGTGATCAAAGGGTCATCACTACATCCAGATCTTTTAAAGCACTAATTCAATTAGCCATATGATCACATAATTTCATGATCAAATGGTTCATATGTATTCTAATTTTTAAATGTGCTCAAATCTTAATGCAGTCGTCTGATCACAATATAGATCTAATAGTCCAAATTATATCCTCCCTTTTATATAGCACCAATTTAAATCCATCCATTTGATCGCACAATTTTTGTGATTGAACGGTCAAGATTCTTTTTGATAATACGACTCTTTATGTAACAATTGTTTTAGTTATTATTTGTGAACTGTTAGGAATTTTATTTAAATAATAATACCTAAATTTTTAATTAAAACTTTATGTTGACCACCTTTTAATTAAAATAAATAGTAATTATTATTTAGTAACTATTTTTAGTTGTTAGAATATATATATAAATATGACATTTTTTTGACATAATTGATTAATGAATTTTTTATGAAAATATGCTAAAATTTGAAGAAAAATTTCAAGTAATTCAAACCATAAGTAGCCAATGCTTATAATTGCTTCCATTCACTACATTCTTCATTTTTCAATCTTGAAATTCTCTTTTCTTCTTGATAGCTAAGTTCTCAATTTGTTATTCTTAATTGATTCAATTAACATACTTGTGTCTCATTAAGCATTTCATAGTGCATAGGATTTTTATTTATATTAAGTTTGATTTTGTGTCACCAAATTTTTTTTATTGTCAAGCTTATTTCGTTATACGACCGTTATAACCTTTCTCTTTTGTTTTGTTGTTATAAGCATTTAGCATACCCATCTTTGGTGAAAACTTATTATTGATTATTTTGTTTTTGTTTGATTTTTCTCAAGAGTGGATATAAGCTTGATTTTAAGTTAAAGTGCTTAAAAATCATTATGCTATTTAATTTTTGTTGTCTTTTTTATTTCATAATGTTTATAGAATATTATTGTTAACAAGAAATTAATGTGTTTTAAAATAAAATTAAAATTTATAAAAAAATCACTTATAAGGTTTTTCTCCCTCTTGTTGAATCACACTTCAAGATCCACTCATTTGGCTAGCATAGTTTCAGTTGTAGTTGCTTGAAAATTAGTTGAGAAGGATTAGATTATCCCTTTTAGTTACCTATTTGATCTCTACACTTACACATTAGAAGGAGGTTGCACCTACCTTAGCATTGGACATCTATCTTCCTTTAGTTTTAAAGATTCTTACCTCATTATTATTGACATGCTTTATTTGGAATATAATGGTTGACCAAGTGAATGCCCTCTATTGTCCTCTCACATTATCATATACTTGTTACTTCTCACATTAGAGTTGTTAGGAAAGTAAATTCTTACTCAATTAGTACGCCATAGTCTTCTACACATATGTAGGTATCTTGGGCTTAGTTGATCATATGACTAGGTTTGAGTTAGTCATCATTACTACTTCCTTATCTAAGGGGATTTAGTGTCAAATCTTCATATTTTCTTAGGGGTGGGATTGCATGTACATGAAGGATAATTATAAGGAATCCTTTAATTGGTTTCATTCACTTCTTCGACCATCTCCATCACTAATTACTCACCTATTTTACTATCTTCGTGTGAATAAATGTTAAAAGTGTAATCTCTTAAACTTGGTTTGAGGTGAGGACTCTCTTAAATTTTTTTTAATCATTTCAAGGCTACTCTTGTGTTTGTTCATCACTATAATGAATGCATGACAAGAATTATCCTCCATCATTGTTTCCCTTTTGGGCTCCTCTATCTTGAGTTGTCTTCTTATTTACCACGACCATTTTGGAGATAACGAAAATTGGTTGAATTCATCCACTCAGAGGAATCTTGGCCCCTTCAAGACTTCTTCCAAATGAGTGTGAATGAAATCTTGCATGGTGCATAAGAGCCAAGATTTGTAGTATCATCTATTTTTTATTGGGTAGATCCCAAGGATTATCATCCAATTATAGCAAGTTAAGAAGAAAGACAATGTCTAGATGATTTTGTTGAAGATGAAACTCATTACCATCATTTGAGAGAGAGATTTTATGGCAGCTGTACCACCACCTGATTTTATTTTATCCCTTTTTATTTTGTAATTTTTTTAATAAGAAAAGTCATTTATTTTTAAAATCTTTTTAGCATTAATTTTTTTCTTTCAAAAGGACAACAAGATGAATGCACTTTTTGCATAATAAATATACCATGATTTTCATTGTAGGTATAACTAAACCAAACTATTATATTGTACCCAAAAATAGGTTAAAGCAATCAATAAAATTTTTGTTGGCAAAATTATGTAATCTCAATCAAATATAATTTGGGTTAAGCTTCATATTGCACGCATATGACATTCATGTGAGATAACAAAAGAATAAGCGATGCAAATATATAATAAAATAAGTATATGCATTAAAAATGCAATATAATGAAAATTGTATGAAATACTTTTTCTTTATTTTCCAAATTTGTTTCCTATTTGGTCCCTTGACCTTTTAAAATTATAGAATCTACTATTTTTATTTCCATTCGATCCCTTGACCTTTATAAATCATAGAACCCATGTTATACTAAAAAGAAGCAATATAGTGAAAATTGTTTGAAATACTTTTTCTTTGTTTTCCAAAATTTTTTCCTATTTGGTCCCTTAACCTTTTTAAATCATATACTCTATTGTTTTTTATTTCCATTTGGTGCCTTGACCTTCGTAAATCATAGAATAATGACTTTAGCTTTGATATTTGTTTTAGACCCTATGTATATTAAGAATGCCTTGATAGATTTACCAAAATGAGCAATGATCACTCCACCACTTCCAACTGATTTGAGGTTCCCTCTTATGGAACTGTTAATATTTAATTTTAAAAAGTCCATTAATAGGGGTGCCCATTATACTATTTTTATGATTATGCATTTAATTTTAAAAAATTAAGGAATTAGACAATATTGTATTAGTTGTAGATCTAGTGAGCTTTTTTGCATGATTGGATTGCATTTAAAAATAGCATAATTAGTGCATTGAACTTTATTTATTGTGGTACTCACTATGATTATTTGCTGATCATACAATTTGGAATTGTCAACTTTCTAAATATTCTAGATATGAAAGATGGAAGAACCTTGATACCTTAATGGCTATAGAGTTTGTGAGACTACAATTTCATTAGAGATGAAGAATTTGATGAATGGTTCCTTATTAGATGTGTTTGAAGCATAGCTTCATTATGAAGTGATTCCATAAGTGTGTAGACCTAGGACATTTCACAAAAGCTTGAATATGATAGTCAGGGCATTTGTCTACAAATTGAATTTTCAACTTCCTTATTTTATCAGTAAAAGATAGTAAGTTATTTAGGAGCTACTTTAGATAATTTTGTGGGTGAGTTGATGAAAGGTTATTTTGTTTTATTACTAAGTGGAGATAGATTGGGACAACGATGCTATAGGACTTAGTAATGATATCATACGATGATCATTCATCCAACTTTGAAAGAACTTAGAAAGCCTTATTCTTCCTTAGGGTGATATTTTCATTCATAGGGCTTAAAAGTTGTAATGAAAATATGTATAGTTTAGCATCTTCTAAGACATAAGTGCACTCTCAATCTGAATTATTTTTACTAAGCTAATCTTAAGCATGAATGGTAGGGGCTAGAGTCCTTCCTTTCTTTACTTGATTATTCATTAATGTGTTAGGGAGTTAGATAATAAAATCAGCAATCAAAATCAAATCACTTTCTTTTTACTAAGGAAAACCTAAAATTGTATTTGAGGCTACAAAAGTTGAAAAAAATGTTGGAGCCCTACAAATTACCACTGATTGGGAAATTCTATTTCAAGAGGCCAAATTTGGAAGATATTCATGAATCAATGCATGTGATCAATTTTCAAGGTGACATCAAAATTGCAGATTTGGACACAAGACATTTGTTGTTGCGATTAAAAAAAAAGAATATTTTCTTTGATGTTAGTTGCACCGATTGTAGTTCAGATTGCCAAATGTGTGTTTTCAAATGGGATCAAAACTTTCACCTAAATATGGAATCCTCAGCATTATTCTGGATTTTCTTAGACTACTTTCCTATTCATTTATTTAATAAAGCAACTTTATTCACAACCATGTTCATCATCAGGAAACTGCTGAAAGTAGATGTAGTTAAATTAAACCTTATCAAGCCAAGCATACCAAAGGTCTGCATTGAAGTGGATTTTGATGAAGGAACTTTCACAGAGAATCAAAATATTGATGAAGGGTGGTTTCTCAATTGGTTTCTAGCAAACCATCTAATACAATAACTTACCATTGTATTATTCTCACTATTGTAAGCATGGTCATGTAATATTTACATGCAAATATATTTTGAGGACAAGTGCTTCAGTGATGAAGGTTGAAGATGATAAAATAATTCACTCATAAGAAGTACTAGTTGCAGAAAAAAGGAAAAGACAATCAAGGCAAAAATGGAAAACAAACTAATATGACATGTCCATTGAAGGTTAAGAAACTAAAGCAAAATTACTTAGCTCTAACTCAAGAACAACTAGACCAAAAGAAAAAGAAAAATATTAATCAATTCAATCATGAAAAGCTTGCATTCCTTGACAAAGATTTGATCAATCGATTTGGATTTATGGGAAGCTCATACCAGTTTATTTTGATTGACGATTTAGTTATTGCCAAAAGGAATGCTTTTGATTCTGGGTTCTTCACATTTAAAAGAATTAAAGTTGAAATTCTAGATTTAAAAGCATTAAAGGCTTTTGGCAGTGGATTTCATGAGAGATTAACAAACAATAGCTTTATTCACATAGAGCAAGCTGATTTCGCTCTAGTTCAGACAAGTAAATCTAAAAGAAAATCTTAGAACGTTATGGAGTATTGATTGTCACAAAGTTGATTAAAGAATGGAAAAATCAGGGCAAATTATTGATCACAAGTTTATTAATGGATAACACACTTGTAAGGCATATCAGAGGCACCGCGAATTACAAATCTATGGTGATCCTCAAACACTTAGTCATGGCACACAAGTTATCATTGATGGTTCTATTAGAACCAATGGTATAAGCAAGTAAATTATTGGGTATGGTAGTTTCACTTGGTTTCAATCATTTCATGGGAGATTCCACAAACAAAAACTTGGCTCTATAAAATGATAAATTGATTTGTCACAACATTCAATAGTGGGAGCAATATTTGCACTTGAAAGTTCAATACCTAGGATCTCTATCTATTATGTATTGTACTTTTATAGTAAAATGCAATATATATCAAAGATGTGAGCTTTGAAACAAACTAATAGAGCTTTAAATGTATTTCTTTAACAACATAATACAAAGAAAGCCTAATTCCATCTATAGAAGCTTTACAAAATTTTAATAAGTTTATTAATGTATGCAAGCTCATGAAACTTTCCTTCATAAGATCTCCTTACACCTGGATTGGCAGAAGGAAAGAAACTTTAGTTTGGAAAAGATTGGATAAGCTCTTAGGTAATAAGGATTGGATAGGCCTTTTTCCAACTGTAAAAATTCAACATTTATCGAGATCGAGCTATGATCATACTCCAATGCTACTACATTTCCTCAAGGATCAGCAAATAGAGCATAAGCAATTCAAGTTCCAAAACATGTGAACTTTACACCCAATTTTCTACAAAACTATTGAAGAAAAGTGGGTAATTCCTTGTCATCAAACTTGAATGAAAGCATTGGCATTTAAAATGAGGCATGGAAAGGATTTTCTAATACATTGGAACATTAACACATTTAAGGACATATTCCTATAAATCAAGCAAGCAAAAGAAAATGTGAAGGAATGTAATACCAAATTTTAGGAGAACATTTTTGAAGAAGGCTAGATCAAGCTCAATGAAGCAAATCAAACAATTATGGAAGAACTTGCATAAGAAGAAGCCTATTAGTGCTAAAAGGCATGGGCAAAATGGTTGAAAAAGGGTGAAAACACAAAACTTTTTGATGAGTTAGTAAAAGAGAAAACAAATTTTCTATTCAACACAAGGTTTATTAATTCTAATGAGGTGAAGCTCTTGGGAATAAGTAGATATTGGAAGTTGCATTAAAGTTCTTCCAATCCCACCTCTCTAATAAGAAAATCATGCATGACAAGGATATCTTAATGAATATTTCTTGGATACTTTGAGAGAATAATAGACTGCTTGTGAGGGAGGTCACTTTGGAGGAGTCAAAGATATTATCTTTCAATTAGACAAAGAAAGCACTCTTGGTCCATATGGCTTTAATGGAATTTTCTTTACAAATTGATGAAACATGATTGCATTAGATCTTCTTATGACAACTAAAGATTTCTTTTAGACAATTCAACTCTTAAGGGCCTTTCCAATGTAAATCTCATCCTTATCCCAAAAATTCAATCTCCTACCACATTCCAAGCCTATAGGATAATAAAAGTATATAATTTTTCTTTCAAATTCTTATGTAAATTATTAGCCAATAGGTTGCAAGTAATCTTACCTAAGATTATTTTACCAGAGCAAGCAAGACTCATTCATGAAATAGACCCCACTGATAACATTCTTATGGAATAGGAATTGAAAAAGTCAACTAATAAGAAAATAAAAGGTAAAAATAATATCATCAAACTAGACATTAAAAATACCTTTGACTCTTTATCTTGGGAGTTTCTATTTAAAGTTTTAGAAAGGTTGTAGTTTTCATACAAGTTCTCAGGTTTAATCAAGAATATTATTAGCAACACATGGATATCTATAATAATCAACTATTCCCCTAATGGCTTCTTCCAAACATTAAGAGGCTTGTAGTAAGGAAACCCATTTTTGCTACTAACTTTTATCATAGCAATGGAAGCATTCAATAGGACTTTCAATTAATAATTTGAGAGGTAGAAAATTCAATGTTATGCTAATTTTTGGTGTTTTTTTATAATAACACACCTCAGTCATGCAGATCAAAAGGAGAGATCTCAGATCTATGAAATACACTCATTAATCCTTGAATTACTTTTAGCTCCTGATAAGGATGTAGGTTAACTTGACTAAGTCCAGATTTTATCTTGGCAGTAGAATTTCATCAACTACAATTTAAAGATAGGTTGGATATTAGGTTTTAAGGAAGATAAGTTATCAATTATTTACTTGGGTAGTCCAATCTTCAATAAGAGATAAAAATGTAGATATTCTCAACACATCATTTAAAAGGTGCAACAAAAAATTGTGTGGCTAAAAGAAGAGCTTGCCTTTAATAGAAGTTAGATTGATACTTGTAAAATATATACTTAATTCCATTATAGACCACTCATTTATATTTATACAACCTCCAAAACAAATCTTCTATTGACTAGAGTTGATGATGAACTCTTTTCTTTTGGGAGACTAGGTTAGTATTAATAGATATCATTGTTTGAAATTGGACAAATATACTACCATATTGAAGAAAATGGGTTATGTATTAGAAGTATAGATGATATTACTCAGGTATATGCAATAAAAAGAGTTGGAAGTTGATGGTAGAGTAGAACTTATGGGTAGCAAATATGGTATTCAAATCAAAAGTAACTAGTTACACTTATTGGAAAGAAAGTAGTAAAGGCCAATTTATTCTTAAATCTACATGGAAGGTAATTAGGTAGAAAGCATTAGAGAACATGTTATATAAGATGATCTTGGATTCTAAATATCCAACTGAGATATCAATGTTTATTTGGAGGATCATTAACAAATTGCTACCTTTTCTTGAATAGCTCAATAAGTTGAACATCTACTTGGTCTCAAAATGTTCCATTGTCTTGAGGAGGATACAATTGAGCATGCTTTTAGTGCTTTGTAAATTCATACAGGAAATATAACATTTTTATGTCAAGACATTTGAGATTCATTTTCAAAGGAAGGTTTAAAACATTTCTACACTAAAGAAATGATGGGAAAACATGTCTAAGAGCTCTACATTTTGGGAAACCATGCAATACATAACATTGTTGATTTGTTGCAATCTTTCAAAAGTGAGAAAGAAAAATATTTATGAAAAAGTCGATGCTTTAGCTTTAGAAATCATCTATAATATTAACATTCAATGTTTTAATACATTTAGATGTTATCCATTTATTTAAACAGGTCAGTAGGACATTTTAATATATCAAGTGAGATTACATCCCATTTTCCAACAAACGAAAGTGAAATGTATCAAAAAAAATACTCTACAACCTACATACAACAAGTAGGCTTAAGATTAACATTCTTATTAGTGCAACAGAACATCAAATGATTATTGGAGCTATAATGAGAGACTATAATGGTAAACTAATTCTGGCTTTCATTGAACCAATGAAGAAAATTATGACTTTAGATGCCACATTTTAATTTGTCAACAAACTCTTATACTGATGTTTAAGGTAAAATATTCATAATATAATCATTGAGATGGATAACAAGAAGGCTTATTGAATGATTACATGTTCTACTAACATGTACTAGAGGCTAGAAAAAGTATTGCAATAAATAAGTAAAGCATCATAGGAATTCACTTGTAGTTGGAGCTTGTAGGCTAAAGATGCCAACATGGTAGTTCATTCTCTTGTGAATGCTGCTACAAATTTTAAGAATACCTGTAATTGGAGTCCTAATCGGTTTTCTACATATGTTAGAGTGTTGTTTCATTTAAAATGTACAAGTACTATCTATATTCACACCTCATACAAGATTCAAAATCTAATCATATCAAGATTTCATTTGATGATGTTTAAAAATAAGTTCAGGGTAAAGGCGAATTTGAAGTTCCATAATATCACTCCATAGTGACATGTTGCTTGAATTGTTTTACACTCAGTTGATATACATTGTTTACACACTTAGGATTTCATGATGTATTAAGATGGCATATTCAAATGGGGTATTGTTCACTCACTCCTCCATTCAGACTAATACGTCCACTTATTAGATCAGTTTGAACCTTAGACTAATTGTTCATTTTTACAGCTAATCACACAAGATTGATCTGTAGCAATTGGCTTCTCGGACATTTAGGATGGCTACTTGAGTGATCATTTGATCAAACTAGCATGTCTCTAAATCATAAAAGTATGTTGACAAACACAAGTAGAGAACCTAATGTAAAGCTACGACCACCAAGGAAAATTCAATTTGACTAGTACATCAAGTAGATTCAACACTAATAAACTGAAGCAAATACATTCCATAGCATTATATACATTGAACAAGTAAATTGATTGGAAGTTTTAATAGTTTACTATTCACACAAGAGTAACATCAAAATAGGGTGATCCAGCACATTGGACAAGTATAGGACCAAAACACTACTCAATTGGGTGCATCCTTAGATCAGGAAAAGGAAATTGGCTTTGTTGCATCGTACCATGATTTTTTCTAATTGGCAAAGGTAATTCAGTAGTAATCGTTCGATAATCATAAGTTGGTTTTACAAGACTTTTGGGTAGAAATTGTAATGTAGCAAGTGCATTACAATCCTTTTTCAAATAGTGCATTCCTTTTTCCCCAAAAAATGCTCATACTTCTAAGCTAGTCTTAGGCTAAATTGATAGTGAAATTGTCAATATTAGTGTGAGACAAGAGATTGCAATCATCACTTTCTCTTTTTACATGATTCCACATAAAGGAGCTTGCCCTACAGAATTATTTGGTGAGGTATTTATCTTTGATGTATCTTGCTCAAAGTGCATTTAAGGTGTACACCTTCTTACAAAGCTTGGCATTTTATGCTTTCTTAAGTTCTTTTAATTTTTTGACCCTAAAATAAGTGATACTTGATCAGTCCCCCAAAAGGAAAACATTCATCACACTTTCAATTATTTACCATCTTACTTGAAGGATAAGACATCATTAAATAGTAGAGTGGGATTAATTGGAGAACATGCTTAACTAGCACTAGTCTATCTTCAATATAGAGTATTTTTTTCTTCCAACCAGCCATCTTGTTGTGAATTTTGTCAATCAAGTGTTAGAAATAAGTAGCCTTATTTTGAACTTTGAATGAGCTACTTGCCAAGTAAGGTATTAGAAGGTGTTGTCTTTTAAATCCTAATAACTTATTGATGTTATTCTCCTACTTATGCTTTTTGTTTTTACTTCCATAAAGAGTTCTTTTGTATGTTAATATACAAACTCGAGCTATCCTAAAGCTCAATGAGAAAGTTCTTAATATTTTAATACTGTGTCTTACACCTCTAGTGAAGAGAATATAGTCATTTGTAAAACCTAAATAAGTAATGGGGCGATATCCTTTTTGAGTAGTATAACACTTCACTTTACCTTGCATATGTAGGTTATTTAAACCTCTACTAAGTACTTTAGCTATGATGAGTAACAACAATGGAGATAAAGGGTTGCCTTGCTTTAGCCCATAAGGAGGTTGGAAGAAACCATTACATTTCTCATTAATAACTAAGAACTAGCATCTATTATCTATAGTCATAGCTTGATCAATAAATCTACTATTGAAATTAAACTCACACAATAGTTTACTAAGAAAATCCCATGACAAATTATCAAATGCTTTCCTAAAGTCCAATTTCATTATAATTTTGTTACCTTTGATCTTGTAATTTTTGTCATCAACCAATTCTTATGTTAAGAGGATGTTTTCAGTGATCTCTCTTCCCTTAACAAAAGATGACTACAATGTTAACATGAAGGAGGAGAAGAAAGATCATAGTCTTACCACTAGTAACTTAGAAAGCATTTTCTTAGAAAAGTTTCATAGGAAAATTAGTCTAAAATCATCAAATAATATTAGACGATCAATCTTGGGAATCAAGATTACGTTAGAGTTAGTGAATTCTCTAGGTAATGTGCTGCTAGCAAGAAAATCATTAATAGCTTGATAAATATTGTCTTAAATTAAAACCAATAATGCTTGTAAAAGAATTTGTTAAACCTTTTTGGTCTTAAGGTACTTGAAGAATCCATTTCATAAATAATTTGTTGTATTTCCTCCTTAATAGTTAGGTAGATTAGCATTTGATTATTTTTCATTAAGATTAGAGGAGGAATTAAGCATAACACCTTGTTATTCTACTGATTAGAGACTATAGACAAGTGGGAAGTGAAGTAGTGCACTATTACTCTGGTAATTAAATCCTCCTTTTAGACCTAATTCCTACTTACATCCTTAATTCTATGTATGTTAAATTTTCTTTTCCTTTCTTTGACTATTGTATAAAAGAATTTTATATTTTTATCCTCATTCATGTGCCGCTTAGTACTTGCTTTTTGGCATCAAAACATCTCTTCCATTTTAGCAGCCATGATCACTGATCTGGAGCTTTAGCCAATTTTAACCTTGAGTATTCATCTCGCAACTCTTGGATTTGGTTTTCCTTCTTTTTAACTACTCTTCTACCTCTCATAATTTTTGAAATATAGATATAATGAGACATTGTATAGTATGACTAAAATAAATTGCACATCCAAATAGTAAGCTCTCAAGAAAATGTTATAAGATGCAAAATCATAAACTACAATGGGTTGTATGTTAAGCTTAATTTTTCTAATCATAATAGGTGATATTAGTACAATAACGAGATTGTATTACTATGATGCAAAGTTGTCCAAAATATGACTAAGTCTTAGTACTCTTGAGTGAGATGGTATTGTACATGCATGAAGATAATGTTGTACAAGTACGATGAAAATTGACATTCGCATATCCTAAGTCCTAAACTCTCATGAAATAGATAAATGGATTGTGCCATTATAATGAATATCATTATATTATATGAAGACAATTAGCTTTTTATATCTTGATATAATAAATGATGTACTTGTATAATATGATGGCCATACTTATACAATAAATTTTAATTTCTCTCATTACTCGATTCAATCCTCCTAATGAATGTATCATATTAATTAAAAAGATTATATTATATTATATAAAGATCAAGAAAACTAACCTCAAATCAAACTACTTGGGTAAATCATTAGTGTACTTGTTGATAAAGGTATCATGCTAGTTGAATATTAGAACTTATACATATACTATAAGATCGCCTGTGATCAACTCTTTGTTTAATCTTATGAAATGGCAATTGCATTACATGAAGGTGAGATCATACAAATATGATTGGCACTAATAATGCAATCCTCACTCAACTCATTCACCTTTCAATTCTAATATGATCTTATAATGATGAATGATGTGGCTTCTTAAGAATATAATATTTTAAGGCATAAGTATATAAGTATGTAATCTAAATGGAATGCATTCTTTGGACTAAAACTTTATAAGAGAAATCGATGCTTTTAAAATATTTAAATACTCTCACTCAAGTTCATTGCGTCTTAAGTGTCTTTTTAAAATTATTATAAGTTTTGACATTTTAATTACTAAAATAGACTTAATAAAGATATTCTTCTTGTGTTATTCAAGTTTGTGTTTCTTTTAATATCAACCATTATTAACAACCAAATACCTCCCTTAAGCTCCTTGAGTCATAAGATTAAGCTCACTACATAATTAACCTAATTTCTCTTGAGATGTTTGATATGAAATCAACATTTAGAAAAAGTATTAGTAAATATAACTTAATAGTTTTATTGTTATTAAATAAATAATGTAGTGACCAAAGGGTATAACATCTTACTATGCTATAAAAGTATAATTATTTTAGAATTCTTAAGAAACTTACTGTATCTATTGTGCTCTTCATCTTCTCATATCTTCATCAACTTTCAATTGGAATAACTTTTCATATTCAACTTAATATGCCACTTGAGATTTACTTTGGTCGTAGGCATTTGTTAATAAGTTTTATTGTAAAGAAATATTAATTGTTCTTGCCTTTGTCTCTTTTTAATTGTTGTTATATTGTGGCTACTATATTCACCTTATATTTAGCTCTTTTGGGCTATTTATTATCCCTGTAGATCTTATATAAGGGTGTTTCACTTATCCATCTTTGGACAAAAGGCAATAGTTTACTAGTAGTTGTGGTCTTTAATGGAGTGAATGGATGTAAGCATTTGTGTTTTTCAAACAATTGGTGTTCTTTACCTTTTTCATATCACATATGGCCTCTTTTAAAGTTAAAAAAGTTTTTTTATTAAGAAATACATAACATAGATAATATTAATTGTAAGACTACAAAACTTGCACTAAGCTTTCTTAATTAAATTTTATAAAAGAGTTCAATTCATCCCTTTCTCATGAGAAGAATGCACTTAGACAAGAAGAAACTATTTAGATACGATCTATGCATGGCTCTCAATATCATTGATGCCTTTATCACATTAGGTGAAGGTACTTCCTTTCATCATCCTCTATTGTTTACTATAGAGTATTATATGTATTTGATTAGTAGAATTAAGAGTAACTTACTTTTGTTGATTTAGATTTATGAGATGTTGTCTGGCGTTCCTTTAGGTTTCTTACAAAAATTGTTAATAATGTTGTTTTACAAAAATAAACTTTTGAGCTAAATGTTGTAGAAAAACATAGAGGTCAGATAAATGCTCATTCCTTGAGAATAATTGGCATTTTTGCTTGAATGTTGTAGAGTATAATATAATCATGAATTTAGAGACTACAATTGGAATCTAAAGTAAGCTTGAGGTAACCTATAAGGGAAGCTAATAGGTGAAAGACAATACAATTAATATGCTTCTTCATGATTATGAATTATTTAGAACATTATTTTTAATGAAATGACTGAATTAATATTTCCAAATTTCATAAATATTACTAATGGTCTTGCAAGTTTAGGAAAAGTGATTTTAAGTGATTAATGGGTGTAGAAGGTCCTTAGGGTGCTACTACCTAAGCGATATGATCCACTTGTTATAGGAATCAAAGATGCAATAATCTTTCAACCCTATCTCTTGATGATCTTAGAGAATTGATAACAAGTGAGAGGAGATAGCATGGAGAATAGAAGATGTGATTATTGTAGATAAGAACAAAATTAAGAAAAAGAAATAAGCCATTGTCTTAAGAATTGAAGTATCTTAAGAAACTAACACATTCAATGAAGATAAGATAAATTTGATTGCTAAGTGACTAACCCAATTACTTAAACTTATAGTGTAGGAAAAATAGTTGCAAATGAATGGAGATTTAGGTGAATGGCTAAAGCTAAAGAGTAGATAGTTTTCCATGAGTGTAGATAAATAGGACACATTTATCTCAAATGCCCAAGTGTGCTAGAAAGATTATAGAACTATAAGAATAAAAAAGGAAGGTAATGAAGGAAACTTAGAATTATTCAAATGAATCATCTTCATGTGAGGATGAGAAGGTTGAAGGGTTGACCTGTCTCATGGCCCATGGAGATGATGTTGAGTGTTCTTTTCAAATGATGAGATATGTCAACCAACTTTTGAAGAATTAGAAGAGTAAGTCTTTATTTTGTGTCCAAAGTATAAAACTTTGTTAATAAAGCATAAGAAATTAAAAAAGCAGCATGTTTATTACCTTAATTCATGTAAACACCTTAATGTAACAAATAAATGATATTTAATTGACTTAAAAAAGACTAGAGATGATCTTACTAATTTGTTTTCCTAGCATATTTAATTGTTAATGAATTTAATGATAATATGAAGTTGCATTCACATTGTTCTACTTATCATCATCATATAGAATCTAAGAATGCTTCATTTACTTATGCTCTTATTTTTTATCATCATAATAACTTTTGTTGTAATTATTGTGTTAGACTAGAACACATATCTCAATTTTATAGAATTAGGGAAAATGAGCATTCTAGATTTCTTAGGTATGTTTTGGTAGTCAAGAACAAATTTTCTTCATCCAATAGCTCTACCCTTAATTCTTTTGGACCCAAAATGCTTTGGTTCCCAAAAAGTAATAATTAAAATTTCATGTGTAGGCATACCTTAATAGAATCGAGGAGAGCATTTAGTACTTGGATAGATAATGTTTCAAGGAGTATGATCAAGAATTCAAATTTATTCACATAACTATAGGCACTTAATAGTGGAGAAGTCGCCTATGGGACAACTCTAAGAAGAGTGTCATTGGCACAAGAACAATTATTAATTCCACTATATATATCACTACGGTCCAACTTGTGGAAAGTGAGAAATATAGTTTGTTAAGTATTAGTTAGTTAGGTGATTCAATCTTTAAACTTTTTTTGATACTAAATTTTGTGCAATTAGGAAAAATGAACAACTTTTGGTCATAGCCTTTAAGAAAAGCAAAACGTAATTGTATGATTTAAGTAATATAGAAGCTAGTAGAATAAAATGTCTTTTTACTCAAGCTAATGAATCTAGACTTTTGATATTAAAGGCTTTGTCATGCTTGTAATTACACCTTGAAAAAATTAACTATATACAATTTAGTTAGTGGCTTACCTAAAGTGCAATGTATTAATGATCATAGTTATGGTCTATAACAAATGGGTAAACAACTAAGGTTCCTATAAACTTATATAAGGATATTGTTATTATAAGACCTTTAGAGATACTTTATCCTAGTTTTTTTGAACCTAGTTAACCAAATAATTTAGGAAAGAAGAAATATTATTTTGTGATAGTAGATGATTATTCTAGGTATACTTTGGTTTATTTCTTAAGAAAAGGAGTAATACCTTTGAGTATTGTGTTAGCTTGATTATTATGATACAAAATAAACATGGAGTAATTATAATTTTTACTAGTAGTGACTCTGGTGGTCAATTTTAAAAAAACTATTATTAAATGTTAGATCAAGTATAGAATCACACATACAATCTCATCACCTAAGGATTTATAATAAAAAGAAGTAGTTGAAAGAAAAAATAGAACTTTAGTAAACATGGCTAGGTGCATGTTGAATGAGCATAGAGTGCCTCAATATTCTTTGGTTGAAGCAAATAATAAGGCATACTATGTCATGAACTCTATTTTTGCCCAGTCAATATTGAATGTTACATATTATTAATTATTATATTTTAAGAAGCTTAAGATCACTCATTTACATGTTTTGTATTAAAAATATTATATTCTTAATAGTAATAAAAGTGAATCAAGCAAGTTTGATCCAAAATTAAATAAAAAAGCTTTTTAAGATACTCAATGTTAAATCATATAGAGTATTTATAATATGTCTACGAGGCATCTTACCCTGAGCCCTTAACAACAAACTTTTTTTAGAGTAAATAAGTGGAATTAAAGTATGAAACGATAAAGGAACTAAAGAAAAAACAAAAAGAGTTTTTTTTGCCAAGTATTAGGAATTACCTTCATTCACCACTCTTTCCCTTTATATAAGATTTAGATATAACATTATATTATAAAAATATATAATATTTTATTCCTTACATGATATAAGAGGTTTGACAAAAAAAAATTATCTTGGTAAAAATCTATGCTACAAGGGCCCATTTGAACATGCTTGAAAAGTTCCCAAGCATGTGAACAAAATCTACACACATGAACAATACCAATGGTGCTATCATCTGACATGTGTGCAATGAGATTCCATGCACAGCTACATGCATGGATTACATCACTTTGATTCGATACTAATGACAGAAGCTAAGAAGAAAATAATTAAAGAGTAAGTCATAAGAGAAATTAGGAGATTAAAGTGGTCTTGGTTGAGGTGACTGCATCAATTATACCACATTCAAACTTGGAGGCATAAGTAGCTCGATAATCCTAATAAATACAAGTGTTAATAAAGAATATACTAAAATTCCAATTACCTCTTATGATGGATCCAGAAGACAATATGCTAAAAAATATTGTTAACTAGAGGAACTATAGATGAAGTGATAATCTAAGGATAATTAGAGATAAAAATAAGGATGATATTATCAATCTCTTCTCTTATATACATAAGATTTTTTAGCATTATTTAAGATAAATGTTACACTTGATTTACCTATTTATAATGGTATAGTAGATGTAGAGAAATTAGATAATTTGGTTGGAGCAACTAGAGGCATATTTTTCTTTGTATGAATATTCATCAATTGATAAGGTGAGAAATGCTCAATTTAAAATGATCTGTCATGTGTTAGTTTAGTGGATTTCTTACTTAAGAACAAATGTAGTTGCAGAGCAACATAAAGCCAATTAAAAAATTAGTTAAAGAAGAATTTTATCCCATGGTGTATGGAAGGTGGTGGAAGTGACATAACTTATGATATTGACAAAGACAAATAGTATAAGTAAATACTATAAAATTCTGATAATAAGTTATGAGAATGGAAATACTTATTGATAAGATGCAAAAATTATTAATGTATATTATAGGTCTGTATTATTGTCACAAAATTAACTCTTTTACATATTCAATCTTTGAAATAAGACAATGCATTTATAATGCTTATCTAAAAGATGAATCAATGTAAAAGGACAAAAATAGAATATTTAAATACTAGAAAGTTAGAGTATAAGTCTAAAAATTAGTGATAAATGAAAGAATATTTTCCAGTAAAGTATGTTACAATAATAATTACCAATACCTTTAATTGTAAAACTAAGATTTATTATGATCCTTATAAAAAGATAGGACACTTATAATAAAAATACTAAAAATTACATCTTAAACTATTATAAAAAAATTTAAGAAAGACAAAATACTTATTATAGTTGAGATAGAAAAAGTACTTAAAACATCACTTCATGTTGATGGAAGCTTATCGATTATGGTGAGTAAAAAGGATATATCTCTCGAAGCAAAATAAAAAGAATATCCATTCACCATCCAAATTTAAGTGAAGAAAAAAGCTTATTTATGCTGTTATTGACATTAGAAGCATGAAGAAACTAATATCAAAACATCTTATGGAGTGGTTAAACCTAGAGATTATACTGTATCAAAGACCCTATTCCCTGGAGTGGATTCACAACAAATATAAGCTGTGAGTAAAACAATAATGCAATTTAAATTTTTTTGTTACTAAAGGCTATATTAATGAGCTTATGTATGAAGAAGTATCTCTAAATATGTATTAAATTATATTGGAGAATCTATACTTATGGGATTAAGATGTTAATTATTGAGAGTATGATGTTATTAGTGCACAAAAGATGGATAAAAATTCATTCTAACTTGAGACAAAGAAGTATTAATAAAGACAGTATTATTACTGATCAAGTAAAAAGTCTGACAAACACATGCCAAAATTATTTATTGGTTGTAACCAACTCAAAAGTAATGTGTTGATACTATTAATGAAAGTCTCGTCCTCCTAAGATCACTCGAGAAGACAACATAACTAAATCTTATAAAGAATCATTTTATTTTTGAAAATAAGATTTGATGAGACTAAAATCACAAAAAGAAGAGACTTATGATTAGGAGATTAATTATAAATTCATTTAATAATTAAATAATCTACAATTAAAAAACAATCAAGTGAGGATACAAAACAATAAAAATCATTGAGCAAGATAAAGTGGCAAAATCCACTCATGCAATTATACATTGAAGCTTGCTGCATGCATGTCAAAGCTTGCACAACATGGCATTGGCCACACAATTATGTGTGGAGATACTAGTGTGTACATAGGAAGGTGTGACACATTGGAATGCACATGTCATGATTAGTATACCCATCACACATATGCAACACATGAGTGCATTTCGTGTCACCTAATGTCACTCTTGGTTAGCATGTGTGGTAGGTATACCTATCATATCATGTGGAATGTGTGTATGGCTAGGCACTATTTGCATTCTTGAATAGTATCCCAATGTGTGAACAATACTAGGGTTCGCATGCAGCTATGTGCGTAGGTTGTACTGCCCTATGCCCTTCAAAGATTTTTGTTCTTTATCTCCTCAATTTTTTTTCTTAAATGTGGATTGTTTGATAAGTAAATGAATTTATAATTGATCTCTTAACAAATTTGATAAGAAAACTTAATTATTAGGAAATTCAAAATATATAATATTTGATAAGTCACTTCTAATAAAGCATGATGTAAGAAGTACAAAAGAAGATCTTTAAGAATTTGAGAAGTTAAGCACTGAAGATGATAGGGCACCCAAAAATGATAAGAAAATTGTTGAGGAGGATTCAATAAAAATCAATCCCCAAGAGAATGGAAATTTTAAAAGGGCTATCTTAAAGATTAAATT
The DNA here is from genome assembly GCA_023846275.1 of Vanilla planifolia. Lineage (NCBI taxonomy): Eukaryota > Viridiplantae > Streptophyta > Magnoliopsida > Asparagales > Orchidaceae > Vanilla > Vanilla planifolia. Next base: position 24,616,588 of record CM043870.1, read on the forward strand.
TTAAAAGAAGTTGAGAAAGTAGATAAAACTGGAGACAACATTAGCCATTTATCTTTTTCATCTTATATGAACTTAAATTAGTATAGGGAGCTTTACATGTTGTGTTTTGGTTATCATTAACTAATAATGAGCTTAGCTAACTTGGGAGAAATGATGTATAAGAGTTAATCCCAAATCCCTTAACCATTATATAATTGGAACAAAATTGATATTCAAAAATAAGTTAGATAAATAAAGTATTATCGTTAGAAATAAGGCTCAATTAGTTGATAAAAGCTATAATCAAATGGATAAGATAAATATTGAAGAGACTTTTGCACTAGTTGTTAGACTAGAAGTTATTAAGATACTTTTGCTTTATTCTTGTTATAAAGGTTTTAAGTTATATCAAATAGATGTTAAAAGTATTTTTCTTAATAATTATGATAATGAAGAAGTCTATTTAGAGCAACCATCAAGTTTTGAGGCAAATGATTTATATTATTTACAAAGATTAAATAAAGCATTATATGAATTGACACAAGCACATAGAACATCATGTAAGAGATTATGTAGTTTTCTAGTTTTAAATGAGTTTTTTAGAGTTAAAGTTGATATGACTCTTTTGATCAATAATACAAAAGAACATTAATTGGTATATCATATTTATGTAGATGACATAAGCTCAATCGATAATGAATTTTGTGAAGACTTTAAATGTATTATGAGGAAATTATTTAAAATGTGTTTGATGAGAAGTTTTATAGAGGAATGATACACTTTTTGTTATGTCTTACAATAAGTAGATCAAACATAATGTATAATGTGTGTGTGTGAATGTGTGTATTTATGTACTAAATTTCAATATAATCTTGAAGAGTCTCACTTGCAAGTAATAAAAAATATATTTAGATCTTTGGTACCCTAAGAGCAAAATAAGATTTAATCTATGTGCTTATTTGGATTCTAATTTTTTTGGAAGTAAAATGAATAGGAGTACACAAAGTACTTATAAATTTTTAGGCCATTTGCTTATTTGCTGGGCTGATAAAAAAATAAAATTATGTTAATGTTTCTATCAAAGAATTTGAATACATAGTTCTAGGTAGTTGTGTAAATCAAGTATTATGGATTAGATAATAATTTCAAGACTATGGTATTCAACTTTTTATTAGCTAAAACCTTATTCCAAATTAGAATATTTCATCAACCTTTTTGAACAACTAACCTATTTATTGATAACTAAAAGGTGGAGAAGGTTAGTAACTTCATATATGTCATGAATTAAGGGAGAATTTAGATTTAAGGGTGATATGAATAGTTATTATGCATTCATTTCATCACTTGCATGCATTTTCATGTTCATTTCGCTTATTTGCTATAATTTAAGCATATACTTATAGTGATTATTTTGTTTTCATTAAAAGAGCAATTTTTGACCTTACAGATTTATGTGAGAGTTTAATAATAATAAAACTATATGACAAAGCATACTAATATATTGTTTGAGTTGATGCCATTGGAAAGTAAATAATGTTGATCATTCAAGATGTACTACATTACTTATCGCAATAGACTTAATCAAGGTAGTGCTTCATACAACTGATCAACCCATAAAAGAACTTGCTCTTAATAGTGTGGTGGCTATCATGAGTGTTATTTATTTACTTTTGATGTACTTTTAGAATATTAAAACCTATAAAATATTCACATATGACACTTAGGATCTCAATCTTAAATTATTTTCAATTTCAATCACAACCCACCTTGCATTCATGCTTGCATTTCATTCAAGTATTTTGTGATATATTGCCAATATTGTGAATAAAATTTTTTCAATCAAGACATAATCATATATGAGAGTGTAAAGAAAAATTAAATTTTTATATAGGTTATAGTTTAATGTATCATATAATAAATATTTTAAATCAAACAATATGGTTGGTTTTTATTAATACCATTCTCCCAAATGGATAGTGAGAGAGAATCCTAAGAGTATAAATGCATTTGTACAATATAATATATGTGTATTATATAGCACAATCCATTCTATATTGTATGAATGAAAATAAAATCCTATAATGATTAGTTTTACCTTTTTAGGAAATAGATTACTACAATTATTGAATAACTTACATTATCATATTTGATATTATGAGTGTTTTACACTTATAAATAGACTATTAAACTATGATAAAGAAAGATAATATAAAAATAATCAAGTTAAAGGATCAATTTCATCGATCTTATTGCATTGCAAAAGCTTAATCATTTTAGAATTCTTGAAAATCTTTCTATAGTAGTTGTGCTCTTAATCGTCTCATATACTCTTTACCTTCCACTTGGTAACAACTTTCCATATTTATACTTAGTGTGTCACTTAAGATTTTTTTTGTTTTATAGACTTTCATTATGTAAGTTTTAGTGTTAAGATGTCATAGTTTTTCTTCCCTATGTCTCCTTGTAATTGTTGCTTTATTATGGCTACTATAAGCCACCTTTTTCTTAGCTCTTTTGGGCCATTTGTGATTCTTGTAAATCTTATTTTAAAATTATTTCTCATATGCATCTTTGGACAAAAGATGGTCGTTTATTAATAGGAATAGTCTTTCATGGTCGGGGTTGGATGTAGGTATATGTGTTTGCCCAACTACCTAAAAACTTAAAGTTCTTTACTTTTTACATATCACACACATGTTTCAAAGTTGTACAATACTTTATATTGAGAAATACATAATGTAGATAATATTAACAACAAGACTACAAAACTTGCATGAAGCTATTTTGTTTAAAGTTTTATAAAAACTGTAGTCTATCCATCATCTTGTAGGAAGGTTGCATTTACATTCTCTGCTCTTCCTTCAACTCTCTCAAGGCAAATCCCTCTAAAATCCCTCATGGCAACTACAAAAGCCCTTTTTGTACATTTTCTTGATTAACTCCTCACACGTCATCACTTCCTTTACTTCAAATAGCCATACTACAAGCATTTGCCCTTTCTACATTTTTCACTTTTTCTAATGCTTTGCCTCACCATTTCCTTAAAGATTTATTGCTCTCAGTTAGGGAAACAATTAGAAAAATTGGAAGAATTAATTAAAATATTATAGTATTTAATATTTCTTGAATTGTTTTATCCAAATAATTTTAAAATTATTTTATCACTATTAAAATATCTATGAGCTCTATATGGCATACAAATTTTGTAATTTTTTAACTTTGGTATTTTTAATAATTACTTTTCTTTAAAGATATAATTAATTTAAAAAATATATCATTTCTTAATTTTTTTATTTTAAAATTAAATCATATCCAAATTACACAAAATGTGTACCATTTGGTTCTTAATAATTTGAACTTTTTATATTTGAAGTTCTCAAACATCCTTTTAGGAATTATATCCCTATTTAAGCCAATTAATAATTTAATGAAATTAAATAAATCTCTAAAATTTGATAATAAAAATTAGTAATCATGAATTAAAAATTTGTTTATCTCTAAGGATGCTTCCTATGTTTCTCCCTTCTTATGGAGTTCAACCCATCATATTATCTTTATAAATTTATCAAATGATGTACCAAATATTTTAAATTCTCAAAATATTTATCTATGTAAATTATTATACCTTTAGGATTTTACAAATTCTCATCTCTTTGTTAGAATTTTGTCTCCAAAATTTAAAACAAGGATGATTCATGTATATTTCTTTCATAACTTTTCAAATGACTTCTCTCTTTGAATGATTTGTCTAATAAACTTAAAATATAGGATTTGTTTATTTTCTTAATTTTTTTGGTAGAACATTTATTTTTTCCTTATTAATTGATGTTTGGTTATAACTCTATAATATTTGGATCATACTCTTCCATATGGGTCAGATTTGTCACATATTTCTTAAGTGAAGTGACTTGGAATATGTTGTATACTCTAGCCAAAGCAAGTTGTAAAGTCACTTTATAAGAAACCTTGCTAATCCTTTAAATAATTTAGAAGGGTTAAATATATCTTGGTTTCAATTTTTCTTTCTTACCAAATGTAGTAACTCTTTAGGATTCTCTTTAATAAAAAAATATGTTCACCATTCTAAAATTTCACTTATGTATTGAATCATAGTAATTTCTCTGATAATCTTACGCACTTTAAATTTTCTCTTTGATGAGTTACACTTTTTTTTTAATTTTCGATGCAATTGTTTTATCATACCAATTATTTCTCTAATTCATTATGCGAATACAATAGTGATTAGCATTTTCTCTCACATAATACTTTGAAGGGAGCCATTTCAATACTTGATTAGTAGCTATTTTTAAATTCAAACTCAATTAATGGTAGATGTATATCTTAGCTCCTACTAAACTATAATATAGACAATCTAAGTATGCCTTTCAAAGTTCTTATAATTCTCTTAGTCTAACCATTAGTCTGAGATGGAAAACCAATCTAAATCTTAATTGTGTTGCAAAGGCATCTTGTACCTTTTCCTAACATTGTGATGTTAATTTGGAATCTTGGTCTAACATGATAGACTTTGACATACCATGTAGCATTATTATTTCACTATGTAAATTTGAGTGAAAGTATTTAGCATATGTGTAGTTTTAATTAGTAAGAAGTGTGTATTTTTAGTTATCTTTCCATTATCACATATATTACATACCATCTTTGATTCTCTTCTTATTTCCATAAAAGTTTAAGAATAGATTATAATTATTCAATTAGTTTTTGATATTCTATTTTAACTTTTTTTGAAAATCAAACATCTACTCACATAGTTTTAATATCCTTTTTCATTCTAAGTCACAAAAAGGTTTTTTTTCATATTTTGGTATATCTTGGTCATTCCAATGTGTATTGAGTATTTGGTACTTTGTGCCTCACTCAATAATACCTACTTTTTCTTTTCTTATGCAGGGATATATATTCTATTCATGTGATAAAGATTATTTTTATCCTTATTTAGGTTGAAATTAAGCCTTTGGACTTTTAAGAGTTTAGCTTTGATTTTTTTGAACTTCTGCATCTCTATCTTAGAAGTCTTTAACAACCTACAACCAATCTACTACAATTTCTAATTGAGTAAAATTCTTTTTGGTTCTTAAAGATATGACATTCAACCTTAGCTAATTCATTTTCATACACAATTATCTTCTTCAAAATTCATGATCAAAAGTTCAAACTTTCTCTCTCTTACCACCTTCCATCATGTTAGCTATTCCAAGAATATAATATCCATATTATGGGTATTTATCAATTTAAGTCATCACCTCTTGCTCAAGTTAAACTCCTTCTAAGTAAATATATATTTAAGACTCTAGTGATCAAAATACATTTGAGTTCTCACCCCAATTCGGTAGTGTTTTCGAAATTTTAAAGCAAAAATTATAATAGTAAGTTCCAAGTCATGAAATTAACAGTTCTTTTCAAAACATCATAGTTTCCTAAAAGAATATGTTATAACTTTATTATTCTACATCAAAATAATACCCTTGTAAAGATGCAATAATGAATATATAAATGTTTTTATTGTTCTCAACTAAAATAAATACTAGTGATGTCAGCTTTTCTTTAAGTGCTCAAAAATTACTCTTAAAATCTTGAACCTATATATATGTAACTACCTTTTTGTGTCAAATTGCTCAAGAGAGTAGAAAATTGAGAAAATCTCTTAACAAACTTCATGAAGTATGCAACTAGTCCTAAAAAGCATTTGATCTCTATTACATTTGAGGGTTTGAACCAGTAAGCCACTATCGCCACCTTTTTTAATCTATTAATAATCCTTTGGTATTAATGACATGCTTAACAAAATGGGATTCTTAATAGCTAAAATTATTAGTTTTTGGAGTGTACTGTGAACCTTAAGAAACTAGGTCATGTGAGATATGTATTAAGGGGACAAAAAAATGAACAAATGCTTTGCATAATAAAACAAGCCTATATACATTTGTTATTTCAATTATTATAAATTTTGAATTACTAAATTTATGATCAATGTTTTTATCTTATTATCCATTAAAAATTAAGATGTAACTCTCAATGTTCTTAATTGGTATTACTTTATGGTCGTGCATCTTTCTATATGTTTACACAAAGTGCAGATTTGTTTTAATAAAGAAATATGTATATGTAAAAGATAAAACCAATAAGAATGGATGCATTTTGATATACAACACAAGAAAATGTGGTGCTGACTAATGTGACACTTGGGTATCATCAGAGCTAATGCCATAGTAGGTGAGTTACCTTTTTCTCTAGTATATGAATCTGATGCTATGCTTACCATAGAAGTAAATCAACTTACTCACTAGGTTCAAAGGATTTACAATAGCAATGATGCATTAGAATCTCATTTAACTAATAAGGCAATTAAAAAGAAGATTTGTTAGAGAAAACATTTTATTCACATCAAGCAACTAAATCAAAAACACTTTTAATAAATATTTCAATATGTATGATAGAAAGAGTCCTTTCAAATTGAGGATGTAGTTCTAAAAAAGTGTTAGGGCTTTCAAACTCAAAAAGGCCTCAACAACCTTGCTCTAAACTAAGAAGTACCTTATGTTACAAAAGGTTATTGTTGGAACAATTGCCTACTAGATGAGCAAAAGTGAAAAAATTCCTAGATCTTAAAGTGAAGATCATCTAAAAGAATTCTATTTATGATATGTCTCTTAGGATTTTCCTTGTATGATAATCACTAATGGTATGGCTTAATTTTGCCTTAGCTATTAATAAACTCCATATTTCACACCATTGTTTTGTATTCTCAAGATTTTACTAAATGTGATGAAGAAAAACTCTCAAGATTTACTTTTTATGCACTTAAACTATCTTAAGAATTAATCTACTCTAAAAGCAACATCATACATGAGTTTTAATCCTTACCTTACCTTAACATTTGTTTATGGCATGAAAATTTTGTGATGGAATGCCCTCTTTAGTGGACAGATATGTTAGACATTGTTCATCTCAACGCCTCATCATACTTTGACAATATATCTTTGTTTAAAATCAGGCAATTATGATATATCATCCTAATGATGGCACAATCATAATTATGAAATGACATTGAAAAGCATCAACCTAATGTGCCACTCAAACTTAACGATGTCACTTTATTACTCTACACCTCATAGCATGAGCTACTTTTGATTAGTATGTTGGCCAAAGTTACAATGCACAAGTCCTAGTATTGCAAAATCACCAATTCTGGTATATGTCTCTAATGTATGGCCATGTGGTTAGTTTTGACATCTACTAAGGGAGCCCAATCTGACTTGTAATTGGTGGTAACACTTTATCATTCAAAAAAATCTTAATTTTATAAAAACAAAGGAAAAGAGTAAAGTTACTTCTTGAATCGACTATTTAAACTTGTAAACCAATTCATATAAAATTCACTTGATGACCTTGATCAAATTTAACTCATTGAGACCTTGATCTAGTATTTGAGATTCATATCAATCCATTCATGATTACGTTTATTTGATTAAATAACTTATTTATTAACCTTAATAGCTACTTTAAAGCTTACTAATTTTTCTTCTAGTCATTTTTAGTTCATGAATGAATCATATTTCTACATGTTAAGGATCCCATGGAAAATGAATATTTAAAGGCAATTTAAATGTTATTAAGTTTAATTATATAATCTTTTTTAGGTTGGCTCATCACCAAAGTTATGAAATTCTCTAAAGAAAGAAAAAGCTAAATCCATGCAAATAGATTATAGCTTGGGACGTGAATCCTCTCAACTAAATCACGTGTTATTTTAATTCCAAGACTTATACAAGTATCAATTTCAAACTACTTTGGTATCCTCTCAAATGGATCATAATAACTTGAGACATGTAATGTTTAAGAGGAGGTTCTAATGTTAATTCCTATGCAAGCAAGACAAAAATGTGTTATGACATGTTTATTTAGAGAGATATATTTCATATATTGATAACCCTTAAGAAAAGTTGTAAATATTTTGCTTGACATGAATAGTTTTTATCAAGTCGTTGCTTCACAAGTATAATATGTTTGAGACTTAAGGATGCATGCATCTTCATTTTTTAGTTATTTTTCTCTTTTGTTCCATTCGCTTTGAATCAAACTTTGGTTCCATTTATCTTGGAAGTTTATTAATTCATTTTCAATTTCTACTTTTTTCAAGATATCTTGAACTTACACCTTCATCACTTTTCCGTCATGTGAAGAACTCTAGAGACAGATTTTTTATCCTCTCCTTTTGGTCTTAATCTCTATTTCTTCATGCAAAACCTTGGGATGCTTAACCTTTGCACCTTCACCTTTTACCCTCAAAATAGTTCCATATTATGAAGATTTCAAGAGGCCTTATCTTGGTATCCTTTATTGTGCTACTTTATCACTATCTATCACTTAATGTTAATAAGGACTTAAGATCTTATCATAACTATTGATTGTTTAATCCCTCTCCCTTAGAATAGTTCATCTCCATTTTGGACCTAAGCTCATGCCATATGTACTAATCATGTTATTCATACTCAAGAATCGACCCTTCATTCTTATTTTAAATGTACACAAAAAAGATGCTAGTAAATAAATGGTGAACTCCAAAGTGATGAGAAGGCAATAAGAATTCTTCGAGATCAATGCCAAACTCAATGATGAAAAACCTAATTTCCACACCATAAGAGCAAGCTCAGTAGTAACGGTGTGCATTTATCTTAATTCACTTAAATTGAATTAGTCATTTTGGTTTGTTTGCTCATATGGTAGACCTCTCCTCAACAAGTCTTTTGTTTAAATTCGGAGGGGGAAGTAGGGGCAATTGACTTATCACCCATCCAAATCTAACCAAGGACAACCTTTAAGGGTGAACCTAAAATAAGTTTTTATTAGATTTGAAAGAAAAAAGATTTCTTCAGATGTTGGTTGCAACGATCATGGAATATTGCAAACTTTGGGATGATGATATTCAAGTAGCATCCCCATTTCCATATGAACATTAAGCCTTCTTTAGCCCTAGTGAGCATCTCCTCTGAATACTTATGAATTCATTTCTTTAACAAAGGAGCTTTGTTTTCCTTAGAATCAATAATTGGTAACCATTTAAAGTTGTAGTCAACAACCTTAAATTAAGCAAACCAAGTATGGCTAGAGTTTTTGTCGAAGTTAATTTAGCTAAAGAATTGCTTAACCATATTAGTATTATGAAAAAAGGAGGCCATTAATGTAAATTAGTTTTGGCAATGTATACAATATGATAATTTACTAAACTACTACTTGGTTTGGTGTAAGACCACACCCCACTTCAATACAAACATAATAAAATGTAATTTAATGCACAAGTGTCAACTACAATTCTTAAAGCTAAAATTAATTTGGATGAGTAGAACATTACTAATTTCATACCTATGAAGGAATCTAACATAACAAATGGACAATTGACATGTATCAAATTTGTTAGGGCCCCAATTCCATTCTAAGAAGGGCCAACCACATTGTTTTATCCAATGGAAGCTCACAAACTATTCATAAATATTTTTGTTGGCTCAAATGATATAGGCAAACAATCAAGGACATGCAAGGTCACAATTCACTTGGAAGACATCAACAAGTAGTCTTGAATAAGATTTCAAATGACTATGCTACCCTTAAAAATATTCAAAATAAAGTCATGAAGGCTTTGTATCTAATAAAAAAGCATCCTAAGAATTATCTTAATGAAATTTTGACCAATAAGAACTTAAGGATTTCAGTCACAACCTACTTGAAAATGTAGAAAATTATAGACTAATGCAACTTGAATAAGATGATTTTATTCTAGTTCAAAATATGTGCTTAAAAAGAAGGGCCAACAAAGGATACAAGAATCAAATGGGCCTGAAAAGACACCTAAAAGAGTAGGATCCTCATAATATAATCAGTGATGGATAATATGCTCATTTGGTACAATAAAGGGGCCATAAAAAAGAGTTTGAACTCTTGAATTTGATATTTAATTAATATAAAAACATTTCTTTAATTGTTCTTATGGAACAAATGACTCACTATAACAAGTTGCATAACCTTGCCAAGAGGTTGGTTTTGAGCATTATGTTGGTACCTCATCTAATAAGATCTACGTACTATGGAAAAGAAACATCTAATGTCAAACATTGAGTGAAGAAGAGTAGTTAAGTCATTCACACATTAGGAAAATAATAGATCAAATGTTGTCTTGTTGTACATTTGTCTATGGTTAAATGTGCAAGAGTTGATAAAAGGACACTTTGGCACAAATTAATTCAAAATTGTGGAAGAATTTAAAGGGCCATAGCTTGTTGGAGGAGACTTTAATGTAATTATGTCTATAGATGAATTTATGGGCTCTTCTAATCCTTATTTAGAAGCAATTAATGTATTTAAAGATTATATCAACCAATGCAACTTAAGAGATCTACCTTGAACAAGATTAGCTTTCACATAGGATGGAAAAAATAAAAAACTATTAATGAACTAAGAATAGATTGATTATTTCCCTCTAGTAGTCTTATAACACTTATGTAGAACTAGTTCTGACCATCTACCATTATTACTTCAAACTGCCAAGGGTCCAAGCTCTAGGCTTACATAGTTCAAATTCCAAAATATGTGGTTACAACATCCAAAATTTTCACTACTATGGAAATAAACTAGTCAATTCTTGCCTATCTCTTGTGTATGATGGCTCTAGCATTTAAACTTAAAAGGTTCAAAGATTGTCTTAGATAATGGAATAAATCCACCTTTGGAAATATCTTTTAGTCAATCAAAAGGGCTAAAGAAATGTTTAAACTTAGAGAAGTGTAATTTCAAGAAGACATATAGAGTAGGAAAGACTCGAACTCTCTAAGGCCAATAATCAATTAATGGAGGAGCTTCAAATGAGGAAATTTATTGGCACCAAAAGGTTTGTAATAGATTGCTTAAAGAAGGAGATAAGAATATGAAATTCTTTCATTCTATTAGAAAGGATAAATGATATGGCTTAGCTTTAGATTCATAAAATGCTTCAATGGAAATATTATCCATTAAGATTAGGAAATCTAAGATGCAACTATCCAACATTTCTATACACTACTCTCCTTCAATGATGTAATTATGGATGAGGAATTACTTGATTAGATACCATCTATGATTTCTATGGAATACAATAGATAGTTTTGAAGGATATAACAATGGAGGAAATAAAAAGGTAGTGTTTCAAATAGATAAATGAAGTGCATTAAGACCTGATAGATATAATAATCATTTATTCACTCATCTTTGGGATATCATTGCTTATGATGTGTTAAATGTAGCCAAGGAAATCTATCCCCAAAGGAATTATAAGTGCAAATCTAGTATTGATTTCAAAGAATGATAGTCCATAATTATTTAAAGATTTTAGACCAATATGCTTGTATAATTTCACTAAAATGCTCTTATGCAAGCTACTTGAGGGCATACTTCATGCATTGCTACCTAAAATCATTTCACAATACAAGATTTATAAAAGGTAGGGATGTCATGGATAATATTTTACTTTTATAGGAATTGATAGGTTCTCTTAATAGGAAAGTCAAAGGCAAAAATTGTGTCATCAAACTAGATTTAAAAAATATTTTCAATAATTTATCATGAGAAGTTTTATTAAAACCCCAACCAAATTTAATTTATATGAGTAATTCATCACGCTTATCAGGAACATCATAAGTAGCTCTTGATTATCTATCATGGTAAATAGCATCCCAAATGGATTCTTCATAAATAAGAAAATCCTATTTCCCCTCTATTATTCATCCTATTTTTGCAAGTTTTATGTAAGGCTCTAAACTACCTTACTACAATAGTAAATCTCTTCATTATGCACAATCTAAAGAATGCCTAATGATTACTTAGGATATACTGATGACATCAATATGTTTAGCAGAGAAAACTTAAGATGAACCTCTAGCATTAGCAAATTTCTAAAGAAAGTCCAAGATTCTTCAAGCCATCAATTCAATCCACATTAGAGAAATTTTTTTTATCAATAGAAAAATGATTCCAAGCTCAATTAAAGAGGTAAGAAAGAAACATGGTTTCTAGTGTGGCTCATTTCTAATAACTTATCTAGGATGCTCCTTATATAGGAAAAAAGCCATATATTTTTAACAAATCTTAGATAACTTATTTCTAAAAATGGTTGGATGGAAAAGCAAATTACTTTTTATAGGTGAAAGACTAATTCTAGTCAGACATGTTTTGGCTTCAATTCCAACCTTTTCACTTATAACAATTAACCTATCATTACAAACTTCTGATAGAGCAAAGGAAGTAATGAATAGATTGTTAAGTGAGGATATCAAAAATGTCCACAATCATTATTGGGCTATGTGGGATAAAATATGTGCTCCAATAGAGGAAAATGTCTTATGCCTTAAAAACCTCAAGGGCATTATGGCTACCTCTTTACAAATTTGAATTGGAAGTTTCTAAATTGCAAATCACTCTAGGCTAATTATGTTGATGGTAAATACCCAAAAGGTAGTAGAAAGGGTAATAATTATAATATTTGGAGGCATATCGAAGGTATTATGAATTTAGTGACAAATAATTCAAAGTTTTACACCATGATTAACTCTTTTTTCTAGGCTCTTATAACTGATGCTATGTTTAACTTACACTATGTTTGGGATGATATCAAAAACAAGTATCTCATCTTGAGGTTTGAAAAGATGATTTGGAATTCTAGATGTTTTATCAAAGTATCATTCTTAGTATAAAGAATCTTAAATAAATTACTTCCTTTTTTGGAGGAATTAAAGAAACAAACTTTCAACTACTCTCTAAATGCTCTCACTTCCTTAGCAAGAATTCCTTGAATCATGCTTTTGTTTTTTGAATTAGTGAATAACGTTTGGTCATTCTTTGCCAATGTAATGAAAATTCAGTAGGGAAAGTAGTGCAACATAGAAGATATATTTCATAACTGGCAGTAGTAGGTTAATAAGAACTCAATAATGGTTGAAGTTCTTTATATTTGGTTTCTATTAATATGCTAAAGGATTTGAAAAGCCAAGGATCTTAAATTATATGTGGAAATCACCAACCAAATATTGCCACAAGATGATTGAACTGTAGATAGTAATTCACATTGGCATGTCATCATACTTGACTACCACCATTTCATTCTAATACAAAGATGAAGTGGTAACTATTCACATCTAGAGCATGTCATAGCATGGCAATCTTTATCCCTAAATGATAAACCAAATATGTTCATATATCTCATACCGATATGGTGTCTTGAACAAAACCTCTAGATGTTTACGAACTTCAAATTAGGTATTTTGCATCAAATCCTCCTAATTTGATCAACTAAGTATGATAATTAAATTATCTTAAGGGCATTGTTTGATCAAAATTATGATGTGGATCAACTTTTATGGCAATCACTCCCATTGATTCATCTTCAGTCTATGAATTGTAAATGCCTTTATACAAAGACCAACTTTGAAGTGGGTGACATCTGGTATTATGCTCTATTTGAGTTGTAATTTTTGTATTTTAAATAATATATATCTAGTTTTTGCAAAAACAAAACGCATGGGAAAAAATAGAATATTTATGCTTTGTTATTTCATTATTATTTGAAGAATACATGAATTTTTGTTTATAATAAAAAAGTTATATAATTAATGAATTTAAAATTTAGTAATACTTCTTTCATCATGTCTGATTTAGGTTCTTTTATTACTAACTATGGCTTTAATGTTAACCCTTCCTTAATAGATGATTTGGCTAACTCCCCAACATTTAATAGTCCATTATCGTGAACCATTATCTTGGTAGCTAAAAATCCTTCAATCAAGCATGCCTTTTTTTAATTGCCATACACATGATATTTCTTAAATATATTAAGTATATCCTTTGGATTTAAAGCCATGTAGCTTAGTTGGGATTAAAATCTCCAATTGTTTGCTCTTTTTCTTTACTAGTTCTCTTATATTTTTCTTTTACTTCTTCTCAAGCCTTGTTGATCTCAAGTTCTTTCTTCTAAACATTTAAAGGCAAAAACCTAGTTGTTAATTCCTTGACTTTTAAAATGATTGCCCAAAGTTTGTTCCACTGGGTGTAACAACCCTTATACTTAGCTAATCATCTTTTTACTTCTTGAGCTTAATATTAAAACTAAGAGTCATGAGATCATCAAACTTGAGTTGTGCTACAAATAATAAATCAATCTCCTTTATTAGATGGTCATCTACATGAGTTAAGAACCAATTCATTCTCAGATAAGGTAACTTTCCAACTACAATGGCATATACAAGATATTGATATAACATGCAATGTACAAATAATCCACATGTACAAAACTATGGTATCTATCATCCAAGCAATAAAGAAACAACATTAATGACAATAAAATATCCAACAATAATGTTCATCAAATGAGTTTGATACAACCTGAGTCCATCAATAACATCAAATAAATACAAAAGTCCAATTATTACACCCTTAAATTAAAAGATCAACATCCTACTACTAAACACAAGAAAATAACTAGAAATACTAAGTGATCAATAGCTATCCTAATCATAAGCTTTTATGCAATCTCTTGCCTCCCCTATCTTTCATGTAAAAATAAGTGGAGCCCTTAAGTCATGCAACAACAATCGTATGCAATCCATCGTACAATAATATGTAAGCAATATAAATTGAGATCAGGTGAATATCATAATCATACATGTTACACGACAAATAACTAGATTATAAAGTCTACCTAGATGAATGCAAGATGCTACCAAATTGATGCTCTTTGACATACCATGATTTGGATTTATCTCCAAGCCAATGCAACCCAAGTTAAGGTTTATCATCATATAAACCAAAAATATTTTTCATGATATGCCATAATCATGTAACCAAACAATTCTTTTCCAAGATGTGCCATAGCCAAATAAACTAGCACTTCTTTTCCAAGATATGCTAGGGTCCACTACATCTAAAGACTATCTTCCACTAAAATTATCCTACTTAACACATTAATGTTAATTCAAAACACTATTATCTGATATCTAAGTATTTCTAGGATTATATAAGAATCCCTAAATTAGTTATTTATGAACCTTACCATCATTTGAAAAGTCCTAAGGCTATCTCTAAACCTTTTAAATAATTTGGATAATCTAATAATTCTAGAGGTTTTCTTTACTGAATAATTCTATAAGTTTCCATTAGCTTTATTTAGAATCTTAAATGGAGCCATTTTTCCTATCTAGCTATGCTTGGGCTTTCACCCACATCATATCTTAGCTTTGTTATTAGGCATCATTCTAGAACATCAAAGCTCATTAATCTACATTTACATGAGTACCATTAATGGCTCCTTTGCCATCAGACCTAGTCTAAGCCATTTTGCATTTCCAAAGTCACTCCTAAGCCACTAAAACAACTCCTTAGATTAGTATCTAAGGTGCTAACCCATGGCTTATGCAATAAAATTATAACTTAGTGTCTTACCTAATTCAAATAAGTCATGCCTAAGGCATATCAATCATAATAATAAGTAACTTTTCCCTTGGTTGGGCTTAATATTACCCTTTAAGGCCTAGGCTAAATCTTTTTCTAATCATCCAAGGCTTTACTTAAGGGCTTCTCCATCCCAAGGACTTATTTTAAGCATTCAAGACTTACCAACTACTAAGGACCATAATCTGATCCTAGGTTCATGTCTAGGATCTTTATTTAAGTATAAAAAGTTTTATGTTTATTGGTCTACCCTAATTTAGTTATATTCTAACCTTTAACTATACCCTATTTAAAACTTATATCACTCTTAATAGATCAATTAAGAGTCTCCAATAAGATATAAAATCCATGTTTAGAAAATTACCTCAAATCATATAGTTGGTATTAATTCTACACTAACCTCACCTAGTCGAACTCGTCATAATTATTGTAAACTTAGACAAATTATCAACCAACTTTGTGCTCTTTTAAGGCTTCTAACATAGCTTTTCGAGGTTCCTCTACTAGAAACTAATGACTTCTCTTAACCTTAGAAATCATCTAGTCATTTCATGGTTTAAACTATCTCTTCATGACTTAACCAAGTCATGTTGCTAACTTCCCAAGAGACACTAAGGCATGACAATGCTTGGCCACAAGAATAACTAGGGTTTTTCTTAAGTTTAAATTTCTATCATAATGTCTAAATTCTTTGTCTAAGTTCAATTGTGTAAGAATTGATCTCTCATGTAAAGTCAAGGATTCTCATGAAACTATAGTTCAAGTTGAAGCTCATCATGTCCAAATTAATAGTCTCTATAAACATATAAATCTTTAAAGCTATTGTTATTGATTCATCAAGAAATGACTTTCATATGACATGATATTCTTGTAAACATTGAAAAATAATTAGAACATGTTTCAAGTTTTTCTCAATTCATGAGTTTTTCCTAATACATTATCAATATCATAAGGCCTTAATGACGTATATTTGGTTCTTAATTTTCTTGCAAATACTTCATGGATAAATCATCAATTTGTAATAATTTAAAACTATGCTAAGCTTGGGCAAGGTGATTATACTAATTTCAATTATCTCAAAATTCATAATATTTCATATATTGCAAGCATCAACAATGAATCTCAACTTGAGCATGCACTTAGGAAGAAAAACCTAACAACAATCTCTCAAAGGGAAAATTAAACCTACATTACTTTTAATAAACTTTCACAAGGAGATCAATCAAGAGATAAGTAAAACTGCTCTTGGCAAATACCAATATATCTTAATTGAGGCACATTTCATCAGTTTATGAATAAGATTCATGAAAGGGTGAAAATTAGTCAAAGAATACTACAAATCCACATCAAATACAAACAATTACCTAGCAAATCAGCCTATTAATTACTCCTAATTAATTAAGTTTAATCAAACAATCTTGAGGTTCATCCTAACTTATGATCTAAGAAGAGGACTTCATTATGAGAAAGCATTTCTTCTTACATATAAACATTTTTCTTCTTTTTCTTGCTAATAGCATTTCTTCTCTATGCCTCAACTCAATAGCTATATTTCTTGTTAACTAGTAAATCACTTAATACATAAGGGCCAATAACGCTACTTCCTCTCGAGGTTTCATGGCTAGGATTAAACTATGATAATATAATGATCCAAATTTCTTTAATCCTAATATAACCATCCCTTATTATGTCATTTACCTATCTTTACATCTAGGGTACCTAAGTTGTAACATCTAAGATTAAGAATAACTTAATTATAAATCTTAGTTTATCTTTGCATTATACTAGTATTATACAAATATCATAATATATGATAAGACAATCCACTTTTATTGATTAACAATCGCCCTGATCATAGTTGTATGATCCAATACTTATTTTCATATATACATTGTGCATCTCAATCACCCATCATAGTCTGATAATTCTCATGTCCAACATTTCTTGCTTTATGATTTTACTTAAATGAATTTACTAATCATATATGTGACATACTAGCTTTTTTGAAGTTTGACTTTTAATATCATATTAGTATGATCAGTGATTTCATATCAATGTGATCACTTTATTACTTGGATTGACTTTCTATTTCCTACATTAAATCTTTGTATGATAATGTGATTAGTCTTGTATGACCACTTATCAAGTTTTATGC
The DNA here is from genome assembly GCA_023846275.1 of Vanilla planifolia. Taxonomy (NCBI): domain Eukaryota; kingdom Viridiplantae; phylum Streptophyta; class Magnoliopsida; order Asparagales; family Orchidaceae; genus Vanilla; species Vanilla planifolia. Next base: position 24,634,211 of record CM043870.1, read on the forward strand.
CCAACATCATTCTCTCTCTTATTTGATCATATTATCTGATATGTTAACATCATACTTGTATAATGCCAAGACTTCTTCTTTATCCTATAAGGCATGTCTAATGGTTAATGTGTGATAGCTTGTACTTATATGATCATTTGGTTGTAACTAAATGACTAAGGTTTGCTTATACACATTTATACCCTGAGTTATTCTTTTTCTTGATCATACTTTATGATCATCTAATATTATATTGTATGATATTCATAGTTGAACCTTTAGCTAGATTTTCTTCCTCAATAAACTATACATTCTTATCACCACCCTAAATGATAGCAATTATGATCATTAAATATAGTAGCTAGCTTAAACAATTACAATAATTAATTTAATAAAATCAATAGAAATTTAACAAACTTTAATTATCCAAAAATAAGGTGTAAAACTATACAATAAGCATTGAATTGATGTCATACCTTCAATAATTTGTTTTGTAACCTTCACCTAAGTATTACTTTCATACTTTAGCTTTAACTCTTCTTCTTAATTAAAGATAGATATTGTCTTTAGCTAGTTCTCAAGTGTAGCTTTTTAAGATAGGTCTTTGACATGATTTTCCATCATAAGTGCAATTCCTTTCATTTAGGAGCTTGATTGTGTTGTTTTCAACTCTTTAATTGTTCTCTACAGTGTGTTTAACCATTCTAAGCCTTGCACTAAATGAAAGATGTCATGTAAGATTTGTAATACACCAAACATATAGATTACTAGTAGTTTTATGAATCAATTAACAATAATTAGAAAGAGGAACACTTAATTACATCTTGTATTCAATTAAGGCTTTGCAAGCCAAGGTTAAGAATAAGGAGTAGTCAACACATCCCTGGGCTATTGGTAAGCAAGAGCTATTAATGTAGTATTATTTATCACTTCATCACCATAGTGAATAACATTATTTGGGCAAAGACTCTTGTGGAGTATTCCTTTAATCTTAGGCACAATCAAATGTCAAGAAATCTATTCACCATCATTTATCTTCTTTATGGTAATCCACCAGTGTATGTACTCTATCCTTTCTCTTATTAATAGTCTCAATAAGAAGATATTTAAAAAATTTTTCTTTATGCCTCAAAGCCTACAACTTAAAATTATTTCTTAATTTCTCAATTTCTTTAAGGCCTTGAAAATTTTCCTAATACACAAAAAATTTTGTTATTACAATGGTAAGAAATGACATAAGAATTCATAAATTTAGCATGTACAACCTTACTTTCTTGTTTAAGTACACATAAATCTTTAGCATGCAAAAATAGGCCTTTCTTTGGTGCCTAAGCTACCTTTCAAAAACTTATCATTGTCTTTAGACTCTAAAATAGCATCCATCAAATAGATATTAAATTAATTAAAATGTGGTTCAACAAGAAGGGGTAACTTGTTAGAATAAAATTTTCATTTCCTAAAAAATATTTAAAGAAAATATTTTAAATTTATTATTTGATTAATTTCAAGTAAATCTCTAGAAGTGATTTTGCATAAACTTTACTTTATTTCAAATCATATTAATTTAGTTTTAATAATAACTTTTTATAACAATATCAAATAAAATAATAATAAAATATAAAAAGTATATCTATGATTTTTAGGTTATTGAGCTTAAAATTAAGCCTACATTTATGCCTAGTAAAAAATAGAAAAAAATATAACTAATTAATAAAAACCTTTCACCAAAAGATAGATAAAGTAAACCCTTATAATAATGAAATAAAAGAGAGATGTACAATAACTACACACTGAAATAAAATCAATAGTAGATGAAACAAATTCAGTGATAAAAAATTAAACTCAATACAAATAAAATCTTATGTTTGATAAAATATTTAATGAGGCACAAATGTTTTATATTATTTTAATAAATTAATTAAAAAATAAAACAAATTAGAACTTAGTTGATTTAAAAAGAAGGAAGAAATTGAAGCTCAATGATAAAGGATGTAGCATATGGAAGCAATGATGAACACTAGTTTCTAATGGCTTGAATGACTTGACAAATGTTTCATAAAAATTTTATCAATCAATTATGTTTAAGTGTTCTCCTATTTATAGATATTTCTTCAATGGTTAAAAGTGATTACCAAATAGACCAAATAATATTTACTGCTTATTTTAATTAAAATAGATTAATGTACATTTTAATTAAAAGCTTATGTATTAAATCAAAGGGTTGAACAACTCATAAATACTTGCTAAAGTAGTTATGCAAATGGTCTGTCATACATCATTAGGACCATCCGATCCAAATCAATGAAAATGAGAGTCATGCAATTGAAAAGAATATTGATCACTTGGTCATGAAAATTGCATGATCAAATGATTGAAAATAAATTGGTTCTTTTTTTAAATGAAATTTGATCTGAATCATTAGATCTCAATCTAATTTAATGATTTGATTTAGATCTTATGCATGGATTAAATTTGGGCTTTTTGAATACAAAATTGCGTAATTAGTAATGTTGATCAAATTAATGCATTTTAAAGAACGAATTAGATGATGACCATTTGATCACAAAATTGTGTGATTGAATGATGCAGGTTATTACCATTATTCAAAAGCCAGATGCACCAATAGTCTATATTTTAGTCCCAAATCTCATGTATGAGGTATTCTTATTTCCTTTAAAAGTGCTTTGTTGTGCCTTTGAACTATTGAGGTTGGCTGCCTCTTGGTTTGCAAGGAAGTCATGACCTATGCTATTAGTAATTATCATTTGATTAAATTATTTAAGAATTATGCACTAATATGATATTATTAAATATTGTTTGGGAGTTATGTCTCGACTTAATTACTACAACGAATTAGGTTCAGAAGTATTGCTCGGACTCAAGATGTAAGTTGTGGAGTAATGGCACTTTAAACTAATTAAAATTAGGTTTTTTAAATTATTATTATTAATTAATGATTTATTTTATCATTCTAGTGTACTTTTTCTAATAAGTTATTGAAATAAAATTTCCAAAAATACAATTAATATCAAAAGATTCTTAAGATGGTCAATATAAGATGATTAAAATATTTCAATCATAATATTTTTCTAAGATGATTAATTTAAATAAAATTTAATTTTTGTCTTGCAAGAATGATTTTAATTAATTTTAACATTTGAATCAAAATAAAACTGAAATGCTTAAAATTAAACTAAAAATAAATCTCTTATGGTCTATCACTCTAACTGAGAAGATCTTCAGTGGATTTGATATTTGTTTCTTTTCTTATTAAATGTCTCCCATAAAACTAAGTATCAACTATCTATAACTGAAAAAATCATTTAACCAAATTTATTAAAAATACTTAAGATTTATTATCATTAAATAAAAATATCATGACTATGGGTCAACATCATAACATTAATATCCTCTACAACTAGCTTGAATTTCTTTGAGATTATGTAGATTCAACCATGCAAGATTTCCATATTCATGATAAGATGACTTCATGAGCATTATTCAAAATATTTATGATCTCCAATCACTTATTGATGGTTACTTAGAGTAAGGTCTTTCTTATTATCTATTTGGACTTTTAGAAGTAGAGGAAAAACATATTAACTATTTATCTTTTTCCTAAATGTCCTCTTCTATCCCCTACAAAACTTCCCTTTTAATCTTCTTGAAGAAAGTAATAAATCTTTCATCCTTGTCTCATAGAAGCTTTAGTGTCTTAGATAAAAAGAATAACTTTTATTTCTTCATAGCATTAAAAACTTTCTCTACTAATTTCCATTTTTTTCTTTAGCTACCTTTTTCCTTTAAGCAAAAGCCAAGCTAACTTGTTGGTATCTATAAATTTATTTGTTACCATTATAGTTAAGTTATTGTCTCAAACCACCTCTACCATGTTGAAATTATTCTTTAGCTAACAAAATTAGATGCTTGATTTTAAAAAAAATATAAAATCTTGTCAGTATTTATTGGGGTATTAAATAAGGATGGAACCTTACTTGCAATAGTTGGTTGTAAATGATACTTCTTCATCTTATCCTTTGGGTAGTAGAAGGGTTAGTTTTCATTGAGACAGTAACAAAAAATACCTCAAGAGATGGGAATTTTTAAACATTTCCTTTCATCCTTCCACATATAGTAAAAATAAATGAGATAATTGGAATTCTCAACCATGTTGAACATAAATAAAAACTTCCTTATGGACAAATCTATGTTATTGTTCTCCAAGACCACATTGAAAGCATATATGGTGGAACACTATTACTACTAGTTGATCAAGGAAGATCCTAAAGTATCCAATTAATCTAATAAAAAATGGTTAAAACGAACAAAAAGACCACAAAAAAATTGATAAATTGCAAATTTCATCAAGCTTATTAGTGAAAGGTCACTCCAAAGACAAAACTAATAAGACAAACTTGGCATGAAGTCTAAATCATGGAGATTAGCAAAAATATACTTTTCCTAGTACTTAATGGACAACAAACTCTCATTCTCATTGAAATTAAAGCTATCAAGCATCATCCCTTTAGTGGAATACATTTTTTTTTGGAACCAAAACTTAATGTGTTCTATTTGTAAGGACTTAAGGGAATAAGAAGGCAAGAAAGAAAGATGAAGCTAAAGGAGTGCAAAATGAAAGTCTAAACAAATACCAATTGGATTTTTATTCACTCTCAAATGATATTTGTCATTTGATTTATACATTATACAATTGAATAAACATGAGCCCATCTACTTATGTTTTCTTAAATTTGTCTAATAAGGATTAATTAGTTATTAGTGTTCAAGGAATTAAAAATTACCATTTTGTTTGAACAAAAAAAAGAAAAGAAGAATAATCATGAAAAAATGGTACAAATCATTTTTAAACATGGATATTTATTAATTTCAGATATTTTTGCAAGCTTATTATTAAAACAAAAGGAAAATTGTATAAACCTTCAAGACTAACTAAAGGGATTCCTTTAACACTTACCATTCTATTAAGGTTATATTGCATTCTAGCATTCTCTAGGAGCATCATGAAGAATGGACAGTTTAGATAATATCGAGGTAAAATTCAAATTTCTACAAGGAAAAAAATGCCATCCTTGAAACCATTTGATATAATGTAGATGTACTAAGGCTTGCTAGGGGAATAAAAAGGCTCACATCATCAATGATTCTCTTTAGACACAAGGAAATGCTCCCACTTTTTCCATTTTCTTCTTCTTAAGTGTAAGAGATAACTTCAAATTGGTCCTTTAATATCTTAATTTTAGCCTTAAGTTGAGAATTTCCTTTTCGATAGAAGATTGTTTCATTCTCTAAAGCTCCTTTGAGGTCCATAAATCAATATTTTCATCATATTTGTCCTTCATAATCTTTTTTATTTCAACAAAAGTACTTTCATAAAGTTTGTGAGAAGCCATGAAAGTAATATTGACAATTTTGAGGTCCTTCAAGGCCTCTTGATCCCTTTAAATATTCTCAAGCTTCTTTAATTTTTTATGCTAGAATTCCTTCAAATTGTTTAGGATTATGATTAGACCTTGTCAATACTAATAGTAAGGGGCATCATTATGTTTGGGAAAAATTTTCCTCATCTTGATCAAATTATCTTCCTCACTTCAGTAGACTAGTACCTTGAGAGGTTTCTATGCATCCCTTGTCGATGGAGGCATGACAGTAAAATTCATTCTAACTTCCCTTATGATCTTAAATAGGATTTACAAAAGCTTAGCCTTCTTGAAATAATTGAATATTTTGCATCCCCTTCCTTCTTTTCTCTTATTCCTTGAGTTTCCTTAAGATATCAACAATAACTTCTTCTAAGGGAAACCTATTTCCTGTAGTAGAGATAAAGTGAATAGTCTCTTTCTTTCCATGCATATCTAAGAAATTTGGACATGTATGAATGTTTGGAATATCAAAGATCTTTTTTAAATATTGAACCTTCATTGAGTTCTTTGTGACATTAATAGAATTGATATGAGTGATTTTCATTTCTTTAATTGTTTCAATACCTACCAAGGGTGAAGAGATCTCTATTGATGGTTAAAAAGTTTATTATCCCAAAATGGAATTAGAAACCATTGAGAACACTAAGAGGCTTATTCAGTAATGACCCTACTACTCCATTTCTAGCAATGAGTTTTGGATTTTTTTTCTCTTGTTTCCTTCTCAATTCCTTTTTCGCATCAATCTCTTCCCTCTCGTTCTTAAGAGACATGCCTTCAATTAAAGGATGATCATCAAAAGTCCTAAGAATCAAGATAAGTTGGTCAATGGAGGTGATTCTTCTTCTAGGTTTTTCAAATGATTGATGACAAAGACTAATTTTGTATTAGTTATTTGAATTTAAAAAAAGAAATGATAAGCAACTCTTTATTATAACTCAAATGATGGAATGAAGAGTTATGGGAACAAATAAATATGATAATTTTCATTACCAAATCCAAGCTATTGATTAAGATTTTAGACATGTGGTAATCATCATTGACTCATGATCAACATCTTGAGGCTAAACCATTGAGATAGCTACTCTATTGTAGAAACTTAAGGATAGTTCCTTAAGACTTATTAGTAAAAGGTAATTCATGATCAAAAGATGTAAAAATGTAATATGATGATAGTCATTTAAGCATTATGTATCTAGTTTCATTAGGTTAGCACTAGTCTTGTGAAAATCAAATCAATCACTTTAAGTTATGACAAGTTCAATACTTTTAACTAATTAAACCAAGTCATTAATGATTATTTTCCCTACTTTGATAAATATAATTGATTTTGCCAATCCATTAATGGTTGATGTTTCTTCCCTTAAGGTTATAACTAAATTAACCAAATCATCAACAATCAGTTTCTTTGCCTTAATGGTTATAACTAATACAACCATGCTAATGGAATGCATACTTTAGCATCTCAATGAGTTTAGTTCATGGACTAATGAAGGATTCATTACTGATATACCCTATTCAAATTTTCTTTGTGGAGAGCTCCTTCCTTTCTTCTTTTTATCCTCTTTCCAACAACGATCTCTTCTCTTCTTCCTTTGTTATCTTCAAGTTATGGGATCACAATCTTCTTTTCTATTCATAGCTCTGTGATCTCTTTTTATGTTCTCAATAAAATTAATTTCTACTATTTTTTGTGAATCCATAATTTGCAACAATGGCTTGACAAGATTGCTCTAAACTAGGAAGAACTCTATACAATCAAGGCCATTATTGAATCAAAAGCAAGCCAGCTTCAAATAAAGGAAGGAAAAGAAATTTCTAGATCAAAGGATGAAATCACCTAAAGAATTTCTATCCAAAGATAAAGTTCTTATTCTCTCATTCCTCACAAGTTGATTTTTATAGATTTTGCTTAGTTTATCTCAAGATATTAATGAATCCCATACTTTGACCACTTTTTTGCATTCTTAAGGTCTTATTGACTTTGATGAAGAAAAAATATTTAAGCTTAGCTACTATACACTCAAACCAAGGACCTTGATATTTAATCATCTTGCTCTAAAAAGTATAGCCATGTCAATTAATTAGTTGACATTCAATAACAACTTTTCCAACCTGAATAAAGTTTCTTTTTTTAAAGTTTTTCTTTAAATTTTATGAATCAATTCAATAAAATTCCAGTTGATGTTCTTCATCATATTTATCTTACTGTAGACCAACAAAAATTCATTCATGATTGTAAATTATTTGTTTTTCAATAATGTGTTTTTTAAGCATGAATCCAAGTCTAAAGTTAACACATTTTTGTTCTAATCAATCTCAGATAATGAATGAGCCATCCTTCATCCTTAAAAGTTAATTTCTTAATGATCACTCAACTGTCATAGATTCCTTGAGACTAAATGTTTCAATGAAACTTCATATATTGTTGGTGCTCATAAATAGAAGTTATAGAGTAAGAGTCATCACTTAAGATGTGATATTATTTTAAGACCCATTTCTACACTTATATTAATGACCAAATCTTGAGTAGGTCATACTAACTCAAGATGTAGAAAAATTAAAGGGAAAAATCATATGTGAAATCCCATACAACTAGGGCAATAGTTACTTATATCATGTTTATTAAGAGAAATACATTTCACTTTTTAATAACCCTTAAAGGAAATTATTCTTGATGCCAATAACCTTGGTCAATCCATGTCTTTGGCATTAAAGTATGTCAAGTCATGCTTGACACATTAGAATACAAGTGTCACTTAGTTTTGAGCCATCTTACTTTTGACTTGACTTACTTTAGTTCATTCACTTCAAGAGTAAAGTTTTGATTCACTTAGTTCATTCCTCACAAGTTGATTTTTATAGAACTTATACCTTTTTCATTATTCCATAGTGTGGTGGTGTTGAGGTTCAAGGCCTTACATCCTCTCCTTCTTACTTTTATTGTTATTTTGTCTCATCAAGGTGTAGAGAGGTATAGACCTTGCTTCCTCTCTCTTTCCCTACATTGTTGCTTCATCATATAAAGTTGTCATGAGATATTGTCATTCATCCTCTCCTATTTAACATACCTTTATGACTATTTCATTTCATAAAGTTGATAATAAATTAAGATACCATTCTAACTTTAGCTTATTAATCCCTCTCCCTTAATGGAATGATTAAGACACAATAGTGAGAGTAAAGTGAATTTATCTTCATTCTAGACTTATGCTTATTCTTCCTCTATTAAATGCATCATTCACACATGGTGATTAATCATAGACTTACACTTTGGGATTGGATTTCATTGTAAGTTGCATTCAAACAAAATTAATAACATGACACAATCATAAAAAAATGAAGATCAAGTTATTGTTGCATTGTTATTCAAGAATACATCATTATTCCTTGAAGAAGAATGCATTATATGTTCCCAAGAATTCCTTCAAAGCTTCTCTCCACACTCCAATTTTGGCTCCTTTAGAATTGACTTGGACTTGTGTCAATCTTTTTCTAACGTATAGTTTTGCTAACTCCCCTTTACACGAAAGCCCTTATCTTGAGCTAGTGTCTTTGTAGCCTAAAATTCTTTTAGCTAACATACCATTTATCATTTGTCATTTAACTTCTAGCTCATAAATATTCTAAATTTAACCTCCACAGCCTTGGAGCCTTTTTAGGATTTTAAATCTTCAATGGCCCTATCCTTTTCTTATATTATGTTCCTATGTTTTTGCTCTAATTATTCTCAAACTTTATTGATTTCAGTCTCCTTCTTTTGAAGGTTCCACAAAAAAAGCATTCAATGATTATTATATCATCTAGTTTTTTTTAAGCCTAATCTTGGTAATGCATTCAAGCTTTAATCATCTCTCTTCTTCTTTGATAAATATAGACAAGATATCTAATTGGTTCTTAAGGTTATGACATGATTCTCCATCATATTTGCAACCCCTTTGTTGCTAACATGTTATCATTGATTTTTCTTGAATCGTTAATTTCATATTGAGTATCTTTCATGTTATACATAGTAATTCTAAGCCTTGAACTAAGTTGAAGGATATGAGAAATGGTTTATAAAACAGCAAACATACAAATTAATAATGAGTTTATCAAAAAGTTAAAATCAATTGAAACCTAGAATGTATCGTACATTTCCATGTTGATTCACAGCTTTGTAGGTAGTCTAAAATTGAGATAAGAAGACATAAACTCATTGCCCACTGAGAGTTAATAAGCTTGGGCCAATAATATAACATTTTGTTGGTTCCATGAGCACAATAGAACAAACTTGATTTTTATGATAACAAACTCTTTAAGCGTCATATCTTAGTGATTTAATAGTCTACTTAGTATGTGTTTTTAGTTTTCAATTTAGATAGATAGAAAAGATGATTGTAATCTCATGAAGTTAAATTAATTCTTGAGCAAAGCTCAAAGAAGACATGAAAATAACTTGAAGAAGAGAACAATAGTGGAGAATGAAAAAGTACAACTTGATTATGTTTTCTTTGCTTGGTTAATTCATTTAAGAACATATGTAAGGATTAATTTATTACTTACCATAGTTTGATCTAGAGCTTACATATGCACCTCATTACATGCACATATTGTCACATCTTTAAGCAATCATTTAGGCTTTGCATGAAATTAAATATAAACTGAATGCTTATGTGCAAATTAATCCAAATGGTACCAAAGCTAATGCATATATCACAAGCAAGGCCAACTTGTACTTACAATACATGACAATAAGCATATGATACGTTCATATTATTAATGCCATCATTCATGAAGTTAACCTTTGAAGTTGTGTAAGGATTACTTAGATACATATTTAAACATGCATTAGCTCAAATGATGAAATTAAGTAAAAGAAAAGTGATAGAAGGATCTCTACCATATGATATGTTGGTCCATCCAATCAAGTGTTTGATGGATGTCAGACCCTTTTATGGGATTAATTCAATTTTGCCCTCATTTAGAACTTTTATCAAAAGGTTCTTCTTAAACCATTTGATCAACAATTTAATATTTTGTCTTATAATAATCAAATCATTCAAGGAATAGTTTGATAAAATGTAAAACTTGGTCACAAACGTTAACTTTTATCCAATGAGCACTAGACCATCTGATAAGCATTTGATGGTTAATATTTTAATGAATTCAATGAATGGTTAGATGTCTAAAGAGGTTTAATTAAAATTGACCTAAATCACCAAGTTTTGTTGGAAGGTCATTGAACTATCTGATGAATAATTTGATCTTCACTACTAAAAATCATGTTATGTTGGAAGGCTATCAAACAATTTAGTGAATAATTGGATCAATATTAGATAGTACATCATATATTTTAATAAATAGCTTGATAAACCTAAAAGATTAGAAATGAATTAAATAGGGCATTTTATAAGCTGATCAAATTGTCTAAAGTGGCTTGTTAAGAAAATGACACCTCATCTCAAATAGGCAATTGAACATTAAAGGAGATGTGAAATGACTAGTATCATGTTTAGAGGATTTTGGAACCTTAACAACCTCATCCTACTCTATAAATACCAATCTAAGGCATGAAGAAAGTATATGAATTTTCTATAATATCAAAACTTTGAAAAACTAGCAAGTTGCTAAAAAGCCTACATCTTTTCTATTGAACCCAGTGCATGCTTTCATTACAAGACTTTTCTAAAAGAATTCTAAATTACATAACTACAAGATTTGTTACACATTTCTATAGACATTCACACTCTAATTCAAGTACTTGTTCTTAGTCTCTTCATAAAAATTTAATTCAATCTATAGTATTTATTCTCATTATTTCTCTAAAGAAATTTTTGGTTTTATTATTTCATTTTTTATTTTATTGTTGTGTGCCCATTAGGCTTGTGAATAAGAAAGGTGTTACTCTATGGCTTACTATTGGAGAAGAACATACTATAGACTTGGAGTGACAAAAGGGGCTCACTTTGGGCTTGGTGTAGAAAGAGTTTCCTAGTTTAGGCTTGGTGTGGAAAGAAGGTTCCCAACTCTAGGATTTGTGTGGAGAGATTGAGAAGCTTATCCTTTGTGCATGAAAAGCAATTGGAGTGGCTTTTTTACCTAGTGAAGGACGGAATGTAATAGAGCTAGGCTCAAGTAGGGGTGCTTAGGGTAGACATAGCCCAAGGGTAAGTGGCCAAACCACCTAAAGAATTTTAATATTTTTATTTACTACATTTTCATTTCCTATTTGTTTATGCATTAAACATCACTTTAAAGTTTTATAAGCAAAGCTATGTGATTCATTGTGTCCAATTTCAAAACTCAATTTACTCCCATATGAAGGTCAAGCTAGTTTATCATTGATAAACAAGAAAATCCAACATAATATTCGACTATTTATTTTAATAAAATATATCTCCATAAGTACCAAAATAATAATGAAACATTTGTCCAACCTTAGGAATCATGAAATTCATAACAATCTAATCCTTCTTGTTCATTGATTCTTTGTTGTAGTCCACCAAAGTTTGGATACTAACCTTTATTCTTTTTAATTTTGTTGGCAATTAATTATTCAAAAATAAACTCCACAAGTCAAAGACCTAATCACTAAAATAATTTTTTATTATTTTTCCCTTTAAATAAGTTGAAGTTAACAAGAAGTTACAAATGTCATAAACATTCATGATTATAATGAACAAAACTTTCTTCCACCTTTGGATGAGAAATTATTTTCTATATATAAAATTTAGCTCATTATTCACACCTCCTTGAAGGTACATCTAAGCATATCAACAAAGACTTAAGCTCTAAAGAAATATCTATCAAGACATGAGTAAAAGCAAACTAAACTTCTGATTCTATACTTTTTGGGTCCTTTGAGAAGGTATAGATCTTATCATCAAAAGTAATGAGATTATGTAAAAAAAGTAACTTCATAAATACTTTTCTAGTGCCATATCCTCGTGTTTTTTTGTCGAAGGCAATTTGGAGAGGAATTTTTCTTAAACACTTTCCTGAGCTTCTAAAAGGAGAGGGGAAAGACTTAGGAGAAGAAATTGTTATTGTAACAACTTAAATTTATATTTCATCCAAGATGTTATAATTGTATTGTGAATGTATTTAAGCTTATAATTATAATAATTTGATCAATAGAACTTAAATTTTAATTTTTATGGAGCAGATTAAAATAATAATTTTTAAGAATCTTTTTATAAAATATACCCTTTTGTTAAGTATTTTATATTTAAAAAATAAGCATAACATTAGATAAGGCTTACCAAAACAATTTTGTCGACACTTGTTTGTCACAACCAAAGTTTGTTTGGATTTAATAAAAAATTTTATAAAAAATAGAATTATTAAAATATAATAACTAAATATTTACTAAAACAATTCCTAGTTTCTTTTTATTTGTTCTAGAGCCTTCCTAAACCTATGCTTATGCATTTTGCTCTTCTTCCTCTCTCAATTGACAAGAAAAAAGGGACCCTACGTTCTAGGTAAAGGGGATGCCTTCCTTTTTCTTTGATTTTTGGTACAAAAATATTTCTAATTGTCTTGAGAGGAGTTGATGGGAAGTGAACTTTACAAATTTCTTATATGATTTGAGTTGAACAAAGGGATTTTTGTGGATTTGAACCTTATCATCAAAAGCCCTTTAAGTAAGAGTTACTAAAGAAAACATTTAAGTCATTTCTTTTATACTTCAAGTTTTAGCCACAAATCAATGGAGAAATCTTTAACATTTTTGTAAAAGTGAAAAGCCGTGAATAAAGGCCAATTAAGGTGGAAAAGAGTTTATGGATCAAGGAATTGATTAGATTTAACATAAATTGTGCATTGAAATGAAAAAAAAAGCTTATGAGAGATTTCTACATTTTTGTAATTTGTAGTTTAATTAAATTAAAAATTAACATAATTAATATTGAATTTAACTATAAGTAGATCATAAAATAAAATATTTGCTATTTTAAATTAGATGCTTCATCTTCAATGTGCAAGAATTTAAGAAAAAAGAAAAGCAAATGTAAGAATTTCCTAAGGAAACCAGGTAAGTAAATTAAAATAATTGTAATGTATGTTATTAATAATTAACTTTAATCATTATATTGATTTGAACATAATAATATGACATTGTTTTCTTTATGCATCAATGTCCTAACATATTGTAAGATGTTCTTAACATATTTATCTGCATTCTTTATGATGTAAAATATGCATAAAGAGATAAGACAATTGATTAATTAGGTAGAGTCATAACATGAAAAGAGAATAGGATAGAGAAGAAAGAAAGAAAATAATAAAAAAGAGAAAAGAATAAAAATAGAGGATAGATGATGTGACATGATGTTTATGACATGATATCATATGTGTTTTTTATATGAATTAAGGTATATGAGCCTTGTTATGATTATTAAACTAGTTATGGTATTAATATATCAAAAAATATCATTTTTTGAAAAGATATGATATAGAATCAAGGTATGTTTTCATTAAAATAGAGGATAGAATTAATATTGTTTATGATTTTTTTGCTATTGAAGTTAGAAAACTTACAAGTTTAATATCTTATTTACCATGTGCCAAAAACCCTATGCTTACTATTATGATTAATTATGATAATCAAGCTATTGTAGCAAAATAGCTTAAAATGCAACTATAAAATACAACAAATGTGAACAAGACATGATTCTTTGCATAAATTATACAAGACTTGTGTTGTTGCTTGGTATTTTTCTCATACAAAGAAAAATATTGTGGAGCCACTTATAAATGATCAGTAAAAAAATCTATATTAAGAACATTTAAGGGTTTGGTTTAAAGCCAAATAATTAGTTAGCATAGTGCAGTAAAACTGAAGTTGGTTGAATGATTAGTGCAAATTAAAATCTTAATAATTTTTTGTGTACCATCACTATATGAATGATTATCAACTACAATAAATGAAAAATTAAGTGGAGCTAGTAATGAAAGTGAAAGCATACGTGAGATATTATGGTTGAATTATATAATATATATTATAGTCATGTTAGTGTTGCTTTGTAAGGTCCATCAATGGGATCTTGGTTGCATTATAAACACTTATGAATCAAGATAAAATTTCATGACCTTCAAGAATTCTTCGAGAAGAACTTGCAGTTAGTTTGATATTATGTGTGCAACAATTGATGCAATTATTGAAAATGTCAAGTTCAAAATCTTTTTATTATGAAATTAATATTGCTAAATTAGGATACAATAAAGTTGAGATTCAAACTTTTAAGGTGCACATTCTCAAATCATGACAAAAGTTGCTCTAATATTTTTTCTCTATTTTTAAGTGCTTATATATATATTTTTTTAATATATATTTTGAATTAGAAATAAACTTTTATAATTCAAAACAATATTAATAATAAATTAAGAGTAATATTTTATTTAAAATAATAAGTCTTTTACACCATTTAGAAGAGATCATTAATTTAAACTAAAAGGATCTATTTTTTTCATTTAATTGTTTGGTTAAATGAAAAATATTTTCAAATTAGAAGCTTTCATCTTTCATTAAATTATTAAATTGATTAATAAGAAGATCCATTCTTTTAAAAAAAGTATTTCTTTTATGATGTTAATAACTAAACTATTTTGATAAAGAAAGAATATTTTAATTTTGCTTGTGTTTAACCATATTGCTTCACTAACACTATTGAGTTCAATTATTAGGCAACTATGACAAATCTTGGTTCAAGGTTCAATTGATCATTCTTAGTTCCCATATAATTAAGACAACAATTTTTATCTCAAAAGCAGAAGAGAAGGTTAAGGCTTAATATATTATAGGGATAATGCCATTAGTATGCCTCCTTCCCAAATTATTTCTCTATCATTCAATTTTAATAAATTTGATTGTATTACGTTATTTATATCCAAAATTCTTAGTTTAATGATTTCACTTTAATACATAATTTCTTAACAATAGTTGCCATGATCACTAATATGATATTGTTTCTTGTCAAACTTTAGACGTGATTGGTCCTAATTGATGTGTCTTCGTAAGTTTTATTTCTCATATGTACATCATATAGATCTTGTTGATTACAAGAATGTCAATTGATGAGTATGACAAGTGCATGGATCCCATATCTCAACATAACTTATAAATGTATAAGGTTAGTTCTTAAATTGGTGTCATGAGAGAAGGTCTTAGTCTAATTTGACCTAACATATCTCATATAAGTTGATGAATTGGTTTAATATGCTAATATAGGTAGAATTTTAAATTTAATTTCTTAGGATCATTAGAGTCTCCCAATGTCCATTTTTTATTACAAAATAATTTGCTCTTTTCAACTTTGAGAACTTCTAATTTGTCTTGCTCTTATCCTTGGTTGACTTTGGCCTATATGTCTAAATGTTTGGAAAATGTTTGAATATGACTTTTTGATGCCCCTACCATTTAGCAATATTGATGATCCAATGCTTTCTACCTCATGGAACTTCTTGCGCATCTTACTATTTTTAAATAGGTCTATCAATACGTCAAATTTAAAATAGGTGATTTTGATTTGGACATGAACAAGATAAAGTTTTGATCATATCAAAATAGAGTTGACCCAGAATAGGATCTAACCAAAATAAGTTGGATTCAATCTTATGACCCATTATGATTTTTTTGATTAATTATTTATGTATTGATTTCTTTTACAAAAAATTTTCTTTGTTTGTTATTTTTTTTTTTTTTTTTTGAATTTTTTAATTTTTTTTTGTACATTTAAGAAAGTTAATATCAACTTTATAAAAAAAAATGAATGAAGATATATTAAACTAATATTAAACTACACTAATTATAATATTGTCAATAAAAAAGATAAGATTAACAGCCTTATCAGAATAAGGTTATACGAGAAAATAAAATTGCAAAAGGTCTTAATGAGATGAATCATATTTAAGCATCTAAAACTTGAAAAAAAAAGTCTTAATAGTATAACAAATTATATTATAATAATTTAATAATAATATAATTAGCAGGTTGTGAATATGATTCAGCTTAGACCATTATTAGGTCATGCTAGTACCATCTTAGATCCATTCTTGACTTAGTATTTCAAATAAAAAAGATTCCAAACAACAAATTAGTCAATTTAAAGTTTGATAAATATAGAATAATCATTGGACCCATCGACTCTACTATTCAAAGGTACTAACCCATTATAGATCATCACCAGGTAAAATGCTAGATCCAATAGCTCAACTGCTCAACTGTCCATTATTTATCACAAGAAACTTAATTTATGTTTTATACAACAATATATCGATCTTTCAATATTTGCTACTTACAAGAACTAATTGACAACTTTGCACAAGCTTTTGAAGCGTTTATGCACTTTGGCATTGCTAGCCATCAGGCACCACAAGCTTAAAATGCTAACATCGTGTCTTTCCCCCAAAAGCAGATGCAAAGGCGTCGAGTTCTTGTTGGTTAATTAGTTTGTTAGTTGTTGAGTGTTTATCACGCCACCAAGTCATAATGGTACCTCATAATTGGATTTCGGGTAATCGAATCATTTTTCTTACGGTGGAGGATATATCATGACATGGAACGCAAAGCCTTTACAGATTCACCACCGTAATTATTATCATATGATAGGCCGAACGATAGAAATCAATTGAACCATAGTAAACAAAGAAAAGAGGAGCGTTTCACACGGAAAAGGAAAGGAACGACGACGAAGAAATGGACTTGGAAGACTTGGGTTACTTAGCTCTTGGGAGCAAAGCGGCTCTTAATCTTGTCGACCTCCTTGGTACCGATCTGGAATGCCTTGGTGAGGACATTGTCGGGCACCGGCGGCGAGGCGGCAAAGAGGGCGGCGGCGATGGCCTGTGTGCCGGGCAGCTGGCTATTAAATCCCGAGATGACGGCGGAGGGTTTGTCACCATTGTTCTTCTGGAAATGGACGAGGCCGCGTGGGAAGACGAAGATCTCCCCTTGGTTGATTGTCTGCGAAATAAGCTTATTTGCCGTCGTGATGAAGCCCACGTCGAGGGTGCCGTACAGCACGAAGATGATCTCCGTGGCGCGCGGGTGGGTGTGCGGTGGGTTGAGTCCCCCAGGCGCGTAGTCGATGCGGGACAGGGACACCCCCAGGGTGTTCAGCCCGGGGATCTGCTCCACGTTCGCCGTGGTCACCACCGACCCAAGAGTGTTGTTAGTCGCCTTCGCCGTCGCCAGGCCGTTGAAGAAGAAGTCCCCCGCCGTCACCTCCGCCGCGGGCTTGCACACGAACCCGTTCACCTTGATCGCTATTTCAAGAAGAAAAACGTTATGAGCTCATAAATCCGCGAGCTTGGTGCGATGAGAATGGGCTTCTCTGCTTACTGGAGTTGCGATCGGCGACGCAGATGTCCTGAAGCAGGTCCGGGTCGGCGGCTAGGGAGGGAGCAGCAGCGGCAAACAGAATCAGAAAGAGGAGGGTTGCTCTGTAAGCGGCCATCTGGTCAATCTTGGTGCTTTATTGAATGGATTGTGGGGGTTGGGATTTATAAGTCGTTCTTGATGACCAGGAAAGGAAAGCTACGCAAGGGAAAATTGTCCTTAGAAACGAAGAAAAGAAGATTGGGGCAGGAAACCTGCAAAAGGGTAGGGGTTGGTTGACGATAATAACCAATTAATTAGTAAACTGGAAACGAAATAATATTTTATCAACACCTATGAGATTTAAAGCGGAAATTGAAAAATAAAAATGGTTTGGGATTTAATAGAGGAAGATGGGCTGATAGAAACTAAATCATTAATATGATTTTTTTTATAAGAAAGAGCATCTGATTAGAGTTCACATCAATAGAGCATTTGGATGAAGGAAGCATGATTTGACTGTTCGCTGTTTTTTTAGAATAATGAAGGTTGGCTATTTTTTTAGGGATTTTTGGTGCAAAAAGCGGCCGGTGTCACGCTGCTTTCTCAACAACAACAAAACTTGCTTTGCTGTAGAATTTCCCTTGAAGTGGCCTAAAATTTTAAATATATTAATCACCTAATTTGATTTCATACAAAATTTGTTGCAAAGCTTCAGGTTAAGGATGGCTCCATAATGCTAATTAGGCAACTAAGATAACCATAATTGTGATATTTGCAGCTCCAATTTTTATCCGTACAACCTGTTGATGACTTATGGCTTATTTATTAATTTATTTTTTTGGACTTGTTTGTTGAGTTATAAGCGAAAGTGAGGTGAAGGATGGTTAAGTCATTTTTTTTTGTGTTTGATTTATGGTAAGATAATTATGATAATGATAATATGATGCTTCTAGTTAGTTTGATTGTCTAATTTGAGCTGGTATCACATGGCCATTTTAACCAATGTTTATCCCCATATAAAAGGTCGAATGTTTAGTAGTGATTGATTTTATCACAAGTATAAGTGAGAAATAAAAAAAATATAATAAAATATTTTTCTTTATTTATATTTGGTTCATTATAGATAAAAAAAAGTCATTTCAACCTACGACAGATTGTTTGCAGCAAGAACACAGGTTGATGGAATGACTAATGAGCATGGACACAAGGTGCCAAATAATAAGCTAGTTAAAAAACCTATGATATTCTAGTTTCTAGTTCTCATCAAAATCAGCTAAACAATATAATGTATGATGAAATCTCATTCCAAAATGGATAGTTAAGCAATGTCATGAGAAGTGGGTTCTTAAGTTGTATTTTGAAAAGTGGAACTCTCAATTCTCCATTAAAATAAAATGTGCAAAGTTTTAGGTTTTTAACTTAGTTATAATATTTTAAAATATATAAATACATTAAAAAAATATTTTATTTGGATATCATCTACAACAAAGATAGCATTTGGGTTATTATCCCTAGTTAATCAAAGAACAATTCTTCACCCAGGACAAAGATGAAAAATCTAAGTGATGCGACCTAGTTCTTAACAAGGCCTCTAAATGCATGGTTTTACAATGTGATGATGCTTTTAAAGGATGACCAAAAGAAACATATAATAATGTAACCTCTTAAGAAAGAAGGAATGTCACTTTGTATGGGTTAAATAACTTTGGTTTGATGTATTTTTATACTAAATTATGCTACAATGGATGCTGATATAAGATGGAAGTAGAAGTTTTAAGGATATTTAGTACTAATGAAATGTAAGAGGTCATGCATCTCAAATCTTAGAATGTCTAATTTAGGAAGGATTTAAAATCATGATTTAGATGCACTTACAAAGACAAATTTAAATTCTTAAAAAATGTGAAAAATTATATAGAATGACACAATAGTTTTACTTAACATTATGTAATGCAATAACTAAAACCATGAAAAAAAATCAAAGCCAACAAAGAGAGATAAGCATTTGGGACAAAACAAAAGAGAAAATAGGTGAAACACCCACAAAAACTCATGATAGAAAAAGTGGAGAGTGAAGTCATTCAAGCGACATAATTTCTATGTGATTTTACACTATTAGTGAAAGATTAAAGTAGGCATCACACTACGGATGTAGAAATTCTTAAGAAACCTTAAAATAATAATTACAATCAATTGTTTTATCTAAAAGATATCATTTTCACTAATTAACAAAATATCGACATAAAATATTGAAAAATATTATTATCAAAAATTACATGAATAGCTCAGCCATTCCATGTTGTATGAAGACCTTCTAGGGTATACCTATTTTCTTTTCTCTTTTGCTTTTGTTTTATGGTCATAAAGGAGAAGATTATTATACCCTCAAAGATGTTGACCATAAAACTAAGTTGTGTAGTACTAATATATGGTTAAGATTCAAATATAATTTTAAATATTTAATATAACATTTCTTTATGGATTTGGAGCTTGAAGGAGATGAACATTAGAGAACTTTTCTTCTAATGTTTTGACTTTTAGATCATGGAACTAAATATGCACTTTGCAGAGTAGCTAAACCATAAGGAGCTAAAACTATACTACTTAATTCTTTGGTTAGCATGTTTAACCTTTATCCTTTAAAGATATGACACTTTAAATTATCAATTCATTTTATGCATCATGTTTTAGAAAAGCAAAAATTTCATATTATAAATTTTTGAGTCAAAATCATGCATTAGTAATAAAAAAATTGGGTTTTAAAAACTATGATTTAAGCCTTATTCTTCACTACCTATTGATCATAAAATATGATGTTCAGTGTCACACTTGGATGATTTTTATTTTGTCTTAAATGTTTTACAAGAAAGTTACAAGAAATCTTATAGGTACAATATATTTATTGTAGAAGTGCAACTACGACCTAAATTTAGGTTAAATTCAAAAGGATTAGTTTTAAAAGGCATAAGCCTTGTACAGGCATTGTTTGTTCAATAAGAAGTTAGTTTCCTCTTGTATCTATGCCTAGAAAAGTTTTTAAAACGAAATATGTTGTATGTAGAAAAGTTACATCTTACAAAGTTTTTATCTTGCCTCAACGTTAGAATTGCAATTTGGACCAAACGAACCTACAACTAAGATGAAGTGTGAGAATGTTCTTGATTGAGCTTCTAATGTACTAATCTACATGAACCCCATATGCTAACTAGTTACCAATGAGCATTTAAGGAGGCCTCACTGAAGTATCAATATGACCTATGCAATTCATGATTTTATGTGAGAAACATTCTTTGGAGTTTACATAGCAACCTTGGCCATATCCAACTAATTGATGCATTGAGGTAGTAGATGCACACAAAAGTAGTTAATGGTTGGACTTGATCTAAAGAATTAATGTGCTATATAGGTAGTGCCATCATAATAAACTATTTGTGCATAAATTGGTGAAACAGCAAACCAAGTTGACTCAGAAACTGTATCACATTGACTGAGCTAATGTGCCTATTAGATTAATTGAAGCAATGTAGTGATGAATTATTGTGTAATTACTACATTGAATCACATTAGAAGTGCTTTGAATAAATCCAATCAAATAGTAAATGGTAGAATTCTTACATGCTGATATTTTTATATGAATCAAGGTATGCGTAAGAAGCTTACTGTGTACAAATACATTATTTATTTCCTCTCAAGATTTAGAAATAAAATCAGTCAAACATGTGTAGTTTCTTTTTTGTATGAAAATGGCCATATGTTAATCTATAAACACAACATTGCATATAATTTAAAGTTTTTGTATTATACCTATGCATTCATGTGTAAATTTTACAAAAGTTATTTTTCATATTTATAATGTATATTAATATGATTATTATATCATAATAGTACATCACAATTTGTTTTCATTTTTATTGTTGTACAGTATGAAGTCTATGAATTGTAGTTGTATGTGCTTGAATTATCATGTTTTAATATAATATATGTATGTTATATTTATCATTTAAGTACATGGACTTACTCTCAAGTTTGTTACCAAAGAATAGGATGATCTATGTATCTGATTAGTATTAAAATTATTAGTTTGTATATTTTTTAATTCTTTATTACTATACCATAACAATAATAATATCATATTAGTTTGTTTAGTTATCAAGAAATTTTTGCAAATGTTTGAAGATAATTTAAAATCAAACTCTTATGTTAAGTTTCATATACTTTTGTCACTACTATATAAAATGATAGTAAATATTATATGAGTATAATCTATTTTCCAATCATGTTAGTATAAGTAAAATTTATATTGCATAAACAATCATAGTGATCATAAAACATTTTTTCAAGAACTTGACTTTTGTGGAAATATATATTTTGCACTAGCGATAAACCTTTACATTTGTACAATCAATAACATAGCTTAAGCACCATTTTATATTTTAAAGCCATTCAATATGAGAGGCATCTCAAACTTGTATAATACATTATTTTAAGCTTTTTGGTGCTAGTTGTATTGTCTAATTGTTGAGAATTTTTATATGGATCAAGTCACCATGAGATAATCTACTCAACATATTTAGATAATTAGAAAGGGTAGTCTTTTAATTGCTATTTTCTATATATGACTAGGTTTGTATATTTCTTCTTTTTTACAATGTTACAAAGTGCAATCTTTTATCTGTTTGTAGTTGAATTTGTCTTATCATTATTTTTAAAAGTTATTTGTGTTATAGATTATTAAAGCTTTAACTTTGTTTATAAATTGTTGAATTGACCAGAACTTATACAAGTTCTAGACTTTATATTTTCCACATTTTTCACAATTTTTATTTTTTACTTCACATTTGGTGTTTTTTGTTATTTATAAATTACTATAATCAGAAGTTTTCTTTTAATTGAGAAGATTGTTACAAAGAGATTTAAGTTTATTTTTTTTATTTACTATAATTAATCCTTTCTTATAGTTTTTTTTCTTTCATGATTTTTATCATTTATAACATTTTTTGGCCTAACATATCTTCCTTATCGATAAACTCAATAATTTTCTAACTTTATTCTTCTATTTCAATTGATTATCTTTATAAGATCATTTGCATATTTTATTCTAAGTAACTTTAACCCTTTTATCCGTTTATTCAAGAAATTCTTGATCTATCTTTATTCCTTTAATTGGCCAATAATTTCTACTTATATGCATTCATAAATTTTCTCTATTAGTGTTTAATTCATAACATATTCAATCTCTTTTCCTGATATCTTGAATTATGAACTTGTACATATATTTCATTTATGTAACATTTAATAGAAAACTTCAAGTGAAATATTATGATTATATATGAAACTTTTTAGGTATTTCCTTTATTCTCTATGATTCAACCAATGACTCATTTTGCTATCACATGTGGACAATCTTTATCAAAAGCAAAACACTTATCATATATTATATATTTTTGTAGCAATTTGCCTAATGATTTTTTACACCAAATCATACACTCTTGTTTCTCTCATATTTTAATTATGAAAAATTAGGATTCCAACCTAGACATTCGAATTTTCTTAGATCCTTCCTATCTTACAACAAAATTAATCTTTTCTCCTTTTCTCATAAATTAGTTTTATTTCTCATTTTTTACAACTTTCACTATCTTGTTGTAAGTAGAGAACTGTATAATATTTCTATTTCTACTAGAGTCCCTTAGACTTTTTAAAAACATATAACACTTCCATTTCTTTGATTAAATTAGCTTTGGACCATACATGAACATTCTAAAAGCTAACAACCAAAAAATAATTATTTTACTTCCGTTGTGCCATTATGACCAATCATTTCATTTTTTTTTGTTGATATTGCAACATACTATTTCAAAAACATTTGATAAAAGTTTTTCCATGATATTTTTTAAATCACATGTTTTTTCTAAATAAGTTTCTATTATTTTTTCCTCCACTAACTTATATTGCCATCTACAATCAAGTCTACTGTTGAACTTTTTTTGTGCTCTTGACAAGACATTTTATTGTGAAACATCATGACTCTTTCAATGTATTCTTCTGCTTGAAATGGAACAAACATAAATGAAGATAAAACATTACCAAGCCTTTTATTGAAAATTAAACCAAATTTTTTTAAAACTAAATCAAATTTACTAAGCATTATACTATGGATTCAGTTTTTTGATTTAAACAAAATAGTGCACTAATAACATTGAGCTATGTGTGAGAAAATTGGTGGAATTAAGAATTAAAACCTAGATACTTTCAACTTCCAAATGTACAACATATTTCTATGAATCCTATTTAAACAGTTGAGTCTAAAATTTATTTATCAATCCTTAAACAATTTAGTGCATTATTACAAAAAAAAATGAAAAATTATTATGAATTCAATTGTAAAAATGTTTACTAAGTAGTTAATAGAAAAATTAAACTATATTTCAATATCATAATCCACTATTTAATAACGATAATTCTTATTATACAATAAATGTTATGCTCCTTTCTATTCACTTCGATTTCTTATACATGGTTATTTGTACAGCATTAGCACATAATTTAAAAGTTTAACTTTTAGGCTCTATTCAACAATAGTTTGTAAATTTAAAAAGGAGATTTGAAATAAGAAATAAAAATATATAAAGATATTAGCTATGTTATTTTTATTTTAATAATATTTAATTAAATGAAACATTTTCCTCCAAATTAAAAATATATTAAATAATGTATACAATCAAGGACTTTTAACATAAAATATTTTGATGATTTTTATCATAAATTTTGTGTAGATGTCTTCAGGTTTGGGACTTCAACTAATGGAATCAAATTTAGCATTATTTAATATACATAATAATCAACATATTGATCTAAAGATTTCATAAGATTGTCTCAATTGGTACAAAAATATGAGACTAATTATTGGATATGTTTGAATTTATGGTTTAAAGTTTATGTTTTCATCTAGATCAATAAATGTTTAAGAATCTAGTCAAAATCGTATAATAATGACCTTATATCATAACATTTATTTAGGTGAAATACCCACATTAAATTGCAAATATATTGTCAAACAAAATATGCTAACATTATCATTACAATTAATATAATCATTTATGTAGTGACAGCATATAAAATTATTTAATTGATGCATTTAATAATGATTGAGTTAATATCATTTTATTATAATAAAGCTTCAATCATAGTGTTTCCAAAACTAAGAGTTGAGCTTCTACTATGATTATTATTTTAATAATTTTAAAATGATCTTTTCCAAAATAATATTAGTGAAGTGTCACTTTATAAAACTCATACCAACAGCCCTTCTTTCATGTCTCTATTCATCAATGTACTTTGAGCACTTTGTCTTTGTTGTAACAGAAATGTTATCAAATTTAGTCAAAATAGTAGTTAGGGTTTTCAACAAATGGCAAAGAAGCAAATAAACATTTAAACCATTCAATTTTAGTGTAACAAGACGAGAGCAATAAATTCGACTTCTATAGTAGATCTACATATCAAAGTTTGCTTAATGGTTTTCATGACACTAAACTATAACAAGAAATTAACATATAACCACCATAGCCTTTGTTTCAAGTAAATTAACTATTAGACTAGCATCATTAAATCATTCTTACATCTTAGAAAAGCTATTTGTAGTGAATGAAGTATTATATAGTCCTTTAATATTTGAAAACACTTTCTAAAGTTTACCAATTATATTCATTTTGATTGTTATTATATTCACTTAATTTTTCTATAGCTTACATTACATCAAGTAGATTATGAATTGCTAGATCTAGAAGACTATTAATAACTTGATAATATTGTAATTGTGATATACTTTCATCCAACTTTTTTTTAATTTCATTATAAGGAACATATAAAGTGCCAAGTAAATTCACATCAAAATAATTAAATTTCTTTAGAAGTTTGTCAATATAATGTGAATGTATAATAGAGATTTTGTTTTTCATTTTTTTAAAAAAGTTTAGAAGCAATATTACATCGAGTTCCCTTAAATCTTTAATGTCAAATTAGCTTGACAAAAAAATTCTAATACCATAAATAATATATAAAACCACACAAAAAATGAAAATATCATAAACATAAAGGCATAGAATAATACAATCTTGATCAACAATTTTGCTTTCAACACATTTATTAGATTCACTAATAGAAAACTTGATCCATAGAATCAATTTTTCATGCTATCATTTTGGGTTTTTTTTTTTCGTGCAAGTTTACTAAACAATAAACACTATTTTCTTGGCCTTTCATTTTAAATCTTTGGATTGATTCATATAAATCTGTTCATCTAAATTATCATTTAGAAAGACGATTTAACCTTTTTTTTGACGTACAAATAATTTACATTTACATAGTTACATAAGAATATAGGTATGTGGATATTCTTGCTGTAAGAGAATAAACATAATTAATATGATATTTTTGAAAATATTCTTAAATAACTATTATTGCAATATATTTTTCAATCTACCCAACTGGCTTTAGTTTTTTGTAAGATTTATTTGCATCCAATAATCTTTTTAAACTTTAATTAAAAAACAAATGACTCAATTCTTATTTGTGATAATATAATTTATTTCATTATTACTAGCTTCTTTCAAAGGATAGAAAATTATCTTTAAAAATTATCTTTTCATTATTAATAATGTGGTAGCCATCATTATCTATAGAGTGCTCTTTCTATATAAGGTTTTGTTTTTAAGTAAAGATCTTAAATAATAGAAGAAATACATTCAATTTAATCAAACAATTATATAAATATTCGAAATAAAAGAAACTTAAATTGTTTTCTTGCAAGAAAACTATTAGACTCAGACATTAAGCATATTGGATGTAAGAAACAAACCAGTATTCAATTTTTGTAATTTTAAAAACAAGTAAAGCGAAATACAGAATAATAGTTTGTGTATCAGTCAAACCAACTTCTCCTTTTCTTAACAAACTTGCTAAACTTTGTTGCCTATGCTTACACAATTGGTTTAGGTTTGATGCGTGCCACAATAGCATGGAAAGACAAGTGATAGTGATGGTCGAGAAGCAATTGCAAGTAGGTTAACAAGAAAATAGGGAAAAATAAGGGAAATTATCCAAAATTTGGATTGAAATTGGGAATAAAAAAGCACATTTATAGAGAAGAGAACTCGGACAATTGTTAATATAAAAGTTGCTTTTGTATTATAGAAGAGACTCAAAATTTTAAAACGATCTAGGTTTATTTGGTAAGATTTAACTATGAAATAGATAGAATGTGCATAGGAAATTACAAAAAATAAAGCCTTAAAATAAAAACTAAAAATCAAGTTGTTATGAATAAATAATTTAATTTCTCATCAAATTTTATAAAAATTAGACTTTGTTTAGTATGTAAAACCTTAATAAATAAAAATCGTAGAGATTTTATGGGTTTTTGTAGTTTGTATTGAGAGAAAAGTTTGAACTCAAAAAAGTTCAAAACAGGCGCTTATTTGTCTCAATAAGCAATAAAACTAATGAAAAAAATGAGTTTCTTATAATATTTTTTTTATTCTAAAAATTACTACAAGCAATAAGGAAGAATAGGAATTAAGAAAGAATGGACGATTAACTTTTGCTTGAAACGGATGGGGATGGATTCAAGATTTGCCAAGATAATTGGTGGATGATATTTGACAATATTATAGCTACACTTCATTAGAACTAATCAATCTTTGAAGAAACACTTGAGTTATGAAAACTACTTCATCATCTAAGTTATTCTTATAAAAGCAATTCTAAAAACTTTCTTTTCATTAGCTTGAGTGGCAAAAGAACCCCTTAAGTTGAAGTTAACAAAAAATAACTTTCATCACAAATAATCATTTTTAAAAAACAAATAAATGAAATAAAGTCATGACAAGGCAAACTTTTAGTGCAATTAAATGACATATAGTGCATACATTAGTGTGGTTGGTAGATTATCTCAATTTAGGATGAATCAGATTAGCATAAACTTGATGACTAGCTACTAAAGAATATGGTATATTTTGGATGGTATATAATGAGCCTAATAATCAAATAATGCTAAAAAGAATTGCTGTGATAATTTAAATGTGATAATTTTAAAATAAAGTTTTTTGAAAAATAATAATGCACATGTGATGATTGATGAATTATAAATGTTTTAAAATTTTAAAAAAATATTATATTTACATATTGTTAAATAAGATGTAACTTTTGTTATTAAATAAATATGAAATTTTAAGATTGTGATAATTTATATAACATAATTATTTTATTTTATATATCATATCAAGCATACAAATCTAATTGCATTAAACTAGGGTAAAGCGAACAAAAAAAAATTGTTTATATCTATCAAACCTAGTTCCGTGAAATTAAGGTTTAGCCCATTCTAAAGACTAATCGTTGGGTATATATCATGTCAAGCAATAACCTTATGGGATAGCCCACTAATAAAAATAAAATAGTTGGTGTATCTTGTTTTGGAGAATGGCTCAAAGGTATAGTTTTAAAGGATTTAAAAGAAGAGAAATTGCTAATGAGAACATGAAAAAATTAAAAAAAAAAATTGAAGCCATAAAAGAACCAAGGTTTTTAAAAGGGAAAATTTATAATAAAATCAAAGTGATTGTATGAAAAGATAAAAAAAAAAAAGGTAAAAGATGAGAAGTATTATATAGGAATACATAATTTTTATTATTCTTAAATTGTAATTTATAGAAAAAGTTTTCTATGAGGACTTTAATATGTTGCATGAAATAA
This sequence comes from Vanilla planifolia, assembly GCA_023846275.1. Taxonomy (NCBI): domain Eukaryota; kingdom Viridiplantae; phylum Streptophyta; class Magnoliopsida; order Asparagales; family Orchidaceae; genus Vanilla; species Vanilla planifolia. The sequence continues at coordinate 24,662,687 of CM043870.1, forward strand.
AATGTCTTGTATATATATTTTTTAGTAGTTGTTTATAAAGTTTTTGATGGTGACTCAATTTTTTTATATAGTTAATAATTATAGATGATAATGATGAATTAAAAGAGAATAAGAAAAAGAAGTGAATTAAAAAATTATTTTTATTATTTTAATTATTTCTATTCTTAGCATCATATTAAAAATTGATTTTGGAAATATAGCAAGCTACTATATTAGCTAAATTAATATCTTTTGTTCAATTGTACTACTTGTTTCCATAGTATATTAATATGAAATTTTATTTCTGGTCTTTAAAATAAAGTGATAATTAGTTGGTTTTTATATTCCACTGTGATAATTTAAAAATATATAGTTTTAAAAATTAAAAAAGATTTTTCAAACCAACAAGGGAAAGGAAAGGTTTTTAAAACTTTTTCTGATTCGTTGAATAATTGTATTGAATAAGTTTCAAGACATGCATCTTCATTCCCACACCTTGATTCAAAAGCATTGTAAAGTTCAAAAGATGAAGACAGTGTGTATCATGAAACATGCGATTGATTTTAATGCATACTTATAACATAATTAATTCAATAAATAAATTAATTTCTTTTAGTGAATTAATGGATAAGTTACAGCAAAAGAATTCTTTAACTCACCAAAAAATTGGATTGAATGAATGTTGATTATGAATTTATAACATTCCATAGGAGAAATAATTTGTTTAATAATTATTTTTGAGAATTTAGAATATTTTGTACGTAATTTAATAAAATATGATGACCTTGGGATTAATCGAAATCCATAAAAAGTGGCAAATTTGAAATATCTTCAAAAGAAAAAAAAAATTAATTTATTATTGTAAAAATTACAATCAAATTTTAATCATTTATTTAATTTGCCAAAATTTGTTAGATTGGTCAAAAAAAGGCTACAACCCTTAAATGGAGGATGAACTTTCAACATTGAAAAACAAATTTTTAAAAATCCATTGTAATTGTCTTGTAAAATTTGGATATATCTCGATTATAAAACTAAATGTCAAAATTATATATATATATATATATATAATATTTTTAGAAAGAAAAAGTAGTTAAAAAATCAAGTGACATAAAAAGAAGTTAGAGAAATTTATGTGATTTGTCGAGCTTGAAGAGTAGTTTATTTTAAACATAATTTACAATTTTTAGAACTCATTTAGATAACAAAATTTGTGAAACATAAAAAATTATAAAATTTTAATTTAAATATTTAATTAATATTTTGAATTTCTTAATTTCCATAATTTTCTAATAGGAGACAAACTTACGAAGTGTAAAATAACAACCAAAGCTTTATTGGAGTCAAGTCAACCAACAAGAAGGTCAAGAGGCATGATCGACACAATTAACCATTTGTTGCTAATATTACAAGGGAGAAGAATTAGCAATTGCATGTGAAAAGGCTCGAGAAAAATTAGAAATATCTTGTGGAAAACTGAAGAGATTTTGGTAAATTTCATGGGCAAGTCCAAAGGGATAATTTTGGCAAAGTACTTTGGAACTTTTTTGGGGGGCAAGAAGAAGAGAGGAATTTATTTGGGTAATAACTCATGAGGAGGCATGCAAGTAACAAACAATTCCTTAAGCATGATAACTGTTATACCCAGTAAAAATTTTAATGTTAATCTTTAATAAATTAATTTTTGGCTTGGATGATTTCAGATCGACAGTAGGATGAGCCAGGAGCTCAATTGGAGGCTATTAGAATTTCTGAAATTTTCTGGGGATTTTTCGGAGCACCGAGGAATTTTTAAGTAATTTTCCCTGATTTATTGGATTTTTAGAAATTCGAAAATCCATCTAAATTAAACCGGAAATTTGTTTTTACCGCGCGTGAACCGGACCGGAGCGGTTCAGCGAAGGCGGGGGCGGTTCGCCGAGTGCGTTTGCGCGTGCGTTTGGATAAGCCGCGGATAAGCGGATCAGACGGACGAGATCAGCGGTGGAGGTTAACCGGCTGATCGAAGGTTAAACGGCGTTTTGGCAGGTCAACCGGCACTTAATGTGTCGTTAACGGGTTATTACCGGTTTAAGCGGGGTATTTAACCCGAACCGTTTCGACCCTTAGGGTTTCGAACGGCGGCCGGAGACGAGGCATTCGCGGCGGACGGCGATATTTTCCGGCAGCCTTTCAAGGGGCTTTTTATACCTGGAGGTTCGCGTGATCGAGGAGAATCGATTGGTACCGGTTTCGTGCGGCGAGGAACAGCGGTTGGTCGCGTGCGAGCTTCACCGTCGCCACCGTCGCCGGAGAAGAAAGGTAGGAAATTCAGATTTAAATCAGTTAATTAGCAAATTAAACACATGGATTATTTTGCAAATTACTACCTGAGCATGCGAATTGTGGTTTTTTTTGGAATTGATTAATGCAATTATTGAATTTAGCATGTTTAGGGTTTTCGAAATAAAAAAATTTATTATGCTGTCGAATTCGGGAAGTTTACCAAGCATGTGTTGAAATTGATTATGTGCTTTATTCATGTTAAGGTAGTATCGTATGCTGGAATTGTTTAATTTCGCAAATTGTCAAATTGGGGATCGGATGAAACTCCTTTGGTGGAAAATTTTAATTGAATCCTTAGAAATTAGTGACATTATTGAAACATTAGGATAGTATGAACATAGAATTTTGTTTCTCCTTGTTCGCGGTCGCCGGAAATCGGCGGAAGAATTTGATTTGGTCGGCGATTGCGTCGGCTAGGGTTTCGCGGGCGTCGGACCGAGGAAGGAGAAGGGTTTAGATAATTACAAATTTAATTAAGTAATTAATGGTATTTACGCTATTTTATTAGTAATTAAAATAAATCCAATTAACGGATTATTAAGAAAATTGGTTCGGCGGTGTCGCGGTTCAGCGCGAGAGTTCCGAACCGGCAGCGAAAACCGGTTCAGCGGGATTCGGCGCGAAAACCGAACCGGCAGCGAAAACCGGTTCAGCGGGAGTCGGCGCGGACGAACGGCGCGGCGCGGAGGAGAGAGAAGCGGAAGGAAAATTCGGAAATTTATTATTAATCCGAATTTTCGGAAATAAAAAGGATAAGCGAAAAATTTAATTCGAAAATTAATCCGAAATTTTGGAAAAAGGATATATGTGGAATTTAAATTCGGAAATTTATTTCGAATTTCGGAAAATGGATAAAGGGCGGAAATTGAAATTGGGATTTAAAAATTTCCTGAAGTGGGGAAAAATGTTATCAGTGATGATAGTACAGCTGGAAACAGTCAGACAGAAGTATGGTACATGGATGCTACCAGAACAGTCAGTAATTGACAGTTGTGTTGCTTGATGGCAACGGCATGGATTGAGTCAGTTTATTCAGTGTTGGCATATTTTATGGATTGGCATACTGGACCGGACTACTATAGACCCTATATGATGTTTTAGGGTAGTTGTGGTAGGTAACTGTGCGGTTCAGACTTAGCTTCCACAGTATACATGTGACTGGTATGCGCCTTGTTGTACCTGGATACATGTTGCCGGATCTTGGAGTTAGAGATTGGCAATGACTGTAGGGGCGTGAGCTTCTATGGAAGTTGTTGGTAGAGGACTCTTTGGGACGGTGGCTGAGTCGATCTCTCCTGGTCCATGTGTGTAGGCCTGCGCGCCTGAGGGTGGCAGGGGTGTCTCGCAGTGGCTAGCCAAGTGTGTAGGCCTGCGCGCCTTAGGGTGGCAGGGGTGTCTCACGTTGGCTAGAGATTTTGTGACTGGATTTGTCTATAGTCTCCAGGAGATTGATTGACGAGAGACGCTGCGGTGTCGGGTGCTTAGGCGCCATGCGTGTTTCGAGATGGGCGTTCCCACTGGCATGCTACCTGGAAGCCCAGAGGAGAGCTACTCTGGTGTGACTAGGGGTGACTGTGGTTGGTCGGAGTCTGGAACTGAGAGTGCCTATCCACCATACATTGTTATGCTGTATTCCTATATTGTTGTTATTATCCTTCTCTTGCATGTGAGATTTACTAGCTGTCTTTCCTACTGGGCGTAGCTCATTCCTGTATTATGTATTTTCAGTGGCTCGGCAGACTTGACGCTACCAGATTAGGTGGGATCGTAGTCAGCAGGTTTGGGGAGGATATCTGATTTGTGATTGTCTAAAATATTCTGGTTAGTTGATTGTTACTATTGGATGTACTTAATGAGATTGTTATTCTCATATGTTATGTAATCCGTGAGGGTAATTCTGGCTTATGTTCTGGTTGGATAATATTGTACTTGTTAGACTTGGTTTATTTCTTGTAATGTAATCTCCATTTACTGCCCTACCTTATTGTATTGGAGTATGGTGTGTGGAGTGCCATATCTTATTTGTGGATGTTATGTATTTTATTTTTGATGGTGAGGTCATTACATGACTATGGAACTTAACCGTGGGGGTTCAGACTTCTATTAGACCGGTTCTCCTATCGGTATGGGTTAGGAGTATTGGGTCTAGCAGGAGTAACATTGCGCGAGTCCATCTGTTAATTCAGGAGTCATGAACCTGATTTGACGGTGTACCCGGGAGGTGGGATCCACATTGTTAAGGAAAGTAGGTGTGTAATGATGTGTTATATCCTATGTTTTTCGTAGGCTACTCAGGTTGGTATGGGACGATCTGAGCTGTCTATATGTAAAAAAAAAAAAAAAAAAAAATGTATGCCAAAAATCAGCCTAGGAAAAAATGGGGTGTAACAATAACAATGTTAAAAACTTTGAGGTAGGTGATCTATAGACATCTTGGTGCTTATGATTACACTTTTTGTATTATGATTAGTGTGCTTCTTATGTAAAATGTAATGCTTAAATGAATAGAAAACAATCTAATATTGGCATTTCATGCTTTCTTCTAGAAATTGCATATACATATTGCTTTAGTATTATATATGGATGCATCTAATTTTCACATGAACATCAACATGTTTTTGAAAAGACTAATAGTAGTTTTATAATCAAAATGTGAAGGAGCTTTTGAAGTGGTCATTGGCTATGGCAGCACTAATGGACAAGTTTGATTTGGTAGGTTGGAAAGGAAGGAGTAAAGATGAAATGGCTTTGGCATGGATGGCAATTGATGGTGGGGAGCCAAACATGAGAGTTATAGAAGGAAGAGATCACTTAGATGTTTAAAACTTAAAGGGGAGTAAGAATGCAGCAATAAATATGTACTAAAGAGAAAAAAAAAACTCCAACTATGTACTAAAGAGAAAGAAAAAGGTTAGTAAATATGTACTAAATAGAAATCATTCATTCTAAGATTTTCATTATTTATAGAGGACTACATCATTGCATAAAAAATATCAATAATAAATACAACTACAAACAATCAACAATGAATTACCAACAACTAACTAACAACTACAATACATTAATGAGGCATCAAGAAGCTACCTAAACAAAATAATGCTATAAAATAAAGTGATTCAATTAACTAGCATAAGATTGTCCTAAACTAGTTCCATAGGCTATGCTTATTTTCTTTGTTATACATGTTTAATAAAATTATGATAAATTTTTTTATTTTGTAATTTCCATCCATTATTCACATAATCTTTCAAGCACTTTTACCCTCCAATGTTTTTTCTTAAAAAGCTCTACATTCCTATAAAATTATTCATAAGCCAAAAGAACCATGATCGATAAGGTTCAAGTCAAATTATCTTTCACTAATTATGGTGTACATTTATCAAATTCTATTATAAAAAACCATGTTTCTTCAAAAGGTGATCCATTATTTCTCTTAATAAGAAATATATGAGAACAATATGTACTAAAATGCTGATTAGACACAATAGCATGTTTTGTAGTAGTAACGATGGTAGTTGTTAAACATGAGGCAACATAAGATCTTGAGCATTTTCTCTCTTATGGTTATCATCTCTATGTTATTTAGTTGAACTCTTCTTTGTTTGTAAATATCTTGAGTAGAGTAATGAAATCTTATTTTATCTATTGTTGATGAAGGGCAGTGTTTTGTAAATAAGATGTATAATTTTTGTACCAATTTTTATAGTTCATGTTGCATGTTATACTCGAACTTTTACATTTCCTCTTACTTTTTTATTGGAATTGATTTGCTATTTGCACCATATTTTTCTCTATTATTCCAAGATTATTCAACTTATTCCATGGATAAGATAAAGTAAATTGTAGATCCCATTGAAATGATGTGCAAAGTGATGCGAGCTTGGCTATGGATGCGAACACAAGATCACAATAGTACAAGTGAACCTAGTGATGCATAAAAGAGGGGTGCATGAGGCTACATGCAAGCACTACACTTTTTGTACACTTGGGCATAATGATCACAAAAATCAAGCTATTGATTACTAATAAATATTTGAAGTGATTGTGCATCCAAATTTAGTTAATGCAAGCAATGAATGTTAAAAAGAAGTAAGGGTCAAGCACTTGGAATTAAAAGAATATTGAAGACCTATGTTGTCTTTTAGCTCAACTTACATATCATGGAACCATTGTCTTAGCTTTTAGAAGGCAGCTTCTTTTTAGGAGTTATCAACAAGTTGTTTGCTTGATTCAATTTGTTAACCATCACTTTATTTATATGCTTCTTAAGAATCATTTAACTCATGCATAAATTCACTCATAAAATTACATATTTGGATATTAAGTCTTTTATAACTATTTTAACACATTAGTAATATAAATACAAACTATTATAAATTAAAATCAAAGTTTAAGTTAATGAAATCAAATTTAATACAAACTATATTCATCACTACATAATGATCATGTAACATGATGATTAATATCATACGTATATAATCTATATTCAGGCTTATAATGATAGCTGAACTTGAAATTTTATATAACATAATATAGGTATGATGGGTCAATCGTATCAATGTGACTATTGCTTAGACTTAGAATCAATGCATAAACTTGCTCGTATAAGTTATCAATCCTTTACATATGTTGTTTGTTTTTAGAGAGTTGAGTATTCACTAGTATCATATAAGTACAAAACTAACCTCATATAAGTAGCAACATATTTGCTTTCAAAACTAGTCATATATATAACCTTAGTTATAATCAAACATGTATGATTAATATATTATAATAGTATGACTTCATGTTTAACCTAATCATAATACTATAGCTTGGTTGTATAATTAATAATCTTATATGACTATCAAGTTCTATTATATGTACTTATAATAGCTATATCACATAATACAAAGTAGAGCATCATATCTCTATAATTTATTTTTACTTCATAAATAACTTAAATTACTTAGAAAAGAAATACATTTATTATGTCATATAGAAATAATACATGTATCATATAAGTATAATCAATATTTGATAAGTCTAAATATTATTAGTCTATATTAGTATATATTGATGATTGTATATCCCACTTATATGTTTACTCTTAGCTATCATAGTACCATAATAATTTTATCATATGTGTATGACTATCCTATTAAGTCTAGGTAAGTTAATTACTATATTATTATATAATATTTCATTCTTATACAATCATGTCATATAATATTTTTTAGAGAGGTCAACTCTTTTTGAAATAAATCATCTTTTGATGATAATCACCTATCACACTTGTACAATCCACTTGAACTATAAAATAAACTATATTATAATTATATGATCTTTGTAACTGTCTAATATGATGTTTTAAACTTAAGAACTATACTAAGAATCAATATTATACAATGCAACAACACTTATCATACTTATACGATAAGCCACTAACAATTGTTTTGCACATAACAATAGCAAATTATCAAGGATGTCCTTGGGGACCAGCTTATCATAAGAAAGTGAAAGCTCTTCATCCATCTGGGTCTTAGTTGGTCCATGCAATTTCATTTATTTGAACCAATGTTTGGTAAGATTAATGCTTATCTAGTTGTAATATCAAACTTGCAATAAAATTACTTTTTAAAAAAAAACTAATTGGATTGATTAAGCTTTGTTGTTAACTTTAAAAGTTTTATTACTATCTTTTATTTGAAATAAAAAAAAATTTAGTTTTCTTTTTCAAAATCTCTATAATTCACCCTACCCCTCTTGTTCTTATTGCAAAAATATAATTTCAACAACATTATTGATGAAGTGCACATGAACTAGAGTTGGTTAAGAAAGTAGCATTAGTGAAAATAGTAGTACATAAGAAATTTCAAACTCTTATACAAAAATGATGTAAAATGAATGATCAATTAACTATGGTTGCACTTAAGGATGTGGTGAGGAGTGATGTTAGGTGTGATTGATGGGTTAGAGAAGGTAGAGTACAGGTGGATTGGCTTTGAAGTGGATGATAATGGATGGTGAGGAGCCAAACCTGAGAGCTATAAGAGGAAGAGAGATAGCCACTTGAGTATTTAAGACTCCAAGAGAAGAGTGAGTTGTAGCAATAAATTATGGAATATAAAGAGAAAGAAAGTAAAATCAGAATCATATTCAAGTGTGACAATAGTTGGCCACTAAGCCTCATCCAAGGGGTGGCCACCAAGCCTTTTGGAACTCTTTCCATAGAGTAAAAGGATAAAAAATATGCCTTAAAGTCAGCCAAAAACTTCCATTCTTTGTAAAAGTGCCTTTATTTAAAGAGAATTACTCATTACATAAGAAATATAAATAATAAACACAACATCAAACAATCAACTATTAATAACTAGTAATTAACTACAAAATATCAATTAATAAATACAATTCATTATGTAGAACATGAAGTCCATAAGAAAGGAATTATATAAATTACAAACTCAAAACAAATTAAATCCAAGTGATAATTAATAATAAAAACATTTTGTACTCTTTAATCTTATTGTCTCTTATAACGCTTGTTTTAAAAAATATTATAAGGCCTTGGGAAACACTTTGTATAAAGTTTAAGTAAAGTGAAGAGATAATAATTTCAAGTAGTTTAATCTAAACTTATATCTACATGTGCCTAAAACCAAAAAGCTAGTTAATCTACTAAACATTAAGCTAAAATACTACAGGCTTAATAAAAACCTATTACACTAACTTAGTAAAAGCTTACAATATTGCAAAAGGAATTACAAAAGAATAAATATGAAGTCCTAACAATGGAACAAGAAAACAAATGAAAGGTTGTCATATTGGCCTTTAATATCAAATAATTTTTTCAAATCCTCTCATGTATTAATAAATATACTTGGCTAGTCACCTTTCACACCCCTGGTTTGACGTTCAAAGGAGTCAAGATCCTTTAATTTAATCATCAGGCGCGTGGTGTGGCACTCAAAATGAACCATATCTTTTACCATCAAGTCATATAGTTGAACTAAACTAGTTCACCCTAGGTTGAGGCAACCCATTGACCACACTAACTTGTACATAATACCAAAGCAACTCACAAGCCTATAATACCATCCATAAATAATATGCCAAAAGAATAAAAAAGCTCAGAGAAAATCTATAAGTTTGTAAAATAATATATAAATATTATATCCATGTCCATAATAAAATATCTAATATATCCCAAGTCCATAAAGGTACAAATATCAAAGTCATAAAAAAACTTTACAACTAAAAGAAAAGTTGCAAACATAAATGTAGAAACAACTAATGCAATACAAAGTATGTGACAACTATAACTCCTATGCAAGCTTATATCCCAGATCTACACGTAAAAATAACGAGAGTGAGTCAGAGCTCAATAAGAAATCCTTAAGTTGTGCTATAAAAATAACATGTAGTAGAAAGGTACTATATAAAATATATAAATCAATAATAATCAATATCAACAACAAATATAACACAGATGTATGCCATATGACTAAACTAATTTAATGCATAAGAACAATAAGATTCAATGGCACTATTATCATCTTCTTGCTTATGGCTAAGTTTCCTTCCCCTCCTTGTCATGGATTAGCTTCCTTTCTTAGATTCATGACTAGTGTTTCTAAACTCTAGCTAAAACTAGATACTAATGATCATATACCAAACTAATAAAAGCTCTTTCCAAAAGAATCATAAGGAATTTTGGCTAAGATTCGCTCCACTTGCAACTCATAGCTAGAATTGAATATATGCAGTGATCCTTAAGTTTCCCTCTCAAGCCCACTTAGAAAAACTATCTCTAATCCTTTAATGTCCAATTGCACATCTTATATTTAGGGTTTTTCTATGCAATATATGCTTTGGAATTCCAAGCATCTAATTTTTTTCCTTATTTTTTTGAATTCAATGTAATTTAAATTTCAACAATCTGTTGGATTCTTTATATCATACTTAAGTCATATCTTCATATTGTATAACGAATTAAATCTCACCTCAACTATGCTTATCCCATTGATCATAATTATATGATACAACCATTCGTTCAATACAATACACTAAAACACAATATTCACCCATCATAACCTAATGATTCTTGTGTATAACGCTTCTCTTACCTTTATTGAACTTATATAATTATAATAATTATACTATATGATTCAATAGCTCACTTAATACTCAACTTTTTAGACTTAAAAAATTTTGCTCTTATTATTATAGTTATACATTCCATGATTTTGTCCATGTATGACATTGTGATTGATCTAGTACAACCATTAGCTAGCTTTTCCCCTTTCACATTTGTCACTTTCTCATGCCATATCACACCATACAATGTGTTGTGGTCATAGTGTATGATAACAAAATGTCTTTCTTAACATATTAGATAGGTTTATATGTTTGTGACATCATCATACTAATACAATTACTAAGTCTTACTTGTATGTTAAATCCTACTTTAATAATCTCTTCACACTTGCATCTCCATTGTTTCACTTGTTCGATCATGCTATACAATTACCAATATTCTATTGTATGATATTCATAACTAAGTTTTCAAACAAGTTTCTTTTCTCATCGTACCATTTGATTTTTCACCATCATATTATATAATTCTCATCAAAGCATGGTTAGTAACAATCCAACTTCATTACTCTAATTTATAGGTATTTAATTAATAAAATGAATTGAAAATAATATACCTTTACTAACTAAAACAGAGGTGTAACAAATACTCATTACAAATGGTTTTATAACCCAAGCATAATTTAAACAATAGGTACAATACTACAAAGTTGAATCAATGCAAAAGTGATATGAATTTAAGTTTAATGCACTTAAAAAAGAATATTATAAGAATAAATTAAAATAGTAGTATACAACTTAGCCCAAAATAGAAAAAGAAGGTTGTGTTAAATGATCAAGAGCAAAAGCAACTACTTTGCTCTTCTCTCTTTTAATGTAATGAAGATTTTCAAATTATGCACTTCATAAACGTTTGCAAATGATCATTAGTCTCTTCTCATATATTTAGATGTCTTTTTATTGACCATGGAATCCACTCAAATGGCTATAAAATACTCTTTGATATGCTATATTGATTTCCATGAAGAAACGATCAAACTAATCATTACTCATATTTTTAAACTAATAATGATATCTAATCATAGAGATTGTATATACATGATACAACACTAAGTATATCATCCAAAGCCATCAAATATGTCTATCTACTTCACTTTCTTAAAGTAAATATATCATATAAATATGATGATGATATTATACTAGTGCAAATAGCACAATATCTCTTTGGTTTAATTTCAAAGTTTTTAAGAAACTATTTTATGATGCATGATTTTATAATTCAATAATGTCTATGACAAGCTCACTTATATTGATCATTAGAGTTCACACATAAAATTGATAAATCATTCTCATATGATGGAAATTCATTAAATCGATAATAAAGTCCCAATATTAGGATTCTTGGATAAACAATATTATAAGGTATTGAACTGGTATTTTATAAGAACATCAAAATCTGCTTGCTCAAGGCTTAAGTCACCAACTCTTAATAAAAAATACAATAATCAAATTAGGACAAGTATATCATTCAGGTATGGCACCACAATTTTTAGTTCATACCTTTATTGCTTAATCCAACCCCATGTCTGATCCAATTGAATAGTATGCCATATAATTACTAATGACTAATATTATAATGTGTGAAGCTTAATAACACAATATCTTAACAATCACCTCTTTAGTAAACCATCTATGTGCTTGTATGCTAAGGATATCATACGTATCCAAATAATATAACTCAAGATTACCCTCAACCAATGCTTTATTCAATCCAATGAAATATCTAGTCATATTGTAGGATAATGATATTTTATGAGTATGATTAGTATTACTAATGTATCCTCTCTCAATTTAATCACTTTTTACTTCCAACTTGATCATATAATAATAACTAATACAACTTATTGTGTGTATAATATTCTAAGATAGAATAAATAAATTTAAATGATCTGCATGTCTTAAATTAAAAACTACTTGAGTGAAAAGATTGTTTAAAATATTTAAATACTTTTACTCACTCATGCAATCTTAAGTATCTCAAGAAAGTTATTATAAGTTTTAATATTTTAATATCAATAAAAATAACTCAATACAAATCTTCTTTAAGTCTTACTTGAGCTTTTGTTTCTTCTCATGTTAGTTACATTTGTACCCAAACACCTTCACTAAACTCCTCGAGTTAATCGATCAAGGTCTCCACATGATTGACCCATGTATTCTAAAGACAAACATTCTAAATAAATATTAGTAATAACAATATAATAGTTTTATTATTATTAAACTTGTGTTGTCGTAAGCAAGGGTACAACTCATTAACGACATCTACAAGTTTCTTAACAAAAATAGTGTTGAAAAAATAAAGTGTCAATAATGCTTAAATTAATTAGCCTATAACAAGCCCAAACTAGTTTCATAGGCCATTGAATTTTCTTTATCATGTTTTATGTAATGGACCAATGATAAAATTTTTATTTTACAATTGAAATCTATCATTCATAAAGTCATTAAGAACTTCCACCCCCTATGTTCTTTCATAATGATCTTATCATGTCATCCATCAAGATTACCCCCATAAGTTGTAGATTTAAAATAGATAAAAACACTTAAAGGATGTACTCAAAAATAAGGGAATTGATGCACTAAATCCAAACACTAATGGTGAAGACCAAGATTAAATAAAAAAATGAATTCTATAAATTAAAAATAATGAAAACACACTTAGGAAATGAATAGTAAGGATTTCAAATAATTTATTATATTGCATTCTTAGTATAGATTTTTCTTTTATATATATAGTACATGTTCATTATTTTACATCATGTTATAGATTATAGCCCCAACACATAACATAACTTTAATTTGTGTAATATTTGGTATTGAGACTATATAGCATTTGTCTATTTATTAAACTTATGTTGATGAGCTCAACCTATTTTTGGTTTAATAATTATAGATAATATGAATGTAGTTTACAAGACTCTAAAGAAAAAATGAATGAAAATATTATCCTATTTTATATGCTATTTTAATAACACATTAGAAGTGATGTGCAAGAATTTGATAAATACTATAATAACTATAAAATATTTGGCAAGAGTAATAATTAAACTTATTTTATTCTACTATGAAATATATTATCATTTGATTTTGCTTATTAATAATGAAAAAGGATTATTTAATTTTTTTTGCAATGTCATTCTAAAGTTTTGTTTTGATCATTAAATAAAAAAGCATGGTTTGTGTCCTTTAAAAATAATTGTTTATGATTTTTCACAACAAACAATATCTATGTTAAAAAAAGATTTTTAAAATAAAGAAATTTGTAATTAAAAATATATTTTAAAATAAAAATAGATAAGTAAAATTAGATTGTGATATGGAGATGTCACAAAATTGTATATATTAAGCATAAATATATAAGCAATATTTAGTCATTTCTATTATCTTTTAAAGATAGAACTATGAACATGTTAGCTTTAATATCATCATGAAGAAAATAATGTATGTAGACAATGTGTTTGATAAGAAAGAAATAATTAAGATACTTTTTTCTACACTAAATTTGCTAAATAAAATTTATTTATTAAGATGAAATAATTAAACAAAAATTTAAAAACAAAAAATGTGTAAAATAAATCTTTATGCAAAAAGGAGTGAATAAAAATAACATAGTACAAGCCTTGAATCAAATTTGTGAATATTTCTTCTATTATCAAGATACAATCATTATCATTGTCTTGTATGTATGTGCACAACAAACTACCAACAGAACTTTAAACCATGCTTTTATCTTTGTAGCCTAAGAATTGAAGTCAATTGTCAAGGAAAACAATTAGCCCTAATAAAGAATTAGAAGTTATTGTTTTAAAAATTTCTCACTCATGAAGATTTTTAAAGTTGTTTTTTCATAGGAAGAATGCATATTTTAGTTTAATAAATTTAGTCAAAATAAAAAACTATCTAATTCAAAAAGATTTACCATTTTACGGAACAAAAAATTACCTCATTCACTTTGAGATTTTGTTCGTGTATATAAAGAGTGTGTTTATTATTATTTATAAATGCTAATAAATTCTTATTTATTGCATGAAAAAGTTATGAGGACCTAATACCATATGCGGTAACCCAAGCCATGCTTAGGCACAAGTTTAATACTAACTTGGAGGTCGTATTCCAACAAGTATGGGTTAAATATTATATTTATTATCGCCATCTTGCTTAACGTTATCGTTTGTAGAAATATTATAAATAAATAAGGTTTCTTTCACCAGGTCAGCCTTCATTAATATTTTTGACTGGATTTTTGCTTGTTTCAATTTTTTAAATTTTAGCAAATATTTTTTATCAAAATTTTATTTTCTTTCACCAAAATCTTTTTTCCGTAGTTTGTTTTTGAAATCTTTTTTATTATGTTTTTCTAAATAGAACCAAGATAAACTGCTGCTGAATTATTCGAACTCCATTTATTTTAAAAAAAAATTGAATGGGGGTGTAATTTAAATATTTAATATTAATTTTGAAGTATTTAATTTTATGTGAATCAGCTGCGCGGAGTAAAAATTTCATTTGTTACGATTTACGATATCTGACAGCTTTGAGAGTCTCATCGTTCGATGATTATTGGTACGAGCAACTGGAGTAACTATGGGAGCTATTAAGTATGTAACATATAAATAAAAAACTTTTTGAATCAAAAAAAAAAAAAAAAAAAAAAAACTTTTATTTTTAAAATTGATAAAAACATGTGTATAAGAAAAAAAAAATTGAGTTCTATTAAAAAATATGTATTAAATATTTTAAAATTTTAAATTTTAAAAAAATTAAAAAATTAATTTCAAACGTATTTTTCAAAGAGAGTCTTATCGAGATTAACTATTGGGCTCTGAAAGCATATAATAAGAACTATTGTAACTTAAAACCATTTCTTACCACTTTGGGAGTTTAGAAAAGGTTGTTTAAGAAAATTAAGAAGGGCATTTTTAAAATAATATCTGTAAAAGAATAAAAGTTTAACTAAAATATTTGGTAAAACTTATGTGTACAAAAATCAAGTAAAATTTAAAATTTAATTTTTAAACAGGAGTTAAAAGAAAAAAATAAAATCTGCAATGTTGTTTTTGATAAACTTTTTGTCTAGTTCAATCTTATATCAGTATTCTTTTATTGTCTTATATATCTATATCTAGATTCTTATATGATAGATTTATATTTTTTTTAATTTATTCGTATAAACTGCTGATATTAAAAAAAAAATAAAGAAACGGCAGGTTTGTAAAGGACTAAAGTGGGAATGTGTGGGCCAAAAGTTTGTCACACTAATTACTAGCTTAGTTTATTAAACTTTTTGACAGGCTATTTTGGCTCTATCCATATGAATGATGGCCAAGTCACGTTGTGAGAAAAATAATGTATATTATCTCTTAATTTTTTAATGGATGTCCATACAACAAACTATTTTATGATATTAATAACAACTCAAAAATCATACATATCACTATCAAAGTGGATAAATGAAAGAGATAAAATGATAATTTATAAACAACTTTCAAGCATTTAAAGAATGAGAATTTCAAAACAAATGTCATATCTTGAAATCAGAGTCTTGAATAAATATTTTGATAGAAAAGTTTTATCTAACAAAATATGTCCCATAAATAAAGAAGACTTTATAATGATTAATCTTCTATTGTTATGGCCCATAATAAAATATTTTTGTGCCATAAAGGATTGTTCTTGGATATTAAGCTTTTTAGAGCATTAGCTCTAATTCCAAGTGTTGGTCTATGGCACATTCAAAAGGATAGAGGAGGGTAAATCATGCATATAAAATTGTTTGCAAATCACAACTTTGAAAGCCGTAACTCAATTCAAATAATAAATAAAATTCATACATATTGTCATAATAAAAATATAGAAAATAAAATGCAAGAAATGAAAGGATGTCTTAGATTTTTTTATGTGATTTGTCTTCTATCCAAGAATCCACATACACACCCAATCCAACTAAACTTGGTCTAACTTTTCCTTTTACTCGATCACAGTTAGTGAAAACATCATTACATCTTAATTATTTCTTAGAAGCTAAGATATAACCTTCTTTCTTGAGTTTTTTTTAAGTTTCAAACTCAATCTCTTATGAATTGTATCTAAGATGCAAAATCAGCCTCAGTTGAGCCTTTTTAAAATTTAAACTCAACCTCACATAAGTTTTATCAAGGCTGAAACTCAACCTTTCTTAAGCTTTTTCAAAGTTCAAACTCAACCTCTCTTAAGCTTTTTTCAAGGCCTAAATTCAACTTCTCATTGCTCTTTTAAATAAAGAAAAACCTCATGATTTCTATTTTTATAATATAAAAATAAATTCACCTAGATTGATTCACATATAGTTCATGATATGTATGATTGCAATAATAAAATGATTTTAGACTTTTGAAGCTTAAGTTGATGTTGAAAATGAAATCCAAAGCTTTTATGTAGTACTACAAAGCCTTAGATGTATGAGAAAGTTTGGATGCCAAATTGATATTTTTCAATGAAGTGCCATTCAAGTATGGATCATGTGTATTCATACATGATATGAGGTGTTGAAGCTTATTTATAAGGTTTTGCAAGTACTTACTATCTTTATTATCTCTTAAATCCTTGTGACGCTGGAACATTTAACATTAGCTCATAAATTGTAATATGCCAAGATGAACTCCTCCCTACGGACTTCCCCACACTCAAAGTGAAATTGATAAGTGCTCTCCCCATTTTTCTTTTTCTCATTTCTCTAACCATCATTCGATTCTATCTCTACTTCAATAAAAAAATCTCCTCCTACTCCTTATCCTTATCCTAAATCGTATAGGATTGTCGTTGGTCCTTTCATCAAAGAAGTTCTTCGAACTGAGGAACAATCTGGGGAACTTCTCAACTCGAAGAAAACTCGATTGACCTAGGAATAATATTTGAGCTATGCTCAACCTGGGCCCAGCTATTACCAGTGCCAACCCATCAGTCCCACCGACCCATGCCTACCCATAAATTGGATCGAAACCTCCACCATTCCACTCCCCCGCTATTTGCCACTCGTGGTTAATGCCACCAAAAACCCACAACCAGTTTAGGAACTGCATAATTTAATTAATGTTTTAGTTTTTTTCATTTTTTTTTTATTTTTTTATTTTTTTTATTTTTAAAAAAATTACTGATAAACTTTTAAGATATTTATAAATAGAGATACTCACTAGACTGTAAAAGATGAAAAATAATAGAATAAAAATTTATTTTATTTGTGTACTTTCATCTTTATGAATAAATTGTATGTGCTTAATCCTAATTTAAGAGATTTTAGCTTCTCTTATGAGATACAAGAATAAAAAATAAGAAACCCTCTATTAGGAGTGTCGATAACCAAATTTTTTGTGAGAGATAAGTATCAAAGGTGAGTGACCTGCCATCAGAAAAGTTAATAACAAAACAAATTATCACTTCTATCAACACCTCCAAGCTTCCTACTAACCCAAATCATCACTATGTCTCTCTTTTACCCTTTAGTGGTCAAAATGCCAACACTTATAGAACCAATAGACATCATCATAAAAAATGCATTCCTTTTTAGTAACTTTTATTTTCTTGGAAATAATTTAAAGTTAGTGTTATTCTTTTCCATAAAAATACTTCACATAGAGTTTATCTTAAATTTTCTATTTTATATATAAAATTGGATGTGATAAAAACTACTTTATAAGATTTTATACTTAATGCTTAAGGTATTATCACTTACTCAACTTAATAATCTATGATATAAGTTAGAAATACCAATATTTGAATAGTTCTAAAATACCAAACATGTTACTTAACCCTACTTAGTGCATAATATCTTTTCATAATTTTTAATAATTTATTGAGCATCTCCAATATTGTAAGCTCTAATTTAAGCCTTAATAGAAGCTTAAATCTATTCTACATCAACTTTAGTATAAGAGATATGTTTTTTACTAAAACAAATTCCTTTCTTTAGTATATTCAACTTTGGAATAAGGACATGATTTTCTACTCTACATCAATTTATGCATTAGATAACATTATTTTCTACTAAAAAAAGAAAAAAAAAAATTTTTTTCTTAATTTATTCATTAAAGAACCCTTAGTTAATCTTAGATAAACGTATTTAAGAAAGTGATACAAAAGTAGTGGTACGACTTCTCACCATATTTTTAAAGAATTATTTGGTTATGTCTAGGAGGTAGTATGGCAAAATTGAGACCTTGATCACTCACCATTTCTTGGAAGTATATCACATCTTAGCTTTTGTAGTCTATAGTTGTAGTTGCTTTGCTTTCATAAATTTTTTATAAAAAAATAAGATGTCACAAATTATTTTCTTTCCTTAATATCCTCTCATATGATAAACCTTTGAATGACCAAAAGATCTAGTAAGTGATATCAAATAGAAAATCAAAGTCAAGAATTATTTTAAAACCAAAGATAAAATTTAAACCAAGATCTCATGTTAAAAGCAATTCACCTCGATGGTTAGACAAATCAACCTGAACTAAAAATATATACCAAATTCTAGAAGAAAAAAAGATAATAAGAGAAGATCTATCACACCCTATAATTTAGAAAAAGAGAACCTTAGGAGATCTAGGAATCATAGAAGTCACGATGATTCTTTTGATGAATCCAACATCCATAGAAGAAATCATGACCATAAAAAAAGAAATGAACCATCGGATGAGTCAAATCAAAATAATGAGCTAGATATATCTAGTGAGTAGGAAGACAAAAGAGGTATCAAGATAAAGTGCATATCCATATTGTGAAACTAGTTGTCCCAACTTGTGATGGTAGTTATGATCCTAAAGATTATATCGATTGGTAGTGATATATCTACAAGGATGTTCTCACCTTGATTCCATGTTAGTTGACCATTTTTTGAGAAGTCATAAAGGAAGTAGAGGCCTAGAAATGGCTAGAAGCAAAGAAATAAAGAAGAAGAGAAGAATTTTATACAAGAGATAAAACTCTCAGATGGACCTCACCTTTGACGTCCTTAACTCTATTATATATAGGGGTTGGATACAAATTTTTTAATACATTAAATTACAAAGGATGACTTTACCATTGGTCTAACTTCTAAATTTTTGTGTTGACCACCTGTATTCGTGTGAGTGGAACCCTAACGCATGTGTCTTTTGTTCACCCAGCACCATGCACTCGAGTGTAGACTTGACGCAACCCACACCATTTTTCTGGTACTATGAGCCATGGTAAAGAGGTCTTTGGCATCCTTATTGCTTGATTTTTGGTCCGTGCCTAAATGCACATCGTCTGAAGTTGAGTGCCTGATTTCAACACCTGATGCCTAAATTTGAGTTGCATGTTCTTCAGGGTTTTCTTTTCATGCTTGTTGCTAGTAATCAAGGGCTATTTTTGACACCCATCACTCGATCGTTTTCAGTGTCTGATGCTCGAAGGTGAGCTCTTGTTTTTGATGTGATACTTTTTTTTGAAACAAACCTTATTATGATATGTCCCTTTTTATCGTGATTCGAATTCCATCGAAATAATTTAACTTATATATATATATATATATATATATATATAAAACTAAGGTGAGAGAATTAAAACTAACCTTTTTCTAAGCTGTACCATTTTGTTATAGCAAATGTATTACCCTTGTTCCCAATTTGATATGAAATCTTCGTCCTTCTTCTTATCGAAATATTTTTTTCTCGAGAATTTTATCTTCTTTTAGGATGTGGTCATCATTCATGACCAATTCATTCATTGGGGGTAAGTATTCTTGTAGGTCTTCATCAAGCATAGATGTCTCATATGTCTCTCAAGTTATCCGCATTCATTATCGAATATATTTCCATATATGCTGGTAACTCAAGTTGATAAGCATCATCATTAATCCTTCGTATTATTTTGAAGGACCGTATATTATGGGTTTCAACTTTTTGTTGTCTCCTTTCAACCTTCCTTTGCTAATATGAAGCCAAACGAGATCACCTTCTATGAATTTTTTCACCATTTTATATTGATCATGCCATTATTCATACTTTTTTGTGATTCGATTAATTGTTTCTCGACGTTGGCATGTATCTATCGTACTCTTTGTACAAGTTTTAGAGTTCTTTATTTAGTGTCACTTCTAATTTCTCACATTTTTGGTAGCTTGATTTCTAATTCTAGAAGGCTTCAGAGTAGGAATCTCATACAAGCTTCAAAAAGATTCATTGATTTTGATCCATGCATAGCTCAATTGTATGAAAGTTGTAAATGTATAGTACTCTCATCCTATGTTTTTAATCCTCTAAGAAGATGGATAATTGTCCTATTTACTACATTAGTTTGGGGTTAAAAGGTTGCACTATGCATTAAAGTGGTATCCATCATTCCCTATGGTGATTTCAAAAACTTAGAAAATGAGTATCTCAATCTAATATGATGGAAGATGGTAACCCAAAATGTATCCAAACATTTTGTACAAATAAAATAATTACTTGTTTACTTGAAATTTCTTTTTTACATGAAATTAGTATGACCATCTTAGAAAATCTATCTATTACTATGCATAGATATTTATGTCATCATTAAGTCATTGGTAGGTCACAAATAAAATCCATTATGATATTATTATAGGGACTTTTTGGGTTTAATAGTGGTATATACAATCCCTATTTATGATTGGATGGTTTTGAGTACAATAAAGTATACATCCACAAATAAATTTCTCAATAGTTTGATTCATACAAGTAGAATAAACTTACCTTTGTAAATTTTGAATGGTTTTTAAGACTCCAAAATTTCCAAATTGTCCATTGTTTTTTAACCCCATATTGAGGAACACTAAATTGACCTATTTTGTATCTTGATAGATTGTGCAAAAATCAGGGTCATCTTTATACTTTGAAACATATTTCTTAAATTCTATAGGATGTATTTGCATACTAGTGGTTAGTAAAATCGAAGGAGGTCAAGAGAGCATATCTACAAGTTTGTTATGACTTCCCTTCTAGTATTTAATAACCAAGTTGAACTGTTGGAGCAATGACATCCAATTCAAATGTTGTGTTTGTTATAACTTTCATTGTGTTTGTAAATATTGAAGTGGCTAATGATCTAAATGAACTATGGTTTCTTTTTTGAGGATGTATGGATTCCAATGTTTCACAACTTGGTATAAAGCAAGAAGCTCTTTATCATATATTCGCTAATTATTTTGTGCTCCTTGTAATAATTCAGAATAATAAGCTACAAGCTTGCTTTCTTATACTACGACTACATTAATCACATACCCTGATGCATTGGTTTGAATTTCAAATGGATTTTGTAGATTTGTAAGAGCTAGAATCGGTGCTTAACAAATTACCTCCTTCATTTGTTAAAATGTTCGTTAATGCAATTTTCTCCATTCAAAATTTAGATGTGGTCGAGTTAATACATGTAACGGTGCTATTATTTTCAAGAAACTTTTGATGAATTTTCTCAAGTATTAACATGCCCCAAGAAAACTCTTGACAGAAAAAATATTTTGAGGTCTCATCCATTCATCAATTGCATTAATTTTCTCCTTATAAATGCTTATTTTGTCATTACTTACATGAAATCTCAAATACATGAGGGTTTTGCTTTCATACTCGCACTTCTTTCTATTCAAATTGATGAATGTCAAATACTTTTCATAAATGTTCTAGATTTTCTTCTAATATGTTACTATAAATGAAAATCTGATCAAGGTAGACTACTACCAATCCTTTAGATAAGATCACAGAATGTCATTCATTAGTCACATGGATGCTGTTGGAGCATTGCATAATCTTAATAGCATGATCAGCCAATCATACAATTTTTGTTGAGTCTTGAAAGCAGTTTTTCACGTGTCAGCTTCTATAATAAGTACTTGATGATACCCTATTTTTTGATCTTATTTGGTAAGCACTTGAGCATGTTTTAGCTGGCCTAAAAGGTCATCAGTCCTTGCTAGAGGATACCAATTTTTAATAATGATTTTGTTAAGAGCTCGATAATCCATGCACATGTGCCAACCTCCTCCTTCTTTGGCACTAATACAATTGGAGAGCCACAAGGTGAATCACAAGGCTTGAGTATTCCATTCTCAAGTAGTTCTATGATTTGCCGCTTAATCTCATCATTCTTGACTATTGAGTTTTGATACATACCTATACTTGAAAGTATTGAATCTAACAAAAGTTGAATCTCATGCTCCACAACTCGTTTTAAGGGTAGCCTTTTAAGCTTATTAACTAATGTAGTATATTCTTTTAGTAACTCCTAAAGTTTGTTGGATAGATTATCACATTCTTTGGTACGCATATTTAGTTTATTAGGTCAAATCAATGATAATATATAATTTATAATAGTATTTACTAACCTCTTTATTTGATCCATAGTAACAATATCTATTCTAGACTTTCTTTTGGCCTACACCATAATAAATTTTGGTCCATCCTTTCTAAATTGATATTGACGAGCTAGACGATAATATATAGCATCTCGATCTCATAGATATGGGCAACCCAATATGATCTGACAAATATCTAATGGAATTACTTTATAAAGAACTTCATCAATATATTCCTAAGTGATAACAAATTTTACCTTGCATTATTTTTTAACTCTTTGTTTCATAGCCTTATTGAATCCAGTCGATAGAATAAGGTTTTGGATGAAGAATAGTTTCTAAGTAGAGCTTCTTTACGAGGCTTTTAGAGATCAAATTCTTCTAACTATCAGTGTTGATAATAGCATCTATCAATTCTTTCTTTACCTAGGTGTGAGTTGTAAGGCATTACCCTCTCCTTACCATAGCTTCATTATTCATGTCTTTTAGCCTTACCATGAGGGATAGACTCTCAACTGCTTGTTGTTGAGTTTCAAGAATGGACTCAATTTTAGTTTCCATTAGGATCTTATTTTTTCCATTTTCTTTAAACTTTTTTTGTGTAAAGATTAGATTGTAAGATCCAACATTTTCCCATATGTAGCATTACTTTCATAGTGGGTACAATATTTTTGAATCCCACTTGTAGATAGAGAAATTGTTGTGGTAGTGAAATTCTTTGTTAGAGAAAACTCCTTTTGCCACTTATTTGCATTAGTACTATTATTAATGCTAGTCCTTCAGATGTTTGGATTTCTAGTCCTTGGTCTCTTACTTTGATTTTACTTTTCAATGGCCATTACATAAGTGCTAGCTTATACCAAAGATTGCATAAGAAATAAGATTAGTTCTATAGCAATAGGATAATACAAACTTGAAATCTATTTAGATACAATTTGCATCTCATCAAAAGATATCCATAATGCAGTGGTTTATTATCAAAATTTGGTGGTGAAATGTTGTACTGTTTGTCATTGTCGGTGTCGTAGATTATGCCATCTTCTCCTTTTTTCCTCCATATAACTAATGGGATAGAATTCCTCTTGAATCAATTCCTTAAACTACCTCTATGATATTTTTTTTCTAAGTTGGTTCTTAAATATGCATTCCACCAGGCTAATATATAACTTGCCATTTTTAGTCGAGCATATGCTATTTTGTTAAATGATGAATAATCATATAGAGAAAAGTAGGAATCTAGCTATTCTAACCATGCATCCACTTTTTCTACATCTACCATACAATCATAATTAAAAAGATTAAGTTTAACATCTACCTTGAACGGTCGTTATTTATTTTCTATCATTGATGAGGAAAGATTGACGATTTCATCATCAGTATTATTTCCAAGTACCCTTGAGTAAAGTATATTGTCTTTGCTTGGTGGTTGCTTTTCTGTATTTGTGATGGGAGTAGATTGATGTTTTAACACAATCTCTATTAACACTTGTACTTGTTTCATTAATATCATCATTTATGCTTCAAGCTTTGATGGTGTAGAAATAAGCCGAGTCACCTCAACTGAAGTCTCTTTAAGTTCTTGATTTCCTTTTGAGATTTTCTCCTCAACTCCTTTCTTTTTAGCCCCTATCATAGATGTAAAATTAAAGTATGCTTTGATACCACAATAATATGATCTATCTATAAGGATGTTCTCACCTTGATTCCTTATTAGTTGATCATTTTTTCAAGAAGTCGTAGTGAAAGTAAAGATGTGGAAATGGTTAGAAGCAAAGAAATAAAGAAGAAGAGAAGAATATTACGCAAGAGATTCAAACTCCTAGAAGGTCCTCCCTTTTGACATTCTTAACTCCCCTATATATAAAGGTTAGATAGAAATTTTTTAATACATAAAATTTTAAAGGAAGACTTTACCCTTGATCTAAATTCTAAATTTTTAAGCTGATTACCTATATTCATGCACGTGGATCTCTTGTTGGCATGCGCCTTCTACGTGCCCCACACCACATGCTCGTCCCACATCATTTTCCTAGTCATCAATATCGAGGTGAAACGGTCTTCAAGATCTTCGGTGTCTATTTTTCAATGTAGTCCTAAGTGCACGTTGTTTAAAGTCGAGCGCTCATTTTTTGCAATCAATGCCCAAATTTGGGTGCCTATTTTCTTATGCTTGCTTTCAATGCTCGTTGCCCAAAGTCATGTGCCTATCTTTTGATCATTTTTGGTGCCCAATGCCCAAAGTAATATGCTAATTTTTAGCATGATTGTTTTTGAAATAGACCTCGTAATCATGGTGAATAGTATAGATGATTACTTTAATTGTCACCAAATAAGTGAGAAAAAGAAGTATCAATTTGTTAAGACTTAACTCACTGGCACTATCTATAGGTTCTTTAGAAATTTAAAGTGATAATATGCTAACAATGATGAAGAGGTATCCTAAACTTAAAGAAACCTTAAGGTTAGATTATATAATAGGTTTGTTCAAACCTATAGTATTTGAATGTTAAATAAATTGTAAAGATTTTCTTAATTTGGTAGATTCGTTGAGGAGTATACTAATAAATTTGAGAATTATAAACTTAAATATGATATAGATACACCAAAGTAAGTAGTACTCTCCTATTTTTGTGGCAAATTTAAAGGAATACATATAAGTTGAACTTAACTTAAAAAATGTTACTACCTTAAAGAAAGCTTATCGTATAACTAGAAAGTCATAATTTAAATTTCATTGATTAAAATAACACTGCTACAACTTAAAATGCATAATCATTATTATTATAAGACCTAAAATTGAATAAGAATTAGGATTGTCATAATGATTTTACAAAAGTGCATTTGAGGGGTTCATCTCTATGTAATTTCAAATTGAATTGAATGTTTTCTATAGATCTTTGTAATGCTCCTCTAAGCTCATTTCTTGGCCTTAACATCATCAAAGTATGACTCTACATTATAGCATCATTGGATATACAAAAGAGCATCAATTATTCTTTTGAGGTTGTGCTTGGTTTCTTTAACCCAATTAATGTCGTATTGTAGCATTAAGTTTTGTAATTTTGAATAATTGTTGTTTTTGCTCATCACTCATTGAGAATTTGATGGTACTCATAGAAGAAAAAAAATCTAATTCATAGTTGAATATCATATTGTTGCATGCACAAGAGCACGAACATGAGGTAATGGGCAAAAATCCTGTCGACATGCAAGGATGAGTTTCATGATGTCTATGAAAAACCATCATTTTCCATTTCTTTTCTTAAAAAGGATGATATTTTCTCGCCTACTTGAATATTAGACTTTTAAATTTAACTTTTCATCAAATAACTAATTTATTTCATCCTTTATATAATCTTGGAACATTTTGTAGAGGTTATATTTATTTTATATAATCATATGAGTTTAGTATAGTACATTTTATTGGTGTTGCATTTTCATCAATCAATTACAAGTATATCTAAGGGAATTCATGATAAAACATTGATATATTAACTACAATTGTTGGCCTCTCTCCTTCAAAAAGTGCAAGAACTATAATGGTAGAAAATCACATGATATGTTTAGTAAAGGGCATGTTCGTTAATGCATTCTATCTCTCTCATTTTATCTTGTTTCTTTAAACCAAGGTGAGGTCTTAATCTTAAAGAGAGAGAAGTAAAAAATAATAATTTTGATCTAAAAATAATTTGAGAATTTTTATAACTTTTTTAAAAATTTTTAAGGATCATTCAAAATTTTAAGATATATAATATGATAGAATAAGATCATAGAGTATGAATGAGTGAGAGAATCAATAAAATATACTTATATGAGAATTTGTCATATAAGTATATTATTATAACAATGTATAAATATGATCAAGTGTATAGTCCACTATGGGTCGAAGCCATCTAAGAGATGTTAAGGGATTGATCGTATAGTTGATCAAAAAATATCATATGATATGATCAAGTAAGAGAGAGAAAGAATAAAAGATATATGTGAAGACACACAAAATTGAGCTTAGAATTATACAAGAAGAGCATGACATCATACTATATTGCTACTACATATGAATAAATAATTGATAAATAATATATAATTATACAATACAAAGGATTGAATGTATAAATATGATAGAGATTAGAATGCCTGATAGTACAAGTATGATTGGACAAACTTATAAATATGACTATGAGTAAATTAAGAATTTGTGAAGTATTATATAATATAATATGATGGAAGTATATTGTATCATATGATTAGGAGATGAGAAATGAAGTTAGTTTTCTATGAATGCATCTAAGGAAAGATATCCTAAAATAATCAAATAATATGATATGACTATCATATTAGTATGATTAACACATATAAGAATAAATCATCATTAGTTAAGGAATATAAGGACTAATGATAAATTGCAATAATGAGATTATATTGATACAATAAGAATAAATGAATACATTTAGATAAGATTAAAGAAATATATAATAGAAATTTGGTGATTGTGTTTGTACAATTAGTAGAACTTGAACAAATCTTAAAACTTAAAACAATAAAT
The DNA here is from genome assembly GCA_023846275.1 of Vanilla planifolia. Taxonomy (NCBI): domain Eukaryota; kingdom Viridiplantae; phylum Streptophyta; class Magnoliopsida; order Asparagales; family Orchidaceae; genus Vanilla; species Vanilla planifolia. The sequence continues at coordinate 24,689,968 of CM043870.1, forward strand.
GGTTGAGAAAATAAACATGTAGGTAGGTTTAATTGATAAGAAGCCATTTTAAATGAAAGGTTGAAAGATGAAATGGTGTCCATATAAAGGAACATAACTTTTAGAAGCATTTAATAAGCCAAGAATCTGAAACATTATGAGAAATAGTATAAATATGGCGCTAGCTAAGGCTTGCAAAATTTTTTAACAAGACATCTTTAGTAATTAGATCACCCAAATGTGTTTGAGAGAGAGAAAAGAAGAAGGAGAAAGTGATTCCAAGAGGATTTCAAAGACAAAGTGTAAGTTAAGCTTGCAACTAAGGAAAACTCAAGAATATAGTCTTGGGTGCTGTAGAAACTAGATGGTTTGAGAAAACTTAAGCTTTTTGGAGGCCACCACTTGGTTTTAAAAGATAGAAAATTTCTATACATATTTGTATATGTTTGAAAATGTAGAATGCTAAGATAGAGACTTTATTGATATATTAAAAAGGTTAAATTATCTATGCATAACATGGCCATAATATACATAGAAGATGATATATTGAAGCATGATATATGCTAAAATTTATATATTTGATGATAAAAAAGCGAAAATCATAAATACTATTATGCAAATGTTTTTTTTTTGCATTATAATATATGTATGTGATGTTTGAGTATGAATGATGGTTACATTTATTACAAATCACTTATTAATATAACTTCTAAAAAATAAATAAATGAAGTTGATTTATGCTAGTAGTGACAAAGAAGAAAGAAACTTTGGCAATTTAAAGAGAAAAGAGAGAATAAGTGGTAGGAAAAGTAAAGAGAGGAGAGGAGGAGGTTGTCGATGATGTAGATAGAGAGGGCTAGTGCTGATAAGAAGAGAGGGTTCAATGTTGTGGATGAGAGAGAAGAATTTTGTTGGTGAAGTGGAGAGAAGGGAATTTGATGGTAATGTGAATGCAAGAGGATAATCTATGGTGGTGTAGAGGAAAGAGAAAATTTTGATTATGGATGGAGAGAGATAGGGATTCAAAAAATATTAAAAGGGTGAGAGAGTCAATGTTGATATGAGATAAAGAGAATGCAATAGTGGAGTGGAGGAAAGAGGGAGTTCAACAAGATTGTGGAGTAGAGAGAAAAAAGTGCAATGATTTAAGACAGAGAAAGGCTACGCTACACCTCCTTAAGAGAACTTTCTCATCCAATCAAGCCAACCTTTAAATGTTTTATAAATTTAATGAAATCTAAGATTAACTATTATTTAAAAATCTTAATAATAGATTAAATAGATTCTAAGCTATAGGTCTAAAGGCTATAAAATGATTGAAATAACCCTTAAATTTAAAAACTAACTAGATAAATGTGAAAAACAAAAAAAAAATAATATGATAACTCCAAAGAGAGGGATTTGAGTAAAGCAAAAAAAATTTACCTTTCATAAATGACCCATTGAGACCCAAAATTAGCCAATTAGTCTAAGAAATGGCATTATATATTTATTTTCGTGCTCTTTTTAAGCAGTCATTTTTTTAATTGTCGAAGACTTGTGATTAACTTAGGTATTGTGCATGATGTTCATTTCTAGATCTACTACGTGCTGCATCAACCTTACCTTGCCAAGAAGAATTATGCCTGGTAGTGTTAAAATCTAAGTAGTTTAACAACATCTCCTATGGAAACTTCTCCATATCCTTCATAGTCAACCAAGTATCCATTGATGATAATTAAGCTCTCTAATAAACCACAAATATGTGAAGAATGACACTAAAATCTCTATTAGTTATTATACTACCAATTTCAAAGAACTTGGTACCATAAGAGCATAGTGGCTATCATTTGAGTCATATATAGAAAAGTTAGTTAACAAATCATCTTCATGCCAATTATATCTATATGATAGTTTCTCTTCTAATATAAAAACATTGCCAATAAAGGTATAGAATTATAGTTTTAAAACATGAGCATTTATATTCAGCCTTTTAATAATTTTAAGATGACCACTAGAAATGGAAACTTCTCACAGTAAATACATATTGATGCATAGACTCTTCTATTAAATTCTCTCCAAATTCCTTTTTTATTAGTAGCCTCAACATATTTTAAGAAATCAATTTCAAAATATTACTTTACTTTTTCATGCAAGTAATGAAAATGTTTTATAAATAAAAATTTAGAATAAAAAACAAAAGAGTAGAAATGTCAACCAAATCAATACTTCATTAAGTGTTTGACCAAAAACTATTCAAAGGGTTAATAATTTGATAGTTCTAAAAATTGTGTTATTAGAAACAAATTCAATTTTAGAAGGGTGCAAGCCCTAATTTCTAGTACATTTTTCTTAATAGGCACATTTATATGTTTCCCAATATTTGATTAACTACTTATAGTTATCCAAAGGATAAAATGCAAAATAATAATAATTTTGTATCAAATAATTTTTATAAGGCCATCATAAAATATAAAAAAAAAACACCTAAATTCTTAATCTAAAATTATAATACTAGGAAACTTATATAGCCAAATGATTTTTTTCGCAAACTAATTGGGCTATATGTGTTGTATCTTTCATTCTTTTTTTTTCATATGACTGAATGTACCGTCTTAATAATATGTGAACTATTATGAAAGTACTATCATTAGATATAGCAATAGATTGTGATCATAAAATAAAATCTATAGAAAGATTTTGTTGAGATCTATTTGGAACTAGCAAAGACATATATTGACCAAATCTTTGCTTGGAAGTCTTTGCAAGCTTAAAGATTTTATATTGGGAAATAACATAATATAGGTTTCTTTACTCTAATAAATTATTGATCTTGTCACAATGAATGTTATTTGCTATTCTTTTATAATATAATACTATGGAGCATTAAAATGGGGTGGTCTATAGTGTTGTCATGTTCCTTTGGGTCTTGTATCATTGACTAAATAATTCAAAGGTATCTACAACTTCAACAACAACAATGATCACTCCCTTTAACAAGGAAATACAAAAAGTATTATTGTAGTAATTCTTCAATAATTATGCAACAGTTATGCCTTTTCAATATAGTTATCTTACACCCTTTCATATTAATACATCTAAAACTTTTTAAAGAATAACCACTTGGCAACTTTATATCTTTTAAAACCTAACAATACATTATTTCCCTTCTTAAGTATTATGAAATAAGAAGAAGGCAACAAGTAATTTCCATTATCATAAACTTGAGGATGAATAGCCTACTTAGCTCTAATCTACAATAAGTCTTATGAAACTTGAAGTTAAGTTTGGATTTGTATTCCAAAATAATGATAAAGATGTATGAAAATCTTCTCCAAAATAAATAATGTACAAAAATGATCCTCATGTCATGTGCACATAAAATATTTTCACATTATCCAAATGAGAAAAATTATTATAAACTACTTAATCTTAGTTATACTAAATCTAGGATGAATCACAATGATATGAAGATAGCCACGCCACATAAATCCTTTAGCATTTAGAATATAAAGGTTAATCTATCATAATAATACATTTCAATTGAGTTTTTATACAACAACCTAAGCTATTATTCAAAATGCTCAATAATTTGCTTCATATAACAAGCCAACTACAATAATTTATGATGTTTATGACTTTATTCTTATTGTATACAATTATCAAAATAGTTGTATGCACTTAACAACGATGTAAAAATTCTAAAATAAATTAATATTGAAAACCTAAACTATAATATACATTGATTTATTTTGTCAATTATTTAGAAATTCATTTGATTGTCATTAAGCATCAAAAAGAACAAAAGTTGAAGTTTAGATGCTATAACATAAATTAAAAAATGAACCAAAATAGCTTAAGTTGCAAAAAGTTTAACATACTAAAATTTATAAGTACCTTATGAACCAACTAAGGTTGCTAAGATCTGAGTGAGAATTTGGTTTAACACAAAAAGTGGTGGGGAAGCTCAAGGGAAAGATATGGAAAGAGGTCTTATGTCAATTGGCTAAAAGTAAGCAAGGAGGGAGATAATGGTGGCTCATGGATAGAAGATGGAAGATGAGAGAAATAGATAAAAAAGGTGGAGAAAGAGTGTGTGTGGGAGAGAGGGTAAACAAAGAGAGATGAGGGGAGAAGGATAATGGATTGTGTCAATGTGTGTAGGAAAACATGAAGAGGATAGAAATTATGGAAGAAAATGAGAGGAGAGAGAAAAGAAAGAAAAAGAAAATAAAGGACAAGAAAGAAGATGATGGTTGTTTCTTAGCAAAAGGCAAGGTCTACAATGTTCCATTGGTTGAATATGGTTGTTGGAATTGTCGACCAAAGACATGAAGGAAGGTTGTAGGTAGGATTTTATTTTATGCTTTTTAGTTTTTAATAATTACTTTGAATTGAACTGTAACAATTGTTATACATGCATGATCATGGTTCAAACTGTGCTATTGGTGTATACATAATAGCCACAATTTAAACCATGACCATTGTTTTTCATTCAAATTTCACATTTAAATTGTAATTATAACAAAAATAATGGCCTTAGTTTTAATAATATTCTATAATTGTTTAGTGAAATTTTTTATTTTTATGATGTATTAGTTATCTTTTCTTTTTTTTATATTGGTGGATCTCACCATAACATGTTTATCAGACATGGGGTGTTCTGATCATGGGGATCAAATTTATTGTCATGATGGAGTCATTAAACTACTTAATGGAGATATTACCACTAATTCTTGATAAAATCCACATTTATTAATGATAAGATACATTTTATATCATTGTTTTGTTGAAGCATGATTTTATAAGTTTGTTACATTCTTCTCGTAATAATGATGAATATAATGTTGATGCTATCAATGATGCACAACATTGTGTAAATGATTGTCTTTAGGTGAGGACTATCATGCTTTTGTGTTCATTGTAGTTTTAAGCCATGTTGTACTTGAAAATTTATTAAAAAATCATCATATGGTATATCTCTAAGAATATGTGAAAAAAGTGAAGGTAACTTACTTTATATTCAACTTACAAACAACTCAACAAGTAAAACATGCATAATGAACTTAAATTTAGATATATTTATCTACATCTTCATAGACATTAAACCTGTCATAATTAGCTTATGATGTTGATAAGTTAAAGTTTTTGAAGCTCACATAAACAAAATGCACATATACTTCCTTCCATCTACTTGGCAATAGTCTCTAGTCTTAATTTATCCACTTTGTATGCATATTAAGTCATAAACTTAAAGTAAGACATTGTTCCCATAATCAATCCAATGAAAAAAAGTGTAATACGTCAAAATCCTCATTCAATTCATCTTTAGAAAGTGGTCAATGAGATGAGAAATACTTTTTGCATATAAATACAAATTTTCATAATAAGGAATTCGCTATTATGCATGCCAAGTTGTCACATAACATCTTATCCATGCATGATAGTGCCATGATTCTAAGCATAATGCTTATAAGGTATGTTTAGTACTAATGGTCACGCTCAATCTTGTTCTGCACATCTTGAAACATTCATACTATGTCCAATACCCATCATTTCCTTTGTTGGAGTGTGTTTACACAACCCATCTCAATGACAAGCCTAACCCCTTGGGTCTACACATAGAAAATATGTTACATATATGGGTTATTCTATGTAAACTTTTATGTTTCTCATCATTCCATGTGTTGAAAATCACCACTCAATATGATAACATCCTCATCACTTCAACTTCCAATTGATAACAAATAATTATAGATTCACATAGTTTGAAGATGACATGAGCCAGTGCTCCTGCACTATTAGCCACAACTGCATAGAAATCACTCGCAAAAATTTATAGAGATTGGTTGAAATGTGAAAGTAAGAGGCTAGTAGGTATAAACAAAAGTAGCTATTACAATTAAGTCTTAAAACTTATTGTAAACTTTCTAATGAAGTCTTTGATTTAAAGGCAAACTTTATTAGACTACTTAATGTGTGATGGTTTAATATTTCAAGATGTTTGCTCCAAATGACAAGATTTTATAGTTTGTCATCTAATGATAAACTTTGATAATTATATCTTCTTGTCAGGTTAATAGTTTTTTTTTCTTTTGATTTAGTTTAATTATACTTTTAATATTGATTTAACAACAAAAATTATTTTTTAGTATAATTTATCCCAAATCTTTTAGTCTCTCTCTCTCTTTCTCTTACTCTCCAACATTCCTTCTCATCCCTATCACCCCCCTCACAATCTTGCACTCTATATATCCTTTCTCTCTTATTCCCAAACTCATCTAATAGACCTGAACATGATGTTAAGCCCTCAATAACTAGTTATCAAAAAACATTTTCAAGATGATTAACACTAAGAATGATGAGAAATTGTATTTATTAGTGAAGAGAAACCCTAACAACAAACAAAAACAAAAGATACATCATCATATATTGAAACCAAAGAGAAACCCTAACAACAAACAAAAACAAAAGATACATCATCATATATTAAAACCAATATTTGTTATCGTAGTTATTAGTGAAGAGAAACCCTAACAAAAAACAAAAACAAAAGATACATCATCATATATTGAAACCAATATTTGTTATCTCAAAGAGAAACCTTACATACAATGATAGAAACATGCACAAAGAGTAGCACTAATAGAATAAGATAACCTCAATTGAACTAACACTCTTTTTAATTAACCAAACAACAGGCCTTCTTAAGCCTAAGATGGATGCCACACAATACTCTCCTTAACATGCAATTGTTTACTTCTTGTTTATAACAAACAATGTTAAGCAAGCCTTACATTATTGTTCCTTTGCTCCTACATGGGCCGTCGGTAGACCTTCCAACATTTAACAAAAATATTGCGAACGCGATGCAACGCCCTTCGTCCTATTAACAGAACTCTTCCATACAACAGAGCCGATCATAGCCACCCGCAATCCCCTACGGCACAAACTGCAATTAAAAAAGCTTAAAAATAAAAAAATTCTTAAATAATAAAAATTAAATTAGCATAAAATTTGAAAACAAATTTTATGGATCTGTTGCTTTAAATTGAAAAATTAGTTTAGAAATATTAACACTCTAATATGTTATAAATTTGTAATACTCAATAATTGTAATAAATTCAGTATTTTGAGAACAATAATTAACATAACTTTTAAGGTTAAAACATCTCATGATACAAATAAAATTGATCATATAAAATACGACGAGTAAACAAAAACAAAATCATTGCTTTAAATATGAGAAAAAAAATAAAGAAAAACATCTTGTAAATCCCCTTCTTATTGTAAGGATATATTCAATAATTATTTGCATACATAATAAGGGTTATATTAAGAGAAACATTATTTGGGTGCTTAATTTTATTTAAAAAATAATACAATTTATAGTTATGAATAAATTTTGAACTCTGTATATATTAAAATCAAATACTAAATTAAGAAAATGTTTTTAGAAAAAAAGTTTTTTTTAATAGCTCTCTCTCTCTCTATATATATATATATATATATATATATATATATATATATATATATATATATATATATCTCTCTCTCTCTCTCTCTATATATATATATATATATATATAGAGAGAGAGAGAGAGAGAGAGAGAGAGAGAGATGCATGGATATGACATATACTATGTAGTTATAAATGTTAAACTCTTTATTGATTTTATAAGAATTTATTTTATAGATAAGATGATTGGAATGAAACGAGTCTTATGAATGATAAAATATGTTTTACTAATTTATATTTTTTTTATTTTAAGATAAAATCATAAGTTTTTTATTTAGTTTTGATTTAGATGAAGGTAATAAATAATCACATTCTACATCAAAATTTTGATAATTTTGATAAGATTAGTACTTAATAATTTTTATTATAATAGAAGAATCCTATCAAAATCATTCATCCTAAAAGAAACATATTATTCCACGTAAAAAATATATTAAACGAAAGAAATTATTATGATTAAAAAAGTTTAATATAAACAAAAATACACCTCAAGACTACCTAGGCATGTGTACTATAAACATAAATGACCATAATCCTAAAAGAATAATAATGAGTATCGTCGTTGGTCCACAATTGAGCTCTAGATCAAAAATTTATTATTCATTAATTTCAATCAAATGAAGAATAGATAATGATTAATAAATAATGATAATTATAACTTATTTCTTAATGACATGATTTTTTGAATTTTATAATGATAAAATTTGAAGCAACTAATTTTTATTATAGATATAAAGTAGCTCAGATTCTAAAATTTATATGCAATAATAGAACAACTGATTTCTTTGATTTAAAAAGTCTCATCTTAACCTATCTAAAGCATTAAAGATGCTTGCCAACATTTATAAAAAGACATTCTAAATTCCGTTTACCCTTAAAAACAATCTAACCTCTCTAACAATTATAGGATAGTTAACTAACTTTTACAAAAAAAAAGAAGCAATAAAAATAGTTGCCTGTGTATGTTACCAAAGGAACATAATAATTTTCAAAAGAAAACATATTAAAAAATGATGGATAATATATATAAATGTGGATGGATAATATATAAAAAACGTGATGCAATGGTTTAAAGTCATATTATAGAAAATTTTATGCAATCCATAATAAAATAACACCATCATCAATCCTTTTATTAATGAAAAATGAAAGCACTAGTTGCAATCACATTAAAAAAAATGTGAGTATATGTTGATGTTATCCCTAAAATGATTATTTATTGAATAGTCTTGAAAATCTATACATTTTTTTTGTAACAAAGCAAGTGATTCAAAGAATGTAAAATTCACTAAAAAAAGTTGCATATAATTTTGTTTGTATAGAAATGAGACAAATAATAGATAAAGGTGATGTTCATAACCTATTATACTCTTTCAATGAAAGAAAGCAAGATTATATTTTATTTGATTGGAACTTCAATGTGATGAAAATGATTACTTACCAAATGTTGTATGTTGTGATCATAAAAACTAGATAGATTATGAAAATTTAGGTGAAAAACTTATTTATGACATTGCATACAAGTTAAACAAATGCAATAAGAATTGCGCTTCTATGTTTGGATTAAGCTAATGAAAAATTACTTTGTTTGGAATAACATTCCTAAGATATGAAACCATTGAAACATTTCAAAGTTTATATAGAGTTTTGAAATTAATGAATGGAAAAGACCATAACCATTTTTGCAAATTAAGAACAAACTTGTCTAAGAGTATTAGTTTAGAACTTCCATCAACAAGCATATACTTTGCCAATTGCATATATAAAAAAAAAACAACTTCAAAAAGTATAACATTCAACAAGAGTAACAAAAATAATAGAGCCTTTTCACACATGTATGAAAGCATGTGATAGTCTTAAATACTTTGAAGATAATTGGAAAAAAGAACTTCAGAAAATTAAGCAACAACACATGACTAAATGATTTGTGAGTAAATTCATTACAATGGGTATGCTTTGTTCCCATTCTTTGCTTGTAATCATGAAAAAAGATGTTGAAGAGATAATAAAGAATGCAATTCTCATATAAATTTCAATAAAAAAATACATAGATGCATTGAACAAAGATTCTTTTAGTGGATAATTTAGAAAACAATTGATGAAATATTATAATGATGTTGAAAGAATATCAAATACTGAGTATATAGGACATTTAACAAAGAAGAAAACAAACATATTAGTTGTAATATGTCTTAAAGATCCTATCAAAAGAAGACAAAAAATTGATATTAAACAAAGAATATAATCACAGTGGATAGCATATCAATGAAGAAAAGATGATAATAAGAAAAAGAAAAGCTTAAAGTATAAGTGATATTATCAAGTAGGACATTGACAATTCCAATCTTGCAAGATTGATACTACTACGAAAACCCAAAATTTAGTAATTGCAAATACGAAAAGCTTTCTCAATTATTTAAATAAAATAATATTATAATTAAATTTGCTTTAGTTATAGAAAGCTTGATAGCCACAAAAGAAGATATCAAGTCTAGAAACTTACTAACCATATTATCTATTTCATTTGAAATTGGGTGAAAAATAAGTGTTAGAGATTTAATATTATTGTAGCTTTACTTTTTCTTGGTTATATGACTTTAATTCTAATACTTTGTCTTGTACATCAACAAATTTATGATAGCATGTGTGTTTAAATGAAATAATTGAAATCATTTTGGTTGTTTATATGATCGAGAGAAAGGCTACCTATGTCCTTACAAAGAGACAAGTGATTCAAATTTAAAATTTAAATTCTAAAAATATTTTTTAGAAAATTATAAATTATTTTTAATATATATATATATATATATAATAATGATATTTATAAACTGCATCAATACTTGGTCATGTGCTATATCATAAATCCATGACCTTTTTTTTGAATCAAAAGGAGGCATAAGCCGAACAAAAGGATTCTCATGTATGATCCTCACGAAGGATCAAACATGAAATCTAACAGTATAAGTTTAATGAGGGGCTTAGGGAGGGAGTCCCCCTTTTCCCAGACAAACTCATTACAATATGCAGCACGTGCCACCCAGTCAGCAGGCGCATTCCCCTCTCTATAGATGTGGGAAAGTCTGAGTACATCCAGGTACCTTGCGTACTCGATAGTGTCAGCAAAATGGCCCATCCCAGGCGGGTGGGATATGAGCTTGCGGACCTCCTGTAGTGCCAGCATCGAATCTGTCTGAATCTCCATAGCACGAAATTGGGAAAGGGTATCCCTTAGCAGGTTAAGGGCCTCAAGCATCGCCTGAACCTCCACAGCTTCAGCAGCCTGGGAGAAAACCCTCTTACCAACCACCAGGAGTGGCTTCCCCATGAAATCCCTCACCACCAGCCCAAAGCCAGCGCTATTCTCCCCGACAGCAGCATCACAAATCACTTTTATCCATCCAGTGGGGGGGAACCCAACTATGGGTTACAAGCAGTTCGGAGGAGCTACGAGGGTTCCTATTGGACATGGATGAATAAAGACTGCAATGTCTTGCTGCTGTAATAACCTCGATCTTGATCCTACGTAACATGATGCATGGATTGACCACAGGATCGTTGTGCCATATGGCATTTCTTCTCTCCTAGATGTAGTACGTGGTGGTGGCCAACGTAGCAGCATGCCCGGCGCTAACCCCCCGACGCACCGCCGGAGAACCGACAAGCTCCATTAGCCGGTCAAGAAAAGTAAACCGGCACCCGCACCCCAAGGAGACCCCAGAACGGCCATGACCCCGCGAGCCTGGCACTCAGCCCGAAGTTCCTGAGCTAACGGGCAGTCCCAGAAGACATGCTGCATGGACTCCTCTGCTGCACAGCCCCAGGAAAAGCAGCTGCCCTCGAGCTGCCCCCTCCGAGCTATCCAAGCAGCCGTAGAGAGGTAATCGCCAACCACGCGTCACAGGAACATCTGCACCCTCAGCAATACTTTGAGCTTCCAAAGACCTCTCATCTGGTCCGCAACGCGTCGACATCTTCGCCTGATGGCGCCGTTAGCTATGCATTTTAGGTGCAGATAAATTCTCCTGCCGTTTACCCGCTCTGTCTCAGTGTGCGCCTGAAGAAGCATATCCTGTCCAGACATTCGAGCCCTTGGGAGGTGCAGAACACTATCAAGCAGCTGCTCACCAGCCCATGCATATATTTTTTCCATGTCCCAGGCTCCGGCCACTATGATGCACTTAGCCACGCTCGCCGGCCACACAGTGTTCATGTTAATGAAGGTAGGCCAGCTGCATATGGGGAGGATGCCAATCCAATTGTCTTCCGTGAACCTCGTCGTCTTCCCATGGCTGATTCTCCATACAAAGATCGACACCGCATCTGACATTGCCTCCAGCACAAGCCTGCAAGCATGAGATGCGTTCCAGGGAGCTTTCGAAGTGGTATCCATCACGTTATACTTCCGCCTCATAATCTCCACCCAGAGGCTCGCCTCGAGGCTCATTATGCGCCTACAGTGTTTCATTTGCAGCACACGATGCCAGACGTAGAGGTCCCAAGCCCGCCTGTGGTCTTTGGTAAGGTGACGCTGTCCCAGGACGCATAATGCATCATGTGCGCGTTACTCGTCCAACGCTATAGAAAGCTTCTGATCCTCTTCTTAATCTCATCAATAAGTCCCAAGGGCAAAATACAATGTTACAGTATGTGACTCGGGGATGGCGATGAGAATAAAGGAAGCCAGGGTAGCTCTGCTAACAAGCGACAGCGGACGAATCCACCAATTGGCAATAGAGGCATCAATCCTCTGAAGCAGGAAGTTAAGGTCCGCTCTCTTCAACCGCTTTGCTGCACCCCGAGGTACGTGAGCATTTGGCCCTGTTCCATATTGAGTTTCCTCGCCACCATCTTCGCTTTCTTCCTACTGATATGCCTGCTGAAATATACTCTGGATTTCGAGAAGTTCACGCGCAACCTTACTACATTATTGAAGGTCCTCAAGATTCTGAGCACAGAGCGCGCAGCCTCGCGCGTGGCAGAATCATACAAGAGGACATCGTCCGCGTAGAGTAGGTGCGAAATCGACGACGCATGCTGTCCTGGTCTGAACCCAAGCAATTGTCTGAACTCATATTCCCTCTCCAGCACAGATAAGTACTCCGTCACGATGACATACAAGTAGGGCGAGAGCTGGCATCCCTGCCGGAGCCCCTGCTGAGCCTCCACCCAAGGAAGATGAGAGCCATTGACGAGAACCCCAAATCTCAGTGAGATGATGCAGGTTGCGATCCATTCGCACCAAAGAGGAGGGAACCCCATTATCTTCATCGTCCCAAGCAGGAAATCCCATTGCATGTTATCGTAAGCTTGCTCCACATCAATCTTGACTGCCATGAAGCCCGAATTTGCAGTGCAGGAGTGCATTCTGGACATCATTTCCTGCACAATAAGTACGTTGACCGAAATACTTCTCCTTGGGATGAAAGCACCCTATTCACGCGAGATGATACTCGGCATCATGAGCTTCAGTCTTTACACCAATACGCGCGCCACCACTTTATATATGGGGTTGCAGAGACTTATTGGCCAAAAATGCTCCGGCATGCATGCACCCTGTCTTTTCGAGATAAGGACAATCAACGTGTCCTTCCACTCCTTTGGCATCCTCCTTTCCTCAAAGAAATCCAGCACTGCGCTGATGATGTCCCTGTGTGTAATTGCCCAGTATCCATGTAGAAATTCCCCATTGATCTCGTCAATCCCCGGGGCTTTATTTCTTCTAATTCCCCTGATAGCAGCAATTATCTCGTTCTCGCTGACCCTGCAACTTAATTTGGAGGCCATTTCCCCGCAGACACTGCCGGACGACACAAAGTTCACCAGCAATGACGCCCGTCCCGCGCAGTGCCACTTCACCTCAAAGTAGGCCAGAAGGACATTCTTGATACTCTCAGGTGTGTCCGCCATGTTGCCCTCCTTGTCCCTCAGCTGGGCGATGTGGTTCCTCCGTGCACGTGCTGTTGCAGCAGCATGGAAGAACTGAGTGTTGCGGTCCCCAAGCTGGGCCCAGTGCACCTTCACCCTCTGCCACCACCATTTCTCCTCGTGTGCATAGCCACAGTGGAAGGCCATGATCATGGGGCAAGGCACGAGTGCTCCTCCTCCGCCATCCCCTCCCGAGACTCCTTCATCTATAATTCATTAATGCTTCTCTCCAGCTACATATTCTTGTTGACAATGCTCTCCACCTCAGCTTTGCTCCACTTTCGTAGTGCAACCAGTGAACGGTGGAACTTGATCGTTAGCTCCTCTATGCAATTTTCCCTCACACGCCTGCACCACGCTTGGTGCACCACCCAATTGACTGTGAGAAATCCAGCCAAACGCTTTCAAATTGTATCCTTCTGTTGTTCCCCCACATCTTCCTGCACCCCAGATTGACCAGTAATGGGCAATGATCAGACCCAAGCCGGTCCAAGTGCTTGACAGAGTATTCAAGAAACACTTGCATCCTCGCAGAATTCATAAGGACCCGATCAAGTCTCTCCAGGATGCATGCCCCACCCTGCTTCCCATTACACTAGGAAAAGATATTGCCAGTGAAACCCATGTCCACCAGCTGCAACTCCTACATGAAGTCAACGAGCTGTTGTTGCCCTCTGTCATAGATAAACTTCCTCCCACCCCGCTTCTCATATTGCGCCATCACGAGATTGAGATATCCCACCATAATGAGAGGGTCATCCCCGCAAGACGCCTTCCTGATGACATCCTAGACCTCCCGCCGCTTGTGATGATCCTTGGGGCCATATACAATACAGCAATTCAGCTCATGCCACACTGCCTCACCTCACAAGCAACTACATGCAGTGAAGTAGCCGTGATCGTGATGTCAACCTAGCTCTTCCACAACAGTATTATTCCTGCAAACATCTCAGCCGATGGTTGTACCACGAAATTCCATTCCTTCCCAAGGAGCCAGTCTGTATCCTTCCTTAGGAAACATTGAGCTCTCGTCTCCACAAGAGCCACGACAGCAACATTGCCCTCACGTACAAACCTTTGTAAATAACATCTGGACTTCCTATCCCTGACTCCTCTGATATTCAAGACAACGAACCGCATCATCTTCAAATAATTATAAGAATTGCCCCTGTGTGGCATGCATAATTATATCCAGCCACTCCAGTACATTCCTCCCCTGATAAGGCAGCCTCCATCTTCCATCCCGATATCCCCTGCTCCCCACGAAGTGCAGGCTAGGAGAATTTCTCCTACTTCGTTTTGGTGTAATATCCATCCATGCATTTGGCTTCCTCCTCGTGTATTCCTCCTCTAGCAACGACCATTTTCCTTTATTCCTTTCTGCCTGTGCAATCTGCCTCGTTCCAGCTTCCTTTATCGGAGCTTCTTGACGTGGAATCTTCTTCCTGTCCTCCCTTGCCCTTGGAAACCAAGCCCACCTCGGCACGTCCCTTCCTCTGGCCTTGGATAAGCTCCTCTTTCTGTCATGCCTTCTCTCATCCACCTCAGCAATAACCCTTTCTCTTAAGGTTTTACGTGAGTTCTGGCTCGCCCTGCTTTGTAAACTTCTATGTTCGATCGCGCCCTGTCTCCTGCATCAGGGAAGGACAAGCATCCATGGGCCCAGCTTTTGTCCATTCTCCTCCAGGTCACATGTATTGTTCACCAGCACTCGGGGAGTCCTAGAGCACTCAGCTTCAGTAACCTGCCTGCCATAATTGCCCGTATCCTCAGCCTCTTGCGATCCACCTCCAATCTCATTGACTCTAAAGGGTCCCAGCCGTTTTGGTTATTTTCTCCACATCACACTCCCCCACTTCTTCCCCTCTGTTCATCATCCCGAATGTACATGTAGGCGCCACCTCCTGAGTCGTGTGCATGCTGCACTGCCCTACGAGGTGACCAACATGCCTACAATTAAAGCATACCCATGGCAATCCCTCATACTCGAAGGATTGATAGACTCTACTAAATTCCCCATTTAGCAATATGCCAGGTTTTAAAGGCTTCGAGAGATCCATATAGATGCATCTCCTGGCAAATGAAGATCTTTGCATGTCAGCGATCCATCCGTCAAGCAGAAAGGGCTCCCCAATTTCCTTAGCAATTCTCAGGATGTTCTCCACATCTCAGTATATTAATAGGAGACACGAAAAACGCACCCACACTGGTGCGCACATCACCGTTGTGGCATTAGGCCTGAATTCATGTGTCCATATGTCCAGGCCCATGGCTTGCCCTGTGACTTGCCACGGGCCGCCCAAACAAACTTCATTCCTGTCACTGATGGAGTCAAAATGCAAGCAGAAGTAATCGGATGACAAATCTAGAATCCTAAACTTTTTGTAATGGCTCCATCTCTTCTGCAACACCCACGCGATGACGAAGAATAGGAGGGTATTCTCATACACTCGCCCTACCAGATCGAACTTATGGAATTCAATGCGCCTGTAACATGCTTCTGAGGACATAACGACATCTTAATTCTCAACATGGTCTAGCATGCCCGCTGCATGGTCCTTTACATCAATGGTGGCCGGATGCACAAAGGATGTTACATGACCGCCTAGAGCATTACTTTTAGAAATTAAGGCCTCCCTAAAGCTGAGTCTATGGGTTGGGCCTCCATATTCGTAGCCCACAGAGGAATGCTGCACATCGCCTCCCCAGCAGCACCATGATCAGGGCATAGGGTCCCCTCCGGTCGCGTGCACCCCGCACGTTCCTCAGCCTTGTTCGATTCATCCCCCAGCTCCGTCAGTGCAGCAATCGCAAAATGAGCAACATTGCACCCCCGACTTGTATCACCTTGCCTCTGACGTACAGGAACCTTATATGGCGCTTCCACAGAATCCACCACATACATCGGGCTACACGATGAGTCAATAGAATCAGTCGATGCCTCCACCTCTTCAGCCAGTATTTCAGGAACGGGAAGATTCTTCTCAGCGTCTGCCCCTTTTCCCTCTGTAGCGGAGATGTGGCACTCTCTTTCCAGCGATTTACTCCCAGAGGCCCTCAGCTTCCTATTGCTTGTTACACCCCATTTTTCCTAGGCTGATTTTTGGCATACAATTTTTTTTTTTTTTTTTTTTATATAGACAACTCAGATCGTCCCATACCAACCTGAGTAGCCTACGAAAACATAGGATATAACACATCATTACACACCTACTTCCCTTAACAATGTGGATCCCATCTCCCGGGTACACCGTCAAATCAGGTTCATGACTCCTGAATTAACAGATGGACTCGTGCAATGTTACTCCTACTAGACCCAATACTCCTAACCCCTACGGGTAGGAGAACCGGTCTATTAGAAGTCTGAACCCCCATGGTTAAGTTCCATAGTCATGTAATGACCTCACCATCAAACAAAAAGATAAATAACATCCTCAGATAAAATATGGCACTCCACACACCATACTCCAAGACAATAAGGTAGGGTAGTAAATGGAAACTACATTACAAGAATAAGACCAAGTCCAACAAGTGCAATATTATCCAACCAGAAACATAAGTCAGAATTTCCCTCACATATTACATGACATATGAGAATAATGACCTCATTAAATACATCCAACAGCAACAATCAACTAACCAGAATATCTCAGACAATCACAATCAGATATCCTCCACAAGCCTGCTGACCACGATCCCACCTAATCAGGTAGCGTCAAGTCTGCCGAGCCACTGAAATATACAATACAGGAATGAGCTACGCCCAGTAGGAAAGACAGCTAGTAAAACTCACATGCAAGAGAAGGATAATAGCAAAAATATAGGAATACAGCATAACAATGTATGGTGGATAGGCACTCTCAGTCCCAGACTCCGACCAACCACAGTCACCCCTAGTCACACCAGAGTAGCTCTCCTCTGGGCTTCCAGGTAGCATGCCAGTGGGAACGCCCATCTCGAAACACGCATGGCGCCTAAGCACCCGACACCGCAGCGTCTCTCGTCAATCAATCTCCTGGAGACTATAGACAAATCCAGTCACAAAATCTCTAGCCAACGTGAGACACCCCTGCCACCCTAAGGCGCGCAGGCCTACACACTTGGCTAGCCACTGCGAGACACCCCTGTCACCCTCAGGCGCGCAGGCCTACACACATGGACCAGGAGAGATCGACTCAGCCACCGTCCCGAAGAGTCCTCTACCAACAACTTCCATAGAAGCTCACGCCCCTACAGTCATTGCCAATCTCTAACTCCAAGATCCGGCAACATGTATCCAGGTACAACAAGGCGCATACCAGTCACATGTATACTGTGGAAGCTAAGTCTGAACCGCACAGTTACCTACCACAACTACCCTAAAACATCATATAGGGTCTATAGTAGTCCGGTCCAGTATGCCAATCCATAAAATATGCCAACACTGAGTAAACTGACTCAATCCATGCCGTTGCCATCAAGCAACACAACTGTCAATTATTGACTGTTCTGGTAGCATCCGTGTACCATACTTCTGTCTGACTGTTTCCAGCTGTACTGTCATCACTGATAACATTTTTCCCCACTTCAGGAAATTTTTAAATCCCAATTTCAATTTCCGCCCTTTATCCATTTTCCGAAATTCGAAATAAATTTCCGAATAGAATTTAAATTCCACATATATCCTTTTTCCGAAAATTCGGATTAATAAATTCCACATATATCCTGTTTTTCCAAAAATTCGGATTAATTTCTGAATTAATTTAAAAATTCCAAAAAATCAAATTCTGCCCTTTCTTAATTTTCCGAAATTCGGAATAAATTTCCGAATTAAAATTTAAATTCACATATATCCATTTTCCGAAATTCGGATTAATTACCGAATTTTAAAATTCCGTTAATTCCAATATACCGCCCGCGCTTCCGTGAACCCGGTTCTCGCCGCCGGTTCGGCCTTCGCGCTGAGCCGAGAACCGCTTCTCACTGAACCGCGCCGAATCCCCTGAACCGGATCTCGCCACCGGTTCGGGACCCTCGCGCTGAACCGCGGCACCGCCGAACCAATTTCTTAATAATCCGTTAATCGGATTAATTTTAATTACTAATAAAATGGCGTAAATATCATTAATTACTTAATTAAATTTGATATTATCTAAACCCTTCTCCTTTCTCGGTCCGAAGCCCGCGAAACCCTAGCCGCCGCCATCGCCGATCATTTCGATCCTTCCGTCGATTTCCGACGATTGTGAACAAGGAGAACAATTTCCTAACATGCTCCTAAGCATTAATAAATTTTTTTCGGCGAAATGGGAATTTTTCCAGAAATTCCGAAATTTGCAAAAGACACAAATTAGCATTCAATTAAATCCGATTTTCATCCACATGCTTGTTTCCATTAAGCAAAGTATTTCATGCTTTTAATTTTCTACTAAATCACTAATTTAAACTGAATTTCCTACCTTAACGACGCCGGCGACGGTGAACTTCGTCCGCAGCTCGCCGCAGCTCCTCGCCGAACGAATCCGGTACGAATTGACTCTCCTCGTTCCCGTGAATCTCCAGGCACAAAAAGCCCCTTGCCAGGCCGCCGGAATCACGCGCCGTACGCCGGAAAAACTCTCTCTATCGGTCGGCCGAACGAACCCTAATCGTTTCGCGAGGGTTTTATATTTCTGGCCGACACGGTGAAACCCATTACGCGCCGTTGACACGCTTTCGACACGGTAAGCACCCGATCAGCCGGTTCAATCCCAACCGTCGATCACGACCGTCCGATCCGCTTATCAGAACGCACGCGCAAACGCACTCGGCGAACCGTCTCCGCCTCCGCTGAACCGTTCCGGTCCGGTTCACGCGCGGTAAAAACCAATTTCCGGTTTAATTTAAATGGATTTTCGAATTCCTAAAAATCCAATAAATCTAATTAAACAGGGAAAATTACTTAAAAATTACCTCGGTGCTCCGAAAAATCCCCAGAAATTTCAGAAATTCCATTAGCCTCTGATTGAGCTCCTGGCTCATCCTACTGTCGATCTGAAATCATCCAAGCCAAAAATTAATTCATTAAAGATTAACATAAAACTTTTTACTGGGTATAACAATCTCCCCACCTTATCAGGAATTTCGCCCTCGAAATTCAGCAAGAAGTTCCGGCCACTTCTCCGCAACATCCTGCTCTAGCTCCCAGGTTGCCTCCCTTTCGTCATGTCTATTCCACAGAACCTTGACCATAGGAAACGACCTGTTCCTCAGCTGTCTGCTGCTCTCCTCGAGGATGCGAACTGGTAGTTCCACATAAGAGGAATCTGGTGTCACTTGCAAACCAGGAAGATCATCACTGATACAATGAGAAGGATCTGGCACATATCTCTTGAGATTCGAAACATGAAACACATTGTGAATCCCAATCAGATGTTCAGGAAGTGCCAACCTGTAAGCCACTTCACCAACCCTCTCTAGAATAGGATAGGGTCCAATGTAACGAGGTCGAAGCTTAGAAGGCTTCCCGAACCGGAATAGACCTCGCATAGGATTGATCTTCAGGAATACCCTATCTCCCACAGAAAACTCAACAGCTCTGTGCTTAGGATCATAATATTTCGTCTGGCGATCTTGCACAGTACGTAATCTGTCTTGCAATAACTTGACTTCAGTTGTGGTCTCCTGCACAATCTGAGGTCCCCACACTCTCCTGGAATCACCCTCCTCCCAACAAAGAGGGGATCTGCACCTACGCCCATACAATGCCTCGTAAGGTGCCATACCAATCGACGCCTGGAAGCTGTTATTGTACACAAACTCTACCAAGGGTAGCCGTCTGGCCCAATCTGTTGAGTAAGTTTGTACGCTCAAGCGTAGCAAATCCTCCAAGGTCCGAATAGTCCGCTCAGACTGTCCATCTGTCTGAGGATGATAAGCAGTACTGAACTTCAACTGTATACCCATGGCAGTGTGTAAGCTCCTCCAAAACTGTGATGTGAACTTGGCGTCTCTGTCAGAAATAATAGATCGGGGAATTCCATGCAATCTGACAATCTGCTGAATATATACCTCTGCCAATTGTGCCGCTGAATCCGTCTTCTTAATTGATAAGAAATGGGCTGACTTGGTCAATCGATCCACGATGACCCAAATGGCGTCAAAACCTTGTCTGGTACGAGGAAGACCAGTTACAAAGTCCATAGTGATGTCATCCCATTTCCACTCCGGAATCGGCAATCTCTGCAACAATCCTCCAGGTCTCTGGTGCTCGGCCTTAACTTGCTGACATGTAAGGCACTTCTTAACAAAAGTAGCAACATCTGCCTTCAAACCTCTCCACCAGAAAACACTCCTCAAATTCCTGTACATCTTGACTTCTCCAGGGTGTATAGCCAAAGTTCCATAATGAGCCTCTCGAAGGATCCTCTCCCTGAACTCCTGATGTGATGGCACACACTAGCGACCCCTGAAAGTCAAAATGTCGTCTCTGAGAGCAAAGTCTCCTCCCAATCCCTGCGATGCCAACTCTAACTTCTCCTTCAGCTCTTCATCACAAAGCTGAAGATCACGCATCTCAGATAACCAGTCAGCCCGAATAGTCAACGAACTGAGTCTGTGAGCCAGTCTCTGAACAGACAACTGTTCCTGACATCTCTCAACATCCCAATCCAAGTCTGCTATAGAGTCGCAAGCTATCACAGTATGCACAACTGCGTGTCTGCTCAAGGCATCAGCCACTGGATTAGCCTTTCCCTTGCAGTAGTTTATTGTCAGTTCGTAATCTTTTATCAGTTCCAACCACCTCCTCTGCCTCAAGTTCAGTTCCTTCTGAGTGAACAGATACTTAAGACTCTTGTGGTCAGAGAAACAATCTACAGGAACTCCGTACAAATAATGTCTCCATATCTTCAAGGCAAAAATGACAGCAGCTAACTCCAAATCATGAGTGGGATAATTCTTCTCATGATCCTTCAGTTGCCTCGAAGCATATGCTATAACTCTACTATCCTGCATCAGTACGGCTCCCAAGCCTATATGTGAAGCATCAGTATACATCTGATACGGCTTCTCCTGTGTAGGTAACATCAATACTGGAGCGGTGCTAAGCTTCTGCTTCAGCTCTAGGAAACTGTTCTCACAACTCTCTGACCACTCAAAAGATTTTCCCTTCCGGGTCAACTGTGTTAGTGGAGCGGCCAGTCTAGAAAAGTGAGGAACAAATTTCCTATAGTATCCAGCCAAACCAAGGAAACTCCGGATCTCAGTGACAGAAGATGGCCGTTTCCAATCAACAATAGCTCGTATCTTGCTAGGATCAACAGCCACGCCCTCTGCACTTACAATGTGTCCCAAGAATGCTACTGAGTCCAGTCAAAAGGAACACTTGGAGAATTTTGCATACAGCTCATTCTCCCGCAACACTGTAAGCACAGTCCTCAACTGATCTGCATGAGTTTCCCTATCTCTGGAATAAATCAATATATCATCTATAAAGATGATCACAAACCGATCCAGAAAGGCACGAAATACTCGATGCATCAGGTTCATAAATACTGCTGGAGCATTAGTCAATCCAAAAGGTAACACTGTGAACTCGTAATGCCCATATCTAGTACGGAATGCTGTTTTGGTTACATCAGAATCTCTAATCCGGATCTGGTGATAACCCGAGCGTAAATCAATCTTGGAGAACACAGTTGCTCCCTGAAGCTGATCCAACAAATCATCGATGCGTGGTAACGGGTACCGATTACGAATAGTAACCTTATTCAATTCCCTATAATCCACACACAGCTTCATACTACCATCTTTCTTCTTGACGAATAAGACAGGGGCACCCCAAGGTGAACAACTGGGGCGTATGAGTCCCTTGTCTAATAAGTCCTGTAATTGAGTCTTCAACTCTGCTAGCTCGGCTGGAGCCATCCTGTAAGGAGCTCTAGCAATAGGAGCTACTCCTGCCTCCAAATCAATCAAAAACTCCACTTCCCTAGCTGGTGGAAGTCCAGGCAACTCTTCTGGAAAGACCATAGGAAAGTCTCTCACCACTGGAATATCTGACATAGGGGTAGTGGTGGCTTGGCTATCGGTCACATAGGCCAACCAACCAGTACAACCCTTACTTACTAACCTCTCCGCCTGAAGAACTGAGATCAGGGGAATCTGCCTGTTCAGACCAAAGTATATCACATCCCCCGAACCAGGCACTC
Organism: Vanilla planifolia; assembly: GCA_023846275.1. Taxonomy (NCBI): domain Eukaryota; kingdom Viridiplantae; phylum Streptophyta; class Magnoliopsida; order Asparagales; family Orchidaceae; genus Vanilla; species Vanilla planifolia. The sequence goes on from CM043870.1 coordinate 24,712,540, forward strand.
TGATCCTGACCTTCTTCTCCCAACAATCCAGCACCACTGCATGGTAGCACAACCAATCCATTCCCAAAATGATGTCGAACTCTGCTAGTGGCACACATATCAACTCTGTCACGAACTCGTGTCCACTAATCAGAATAGATCCGTCAATCTTCTGAACAGTGGGAATCTCTTTCCCATCAGGAAGCCTAACCAATAAGGGTTCCTTCAAGTAACCCTTGGATCCTGATATCTGATTCCAGATCCTCTCAGCAACAAAAGAATGAGATCCACCAGTATCAAACAAGGTCATGCACTGCACGTTGCCAAAATAAAGCATACCTGTGATCACCTCTGGTGACTCTGAAGCCTGCTGCCGAGTCAGTGCAAACACTCTGGGCTGTCCCCCAGATGAACCAACCGGTCCTGTGATCCTCTGTTTCTTCAACTCTGGGCAGTCGCACTTCTTGTGTCCGGGCTGTCGACAATGGTAGCAGATAATCCCTCCAGTCCGGGTACCTGTCTGTTGCCCTGGTCTCTCAGAGATAGGTCGTGGCTGGACCACGCCCTCCTGAGTACCACGGTGATCTCTGTGTCTCTTGTCCTTTTTGTTTTGTTGGACATTTCTGAATTTCTTCCTCTGGTTGTGAGTCTCTCTCTGGGCCTCCATCCGGGTGTCAATAAGCTCAACGGATCTCGCAGCCTCCACCAAGTCACGAAACCTGGCAAACCGACTCACAACTAGCTGGCGCTGCAGCATAGGACGAAGTCCCTCCAGGAAAATCTCACATCTGCGCTCCTCAGAAGGTACCAGCTCTGCGGCGTACCTCGCCAGATAAGTGAACCTCGATAAGTAATCGTTCACTGACATCTGGCCCTGCCTGAGGTGTATAAGTTCCCTCCTGAACTGAGACATAGCAGAAGCCGGAATGTAGCACTCCCTGAATGCCTCAACAAAGTCTTCCCATGCTATCTCGCTGTTCTGGGCCTCCCCATACATGGCGCGCCGCTGGCCTCTCCACCAGGTAGCAGCCTCTCCCTCCAATACTAGAGCAGCAAGTACTACCCTCCTGCCAAGTGGACATCCCAAGGCATCAAACAGCTCAAATATATGAGCCATCCAGTCATCAGCCACCGCTGGGTCAGCCGACCCACTGAAGCTCCGCGGACGCAACCGCATGAAGGCATCGATCCAACGATCCACGGCTGGCTCAACTGGCAATGCTGGGCTCGTCACCGGGGTAGGAGTAGTAGATACCGGTCTGCCTCTAGCTGCTCCACGAGCGGAAAGTCTCCTGGTACCAGCCATACTGTCAAAGCAACTAATCTGGCATTAGAGTCGTCATTTGGCAATTGGCATATGGACTACTATAGTAAACAAAAGAATCAACAGTTCTCCCCACCTTGGGTTGAACTCCTATACATGTCTAGCCCCGCTATCTCACCTAGGGCTCTGATATGTCTAGCCCCACAATCTTAACCTAGGGCTCTGATACCACTCTTGTTACACCCCATTTTTCCTAGGCTGATTTTTGGCATACAATTTTTTTTTTTTTTTTTTTATATAGACAACTCAGATCGTCCCATACCAACCTGAGTAGCCTACGAAAACATAGGATATAACACATCATTACACACCTACTTCCCTTAACAATGTGGATCCCATCTCCCGGGTACACCGTCAAATCAGGTTCATGACTCCTGAATTAACAGATGGACTCGCGCAATGTTACTCCTACTAGACCCAATACTCCTAACCCCTACGGGTAGGAGAACCGGTCTATTAGAAGTCTGAACCCCCATGGTTAAGTTCCATAGTCATGTAATGACCTCACCATCAAACAAAAAGATATATAACATCCTCAGATAAAATATGGCACTCCACACACCATACTCCAAGACAATAAGGTAGGGTAGTAAATGGAAACTACATTACAAGAATAAGACCAAGTCCAACAAGTGCAATATTATCCAACCAGAAACATAAGTCAGAATTTCCCTCACATATTACATGACATATGAGAATAATGACCTCATTAAATACATCCAACAGCAACAATCAACTAACCAGAATATCTCAGACAATCACAATCAGATATCCTCCACAAGCCTGCTGACCACGATCCCACCTAATCAGGTAGCGTCAAGTCTGCCGAGCCACTGAAATATACAATACAGGAATGAGCTACGCCCAGTAGGAAAGACAGCTAGTAAAACTCACATGCAAGAGAAGGATAATAGCAAAAATATAGGAATACAGCATAACAATGTATGGTGGATAGGCACTCTCAGTCCCAGACTCCGACCAACCACAGTCACCCCTAGTCACACCAGAGTAGCTCTCCTCTGGGCTTCCAGGTAGCATGCCAGTGGGAACGCCCATCTCGAAACACGCATGGCGCCTAAGCACCCGACACCGCAGCGTCTCTCGTCAATCAATCTCCTGGAGACTATAGACAAATCCAGTCACAAAATCTCTAGCCAACGTGAGACACCCCTGCCACCCTAAGGCGCGCAAGCCTACACACTTGGCTAGCCACTGCGAGACACCCCTGCCACCCTCAGGCGCGCAGGCCTACACACATGGACCAGGAGAGATCGACTCAGCCACCGTCCCGAAGAGTCCTCTACCAACAACTTCCATAGAAGCTCACGCCCCTACAGTCATTGCCAATCTCTAACTCCAAGATCCGGCAACATGTATCCAGGTACAACAAGGCGCATACCAGTCACATGTATACTGTGGAAGCTAAGTCTGAACCGCACAGTTACCTACCACAACTACCCTAAAACATCATATAGGGTCTATAGTAGTCCGGTCCAGTATGCCAATCCATAAAATATGCCAACACTGAGTAAACTGACTCAATCCATGCCGTTGCCATCAAGCAACACAACTGTCAATTACTGACTGTTCTGGTAGCATCCGTGTACCATACTTCTGTCTGACTGTTTCCAGCTGTACTGTCATCACTGATAACATTTTTCCCCACTTCAGGAAATTTTTAAATCCCAATTTCAATTTCCGCCCTTTATCCATTTTCCGAAATTCGAAATAAATTTCCGAATAGAATTTAAATTCCACATATATCCTTTTTCCGAAAATTCGGATTAATAAATTCCACATATATCCTGTTTTTCCAAAAATTCGGATTAATTTCTGAATTAATTTAAAAATTCCAAAAAATCAAATTCTGCCCTTTCTTAATTTTCCGAAATTCGGAATAAATTTCCGAATTAAAATTTAAATTCACATATATCCATTTTCCGAAATTCGGATTAATTACCGAATTTTAAAATTCCGTTAATTCCAATATACCGCCCGCGCTTCCGTGAACCCGGTTCTCGCCGCCGGTTCGGCCTTCGCGCTGAGCCGAGAACCGCTTCTCACTGAACCGCGCCGAATCCCCTGAACCGGATCTCGCCACCGGTTCGGGACCCTCGCGCTGAACCGCGGCACCGCCGAACCAATTTCTTAATAATCCGTTAATCGGATTAATTTTAATTACTAATAAAATGGCGTAAATATCATTAATTACTTAATTAAATTTGATATTATCTAAACCCTTCTCCTTTCTCGGTCCGAAGCCCGCGAAACCCTAGCCGCCGCCATCGCCGATCATTTCGATCCTTCCGTCGATTTCCGACGATTGTGAACAAGGAGAACAATTTCCTAACATGCTCCTAAGCATTAATAAATTTTTTTCGGCGAAATGGGAATTTTTCCAGAAATTCCGAAATTTGCAAAAGACACAAATTAGCATTCAATTAAATCCGATTTTCATCCACATGCTTGTTTCCATTAAGCAAAGTATTTCATGCTTTTAATTTTCTACTAAATCACTAATTTAAACTGAATTTCCTACCTTAACGACGCCGGCGACGGTGAACTTCGTCCGCAGCTCGCCGCAGCTCCTCGCCGAACGAATCCGGTACGAATTGACTCTCCTCGTTCCCGTGAATCTCCAGGCACAAAAAGCCCCTTGCCAGGCCGCCGGAATCACGCGCCGTACGCCGGAAAAACTCTCTCTATCGGTCGGCCAAACGAACCCTAATCGTTTCGCGAGGGTTTTATATTTCTGGCCGACACGGTGAAACCCATTACGCGCCGTTGACACGCTTTCGACACGGTAAGCACCCGATCAGCCGGTTCAATCCCAACCGTCGATCACGACCGTCCGATCCGCTTATCAGAACGCACGCGCAAACGCACTCGGCGAACCGTCTCCGCCTCCGCTGAACCGTTCCGGTCCGGTTCACGCGCGGTAAAAACCAATTTCCGGTTTAATTTAAATGGATTTTCGAATTCCTAAAAATCCAATAAATCTAATTAAACAGGGAAAATTACTTAAAAATTACCTCGGTGCTCCGAAAAATCCCCAGAAATTTCAGAAATTCCATTAGCCTCTGATTGAGCTCCTGGCTCATCCTACTGTCGATCTGAAATCATCCAAGCCAAAAATTAATTCATTAAAGATTAACATAAAACTTTTTACTGGGTATAACATTGCTCTTCCTCACCTTGGTTCCTGTCATATTTTTACCGTTAGGGCTGCAGGTGTCCCGTAACCATGCAAGAAGAAGAACCAATAGCTAGAACCGTACCAACATTATGGCACTGGATTTCATTAAAACTCCAAAGTTAAGCATAAATCTATGACCTTTACATGCATAGTTCACATCCTATCAAGATATGTCCAATTAAATGTTGTATATATTACAAGATGCTATAACATCAATATAAAACTTAAGCTAAGGTGGAAGTATGCCGTTTTGTAACTTTATGCAATTTATGTTTCTCTTTTGTACATATTCATAGCTATAATGTGATAAAAATTGCATATTAATCATTTTCATGACATTTACAAAATGTTGAAATAAATCATAATAATCGCTACAATCAAAATCAAAGAAAAACATTTCAATAGGTTCATCAAATTTTAAAATTGTAAAACTAATAGTAAATAAATTATGACATATTTCAGCAATAAATTTGAATCCATGTATGCTTCAAGGACAAAACATAATTAATTTATAACAACTGATTTAATAGTACTTTTTAAGTTAGTATCATCTATCTCGATTTATAATTAAATCATTGTCTTTTATAAAATGCCTAAAAACTACAATATTTTATACAAGCATTAACCTTTGTATCGTTTTCACTTAGTTGCCAAAATTAACTCTAGTTTAAAAGGTTAAAAATGGCTCAAAGTCTGCCATTAATGGCAACCAAATTATTTCAAACATTTTAAAACTCCTTTCAAATGAAATCCACACCAAAATCTCATAAAGAACATCTCATAACAAAAGTAAAATATGCCTGAACCCTAAACGATAAAAATTACATAGTTTTTTACTTAGCAAATTAAGAACTCACCATTCACTTGTTCTTCGCTGAGCTGTTGTGAGTCTCCTCCCATTCTTCTCCCCTTCACTACTGCTGGGAATCCTCTTTATATTCCTTCACAACTTCCCTTCCCTCTCTTCTTCTCTCTTTCCCTCACTCTCCATAAAATCATTGCCCCAGCAACCCTTCACGTAGGCATAATTCCCAGCCGTTTTGGTAGTGGGAGATAACTACAGTTAGATATTATTATTATTATTATTATTATTATTATTATTATTATTATTATTATTATTATTATTATTATTATTATTATTATTATTATTATTATTATTATTTTTAAAAAATTTATAATTATTTTAAAGAATCTTTAATTTCAATAAAATTATTATCATTTTTTTGTTCTTGAAATATACTTTTAAAGTATAGTTAACTATAATTGTTGTGTTTGACTTGTTTTGATCTACAAATCAAGAGACAAGTCTAGGTTAGATATGCATATACGAAAATTTTCATTTCATGAGGCAAAATGATTATCGTTGATATTTAAACATTAATAATATATATTCTTAGAAGACAAATTTACTCTTATTCTTAGAATTTGTCTTTTTTTATCACAATCATTATGACTAGTTCTTTGACTTAAGATTGAACTTATTGTCATATACTTCTTAAATGATTGGGAGTCACATAGTATATTTCCCAAAAAAAGATAAATAAATATTTGCATTCTGGTTGTTCAAAATTAAGAGATGTGTTAGGTGGAGTAGGAGATTTGTGGAGCACATTGTGTTGAATTTATACATGGAGTAAAACACATAATATAAAGTGTAGCTAAAAGCTAAGTAAAAAAAAAAAAAAGAGGTGTATAAGTGTACATGAGCAGTTTAATTCTTTGATTTCATAATAAAAGAGTTCAAATGATATAAGAAGCTATATGTAACAACACTAATTTTATTATTATTATTATTATTATTATTATTATTATTATTAAATTTATAATTATTTTAAAGAATCTTTAATTTCAACAAAATTATTATCATTTTTTTGTTCTTGAAATATACTATTAAAATATAGTTATTTAATTATAGTTGTCGTTTTGACTGGTTTTGATCTACAAATCAAGAAGCAAGTCTAGCTTGAATATGCATATACGAAAATTTTTATTTCATGAGACAAAATGATTATCGTTCATATTTAAACATTAATATTACATATTCTTAGAAGACAAATTTACTCTTATTCTTAGAATTTGTCTTTTTTATCACAATCATTATGACTAGTTCTTTGTTTTGAGATTGAAATTATTGTCGTATACTTCTTAAATGATTGGGAGGCACATAGTATATTTCCCAAAAAAGGTTAAATGAATATTTACATTCAGGCTGTTCAAAATTAAGAGATGTGTTAAGTGGAGTAGGAGATTTGCGGAGCACATTGTGTTGAATATATACATGGAGTAAAACACAGAGTATAAAGTGTAGCTAAAAACTAAGTAAAAAATAAAAGAGGTGTATGAGTGTAAATGAGTAGTTGAATTCTTTGATTTCATAATAAAAAAGAGAATAAAGGAATTCAAATGATATAAGAATCTCTATGTAACAGTATTGATATTTATCATTAGTTTTTTGAAGATTTTGAGATGAAATTTCTATCAAGATAAAAAATTGTAATATTCCTCATTTTTACTCAAGATGAAATAAATCCTAAAATCAAGATAAGAATATTATGATTAAGTACGATTGAACTTGATCAAGTCAATTTTTAAGAAATATACTATTTATATATAAAAAGATTAAAATAATAATAAAATATTTAGAAATATTTTATAAGTTAAATTTGATTAAAAAAGATTATTTGATCATATCAATAAAAAGTGCTTTAAAAAACAAGTCTAATGATATTAAGTTTACAATTTTTGGAGAGTTAAAAAATTTATTATGAATTTTTAAAATTTAAATATAATTATAATTTTCAAAATATTGCTCAAGCTAGATTTGTAATTTATAAAATTTGACTTAAATAAAAAATGATTGACAAAGGATAAATATATAAATAAGGATATGTTAATTATGCTAAAGAAGATACATAAATTTTCCATTTTTAGTATTGAACAAATTGAACTAGTGGAGGATTGATCCATAATAATTTTAATTATAGACTCTTTTATGAAAATAATATATTAAAATCTTCCTATTTGAATAAATGGTCAAAATTCTAGTGGCAATGATATGAAAAACTTAAAATAGCTTTTTCATTTTCTATAATCTCGAAGGCCCTATGCATCTAAGAAATTTCACATAAAGAGAACTTATTAATAAACCTTTATCGGACCCCTAACATGCCTTTATCATGGCTTATAAATAGGTTAGTGAGTGAAGAAGGAGCCAAGTTTGAGTAAAACACATATTACTCCTCTGAGCCACCATTCTAATCTATATGTGAGGTGTTCTTACCTTGAGCCGTCAATAATAGGCCTTCGTTTTAAAGTTACAACACAAGAGATTAAAACGTGAGAATGATGAGAAACTAAAAAAGAAATAAAAGAGTAGAGAGCTTTCACCATAAGAGATGGAACTCTATTAAAAAAAGAATTTAAAAAGTTCTAAATTATTTTATTCATCATTCTTATCTCTTTTATATAGAGATTTATAATACATAGTTTTTAAATTTTTATAAGAAATATGTGATTTTTACTAGAACTAAAAGTTTGCAAAATCCATGTTGCGAGGAGCCTGTTAACAAGTGTACAAGACTCTGTAAGTGCATGGATGATTGCACTAGGCACTATTCATAAGTGTGAATGTGCCTTACTACATGTACTTGATTGCATTGATGTGGTAGGTTCACATACTATAGGCACAGATCTCATGTGTGATAGGTGATTTACCTACTCACGTGCAGTGCAAGTGCAGCCATGTCACACAATCACCTATGAGGTGTATAGGACATTGCACAATCCCTCATGCACACCAATGCATCACTTGAAGTGCACACTCCACCATACCTACAAAGAACCTTGGTGTGCATTCTCAAACGTAGTTTTTGCTATTTCGTGACAATAATTTTCATCATTTTATGTCCTCCCTTGTATTTTTTCATAATTTTTTATTTAATGAATCTATAATTAAGGTCTTAAACATGTTCAATAAAACATTGAGTGTGGTGAGCAAAGTAAGTTGTTGTCTTCTTCAAGGTTGCTTACACTTGGTATAATCTCTTTGTCATACTCCAATTAAGAGGAAAGTGTTTGGATAAGGTTTTAAACATATTTAACAAGGTATAATTGAGGTCTCTAGTTAATGTTTGTTGTTTCAAAGTCTTACATAATTTGAGTCCCAATGACCAGAAAAGTGATGATAGATTGGAAGCAGTTGATTCTATTGAAAAAATAAGTTGATGAATGTTGGGTTCATTATAGAAAGGAGGTGATGAGTGTTGGAAGAATAAGGGAAAAATATTGTACCTGTATAATGAAAATGGTTTTAAGGATATGAGGAGCTATGTAAGGATTTATTGAAGGAATCATACTATATGATTTATTTGTACAATCAGTTAAGTTAATCATATATGAACAATATTGGTATTGTGTACTTGTATGATCAGCTTGAGTTTAAATGAAAAACTTTGATTAAGTCTAGAGAGAGAAGGGATTATGGTCAAAATTGTATATTATGAATCATTGTATGATATGATATCTTATGGGTAGATGAATAGTGGAAATATATGGTATAACTAAGGAAATTATATTGTGCATGAAGAAAAATGAATTTATCATACTATAAGATGGGACAATTGTAATAGTATGATAAGGTTAGCAAGACAAAGAGAATATGAATCCAATAGTATAATGGCAAGGATCATATTGGATGATTATTAAGTAATAAGAACAATGTTAAAGATGAGAAGGATTGTATGGTATGATCCTAGTGATGAAAAGGTAAGTTTAAAAGTGACAAGAATAACATATTATAGGTTTGAAGGATGGATGGTAAGATCAGGTTACCATATAGCTATGATACATCTTAAGATTCTTATTTACACGTTGGATCTTATGGTATAATGGAAAATTATACGAGTACATCTAGGGTAGTAACCTAAGGGTTTTGAAGGAATTAAAATGTTTTTAATTACTTATTAAACATGCCACATATAATACATATACTGACCATTACATATGTATGATATCATAAGAAAAGATTGAGATTAAAAAAATTAACTCTCGAATACAGCAGGGTACCTTGGTAACTCTAATATAAAAAAACTAGTAAACTATTTTCTATATAAAATGACACTATTTTCATATTATCTTTAGCTAAAGCATGAAGAATACTAGCATATTTTTAATAATATCTTTTTATGCAAATTTAATACTAATTTTATTGGGTTGTTATATTTTTTTAATATTTTATTTATGTTTAAAGAGTTGTATACTTAAATGTTTTATATGAAAACATGATTATTAAGGTGCAACAAAATAAAAAAAATTACATAAGGTAATGAATAAGAAATAATTTAGAATATGAATATCTAACATATCAAAATATCAAACAAGAAAATAGAATAAAATGATTAATATATATTTGAAGATATTATCCTCATGATACAAGATACGAAAAACCCAGTAATGTATATATTGTTTTGACATATATCATATAGGGAGAGAATAGCCCATAAAGGTGAAGATATCATTATTTGTTCTTATGATTGTAATTCTAATAGATAATGATCTGAAAGGAAAAAAAAATTAACTATATATTGAAAATAAAATGAACAAGAAAATAATTTATTTATGTCTAAAAAAAATAATGATTGAACTTTATAAAATATAATAAATAAAAAATGAGAAAATACATGTGTATGTTCATATTTTCTGTTAGATCGATTGGTTTATTTGTATTATGACTTATTTCATTATAGTCAATAGTTTTGGTTATTGTGACATGTTTATACTATTTTGTTATAATATTATTTTAATATGTTTTTATTTTATTTATTTACCTACTAAGCTTTTTAGAATATCATTAGTATTTACATCATAAGAAATATATCTTCTACTAAGACTTAACTTAATATTTTGGATGAAAATTCTACTTATTAATTAGCATAATAATTGGTTTATTATGACTTTCTATACAATGCACATCTATATACAATTGTCACATATTTATTTATGATTTGGATGATTTATGTTAAATTGTTAGATCTTTATTTATATTGATATTTTGTGTAGTCTATGTGACAAAAATAGTTTTATGGAAAGATTTTGTCTTACTGATAGGTTTGCACTTAGAGTTTTGTGTTCTCACTTATTAATTTAAATGTTTATAGCCTCTAATTTTTATATGAATATTTAAATGATGATGTGAGGCCCTAACACTCTAGTTGTTTGCATATAATGGCAATTTACTTTGCGAGTAAAGCAGAGGAAAACAATGGAGTTAAAGAAGATTATGTTGAAGCTTGAGGTTGGCTAAATGGGTATTCTTTTATAGACATTAAGAAGTGTCTTTAATGCACTAGTTTACTAATGAGTCAACATAATTTACAAGTAAATAATCCAAATAATTTGTCATTTTTTGAAATGAACAAAATTATTATTCCTTTCTATGGTAATCAAGGAACAAATAAGATAATTAATGTAAACTTTGTTTAATAAGTGGCATTGAGAAATAAGTAGATCTATTTCAAGTAGGTGGAGATGCTCACCAATAAAAAAATGTGTCTCGTGTCTCTTTCTTGTGAGCATATTGTGTTAAGAGCATGGACAACAGCAACTTGATGACTTTTGGTGCCTCTAAAACTTTTCTGGTAATTTTTATCCTTTATTATGTTTTTCATAAGTAACCTAAAATATGTTTACAAGTAATTTTAGGTTTTTCTTTGTAATTTTTCTAGCCACCAAAATAAAAAAGAACACTAAAGGAAGCAACTCATAGATTTATGAATTCACATAAAAAAATAATTGACACCTTGTTATTTATTGATAATTTCTAACTTTAAATTTATCCACCTCTTCAAATTGTTCTATTTTAATAAAACATTTTATCAATCTTATAGTAATGATTTAAGCATTACTCTAAATAATTTTGTGTTAATAGGTTTTCTGACTTTATCTTTATCTATAATAATGCTTATACTAATAACAGTCTTTCTTTACTTCTTATTCTTATAACTGAATTTCTTTAACAATTCTTTTAAATATTTGGTTTAAGATATAAAGATTCTTTCACTTGTTTCTTCACCTAATATCCTAAGAAGAATGTTAATTCTATTATCATACTTATGTCGAACTCATTTTATATTAAATTAGCACATTTTATGCACATCTCTTTATTAGAAGTTCCAAAAATTATGTCATCAATATACATTGACCTACTAATTGACCTTCAATTGAATTATGAACAAATAAGGTATTACCTAACTTGCTTTTATGAAATCTATTTGAAATGGGAAATATACATAATATTTTATACCAAGCTTTTGGAGATTGCATCAAATCGTAAAAGGGCCTTATTAAGTTTTTATACATTATCTATCTTGTCATATCTCTCAAATCTTGATGATTGTTCAATATATACTTTATTTATTTATCTATTCAAAATATAATTTTAATATTTATTTGATATAATCTAAAACCTTTGAGGCATGTATAGGTGTCACACTCTACCTAACATCTCATTCTAATATTAGTCTTTACAACTTTAGAATTAAAATAATTAAAGTTTAAATATAATTAAAAGAAACTAATAACCTTAATAGGCCAAGAATGATAATAAATTTTACTCCAATTTTTATCTAAATCATCTAATTTTTCAAATTCTATATAAGAAGCTATTATACTTCAAAAATCAAATGGATAGAAGTTCCTTTAAAATTTCCAATGTTTCTTTTATACAAAGTCAACAATTAATAATAATAATTATAAAAAATATATAATATTTATAATAATACAAAAATCTATAAATATAATCTTAACATAATCAAATCCATAATATATAAAATAAATCTTTATGCAAAAAGGAATGAAACAAAAATAACTAGGAATGAGATAAACTATTAAAATTTAACATAGTACAAACATTGCATCAAATTTGTAAATATTTTTTCTACTACCAAGATACAATCATTCTCATTGTCTTGTATGCAAGTGCACAACAAACAACTAACAAGACTTTAAACCATGCTTTTATCTTTGTAGCCTAAGAATTGAAGTCAATTGTGAAGGAAAATAATAAGCCCTAATAGAGAACTGGAAGTTATTGTTTTAAAAATTTCTCACTCATGAAGATTTTTAAAGTTGTTTTTCATAGAAGAATGCATATTTTAGTTTAATTAATTTAGTCAAAATATACAACTATCTAATTCAAAAAGGTTTATCATTATGCCAAACCAAAAATTACATCATTCAATTTAAGATTTTGTTCATGCATTTCATATCCATTTTTGAAATATTTTTTGAAATACTATAATTAATAGTTTTCATTAAATCTCTACTTTTTATTCATACAAAACCATTTTAAAAATAAAATTCAATGTATCTTTTTCAAACAACATCTTTAAACTCATAAATTATTTAAAAATAAAACCTAAATTAAGAATTTAAAATTTTAAAAGACAGAGAAATATAAACTTTCATTTAAAAAGGAAGTATTCTTTATTTAGGTGATTAATTAATCTTAAGTTTCTAATATTTTTAATTAATTAAAATTAAATATACCAAAACATACTCTATATAGCTATTAATCAATGTTGTAATTCTTAAATCTATGGTTGTATTTGAATTATAAAAAATAATTTTAAAAAATATTATTATTAAGTATTTTTATAAATTTATTTATTTGATAGATAAAATGATTACTATTATAAAATTGCCAAAGTTACTTTTAAAGTTTTTAGCAAAAAGGCTAAATAATTTTTTTAATATTACCGTGAAATGATAAATTATCTTTTTACTCTTTCTATACTATTTTATTAGAAAATAATATTTCAAATTATAAATTAAATTAAATAAATTAAAAATAAATACATCAAAAAGAGTTTTTACTGGATAAACTCCAATCTTTCTATTCTATAAAGAGTGTGTTTATTATTATTTATAAATGCTAATAAATTCTTATTTATTGCATGAAAAGCTTTGAGGACCAATTACCATATACGGCAACCAAAGCCATGAGTAGGCCACAAGGTTAATACTAACTTGGAGGTCGCATACCAATAAGTATGGGTTAAAATTACATTTATTATCGCCATCTTTCTTTCAGTTATGATTTGTAGAAATGTTATTCCGATATCTGACAGCTTTGAGAGTTTCATCGCTGGCTGCAACAAACGATTATTGCTACGAGCTGTATTAAAAAATATGTTTATAAGAAAAAAAAAATTGATAAAACATATAAATAAAAAACTTTTATTTTTAAAAATTGATAAAACATGTTTATAAGAAAAAAAATTGAGCTCTATTAAAAAATATGTATTAAAAATTTTAAAATTTTAAATTTTAAAAATATTTAAAAATTAATTTCAAACTCATTTTTCAAAAAGAGTCTCGTTAAGATTAACTATTGGGCTCTGAAAGCATATAATAAGAACTACTATTACTTAAAACCATTTCTTACCATCTTGGGAGTTTAGGAAAGTTTGTTTAAAAAAATTATTAAGGGGATTTTTAAAATATTATCTGTAAAAGAATAAAAGTTTAACTAAAATATTTGGTAAAACTTATGTATACAAAAATAAAATAAATTTTAAAATTTAATTTTTAAACAAGAGTTAAAAAGAAAAAAAATAACATCTTCAATGTTGTTTTTTTGATAATTTTTTTGTCTGCTTCATCTTAAAACTGTATTATATTTTTTTTATCCGTAAAATGACGTCTCATAGTTTTTTTTTAAAAAACGTTTTAAAAAAATTATAATGTTCATAATTTTTTAATTTTTTTTGAGTTTTGGTGATTCTTTTTATTGTCATATATATCTATATCTAGATTGTTACATCTATTTTAGATATAAAATAAAATTATAAAAGTTTTTACATTGATTGTTGTCATCTGTTGTTGCCTGTAATTATTGTGAACATTTTGGCTATTATGAGTGTGAATATTCTACTTTTTGTTATCCTTGTTGAACAAGTTGATATTATTGTTATAGTTTTGATGTTTAGGCTTTTGTTGATCTTTTTGTTCATTTGTTTTGAGGATAGTATGTTTTTCTATTGTGTTAGACATTAGTTGTATCTCATGAGAGAACTTGGTGTTTTCTCCAAATATTATAGTTAATTTTTGTCCCTATGAAATTTTCTTATAATTTTAGATGAGAAGAGCAACATTTCAACATTTCACCTATTTTGTATTATAATTTATGATAGCTTTATATTTTTTTTAATTTATTCGTAAAAACAGCTGATATTTAAAAAAATATAGAAAAGGTAGGTTTGTAAAAGGCTAAAGTGGGAATTTGTGGGCCAAAAGTTTGTTAGCTCTACTCATATGAATGATGGCCAAGTCACGTAGTAAGAAAAATAATATATATTATCTTTTAATTTCTTTAATTGATGTCCATACAATAAAATATTTTATGATATTAATAAAAACTCAAAAATCCTATAGAGCACTATCAAAGTGGATAAATAAAGAAGATAAAATAATAATTTATATATATAACTTTCAAACATCTAAAGAATGAGAATTTCAAAGCAAATATCATATCTCAAAATCAGAATCCTGAATAAATGTCTTGATAAAAAATTTTTGTCCAAAAAAATGTCTCATAAATAAAAAGATTTTGTAATGGATTAATCTTCAATTGTTATAGCCCACATGATTTTTTGTCATAAAGGATTACTCTTGGATAATAAGCTTTTAAGAGCATTGGCTCTAATTCTATGTGTTGGTTCATAGCACATTCAAGAGGATAGAAAATTTTGAATGCCATAACTCAATTCAAACTATAACTAATAAATTCATACATACTATCATAATAAAAATATAGAAAATAAAATACAAGAAATGAAAAGATGTCTTAGATTTTTTTAGGTAGTTTGGCTTCTATCCAAGAATCTACATACACACCAATTCCAACTAAACTTGGATCTTATATTTCCATTTATTCAGTCATAGATGGTGAAAAAATCAATACATCTTAATTCATTTCTTAGAAGCTAAGACACAACCTTCTTTCTTGTGTTTTTTTTCTAAGTCTTAAACTTAATCTCTCGTGAGTTTTTTCTAAAGCACAAACTCAACATCACTTGAGACTTTCAAGATTTAAACCCAATCTCATATAAGTTTTTTCAAGGCTCAAACTCAACCTCTCTTCAGCTTTTTCAAAGTTCAAACTCAACTTCTCCTAAGCTTTTTTTTCAAGTCTTAAGCTCAATCTCTCACTATTCTCCTAAATAAAGAAAAATCTTATTATCTGTGTTTTTAAAGTATAAACAAAAATTCATCTAGATTGATTCACATATAGCTCATGATATGTACAATTGCAATAATAAAATGATTATAGACTTTTGAAGCTTAGAACATGATGAAAATGAAATCCAAATCTTTGACGATGTAGTACTAGAAACCTATAGTTGTATGAGAAAGTTAGGATGCCAAATTGAGATTTTACAAATGAAGTATCATTCAAGTATGGATCATGTGTATTCATACATGATGTGCCAAGGTGTAAAAGCTTATTTATAAAGTTTTGTAAACAGTTACCATCTCTATTATCACCCAAATCATTGTTGCTTTTTATCACATTAAGAATCTTTTTATCCATTAAAGTTTTCATAGAGAAAATTTGGGATGGCATGAAAGCTAAAACATTCTTAAAAATGATAACTTTTCTAACCAATTGATTATGCTTGATTAGACATATTGTATATGACAATCCACAGATCATGCACAAGTGTTAGGTTTAAGACACTTTACATGCATAACATCTAGCATATTTTTAATTACTTATACAAGACTCATAATTTAAGTTTTACCTAGATAATTTATATAACATAAATTATTACAAAACAAGTTAATTTGTTAAATTTTATAGAGTTTTATTAATATTTATATTATAGGTCATACTTTTTCTCTCATAGAAATGAAGATTATAAGGAAATTGATGGGCATCATAGACACTAAAAAGTTAGTGGGTAGAGTTTTTATGGTAGTTATATATTATTTTGATTTATGATATTATGTTGTACTTTGATGATAGTTATATATAAGTAATTAGTATTTTATATTTTGTGGTTTATATTAGTTGTCTATTATATCGACTTTTATATGTGAATATTTTATTTAGATGTTTTAAATAATATCAATATATATTTTGATCATATAAAAGATTTGTTTTGATGAGTAAAATAATCTGTTAATACTAGTTTAGATTTACTTTCTCAGGAAGAAAAGAAATAATAAGGTAAAATGAATTCCTCAATACCAACTATTTGTTGGATTCAAGATAGATGTTGACTATAGAATATTTTTATGGATTTGACACATAAGACAATAGCACCATAACTTTTATACAAATATGCAAATCCTTACTAATAGTATCTATTGATACAAAAAGCAAGTGCATGATGTCTAGAACAATTCTCACACTCTCCTTCATGAATTGTCCCTAATTTCTCATTAGATGGACTAAAACATTTAAACATTTGTTTTCTTTTATATCAACAAAATATCTTACAATATCTTCATATAATCTATGCATTTACATCTTTTTTGGGCAACTTCTTTTCTCAAAGATACTCTACAATAGTGTCCACTCATGCATCATCTTTATTGATGGCTACATCCTAATAGAGAGGTGTAACTTCTTTTCTTTATTATGACCCAAGTTTCTCTTGATTATTATCTCTATTTAAAATAACATATCCAAATCAATACCCATCAAAACATTTATAAAAGATAAGCCTCCATCGATAGGTATAATTAGCTAACATCAAATCATCATCAATAGTATGTCTAGCTACCTTGCAAACTCAGATGTAAGCCTATGAAAATATCTCTAACATAAGTCACACACCTTCACCCAACCACCACATTATTCTAAAAATAGTTAGTGAAAACTATAGGAGACCCCAATTCCTTGTAAGTATAACTCATTATAATGTCTAGCATATCATTGCATGGTATATAACCATATCCAATCACCTTTCATAAAGTGCTAACAATACATCTTGCATGCTCTCAAGTACTATAGAAAAGCCAAGGGATAATACCATAGGAGAGCACATTTCTCCTACTATTACAACTTATCAAATCATAATACATCACATGATATAAATAAACTCATATAAGCATGATCTATTATTAGCTTGTACTTCTTTCATTTTTTTAACATGATAATTCATAAAATCATGCTCATTTATCAAAGCAAATATTTTTATTTCAAGAATAACTCAAATTGATAATCATACATACATCACATAAAGCACAATGCAAAAGTCTTGTTAACAAAACACATGTGCTTGTACAAGTCATATATTAAAATGAAAGTGTACCTATTTAATTACACAATGTGCATAATGAATATTATAATAATCAAGAATATTTATATCATAGTTATTTTATTTATCTACGTATTTTTTTAAGATAATCCATCTCTCGATTGGACTTTGCTCTATAATATTATATATAAATAAATCACATATTCTTATCAACCTTGCATTTCACAACATCTTTCTAATTTTCTTATTTTTTACAATATCATTTGCATCTGATTACATATTCTCTTACATTTTTTGCAATAATTCCAACTAGTTTTCTTCAATATTTTAAATTCTTAATTATACAAACAACTTATAATTCCATAATTACTCTAATAAATTTTATTTCAAAATAAAACTATTCTCCCATAAAACTAGACTTGGGCTCATAAATTATCTTATTGAAATTTCATAAAATTTAACAATAAAAATGAATGAACTATGAAAGAAACTTGGTGAAACAATTACATTATTTTTCTATTGATTTTCAACAATTCTTTGAAATTCCAAAGATTCTAATGTATCATAATTGAAAAAAAAACTTCTTTTAAATTTCTAAGCTTCCCTCTTTTCTTATAAATTCTCCTTCATTCACAAGAAACTATTAACTATTACTCTAAATAAGATTCAACTTCATATAATTTCAAATTGCATTTAAGGTTTCCCATAAATGTTTGTAATGCTTCTCTAAGCAACATTTCTTGGCCTTAATATCATCAAAGTATGACTCTACATTATAGTATCATTGGCAATAAAAACAATAGTATCAATAATTCTTTTTGGGTTGTACATTCTTTCTTCAATCCAATTAGTGTCATATTGTAGAAATATGTTTTGTAATTTAGAATAAATACTATTTTTACTCATTACTCATTAAGAATTTGATAGTATTCATAGAAGAAAAAAATCTAATTCATGGTTGAATATCATATAGTTGCGTGCACTAGAGTACCAACATGGGGTAATGGGCAATAATCCTATCAACATGCATGGATGAGTTTCATAAAGTTTATGCATAACCATCATTTTCAATTTCTTTTCTTGAAAGGATGGTAGTTCCTTGCCTACTTGCATGTTAAAATTTTCAACTAAATTTGTCATCAAGTAACTTATTTATTTATAAATAATAGTAAAAAGTAAGTATTTTTCTACATCATGATATATATATATATATATATATATATATATATATATATATATATATATATATATATATATATATATATATATATATATATATATATATATATATATATATATGATCCTTAAGTATTATTATTTTGATCACAAATCACTTATTGATAAAATTATGCAAAAAAAAAAGCATGCAAAGTAAGTTAATTTATGATAATAATCATAAAGATAAGAAAAAAATGTGGCAATGTAAAGAGAGGAGAGAGAAGTGGTTGACTGTAAAGAGAAGAGAGAAGGACGTACTCGATGATGTAGATAAAGAGGACAATTGGTGATGAGGAGAGAGAGTTCAACGTTGTGGAGAAGAGAGAAAAATTTGGTGGTGAAGTAGAGGAGATGGTAATTTGATGGAGCGTGGCAACGAGAGGGCAATCTATGGTGGTCTAGAGGAAAGAGGCAAATTTGAGTATGGATGGAAGAAAGATGGGGATTTAGTGGACATTAAAAAGTAGTGATAGTCAATAATGGCATGAGATAAAGAGAATGCATTAATGGTGAGTTGAAGTGAGGGAGTTGAATGAGAGTATGGATAGAGAGAGAAAAAGGGCAACCATTAAGGACAAAGAGAAATGCTAGCCTACACCTTCTTGGGAGAACTTTCTTGTCCAATCAAGTTAATCTTGAAAATACTTTATAAGTTCAATGAAATCTAAGATGAAATATCACTAAAAAATCCCAACAAGAGATTGAATAAATTCTAAGCTATAAATCTAAATACTATAAAATTATTGAAATAACCCTTAAATCTAAAAGCTAACTAGATAAACATGAAAAACAAAAAAAATAATATGATAACTCTAAAGGGAGGTATGTTTAGTGCTTGGAGTAAAGCAAAAACATTACAGCTCTCTTGAATGACCCACTGAAACCCAAATTAGCCTATTGGTTTAAGAAAAGGCATTGTATACTTATTTTCATGCTCTTTTTAGGCAATTGTATGAGTTATATTTTAAGACTTTGTGATTAACTTGGGTATTGTACCTCATGTCCACTTGTAGATCTACTTTGTGCTACATCAACCTTACCTTACTAGAAAGAACTAGGTCTCATATTGTTAAAATCTAAGTAGTCCAACAACATCTCCTATGCAAACTTCTCCAGATCCTTCATGGTTAACCGAGTATCATATGTTGATAATTAACCTCTCCAACAAACTAAAATGATGTGAGGAACATCACTAGAAGCGTTTTTAGTTAAGATACTATCAATTTCAATGAACTTGATATCATAAGAGCATATTGGTCATCATTTCAGCCACATATCAAAAAAGATAGTCTAAAAATCATCTTCATGCAGATTATCTATATTATATTTGCCCTTTTAATATAAAACATTGCCAATAAATGTATAGAATTATAATTTTCATGAGCATTTATATTCAGCCTTTTAATAATTTTAAGATGACCACTAGAAATGGCAAATCTCTTACAATAAATACATATTGATGCAAAAACTCTCCTATTAAATTCTCTCAAAATCATTCTTTTATTAATAACCTCAATATATTTTAAAATATCTATTTAAATATATTGCTTTACCTTTTTCATGCAAGTAATGAAAATCTTTTGTAAGTTAAAAAATAGAATAAAAAACAAAAGAGTAGAAATATCAACCAAATCAATTGTCCATTAAGTTTCTGAGCAAACACTATTCAAAGGATAACAATTTAATAGTTTTGAAAATTTTGTTATTATTAAAAAAATTCAATTTTAAGTAGGTGTAAGTCCCAATTTCTAATATTGTTTCTTAATAAGCATTTTATATGTTACTTGACGTTTGATTAACTACTTCAATTTATCTAATAATTTGTGGGTGGAATGAAAAATAGTAATAATTTGGCATCAAATAATTTTTATAAGGCCATCCAAAAATATAAAAAAATTCCTAAAATCTAAATCTAAAATTATAATGTTTGGAAACTTATGCAACCTAATATTTGTTTTTGAAAGATAATTAGATTACATGGGATGTATCATTCATTTTTTTATGTATCATTCATTTTTTTTACAAAGAACAAACTGTGTTATCTTAAAAATATGTGTATTATTATGAAGATACTATCATTAGATATAGTAATAAGATATGATCATAAAATAAAGTCTACAGAAAGATTCTCCTAAGATCTATTTGGAATTAGCAAAGACATATATTGACCAAATCTTTGCTTGGTAGTCTTTGCAAGCTTAGAGATATTATATTATGTATAATATAGGTTTCTTGACTCCAATAAATTATTGGTCTTGTAACAACTAATGTTGCTATTTACTCTTTTAGAATATAATTCTATGGAGCACTAAAATGTTGTCAAGTTCCCTTGGGTCTTGTAACATTGAATAAATAATATAAAGATATCTACAACTTCAAAAATAGTAATGATCGCTTCCTTTAACAAGACAATACAAAGAAGCATTATTAGAGTAATTCTTCCATAATTATGCAATAATTTTGCCTTTCAATTGAGTTATCTTACACTTTTTCATATTAATAGATCTAAAAATTTTTGAAGAATAACTATTGATAACTTTATATCTTTTAAAATTTGACAATACATTATTTCCCTTCTTAAGTAGTGTGAAACAAGCAGAAGACAACAAATAATTCCTATTATCATAAAGTTGAGGATGAATGTACCACTTAACTCTAGAATAAATATTGTACAAAATAATCCTTATGTAATGTGCATATTATATATTTCACATTATCCAAATGAGAGCTTTCAAATATTATTATAAATTAATTAATCTTTAAGATACTAATCTAGGATGAATGACAATTATAAGAAGATGGCCACACCTCATAAATCCTTAAGCATTTGGAATATAAAGGTTAATCTACCATAATAATACTTTTCAAATGAGTTTTTAAACCATAACCTAGGCTATTATTCATAATGCACAATAACCTACTTCATATAACATGCCAACTATAAGAAATTTATGATGTTTATGATTTTATTATTATTATAAACAATAACAAAATAGTTGTATACACTTAACAACCACTTAACAACTCCAAAAATAAATTAATATTTAAAACCTAAATTATAATATACATTGATTTATTATATCAATCATTTAACACTTCATTCGATTGTCACTAAGCATCAAAAAGAAAAAAGTAACAGTCAAGGTACTACTACATAAAGTAAAAAAAAATGAGTCAAAATAGCTTAAGTTACAAAGAACTTAATATACCAAAATTTATAAGTATCTTATGAACCAACTAAGGAAGTTAAGATCTGAGTGGAAATTTGGCATAATATAATAAGTGGTGGGGAACCTCAAGGGCAAGCTAAGGAAAGAGAGGTCAATGTCAATTGGCTTAAAGTAATCAAGGAGGGAGACAATGGTGGCTCATCGACATAAGACAGATGATAAGAGAAATAAAGAAAGAGGAGGCAAAGAGAGTGTGTAGGAGAGAAAGTAAAGAAAGAGAGATAAGTGGAGATGGAGGATGCATTGTGTCAATGTGTGTAGGCTAATGAAAAGAGGATAGAAATTATGAAAGAAAAATAAGAGGGAGGAGAGGGAGAAGAGAAAGAAAATGAAAATAAAGAAAAAAGAAAAATATTATTTGTTAGCTGAAGGTAGGGTCTATAATGTTTCATTGGTTGAATATGGCTCCTAAAGTAGGTGGTAGAAGGCATCAAGGAAGGGGCAATGCATAGATAAGGGTAAAGATAATTTAGAATTGAGTGTGGGTAGGATTTTATTTTATCTTTTTTTTAATTTTTAATAATGACTATGAATTGAACCACAACAATTGTCATACAGGTATGATTATGATTCAAACTAGGCTATTGGTGCATACATAATAACCACAGGTTAAACCATGACTAATGTTTTTCATTCAAATGTCACATTTAAATTATAAGTATGAAAAAACTAATGGCCTTAGTTTTAATAATAGTTCACATTTTTTAATGAAAAAATTGTTTTTGTAATGCATAAGTTTCTCTTTTCGTTTTTTATGATTGTGAATCTTATCATAACACTTTTATCAAGCATTGTGTGTTCCGACCATGAGGATCAAATTTTTTGTGAAGATGGAGTTATTATACTACTTAATGGAGCTATCACCTCTAATGCTTGATAGAATCCATTTGTATTAATGATAAAATAAATTTTATATTATTGTCTTGTTGAAGCATGATTTTATGAGTTCACAATCTTCTTTAGATATTGGTGACTATAATATTAATGTTGTGAGCAATGCATTCCAAAATTGTACAAATGATTGTCTTTAGGTTAGGACTATCATACTCTTGTGCTTTGCTATAATTTTAAACCATGTTGTACTTGAAATATTATTAGAAAATCATTATATGGCATAAGTCAAGATACATGAAAAAGCCAAGATAACTTTATTTATATTCGACTTTCGAACAACTCAACAAGTAGAATGCACATAATGAACCTAAAGTTAAATATATTTATCTACATATTCATGGATATTAAAGTCATAAAATTTTTTTTATAATATTTGTAAGTTTAAGTTTTCAAAGGTCGTACAACAAAAATGCATCTATACTTCTATCCATCCACTTGGGGATAGTCTCCTGTCTAAATTTATACCACTTTGTATGCATATCAGATCATAAATTTAAACTAAGACATTGTTCCCATAATTGATCCAATTACAAGGGTGTAATACATGAAAATCCTCTTTCAATTCATCATTAAAAAGTGGTCAATGAGACGATCAATACTTTTGGCATATATTTTCATATTTTCATAATAAGGAATTCGCTATTATGTGTGAAAATTATTTCACATCTCATCCATGGACAATAGTGTCATGATTCTAAGCATAATTATAATAGGGTCTACCTATTATGAATAAAGTGCTAATGGTCCTACTTAACCTTGTTCTTCACATCCTGAAGCATTCGTACTATGTTTAATACCCACCAATTCTTTATTTGAGTGTGTTTGCACAACCCATCTCAATAACAAGCTTACACTTTAGGGTCCACGCAGAAAAACTATGTCACATATATGGATTATTCCCTGTAAACTTTTATACTTATCATCATTCCATATGTTGATAAAAAAATATGTCACATCTTCTTTGCTTTAACTTCCAATTGATAACAAATAGTTGTAGATTTATATAGTTTGAAGATGACTTCAGCTAGTAGCTAGTGCTTCCCCACTCTTAGCCACAATTGAATAGAAATCATTCACAAAAATTAATAGAGGATATTAGTTAAAATGTGAAAGTAAGATGCTAGGAGAGATAAGCAAAAGTTGCTACTACAATTAAGTGTTAAAACTTATGATAAACTTTCTAAAGAAGTGTTTCATTTAAAGACAAACGTATTGCACTACTTAGTGTATGATGGTTTAATATTTCAAGATGTTTGCCTTCAAATGACGAGCTCTTATAGTTTTGTCATCCAATGATAAACTTCCATGGCTGCATCTTCTTTTCGGGTTAATAGCCTTTGTCTTCTCTTAATTTAGTTTAATTATGCTTTTAATATTGATTTAACAACAAACAATATTTTTTATTATAATTTATCCCAAAACTTTTAGCCCATCTCTCTCATTCTTTTATTCTCCAACATTCCTTTTGCTCCTTATCATCCCTTTACAATCTTGAACTCTACATATCCTTTCTCTCTTATTCCCAAACCCATCGAATAGACCCAATCTTGATAAGAAGTCCTCAATGAGTAGACTTCAAAATGTTTTCAAGATGATTAATAATAACAATGACAAGAAATTGTAGTTGTTAATGAAGAGAAACTCTAACAACAAAGAAAAACAAGAGACATGTTCATTACATATTTAAACAAAGATTTTTTATCACAAAGAGAAACCTCAATTACAATGATAGAAGCATGCACAAAGAGTAGCTCTAGTAGAATAAGGTAAGCTCAATTGAACAAACACTCTTTTAAATAAACCAAACAACAAACCTTCTTAAGCCTAGGATGAATGCGACACAATACTCTCCTGAACTTGCAATTGTTTACTTCTTGTTTATTATAATGTTAAGCAAGCCTTAGATAATTGTTCCTATTCTCCTACATGGGACGCTGGAAACCACTCAACCATTACAGAAACATTGCGACCCATCATAGCCGATCGCAATCCCCGACGGCACCAACTACAATTAAAAAAGCTTAAAGATAGAAAATTTTTAAACACCAAAAATTAAATTAAGCATAAACAAAATTTGAAAAAAACTTTTATGGATCTGTTCCTTTAAATTGAAAAATTAGTTTAGCATTATTAACACTCTAATATGTTATAAAATTGTATTACTCAATAATTGTTATAAATTCAGTATTTTGTGAGCAATAATTAACAGAACTTTTAAGATTAAAATATTTCATGATACAAATAAAATTGATCATATAAAATACGTTATATAGGTTGAACGAATAAACAAAACAAAATCATTACTTTAAATATGAGAAAAAAAATAAAGAAAAACATCTTGTAAATCCCCTTCATATTTTAAGGATATATTCAATAATTTTTCACATGCATAAGAAAAGTTATATTAAGAGAAACATCATTTGGGTGCTTATCTTTATTAAAAAAATTCTATTTATAGTTATGAATAAGTTTTGAATTCTGTATATATTAAACTTAAATACTAATCAAGGAAATATTTTTTAAAAAAAAGTGTCTGTTTTAATAGCTATATATATATATATATATTTAGAGAGAGAGAGAGAGAGAGAGAGAGAGAGAGAGGGAGATGGATGCATATGATATATGTTGTGTAATTATAAAGGTTAAACTCTTCATTGGTTTTGTAAGAAATTGTTTATGTATAAAACTGTTATAGAAAAGAAAGAAAAAGAGTCTTGCGAATGATGAAATATGTGTTAGCTAATTTCTATTTTGTTTATTTTATGATAAAATCATAAGTTTTTTACTTAGTTTTGGTGTTGATGAATTTGATAAATAATCAAATTCTACATCAAAATTTTGCTAATTTTGATATGATTAATATTTAGTAATTTTTATTATAATAGGATAATCTATTAAAATTATTAATCTTAAAAGTAACATATCATTCGAGCAATCCACGTGAAAAGTATATTAAATGCAAGAAATTATTATGATTGAAAAAGTTTAATATAAAAAAAACACATCTCAAGATGACATAGGCATGAACACTTTAAAGCATAAATGACAAAAATCCTAAAAGATAGTAATGAATATCGTTTTTGGTCCACAATAAAACTCTAGACAAAAAATTTATTATTCATTAATTATTTTCAAAAGAAGGATTGATAATGATCAATAAATAATAATAATTATGAGTTCATTATTAATGATATGATTTTTTGAATTTTATAATGATAAAATTTGAAGAAGTTAATTTTATTATAGATATAAAGTAGCTCAAACTCTAAAATTTTTATGTAATAATAAAGCAACTATCTACTTTGATTTAAAAGTCACACCTTAACCAATCTAAACCATTAGAGCTGCTTCCCAACATTTATAAAAAGACATTGTAAATTCCACTAAACCTTAAAAGCAACCTAACCTCTCTAACAGCTACAAAACAATTAACTGGCACATAAAAAAGAAGCAATAAAAATAGCTACCTGAGTCTGATATTGATAAATTTTCTTAAAAAAGTAAAATGTGCGAATAAAGGTTGTGGGAGCTATTCCGAATATGCTTTTAACATGTGATTTACTATTAAGAGTAGTGCATATTGAACTATAACATCAAACATAAAAAGTAGGTATATTTGTTTTATATCATATTGCAAACTATACCAAAGTAACATAGTAAATTTTCAAAAGAAAATATATTAAAAAAAGATGGATAATATACATGAATATGATTCAATGGCTCAAAGTCATTATATAAAATGTTATGCAATCCATAGTTCAATAACAACATCATCCATCATTTTGCTAATAAAAAATTAAAACACTTGTGATAATTACATTAGAAAATATGTCAGTATATGTTGATGTTATCTACACAATGATTATTTAGAGAATAGTTTTGATAATTTATATATTTTTTTATAATGAAACAAGTGGTTCAAAGAATATAAAATTTACTAAAAAAAGGTTGCATATAATTTTGTTTGTAAAGAAACGAGACAAATCATAGATAAAGGTGATGTGCGTAACTTATTATACTTTTCAATCAAAGAAAAAAAGTTTAGATTTTATTTGATTGGAACTTCAAATGTGATGCAAATGATTATTTACCTGATATTGTATGTTGTGTTCATAAAAACAAGATAGATTATAATATTATAGTGAAAAGCTCATTTATGACATTGTATACAAGATAAACAAATGTAATAAGAATTGTACTCTTTTGATTGAATTAAGTCAATAGGAATATACTTTGTCAATTGCAAATATCACAAAAAAGTGGCTTAAAAAATTATGACATTCAACAATTTGCATATGTTTTGCCAATTGCACAATTCAATGAAAAGCAACTTCAAAAATTATAACATTCAACAGAAGTAAGAAAATTAATAAAACATGTTCATACATGTATGAAAGCATATGATAGTCTTAAATAGTTTGAAGATAATTGGAAAAAATAACTTCAGAAAATTAAGCAACAATACATGATTGAATGATTTGTAAGTAAATTTAATACAATGGGTATGCTTTGTTCTCTTTCTTTGCATGTAATCAAGAGAAAAGATGTCAAAGAGATAATAAAAAAAATGCAATTCTCATATTAAATTTGCTCAAAAAAGTATATAAATTCATTGAACAAAGATTTTTTAGTGGATAATTTGGAAGACAATTGATGAAAATATTGCATTGATGTTGATAGAATATCAAACATTGAAAGAATATAAAAAGAAGACCAAACGTACTTGTTGTATTGTTCTAAAGATTCTATCAAAAGAAGACCAAATATTGAAATTAAACAAAGAATATAATCATATTGAATGATATATTAATAAAGAAAAGTTGATAATAAGGAAAGGAAAAGATAAAAATATCAATGATAGTAACAAGTAGGCCATTGACAATTTTAAACTTATAATGATACTACTACAAAATCCTAAAATTTAGTAATTACAAATACAGAAAACTTTCTTGATTATTTAAATTCGAAAGACTTACAAATAAATTTGTTTTAGATATAGAAAATTAGAAAACCAAAAATGAAGCTATCTATATCTAGAAATTTTATTAGCCATATTATCTAATTTCATTTGAAAATGGATGAAAAATAAGTATCAGAGATGCAATTGGTTGTAGCTTTACTTACTCCTTGTTATGATGACTTCAATTCTAGTATTTTGTTTTGTACTTCAATAAATTTACAATAGAATGTGTATTTAAATGAAATGATTGAAGTGAGTTTAGTAGTTTATGACATTACGAAAAGGGTTGTCTTTATAAGAGACAAGTAATATAAATTTAAAATTTAGATTTTGATAAATTTATTTTTTAAAAAAATTATCAATTATTTTTTAAAAAATTATCAATTATTATTTAAAAAAATTATCAATTATTTTTTAAAAAATAAAAAATATATCAAATAAGATATTTGCAAACTACATCAATACTTGGCCATATACCATATCATTAAATCTAGGGTCGTGGCACGCATAGTTCATATCCTATCAAGATATGTCCAATTAACTATTAAATATATTACAAGATGCTATAACATCAATATAAAACTTAAGTTAGTATCATCTATCTCGATTTATAATTAAATCATTGTCTTCTATAAAATGCCTAAAACTACAATATTTTATGCAAGCATTAATCTTTGTATCATTTTCACTTAGTTGCCAAAATTAACTCTAGTTTAAAAGGCTAAAAATGGCTCAAAGTCTGCCATTAATGGCAACCAAATTATTTGAAACATTTAAAACTCCTTTCAAATGAAATCCACACCAAAATCTCATAAAGAACGTCTCATAACAAAAGTAAAAAATACCTGAACCCTAAACGATAAAAATTACGTAGTTTTTTACTTAGCACATCAGGAACTCACCATTCACTTGTTCTTCGCTGAGCTGTTATGGGTCTCCTCCCATTCTTCTTCTCTTCACTGCTGCTGGGAATCCTCTTTATATTCCTTCACAACTTCCCTTCCTTCTCTTTCTCTCACTTTCCCTTACTCTCTATAAAATCATTGCCCCAGCAACCCTTCACGTAGGCATAATTCCCAGCCGTTTTGGCAGTGGGAGATAACTATATTTAGATATTATTATTATTATTATTATTATTATTATTATTATTATTATTAATTTTTTTAAAAAAAATTATAATTATTTTAAAGAATCTTTAATTTCAATGAAATTATTATCATTGTTTTCTTTTTGAAATATACTTTTAAAATATAGTTACTTAACTATAATTGTTGTTTTGACTTGTTTTGGTCTACAAATCAAGAGACAAGTCTAGCTTAGATATACATATATGAAAATTTTCATTTCATGAGACAAAATGATTATCGTTCATATTTAAAAATTAATAATACATATTCTTAGAAGACAAATTTACTCTTATTCTTAGAATTTGCCTTTTTTTTTATCACAATAATTATGAGTAGTTCTTTGGCTTGAGAATGAAATAATTGTCTACATACTTCTTAAATGATTGAGAAGCACATAATATATTTCTCGAAAAAGATAAATAAATATTTACATTTAGGCTGTTCAAAAATAAGAGATCTGTTAGGTGGAGTAGGAGATTGTTGAGCAAATTGTGTTGAATTTATACATGGAGTAAAACATGGAGTATAAAGTGTAGCTAAAAGCTAAGTAAACAAAAAGAGGTGTATAAGTGTACATGGGTAGTTGAATTCTTTGATTTCATGATGAAAGAGAGAATAAAAGAGTTCAAATGATATAAGAAGCTCCATGTAACAACACTGATTTTTATTATTAGTTTTTTTTTAAAATTTTGAGACGAAATTTCTGTAAGAATAAAAAGTTGTAATATTCCTAATTTTTACTCAAGATGAAATAAATGTCAAAATCGAGTCAATAAGATTATGATTTAGTACGATTGAACTTGATCAAGTCAATTTTTATGAAATATATTATTTATACATAAACATATTAAAATAATAATAAAATATTTATAAGTATTTTATATTTTTAAATTTGATTAAAAAAATATTATTTAAGTATATCAATAAAAAATGTTTTAAAACAAGTCTAATGCAATTAACTTTACAATTTTTGAAGAGTTAAAAACTTTATTTGAATTTTTAAAATTCAAATATAATTATAATTTTCAAAATATTGCTCAAGTTAGATTTGCAATTTATGGAATTTGACTTAGATCAAAACTAATTGACAGAGGGTAAATATATAAATAAGGATATGTTAATTGTGCTAAAGAAGATATATAAATGTTCCATTTTTAGTGTCAAACAATTTGAACTAATGGATGATTGATACATAATAATTGTAATTATAGACTCTTTTATGAAAATAACATATTAAAATTTTTCTATGTAAACAAATTGTCAAAATTCTGGTGGCGATGATATGAAAAACTTAAAATAACTTTTTCGTTTTCTATAATCTCGAAGACCTTATGCATCTAAGAAATTTCACGTGAAGAGAACTCATTAAATAGGTGTAGTGAGTCAAGAAGGAGCCAAGTTCGAGTAAAGCTCAGATTACTCCTCTGAGCCACCATTCTAATCTATATGTGAAGTATTCTTGTCTTGAGCCTTCAATAATAGGCCTTCTTTTTAGAGTTACAACACCAGAGATTGAAACATGAGAATGATGAGAAACTAAAAAATAAAGGAAAGAGTAGAGAGCTTTCATCATAAAGAGATGAAACTCTATTAAAAAAATAGAATTTAAGAAGTTTTAAATTATTTTATTCATCATTTTTATCCCTTTTATATAGAGGTTTATAATACATAGTTATTAAATTTTTATAAGAAACTTGTGATTTTTACTAGAACTAAAAGTTTGCAAAAATCCATATTGCAAGGAGCCTATTAACAAGTGTACAAGAAACTGCATGTGCATGGATGATTGCACTATGGCACTATTCATAAGTGTGAATGTGCCTTACTACATGTACTTGATTGCATTGATGTGGTAGGTTCACATATCGTAGGCACAGATCTCATGTGTGATAGGTGATTGACATGCTCATGTGCAGTGAAAGTGTAGCCGTCTCATACTATCACTTGTGAGGCGTAATGGACATTACACAATCCCTTATGCACACCAATGCATCATATGAAGCGCACGTTCCACCATGTCTACAAAGAACCTTGGTGTGCATTCTCATATGTAGTTTTTGCTACTTTGTGACACACAATAATTTTCATCATTTTATCTCCTCCCTTGATTTTTTCATAATTTTTTATTTAATGAATCTGTAATTGAGGTCCTAAACAAGTTTAGTAAAACATTGAGTGTGGTGAGCAAAGTAAGGTTTTGTTGTCTTCTTCAAGGTTGCTTACACTTGGTGAGATCTCTTTGTCATACTGCAATTAAGAGGAAAGTGTTTGGATAGGGTTTCTAACATCTTTTGTAAGGTATAATTAAGGTCTTTAGTTAAGGTTTGTTGTTTCAAAGTTTTACATAATTTGTGTCACAATGACTAGAAAAGTGATGATAGATTGGAAGCAGTTGATTTTACTGACTAATTAAGTTGATGAATGTTGGGTTCACTACAGAAAGGAGGCGATGGGTGTTGGGAGAATAAGGGGAAAATATTATACTTGTACAATGAAAAGGGTTTCAAGAATATGATGGAGCTATAGAAGTGTTTATTGAAGGAATCATACCATATGATTTATTTGTTCGCCCAATTAAGTTAATCATATATGAACAATATTGGTATTTTGTACTTGTATAATTAGCTTGAGTTTAATTGAAAAACTTTGGTTAAGTCTAAAAAGAGATAGGATTTATGGTCAAAATTGTATATTATGAATCATTGTATGATATAATGGCTTAAGGGTAAATTAATAATGAAAATA
Source organism: Vanilla planifolia (assembly GCA_023846275.1). NCBI lineage: Eukaryota > Viridiplantae > Streptophyta > Magnoliopsida > Asparagales > Orchidaceae > Vanilla > Vanilla planifolia. The sequence goes on from CM043870.1 coordinate 24,744,478, forward strand.
TATGGTATAATTAAGTAGATTATATTGTGCACAAAGAAAAATGAATTTATCGTAATATAAGGTGGGACTATTGTAGTAGTATGACAAGGTTAGCAAGATGGAGAGAATGAGAATCCAATAGTGTAATAGCAAGGATCATATTGGATGATGATTATGTAATAAGAATAATATTAAAGATGAGAAGGATCATATGGTATTATCCTATTGATGAAAAGGTGTGTTTAAAAGAGATAGGAATAACATATTACAGGTTTTAAGGATGGATGGTACAATTAGGTTACCATACAGGTATGATATATTTTAAGATTCTTATTTACATGTTGGATCTTATCGTATAATAGAAAACTATACAAGTACATATAGGGTAGCAACTTAAGGGTTTTGAAGAAATTAATATGATTTTGATTATTTATTAAACTTGTCATATATAATATATATATTGACCATTACATATGTATGATATTATAGAAAAAGATTGAGATCAGAAAAAAAAAATTAACTCCTGAATATAGGAGGGTACCTTGGTAAGTCTGATATAAAAATGCTAGTAAACTACTTTCTACATAAAATGACATTATTTTCATATTATCTTCTATTAAAGCATGAAGAATACTAGCATATTTTTAACGTTATATTTTTATGCAAATTTAATACTAATTTTATTGGGTTGTTATATTTTTTAATATTTTATTTATGTTTAAAGAATTTTATACTTAAATGTTTTATGTGAAAACAAGATTACTATTATGCAACATATTAAAAAATTATATAAGATAATTAATACAAAATAATTTAGAATATGAATATCTAGCATATCAAAATATCAAACAAGAAAATAGAATAAAATGATTAATATATATTTAAAGATATTATCCTCATAATAAAAGATAAGGGCAACCTAGTTATATATATGTTGTTTTGATATATATCATATAGGGAGAGAGTAGCCCTTAAAGGTGAAGATATCCTTAAGAGTTCTTATGATAGTAATTCTAATGGATAATGATCTGAAAGAGAAAAATTCGAACTATACATTGAAAATAAAAAGAACAAGATATTTATAAAAAATAATGATTGGGCTTTATAAAATATAATAAATAAAAAATAAGAAAATATATGTGTATGTTCATATTTTATTTCAGATTTATTGTTTTATTTGTATTATGACTTATTTCATAATGGTTAATGGTTTTTTGTTATTATGGCATGATTAAATTATTTTTTTATAATATTATTTTTATATGTTATTATTTTATTTATTTACCTAAGCTCTTTAGAATATCATTAGTATTTACATCATAAGAAATATATCTTTTATACTGAGACTTAACTTAGTGTTTTGCATGAAAATTCTACTTATTAATTGGCATAATAATTAGTTTATTATGATTTTCTATACAATGCACATCTATATAGAATTGGCACATATTTATTATGATTTGGTTGATTAATTTTAAATAGTTAGATTTTTTTATTTATATTGATCTTTTATGTAGTCTATGTGACAAAAATAGTTTTATGGAAAGATTTTGTCTTACTGATAGGTTTGTACTTAGAGTTTTGTGTTCTCGCCTATTAATTTAAATGTTCATAGCCTCTAATTTTTATATGAATATTTAAATGATGATGTGAGGCCCTAACACTCTAGTTTTTTGCATATAGTGGTAATATATTTTGCACGTAAAAGAGAGGAAAACAATGGAGTTAAAGAAGATTACGTTGAAGCTTGAGGTTGGCTAAATGGGTATTCTTTTATAGACATTAGAAAGTGTCTTTAATGCACTAGTTTACTAATGAGTCAACATAATTTATGAGTAAATAATCCAAATAATTTGTCATTTTTTGAAATGAACAAAATTATTATTCCTCTCTATGGTAATCAAGGAACAAATAAGTCAATTAATGTAAACTTTGTTTGATAAGTGGCATTGAGAAATATCTAAGTAGATCTATTTCAAGTAGGTGGAGGTGCTTACCATTAAAAAATTTTATCTTGTATCTCTTCCTTTTGAGCATATTGTGTTAAGAAAATGGACAACAACAACTTGATGACTTTTGGTGCCTCTAAAACTTTTCTGGTTGTTTTTATTCTCTATTATGTTTTACATAAGTAACCCAGAATATGTTTAAAAGTAATTTTAGGTTTTTCTTTCATAATTTTTCTAGCCACCAAAATAAAAAAGAACACTAAAGCAAGCAAGTCATAGATTTATGAATTCACATAAAAAAGATAATTGACACCCCTCTATTTATTGATAATTTCTAGCTTTAAATTTATCTCTCTTTAAATTGTTCTATTTTAATAAAACATTTGATCAATCTTATACACAACCTAATCAATTAGATATGCATAAATTGAGTTAAATTAGAGCGTTTAAATAGTATAGAGTGATATAAATCATGTGGTTCAATATATAAGAGGAGAAGAGTGAATTGCGTTTTTAATAAAAATTTTTTATTTCAAAATGCTTTTTCAATTAAAGAAGAATTTTTATGTTTTGTGATAAAAATTTGTTTTTAGGTTCTTTGTTTGACAAAATGAAAAAGAAAAATTGCACAACAATGAAAAAGGCAACAAGAGTTTATAGTTGGTTCAGCTAAAACTCATGCCCATATCCACCCTTGATCACCTGATTCAACTTCTACTAACTACTCCTTTTTGTTGAACCTTGTATGGGTAAGTCAAGTATAAATCGATACTCCAATTAGACACAAAAAACACAAGAAATTTGGTTACAAATAAAAAGTGAAATCTTTGTAAAAATTAACATATACAAAGTTTCTATATCTTTAAATTCTTCAAGCAAGAGTAACACATCAAATTATTGATGTAAATGTTACCAAAATTATATGAAATGGTTGAAGATAAGAGTTGTAAAAATCAAAATCAAAGAGCCTATAGCTCCCACAAGCATATAATGAAATTGATGATCTTGGTTTGAATTTCTCTTAAGCATTTTTTAATTTTTTAAGTTGATTCATTAATCTTAAATATTATTAAATATTCTCTATTTGTAGTCCAAGTAGAAACATGACAAAATAATATTTTTAAAGACTAAAATTGACCTTTCCTAAAAGATAACTACTGTAAGAAATAAAAAGAGGAAGATGAAAGCACTTACCATCAGATCTGGGTGGACAAAATAGGTTTTGTCTAATCATAATAACGATTAAAGTGTTCAGATCTAATCCTAATGGAATTTGATCTAGTAGATCCTGTATACTGGATGGATAGTGATGATGCATAATATTACTATTCACAAAGGTAGAACATATCATAGTCGTTTGATCATGCTAATCGAATAGATGGTTAGATGAAATGAACTATTCAAAGAGGAAAAATAAATCATGACAATTCAATGAAGCTCACTGAATGGATGGTAAGATGAATTTTACTTTTCAAAAGGGTAGATGTGTTCTTTAATGCCTTATGGCAAAAACGTGCGGTTAGATAGCACTGATTCACTCCCAATTGGATGCAAATAGGTTCATTTTTCTAGTTCAACATTATGAAATTATACACATTATTTGACATTAATAGTAGTTTTTTTGCACTAATAAGATAGCCTAATAGGATTAGCTACCCCCTGGCACTCTTAGGAGGTCATGTCTCAAGAGACCTATAGGCATATATACATGGGTTTGACTTGACTTGATCCCCTTACTTGATAGTTTTACATCTAATATGACTCATTATACCTAAGTAAGATTCAAGATAATGCCTTGACTTGATTTAACCAAAGCTGTTACAAGACTATACCTCGACCAAGACTTGGGCCTACCCAACTTAGTTTCAGTTGGTCTCCTGATCTGTGTTGCTCAAAGACCCAGTGTGTAGTCTTTGGGCCACTTGGCCTAAGCCTTTATGCTTGGTAAAGGAGTGTGTGCTTGGGTTAAAACTTTTTTTTTCTTTTTAAAATATTTTTGTATAAGATTTAAAATTAAATTTAAAGACCAAATATAACTTATTCATCACTAAAAAATAACTCAATATGTATGAATCATGATTATCATTCTAAGTATCATAATTATAAAGAAAAGAAAGATTCAATAAATTAATCATATAGATGTTTAAGAATGAGTTCTTTGTGGATTAGCCACTCCATAAAGTGCTTGGTTTTTTGCTCTAAAATCAATAAGCTGAGCTATCAATCTCTATTTACTTAAGATGTTATAATCCTTATTCTAATAAGCCCAAACTATTACAATAATATTAAGTTCATTAAGGCATTAGTAATATTTAGCTTTGTTTTGTGACTATCACATCAAAAGGTATAATAATCTCCCTCTTAATGATTACAAAAATAATGTTAGAATTAAAAATATAATATTAAATAAAATATAATAATAAATGATTAATATCTATAAAAATAATAACTTATTTAATATATTATTTAATATTATAGGTCCCTCTAATTGATAGCCTATATTATTGTACCTTTGGTGACGACACCACTTTGATAACAACAAAATTATTGTGTTAGTTTCTCCAATGTGTTTCTTGAAAATCTTTCAATTCATGCATCTTAAGCTCTTATATGATCAATCAATTAGAGAATTTTGACTAAAAGTCTTATGGAGCAATCCACAAGTGAAGAAATGTCAAGTAATATTGGTGGCTATGCTTTAGCTATGACTTGAATGGCATATTAAGGAGCTATTGATCAAACTTTTAGTAGAGTAACTAATCATCAGAGGTCCATCTCTAAAACATCTACTTGTTTGATTGTTTATCTTATCACTTATTTACGTATGACACACTTAGATTGCATAAAATAATTCATTCATATGCGTTATTATTGATTTCTTAAGTATTTATTATTTTAGTAGTTACAAAAATAGTTTATTAATTTAATAGCTACAAAAAGGCTTTAAAAGTAATAAAAATAACAAATATATAAAAGATGGTTTTAGAAAACAAAACAAATAATTGGCCTAAGAACCCAATACATGGCTAATCCCAATGACTTGGGCAAACTAGTCTTAAAAGCTAGGTAATGATCCACGGGGTGCCACGGTCAACAGATAGATTGAACTAAGTCGGGTTAGTCCCAAGTATTGATAATGACACAACCCTATGTGACTTTTGGTTAATTTAGGTTAGAAACAACTCCTGAATGAGTATAGGTGTAGCTGGTCAAGGTAGGCTTGTAAATTAATGCAGTGGCTTTGGTTCAACCCATTATCTTATTTAACATGTGATCCTATGAGTACATGAATGGTGGGGATGAATTCTCGAACACAGATACGAGGAGCCAACCCCATGTATTGGCTCAAATTATAAAAGGTGGGGAATCTTTTTAATATAAAATATGCATAACAATTAGAGCATGTGAGACTAAATTGTGGCCATTGTTTCATCCAAAAAGAATGAATCAGCATCATCCAATTGCACATTTCCATGATCGAATGGTTTATATCATATGTTTTCAAGATCAAATGATCTAGATAGTGCGTGCTTTTTTGAATAGTAGATTCCATATAATCGTTCATAAAATAAGATTGATCAAACAGATGAGATTAGTTCCACTATTTTGAATAATAATTTTCATCTTGGTGTCTACCCAAAAATTTCTGATCAAATGGCTAGTATCTTTTTCTCATTTTATAAATAGTGCATTTCATCTACTCGTCCATTTGTAAAGCTTAATCGAACACTTATAATAATCATCTCCAGCTTTGTTAATACTACTTCTACACTTCATCATCGTTCATCTAGCATGTGAAATCTAATGGCGTGGCCCAAACCTCATTTGGATTAAATTTGAACCCTTTATTTTGCATTCTAATGAGGTGGCTGTTATTTTTTTATCTAGATAAAATGGTGATCGCTGTTCTCACTCGTAATGAGCATTCTAGAAAGCTGTTTGTGTTTGTTTTGAACGTTGTAATGCTAACGACTATTTTGTGGACATTTCTAGTCTTTAAAAAAATTCTATTTTAATCTAAAATATTTTAATAAAAGTAGAGGAGCATTAGGAGATAGAGAAAGTTGATTTTAACCTTGTTGCATCAATATTTTGAGAAGAGAATGTGCAAAACATAAATTACAATCTGATGTCAATGCATTTGTTGGAGCTATATTTGCAGCTTATTTTTTCTCTTTCTTGCTTCAACATTTTCTTCAATTGTATATCTTACTAGTGATTTATTTACAATTGATTATTTATTTATTTCTTTCTTTTTTTATTTTTTTTTTAAATCATAATAATGTAAAATCTTTATTGATTTCAATTTGTATAATAATATTAGTGCATATCAATAAAAATTTGATTTAATATTTTAAAACTAGGTCATTTAGGTTATTATAAACTTTGTTTCATAACTATATTCATATTCTAACATCATGATTAATAGACTTGTGTCATATGCTTTTATAAGTGAATAGTAAAACATTATAATTAATTATTATTTTATATTATGAGTTAATATTAGAAGCGTTTGTAATTAAAATTGTGATGGTAAAACCTACCTGCTACGATAAAAGGGTGTGGTTTGTAAAGGTTATCTTGACCTGCTATTTAATCAAAAAACATATATAAAAGAAATTTTTAAAATTATTTTTATCAAGCATAAAACATTTTATTAAAAACTATTTTAAACCATAAAATTTTTATTTTTGTTTTATATTTTATTTATTAAAATTATTAAATAAAAAATTTAATAATTACTAAATTTTATTTTAAGAAAAAGTTTTTAAAATAGTGAAAAGATTAAAAGTACAGTTTATCCCCTTCTTGTGTATTAGCTTCATATAGATTACAACATATATTTCCCATGAATTTTAGGTTTTGCTTCTCTTAGATTCAACACTAAGTTCTCCCCTTTTTTATAATCATTCAAAGGAGTTAATTATCTTGAGCTCAATTTAAGTCTACGAAAAACTTTTATAGCTAGTCTATTTGTAAAAATATCAACTAATTGAAAAGAAGACAAAACAAATAATAGCTAAATTTCTTTCTTCTACATGTGCTCTCTAATAAAGTGATATCATAACTCTATGTGTTTGGTTCTTAAGTACTAAATAGGATCCTTAGAAAAACAAAATACATTTGAATTATTATAAAAGATTAGAACTTGGATAAATTATAAGTCATTATTTAGAAGTTTTATTTAATCCATAGAACTTGAGCAATACAATTACTTGTAGAAATATACTCAGCTTTTATTGTTATTAATATCATAGAATTTTATTTTCTACTAGCCTAAGAAATTAATAAATTCCCAATCAATTGATATATAATAGAGATACTCTTTTTATCAATCTTGCTACCAATAAAGCTATTATTTGTATAAACTATTAATCAAATCCAAACTCACATCTAATGTATCATACGTCTAAAGTTTTAGTGCCTATAAGATATTTAAAGATATGCTTGGTTGTTTGTAGGTGTGATTCCTTAAGATTAGATAGAAACCTTACACTCAGACCTACACTAAACTTAATATTAGGCCTTCTCATAATAAGATACAATAACGATTTAAGCATTATTCTAAATAATTTTGTGTCAATAGGTTTTCTAACTTTATCTTTATCAATGACAATGCTTATAGTAATGAGAGTCTTCCTTTACTTCTTATTCTTATGACCAAAGTTCTTTAACAATTCCTTTAAATATTTGATTTGTGATATAAAGATTTTCACACTTGTTTTCTTTACCTATTATCCTAAGAAGAATGTTAATTCTCTTATCATACTCATGTCAAACTCATTCTATATTAAATTAACAAATTTTATGCACATCTCTTTATTAGAAGCTCCAAAAATTATGTCATCAACATACACTTGACTTACTAGTTGACCTTCAATTGAATTATGAACAAATAAGGTTTTATCTAACTTGCTTCTATAAAATCTATTTGAAGTGGAAAATACACATAATATTTTATACCAAGCTCTTGGAGATTGCATCAAATCATAAAGGGCTTTATTAAGTTTGTATACATTATTTATCTTGTCCTATATCTCAAATCTTGATGATAATTCAATATATACTTTATTTATTTATCTATTCAAAATATAATTTTAATATTTATTTGATATAATCTAAAACCTTTGAGACATGCATAGGTGTCACACTTTACCTAACATCTCATTCTAATATTAGTCTTAATAACTTTAGAATTAAAATAATTAAAGTTTAAATATAATTAGAAGAAACTAATAACCTGACTAGGCTAAGAATGATAATAAAATTTACTCTAATTTATGTCCAAATCATCTAATTTTTCAAATCCAACATAAGAAACTATTGTACTTCAAAAATAAAAAGGATAGAGGTTCTCTTAAAATTTCCAATGTTTGCTTTATACAAAGTCAATAATTTATAATAATAATTATAAGAGATATATAATATTTATAATAATAAAAAATCTATAAATATAATCTTAACATATTCAAATCTATAATCTACCTACATAATAGTAAATTTACTCCAATGTTTGCTTTAGATTAGATCTGGATCATTCGATTCATCAATAGTAAAATTAGGGATGGTCTCATTTGTAGAATTCAAAATAGATAATTCAAATTGCACAATTCAAGAACATATATTTCACAAGGAGGAAACACTCAAAGTCGTTTGATGAAGTCAGACGAGATCATAGTCATCGAATGTCAAGCAAGGATTAATCACTTACAATGGATGAAACAATTATCATTTGATTGAGGATTGGATGGTGAGGAATGTTGCATGCTTTAAACACTAAAATGTTGGACACGATCACTGCCCTATGATCGTGAAAATGCATAATTAGATGATGATGATGATTTACACTTGTATTAAGTGCTATGATAGTAAACAATTTAATCCCACATTGCAATTATCAAAAGAGTTTTCACTTAATAAGGATTAGTGTGAGTGTAATAATTGATCCAAATTGGGGTTGGTTTCTCTTATACGCTTGGGATTTCATCACTTGGGTCTACTTAATGCTTACAAGAAATTTCATGTATAGATCTGACCTGACCCATATGCATACTTGTTTCAAGTGCCTGCCTAACTTGATCTTCTACCTTACCCCATCTGGTTTAAGATTGAACTATCACCAAGATTAGGTTTGGCTTGACTTGGTTTCAATTACCTCTAACCCAAGGCTTTCAAGAGCTAACTCAGGCTTGCTCACCTCGAGAACTTTGCATTTGGGCACATGCTTAGGATGTGGCTTATGGTAATTTTTTTAATTATGAAAACTTTAACAAAATTATTTTTTTAATTTAATCAAAGTTTAATAATTTATTTAACATAAAATTTGACAAGGATACATAATTAAGATTTAACTAAGGAAAAATGATTAAAAAAATAGAATCATATATTTCTTAAATCAATAAATAGCTTAAGTAAGATTTGAATCAAGAAAAGAATGATTAAAAAAATAGAATCTTATGTATTTTTTAAATCAAGAAGATGATTGAACAATTGAATGCTTGTGTTAGTATTTAAAAATGAGATGAATAGAGATGTGTCTTATAATCAATAAGTTAAAATTTTATTTCATAATTAAAAGAAAACCATTTCAAATTTAATATGCATGTCTTCAATCCATGAAGAACTCCAAGTTACTTTGAAGACCAATGGTTTACCATCTTCTAAAGTGCATGAGTTATTTTTTATATGTAAACTTATTTCAACTAAACATGCCTAGTATAATAAAATACTAAATATTTAAGACTTGACTCATTAAACATAATGGTAACTTAACATATCTCATCTTTAGTTATAAGATCACATAGTAAACAGCTCATCATATATCATATTTATATGATAATAGATCTCATCTCTACCTATAAGATCACACAATAAGTAACTCATCATATATCATATCAACATCATAGAAAATCTCATATCTAATTACTAGATCACACAACAAGCTACTCATCATATATCATATATGAATCATAGCCTATCTCATATCTAACTCTAAGATTACATAATAAGCAGTTCATTATATATCATGTAGGGTCTTATGTTAATGGTATCATATCGTAGCATGTAATCTCATCTTCACTTATAGTGGTAGTAGAGTGTGGAAACTAGAGTTAAAGTCATTAGATGAATACCATCATTCTCATCTTTATTTATTCTAATCATAATATCCATGATACATCAATACTATTATTAGTAGAATCATCATAACAAAATTCATATAGTCTGAATCATATTAAGTACTCACATAGTCATATGTCACAAGCATTTATCCTTTATTGAATAATTATAACAAAATATCTTACTTACATTATAATTATTTAAAATTTACCTACTTACTTTCCCTAAAAAAAATTCTTATATTAACTTTTTTTCCTTTAGCTTCTTGCTTAAGCTTCGTTTCTGGTTCAATTGAGCAATTCTATAAGCATCCTTGCATTATTTTATAAAAACACTTTCAAACTTCCTCTTTTTATAGTAAAATTTTTTTAATATTACTCAACAACTTTTAAGCATCACCTAATTCCTCCTCATGTGCATCAAAGATAAGGAAATATATAATACCTCATTGATTCTCCTTTTCTTGTATACAAAGCACAAACCTCTATTGTAATTGCTAGGGTTGAGATTTATAAAAAAAGCACTTGTTTATCTTGATTTGGGTGCAAATCCCTATACTTCAATTCCTTTCTACTCCTTTTGAAACAATTAGGAGGAAATTGAACTTAATCATCGTATTTTCTTTTTTTATGACCTATTTGCAGCTATGTTCTTCCCATCGAATCAAAGAGGGATGACACAACAATAATAGCTAAGGAGTCCCCTTTTGAATTGTAATAACTTCACACGATTGCACGTTGGTGAGGTAATGAGGATAAAAAATCAGGGGGTCAACTGTACATGAAATAGTGAAGGAGCGAGACAACAAAGCGATGGATTAGAAGAAGTTAAGGTTTCTTTTCGATTCCTCTAACCAAATCACTAAAGCTTCTTAAATTGGCTCGTGGTGAGGTGACCAGAAGCAAAGTGATGGAATTGGTCAATCACACCCGTGAGAGAGAGATGAAGTAGCACGAGAGAGAGAGAGAAGAGGTTAGAGTTTTTCTTTTCACTTGTTATATTAGTTTTTTATTAAAAAATATATATTATTAATAACTCTTTTTTTTAATAAATTTGTATTAAACCCAAATGAACCTTGATTACAACAAAACAAACGTCAACGTACTCGACTGGACAAGCTCAATTTATTAGCATATTTATTTTTTAAATCTACCTCACTTGATAAATAATATTTTATGAGAGAATATCTAAAATTATTATTTTAATAAAATTTATCACAAATCAAAATCTCAATTCCCTTTATCAAATCACTTAGAATTATTTAATATCAATATTAAGAAAATCAAATCATTGCAATAAGCAAGCAAAATCCTAATTACCATAAGTCTAGCCATATGAGCAATTATCTTATCCACATCTACTTCTTTAATCTAACAATAACCTTTGACAACTAATCTAGTCTTATTTTTAATAAATTTTCCATTCTCACTTAGCTTATTTTTAAAAACTCATTTTGTATCAATGATTGTTCTATCATTTGGCCTAGGTATAGGATCTTATACATGATTTCTCTTGAAATGTACCAACTATTCATTTAGTGCAATAATTCAAAATTCATCTTTAAAAATATTTTGTATAGAACTTGGCTCAAAGTTTGGTATAAATATTACATGATTAAACAATCTTATAGTTCTAACTCTCATTCTTACATCTCTTATGATCAATTTACTAGGATGTTCCTTAGAATATTTCAATTACTACTTAATCTGATTATATTCTTTTGTTGGTTGATAAGCATCAACTACATCCTCTAATTTTTTCTTCAAGACTTAAATATTCTAATTCATCAAATCGTTCTTCTTAATGATGACTACTACATGCTTCAATAAGATATTTATCAAACTTAACATAGATTATCACTTCCATAATTAGTATTCTCTTATTGTATACTCTAAATACTCTACAGTAGGTAAGTATCTTAGAAGGATCCCTTCATTATACTTGGCATCAAATTCATCTAAATCATCTTTTTGTTGCTTAAAATAAAGCATTTACATCTAAATAAATGAAAATATGACACCTTGGGCTTTTTATCATAAAGCAACTCAAAAGGAAAAATATCTAGAAAAGGTCTACATATTATTCTATTAAATATATAACATGTAATGTTAACTACTTCAACCTAAAAATATTTAGTAATACTATACTCATTAAGTATGCACTTTATGGCATCCAGTAAGGTTCTATTCTTTTTCTTAACTATATCATTTTGTTGAGGGGCCACAGGTTAAAACAAGGTTTGCAACATTCTAAAGTATTGATGCTAACAAAATCATTAAATAATTCATTCTTAAATTCACCTCTATTAGCACTCCTAATGGAGACTAACCTAACTTCATGTTCCTTCTCAATGCTAATAATCAATCTAATAAATTTTTTAAATACTTTACTTTTGTTTCTAATAAAAAGAACCCATATAAACTTAGTAAAACCATCTACAACTATCAACCCATATTTGCTTCTACATAGACTCTTTGGATGAATAAGACCAAATGGATCTAGATAAATAAGCTAAAATAGTTTCCTTGTAATAATGTCCTTAATTTCTAACAATTCATCTAAGAGCTTAACATGTATGACCATTATTTGGCACATTAAGCTCCAAGTTGAATTCTTTCAAACTTTATCTCTAAAATTCATAACTTGCATCATTCCAAAAATCATTTTTAGTTTCCTCACATGCAATCATTAATTCAACTAAGTGCACATGACTTTGATGGAATGCAAAATAGATTCATATTGCTTATGTCAATAGCTAAATAATCCAAATACAAGACCATTTTAATCTAGTTCTACATGATAACAAATCGAAAGGTATCATGGTCTTGATACTCTCATCTTTTTAAAATTCCTCTAAGCTAATATTTTAAAGACAAACTACACATGGAAATGTGATATATCTAATTTTCCTAAAGTGATATTGAATAATTCCAACTAACCTACAAAGAAGATTAAACCATTTCTCCTAAAAATTAAGTCCACAAACATTTTGCAAGTGAGTCACATGCAAACTTACAAGATAAGGCTTGTCTTTATAAGTCTCAATTATGGAGAGACATTGATATAACTATATAAGCTTTAAATTTAAAAAACCCAAAATATATTGAGTTTAGTTGTGTTAGTGTGTGATTAAGATGTTTTTATAAAGGTATATTTTAAACATATTCCTTTAAGAATCCATTCATATTTATCTTCCTTTAAATAGATAGATTTCCTAATTGGGCAATGATAAGAAATATATTCATGCCTATCACAATAATTACATATAACATAAGATTTGGCATGAAAATAAAAAGTATGAAAATTGACACTATTTCTTTCCATATAATTATATGATAGAGCATGTTTGCATATATGTAAAATAGAATAACTCCTATTATCATGCACATGTAGATATAAATTTGTTAATTTATATTTTTAAGGCAAATAAGATGTAACATTATAATATGCATGCACACACTATTATTTTTATTCATATGAGTAAAAAATAGAGCATGTAATGGCACATATGAATGAAGATAAGCATAAGAAGTAGAAGCACATGAAGGTCTATTAGCAAACTTTTTCTTTAAATCATTTAACTCTTTTTTTATCAAATAAATCTTTACTACTTTTTCTTTTAAAATAGAATTTTCTTCTCTTAAAGAAATATTTTCACATTTTAAATAATCAATTCATGAATTACTCACAGATAAATATGTATCACATTCATCAAATTTACTTTATAAAGTACTCAAATCAATAGCATGTATAAGTAAATTACTTTGAAGCTATTCATTTCTAACTTTAAGCTTATTGCATAACTTTTCTAATGAGTAGACATGATACTCTTGTTTGTGATATTTTTTTATATTTAGCACATACCTTAACCAATTTTTTATGTTCAACTATAAGTTCATCCAAAGAAATAGAAAATCCATCATTACAAATAATATGAGCGTTAATATCAAGGAAGAAATATGTTATGCACCTTGGAATGAAGAGCTTGCTTGTGAGGTGCATAAAGTTTCTTTCATCTTCTATTTCTATTCCTTCTTTTGATTTCTTATCTATTTTTTATCTTGGGTAGGAAGCTTAACTTGTTTATCATATAAATTCTATAGTTCTTGTTTAGGCTTAAAATAAGTTTTTAGATGACAAATATTGATTCCAATTTGTTATGACAAAGCAAAATGAAGATAGTTCATTCATTTAGTATTTGTTTACCTTTAAACTTATAGAATATTCATTGGAATCATTAGAAGAAATAAAAGAATATTTAAATAATAACCCAAAATCAATATTAATATTTAAAGTAAAAGCTTTAAATTTATTTTATCACAAAACAAAGTATTAACCTTCCAATACAGGTGGATCCATGAAGTGAATAATATAAACAACAATTCACCGCACATAAGAAGTGTAACAAAAAAAAATATAATCTTCTCTTAGAAATTTCTTCCCTTGATGTAACCTGCTTAAATACCACTTGATATAAATCGTTTGAGGTTCAACACACAAGCGAGGAGCAATGAATTGTATTTTTAACAAAAAGTTTTTATTTTAGAAAGCCTTTTCAATTAAAGAAAAGTTTTACACTTAGTAATGAAAATTTATTTTTAGAAAGATTGTTCAATAAAATAAAAAAAAAATACACAATAATAAAAATAAATGGACCAAGATTTTTTAAGTGATTTAACTAAAACTTGTGTCTACATCCACCCTTAATCACCCAATCAAGCTTTCACTAATTGTTCTCTTTTGATGAAGTTGATAGGGCTAAATTAACTACAAATGGATGCTCTAGTGAGACACCAAACATTATAAGAAAAATAGAGACAAAGAAAAAGTGAAATCTTTATAAAGATTAGTACATACAAAATTCTTGCAACTTTGAATTATTCATGCAAGTATGGCACAACAAACTATTAATGTAGATATTACCTAAATGATGTGAAATAATTGAGGAGAAGAGCTATAGAAATAATAATCAAAGAACTTGCAGCTCCTGCAAGCACATAACGAAATTGATGCTCCCAAATTTGGACATCTTTTAAGCATTTTTGAATTTTCAAGTTGATTTATCAATCCTAAATATTGTTAAATAATCTCTATTTGTAATCTAAAAAAACATGCTAAAATAGTACTTTCAATGGCTAGAAATGACATTTCCTAGAAGATAGCTATTGCAGGAAATGAAAAATGGAAGACAAAAAGTAATTTCCATCAGATCTAGGCAAATGGAGCAGACATCTTCTATTCAGAATATCAATTTAAGGGATCTAGATCTATTCCCAATGATCTTGTACAATGGATGAATGTTGATGATGTAAAAAGTTATTATTCACAAAGGTGGAGTAGAATATAATCATTTGATCACACTTATTGAATGGATGATTAGATGAAATGTATTATTTTGAAAGGTAAAACTAATCATAATTGTTCTATTGGAGTCATCGAATTGATGATAAGAATGATTCTACTATTCAAAAAGACAAATAAGATCACTACCATTTGATCATGAAACACGTGATCATATAGTACTGATTCATTCATAGCTAGATGCAAACAAGCATTATTTTTTAGTTTCACATTGCAAAATCGTACATGCTTTTGGCATTTATCTTAGTTTTTTATGTTGTTAAGCTAGCCTAATGGGGTTAGTTGCCTCTTCGTACTATTGGGAGGTTATGACCTAAAAGACCTGCACACATATATATGCAGGTCTGACATGACTCTTTCCCATTATTTTATAATTTTGAGTCTATCTCAACTCATTATTCCTAAGCCAAGTTCATGAGTTATGTCTTAACTCAATTTAACATAAGTTTCTATAGGATTATATCCTGACCAAGACTTACACCTAACCTAACTCATCTTTAGCCAGTCTCTTGACTCATAACTCTTTAAGGAATAGTTCCTAGGACTTCAGGCCACTTGGCCCAAGCTTTTGGGCTTGGCCAAGGACTGGTTTCTTAGGCTAAAATTTTTCTTTTCTTTTTAAAACATTTTGTTTAAGAATTAAAATTAAAAAGACTTTAGTCTACAAATAACCTAGTGTATCACTAAAAAGTAACTCAAATATACATGAATCATAATTATGATCTTAGGAGCTATAATTATCAAAAAAATATTTAACATATTAATTATATAGATGTTTAAGAATGACGTTCTTTGTGGATTAACTACTCCACAAGTAGTGCACCCCAACTAAGACTCAGGTCTGGCTAGACTTAAGTTTTACTAGTCTCCTGAATAGCTGCTCTATAAGGCCCAATGTCTAGTATGTTGGGCTACTTAGCTAAAGTCTTTGGGTTTGGCTGAGCGGAAGGTTCTTAAGTTAAATGTTTTGTTTTCTTGTTAAATTATTTTCGTATAAGATTTAAAATTAAAAAGTCTTAATTTTAAAGACCAAATATAAACTAATACATCACCAAAAAATAACTCAAATATACATGAATTAGGATTATCATCCTAAGTGTCATAATTATAAAGAAAATAAAAGTTTAACATGCTAACTATATAGATGTTTAACAAAATAGTTTAATGTGGATTAGCTACTCTACAAAGAGCTTGATTTTTGGCTCCAAAATTAGTAAGTTGAGCTTCAATCTCCATCCACTTTAGACGTTATAGTCCATGCTTTAGCAAACCCAAACTACTATAGTAACACCTTAAGATTGAGCTAAATCGACATTATGCTCAATTAAGCATTAGTAATATTTTCTTGCTTTTGTGAGCATCACATCAAAGGGTATAATATAGATGACACAAAACAAATCAGTAAGAAAGGATGTTAATAAAATTGAATTTAAAGTTAGTTTTTATAAAATAAAATAATACCTATAATATCATATGCATATCTACTTAAATAAAAACTCACTATCATCATACCAGATATAAGTCTATAATAAACATGTTATAATATTTCTCAAAAACAACTCTCTATAGTAAATCATTTAATGCAACTTGTTTTAGCCTCTCTTTATGCATCTATAATGTGACTTATAATATCATTCGGTCATTTTTTTATAAATAGATATTTTATAATTCTTATATGAATATTATGTGCCATTTAATAATTATACTTTATTCATTTTTTTTTCTATATTTATATCATTAGTTTTCTTTTTTTTCATTATAATTAGATCCAAATTTTTCAAATGACTATTATCTTATATCCATGATTATATCTAATTATCTTTATTTGACATCTCATCATATCACATATAAACCTTAGCCCATAAGCATACTATCGTTAGTTATATTCTCAATACATCATACCCTATACAAAATATTAGATTTATTTGAAGATATTTCAATCATATTATATTTGCATATCGGATCCTACATAATATATTAGTAATAACAAAAATTAAAGTCTCTAAGTTTAACACATAATACAAAATGTAAATAATGCTTATTAAGTTTAGTATCATGCATTAGTAGTTAATTATACATAATAGAAATCATAGATAATGTTTTAGAGAATATCACATTTTTTTCTTCTTTCATTTTTTATTATGATATTTAAGTATATTTTATCTCATATCATAACATTGTTATAGAAGTTTTGCACATGAGACTCATATAATATACTATAACATTTACTTATATGCTTTGCTCATCATTTTTTTCTTTCCTTCAGTTATGAATTAAACAATAATTATTTACATTACAAATGATTTAAATTCACTTATTAATGCTTTCTAGGATTGTTTTGTCTTCATTTTTCTTTTTTAAATTCTTATAACAAAAAATAATACACAACTTATTATAAGTTATTTACTTTAATGTTATCATAAGCTTGCTAATTTCGTTTTGTGTTTAAAGCACAAAGTTTCATCATCATTTCTCACTAAATGAAGCATTTCATATTTAGAAAATTCCTAAGTTAGATCTATTATATGCTTGAGTCAATGTACCATACATCGACCTTGGTGTATCGAATGCCTACAACTTAGTGTATTGTCCATCGTGTTAATGTATGATACCTTAGGGTTCTACATACCATTCATAGACCCAACATATTATATATTCGGCTTTGGACGGATGTGAGAACAAAACAACTATCTTGATTTCTTGCTCAAACAGATTTCTAAGCTTCATACTAAACAAAGACATATAATCTTTTAATCATACCTGTACTAGAAACATTTTAAACACATTAAATTGTAACAAATTCATAATCTACTCAACTCAATCTAAAAAATAGAACTTTTCTCACTACCTAAACTTTAATCATGCTAGAAGGATGGCAGCAACAAGATTTAACTAAAAGTTTAAAACCAACTCATAATTTTCAACAATTGTTCTTACTACAATATTATTCTGTTGCCTGTTCCTTCGTTTCTCATCACTTCAACAGCCAAAGCATTTGCTTTCTTTTATATTTGTTTTTTCTAATTTATCTTAATCATCTATCACAACTATTTCCCTTGCAGCTAAATCCTCAGTTGCTTTTCTCACAACCAACTCTTACCAAATCTCTAAAGCATCCACTGCTTCCTCTAACTTTTTCAATCTTATCTCTAAGTCCTTAAGGTTGCATTCTAATTCTCAAAAGCTGCCCCTTTGCTTTTAGATAATTCTGTCTCTTTTTATTATAATAATTTTTTTATTTATTAATTTCCTTTAAAAGCTTTTGCATTTTTTTTAAAAAAAATCAAAACTAATTAAATAAACATCTAAAATTCACAATCCAAAGATCTTTGAATTCCTTGCACGAACTCTTTTTAATAATATATTATTATCTTAATCTAATACATCTAAAACTCAAAATAATGAATTTATTGCATTAAATAAATATCATTATAGTTTTTTTATTTAAACTCATGCTAATCAACGTCTTGAACATGAAATATTCAATTTGATCAATATTTAAGTTTGACTCATTTTTATTGCTTTAAGCTGAAGCTGCTGAACTTTCAATTAATTTTTTTTATTCTTTTAGCACATTCAATTATGTTGGATGCATAAATATTATTAATATAATTTCATAAATTCATTTTTTATTTGATTGTTCGAAGGTTTGTTAACGATTGACTCGACATTTTAACTCAAATTAAAATGAGCTCATAATTTACTTGTTATATTTTGATTTGGGCTCAACTTCAATCAAAATTTTGAATGATCTTTAATCTTTGGCTTACCATAAAGCCGTTTTTTCTGTGATGTACCTTAGTTTTAGATCAAATCATGAAGTACTGACACAATATATTTACAAAGAAAAACCAATTAAATATTTTTCTGTTAGGTACCATTCTTTGTTTGGTTTATAAAATCCAATTAAGTAAAAAGATGAAATTTATACAATTTAAATTTTTTTTTCTTTAAATAAAACAAGATAAGCTACTTATGCCTTTGGGTAGAACTAGTCATTATCTCACCATTGCTGTTGTTATGATCGAGTATGCCTGCAAACCATCAACGAAACAAATAATATTTAAAAATTTAAATTTCAAAGAATATTTTTCAATTTTCAATAATGAATATATTGTTTTAAAGAAATTCAATCTTTAATAATTTAATAAATATGATATTAATATGAACTTTGTAAAATAGACCCATTTAAAATTGCATTATGCTTGGTTTTGTTTTGAACATGTTATGATTTGGCTATGGAAGAGTATACATAAAAAGCAACGACTAAACGTACTGATGGTGATAAGCAAATTTATAAAAAAGATTGATCAAAGCGATAAAAAATTTGTATTTTTTTTAAATTTTTAAATGTAGTTGCCAATGGGCCACAGCCCAACACATTTAAAATTTGTATTTATTTAGTTATTTATTTATTTTTGCACTCATCCGCTTTTTTTTTTTTTTTTTTTTTTTTTTTTTTTTTTTTTTTTTTTTTTTTTTTTTTTTTTTTTTTTTTTTTTTTTTTTTTTTTTTTTTTTTTTTTTTTTTTTTTTTTTTTTTTAAAACAAGGCCAGAAGGTAGAGAGAATAGTTTTCCAGCATGTTATCTTTGCGGTTCCTAGTCATATAGGCTCTCCTCAGAAGAAGTTGTGTTTCCCAAAAAAGGTCGTTAACCGAGATTGTTTGGCCAGCAATAGTAGCAGCGTTCCATGCCTTCCAAACTGACCAGCAGACATAAGCCGGAATAGTGAAAGCAAGGGAACTAATCTTCGGCTTCAGGGCCCACCACTTTGCGAATCCAAACGGCGATGTCGAAGGGGAGATCTCCAGTTTGCTTTCAAACCATCTCCAGATAGGACGGGATATGGAGCAGGACCAGAAGAGGTGGTCCGGGTCGTCGAGGTTGTTGCAGAAGGGGCATTTCGAAACCAAGGTGATGCCAATCCGATGGAGTGTTGTCGGGAAGGGGAGAGCGTCATGATGGAGGCGCCAAAGGAAAATTGACACCTTTTCGGGAATAAGCCGGTGCCATAGGAGATCATTCTTGAAGGAGATCTGAACCGGAGGGAGCAGAATATTGTTAAAGAAAATGTATGCCCGGTTTGGTTCGAACCGGTTCACTGTGCAGCAGCTGGACCGGATGCGGTGGAGCAGTGCACTGGTCCGAGTTCCATCGCCCGGGTCATCGTCCCAAGCAGCAAGGGCTTTCCAGCGAAGATGGAAGGAAGCTAAACGGCGCCACCCCGGCGAGTCCCCGCTGGAGATCCGGATGCCATCCCGGTTGTCGATGTAGCTGCTCCGGATGAAGTCGGTCCAGGGGGATTTGACATTGAAGAGGCGCCACCAGAGTTTAGCCGAGTGAGCCATGACCTGAGAGGCCAGGTCCCGAATGCCCATGCCTCCGCTCGCGATTGGTTTGGCGATCCGCCTCCACGCAGCCCAGTGGTGGCGGGCGGAATTGTCGTTACCGCCCCAGAAGAACCTAGATAGGAGCCTCTCAATAGATTTGACGATGGATCTCGGTGGCTGAAGGACCGCCGACACATACGCCGACATCGATGTAAGAACGGAATTGATGAGAACCTTCTTCCCACCCTTCGATAGCAACCGGTTCTTCCATGAGGCGATGCGGCGAGCCATCTTCTCCAACAGAGGTTGGAAGTGAATCGATTTCAGTCTTCCCTTATCAAGAGCACAACCCAGGTGCATAAGCGGGAGTTGAGCTCGCTTGAAGCTCAGAATTGATTTCGTGGATCGA
Organism: Vanilla planifolia; assembly: GCA_023846275.1. Taxonomy (NCBI): domain Eukaryota; kingdom Viridiplantae; phylum Streptophyta; class Magnoliopsida; order Asparagales; family Orchidaceae; genus Vanilla; species Vanilla planifolia. Next base: position 24,765,624 of record CM043870.1, read on the forward strand.
ACAAGAACCTTCGGGGTGAGCTTCCCATGAATTACCAGAGATTTAGATAAGTTGAGCGAGAGAGACGAGGCCTCCAGGAATGTATTGAGCAGGTCAGCGAAATTGGAGACCGATTCCCTTCTCGCAGAGGAGAAAATAGTAAAATCGTCTGCGAAGGCCGTGTGGGAGACAGGTCGGCAAAGTCTTGGGGAAGAGAATTTATCCATTTTGCCCAAACGGACCAGGTCTGCGATTCCGCGACTCAGGACGTCAATGGAGAGCAGGAATAGTAGGGGGGAAAGAGGATCCCCTTGTTTGACCCCACATGAGGATTTGAAGAAGCCTCTCGGTTCGCCGTTGACAAGGACCGAGAGCCAGGAAGCATCGAGGATGTTGCCAACAAGGCGACGGAAGTGTGCAGAGAAACCAAATGCTTCTAACACCTCACCCAGGAACCGCCAGCTGACTTTGTCAAAGGCCGATCTGAAATCAAGTTTGAACAGCGCATTGGGCACTTTCCGTTTCCGGTCAATGCGGTGGATCATCTCTTGCGTTAATAGGATACTGTCAGCTATGTTCCTGCCACGAATGAAGGCGGCTTGCTCCGGGGAGATCAGGGTTGTAAGGAGAGGTCTGAGGCGGTTAGCAAGGATTTTCGACAGCAGCTTCCCGACGACATTGCACAAGGCTATCGGCCGAAGGTCAGCGAGAGATGCAACCGCGGAACCTTTCGGGATGAGGCATAACCAAGCAGCGCCCACTGACCGAGGAAGTTTCGTGCCCTCCAGGAAATCATTTACGGCTACCGTCAAGTCGTCGCCGATCACGTCCCAGCACGATTTGAAGAATAAGACCGAGAACCCATCCGGCCCGGCCGCGCTGGAGTCTCTCATCGACTGGATGGCATTCTTTACTTCCGTCATCGTTGCCCGGCCACAAAGGTGTAAGTTGTCGTCTGCCGACACAAGGTTAGGGATCAGGTGGAGGAGTTTTCTCGTTGCCTGCTGGGAGCCGCCATGGCCGCTGAAGTGGGCGTTGAAGTGATTGGAGATGGTCTCGCAGAGGTGATCCTCCGATTCAGTCCAACCACCGTCCGGAAGTTGCAGTCTGTTCAGCTTCAGGGATTGCCTTTTGACGTTGACGGAGGCGTGGAAGAAGGCCGTATTTGCATCTCCATCACGGAGCCAGCGGAGGCCGGCTTTCTGCTTCCAGAATTCCTCTTCCCGGGCGAGAGAAGACTTGAGGTTCTCATTGGCAGCTTTCAGGGCTATCTCTGCGTCCGGAGAGAGGGCCGAGTCAAGCATGCGCTCTGCCTCGCGAACCGCCTCCTCTGCCTGCGCCTTGTTGACGAAGATATTGCCGAAGACCTCCGAATTCCAGTGTTTCAGGTCCTTCCGGAGACGAGCGAGTTTACCCGAAAACCTGAAGAGGCCTGAAGCCGCAATTGGGTCGCTCCATGACCTATTAACCACATGGTGAAAATTCGGGTGAGTCAGCCACACATTAAGGAATCTGAAGGGACGCGCGACCCGATTCCGCACACCGGAGGCGCGGAACAGAATCGGGGCATGGTCCGAGGCTGTTCTGGTGAGGATGTCGATGTGCCCGTCCGGCAGGAGGTCCAGCCAGCGAGAGTTACAGAGGAAGTAGTCGAGCCGCTTGAGGATGACTTTCCCATTGCGTTTACCTTGCCAAGTGAAGTTGCTGCCCGAGACCGGCGGGATTAGCAACCCAGTGCTGTCGATTAGTTGCTGAAAGTCTTCGGCCGCGGAACTGCTAAATCGCGCCGTTCGCGAAACATCGACGGAGTGCAAGGTGACGTTAAAGTCACCACAGATCCACCAAGGCCTGGAAGCAACAGTCGCAGAGTGAGCCAAGAGGTCCTCCCAGAGAGGTCGCCGGAGGGGTCTGGAATGTTGACCGTAGACAGCCGAGAAGAAGGAGGGAGGCATGCCTCCGACAGAAAGATGGCAAAGGATCGCTTGGGCAGAGGACCCAATGGAACGAACCAGGCACCGGTTCGACCAAAGAATCCAAATTTTCCCATTGCCAGAGCATATCCCGTCCATGAGCCCAAGCTTACAGCAGATGGATGGGATTTGGTCACCGCTAATGAATGGCTCCAACAGAATAAGAACGTCGATGGAGAAGGAGGAGACGAGCTTCTTGAGTCTTCCGATGGTGGCATTATTCGCCACCCCTCGGGCATTCCACGTCAGCGAATTGATCATTGGAGGGGGGAAGGAGGGACCGAGCTCGAGGAGCTCCTGGTGACCGGGGTCGGCAGCTCAGGGTTGAACTCCCATCTCTTCTTCTTTCGTTTCTTCCTCGAGAGCACTTCCGAGAAGGGAGGATCGTCTGGAAATGAGGAGGTGGACCGCGACTCATTGTCGCTGTTAGCTCCATCCATGGCCCGAGGGATGCAAGGCGGCGAAGGGGGGGGGGAGGAGGCGGGAGCAGCGTCCAGCTTCGACACCATCTCCTCCCGTTCTATCGACAGTGAACTGGGTGGAGTGCCAGGGCGGTGCACGGAGCAAGGCTCCGTTGGGGGTTTAAGCTCCCCTTCTTCGAACAGTGGAGAGGGGACAGGGGTTGGCCTGCAGACCGCAGAGGCCGTAGGAGGTTGTGATATAGTTTCCGGGGCAGGATCGGCCCATTCACCCGGAGGGAGGGTCGGAGACGGCCCCAAAATGCCATCACCGCAAGGCCCAGGGGGAGGCTGAGGCAGGGAGACCAAAGGCAGGGCATCAGACCGCGCCAACTGGCTGGAAGAATGAGAGCACTGACCAGGATCGTTAAAGGACTTAGGCTCCGGAAGGTCCTGCTGAGTTGCTGGGGCTTTGCCCTTATCCACCGACTGCTTAGCCTTCGAGGGGGGTTGTGCCTTATTGCCGATGAGCAAGGGTTTCTTCTGACCACCTCTGTTCTTGCACACGGAAGCGTCGTGACCGATGGTGAGGCATTTGGAGCAGTAAGAGGGTAGGTTTTCATAAGACACTCGTTGCCAGAATCCACCCGCCTTCACTCCGGGAATGGAGGAAATACGAATGCGCTCCGGCAGTTGGGAAGCGAGGTCAATCTCGACGCAAACCTTGGCGACGTTGGGCCGGGACATTGTCGCTGTAGCCGTGTCCACCTTCAGGGGTTTTCCGAGCGTTGCTGCGATTGAGAACAGGGAAGCCTTGTTGAACAGGTGAATCGGCAGCTGGTCGAAGGCGACCCAAACCGGAACCAGAGACGGCTCAGCCTCATAACGGAAGGTCGGAGACCACTTAAGGAGTCTCATCGGGAAGTCTTGGATGAACCAAACCTTCCGCATCCAGCATTGCAGGTAGTCCTCCTCCGTCGCGAACCGGAGGAGAACGTGGCGTTGATTTAGGAGACCCACCTGGACTTCCTGGCGGAACCCGAACTTGGACATGGTGGAGCGGATGGCGACAACCGGCGGCCTACCATGTGAGAATTTCCCTACCAGAGAAAACTTGAGCGGCGCCGCCAGCTTCTCCACGTCCTCAGGCGAGAAAGCCACCTCCGGAGCTCCCTTGTAGAACGAAGAGTTGCGAATCCGGCAAGGGGAAGGTTCCTCGACCTTGCCGAGGACCTCAGCAAATGACCTTCGGATTGGCTGATGATCCATCTAGGGTTGTCTCACCCGCAGAAGGCCTGCCGGCGAGCGAGACGTGGAAGCTTCAGCCAAAACAACTAATTTTGCATGACAAGAGATAAATGTTCCGCGGCGCATCCAAAGCTTTAATCCTGCTCCTACACCATCGCGCTCAGGGCAACAGAACACCAGGGATCCGGTTTTGAATTTTGAAAAGTCGAATGACAGAATTGCCCTCCCTAACCCGAAGCAGTGTCAGGACCGCCGCCGCTGGCGCCCTGCGCCAACTTCCGTCGTCGAAGTGCCTGCCTTCGTCGTGAGACCGTCTACAGATCACCTTCGCCTTCGCCTTCAGATCGCTTCAGATCGCCTTCAGATCGCCTTCAGATCGCCTCAATGCGAGAGTTTGATTAATATCGCCCTTGTTCTCTCGCTTGCTCGATCGGGTTCTCCACTGGTGGATATATATATATCACAACAACTTTTTTTCATTTTTTTGGGAGCTGATGCTCAGCAAGTAGAAACATTTTTAGAACCCCTTTCGATCAATTTCTTGATAATCTTTTGAGCAATATCTATCCCACTTTCTCACTTTCTCACTTGCTCACTTAACTCGTATGATGATCTGTGGTTTTTTCATTACCAGATTCAGCTGTGGTTTTTTCTCTCTCCTCTGCTTAGTTGTACTGTATTCGTTTTCGTTGTATTAACTAGAAAAACATTTCTCAAGCTTTTCATGTTTGCGCAATGTATAAGAAAATATATCTAATGATGGATTTTATCTACTCATTTTTTTATTATGTTTATTTTGTGATAATTTTAGTATTGAGTAATTTAATAGTGTTAAATTACTTTAGCACTGTTGCTTTATTGTAGATAATATTGAACTTAATGAACTCAATTTTTTATGCAATTTATTATGTATTAGGAACGTAGATTTATGAGAACTCTTAATTAAATTAAATTAATTTTTTTCTTTGTTTTTAAATATATTTTAAAAAATTATTGTGATGATTGGGTTTTAATTTTTCATAAAACCCTAAAACATATTTTAATACTTTTGAATAGTGGCTTGTATTTCATCATAATTTCTGTACTTTTGTAATTTTTATTTAAATAATATAAAATTTGATTAATACATTTTTTACCTAAAATTTATCACACTTCATGAACGTTTTTGGATTTTTGGGAATAGACTCGATACTATTTTTTTTTAAGTTATTAGCATTATTTTATTACAGTTCCGATCTAACTTTAACCAGTATAATTTATTACTTATTTTTGAAATATACTATAATAAATATATATAGATAAAAAATTGATCAATTTTGGAAACTTTCAAAAGAGGAACCCGAGCACTTCTTTTCGAATTTATTTTATTTCTTTTGTTGTTCAAAAGTGATCGAATAACAAATTCGTTAATTCTTCATGTTAGTGCTTTAATATGTTTTTAATTTTAAATTAAAGATGATGTGTTGGTCTAAATAGTCATTAATTCTGAACCGTATGAATAAAATAAAAGTCCTTGTTTTTGTTAAAGTTGATTTAGTCTTAAAGCGTTAAGAATCTGTGGTATAGAAAATTGGTCAATAGAAAGATTGATAGATAACTGCATGCAAAATGATAAAGGAGTTAGGCCATGTGGGGACTCTGAATTGGACGTCTGAACTGTATACGCTTATGGGTGTCGTTGCCTTCTTTTTTCCTTATCGTCTCCATCAATCTACTTCAGAGTTTTTTTTTTCATGCATGAACGCCTAATTGTAAGCTGCTTTCACATTCTTTGCATCAAATGGCTTTTTCCCCTCCAAGTTCTTGTTGTCTCTTTAACTGCAAAATATGAGTGTTTCATTTTTTTTTTGCTAATGGATTTTCTTTTTTGTAATAAGAGATGAAGATTATTATTATTATTTGCTAATGGATTTTCTTTTTTGTAATAAGAGATGAAGATTATTATTATTATTTTTTTTTCAAAGTTGAAGTTCAATGATCCCTGACTAGATGTTGTAAATGATATGCAAGGATGAAGAATAGTAAGATCCAATAAAGGCTAGAGGACAAACAAAGCAACAATATTTTATAATCAAATAAACAGTTGATGAGATAAATGGTGGTCAACAAATTGATGGGTTCTCTTTGCATGGTTGATGCAACATTATAAAAATGTATAATCACTTATACTAGAGTCATTATAGAGTAATGTAGTGCTATAAAAGAGAGAACATTTAAAAGTTGATTAACAAAAAAATTGGATGTATAGCTATATTTTAAGATAAAATTTGATAGAATAAAAACATAAAGGAAAGAGATGAATCACAAAAAATTTTGAATTTCAAAATTATAAAACTACAAGTGATCAGAGATCGACAAACTTTCAAACAACATGCGCTACTTTGACGGGTGAAAAAGGACAATAATTAATAAACACATAAAGTTCCCAATTGTTAGATATTTTGATTAGAACTTCAAAAGATAAACTTTCAAACTTTTCATAGACAACTATGAACATAAAAATAGTTAAACTACAATTCAATATATATGATACTAAGTTATCATTGACATTTGAAGCATGTTCTATAAGCAAAAATTGTGAAATGCGAAGAGCCCCAAATTAATTGTGTTTTGATTATTTTTAGTAAGAGAAAGATTTATGGTGGAATAGGTTGTGAAAAACACTACATCCTTTTATAAAGTTATTGTAGATTAAAAAAATAAAAATAAAACAAGGAATATAAAAATTCATTCCTATGAAATTTTAGAAAAAGAAGGCATGGTTAATTGGACACATTTGATTAAAGTGACTTGTGAAATATAAAAAAATTCAAGAAAAAAAGATATGTTTTTTATCATTTTTAATAAGAGAAAGATATGTGATAGAATATATTAGAAAATACATTATATTTTATTGTAAAATTATTGTGGTCTCAAAATGAAATTAAAAAAAAATAAGCAAAAAAAAAAAAAGTTTAGTTTTCAAAATTTTTATGAAAGTGATGGATATGATGAATTGGACAAATTTGTTGACAAGAAAAAGAGCCTTGAAGATACTAGTCAAATGAAATTAAGATAAAAAAACACATGTAATTATGTTTAGCAACACTGACGCCAATTGATTAAACATTGACAACTAAGAAACTGAATGGGAATCACCTCTAAGTGCACTTAGTATCCAACACTTAATGGGGAACATACCATCATGTGAACTAGCTTTTTAATTGAACTTCATTAGGTTTAAAGTATTACAAAATACATCACAATCATGTGTTACACAAGATATGTTACATTATAAGGTTGCTTGCAACTAGATCTTATCAGACTTGATCCAAAATTAATTTTGTATCAAATTAGAGTCAAATACATGAATACAAGGCATCCAAAAATTGTTTAAAGAGTTTTAAATCATTGATATGTTATAATAGCATTCATAAGGCCTATGGATGTTTCTTGTTTTGTTTTTACACACCTTCACTTGCATTTTCATTATTTTTTAGTATTATTTTATTAATTTTTTATTGAGAGATAATTTGGTGTTTATATTTTAATTAGGATGTCCTTATATAATCTAGTTAAGCACTAGTTATGAAATAAAAAATGAGAGATTTTGGATTTTGTCATCAATTGATCATAAATAGTTTTGCAAGAAGCATGCTTGCACAAGAGGATTTCTCAATGAAGGCATAGGTCAACCTTCACCCCACTCTGGTTGCAATTTGGCATTCATGCTTAACCATGTCCTTACATGCCCAGGATTATTAGCGATTGTTGCTTTTACATCATCTTATCAATGGGCATGCAAGGAACACAATGGTGACAAGCGATAATGTTCGAATAGTACTGTAGATTTAGCTATTGAATAGCCTTAGTATACTAGCAATGGGAATGTCAAAGCATGATAATGAGGCATGACCAGCCACAACTGGGGCTCGCTATTACAATGTTGACATGGAGTAGGATGTGGCTTAAGTATATGGAATAGCTTTTGGATAAAGTTGAAATCAAATGGTCAACTGTGATAGTATGATTTATGTAATTATGAAAAAATTATGAAAAACATCAACAATTATACATTTGACTTTGATGGTGAACTAAATAGATCCAAATTTTAGAATTTATTGAATTTAGGCATGTCTTGAAAAGCACACAATATCATAAGTGGTTAGACATACAATTGCAAGCTCTTGGCATGAGGAATTCATTGATATATTATTGTATTTCTTGAAAGTTGTTTGAATTTTCTATGAATTTTTAAAGTAAAAAATAAAAGAAAATTTATTATATTTAATCCTTTAATTGTTATAAAGGATAATGCTCAACCCTTTTCCTTGATGCTTTATGTAGCTATGACTCATCTGAGAGGAGAACTTGTAATGTTTAGAGGATAAAGAGAAGAAGGGATCTAGGAAAGGGAGGGAAGAAGTTTCTGAGGTAGTCTTGGCCTAAATCATTAGTGTAGCAAAGAGATTTTAAGCTGTGGAAGGGAAAGAGTATGAAAAGAGTTTGGATCATGAATTGTGAATACAGAATCAAGAAAGGTATGCTTTTATCTGAGCATTTCCTTCCTTAAACTATTGTTGTGATTTGTTTTTATCTACTTGGGAGTTAGCTTTGGTTATACTAAGGATTAGTCCTAATTTGGTTGTGGATGTTCATATCTTACATACAATATGATGAACTTAAAAATATTGTACAATGAGTGCATTCAGATAATACATTACGTAAAGGTTCAAGGCCAACCTTTTCCCAAAAATTCTAATAGTATGACAATTTCCAATCATATTATGTGATTAGGTTTTGATTTGTGAATGGTGTTGAACCCAATTTTTTTAAGAAAATTATAGGTACAATTGATATTATCGTATAATATGACTAGCTTTAAGATGAAAAATAATGGATGGTTTGATCAAACCATCATATGTTACCTATGAACAACATAATGTATGATGAGTTCATTATACTATATGATCAGTTTCATAAAACAAGTATAGAGTAGGAAATCAGTTTGTCTAATTTTGCATAAGTGTGGTGGTGTGATGTGGACATGTGCTGCTTATATAGGGTACAATAGGGGGGACTAGTGCTTGTAATAGAATGTCTAAAAGAATTTAGAGATTTTTTATAGTTATGTTTGTAAATGTTTATTATACAAAAACATAAAAATTTAAGAAATAATGAAAAGTCAAGAATGCTTAAAGTAAAGTTCAACAATTTTGAAAGTGCTATGATTGAGATTTAAGAAGTTATTGATAAATCGTAATATATATTGTATAGAAAATGATAACAAAAAAGAGAAGGTTGTAAAAGAGACATCTTAAAGTCATTAGAAGAGTAAACTAAATAATTGTGATATAAATTAATTTGTTAAATACCTTGTGATATTGTGATAGTATATGATGTGATTTGAGCATGTTGCATGGCATAAATTTATTGACATTTGTTTTGACTTATGGAATACATATTATTATGAGATACATATATATAAAAGTATTAGAATATAAATTAAGAAGAAAATAAATAAAATAAAAGAAATGAAAAAATAATACTTAACTAAATAAACCTATTGATCTATAAGATCATGAGTAAGATGGAATAAATATGATACGATTTTTTTATGATACTTTCTCATAGTTGTCTGCTATGATGGTGAGATCACCTCTACTATTGTTGGCACCTATATTGAGCATCACAATAGAAACAAAATACCATAGTGAGCATTTTGTATTTAGTAATGTGTGACAAAAGCTTCAAAATAAAGATTGGCATCTAATCTCATTCTTATTATGGTGAGAACTTTTGTGTTATGCAATGAAGAGTAGGACGCATTATCAAATAATACTTTGGTATAAGTTAGTGGTGACAAGAAAGTTGATTTTGTTTGCTCAGATAGCTACTAATGGAAGTCAAGAGATATGATTAATGTCATAGATATATGATATGATATAAGATCCCATGGAGTAAGAATAGTAGTTATATAAGAAAAATTAGGGACTTAATAAAAAAATAAGAAAGCTAAAAAGATGAAAAAATTAAGTGAAAAAAGAAAAAATGATATTAGTACTATGTGATATCAATATTATGGGATGAGTATATACATATGAGTATGATATATATGAGCTTATATCTAGTGACTCAACATATTTTGATAAAGTTGTAGACATTATTCATTTATTTTTATTTACTATTCTACATTTTTTTGTACATGTACTTTTACATTGTATTATTTTCCTATAGCTAATAATTTGTTTAATAGTATATTATATTCATTACTTATATTATAAGTCATGATGTAGATGTTTTAGCTAGAGGTTTTAAGAGTATATCTTTACACTTAATAAGAAGATTATTTATAAATTCATTCAATCATCAAATAATACATAATTAAGAAAGAATTAAAGGCATATACAAAATGATTAAAGTTGTCAAAAAAACACCATACAACATTACCCATGTGTACATCTATATATGAAAGCTAGCTATACATCATCTAAAGCATAGGCCACACTACTGTGCACTAGATAGGATGTCAATATGCATGTGAAGTCATAGTGTTTGTGGCATGATTAGAACCTTCACGTGTGCACTCCATGTGTCGTGATAGATACACCCATCGTGCACATGCATCACATGCACATAATGGGTGCACTTATTATTGCATATGGTTATGTGTACTATAGGTATACCAAACATGTTACACAAAATATGCATGCATATGGTTGGTGTGTAGTCTGTGCACTCATATAGTAGTAGGATGCATGTAGTTAGCATGTTGTGGTATAGATTTTTGTGAGAAATAAAATAATATATATATTTTATACTAAAATATTATATCAAAATCCTTATAAATACAGAGAAGAAGAATAAATGAAGTATATGAAAAATTTTAGCTTTTGGAGAAAGATGTAATCTTTTGGGTAAAAACTCTTTTTCTCATTTTTTCTTCTTTCATTTTATTACTATTCTTATATTTTATTTTGCTGTAGTGACTCTAAAATAAGGTCTACTATTGAAGGCTGAAGCGAGACTCCCCATAGACAAATGAGGACCTTGAGTGTGAGACAATATTTTATTGTGAGATATGTGAGAGATGTTGTTTATGAGGACTCTATTGTACCTTTAATCAAATGTTGTATCTATGTACTTTCCAACTTTTTTTATATGAAACCTTGAGATTTGTTTTTTCTTTCATATATTTGTTTTATTTGTGATGACATGGATTTGCAATGCTTTATTGTCACTTTCATATATTTGTTTTATTTGTGATGACATATGGATTTGAAATGCTTATTATCACTTTACTCGATCTTGGTTTATGTCCTTTATTGAGCTAGAAGGAGCACGATGATCACAAAAGGAGGATGAATTAGGTAAATTAAAAAATTTAAGATAAAATTAATCATGTAAAGAACTTTTAAAAATTTATTTAAAACTTTATTTAAAATATGATTGAATAGAGTTGTTAATTGTGTAACTCAATCCAAATTGGAGAAAAATTGTCATAGTAAAAAACTTTTTGTTACTTTTATTACTCTTAAAGTTACAAAATAGTATTAAAAGTATATGACTTTCTTTAAATCAAATTTGATAATAAAGTAATATTATAATTGATTACTCTATTCGAAGGCCTTAATATTGCAATTCTTTTGATAATCTTAATCGCATATAAACAAGTACAAAAAAGGTTATTTAGTTTTACAAAAAAAGATAAAGACTACAATATAATTTTTAAGTAGTTTGATCAAAACCTAGATTGACATCTACTGCTAGTCAAATGACTAGGCTTGCATCAATCCACTCCTATTTTTTCATAACCTAAAGAATAACTACTTCCTTTTTGTCATAATCAGGTAGGAGTCAACCTAAACAAACGTGCCATGAGAACCAAATGTCAAAAGACCAATACAAGTTTAAGTACAACATCCCAACAATGAGATAAAATAAACCAAATTTAAAGCTCAATACAAAGTCTTATAAATTAATATAATTTAGTTCAAGAGACACTCTGATATATTGAAATAATAATAAGATATATAATGTAGATCAAATAAAGTAAATAAGATAACAAAATGTAACCTAGCACAATGAAGGAAGGCTATAATGAATGGTGAAAGATAAATTCCATGACCTTGCACTTCCCTAATTAATGAAGAATTTCAAGTTAAGTTCTTCTTAAAGGTATGCAAATGATCATTAACTATTCTTCAATGATTATATATCTTTGTATAGTCCATAAAATCTTATAAAATGGTTGAAACCATGCTTTAATAGATAAAATAAATTTCTTAAAAATTTAGTCAAGCTGGTTCTTCTAACATTCTTGAACTTATCATATTATCTGATCTAAAGAATCGTATAAGTATAATAAAACACTAATAAAATTATTCAAATAATTGTTATTATTTTATTAGTTTATTTTCTTTATGCAAATGGATCATATAGATATAATAAAGATATTGTATGGTACAACTAGAACAAAACTACACAACACTCAAACCTAAGCTCTTGGAAACATGTTGTATGATGCAAGAACATACAATACGATATGTATTACGATAATCCCATTCCTCTTAATCATAATAGATCATATTAGTATGATAAGGCCATATCATATTATACAAAGATCAAGAATATTAAATCTTAAATCAATCATCTTAAGTAAATCATTAACAACTTAAGTGATAAGGGCATATAACTAGTACAAAAGTACAACTTATGCATAAGATCACTTTTGACCAATTCTTCATTCGATCCTACACTATAACTTGATGCATTGTATGATTGGTAAGACCTTACAAGTATGATTATATATATATATATATATATATTTTAAGATTATATATATATATATATATAATAAGATAAAATTTATACCTTAAGTAAGTGCTGAGTGCCTCACATCTAAATGACACCTCAATATTTTAAAGCCCAAGATCCTTCATATACAATCAATATGAGATTATTTATACTTAAATCCCTAAACCTAGAATTCTACTAGGAGTTATTCTTTGTCTAATGTCTACTCTCCATGGGATATCACATAAGGATCATTTATATCTCTCTTTGATCTTGGGAGTTACACATAGAATTTTTGATTTTGTTAAAAGCTGATTTTATAATTTTTCATTATTTAAACTCTTTATTTTTCATATATTTAGATGTTAATGGCATAATCTTATTGAAAACCTCTTATAAATCTATAATAAAATGAGGTTAACTTATGAAAACTAGAGTAATAGTATTAGTCGACATAACCTAACCTTTAATTATTTTAATGATTATAGAAATAACATTCAAATGCATAGCTAAAAGTTACATGGGATTGGAAAGCTAAGGCCTAGCCTTGCATTTCAACATTTCTATGGAGAATTTACATCAATGCTGAATTAACATGTTCATGGGTGCTTAATAGAGCTATCCCAACCATAATCGATTATCCTTAGAGCTACAAAATCCATAAAAATCCTTAACACCTATTTTGGGATTATTATATATTGAAAGACATTTGGCTCATGATTTTTTAATCTTGCTCTTTTCAGCTTGTTATGTATGTTATTGACTCTTAGTCATGGTGCTTTATTTCATGATAAAAAATTCTAAATATTTTTAAAGACTTTGTTTGAGCATTTTTTTAAATTATAAATAATTGATATTCATGTTCATGGGATAACTTAAAGAAAAAATAAAGTAATAGTGAAATCTCATGAAAATAGTATTTGTGGAGTGACAGATCACCAAAGAATTCATTTTGAGTTTAATTTTTGGTATTATTTTTATTTTGACTAAAGTACTAAGCTTGATTGAAATCATTTTAACAAGACAAAAATATTAAATTTTATTTAAATTAATATTCTTAATAAAATGTTACTTTTAAAATCTTGATTTATCTTATCTTGACTATCTTAAAATCATTTTATCTTTGATTATAGTTTTGAAAATCTTATTTCAATAACTTTTGTAAAAAATATATTATTGTATTATTATTATTATTAATTAATTAAAATTAAAATAATAAAACCTAATTCTAATTAGCTTAAACTCGCCTAAAACTAAATTATAACTACTGGTTCTATGAATTATGCTTGAACCCATTTGTTGTTAAGATTTGGTCATGGAAGCACTCCCAAACTTATATATAATAGTGTTAGGTTGAGACATAACTCCTAAATCCATTAATCAATTTTTATTAATTACTAATAGAATGGGTGACCAATTCTTGAATGAATGAGGGGGTAGCAAACCACATTGTCAAGGTTGTTTGAATACCATAGAAAACTATTTTTAAACATGTATAACATGCACTAATAGGACATGTGGAGCTAAACTACAATATACAATTTGTGCTATTGACTATCAAATTATGAGAGCAATGTGAGCTATCTGATCAGGGAATTGGTGATCAAGTAGTCACCATCTCATTGTCCTTTTTTAAAGCACTAATTTAATAAGTCATTTGATTTCATAATCTTGTGATCGCAAGGTTTGTATTAAATCTGTAATTAAAATATAAATTTACCTATTCAATCATGATTGAGAACCAACTATTTAGTTTAAGTTTTATTTTCTAAATTGTGCTAGTTTGATTGTAGTCATCCAATCAAACAGTTTTTATGATCGAATAGTTAAGACTATTTCTGATCGTGTGGCTCTCATTTTTGCTGATTTGGAAAGAATGGTGCTTGAAAAACCATTTGTATATAGGTATTTTAGTTGTTAACATATTACATTTAGTTCCTTTTAAGAATTATTGAATTAGATGACTAATAATATGAGAACTTCTGATGCAACAACAACCATTTTATGTGTAGCTTACACACTTTGCTACTTATAGAGAAATAAGAATGGTGACATCTATCCTAATAAGCACCAAAAAGCATCATCACTTATGTGAATTATCTAGTACTATACATCCAAATGATTCAATTCATTAACCATGGAAAGTTGGAACCATTATAGGCCATTCATGCTAAATATTACCTCTTCTTTAGTGTCATCTCTGCCACACATTGGTTGGATGGAAATTAATGATGACGCGGCCATTAAAGACAATGACATTGGAATAGTTATTTGTAAGGCAAAGGAAACTCCATTACTCTTCCTAAAAAGGTGATTTATTCATCATCCTTTTTAGTTATGAAAAAGTTGGCCATACTTGAAGCACTTCAATTGTTGAGTGTTTAGTTCCCAAATAGTGATGTTGTATGGATTGTATCTGATTCTTAATTAGCTATCTCATTACTTAAGCAACAAATTTGCATATTACCACCTCTTTGAATTTCACAAATGCCGTTTCTTTCATTTGTGGCATCACTTCTTTTAGATTGTCTAGCATTATATTGGAAGGCAATCAAGCAACTGATTGGATTACATACCAAGCTATTGATGGTGATTTTGTTTGGGACTAGGGCATGCCACTTCTCGAACCATTACAAATAATTTTATTTGTTAATTTTGTGTATGAACCTCCTTAATAAGTATATGATGTAAGCTCTGTCCAGTTATTATATCCAAAAAAATTACGCATAAGGAACAAAATAATAATAATAAAAAACACACACTTCTTCAGATTAATATCTCACTTGTCTCATTTAATAACCTCCAAAATTTATCTTAGATAATCCAAGTGTTCTCTTCCATTTTGATTATATATCAATATATCATTGAAATGCACCACTAAAAAAATTCCAATGAATGGTTGTGGTATGTCATTACATGGTTGCATAAATTTGCTCAACACATTTCAAAGTTCAAATTGCATAAATAGCGATTTATAAAGTTCATCCCTTGACTTGAACATGGTCTTCCATTCTCGCCTTACAACATTCTTATATAATGATAACCACTTTTAAGATCCACTTTGGAGTAGATTTGAGCCATGAAATCATATCTATCATATCATAAGCATGGTATTTGAATATGACATTTGATTGTTTTCTTATTAATAGCTCTTGAATTTACACACATGCACTATAACCCATTGTTGTTTAGTGTTAATAAAATTGGAATATGCATGGTGTTAACTTTTCACAAATGAACCCTTCTTTAAAAGTTCATTTACTTATCTTTTTAGTTCTACATTTTAAGTTGAATTCATTAACTATCGCACATTAGGTAAGGTTGACTCAGAAATAAATCAATTGCAAATTGAAAATCTTGTAAAGATGACAACTATCAAGTAGTTCTAATGAGTACACACTCTGGTATTCTTCTAATAAAGAACAACTATTTTGGGTACTTTAAGAAAATCACCACTAACCACTAGAGTGGTAACACTAATAAGGGCATGAATAATATTATTTTCCATACTATTGTTGGCAATGTCCAGTATTTCACCCATTTAGTATGATCATTTTCCATATTCTTACCACTTAATAACATTGTTTTATTGGTACCAAAGTCAACTTCTTATCTTTGAACTTGAGTTGCAATGATTGGATCAATCTTATATAATGATATCCATGTCAGATAGTGATGGACAGACCACAATTTTATGGGATATTGAGTGGTAAGACATCACACAACATATGTTTGAACTAAATATCCAAGTGTAAAGGTACTAAGAATTGCATTTTTAAATTCAAAGTGGTATCATTTTACTGTATACCTTATAGAACTTTGAAAAAGATTGATATTTTAACTTTATTCTCTCCACGATAGCCTTTGACGTGACATTCATTTAACTACCATTGTTAATAAATCAATTTACAAGTTTCTTTGCAACTTTAAAGTATTTCTCGAAGATGGTAGTATTCTTCCAATCCTTTTTCTTTCATGACAAAGATAAGATACATCTAATTACATTTAATGGATCTCCTTCCAAAGGACCTCAAGCATCACTATGCAAAGGAATTATTTAATGACACTTTTCATCCTACTCTTCCCCTTGATTGCCCTCCATTGTCTCATGAATATTTACACTCAAATCTATCTTATGACCTTTAAAAGTTTGGTGACATGCTTGATGACAATTAAAATGAACTTCTTCCTTCAACCCCAAGGCAACCATAGGTCCTTTCTCTCTGATATCATTACCTACAACTTCTACTTTTAAACTAATCGATATAGTATCCCATCAATGTGTTATCATCTGCCCATATTATGAAGGTAATTTTCTTATTTTAAGATAACTTTCTACATGTAGGGCTTTTTGGAATGATTTGTCCTCAATGTAAAACCAACATAATAGAAGTTCTCTTTTAATGTTTTATTTAAACCCAAAATGAAAATGTGACTATTCATATCACTCAAAATCATAAGTTTATCAAATTTTGCCAAGTAGTCACCACTTGTATTATCCCCTTTTTCAAATACTTTTCATGCTAATTATGAAGTATGTATTGGGTTATATGAAATTCCTTCCCAACATTATTATCGTGGTGGGGCCCTTATGTGCATCAAAAAATTTGGCACTCTACATTAAAACAATATGTTTATGCTTGCCCAATACACTTTAGTTTTGTAAAACCCATTTGTTTGTTCACTAAAATTTGTGCACAAAGTAAGTTCCTATATTGATAAGATACTAATTAAACACTATAGAGTCAAAAGAAATCATCAAGTGTTAGAACATTAAAATTAACCTTTTTAGTTATTTCATCTTCATTGTCCCTCTTCAGCCAAAGTACTCTACTAAGGGTCGAACACAGTACCCAATTCTAGCCCTCCAATCTTGAGGTTGAGATTCTAATTGAAGTCAACATTGATATAGCAGATTTACTTTATAAGGTCTGGAATTTTAATATTTCTTGCCTAATTTCTAAAGATAATTTTTAATCTTTATAATCATTTTGTTGTTTAGGTCATCTAAAGGGTAAAGGATTGTTACCTTCTTCCCCAAATCCATGACATCAACTTTCCAAAATGACACTATTGGAATATTATAACTAATCCCAAGCTCCCCATCAACATTATCTGGATTAGTTAAATGTGGTGGGGATTTAATTCTAAAGTTTGTCTAGCCAATTCCAATACTCCTACCTTAGTAGAGTATTACTGAAGAATTTGTATTAGTTAAATGTGGTGTAAATTTAGTTTTAAAATTTGTTTAGTCATTTTCAATACTCCTGCATTGTTAGACAAATGTTAAAGAGTCTCATTTGTTTGTCATTAATGCCTCAACATCACTCCCATCCATTGTTGATCTTCGACATGGTTTTGTCACTCCCTCTTCTACAAATAATTGTTTGGAGAATATAACTACTACTATATGCTATATCTCCATTTTAGAGCACTAATACAAAAACTAAAGTTGCCATAGTTCATGAGATGGTATTGAATTATGAAGTTTGACAAAGGAGTTATGCTTTCAAAGGTTGGTAAGGTGAATGAACATAAACATGCTTCAATGAGGTTTTAAAATGAAGAAAGTGTTAGTTTTAGGAAATATGTGAACTTACACTTGATGAATTTTCTAATATGAAAAATTTATCAAAAAGTGAATTCCTAAAGTTTTCTTGAAAATACACTAAAATGCAAATGGATATGAAATAGAAATGAAAATTTGAATGAAACTTACAATTCATTAATATATAAACATTCTGCATATTATACTGAGGACTTTTTAATCTAAGTTATAGTTAGAAATTATGCTTTAAAAACACTTGCAAAGAATATTATTATAGGAATTAAATGTTTTATGAAAACTTTAAAAACATTAAAGTGAAAGCTTATAGATCTAGTTCTATATGCAAATAATAACACAATAATAACAATATCAAAGAAACTAAATAAAGTCACACTCAGCTAAAAACAAAGAATGGAAACATAAATACTCACCAAACCCATAGTGTTGTTAGAGGGGTACATCAAAGAGACTCTTCTATTACACAATCTCTCACTTCGAATTTGAAAGTTCAAGTAAACATCACGTTAAAATCATAGTTCTTATATCACACACAACAAGGCATTAATTACAAAGAAAAAGAAAGTATCTGAACAACCTAAGAGGAACCCAATCACCCCATGTGATATAGGAATTGTAGGTTGTTCGTATTAGATTGCCTATGCAATCTTTGGACCACTAATGGTAGTTGGATTGCATCACCTTTAGTGAGTTAAGATCCTTTTCATTAGCATAACTTATAGTACAACAATTTACTCCACATAATAAACACAAACAAATATATGGTACATTACTTAGGTCATAATTGAACGAGATATACTTAGTCTTAATATTTATCAATATTTGCAACCACATGTAATGCCCAAATTCTGTAGTGTCATAACACAATGTATTTGCCTAAATTTATATTTTAAAAACACATATTGAATACACAAACTGATAAAATCACCTTCGATGTCATTACCTACAACTTCTACTTTTAAACTAATCGATATAGTATCCCATTTATGCATTATCATCTCCCCATATTATGAAGGTAATTTTCTTATTTTAAGGTAACTTTCTACATGTAGAGCTTTTTGGAATGATTTGTCCTCAGTGTAAAACCAACATAACAGAAGTTCTCATTTAATGTCTTATTTAAACCCAATATGAAAAATGTAATTATTCATATCACTCAAAATCATAAGTTTATCAAATTTTGCCAAGTAGTCACCACTTGTATTATCCCCTTCTTCAAAAACTTTTCAAGCTAACTATGAAGTATGTATTTGGTTATATAAATTCCTTCCCATCATTATATTCTTGGAGGGGCCACTATGTGCATCTAAAAATTTGGCACTCTACATTAACACAATATGTTCATGCTTGCCCATTCCACTTTAGTTTTGTAAAACCAATTTGTTTGTTCACTGAAATTTGTGCACAAAGTAAGTT
Organism: Vanilla planifolia; assembly: GCA_023846275.1. Classification (NCBI taxonomy): domain Eukaryota; kingdom Viridiplantae; phylum Streptophyta; class Magnoliopsida; order Asparagales; family Orchidaceae; genus Vanilla; species Vanilla planifolia. The sequence continues at coordinate 24,784,976 of CM043870.1, forward strand.
TCTACATTGATAAGATACTAATTAAACACTATAGAGTCAAAAGAATTCATCAAATGTTAGAACATTAAAATTAACCTTTTTAGTTATTTCATCTTCATTGTCCCTCTCCAACCAAAGTACTCTGTATGGGTAGAACATAGTACCCTATTCTAGCCCTCCAATTTTGAGGTTGAGATTCTAATTGAAGTCAACATTGATATAGTGGATTTACTTTATAAGGTCTAGAATTTAATATTTCTTTCCTAATTCCTTGAGATAATTTTTAATCTTTATAATCATTTTGTTGTTTAGGTCATCGAAAGGCTAAAGAATTTTTACCTCCTTCCCCAAATTCATGGCATCAACTTTCCAATATGACACCTATTGGAATATTATAACTAATCCCAAGCTCCCCATCAACATTATATGGATTAGTTAAATGTGGTGGGGATTTAATTTTAAAGTTTGTCTAGCGAATTCCAATAATCCTGCCTTAGTAGACTATTACTGAAGAATTTGGATTTGTTAAATGTGGTATAAATTTAGTTTTAAAATTTGTTTAGTCATTTTCAATACTCCTGCATTGTTAGATAAATGTTGAAGAGTCTCATTTGTTTGTCATTAATGCCTCAACATCACTTCCATCTATTATTTGATCTTCGACATGGTTTTGTCGCTCCCTCTTCTACAAATAATTGTTTAGAACATATAACTACTACTATATGCTATATCTCCATTTTAGAGCACTAATACAAAACTAAAGTTGCCACAGTTCATGAGATGGTGCTGAATTATGAAGTTTGACAGAGTTATGCTTCCTTTGATCAAAGGTTGGTAAGGTGAATGAACATAAACATGCTTCAATGAGATTTTAGAATGAAGAAAGTGTTAGTTTTAGGAAATATGTGAACTTACACTTGATGAATTTTCTAATATGAAAAAATTTATCAAATAGTGAATTCCTAAAAGTTTCTTGAAAATACACTAAAATGCAAATTGATATGAAATAGAAATAAAAATCTGAATGAAACTTACAATTCATTAAGATATAAACATTCTGCAAATTATATTGAGAGCTTTTCAATCTAAGTTATAGCTAGAAATCATGCTTTAAAAAAACTTGTAAAGAATATTATTAGAGGAATTAAATGTCTTATGAAAACTTAAAAAACATTAAAGTGAAAGCTTATAGATCTAGTTCTATTTGCAAATAATAATACATATGATACAACCATAGCAATACCAAAGACAATAAGTGAAGTCACACTCAACTAAAAACAAAGAATGGAAACATATATACTCACCAAACTCATAGTGTTGTTTGAGGGGTACATCAAAGAGACTCTTATATTACAAAATCTCTCTCTTCGAATTTGAAAGTTTGAGTAGACATCACATTAAAATCATAGTTCTTATATCATACACAACAAAGGCATTAATTACAAAGAAAAAGAATGTATCTGAACAACCTAAGAGGAACCCAATCACCCTAGTGATATAGGAATTGTAGGTTGTTCTTATTAGATTGCCTATGTAATCTTTGGACCACTAATGGTAGTTGGATTGCATCACCTCAAGTGAGTTAAGATCCTTTTCATTAGCATAACTCATAATACAACATCTTACTCCACATAATAAACACAAACAAATATTTGGTACACTACTTAGGTCATAATTGAACCAGATATACTAAGTCTTAATATTTACCAATATTTGCAACCACGTGTAATGCCCAAATTCCATAGTGTCATAACACAAAGTATTTGCATAAATTTATATTTCAAAAACACATATTGAATACACAAACTAATAAAATTTAGACTTATCACTAAGATAATGTGAATCATTATCTGATCATTGCACATAACATTGGACTTATTTCTGAATATGCATAGATCATCTACACTTTGAAGTATGGGAGGTACGACAATATAATTAGTTTAGTTTGTTAGAAATTGATAAGTCTACAGACTTCATGGTTCAAATGCTATGGAATAATGACAGAGCACTGATTTAATGCCATTAAGTAGTAACACAAGAACCAAAAACTCTAATTTGACTTTAACATGACATGGATAGGTGTTTATGTCTTGTTTGCAACCAACTTAACCTTAGTAATGGAGGAATGTAGTGGAATTATAAAGGAAGTAAGATATTTTTGGTATTACTTCTAAGTCCCACTTAACTCTTCAAATTATTTTAGGCTCACACCAAAGCTCTTGAAAATTTCTTGTATATGATTCAAATCCTTTACTCCATGATATATAATAGCCTCACATCACCCATCACCACAAGCATTGAAAAAGGTTCCTTGCATGATACAAGGAGGAGAAATAAAGAAAACAATCATAACAAAAGCAAAAATATAAGACATTACCAAAACCATAAATTACACGACTCCAAAAATGAGATAGGACACCTCAAATGAGAAACTTAATGACATCAAGTTGATAGAAATAAGAGTTGTCCAGGCTATATGAAAAAAGTTCAAAGCTTTATATGATTAAATAATCAATTAATTTAGAAGTTTGAGATATTTTAAAAACTATTAAATTTTTAGATTAAATTAAATAATTATCAAAATAGACTAAGATATTGAGCTTATAAAGAAGCTCAAAATAAAATTGACATGCTATGAAGAGGGAGGGCCATGTTCTAAAAATTGAAGGCTAAACTATTTTAAAAGAAATAATAAAATAATTATAACAAAATTTTTTAAATTAAAAGCATTATTAAATGTACTAAATGATGCTAAGAAAACAGGAAAACTTGAAGATGAGAATAACACATTGAAGAAAATGAAATTGAATTGGCTATTAAATTTTTAGAGATTAAATTAATAAATAGATTTTGAAAAATTGACAAACTATGTTTTAACAAAATTTTATTTTGATTTTTATTTTTTAAAAAACCCTAAATCCTTAACCATTGAAACTAAAGAGGGTTGGTGATTCTTAGTGGAGAAAACCATAATTAGAGGAGGCGGGTTGGTTGAATGAGGGTAAGAGTTGAGATTCTGTGGAGGAATCTCTAGTGGGGAATTGAATGGTTGGGAGAGAATAAGATGTGTAATTGAAGGTCTTAAAGGGGAGGTTTTCGACTGATGTAGGATTTTTAGGATCCAAGGGGGTTCGCTTAAGTGTAGTCATGCTAACCGAAGAAAATAGAGAAAAAAAAGGAAGAAGGAAGGAAATTGAGGAGGGAATTCATATACCATTCCTAAGTACAATGAATCAAAGAAAAGTAAAGAAAAGGAAATTTTTTGAACAAGCACAATTCTAAAGTGAGATCATTGTAATCAATAAATTGAGGTAGGTAAGTTTTATAATGTTTATCGTCTTGATTGATATAATAATGTTTGAAGCTTATTGACCTTAAATAGGACTTAATATTTAATTATGAAAAAAATAAGTGTTGAATGATCACATTCTATATTTCTTGATATGCACTATAAATTGTTGCTTTCTTTTTTGATATATGAACATGATGTACCAAATTGATATTCTTATAATCTTTATCTTTTGATATTATATAATATATATTTTTGCAAAAAAATATGAATTTGATGTAAAGAAATATTTTAGGGCATTTTATTATTTATATAATGTCATAATATATTAACACAGATAATTATTAAATTGGTAAAAGTTTTTTTTGTTATAAAATTAAATTATTTTATATAAGTGAATTAGAAAAGAGAAATAAAAAAGGAGATAAAGAATAGAATTTGTGTTGCACTTACCTTTCATATCACCAAATTTTTCAAACCATTTCTTTTTTAAAAATACCTAATCAAATGATTAAAAAGTGAAATCTAAATAAAATCACATAAAAACTATTATATTTTTTCAAATCCAAGTTCGTACTATAATCTTTGCCATAGAATAAACTGAAGATATCAATTTAAGATGTCTCTATTATCACAATAACATTATTGTAATTTTAAAACAATCATAGTATATGATTACTAATTCAAATAAAAATAAATAATACAATGACAATTTCTTTTCAATGCTCTTATGGATTCTTATATAGTGCATCATTTTCATTTATAATTGTTGAAGTCAAATAAAGGTTGAGCTACTAGCATAGGCTTATTATGGAATTACTTATATGTGCCAGTCATTACATAGTTGGGTCAAGTCACATATAAGGTCAAATTTTCATTACATAAATATTAGGATAATATATTAAAAATGTAATAGTATAATAATAATACTTATGTAATTAAGGATTTTTTACAATTGTTTTACCTTTATTTTCTTTATATAGGTCTCTTGGCCTTTTTTAGTTAACAAGGCTTAGAATTACACCATTAAGTTAGGATTGGTTTCTCATAATTAGAGTTGTATCTTTTCAAACCTTCCTTCTTTTGTTACACCCTTTCAAAACCTTTCCTCTTTATGTTGTACCTTCGGCCATAATAAGAAGGATAAGTAAACATTCATCACATATGTAATTGACCATGAATTCATCATATAGAATGTAATTTATATTCAAATAACTACTTCAAACATCACTAAGATGTAACTCTATAGATTCATCAGATCTAGCTCTCAAGATACTTAATGTATAACCATTGTACATCAAATAAATGGACCATAAGATTCATAGTCATCTTCCTTGAAATTGATGTCTTGGTCACACATAAAGCTGAACTTCACATGTAAGGCCTCCATGTGCTTAACCAAAAGAAAAGATTCCTTGCCACCATAGTTCTACATGATAAAATGCCCAAATTTGAGACTTTGTGATAACTCAACCATTTGATTCTCTTAAATTCTTGAACAATAGTTCGTAATCCTTTCCAATTCTTCTGTGTAATGCTAAGAACCTTCTTTTATAGTCAAATTCCTATTTCTTAGTTTTTAATTTGGACTATTTGCATTCTTATCTATTTTAGTGCATAATATTTCCCTTAAATTAAGAAAATCATAAATTTACCTAAACACATTTCTTTAAATTCTATAATTATTTTTATGATTGACAAGGGCTATTTCCCACGGATTCAATTTCCAATTTTGTTAGCATTTAGATTTAATCTAGAAATTAGAAAAAACAATTGAACAAATGTTTGATTTTAATTAAAACCTTAGTATGATATTTAATTATTTAATATTTTTATGCAAGTTATCTCAATATATTCTCCAAAAAATTTTAAAAATAAATTATCAACAAATATTATCATCCTTAAAATTTTCATAATTTTGCATCATTGTTTCATAATTTAAAACCGTATCTTCATTATAAATAATGTCTTTCCCATGCGTATGGCATAATAGACATGTCAAACGCTTACAAAATCAATATCATTAAACTTAAAATAAAATATAATATTTATATTGTATTATTTTTGATATCATCTAATAATTTAATTGATTTTTTAAATATTTACATAATGTTGTTCCCATAACTATAACATTTTGTTTTATGTTTGATTGAAATCTAATTTTTTTAAAAACTTTGTATCACATGATTTTTAATAACTTAAAACTTTATAATTTATATTTAACTCCCTCCTTGAGTTTCATACCTCTTTCTCTAAGGTTGTATGATTTTTTTAAAGTAAATTAAATAATTCTTTAAAAATTCCCAAAAATCACCAAAATTTTAAATAATTAAAAATAACTATTAAACGCTTTTTTATAGAAAATAAAATGTTTATGCACCCATTAAATTTATTATAGATTACCCCATAAGCTATGCTATTTCTTTTCTAAAAATTGAGTAGTACATGTAAAGTTATAGTTGTTGAACATTTGTCTCTGATAAAACCCACTTTTGGATGTAAACTTTTGATCAGTTGATGACATTGTGAGGATTTCATCTCAATACGGTGTGATTGATACCATCTGTTTGTGATGTTATGATGCATCCTCCAAGTGAATAGTTACCATAAGTGTTCATACTTGGCTAATTGAACCAATCACCTTTGTGTGACTTTTTGGAATAATGGATAGTAATTATTCATTGCATTATGATGAAGTGTGGAACATATTGTTTTGTAGGCCCATTCTATGTTATCAGTATATTAGTCTAAGCAGAATCAATCATGAACAATTCCACTTTTATTTGTTCTATTTAAGCATGGCTATTGATCATAACATATTGAATTAGTGGTGTATACCAGTTAACAAATCATATAAGCATGACAATGACTGCCATGTTTAATGAACTAAAAACCCATTCAATCTAAAACTATCTTTAAACATCATCCTGGAGAGGCTCTTGTATGAGTTGATTGCTAACTTTGTATGAAATATGTAAATAAGAAATGCTTGAGTTTTCTAGTTGAATCAAACCTTTGATTTGTTTAGGATGTTGATGAGAGTTCCACTTATGTAAATCTACTTATTCATAACTAATTTAACAAGGGAATGAGCCATCTTGTTTTCTTCTTTTACCTACAAGTTCTAAGAGATGGAAATGCCCATTATGTCATTTTGAATTTGATGGATGATTTTTGTTATGCTCCAATGTGCATTACATATAATCATTCAAAAAGCTTAACTATAATCCATCTCAATAATTGCCTATGCAATTTTATTCTTCATATACTAGCACATGAACTTTTTAATGCTTTGAAAAGTTCTTGTTATAATAAATATTAAACATATAGTTCCAATAAAAGCTTAAATAAGTGCACCTTGATGATCTTTTATGATAGCCCCAACAAATGTGCTACTAATGTTTTTATAGGAATGAATGTTAATTTTAACTTGATTGATTAAAAGTGGAATCCAATGGATCTTATCAATGCACTTCACAACTATATGGGTGAATGCAATCCTTGTTGAGTAAGAAGTGTATCCTTTTGTTTGGCCAATGATATGGGAAAGCACCTAAAAGTATTAAGACATTAAGAGTTTATGTTGAATATTATATCAAGCACTAAAGCTTTCACTTCCCTATATAATCTTCTATTTCTAGCCTTTCAAAAGTTCTAGTATATTAAGAGGGAAATCAATTGCATTACTTCATGATAAGTTGGACAGCATGATGTGGCCTTCCACCATTTGTCAAGAAGAGAAAAGATTGGTTGATACACATGCATTTTAACCTTAAGTGCTTAGACATAGAAGTTTTAGGTTTCTTAAGTGAAGTAAAAATGTAAAATGTATGGTTGATGGTGTTCTCATTAGTGCAATGAGGACATTTGGAAGTTAAGTGAGCATTTGGAATTTTTAAATTGATCTAAAAAGGATAACAACTTATTAAAAATCTACCAAACTAGCATTGACATCTTAGTTGAGTATTGTCTATCCCAAATCCTCTTCCAAGTCATTTTCTCAAAAGCTTTTCTCCAAATAACATTCCATGCTAATTTTAGGTTGAATTCTTTGTCCTTACTTGCTTTCTTGTACATTATACCAATTACTATTGATCTTAATGTTTGGCTGGCTTCTTGTTAAAGCTTTAGTCCTTTTTTAAGTTTTTCAAAGTGTATGCTTTTCTAACCATGTGATTTCTATGCTTTAATTTTATGCTCTTATATTTGACCCATAGAGACTACTTAGATAGCAATTTCTTTTTTCTTTTCATTAAGTAAGCCAATATGATATCATTGAAATTCCTGATACCCAACCCATTTTCTTCAACAGGAGTACAAAGCCTAACCTATTTCCTCTAATGATGTTTATGACTATCTTGAAAATCCTTCCATACAAAAGTATTCACGATTTGCTCTAAATTATTTATAAATTGCTTCAAGGGGTGTATTATCATCAAAGTTTTGGATGAGATTAAATTTCAAAAATGCTTGACCAGAATCAACTTTCCACCTATCTACAAAACTCTTTTCTTCCATCCTACTTCTTTGTTTTTGTAATTTTTTAACTAGTTATTGGAAGTATGGCTTCTTTTTACCATTAACAATTGGGCTTCCCAAATATGTGCATGGAACCTATCTTAAAGCCTAAAACCTTGCCAATCCTATTAACTAAAATAGATTTTATAATGCTACTAGTATAGAATTTAGAATTTCTAAGTTTATCAGCATACTTGTCAATTACTAGAATTTGTGTAAGAAGCTAAGAGTTACTTTGATGGTTCTTAAATTACCCCTAATAAATAAAATAATGTTATCTATGTACAAAGGTGTGTAATTAATGGGCAACCTCAATTACTAGCATATTGCATTATTTCTTCCTCTCAAATTATCATTTGAAAGCTTCACTAATGTTTCCATTTCAATAATAAATAGTAGTGGATAGATTGGATTACCTTGTTGCAAACCTCTTGTCTACAAAAAAAGCCATTAGGAGTACCAATTTTATAATTAACAACTAAGTGTTATTGATGATTTTGTTAATCAAACCTATGAACTTGGGTGAGAATTGAAAGCTTTTCAAAACTTTTATTACAAATTTTCAATAGACTATCAAAGGCATTCTTAAAATCAAGTTTGATTATGTAGTTTCTCCCCTTGATTTTTCTATTAACTAACTTTATTAGCTCTTGTACAATTAAAATGTTATCAAAAATTTCTCTTACTTTAGTAAAGGTTTATTGTTCTCAAGAAATGATATTTGAAAGGAGTTTTTGCAATCTATTGGATAAAAGTTTGCAAAAAAAGCTGCAAAAGTATGCATACTTACTGGTCCAAATTCTTCAAATTTAATAGGTTTGTTACACTTTGGTGTAGAATGTATGTGAATTTTAGATGAGGGTTTTTAAGTGGCATCCTGAATTCCATTTAAACATAGCACCTTTGCTTGCTCCAATTTGGATTTTAGTTAAATATCTCCCAATACACTTGTTTAACAAGACAACTTTATATTCAATTGCCTTTATGATTAGGAAGCTATACAAGATGGAAGTGGCCACTCAAAATTTGACATAACTAAGTGTTGCAAGGGTATGTGTTAAGCTTGACCTGTTAAAGGAACTTCCTAAAAGCATGCACATAACCCAAAGGGATATCAATTCTATGGATTTTGTAGAAAAAATAATATGATAATTTACTACTTTATTGTGGACACTGTAGCAAGGAAGGTCACTCCATAATTAATTGTAGGCATCATCTAGCAAAGCTAGAAATTTAAAATGTTCCAAATAAGGTTAACTCAAGGTTTGTAAAATAGAATTTGTAAAGGAAAGATAATAATTAGGAACATGGTAATGTCATCTCAAATAAAGACATGGAGGAACAAAATGGATTGGGTTCTCTACTAAAATGATCATTAGATAAAGTAACCGATCAAAGGCCAATGCAATTGGAGGAAGGAGAAACTATAACAACATTAATAAGCTATGAAACTTGTTGCGAACAAAATTAGTTGCTGACTAGAAAATGAATAATAAAGATCATCACTCTTATAAAGGTTACATATCAAATCCAAAATTCACCACTTAACATAAATACCAATCTTCTATGAATTTCCAAACCTTGAAAGATTTTGGGTTGGAGTTTTATAAAAAGGCTAAGCAAATGGGTCTTATAGCTTTAAAAAACAATGATTTTGCTCTAATACAAACTAAAAGGGCTAAAAATAGTTAATAAGATCATTGCGTAACGTACTAGTCCAAAAGAGAATCATGGAAGCATCTGAATAACACAAATTGCTAAAGAAATCTTGTCTAATGGATAACATGTTTATTTGAAATATCAGGGATTCTATAAATGATAAATGTATTTGCAAACTAAACAAAATAATTAATAATAAAAATAGTAGTTTACTAGCTCTTGTTAAACTTATGATATAAGGAAGGAAATTACAGCATTTGGCTTTCAAATTATGGTACCACTAATACACCAGCATGAAGTCAAAGAAAATTTGTATACTTTAGAAGAATAATATTTAATGCTCAACTATATGTGAAGATTGATAGCTAATTCTTTTATAAGTTACAAGGAATGAGCCAGTTTCAAATTGCATATTGTTATATACTAAAAGTTCTACAACATTAAGGCATTAACTATGGAACAAGCTCACTAAAATTGTTGCTAATTAGAGTGCTTCTTTGTTAATGAGAGATGATTTCAATGTCATCTCTTCAATTGATAAATCTAAGGGTGCAATCACTCCTAAAATGACAACTATGAATGAATTTAAGGACTACATGAATCAATGTGATCTTTTTGATATTCCTTTTAAGGGTTCATTATACACATGGTTTGGCAGAAGAATAAGTGAATGGGTATGGAAGCATTTAGATAAAATATTGGTAAACAAGTAATAGATGGACAACAACCCTGTAATAATTATGGAACATTTAAGAAGAAAGGGTTTGATCATTACCATTTATTTTTACAACACTCCATTGAGCAACTCCAAGGTTCAAAACAATTTAAATTTTAAAATATATGGATCTCACATCCCATCTCATATAAACTAACTAAGAACAATTAGTTAGGCCCTATACACCCAACTAGCATGCGGGAACTAGCATTTAAGCTTTGAAGATTGAAAGATTTTCTAAAATAATGGAATATGACTACCTTTAGAAATATTTTTTAAAATATTAAAATATTTGAGGAGGAAGTTAGGGATTATGAAAAATAGTTTATGGAGAGTGGTTTATAATAGGATAATATCAAATTGAATGTGGCAAACCCAACATCATTTGGAAGAGTTGAGCAAGAAAGAAACCTTTTAGAATACAAAATAAAGGGATAATGTTTAATTAATGGTAAAAAAATACAAACTTTTTCCATGATTTAGTTAAATATAGTCACTCAAAGCAACACATATGACTAAAGGAAAAGATGGCACCAAAATCTTGGGGCAAGAACAATTATAGTATGTTGATATACAATACTTTAAAGAATACCTTGGGAAAATTGATATTATTACCTAGGTGGCTCAACTACATTGAATTCCTCAACTTATTACACAAGATGATAATCTTGTCATCATTAAGGAGGTAGACCTTGAAGAAGCTCACCAAGTTATGTTTTAGTTGGACAAGCAAAGTGTAGCTTGCTCAAATGGCTTTAATGGTTAGTAGATATTAGGAGATTATTGCATTGGATGCCAAGAATGCTACAAGATTTCCTAGTTGGTAATCCTATACCCAAAGCATTTCTAACTCCATATTGTTTTAATTCAAAAATTTAACAACTTATATACTTTTCAAAACTTCAAACCAATCTATGTTACCAACTTTTTAGGAAGGATTTTGAGCAAACTTTTAGCTAGCATATTGTAATGCCTCATAGAAAAATAATTTTACTAGAGCAAGTTGGATTTGTCAAAGGTAGGGAAATGGTAAAAATGTCTCAACACTAAAGAATTAATGGCCTCAAGAAAGAATAAAACTAAGGGAAATTGTGTAATTAAGCTAGCTATTAAGAGCAAATTTGATACAATTTCTTTTGCTTGTTATTTAGGAATTTTCTCAATTGCTTATGGTTATCCATTATAGTTAATGGTTATCCATGTGGGTCCTTCTTACCACAAAAAGGTATTTTGCAAGGTAGTCATATCTCTTTGTTGCTCTTCATCAATTGAATGGAGTATTTTCCTAGAAGCCTAAATCAGTGTTTTCATAATAGGACAATACAACTTTATGCTAAATAAGGACATTCCACTAATCACACATCTCACCCATGTTGATGACACTATAATCTTTAGTCAAGGGATTTAAGATTCTTAAAGGTATTCATAACATGCTTAAAACTTCTATCATACGTTAAGCTTGTTTTTAAATAAGGATAAATGAAAATTTTGTATTTCTTCTAAAGGTGAAAGCAATTTGTATCATGCGAATTGCAAAGGTTTTATGATTTAAACAAGGATCTATGCCCATATGTACTTTGTATGGCTAATATACTATGGTAGAAATAAAGTTATATTTTTTGAACAACTAGTTAAAATACTATAAAATAGGGTTTCTTATTAGAAGAAGAAGTTGTTGTCAATGGGAGACAAATTAATACTTATTAGGCTTGTACAAAATTTTGCCCCTCTTTATACTTTAGTGACCTTACTTGCTCTAGTAAAAATTATGACATTACTTGAGAAAATTATGATTGCTTTCTTTTGGGGTGATAATGATGGTACTTACAAACATCATTAGATTAGCTAGGAAAGGCTTAGTGAACCATGTGAAGAGAATGGACTTAGTTTAAGGATGTTAAATGACTTGTCTTTGGCATATTATACTCAACAAAACTAAAGGCTCTTAATAATCAACTCACTTTGGATAGAATCTATAGATGCTGAGTATAGGAATGTTAAACAAAACATTATGCATCTAAGATATAGAGAAGTGTCAAAAAATAAGGGAACTAGTAAAAATAATGGTATTTCAATCTCATACTAAAAATAAAGAGTTTTAGACTTTTAATGAGGATAGGTTATTCATTTTGAAGTCATCTTGGAATGCCATCAAAAGTAAAAAAAATTCTAGATGACTTCTAGGGTAAGAATATTGAATGAATCCTTAGCAAAATCTCTTTTTTCTTTGTTATATATTTAACCACTCTTCTCTTTTTAACTAAGTTGAGAAGACTATAGGTTTAACATGTCTCCAAATGCCAACAATGTTGTTATAAAGACACTCTTAATCATGCTTTTATTTATTATATCATTCCTCAGATGTTTTAAGAATTTTATGGTATGGCCTTAGAAAATAAAGTTAAGATTCATCAATTGATTTCTTTACTCCTAAATAAGACAAAAAGGGGTAAAGGATAGCTATGATAACATGGAAGTTATATTTCTTATTCCTATACTAATCTATGGATAGTTTTAGAAAATAAAGAATTTAAGATTATATGAAGAAACAATTGTTACAAAAATGATTGATGATTAAGAACATCAGTTGACTATACTTTAGTATTTTCAAGGCTTATCATTTAACTTAAACACTGCCTACTAATCATATCTTTGGGTAGTTGGGATTACAACCTCCTTTTTAGTTTAAGAAGATTAATTATTGTAAGTGCATTTCATGGTCTCCACCTCTACTACATGCTATAAACATTAATGTTCATGGGTAGTTCAAACAAAAAGAAGCAAAAATGGCTATACTTGTTTAGGATGTAGATTCAAAGGTGGTGTTCCTTTCCTAGACAAGTTCATTTAAATTTAACACTGGGAGTTAGTGTTTTAATGAGTCTATGATAGTGCTATCTTAGTAGTTTACTTAGGTTATCATTGATCTTGAATGCTCTAGCTCAAATAATATGATTTTAGGTTTAAAAGTTTCATAATGGATAATTGTAGAGATGATACACAAATCTATATGCTAAGAAAATGTATTTGCATTATGTGAAACTATATTATAAAGGAAGAAAACAAAGCTACAAGGGCCCATACTAAAGCAGTTTATTACAAAGTTTGTGAAAGTGATAACATAATGGATAAATATAAAATTATCATTACAATAAGGAAATCTAGAATACTCTACATTTAGAGATTATACAAGATACTCAAACTCAACATATAAGAGAACTTGAAGGATGACATTCAAAATCAACATCCTAACCTATCATAGTTGTCTTCATTCAGCACATTGTTGGGCATCATTTGTTTTGTTATTTTAATTTAGAATACTTTACCAGTTAGTGCTACTTATATCATAGACAAATGCAAATCATACCAAAATGGTAATGCTCTAAAAAAAACTCATTCTGTTTTTTATTTTCATTTTATTAAGCTTTAGTAAGTGATCTAACAAATCATCTTAATTTTATTATAAGATATATTTATATGTAAATCACTTAGATGAGATAAATGCCTTAACCTAATGATTAACTCCAAAATGTCTATAGGATGTTCATGGAGCCAAAGAACAAGCTCTCTAATCGATTCACCTATTCAATCTTAGAATATATGATATGAAAAACTTTACAAAAATTATTAATAAAATAATAAAATAGTTTTGTTATCATCAAACTAGTGGTGAATGATCAAGGGTTCAATAATTCCATTTTATATATATATAGCCTTCCAATGCTCTATTAGTCAATAACTCATCTAGCTGACCTAACTTATCAATTATTACACATTCAATTTCATGTATCTCATTTTCATATAATATGAGAATTAGATATTAGATCAATATATACATATTAATTCCTTCTGAATAATGCTATTAAAAAATCACATGCTTCATATCATGTAAAATGGATGAATCATGATGCCATATTTATGCCCATGCCAATGCATTCTATTAGAATCAATCATTTTTTGTTGTTTATGTTATCAATGTAAAATTTATTTCATAGTTCTTTATATGCCTATTACATTTAATAATATTCTCCTTAATTTCTATCTTTACTATAATACTCCCATACCATATATTCCTTCTAACTTACTATATATTGGTAATTGGTATTTTCTTTGGAGCAAAATAATAAAGAACTTCTCTTCTCTATGATGATCCAATAAATATTGCATACCACATATTTAGTAGCATATACCATAGAAATTTCATTTTTCCTATAAATCCTTTAAAGGTACTTTACATATCATACATTATTTTGTAAGGTATTGTACATTAATATTGGGAATTTTGTTTGTTTAGCTTAATGGATTATTTTTTGTCCTTATTATACCTTCTTTCTAAACTATGCAAATCATCCATAATCATTTATGCATGGTACACTAAGGTCTTATTAGTGTATGTCAATTATTCTAGTTAGCATACCTTATGAATCACCTTTAGTACTTTTCCCTTTAACTAAATGCATTTTACATAAAATACTAATTTAACATATGTTTGTTTCACAAGAATGTTTGTTTCTACTCCTCTTGAACTTAGCATACCAATGTAGCATGCCATGGAACCACGCAATAGCTTTGGAAACTCAATAAAATTAGTAGAACTTGGCCATTTTCTTGTTGAAGCCCATTTTGCTATTAAAGGAAGGGATTGTAAGTGTTTTATAGCCTTTTAATCACATAAAATCTAATAAAATACTTGAAACATCTTAGCACAAAAACAAATCAACCCTTAAACATATGCCTATTAGTTTGTAGTAGGGAAAGAGAATGATTAGATGTAACAATCCAAATTTGAAAACAAATCTTTACTGGATTCATTCTCTAAGTTATTTATTGCAATTATTGATTTCTTCTTCAATTTCCTTCTATCTCTTTCTCCTCTATCTTATCCATTCCCAAGAACCAAAATATGAAATAAGTGCAAGAGACTTATCCCACAACTTATCTCTCTTAGAGCTCTTATTTTGTAGCTCACCCCCTACTACCAAGTTCTCTTTCTTAGCTAGGCTCTTATTATCGAACTACCATCCACACAAACCTAGAATTTTCTTGTAACTCCTCTTGTAAGTAGCTACAAGAATAAGGTTTGGAAAACCTTAGACCCAATAAGTGCTTATATATTTATATATATGTATGTGTGTGTGTGTGTGCACGTGCGCATGTGTATGTGTGTATTAAATTTTCAATTATCTTCCTTAATTTATAATAAATTTGATTGCACTTTAAAAATTAAAAACAAGAAGTCATTAAATTTCTTTTAACGAGTTTCACTCATTGGTATGCCTAATATAGAATTCTAAAAATCATTACATAGTTACATATTTTTTAAGATAATACTAAAATAATATTATTTTATTCTAACTTTGAAAAATTATTGCATCAATAATGTCTATTTATATGCTTAGTCACGTACTTATAGTGTTATAAAATAATTAACCAAAAATATAACATAAGGACATCACTATTTTTATATGTTTAGTCACATAATTATTGTGTTATAAAATATTTAACCCAAAATATAACATAAGGGGCATCACAGTTCTAGCATATAGTCCAAAGGTTGAGCTTAAGGAAGTATCAGTAGGGCATATCTTTTCAAGAGAACAATCTAGTAGTGGAGCTCAAAAGGTTTAAAGTGCATTATGCCTTTATTCTTAAACTAAACTACAATGAAAAAAAACAAAATGGAATAAAGGGGCAAATAAAAAAATGACTTAAAGAGTAAAATATGCTTTCTAAAAAGAAATGGAGTGTATTTTTAAAGAAAGGATAAGTTATCATTTTTGTGCTTCTTGTTTTTCATTTTATATGATATGATATGATCTTGACCCAACATGTGACATGATCTCATTATTTTGCATTCATATTATATAGTTTTTGTCTACTAAGCTAGCCTAAGTTGACTTAACATGTTTTATGGCTTAACACTTTCAAATAATGAATTGGTATATCACAAGACTCTAGGGAAGCTTTGGAGAGAGTATTCAATTTTATGATATAGATGTCTCAGTTGATTATATATCATTTAGTAAAAGTTTTTGTTTCGACTAATCTTATTCACATGACCATAGTAAATGCTAGTTCTAAATTTTGGTAGTATTTATCCTATTCTACGCATATGTTGTTAGAAAAAATAATATTCTCTATGTCTTGAAATGTTATTAATCATTTAGAATAAAAGAGAAATGATTCATGAGATAGCAAAAGTGTTTTGACACATCTGAAAAAGTGGGTGGTTGCTATGAGTATAATGATATTTGATAAAAATAGCAAAGAGAAGCTTCTTAGGATTTTAATTACTATAGTTGATCGCCCTATATAGTTAGTAAATGATGTGGAGTGGTTAAGAATGATTATGATACCAATCGTGTGCATTATGTACTTGGGATAGACTTCTAAGTACAATTGAATAATTTTTAAGGGTAATTGAATTTATACTAATCATTTAATGTGGGTATAACCATTGTTTGCTATGGATTATAGTGATTACCTCATGTGGTTTGATCAATTTAAAATAAACAAAATAAAGATTTGATCATAGTATATATAGCAATGAATAATAAGAGGATGCATAACATGTAATATATGAACAAGCTATATAAAATACAAAAAACAATAAACATAATTATAAATCTATGGTATGGTGTTAGTTAGCCATCATTGCAAAAAATAGGGGTGCATAATAATGAATCAATCATTAACTATAACAAACACATATTATTTTTCACCTAAGAAAAAGGATTTATGGAATCATATGAATCTATTTAAAGAAAATATAGAAACCTATTAGTAGGAATCAACTCCTTAGAGTTGAAAAAAGATCTCATTTTTTCCCATTTGACAAAAACTAAAAACCTTCTCACAATTATAACATGACAAGTCAAAGATCTCTCATTATATATTTGTAATCTTAAAATCCTTTTAAGGGTATATAGTCTTAGATAGCAAATCCTACAAGATTATAGTCAAGCATTATGGGTTTATGATACTAAATATTTTGTCATTGGGATGTTGTCACAATCTTAGCCTTGTAATATTCTTCATCTTATGCAGCAACTAGGAACTCTACTTCCTAGTCCAACCTCCACTAAAATCAAAAAATATACAACATTCACCAAGAAAAGTTAGGAAAAAATTCCCTTTCTCAAGATTTCACTATTAAAGCTACAAAGTACAAGGTTGTAGAAAGTACAAAGATATAATAATGGTTCCAAAGAATCCTTTCAACACATATTTATAAGTTATAGATATAGTTAATTCAAGTGATTACAAGATAGCTGGTAGTCTCTTAATTATAGACCATGCACATGCCTTTTTACGTGCCTAACCATTGATAAAAGAATAATTGCAAAATTCTAGAAATCCACCTTACTACATGTGTGCTGCACATGTATGGTAGTGGTAGTCCACACCTACATGCTAGTTTGGCTCGATGCTACGAAGCATTGTGCCTACCCCCAATGTGTGAATGAAACCTATTGAAGTTAAGGGTTTAACAGACAAGTCCACATGAAGAGCTCAACATCCTCATGAAATAGTATGTCATAATTTCCTCTCAAATTACCATAGAGTAGTTTTCTTTTCCTGTGATATTATAGATTCTGGTTTCCCTTCAATTAAAATAGAAACTCGATCCTACAAATCTTTTTACTCTACCTAATGGTGTGATGATCTAGAATTCTCTCCACTATAGATTTAAGTGTTATTGTACAATAAGTGAATCACACTTGGTGTTGCTTAAGGGCTCTACTTTATCTTCATGATACTCCTTTAAGAAGCTCATTTGAAATATTGGGTGGAACTTAAGTCTTCATGGCAAGTTCCATTAGTAAGCAATATTACCAATATATTAAGCCACTACAAATGATCCATACTTTGAGATTAGCTCATGATACATATTGAGTTTCCTCCAAATTTGAGGAGTCAACTTTAACAACACTTCGTCTCCAACAGTAAAATCTACCCAAATGTGCCGTAAAATTACATGTTTCTGCATCTGTTTGGTAGCTTTACGCAAGTTATCATAGGATTTCTCAAGCTTCTCTTACTTATCTCTAGCACATGTTTTTGGTATAAGGCACTTCTCACTAGATTTTATTATGAAATCTCTAATGGAGTGTTGTTTAACTATCCCAAAATTAGCTCAAGAGGACTTAACTTCATTGTCAAGGACCTATGCAAGTTATAACAAAACTACACACTATCTAATAATTCTAACAAATTCTTTTAACTTCTTATAAATTAATTCCTCAAGTATTCTTTTTGCAAATGATTTATCATCTAAATTTTTTCATTGATTTGTGCGTAATTAGTTGTCAAAAGGTTTAGATTATTTCTATCATGTTGAATAATGAAGTCCATAACCTTCTTATAAATTTAGTATCTTGATCATTCACAATGCCTCCAAGCACATTACTTAACTACATGCTGATAAAAAAAACATTTGTAGCTACATTAGATAGCCAAGCTAAAAAAACTATAAGAAACACAAGATACTTTGAGAATTGATCAATAACAACCGACATTGAAGTCATGTCATTGATCATTAATAACTCATTGATGAAGTACATGGAAATTGATTCCTAAGATTTTTCTAGAATTAAAAGAGGTTGCAATAAACCCACTTCCTTCATCTTGACCTTGTGTTACTAGCTCATTAAAAAAGCCCTATCATAAAGCTCAATTTTAGCCTTTATCTTAGGCCAACGATATGAATAAGATAAGAGAGTTAATTTCCACTCTCTACCAGGATGTCTCGCCAATTATGGAACACGTGTCTCTTCAAGTAGCTCTCTTTGTAAGCCACCTTAACAAGAGAAAAATACCTACCATCGTTAGAGCCCATCCTCAATCCAATATCATTAAATAATCTTACTTAGACCTTCTCTAACATCTTACCATAACCATCATCAGTAGTAGCAATAGCCTTAATTTTTTCCTCACGTCTATTTACACTTGCATTAAATCATAGATGATAGCACATACCTCTTTTTAACTTATTGCATTAGCAACTTATGTGTGTTTACTAGGTTTGTACTTCCATGCAAAGTCATATTTCTTTAAGAACTCTTATCAATGAGCCTACTTTAGTAATAATGTCTTCTATATTTTGATGAATGTGTTGAAAACATTATTTATTTACATTAAAAACTTAGTTCCCAACAAATACACCATCCAAATCTCAAACCAATGCATAACTATAACCATCTATTTCTCATATGTTGAATACTTTTATTCTACAACATTTAGCTTCTTGCTTTCAAAATAAATAGGGTGGCCTTCTTGCACCAAGATCCTATCAATATCCTTGTTTGAAGCATTTGTATACACCTCAAAAGGTAGCTTAAAGTCAAGTAGCTATAGCACTAGTTTAGAGAACATGACAACCTTTAATTTGTCAAATGATTCTTGGCAAGCATTAAACCAAATCTACCTTTCACTCTTCTTTAAGAGATCCATTAATGGGACATCCTTTTTTGAGTATCCAATAATGAATTTTTGATAGTAGATTGCTAAACTAAAAAAGGATCTTAATTTTTGTAGCTTTGTTGGAGTTTACCAATTCATAATAACTTGCACCTTCCTTGGATCAATTCTCACTTGGTGATTACTAACCAAGTCCCCAAGAAACATGTTCTCTTCGAAAATTCACACTTTTCAAATCTTCACATAGAGCTGAAATTCTCTTAACTAATAGAACAATTTTCACAATACTCCACATGTTCTTTAAGAGAGTTGTTGTAGATAATGATATTATCCACATATAACACAACAAACTCATCAAGATACTCATAACTAATATTATTTACTAAATTATAAAATGCAGCAGATACATTAGTCAAGCATTAATCAAGCCAAAGGGTATGACTAAAAGCTCAAATAAGCCATATCTAGTTTTGGTGAATCTTATTTCATAGCACAATTGATTTAGCAAATCTTACACTATACAAGCTGGGCACTTATTCTTTACTATGACCTCATTTAATATATGATAGTCTAGGAGAATTTGTAAGAAACTATCCTATTTTCTTTAAAAGAACATTGTTGCACCATAAAGAGGTTTAAAGGGTTGAATGAGCTAGCTTCTAGCAACTCCTTCAATTATTTCTATAATTCTAACAACTCCAATGGAAACTTAAGGTTTTGGGGATGTGTATGAGGAATAATGTCAAGAAGTCACTCGATTTTATGATCAATCCCCCTCATTGAGGGTAGATTCTTAGACAACGCCAAATGCACGACATCTATAAATTATTTAAGAATTTCTACAACTACATTAGGTAGATAAATGACTTAATCCTCCTTGATCTTGATCAATGGAACAAGGAGCATATCCTCACCAATTTGCAATCCCTTTTTTAGTTGAATTGTTGAAATGCATTTTTTTCTCTTCTATTTGGTTGTCTTCTTTCTATATGGATGGAGCAAGGGACAAAACAAGGAGTTGTTTCTTGTATCAACATAATCTCATCAAGCTAAGGATAGAGGCTATAATAAACTTCTTATAAAATTCAACTCTAAGAATAAAATCAAAATCATAGAATAGAATCAACAACAAATTAGTCTCTCTATCCAACTTCTTAAAGCCAGAGGTACCCTATAAGCCTCCAACCATGGCTTTAGCCTTTGCATTCACTTTTTTTTTAGAAATTAAGGACATTTTTACACTTATAATCCATATTTCTAGACAACCTTAGTAGCCATGAGTGTATGTGTTGCTCCTTTATCCATATTGGCCACATTCTCCTAGCCATTAACTTTGACTGAGATGTGCACCAACATAGTGTGTGTGGCCCTTACATCACTACTCATTGTGTTCAATATTTTGTTTGAGCATTTGTAAAGGATTGATAATTGCATCAACTTCTCAATCAGATTCCTCATTGGTCTTCTCAACCATGAGAGCATTAATATTCTCACTATTAGAGAAATCTTGAGTTCAAGGAGTGCCATTGTATAAGAAACAACTTTGTTGATTTTTAGAGATGTTCATACCTTAGAAAGAAGATGACTCTTTCTTCTACTTGCTTTTGCTCTTCTTCTCATTCTCACCGTACTTCTTAGCGTCTCGCTTATATTCCCCTTTCTTTTTCTTAAGACCATTAACAATGATAATTGTGCTTAGTAATTCTTTCACATTTTGTTAACAAAGTTCTAATATCATTTAAGGTTGTAGCCATGACAAGAAGTTGAACAGCTTGTCTCCTCAAACATATTTTGAATATCCAATAACAAGGAACTGAATTCCTTGACATATTCTCACAAGGATCCACTATGATTCAAATTTTTAAGGCTTCATGAGCAACCTATGAAATGTTGCAAGGGAAAACTTAATCCTTCATTTCTCTCTTGAGCTTTTCTTGGGTATCATTTTTCAATTTTCCAACATTTGCTGCATCAATGTCCATTCAACCCGTGAGCAATGGTGAAGCGTTGCTCCATGTTCCATAAGAAATTGTCTAACTCTTTGTCAGTCCTAGTTTCATTGAAGCACTATGGTTTTGGAACCTTCTTGAAGCAACAATTCTATTGTCATACATTTGTTCTTTTGATTGTCTTACACATCACGACCAACTTGTAATACCGATTATCTTGATTGTAATCAATTCTTTCAGAATCCTTAACAAGAAGGGTCTACCAAATCCCTTTAATAATGGACTCCAATTTGTAAGGCACTCCAAGATGGCACTTGAACATTCCTCATCGGGTATGATGCTAAGAAAGACTTCCATGTTTGAAATCATTTTTCTAAGTTCATTGTTGCCTCCAACCATCTCATTGAATGAGGCTCTAATACTAGCTATCATAGGGACATCGTTACAATCTCAGCCTTGTAACAATCCTTGCCATGTTCGATGAATAGGAACTCCACTTCCTAGTCCAGCCTCCAACGAAAAACACAAAATGTAGAGTATGCACCGAGCAAAGTTTGGAAAAATTTTCTTTACTCTAGATTTCACTAATAAGTCAACAAAATACAAGGTTGTGTAAAGTACAAAAATATAATAGTGATTCAAAAGAATTGTTTCAACATATATATTTATATGTTACAAATATAGTAAGCTGAAGTGGTTGAAAGACAATGGGTAGTTTCTTAATCATAGATTATGCACATGCTTTTTGAAATTGCCCTACTACTGCTCAAAACATAATTGCTAACTTCTGCAAATCCACTTGGCCGCACACGTGCTACACGTTTACGGCCTTGGTATTCACATATACATGCTAGTTTGGCTTGGTGCCAGGGGGCTTTGCACCTTTCTCCAACTTGTATGCAAAGCTCATTGAAGCTAAGGGCGTAATGCATTTAAACGCACTTTCAGTGAATTTATTTTATATTTAATCATTTGCTACTATTCTTTTTACGATCTATAAGAAAGTTTTAAAAAATTTTAATTCTATAGCACTTGGATGTGAAGGGTCCATCGTCACTAGACTACAAAGAGAAAGGTGCAATGAGAGGAAAGAAAGGGACAAAAGACCAGAATGGTTATTGGTAGAAGACACGTCTTCTAAGCTAGAGAGCTAAACTCATGAACGAATTTGTCACTATTGTGATGGCTAACTAGTTATATGGCATAGCTTACTCCGATTCTTCTCTAATGCAACACAAATCATTGGTATTGGCAAACAAAAATGATTAACCTTATGTTTGAGTGTGATTGAGAAATACCACAACAAATTCAACCACTCTAAAACACAATATTGTCAAATTGTGAAAAACTAAAATGGGATTTGCATACCAATATTATTTTCTGTTAAAATTCTTATGAAATTTGATTGATGATCTTAAAAAGAACCCAAAACATTTTTGTAATTTATACAATTAGTAAATATATAATCCTTTAATAGAAGAGTAAATAGTTACTAACTTTCATATCGAATTATATAAAAGGAAATATAGTTTGGGAGAAACACAGAACAAAGAAGGCGATGGGAGAATCTTCGGGCGTCCCACTCATTGATAACTATCCTTACGTAGAACAATTACTACGTTGAGCAATAAACTAAAGAAAAATGCTATCCGACGAAAATAATGCCAGACAATTCAATATCTAATGTCGTAGAGTTGGCGTGTTGTCAATGGGCTTCATAACAAACCATTTATACGAGAAAAAGACAGCAATAGATCGATGGCTCTCATATGGAGAAAAGGAGGCAACCATTTTTATAAGTGAATATAGTTCAAATGTCCAATTCTGAGTCCCCACAAGGCCTAACTCTATTGTCATTCATGCATACAATTTCGTTAATCTTCCATTTTCCATCGGTTTACAATCTTGTCTATTATGCAAACCAGAAATAAATTGCTATATTTTGTGCACTTTCCACCGACGTTCCTTTTTGCAACCCGCAGCAGCGTTCAACCCAAGCACCTCTACAGAGCAGAAAACGTTTTGCGAGGTAGTCTGAAGGTTCTAATGGAGAAAGACATGAATTGGAGCTAAGCAGCACTCAACACTATATCGAAAAACCATGTGAAGATAGAGTTTATGTGACATACAAATTATTATTTGATTTTTCTGTTGTAGAAGATGACAACACATACTTAGAAGTCGATCAACAATTGCAAAAAAGGAATAAGCATGGGGGATTAATTAATTCTTTATAACTCATATCTTACCACTTCATCTCGTATAGGCATGTTGTCAATAGCAATTCTATTATTCGTATCATTTGTCTTCAAGAAGGGCTACGCATAATGCAAGTTATGCATGAGTTGAAATTGTTTAGCTAGCATAAATGTTGCTTGAAATCAACAATATTTTATATTTAATGTCAGTAATAATATCAAATGCGAACAACTATCAAGGTCAATATCTCATTGTCACCTATCGTTTGTAGATTCCTTATAAAGGCAAACATAAGATCATACTTGTTGAAAGAATCTAAACTCCAAATTAGTAAGTAATCTTGCACTTTAGATGATAGCCTAACTTAATATGCTTTTCATTTTTCTTAAGCAAGTAGCCTACTTCATTGACTACTAACTTTCATAATTTGAACTTTTACATAAATCCCTAACGATTGTGAAGATTTCTCCATGAGACATTGTTCCAATCCTATATTTTCTTTGATTTGGGTAACACTAATTATCTTTACCTTTTTTTAATTCATTTTTAAAACATGGTCAATTTTGTTTCTTTTGACATCAAGAAACGAAAGAAAATTCAAACCCTTTTAAGTCTTTTTCGTTCCTTATCCTTTCACTTTAGAACAGTTGGCTAAAGCAAACTACTAGGACTTTTCCCAAAAACATCTTGCCTAAGTTTTGTTGTACCCTCTTATATACACAACCAATCATCCACTTGTAATCCCATTCATTCACCTTCTATTAATGGCCAAGTTTATTCAACTAAAGGACCTCTTCAGCTTTTTTCCTCTTAGCTGCAATAGTTCCCATTGTTTAGACCCTCCCCATCATAATTTACTTAGTCATTCACTATTTTAGGTTTCAAAAGTTTTTCTCATGTTCATACAATAGTTATATGGTCCATAGCTTTATAATATATAATAATTAAAATCTCTCTTCATTTATCTTATTTACATTGACTGTACTTATATGATCCACTTCATCATACATGTTCGATTAATGTTGACTTATTTAGCTTAGACATTCTACATATATTGTTTTGTATGATATTCTTTTTTTTCAACTAGTTGGCTTTTTAGTATTTCCATAACTTGATTACCGATTGCCCCACATGCAATGTTATTTCCTAGCTATCTATTTAGAATTATATAAATCATAAATTATTCAAGACATCCAGTTAATTGGAAAGGATAAATTTGGTTCAATTGTAAAGTAGAGATGGAAACTACTGATATGTAGTCATTTGATTTTGTATGTGAAATGTTATATTTGTGCTTTATTGAAGAAGCTAGTTGTATTAGTTTGATATACAAACTACTTGAGACTGTTTGACATGATAGTTGAAATATTTTTCTCACATTCCTTTTTGAGCATCATATTAGTATATTTATCTTAGAAAGTAAATCATTGAAGTAAAAATGTGTTGCCAAATGAATAGTAACCACTATAATAAAGCATGCAAGTACAAGCACCAAAACATACTTCTATAGTGCTACTTTGTGTGGTCCATTGAACTAATATGAACATCCAAAGACTATATGTTGTGACAATGTCGCTACATTGTAATAGTACTGTAAGCTAATATTATTTATTTTGTATCATAGTTTTCCAATCCGTCGACTATTGAAGTCATACTAAGGTGATTGAGGCTTGAAATGAAAAGTGTTAAGTATCCACTTTTGTGTGTATCATAATTGTCTAATTTATTTGCTTGATATAGTTGTATTTTTATTATTATTGATGAATAAGAATATTAACTCATGATTGTAGAAGTACCTGTTTGTTGTAGATTGTTGCATTTGTCAACTGTGTAAATTGTTGATTTAACCTTTTGAACTAACATTAGCTAGATTGTAGATAATTTTTTATACCTTAAGAAAGCCATAATTGTACTTTACAAGAAATGTGAAAAGCTCAGATAGCTTAATTTTACAACCATGTAAGTAGAAGTTGTATTCAACATTTTAAATATTGTTTCTTATATGATGTTCAAATGTGTGGAATCTATAGTTTGTCCATAATGATAAGGCCTTTTCTTTGAGATAGAATTGATTGTCGATTCCATATCCTATATATGAGTTGAATTATTTTTTACACTTTTTTTAACTAAAGATTTGGCCACCTTATTATTTTCTTTGTGTATTTGGTTCCATTGTACATTTAGCAAGCTTGTTTTCTTACTGATCTGTGACATACAATTTGCTAACTTCCATCGAAATATTTGTTCTATCTTTAAATATATTGAAAAGCATACGACAGTCCACTTCAATATATAATTTGTTAATTTGCAATTGTCTATAAAGTTGTAAACTCTTTAATATGGTCATTACTTTGACTTCAAGTAAAGTCTAATTAATTTCAATTGTTATAATTAACTCCCCTAAATGATTGTTGATAATTCCACTTGCAATAGAGCCATAATTGGTATTTAATTTCTTAATAGCAATGTTCAACTTCATCCACTTCATAGGTAGAGGTCACCATCAGATTGCTTCCACTACTCATTCCTAAAATGCTGCAATTGAGGTAAGATTCCCAACATTGGTTTAATATCATCCTAAGAGGTTTGAATGAGGGAAAAATAGCTAAAATGGGTGTATCAATTCAATTTAACTTTACAAATAATATTTGTTGTTACTTAATTTTATTCATCATAAATTTTAGCATTCCAAACTTTTCATGTTCCAACATGTTATAGTGAACAATGTGACTATGACCTCTTCAATACTGAATTCATGTTATATTGCTTCCACCATGATGTAATTATTTTGAGATTTTATTGGTATCAAGCATCTTAATGTTTAAATTATTTGCACAAATGATTCATGCTTGTCTGGCTATTTCATAAACTAGGAAGCATGATCGAATGAGTTGTCATTTAGATATTGATAATACTTTGAAGCTAGTTGAAGGTTGAGTTTTCTTAGGTTATTTAAGAATGGTGGTAGATTATTCAATTTCCTCTATATCAGTAATGAAATTTTTAAGAGGTGCTATTTAGATTTAAAAATCAACCCCTTAGGTCTCAATTCTTTTTAGATAGATTATGTGTGAAATTTCTAGTCATTTGTCAAAGATAATATCCAACAATTCATTAAATCATGCCACATTGCATACTTTGTAATCAAATTTTTGGTCCTCATCATGTGAACCCATGTATTAGATTTCATTCTTGTATCATTCATGAATTGGTATTTAGTTTCCATGTATTTTGATCATAAATTTGTATTTCTAATTAAGTTTTATAGAAAACCTTCCATCATATCCTCTATCTTCTTAAGAGAAAAACAAATTTTCTCTTGAGGAAGACTAATTTTATTCTAAGAAGTCTAATGATGCCTATGATTATCCTCAATACCCTTCTCTCTGTCCCAAAAAAAAGTGGTTCATTATTTTCTTAACTTATTGTAAAACTACATTTGGTAGATTGCTAGCCATTAGAGTATATATAAGGATTGAAGAGATAACATGCTTGATAAGAATGTGTCAACCCCCCATGTAACTTTTTCTTTTTTCATCCATCAATTTTGTTTTGAATTTTATCAATTGAATGATGGAAGTATGTAGCTTTCTTCTGACTCATGTATAAATGATAAGCTAAATAAGTTATAAAAAGGCTTGTACAATTGAATCTTAACCTCTTGTAAGTTTGGTATTTACTTGTCTTAAACTAATTTTGTTGATGCAAATGACCTTGCTTTTATTTTAAGTAATTGAGAAGCCCATTGAACTTTGAAAACGGTGTTTGAACTACTAAGATTACTAACAGTTTTTAGATGTTATCTATTAAATATAATTGTATCATCTACATAAGCTACGTGAGTGATAGATAAGCATGATTTTGGTTGTCAATAAAATACCATTCTCTTTTAAGAAAAATAATTATTAATGCTTCTATTAAAGACCTCCATAAATAAAATGAAAAGGGTTGACAATAAATGATTACCTTGCTTAAGTCCTCTTGAAGGTTGAAAGAATCCAATGGCTAATTGTTATTGATCATAGAAATCCATGTAATATACAAGTGATTGGTAAGCACCTTAACAAGCCTTTAATTGAAATTGAATTTGGATAGGATCTTGTAAAGAAATTTCCATGGTATGCTATCAAAAACATGTTTAAGATCTATCTTGACAATGTAGTCACCACCTTTTTTTCTATTTTAAGAGAATGCATTAATTCTTCTGCCAATAAGTTGTTATTAATAATATCTTTATCTTTTATAAAACCAACCTATTATTAAAAGATTAGCATATGTGATATTCTTTGAATTTATTATACCATGGTTTTGGTGAATATCTTTTCACTAAAAGTGTAAAGACTAATTGGTTTGTAATTAGACAATGTTTATAGATTATCAAATTTAGAAATAAGTATAATATAGTGTTATAAATCAATTTAAAAATTGGAGTTCCATTTAAAAATTCTATAGCTACATTCAACACATCATTGGATATTAAAAATCAATAATGAGTGAAGAATTTATCATTGACAACTTCTATGCTTAGAGCACTACGTTAAAGTTAAAAACTATCACTTTTAGTTCCTCTTTAGTGATGTCTTGATTCAAACTATCATTGTCCTCCTTAGTTAATACGAAGGGATGTAGTTAAGGAAACTTTCATTATTAACAATTAGAGATGCTTTAAATAGATTTTGATAGAGTGGTAGTAGCTATTGTAATTTTGTTTTATTAATTATTCCAAGTACCATTAGAATCCTTAATGCATAAAATTTTTAGTTTGCTATGTTGATTCTTCACCATAGAACAAAAGAATTATGTATTTCTTTCTCCTTCCTTGAACTATTTAATTTTAGGTTTTTGTTTCCAATGTGATTCATGCCTATTTAAAGCTTATAACAAAGAAAATTAGTTGAGTCCAACTCTCTTCTCTATTCCTTATTTAATTTTTCTTGAAAGAGGGCTTCTTTGACATTACTTAGCTAATTTGATAACATCCAAAGTATATTTGTTCCAATCTTTAAGGCATATTTTTTGGTTGTTTATTTTTAAAGCTAGGGCCTTCATACAAAAGACATTTATAGGTGAATTCCAATTGTTTTCCATTGTTTAAATAAATGTGGGATGATTCAATGATATGTTTTGAAATTTAAATTATTTGGGACTTGAACGGGTTCTTTAATGAAATTCAATAGAAGAGGCACACGATTTGATTCAATTATGACAAGATGATGAGTTGTAAAAGTTAGAAGTAAATCTATCTATTTATGATTAAATTACCCTTATCTATGTTTTTTCATACCCATCTACCATTTTGTTTTCTTTCCAATGTAAAGAGGAGCATGAGAAAAGTAGGTGCAGGTAGCAAAGATTTATGCAAGAAAGAAATTCTTGCTTTACCTTTATTTAAGAGTAAGAGAACCTTTGTACTCATCAAAACATGTGGTTCAATTAAAATGTGCATCCTCCATCCATGGATTTTGGGGGTTGATGGCAATGTGTAATAGGCTTTCCTATAATATCTCCTATCTACTATGCTTTTAATATAAATGAAAGTGTATCCAATTTTAAAAATCCATTCTTGATGCTTGGCAATAAGTTAAATAAATCAATCATCATCAATGCTAACATTACCATTAAAGTCCTTTTAGCAAATACCTATCTTTTTTGTAATTAGTGCAATGTTGCCAAAAATTAAGTTTAGTAGCTAATTGTTGTATCCTATCCATAGATGACATAGGATCTAACAAGGCATTTAGTCTAACATTTTGTTTTTTAATAATATTGATTAATCAATTAGTTCAGCACCCTTGATATTCCAAGCTAAAAAATTATTCATTGGTACCACTATTAATTACAATTTGGTTAGCATGAGAGTTTCTTTTCTTACCTTTAGAGCTAGTTGGTTTTTCCTAAGTCTTTTTCAACGTTTCTCTCATCCTTTGATTTTGCACCAGTGAACTCCTCCTTGATTTGGATTTTAAGTCTAAAGATCAAAGCTCTCTCATGTAGCTCTTCCTTAAAGATTTTTTTAGCACTTGAATATCATAGTGGTGTTGAATTTTATCGTGCTAAGATGTTGAATTAGAGATAGGATTCTTGACCTTATTTTTTTTTTATAATGTTTTGTTTTTTAAGAGGCTACAATCTTCCAAAACATGGTTGACAAGATGATTGTGATCCCTTTTTGTATGAGTTGTCTTTCATCTACACCAAGGATGTGCTCAATCTCTTTTATTGGTGACAATACCTATGGCTGAATATTTGCAATTGATTTCTTTCTTCATGAGTTGACTGCAAGAGTATGAATATTTGAGTCTTCATTCTATTCATATTATTGATCAATTTCTTGTACCTTCTTATTGGAATGATTTATATTACCCATAAGCCCTTGTTCCTTGATATGAATGGTAGAAGGTTCCTTAGTATCATCTGATGTTTTTCCAAGTTTGCATTGAGCTAGCTTGTGCCCATGTTTAAGACATCCTTTACAATATTTGGGAAGGTTTGTCTTATTGGGATTTTTGTCAAAAGCCATTGCTAGAACCTTCTAAAATAGAAACTCTGATTTGATTTGGAAATTCTTTATCTAAGCACACCTCAATGCATACATGAGCAATGTTAGGACAAGGTTTAGAGTTGTAGCATTTACCTTTAAAGGAGTGTCAAGCATTGATGTTATAGAGTAAAACATAAATTCTTTTTAAAAAATGAACTAGAAGGAACTTCATAGAGATTCGTACTAGGTTGAGTGATGGTGAATTTCTAAATTCAATTGAAAGTAAGGATGCCATTTTAAAACCTACATGCTAAAATCTACAATGTTCCAAGATCTTTGTAACCAAAAATGTATCCTCCTCATCATTGAATCTTTTGAGAATGTGTATATAATTCAAAAAGTCAATGTTGAAGAAGCTTTCAATCCAATTTTATTGAAAGAATCTTTGATGTTCTCCATGTTTGGATGCTCGTGCAAGAATTAGCCAATTAGGGTGAATTTGAAAGGTGTTATTAGTTTGGCAATTTTGTCCTCATTGAAAATCACCTCTAGTTCACTCTTATAAACTATTGGGGATTTAATACATATAGGAGAGATGTGTTGAGCTTCACCTAGGACAAAAACAATCGAGTAGTTATGGGAAACACATCCCTTAATGATTGTTATTGGGATTGCGTTACATAAGTCATAGTGACTCACAAGTCATAATAAGAAAAGAATGTAAGGAGGAACTAGGTTTAGTTATTCATGATGATCAATGATGGTGTTTCCATAAATATTAATTCTTTCTTTACTTCAACACTTTTTTTATTGTCACTCTAATTATTACTTTGAAAAATCTTGAAGGACAAAAAAAACTTTCCATTGTATGATGTCCTTTATCATACATAGACGATCCATTTTTCTTCATTCTCTTATTATGTTGTAATCAATGATGTTCTTATATGATGCCCTTCTAACTTGATCGTACTTATATATCCCATTAATCATACACGTATAATACCTTTTTACAACATTTAACTCATTTATTCTCATAACGTCGCACCATATGAGGTCCCTCATCATATTTATATGATACGTTTGGGCATTTATCACTCTTGTAGTCATACTTAATTAAATTTTTTCTTCTCCTTGGATGAAACTAGTACAATCGATGATGTCATACTCTATGATCCAAGTTTTCTTTGTCTCAACTTATCAGGCTTATCTACCTTGAAGCAATGCTTCATTCTATCTCTAATTATACTTTTAAGTTATCTAATCACACATGTATGATCCAAATCTAATTTTTTTTTATTTTTCCATTGCATCCTTCTTGATTTTCACGTTTGATCATAATATATAATTAGTCAATATCATATTGTAAGATCTTAATTTGTTGTATTTTTATTCTCTTACTTAATCATATTATATGATCTTTTGATATTTTATTGTATGATACCTTAACTAAGCATCCCCTCTTACATCACACTCCATCGTACTATATGATCTTTGAACGTCGTACAATATAACCCATTTTCATATTCTTAATTAATTCCAACAAAATTTCTCAAAATTATAGTGTCATAAAGTCATTATTGTTTTCTCAATTTATAACTCATCCCTTCTTAGAATCATCAATAAATCTTAATATCACTAAATTTTCTTCTTTTTAATATTTGATAAATTTAAAAATTCTTAAAGATTTTTGTCTCCATTGTTTAGGAAGTTACAAATCCTCCCTCATAAAAATTTTGTCACCAAAATTCACATCAATCTTATGAATGTCTTTTGTCTCTATCAAGTACTTATTATGAGAAATTGTGCTTACACTTATTATTTTTCTCCTTAATATAATTCCCTCACTAATTCATATAGTCAATATAGTTCTCATATACAATTAGCCAATATTATACTACATGATCTAATTTTGTTGTATTTATCTATTACCCATTCTCTCTTACTTGAACATATTTTATGGTATTTTGATGTCATATTATAGAGCCCTTAACTAAGCTTCCCTTCTTACTTTGCCCTCCATTACTATGTACGATCATCGAACATTGTACTATATTATCTATTTTTATAGGTTTATGATATTCTCAATTAATTCCAAAAAAACTCAAAAATATAATTGAATCAAATCATTATTATTTTCTCAAAGAATCTAAAATTCCTTAAATTTAACTGCCCCCACTTTTGGAATGTTACATGCCAGCTAATTATCAATATGGTTTTTTCCTTGTCCACATAATTAATTAATCAATCACTATGTTTATATTTTTCTTGATTTATTAGATATTTAATAACATATTGATGGTTTAAATGAAAAAAATCATTTTTTGGAACAAGAAATTGTAATAAATGGCATAGATTGTATATACATTGTTTAGCAATGTACGATATGATACATTGAATTTTAGAAATTAAGAAAGTTGATTGGCTACAATATAACCCCAATATAATTAGTTATTGGGTCAAAAAAATTCACATACATTCTTTAGGAAATTTCCCTAGTACTTTAAACTTGAAATGTTATCACTAGCTTAGATTATTTAAAAAGATTTTTTTAGTCATTGATCAAGAGAAGTTGAACATTACTATTTGTGATTTTCTTTGATTGTCCAATTAGAAGGTTTGAAAACAATTTTTCATCACAAACTCAAAAGACATCAAAAGTATCCCTAATAATTTTTACATTTTTTGTTACACATATAAAATATCTTTATGAAAAATAAATTTTTAAAACTTGTTTCCAAAATTTTCTTTCTAATTGCAACTATAATCCTAAATAAGTATCCATGGGAAGATAAAAGTATTAAAATTATAGGGAATCTATTTATGCTCTAGGAAAAACAATTAAACTATTCAACATCAAAGTGATCTTAAAGAAGAAAATGACTTTTTTATTGTAACAATAAGTGGAAAGAACCATTACATATGTCGAGAAGTAGAATAAAAAGTATGCATGACAAATACAACACACACGATAGATCATATGCTTGTGGCATTGTTCAAGCACAGTGCATGATCAATTGATTACATGTGGACAACAAATCATATGTATGGTTGGCATCAAAACAATAAACTAACGTACAATAAATGATGATGTATAATAGACCAGTTAGCAAGTAAATGATGTGATAGATTCATGCATGACAATCAACCACTTCAGTGCCTACCTACATGATAGATGTAAAGCATGAAAATTATTGCCATTAAGTTAGTCACATTCATGGTAGGTGTGGCAACAACAACCCAAGCACAAAATTTCTACACAGGGAGATATTATGATAGGCTTTTTGTGATTTTTATATTATCTTAGTAAAACATGAAGAAATTAAATAAATACATGTGTATGGATAAAATTTCCATTATTACATTGCTATAAATATGTGCTTGAACCTTTTATGAAAGTGGCATCTTAATTGAGTTTTAATTCCTAACATTTGAAAGAAATACTCTTTCTATCTATTCTTCTATTTTCCTTTATCATTCTCACTTTAATTTTGTTGTTTTAACTTTGAAGAAAGATTTATTGTTGAGGGTTTCAAACAAGAAACCTTGTAGACAAATCAAAAACTAAAAGAAAATAATGGATGATATGACTTTTCAAAAAAATTGAAGTCTTTAGGAAAATAAGAATGTTCACTTCTACCCACAAATAGAAAGAAGTTGTATTTTTTCATTTAATCCATATTCTTAATCCTTTACAAACTTTATTCTCATATGTTTTAGCTTATGTTGTCTTAATGGACACCCTTTGAGAATGATAGAAGCACAAAATCTACCATAAGACAATGAACACTAGCTCCACTTTCCTTTGAATTATTCTTATTAATAGGAGTTATTATCAAGAAAAAAATCAAAATTGTCATTCATATCACCAACGCTAACAAAAAATGATGTATATAAGCAAAATTCCAAAAAACAAGATCCATCTTGAACCCTATAAAATGGGAAAAAATATATTGGTGGTGCATTTTCCAAGCTCCACCATATCGATGAATTTTTGCAAATGAGTCATTGAAAACTTCTCTTCTTATCTTAGTGCTTGCCATCTTACTTTGTATAGCATACAGGCTTTATGATTCAAGTATGCTTGTATAAAAACAAAACGATAATCATCTCCTTATATATAAGAGAATTAGCCTAACTAAAGAAACATTGCTACTAGAACTTTGAATGCATAACATCATGCAATGGCTTGAGATAGAAATCATGAAATGTGTTGAACACTTGTTTCTAATTTTGGGAAATTTTTTGAATCTTGATAAGTTAATAATACTTTAAACTATTTCTTTGTTTTTTCTTAGTTTGTTTCTTAGGTTAACTAGATTTTGCATCAGTTTAAAATAAATTAGGATTTTGGTTTTGGCCTTTATCGTCTTTTACTTTAGCTTTTCTTTTCGACCTCTATTTTTCTTCCTAGATTCACTCTAAGTTAGTTTGTTCTCTAAATTAAGAACTAAATTCCACAAAACTATTATGCCGGTTATTATTTTTATCATTTTTTCCCATTCAGCTTTGCTTCAACAGTTAAATAGCATTATGTAAATATTACATTCTTATTGCCACTCCAAAAATGGTATAAAAGAAAGTTATTGTATTGCTACCTAGTAACACATGATTTATGTTATTTACCAACCTCTATATCACACCTCACCATGAAGATTGTAGGTCTTTCCTTTTCTACCAAATTGGATCCCATTAAACTATTATCCCTATCATAATTTTTTTACTTCAAATTCAATGGTAATGCTTATAAAGCCACCACTGATGTGATGTTTGGTGTGAAACTTGAAGTTGCAAAATGTTTCCCAATAAGTCTTTGTTGCTAAACTAAAATTAAATTACACGACAAACAAGCTTTTTGAGACCAAACTTTAGTCAACATGAAGCCAACTCCTTCAAATGAATGCTAGATCTATGGGATTCTAATTCATCGCTTCAAGTTATAAACAATTTGATGGTTATATGTAATCAACAACCAAGATACTACTTGATAAATATAACTGATTCAACTATGCCATTAATAGCCAAGCTCTAACTTGGTAGTTATAAGTAATTCAACCATGTCATCAATAACTAAGTTCTTACTTGATTATGCCATAATATCAATAATTCAACTTATATTATGTGATTATAACCAAACTTGGCCAAGTTAATAGAAGTCACTCATCAACTCTAGATGATTGGTTAAACTATTATAACCAAATAAATAAATGATGCCTATAATTATTAATATTTGGAAGTGAACTCAACTTATGCCATCAACTTTGCCAGCTATAAGAAAAACTCCAATGTTTATGGAAAGCTATTAAACCCAATAATACAACTTGTACAAGTTTAGTCTAGCCTAGTTTCCCTTGTAGAAAAATCTTTTCCCTCTTTCTCTTCTTCATTGCTCTTCCTTTGTCATCCATTACCTACAAGGATTCCATGTTCTTTATACCTCTACTCTATAATCTCCTCGTTAACCACTCAATGAAGATAAGTCTTTACTTTATTCCCATGACAAAATAATTAGAATTACTTTTTTGTAACATTTTTTCGAATACAATAAAAAAGGTGAAATGAGAAATAAAAGAACCAAAACCTTGATCTTAGAAGGAGAATTTATTGATTTCCATTATAAAGCTATGAAAGATGAACCAAGCCTTTACTTTTATCACCACTAGTTTTTATACCTACAACTTTTGTCTCTTGATCCCTTATTCTATCAATTCCAATAATAGATGGAGTGCTTCATGAACTTAGTTTCCATCCTTCCTTTTTTAATTATAGAATGACTCAAATATGTATTATTGCACCCTATGCCTTTATAAGATTGACCTTTTCTTCTTATCCTTATCTCTAGGTGACCACTCAAATAATAATTAAGCCTCTACTCTCTCGACCTCCTGCTTGAAAGGACTAGCTCTATTAACCATTATGTAGCTTCCTTAGATGTATGCATCACTAGCTCCCTATTGTTCCCCCTTGCTGCAATCTTGTCTATCTCTTTTTTTCCTAGTTAGTATTTAAATCTCCTTAGATTTTATGGTCTCAACCATCTAGCCATCCTTCATACATTTCAATCTAATGAAGGGAACACACATTTTGTGGGCATATATGTTCAAACCACATATTAGAGAAAAGACCCAACCTCTCTATAAAGAAGTTCTTTCCCCTCCTCTACCACCTAAATTATAATTTCCTTGCCCAACCTTCTTTTATGGAAAACTTGACCTTTTGGTTTTTTTCTTAGAGATTTTGAAACCATGAAAAATTTGTATATCTTTAGTGGGCATGTGAGAAGAAAATTTTTCTTTGTTTTATCTAAAGTTGTACTTTTGAATAGTTTAAGAAACTATCTCTTAATTCACTTATCTCTAGATCAATTTAAGTGGATTTTTATTTTAGCATTACTTGGTTGTACTAGATCTAAGAAGGTTTTAAAACCACTCCTCAACATAACTTAGCTTAAGAACCAATCTCTTTAAATATTTAATTATTATTTCAAAGTTGCTTTGTAAAAAAAATAATCAATAAGATTCTTGTCTAACTAGAGTTATCTTATTAGTTTTGATCTTCAAAAATCTCTCCACCATTTTGTTGTAAGATTAGTTTGAAAGATCTTTAATCGATGTAACTAATATAACCATGAAGAACAAAAACTACATGACAGGGGGAAGTGAATTGTAATACTTAATAACTTCAATTATTTTGCAACAATCTCTTCAAATGGATTATGACTTCTAATTGAAAATAGCTTAAAAATAAAATTTCAAATCAAAATCACAAAAATATGAAGTAAGAATTATGAATTATGAGACTTATTTCAAGCTATAAACAATTAAAAGTAAAGCCAAGTCTAGAGCATAGAAAATTTCAAATTAATGCAATAATGTTTTAAAAATAATTATGGTTTTAACAATCCTAAGCTAAGCTAACACTTAAAGATAATAATAAGCTAGGATTAACAAAAAGTAGATTTAACTTTACACTTTGTAAGCCACTAAGAAATCATAATTAAGTAGATATAGAAGAAAATAGAAAATACAAGTAAAGAGAGGACAAAAAGAGTTTTTGGTAGTTCAGCTTAACCAATGCCTAACTCCATCCTAATTGACCCAACCATGCTTCTCTAACAAAACTATTATCTTTGTCATATAAATTAGAGGTAAAGCTTTACAAAAGTTTGTGCTTAGTGAAAACACCATGCAGTTCCAAAAATAGCTAAGTATTATAGGATTTAAGTTTCCAATAATTCAACTTTACACGATCCTAACACCTCAAATCCTCTTTTTGGTATCGTGACATAGTTTAATGTAAATGTGAATTACTAGAACAAAATAAGTATTGATGAATAGAGAATGAAATGCAAACTAATTCCTTTGTTGTTCAAGAATAATAGGGAAATGCAAATCTTACTTCTTGACTCTAAGATTTTTACTAAAAGATATGAGCCTTCCAATTTGAATATTTTTTACAGGTTTATGAACCTAAACACTTATTTAAGCTAAATACAATCCCAAAATCAATTTTGGAATCCACAATTGTTAAAAAGAATTTCCAAAATAGTTAGAAATAGTTGTTAAGAGACCATCTTTGTTATCGTACTAGTAAATCGAGCAAATTGTGTCATCGAGACAAGGTTTACTAAAACATAGTCTTAATAATTAGATAATACAACTAACACCAAAAAAGCTTAAAATAATGTATCATGTACATTTGTGATGCATCTTGGATGGTATGATTGCAAAACAAAAAACAATGCTTAAACTTTGATATTGATTGTTCAAATTTAAACGTAGACTACCACCATATGATATTCATTTTCACAAAACAATGTTGTCGAGAAAATGTCGCACGTTGTGGTCATAAACTACAAATGCTTGTACAATTCAAAATATGCTCAATTTAACTTGATTAGAATATGTATTTGTATGGAAATGACAAACA
The DNA here is from genome assembly GCA_023846275.1 of Vanilla planifolia. Lineage (NCBI taxonomy): Eukaryota > Viridiplantae > Streptophyta > Magnoliopsida > Asparagales > Orchidaceae > Vanilla > Vanilla planifolia. The sequence continues at coordinate 24,823,111 of CM043870.1, forward strand.
TGTGTGGAACCTAACTTTTAGTTCTATTTTAAATTATCCTTATACCTCCAAAAACGTTCTTAACAACTAAACATATTAATATGATATTTTTATCATTATACAATGAAGAATCTTAAAAACATATAAACTAATGGTTTTAACATTGATTATCCTAATACTTGGGTAAAATTGTAAGAGTTAGACCATATACTTATACTTTAAATATATCATACACATACTATATTGAAGCACTAAAATTCAAACACGTCCATGTGTGATGCATGAACTTCATATTGTATGATGACAAAAGTGAAAAAAATAGAGACATGCTATTGTAATATAATGATCATATTAATATGCATTATAAATGTGAAAAAATAACTTAAATGTTACAAGAATGTACATATATGACATGAAAATTTCATACTATATAATATATAATATTTGAATTAAAACTTTGAATAAAAACTAAAGTAAATAAGATTATTGTTATATGAAAGAAATAATCATACATTAGTGACCTTAACCAAAACACAAGCATTAAGAGGAAAAATATAATATACACATACCAAGCAAGTTTTGTACAATACAAACTAAAGGTGAAGTTAATTCTCAACAACTGTGAAAACAATCATACAAGAGTGATACAATTTCAACAAACATAACTTAAAAAGCATTTTTAAAACTTTATTTTTTATTTTTTTTTAATGCATGATTTTGACCCATAAAAATGTAAAATGATATTTCTACATTTCTAAAACATGATACATGAAATAAAGTAGTGATCCTAAGTGTCATAGTTTTAAAAGATAAAGGTTAAATATGCTAACTAAATCCTTGATTAGTATAATTTAGCTCCTTGTGCTTTAGCTACTCTATTAAGAGCATCTTGAGCTGCATGATCCAAAAGTTAAAGCAATAAGAGCAAAGTTCCTTAATGATCATCTTCTTCGGGTTCTAAATATTTGTTTCATTTTTTAACCAGCATCTATCAAATATTCAAAACAATGTTTGCACAAATCTCAACCACACTACATGGTTTGATTTTGTGATAAATATTCTTGAAGGTACAATAATATTTGTTATATCAATGAGAAAGAGTTGGTTACTTCCATGATTAGTTGTACAAAAATAAAATCACCTTCTCTTTCTAAGTGAACCCAATCCTTATTTAACAATCAATCTACAAAACTTCCTCTACAAATTCTTTCAAAAGAATAATTAAGAGTCATCCTCATCATTATCCCAAAGTTTCTTGTTTTATTATGCCTTTTATGCCTCCCAAAAAGTGGTGTTAGTTATAACAAAGAAATAGACTTGTACCAAAACCTAAGGTCTATTTTTGGAATAATTAGGAAAAGTTTAAGTTTTATAAATTTCATGAAGATTAAGAAATTCCATTTCTAAATGTATAGCACTTGAATCCCTAATTGTACAAACACTAACAGATGGTCACCTCAAGTAATATAGAGCCAAAAAACCTAAGCCCTTTAGTACTCCCTTGGTTCTAAAAGCTATAGATGCAACCTTATTTCAAATTTCTTATGAAGACCACTTTGCCCTTGACATTTAGAGAAATTAGCATGACTCCTTTTAAGATCATGTGCATTGTTTTTAAATGAAATCAAGCCTATATAAGAAGGCTTACCTTAAAATCTTTTTAAAGTCTCTCTAACAAACAATATGGCCATTTGATAGTCTAATCAAGCCTTAATAATCTTTGACATAAAAGGTTTTCCTTAAGAAATTCTTACAATAAGGGCATAGTCATATTTGGATTGATTGCAGATATCAATGTTTATTGAATTCACATTGACATTTGCATTTCTATTACTCTTCTATTTCATGGTGTACCTGATATGTTAAGCATTAGTTAAGGTCTTATCTTTCTTTTTGTGAGATCTTAAATGATCTTCTTAGGGGATGCAAACAACTAGAAAGGCTCATCACATTACCTCTAATATTTTGGAAATTTATTTTAGTGATATGCATGGTTGACTTTTTTGCTGCAGTTGTTTCATTCTCCTATAACATCACACTAGGTTAGCTTAAATGAATAAGTTTGTGATGATAGTTTTGATGCGTTATTTATGTGTAAATTTAACCATCCTACAAGGACTATTCATGTTCAAGGAGACCTATTTCAATCAACATGATGCTACTAGAAAAAATTTAAGAATACCCTCAAGCCTTCTTCTACCATTGAGCATTTAGAAATAGCATCGTCGAATATTATCTCTGCATTTATGTATCATATTAAATGTGTAAACGCTAATTTCATTAATATTGTTATACTACCTTAAATTTTTTTGAATTTATTTAATTTTTTAAAAAAATCATAAAAGGCGATACAACACATAAAAAGAGAGGCAAATTATAAAAATGATAATAACAGCTATTGGAATAGAGTAACATCATATTCATGGAAATCAAAAGTGTCTAGGCCATAAAATGAAATACCAAAGATTTATCAAAATTAGATAATTATTTAAGCAATAAAACAAAGTTGTTTCACAAATTATAGGAAATACCAAATAAAGTTAGAAAATTATGAAACTAAATCAATACATAGAGCCAATAAAGAAATTCAAAGTAAAACTATCTTGAAATAAAAAGGAAGTGTCATAATCATATAATAAAAAATCAAATAGTCACAAAAATTAATAAGATAATAACTATTAACTAGATATTAGATTAAGAAAATTATTAAAAATATTAAACAAGGCTAAAAAATATATGACAATTTTGTAATTGGTAAACCTTATATAGAAGAATCATGTATAATTAGTCAACAAATTTTTGAAGTTCAGATGAAGAGAGAAATATAAGTAGTATTCTCAATACTATAACTTTTATTAAACTTTTATTCTAATTTTGCTAAATCTTAATTTCTAGAAGTAATGTCAATTCTAAGTGGCAAAAACCACCGTTATAGGAGGAGATGCATCCTATTGTAGGAGAGGAAGCATTAGGAACGTGAAGACATACATCTTGGTGGAATTGGAAGAGCTCGGAAGGGGAAGGCATGGAAGCGTTATAAAATAGAGAACTTTCGGATATTGGCTTGAGTAGCGCCCTAGCAATGGATAAAATAGAGAAAATTGGCTTTGCAACCTAGCAGAAGAAAAAGAATTGAGTAAATTCCTATGGTTCATCTTGGAAAAGAGGAAATGAAAGATTTAAGTTCATGAAAAGACATTCGAACAAACTAAATTTTAAGGTGTGAATATTCCTTGAAAACTAATGTATGTAGTTTAGGCCAAAAGACTATGAGAAGTTCAAATGATACTTGGCAATGATTGTTTTTTATGCTTTGCATGCTTTAGATGTTTATAAGTTTGTTATGTCATAAAAATTCCAACAAATCCTTTGCAATTATGCAAAAGCTTATATATTGTTTTGCTAATTTCTTCTCGCATGTTACAAAAGCACAAGAAATTAAGAATAAATGAAATAAAAATTGTTATTTTAAATGTAAAATCGTTTTACTATAAGTACACAAAAATGAAATGGAAATAGTATAAAATCCAAGTCTTGGACTAAGAGCAAGGCTATGATTTTAAAATGCAAGAAGAAAATTGTTGTTACCATTTAGGTGCATCTCATTCCAAAGAAAGCTCTAGAGATGAAGCCCAAAGTCTTAAATTTTTTGTTCACCTTTTGTTCTTTATTCATCCTAAAGAGGAAACAAAAAAGGAGTAAAAATAATTGTAAGAGCACTTTTTTGCATGCATAACTCATATGATTAAATTTTTTATTTTATACATGTTATGATGTCATATTGGAGCACGTATCAAAACTACAAATATATAAAAATTTGTATTTATATTGTACAATGTTTTTCGACAAAGAAAGTGACATCTAGCTTAGCCTATTCTAAGGCTTAATATTTTCAAGTGAATAAGATGTAGAACATATGATATTAGGGGAGATACGAGAAAGATATTTTCAAATAGATGCTTCCAATTGAAATAGATAATTTCACTCTTTGAGTTCAAAAGCTTTAGGGTATTTTAGATGTGCTGAAAGTGCTTTAGTATAAGAAGTTAGAAGGCTTGAGTGTGACATTCTTAAAGAGAAGCATATCACAATGCATCTAAATTAGTTCAATAGAAAGCACAATTTGGAGAAATACTTTAGAATCTTAACAAATGATGTCCATTCAAAGCTAGAGACTTAGTTTTAAAAAAAATGTGAAGTGTATTAATGATATACGTGCCCCAACAAACTTGCTCCAAACTAAGAAGGGTCTTACTTAATTAAGGCAGTGTTTGATTGAATGCCCATTAGCTTCAAATAAAGGAAGGTGATGAACTTCACTGATCATTGAGTGGAGATCATGTGAAAAATCTCTATCCAATTTAATTGTTACACCTTTTCCTCTTGTACTACAAGCCAAAGATATTGCTTAAATTGGACTAAAAACTATTAATAAAACTTCATTTGCATGACAAGTCTACATTCTAAAGAATTTCATTAACTTAACAAAAATAATCTCTCTAAATTCAAACATAATACAAAAAGTACCTAGAGAAATTATTTTCTAAAAGCAATGTGCATACTAAAAGTTCAAAAGCAAATGAAAAAACTTTTTTTCATGAAAAACTATTTCTTGAGCCATTCAATTAATAAACTTACAAAAAAAATACCTAAGATGTTATTGATTATGGGATGAAATTGACATTATTCTTCTTGATCAATCTCATCAAACCAACTAAATGAAACAAATCTAACTTAGTTGAATCTACCTGATATGTGAGTCTATGTCATCCTTATAATACAACATTGTTTGTGATCATTCACCCACCTTGATTTTCTCATGACATGAAGGCATGTTCTTATGTGTTTTAAGTTACCAAACCGAATCTCACTGAATATTAGTTGTTACTCAAGAATTGAAATTCTTTCGAGAAACCACAAGTCAAATTCATGCATTTTAACTTTAACTTTTGATGTAATACCTTTTAATAAGATCATATGTCATCCAAAACCTAGTATTTTTTTTATGTTTTATTACAAATTAAAAAGGTTTACAACATTGGAATTGCATTATAATTGACACAATGATGGTGAACCAAAAGTCAACAACACCCTTAGATATTAAGCCTCTAGTGAGATTGATCTTGTCTTGTATGTAGTTTTTAAATTGGGAAATTGCATGTTATCCATTTTGATGAGAGCCTTGTAGTTATTTTAGGTCAAAAAAATTGGATTAGAGGCTATTTCATCCCATTTGAATAAAATACTTTGTCACTTCATTGTCCACTTTAAAGATATATTGAAAGTAAATGACTTGAAAGTCCACCAATAGCTTGATTTGTTGGATGTTGTTGAGCTTCTTCCATGGAATAGAAGCCCTATCATGAACCATGCCTAGAATTATTTTACCATCCAATTCCACAATAATGTTGGAAACCCTTAATTTGTTACATGATTGCAGCCCCAATGATAATGCTAGTCATTCCTCTTCCATTTCAAATTTAAGGCCAAAACATTTAGAAAAAGCTCACAATGAGTGCATATAATCACTAATAATCCTACTACAACTAACATAGCCTTGGTTGCCTCAAGTTGAACCAAGAATATTTAATTTTAGAAAATTATTAGGAGGAAGACATTTCACTAGATATTTCTACATTTGCTCTTAGAGAAGGGAAGAACTAAACATATTAAACCAATTAAGCATCTAATAGGGATGTTTGTGTCAAAGGGAAGCACCAAAATATGCTGCAGTAATTGGCTAAAACATATTTATAATTTTATATACAAAACAACTAATCTCCTTGAATGATCTCAAATTATAGACTTCCCAAATAATCCAACAAATGAGTGTAAAAATTCATGAGTTCACCTCTTACATAATTTATATAGCCATTACTCCACCAACAGTGTAACATTGGCTATATGATAATTAATTTTGCATCATGTATTTTTAAGTGATTTGAAAAAAACTCTATACATAACTTGATCAATAGCATCCAAAAAATACATGATCCAATGAATCTTCATTTGAGTAGAAAGAATACTTATCCACTAGCTAGAAGTTTATTTTGCATAAGACCACTAAGAAAGGTAGTAATTTGTGGACAATCCTTCACATAAATATTGAGATTTTTAGTGGACTCTTCTTATTCCATATTCTTTGCCATGATTTTAGTATGAATCATGTACTTGTAAGTGCTTCCTTGGACACTTTTGTGCTGACTTTGAAATTCATTTGGAGTGTCTAATAGCTAAAAATAATAATTTTAGAGAACTTACAATTAATTCTTTGCAATTTTCTTGACCCTTTCCATGCAATTCCAAGTTGTAGAGGTTGTAATTGTCTTGCTTCTCAAATAATATTTTGATTGCATTAAAAGAGCTTATAGTGAGGTGAAAGTGTGATCCTTCCAATAGATCTTAGCACTGAATACTATCTTGTAGCATTTTGTTAGTCCATCAACTATTTCTTCAATAATATTGTCTTCTTCATCAACACAATTACATGAAAAGTCCTAATTTTTTTTATGTTGAGCTACATTGCTACTCCTTAATAACAACATCCATGAATTTCATCTTTCTTTCAACCTCTTGTAACTATCTATCTCTATCCTTTTGATGCCAAAATTCCTCCTTATTTTTAAGAATGGAGAGAAGGGATTCTTGTGCATTTAATAATTCCAACCACGAATCTTTATTTTGAAAAACCTCTCTTTTTGAAGAAATCTATATATTCCTTAATGTATAAAAATGTTACCAAAACATGATTTGTTGTGTTTTTTGAGATAGCATTTGAGGATTTTAATTTAAATGCATTGCATTAATGCCATAATAAGTGACAGATAGCTTCTAGTTCTACTCCATAGTGGGCATACAATATTGATTACTAATCCACATGTTTTGAAACTTAAATTAATTAGGAGTAAACCGTCTCTCCCTAGGGAAATGTAAAAATAAAGGAGCATGATTTGAGGAAGCTATGTTGAGATGTTATATTATTGTAGATCGAAATGTATTTTTATGCAGTGCAAGTTTGCAAGAACTCTATCCATCCTTTTCCAAACCCATATGCCTTTTTTACTCCTAAACAAGCAATGAAACTTCTCAAGAAAGGAAGTTCTATACATTTTGTGAATCATTGAATGGCACCAAGCCTAAAAGTGGAATGGCCTTTGTACACATCTAAAGAGGTAATTATGTTGAAATCTTCTCCAATTAGCTAGGGCATATTGGAAGCATCAATAATTGGTCTAAGATCTCACATACATTCCTTCTTTCAATAAGGGTACACTTTGCATAAATAAAAGAGTAGCTCACATGAGCATTCCATTCATCACTTTTCACTAATCGGTGAATGAATTACCCCTCATTAAGCAAAACAAAACTTGACAAGTGAAGCACTTTTTCCAAAAAAACCTAGATTTTATTTGAAGAATTACATTCACTGTATTCAAAATCTATTTTTCTTCTAAGAAAATCCATTAGTGCTATTAAGATATTGTTGTGAGATGTTTTTGAGGAATTTGAGGTAGCTAACCAATTCTTTGCCTATCACTTGCTAATATTCAATAGAAGGAAAAGACATGATGGTCCAAATTTTGCACCATTTGAAATACTCTAGAACTTCTTTTATTGCCTCTTGGACTACTTGGCTTGTTTGAGTTCTTTTTTCTCTAGATTTTTTATTTGATACTACTATAAATCTTTCTTCAAATTGAAAAGGGGCTTAACTAGTTTTTCTTTCTTAAGTGTCATCGTTGAAGGTTTTTTTTTAAAGAATATTTTGTTACTAGGGGAAGTTATTTTGAATAGCATCTGATTTTGATAAGGAGGCATTCTTTCTAGATTATGTTTGATTCTTGTTCAAAAGGTTATAATCATATGAGATTTGATGCATTGGACAACTATGTTCTAGAGCCAAGATTTTCTCTTCAATGAAGCACGAAAAGCCCCAATAGTTGTAACACAAGACTTTCCTTTTATTGTAGGTTAAAGGAACTATGAGTTGTTCCAAAGTCTTATTAGAGATTGATAAATGAGTAGTAAGATTTTCTTTGGCATGCTAAGTTTCTTGAATCATTGAACCCTTTTCATGCAAAGGAAATTAAGGAGAGGCGAATGAAGAAGGAATCTACTTGCTTAGATTCACAAAATGTTCTCCATTTGAAAATTGTTATTCTTATTTTGCTTGAATTAGTAAATTCCATGGCTTATTTGTAGCATCCCTTGTAGTAACTTGGTAAATTTTCATTGGAGGAATAACTAAGCATGCCAAATTGATAGGATCCCAAAAATTATATTAGCCATATGTCTTGATAGCCAATTGATCCACTGTACTAGTAAAAACCTGCAAGCTACTTTAGCAATCCTTTAAGTGGTTCACAATAACCTTGAGATGTGAAACTATTAAGAGAAAATTCATATGCAAGATCCCATACAAGTTGATTAACAATTACTTGTGATATTTGTATTTAGATATCTATATTTCATAAGTTAATTTCCTTTAAGAATGGGTTAAACAATTGTTTGTGATGTGAATAGTCTTGATCTTCTATGTCCCTCATGTTTATCAAGCCATGAACAAGATAAGGATGTAAATACTTTTATCATTTAAAATATTTGTTTAAACTTATTTTTTGGTTTTGTTCTTTTATCAACCTTTTATTTTCTTAGCCATTTGATTAAGACATGATCACTTAGTCTTCAACCTTATTTTACTTACATCATCATTATTATTTCATCAAATGAAGGCCGAGATAAATATTTTTTCTTCCTCTCCTTTTCTTAACCACTAGTCCATTTTATGAGGGCCTTAAGAGGCATAGACTTTGTTTCCTCTCTTTCATCTCGTCATCACTGTTCCATCATGTGAAGGTCTTGAATGGCAAACTCCTTACTTCCTTTCCATCATACCATTATCACAAAATTGTCATATTAAGGTTAAGAGGTCATGTCTTTACATTCCCTCTTAAATTAATTAATCTTGTAACAATGCTAAAATCTAACGTTTGTGCAAGTTAGAACTCTTTTTTACTTAGCCATTTTTTCTTCTTTTCCTTGATCTACAATTGAAAACAAGAAATTGATCAATTTCTTACTTAACAATTATCAACAAGGCAAAAATGATATATTATTAAATATAAGGTGAACACATAATGCAAAGAAAATTGAATTGATTTATTGATAAATAAAAATATGCAATAATAATTATAAAATATATAATCAATATTCAATAAAATCTTTGAAGGCTTTTTATTATATCTTTTAAGGAAAATGTGAGTCTACATCACACGTACAGTAATCTACCCTTCCTCTACCAATATTTTAAAATTTCAAACCATCATCTTAGAAGCCATAAATCCCTCTAACTAGCACATCATCTAATGCTTTTAATAGATGTTAGATCACTTAAACTCAACTAAAGCCTACTCCCTTGTTAGAGTTATGTGTTTCATCTTATCTTCAATGTATTTGATGGTTTTTTCCTCCCATGTAAGAAATCCATTATACTTTTCAATCTTAAATAATTCATTTAAAATGGCTGAAAAGGCATGAGAAGCCCTTAAGGAAAATGTATGTCAACATACATCTCATCACTCCTATTAATGAATTACCACTCCTTTGAAGAAGATACTTGTAGTGTGGTTTGAAGGTGAAGGTAAAAGTCATATCAATTGACAAAGATATCATCCTTGATCAGATTCAATGGTTTAATTCCTTCATTCTTTACAAAGTCTTAAGAGATTGAATTTTAGCATTGGGCTTGTTATTGCCTTTTGTTGAACGATTTTGACCACTAAAATTTAAAGTTTTATGAACGAGAAAAAATTTAGGAGATGCAACAAATGTTGTCTATAGGGTTAAAGGTGCACAACAATTCTCTTCTATTATATTGATATGAAAAAATAGTTTAACCTCACATTAATAAATCAATGTGCTACCTTGTATCCATGAGCCATTCTTAGTTCAGTGAAGATAGCTTCACTAACCAAAATTCAAGAAATTTAATAGATTGATTCCCACAAAAGACAAAATGAACATTATGCCTAAAAAATGGTACATAGCTATTTAAAATGAATCTTTTTTTAAACTAACCATTGCAAGTCACATTACAAAAGAATAATAATATACAAAAAAAGATTTACAAAATTTCTTTTTAGTGCTATTTTGACCCTTTAGAAAGTATGAGCTCTACCCTTACCAAAAGTTTTATTATTAGTGAGGAATCAAAGATATATCTCTCTTTGGTAGAAAAAGAATTAGCATTCATTTGATCTTGATCTTAATGAAGAGAAGAAGTTACTGTGCAAGATCTACATATACCTTCCATTAATATCCATAAATTACTTACTTTTGGTAATAGATGAACATTACTATATGGATATTTGGGTGGATGATATTCATTAATACTCAAGTGCTTTTCTCCTTCTAACTCAAAATAAACATATTTTTGAGCATCATCCTTAAATTGAAAAGTGGGCATTTCTCCATGAATCTCTATGGTTCTAATTGTACATACTAGTCATTTTGAACAAAAATTACACTTTTAATTAGAATACCCACATTATGAAGAATATATGTAAAGCATTATGTATGTGTAGGAAAGATCATATTCACACTGATAAAGTAATTTGGTTTAGTTGTATAATCTTGAGGTTCATCCTAACTTAACAATGCAAAGGTTTTCTTCAAGGGATTCTCTTTTTCCTTCAAGTCTTGATTATTTTCTTTCCTCCTCACAATAAGGTCTTCTTATCCTCCTCCTTGATATAGTTTAGTCTTCTAGGTTAGAAATGTTAATGACATGGCCCTTGAAGTGGTTTGATGATAAAAAAACAATGTTATATTACCAATAGCTTGTCTTAAGCTAAAATTTCAAGAATAAATAGGAATAACATGTTTGAGCTAAAAATTAAAAAGGATTTGATATGCTCTAATGAAAACATCAATGTTGAATACTTCAAACATTTGTATATCCTATGAAGAACTTAGCTATTGATTATGTGGTAACAATTATGAATAAGTTTATTTATTTTTATTGATTTAAAATGTGAAAACTAATAACTATTTATTATGCTATAGTAAAGACTACATTGCATATCTTTCTTATGCATTTCATTGCTAAATTTCATCTTGAGTTATTAAGTTCACTAGAATTACAATATGATACTTACAATATCATTACATATTCTAAGTTTATCTAGTCTTAAGATATTGAAGTCAAGTCAAAATATGTTTAATTTGAGTGATGAAGTTTACTTCTTCTTGGTCATACAGTATGATGTGCAATATCATACATTAATGATGTATGTTTTTTCCAATAGTTGTAATCAAAGTTTGAGATAGTGGTGACATCATATAGGTACAATGACTTCATTGTGTAGGTGTAACTACCACTTGGATTAAGTTTAAGTGCATAAAGTTAGCTATATAATGCATTAACCATATATAAGAGCTCTCTAATCTTTAAGAATTGAGTTCCTACCATTATTATATATAAGTATGAGGCTTCTCTTATTTGAGTATGTAATCTTATTTACTCTCAGGGTCAATTAGGCTTAGTAATGGTCGAGCAGGTATGACTCTTTTATCATTTTGATATGACCATATCATGCTATAAGTGGCATGGTTATTTAACCTTAGTCTTTACACAATCATCAAGTTTTGCACACAATATAACACAAAGTGTTTATGTTGTAATTACACATTCATTAATAAACATGCTTATTGTGACGAAATACAATGCTTGTATCTTATGAGTATGTGAGCAAATGTATCAAATTGCTTCGCATATAAGAATATTAAGGCATCAGGCTTATATGATTACTATTAAATATAAAAGTATAAACTTAGTATCATATGATTATGATATTTATATTATATAAGCATGATCTTCTTTTTTAATACTTTCATGGCCATACAAATATGACCAATATATCAAACTTGTATGATGGCATTTGTCAAAACACTTATTGTCATGCTAATATGATGAGGTTTATCAGATGTGTATAGTTATCTTTTTAAGAAAAAGATAAAATTATACATGCATTCATACTTATGTGATCACAATGTATAATATTTTCTTTAGAGCTCAGCTTTTTGAGAAATTAAGTATCATATGGTGGTCATCTACTTTGAAACAAGTATGATCTATATAAAATAAATACATGAATTGTTTTGATATGATCTTTGTGTTTATTTGGTACAATAATTTATATACTTGGGAATTATATAAAGGATATGCAAGAAAAAATACGAAGATGTTCTTCATATTTATATGTTAAACTACATATTGTTAATACTTTAATGTTGTATTGGCTCATCATCTAAAATGATCAATGCATTATCTTTTTCAATCTTATATGATATATTGTACATACTAATACAATGTCTTTGGAAATGTTTACTGACTAGTTTACCATCTTAAGAATCCAAATAGCACTACTATATTTACCTAAAATAATGTGTGATCAATCCTCAATATAAATAATAGATTTATTTATAGAGAAAAGTTTAATTTAATTAAAAAAAATAGATGTCATTATTGTTACATCTTTTCAAGAAATCTAATGCAACTAACCTAAAAAAATAGAACATGTAAATGCATTGTTGCTTCATTTGTTGTGTTGTATATGCATCATCTACATTCTTTTGTAGAATAAAGTACTGGTAATATCTTTCCATCATTTAGTTTTATGCCTTTTAAAAATTACATGGTTGTAGATTACTGTAAGAGGATTTATTATTAAACTACTATGTAACTATAGTAGCCAAGTGTTTGTTAAGGTTATTGCTATGTGTGTGACCAAATTGGGCTTGTGTTGTAAGCTCAATGGATCTTATGTTGACCAAGTTCATCAAATTTCTATGAGGGTTTTTTTTTACTTCTTAATTCAAGAAAAGACAATTTGATAGTAAAACTTATTTGCATCAACCAAGGGTAGAGGAAGGCAAAGGTCTTTTTATATCACTTGAAATTGTTTTACACTTTTGTTATTTCCTACAAATTGCTTTTATTGATTCTAAATAATTAGTGAGTATTTTGAAAAATAAAATAAGAAGTTTTTTTAGACAAGAGTTGCTCCAAAAGTTTTAAAGTTGTATCAATTTTTTCTATGCGAAGTCCTTATTTAGAGTAGGTCAAAGTCTAAGGAAGAAATTCTCTTAGACATGATCTACGGCTTACAACTTCATTAATGTAGCTATCAATTTGGGGGAAGGTGCTTCTTCTCATCGACCTCCCATATTTAGTGGTGGATATTATCTATATTGGAAGAACCAAATAAGAAGTCACTTTCTTTAAGTTGATTTTGATCTATGTGATGTTATGTAGTGACCTTTGACCTTCTTTTCCCTTTTCAAAATGGTAAATAATTTTATTATAAGAAAAGAAATTTATCAACTAAGTCCTAAGGAAAAACACTAGGTATAGCTGAATGCTTGTGTAGTGAACATTCTTCACCACAATCTCAATGCCCATAAGTTAAACCAAATTATGAATCTTGAAACTAGGCATTTGAGAGTAGAATCAATTTCTATAAATGTTGATGAGCACTCCACTTTTGAAGGACCAAGTGAGGATGAATGAAAGAGGATTAAAAGTGATCAAGGATGTGAGCTTAAAAATGAAGATTTCATTAAATATTATAGCAAATAAAGGATTGTGCACACCTTTTCATTATCTAGTACCACTCAATAGAATAGTGTAGTAGGAAAAAAGAATATATCATTTTTAGAACTAGCTAGATGCATGCTTAGTGAAATCAAAATTTTTAGAATCTTTTAAGCTAAAGTTATGAATATCACTTGTTATGTGATGAAGCATGTTTTTTCTAGACCTATTTTAAATTTAGCTCCATATGAGCTTTTATATTCAATGAAACCAAAGATTACTCACTCGCATGTATTTTCTTGGAAATATTATATCTCAAATAATTTGAAAAAAAGGCAAAAAAGTTTGATACTAGGTCAAATAAGGGAATTTTCATAAGATATTTTTTAATTGATAGAGTTTATAGAGTATTTAATAGGACTACTAATTTAGTGAAAGTATTTATACATGATATGATTGATGATTCACCACCTAGTGTGATTAAATATGAAAGATTAGAAGGAAATCTAGATGAAATTGAAATTGAAAAGTTGAAATAAACTAAAGCTATATGAGGATAGAAATTTTAAACAACATGAACCTAATGTCCTGAAGGAGTTGAAGTATAGGAAAGACCATCCTAAGGGACAAATCTCAGTAGACATAATAGAAGGAATAAGAGCAAGAGCAAATCTTAATCATTCAGCTTTTGTATCTAGTTTTAAACCTAAAATAACTGATGAAGCACTTGATGATGATTTTTGGATTCTAGCCAAGAATGAAGAGTTAAATCAATAAATTTTGGAAGCTAATTTCTTTGCCCAATGATCAATTAATTATAAGCACCAAGTGGGTATTCAAAATAAAACTAGATGAGAGTGGGAATGTAATTAGTAATAAGGTTATACTTGTAGCTAAAGGTTATAATAAAGTTAAAGGAGTAAAAGTAAAAGAAACTTTTGCACCCATAGCTAGGTTGGAAGCTATTACAATTCTTTTAACATATGCATATTATAAAAACTTTAAGCTGTATCAAATGGATGTGAAGAGTATATTTTTGAATGAATACATTTAATAGGCAAGTGCATTAAGTAACCTCCCAACTTTGAAGTTTATGATGAGTTAGATCATGTTTATAAATTAAAGAAATCACTCTAAGGTTTGAACTAATCTCTTAAAGAATTGTATGAGAGATTGTGTACCTTTTTAATTTCTATTAGTTTTTAGAGAGGGAAAATAGATTTCTAAAAGAAAGCTAAGGATGGAAGTTTCATAGCCAAATTAAGTATACTTTAGAATAACCCTGGAGTTTGGATTTGATAAATCAAACCTAATGTTATTGTTACATAGATTTTTTAACCATGAGGTAACATAAAATCCAAATGCTCAAATAAAACATTGTGTCTACAAGTAACAATTATAACAAAAAGACTATCATATAATCTAATAAAATTATTTCCATAATTGCAATAAATAAAACAAAAAAAATCCAATGATCATGAACTAAAAAACCCAAATTTAATTGAAAATAGCATAATAAATAACCACCAAAATCTAACAAAAGAACATAAATAAGCAATCAACAAGTCCAAATATAATAATTTAGTATTGTCCCATGTTTATCAATTATACAATTGATATTCATATAAAATAACAATTCTATTGCTACAAATGATAAAATAAAATATTTATCATCTAGGTAATACATTAACTTTGATAATCTCAAGCCTGGCTCCTACACAACTCCTGGCTCCCTAATCTTAAAAAAAATATAAGAGAGTAGGCAATTCTTGAATCATCATAAAATTAATACTTAATAAACAAAAAATATGTATTTAATAGCTAAATAAATTATGTAAATAAATGATATCAAATATTAACTCCTAAAAATATATCATTATCTATCAGATAAGTTAATATATAAACTTATGATGTGACTAACTAGATGCATAGTATTCATTTACTCACATAATACACTTTTTATCAAAGAGAATCATGACAGAATATGGTACTCCAATCACATCATATAATCTAATATTCTTAAAGATAATTTTGATCACATGAGTCAACCTTACGTGCTTCTAGTAACCATCAAACAACACATGTACTCCCTACCACAATCATGGCACATCATTTGTTCTTTACAAGGCTAAATATATAATTGTTCCTTTCTGAGACTATTTATACAATGTCTTTCACCCCTAGATATTCTTACCATGATATCTAGCACTCTTTCAAAGGAACCAATCGCGTGTAATTACTACCTTTAGCCAAAAGGAGACTATTAGCTAACTTGTCTATCTTTTGGGTGTTTATGCATAATCATGGGTCTATTACATCTAGTCTTTACCTAATCAAATCACATTCATAAGTCATATCATCTTACTAATCCTAATGTTGCATTATCATCATTATTTAGATTTCCTTGATTTGAACCTAACATGTAAGGAATTCTCAATTGAACTAACAACCTAGTTGGTCATTTCTCTTAACCCTAAATCAATTATCTAGGATTCTCCATGACTTGATTAAGATAATCTAGAGTTTTAATCTTTAGTTCATTTTAGTTATCTAAGTTTATAATCACATAGATATCTTAAGATTTTTATTAAACTTTAATTCAGTTATCTAGAGTAATTTAACCCTTTCTGTTATATTTAGTCTTTTCTTAATTTTATTTAAGATATTTCCAATCTACGTTATCCTGAGTATTCACATAGTCTTGGCTTTTTTAAAATTTAATATATAACAAATTGTTATAAGAACTAAGTTTGGGTTCACACAAGTTTTCTTAATACCATTATGCCTTTTATATCCATCCTAAGTCCTCTCTTGAGCCACAACACATCTCCTAAATCATCATCCAAAGTGTCATCCCATGACCTAGGAGTATAATTAGGATCACTCATGGTCTTAATTAAAAAACTAAGTCAATCTAAGAATCCAGTTAGCATTTTACTTTATTATTTTCTGGGACAAGATTAGTGCATCTCTAAGTCTTACTCTAGGCTTTCTAAACTTTTTCTAAGGTATTTGCTAAGACCTTCACCATCCAAAGCTTAATTTATAATATACATAAAGGCTTACCAAATGACATTACTTAACTTAACTCTAGAATCTTTTATCATGGTTTCCTCCCTATGAGTTATTCATAAGCCTATAAGCCTATATTTAAGGGTTTGCTCACCTTACATAGTCATATTTAAGCACATAAAAGGAAATTTCAAACCTTATTAGAAATTAACCATAAGACTTTAATGTCTATCCTTATCCTAGTACGATGAACTATACAAAATCTTTTTGCTAATAAACTATATCCTTATCCAACCTAACCTTCTTTTAATGTTCCAAATCAAATCTTTCAAAGCTTTTCAAGTAGAAATCAAGCCACATACACACCTTAAAAGCCATCTAGGTTCTCTTAAGGGTTCAATCCATGCCTCTCATGACCCAAATAAGTCATAACGTAATGCTTCCCAAGCATATTTGAGGCAAAAGGATACTTGTAGCTAACTTTTTTAAGTGTCATTTCATGGTTAATATCCTAAGCTAAGGTTTAATTTGTACACATGACATTTTACACACTTCCACTCATGGTTTTACAACAACAACACACATCTTTATCATGTCATAGTATCCAATTGATTTGCACACATTAGCATACATAACCAAGGTGTTCCCTCTTGTACATGAATATCAAATAACTAAGAGTTACATAAACCATGAAATCAATAAAGTCTTAGTTTTACACATTAATTGGTTCATCATAAAATAAAAGTTTTAGTTAATTATACACCAATTAAGGTATTGAAAATTTCAATTAATCCAAATTATCATGCATCAAATTTACGTAGAGAGAAAAAGAGATCATTAAAGATCTTAATTTTTGACAAGAAATAATAGAAGATAATAAAGGAAAAAGGCTAACATGTCTCAAACATGTGAGATACACTCAATATCTTTGCTCTTTTATAGGTTTAACTTTCATAACAATAATCATGCTAAAACAAGCTTACTTATATAATCAACTACACTTAAACTAACAACCTTTTAGCTATATTCCATATGATCATATCTCAGGTAAGAGGGTTGTTCTAATCATAAATTTGTTATTTCACTATTTGAGGAACTTATAGTATTTTTCAAACTATGTTTCAAGTTATTTTGCATGCATGTTTACATCACTAGCAAGGCATTACAATTCAACATACTTTTAACCACAAATAATGTCTCAAAAAGAGAGAATTTGGACTAATAACCAAAAGTTCTAAGTTTAACAATTGAATCCACATATCCATCAAAAAAATCAATGCTACCATTGCAAGCATATAATCGTGAAACCCCCTTCTACATTTTTGCATATGACTACAATAAGAATTAAGCATGGAAAGATATAAACAAAAGAAGTTCATTATATGATCACACAAATTCCTTTAAGTTCAATATTTACAAATACAAATAAATGATGCAACCAAAGTAATCATATATTCATGTAACTTAATTTGTATTCTTGGATTGGACATCAGAAGTAGTTTTTAGTATGGTCCTTCAGCACTTTCTCACACGATAAGTTCATTATATTGTATGATAATCTAAATCTTCTATAGTAAATTAACAATTTCCTTATATCATTTTGAATAATTTGATATTTGTACAAGTACGATATTAAGCTTCCTAACATTTTCAAGCTCAAAATATTTTTCTTCCTTATTATTGTACTTGTTGATAAGTTGCTTCCTACTTGTATTACAAAACCAACTTTCATAGCTTATTCACACTTGTATTCTCATTATGTCTATTATTTAATTATACCATACAATTAGGCAATATCATACTATATGATATCCACAGCTGAGCACTCATTTAGTTTCATCCCCGTATAGTACTATATGACCTACAACCATTGTACTATATGATTTTCATCTAGGGTATCACTAGTAGAAACCAAGCTTAGTTACTCAAAATTTATGACTGTTCATTTAGCAAAAATGATAACATATATTGAGTATCCATAGTGAAGGCATAACACTAACCCTCATGATTACAACCTTTTTCTTAAACAAAGATAAGAAAGAAAAACCTATAAATATGAAAATGTATAGAGGCTTGATATGATCCTTGTTATATTATACTATAAGTAGACCTAATATCATGTTTAATGTTTCTTGTATGATAGATTTCAAGTATTTCCAAAAGAATCACATGTATAAGTAGTGAAACATGTTTTTAGATATCTTCTTATGACATTTTCCCAAGGATTATAGTGTACCAAGAATGAGGAAGGAATTGATCTCATTATTAGCTTAGATGCCAATTTTGTCTAAAGAAAGATAAAGAGGAATAATACATTAAGAATTCTTCAATTTTTGGGATATTCAATAATTTATTAGCTTAATAAGAAATAAAATTACTATTGTAACCTCTACTAGATTATGCATCCAACTATGTGAAATTCTTATTTTGTGTGATAATGTCAGTGTAATATTCCTAACTAAGAATCCTATTTATTTTCATGCACTAAACACATTGACATAAGGTTTCACCTTTTTTGAGAATAAGCAAACAACAAGCTTATAACCTTTGACTTTGTTTCACCCCATTACAAATTAGTTAATATCATTACCAAACCTCTACAAACTAATTTATTTGTGAAAGTTAGACTATCACTTGGCATTATTGACTCCTTTCATTGATAATAAGAAGGGATAGAAAGGTTTGAAATTCAGAGGAAGTTTATTGACATGATTGAACTAATCTTGTTCCTACACTACTACGTTGAATATGTGTAATAATGTTACTTTGCATATCTTGTTGTTGATTATGCATGTCTCATTTTATTACTACTAACATATTTTAACTTTTGAACTATATTGATAATACCAAAATCATGTGTCATGTCACTAATAACATGTTTGAGTGTAAATTTTACAAATAGATAAGAATAGCATGTTTGTGTTGAAAGTCACAAAGGATTTGGCTTACTCTCTTAAGAACATCAAGGTTGAAAGCTTTAAACATTTGTGTACCCCATTAAGAACTTAACTATTGATTTTATGTTAACCATCAAGCTTAATTGTATTTATTTATATTGATTTAAAATTTCAAAACCTACAATTAACTCTTGTGACATAGTTAGGATTGCATTACATATTTTTCTTTTGTATTTCATTGATAAATTTCTTCTTGAGTTACCAAGATCACTAAAAATGCATTTGGATAATTATAATATCACTACATGTTATTCTAAGTTCATATATAGCCTTAAAATATTGAAATAAAGTTTAAAGTAAGTTTAATTCAAGCTATGATGTTCACTTCCTATTGGTTAAATAGTATGATGTCCAATAAGATATTTAGATGATTTATTTTATGGCTTATAGCTGCAATTTAAGTAAGAACTTGTGATGCGAATGTACATGTATTATGGCTCCATTGTATAGGTGTGATTGCCACTTGGATTAAGGTTGAGTATGCAAAGTTAGTCGTATAAGGCATCAGCCTGATGAGAGGGCCTTCTAATCTCTAAGAGTTGGGTTTCCAGCAATATTGCATGACTATAAGGCTTCTCTCATATTAGCACACATCTTATTTCCTCATAAGGGTATTCACACTTATTGGTAAGATGGGTATGACTATTATCTTATTGATATGGCCATATCTTGTTAAGAGTGGCATGGTCATTTAACCCTTAGTCTTTATACCATAGCCAAGTTTTGCACATTGTTTAGTTTGGATTATTTGTGTAGTAATTATACAGTTAATAAACATGCTCACTATGTTGCATGAGTATGATAGTTGTATCATATGAGTACATGAACCCAATGTATAGAATTGCTTCACATATAAGAATGTTAATGCTTCAGACTTATACAATCATTGTTAAACATAAAAACATAAACTTGATATCATACGATTACATAGTTATATCTCAAGCATATGATCTTTTTATTAATGTTTTCAGGGATGTACAAAGATGATCTTTGTATCAAACTTGTATGATGGTATTTTTCACAACACTTATTATCATGCTAATATGATAAGGTTTAATATATATATACATGATTCTCACTTTAAGTAGAACTTATAGTCATACATGTATTTGTACTTATGCAATGACATCATACAACATTTTCTCTAGACCTTGACTCTTTGGTAAAACTATGTATCATGTTGTGGCAATTTACTTTCAAACAAGTATAATCTATATAAGTTGTATTCATGAACTACTTTAGTATAATCCTAATGATCATATAATTTGTTAATTTCTAGACTTAAGAACTATATAAGAGATATCCAACCTAGATTATAAAGACATATTTGTGCTTATATGTTAAGTTGCATATAATCAATTCTTGAATATCATATTAATGCATTGTTTGAAATGATCATTATAATGTTTTTATCACTCTTATATGATTTCTGATACATATTGATACAATGTGTCACTGGAAGCTTATAATGGCTAGTTTAGTCATCTCGAGAATTTAAATAAAGTCATTATATTTACCTAAAATGTTGTGTGATCAATCATTAGTATAAATAAGTGGTTCACTTATTGAGAAAAGTTTAATTTGATTAAAGAAGAGAAACTCTTATTTTTGCATCTTTTTAAGAAATCTCATGTGCTCAAGTTGAATAACATAGCTACTGAATGCATTGTTGCTACTTCTATTGTGTTTTACATGCATCATCTGCATTCCTCTATAGAACTAAGAACCAAAAAATATCTTTTCATCATTTAGTTTTGTACATTGAAGAATTGTTGGATTACATGATTTCTTAAGAGGATGTATTTTAAAACTATTTATAACTATTTTTTCTAACAGTTTTTTGAGATTGTTTTTATGTGTGTGGCCAAGTTGGGCTAATGTTGTAAACTTAACAAAGCCTATGTTGATTAAGTTGATAGGTTATTGTGAGGGTTTTGGCCTACCCACTTGTTGGGAAAAATACAATATGGTAGTGAAACCTAGTTAAGTTTTCCAAGGGTGAATATGAGCAAAGGTTTTGTCAAACCACTTGAAATTGTTGTGCACTTATGTTATTTGCTACAAATTACCTTTATTAATTATAAATCAATAGTATTTTGAAAACAAAAAATAATAAGTTTTTTTTAAACAAGAGTTACTACAAAAGTTTTAAAGTCATATCATTGTTTGTTTTCTATGTAATGTACTTATTCATACAAATATAATTCATCCCTCTCATTTAATTGGTAAGAAGTTTTCAATTGGTATAAAAGAAGGTCAAGGTCTAAGAAAGAAATTCTTCCAAACGTGATCTGTGGCTCACAACTTCATTATTGCAGATACAAATTTAGGGAAAGGTGCTTCTTTTCATCGCTGGACTTGGAACAATTTCATTCTCTAATTATTTCATCGACATGATTCATGACTTTGTACCTATACGATCTCAGTATTACAAGTACCAACCTTCCTTTCTTTATGTTAATGCTTTCATACATTGTGTGATTTGCCTTGTATGATCACTTGTCAAGTTTTGTGCTCATTCACATTTCTTTCTTTCTCATGCTAGATCACACCATACGATGTGTTTTTGTCATATTGTATGATACCAAACCTTCTTTCCTAGCCTATCAAGCATATTTAACTTTTAACATTCATGATATTATCATGCCTATGTGAATACCAAATCATATTTAAATGACTAAAGTTTCCTTTAACAACTAATTCACACTTGCATCCTCATTGCTTCTCTTTCATGATCATACACTATGATTAACTAATATCATATTATACAATATTCATAGCTAAACTATCAAATGAATTTCTTTTCATATAATATTATATGATCTTCTACCATCATACTATACAAATCTCATCAAAGCATAACTATCAATAATCTAAGTTAATCACATGAATTTATAGGTATTTAACTAACAAACTTAATTAGAAATAACACACCTTGGCTAACCAAAGGGGGATGAAACAAGCTTCCCACCATAATTGTGATTTCTTTCCTAAAATCTAGAAAATAGTCCTCACCATTTGTAGCAAACCTCACTTTCCACCTCCAAAGTGGTCTCTCTTTCATCCTAATTGTTCCAAAGGACTTTGACCATAGGTATGCTTTGAATTCTCAATTATTTAGTACTGAAAACTAAAATATGCACTGATTACTCTTGATATAACACATTTGACTACAAACTATAGATCCTTAGGCTCCACCTAAAAAACACACAATGGGATTGGTACATATTTCATCAAATTAAATACATGGAAAACATCATTTATCCAAGCTAGTGCCTTTAGCAATCGAAGTTTATAAGCCACAAATCCAACTTTTTCTTCAACCTAATAAGCTCTAATGTACTTGGGGTGTATTTGTAAGCATTTCCAAATCTAAGTAGTCCTTAAATCAAGCTAACCTTGAAAAATACCTTTTCCTCAAACTCAAAACTAACAAGTTAGTGCTTTCTATCAAAGTAGTCTTTCTGATAATCCTACACAACCCATGGTCAATTTCATTACTCATAAATCTCCTTAGTAGTCTCCTTTATAATGTGAATATATAAATTTATAAATCTCTTTCCAAAAGCATTCTTGGACTCACCCTCAATCCAATATAATTGAGATCCACAATACTATCCTTACAAAGCCTTGTACAGCACCATCCCAACAGCTAACGTTTAACTATTATTATACACAAATTCTATTAGTGGCTAATTCTTGGATCAACTTAAGGAGTAACACTTTCAACTAAGTTTTAAAAGATCTTTCAAAGTCTAAACCATCTTCATTGATTACCCATTAGTCTAAGGATGGTAAGCTATATTAAAATTGAGAGTAGTAACCATTGCTTGTTGGAAATACCATTGTGCTATTGATCCTTTAGCCATGATGTTTTGATGATGATAAGAAATCCTAAATATTTCTAATAAATTTGTTTGAATAAATTTTAAAATTTTAGATAGTCAATGCTCGTGTTCATGTAAAAACTTAAATAAAAAGATGAGTAAAAGTTAAATCTCATAAAGTTCATCTTGGTTAGAGTGACAAATTACTAAAAGATATATTTTAAATTTAATTTTCTATATTTTAATTTTATTTTTTAATTAGAATATTAAACTTAATTGGCATCATATTTACTAGAAACAAATTAAAATTTATTTAAATTTATTATCTTAAAAAATATTTAGGTTTTTAGTATATTTGATCATCTTATCTTAATCATCTTAAAACGTATTTTATCTTGTCATATCGTTGGAAAACTTTCTTCATTAACTCATTGCAAAAAGTATGTCATAATAATATTAATTAAATTATAAAAAATAATAATATCACTAATAACAAAAAAATAAAAATAAAATAAGTATAAACCTAAATCTACTTAGATTACTGTCATCGCTTGAAACTTAACTATATGCCTTAGGTCCATTTATTAATCCTAAATGCACTCACTATAACAATAATGTTAGGCATAACTCACGAACCATATGTAATTATAACAGATTGAGCCATAACACCAGAATCCTATATCCATTAGATTGTATGCATTAACAGAATAGCTCATGACTTCCCATGCAAACCAGGGGTAGCCTTTGATTAGAAGTTGTAGGAAAACAATTATGAAGCCACAAGAATTCTTTGTGTAGATGTGGTACCAAAACATTGAGAGTATTCAAGCAACTAAATTTGAAATTGCAAGAGTGATTTTTGTTTTTATTCACGTAATTTTTTGATCTAGTATACCATCTCATCTTTCTATTTAAATGGACTAATTCAATTACCTTTTGATCATGCAATTTTGTTGTCGCATAGTCCATTGTTAATCTACACAAACAATCTAAATCTAGCGGTCATATAACAATTTAGATCTAATGGTCTAGATTACATATATTTTCTAAATAGTATGTTTAATCCAAATTGTTTGATCATGCAAGTTTTGCTACTGAATAGTCTAGGATCCTTCCAATCAGGCCAATGATGCACAATGGCTATTCTAACTATTATTACAACTTGTTAGAATTTTAATCTGAATAATAATTTTTTTAATTAAAAAATGTATATTGATGGAAGCAATATTGGCTATTTTGGTTAATTTATTAGCTACTTTTAGGTATTAGAAAATGTTTATAAATAAGAGAATTCTCAAAAAAAAAATTTGACTGCTAAAATTTTTATTAAATATAAAGAAAACTTTTTAATTATCAAACTCTTAATTTTACTTTCTTCTTAAATTATAAGTTCTCAATTTTATTTATTTCTAATTAATTCAATTAAAGGACTTCCCCTTATTAAGCATTTCATCAAGCGTAAGATTTTTTTATATTAATTTCAATTTTGTGTCATCGAATACCTTTTTTGTTGTCAATTTCATTTCGTTGTAAGGCTATAGTAGTTGATCTCATTAGTTCATTATTGTGAGGGTTTAACCTATCCATCTTTTGTTAAAAAGTTTATATTTAGTGTTTTATGTTTGCCCAGTTTTTACTAGTGGTGGACATAAGCTTGATTTAAGTTGAACTATTTAAAAATTATCAGTATACTTTTAATTTATGTTGCTTTTCCTATTTCACAATTTTTATAAAAATTACTATTAAAAAAATAACATCTTACATCTTTTAAAATAAAATTAAAATTTTTTCGAACTCACTTTTAACGATTTAACCTTATTAAAGTATTTTCTTTAAATATATTCTAATATATCAAAATTTTTATTTCTAACAATTCACCTTCCTCTTATTGAACTATATTTCAAATACTTCCAAAAGTAGGATGTAAACTTTTGTATCAAGGGCTAATTATTTGTTCCATGTAAAGCTCTACTAGCTTACCTATGAATTAGTCTTTTTCATTACCAGAAAGTGTACCAATTTATTAGCCAATCCATAATAAACCAAATTACTTCATAGCCATAGCCCTTAACAAGCCTAAAACAAAATCTATAGTGATCTTATCTCATTTCCATTCTAATATAACCAAATTTTAGAGTAGATCACTAAGCTTCTAGTTTTTTACTTTGACCTTTTGACAAGTCAAGCATCTCTAAATATAATTTTCCACGTCTTTCTTCATTCCTCTCCATAAAAAATAAGCCTTAAGGTTGTGGTACATCTTTGTTTCTCCAAAGTAGTCTCTACAAATCAAAGCTAAATGCTAAAGGGCTAATATCATAAGGATTTGGTAGTTAATTCCAAAATACACAAGATGAATTGTATCTGACATCCTAATATGGACCTTCTTCCTAATAATCAATCACCACACCACCTTATGATATCTTGACCATGCCTAATATAATGTCAAATTCCACAAGTGTTGCACAAATATGTTTGGGCTCAAAACCATGCTTGAGCATGACAAGATCAACTCTTACTCTTTATTTACCAAGAATCTATTCCCTAAAGGGTAACCTTACCATCAAAAGTGAGTGTAATTATCCCTTATCACCACTAATTCTCTTGCAAGTAGTTTCATATATAAAGGCATGTCATGCACCATTATCAAATAGCATAATAAGGCAAACATCACATAATAAAATTGTATTAGCAATGACATAATTTGCTTCTTTAGCTTATTGCTAGCAAACTCTTAATGTGGCTTCTATCTGACCTGTACCCTGAATCATCCTTAGACCCTCTAAATAATGTCTTACTATGACTAAGCTTTAAATAAGCAAAGAAAAACATTCTTCTAATATCTATAAGCACCTTTATGTCTTCTATCATAGTGTTGATCTAATTTCCTTAAAATAAGTGTCACTAGTTATCTTGATCTAATTTCATTGTCATTCTTTGCCACAAGGCTTTTCATTTATCTTATTTCTATAAGAATAAAAAATTTTGCTTATTTTATTGGCCTCACATTGAGCCTTCATGCATCACTAAACCTACTCCACTAATGTAGCTGACTCCACCAAGTCACAAAATCTAAAAAATCTAGTCACCACCAAATGTTTTTAAAGTGATGGCCTCAGTTCATCTAAGAAAAGCTCACAACAATGATCCTCTAATTTCACAAACTCAAATACATATCTAGTAAAGTAAGTGAGGTGGAATACATAATTTGATACTAACATATAGCCCTACCTCAAGTGGATAAGCTCCTTTTGAATCTGAGTTTAGCTATCTCAAGTATATATCAATCTTTAAATGCAACCACAAGTCCTCCCATGGTACCTCATTGTTTGGGGTATCCCTAAACATAGGATGATACTACTTATGTCACCATGTAGCTACCTCAACATTTGATACTAGAGTTGCAAGAACAACTTTTCACTTTGTCATGCACACCAATTCTTCAAAAAACTCCAAGATCAAAAATACATGAATGCCTTTAGCCAAACCTGAGATGGTTGGTCTAACATGGGCTCTACTTAGGCATGCTCACTATGTGTATCACCACTTATAGTAGTTATACGATTCCTGACCAAATCTGTCAAAACATATCATACCAAAGCCATTAAAAGGCAAAGACAAGTCTTATAAGAATTATTTTTATCATATGTATTCTTATGACTTACTCTATCCACTTTAATAATTCTAACCAAATATGCCTAGGTATGCCCTATTTTTTAACCTAGGCTTTGACACCACCCCTATCACATTACACTATTTTAGCAAATGTTTTTAAACCACCAAATGCAAAAAACTTGATATTTGTCTTTACATTTGGCTAGTCACTTTTCACTCCCCACCTAAAACTAAAAGTTATGATTCCCTAATTTGATCATCAAACGTGCATTGTTCAGCCAATTATGAGCTAAGCTCCATTACCACATGGTAATCCTCAAGATTTAGGAACTTATTCATCTTGGGTTAGGTTAACTTCTTAATTATAGTGATGCAAGAAAATGTACCAAAGTATCATGCAAAATACAAATTATCCACATTCACATACGAAAGTAACCAAGCTCTAGATTCATAAAGAGTAACATTATAAGATAATAAAATGTTTAATATATAATTCCATCAAATAAATCTAAGTTTAATAATAAAAACAAAATAATATAGATATCTAATTATTCATCATTAAACCAAAATGGATCAATGTCCGTCTACTAACCAAATGTAAATAACTACAAATAAAAAGTAAATCAATTATTCCACAAATCATGAACTCCCATGCAATCTCCTATCTTTTTAATCCTATATGTACAAAAAGAAGTTCCAAAGCCTAATATAGAACCCTCAAGTCACAATGTAAAAATCACATGCAATCTAAGATATTATAATAATATCATATAAGTAGTATAAGTCAAGAACATATCAATATCATGATCCTAAATGTCATGGTATAAGCACCAAAATGTCAAGTGACCCATTGAAATATAGAACTATCTCCAATCTTATACAATCCAAGTAACACTCTTTTCTAAGATGCATCATAACTATATAAACCAAAACACTTTTCCAAGATGTGCCATAGCCAAACTACTAACACACTTTTTCCAAATGTGCCAAAGTTATATAAACTATAACTCTTTTCCAAGATGTGCTATCACTAACTTGAGGTTTTCAAACTTGAGATTCTCTATATTAAACACTACCCCTACAAAGTGTATCATACTATCACTTTACTACAAATTTAAATCATTATTATTCAATATCTAGGTATTTTTAAAGTTTTCTTACTATCCTATAATTTATAGTTTGGGAATAACATTACTATCTAAAAGTTATAAGGTCATAGCTAAACCCTTATTTAGATACTCCAATAAATCAAAAACTTTCTTTATTGATTAGTCTTTTCATTTATTCTTATCTATAGTCTTATCTAAAATCATTTTTTTATCAAGCTACCCTTTTTGCTCTCACCCAAGGCATAATCTTAGTTTAACCCTTTGGCATATTTTTTTATAAAACAAAATTTATTCCATGTGACAAATTTTATATTTTCTTTTACTAATAAATTTTTTTTCTAATTAATCCAACCTAATTTAGCTATTGTGGTCAAAGTGGTCTGACTTAACCAGTGTCATTTAGGTAACACCCATGAAATGTGACATATTTGTCTAATCAGGAGAGATGATGAGGCATGACAATATAGTATTACTATAAGAATGTGTCATATTTGTCCAATTCAATAATAGTAGGTTTCACCAAAGAACAATGAGTTCAACTTAGAATAGTAATGACATATAAGCAACATACTTGTGTTATGTAGTAATTGAAGGGTATTATAGTTTACCAATGCTCAATCACTTGAGTGATCTATCGTATAAGCTTTTTCCTATGGGATTAATAATAACAATAGTACAATTGTGTTGAATTTATTTCTTTGAGCATACATATTCAATGTAGAACTAGGAAGCATCTTCATGGTACAAAGATATATGAACAACACAAGTCTCCTCCAAATGTACATGTCTTGAGTAGGGCAAATAGCAACATCATATTATACTGATGTCCAAATTTGAACAACAAGGCTATTGGTAAGATGTATCTATCTAATGCCATAAGTGAAAGTGTTTTTATAGAATGATGAATAGTAACAATAGACATAAGGTGTACTTGTCTGAATCAATAACTAAAGAATGTCATAATTGTCTAAAGAGTAGTGTCTCAAATGATCTGACATACTTGGCCAAATTATGAGGAGATGCCAAAATTATTATATGATTTTTGAGATAGTTTGAGCATCAAGCAATTTTAACTGATGAAGAGATAATATGTATCATATTGAAATGAAGATATATAATTATCAATGGTAGAAGATTTGCACAATAAAATGATGCTTATTGTAATATATGAAGAGTTCATAAAAAGTGAATTTTTCCAATGTTCATCATCGTACCAAGTCTAATCCCCAAGGTTAATGCATCATACATTGCGTAACTTGAGATGATGATCTATCTCTAGCATAATTGAACTAATGTTTCCACCTAATTAGTTGTGAAGAGGCTTTGAGGTTAAAGTTGAGAAATTGAAACCCAAATTGCAAAGAATAGTCTCTACCTTATAGTTAACTTCGAGAGGGAATGCTTGAAAGATCCTAAACAAATGAGGTGTGAGTAGACCAATTTACTATGAAGAAGATTTTATTTTTCCTTTGAAGAAATCTATTATCCAAGCTTTCCAGTTTACCCAACAAATTAAGGCAAGGATTATCAATGAAATAGTGCCATGGTGAGAAAGGCTTTTCATTCTCTAACACACCTAAATTTTGTTGAGCTACTCCTATTTTCTACCCCAACTTCTAGTTAAAT
This sequence comes from Vanilla planifolia, assembly GCA_023846275.1. Lineage (NCBI taxonomy): Eukaryota > Viridiplantae > Streptophyta > Magnoliopsida > Asparagales > Orchidaceae > Vanilla > Vanilla planifolia. The sequence goes on from CM043870.1 coordinate 24,852,830, forward strand.
TAATTCCAAATCTTGTTTGTGATTAAGCAATTCATGAAAAAATGGACTAATTCTTCTTTGTGTGATAGTATGGTCATTTAAAGGGATATTTAGAAATTTGAGCTTCCTTAATTCAAAGGGAAATGGTAATGTTTGGTTAATGATTAAAAGAATTGATATTTTGATTAAAATGTTCTTATTCTAGAAATTTATTGATTTAAAACCAATATGATTTTCTTTGCAAGCCTAATGTTTGGTTTGCTAGTATTAAATTTCCTAGCAACATGAATGTAGTAGAAAATTTCTACATGTTCTTAGAATCTAACAACCCTACATCTTGAAGGAAGTTATATGGTTTTAATATTCTACTCCTTGTTAGTGATTTTTCCACCCTTTGTTTACTAAGGAGATTTTCTTGGCAATTATCATATCAAGCTCTCACCACAAAAAGTTAGAGAAATAGTATGTCCACCAGATCTTGTTATAAATACTTTGATTCTTATAGGGATTTTCATCACTCCTAATCTATTCTCCTCAATTTCGAAGGTTATATTCTTCCAAAAGGCCCAATAGTACCTATTACAATTTGCTAGGACTTAAAGTTAACCATTACCCTTTCAATACATTTCATCACTAGGGGGGTCTTGAACCATCAATGGATGTATAGGAATCAAGTTCACAATAATCTTTATAAGAATCAACCTATCACCTTTAAGTAACCATTTGTAATTTCAGCCATCTAGTCTTTTAATTATTTTATCTTTTAGAGGTAGGCATATAGATGTCTTATTCCTTCCCTTGATGATCTTAATTCCCATAGACTTGAATGACAAAGTTCATTTAACAAAAATTGTCTACCAACTTATTGAGTTTAATTTTTACTTTTGTGTGCTATTGGAAGTAATAAATTTAGTTGTTTGATAGTTATGCTTTGACTAAATCTTGTTGATACATCTATTAAAATCTCATAAGATCACTTGTTAAGGACTTCCTTCTCAAAGTAAATGTAAATATGTCATTAATAAAGGATAGATGTGTAACAAATGGACACCCTCTTGGTGGGAAAAGTTTTCAATTTTTCTAAAAGAGTGCTACATCTTGATTCTATGACTTAAAGCTTCTATAACCATGATAAATAGAGTGCGACAAAGGGGGTCACTTGCTTTACCCCATGACAAGCTTTGAACAAGCCATAACAACTACCATTTAACAACACTAAAAACTAATTGAAATGAATATTATTTTTAACCAAAATTATATAATACTTATGAAAATCGAATGCTTCTAGAAACCTAAAATGGAAACTTCAACTGAGCATGTCAATAGCTACTAGCATATGTAATTTCACAATGAGATTATAGCCTCTAATTTTATAGTTTTTATGATTAATTATATCTTGTTCCATAAGGATAATAACCATTATATTTCTTTCATTAATAAATGTAGAGAGTTTGGGAGAAATAATTCTTAACAAAATATTGGTAAATCTATCGGCCAAAATTTTTATAAAAACACTGCTTACAAAATTACACAAGCTGATAGACCTAAAATCCTTAAAAGAGCATGTTGAGTTTAATTTAGGAATTGGGATTATCTAAGTACTTACTATAGAATTAGGAATTGGACTACAACCAAGAAATCCTAAGCTACTTCCAACAAATATTGAACAATGATGTCCCAATAGTTTTTGTAAAGACTTGTAAATACGTCTGGGCCCACTAAACTTTTTCAATTCAATCCTTCCACAACTCTCTTGACTTCCTCCATGGAGACCTCTTATATGATGGAATTATTTTAATCCTTATTTATAAGACAAGGAATCTTTTGTAGTAAAGACTAAAAAGCCTCCTCATTGTTGTTCTTAATTGGGTCAAATAAAAGATATTAAATAGTATTGGATAGCCTCAAAACATATTTAATCTTTTACTTCATTTCATTAGCCTTCTCTATTTTAAGTCTTATTAATTGATAGCTTAGCTCTTTTAGCAATAACTGAGGAGTAGAAGAATTTGGTGTCTAATTTACCTTTCCTAAATTACTTTACACTTGCTTTTTTTTAATATTGTTTCTCTTTATCCTAAAATATAATAAAGTATTCTTGAGCCGTAGACCTCCTCTTCTTAATGTCTTTAGATTTGAATTAAATATATTGCTCTTCCAGTAGCCCAACTATTACCTCTATTACTTAGATTGAACCATTTTCATGTTCCATTATTTTAGATGCATTTGAAGCCATCTTAATTTAGCCTCATATATATATATATATATATACAATTAGAAGATCCCAATCTTCTTTGATAATGTCTTTGAATGTTTCGTGTTGAAACCACATGTACATACACCTAAATTAGCGAGACTTTCGTTGAATAGGGTTATACACTTGAAGAAGAATTGCACCATAATCTAATGTCAACTTACTTAGATGTGCATCAAGAAGTTGGGAAATATAGCTAACCAGCTTCCATTGCATAAAAATATATCCAAGAATTTCCAAACAAGGGTTCCATTCCATTTTTCATGCTACATGGAGGGACTTCTTTTAACTTGAGAATGAATTAAAGACTCAATAAACAATTAGAAGTATTCCATTGTTGTAAAATCTTGAGTGGAGGAAACCTAAGTACTCCTTTGAATTGTTAAAAACATTAAAATCACTTCCTATAAGCCATGGATTATTTAATGATAATTGCCAATGTTGTAGGCACTCAAATCCTAAAACCATCCTTTGATTTCTAGTGTGTTTTACATACACAATAGACACAGTAAATGTTATCTAAATTGCTTATATTTAATTTAGTAAAAATGGTCTAATTTAAATTACAAATACTGTCTACTTGAAGCTGATCACTCCAAATAATCTATATCTTGTTTAATTGATTGTGAATGTCATTGTTGAGTCCAAATTTGTAAAAAAAAGTCTAAGGCTTTGGTTTCATTTAACATTGGTTCAAGAACATCTAATAATTGATTCTTATGATTTAAGATGAGATGCTTTTCTTTATTTTGGGAGGCATTATATGTAATGTCCCAAATATTTCATATTAGTGCATTAATCATTTTGGGATGAACACTCCAATTTGAGGGAGGCTTTTGAACTTTGCCTTGTAAACTAAGGAAAGATATGCATTTTAGATTTCCTAAGATGACCACCTTTGCATCTTAGATGAAATCATCTTCAATCTTAGGATCCAAATAAATATTGCACCTACTTTTATCAAAAGAAAGAATTAAGAGATGATTAAGTTGAATATCCTCTGATTATTCTCCTTTCTTAGTGAAGGATAATCTAAATTTGACAAAGAGAGAGGTCTACTTTCTAGCTCAGTCTTACATAATATAATGTAGCCATCGTCCCTATTAGTCTCTAGTGAAGGACTTGGAGATTGATCCTCCCTATTCTTCCTTACTAAAATGCCATTAACCTTTTTGTTATGTTTGGGAAATTTTTATTTATGTCAAAACTAAGATGCACTTCTATAGACACTGTCCTTCCAATTGGATAAAAAATTTTTCTTTATCCAATATTAAAATAAAAAATGGTCTTCTTTAATAATTGGAGCCTTATGTGAAAGAGGTCCCTCCATTTTTTTGGTTTTAATGCTTAAGCAACTTACATTCCTCGTCATTTGGTAGTTATGGTTCTAGTGGGAAGTTCTTTATTGAGATCTATTTTCACAAAAATGTTTGCAACGTGCACTCTTGAAAGAGAAGCTATCACTAAATCTAGCTTTAGTGGAGCACCAATTATCGAAGATGGCAAGCATAGTGTAGTTTTGTTAAATAAGCAAGGTGGAAGATGTTCAAATGTTATCTATATGAACACAACTAAAGGTTCTTCATTAAATTGAAGGTTTGGTGACCATTTAAAAATGTGCATTAGAAATTTTTCTGTGCTCCAAATTCTTTTGATCAAAAAATGTAAGGTCTTCCTCCATGGAAAATCAAATAAGAATATGATTGGGGTTCAAATAACAAATTATAAAGGAGCTTATGGATCCAAGTTTCTAAAACTTAGTGCTTATCATAGTCATGTTTGGTTTTTCATAGAAAAACTTCCTTATAAATATGAGAGTGGTTTTATTTTACATGATGAATGTGCCATTTATTATCCTTATACCAATACAAAAGAGGGATTGTGGGAGTGTCCTATGAAGCCTTCTTGAGATGTCATGGGGAGAGGTCCCTTAATTGACATTCAATTACCTAAAAAAATAGGGTGAGTCGATGAAGGTACCTGATGAAGAAAGAATACTTGAACAAAGAGAGCAACTACAACACTAGGTCATGCTCCACAAAATAAGATGCCATAACTAATTTAGTTTTAATATCCAAGATCTAATCCTAGGTTTACATTTAGGGTCTTCATTTGAGCATAACAAAACTTAAGTCTATCTATAACTTACCTTACTTGACTACCTTAATTTAATTATATACTAACCTTTACCACAAGTTAAAAAAATTATATCATTTCTAATTAATCACATAATAATGACGATCAATTCTAAACTAATCTTACATAAATGTGACTTAGTCAAACTCCACCTAATGCTTGCAAAGCCTAATTAATTTCTCAATTAACTTAGTCCTCTTCTAAGTCCTCGAATTGAGCCCTATTATGTTCCTTAAGTAGAAATTGAGGACCTCTATTAACCTTAAAAGCCATCTAAGTCATTCCAAAGTTCAACTAGAACCTCTCCATGGCTTAACCAAGCAATGCAGCTAGCTTTCCAAGAAAAATAAAGATATGGTAATGCCTGGACATAAGAATATCTAGGGTTTTTCCTATGTCTAGGTTTCTATCTTAGTGTCCATTATCTTAGTCCAAGTTAGATAACATAATTAAATTATTTTCATCTTCAAAACCATGGTAACATGTTTATATGTTTAAATTCTCAATTCCAATCATACATCACATAAAATTTAAAGCAAATCATGCCCAAATAATGACTAAAGTTTAACAAGCATGATCTTTACATTTTTAAAATAAGGGTTTCCATACATCATATGCTCATTTAGTAAGATATCCAACAATATAAAAAAATCTCGCAAATTTCACATGAAGTCAGATTTCATGTATTTATCCTAAATAGCAATTTCAACGTGACAATTCTCTTATTTAATTATGGATTTCAACCATCAAATAAATGTTAAAATTTGTAGATAAAACATCAATCATGCTTAACAATTTTATAACCATAATGATGATAACACAATCATGTTAAGCAAATATAATTTTTATTCTCATGATCTACATGATTTCCAAATCAATGCTAGGTCTTCATAAAAAGTAGCAATAATCTTAATAAATCAACGATCAATGAAAAAGACTATATTATCCATCTCACAATGTTACACCTCTTTTTTGACTAGTTAAGTAGATTATTTTATTAAATAAAATACTATAATTTTATTAATTATGAGGATCATATAGTTATGAGGGTAGAAGTTCATACAGTATGATTGGTGAGAGCAAAAATTGGGTGTAGTATGAATAGTTATGTAAGTGCATTTATGATCGTACAAGATGATTGGTCAGAACACTATCTGAAGAAATGTTTTAGTCAAACATGTTATTGTACAATACTTTATGGTGATTGTATAACTAGATAATGTAGAGCCTAAAAATATAACATGACTATACCAACATAATAAAATCTTGTCATAAAATACAATTAAATAAGAGAGGGAATAAATTCAGGTAAAAAACTTGGTTAGTGATTGTGCGAGGTTGATTGCATTATCATGTAATGATGTTAATGTAGAAAATAGATAATTGATCCAAATACAATTGTAATCTTGTGGGTACAAAGTCATTTATCTACTAGTATGATAATAAGAAAAGAAAATAAAAATATTCTCAGTTTGATAAACTAGGTATGAGGAGCACTAGTATTTCATATGGTACAATTATTACAATCATATAAGTACAAAAAAGCTAAGAAAAATGTTGAACGTAGGAATCATCGAGTTATGATAAGTGATTGTATCATAAATGTACAAATATTGGATGATACAATTATGATTAGAGAAACTATTAGTCAATAAAAGTAGATTTGTCTTATCATATAGTATAATGCAAATATATTACTAGTATGATATAAAGATGTTGAAAAAACTAAGTTTTGTAATTGAGTTACCTCAATCCCAGTTGTTGGAACTAAGGTGCCATAGATCTAAGGGTTAGAAAAGAACTCAATTAGAGATAGTTACATAGGGATTAGAAGAATTTGGACTATTGGATTATTATGTTTTAGTCTTTGTCATGAATCCTAAGAGAGGGATTAGAGGTTGTAGCTATTTTATATAGCATGCTTTGCTAATTAACCTAGAAGACCCAAGTTGTGTAAAAGCAACAAAGAGGCAAACTAAGATGTAGCAAAGAAAAATAAGCCTTACCAATGATCAATAAGAGGAAAAAGAAGATCTCAACACTTGAAGGAAGAGCTTAACCTTTGGAGAAGTTCTCTACTCTAATAAAAAAGGTAGGATTAACCTTGAAAATATACAATTAAATCTAGTTAAATTCTCGATAATTCAATTGGTTACCTTGAAAAATTGCATATGGATTTTGTGAACATGAATATGATAAGATTTGCTAAGCCTCTTCCTTATGAATCCTAATATAAGTAAAGAAACCAAGCTATGTTGATGAGTTCTTATTAAATGGCTAAGTGAAGAATTGGTGCTTTATGATAAAAGCATGATTAGATTTTACTTGAAAATTCTATTGTTTAAGCTTTGATAAATTCGTGCATGTTTTGCAATCTTGCTTACTCAAGGGCTAAATACTTTACATTTGAGACTAATTGATTGATAATATTGAGAACCATTGTTAAGGTATGAAATGTACTTAAAGTTTGAAATTTAGAATTATTTATGCTAGCATGGCATGATTCACCTTACCTGAACAATGTTGGTTAATGCTTTCTTAAATAACATGCTTATGAGATTAGTTTATGTTTCTTCACATAACGTTTGTTGGAGCAATGAATTGTTCAATGTGTTTCCTTACTTGAGAGGGTTAAAGCTATATTTTTAGAATAATTATTTGATAAAGATAAGAGCTCTTATTAAGACATTGAGTATTTCCAAAATTTAAATTTTAGAATGACATTAGTTGACATGTTTTCTTTACCAAAAACATGATATTGTGGTTATAAGATTAAGAGCACAAGATTTGAGAATTTTTGTATGTATATGTTAGCATGATCGCTTTACCCATTAAGTGATAGAGTTTAGTTTACAAATTGAATATGTTATTTTATGGTTTTGTTAGTGATGAATTGTAAGAAAATATTTACATCAATACATGATAGTGAGAGACATTATTTTGATTAACATATTTTATAGAAATACTTGATTAGAAATTGCTAGAAATATGATTTATTCTTCTTATTTTAGCCAATAATCTCATGCAGTGTGGAAGTTGAATTTTGAGATTACATGTTAATTTTGCTAAGGAATACACCATGCATGTTATATGACAAATTCTCTTAGATAAGATAACATTAGAGCTTCAAACTTGAACTATGGAATAATGAAGATCTATTCTTACATTGAAACCATGATAAGAAAATCCAAAACCAACCCTTGTGAAATTTTACCTTAGTTTAGCACATGAACTTTAAGGTAGCAACTTTTAACACAGCCTAACCCATGGAATTATTATTTCAAAGTAATGTCCTTTCTTTAGATATACTTGGGAAGCTTGTAACATGGCTTGGTTAAGTCATGTGATGCACACTTTAGATCCTTAAGTGGATCTAGATGACTGTTGTTAAGATGAATATGCCCTTGTTTTCTAAAGGAGAGACTTGGAAGAAGGCTAGTTTGGTTCAGGATGCAACTAGATAACAAGCATGAATGGGATTTGGCTAGTCTTATTAAGGCTAAGAATGGATTAGGATTCATGTGTATTGTTAGGATTTTGTGATTGATCCCTAATTAAGACTTCATTAGTTTAAGGCTTTTTGGTGAACCTTAGGAAATAATGCCTTTGTGAACTTTAGTTTAGACTTAATGGGTGCATAAGTTTGATTTTAGCATAAAAAACCTTAAGTATAAGAAATTAAGGTTGGCCAAAGGAGTGCTTTATTTTAGGCCTTGGTTTAATAAGACCCTTAGATAAACTTTGGAGGTATTCTATATAACTAAGTTAAAGCAAGAAAGGTTATGGATATTTGAATTATAGTTAGACTCATATAAGGTAAGCCTAACTTTGGTTAGGCTTTAGAATTTGGTTTATGATAAGGAATAATCCTTATAAAGGGTCCTAGGACTAGTTTGAGGTTATGAGTAGTTGGTGAACTTTTGTTATACTTTAGGTCATTATTTATGTGAAAAAAATTTTATATATAAGCTTAGGATTAGATCATGGATATTTGTACTTGGTGAGCTTTATGCATACAAGGAATAAGGCCATGTGATGGAGAAGTCCTCAAGTAATGTCTTAGGTGAGCATAAGAAGGCACGAAGTAAGCCTTAAATGAAAGATGCTAAGCTTGTCCAAAGAGAACCTTACTTATTCTTATGATGGATAAACCTTAGTCATGGCTTAGTTGATTTGGGTAAGCCACTACATAACCTTATAGCCACTTAGGCAATAGGTTAGCACCCAAGATAATGATATAAAGAGTTGTGTGAGAGGCTTAAGAGAGACTTTGGATGGGCACAGTGACTTAAACTGGATCAAAAGGCAAAGGAGATATTGGTGGGACTCGTGATAACAAAAATTATTGAGTTACCATGTTTTGAAAAGTATTCTTAAGGGTAAGTTAAGGTGTGACTTGAGTAAGATCACAAGTGACCTTATTTAAGCTCTTAGGCCTTATATTAATACCTTAATTTGTGTTCTAGAGGATTTTCGTAGGTCAACAAAGGCTTTAAAAAAGGGTGTAGTGGCTTAACTTTACATATAAGTCATAAGAGTCACTATTATAACATGTATGAGCCCAAACATAGCTTGATGTAGCAATAACTTGTATAATGCTCCTAAAGGTAAAATCTACAGATTTGGACTTTAGTGGAAACTTAAGTATTAACCTAGATAAGTAATAAAATCTTGAGAAGGATCCTATATAAGGATAAAGACTAATTATATAAGTGATACTTGGATGAGTTAGAGTACCCTTGATTATGGATTTAAGTTTACATATAAGGCATAAGAGTCACTACTATAACTTGTATGAGTTCAAAATTAGCTAGGTAATAACTTGCATAATGCTCCTAAAGATAAAATCTATATATTTGGATTTGAGTGGAAACTTAAGTGTTAGCCTAGATAAGCAATAAATCTTAAGAAGGATCTTATATAAGGATAAATACTAATCATATAAGTGATATTTAGATGCATTAGAGTACCCTAAATTATGGATTTAATATTCCAAGTATTACATAAATTCTAATTAATAGTGATTTTAATTAATAACAATGTGATGAGTAATCATAGTGTGAAGATAGCCTGAAGATTGGAACCCTTGAGCTAGCGATAGTACATCATGAAAAGAGTGCTAATATACATGGTTATGAGATATCTTACAAAAGACTACTAGTATATAGCTATAGCACATATTAAAAAAGAGTGTTGGTATATGTGGTTATGAGACATCTTGACAAAGCATGATGATTTATACATTGATAGACCTTAACTTAAGTTGCATGGGCTTGGAGGTAGTTTCAAGTTTTGGTGAGTCACTAGGCATTAATTAATTGGATCATATATTAGTCTAGTTTAGAATTAACATTATAGTGAATTAAGATAAGAGTTAAGATGCATAATTTCTTAGATCTAGACCCTCAAGCTAAGGGTATGTATCTCAAATACTAGAACTCCCACCAGGTAAGGAGGTGATAATTTCACATAATTAATAAGGCCTGAATACGACTGACAAATCACTTTGTAAGAGACTCCAATTTGGTTGTGTGCCAAAGTGTATGGTAGGGAGTGTATGTGATTAGTAATTCCAATTATGGAGTAGGGGATCATGTGATGGAAACAAGATTTCCAAACCTTATCATCATCTTTATGGGTTTAGATTGAATATTAGATTGCTAATGGAACACAATTTATCCAAATAGTAGCTTCACATCTCATACATTAGTTTAGCTTAATGAATTAAGATATATCTTAAGATATTTTATAATTGATGGTTATCATACTCTATTATATATATTATTATATATCCTTGATATTTCTTATTAGTTTTATATTATGACTCAAGGGTTTCTTATTGAGCTCCTCAACTCACTCCACATTATAATTTTGTAGCTTTAGGAAGTTAGGAGTCACATAGGTGTCAGAGATGGGCACATCATATTGGGTGCATCTATTAGATGAATTCTTCAACCTTCATAATAATAGTATTATGATTTCATTTATGGTTATTAGTTTACACTTGTTAAAAGATATGTGAATTATATAAGACTATATTTATTGACATTAAATATTTACATCTTATATTATCTTATGCTAGATATTGAACTATGTATTTTTAGATATTGAACTATGTATATTTATCTCTTTACATGGTTTCTTATATTTTTTTATGACTCCAAATTATATATAAGATGTTGCCTTAACATTCTGGATAGTACAGTTCTATTTGTAGATTATTTATGTATCATGTACATATCAGTATATATTAGTGAGTCCTCTTGTCTTAGGTGAACCAATTCTTAAACCAATTAAGTTATTAGATAGTGAAGGAACATGGTTATTGTTTCATAATGCACCATTAATATGATGACCATAATGGGAGATTGTAACTCCCAATTTGAATGTCAAGATGAGGAGTAAAAGGGTAGCAAGATGGATGCATTAACTATATATGGGTTTTGTTGTACCCATGGATTAGAGAACAAAATTTGCTAAAATGATCTAGTGTTACTCACAACTAATGGAAAAGAATCGACATTCCATGCTAATACTAATAACATGAAGAATCGGTCATGAAAGCAACCTAATCATGATTCTAAAACAACCAATAGTCTTATCTAAAGAAATTTTATCATGTTATCATGTAGATTCATGAAAGGGGAGAGAAAATCATTCAACGCATAACATGATTTCAAATCAAACGTGAGTAATTACTTAGCAACATAACCAATTAATTACTACAAAAATTAGCTAGGTTTAATTGTATGATCTTGATATTCATCCTATCTTAACCATATAGAGGGCTTCTCCATTTCTTTTCTTTCTCTAACTCTTGATTTCTCCCTTCTCCTCCTCTTGATTATGGTACAGCCTTCTTCTATTCCTCCTTAACTTAGTTTAGTCTTCTAGGGATGGATGACTTGGGCTTTACTAGTTAATTAAGTAAAGTAATTTATATATAAAATGTCCACAAATCTTAAATTCTTTCCTTTAAGATACATAATGATCTGTCTGTGAGGCATCACACTTTGAGCCATAAATAATATACCTTATTTTTAGAGTCATAATAGAGAAATTAAAGCATGAGAATGTTAACAAACTAAGGAAGAAAGAAAGAGAAAGAGGTTTTCTTGCCAAAAATATGAAAAGTTTTCTAAAATATACAATTTATTTTTGAAGGATCCCCCTTTCTTCTCTAATGATACAATTTTCTTCTTAAAAGATACAATTCTTTCTTCAAAGATACAATTATATAATTTATCTCTTTCTCTCCCTCTCCTTTTTTGTTAAATATTTTGATATAATATTTTATTATAAAATAAATATTATTTTATTTCCCACAACTTTTATAAGCATTTGACCAATACGATTGCCATTGTGTTGATATTATGGCACTTTGATATAGCTCACATTCATGGATGGCACCCCAACCACATGCATGAATTTCATGTGGCATAGTAGGTACACCACCATGGACATAAACTACATGCAATAGTAAGTGCAGTCATTGCACACTCACATGATGTCTTGTGATGGTCCCACACTATTGTGCATGATGGACACACTAATGTCCTGGCAAACTATGTCATCCTATGCACATGTCACTACTTCCATGAGTAGCTAATGTACACTATTGCCCTACTCCTATAAGCAATTAGCAAGCTTCCTCAAGTAGATGCACATGCAAGTGTTGTCAGATGATGCCACTCGATCTCTTTTGTTGTTCTATCTCATTTATTAATTCTTTCTTAATTTTTGATTGTTTGATGATTAAATAAAATAGTAATTGATCCCCTAATCATAATTTTTTTCTTTTGGATCTTTGTGTGTCCTTAAATCTTTTTTATAGATAAATTCACTATTTAGAAGATTGGGTTTTGTTATCTTTTATAGTGATCTTAATAGATTGAAACTTCCATCTATCTTATCAACTTGTGCTTTCACTTGGTTAAGAAATAAATAATTTGAGCATATGTTTACTATTAGCACTAATAAACTCTTTTGTCAATGCTTCTTTGTTTCGAGTTAGAATGAAGTTCTATCCATCCTTTAAGAGTCGATAACATTGTGCTCATCAATAATAAGTGGCATCTTAATGCCATAAGTATGGATTCAATATAATTTGATAAATATATAGAGGTACCACTTCATGAATAACCTTATCAATAGTCTTTTAGTGATGGAAATCCACCCCAAGGAATAGGGTCTTAAATCTAGTGTACTCTCTACATTTAAGCTCTTTAATACATTTTGATATAAAATTCTTCATAATTTTAGTGTATATAGTAGTATTGATAAGATCTACCTTCACTTGAATTTAGATTATGAAAGATTCTTTTTGTTTTGTTTCATGAGATATCTACTTTAGACTTACCATAAGAGATAGGCTTTCATCAACTTCAAGTGGATTTAAAGTACCTTTTTAGTCTAAACTACAATAAGTACTTTGTCTTCTTTGAAATTTTTTTGAAATAATTTAGGATATAATTTCAAGCTTTGTTGTTGTATAGGAATTATCTTCTTGTTTAATGCCAATGAGCTAGTATAAACTTATAATATACTTTTATAATGTCTACATCTCATCAAATGGTATTTCTAAACTATGATTTATTATCAAAATTTAGTGGTAACTTTGGTGCCATTTATCCTTGTCAAAGTCATAAGTTATGTCACTATCTTCACCTTTTCTTTATAGTCCCATGGGGTAAAATTATTATTTGATTAACTTTTTTGACTAATTTCATGTCACTTCTATAATTGTACTAGTTCTTATGTGAGTATTCACCCAAGATTATGCATAAGCCACTTAATTAGTTGATTAATAGTCATATAAAATAAAAATATGTCTCTAGTTGCTCTAACAAATCATTTAATTTTTTCTACATATTATCATAATTATAAAAATAAGTGTAGCATATATCGTGATTGGTTGTTGTCGATTCCATGTCGAAGAGGTGAGATTGAAGATGTCATCCTTCTCTTCATCTTCAATTACCCATGGATTAATACTTAATCCAAAGTCCCTCTGGTTAAGAGTATTTTCTTTTGATAAATTGTCTATTAAATTCATCGTAGAAAGGGATTTGGATTTTAACACTATGTCCTCTAATACTAAAATATGTAATCTGTCAATGAAGTAGCTTTCTCTAAGCTCTTAATAATATACCTTATTTTAAGAGTTGCAACAACAAATTGAAGTATCAAATGAAAATAAGAACAAAGGAAGAATGGAAAATGATGATAATTGTTTCCTAAAATATGTAATTTTTTCCCAAAAGATGCAATTATTTCTAAAGGATTCCTTTTTCTTCTCCAAGGTTACAATTCTTTCTCGATGGATACAATTGTCTCATTCATCTTTATTTCCCCTTTTATAGATGTTTTACTATAATATCTTATTACAAATAAATATTATTTTTTTCCATAAGTTTCTTGAGCATTTGACCAAAAATCTTCACACAAATATATGTGGCAAGGGCTCATTCGTGCTTCTACTATGCCATTGTAATATTGTTCACATGTGTGGATGGCACCCCAACAAAGTTGTGCATTTGCAAGGTTTGATGGGTATACCTACTACACATGTGAATCATGTGTGGTTGTAGGTGAAGCCACCATGCACACATGCAAAACATGTGCACTATGGGTGTACCCAAAGTGGTATATGCTATGCATGTGTAGTGATTTTGTGATGTTGCACACACTAACATCTTAATGCTTTACAGTATCTTACCTATGTGCCAATGCTTTCACACACAATTGCACGACCTACACATTGCCATGCAATCACCAAAATGTATGCAGGAAGCTTCTACACATATATGCACACACAACTGAAACCTTATTATATAGCTCAATTATTTTTGTTATTTTGTCACCATTGTCTCCTTCCCTAATTCTTTCTCAATTGTGGATTATTTAGTGATTGTATGAGCTTATAATTGATCCTCTAATCATATGATTAATATTATATTATGATAATCATATTACTCAACTATCATTAATGCTAATATAATCATCTCTATCTAAGTTGTTTTCATTTAGTGCACCTCAATTTCAACTATTGGGATCAAAAGCAACTCGAATATAAAACTCAATTTATTTAATTCTTTATATAATACATGTATTATAGCTATTTTGTATTATATAATATCCATATCTTCCTTCACTGACTATTAACACATCTGATCATAATTGTATGATACATTATGCACAACATTCACCTATTGTAACGTAATAATTCCTATGTGTGGTACTTCTTGTAGCATCATTTTATTTATATGATCACATTAATCATGTTGTGTGATCCATTAACTCACTTGATACTCAACTTGTTGGACTTAGAAAATTTTTATTTTGTTATTATCATACCTATATGATCCATGACTTTATACTTATATAATCATAGTATTATTAGCACCAACCTTTTATTCTCTATGTTACAGCCCTTACTTGCTAATGTGATTGACCTAGTTCAACCACTAGCCAAGTTTTGCATCAACTCATATTTTTCTCTTTCTTATACTATCACACTACACAATATGATATGGTATTATTGTATGAAACAAAAATTTCTTCCTTAACTTACTGGACATTATCAACCTTTAATCTTCATGACATCATCATATATAAACAATCACCAAGTGATATTTGTATGACCAAAGTTTGTTTTAACAATATATTCACACTTTCATCCCCTTTATTTCACTTGCCCAAATACACTATACAATTAACAAATATAATAATGTATAATATTCATAATTGATCCTTCAAATAACTCTATCTTTTTTATCATATTGTATAATCTTTTGCCATCATTTGATATGATTCTCATCAAAGCATAATTAAAGATAATCTAACTTAGTCACTTGAATTTGTAGTATTTAATTAACAAAATCAAATGAAAATAGCATATTTCAACTAGTCAAAGGAAAGTTGTGACAATGATCAAGAAACATATTTCTATCTTAATCAAGAGAATATCTTATTTTTATAAGAACAGATTATACATCCCTAACCAAGAGGAAACTTGATAAATATTATTATAAAAAGTGCATAAGTCAAGATATTTGATACATCATAGCATGACCAAGATGTATCAAGATATGAACACTAAATGTTATACTTGGCAAATGTTAGATGTCACAAATTAAAGAATATAAAAATTTTAGTGGAATTATACAACCTCTTCTAATAACAATGTAAGAATGGAAGGAAAGTTTCATGGATTTTATATTTGGTCGACTAAAGGCCAATCAAGTGAAGGATGCCATTAAGGTTATAATTGACCAATTAAAAAAATAATACATTTTCTATTGATTAAAAAAATTACACAATTAAGAGTTTAGAAAATATAGACTAGATAATAAGATTATATGGACTAAAGATAATAGTATTTGACAAAGATTCCAAGTTTACATTATAGTTTTGGAAAAATGAATATGAAGCACTTGTTATTTGATAAAGATTTAGTATAGCTTTACATCTACAAATAAATGATCAAACTAAATGAATGATAAAAAAATTTGGAAGGCATGTTGAGGTTATGCATATTGGATTTTGAAGAAAGCTAAGATTTACATCTTTCTCTAATTGAGTTTACCTATAATAGCAGTTATCAATTAAGTATTGAGATGATAGTATTCAAAGCACTATACGGAAGAAAATGTTAATCACCAATATGTTAGTATGATGTGGACAAAAAGGCACTCGATGGGCAAGATATTATTTTTGAAAATGCAAAAAAAGTGAAAATGATTAAAAAAAATACATTAAAAGCCCTAGTGTTATAAAAAAGTATTAGTATTCTAAGCATAGGAAGATTGAATTTTAGGAAGAAGAAAAGGTATTTATCAAAGTCTCATGAAAAGTGCTACCCCATTTAGATGAGGAAAATTCAAGAAAAGTTGTATTGGTCCTTTCCAAATTATTGAAAGGGAAGGTGAAATAACATATAAAGTTGCTTTACTAATGAATTTGTCATGAATTTATAATGTGTTTCATATCTCTTCACTAAGAAAATATTAGAAGATTTACTACATGTGCTAAAACTTAGAATCAAACATGTTAGAACTATAGCCATGTTTTACAAACAAAGAAAGATCAATAAAGATTTTGTCAAAAGAATTAGAACTTAAGGAACAAGATAATTTCAATGGTTAAGGTACTATGGACCAATTAAATAGAGAGAGAAGCCACAAGAGAATTAAGTGAAAAATAATGAAAAATAATCATTCTTTGTTCTAAATGTCAAGAACAAAATTTTTGTAAAGAGGACAAATTTGTAACATCCTAATTTGTGAAAATAAAAACATTTTTGAATTATTAAAGTTCTATAAATTTTAGAAAATTGTCAAAATTTTTTATGAATATTTTATATTTTTTGGAAAAGGATTGCATAGTATGATGATAGAAAATTATACAATCCAATAGAGCAACAAGAAACAAGATAGACTAAACCAAGAACATCATATAATAAGAGCATGGACATTATAACGCACAATGGAATGATAATATTAGGGTTGAATAAACTAAAATGGCTCATATAGCACAATTAAGAATATCATATAAGTACAATACCTTATCAAACAATCCACTGTCAATAAGTCAAACAAAGCCAATAAGGTAAGTAAGAGAGTATATAAAGCATACAATATAAGAAGAGATATTATAAAGTAAGATAGAATGAGAACACTTGAGAGATCCCAAATAATACAATGAGGAACATCATATAAATATGATGCCTTATTTGATAATCTAATGCCAAAATGAGTTTAACAAGTTTAATAAGGAAAATGAGAGAGCATAAAATTGATATGGTAAAGACATGGACATCATAGAGCGTGATAGAATGAGAATCCTTGAGATGAATAAACTGAAATGGCTTGTACAATATGACTAGAAACATTATATAAGCATGATACCTTATTAGACAATCGAACATCGTAATGAGCCAAATAAGTTTGATAAGGTGAGTAACATAGTATATAGATTCTATAGTATGAATAAGAGAATAGTATAGTACAACACATTGCAAGTTGTGGATAATAGATTGTGGAAAAGGAATAAGTTATCTTTAAAACATGTGTAGAGGAATGGAGATCAAGGCATAAGGCCAAAGCTAAGGAGGAGATTTGGTGTCATGAGTGTAAACAACTAAGACACATCCATCTTAAATGCCTAAAGGTGCTAAAAAAGTTGAAGATGTATAGGAGCAACTAAAACATAAATGCCATGAAGGTAGATTGGAGTGATTTGGAGGAATCATCCTCAAACAAGGATGTAAAAGAATGAAGGGTTAATTTGTTTCGTGGCCCATAAGGATGAAATTTGATCTTCTTCATTTAAAAGTAAGGTATGTCCTCCCACTTTAGATGAATTAGAAGAACAATTATTAATATATGCAAAAAATATGAAGCATTTTAATGGAATTATAAGAAATTAAAAAAGGATAATGCTAATTACTCGGTTTATGTGAACATCTTAATGAAACAAATGAGAAATATTTAGTTGACTTTTTGAAAAATTGTTGATATAAACTTACTACTTGAATTTCTCAACATACTTTAGATGTTAATGAATTTAAGAAGATACATTTAGATTGTGTTACAAATCATCAATGTAGTGTAGGGCTTACAAAGATATTCATTTAAACATGTCAATGTATCATATCATTATAGCAAAATTTTTTTATAATTATTACATGAGATAAGGACACATCACAATTTTGTAGAATTAGGATAAATGTGCATTCTACATTTCTTAGATAGTTTTGGGTATCAATGAAATATTTTTAACATCCATTAAGACTACCCTTAATAGTTTTGGACCCATAATGGTTTGGGTCCTTAGGACTAACACTTAAAGTTTTATGTGCAGGAATGCCTCCTTAATAAGACAAAATGAGTGTTCGAGGTACTTGTATAATGGGTATTTAAGATGCATGAATAATAATTCAAATTTGTTTCCACAACTAAAGTCAATTGATAGTGGAAAATTTAACTTAAGGGTTAACTCAAGAAGAGGATAATTTGCACCAAAAATTTTGCTAATTCCTCTACATTTACTTCCAAAGTTCTATTAATTTTAGGTTTGAATTACAATTTGTTAAGTATTGTTAATTAATGATTTATGATTTAGAGTTACCTTTGACATGAAATTTATTGTACTTGTAAAAATGAGCAATTTCTTATTATAGCCTCTAAGAGAAGAAATACATATATGTTATATTTGAGGAATGTAATAGTGGTAAAATAAAATACATTATTGCTCAAGCCAATGATGCAACTATTTGGCACAAAAAAGTTATTTCATGCTATTAATTCAACAATGAAGAAGTTGTTTAGGTATAATTTAGTGGTTTACCTAACTTGCAATTAAATAATGATCACATTTGTGGTTCATGTCATATAGGTAAAAAATCCATGATCCTTTAAAACCTTAAAAGGATATATTTATAAGAAGACCTTTATAAACACTCTATTTGGATCTCTTTGGACCTATCCAACTACATTATTTAAGAAATAAGAAATATAGATCTATAATAGTAGATTATTATTTTAGGTATACTTGGCTTGTATATCTTAGGAAGAATAGTGATGCCTTCGAGAATTTTGTCATCTTGATGATCACTAGAATGCAAAATAAGCATAGATTAATAATAGTTTTTTTTATAAGAGATCATGATGGAGAATTTAAAAATAAAACTTTCATTGAGTATTATAGTAAGTATGGAATAAATCATACATTGCTAGATCTAGAACTCTATGAAAATATGAAGTAGTTGAAAGAAAAAATAAGACTTTAGTATAAAAGGCTAGGTACTTATTAAATGAGTATAAGGTGTCTAAATACTTCTACGTTGAATCAATTAATATATATTATTTTGTCATGAACCATGTTTTTACATAACCAATATGGAAAT
The DNA here is from genome assembly GCA_023846275.1 of Vanilla planifolia. Taxonomy (NCBI): domain Eukaryota; kingdom Viridiplantae; phylum Streptophyta; class Magnoliopsida; order Asparagales; family Orchidaceae; genus Vanilla; species Vanilla planifolia. The sequence continues at coordinate 24,872,107 of CM043870.1, forward strand.
TAATGACTTATGAATTGCTATATTCCAAAAGGCATAAGATAGATCATTTATATGTTCTTTATTGTAAGTGTTACATCCATAATAATTGTAAGCATGAATTATATAAATTTTATCCAAATTTTGATGAAGGAATATTATTCATATACTTTGCCAGTGGTAGATCATATAGCGTATTCAATAAGAAAACTCAATGAAAAGAAGAGTCATTTCAAGAAACATTTTATGAGTCACTTCTAAATAGGCATCATGTAGCAACCATAGAAGAAGATTTGAAGAATTTGTGAAGTTAAGCATTGAGGATGGTAAGCACCCAAATAAGATAAAGAGGTCATTATGGACTTAATTGAAAATCAAATTCTTAGATAGTAAAAATTTTAGGACCACCCTAAAGTATAAATTTTTTTAGAGGCTGAAAAAGGAGTTAGAACTAGAGACAATCTTAGCCATTCAGCTTTTGTATCTTTCTATGAACCTAAATCTGTTGAAGAAACATTACACAATGAATTTTGGTTGTTAACAATGAATGAGGAGTTTAGCTAATTTGATGGAAACAAAGTATGGGATTAACCTCAAAGCTCCTTAACCACTCAATTATTGGAATGAAATTGATATTTAAGAATAAGTTTAATGGGAATGGTATAATTGTAGGAAATAAGGCTAGGTTAGTTTCTAAAGGAGATAGTTAAATAAAAATGATAGATGTTAAAGTGAAATTTTGCACCAATTGCTAAATTAGATGCCATTAAGACATTATTTTATTATGCATGTTGTGAAGGATTTAAGTTACATTAGCTAGATGTCAAATGTACTTTTCTAGATGATTATATTAACGAAGAAATTCACGTGAAGCAACCTTTAGGTTTTAGCAATATAATAAACTAGATTATGTCTATGAAATAAAAAGTATTGTATGGATAAAAAAAAGCCCATAGAATATGGTATGAGACATTATGTAGTTTTTTAATTCCAAATGCATTTATTAGAAGTAAAGTTGATACCACACTCTTCATCAAAAAGTCCAAAGAAGATCAATTAGTACGTCAAATTTATATAGATGATATAGTTTTTGGATCAACAAAAAATGAGCTTTGAAAAAGCTTTTTAAATTGTATGAAGGAGTTTGAGATAATTGAATTTTTTTATTAAGATTATAAGTTAAGAAAATAAATAATAGTATTTTTCATATCCTAGATTAAGTACACTTTGGAATTACTACTAGCATTTTCATGTCCTAGATTAAGTACACTTTGGAATTACTAAACAGTTGGATTTGAAAATTTGAAAGCTACCTTATCACCATTCCTTTACATTATACACTATTATGTTTTATTTTATTATATGTTTGAAATTATTGTAGTTTATACTACGACCAAAGTCATAATGTTTTACAGATACAAGCATATTTTGTTCCACTATGCTAGTAAGGTTATCTCAGGCCATTTTTTTTCTTAAGACTTTCAACTCAAGATGTTAATTTTAGCATCATGAGCACTTATCTTAAATGTTGATTTACTATGATTATCAGTTATATTAGTTGTTGTACCAAGTAGTTATACTTTAGTACTAATAGGGACATCTTCATTATCTTGATGTTGGTTTTAACTTGGTTAGTTTTACATGTATGAACAACTTGGTTTTGTAAATATGTGATAAATTAAAATTTGTTATGAATTTTTAAACTTGTAAAAATTATATATTGTATTCATTATGGTTTTAAATGGTCTTCTAACATTGTGCATGCTATAGAGTTTTTTAAATGAGTTTTTTCATGGTTTTATTTTGAAAAGAAAATAAAAAATATGTTTGCCAAATCAAAGGATATGTTCAAAAGTTGGCATTATACTTATGAAAGGCTAGGAAAGGTCACCATAATGGCTTATCATTACTTAAAGAAATCACATTAGTTAAAATACAATCAATTTTAGAAAACTTTGGAACCAAACCTTCTAGTAGCTTCATATCCTTTGAATCACTTGCATTAGAGTTAGTATGCAACTTTCCTTTATTAACTTTACCTCTAAAAGAAAAATCTTCATGTTTAAAAGCATCACTAATAAACATGTCTAGAGGTAATTCAAGGATATAATCATTATCACTAATTATATGTATAATTTGAATGGGACCAATAATCAATCATATGTAATTCTTATATTTGATGGAGTATAGTCTCTTAAGGTAAATACAAACTAAAACATATTGATATTCTTTAATATCTTTAATGATTCTACTCTTAATCATTAACCCAAAAAACTTAAATTATTGAATTCTATTTACTAATTAATATTATAATAGAATTTTTTATAATCATACCCTTGGTCATGACACCACTTGTTTGATAACAATAAAATTATTGTGTATTGGCATGTCTCCATAATTAGTACCTATTTAGACAATTCTTGCCTTGTGAGTTCACATGTGACTCACTTGAAAAATGTGTGTGGTCCTTATTTTTAGGATAAATTATTTAATCTTCTTAGTAGCTTAGCTAAAATTATTTAATATCTTTTTAGAAAAATTGAATAGATCATGTTTTATATGTAGCTTAAATAACAAATGTTAGTTTACTTCAAATATTTTTAGAAAGATGAGAGTATCAAGATTTATGATGTTTTCTTATTTATTATCACGAAGAACTAGATCATGATGATCTTGTAGTTAGATTATTAAGTCATCAATATAAATAATATGGATCTATTTAATGTATCATTACAGTTATTTGAACTTTCTTGAATTAATGATTACATATGAGATCAATAAAAATGCTTTTTTGAATGATGTAAGTTATGAATTCTAGAGATAGAATTTAAAAGAATTCAACTTGGAGCTTAATGTGATAGAGAATGTTCATACATGTTAAGCTCTTAGATGATTTTTTGGAAATTAAGGACACAAGTAATTGTGAGTAAAACCTAGATATTTATTAAAAAATTAGAAGAATTTTGAGAAATTATTGTTTCATTATTCCTTCTTATAGTTGATGGATTTTTAATGCATTATTATATTAGATGTTTTTAACCAAATCATTGCCTATTGAAATCCTTCACAAGCTTACATTGTTTTTAAGTACGATTATCTTTTGAGGAATTATAAAAGGAGGAAAATCTACTATTAGAACTTAAGGGGAGCATAAGTTAAATTTCATAAAAAGTTAAGAAGTTTATCTATTGAATGTACTTTTGGTTTTTTCTTTAGTAAAATATTAAATAATTTGGATTAAAGAAATAATTCTTTGGATAAAAACTAGAATGTTTTTAATGTTATGAAAGAGATGTAGAGCACGAAAATGGAAATTCTTTGTTAATCCATATCTTTGTGTTAAAGTTGTAAATAACTTCTATAAGTGAATTCTCTTAGTCTTTATAATTAGAATTGATAACAAATGATTTACTAATTAGGTAAGTACAATTCTTAAAACGTATAAATGCGCATCCATAATTATATTGTGTATCCCATTACTATTTTGAACTTAAAAGAGAAAGAAGCCCTTGTAAGCATTTTTTATCTTATGGATTTGTTTTAAGTTGACTTCTCATTGAAATTGCCAAAAACATACATAAAGAGAGTGATAGAGTTCAAAATCATCAATGTCATTAAACTAAATATGGATAAAATAAATGATAACTAATTATTATTAATATACTTGTACGAGATTGTTAATATTGTTTTTATAATTCTTGATGATTAGCTTTCGTTTATGCTTATCAATTAATAAACTATTTTATTTTTTATATAATTTTTTTAAAAACAAAAGATTAATTATAACTTGTACTCTTGATTATTTAAAGAAAAATCAAGCACAAATAATTTTGTTTGGTACACCTCTTATTTGCATCTTTTACTTTTGTTTTATCTTTTGATACATGACAAAAAAGGAGAGAGATATGTGCGAAATAAAAAACATTAATTACATCTCAAGTTTGTGACTTAATTATATGAATTTCATACATTGAGGAAAAGCAAGAATATAGAAGGAGCATATAAGCTGAGAGGAAGAATTATAAATGCCAAAAATCAAATATAAGCTTGTGAACTAGAGCAAACTAATTTTGCCTAATCATATATTTTTGGGATTTAACTAGGTCATCTCCACTTTTTTGAATAGTAAATTCCATCTAACCATCCATCTCACAAGCCTGATCGAACAGATGAGATCAATTATATCATTTTGAACAGCAATTATCGTCTTACCGTTCATCTATAAAACTTGATCAAATGGTTGATATCTCCTCTACATTTGTAAATAGTTCATTTCATCTAGTCATCTATTCATAAAGCTTAATAGAATAACTGAGATTATCTTTATATTCATGAATAGGGCTCTTTTGCATCAACACCCTCCATCCAATATGTGTGATCTAATGATCTAGATCAAATCCTTCTTGGATTAGATTTGGACCATTTATTCATCATTCTAATCAAGCAACTTTTGTTCTATTTACCCAGATCAAACGAAGGTCATTATTCTTGCTCAAAATCTACATTGTAGAAAGTTGTTTGTGTTTATTTAGAACTCTAAAATGCTAAAAGTTATTGATAACATATTTAGCCATTAAAAATTCTATTTTAATCTAAAATATTCTAATATAAATAGAGGAGCCTTAGGAGTTGAAGGAATGGTGATTTTGATCTTGCTACATCAATATTTTGAGAAGAGAATGGCCAAAATTAAAAATTGTAATCCCATTTTTACTCTTTTGCTAGAGCTATGTTTGTGACTCATTTTTTTCATCTTTTAGTATTTTCTTTGATTACACATCTTATTAGTGACTTTTTTACAATTTGTTATTTATTTTTTATTTCTCTTTGCTTTTCTAGAAAAGATTTTAATAATATAAAGTCTTTATTGATTCTATCTTCTTAATAATATTAATGCATATTAATAAATCTTTTTTATTTAATATTTCAAAACTAATTCCTTTAGTTTTTTTTCAATATTTTTCTTATGTGTACTCATATTCTAACAGCATAATTCATAGACTTGTGCCACATATATTTTTACGAGTGAAGAGTAGAATATGGTGATGAATTATTATTTTGTATTATGCTTTAATCTTATAAACTTTTAAAATTGAGATTATGATGATGAACTCCTACCTATTACTAAAAAAGGATGTGATTTGTATAGGTTACCTCTGTCTACTATAACAAAAAGGGAGTGGCTTTATCAGTGAAATCTTAGTTGAGTTAACTAAGAATGGATGCAGACACGGGTTAAGTCGAACCACCTAAAAATCCTTTATCACTTTTATTTTCTTTAATATTATATAATTTATGATATTTTTATTTAGTAATATTTAATTATATATATATATATATATATATATATATATATATATATATATATATATATATATATATATATATATATATATATATATATATAATAAGTTCATCAAAATTATTATTATGAAGCATAAAACATTTTATTAAAAAATAATTTTTAAAATCATTAAATTTTTATTATCTTTTTACATTTGTATTTAACAAAAATATTAAATCAATGATTTTATGATTACCAACTTTTTATTTAAAAAAGATTTTAAAAATAGGAATAAAGCTAAAAAAACAATTCACTCTCCCTTCCCCCTTCTTGTGCATTAGTCGAACACAGATATGCAAAATCAAGGTAAAGATGATATCACAAATCAATTAAATCAGTAAATTAGTTTGTTTTCATGTGATAGACAATTTCATCATAAAATAATTTTATAATATTATATATTATATTATTATAAGTAAATTTTACATATAATAAATTTATATCTTAATTTTCAATGCTTTTACCAACTAAAATTCTTAGTAAATTTTATAAGGTCCTACCTTCTAGATTAGTTTGACCACCAACTTGGTGATCAAATGTAAAATAAATATAAGTTTTGTTTTTGATAATATCCATAGAGTTTTTTAAAGAGTAAGAAACAACTATGATATTTTTATATACCATAATAATATTATATAATCCATACAATCTAATTATTTTTATAAAGAATAATTTAGATATATGATAAGAATCATTAATTTTATTATATGGAATAAAATGATTTATTTAAAAAAATTCATTTACCACTACACATACCCTATTATGTAGTCTAATGGTAAAATCTAAAATTGATATAAAATGTAAATTCATTTGAGACTCATATATGGAATTGTTTTAATTATAGCATAAAATATCATTGAAATATTAGATAACTTCATGATAGGTATAGAACTCATATGGTTCTTAATTTGATCATAAGTTTTAGTAGCTTTAAGTGTTTGCAAAAATTTATCTCTTTTTAAATTATTAAATACTATTTTTATCTACCTTAATGTACAGTTCTTAGGTCATCTTTAGCTTGAAAATATGTATTATAGATTATTTAAAAGAAATCAAAGTAATAAGATTTTACTTCTTTTCATCAAAATGGTTTGATGAGAAAAATTGTTTCAAAATGGTTCATAAGGAAGAGAATTATATTTAATCCTTCAACTTTCAAAACATATGTGCTCTCTCTACCATAATTAATCACTCCTAGGTCATATAACTAAATTCTACCTAATAAAATAAGGACTATCTCCTTGGAAAGAATGACACATCAAACTTTATCTTTATAACAACTTATTTTTAGTAAAATTAAACATCTATCATTAGAAATGAGATATAATTAACCAAACTAACCCAAAAAGATTGAGTATGGGGTTTACTTTTTGGATTTATTATTTTTAAAAGCATGTGTGGAGATTATATTCATGACACTACCACCATTAGTAGCTAACCTTATTCTTTTACTGACAAGTTACAAAAGTACTAAAGATAAATATTTTATCTCACCTTGGGACATAGATAAACATCTAATGTCACCTATGTGTCCATCTTCTTTTTCATGGTTAGGCTTTTTATTTGTTAGTGTTACATTATCCTCAATAATCCCTTCTATTTCAATTTGAAGCTCAACCTTAGAAATATAGATAGACATCCCATTACATTAATGTGTTCATTATCTTCTTCAACATAATTATATTTATCACTAATAGTTGTGTCTACTTCAAAGATCCTTTCTATATGACTTTGTTCATCTTCTTTATCACAAATTAACATTTCATAATTAACTATTCTAAGAATTAAATTTCCATATTTATAACACTCTTCTTCTTTTTCTTAAAGAGTACTAATGATAGTATTCCTAGATATTTGTAGGCCAGATGTTGATAGTGTCATCCTATGTCTAGTAATATACTTAAGTGCATTTAATATTCCCTCATCAAATTTAGATTTTCTTAATCAAGGAATAAACCTCTTTCATCTTTTAGAATATGGTGCTAAGAGAAGGCATTCTCTAGAGTTTGTGAATTATGTAAGGCCACATCATTTCTAATTTTTATTCTAGGATCCCAAAGAAATTTATTAGCTAAATAACATTTTGGGTCAAGACATCTAATCCTATGTACAAGGGCATTAAATTGGTTACCATATTCATTGATTGTTAAATTCCTAATCTTATTTTATGAAGTTTAGTGTGAAGCTCATCATCATGAAATTTAGGATAGTACATTATTAAGATATTTTTTATCTCATACCAAGTGGTTGAAGTTCTAACTTTCATTCTTTAAGCGGATTGTTGTCTTAGGAAACTTTTCCTAAAGAAACTAACTTCATTTTTCCAAAACTAATTGTCTAATATTCATCAAACCTATAACTTTCATAGAAATCCTCTTGTTGAATAGTCCAATCAAAAAATTGATTTGGGTCGTGACTCCTACCAAAAGTTAAAATGTCTAGATTAACTCACTCTAGATTTTAAAACTATCATCCCTATAATTTTGTATTTAACTCAACTCATTTCTATCGCTTCTGAGTTATGATTTATTATAAATTTATCCTTTAAATTGATCTTCATAATTTTGTTGAGCTGTTCTTTTTCTAATATGATTATTAATCTTGAGGCCTTTTATATCCTTATATAAATCATGAATCAATTTTGTCAATGTGCCAATTTGAGTCATTATTTGACTTTTAAAATTATCCCAGTTATCTTTTAAAAGATCAAATTATTCTATTATGTTTTGTCTATAAGGCATGATTGTTAATTTAAGTTTATATGTAAAATGGTATAAAAGAAATTTTAAAGAAATAATAAATCTAAAGTTTAAGCAATAAATTATGTAATTCAAGTAAATGTCATTTAAAATAATTTTTTTGTTTCTTTTTTCTAATGATTTCTCTATAAAAAATAAATATTCTCATCAATAAACTTGAATTTAAATTATGTTAAAATGCAAATTTGTGTAGATAGATGCACATAAAGCTCATATGATGATTTATATGCAAGGATCATTTAGTTAGCAACAAATAGAAAATAATTTAAACATTATTAATTAATAAATTCAGGTAAAATTAGTTCAAGAGTTCAAATCTAGCAATATGTCCTAACTTGCACTTTAAGAGGGCAAAAAGTCATACATTTCTACCTTAAAAGTTGCACCCAGGAGTTTACATTAGGTACATGTTAAATCAAGTTAGTTTGAATGGAGAAAATCAATGTAAACTTATCCATATAATTGCAATAAGACAAAGTTCACAAACAATCTTTTAAAATCTATATAGTATCCTAATGGTAAAATAAAATTTAAAAGATTATTTATTTTCCTCTTTTTGTAATTGAAATCTTTAGATGATAAAATCCCTTCAAATCTATAACTTTATTTTTTTAACTTTGATTATATAACACAAATCTAACTCTCCCTTATTTCTTTTTTTTTTCTTTGCAAATACTTGCTTTTCTAATAGTGAGAGGATTTGATGATGCAATTCAATGCACATGGTTCAAGGGTTAACATGCACATGTGGATGTGTGTTGGTTTAGACTTTGCTAAGCCATTTTGATTCAGTTCAACAATAAGGTTTCATCCATGCTCTTGATTTGGCACATTTAGAAAGAAAGGACTGCAACAACTTGATTTTCATGTGCAATATTTGTACATGATTACAAACATAGATGTAACTCCAAGGTGGCAATTGTTATGGTTATGATAGAGAGTGTTGAATATGCAATACATAGAAAATAATGAGGCAAGCACGTGGAAGTAATGGCAAAGTGCATACATATACTAAGCATAACTCAGGATGTACATGCAGGTGTTGCCCACAACATGGAATATGCATGTAAACATGAGGCCAAGTAACATAGATGTAGTTTAGGTGTGGTGGGTTGACCTGATGGCATAAATCCCAAGGTAGTTTTTTTTTTTATTTTTTTCAAAACTAAATAAGAAGTGGCACAAGATTTGTAGGATGATGTTAGCCAAGGGCTCAAAAATTGAGGAGAGAATATTTGTTAAAGATAGAGAATCATCATGGTGGATGGAACACTGTGAAGGTGAGGCTCTAATACCAAATGATGATGGGATAAAAATCAAGTAACAAGATGAGGGAAGATAAGAAGATATGCCTTACTCTTTTATGTAGTGTTGTACTCTTCAAGGCCTAAGTTGAGTTCTTTTATGATCCAAAGTTCTTTAAGGCTTTATTTCAATTCAACTAAAAGGCTTCTAGATGTCATACATTTCAAGATATTTATAGACTTAACATGAAAAGATAATAAAGGCTTAACTAATCATCATCTTTCTAAACATAAGACACTTAAAATTTGAACTTTTTATCTATTAACAACAAATATCATAACTAATTTAAACATTGTAATTAACTTAAGTAAGAATAAACACTCTTAATAAGTATAGTATTTTGTTGAGTTATTATATTACTCAAAAGTATAAAAATAAAGTAAATATAAGAAGATAAAAATGCTATCCCAAAATAGCCATCCCTATTAATTGGTTTGTGCATCACTTGGTGCTTATATGTTCTCTAACTATCTAAACCATCATTTTACTCCACTTGCACATTTAGGATAACTTCTAGCTCATTTGAATCATCTACTTATTCTACATCATAATGCATTTATTTGACATTGTGTTGTATTACAATTAGTGGCCTAAGTTAGGCAAAAAATATTTGAAAGAAATAAATTCATTATGAATTATTTAGGTCAAATGATTATGTCCTTTCACATGGTCTAGTAAAAGAAAAAGAAGATGGGTCTGAAAGAGATTAGATAGAGTGTTTATGAATTAAGAATTGATTATAAGCTTCTCACTACTTTAATTCAGCACCTCAATGCAACAAGTTCAAATCATTCTCCACTACTATTACACTTCCTAAAGGAATCCTCAATAACTCCCAAGAAATTTAAACTCTAGAACATATGCTTAAAACATCAATCTTTTTTACACACTAAAGAATAGAATTAGAACCTACTTATGAATACTTTCGATATAAGAGCATTTCCATTTAAGCTAAAGTGGCTAAAAGCATGTCTTGAAGACTAAAATAGAACAATGTTTGGTAACATTTTTTATGCAATACAATTTGTTGAAGTTCAGGTCACACAGAAAGAGAAACAATTTAAATCGATTCAAAATGAGGGAATAAGGATGGAGTTGTTAATGGCACAAGAGAATCTTCTAAATTCCACTACAATATAGGAAGAATTTTGGAATCAAAATGCTGAAACCAAATGTCTAAAAAGTGAAAGGAATAAAAAATTCTTTGACACCAAGGTCAAGTAAATAAATCAAAGCTTAAAATCCATAGATAAAAGATTCCATGGGTTATTGGGTCCAAGTTGAAGAAAGAATTTCTAAAGCTGTCATACTAAAATGTGATGTAATTCTCTCAAGTGTTGAAAAAGATTCTATGCTTAATTATATTCCCTCATCAATGAATGAAATTAATGACAATATATTAATATAGGATGCCTCAAATTAGGAACTCAAATATATTACTTTTTTTAAAGGATAAACACAATGCCCCTAAACCAGATGGATTTAATGATAGTTTTTTCACACATTGCTAGGAGACAATTACAAACAATGCTCTGGATGCAGTAAGTAATTTTCATGATGGGGCATTATACTTAAAGGAATATCTAACACTTGATTCCTAAAAAGGATAATCCAAAGACATTTAATGATTTCAGGTCAATATGTTTATATAATTTTACTAAAACAACACTCTAAAATGCTAATGTCCAGACTTCAAAAAGTCTTACCACTCTGCATATCTCCAATGCAAGCTAGATTTGACAATGGTAGAGATATCATAGACAACATTCTCTTAACGTAGGAATTGATTGAAGAAATAAATAAAAAAGCAAGAGAAAATAATTAGATGATTAAAATTTATCTTAAAAGTTCTTTTTATTACTTATCCTAGGAATTCTTATTCAAGGTCCTTACAAAATTCAACTTTGAGTGTAGGTTCATCAAGGTGATCATGAATGTTCTTCATGGTAGCTAGATCTCTATCATGATCAATGGAAAACCAAATGGTCTCTTACAAGACTATCAAAAACTCAAACATGGAAACCCAATATCTTTGCTTCTTTTTATCTTATCTATAGAAGTATTGGGTTGGAGGTTGAATGACCTCATTGCTCAAGGTAGGATTTTATATTATGCACAACCAAGAACCTATCCAATTATATCACACATAAGCCTTATAAATGATATCATAATCTTTAGTATAGGTGATAATAAATCAGTCACAATCCTAAAAAGATTTCTATTAAACCCCACATAGGAACATTTATATGTAGCAATAAAATCAAGTCAAACCAAGCTTAGAGAATTGATCAAAGATTGGGCTTTACAAAGTCCAAACTACTAATGAACTATCTAGTCTTCCCATTATTCAAAGAAAAAAATTCACATTTAGCAACTAATTAGTAAAATTAGCAAAAAGATAGCAAGTTGGAAAAAACTCTATTAACAATGAGTGGGAAACTAATTCTAATTAAACATGTTTCCCTCAATCTCTATATACTTATTAGTGACTACACACCCTTCATTGAATATTCTACATAAAATCAAGGATGACGATGAATGGTTTCCTTTGGGGTGATTTAGTAAATAGGCATAAAATTAACTTTCATAATGAAGAGAATGGCTTTGGATTAAGAAAAATAGAAGAATTAATGGTAGCTTTTTTTAGAAAAAGTATATTAGAAGTTCTATTCATATAACTCATTAAGAGCCAGCTTCATGAAAGCTATTATTTGTTATCAAATAGGAAATGTGTGATCTTTGACACATGAAAATGTATAATATTGAGGTTGGAATATTGTTCAAAAAGAGGGGAGTAAATTGTTAGAATTAAAAATTTTAATTCCTTAAAAATATGTTAATTTTTATTTTGATAATAAAGCTTTAGAAATTATGAAATAATAAGGTAAAAAAAATTAAACAAGTACACAAGTAATTTTTAGGTGGTTTGACTTAAAATCAAGCCTACTTCTACCCCCCGATAAAAATCAGACACAAAAACAAACTATATAAGTCTTTCGTCAAAAGATGGGTATGCTAAACTCTTACAACAAGAACATAGAATAGGCTATACTAACTTTAAAAATAAATACAATTGGCAAAAAAAAGAAAAGAAAACAACGATAAAAATTCATATAAATAAATTCCTATACTCTACAAAATATTTAACAAGGCATAATTATTTTAAATTTAATCAAATGTAAAATAAGAAAATGAGAGCTTAGTTGATTGGAAAATGAATTTAGAAATTTGGAGTTTATTGAAGAAAAACGCAGCATAGGGTGGTGAAGATTAGCAAAATCTTTTGAATTGCTTCAAAATCGTGACTTGAAATTTTTTTTGAATTTAGTAAAAATTTTCATTAAAAAATTTGTCAAAAAATTCTCTTATTTTATAGACATCTTCTAAAGACTAAAAGTACTTAAAAACATCCAAATTATTCGTTAAATTATTTTCTTCTATAATTTTTAATTAAAAAATTAATATTTTAAAAAATATGCCCAACAACTCGAAATACTAGCTAAAAAAGCCATTGCACTGGAGCCATTGGATTGAACCTAACCATGGTCGTTTGATCACGAAAATTGTGTGATAAGACAAATAAAATTTAATTTGCACATTTTAGACACATATATTTGATCTAGGTTGTTAGATCAGAATCTTGATCTGACGATAGGATTTAACTTCTCGAGTGAAAGAAATATGGACTGCGTGATCGTGACATTGCGCAATTAGATAGTTAAATGAATTAGTGGTATGAAAAATAAGACTCAACGATGATCATTTGATCACGAAAATATGTGATCAGAAGGCTCATGTCACTCCCATAATTTGAAAGTTTATTGTGCAGCAAAAGTAATTCATTTAGTCATACATGGTGTATTTGAAAAGCATTTTTCACAATATAAGCATTGTGGTGCACACTATAGCCAAGCTGATTTTGAGCTTGGCTGCCTCCTAGCTATGTAAGATTTCTTCATCTATGCATACCAATAATTAAAATTTTAATTACATATGTCGAATCATATGTTCCTGATTTGAGCTACAGACGAATGTGACAAATGGGTTGGAGATTCATACCCTGACTCGACCCTGAACACTGTTGCAACTAGAGAATGGTGAGTGAATTATTGGGAAGGTAATCAAGTTTTTGTTTTTATTATATTCTAAATTGCTTATTTAAATCATTACTAAATAATAAAATTTTAAATATATTAATAGAATGTTTGAGAAATATATATTTCAAATATTAAATCAAAGATGATAATAAAGAATATTAAGAATAAAAATTAATTAATATTTTTGTGTCTTAAAAAACTAATTTTAATCAAGCTTAATATTCTAAAAATAAAATTAAAAATATATAAAATTAATATCAAAAAATATTTTTTAGTGGTTTATCACTTCTATCAAGATCATTTTTATGATATTTCACTTTAGCTTCTGTTCTTCTTTAAATTCTCCCATAAATATGAGCATCAACTATTTAGAATCTACAAATTTATCAAACTAAATTCATTATAAATATCTTGGGTTTGTTCTCATCAAATAAAGCACAGTGGCTATGGATTAATAATACAATAATCTCTTTTTTATGATAATAAAATATCCAATAAAATTAATAAAAATATAAATTATATAAAATAATTAAATATAAATTCCCCTTACATGTGTGTCATAACTAAATTAGGACTCCTCTTAGTTCGTGCTTTTATCTTTTAATTTATTTCAATATTTATTCTATCCTCTTTTTTCTTGTCACTCAAATGGATTTAATACTCCTAAACTCAATCTAAGTTTTGTAAATTGATCACAACCTAAGGGTTTTATAAAATATCAACCAGTTGATCATTAGTAAGTATTTAATAAAACATTGTTGAGTTTATTGTGCTCTCTTATAAAATGATATCTAATATCTATATGTTTTACTCTAGAATGATTAGTTATATTTTTTCTCAAACTTATTACACTTGAATTATCATAATAATTGGAAATTTATCCTAGTATAATACTATAATCTCCTAGTTGTTTTTTTATCCATAAAACTTGTGTTATACAACTATTTATAGATATGTATTTTAAATCTATGTTAAATAATGTAATATAATTTTTTCTTACTACTTCATAAAAGTAGAGAATTTCTCAAAAATTGGTATGTACCACTTGTGCTTTTTCTATCAATTCTGCTTCCCAAAAAAATCTGCACCTGAGAATACTCTTAATTAAAAATTTAAATCTTCTTTTGGATACTAAAGTCCCAATTTATTTGTTCTAGTTATATATCTAAATATATGTTTTATAACTATTAAATGAGATTCTTTAGGACATGTTTAAAATCAAGCACATACACAAACACTATAAAGTATTTCGAGACTAATTATTGTAAGATATAAAAGTGAACCAATTATATTTTGGTGTCTATTGGCTTTTTTTCATCTTTATCTAAATATGTATTAATCGTATATGTGTGTTTCTAAGTTTAACATTCATGAAATCATATTTTTTTTAATACTTCTAAAGTATATTTTGTTTGTGATATGAAAATTCTATTTTGAGTTTGTTTAACTTGAAGACTTAAAGAGAATGTTAACTCTCCCATTAAACTTATTTCAAATTTATTTTTCATTAAATTCAAAAATTCCTTACATGGATCTTTATTGTTAGTCCAAAACACTATGTCATTTATGTATATTTGACATATATGTTGATCTTCTCTTTTATTTTTAATAAATAATGTGTTATCTATTTTTCTCTTATGAAGCTATTTGAAACTAAAGAATTACATAATCTATCATACCAAGCTCTAGATGCTCGTTTAAGTCCATATAAAATTTTATTTAACTTATATACTTGATTTATTTTATCATATACTTTAAATTCTAGGGATAATTCTACATAAACTTCTTCATTTATTTAAGCATTTAAAAAAATACTTTTAACATTTATTTGATATAGTTTGAAATTCTTGTAGCAAGCAAAGCTAACAAAATTCTTATTGGCTTAAGCTTTACTATGGATGCAAAAATTTTAACATCTATACCTTTAATTTGACTATAACCTTTTACAACCAATCTTATTTTATTTTTAATTATATTTTCATTTTCATCTAGTTTATTTTTAAAGACTAATTTTGTTCCAATTATACTATTATCTAATGGTCTAAAGGTTAACTCCCATACACAATTCTTCTCAAATTGATTTAATTCTTCATTGATGGCTATTATCCAAAATTTATTATTTAAGGCCTCTTTTATTGAGATTGATTTGAAATTTCTATAAAAAAAGACTGATTTTGGGAGGTTCTAGTTTTAACATCATCCATTATTTCACATACTACTTGATCTTTGGGATGATCCTTATTATATGTTATAGTTTTAATAGTTTTACTTTTTTTCAATTAGTTTCTTTTCCTTATTTATCTCACTTGATTCTTTTAAACTTAATTTTTTAAATTTTATTTAATTCATCATCCATATTTGTAAAATTTTATTTTATTGATATTGATTTATCAAAATTTATATGTATGGATTCTTCTTAATTAGTAATTTTATTGTAAACTCTATAAGCTCTACCACTAAATAAATATCCTAAAAAGTTTCCCTCATTTGATTTTGGATCAAAATTTCTTAATTCTCTTTTCTCATTATTTAAAATATAACATTTACAACCAAATACATGTAAATGAGTAATTTTTAGTTTCTTATAAAATACTAATTCATATGGTGCTTTGTTTAATATGGCCATAGAAAGTATTCTATTTGAAACATAGCAATCTATAAGCATAACTTTTGCTCAAAAGAATTTTAGTGTGTCATACTCATTCAACATACTTCTAACTAAATCAAATAAAGTTCTATTTTTCTCTCCAATACATTATTTTTTGTGGAGTTTTAGGTGCCAAAAATGTGTGAAAAAATCTATTATTATTATAATACTCAATGAATTCATCATTTCTAAATTCTCTTCCATTATCACTTCTAATGATAATTTAGTTGTAACTTAACTCATTTTATAAATTGGTTATTAATATTTGAAATTGTTAGCATGGTTCACTCTTTTTTCTTAAGAAAATAACTCATGTATACTAGACTAATTATCTATTATAACTAATATATATTTCTTACCTACAAAGCTCATGGGTGTATTGGTCCAAACAAGTCAGTGTGCAAGTTCTAAAATCTTTCTAGAAGTTACATCTTTCTTGATTTAACAGGCTTTTGTTGTTTTTCCTACATTATATGGTTCATAAACAAAATTATCTATAAAAGTTAATTTAAGTAAACCTCTTACTAAGTTATGTTTAACCATTTTTCTTAATATATGTGTACTAGCATGACAAAATTTCTTATGTCATAACTTTGAGTCATTAACCTGTGATGCAAAATATTTTATTTGAGAATTATTTATGGTTTTTAAATTAGGTAAATAAGTATTTTTTTCCTCTAGGTGAAATAATTATTATATTTTTACTTTTGCTAATTTTACATGTACTAATATCAAATGAAATACAAAAACTATTATCATAAAATTGACTGATGCTAAGTAAATTATACTTCAAGTTTTGAACAAATAAAACTTTAGTAATTAAAAATATAATATTTCCAATAGTACTTATTTCTTTGATAAATTTCTTTGAATTATCACAAACAACAACTTTTCTTTCATCATAAGCCTTTAATTTGGTGAATAGCTTGATGTTTTCTATCATGTGTCTTGAGCACCCACTATCTAAGAACCACATGTCCTCAACCTTAGAAAGAAGATATGCTTGCACTCACAAATTAATTGTTAGATTTAGAAACCCAAACCATTTTGGATCCAACACATTTAAGCATAGTTAAGCTACTATTTGTCTTCACTACCTATTCATAAGTAAGATAATTTGAGTAAGTAGTATTTCTAATTCTACATGTATATGAAGTGTGCCCTAAAAACATGTAATAATTACATATAAATTTATCATGTGACGAGTTAATATCATCATTAAACTTATGCTTATAAAATCTTCTAACATGTGTAACATCTCTATTAATTGATTTTTTTTAAAATTGAACAACTAGAGTATAAAGATTTAAAATCATTAAAATCTTTAATTAAGAAAGCGTGCTCATTAATTTTTTGTGCTAAGTCATCATTGGCACTTTTCATTTCATCATAAAGATCTGCACATTCATAATATTCTTCTTTTAGTTTCTTATATTTTTTACTCAAAGTTTCATATTTTTTACAAACATAAAGTAATTGTCTAGTTAATTTTTCATTTGAATTATTCACCTCTTCCTCACTTGAGGATGCACTTACTTCTTCTTTCTTTTCTTCTTTAGCCATCATGCTAAAGAATCCTTCATTATTATTCTCCTCTTTACTTGTACATGTTTCTCCTAAATCACTCCAAGTTACTTTCAATATTTTCTTCTTCTTCTTACTTTTTTCATCTCATTCTTTTCTTTTTTAACTCTTTCTGGTATGATAGGACATGTTGGTCTAATATGTCCTGGCTTTACACAATCATGATAAATAATTTTCTCTTTTCTTCTTATCTTTCTCTTAGACTTTTGATTTTTATACTTTCATACACCATTAAAAACTTTAGATAAACCTTTCAAAATTAAAGTTATGCCATCATCATCTATGGATTCCTCTTTTGAAATATCTTCCTCCATCTTCAATGTTATTGGTTGTTCCTTCTTTGTTTTATTCTTCTTAATTAATTCTTCAAATTTTCTCCTATTTATTTCTTGCTTATTTGTCATAAGCTCCCCCACAAGTCATGTATTGTCATCAAGAAATATTTTTGACTATCTTGACGACAATGGTCAATGGATCATACTCTTTTAGCAAGATTCATGGTATCTTATTTACCTTTTTATTCACAAAAATTGGCTTTCCCAACCTAGCAAGTGCATTAATAATATTGGTTAATCTAGTAAATATGCCTTTAATAGACTCATTTAAAATCATCCTAAATAACTCATAGTCATGTGTTATCATATTTATTTTGTTTTCCTTGACTAAAGAAGTGCCTTCATATGTTACTTCTAATTTATGCCAAATATCATAAGTAGTTTCTAAATTCAAGATTCTATTAAATTTTGTTGCATTAAAAGTATAACGTAAATTATTTATGGCTCTATCATTTAATTACACTATATATTTTTTACTATCATCAATTTCATAAAAAGGGTTTATGTATAAAAATACCTTGTGTATTTTCTTTCTAAGAAAATCAAAAGAAACTTATATTAATTTCCATATTTTTTTATCAATAGATTTTAAATGACTTACTATCCTAGTCTTCTAATAATGACAATAATTATCACAAAAGAGTGGTGGCTCATTAGAAGACGCACATTCACCCCATCTAACTAAAGTATCAATTTGAGTCATAGATCTCCCATATAATTTTTTCTCACTAAAAGGGACCTTTTGATACCAATTGGAATGTTGTTTAATAAGAGGAGGTGAATTACTATAATTAAAATTTAAAATTTCTTAAAAATATATTAATTTTTATTTTGATAATAAAACTTTAAAAATTATGAAATAATAAGGTACAAAAATTTAAATGTGTATACAAGTGATTTTTACATGATTTGGCTTAAAATCAAGCCTACCTCCACCACCGATGAAACCTAAGTACAAAAACAAACTATATAAGCCTTTTGTTAAAAGACATGTAGGCTAAACCCTTACAATAAAAACATAGAATAGGCTACACTAGTCTTAGAACAAAATAGAATTGATAAAAAAAAGAAAAAAAAACTATAAAAATCTGTAAAATTAAATTCTTATGCTTGATAAAATATTTAACAAGGCACAATTATTTTAATTTAATCAGTTATAAAATGAGAAAATAAGAGTTTAGTTGATTGGAAGATGAATCAAGAAATTTGAAGTTCATTGAAGAAAGGTGTAGTATAAGATAGAGAAGATTAATAATAACTATGAATTATTTTGAGATTATGACTTGAGAATTTTTCCTTGAAATTTTTGTAAAACTTTTCGTCAAAAAATTTGCCAAAAAGTTCTCTTATTTATAGACATATTCTAATGATAAAAACACTTACCAAATATCCTAATTAGTCATTAAATTTTTCTCTTCTATAATTTTTAATTAGAAAATTAATATTTTAAAAAATATAACCAAAGACTTGAAATAATGGCTTAAAGAGCCATTGCACTAGAGTCATTGGATCAGACCTAACCATGGTCATTCAATCACAAAAACTATGTGATCATAAAATATGTACTTTATAGACACATATATTTGATATAGGTCATTAGATCAGAATCATGATATGACTGTAGGATTTAACTTATCGAATGGAAGAAGTATGGATCGTGCAATCACGACATTGCTCGATTGGACGACTAAAGGAATTAGTGGTATGAAAAATGAGATATGACGATGGCCGTTCGATGGCAAAAATACGTAATCGGATGGCTCACATCACTCCCACAATTTGGAAGTTCATCGTGCAGTAAAAGTAATTCATTTAGTCCTACATGGTGTATTTGAAAAGCATTTTTCACCATATAAGCATTCTGATATGCACTATAGACAGTCAGATTTTGAGGTTGGTTGCCTCCTAATTTATGCAAGATTTCATCACCCATGCATACTAATCATTAAAATGTTAATTACACATATTAGATAATATGTTCCCAATCTGAGCTACATACGAATTTGACGAATGGGTTCGGGATTCATTCCCTGACCTGACCCAAACATTGTAGAAACTAGTGAATGATGAGTAGATTATTATGGAAGTAATTAGGTTTTTTATTTTTATTATATTCTAAATTTCTTATTGAAATCATTACATTTCAAAGATATTAATCAAATGTTTAAGAAATTGTATTTTAAATATTAAATCAAAGATGATGATCAAGAATATTAAAAAATGAAAGTTAATTAATATTTTTGTGTCTTGAAAAACTAATTTTAATCAAACTTAATATTCTAAAAATTAAATTGAAATACCTTAAATTAACATCAAAAATAATTTCTTGATGGTTTGTCATGAGATTTCATTAGAAATACTTAATATTTGTTATCATCAAATAAAGCACCATTACTAAGAATAATAAAACAATAGAGGTGTCCAACTCAATTGGAATTAGTTATTGAATGCTCACTTCCAATTGAAAATATTGTATTGAAATGGCTTGGGAAACTCTCAAAAATAAATGACTAATTTTAAAATCATGACAAAGAATCTAGAACTTCAAGTGTCCATAAAAACTCTCCATTCTCATGTAGAAGATACTTAACAACCTATTACCATTCTTAAAGACATTAAGTAGACTAAATCTATAATTAGCACTCAAGATGCCCACATTGTCCAAATGGAGACTCAATGGATCCTTCATTTTTGAGTGGTCATAAATCCAATAAAGTATGGTCTATTGTAGCTAACTATCCAAACATACAAGAATCCAAATACTACCCTTACATATTTGTTGGAATATCTAAAAAGGTAAGAAATTAAAATTATTTTGGGACTATAACAAATCAGCAAATAACTTTTTAAAAAATGTTATTTCTAATTGCTATAATATTTTTCATTGCTTCCTGCAAAGCTAATTTCCTACAATAAAGCTTCAATTGGTGCAACTCTATTTGGTACCTCCCCTCTCTCTATTTGTTAAGTGGTTGCCCCCATAACAAAGATTTTACAAACTCAATACTGATGCTTATGTCATTAGCGACTTTGGTTCAGCTAGCTACAGTGGGATCATCCATAATTATCAAGGAGAAATGTTGAAAGTATTCTCTAATTTTGTTGACAACATGTCAATTATAGAGGATAAAAGAATGGCTTTACAATTGGGTATTCAACTTTGTGCTAACTTGGATCTCCTAAACATCACCATTGAAATGGATTGCAAAATATTATCAACATGATTTAGGGTAAGAATCCTTTGGAGGTTGCACAACATCATTCAACAAATCAAACAAGTATTGGGTACTTTAACCATACACTTGTAGTATATTTATAAAGAAGGAAACCAAGTGACAAATTATCTAGCAAAAATGGCTATCAAATACTTCACCTCAAGCAACTTTGATTCATATCAACTTTCTAAATACTACAAGGCCTTCATCAAATTAGATTACATTCAAATTCCTTATATAAGAACTTCATACAAGATATGTTATATAAATTTAAGTGCTTAAAGTCTAAGAGCTTTTGCAAGGTAGTAATTGAAGAGTGTTCCACCACACATGTCTTTGTAATTTCGTATTACTCAATCGAATATACCTACTTTCTATGCAAAAAAATGACTTATGGTTAATATTTATTAAGCTATTATATTGCACGCTATAATTTTGAAAAAATGATCTATTTATTTTTCAAAGGGAATGTGGATGCACGATACTTTTGAAATTGATATTTGCATAAATAAAAAAATATAAATAAAATCGTAATGTTCACAAAAGTTTATTAAAGGAGAAAAAGGAATTGTAAAGAAAATTTATTCCTATTAAGTTGATGACTAATTTGTCCACAAAATGGTTAAAAAATGTAGCCTATGATGGATAGAATCTACAAGTGTGCACTTAATAGTTTTTTAGTTTAGGTCAAAGGGACCCATGAAAGGTGTTGTCTAGACTAGGAGGGTTCCATGACAATGCATTTAGAGATTTTTGGGTAAAAATTACTTAGCAAGTTAAACATTAAAAATATCGAGCCTATAGTATTAAAAAAAATCAGTATATTGATGATAATTAAGAATTTGAGATGTTAAGAAACTAAGAAAACATAAATAAGAAAATAAGGAATAATGATTTCAATTAAGTCGTCACATTACATTTTAGGTGTTATCCTATTTCTTTAATAAAAAATCTATCATTGTACCAACAAAGGTAATCATATATACAAAAATGCTAACATAATCATACAACTCATAGATATTTACAACTACCATACAGAATATAAAAATCATGAATATCAAATGTTCGAATGACATCATAATTCAAGTCCAACCTGAAATAACATAAATATGCAAATACCAAAATCTATGAATAACGAACCACTATAATCTAATCTCATCAATAAATACAACTAATAATCATGAATAGAAATAATAATTAAATTACTACTAATCATAAATATGTGTTAACTCTGATGATCCCAAGGCTAGCTTCTAAATGACTCTTAACTTTGTGGACCTGCAAAAATATAAGGAGTGAGCTGAGGAGCTTAATATAAAAATCTCAAGTCATATTGAAAATCTCAAATGCAATAATAAGGATATATATATATATATATATATATATATATATATATATATATATATATATATATATATATAAATTTATAAGAGCAATGTATAATCAACATCAGATATAAAATCTCATTATATGTATCTCTATTTACTAACCAAGAGTTTATGGGGCTAATAATTGGATGCACAATGTTCCATCATCAATTGGTACTCTCACTAGTAAGAGAATGATGATAAGGTCTAGCAATCTTGTCACATCATATGATCTAACAATTGACAAGGCAATGTCAATCACGTGGGCCAACCACGTAGTGTTCTAGGAGTCCTCGATAACCATATGTACTCCCCACTATATATCATGGCACATATCTATTCCTTATGAGACTAAATGTGTAATTCCCTCCTCCCATGACTAAATATAAAAATGGCACTTAGTAAAACTTTGAGTCTCTTACCATGTCATTTGGCACTCCTACTATAAGCTTAACCAACTATGTGAAATGGTTACCTCTATGTCAAAGTAATAGAAGTATTTGACTTACCCATCTCCTACGTGATGATCCAAGATTTAAGGTCCATTACATCTAGGTTTTTCTAAATCAAGATCATTATCATGTCCTAATGACATCATACTAACCTTTTATGATATTATTAAGGAAACCTAAGTTAAGTATGTAAGGATTTCTTAACCCATTTCAATTATATAGAGTATCTAGAATTTTTTTAACCATAAATCATTATCTACAATTATCCATACCTTAGTTAAGACAAACTAGGGTATCTTCTAACCCTTAAACTAATAATTTAAGATTATTATTCATTACTTAGGCTTCTTAGGGTTTTTTAAACCCTAAATCAACTATCTGAGATACCCTAATCCATTATTTCTATAGTTAGTCTTTAACCTTATCGTATCTAAGATCCTTTTTAGAATTTCATTAATTATTTAGTTTATCATTTGAGTTTCTCTTTTCAGTCCCCATTTTTGGATTTCACCCTTAGGTGCAGTATATAATTTATTATCACATCAATAAGGTATGGGCTAACATAACATCCATTAGTGACTCTCTTGCATCATAAGTAAATCTGAGCTACTGTACCCTTCCTAAAGGCCTCTTTTAAGCCACACGCACATTCACACATCACCATCCAAGATGTCATCCCATGGCCTAAGATTCTAATCATAATCACTTATGGTCTTATCTAATAAAACAAATCAAGCTAAGCTTTTGCCAATGTCACAACATAACCAACTCTTTGGTCAAGCTTAGCACACTTTTAAGGCTTATCTTAAGCCCTCTAATCATATTACAAGGTTTTTTTTATTATGAGATTTACAATCCAAGGACCTTATCCATAACATGCATAAAGGCTCACCAACTAGTATTAACCTTACTCTAATCCTAGGACCTTTTATTAGGGATTTCTTCAATATAAACCAAATCCTAAGCTTAACCTAACTCTAGGCTTACCTTAAATATATTTATCTAAAGGATTAACTATATTTTTCTTACTTTGCTGTGGTAACCAAGCCTTACACTTATATGGTAACAGTACTTAGGTTTACATAAGCACCTTAATTTTATTTGAACTTCAACCAAGGATTAATCAAAAGACCTTAACAATTTTATTAATCCAAGTCTATCCTTAGCCTTAGTACTTTTAGCAACAACTCAACTCTCTTTTCTATCCAAACATGACCTTAACCAACCTAACCTTCTTCTAAGGCTCTTAGTCATGCCCTTTCAAGCTACTGATCTAGAAACTGTGAGTCAAACTCACCTTAGAAACCACCTAACTTCACTATAAGGCTTAAATGTGTGACTCACATAACTTAACCAAGCCATGCCTCAAGCTTTCAAAGCATATTTGAGGTAAGGAGATACTTGGCTACAAGAATTTCTTAAGTTTTATTAAGTTTTCAAGTGTCATTCTAAAATTCATGGCATTGGTTAAGGTTCAATTTGCACAAAATTGAATTTTATCTATTTTTTGATAAGGTCTTACAATTATAAGAATATGTCCTTAACATTTAATGATACTCAAGTTGAAAATATATATTCATCATGCTTAAATTGAGATGTCACATAATACATTTAAATTACTGCTTAGCAAGATCATGTGAGTATGGAATTCAATTTTCACATAATATAAAGTCTAGATGTCAACAACTTCGAAAATTGACTTGAGAGAATGTAAATCAATTTTCACATAGCATGAAGCTTTAGCAATAACGAGAATTATCTATATTTTTTAGCACTTCTAGATAAGGGTTTCCACAACATATTCTCATCAAGTGTAAGACATTCACTTCCATGTGATTTGGTCTTAAGGTATCATGCATTTCATTTAGTTGAATCATTAAGCTTGTATGATTGAAATTTAAGCTAAATATCTACCATCCATGGTAAAGAAGCATGCTAATAAAATCACAATAAAATTCTCAACTTGCTTATGGAATTATGAGATCATTAAGGATCATAATTCTAACATGCTTTTAATAATAAAACAATACTATTATGGCATACATTACATACAACTTGCAACTTGTAATTTCATGCATTTAAACTAAACCTAAGCCTTCAATTTATGCTAGCAATTTAAAAGAAAATCTTTCCTTTCTCACATAGAAGGCAATGCTAACATTTTTCTACATTAAACAATCTCATCCTAAATGCAAATTCATGAAATCAAAAAGGAATTCTATTCAATAAGCTTTTAACCACAATTCTATATAGTCATGTCTCAATTAAAAGAGCAATTATACTAACAAATAGCATTCAAAATTAAAATTTTGAATTTACACATATGTCAATAAATAATCTTTACTTTAGCAAGCATGTAATCATGTTATTCCATCTTATATTCTATGGTAGGACTATACTGAAGAATATATATGATTTTAACAATAATCCACAAGTAAATAATAACAAGTCTAATGGTTGCCCTTAAACTTTCTCTAAGTCCTAGGTAAGGACTTATGCTCACATATGTCATACTAAAAATTCAATGTTTTTGAATATTATTCATAAGTCACTTAGAGATCTTGGCTTAAGAAACATACAATCATAAAATCACAACATACATTTCTCAGTTAAGGAGGCATAATGGATAATTCATTGATCTAGCAACATTTCAAATTAAGAACCATAATTTGATAATTTAAGCATGCTAATTTAACAAAGCATTATACTAACATGGCTTGGTCAAATTCCTTTCATCTTCTTAAATTAAGATTCATGAGGAAGTAATTAACATATCTTATCACAATCATGATCATAATTATCCATATGGAACTTTATCAAGTCATTTATTTCACTTAGGAATTATCTAGATTTAGGTGTTATAATCTTTAGGTTTATTCTAACTTATGATCCAAATAGAGAACTTCTCCAATGGTTAGCTTTTCCTCCAAATCTTTAGTTTTATTCACAAGTATCTCTTCTTCTTCCCTTAGTTTCCCTCAATTAATCATTTATGTTAAAAAGATAGTTAAGGTTTTACTAGATTAATTAAGCAAAGTAACTTTTATATAAACAACCACAAAACCTTAATCCCCTCTTAATAAAATCCATGGCTAGGATTAGAACATACAAAATCTCATGGAACTACTTTAACCAAGTTCTTTCCAACCCTTAGGTCTATGGCGTCTCAATCCCAATGGTTGAGCTCAAAAGAAGCTCAAATTTTATAACATAATTTATTCAACATCTTTGTATCATAATAGTATTATACTTATATTATATTGTATGATAAGCTAAATATCTTTATATTAATTAATAATTTATTTAATTATAATAATATGATATAATATTCATACTTATATGAGACATTACACACATATTTCTCATATCATAACCTGATGATTCTCTTGTGTGTTGCCACTCTATATTTACAATATCGTTAATAGTACTATAAGATTTTTAGCTCACTTGTTTCCTAGCTTGCTAGACTTAGAATATTCTTTCTCTTATTATTATACAAGTATGATGCATTACTTAGTACATATATGATCACAAAATTATTTAGATTATTCTCTAATTTCCATAGTAATGTCCCTATATGCTTATGCAATCATCTTGGTATGATTACTAACCAGCTTTGCACCTATTCACATTTGTCTCATTCTTGTACTTGATTACAAAGTATGATGTGCTATCAATATACTATATGATGCCAATTTTTTACTTTAGCCACATTTGACATAGTTAACATTAATGCTCATGAAACTATAATACTTATAAAATAACCATATCATACTTGTATGGCCAAAGTTCACTTTTATAGCCCATCATACTTGCATCATAATTACGTCTATTACTCAATCGCACTACATAATTAACTAATATTATATTATATGATATTCATAGCTTGACACTCTTTTAGGTTTCTTCCTTATCGTACCATATAATTAACTAATATTATATTATATGATATTCATAGCTTGACACTCTTTTAGGTTTCTACCATCATATTTTATGATTCTAATCAAAGGCACAACTTGTGGTAACCTAACTTAAGTTCCCAGCAAGCATTTAATCAACAAAAATAAGAGAGAAAATAGCATATATTGGTTAACCAAAGGGAATTTGTAGCATGTACATATGTTTTCTTATATAATTACTAATGCATTGTATTTCTTTTATTACATATGTTATATCCCTCAAATTGCTTAGCTTAGATAGGATCTTTAATTGACCAAGGTATGCTCTTCTTTATTGATTGGTTGATTTAATTCTTGTGAATTAATTTAGTTGAGTTAGCTTGTTTAGTTATCATGTATAGGATAAGATCACTTAATGTTATGATATGTTAAGCTTGCATGTTCTTAATTAAGCCCAAACAATGTGACTTAATCCTAGCTAGCATGAAAAATCCTTAATAATTTGGAATTCAGGATGCCATCTTGTGGTGAGAAAGCTAAATTTTGAATTTATCCTTGGTGCATGCCAAACTAGGAAACTTTGTACAAACCTACTAGTCATGACTCTTCATGTGACACTATGAATTAAGGGCTAATAAGCTCTATTAAGAGAATTGTGGTTAATTTCCTTAAGAGAATTTTAAGGGGCAACCATGTATTGCATGTTGCTTAAACCTTAGACAACCTTAGTGAGATGCTACAATTGTAGAAGACTTATTGAGACAACTCTTTAAGAACCTTATGCATATTTTACCTAAGTTTTAGAAGCCCTAGTCATAAAAAGGTGGCAAGGAAGTTCTTACTTAAAATAAGCCATGAAGGTGAGGCAAGCTTTGAATAAGAGATGGAGGAGACCACAAGCTTGATATAAGAAATAGAAGAATTCCTTAAAGTGTACTACACAACTAGAAGTAGAATGAACCTTGAGATAATACACATAAATTAGATACTAAATAGGTTAAAATTACGTATATTTGTTAAGAATGATTGTGATGGTATTTCGTTGATAACATGAAATTTTGTCATATTCTCACATGTACATTAAACCTAGCTTATAAAAATAAATTCATGATATTAATAACAAATCCATGATATTAGGAATTTTAATTTAAAAACATGCATGTGACTAAATACAACTAATGTTATGATTTTATCGTTATGTTCTTTACATGAAATCCTAGATTTAGGTTGCTTGATGTAAAATATTATATATAAGTTGAACCATGCTATTAAACTTTTTATTATGATAGAGAGCATATAAGTTAATGGATTTATCAAATTGACTTATTACATTATATCCTAATTATGGAAAACTTTGTTGCCAAAAACGATGCTTGTCCTTTTACATACTCACACCTAATTTTATTGGAGATGAATATGTGATTCCAAGAATGGTCTCATGACTTGAATAATTTTTATTAAACCTTTGAAGATAAGGTGAGATGCAACTTTTTACCTTTATACATCTTGAACTTCATCTTGTCCAAGAATGATGCATCATATTGCATCTATTGTAGCCTAATATCACGCATGCATAATTGCAAAATCTCTAAATGTAGGCCATACACCCATTGGCATCTCACTTGCCTCATTCAAACTCAGAGTAATACTTGAGTTAAATCCTATTTTAATTAGTCATCTTTATCAATCATAATGGTCAACTACCATACTCTATTTTTTATAGTTATCCTCACTATTTTTACTCTATTTTGTCCAAGTATATTTTGTAATAAAATATGTTATCATTGATGTTGACTCTTATGCATGCTTCATCCACTATCGCCAGTCGTCCACAATCACCTGTTCATTCATTACTCTTGATTGCTGCTATTATCAGCTTTTGACTATCCTTGATTGCCCAACACACCTAGTCACCCATTGACCACCTACCCTCTAGTTGTCATCGATCATCATCATTTGTCTCGTCCACTGTTGGCATCTTAATTATATTGTCATTGATGTCTAATCATTATGCTACATGATTGCATAATTTTTTCTATATAATAATTTTTTCATATATTTTTATATTTTATATTTAATGTAGTTGATCTACTTAAAGTTAATATCTTAAAATTCTACTGATATCTTTTTTATTCTCAAGTGATTTAACTTTTAAATTATCTTTTTTCATGTTGACTTTTCATATTTCTCATGCTTATACTATATTTCAAGATATATTTAATTTTCTTTTCCTTATACTTATGATATGTTTTTAATATGTATTTAATTCTCTTTTTTCTTATACATAGTTATTGAGCTTTTCTTTATTTATAAATAGGAGAGTCTATCTTATTATAATATTATTATTTATAAATAAAATTTCTTTTATTTATGTATTTTTATTTTTGTAAGCAAAGAGTATGTGCCTAACTCTAGTTTGAGAGATTTTAACTCTCCCTCCCCTTGTAAGAGATAATGATGGAAGGTGAGAGATATTCTATTAAGAGAGTCTATAACCAAATAAATTATCTCTTCTTTTAATGCCATCAAGGTTTTATCTATCTTTTCACTCTCTTGATCAAACCACCAAATCACTACCCTCCTTGACAAGGCTCTAAATCCTAATCGACCATCTTTTTATCCATTTAGCCAAACTTTTCTATTAACCCAAACCTTCACCTTATCATCTTTTCTATCTTTGGTGCTCTACATGTCAACTCCAAAGAAAACTACAAACCATCATTACTAAAAAAGTAAAATCTTTATATAACTTTTATTTTCTATGTAATATCTAAAATTAGAGTTTTTTTTTTCTATTAAAAATACTTCACATAAAATTTGTATTAAATTTTTTATTTTATATATGTGAAATTAGATGTGACAAAACTACTCAGTAAAATTTTATACTTAATACTTAATGTGTTGTCATTTACTCTAATAAATAATCCACACTATAATTTTGGATATTAATATTTGAATAATTCTAAAATATCACATATGTCACACTTGCCCTAATTAGAGTATATTATCTTGTAATATTTCTTAATAATCTATTGAACATCTTTTGTATTATAAGATCCAAATAAGATCTCTATAAAAGTCTAATTTGTTCTATATTAAAGTGCCAGATTATGTGATTATGTGATTTTAATATGATCTAAGAGTGTCAAATCTTATGGTAAGATTTCCATGGATATGAAGGGAGTGTTAAACACCTAGAGAACACTATACAACTAATGAACTACATCATAAGATTATGATGTGATGGGTCTCAATGGAAAATAAATAGATAATGTGTCTTAGAGTTATATCATTAGAGCCTATGATCATTACAATTATTCTATGATAGTATTATAGAATCATAGTTCAGTTTGGTAGATTAAGGCATTTATGCATATTATCCTAGTTAATTTTTGTATATGATGTTTAATTATTTCTTATTATACCATTATTATATTTTCTTGCCATTACATGATTATCATTATAACATGACTTAAGATTTTCATGTTGAGCTTTCTGGCTTACTTTCCGTTATATTTCATACAATCTAAGGATTTAAGAGCATGCATTAGGAGTAAGAGTCAATGGTCATAGAATTAAAGAATTCTAGTAGTCTTAATGTTTAGCTTTATAGTCCGTGATATCATAGTTGTAGTAACAATCATGTTACATTTATAATAATACTATTGTATTCGATAAACTTTTTGCTTTATTGGATATTTAATAATGAATTTTGATATTTGCACTTTTATATATTGTCTCTTTATGATGGACTTTAGATTATAGATTTCATATAAGCTATACTGTTAATTGAGCATATGGACATGTACATTTATATTTATAGGTTTTCTTTGATACCATGTACACATGATTGTATATTGGTGGGTTATCTCAACCTAGGATAAATTGGTTCTTAAATTGACTAATTGAATAATTGATAGAGGGACATGATACATTTTAGGCAACATATTGTAATGCATGATGATCGGATTAGGATATTGTGACTTCTAGTTTGAATATTAAGCAAGACGAGTAAAATATAATTAACCAAGTATATTGAAAAGTGCATTAGCTTTGTTCCACCAGAATGTTTTTTTAAAAGTTCTGTTAAAAAGATTAGGTATGGCAACATAAATATATTATGGACCCAAAATATAGCATGACTTCAAAAGTGTTTCACTTTATATTAAAATAATGTTGTTTTTGTCTATTAAGCTTACAATGGTTGAGTTAGTTATTCCATGATTTGCTATTCTAAAGCCCATGATGAAGACTTTGACTAGTAGGTTGTATTAGATGTTATATTAACAAAAATATTTGACTAAGTCATAAATGACTTTTATTTTATTTTGTCAAAAAACTCTTTAACTTCTATATTTTTGTTTTATGTAAAATTGAAACATATGATATCTTATATTCCAGTAAATGTAAAGTAAAAATATTCATTTGGTTACAATTTTTAATTAAACTTCAATTGCAAGGGTTTTTTTAATAAAAAATTGATAAAACGTTAGGTAGTGGCATGGTCATTATATCACTCTCTAAAGAAATTCCTACATCAAATTCTTAAATAATATTAAACACCTTCACAAAGAGAAGAATGTGGGCCAGAATACTTAGGAATAAACATTGATATCTTTCAATCTAGTAACATGGAATCAAATAAATAATAATTGGTATACATTATTACATCTATTTAACAATAATATGTTTTATTTATTTTGATTACCTCGATGTAAATCATATTTTGCTGCCAAGACGCATATATTTTCCGGTCCATCGGAAGTAGCTCTAACGTCCCAGAAGAGCAGCGCACGCTCTTCCCAATGCAGCCAAGGCACTCTTTATTGGGATAAAACTGATTTAAGTTACAAATCTAACTCATTAAACAGGTTAAATTTCTAATTCATGTTAACACAATTAGCTTAACATTCTTTCTAACACGAAAGCCAATCAGTTCAACAAAATTTTAATCCATCTTTCAAGCTGGGTTAATAATCAACTCATTTCTGTTCTTCCGATCAACATATCCTTTATTTCTTTTATTCTTACGCAAGTTATTAAGTGATTAAACAGAAGATTTACGTGAATAAAATTAAAGATTTGATAATTTTTTTTAATTTTTCAATAAAAAATTGATAAAAAAATACGATAGAGCTACGATTATTAACAATATAGATTTTAAGATAAAAATTAAAAAAAATAGAACCGACGTAATTAATTTCGTTTCAATGAGGTCTTATATTAATAAATCGGTTGGGTTTAAAACGTTCCGCGGCAATCTTATGGTTGTCGGCGTCGGAAAGCCGAATAATTCCGAACGGACCGGTTCCTTTTAACCTTCCCGGGTGTACAAATTCCAAATCCCTCCATCAAGTAATCACACTCCCTAGTTCGCTCTAGTTTCTCAACTTTCTGCTCTCCGTTACGTCTCTCTCTCTCTCTCTCTCTCTCTCTCTCTCTCGTTCACTCGCTTTACACCCTAGCATTGAAGAAACATTTTGCACATTGAGCTAAGAGGAGCTTAGAAGTTTAATTTCTTCTTTTTCTTCGAAAGATTAGTTTGTCTTCAAATATCGAAATCTTCTGCAAGAAGACAACACAGCCATAACCTCTTTGGTTGCTGTTTCCTTTTTAGTGAAATAACTCGCATTGGTTACAACTCGCGATTCTTAAATACACATTCTTCTGTCATATTCTGCTATATAAATCTATCTCCAGAATTGCTGTCTTGTGTACCGTTACCTCGCCTTAACCTCATGAAGTCCTTCTTGGTTATTTCCCTATTTGCTTTGCTTCTCCCACGGTGCAGTCGAGGCTTCGAGTACTGGAATCAGACGAAGTTGGTAGATGACGGCATTACGGACGTCGGCGTTCCACATTTCGTGCCAATCACTCTAATTGGCTCCGCCGCCGCCAAGGGAGCAGGTGGTAGAACTGACCCTACTCCCGAAGAATTAACAGAATCCTCAGACGAATTTTTTCGTTGTTAATATATATACTGTTCATCGTCTATTGAGATATGCTGACGTACATATTTGGGTCTCGATTGCTGCAAGATACTTCGTTGTATCATTTTTTAATAATTAGTGCCGGCGTACATGATATTCTTAAAGCAAACTCTTTAAATTGCTTTGCTGCACCAATGTTACCTTTTTCTTTTCCGGTAATGATTAACACCGAAGGGATGCCTTTCGCTTTGTTCTGCTCTTTTTTGCTTTATTTCAAGTGTGTATTTATGTTGTTATTTCTGTATTCTCTTCTCCTGTTCTTGGAATCTTGTTGTATTCTATTTTCTTTTTAGTTCTCAATGTAGTATTTGTAAGCACGGTAAAAACATTGCAGTTTTTGTCTTATTAAATCTTCTGTAAATTTGATTTGTTTAATAACATAACCTCAAGACGCATGTTGTAATTTTATTAGATCTTTTTAGTGGTTGCAAATTGTTTGCGTGATCATCATTAGTTTATTTTTCGTGAATCAGTTCGTACGCTTTCTGACCGCACAAAGTCTTAATGTTATTGACACAGTTTGTATGGATGGAAGTTTACCTGGTTACCACCTTGACAAAGGGTTTGGATCTGGAGCAAATAGTTGGCTTGTTCAGTTAGAGGTCAGGAGAGCATAAATTTTAATGATTGCAAATGTTCACTTTGACTGTCTGGTAATTCTGTTTTTTTTTTATTTCTCTATATGAAAAAGTGCTAAAATTGAACGTTGTACATGGTTGGTGAGCCATAAAGGAGTGCATGCTCAACGTCACTTCTTCCATAGCATATCTATAATGCAAAACTTTCACTAGAAAATGAAAGGATGATTCTATAAGCTGCCAAAAGAAGTCATAGCATTACTTCATTGCAGAATTTGATGTTGTCCATAAGCTTAAGGGTTTAACTAAGTTTCATTGCAATATTGATATATCTTTTGTTTGTAACTTACTGGAGCTCTAATTTTTGGAGATTATTGTTGCAATGAATGCTCAGGGAGGAGGCTGGTGCAATGACATAAATTCATGTCTTTACCGCAAAAAATCTCGCCGTGGTTCTTCATAC
Organism: Vanilla planifolia; assembly: GCA_023846275.1. Lineage (NCBI taxonomy): Eukaryota > Viridiplantae > Streptophyta > Magnoliopsida > Asparagales > Orchidaceae > Vanilla > Vanilla planifolia. Next base: position 24,906,118 of record CM043870.1, read on the forward strand.
TACATGGAGAAGCAGCTGCAATTCTCTGGAATTTTGAGCAATAAACCAGAAGAAAATCCAGGTTGGTTTAGTCCTAAATACTTTTTTGTGGTCATTTCCTTGCACTATTTCAATGCTAATAATACTTAGGTCTTGGACTTTTTCAAAAATGGCTTTGAATATTACACTTGCAGATTTTTATAACTGGAACAGAGTCAAGATTCGTTATTGTGATGGAGCATCTTTCCTTGGTGAAGGCTATGACAGCGTTTGTACCTTTCTTTTTAAACCTTGATGTTCTTTATATCATTCACTTGAAGCTTTTGTTCCTCCTTTGTTATGCTACATTATTTCCACACAGTTTCTAATGTATGGATACAGACAGTTAGTTGCATTAATTTTGCCTATTAGAAGTTGAGTTTGTTGACACAGTAATAATTTATTTGAATCAATTGTTGATGTCAATTTGCACCGTTTTTTCCTTTATGCCCTGTTTCTCTCTATATTCCAGTACAAATTTGTCATGTTTATTGCATTTTCATATTTTAGTTTGTGTTTCTATTTTGTTACTGTCCATTGCCAGTATCCAGACGCCACAGATATTAGATGTCATGTAAACAGTGTTCCTTTTATGCAGGTTGCAATTTACACTAACAATTCTGGTTATGTTAATGGAATGATAAGTAATTGTTTTAGTCGTTAGCATTTTACCCCAGTATTGAAAATTCAATGTTTCCTTTGTAGGCTGCTGGCCTCTTTTTCCGTGGTCAACGCATTTGGCTAGTTTCTATGGAAGAATTGATGTCAAAGGGGATGCGCTATGCTGATCAAGTAATTTTTCCATCTGTTGCAAGGTATTATTTTCAATATGCTTATTTCTTTAATGTGATAAATCTGATTTCAGGCACTTCTTACTGGCTGTTCTGCTGGTGGTCTTGCAGCCATACACCATTGTGATGAATTTCGAGCACTATTTCCAGGAAACATTAGGGTCAAGTGCCTTGCTGATGCTGGAATGTTCCTTGATGCGTATGAATCTCTTAAGTGATTGTGCAACATTGTTATTGTTTGCAAATGTATCTTGATGATATGGTGCTTTTCATATTTCATTGTTGATATAATTTCAAGCCATATTTTTGTTGTATTAAACATCAATTCTGGATATTATTGCCTCTTTAAGCCGAACAAACTAATTCCCTGTTTTTACATTTGGACTATAGCATTGATGTGGCTGGCCAACGCACACTAAGGCACTTCTTTGGAGGAGTAGTCAACTTACAGGTGTTTATTAGAAACCTTTTGTACAAATAGTTTCAAATTTTTAGTTTTCTTTTACCTGTTTTTGCTGACAAACAGATTTGTCGATGAAGAAATGTTTGCTACAACTATGACTTGTTTTGCATGCTAATTGCTATTTTTTGTTTTGAGATTACCAATTGAATTTGCTCAGGACATTTTGTTGGAAAATGTTTCATTTGGTTTACAGGGAGTGGCGAGAAACTTACCAAGGGCCTGCACTTCTCGCATTCTCCCTGTTTTGGTGATTATACCATTTTCAAGAAACAAATTCATCATAAAATTTGCAGATGTAATATGGTTTTTCATTTTATTTTATTTTATTTTTGTCTTTTCAGTGCTTCTTTCCTCAGAATGTTCTGTCTAGCATTCAGACCCCACTTTTTCTTTTAAATACAGCATATGATGTATGGCAGGTGAAGCACTTTCCTTTCAGCTTATTTTAGATAAACTATTTTCATCCTAAAATTTATGTTGTCAGCATCCTCAATACCTGAAGAGGTAAACGTTTTCCTAGAAAACTGGTATAACGAGGAAAATCTAAATTCTTGTAATTGTTTGTTTTTTTTCTTATAAATGCAGCTTCAGGAGAGCTTGGCTACCAAAGCAGCTGATCCTCATGGATATTGGATAGACTGTAAGATGAATAATGCAAAATGCAACACAGGACAAATTGAGTTCCTTCAAGGTATCCAAGTTTTGTCCCTCTGCAATTTAAATTTAACCAATATTTTCAGTTTACATTCATCATTGTTGTTCTTGAACTTTATTCTCTAGGCTTCAGGAATCAAATGCTTCTCAGCGTTAGAAAGTTCTCCTTATCAAGCAAAAATGGGTTATTTATAAATTCATGTTTTGCACACTGCCAAAGTGAGAGACAAGATACTTGGTTTGGGAGCAACTCCCCTTCTATTAGGAACAGGGTATGATTGTATTCGATTCATCTTATGCACATAAAATTGTTAATGTCTATTCATATTACAATTTCTTTTCAGTTCATTTCAGTTATGTTGAAGGTTAAATCTTATGGAATCATTCTAGTCATTTTCGATCTACTTGATTGCAATTGCTACAAAAGGATGTATCAATTATCTTTAATTAATCCCAACAAATCCAATTGGTGAAAGTTGGCTGGAAGGAATACTTGCATTTACCAAAAACATGCTTTCATCAAGCATCCTTCTTCTTCCATTTATGGCTTGTTTATTTTGTTGTAAGGGAAAACAAAAGGTGAATAATGGGATAAGTCACCTTCTAAGTTTGTGTTTAGTTTACCATAAATGGGTTGGTCACTTCCATGAAAAAATTGTCGAAGTTAATTTCAACCTTTCCCTTCTTTGCATGTTGAAGTTACCTACCACTCGTTGAGTTTAGTTAGCCAGCCACTACCTACCTAGTCCCTTGGGTTAGCCACCACATGCATTCGTCAACACCATACTATGTCACTTGTTGTTGGTCGTCAGATAATGGTGGCATGTTGTTGGTCATCTACCTCCCATCACTGGCCGCCTATTGGATGGAGGCTTCCAAAAAAGATGTGTTCTTACTATCATTTTACTTTTGAATCAACCAAATGACATTGTTGGTGGCATCACTTTCCCAATTGATAGCCAATTAACACTTTGAGATCTGAATTCTCAAATTTCATTTCATAAAGTAGAAGTTTCACTTATTTCTCACTTACAGTAAAACGCATAGAACCCAAACTATATATTATAAGAAGTAACATTTTTTCAATAAATAGTAAACAAGATTTTGAGAAGTAACTTATTGAGCTTTACTCTAGAAGTGGATGTCTCATTTTTCTCGCACTTATTGCAAGACAAACAAATAGTTATAAAATGAGCCAAAGGTGTGAAAACATTTTTCTATTTCAATAGTCTATACATATATGCAGCATCTCTCTCTCTCTCTCTCCATGCTCACATAGTAACTTGAAATATTTTATCAACGAATGACTTGGTGTACTTGATTGTATTACTAATTTTGCATGCAAAATATTAATCAAATAAAACAAAACTTTTGTGGATTCAGGTTTTTAATGTTAATATTTTAAAGGTTAATAAACAATAAATTTTTTAAACTTCCTTGATTTTGTGCTTTTTATATGTTTTAGGCTCTGGCAATGGTACCAAAAATGTAAATATTTTCTTTGGTCATTTCTTTGGTCAGATCATGTCCTAGAATCAATTTTCTTATGCCACAAAGTTCAACTATTGAAGCTTTGCACTTATTGAAATATTTAATGGATATTTTTAGAACAAGATATCTTCTTTTGAGAAGACATATGATTAGCACATCAAAAGAAGTATTTTAGAACATCTTAATAAAAAAAGGAGTTAACATTACATATATAAACTTAGTAAAGATATGTATAATGGAGCAAAGACATGTCTATACAATTAAAAAGGATTGACAAAAAAGCTTCAAATTAAATTTTGACGTTTTAAGGGTCAACTTTTAATCCTTTTGTTGTTATCTAGGGATACTCTTATTAGTCAATCAAAGATGATGTGTCATGTATGTTATTTTTGTTGATAATGTTGTATTTGTTAATAAAATTAGGGAAAGAGATAAAGACAAATTGGATATTTGGAGGAGAACCTCATGGTTCAAGGAATTTTGTTTTTTGTAGATCTAAAATTGAGTACATGGATGTAAGTTTAGTAAATGTAGTATTATAAATCATGTAGAAATTCTTATTGTGAACATAAACTATTTAATAATGTTCAAGAATGAGATATTTCATTGTCTTATTTTATATGCTAAAATAATATTGAAATTGTTAGGATATGATTTACACATGTTGGATGAAATGGAGGATTGCTTTTATTATGTTATGTCTTGTACATATTCTATTTGGAATTAAAGGCAAGTTTTATAGGATTGCATTGGGACCAACAATGTTTATGAAATGGAATGATGGCTTATGAAGTCCGAATGTACAAACAATATATGTATATTGCAAAGATGAGAATATTGAGATAGTTGTGTGGTTATGTTGATTAGAACTAAGTGCATTCAAGATGAAGTCTATGTAGTATTGAGGATAAGATTAAGAAGAGTTGGCTATAATAGTTTGGACATGTTAAGCTGCTATATCACATAATACTCTTATTAGAAGATGTGATTTAGAATTCTTTGTGATCATTTGAGGATGAGTAAGATACAAAATAACATGGTAAGAAACTTGGATATAAATAAATATTTGTTGATGAATAGAGTACAATAGTGTTAGAGGATTCATTTAATTGAACCTACTAATGGGATTAAAGCTTATTATTGTTTTTAAATTTTGCTTAATGTTATTCAATGTTTTGAAAAGGTTTATATTTCAAAGTATTAAGTAGTATTTAACTCCATCTTTCTCGTTACATGAACATCCTTAAGAAGGAGAGTACTTTGTAAGTGGTTTTAATGCTTTGAGTTTGTCACTTAAGCAAGCATAATCAACATAAGAAGCATTGTTACTACTAATGTGGTTAGCTGTAAGCAATTTTAAGGACAGGTTAAGGACATTATTCTCTCTAGGATATCATGTTAGAAACTCCAAGATATTATTGTTATTCAAGTCAAAAGTTTCAAAATGGTAAAAAGATTAATACAATAATGTAAGTGGTATGGTGCCTAGTTTAAAGTACCTTTACCCTTCATCCACTTTTTTGGTAAATTTTGTTGGTTTTTTTTCATACACAACATTCATGTTTTATTCAAGAATTAGTGATTTTGTTCTTGGTTGGTTTTTTTTTTTTTTGCACGTGGATCATATAATTTATTTATAACTACTAATCTGTATTTTTGCATTTATCCTCCCGCCTATTGGGATGAAGGCTTCTTGTTTTTGTTATTGAACTTTTATATTTATCTTTGATTATGTGCTTATAGTTCTCTACATAGTTTGCATTTTTGGTGATTCATACTAAAGCTACATCTAGTCCACACGAGTTATTTGATTTCATTGTAAGGTCGTGAAAAAATGCTTATGTTATGTTACATGAACGTTTATAGGCAATTCGATAATCAGTTATACATATGTTTTTTTTGTTTTTATTTGTTGCTATTTGGCTTATGTTGTTTAGGTCACCAAATTTTCAAATTTGCAATGCTTATCATGTTCTAGTGATCCCATTTGTACTTGTGTTCATTTTAAGTATTTGCAGAGGTAAAAAGAGAATAGGAAGTAAACATGGGAAAATGGAGAACACCAAGACTTATTTCCTTCAACTATAGGGAGGTATGAGTAGTTGTTAGTCAATTAGGATGAAAATGAGAACATATTAGAAACTGAGTTAGTGCTTTCAGGAACTGTGTTTGAGAAGCACGTTGGCATGTTTTTTGCTTGATTGTTGTGAAAGCATTTTCTCTGAAGCACTCCTAGTATGTTTGCTTGGATTTTATTACACTGAATATTTTGGGCTTTTTTCCCTTTGAACACTATTGCAGAGTTCTGACAATAAAAGTAAAGTAAGCTACCAACTAAACCTATAGATGTAACAGTTTTACATATAGTGATTTTTAGCAGTTTAATGTTAGGATTGATGTTAGTATGAGTCCTTTTATTCTTTTGGTCAAGCTAGCATAAATGTCAATTCTTTCTTGCAGTAATTATGGTAGCATGTTGAATTTTATTGGGTTGGGATAGCGTGAGCATGCCATAGATTAGACTTTGCAGATTTTGAACGCAATATAATGTAGCTTAATTTATCATGTATAATTGTTTGGACATGAGATTGTGTAGCTATATTGGCTGTCTGAAAGCAAGTAGGACAGGTTCAATAAATCATACCTCTATCTATGATTGAGTACATCCAATTCAAAAATAGCAGGCATTTCTTATGTATGCTTAGTGCAGATCAGTGTAGACAAAAGAAACTTTGGCTGTTTTGTAATTTCACTTTGTATAGTGTTGTCTAAACGTTGGAACCTTGTATACATGCAAAATATAGATGTAGAATGAATGCCCGGTAATTGCTAAGTTTGTTTGTTGTGTTAAAAAGAAGCTTTTGGGTAGCCAGCATTTTGTTTGTTCCTCGAAACTATGGTTAGTTTAGATCAGTTTAGCCAATGCAAATTTTGGCCGTTTTGAAAATTCCCTTTTCATATTTTTTTTATCTAAAAGCTTAGGCATCTTATGTACACAGCAGACCTAAAGTTCAGCTGTAGAATGAATGCACCGAGATTGCCTATTTTGTTTGTTTTGTTTTGAAGAAGCTTTTGCTGATCCTCCTAATTTGTTGGTCTCCGCTTCTGTTTTCTTGTGGTGGCTTGCTTTCAATAGATTACTTGCATAAGATTGAAGTAAATCAATTTACATATACTTGATTTTTCATTGCTATGTACATTTCAATCCCAAGCTCTTGGACCTTGTTTGAGAGTTTGAATTTGCCAGCCATATGCTTCAAAGAATCAGCAAACTTTTAGTTTTAAAATGGAATTTAACTCAGTGAATTTGTTTTTAAAACTACCTTGTGAGTCCCTCTAAACTACTTGGTGCTAGGTTTTCTGTTAAATTTCATTTCCTTGCTTCTTTCTCAGCTCAACCTATTGAATTTAGCAAAAGGCAACGGAGTGCTTTCATCGCAACTAGGCCCTAGAAGTTGGTTCTATGCTGTATCACACCAAAAAAATATGTTATAGACATTATTCTTGGTGCATTAGTTTTTTTTAAGTTCATTTCTATAGAACATTTAAAATGAATATCCATGTTAAGAAACTGGGATTACATGATCATTTATTCTAGCATAGGTAAATCTCAAAAGGTTTTTTTGGCTATTTTAGGTTTTTTAAAGACAATACCTTTGAAATACATCACACATCTTTGAAATATTCACGTAGGCTGTTCATTTAAAAAAGATTGTTGATCATTATGTTGCAAGGGTTGATGTTTTTCTCAGGAAAAAGTGATGGTATTCTTTTTAGTTAATTCAAAGCAATAAGTTATGACATTTGAAAATTACTTGATATTTGGTTTTGTGAACTTGCCAATGAAAATCTTGCTGTTATGAGTATGATAATTGTTAATGTAGTTATTAAGTTTATCTTCTCATCAGTTGGAAAAAGTTCACTTCATTTTCAGGGAAGAACTTTTTCGTACGCTTAGAAAACAGTGAAATTTGAAACCCACGATCCAAATTAGAGGTTTTGCATAGAGTTCTTATAGTTCTTAACTCCCAAGGATACCTTATGCATTCATATTCTGATCTCTTTGTATCTAGACTTAATAAACCAAAATATTATGTAAAATGTATTGCTGTACTCTTTTATTCCTATGAAAATTTTAAATTAACTAAGCTGCCTGGGGACTAAAGTCCCCATAGATAAGAATCCCTATATGTATGTTGCCCAACTGGCTCCTACTATGCCTTTGTGAAACCAATTCTAGTTCTAATGCCAAAGGCATTGGTTTCCCTTCTTAATATATGCCTCTACTAGACAACTGTACACAGGGTAAATATCAACTGTATTTTTATCCCCTTTTGTGATATTTATAATCAAAATGTGTTATGGATTGGTTCTCACATTAGGTATTGGAATAGTTGAGCCTTATAGTGCAATCTCCATTTTCAAGATTATTTTACGAAGCACCATTTCATATGGACTAATTTTCAAAATAAATTAATTTTATCATTTCTTGGCTATAATTTCTTGTCAATGTGCAGGGAATTGCAGACTCTGTCGGTGATTGGTACTTTGATCGATGTTTGATTAGAGAAATTGATTGTCCATACCCTTGTGACTCTACTTGTCACCACCAAGTGAAAAGAAAGAAAAAGCCTCCTTTGTCCTCTAGTTTATCTTAGCAAAGTTATTTCTAAGTTATACCATCATGCAATTTGTTGTTATGTGGATTGTACTTCTAAAATAATAGAGAGTGAGCTATAGAATCATGAATGTATAATTGATGAACTTCTCACCCATATGTACCTTGGAACACTAGATCAATGAACTCACCCATATGTATCTTGGAACACTAGTTTAATTTAATCATTATCTTTATGTAACAACTGAGTCTCTTGAGAAGAATAAGGCAGTGGCTTTGTTGAGGTTATTTGATGGAACATTTTTTTCAATAGTGTAGAACCTTTAATGGAGAATAATAAATTGTATTGGCAGGGCAATAAAAGAGTCCTAACCCCTTAGGTGGTTTGGCTACATGAATCTTTTGTCTTATCCTGTAACAACAACCATAGCTCTAATTACACAAAATCCTTAATGGTTTTGACCCATTTTCTTAGTCATTTCTTCTTTTGTTAGCATGTTTACATCTTTTTAGTGTTGTCCTTACTAGGTTATGTTTTGGTCTATGCTTATCATGTTCCAATCATCTTAGGGAACTCTTACAGATAAGCCAAATTATAAGTGCAGACAAGAGCAACTCCAGTCTAAGTCATTATTGCGCAAAAATTGGATATAACCCACAAAACTTGAGCCTAGTTCAGATTGACCTTCTAAGTCAATTATGACTCTTTAAGATGATAGATTGTACTTCACCTAATTATGTTCAATCTATTCAATTTGTTGTTAATCCATCCATGTATCATAGAGATATCTATCTATTGATATGAATTGATTTGTCTATAAGGTGTTCTCTCCCTAAGCCATCAATAACATACCTTGTTTTTTTGAAGTCGTTACAACAAAATTTGAAGTATGAAATTGGCTAAAAACTAAGAAAGAAATGAATGAGAAAAGGGTTTTTTCTTCAAGAGGATAGAATTCTCCAAGAAGATGGAATTTAAGAAATTTTGAATTACTTTATTTATCATTCTTATCTTTTTATATCGAGGTTTAGATACAAAATTTTATTACAAAATATATATTTATTAAATTTTTACAAGAAATATGTGATTTTGACCAAAATTCAAAATTCTGTAAAATATGTGCTGCAAGCAACTTATTTGAGCACGTGAGCTGTTGCATACGCGTGGATAACTATTCCTATGCTTGGACTAGTCCTGTCGAGCACCAGTGACTACATTGGTGTAGTAGATTCAACTACTGTGTGCAGGGACTATGTGCGTGGTAGGTGGTGATGCTCTCATGTGCAGCCATCTCGTGCCCAGCTAGCATGGGCGTTTGGCTCGTCGTTCATTCCCATGTGTGCATTAGCTCAGCTGCAACGTGCTTCTGCGTGCAGCCGTATGCACAATTTTATGTTGCTTTGTGCGGCAATTGTGGTTTTCGTCTTTTTCTTCTCTTTTTATTTTTTTTTCACAATTTAATGCTTAATGAACCTATAATTGAGCTCCTGATCGTAAGTACATTTGTTTTGTGATTTGAGTCCCATTAAATCTTCTTTTTTGATTTGATTCTTTGCAAGATCTAGTTTTGTTGTCTTCTTCAGGAGTTTGAGACTTCCATCAATCTTATCAATTAGTTTCTTTGACTTTGTTATTAATAACACATAATTTTGACAGATGTTTACTAGTCTCTTTATTTGATTAGCACGAATAATGCCTTTTATTAACGCTTCTTTGTTTCGTGCCAGAAGGAAGTGTTTTCCAACCTTCGTAAGTTGATACTGTTGTGTTCGTCGATAGTAGAAAACATCTTGATCCCATAAGTATGGATTTTCCAATCTAATTTGATAAAAATCTAGAGATGTTACTTTATTGATAATCTCATCAATATGGTCTTTGGCAATGGTAAATTTTACATTATCTTATTTTTTAACTCTTACCTTAGCCTTTATGAATCCACCTTAAAGAATATGGTATTTTAGATGTGGTGTAGTTTCTAGATTTAACCTTTTAAATAAGAATTTTTGTTATTAGATTTTTTTTGCTTTTGGTGTCAATGATTATATTGATAAGCTATTTCTTTACTTAAATTTAGATGATAAAGAGTTCTTTTTTGTTTTGTTTTATGAGATGTTTTTTAAATTCACTATAAAAGATAAGTTTTCATCAATTTGTAGAGGAGTTCTAAGTACCTTTTTAGTCTTAGTTGTTATAATTATTTTATCCTTGAATTTTTCTGGAAATAGTTGAATATGTAATTTTTATTTTTTTTATTTTGTGTCTTGTCTTCTTACATTGTTCATAATACTTCTAGTTTCTATTGGTAGATTTGTTATAACATTTTGTTAAAGAATATTCTTTTTTTTTGTCAATTTTTGGGCTTATACTCAGATTTTTTGGTATTTTGTCATTTTGGTTTTATCTATTTGGATTTGTTCTTTTCTTTGACCGTCATTACCAATATACTGACTCGTCTTAAATATCGAGTAGAAAAAAAGATAATTCAATAATAATAGGATATTACAGACCTACAATATATTTTGACAATACCTGTACCTCATCGATGGGTATTCCCAATCTCATGGCTCATCATTGAAATTCTGTGTTATATTCTTATCCCCTATTCTTGTTAGTGTCGTAAATTATGCAACTTTCTCCACCTTTTTTTTCCATGTAACTTGTGAGATAAATTCTACTCTAATTAATAATTTTAGATTGGTTTCATGTCATTTTTGCAATTGTGTCAGTTTTTAAGTGAGAATTTCATCAAAGTAACGCATGACTCGTCATTTTTACTCGGGCATGCATTATCTTGTCAATTAATAGATACTCATCTTCATCTCTAATTATTCTTCGTTTACCATTTAATCTAGAATTCCTCTAATTAAGAGAACATTTTTTTGACGAGTTATCTTTTAGATCCGTCGTAAAGGATTGAGATTTTAGCATCATCTCTTTTAGCACTTGTATTTGTTAAGTTAATAGAGTTATTTGTGCTTCTAAGCTTGATGGTGAAATAGTAGACGTAATCACGTTGAGCAAAACCTCTTCAATCTTCTGATTCTCTATTGTGGCTTGCTCTTTAAATATTTCTTTTTTAGCTCATGCTATCGGCTTCAAATCATAATGCTCTAATATTAAAAGTAATATAATCTATTTGTGAAGTGTTTTTACAAAAGTGGAATTTGAAGCATGAGAATGGCTATGAATTAAAGAAGAAAAGAGAAAAGGTTTTTTGTCATAAATGGATGAAAGTTTTCAAGAAAATAAAATTTAAGAAGTTCTAAATTATTTTATTTATTATTTTTATCTTTATATATAGACATTTGGATATAATATTTATTATAAAATATACATTTTTTTTAACTTTTACAAGAAACGTGATTTTAACTGAATTCCAAAATTTTGCAAAATTCATGCCTCAACGGGCTTGTCTGTGCATGCAAGCTATTGCAATCATGCGGATAACTACTCTAAGGCAATGTTTATGCGTGTGGGTATTATTCCGAAGCACGGTTGAGCCATGCCATCAAATTTTTCACGTCCTACATGTGTGGATCATGTGTGGTAGGTAGCCAACAGGCTCACGTGCAACGCACGTGTGGCATCTCGCACCTAGCGTGATTGGCATCTGGTGTGCCTGCAATGAGCATTTATGCAGTTTTCACTACTTTGTGCCACAACAACGATTTTTGTTGTCTCCTTTGATTTTTTTTTCACAAATTTGGATTTAATGAACTTATAATTAAGCTCTTGAATATCAACCAATAAATATATAACTATTAATGGTCCATGAAACATTTTTTGGGCTTGATCCAAAACCTATTTATGACCTGATGATCCAAAAAATAACTTGGAGATGGGTTGATAACTTGGAGACTCCATATTTTGATTGTGATCTCTTCCAATAATCCTTATGTGGAAGTGGGATGTTTATATGGATGTACACAATATTTTTATTACACAATGTTTTTATTACCACAAGAATTGTAATAATTTGGAGGATATGTTAATCAATTTGTAGATCATAATGCTATCATAATCAAATGCCTCCTTTGGTAACCCTTGGTTTGGATGGTATTTGTTATTGGTAGAAAATATTCTATCACACAAACAAGATCAAGTCTCATGGTTGTGCATTTGTGGATTTTCACGTATTTGGGAAAGAGCAGAATGACAGAGAACATGGTTATATGAAGTCAATAAAGGAAAGAAAATAAGAGAGATCATGTTCACTTCGAAAACCCTTTCAATATTTAATAATTGTGGCTTCTATAGTAGCTCATGAGCATCATTAATGCTTGATTTGAATATTAGAGGAATCTTTCTCAAGATGCAAAATGTACATTATTGAAGGAGATTTTTCTCAAATCAATTATGTGATATATTTTGTATCATTCATTCACAATTTATCAAGTATGGATAACTCAAGAATGAAATGTTGTCTAAAATTATCACATAATGCATTTCTTCTACATATGCTACGTTCTCAAGGTGAGAAGTATATGTTTACTTATATGAATTCTCTTATTTGAAATTAATAGCCAAATGACCTTGGAAAGCATGAGCTTTTCTAGTGGCATGACCTCATCTTGAGGATTAAATTTAGTTTAGGACTTGCATAACTTAAGGAGGATTCTTAGTGAATCTATACATCTAAGGGAATGTGTTGATAACGTGGTGATCCTACGTTTGATTATGACCTCCATCCAATAATCCTTATTTGTCAAAGTGGGTTATTTGTAGGAATTTACAAAATATTCTTATTGTGTTAAATGTTTACAAATGAATTATAATAATTTAGAGAATGTGTTAATCAATTTATAGAACAAAGAATTGTCGTAATCTAATGTCTATTGGGGAGAAAATTTTGGTTTGGATAATATTTGTTAATTTTGGAACATGATCTATGCCATGCTAACAATATTAAGTCTTAAGATGGTGTGTTTGTAGTGTTTCAAGTATATGGGTAGGATTGGAATGGTAGAGAATGTGGTCACTGGAAGTCAATGAAAAAGTGAAAAAGTGAAAGAGATTGAGAAATGTTCACATGAAAAATCCCTTCAATATGGAATAATGGTGACCTTTATAGCAAATCAAGTACATCATTAGTAATTGGTTTGGATATAAAGGTGGTGATATTTCTTGAGATGGATTTTTCTCAAATCACTTATATGATATCTTATGTGCCATGCACAATATACCATGTTTGCTTAGCTCAAGAATGAAATGTTGACTAAGATTATTGCATTATACATTTCTTGCACAATTGTTATGTTATATGGGCAAGAAGAATATGCTTACCTATTTGGAGACTTTATATTTGGTTATGACCTCTGTCTAATACTTATCTTTAGAAGTTGATTATTTTGCTCAAAATATTCTTAGTGTGTTTAGTGTCCATAAAAGTATTGTAATAATTTGGAGGATGCATTAAGCAATTTCTTGAACGAAGGATTATCATAATGCTTTACCTTCTTGGTAGAAAAACCCTTGGTTTGGATAGTGTTTGGTAAAGCTACAAAATGATCTATGCCATGTGAACAAGATCAAGTCTCATGATTGTGCATTTATGGTGTTTCAAATTTTTGGGAAAGTGTAGGATGATAAAGAACATGGTAATAGGAAGCAAATGGAAAGACAGAGAAATTGATAGAGATCAATTAGTTTTCATATGGAAAACCTCTTCAATGTGGAAAAAATGTGACTAGTACTTGGTTTGGATATAAAGGGGATCTTTCTTGAGTTTCATGGAGAACGTTCTTGAGAGGTCAAGAAACTAGGGATTAATCCAAATCTAAGAAAATAGCTTGGTCGCTTGAGAGATAAATCATTGAATTGGAGGTTCAAAGAGAGTGGTGTGTATGCACGAGCAAGTGTGTAACCCTCCTTCATATTGTGGGGATTCTTTATAAGCATTAGATAACAATCTTATTTGATCTTTGTGGTCATGTGTAGCTATTGTGGTGTTTCTTCACTACATACTTGAACAACAAGCATCCTTTTTTTAGTTGAATATTTGCATCATTAAATGTTTTATTTTGAGATACATAGGATTTTGTGTAGGGTTTGTTACTCATTAATGAACTGTGCCTTGGCATTTGTCGACTCTTGCCGCCAATGTTTTTGGGTTGCTAGCTAATCCTATGGTTTAGATGATTTGTCAAGAGTGTGGCTTACTTGTCTTTACAAAAGATGAGGCCTAAATAGCCTAATGAAAGGTGAAGCCAGGGTGATTTGATGAGGCTATATGGACCATGAACTAGCGACCAAGGACTAGGTTTGGATGCCTCAACAAATGACTAGGGGAATATGGCTTGATCAACTTAATGAGAGACTATGGAACAAGGGTTAGACTCGCTTAATGAGTTTACTGGAGGATTATTGGGTATGTCGTGTTGGGTGATCCTATCTAAATGCCTCAGTGGGTAAACGAGGGGACGATGAAGGTTTTCGTTGTGTCAATGAGAATACTTAGTTGAAAATCTTCACTTTTACTCCTTCGGTTATTTCCATGTCAGTTATTGGCCATTAACGTCGTGTGTTTCCTTATAGCCAGATGTTATGCCATTATTGGGTGGTTGAGGGTTTGAGGCATAATAGTCTTCTAAAATAGCCTTCATATGAATCCAACCACTTTGAGAAGTCTAAAAATACCCATTTCATTTTAGAATGTTAAAATGAGGATATGTTAAGGATAAAAGGCAAAAACAATCTCCCTTAGGTTGCAAATGAACTTGTCAAAATAGTCATAGTGATACACCTCTTATGGCATGACAACCATAAATAAACTATCCAAATATAACTACACGATGCAATTTGTAGGAATGCTTCAAAATAATTGAACAAAGAAAAAGAAAAAGAAAAAGAACACGAGTAGTAGATGACCCAAATCTTGAAAAAAATCTAATTTTTGGGAAAAATCAGCTTTGAAGGATTTTTATTACAATTTGAAAGAGATTATGAGTTTTCTCGTAGCCTTCTTTTATAAATGAGTAACAATTGGAACAAACTAATGGTAACTTCATATGAAGAAAGGAAGAAGACACTTAGATTTTGTAGGGAACATACACTTCATTTAGCTTTTCAATCATCTTTCCTTCCTCTTATATAGTCATCTTAATTCTTCTCACGTGTTGACATCGAAGCACTTTTCACTAACAAATTGCAATGGCCTCTCAAACCATGCATGCTTGTAGGTCACTTTTCTACAACTATGTCTTTATCATTTAGTTTTGCTATAATAGACTTTGATTCTATACATATTAACATATTTGTTTGATTCTCTTTATGAAGGATTGTCCTTAATGGCAATTATCCATCATCAATCAAATTGTTAATATGATGTTATCTCTGTGGTGTGTACTTTGCCTTAAAATTGAAATATAACATTCTTTGCAAAACAAATAATATTGTCTATTACTAAACATAACACATTCATGTTATATCGACCTTTTTAGAAGAGTTTTTAGTTGCACATCATTTTCTTGCTAGCATTCAAAATAACGATGTACCCAGCTTCTATGGTTAAGCAAGTCACACACTTTTAAAATTAACTATTTGCACTATTACGACTGCATATGAACATGTCATTTTGTATGTACCATTGTTATGGAGCTTGTTTGAACCCATATAAACTTCTCTTGAGTTTGCACACCATGTTCTCCTTACTCATAATTTGGAAGCCTTGAAGTTCTCTCATAAAAATTTACACTTCCAAATCACTATTAATAAATGAATTTTTTATGTTGACTTATCCTATTGTAGATTTTTCATTTTAATTATGTTATTAGGCAATTTGAGCCATATGGGTGAAATATCTCATTGTGGTTAACTCCTTTTTTTTCAATAAGTCCTTAACTAAACTATGCTCTGTAGTGCTTATGTTACCTCATTCAATTCATAGATCCACTTATTCCATTCTTTCTTCTTGATTACAAAATGGTCTATTCTTATGCATCATTCTTCTCAAGTGTATAGTCTCATCATATATATTATTAGCTCTCACTTGAAAGAATCTTCCACATGCTTGACTTAGGAGAAGCAATTTGGTATTTTTGAATTTATCAAGTGCAAGAGTGTAGAGAATGTGAGTATTTCTCAATTGGCCTTGGTGTGTAGGTTAAGTTTCGTATGGTTGATGTTGATGAAGTTGTTGCATTCGGACAAGCCTTGTTTGTAATCATAAGTGCTTCATCCTTATTTGCATCTAGATCTCATTTTGTATGTGTGTGATGGGTGCTGAGAATCCTTTCCTTTCATATCTGCATTACTTTACAGATAACCTCCCCATTTGATTCTATGGCATACTAATCCTCATACCACTATACTTTGTTGAATATAGTATCATTTGTTTAAATAGTTTTAGTTTGTACTGGATCCTAGAAATAATGGCAAAAATTATTGATGTTATTTTTGGTACAGTACCACTTGACAACTCATATCCAGCTTGCTCTTGTGATCTAAGTTGACATATGCATTGAAAAGTATCTAAACACCCTCAAGTTCATAATTTCTTATCCCTCCATTCTTCCTTAGGTAACTTGAAATCTAAGGACATGACTAGTCTCTTATTGGGTAAGTAACGCGTCGTACTTATAGCATATGTTCAAAATTACTTATGCAATCCAACATCTAACCTTATTATTCTTACACATTCATTGGAAATCTTGTTCATGTGCTTATTTACTCCATTCAATTGTGGCTTGTTAATATCCACTTTTTCATTTGGTATAATTGAGTACTACAAAATTGAAGTCTGTCCATAGTTGCCACCATTATTTGATTGTAATTTCTAATATTTTTTTCCCGTCTTCATCTCACTTTTATCTCTTGTATTTTGAAAGTAATTTTCAAAGACATTCGACTAGTTTTTTAGAAAGTAAGTCTAAACGTTTCTAGTAGAAATGTAGGTAATATAATATCTTCATCCAAAATGTGAGGATATTGGTGCTAGACTCCATGCGTTAATATGGATTAAGTTAAGCTTCCTCATCAGAACTCTAGACTTATTTTGGCTGAGCTCGCTCTCATTTGCTTAAGAATGTAGTCCTTAAATAAACTGATGGTTATGAACTTGAGGTTTGATAGGTAGTCATTCTGAACCATATCCTCCATATCTTTCGCTCACGTGGTTAAGCTAGTTGTGCCACAAACAATGATCTGCCATGGAATTCAACAAAAATGAAGGTCATGTTTTGCTATGGTTGTTTGATATATAAAATGTTTTCCATCAATGCATCTATTATGGCATTTGACATGTTATCCCTTAACAAACATAACAACCTTTTCCCCTTTGTCAAAAGTCCTTGCTGGTCAATTCCCTTCAATCCTTCCAGAAGAATTTCTTCACCATGAATAGCGACACCAACAACCTTCATCCCTTAGTCAACATTCTTTTTGGTATTTAACCTTTTGCAATTGCTTTTGAAATTCTCTGGCTTCTTGCAATGATAACACATGATAGAAGTTTACTTGGAAGAACATAAAGTGCCTTTCTTGAAGACTCTCTTCTTGCATGTTCTTGATGGTTGCAATTTGTCGGCTTCCCATCATGCTCTTGACTCTTCTTAATGGCTAGGGAAATTGTACTTGCCTAATCAATAATAGTGAAGGGAAAAACTAGGCTTTGTGGCAACATATGAAGGCAAACCTACCAAATACTTGATGAGGATCTCATTCTCTCCAAGATTTATACGATTGATATTGATTGTCTTTACTCATATACTTGGCTGAGATCGATTTTCTTGATTACATTTAAACTTATTCCCAAAATTGGCCTTTATAATTGAGTTTTGAACATCCAACAATGTTAAAGTTGATATCATTTAGAAATTGGATACAAATCTCTCTATTTTACCTTTGATTGGATCAGTTAATCACAAAATCAAACTGTTAATTAGATTTTTTTTATCATGAAATTGGATTGTATTATTGGATTATCTGATCAAGTTCATGCCTTCATGATAGACATTGTATTTTGATTTTAACTTTCCACTATAACATTAAATTTTGTCCATTTTTGATACATTGGGAAGATGAAAAGAAATTTCACAATATTGTAAAAGTGATTTGATAAATTTTTATTTGATCAAGGTGGAACATAACTAAAATGGCTACATTTATTTTGAATATTCTTGAGATTCTTTTGCATTATATTTTCTTTAATGACTAGGTCAGATCTCCTGATCCTAAGCTCCTTTAAAAGAATAGATCACTCATTTGAGTCGTCATGATCGCAACAAAGGAAGATGAAGGGTCCAAAGCACCTTTGTTACTTTGTTTAGTATCCATTGTCTCTCGATGTGTCGTGCCATTTGCTTTGGAGTGTCCTTTTCCAAAGATGGCATTCTCAAGTGATACTTAGCCAAGGCTCCCTTTGATAGCTCATATGTCAAACTATGCTTTCTTAGTATTTCATGAAGCTACACTAGCAACAACCACTCAAATGCAAAAGATTATTGCATCATTCTTAAGAATGATGGGGCAAGTTTCAATTTAGTAAGAGTACCTGTATTGAAAGTAATATACTTGTATATATAGACATGTTTCTTACTGGCTGAGCCAAACATCAACCTCCTCTTCGAAGGTGGGAATATCGATCTTAATCTTTATCTCGAAAGGCTCTATGGTATTCATTGCTTCTTGGAGTTGCAAGATAGTAGTGGTCCTCTTAGCCATCAATTGAAAGCCCATCTCTTGCATCACTTGTCTTCGTTCTCCCTCTTCTTTGAGAACTATTCTCCTTCTATTGGATTTGCTTCATCATCATATAAGTTACACTTTCTTCAGTAGAAAAGCAACCTATTCTTAAAAAAAATAAATATTCCCAATCTTGAGTCGTCACCTTTCCCAAGTAAACATTAACAAGGGTTAAGATAAGGCGAATTGGTTGTTGTGAATGTTATGAAAAGGAATTATCTTTTCACAAAAGAGAGAAATTTGTTAAATACAACAAAGCTTAATCATTGAGAATATGTATAGAAAAAATACAAGAAAAACTTTGTTTTTATTAGAGATGACCTCAGCATACTTTTGTTGCATACGATGATGCCTCATTAGGCTCTCAAGCCCGAATATAAGACCTAAACTCGATCTCCCAAAGCTCCCTCACAAATCCTTTCCAAATATACAAAATGTCAGCTTTCAAGAACCCTCAATATCATCAAAGACTCCACCTTCAATAATTACAAGACAATTTTTACAAATTATCGGAAAGTGTATGTAATGGTTGCCATTAATACTTATGTCTGTTGTGTTATGAATTTGGTGTGATTGCTTAAGCTGTACAACATAAATCCATTGATCTAAACTGAATCACAATAGTTACGATACCACTTTTAGGGCTAGAAGAACAACATCACGCAGTCTCAAATTAAATTTACTACATAGATGATGCTTGACAAATAAAAAGATTAAATTATTTAGTTTTTAGTATAACAACACAACTTAGATGAATATATGGAGAGATTATTCTTTTTTATATATCCCAATAGATATTTTTAACACATTTATTTATTGATTTCCCTTGTACTAAATTTGCTCTCTATGTGCAGGGAATCGCTAAATCTGTCGCTGATTGGTACTTTGACCGTTTTCAAGTCAAGTTAGTTGACTGTCCATATCCCTGTGATGGGAGTTGTCACAACCTTGTGTTCAGCAGAAGATATTGAATTCTTTGTTAATTCCTTCACCTATCATATATGATTCTATTTGCAGTTGTGGCAATTCATATTCAAGTTCAAAAATAACGGCTTCATGAGCTACCAAGTCATGCAACAGCTCACAATGGGGAGTTTCTTGCTTCCAAAGGGAGCCCGGTAACAATGGTTAATATGCTCTTTGTTTAGTGATAAATTTTGTAGTTGTTATTCGTATCACATCACTAAAACGCTGCAGCAAATTGCTGGAACAAATTTATGTGTAACATAATAAACTGCTACCCATTGGACTCGTCCAGCCAAAAAAAATAATTATGTTTTCTGAAGTTGGTGGATTCATTGTTTACTGTTTTGGGAGTCTGATCGATTTTGGACTCGTTCAAAATCGATTCAAAAGTTCTATTTTGAGTTTAATAGAAATTTCTCTTAAAACATTTTTTTAGATTGAGTCTCAAAGTGAGCAGCAGGATAATTAATTGGAATTTCATGGGTTTAAATATTGTTTCTTGTGTTCTCGTCCAATCGATTTACAAACATAATTTTTTCCAACAACTTTTTTTAAATATAGGTTAAATCAGATAGGTTATATAAAAAGATCAAAAAAGGAGAGTGCAAGCCTATAGGTTAAGTCATTCTAATTAAACAATTTGCTTCTTTAGCTAATGAGACTAGCGAAAGCGTTATATCACATGATGAATCAAATAGAAATACGCATGTTTTTCTATTTCAGATGTTTTGAAGGAAGAAAAGAACTTGCATAAAAAGGGAAATGTGTATTTATAAAAAAAAAGCTAGGTATCTTTGCTTTAATTGAAACTTTGCTCAACTTTTTGATAGACAAAAAATCATTGAAATCTCCCCCTCATGCTAGCTCCAACATTTCTTTTGATCATGTAAAGAGTAGTACCTACTAAACCTTAATCATATAATTTTCATAGCTTGAGATCTTATTCTCTTATCACATCTTATGATTATGTCATGTTAATCTTATTTGATAAATCATATGTTGGAATATTTGATTACACAAACTCTTTGGATAACGGTTGTTTATTTTTTTAATTTCCTGTTAGGATGGATGATAGATTTTACTTGATTATTTGTTTTCTCATAATATGACATATAAGTCAAGCTATAAGTTTTTTTTTGAGAAAGAAATTCAAGGATAAAAAAATGCATAATTTGCTAATTGTGTGTGGCATTAAAAAGAATCATATTTTGTAGCTTACCTAGAGTATGCATATTATACCATATCATGTGAAACCAAATTCATATGAGTTCGTAAACCCAAATCTTTGATGATAGTGTATCTTATCTCCATTATAAGAACTTTTGGACATATTTACTGTTTTGGCATGTGATTTTATAAGCTTTGTCATTAACATAGTTTAATTTGCTTAATATTCATATAAATGTAACTCTATACATCTAAACACATCCATATAGAATATATGTTAATATTTGGAATAAAGATTAAGTTAAAGAAGAAAAATCTTTGCATTTGCATAGAATGTTTTAAATTTGACATTTAAAAAATTGAAATGGTCCTATGGTCAACTTGCAAAACTTGAATTAAGATTGTCTAAGCAAAAGATATTTATAAAAATCATAATATAAATTATCAAAATCATAATCATTACATGTCCATACCTCATTAAGTCTTGCTGAATAAAATTAAATCAGATATGTATAAGTTATGTGATTATTGTGGATCTATTCATAGAAATAATGAGTACTCTAATAATCAATTAAGGTAACCATTTTAATTCAAATAAGGAGTGAAAAGTGATACTAAAAACTTTAGTTGTCTAATGGATTATACAATGAGCAAAGTTAATGTCCTAATGCTCACATGTCTCAAGCTACTTTTAATTATCCTTCTTTGATAAATTCTACAATTCAATTGCTCATTAAAGATAAGGAAAAAATTAGAAGAAATTTTATTTAATCAACTGTATAAGAATTAAGGATAATAAGCCATTTTACCTAGATTAACAAGAGTACTTATTGATTTGTTATGCTTTGAATTTTTATAGCTTATAATGTATGTCATATACCTTATGCTTCACATTAAAAAAGTGATGAAATTAATTGGTTAATGAATCAAATAACAAGGTTATGAAGCTTAAATAGGCCATTGATTTTATACATTACAAAAGTGATAGAATTTTTCAATTTACTTGTTCATCCTTTCCTCTCTATCTCTTGTTATATATTTATATATATATATATATATATATATATATATATATATATATATATATATATATATATATATATATATATATATATATATAATTTGTTGATTAAATAAATTGTGATATTATGTTTTTCATGCCAAATAATTGATGGTTCATAAGCCTTTTAGTTTATAGTTGGTTAAAGAGTTACTATTAAGACTTGGCATCCAAATTCATATGTTTTACTCTATCATGCAACACAATGTAGAAGAATAATTGTAAGATCCTCATGAGCCATCTTAGATTATTTGGTTATCAATTTTATTTTGTATGATCTTGTAATCATTATATTACGATTCATTTTTTTTGAATTTGACAACTAGTCTGATTGTTTTGAGAATAGGATTTTAGTTATTAGAATTTCTTGATTTGCATATATTTTTTTGTTTATATAAGTAGAAGTGGTTTTGTGGAAGAATATGATAATGACTTATTGCTTAAAACATTTTACAAATGAAGCAAAGTTCATAGTCACTGGTTGAGCTCCAAAGTGAGGAACATTTTATTCTTATTATATTTCTTTAAGTTTATTTGCATCATCTTTTAGCTATTACACATAAGAGCCTAGCATTTTGATTAGTAACATCCTTCCAACTAATTTAGACATTATGTCATGTTATTTTTCTCAAGTGTACGGTATACAACTTTTTATGAATTACTTTGAACAAGTGTTATAACATTTCTATAAGCTATTTTGTGTTTTTTAAATGAGGTTGAACCCTACCTAATTGTGGCAAAAAAAGAAGTAGATTTGTGTTAGGTTGACCCATACCTAACTATGACAAAAAATGATAGTGATTATATTAGGTCTACTTCACCTGGTTGTAATAAATGGGAATAGATTGTTGTTTTGGTTGACTATACCTGGTTACAATCAAATAAAAGTAGTCATAATGTAAGCCTAACAATTTGTCCTATGGTGGACATAGATCTATGCTTGGATGAAACCACTTAAAATTTTATTGTGTTCTTTCATGTGTCATGCTTATTGTGATTGTTATTACTTATCTAATACTCACACAAATGCTTTAAAAAAACTAAACAAAAAATTCTTAATCTTTGTTGCTATAGCTATTAAGTTTAATAATTGATCTACTTTGTAAGATATTTGAGTTAATTAAACTTAGTTGATAAACAAAGGTTTTATTACTAATTTGTATTGAAGACCAAGAAATTATTATATGCTTTACTTACCTTATTGGTTTTGATTATCCAATTACTTTGCATTGTCATTACAAAGGTTTTCCAAAGTTTAACAAGACTTTCTAAAACTTGATAAAGAGATTACATCTATGAGATCATTTAAATTATTTGGATTAATTTAGAAAGAATTTAAGCAACCATTGTAAGTTTGCTTGAGCTTGTGAATTTGATTTGAGAAAGTGAAAGAATTTATTTTTACATTATCTCTTGTTTGAATTTAATTAGGTTTAATAATTACACAATTCACCCCTCTTATGGACACCATGTGCTCCATATTTTCCACAATAAGTTCTGGTCTTATTTCAAAATATGGAGATAATATACAAACCAATCATCCATATCTCTTAGCTATTTACTACATTTTACTTAAACAATAATTCAATATGGATCAAACAATCCTTTGAACTATGCAAAAATTTACTTTCCTTTGAAATGCAAATTATTGGAAGATTCATAATCATCCTTACTATCATATGACATGTTATCATATGAAGACATGTTTAGACTTCGATAGAGAGCTTGAATCCTTCATGAAGCTTTCTTCCTTAGCAATTTCTCAAGCCTTTGAGTGCCATGTATAAATGACCATTAATTGGCACAAAATAAGGATGCACACCCTAGGCATCATATCCTACTGGTTAGTCTTCCATATTAGCACTTTCATAATAGTATCCTTTATTTGAGAATATTAGTATTTATTTGACTCTAGCTTTCTCAACTCGTGCAACATCATACATACTTTGAGGGATATTATTATCAATTTTTTTATCATTTATCTAGCATTGACTAGTCTTTGAGAGATATCAAAGAGAAGCATAGGATGGTTAATATGGTGATTAACCCCTAATTTGGTTGATGAGAAAAAGGGAGAGATTAATCATGTAAGAGTCAAATGTGGATAGTGGATGGTAGTAGTATCATTTTTGTCTAGTTTCAAATTTACTTTTTTTTATTTTTGTTTACTATTATATTATTACTATTTTTATTTGAGAATATTAGTATTTATTTGACTCTAGCTTTCTCAACTCGTGCAACATCATACATACTTTGAGGGATATTATTATCAATTTTTTTATCATTTATCTAGCATTGACTAGTCTTTGAGAGATATCAAAGAGAAGCATAGGATGGTTAATATGGTGATTAACCCCTAATTTGGTTGATGAGAAAAAGGGAGAGATTAATCATGTAAGAGTCAAATGTGGATAGTGGATGGTAGTAGTATCATTTTTGTCTAGTTTCAAATTTACTTTTTTTTATTTTTGTTTACTATTATATTATTACTATTTTTATAATTGTATAATGGATTTTTTAGGATTATTAACATATTTATCATTATATTATATAATGATAAAAATAGCAATAATCTAATATCATGATAATATTCTTGATAAATTCATTTTATAATAAACATATTGTTTTATTACCATTCATGTTCATAAGTTTATTATAATCAAAAGAGAGATTATTTGTGCCATGAGTCTAGGGATATCTAATAATAAGAAACTTAAGAATGAGTTTGCTCATGGTTTCTCTGAAGTGCCTTTAAGAATATATACTTAGTGAAGACAAGAATGACCATGATTGAGGAAGTATTAAAGTTGTGTTGGAAGTATTAGGCACACCAAAGAGGAGTCAATTGGTGTTACACAATTTTACCAAATATTTAGCTTTTATAAAAAAAATTATTCAAGTAAAGCTTTCTTAATATTGATTAAGCAAGAATCATTTTCAAGTAAAATAACACTTAAATAAATATTCTTTGTAAATGTTTAATGCAATTAAAGGTTGTAAATACTAAGAATATAAAGAAAATTAAATAGGCAAAGAGACACAAGTTTTTTGGTGGTATGACTTATCCACAAGCCTACATCCACCCTCAAGCAACAAGCTCAAGCACCATTAATCAAGTAATTCCTCTATAGTAGCAAGGTAGAGAAACTCAAGTACAAATTAAGGTTTTTCTTAGATTAGCTTCAACCCAAACACTCCACACTCTTATAACCTTGGGGTAAAGGTCAAACGCTGCACACCATATGGCCAAGAGTTCAGCCAACCTCTTCACATTATATGGGTGAGAGCAAGGCCAAAAAAATGAATAATACAAAGTACTAGATACAAAGCATAAGTCTAACAAATTTGGACAAATATGTAATTAGAAGTACAAATTTTAATAGATTTAATAAATTAGAATTACTAACACATTCAAGAGCCCTTGAGTGAAGAAGTTTGTAAATGACCTGATATTGAATGTAGATTTTTCTTTAGCAAAACCAATAGAGCACTTCTTTAGATGAAAGATTCGAAGAATCTTTCTCTCTAACTCTTTTGGAAAGGTTTAGCTATAATCCCCTAAGAAATCACAAAATTGCTCATTAGTGGTTTAATAATGGAAGTAGGCACACAACACTTATAAGTTCTTGCCTAATTCTTTTTAGTGGATCTTCAATCTCCCATAAATCATTTTAATAGATTTAAAAGAGTTTATATAGTGTTTAAATTGTGAAGGAAACCTTTCTTGACCTCCAATATGTGAATAACAAGTAAATTCCACCTTTTCTCGTGTCTTATTCTATTCTATTATACGATGCAAGGATTGTACTGATGATGAACTAAATTTGAATTATGAGTATTTCACATCAATAAAATAATGTAATGCACTAAATTCTTTGGTTTTTTCTTTTTATGTTATGTGCCACTTTTCTTAACTTATCATACCATATGATAAAGTTACCATATTTTATAAAAGTCTTAAGATTGTGTAATATAATTCATCGTTGAGTATTTTACATATTTATATATTCATCAAACTAGATAATATGTTGATTTGTAATGTATGATAATATTTCATAATTAAATAATCTTGTATGTAAGTTATATATTTATCGTGACTTAATTGTATTATATGATAGAAAACATCATATATATATATATAAATCTATGGTTTTCAATTCTTTCCTTATTATAAAATTTGCTTACCTTACTTCATAGTCCAATCTTGAGTACTTAGTTCATTTAAACTAGTCTTACTATGCAATAATATGATAACATCATATGATAGCCCATAGTGCCACATAAAATACTAGGTTAGATTTTCCTTTCCCTTCTTCATACACTCTATATATACAAATTGTAATGTACGATGTAGTCATCATATATTAAAATTAGTGCAATTTTTTAATTTCCATTGAAACTTTTAATTTTCATTTTCTTTAATAATTATTTCTTATAAAAGTAATCATTTTTACGAGTAAAATAATTAGTATAAAATTTGAAAAACACTATGCACATACCTTTATAATTAAAACATTTAAAAAACTATTTAACTATATTAGATGTTGAAGTGTGGTGAGGTGTAAACTCTTGAGATAATAACTTACATATCAATTCTTACATATGTGCTAAGCACTATGACCCTTGAAATGCTTCTTAAACATGTAAATATTCATAATGGATGAACTTCTTCTTTTTCTTCTTACATTCACACGGTTTAACTTAAAGCTTTTGAGATTTTATCCGTCATCACTATAAAATGCGATCACTTTGTCTGCTTATCTTTTAAGATAACCTATAACACATTAAATAAAATTATTAGATTATAAGATAAGTACTTAAACAGTTTGTTAATATAAAAATAAGCTATGTTTTTGTTGCACATGAGGTTCAACAAGTTGATATATATACATTCAAGATTAATTGGACCTACCAAGAAGTGAGCAAAATGTTAGAAGTCCAAATTAAAAGAAATATTTAGTATGTCAATAATACAACATATGAGACACAACAAAAGGAAAAAAGATAAAAAAATCAATTGCACATACCTTTATAATTGTTTCTTTAATAATTGTTTCCTATAAAAGAAATCATTTGTATGAGTAAAATAATTAGTATGAAATTCGAAAACCTTTATGCACATACCTTTATAATTAAAACATTTAAAAAGTTATTTACCTATATTAGATGTTGAAGTTTGGTGAGGTGCAAACTCTTGTGATAGTAATTTACTTCTAAATTCTTACATATGTGCTAAGTATTGTAGACCTTTGAAATGCTTCTTAAACATGTAGATGTTCATAATGGATGAACTTCTTTTTCTTCTTCCATTCACATGGTTTAACATAAAGTGTTTGAGATTTCATTCGTCCTCACTATAAAACATGATCACTTTGTCTGCCCATCTTTTAAGATAATCTATAACACATTAAATAAACATATTAGATTATAAGATAAGTTTTTAAAGGGTTTGTTATTATCAAAATAAGCTATTCTTTTGGGGCTCATGGGGTTCAACAATATATATATATATATATTCAACACTAGTTAGATTTACCAAGACAGTGAGCAAAATGTTAGAAGTCTAAATTCAAAGAATTATTTAGCATGTTAATAACATATGTGACACAACAAGAGAAAAAAAGATCAAAAATATTTGCTAAGTTGATTTATATTGTTAAAAAGTAAATTTTAGAGCAATTCTTATTGAAATATTCAAAGCATTTTAAAAACTTATTAGTTAAAAAATTATATTTCAATGTAGTTTTTACAATTACACACATTTTTTATTGAAAGCTTGTTACTTATCATATTATTTTTGAAGTTTGTTGTAGAAGTCTAAAATTTTCTTTTTTCTAATGCCATTGTTTATGATACTATAATTCATAGTGAGTTTAGCAATTTTATAAAACTCCACTATACTTTTCTAAAATGGGGTCTTTTATAAAGTCATTATTTATTTTCTTGTTTTCATTATAATTGTAGTGATTCATAGGAATTGCAATAGCTTAAGTTCAACATCTTTATTCTAGTGATTCTCTTTCACTTGAAATCTTGGCTTCTTAGGTCAAGAGTTATTGTTATGAGGTCCTTTGATCTTGTGAGTGGAAGCCTTTTGGTCATTGTATGTAAACTCTTATAAGCTAGTTAGAGTATGACTCTACTAGGTCTAGTGATCATGTGTAAGACCTTATGAACTATTATTGTGAAGACCATCATTTACGTGGTTGTAGGTGGACGTTGCTTTTGTTAGGTCAAATCACCTCCTTTTTCCCTATAGTTATATTGTTATTATTGTGACTTTATTTCCTACTTATGTTTAATTTAATGCATGACAAACTATTTTTCAAAATTCTTGATTCACCCCATCCATTGCTCATATGTGTTATGACTCTCTTTAAAGATCCTTGTGTAGGATTGGTGTGCTTTAATATGTTGATGGTTAATGTATTGAAATAATTATATATAAATGAAAGATCATACATACTTGAAGTTTGATTTTGGATTGTCAATATGGAGGAATCGTGATATAATAAAAGTGGTGGTAATTATTTAAATGAATATTTGATATTTTGAATTTATCATGTGCTTAGATTAAAAAAAATCATGATTTCAAGATTGATTGAAGATTCTAAAGAGGGGACATTTTAATCTTCCTAAAACAAATAAGCACATATAGCTATTACTAATTTTGATGATGAATATAAATTTCAAAAGATTATTTAATTTTTCCAAAAAAAGGCCATACTTTGCTTAAAAAAAGATTATATCTTAAAAGAGGTTGGTCAATTATTAAAATAAGTGTATAAACTACTAAGAATTCAATGAAACAATGTTCATAGAAATCAGAATATTTTAAATGATAAAATGAAAGAGAAGAGCTTTATTAAATTGAATAATTAATTAAGTTATAAGCTTAGAGTTATTAACAAATTATTAAAAATATTAAATGGACTAAAAAAATTATGAAATTGGATAAAACAATAAAGTCCATAAAAATGTTGGTAGTAAAATTTTATTTACACTAAAAAAGAGGTGACATGATCACAAAATCAAATGTCAACCTATTTCTAAAAAGTGATAAAATAAAAATGTTAAAACTTTTAGCAGTAAAAGTGCTAAAAATACTAAACAATACTAAAAAAAATATGAAAATTGGTTAATAGGTCAATTTCAATTGGAAGGATCAATAAAATTGGACAACAAATTTTTTAATATCATTTTGTTGAAAGAAATTTCATAAATTTAATTTGTACTTAAGTTTTAGTAATAATTAATAATCTTCTAAAATGCTAAAACCTTAAATCCTTATTGAAGTAAGAAAATTAAGTGATGTAGTGAATCTAACTGACAAAGATCATTAGAAGAAAAAAGGATGAGGAAGAGTGCTTTGAGTGAATAAGTTCATTGATTAAGGAATGGGAATAGTCATGAGAAATGAAGGATTTTCCAAAAGCTTACGAAAGCAAACTTTGTTGTTATAGGTGTTTTGAAGAATTTAGAAACTTCTTATGTAGAATTGAGCTTAGAGAGAGAGAGAGAGATAGAGGGAAGAGAGAATAAAGAAGGAAAAAGGAATTAAGAGAATTTCTTTGCACAACCAAACAAAATGGGATTAAATCCATAAATGATAAGGAAAGGAATTCAAGTTGAAGAAAAATAAGCAATTTTGCAAATGAGATAAATTCTAAGGCAAGAACACTATGAAACAAAAATTTAGGTATGTAGACATTTTAGCATGTATGTATGCTTGCTATAATATTCTTTAATGTGCAGTGACCTCGATAGTTTTTGGAATTTTAATTTGAGAAAATAGAAGGATGATTGGATTGTTTACGTTTACTAAAATTGGATGCTTATTCTCATAATTATTTGAGCAAGATTTTGCATTAAAAGTTGATGCATTAACTTATTTTTAAAAAAACATTTTAAAAGATGAAGTTAATAGCTTTCATTGTGATTTCATACATGTTATGTTATATGAGATTAAAGCATCTTGTGTGAAAATATAGGAAAATGAAATGTTATTTAAGAAAATAATTAATCTTTAATGTGTAATTGGAAAAGAAATGAGGAAAATAGAACAAAGATAAGAACAAGTGTTTAGTTGTATAGAACATGATATAAATTTAAAAATGTATAACATTGTGGTTGTTCAAAGTGGTATCTCATTCCATTGCATGGGCTAGAGCTGTAGCTAGAGGAGACAATATTAGGGTGAATTTCTTTCCTGAGCATGTTTCAAAGGTAGATGCCAAAAGATTTAAAAAGTAATCGGCCATTATTCTAGGACTAGACTAAAAGAGAAAGGAAGATGTGTGAAAAATATAAAAGAAAAAAGTTTAAATAAATTTATATGATTTATTTTAAAAAGAAGAATGAGTTAAATTTAAAAAAGTATTTGTTTATATGCTTTCTATTTGTTACTTTACATGTTATGATATGATCTTGACCCAACTTGTAATATGATCCCATGTTGATTTTTTTAGATGCATGTTATATCATTTTGTCATTGAACTAGTGACAATTAGCTCAACCTATTTTACGTTCTAACATTTTTAGAAAATAAAAATTATACACACAAAACTCTAGGAGAACTTTAAAGGAGTTAGATGATATTCTATACCATAAAGTAGGTATTGTATTTGATCATATATCATATTGTAGAAACTACTACATTAACCATGTCACTGTGTATGGTTATGAAAGTGTATTAGTTTTTTTATAAAAAATAATTTTTATTGCTTGATGGTAGTATAGAATTGTGTTATAAAACACATGCAAACTTTGTCACAAGTGGCATGCCATTTTGCATCAAAGGGACCCAAACATAGTAACCTAAACCCCCTCAATAGATTGAGATCACATAAAGTTGAAAATGTGTAAACTACTATATTATGACATACTTGTCCAATGCTATGACTAAGGCCACATCATAATTGAATGAAAATATTCTTTTGTCATTAAAATGTGTAAGTGAGATTATCCTGGTAGGTGTAAGCACTCAAATGAATAATGTTATAATGTCATGCTATTCTAATATTGGCATACTTGGCTATGATGTGTTGCATCAATGTTGTTTGAGTCATCTGAGTTCATAAGAAGATGCATGCAAATGTTGTCCCATTACAATGAGGTTCTTGAGTAATAGTAACTTTGGATGGATGTATAAAGATGAAGGGAGAATAATTAACATTTTTTGAGTTGTGATTATGAACAATGCCCAAAGAGGAGGTTGTGTATTGAAATGGTCCATATAATAATATGATAGAAGCAACAGATAACAATACAACTAAATGTCGTAGTGGAGCATAATGCATGCCATCCATGACCAAAGGTATGACTTATGAATAGTATCCCCTATTTTGACTTCATGCAAGTTTGTTGATTGAATGTAACAACGTTAATATAGAATGATGTGTTAGTGATGTAGACAACTCAAAAAATGTATGAGTATGATGCTCGCTATCATACAAGATGAATTAAAAACCTGTTGAATTCTGAAGCTATTTTTAAACATCGTCATAGAGTGGGTCTTTATAATTAGATTTTTCAACTTTGTATGAAGTACATAAATGGAAAGTACTTGAGTTTTCCATCAAAATTAGTGCTCTTATGTACTTAGAAAGTTGATGAGATTTCCACATGTATGACTCTTTTTGATTTAAAATAGATTTAATGAGTGAATGAGCCACTTTGTTACCTTCTTTTGCCTATAAATTCTAGGAGATTGACATGTCTATTGTGTTATTTCAAATTTGATGAATGATTTTCATGATGCCTCAATGTGCTTTGTAGGTACCTATAATCATTCCAAAGTTTTCCTTGCAATCTGTCTCAATAATTACATATGTAATATTATGCTTCGAACATCAATAAATCAATTTTTTAAAGATCTAAAAATTAGTTGTTATGAAAAACAATTGGACATATTGTTTAAACAAAAGTATAGATGAATGTACCTTGATGATCTCTCATGATAACCCCAACAAAAGTGTTGTTGCATTTTGTACAATCATGAATGTTAATTTTAACTTGATTAGCTAATGATGGAGTATAGTGTACCTTATTAATGAATTTCACCACCATTTGAAACAATGATGGATGCAATTCTATTTAAGTAATGTATCCTTTCGCTTGGTCTATATCATTAGGAAGCACCTAAAAGTATTAACATATTGAAAGTTTATGTTGAATATGATACCTAGAACTAAAGTTTTTACTTACTCATATAATTTTTTGTTTCTAAGCCTCTAGACGTTTCAACATATTAAGAGGAGAATGAATTGTATTACTTGTTGATAGGCTATAGCTTTCCACTATTTGCTAAGAAGGGCATTAATTGGTTGTTTCATTTAAATTTTAACCTTAAGAGCTTTTGCATAGAGTTCCATGTTTTTGAAGAAAGATAACAGTCTGAAAACACATAATCGATTGTGACCTCATTGGCACAATGAGTAATTTTGAGGCCAAATGGATGTTTAGATGTTTTAACTAATTTAAAGGGAATAACTTGTTAAGAATCTACCAAACTAGCATTGACATTCTAATTTGGTATTTTTCATCCCAAATACTCTTCCAAGTCTATTTCTCAAAAGCTTTTTTCTTAATAACATTCCATGCTGAGTTTAGGTTAAATTCTCCTTCTTGGCTTACTTTCCAATATATTCTACTAGCAATCTAAATGTTAGGCTTGCTTTTCTAGCTGTAGTCATTTTTAAGTTTTTCAAAGTATCTGACTTTTTAGGCATGTGTTTGCTATGTTCTAAGTTTGATCTCATA
Source organism: Vanilla planifolia (assembly GCA_023846275.1). Classification (NCBI taxonomy): domain Eukaryota; kingdom Viridiplantae; phylum Streptophyta; class Magnoliopsida; order Asparagales; family Orchidaceae; genus Vanilla; species Vanilla planifolia. The sequence goes on from CM043870.1 coordinate 24,938,788, forward strand.
TATTTTACCTATAGAGATCACTCATACAATAATTTTCAATTTCTTTTCTTTGAGCAAGCCAATATTATTTCATTGAGATTCTTAATACCTAGTCCATTTTGTTCAACAAGAAAGCAAAGCATATCCCATTTCCTTTAGTGTTGTTTGTGACTATCCTCATAAACCTCCTTAGGAAAGTATTCAAAATCTTTCTAATTTGTGTATTACTCATTTTGGGATATGTATTATCTTTAGAGCATAAGTTGGAATTGAATTTAACACATGCTTGACTAGAATCAGCTTTTCTCTTATTATAAGAGTTTTTCTTCCATTCTGTTATTTTGATTTGTATTTTTTTTAAATCAATTGGTGGAAGTATCTAAACTTCTCCTTACCATTAAAAATTGGGTATCACAAATATGTGATAGGCATAGAACTTGCCTTAAAGCCTAATACCTTGCTAATTCTATTAACTATAATAGATTTCATATTGCTTGTTATGTATAATTTAGATTTTTGTGACTTTATCTACATATATGTTGGTTACTAGAATTTGTTGAGGATGCTATAAGTTGGTTTGATGGATCTTAACTCTCCCTACTAAACACAACAACTTCATCTATATAACTAAGATGTATGATTAATGGGTAGTCTTAGTAGCATTTTGTATTATTTTCTTCTTCTCAAATAGACTTTTGAAAGATCTGTTAAAGCTTTCACTGTAATAAAATAGCTACCCTCTTAATAGTTGAAAAAATCCATTAAAAGAATCATTTATTATAATGAACAACCAAGTGTTGTTGATGATATTTTTAATCAATCTCATGAACTTATGAGAGAATTGAAATCTTTCCAAGACCTTATTAAGAATTCCTTAGAGACACTGTCGAAGGCATTCTTAATGTTTAGTTTGATTATTTAGTTTCTCCCCATGATTTTTCTATTAATTGACTTCATTACCTCTATGTAATTAGAATATTGCTCGAAATTTCTCCTCCTTTAATGAAGGCAAATTATTATGGGGAAATGACAACTAGAAGGTTTGCTTGCTAAGAAATATTGTGCTGCCTTTGGTAGTTCTTGTGCTATAATATTCCAACATTTATTAAAGAAAATGTCATTAAAACAATCTAGACCTTGTGTAATATTTATGAATGTCACTTGCTTTACTTCTTCTACATTTGTTTCTTTTAATAGATATTTGTTTTCTACATGTGAAATTATATATGGGATACTTGATCTTTTCTCTTTTACAAAGGTATGAAAAATTTTGGTATTTTTATCCCCTTCTTTTATCTATTTTGCTCTGGCTTTCTGACACCAATAAGTTTCTTTCTTATATAGTTCCTCTAATAGTTGCTGGTTTTCCTGGTTGAACTTAATCCGATCTTCCTCTAAGCTATTTTTTAAAATCTCTATTCACATTCCTTCACTATTAATATAGCTTGCTTTACTACACTGTTAAATCATTCTTTCTAGTAGTGATTAGTATCTTCATTTTATTCATCTCTATATTGTCACTTATTTATGCATTGTCTATAAGTGATTGTAGTATAAGCTAATATTGAGAAAACAATTTTTTAGATTTTTCATTATTTCTTTGAGTTTTTTGTGATGTTAGCTCTTGTATAACATTTGCTTGATTAGCTCTTTTGGGCACTTTTAAATCCTTATGGATCTACGTGTAAGGGTGTTCACCTTCTTATCTTTTGACTAAAAGTGATTGTGTTGAGAACATGGTCTGGTTGAATGTAGACTTATATTTTTGTCAAACCACCTAAAATTCATTGTTCATTTACTTTGTTGTAGTTGTAGTTTTTTAAATATATTAAAAGAAATATAATCCACCCCTCCTCTTACGGGATGGCTATTCTTTTAATTATTGTAAGAGTGGTTGATTCATTGAGAAGAAATTTTCTAAAAAAGATCCAATCATGTATAATAACATAATTAAAGAATTAGTCTCATTAAGAGAAGCACCTCTTTTCATTTTCCTCCCCTATTTGTAGAAGAATACTATCTATATTAGAAAAATAAAAATATAGAGTTATCTTTTATTTGTTGATTAGAACATCTAGGATATCATATAGTGACCATTTACTTTGTTTACTAAGATTGTGATAAATAAATTAATTAGGAAAGAAATTAGTGAAATAATTATTAAAGAAAAACCTAAAGTACAATTGAATGCATTAGCAATAAATATTTTACATTGTGGCTTATCTACCACTAAATATAATCACATTATGAACTTATAAACTACTCATGAGATTTGGAATAAACTTGAGATAACCTATAAGAGAATTTCTCATTTGAAAGAGAATAAAATCAAAATTCTAACTCATGATTATGAACTCTTTAGAATCCTTTATGGTAAAACATCTAAATCCATGCTTTTTTACTTTTCAAACATTATTAATGATCTTTCTAACCTGGGAAAGGTTTATTCTAATGGTGAATAAGAAAAAAAAGATCCTTAGAGTATTTCTAAAGAGCATGATGTCTTGTAATAACCATCAAGGTAGTGAAAGACATTTTAGTAATGACTTTGGATGAACTCATGGAATATTTGATGACCAATGAAATGGAAATCACACAATGAAAAGAAGAGGAAAGCACATTAGAAAAGTAAAAAAGCAAAGAAGAAAGTTGAAGGTATTGCATTGAAGATAGATTCATCCTTAAGATCTAACACTTCAGGAGAACATGAAGTAACTCTTATTACTAAAGGTTTATCTAATTCCCTTAAATGTAGTGATGCAAGGAAAGGGACAACAAAGGAGTGAAGATCAAGACATAAGCCCAAAGATAAAGAATAAATTACTTGCAACAAATGTAGAAAGCCAAGACATATTTATCTTGAATGTCCAAAAGTTCTTAAAAGGATGAAAAATTGCAAGAGCAATCATAAAAATAAAACAATAAAGGTAGCTTGGAGAGACTTAAAGGAGTGTTCTATTGATTTTGGAAAATGTGACATTGATTAAAATAAAGCATTTCGGTTGTGGATTAAAATAATAAAAAAATTAGTGCTATTTTGGAAAGTGTGCCATTGATTCTTATTAAGTTTAAAATTTATTTGAATATATCACTAAATATAACCCTTTAAGAGAATTTAATACCATTAATTTTGTAATTTTGGGAACCTAGATAATCAATTATAACTATTTTGAAAAAAAATATATAAATATAATTTTGTAAAGTTTTGAGGGTATAAATATAATTTTATGAAGTTTTTCTCCTATTACCATAATTGGATGGGTCTAATTGAGATTTTTGGTTAAGTTTGGTAGAGAACTAAGGAAATAAATAAGGAGAGAGGAGGAGGGTGAAGGAGGTCAATTAAAAGGAAAGAGAATAGACAAAGGCTTTAGTAAAGGGAAAACTACATAATAACAGAGGAAGAATTAGTAAAAGTGAAGTTAGAATGTGTTGTTGTAGCTTAAAGAATAGTTTGGAAACAAAGGGAAGAGGTGGATTGAGTTAAATAAGGAGCAGTAGTTAGCTATAAATAAGTAAGCATTTAAGTTGATTTTTTTGTTGAATGTATTTTAGTTTTATGCAAATAGAGGTGGTTTGAGTTATAATAGGTATTTAAATAGTTTGTGGTGAATTTGGGGTATTAAGAAGTGGCTTGAATCAAAATCAAGAGATTGAAGATGAAGAAATGGTTGCTAATGCAATGTCACACACAAATTGTAGAAACATTTTACAATTAGTTTATAATAGTTGAAATAAGAGGATAAGATTGTTCTAGTAAGGCATGATATATGTCCCAGTGAGTTAATTGTATTTATGATTATATCAATCATATCAGTATGATGGATGATACATTAATAAGATTGGGTAGTCAATTACATCGTACAAGAATGAAAGGTGATCATAATTATACATTTTCATTATATATGCTTAGAGTAAAGGATTAGATTTATTTGATATGAAATTGTACGATTGCATGAGAAAGGATCTTACATGCATGATGAGAGTGATCGTATGATATGATGGTTGTAAGTCAGTTGAAGCCTTAACATTGGATTGTATAGTATGATCATATTGGTCATACTCTTTGATGTGTTAGGAGAATAGATAAAGGGATCACCTCTATCTAATGAGGTATTGTATAGTTAAGTATGTGGATATCATAATAGTAAGATGGTTTGATTGTACTAGACAACCATTTTGAGGCTAAATAAGAATGAATTGGCTAAGTCATAAGGAATGAAAATGTGATCATACAAGTATGATGACTGTCATCATCTTATTTGATGGTGGTTTAGTTAGTTAAACTAAGACATCAAATATGTTTGTTAAGTACATTAGTTTATATATCAGGATTGTTCTAGTACGATAAATTTGATCATACTAGAAGATCAAGTTAACTTATGGGAATTTTAAGTAGATCATATACTAATTCAACTATGTCAACTAAGAGATAATGATTTTCATATTGGATGATCTGAGTGATTGTACTATATGATAAATTACGAATGATAAGGATGTAATAAGTAAGGCTAATCATGTTAAATAATTAGAAAATCATGCAAGTACATACATGATAGTGATATAAGGGAATAAAAGGAAATTCTTAGGATGAAAGTAGATTAGAAATAACTATTAGTTACATCATATTAAGGATTATATAATAAATATTGTGCATGTATGGCATGATAGAAAACTTTAATAAGAAAGAAGGTGGTCAAGATATTTTTATCTTAAATTTAAGCAGGTAAATCTAATAACTAAGATATAAATGCACTATTAAATTGATGCATATTATCCTTAAATTGGAACACTTCTATATGTTAACTTTTATTATACAATTTGATACCTGGTATGACTACTAAAATGGAATTAAATTGATCATACTGGATAATAGGTTACATATTGCAATAAATGTTTATTTATCTACTTAGGATACATTTAGAATAAATGGTGATATAAATATACATGAAAATTAGAAATGAAAATGAAAATAGAATGAATAATAAAATTGGATTCCATGAAACATTATCATTGCTAAAAATATATATATATATATATAAGTCACTAAAGCTTATAATGAACCTTAGGGATAGCACTAGGGGCCATATTTTATGTGCTTTATAATATATATACATATATATATCTCTCTTTATATATATATATATATATTATGATCAAGTATAGGGTATAGGTTTGTAGGTCATACTTGTCTAGTGATCATTAGTATAAGTCTTGGGGCTATATTTTATAAGTGTCATAATCTTTTTATATTATGTTGTATATAAACACTATTAATTTATTTTCTTTTTTTAGATTTTAATATTTTTTAATTATAAAATTCACTTCTCTTTTGATTATTATCCTTTGTATCTAATATTAACAATTTTGGTATATAAATGACTTATTATTGGCATTCATATAAAATGGTATGGACCTAAATTTATACCTATGATCATTAGGCAAGTATGGCCTCTAGACTTATACCTCATGATCCATCATGGATACTAGTGTCATACCCTATGATGGATCATAAGATATAAATATGGAGGCCATACCTACCTATGATCATAAGTACAAGTTTAGGAGTCATACCAATTTATATAAATGCAAATAATAGGTCATTTATATATAAAAATTGCAATAGTAGATACAAAGGATAATAATAAAAAGGGAATTTGATTTTATAAAAAGAGAAAATATTAGAAACTAGGAATAAAAAGCAAAATGGATGAATAATGCTTAGTTTTTATATGGTGTTATGTAAATGTGTTGGTTTATTAGTTCACTATTGAGTAATTTTTTATGGGCCTTCTTTTTTTATGTGACTTTATCATGAGATTATTATATTAGTATTATATAGTTTTACATGTAATATTCTTTATTTGGTGTTATATTATTTAGTTTATTTATTAAACTTTTTATATTCTCACTAGTACTTACACTATAGGTGATACTTCCACAGCATCAAAAGATGCAATTTTTGATGGTATGGAGGAGGACCCTACCCCTTAGATATGAGAGTAGGTAGTATTTTTTTATTTGAGTTTTAATATACTATGCATATTTTGGTTTGTACTTGTAAGGGTAAGGATGGTTACTTATTGTTTTGTTGTAAGAAATTTTTATTTATTTTAATTTTTTGTTTCGTTTATATGGTTTGATGGTTAAGTTTTGAATTTTTTATCTCATTGTTAGATTCATATCTAAGGTCGTAGTATCCTTATATGTCTATTTATTAATTTTTAGATGTTAAGTATTAAGGATTGGATAGATGGGGTCCTCAAACGGTTAGAGTTCATAGGAATAATTCATACAAGTATGATTCAAAGATTATGCAAGGCATCATAGAGAAAGAGTTGATCGCTTGATGAACCACCTATATGACTTTCATTTTGGTTTTTTAAAAGGTATCATATAATTACAATGATGGACATTATATTGTGCGATGCATGCATAACTCAAGATTAAAATTACTCTCTAATTTTCAAACTTTCATGTTACACGATGATAAGGATCACACAAGTACATTGTCCTTAAGGATTTTATGTGTTCTTTATCATCTTAGGATCATTTGCATCTAATATGAAGATCATATGTGTGCGATACATTTTTTACCTTGATTCAAATGCTCTTGAGTTTTCAAGTTCTTGTGTGAGTATAATGACGATAACATATTTGTATGAGGAAGTTCAAGGATAAGCTTGAACTACTTTTCTTAGTGTTATTATTACTTTGTATTAATATGATATATACATCATTTTTCATGATTCCATTTTGACTTCACTAAAATATCATACTTATGTTAATTGTATTCATATAATACAATATCATACCTTTACCATGACTTTTAGCACAGTTTTTTTAAGTCTATGTGTTTTGTGGGAGAAGAAGATCATACAAGTATGGTAGGGCACATCACTTTGTACATTACATATAATTGAATAAAGTGCTTAATAACAAATAATGTTGTAGAATGCTAATAGTGGGTATCATTGATGTATAAAATTCTATAACTTATCTCATTAAAGATAGTGGTTGTACAAGATGATGAGATCATCACATATATATGATATACAACTTAACATATATTAGATATGAGATAGCATAAGAATGCTAGTTGTACATGTATAAAAAGATATATCATTATATATAATCAATTCATAGTTTGAATATGTAACTTCTTGTCCATTGTATTCCTTTACACAATTGATTATTATTAACTTTAACAAGATTTTGCTATGAAAGAACATATGCTTTAACCTTTAATTAATTATTAGGCACAACTTAAACACATGAATGAAAGATATATCATAAAAGCATGAGTGAGAAAGTTGAATAATAGTAATAAAGTGAAGGTTTGACAATCTAACCATTTGAGGTAGTAAATGAAGAGCTCTCGAAGGGCAACCACTCCACCAAAAGAAAATTTGACATGGCTCCTTATTATGAAGCTTGAGCCACCTTCCTTGAATAATTTCACCAATCCTTATACACATTCATTGCATGTGAATGTGAATTGCTCCTATGCTTTTCAATCTTCTTGAATTTATATCTGCACATAGTATCTCACACAACATGTTGGTCGAAATTTTTCTTTTCTATTATCATTAAACCTCTCATGGATTGGGATCAATATTTACCTTTAAATAATAAACATTTCACATGCATTCAATGTACCCACAACAATTAATTCATTATTCATCTCTCTATGCATAACAAACATTATAATTCTATGATACTACATGTAAATGATATATTAATACATCATAATAGACAATGAATGTAATCAGTTATCCAAAATCAATAGTAGTGTATCTAATTTCCTTAACTTTCTCCTTTTCTTTTAATCACACAAAACGCCTACATTACATTTTTTTCATGTTCAATTCATTACAAGCTTTATGATACCATCTATTTGTTTCCTCATGTTCTTTGGTGTTCTTCATATTCATTTCTATAATTTGTGTCCCAATAAACCCATTAAACTAATGCATTTCTACATTTATCACATCATTTATCAACCCATAAGACTGTTCAATATAATCCATCAAAATATTTGATGGTCATCAAATCTTTTAACATATCATCTGATTTATGATTCATGTACTCTCAAGTCCCTATCATACCATCCTATCCTCTTGTTAGATCATTTGATATTTATTGGACATCATCGGATCACCCATTGGGTGTCTAATAGACTCAAAACATATTAATAAACAATTATTAGACTATGTAATACCTTACTAAACATTTGATCCTTTGTCTTCCCATGCAATTATTCCACTAAACATTTAATAAAAAGTTTTTCTTGTTTTTTTTTTGTTTTCTTTGGATTATATAATTCCTTCGATTGAACCATCTAATGGAAACCATGAGTTGTAGATTTCACATACATGTAGTATTCAAACATTTCAAAATCTCGTTATAGTTTACATCACTCACCAAAGTGAAAGTAAGCATACTTTAAACTCCATGCAAGCCTATTTATGCATTCCAACTAAGATTTTCTTTAGATCTCTTTGAAATTACTTGCAAATCATAGAAAAATCTTACCTTACTAGCCATTAGCAAGATCTCTCATGATTTTCTCGTGAAATCAGTGCTCAAGCTTCCTCTATGCTTTCTCTTTTTACTCTTCTCCTCATGTGAGTGGCTAGGGTTCCTACAATTATGCTTATCCTTTCTCTCTCCTAAAGCTTAGCTAGGAAAACTTTCATATTCAAGGGTGTTTAGAATATTCTTTTAATAAGATTACAAAAGGACTTAGTTTTTTTTTTAATTCTTTATCCTGACAAAATGCCTATAAGATGAGCTACTCTTTGAGTTATACATCTTCAAACCAAAATCATAATTTTTTTAAAAATTTTTGACATTTTTAACATTTTCCTTCATGGAATTACCTAACAAATACAATGGCTATTTCTTCATTATGTTTATCCATTTATTTTATGATCAAACTACTTTTAATCCAACAAAAGTAGTATATACTAGATTCCTCAAAATTCATTATATTTAAAATGGCACTCACCTCCTTCATATGGGAATCTATCATATTTGTCGATCATTATGATTTTTCACCCAAAAATGATATCTTTCTTGGTTTCATTTATATAATGCCTTCAAGTACATTCATAGTAACTTAACCAAACTTAAAAGTTTTATAATAGGTTTTGGGATATTATAGTAATGCATGAACAACTGTTGTGTGACTAATGAATGATATTGTCAAGTCTCATATTGATGATTTTATCATGGTAAACCAAGGAGACATCTTTCTCTATAGACAAAGTTTTGAAGAACATGTTGACAAGTGTGAGGGATCTTCCACTTCAATTATGTGTACAAAAGTCAAATCTAAATAGGTGTGAGCTTGGGTTGGTTTCCTTAATTTACATGAGACATGAGATCAAAAATAGAGAAATCAAGATCAACATGGCTAATATTCAAGCTATACTAGATTGGCTAAGTCTAAAAATGTTATGGAGTTTGCCTTATTGGCATGTCAATACCTCAAGAAGTTCATTAAACAATTCTTTATTATTGTCATACCATTACAAGAATTCACATTACCCAATAAAAATTTTAATTAGAATGAAGAAAAGGAAGAAACATTCCTCTTATTCATCTTTCACTTCTTTGTGGAGGGTCCTAGTAAGATTCAAAAAAAGGTGCCAATGCATCAAATTTAGAAGTTCCCATATGCCCCAAAGGGAACTGTAACATAGGTAATAATACTAAGAAATGATAATTGATATCATAAAGTCCATATAATCAAAATCAATATGCAAAATAAGAGACAAAAATGATTCTGAAACTTATGTTACTTGATTTGAGTTATTTGTTCAAGATTGAATTAATCAAATGTTTCATACAAGTTATATCAGTTGTTCATATATAAAACTCATGTTATATTAACTCTACAAGAAGGAGCTCAATGAAGATACTTGATCTATGAAAAAGAAATACTAGCATTGCATGAACTTGCGAAGCTTCAATGACCATATTTTTTTATTAAAGGGAATATCATCCACTCTAATTACTAACCTCACTAATACTTTTACATCTCAAGGAATGCAATAATAATGACATTTGAATTATATTTTGTATCTACAATATTTGAATATCATCATTAAGTGTAAGAAGAGTTTCTAGAATAAACTAATTGAGATATAAATAACATTTAGGTGAATAGCATATGCTTATGTATTACCATGTGATTTTAACTAAAAGAATATGAGGAGGCATGTTTAGATATATCAATGACATAGATTTGGGTATATTGGATGAATATTGGATGAAATGAGATACTATATTATGGACAGCTGTTTTGTATTCCATTAGATGGGAACAAGTTAAAATGGGAGAAGCCCAAACAATGAATTTATAACATCATATTTGGGTAACCAAGATGTTCCAAAATTTATAAAAGAATGACTACTAGCTCCATATGAACTCAACAATTAAAAGAATTATTCAAGACTTTTCTGTGTGTGACATTATGAAATAAAATAAGAGCTTTACCTGCCATTACAAATAACTAGTAGGCCATGTGCAAAAGTATCAATGAACATTCTAGAATGAATTATTATTTAGAACAAGTTGATGATCTCAATTATCTCTTTGTGGTTGTGGATAAATTTTCTAAGATAATTATAGTCATGCCATGTTGACAAAAAACCATGAGTGAAGAAGAAACAAGGTTTCTCTTGCAACCTTTATTTGTGCATTATGGATTACAAGACTCAATGGTATCCGAAGATTTCAAAGTGGTTTTAGCAAACACTTTGATTAATGATGGAAATTGCATTGAAGAAGATTTCCTCTTTCATGCTTAATAGATTTCATGAAATAGTTAAGAATAATTTATGAGGTTATATTGCTCATCATATGAAAACTTGAAATGAGACTTTATTATATGCCCAATTTCAATATAATAGAGATTTACTTGGATCTATTATTAGTTGAAGAAAAATTGAGACATGCCTTATGCTTCACAACATTCTAATTTAGATTTCCATATTAGCACATCACACATTATAAAGGAATCAATGTAATTGAGAGCTTAAAAGTTTCTTGAGAATATTTGAAGGATTCATTTTATTGTGAAGAATTAATTGGAGGTATCCATAAAGAAATACAAAAAAATTTTGGTAGTAATAATGTTAATGTTGTGCTTCTTATGTCTACATACAAGCAAGTAGAGCTTGAAAGGCAAAAAAAGAGATAGCTGAAGCTAATATGATATCACCAATTCCAAGTCCTAAAAACCAATGATAGCATAAGCTAGTTAGACCTATCAGCATACATGCACCAAGTATAAGGAATTTAAAACTATTTAGTCATCCATGTTAAATAAATAAACATACAAGATGTTACCTCTAATCATGACCATATGATTGGGAGAAAGAAGCCTCTCTCAAAAAAATATCATCTTTAAGAAGATGGTGAATTAGAAGAAAAGGCATGTTTCATTGATAATTAATTTTGAATAAGGGGAAGCTTAGTTTCACTCATCTCACCCTTAAAGTTTAAACATTCTTAAAGGATATCAAAGGCACAATCAAAATATTTGGTCAAGATAAAGACTCTTGAACTATCATGGAGATTGAATCCTAAAAAGAATAGAGCTTATGATTAGAAGATAAGTTCAAGAACTTCCATTGAAGTGTAATTCAAATGACCAAACATGTTATTATGCTTCGATACTAGCCTTTAGTTGGGTTGGAATGTTGTTACTAAAGCATCCCAAAGGTCTAGAATTTATTTAAATGACTATTTTAGAAATTTAAAATTTATGTTATATATTGTGAGAAAAGTATAATGAAAATAAGGTAGATTGAAGTTCATAAGGTGAGAAAACAATTTAAAGCATCCATACAAGTAAGAAAATTTATTAATTATAATTGTAATAAATACTATTGATTTGGTCAAGTTATTTAATTTAGCAAAATGTGATACATTGGTCAAAAAGGGTCTAGCGAGGACAACTTCAAATATCGAAATACAAATTATTAGAGATCCAATGGTACCAATTTTGTAAAATTTAGATACAATTTGATCTTACACTATAACTTATAGAAATATTATGTTATGTCAACTAATTATATTTTCAAAGAAAAATAATTAATAAAATTATCAAATGACATCTAAAAATTATGAATTTATATGGTTTGTAGTGCTCGTGGAGTGGTTTATTTTAAAATTTGATTGTGAAAATTTGGAGACTATTAGATAGAACAATTCAAGAAATATCAAAGATTATAAGTAATTAAACCTTATTTTATTTTTATAAATTTTCTTAATTTTCTTAATTTTCATAAACTTATGAACCAAAGGCCATAAAATGACCCTAAGCTTTAACCAGTGGTAGCAAAATCAGCATGAGGCAGAGTAGTAGCTAGAAAGGAAGTAAGGGTGTGGTGTGGTCATTTGGAGGAGAAGCATCAATTGAAGCACGTGAAGAGGCCTTTGGAAAATCTATAAAAAGGCTTGTGGCTATTGTGAGGAAATTTTGAGAAAACATTCTTGGAGCCTTGGACCCAAGAGTTAAGGAAAATGGTGGGGTAGCCTTGTTGGAATAAAGAGAGAGAGAGAGAGAGAGAGAGAGAGAGAGAGAGAGAGAGAGAGAGAGAGAGAGAGAGAGAGAGAAAGAGGGAAAGGGAAAAATTTTACTTTGAGAAATTAGTAAGGAGGCATGTAAGAAAGAAGAGAAAGATTTTAAAAGCATAACTACTACATGAAAAAATTGAGGCAGGAAATTTATATATCAGTTGATGCATGTGATTGATGCTAGTTATATTATAACTAATAGCCTTTATTATGTAAAATTTAGATCTTAGATGAGTAGAAACACTATGAAGTTCAAGATGCACATGATTTGATGCTTAATGTATTACAATAATTGCACTTTATGTACATATTAAATTCTTGGTAGAATAATTATAATGATATTGGTATCACATGATTTTCTTTTGGTATATAGTTTTACACACTACCTTATTATTACATATGATTGATTACATCAATATTGGCATGAACATTACCATGAATATGGGAAAACAAAAAAGGAATATTAATGATAAAACAAGAATGAAAAGTGAAACTAAAAACATATCGCCTAAGAAATACATTCATAAAGGGGTGAGCTAAACCATCAAAGGAAAAATGGGACAAGGATCTTAAGGATATTATTTTAGGTTAGGTATACTCATAGGGTATAATTCTAAATTGGTAGAGCTTATAAAAATGCACCCAAAGATGAGAGAATTGGACAAGTCAAGTATACTAATAGGTGGAATCCTAAAATTTGTAGTGCTCATAATAAAGGTACCTAGAGAAGAGAGAACTAGCCTACTAAATCCAATAATTGGTAATGAATAACCAAGATTAAATGAGAACATAGGTTGTATAAACTGAAATAAGTTAACGGATGAGAAGTTAAAAATTTACACCATAGGTTATGTGACCATACTTAGATTATCATAGTTGGAACAATTATATTATTTTTGTATGGATTATATTCTAAATTCTTAATATACATGCTATAGCATTAGAAATGTAAACCCTTACATAAAGTTTTAGTAAACTTTAATGGTTGAAAGACTGAAAAAAAACCCTCAGATATTATATATGAGATCACACATATTGTACAAAAGGTAGAACAACAAAAAAATCAAATAAAAAGAGAAAAATGGAAGGAAGTTGAAGTTGATATACAATACATTAAAGTCCAACATATGATACATTAGGGTTAAAAGGGAAAACTATGAGAAATGTATAGTATATTAGTCTTGACAAACGGCATATCAATTTATTCAAATAGTTTGTTGGTTTGAATAGATGATCCTTTGGGGTCAAATAAATGATAAATCTAGTGCACATTTGCTACAAATATTTCAGACATAACATACATGGCTCTAATGTATAATACATTTAATATTAAAAATGTTAAGAGTTAATTTGGTGAATTTAAAAGTTTTTGGAGCTAATCTTAGTGAACCTAATGCATGCATAAATGGTTTAAACTTTAAGGAAAGGTTGTTAATGATGGAATTAAATTTTGTACTTCAATTTTTGACATGCATTATATGAATGTTAAAAATTTGATAATGTGTATAATGGATTTTGGATACTTAATTCTGTATGACAAGGAGATATCAAGTTCAAAAAATGGAATAAGATTAGGAGAACCTTCTTGAGATGAGAGGGATCAAGAAATAATGATGATGTGAGCTAAGATGTAGGTCTGATGAGAAATAGTACCTCTTGGAGCTAACAGGCAAATAAGAATATATTCAAGTAATCAGTTGGTGGAATAATAAATGAAGCTACATCCACCACAAATCATAGATGTTGGCGATCTATTTTAGGTAAGGTGTTAGCTTGAGAAGATCGAGATGGAATTTGATAGCATGGCCTACCAAGAGCGTACGAGACTCTCATTGGTAGTGTTGACATAGTGTAGCACCATTGGACATTGGTGGTGAGGGCAATAAAAACTTCACTTTGACAATCGACTTAACTTAGAGATTTCATGGGAAGAATTTTATAATGCTTTTCTTGGAATGGTACATCTTAGACTTAGCTAGAGAAAAAATGTGGAATAATTTGATAATGTTGTAAAAAAGGGGATCAATAATTTCCCAATATAAGAAAAACTTCTACAAGTTGGTTAGATATGCATAACAAATGGTGAGGATAAAAAGGAAAAGTTGTTATTGTGGAAGGGTACTCAATCAAAAGTGTTATGGATCTTATGTAATTCACCACTTATAGGGACCTAGTGGAGGCTACGCAATATATAGAATAAAATCTAGCTATCAAGGAGGCTAGGAATGTAGTAAGCAAAGAAAAAAAGGGCATTCTCAACATAGAGCCAACATAAAATTGGGAATACCATGACACCTAGTCTCAAGCCATAAACAAAAGGCCAAAATGTAAGGCATGTGGCAAATACCATATAGGAAGAAAGCCATCACATGCTTTGTTTATAAGGAAACCATACATTTTATCAATGCCCTTGAGCCATGGAAAAGTATACAAAAGGTTAAAATGAAGTAAAAGAGGTAAATGCATCTAGGATTTCTTATATAAGAGGACCCCAAATTTAATTTAAATAATAAAAAGAGGTAAGTCTCAATAACTCAACCTTAATTGACTTAACCAATAATTTATGTGATTATTCAGAGGAAGACTCCATCCTCTCTTGATGTTAGGATAGTTATGTTATTACTAATTATTAAATAATTGTATGAAAGTTTCTTTTATTGTAAGTTGTTGCATTCTTTCATTTTCATTACATCAGTTCTATGAATGGTGGTTGATTCATACATATTAGATTCATTATTATTGGTTACCTTACCTATAGGGGTGGATGTAAAAATAAATAATTGCATAAAAACAAATGAAAAAATCAATGGAAAATCATTCAATTTCCAATTGATTATAATCGAAAGGAATGTGGCATAATTTTGGGTATGGATTGTTTGATAACTCATAAAGTTAAAATTGGTGGTTGTGAGAAGAAAAATTAAAATGGTTGATGATACCAAAGTATTTTACTTTGGTAAGGCCCAAAAGAAACCTCTCATTTTGCCATTAAAGGTAAAGAAGTTGATATGAAAGTGGTGTAAATGTTATTTGGCTTTGTTATAAGTAGCAAATAAAGGAAAGCCTCAACTATAAGAAGCGCTTATGGTATGTAATTATCTTGAGGTGTTGTCTGATCATTTAATAAGACAATCTTTAGACAAAGTGATAAAGTTTATTCTCAATCTAGTTCCTAAAGTTGAACTTATATTAAGGGAATTAAGTGAATTCACAAATGATGGTAGCAATAGCTGGCTAGCCTAGAGCTATGATTGTCACAAAGATCAAAAGGATTTTGGGATTGGAAAGAAAGCATGTCAAAAGAGTTTCTCAAATACTTGTTCCTTTTACAAGATTAACACAAAAAAGGTTTCATTCTTATAAGACTAGAATTGCAAGAGTAGTTTTTAAACTCTCAATAAAAGGGTTAACATCAACACTAGCATTTGCTTTACTAGAGAAGCATAAAAAGTGTTGAGAATATTAATTGCTATTTTAATGCAAAATGGTATAATTATAAAGTATGTTTCCAAGATACCATGGCCTCATGAGAAGAATTATCTTATTAATGATCTCGATTGTTATAATTTTTGTGTTAAACATTTGGTGACACTAAAAGCCAAGTGGATTATTGCAACCTCATCTTATACTTACATGAAAATTGAAAGAGACATCCATGATTTTGTGCTTGTTCTTCTTAAGACTAACCATCGGCAAGATGTAATATAAGTAGCCTTGAATAGACAAGATTAAGATTGTACACTTCTAGTTAAAGAAAACCACTTATATAATGAATAAGTTGGTTGAAATTTATATGGACCAAATAATTAGGATACATAGAGTGTCAAACTTTATCATAACACCAAATTCACATCATAAGTTTAGAGAAAAGTATAGGATGCCTTTTGTTAATAACTAAGATCTAGCAAGATCATCCTTAAATTGATGGTTATATTGAATGTCACAAGTGGCTTTTAACAAAATATTTTTTTAAATCCCTAGGTGCAACAAAACCTATATATATTCAATGCACTTGGTTAGCTACCCTTTCACTGATAAGTTTGATATTCAAATCAGGTGTCATGATCTCCTAATTTCATCATCATAATTATGATGCACCACCTACAATAAACCATTCCCTTTTACCAAATGGTTATCCAATTGATTTAAGTAATGGTTAACCCTAGGCTAAGGTAGCATATTAAAATACACTAATATGTACATGGTACCAAAGTAACCTACAAATGAAACAATACATATCCACATGCTCAAAATCAACAAATCTCATAATATCCATAAATCCAAGTCCATTATAAGGATAATAAAACGATGTAATAAAGTATAAATTATAATAGTCTAATACAACCTAATGTTCATCAAATTATATTATCATAGTCATAAGAACAATATCATTACTACTAAAAATAAAAAAATTAAATAAAACTAAAGATCAATAAGTAGCTCCTATCTCCCCAATCTTATATGTAAAAAAATAAGGTAGTGAGCTAGAGCTTAATATGGAATCATTAAGTCATACTATAGAAATAAACTTGTGGTCACAATGTACTAAATCAAATTAGTATAAGTAGCATATAATCAATATAATGATTAGTGATGTCATATAAATGTATGATAGTCTATCAAGATTAAAACTAAACTAATACATAAGATTATGATGCAACAAATTGGATGCTAAAAAATCCACCAGTAATCTAGTCTCCCTCTAAGACCCTAATAACTATAGCATAAGATCTAACACTCTTATCTTATCACATGATTAAGCACACCCATCCATGTGAAACTACTCCATAAGATGAATAAGGTATTAAGGAAGCCCTACATTATTACTATGATAGATTGATTAAGGTTTTCTTGAAACCCAAGGATGCCTAAGAAAACGTGTTCGAGTTTTGAAGAAATTGTAGAATTCCCATATATATTAATTAGGGTTACAAAGGAACCTTAGAATTTTGAGATAAGTTGGTTAAAGTTTTAAGAAACCCCTAGGATAACTAAAGGTAGGTTGATTATGATTTTGAGAAACCCTATGATATCTTAACTAAGTCTATAAGTAGGCTTAGCCCTAGGTTAGATCTTAGATAGGTTGACCTAGACCCATGTTTAGCAATGGTTATGCTACACAAGTCATATTGAATTCAAGTTTAAGATAGGAGATGCTTTTGGTTAAGCTTGGAGGAAAAAAGGGAGGTGTGGGGTGTGGTGCCTAATGGTTTGGAATAGGCTGACAAGCTTAGCTATTATATTTAGATATGAAAATCTTAATAGAGTTAATGCATGACTCTTAAGGTTATGATGTGTATGATTGAAAAGGCTTTGACCATAGATATTTAACTCCCATGCCATAAAGAGGAATCCAATTGCTTATGAGATTCACATAGGACCATAAAGGAATTATTCATGTGGTTTGATTCACAGATTATGGATTTCCATATATGTGATTAGACTTCTAAGTTGGTTGAGTGTTACAAGCTTATTGTGGATTCCTATAAGACTAAATATATTGGATTAGCTGGACTTCCCAAGTTAAGGAGTGCTAAACTACATGATTAACTTCCTAAATATTAAGTACTAGCTTTTAGGTTAAGTCTTTTATAAGCATAAAGAGAGTGCTAGATCAATTGTTGTACATTACTCATCTAGGCTATCCACATCATAAGATTAAGAGATTCTAGTGGATTGAAGAAGTTTCAATGATTAGTTAATGAGTTATGATTCTTAGAGTGCTATCATGAGGCAAGTGATCAGTGCAATTTTTAGGGTTGTATCCCAGGTTAGGATTTGGTTGAGCTTGGTTGGCTAAGGCTCCCTTGTTGATATTCTAATTAATTTGTATAAGCTATTTAGGTATACTTTGCTTTATATCAATTAGTTATATTTCCTTGCTACTATTGATTATATTTATAACGGGACTTAAAGATTCCTCATTAAGCTTCCTAGCTTTGCCCTTCCATTAAATGTTGGTCCAAGAAGTTAAGAGCTTACACTAGCATCAAACTAGGGGTGGCAAATTCAGTACATTATAGTAGTGTTGATGTTTTAATATTTCATTTCATTGTGTCTTTATTATATTAGTCATGTTTTGTTGTTAGTAATGACATTTGTATTTTTTAAAGGATCCAATTGCATCAGACATTATTTATTCTCAGTTGATAGTTGTGTGAATATTTTTCATTTGGCTTTTATATGACATATATTTATTTATGATGATATATTAACACAGCAATGTTATAGTCTTGGTATCAAATCGTAAGTTAGAGTCTAGGTCATCCTTAGGAATAGTTAATTTAGGTTTGTTAAGGTGGAGAGAGTAGTTCATAGGATTGCATGAGATGGTTGTTTTATTTATGTGTTTATTCGCATTGCCATATGTAATTCTCGTGTGGTATTTCTTTGATGTGAGATGTCATAAAGCTACGAGGAGATGCTTTGGAGGCTAGTTATAATGTTTAGGTAGAGCCAATGATAGTATGACTTGTTAGAGAAGTGGCACCCCAAATGTGGCTTATGCCCTTTGTAGAGGCCTTTATGTAACTAAGGTCATGGATTTTTGCAATCACTATAGACCTAGAGTAGAAGATGATTAGCTAACCCATGTTTTGGAGCTATTCAATGTTCTTTTACTTTTGAGCTTACTTGAGAGAGGATTGAGGGTGATAAATGCCATTTATAGTCCCCATTAATGGTGAAGCTACGTTTTGTCAAGGTGAATCTAGTTAAGCTTAGAGTTCAAGGAGATACAGTCATTCTTGGCTAGATCTTTGAGATAGAGCTTATTTAGGGACTTATAGTTGTGTTTAACATTATTATGGCATGGACTATATGGCCCAACAAAGGGTGGTTATTGATTGTTATGAAAAGAAGGTTTGGATCAAGGTGTTGAACTAAATTGATTTGGTTTTCTTTGGAGTCAACT
Source organism: Vanilla planifolia (assembly GCA_023846275.1). Lineage (NCBI taxonomy): Eukaryota > Viridiplantae > Streptophyta > Magnoliopsida > Asparagales > Orchidaceae > Vanilla > Vanilla planifolia. The sequence continues at coordinate 24,958,271 of CM043870.1, forward strand.
AATAGATTTCCATGATTTTTGTAGTTTAAGCTTCAGTTTTGGTTTGAAGGAGTTGTTTGGCATGACTAGCATTTGTGTTAGATATGCAATATTAGACCTCAATATTGCAAAAGATTGATTGTATGGGAATATCCAAATGTTTTCCTAAATGATTTGTTAGGTTTGCCATCAAAACATGATCGAGTTTTCCATTGACCTAAAGTTAAGAGCAACTAATATTGCCAAAGAACATTATCATATGCCTTAAGACTCTAACCTAGCCATGGGGAGTGGAAGTAATTAGACAAGTATATCAAGTAGTGCATGATTTTTGTTGCACCCAAGGATTTTGTTAAAACAAATGGTTTACAAAAAGGATGAGTATGATAAATTCATTAGGATTTTCTAGGTATCTAGTACACAAGCTCAAATTAAACATAATATTAAGCCAACTAGTTACCTAATATAAAAGAGAACCAATTAATCTTAAAGCTTTAGATCAATTAAATTTCCAAGCTTAATAGCTAAGCTCATGGGGGTAGTAATTGAAAAGCTTTTTCAAATTCAAATTTCTTAACTCATTTAAAACTTAGTTAATGAATAAATATTCCATTATGCTCTTTCTTAATTTATAAACCTAAAAAGAAACTAAGCTCTCTCATTACATTCATTTCAAATTTTGCATTCATTACTTTGAAAACTCCTTCAAGAAAGATTGGTTTGTGAAGCCAAAGGTGATGTCAAAAAGAACAAGATAACCCATAAAAGGTGGGTGAATTGTGCCTTTTTAAATTCTCATGAATAAGTAAGTTTTGTTAACCAATAATTATACGATTAATTGATCTTTTGAAATCCTTCTTTAATTTTTTTAAAACATGTTATTGTTGAATAACAAAAAAGTAAAACAAATAAGAATAAGTAAAAAATTCTCATAGTAATTTCATGAGATTCGGTCACTAACAAAAGGCCAATGTCAACCTCTAATATTAGACTAGAGCTTATAAATGCTTGATCAACACTGATCAACAATAGCTCACATGAGCTTATAATCATTGACAAACAATGGCTACAACATAGTAATAACATGAATGAATTACAATAGCTAAAAGAAAACAATGTCCCAACACTTTAACATTAATTTTATAAAAAACCCCTTTACAACTAAACTAGCACAATATCTAAACTTAAGGTGAAAATTTTACCAAACTTATAATCAACAAGATGAAGAGAATATAATAACAAATGCATGGCAAGAAGAGCTTTACAGCTTACACAAAAGAGCTTTGAGAATGTCCTATAGGTTTAAGCACAAGAAGCCCTTTTTGAAGATGTAGTAATGTGTTCATCTTTATATTTTAAGATGAAGGACACTGCTATTTACATCTTTGATTATTCTTTTATTGTTTAACAAAAGTCCAATGGCTATAGTTACTTTCTCAAAGTGATTAAACTTGTTATAAATTATGATGACTATTCATACATATACGATCAATAAATCATACAAAGGTGATAAGTAGATAAAGCTGATTGCCTTGATAAACCTCTTGTTTGACCTTCACATTTTAGTTACATAAATTCAACATACAAATATGACACTAATCATCATATTATATACTATAAATTCTTAACGCACTTTAGTTTTTAGATATTGACAATGAATGATCACTGATATTGTGCATGTATGATGTACTTATTATTTTTGTTTTATATGATCATTGCATTCAATATTTGGTTCACCATGTTACAATAATTTTTGTATAGTTCTTAGGATTTTCTTGTTCTATAAAAATAGTATTGATGTGGAGAGTTTTAACATCAACTAATGAGGTGATATGAGTACTTCATTCATGTACAATTAGAAGATACAATAGTTCTATTATATATGCATTATATTATTATGTTCCTTAAAACCTAATAATAAGATATAACTTAGTTTCTTTTTAACTTAATTGTTGAATAAGGCGATAAGCTCATACAAACACAAAATGTGTTTTGTATGTATACAATACAAGTAAAAGCTTTAATAACGCAAGCATAAGATTTTTATATAGATGTATGACTAGATTCTTCATAATTTGAACACAAGAAGATGATTGTAGTTGTATAATGAAGGAATCATATATGTATGACATTTGCACATTTTGAAATTTACTTGGACTGTATTTTAGAAACTAGATTGCACAAGTACAATAATAGTCATAAGAGAGTACAACCATAAGATAGTGAAGAGTAATGCTTGTTAAAAACTTATTTTTTTCATCTTTAACACATGTATTGAATCCAAGATGTTCTAGATTGGCTAATTTATATATTTTAGTGCTAAACATGTTTAGTCACACTCATTGAAGAATGTCTTAATTAAGATGCATGCATTGGTAGATGACATTAAGTGCCACTTATGCATAAGGGAGATGTTTAATAATTCTATAGACCAATGAAGTAAAAGAGGAAGATCAAAATAATTTAGCCATGCCATTTGAAGCTAGTTTGCATAGGTCCAAATCAACAAGTTAAGCAAGTCTTTAAGAGTAAAGGTCAAGTATCAATCCATTTGATTATTACTCTAATACATTTGGTCTGTACAACTTGTCATTAACTAAAGAATTTATTACATAACAATTGCTTGGTTTTGTAATGATCAAACTCATAGGCTAAATAATGTCATCAAAATAAATTTATAGTAATAATTATGTCTTGGTCTAATTTCCCCCAAAAAAAGCTTTATAAACATTCCTTTTCCTAAAATCCTTTTCAATTAATTACTTGCTTAATATTTTGTACCAAGCTCTAAAAGCTTGCTTCAATCCATAAAGTTCTTTCTTTAATTTAAAAACATGGTTTGGATTTTGTAATCTTCAAAACTTATGAGCTACTCAAAATATACTTTCTCTTCTATTAAACCACTTAAAAGGAAAATCTTTACATTGTTTTGAAATAGCTTAAATCCCTTAAAGCATGAAAATGTTGAAATAAGTCATATAACCTTCTAATAAGTAATGGGTACAAATGTTTCTTTAAAGTTAATGCCCTCTACTTGGTTGCATCCTTTTGCAAATAACTTAGATTTATTCCTAACTATGACTCCATCATAATTAATCTTAATTTTGTATAAACATCTTATTCTTATGATATGATGATCTATGGATTTTTCTACAAGTTCTTATGCATCATTCTTAACAAATGGTTTCAATTTTTCTTGTATTTCATTGAACAAAGACTCATTTTCTAAAGAACCTTTTAAAAATTTACATTTCATTTCAATCAACAAGGTTGAATAAGTCATTTCTTTAGTGATGATCTAGTGCATACTTTGTTAGAAGGGTCACTAATCACAAGTTCTTTTGGATGAAATTTTTTATACATCAAATCCTTTTGCTACACTTCTAATTGCTCACCTTGATCTAATGAGTCCTGTTTAGTTTCTTAATGAACCAAAGGTGCATCTCATTATGTTGTTAGCCCTTAACTATGGTGCTTTTTTTGATAATAATAAATCTTAAATATTTTTAATTAACTTATTTATATTAATTTTTAGATTTTAGATAGTTAATTCTTATGTTTCTAGGAGATCTTAAAGAAGAAGATGAGCAAAGGTCAAATCTTATGAAGATTATCATGGTTGAGGTGATAGACCATCAAAAGATATATTTTAAGTTTAATTTTAGATATTTTACTTTATTTTAATTATATTATTAAGTTTAATTAAAATGATTCTTATAGGACATAAAGATTAAATTTTATTTAATTAATCATCTTAAAAAAATATTTAGGTTTCTAATACCTTTCATCACTTATCTTGACCATCTTAGAAAGTATTTTATGTTGAACATGTCTTTAAAAATCTTCTTTCACTTACTTGTAACAAAATATAAATATTTAATTGGTAAATATTATAATAATAAAATAAAAAACCAAATCTACATAGCTTATCACTACTCCTTAGAACTGAACCATAAGTCTTGGGTCCTTACTCTTGAACCCATTTGCTACAATAATCAAAATGGGACACCACACACAAACCTATCTAGTAGTATCAAAGGAAAACACTTATAAGCGAATAAATCATGCTCAATTATGCAATGTGAGAATAAACTTCATGCTTTGATTCGTGCAGCCAAATTTCAAATTGTAGGAGTGATGTTAGCCATATGATCATGCAACCTCACGATTGAAAGATCTTCATCTCATTCATTTTAAAAATCTATTTCAATCAACCATTCAATCATGCATTTTTACACTAGCATGGTCAATGTTACATCCATGCATAAGATCTAAATGTTGCCATCTGATTACTTTGGCATCTAAAAATTCAAAGCTAAACCTATTTCCTACATTATGCTAGTTCAACTCCAGTCATCAGATCATGTAGTTTTCATAATCAAAAACTCTAGAATACTTCTAATTGTATGGCTCTTACATAATGATTATTTTTTTATTATTAATGAGGCATTAGAAATTTTTTTTAAATAACACAAGTTTTTAATTAAAAACTTTTGCTGACTAGTAACGATTAATTGGTCAGTTTTGTAACTATTTTTAGTCATTGGAAAATGTCTATACATAGAAGATTTTTTTAACATAATTGATTAACAAACTTTTTATGAAACTTTTAGTAAACTCTAAAGAAATTTTTCAAGTCATTAGTAGTCAGCTCTCATCGTTACCTTCATTCATTACATCTTTTAATCTTCAAACTCCAAATTTTACTTTCTTCTCAAAGCAATTGAGTTCTTAATTTTCTTTATTCATAATTGATTCAATTAAAATACTTGTGTCTCATTAAATATTTTATCAAGTATAAGATTTTTTTGTATTAATTTTGATTTTTTGTCAACAAATACTTTTCTTTTGTTTCCAATTTTATTTCTTTTTAATGTCATTGTAGTCTATCTTTTTTGTTTTATTATTATGAGAGTTTATCCAATCTATATTTTGATAAAAGACTTATATTAATTATGTTTTCTTTTTGTTTTTTTATTTTTTGGTTTTTTCTTGGGTTAGAAGTATGCTTGATATTAAGTGGAACCACACAAAGATATTTGAAAACTTTTTAATTTTATTGATTTTCTTATTTCATAATTTTTAGAAAAATTTAAAATTAAAATAAAATTAACATTTTTTTTAAAATAAAATTAAAATTTATACAAAATTACTTTTATATACTTGCTCAAACTTATTAAAAATTATATTAGAATATTTATTTAAATATTTTAAAAAAAAATAAAAATTTTTATTCTTAGTAATTCACCTCCCTCTTATTGAATGATACTTCAATTGATATCAAATAATAGTCCCTTTCTAGTGAAAAGGAATTCTCCTAATGATCTATGGTTCAAATTATTACTTTAATGAGTTTGGGTGTAAATTCATCTTTTTATAGGCCACCAATATTTTGTGGTTCTTATTATCTTTAATGGAAGCCAAAAATGATTATTCATTTAAAATTAATTAATAAAATAATATAGAAACTAATGCAAAATCTTTTAGATTTTTACACTAAAAAACACATAAGGTATTTTAGTACCTAAATCTTCTAGTAAAATAAATAAAAATAAAAAACATAAAGTATAATTAAAAGATAGAGTTATAAATATTTTATATTGTGCTTTAAATACTATTGAATTTAATAAAATTATGAGTTTAGAAATAACTTATGAAATATAACATAAATTAGAAATAACTTATGAAATTGATTAAAAAGAATGCAATAAAGAAAAACAAGAAGAAGAAGAAGATGAAGAAGAAGAAGGCATTAAAAGAGCATGAAGTGGTCAAAGGAAACTAGAACAAGTGAAAAGGAAGAAAATAATAAAGTATTCTTTTGCATGATGGCTATATAAGAAGAAGAAGAATGTACATCTTCAAATAAGAAAAAGATAAATTACTCTAATGAAAAATTGGCTACATGATTACTTTATTTTTGTAATAAAAATAAAATTTTGTGTAAAAAAAATATAAAAACTATAAGACAAAAGATGATTTAGCATAAAAACTTAATGAGCATACATCCTAAGTTAAGGAATTCAATAATTTTAAATCTTTGTATTATATTTGTTCATTTTCATATGTAAAACCAATTAATAGAGAAGTTTATATTACAAATACTAGATGATTTTATATGCATAGGTATAATAGTAATGTTAATGTTTTACATGGTTATAAAAATAAAATCTCATACCATTATTGCATCCAACCTGGTCATACTTCACAACATGTAGAATTAAAGCAAATATTCATCCCAAATTTTTTACTTTTGCTTGGATTGTGAAGGGAAATGGTAGCTCAAATACACCTAAATATGTTAGACCCAAAATAGTTTAGATTCTAAAATCTAAAACTTAAAATCAAGTATTAGAATATGTGCATATAAATAATGATAAATCAATTTCAAATACACAAAAGACTATATAAATAGATGAAAAATAAATAAAAATTGAGAAATTAACTTTAGAAGATTAAAATGAAATAAATGAGAAAAAAGTAGTCGTATGAAATTCTAAAACTTTAAATTTAAATAGGATCATCCTAAAGGATAAATTATAAGAGAAATTATGGATTGTATTTAAACTTGATCTTATCATAACTATTAAGCTTTTGTAATAAATTTTAAGATAATCACAATACAATATATCTTAAATAATGTGTTTTAAATTATAGTTATGAAAAAGAAATTAAATTAATTTGAAGAGAATTATGAGAGTTAACCTCAATACCATCAAATAAAAGTGTAAATAGAATAAATTGGGCTTGGTTGATATTTTCAATAAAACCCTTAGGTTGTGAATAATTTACAAAACTTAAATTGAGTATTAAATTTCTTTTAAGTGATAACAAAAAGAATAAGAAAATAGAAATTGAAAGAAATCAACATAAATTAAGTGAGAGCATTAATCTAGTAATGGTGTACATGTAAGAGGACATTATCGATAATTATTGTGGATATGTTTCTATTAATTTAAAAAAAACATTTTATTATCATAAAAAATAGAGCGATTATTGTATTATTGATCTATAGCTATGGTGCTTTGTTTGATTATAATAAACCTTTAGTATTTATGATGAATTTTTTTGTGTTAATTTTTAAAATTTAGATAGTCGATGCTAATGTTCATGAGAGAGCTTAAAAAAGATGATGAATAAAGGTCAAATCCTATGAAAATTATCTTAGTTGGAGTAATAGACCATCAAGATATTCATTTTAAGTTTAATTTTAGATGTTTTTATTTTATTTTGATTAGAATATTAATCTTAATTAAAATCATTCATATAGAATACAAAAATTAAATTTTATTCAAATTCTTCTAAGAAAAATAATTACATTTTTAATATCTTTGATCATCTTTCTTTGACCATCTTAAAAAGCATTTTACCTTGATAACAAACCTTAAGTATTTCCAATGAATTTTTTCGAGTTAAATTTTAGATTATAGATAGTTGATACTCATATTCTTGGGAGAGATTAAAGAAGAAGAGCAAAGGTCAAATCTCTTGATGTCTGTCTTTGTTGGAGTAGTAAGTCACCAAGAGATTTATCTTGAATTTATTTTTTGATATTCTACTTTTATTTTGATTAGAACGTTAAGTTTGATTGAAATCTTTCTTTTAAAGCACAAAAATTAAATTTTATTCAAAATATTCATCTTAAAAAAATATTAAAGTTTCTAATAACTTTGATCATCTTACCCTAAACATCTTAAAAAGTATTTTACATTGATCATATCTTTGAAAATCCTCCTTCCTTAACTTATTGCAAAAATAAATATTTAATTAGTAAATATAATAATAAAATAAAAACATAAATCTACTTAGCTTACTATTACTCAGAAATAAGGTGTTCTATGGATTAAGGATTAGGGATAACACTCACAAATGCAGAAGTCTCAAGTTAAGTTATTACCCTTGCACCCATTTATTGTAGTAATCAAATCAAGATACCACTCACAAACCCATCTAATAGCATTGAATCAGGGCATAACTACCAAATCTACTGATAATCAATTAATTGATCAATTACTGACAGCACGGGTCACGGCTTCCTAAGCGAACCAAAGAGCAACCAACCCCAATAAGTTGAATAAAAAGCACAAGAAAACACTTATATGCAAATAAATCCTCTACTATTATATAATGTGGGACTAAACTTTATGCTTTGTTTTGCATAGTTGACTTCTAAATTATTAGGAGTGATGTGAGTCATCCAATCATGGCATCTCAAAATCAAATAGTCTTCATCTCATTTGTTGTTTTAAAGCACTATTTAAATTAGTCAATCATTAGCACATTTTTGTACTTATATAGTCTTTCTTTCATTTATGCATAAGATCTAAATATAGCCATCTGATTACTTTGAGTTCCAACAATCCAAATCTAATCCTATTTCCTAAATAGCACTAGTTTAATTCCAATCATATGATCGTGCAATGTTTATGATCAAATAGTCTAGAAAACTTCCAATTGGATGGCTGCTACATGATGACTTTTTTAGTTACTATTTTCTAGTTGTTAAAAACTTTTATTTAAATAATACCTAAGTTTTAAATTAAAAATGTTTGCTAACTAATAAAGGCTAATTGATCAGTTTAGTAACTACTTTTAGTCTTAAGAAAATATCTATAAATTAGAGTTAACATAGTTGATCAATGAATTTTTTATGAAACATTTGGTAAACTTTGAAGAAAAATTTTAAGTCATTCAAGTTTTTAGTAAGCAATGCTCATCATCGCTTCCAATCACTATGTCCTCTCATCATCAAACTTCAAATTTTCTTTTTTCTCAAATAATTTAAATATTTTATTTTATCAATTCCAAATTGATACAATTAAAACACTTTTAGCTCATTAAGCATTTTATTAATCATATTATTTTTGCTTGTATTAATTTCAATTTTATGTTTTCAAATAGTTTTTTTTTCTAATTTTTCTTTGTTTGTAAGGATGTTGTAACTTGTCTATTTTGTTTCGTTATTAAAAGGTTTAGCCTACCTATCTTTTTGTGAAAGTTATATATTGATTGTGTTTTTATTTTTATCTGCTTTTTGTTAAAGATGGATGTATACATAATTTTAAGCTGAATCACCTAAAAATTAGTTGTGTATTTTTTAATTTATTTAGATTTTTTATTTCATAATTTTTATAAAAATTTATTATTAAAAGAAAATTAATATTTTTTAAAATAAAATTAAAAATTTTCACGAAATCAATTTTTAGAGACTTGTTCAAGCTTATTAAAAATTACTTTGGAATATGTTCCTTAAATATTTTTTAAAGAATTCAAAATTTTTATTTCTAATAATTTGCACCCCTATTATTCAACTACATGGATCAACTGCAATGGCTTTGAAGTAATAAACTCTTTGATGGGTTTGAATGAAGGCCTAGTTTGTTTTTCTCTTTGGCATGAATCACAAAGCAATTTTGAGTTGAAATCTAAGATAAGCAAACCACTAACTTTTTCTAATTTGGTTCCTTTCTTAATTATTTTTCAACATATGTGAGCAAGTTTCCAATACAAATGACTCGTAGCTTCAACTTCGGTTTTGAGGCAAACTTGATTTGCATTTGAGCAATCAAGGTTAAACACAAACATTATAATTTATATAACCTATCAAGATCACTCATTCATTCCTTTTAATAAGAAAATTAAATGATAAAAATATAATATTATAGCCCTTATCACATAGCTAGCTATAACTTAGAAAAATGGTTTTTAAGGCCATTTACTAAACATTCTATCAATTAAGCAAGATTAGGTTGTACCTATTTTCCCTACACCTTTAATTATTTTCTTAGAATTGTCTTCTAAAGTCACCAATCCTCCATCTTTCATCTCAATAAATATTTCATTATGTTGCTCAAGCTTGTGTTTCTTTTAATATTGTCATAGTTATCACCCAAACACTCTATTAAGCTCCTTAAATCAAATGATCAAGCTTTTCAAATGATTGGCTTATTTGTCCTTAAGATGCTTGATCTAAAAATACTTTAAAAAAGTATTAATAATAACAGAACAAAAGTTTTGTTATCATCAATCAAGTGATGCAATGATCAAGGATAATACAATTATATTTCACTTCTAAATATGAGTTTATATAGTGACCATTATAGCATAAATAAATTAAAATACTAAAATAAGAACCGTGTCCTTGATGTTGCAACAATTATGTCAACTAATGGGATGGCCAATGTTGATCATCACAAAGGATGATGTTATCACATTGAGCTTATTTTTGGGAAAGAAACTCAAAATATTGCTTATGTAGCTTATCCTTTATATTTTTTTGAAGTTGACTCTATTACTGAAAATTTTACTTCCATTGGGGGCATATGTTTGGTTTTAAATCCTTACGAGCTCTACATTTGGAAGATCTATGAATTTCAACTTTTTATTCCAAACCTTTCCAAGGTCCAACACATGGCATCTAGGTTAAAGATAAACTGGAAAAATATAATGATCCCCTATTAGGATGTATTATTAAACAAAAATTGGTCATTAGTTTTTTGGATATTAGCTCATAGGGGTTCATTATCCCCTTGAATGATAGACAAGAGACTAAGCTCTTCTAGTTCACATTGTGTGAGAAAACTGATGAAAAGAACTATTAAATATTAGAAAAATAAGTTATTAAGCCCTTAGGAAGATGCCAATCAAATCATCAATGCAACATCAAATTTTTTTGTGAATACTTGGGTTTCATCTCTCTATGATAGTATTAGAGGAGATTATACTCGTCATCAAGAATGTGATGAGTGAAAGGGCTTCCTCCCCATTTTATTCATGACTTGTCATGGTAAGACCTTGTCTTAACTTATTAAAAATTGTTCAAAACATCACCCAAGTAAAAATAAACCTTAAAAGAGGTTAATGAAAAGTGGTTCTAATGACAATCTTAATTAAGATAAGGGAAGTGTTTGTTAATGGCTACTAGAAAGATGTTACACCTTTGCTTTGGCTAACTAATATATGTTATCATTTTGCTGAATAAATACTTGTAAATTTTGAATAATTAAGTTTGGTTGCTACTAGTTATGCCATGGATGACAATCATATAGTACCATGATTGAAGGTCACATGATACACTGGTGGGGAGAAACCAAAAGAGTGTTAGGCTATGAATATTATATAGCACAATATTAGCTAATCATATGGCATAATTAGACAACAAACAAAATTGAAACATAGGTGTGAACAAGCTATGAAAGTGGGTTTTGGTAGTACAAGTATGAAGCATTATATCATACAAGTTTGATAATAAAGTGAAATATTCTAAGTTCAAAAATATTAAGAGAGCTAAATATCATATAATACAATGTATGTCATCATATAAATGTAGCTAGTTAAGAGTGGCATTGCATAAGGGAATCATTGGGTATGACTACCAATAAATTTGGATCATCATATAGTAAGATAAGCTTATCATACCAATATGATACGAAGACACTGAATAAGTCGTGGCACCACAATTGGCTGCTCTAGATTACAGTTGTTGAAATTAAGATGTCGTAGATCTAAATATTAGAAATGACTTACATATGACTAGTTTATTAGGATAATCCATTGATTTAGGAATATATAGTTGATCCTATTTATGATTAATCTTATGGTTTAGGGAAAAAACCCTTAACTATGGAGTGTATTAAGGAGAAAAATTAGAAGTAGCAAAGGAAAAAGGCGCCTCACCTATGAGCAATAGGATCTCAAGATTTGGAGAAGGAAAAGCTTACCCAAGGAGAAGTCATCTACTCAAGTTACAAGACATGATGATCCTTAAGATCATACATTAAATTTAGCTAAGAACCTAAAAGAGATTATCTTGTTAAATTGCATGTGAAAATCTTAGAAAATAAATGTGATAATAGCTAGCTAATCCTCTTTCATGAAATTATCATGTAAAAAGGGAGATGCTTTGCCATGACTAAGGATAAATATAGCTAGCATGTAATGGATTGTTTGACATTTTTTCTTGTGATAAATTGCTAAAAAAACTCATACAAAAACCTACAATAATGTCTAATTGGAGAATAAAAATTAAGTTATATGAATATATGTTTTCCTAGGTAGCATCATTTATTTCTATTTAGTCAAAGTTAGACTTAAATAAATTTTCTTGAGCATATAATGGACTTCTTTATGTTATATCAGTGTGCAACTTTGTAAGAAATCTATGCTTAAATCTTACTATAGCCTTATCCAGAAATGTAAAAGAGAATTTCATGATTATATGCTTATGATGGTAGTATTGATTTAGTAATGTACATGCATATTTAATTGTTGAACTTGGAACATTGATTATTAGTCCAAATTCTCTCTTAATTAAGACTTGGTTTGTAGTTAAAAGCATGATTAATTGTAATGCCTTGCTAGTTATATGAATATGTATGCAAAATAACCTTATTTTTAGCATGAAAAATGTTATAAAGTCACCAAGTTGTGAAAAGACAAATTTATAATTGGCATAACCTTCTTAGCCAAAACATGATCATGTCAAATATAGCTAAAAAGTTGTTAACTTAAGTGCTCTGTTGAATGCATGAGTAAGCTTATTTTAGCATGATAATTATTATGAAACTTAAAACCATGAAGTGCAAAGATATTGAGTGTATCTCACATGGTCAAGAAATAGTAGCTTTGTTCTTTTATTATATCTTGTTGGAAATTAAGATCTTTAATGATCTCTTTCTCCTTTCTAAGTAAATTGGATGCATGATAGTGTAGATTAATTGTAATGTTTACTACTATGTTTAGGTGTATAATTATATAAAAGTCTTAGCATAAGATGAACTAATTAATGTGTAAAACTAAGACTTGATTTTATGGTTTCACGTAAATCTTAATCAATTTGATATATATATATATATATATATATATATATATATATATATATATATATATATATATATATATATATATATATATATATATATATATATATATATATATATATATCTGTGTGTGTGTGTGTGTATGTGTGTGTGTGTGTGTGGTGGAACACCTCAATTAAGCATGATAATGCCTTCAAATGAATTGTATACTATGACATGATAAAGAAGTGTGCTATTGTTACAAAACCATGAGTGGTAGCAAGTAAAATGCCATGTGGACAAGTTAAACCTTAGCTTAAGACATGAATCATGAAATGACACTTGAAAATTAGTAAAACCCTAGGATATCTTACAACCAAGTATCTTTTTGCCTGAAGTATGCTTGGGAAGCATTGAACCATGGCTTGTTTGTGTCATAGGAGATACAGCATCAACTTAAGAGAATCTTCATAGCTTTTAAGGTGTGTATGACACCTTAGTTTATAGTTGACAAGCATGGAAGGTTTTTATTTGAGGCTATAAAGGAAGATTATGTTTAAGGATATATTTGGATAGTAAAGAGATTAAGTTTAATTAATAATACTAATGCTAAGGATTTACTTTAAGACCCTATGATTAATTCTTAGTAAGGTCTAAAAATAAGACTTAAGATACTTAAACAAGACTATGTGAGATAAGCTTAGTCTTAGAATTAGTCTTAAAGGATTAATAATAATTCATAAGAAAGAAACCTATAATAAAATATTCTAGAGTTTGACTGAGAAAATACTATTTGGTGAGCCTTAATGCACATGTTAACAAAAGCTTTGGTTAATAAAGCTCTCAGTTAATACCATGAAAAAGGTTAAAGAGCATGGAATAAGACTTAAAGATGTATCAAGTTTATCTAATGAACTAATAAAGTAAAAATATTGGCTAGAGTTTAGGGTTGATTAGGTTCTTTGGTTAATACCATGACTTATTTTAATTAAACTCTTATATCATGGGATGATGCCCTGGATGATGATTTAGGGGATGCATAGTGGCTAAGGAGAAGCATTAAAATAGGTATAATGACCCAAGGTTGCCATAGAGGCATAAGAATCACTAATGAAATTTCTTTGAACCCAAACTTAGAATCAATTATATATTGAATCAAGAGAAAAATCCATGACTATGTGAACACTAAGAATAGTCTAGATAAGTAAGATCTTAGCTGAAATTAAGATAATACTAAATATAAGAAAATTGTGCTAAGATATTTCAAATAATAGAATTGGGGTTTAATGGAAACCTTAATATACCCGAATGATAGTAACCCTAAATAGCTAAAATAAAACTTAAGATTGAAATCCTAGATTTTCTAATTCAAGACATGAAGAATCCTTGAGAGTGAGTTAGGATAAGGAAAATCTTTGACTTATTAGGTTATTGGTTAAGTTAAGAATTTCATACATATTAGATTCAAAATAAAAAAAAAATTGAATAATGATAGATAGTGGTAGATTAAGGTTAACATGATGCTATGAGTGATGGATATGATTTAATTAGGTGAAGGCTAGATGTAGATGCACACCCAAGAGATAAACAGGTTAAATGCTCCATTCACATAGCTTGAAGATTATAATTACATGTGGTTGATTGAGCTTGTAGGAGAGGTGCCAAATAGCATTATAAAAAACTCCCAGATTAGTTGAAAGCAATTAAATATATAACCTTGTGAGAGAATAATTGTGCATTTAGCCTCATGGAAAAAAATTTGTTATGATTATAATAGAAAGTACAAGTTGTTATTAAGAACTAGTAGAATCCTATGAAGTAAGCACATGTGATTGACATTGCCTTGAAGAATATTGGATTATATGATTTGACAAGAGAACTAAATCTTATTATGATTCTCTTGGATAAGAGAGTATTAGTAAGGGAATATTAAGCATTTTGTTAGTCATTGTAAGATTATATATTGACTTAGCTAATAGAAAATTATATGCTAATAGCAGTAAGTATTATATATTATTTATTTACATGATTTACTCAGTTTTACATATATATATATATATATATATATATATTTGTTATTATTTATTAGTTTTATAGTATGACTTGAAGATTATTTATTAAACTCCTCAGCTTAACCTCTTATATTTTTGTAAGAATAGAGAGTTAAGAGTTATGTAAGAGCTATGATTAAGACTATTGAAGTTAATGCATTAGTTGAATAAAACATCTTTTTGTATTTAATCATTAGTAGTAGTATAATTATTATTTTACATATTATCAGTTGTTTTATTAATGGACATAAAATTGTATTAAGATATTATATTCAAACTTTGTGGTTACTTATTTATGTTCTTTTCATTTAACTTTGGTGGTTATTTATTATACTATTTTTTTATTAGATTTGGGTTGTGTAGTTGACGATCATTGAATATTTAGTTTTATATTTTAGATTTGTGAATGAGCATTTTGTTAGATTATTATTATGTTATCATTTTGTATTTTATTATATTTGTTATTTTTAAGTACATTATATTATTATGAGCTATTGGATTTTGGTTACACTTGAGATTTAAAAAAGTAGGTGCAACATAGGACAGAGCTAGAAGAACAATTTTAAGGGTTGATTCCTCAATTATTGGTGGTATAATAGTGCTAGGTGTGATGATGGCTATAGTTGAAAGTTGAAAAGTATTATGGATAACTAGGCCATAGCAACTAAAAATTAGTTAATCATTTGCTGACATGCCACCACATTAGCACTCAATTTCGTTGTTAGTTAGGAGTTTGACAATAGGCATAGCTAGCTCAAATTAGGTAATCATTAATGGGCTCAAAGAAATGGGATGCCTTAAATTTTGATATACAACAATTGGATTATACATAACTAAAATAAACCTGAAAGCATACAAGAGTTGGGGTGAATTATGTCTTTTTAAATGTCCTTATAATAACAATATTTAATTTCTTCAAACTTAAAGTTAAGCTATCAGTACTAAACTTAAATTAAGCTTTAAGATTTAAAAGTTTTAGCAAACTTTTTGTTGTTTATATAAGAATTAAAATAATTCAACCAAATAATTTTGATTCTTAAAAATCTTTCTTATTTCTTAAATCACTTTATAATAAGTTATAAAGAAAATAGAAATATACAAGGATGAATAATAAAGCATGCCAAAATTTTGATTAGTTTGGTCACCAACACTTGGCCTATATCCACCCCTAGTTAATCAAACAAAGATTCTACTAGCAAATATGTTTTGCCCAACTAACAAGTAGACCATAAGCCTTGCAACACATTGATCAACTTGGTCAACAATAGATCCACTAAGCTTACAAACACAAGTCACACTCGACCACACGTAACCTAACTACTTGATTCAAAACTCAACAACTAAAACAATAAGATATACAACACTTAAAATGAATTAGTCAAAGGTATTATAAAAATATGTTTTTCCTTTTTTTGTTTGTATATTCATTCTTCTTTATTCTTAATACACTCCTATTTATATAACTTAAGGATTTAGAATCAGTTACGATAAGTATAATAGATAAATTCACTTTTTGAAATCATTATATTATGGTGATGACGATAAAACCAAGATGGTCTTAATGATCTAACGATATGACTAGCACTATTTATCTCAAAATGAATTATTGTATAAGTTTAAGAATAATTTTTGTACTTTATAATTCCAATTCTTAGTTCGATGCTTAAATTATGTATATATTTGTACTAGATGATCACATTGTTCAATGCTTAAGTATAATATAGTTCACTTTTATAGTTTAAATAGATCAAGTATGTAAATATATTGTATTGTCACTATACGATAATTATTTTCACCACGAGCAAAGTTCTCGAGAAAATGTTGTATGATATGATCAAAAAAGAATGAACCATTATACAATCATGCAGTAATTTGTTTAAATTAAACTAAAAAAAGTCATACACATACGATATACTTGTCATAATAGTACGATAGCTTTGTATTAAATTTATTTTAAGTCTTCAGTAAGAAAGTAACATACAAGTGTGATATTAGGATCGTCATCAAACATTAATGACGATTGATAATATTAAGGCAAACAAATGAATGATTACACTTATTATATTCATATGATATATATATATATATATATCATATTTGTATAATAAGAAATATATCAAACAAATATGACATGTTATTTTGTACTATACGATATAGACATTAAGAGTACATAGAGTAAAGTTTTGTGATCTCATAAGGATTATTATGTGTATGACCAAATTGTAGTATCATGATATAATTGTACCAATATAATATATTAATTATAAATATCTGACTACAACTTTATTATAGAATCTGAGAAAAAATAGATTATACACTCATAAAAAGAAAGCTTTGTACTCATCCGATACTACTATAAACTCAATTATTAAAGAATGAGCAACACACGTACAAGGTGAATACCTTGTATGATCAAGTTTGCACTCAAGTCATAAGTCCAAATAATAGTCACATATATATGATAAAATCATTGTACTTATATGACGTCATGATATCTTCAAACACAATAAAAACTTTAAGCCAAATTTTAGATCTTAAAAGTACAATACATGAAATTATATTGTATAATCATTAAGCAATAAAAAACAAAGCTTATTTTAAGCATGATTTTAACAACTTAAACTCATATTTCATCTAGGAAGATTTATGATAATTTTGTACAAATGCTAATACAAATCTAAATGAGTTAATATTCACAAACAAATGATTTAACAACAATGCATAAGTTGAGTAAGATAGAATCCAAACTTAATATGACACCTAATTTGTAAAGAAAAGGTTTTACATTACTGATCATCATAATGATGTAAATGAAGGACTCTAGGTTTAGCCACATCCTAATGAGTAAACCTAATAAGCTCTAAGATCTAGCAAGCAAAAGTCTTCTCGCCTCATTTAATTCCAATGTCCTTGTGCTTTGCTCCTTTTTAACATTGATTACAATAACTAGATCTATATTTAAACACTTCAAATATTCATTAGTAATTACTAATTCAATTTTATGATCATTATTCTCTTTATCAATCTATCATCTTGCCATTCTTCCTATAAATGTTATTAAGGATTGAGAGTTAATGTAGAGACAAACTTAACAAGAAGAATATGCATGTAATAAAAGTAAAAATAATGCATCTAGAGCTTAAAAAACGTGATTACAAGGTGTCAGAATGTCCCTCAAAAAGAAGTTTAACAAATGTCTAAAAGTACTAATCTTAGAAAAGAAAATAAAACCATATGTATCTCATTATGAGGGTAATTTATAGACAAGATTAAAAAAGAAATTGAAACAATTACAAATGGTTATAATTACCAAACTTTGTGGAGATTTTTGGTTATTTTTAAATGTTCTACTTAAGAAACTCATTCGAAGGAACTATTTAGAAGAGCTACATTATCAAATGAAGACTAAAGGCTACTTGAGAAATAATCTAAAGACCTATTAGAGAACTAGATGGGGGCTACTTAGAGCATCGCCTTAAGGTTCTCGAGAAGGTTTGTTAGAGGTTTGAAAAACTTCATTGGATCATGGAAGATTTGTGATGGAATTGAAATAGATTTGATCTAAGTCTAGATGTATTAACAATGCAATGGTAAAAGGAATAGATGCTTATAATCAAGGTGGTAAAAAATAAATCTTCATAGTCCTTTAAAGACAACTTTAAGACAACAAAAGAAAATGAACTTGCTCTTTAGCACCTAATTAATGAGGCTAGGGGATTCATGAAGCATGTTAAGGAGTTGATGAAGAAATGTGATGAACATGTTTAGTAAGTAAAGTTGGGGTTAAAAGGAAAAGATGGTGGTAGATTGTTGTTGTGAGCCTAAGAGGATGGAGAGGGAGGCTTATCAAGAAGTGTGGTTTTCAAAGAATATGATGGGATGTAGCAAGAGCTTCACCAAAGTTAGACATTCACAAGTTAAATGTTGCAAAGCAAACTTCAATGCCAAAAGTTGATTTTTTTTCATAGAAATGAAGGGCCAAGAGGTTATCCAGAGGACTTTTTTGAGGATAGAAGGCAACAAGAATACAATGTGAGGTCAAGAATGCTGTAATCAATTGAGAGGTGAGGAGGATGAAGAGATCAAGTTTAATGATTGAATCTTTGAGTCATTAGATTGTTCAACCCTATTATCACAAAATAAACTTGGGTAGATTGATTAGGACTTTGACATCCCTTGGAACTTCGACACTTCGTCCTTTTATAAAGTCTCTTAAGAATTGGCACTTACAAGGAGTAGTTGAACTCGAAACTTTAAATTTGGATTCAAAATAAGGTAAGGAGTTTATACCTAGGGCTTAACATTTATAGGCCTAACAAAAACTGAGATAGAAAAAGCAATGAAATGGAGGAGTTCACATCTTTCCTTATGGAGATCTTAACAAATGTAATGGTCACAAAACATTGAAAATTAGGGTTCTTGCTATGAGTCATCCTTGAAAGAGATTACAAGCAATGAAAAATTACGAGCAACAATTGTGGTATATGCAATAATAGGCATTATGATTTGCACATGGATGTTGTCATTTGAACGTAGTAGATAATCACAAAGATGGTCTACACAACTAAAGTTTTCTTATCATATCCTTAGTATACCTTGAATATAAAAAATAATTGAGATGATTGATTATTGTAAGTAGATTTTGGAGATCAAAATGGGACCTGAGGGAAAGTTGGAGGCCAATGATCGATGTCGAGAATTGTAATTCAAGTTGGCCTTGAGAAGTGTCATATACTATTGCCTAACATACAAGGAGTTATCGATGATGATTCTAGAACAATATATGAGTCTTATTGTAGGTCTTCAATCAAGCTAGTAGGAGTTCTAGAAAGGAAATGACCAAGCTCAGAGTGATTAGAATGAGGTTGATGTCATCATACCATCATACTTTTTAGTCTTGTGACTCTTAACCCAACCTCTCGGCATGATGTTGGTAAGTACTAATGATGTTACAAATAAGAAACACAAGTGAATGACCAAGGTTGCATGCATTCTTAATCAGGTTAACAATAGTAAGAATGTAGATAGTCGCAAACATCACAAGCAAAACACTATAAAAGGAATACGCATTTAAATTAATCACTGGTTGATAACAATTCATGACCAAAAGAAACATGCTAGTTTCCATCCCACTACAGTCCTACAATCCAATCAAGTTCATGACATACATGAAACCAACATCGTTTTAGAAGATAACCATTCAACTACATGGCCCATAAACAGTTTTTGGTGTTACTACGACTAAAAAAGACGATAGAAGAAAAGAAACGATGATTAAAATTAATAAAAAAAAACTCAGTTTAACAAAAATATTTTAAATAGCCTTCTGAAAACAAAAATTACTTTACCAAACAAAACAAAACCAATACCAGACGTATTTCTTGCTGCTTCCAAAGAAATCAGCAAGCATAGTACAAGTGACAACTAATTGATGAATATTTCAAAGCGATTACAATAAGAACCGAATGTTGTTCCTCCAAATTCTTTTTAAATAAAGAACATTTAGAGGGTTTGAACCTTGAATGAACGCAATTCCATGGAAAAGTTCTACATTACACATGACAGATAAAGCTTCACCTACTTTCTCCATGTTAATTAAACTGATGTGATAACACTAATACCTATTGCTCTGCGCCATCAGTATCAGGATGTTTCTTTTTCTTCTTCTCCTTCTTCTCACGTTTTTGCGCTTCAACACCAGTATCATTTCCGGCCATCTCAACTAACCCAATAATACCATTCTCGTCCTCTTTAATTTCCGCATTCTTCTTGTTCTTAGTCTTCTCCTTCTTAGTTTTCTCCTCAGCCTGATAGCCATCACCAGGTTCCTGCTCACAGTCACTCTTATTGCTCTTGTCTTTCTTCTCTTTGCCTAATACCTTATCCTCAGATTCTAATCCCTTCTCCCTGTTTTTCTTTTTCTTTTTCTCACTTTTCTCATCTTTTACAACCACTGAAGCCTTTGATTTCTTTGCTTCATCACTTGAGACTCCCTCTTTATCTCCACTAGTCTTAGCCTTCTTACCAGGTACAGAGGCAACCTCGTTATTTTCCTCTGCTTCTGCTTTATGCTCATTAGTTCCATCATCTGCAAACTTTCGTTTCTTTGTCTTCTTCTTTTCTTCCTTTCCTTCTTCTGGAAAATTTCCTTGAATTTCCACTTTAGCCGCAGCAGCTGGAGCTGCAGCAACTCCAGCAATCATTGCATCACCTCCAGTTGGCAGCACCACATTCCTCATCCATTCAGCCGGAGTCTTCTCATTTGGCCTACCATGCTTGTCAAGTAGCCCCTCTGCAATCATCTTTTTCTTCATTGATGCCCTTGGCCCGAGCCCCCATTTCCTTGGATAAGTATCTCTATCCATAACTACCCTCTTGATTCTCGCAACAGTCCCATGATCACAAGTTGCCATTACAGCAGTGGTCATCTCAGCAATCCCGAGAGCAATTGCTTCTCCTTTTGTGGTCATAAGAACAACCTCCTCGCCCACCTCGATATCATTCTCAAATCGAAGCAGACCTGGAATCATCAGCTTAGCACCATAACAAATGGCGTTCACAGCCGAGTCCTTCACCACCAATCTCTTATAGCTCGTCAGAAGCACTTCAAGCGGCATCACTACCCTTCGCAGATAGCTCTCGTCCTTCAAATTATCATACACCCACTGGGCATCAAGCACATCGTGCATAGTGACCATGTTGTCGTTCTCACCAAGAATACCGGATCTGACTCTCCTGAGCTCCTGCATATGCCCACCAACTCCAAGGAGCAGGCCAAGATGAACACAGAGAGTTCTAACATAGGTTCCAGCTTCACATGAAATCCAGAAAACTACAAGGTGTTTGTCGACATCATACTCAAGGAGCTTGCTTTCGTAGATAGTTCGAATACGAAGCTGGCGCTTGACCGCCGAAATGAGAGGCGGGCGTTGGAAGACAGCTCCAGTGAGTGTCTCTAGCGCTCGGGCAACCTTGGCGGTATCACGTACTGCAGAATGAAGTCGTGCAATGCAAACGTACTCCTTTCCAGCGCCCTGCTGCGATTTGACGAGGCGGGTGGCACGATCGATGCAGACAATGAGATTTCCGGTGACTTTGGGGTCCAGGGTGCCGCTGTGGCCAGTCTTCTCGGAACGGAGGATACGTTTTATCCAGGCGACGACCTCGTGGGAAGAGGGATTCGAGGGCTTGTCAAGGTTGAGAATGCCGTACCGGAGGTAGACGTTCAGAGGGCGCTTGAGAGGGGAGTGGCCTGTAGGAAGAGGAGTGTAGTGACCTGTGCGTACGTTGAGGCGGTCGTAGTTCTTAAGAAGGATCGGCCATTTTGAGGTGTCGAGGGTTGGGGTGAAAGATTGGGGCTTGATTAAGTAGTCCTGTGAATAAGGATCCGTCAAGTGGCTAATCGCCACTGCTGTCGTTGGATCGGCGGAGATTATCCCAGCAAAGGAAGTTTCAGCTGTTCCAGCGACTTCGGAGTTCTTCTTTTCCTTCTTCTTCTTCTTCTTCTTTTCTGAGTTGGAGGAGGGGGAGATTAGCGCCGTCGCCGTCGACATGGGTACCGTTTGCGATAGCAGCCTAGCGGTAGCTTAGGGTTTTAGAATGTGGATGCTGCCAGATTATAAGAGGTTCAAAGGGCAGCGGGTTTAATTCTTTGAGATTAGGGATTAAACTGTTCTTATTCTTATATCGGATAATTCAAATAATTTCATTTATATTTCTTTTATAAAAGTAGGGTCAAAATAGGTTGATTTATGGTTTTTTTTTAACAACTTTTTAACTTTAGAGTGCTTTTTGTATAGTATTTGTCATTAAAGCAAATTAAAAATTTTTAAAATTAAAAAGTGATTAGAAGAATAAAAAATATTTATTTTTCAAAACACAAAAATATATTTTAAAATGATTGTAGAAATGAACGAATAGTATACATATGCTTTAAACAAAATTATCTTGTGTTAGCAATATTTAGGAGGAAGAAATATTGTAATCATGATCTACTATTGACTAGTAGTAGGTGAAATTATTTCTATGATTTAAACTGTAGAGATATACTATATTCTTTTGTTATGGTTGTTATAATTAAAAGATGTTTTTTAAAACTTGATTCTTAATAGTATAAAAACATAATTTTACTTGTATCATTTTGGCATGAATAAAGATCCTCTTATAACATGAGCTTAAAATAAACTAACTATATTAATGCTTGCAAGTTCTTGGATCAACCATATGAGATTGTGTTGTGTGCCTTGTTATGGGTTATTTTGATGTCAGGTTCAAGAAATGGAGTCAAGCCAATCTAAATCAAAGAGAAAAGGATAAAGAGAGAAAATTTTACGAATCAATTAATAATACAAGATTTAGTAAAACATACTCAAATCTCTCTAATGAGAATACAAGTATCACTCAAAATTCTCTTTATAAGTTTAAGAGTAGAGTATGTGTATATGTAGTCATCTTAAGAAGGCTACAATGCTAACAACTAGCATAACTTTTTTTTAACACAAAAAGTATTTATATATTATGATTTGAAAAACACATAATCAACACAAGCTTATGCTATGTTGTGCACATAAGGTTCTTACATCATACAAAAATGTTAACAAAAAGTAACAAGATGATGTGCCAACAAGATTGTCTAATCATCTTAAGTCATATAGCTCTAGAAAGTTTGAAGCCCTGCTTTCGATTTGATGATCATAAAAGTCTGATGAATTTGATTGAAATAACATATCTGTGTGGGCGTGCCAAATCTGTTATATGTGAATGTATTTTCCTAATATATGTGACAAATAGTTCATTAAGCCATTATGAGCATAAAATGTGAATAATATCAAACCCATTATGTAGCAAAACATGTCAACAATTGACCTATTTTGAGAGCACAACATATTGAACAGTACCTCTACAGACTCGTTTGTCGAGAAACGATCATAAACCGTATCAGTTTGATGCGGTTTGCAATTTAATTTGTTTTATGTGAATATATTTATCTCATCAATCAAATGAGCAAATGGTCTAGCGACGATGGATGCAAAATTTGAACAATGTTCACCTTGCTTTGTAAATGAATGAAATGAAAACCATTCAAGTTTGAGTATGCACTATTGTATGCTTTTTTTAATAGTATACTTTAACAATAATAAGTGGGGAATTACAAGCCAATGTAGTGGCAAGTGATGCTGCTCACACTTACAATCTTAAATTATTTGTAAATAATGAACCATAGTTATGCACAATCTAATTTGAATATATATGTAACATACATATTCTCTGTCCATGAGCCGATTCACAATGACAAATATTGGCCATCGATTATACCGGTATGAAAATTTAAAGCATGAGTGAACATAGTAAAAAGATTGTATTATATTGGATGTATGTCAATATATTTATCCAATGTTAATAATATTGTCATCTCGTATATAATCAATGAAATGGTAAAGTGAATACTATATGCATTTTGTAGCAGAGTGAAATGATCATTATCTATTTTTGAAGGTACTATCAGATGAACAATACCCTATTGATGATGCTCTAGTATGAAAATGGAGCATACATGTTCAAGGAATTGAAGGTTAGTACCAGAATAGAAGAGTTTAAATTTGGGGGTAGAGCATAGTGTTCATTATGATCAAGTAAAAAATGGATAGTGTCAATTCTGGTTCATATAAGGACAATGCAAATCTATTGTAGTATGAAGCATTGCATATCTGAACATTGTTGAGGAAGTCCCCTACATCCAAAGATGATCTTCCAACATAATAATTCAAATTGATCAATGATTTAACATGGGCTAGAAGGACTTTAAAATGATGTGTAGTAGGCTTAATTGCTATTTTGTTGACATGGATTGGAATCCCTAACATTGGATGTAGAAAAATAATTACATAAGAGGAATCTTTTATTGTATAAGGAGATTGTGATCTAATCCAATTGATAGTTATAGCTAGTTGAAGAATGCTTTAGAGGCTTTGTCAGCAAAGAACTTAGAAGATGACTAGAGGAAGAGATTGAAGGTTTGGAAAAAGAAGAGCATTGTGTTGTGGCCAGAGAAAGAAAGCAATCAGTTAGGAAATACAAGACATGGTAACAATATTCATTATGCAATGACACACCTTGCTTATTATAAAGAATGAATAATTAAGATCATGTCATACAAAAATAAATAAATTTTTTCATTAAATGCATAACTTCTGTAAGAAAATAGTTGATCAATTACCCACTTTATAAATAGTAGTGAGGTAATTAAAACTAATAAATGAGGAACTACTTTAGTGATGAGTGATTACCATCATCATAATCAATTAAATTAACATGTGTAAGAAGAGGATAGTATCTACATCTAGATGATGTTAAAATAATGATTTTCTCTACATCTTGATCATTGTCAAAGAAATATGATCTAATTCAAAGTGCAAAGCACCATGGGTAGTTATAGGCCTTTATCTTTATAGCTTACTCAGACAAAGTGGTAGCACCTTCCATTAGAGGATGTCATATTTCTAGAGTAGATGGCAAGCAAGACTAAGTTGCAGTTTATCATTAACTACAGAACAAAACAATTTAGGTTCTCATAAATTTTTATAACTTTTACAAATGAAAATTATGTAATTATACATGGCCTTATAAATGAAAAGATAAAACATATCTTAGATAATGAAAATATTAAAGTTAATGTACTTATGACTACAACTTTGCCTTGTTGATGGCATAACAAATTTTTAGATTCTCGAGTCAATAATCAATGTTTCACCTAAATAGTTTTTCTAAACGCCATGACCTATGATAGCTCATGATAGTTTATTTCTATTAAACATGTCATTAGGTTAGTAAATATCTTTGAGTTTGACTTATTTAAATATCTTTAAGCCATATCCTTATTATATACCTATTAACATAGTGTCTCTACCTTAAACCATCTTGTACCATCTTAAAACCTCTTAAGAAGTCCTCCTTGAGTAGACTTCATGTTTTTCAAGAATTCAATGATATAAAATGCTGGATATCTTTAGCTCCTTGATATTTCACTTGTATGGTTGATCATAGAACCTTTAGACTTTGATGCTACACAATAGATCCCTTAATATGATGACTAAGATCACCTTATGTTTTATTGCATATCATTAATATATTTTTTGTTTTCATCATGGCAAAGATAGCTTTTGGTGCTTATTACTTGAAAGTATTTTTGCTGCCTATGAAAGTATTTATGCTGTGCACCAAAACTATCGATTATTATTTAATGAGATCATAAAGAAGGTTCCTAAAATCATACCAATAGGATTTTGCTTTTAGTGGATGTAATTTGTGCAATATTAGAGAGAGTTTGGTGATAAAATACTCAATATAGCATAACTATAATTCCCCTTCTAGTCCTTATATATAGAGTTCATCTTCAAAAATAAAAAACTTATAAGTGATACGGGACTAAAATATCAAAATATAAAAATGATCAATACATCTTACATAAAATTAACATAAGAAAAAAATGTGATGATAATGAGCAACATGGTGACCTAAACCAAATGACCAACCTGCTTATATCGGTTAGTCCAAAAGAATAATTTATAATGACATTGATAGGCCCAACCTATATTAACTATTATTTTCCATAGTAGTCATAATATTTATGAAAAAAATGAGGAAAATCATTCCATAAGTGAGGAATGATGGTATAAAATATTGTCCATAATTTGTTTTTTTATAAGATATTGCATAAAATTTATAATGTCATATGTTATAAGTTTAACTTATGCAAAAAGAAAATCATCACCTCTTTTATTCATTGCAAACCTGCATAAATATATAGTACTTATTATCTCATGATGAATATTTACTCATCTTTATTACTATCTTAATCTATCCCTCTTTGAGTTGGTGACCTATCTTATAATGTAAGAAAAATAAATAATAAATAGTATAGTCAAAATATAAATTTAAAAAATAAATAACATTTAGATGAGAATAATAGAAATAAATAAATACAAAATAAACTAAACAAAGTAGTGTCATGGAATCAATATTATATAGTCCTCTTCATATATAGCAATATGTAACTAATACCTTACCGAAATAAGAAAGCGCTTAGTGCCAAATATTTTTATATATACAATATACAACCTTACACATGCACACATAAGTTGTTTCATCTTTATTCTTATTGTTGCTTACTTATTTCTTTTTCTTTCTATTTTTTTCTTACCTTTTTTAAATTCTTATTATTTCTTTTTAAGCCTTGTTTACCCTCAATACTATTATCTTATTATTTCTATTTTCTCTTATCTCTTTTTTTAAGTTTAATTTATCATTTCATCACTATTCATACTTTTACCCATAGGCATATCATATCATGTCATACTTGCACATCATGGTCTTGTACTAAATGCTAATAATGGTAATGTAAAAGGTAACTAATGTCAACTCATGGCATGGTATATTACCATTTCTATATATTAATAGATCTCTTGTCACATTGTGTCTAGCTTAAACTTAATAAAATTTGATAAAATGTCTAAAATACGAAAAATATCTCGATTTAAAAAGAGTAACAACACCATGGGAATATAAAACCAAAATTGATTGAGAATGATGATAAAACATCTCAATCCATAAATTATTTATAAGAGATAACCAATTTAAAAACACACAAAATCTTAAAGCTATCATATAATATAAAGGTTAGACAAAAATACATTTACAACAACTACCATAAGTATAACAAAGTCTTCACATATATATCATTTATCATAGAGCTCATACATAAAACACACAATCTATCTCATAAGATCTTAAGTTATCCTCTAAGAAACCCTAGCTCTATGCAAATCTACATATTAAGTAGTAATGTAAATAATTAATAAGCATGTTATGTTAAATAGGCAAACCATTAGCTATAAGAAATTAAGTAATATAAAAAAATAGTAAAGCACTTGATAAATAAGATGAGTAGTAAATAAAGCAATATCTTATAATCTAGATTACTACATATATGCTGTATACAATATAATCGTGTATGCATATAATCATCTCATGATATTGGTATTATATAATACTTATATCATATCAAATTTTTTTTTATTTCTTTTTCTTCTTACATTAATTATTAATTCATTTCACCTTTCTTCATTCTATTACATTTCCTTCTTTTCATCTATCATAGAGTTACTATCCACATCTCCCAATATTTTGTACTCATGATGGTTAAGATTCCACTTTGTCGTGACCCCAATCTAGGTACTAACAACACCAAGGGTGATTTTCTCATATCTAGTAGTTATGAGACATGGTCATAGGAAAACTTTTTATACATTTTTATTTTTATTTTCTCATGATCTTATATATAATTAGGCTTATTCAAATATTTTTTTCTTTGGTTTTTTATGCAATATGCTTACATCACCTAACATCGCATTATCATAATATTTATTTTTCCTAGGTAATGGCCATGGGATATCTATTTTACTATTCTTTTTGTTTTATCTCTTCTTCTCATTTATTGTAGAATTTTCATTACTTTATATTAATGTTTACACATTCTTTATTCAATAAGAATTAATAAACATAGTTGCAAAAAGCCTTTGATTCCTTCAAACATTTTGACACAGTTTACTTTTCAAACCTTTTTATCATACAACTAGATACTCTAAATTTATTATACAATTATTGGCATATATTGCTCGTGCACTAGGTTGAACTTACTAATTAAATGCTCAATCTCTTCCTAAAGCTAATCATACTTCTTATGATCCCATCATATAGTTTCAACTATACAATTCCAATTCAAGTAATTCAATCCATTATTTCAAACAAGCTGATCATATAATCCAATGACCTTATCGTATGGTCTAATGTTCACAAGCACTGATCAAAACATTTTTTGCATGTTTCTGTAGACCTAGTTGTATAGTCTAATGAATATTTTTGTACTCTACAATTTCCTTAAGAAACAAGGCTCTAGTGTTCCTCAATTGATCATATGATATTGTTACACCCCATTTTTTTTCCTAGGCTGATTTTTGGCATATTTTTTTTTTTTACATATAGACAGCTCAGATCGTCCCATAACAACCTGAGTAGCCTACGAAAAACATAGGATATAACACATCATTACACACCTACTTTCCTTAACAATGTGGATCCCATCTCCCGGGTACACCGTCAAATCAGGTTCATGACTCCTGAATTAACAGATGGACTCGCGCAATGTTACTCCTACTAGACCCCATACTCCTAACCCATACCGGTAGAAGAACCGATCTAATAGAAGTCTGAATCCCCACGGTTAAGTTCCATAGTCATGTAATGACCTCACCATCAAAAATAAAATACATATCATCCTCAGATAAAATATGGCATTCCACACACTATACCACCAAGACAATAAAGTAAAACAGTGAATGAAAACTACATCACAAGAATAAGATCCAAGTCCAACAAATACAATATCATCCAACTAGATACATAAGTCAGAATCACCCTCACATATTACATGACATAAGAATAACAGTCTCCCTGAATACATCCAATATTATCAATCACACTAACCAAAATGTCTCAGAAAATCACAGATCAGATATCCTCCACTAGCCTGCTGACCATGATCCCACCTAATCTGGGTGGCGTCAAGGCTGTCGAGCCGCTGGAAAAATATAGATAATAAAGGAGTGAGCTATGCCCAGTAGGAAAGACAGCTAGTAAAATCTCACATGCAAGAGAAGGATAATAGCAAGAGTATAGGAATAATATAGATAATAAAGGAGTGAGCTACGCCCAGTAGGAAAGACAGCTAGTAAAAACTCACATGCAAGAGAAGGATAATAGCAAGAGTATAGGAATACAGCATAACAATGTAGGGTGGAAAGACACTCTCAGTCCCAGACTCTGACCAACCACAGTCACCCCCAGTCACACCAGAGTAGCTCTCCTCTGTGCTCCCAGGCAGCATGCCAGCGGGACACGCACATCTCTGCGCACGCATGGCGCCTAGACAAAGCATGCCAGCGGGACATGCCCATCTCTGTGCACGCATCACAACGCCTAGCACCCGACACCGCAGCGTCTCTCGTCAATCAATCTTCTGGAGACTATAGACAGAACCAGTCACATAGATCTCTAGCCAACGTGAGACACCCCTGCCACCCTCAGGCACGCAGGCCTACACACTTGACTAGCCACGGCGAGTCACCCCTGCCACTGCCACTCTCAGGCGCGTAGGCCTACACTCGTGGACCAGAAGAGATCGACTCAGCCACCGTCCCAAGAAGTCCTCTCCCAACAATTTCCATAGAAGCCACGCCCCTACAGTCATTGCCAAGCTCTAACTCCAAGATTCGGCAACATGTGTCCAGATACAACAAGGCACATACCAGTCCACATGTATACTGTGAAAGTTAAGTCTGTACCGCACAGTTACCTACCACAATTATCCTAAAACATCATATAGGGCCTATAGTAGTCCGGTCCAGTATGCCAATCCCTGAAATATGCCAACACTGAGTAAACTGACTCAATCCATGTCATTGCCATCCAAGCAACACAAACTGTACCAAAATTCTGACTATTCTGATAGCACCCAAGTGTCACGCTTCCTTCCAACTAATCCAGCTGCACTGAATTTATGGGTAATTTCCAACAGTCAATTTCAACTTGGCTACGTGATTTCCAAAAACCACCTCTTCCTCACTTCAGGAAATTTTAATTTCCAAAATCAAGTTCTGCCCTTTATCCATTTTCCGAAATTCAGAATAAATTTCCGAATAAAATTTAAATTCCACATATATCCTTTTTCCGAAAATTCGGATTAATTTCCGAATTAAATTTTCCTCCGCGCCGTTCGTCCGCGCCGAATCCCGCTGAACCGGTTTTCGCTGCCGGTTCGGAAACCTCGCGCTGAACCGCGACACCGCCGAACCAAATTCTTTAATAATCCGTTAATCGGTCGATGCTTAAATAAATATAATTACTAATAAATATTATATAAATACCATTAATTACTTAAATAAATTCGTAATTAATCTAAACCCTTCTCCTTCCTCGGTCCGACGCCCGCGAACCCTAACTGAAGCAATCGCCGACCAATCCAATTCCTTCCGTCGATTTCCGGCGAACGCGAACAAGGAGAAACAAAATTCGATGTTCGTACTATCCTAATGTTTCAATAATGCCACTAATTTAAAATTTCCGCCGAAAGAGTTCGCCCGTACGCCATTGCCGTAAGATTAATCCAACAATCAATTAACTAATTCAATGACAAACTGATAATACAAATCTCTAACATGTTCCTAAGCATTAACTAAATTTTCCGGCGAAATGGAAATTTTCCAGAAATCCAAAAATTGTAAAAGACGCAGATTAGCATTCAACTAAGTCCGATTTTTCATCCACATGCTTGTGTTCATTAAGCAAAATATTCCATGCTTTTAATTTCTACTAATTAACTAATTTAAAACTGAATTTCCTACCTTTGCTCGTCGCCGGCGACGGTGAAGCTCGCACGCGATCAACCGCAGCTCCTCGCCGAACGAAACCGGTACCAAAATGCTCGCCTCTGTCCCGCGAACCTCCGGTTACCAAAAGCCCCTTGAAAGGCTGCCGGAAAATACCGCCGTTCGCCGCGAACACTTCGCCTCTAGCCGCCGTTCGAAACCCTAACAGCCGAACAGTTCAGGTTAAATACCCAGCTTAAACCGGTAATAACCCGTTAAGACCCATTAAGCGCCGGTTGACCTCCCAAAAACGCCGCTTAACACCCGATCAGCCGGTTAATCTCCACCGCTGATCTCGCCCGTCCGATCCGCTTATCCGCGGCTTATCCAAACGCACGCGCAAACGCACCTCGGCGAACCGCCCCGCCTTCGCTGAACCGCTCCGGTCCGGTTCACGCGCGGTAAAAGGAAAAAATCCAAATTCCGGTTTTTTTTTTAAAATCTCTGTGCTCCGAAAAATCCCCAGAAAATTTCAGAAATTCCAATAGCCTCCAATTGAGCTCCTGGCTCATCCTACTGTCGATCTGAAATCATCCAAGCCACAATTGAATTATTGAAGATTAAACCTATAATATTTTACCGGGTATAACAGATATATTTAAAATAGTTATATAATGTAATCCTCTTAGCTAAGTGGTCAATTCATAATCTTCACCAGCTAACTATTTGTGGTTCCCATAATATTGTTTATAATCTTGACCAAATACCTAGCCAATCCAAAACAAAAACTCAAGCAACACAAAATGTAACACTATAGAATTCTAAGGAAGGGAAAATTTCAATAAAAACATGTCTTAATCAATCCTTTCAATGCAAAGTAAGATCCAAATTCCTTATCCCATTCCTTCTTTTCTAGGCTTAAGAGAGCATTAAGGGGCCAACTCTTCAGGCTTCCCTTTATTCATAAATCTACCATTCCAAGTCTTTTTACTCTCCCTCAATCAAACTCTTCCTCACTTCCTTAACCTACCTTACACTCAAAACATCAATAAAAAGAGCATGGGTAGGGGGTAATGTTTATTCTTTTATATTAATAAAAAGATTAATAAGATATTTTTTTCTTATTTCTCATTTAAAAATTCATAAAAAATATAAATAACTTTTTAAAATTACAAATACCTTATGAATAAAAACCTCATGTTGAGACATTCGTAATGGTATGCTCAATTCTAAAGTTTAGTTATAAAAATTTTCATGCTTTGTGAGGCACATTGAAGCAATGCAATTTCTTAATTCTAGATTTTTGTAGCCCAAAATAACTAGTAATTTATCATTAAAATATAATTCTTATTGTAGTCATTCTCTCATAATCTCCTCACCTTATAGGAAATTTTATCTTAAAAATTAAAATAATTCAAGATACTAAAGCATTGTATTCTTTTTAATTTCTTAGGTGTCTTCTTTCTCAATTTAATTCCTCCAAAGAACTTTAACCATAACGATGACTTTATTTCTCAACTTGTTTTATTGCTTAGCCAAAATTCTATATGCTTGCTTTTGAAATGACAAGTTATGCAAGATTTTAGTTTTTTTTAGTCATATTTAATCACATGGGATGAATTAACAACATATCTTATCAATAGCCATTGTATAAGCAACAATTCCAACCCTTTTAAAATTGAGTAAGCTTCATATACTTGGGTCTCTACTTTTCTATCTTGCCAAATTTAATCACTTCCTTTAAAGGACATACATTAATGAAAATATGCTCACCTTCTTAGAATTTAATAATTTTATGTTTTTCATCAAAGTATTTCTTTTGATAATCTTAATAATATGTGTTTTGTCCCTTATTATTTTGATATTTCTTATCAGTTCTAATTGCTCTTCTTTGCTCTCAAGCTAAAATAGAGGAGATTAATACTTTATTTAATATAAGGCATTATAAGAAGTCATTCTAATATTAGCTTAGAAGCCATTGTTATAAGCAAATTCTATCAAGGGTATGTGCTTCTCAAAATCGCCTATAAAGTCCAACAATAACGTCTCTTCAACCCCTTAAGGATCTTAATAGTCCTTTCAATTTCTTGTCTATTTGACGGTGAAAAGTTATTCTAACTTATAATTGAGTGCTAAAATTTTTAAGCTCATTTCTTCAAAATTGAGAGATAAATTTAAGATCTCTATTAAAAATAATCAATTTTAAAATTCCATGCAATCTCAAATTTTAAATCATGTCTAGCAAGAGTTCTATGCAGTTCAACAATAAAATCCATGACTATATATTGCCATTTTATTTCAAGAATTGTTAAGTATTTCAATAATTTATTGAGCTTTTCCTACTCACCCTTATCGACAAACTAGACATTTTTTATCCATTTTACCACATCTTTCATCATACCATACACTAATAATT
The DNA here is from genome assembly GCA_023846275.1 of Vanilla planifolia. Taxonomy (NCBI): domain Eukaryota; kingdom Viridiplantae; phylum Streptophyta; class Magnoliopsida; order Asparagales; family Orchidaceae; genus Vanilla; species Vanilla planifolia. The sequence goes on from CM043870.1 coordinate 24,991,935, forward strand.
ATTTCTTAACTCATGATACATCTTATTGTATCTTAGAATGATGGAATAGAATTATGGAATTTAGATAACAAAAAGTGTCAAAGTTGCTAATGACTAGGAATACACAATATTATCCTAGAAACATTATTTACATCAAGGGGAAATTTTTTAGCTATCCATCTTCGACTTTTTAAATCAATTTTTAATAGTCGTCATCCTAATGTTGATCTTCTCTTAGGGATTTAAACTAGTGAGCTGTAAAGAGAGTTGATGCAACAAAGCAATATTTATAAACATAGATCTTTCCATTTGTGTTATATCAATCAAATTGACTAACTCAGTAAGACCTTAGTCGACCAAGATATGTTTCCTCCTGGCTTTGTTAATTTAAAATTTTAATGTTTGGTCATTTAAAATTTACATGCATTTAAATTTGAATGATAAACAAGTTTAATGTTTAAATTTGGATTTCAAAATTTTGAATATTTAAGGTTAGACTAGATTTAATCTTGTATATCATTGGCTTTAAGATAAGGTTTTTTTTGTGTGATCTTCCTTGATGTCTTAAGGATTAGGATTGAGTTGTATTTTAGAAGATAAGGATATGCATATATCTTAAAACATATCCAATCCATTAGGTGGCATGAAATGTTGTGTGAGATTCCTTAAAACTAGGAATCTAAGTGGTAAAATGAGTAAGGAGGTTTAAAAGTTGAATTTAAACATTGAATTTATTAATAATTAGGAAGGGATTATATAGAATTAATGTTAGTTGATTTAACCAAGATATACCTAAATTAAAAGAATTGTTGGCTAGCTATTTAAGCACCACTTATGTACTTTTATCTAGAATTTAGAAAACCCTAGCCATGAGATTAAAGAGAGCAAATTGAGAGCATGAGGAAAGACACTTGACCAAAAGAAGCCCAGAAAAAAAAAGCAAGCTATGATCAAGAAAAGAAAGAGAAGGACTTCAAGCTTGGAGTAAGAGGAAGAAGATTCTTTGAAGAAGCCTATTAGATGACTTAAAGGTAAGATGACCTTCAAGTTTTGCACTTAAATCTAAAAGAATGCTATGATAATAATAATGAAGTATTTTGCTATTATGTGTGTAATAGGATTCGGACAAATCATGATATTGCTTTCTTCTTATAAAACCTGAATCTGATGTGTTGAATTGAATTCATGAAGATGATATTTGAATCATGATGTTAGCATTTTTGGTGGTTAAAATGCATGTACACGATTAAATGAAATTGTTATAGTAATTCATGCATGAACTTGTGAAGCAAGATAATTGGATGTTAAGTATATTTATAATATTCAAACCCAATGCTCTAACTATCTAAGATTACTTATATGATTTTTCTTAATCCTAATCAAGTATTAGATGATTCTTATTTGTCATCTGAGATACTCTAGGGTTTTCTCTAACCCTAACCTAACTATCTTGAGTTCTCTATCATGTCTAGATGTCACACAATAATTAGTTTTTACCCTTAACCTTTGCTATAACATTATATGGTATCCTCTCTAAGACTATTCTACCTATTTAGGTTACCCTTAAGCTATCACTTAATATGCTTGGCTTTATCACTAAGAACCTTTTCCAATAAATGGCTAACCTTTACAAGTTTAGGTACACATGAATTTCATTGATGACTCTTATGTCTCGTAGAAAAACCTAAGCCACTATACCCATCCCAAAAGTCCTTATGCCACACACATCTCTTAGATTATCATCTAGGGTGTCAACCTATAGCTTAAGAGACTAAATAGCACACTCATGATCTTACCCAAACATTTTTCAGACTTAGGGTTTAGCTAACATCACAAGGTCAATTAGCCTCTTGGATGAATCTAGCATAAATTTTAAGGCCAAAACTAAGCCTTCCAATCCTCATCGAATTCTTTAACTAAGAGCTTCACTAACTTAAGGCCTTATTCATAAAATGATGATCCAATCGTTAGGGTTTGGTTAAGTTTCAAGTTCCCTTCTAATGTTCATGATCTAGTCTAAGGCTCTAATTACTCAAAAATGAATTTCATCAATTCCTTAACATGGTTTCAAGTTGTATGGTTCCCATCATTCCATCATCCTTAAAATTGGAATTGAAAATATTAATGATTAAACTGTGTAAGCATAATATTTCATAATGAAAACAAGGGATTTATCACATGTAAGCATAGAATTTAACATCTACATGGAATGAGATCTAAGCAAAATATCAAGAATTAAATCATGTCTTCAATCAATCTAGGTTCAAAGATCTCTACAACATAAAGTTTATCATGAGTATGGATTTCTCTTAAGATGAATTGAACTAAAATTTTCATGGATTTCATTATAATCAACCATCAAAATTGCATGTTCAAATTAACTTAATATTCCATCATTCTTGGGTATGTGTGCATGCTAAATTTATTCATAATAAAATTCTTAATGTGCATATTATTCATGATGTCATTAAGTGATCTTAACTCTGACATGCATTTAACCACAATGTGCTAATATCATGTGTTGGTTAAGACGAACAAGAGAGCATACATTGATCTAATCCTCATGTAGGGAAATATAAAATAGACATCTTAACCATGTTATTTAATAAGTATAACAAAAACCTCATGCTTAGTTTCATCAACTTAACCAATCTTAACATGTTCATGGCTGCAAATCTTCACATGCATGTTTTAGCAAAATAACTAATTGTATTATCTATATAATAGATACATGTACTTACATAATTTCAAGGTTCACCCTTATAGAGGACTACTTCAAGGCTTGGCATCTCCTTCTTCAAGTCTTGTAGTCTCCTCTTCCCCTTCTTACTGATATCTAAACTTCCTCTTCTTTCTTTTCTAAGGTAATGTCTCCTTTCCTTTCTTCCAAGGCTAGAGTTTCTAAAAATTTTAGCAAAATCAAACTTCTAAGGCTTTTACAGAGCTGGTTATCATATTTATTCACTCCATTTAGCTAAGATTATGCCTTTACAAGTTGACCTTTAAACTTTCCAAAGTTTCCTTTTCAACTTCTATTAGAAAACCAAGATTTTCTTTTTAAATTTTTTGATTTCCCTTTCAAATTCCCTTAGAAAACCTGACTTCCCTTTCATATTCCCTTAAAAAACTAGATATTTCCTCTTCAAATTTGTCTAAGAAAAACTATCCCATATTTATTAAATGAGATTTTGATTATAGCTTCAATGGTGATGTGTCTCATGAATGCATAGTTAATATTATGATCTAGTTCCCATCCTATAATTAAAGTAAATTGCCACTTAAGCTCAAATTCCCTTCATGCAATCAAGATAAACTATCACTTAAGATTCCTTAATTATAAGAATTGTAATGCCACTTCACATTCTAGCTTATAGTTTAAGTTGACTAACATGCAAAGTCAACATAGTTTGGTGAATAAGTGAACTTAACATGAGCATGATTAACCAATAAGTGGCTAAATAAAGTAAATTTACAAGTATTTAATTAATAAAACCAAAAGGGAAATGACAAACGTTGGGTTGCCAAGTGAGGGGCGTAACAAATCATGAACATGATTCCTTATGTAATTTGGGATTAGTAGAAGGATATTCTTGATTATATGTGACTTAGAATGATCTTAGCCATGCATGATTATAATTTGAAGGTAATGATCTTCATCATATATCATTATGATTCTAGATATTTATTTCAATCACTTCTAATTTCTAAGGATGAATACATGAATATGGTTAGCAATGTGCAAGTTACTTTAGCCTTTATGTGATCATTAGATGGAATTGGTTGGAATTGATTTAAGAATAAGCTAAGTATAAGGGTAATCATAATTAAGATGAAAGTGAATTGTGACCTTAATATCTCCTTCAGATGTCACCAATATCTTTATGAACCTTAATCTTTTTCATGGGCACATTATTAGATTGAGTTCAACTCTAATAATGAACTTGCTAGAGCTAGGTAAGCTTGATCTAGGCAATTGCGTGAGCATGTGCATTATTATCTGACTCATGACATGGAGTTTATAGCAATGGTATTTACTCTTAAGGTTTGGTGACATTATTTGTATGGGGTTAAGATTGAGCTATTCTTTGATCACAATAGTCTTAAATATATCTTCTCTTAAAAAGAATTTAATCTAAGATAGTAGCATTAATTAGAGCTCATTAAAAATTATGATGTAGATATCAAGTATTATGAGGGCAAAGCAAACTAGTAGCTAATGCTTTGAGTATATTCATGGCTCTTATATCCATGCTAGTAGAGAGATCATAAAGAGAGATTATTTTTGATATATTTTAGGCTTAGTTAGCAATACAAGAATTAATATCCTAGCTCAGTACACTTAATATCTAAGTTAATTGGTTGGATAAGTAAAGGACACTTCAGTAAGAGGATCTTAAGCTTCAAGAGGTGATTATCAAATTACAATAAGGAGATTTGAGGACTTTGCTATCAAGGATGACATCTTCACCTATTGTAGTAGGCGATGTGTACCAAAACACCAAGTGTAGAAATTGCTTCCAAAGAGAAGCATATGATAGTAAGTTAATGATTCGCCTAGGGGTGGCCAAAATTTATAAGAAACTCAAGACCATCTTTTGATGGAGAGGTTTAAAGACGAATATGACTTATTATGTTCAAAAATGTTTGATCTATTAGAGAGTTAAAGCTAAATATTAGAAGCCAAATGCTATACTTTAGAACATAGCCATACTAGAATGGAAATAGGATAATAGTGCTATAGATTTCATCTTAAGCTCTATGAAACTAGATAGGGCTACAAAAAGATTTAGTTAGTAATGGATCAATTGACTAAATTGACTCATTTTCTTACTGTGAAGATGATGCATTCAGTGAGCAAATTGGTAGAGTTGTATGTATAGAAAATTATTTGTCAACATGGTGTGGATAGAGTGATTATCATAGATAAAGACACTAAATTCACTTCTCAAGTTTAAAATTATTTGTATCAGGCTTTAGAAACCACTCTTTGATCCAATACAACATATCATTCTTTGATAGATGATAGATTAGAAAGGACAATCTAGATCTTAGAAGATCTATTGAGGCTTCATTTGTAGTCTTATTCCATTGATTGGTTCAGATAGCTATCACTAATAGAGTTTATTTACAGTAATAGTTATCACTCAACGATTAGAATGACACTATATGAGGTTTTATAGGGTCAACATTGTAGATCTCCCTTATGTTCTCTTGAGGTGAGTCCAAGTAGATGTTCAGACCTTAGATTATTAAATAAATCATAAATGAGATTTGTAGATTGCATGGAGGTTGTGTGTGATGTAAGACCATTAGAATAAATACTTTGACAATAACCATAAATTAGTACCCTGAGGATTTAGGTATTTTTGAAGGTTAGTCTTATATAAGGATTATTTAGGTTTGAAAAAGGTTCTTAATGGAGGCCCAAATACATTGAAACATACCAGATCATGGAGAAGATTGGGCCAATGGAACTTTAACTCTAGTTATTAGAAGCTTTAATTGGGTTACATTATATGGTCCATGCATCTAACCTAAAGAAATATGTTATGGATCCATCACATATTTTTAAGGAGGATCCTAAAGATCTTTAGCAATAATCAAATGTTTCTTACCAGTACTACCCAGTTTGAATTTTAGAATTTAGTACTTGATAACTAAGAAATAGAAGCTTAACCATGCTAAAGATTCTATGGAATAATTACAAGAAGTAAGAGGTTACTTGGGAGGTTGGAATTGAGGTTTAATGCAAGTGGTTAAACTATTTCAAAATTTTAAGGATAAGATCCAAATTAAGGTAGGGAGAATATTATCTCATCAAATTGGTTAGCTCAATGCACCTTAGTTGACCAAGGTATGTTGCCTCTTAAATTTGTTAATTTAAAATTTTAATAATTAGTAGGTCATTTAAAATTTGCATGTATTTAAATTTTGAATGTTTAGCAAGTTTAAAATTTAAATTATGATTATAAATATTTGAATAGTTGTGATAAGACTAGATTTAATCTTACATATTATTGGCCCTAAGATAAGGTTACTTTTATTTGGTCTTCCTTAACACCTTTAGGAATAGGATTGAGTTATATTTTAAAAGATAAGGATATGCATATAATGGCATGAAAATTTGTGTGATATTCCTTAAAACTTGAAATCCAAATCATACAAAAAAGTAAGGAGGTTTAAAAATTGAATTAAACCATTCAATTAAAGAATAATTAAGAAGGGATAAGATAGAATTGATCATATCTAACTTAACCAAGATATTCCTAGATTGAAGGAGTTTTTGGTTTGTTATTTCACCACCTCTTATGATGTTCTAGCTAGAATTTAGAAACCTTAGTTGTAAGAATAATGGGAGCAAATTGAGAGTAAGAGGAAAGACTTAACTTAGAGAAGTCTATAAAGAAAACCAAGCCATGAGTTTGGAAAGGAAGAGGAGGACTTCAAGATTATAGTAAAAGGAAGAAGACCTTTTGGAGGAGTCCACTACATAACTTAAAGTTTGGATGAATTTTATATTTTACACTTAAATCTAGAAGCATGCAATAATAATAATAATGAAGTATTTTGATAGTCTTCATATATTAATTCAACCCAAATAATTGAATTATGGTTTGAAATAAACTTTAGGGTACCCATATAAGTCATTAAGATTTTAAGGAAACCCTATCATATCCAGATTAAGGAACTAAGATTAAGGAACTCACTTGCTTAGGAATTTTAAAATTTTTTCATTAAACATTAATTTCCTATATGGGCATTCTAGGGCTTTTTAAAACTTAAAATGACTTATCTACCTAGAATATTTATTTAGGATTGGCCCTTCACCTTATTTCTTTATCCTTATCCAAGCTATCATATTAGCTTCTATGCTAAGTTTATAACCTTGGTCTGAAAATCTATTATCTAATTTAAGTCATTCCTTTTAATACATGGGTTTACATGAGTTCTATAAAGACTCTCCATACCTTTTTAGCCAACCTATATTTCACACCTAATCTTTTTAATATCATTTTTTAGTATTTAGCAATAATGTTTTATATTTAAAAATAGCCAAACCAATGTGTTAGTTAATGTACTTGGCTTACCTCCTTTTACTCCCTGGGCTTAACATTCAAATTAGGAGTCTTGATCCTTGAATATGAACATCATGCTCATAATATACACCTAAAATGAACCATGTCTCTATCAATTGGTCACCTAATTGACTCAAGTTCTGGTTCACTCTAAGTTAGGTAACCTATTATCATGCATGGCATATACATGGATTCAAAGAAAGCTTATTAACTTGTACTAAATCATATTTGTATATATCCAAAATGTCCAATATGTCATCACATAATCCATATGCCATCCAGAAGTCCAAGTTTATCATATGAAAATAATTTGAAAATACATATATCAAAGTCCATCATAAAATGTCTCATACAATCCAAAGCTTGGCAAATATAAAAGATAATGTTATGCATTAAATAAGAAACTATAACTCTAACTTCATAAAATGCAAGTTAGATAATAGTTTTTAATATGTACTAATTTTGATGCCCAACTTTTTACTTTTATATTAGCTTCTAACTCCTTAAACTTACAAATGATATATGTGAGGGGAGTGAGAAAAGCTCAATAAGGAATCCTAAATTCATGCTATAAAAATCATCATACAACAATATAATAACACATCAAAAAGAGTAAAATCATTACTATGAATAATGCTATCACGAATGGTATCATAGTTATTGAGCTGATCTAAGGCATGAAACCATAATCATCAACCCTATTTAATATCCATAAGGGAATCATTAATCTCCATGGTATCATAATACTATAGTAAAGCTAATACAATTTCTTAACAAAACATCAATAATTTGGCACTCCTTCAAAACCTATAAGGTCCTTAGGAAAGTTTAGCACTCTTATCTCATCATATAATCTAACACTCTTCCATAGAAAAATTTAATCATATGAGGCTATCTCTACCACATCCATTGTCTCTTATAATGTCCTATAGTTAGTGGCAATCAAACACCATGGAATACTCAGCACATGATCAGGGAGGCTGGCTAGAAATTTCTTATAAAAACACACCTCATGACTCTCAAGCTTCCCTATAAGAATGTTGTACTCTTAGTCATTGTACAACTTATTTGATGATAATAAAATTATTATGTTAATTTTTTTAATTAATTTTTTGAGTAATTTTTAGATCATGCATCTTAAGATCAAATAGAAGTTATTCAAAGAGTGAGTTTGATCAAATGTTTCTTAATGCAATTGACATGCAAAGTCATGCCAAATAGTTTTTGTAGCTTTGCTTAAACTAATGACACTACATGTTGTAAATTATGAAGTGTTTTTGTAATTATACATTCATGTGAAAATTTAATATAAATTATATTTGACACTTCTAGTGCATATTAATATAATCATTATATCATAATAATTCATTTTAATCTATTTTTTTATACTTTTGTTATTATACAGTACAAAAGTCCATACATCATACTTATACATTTTTAAATTATCATGCTTTAATGTTAGATGTGCACAATAAATTTACTGTATAAGTATGATGGCTAATTCTTTAGTTTCAAAATACTAAGATAATATGTGCATTAAACTAGAATGATTAATGTTAAAACTATTTATATAGTTTTTTGAATTCTTAATTGTCATATTATAATGATAAGTTGTATCATATCAATACATTCTATTATTAAGAATTTTTTATAAATGTATAAGAATGATTCAAAATCAAACTAATATGTCATGTTTCATACATTTTTGTTATTATTGTATTAATATATAGTGTATATCATATAAGTATGATTTATTTTATAGTCTAGTTAATCCAAGTAAAATTTACATCATACAAGAATTCATAGTGCATGATCACAACTTACATCATTTTAATGAGAACTTGGCCTCTTATGAAAAAATGTATAATGTAATGGCAATCTACTTTTGAACTTAGTACAATCAAGCAACAAATTAAACTTGATTTCAAACTTAGCCAAATTTTAGACGAATTTTTGTCATTCCTATATGATGCCTATTTCATATCAATATTATTTATGCCTACCCAAGAGTCAAACTTAGCCATTTTTTGATTATATCCATTTACTGGTTGTGAGCTTCTTATACAACATAATCATACAACATTTTATGAGCTCATATTTTAGTTGCATGTTATTTTATGTTATTTGCTTTTTATGATGTCATCATTACATAGCTATAATACATGTGCTAAAAAAATTTGTTTGATCTAATAGCCACATCTTTAGGATTATCATTTTATGGACCTTATTGCCGTCATACAATGTCCTCAGCATATTTGTGTGATCTAGAGCTTGAGAGCATAACTATTATTTTGATCTTTTCAATATGAGTTTTTAGCCATAAGAGTGTGTTAGAAAGATAATTAGCTAATAAATCAATTACTAATTCATTTTACTAGTGAAACAAAGTTAATAACTGTGGGTTGAGCTTCAAAATGAGAAACTTCTTATTCCTATTACATTATTTTGAGTTCATTTGCATCATATTTCAGCCAATACACATAAGAGCTTATCATTTTGGCTGGTAAAATCTTTCTAACTCATTTAAACGTTGTGCTATATTACTTGCAAGTGTAAGGTATATGTTTTTGTATGAATTGCTTTGTATAATTGTTGTCATTATTTTAGCTTCTTTATTCTCTTTTAAGTGAGGTTAATTCCTCCTAGCTATGATAAAATGAAAGTTGATTTGTGTTTGGTTGACTCTTTACCTAGCTATAATAAAAATTAGAGTATTTAAAATAGGTTCGTCTTACTTGGCTTTGACAAAAGTCATTTATTGGTGTCTATGAATTCTTATCATATATTCACACATAAGGTGTAAAATCTAAGAAACCTTTCTAAAACTTGCTTGCAAAAGTCAAAGTATTTAAGAACAAATAAATGAATTAAGAGAAATTTTTTGTAAAGTTTTCTAAATTGATTGAATTATGTTTATGAAAGTAAATACCTTACATTGCATTTTTGAAAGCAAAATATTTCCACTACAATATTATTTGAGTTGGGTGAATTTGTTTGAGAAAGAAAAAGATATCAATTGTTATAATATCTTATGATTAAAATATAATTAAAATTACTTGATTCATTGCTTCTATTGATGTCTATCTTGTGTTCAACAAAAGCAATTAAGATTATGAAAAGATTTGCATAGTTAAGCATTGAATAGAGTGATCAATTATAATATTACTAAAATTATTGATTTTTATTTGGAGAAAGAAATAAACTTCTGTTTCTATTTTGTTATTTTAAGAGTATTAATGTCAAAAGAATTTACATTGTGATATTATTTAATATTGCTTGAATTGTTACAAGTTGGATCGAGTTTAGCAATTAAGAACTCTATTAGGTCATGTTTGAAACAAAGTTCTTGTGGCCATTACCACTCACAAATTTACAACAAAGGAAACCTAAGAGCTATGCTTACCTCAGAAACTAGCTAAAGCCTTTCATTACATTCTAAGCCATTAGTTGAGCGTTACAACTCAGCCCCATGGTCTACACAAGGCATTAAGCCTCTTTTTGGCTGCTTTGGTTCATTAATAAAATTTTGCATGTGTTCATAGAAACATTTCATGGCATAACCTAAAAAGTTTCACAAGTTCTCATGCTAAAGTTTATTATATGTCCATGCATATTCCCTATTTAGGACAACTACAACATCAATGACAAAAATAAAATTATTTCTTCATAAACATGATTGCATCAATATCATAACAAAACTTAAGAAATTAACTTAACATCAATCAAGTATATCATATTCATGAGTTTAGAATTAATTCATAGCAATGATAGTCATGAATAAATTTTCACTAACATAGCAAGTTTTTAGCCACTATGTTTTCTTCCATTTCAACATAAAAATATATCTATCAAATCAAACTTGTCTCTTAAGCAAGAACTAACATCATTATGATAAATTCTATTATAGCAAGAATAAGGAACTTACATGAAAATTATCATATCAACATCAAAAAGGCCTTAATCAAGAATAATACTCAATATCCAACTAGAAACATTCATAAATTCATGCTTGAATTATTGAAGTGATTTAATTTAATCATGAACAAGCATTTTAACCACCAAAGTAATAATATTATGGTTTATTTATATTATGTGCTCAATTCAACAAATGAAATCTAGGTTTTAAGAGAAAAAATAATATATATCTTAGCCAAATCCTTTTATATGCATACTAACAAATTACTTCATTGTTATTATGCTAGCATACTTCTATATTTAAATGCAAGACAAGAGGTTCAACCTACATTAAAGAACCAAGTAGTGATCTTCACCAAAGTCTTCTCCTCTTTCTTAAACTGAGCTTGAGTTTTTTTTCTTCTTCTTTATCTTATGCTAAGATCTCCTTAGAAGACTCATAGTTAAGTTGTTCTAAATTTCCAACCCTAGCTGCATCCTAAGATCTAATTAGTAGTTCAATAAATCTTTTAATCAGGGGTTATCTATCTAAGTCGACTAGGGTATCTCTTCCCTTATCCTTATCCTAAGGGTTCATGAATTCAAGGGCTTGATTTAACCTGTAAACTCTTTCCCCTTAACTAACTCTTGATTCTTTCTTTTAAGGAATCTCATGCATGCCTTAAAGATATCTCATGATTGGAGGTAAATCTAGAAATGCATTCAACTTTTAAAGCATCAAACTAAAGCCTCCTTATCACATAATTCAAGATACACAAGATACAATATAATCTCATATCTTCATCATTCAAATTTAAAAAATTATTAAAAAATAAAATTTTAAACTTTCTCAATATTCAAAATTTAAATATATTTACATTTTAAATCATTATTTAAAATTTAAATAATCAACTAACAAAAAAGTTACTCAATCAGGAGGATCATACCTTGAGCTAAATAATTTGATAGGTGTAACATTCTCTTTGTCTTTTCCACAAAATTAGAGAAATAGCACTAGCCGCTTGCAACAAACCTCAACTTCAACATCCCATGTAGCCTTCCACTTCTATTAATTACTTCACAAAACCTTTACCATGGGCAAGCTTCTATTTTTCAACTATTTGACACTAAACTCCAAAATACGGACTGGGTGCTTCTGATAGGAAATGTCTAGCTATAGTTGAAGATCACCAAGCTCCATCTAACAAATATAGGACATATTTCTTCAAATTAGATAAATTAAAAGCATCATGTATCCTTGCTAAAGTATCTAGTAATTGGATTCAATATAATACTGATCCAATTCTCTTTATGATATAGTATAGTCCAATATAACTGGATTGCATTTAAAAGCTTTCACAAACTTGAACAGTTCTCACAAGAGACTAACTATAGAAATACTTGATCTCCAACCTTGAAGCTTATCTATCAATGCTTACTATCAAATTTTTTTATGGTCCTATACCATATGTAGTCTCTCATGTAATTTATGGATCTCCATAATAATCTCTTTAATAATTTGGGGTCCAAACATCTTATTAGGTCCACCCTTAGTCCATTATAAGGGAGATCAATAGCATTGACAATATAAAGCCTCATAAGGTTTAGCCAATTAATAGCTATTATTATAAGTGAACTTTATCAATAGCAATAATCTAAACCAATCTAAAGAATAAAACTACATATTAATCCTTAGCAAATCCACCAAACATTGAATTATCCTTTTTGATTAATCATCTATTTGAGGATGATAAGTTGTGCTAAATTGAAAAGTGGTTCCAATGCTTGATGTAGATGACTCCAAAACTAAGAGTTGAGTTCAATATCTCTATCTAAGATAATCACTCTTGGCACATCATGTAGATGAAAAATCTACTATACATGTAGTTTTATTAATTTTTCTCCTAAATCTATCATTTTCATAGTAAGGAAATGAGAAGATTTAGTTGATTGATCCACTATTATTGAATCATGTCATAGCCTTGCTTGGTGCTCAACAAGCCTGATTTATCTATAGTAATATCATTCCATTTCAACTTTGATATGGCCAAGTTCACAAGTAAATCCCTAGGTTTTCGATGTGCACCTTTAACTCTCTGAAAGATCAAGCACCACTAAACATAACAAGTCACATCTTTCTTTTAACCTCGCTACCAAAAACATAGACATAAGACATTATTTTCTTAGAGATTAAGTCCATGAATGAGCTATATTTTATAATATTAGAAGAGATTTGGATATGCTAGATCCTTCTTACTAGTTCATTTTGTTAATTATGACAAAGAAGGAGAATATCGTTAATAATAAAATATAGAAAAATGTTAGCAATAAATTCAAAAGGAGTTTAATAATTTCTAGCCTTATAGTGAGGTGAGAGATTAGGATTTTAGGGGGAGCTAGAACTTGTTCAAAATCTTGGAAAAACTTGATCAATGTTTTATTTTTTTTATAGTTAGTATCTTTCAAACTTGATGAAAATTTATTAACTATTTGGAACTCTCTTTCATTCCAACTTTTTTACTTTATTTTATATGTAGACATTAATTGTCTTATCTTGAATAGAAAAGGATAGATTATTATCCCTATGAGCCTAATAGCTCAATATTATATTTTAATGATAACAAACTAATTAAGTGTACTACTAAGGAGGTTGTTTAGTACACTTAGATGATGAGGAACCTAGGTAAACCTCAATTGAAGTTCAAATTAAGCTCAAAATGAAATTCAAATGAAGCTCAAATAAAGCTCAAGAAAAAGCATAAATAAAGCTCAAAGTGTTCTTAATGCATAGTCAAACCTTCAAAATGGCACATTGTAATATGTCAGACTAATACACTGTCCTAACTTTGTGATGTCTCTCTAGCATATTACAAGCAATTACTATTCTAACGTGTTTTCATTGTTCTAAAACAAAGTATTAATGTCACTCAATCAGACATGAATCTTGCACCTTATCATAGATAATAGATAAGCATTATTGTGACAACTAGCATAAAAGTCTTCTTAGTTTAGCCAACTACATCACTTTTAATGAAGACCAACTTTCTAGTGGATTCACTAAAGACAATTTTTGTTTGTAACTACAACTATTTTATTATAGACTCATCAATTTGAGCCCTTTATGGGTTGTAATACTTTTCAATTGAAATAAAGTTAGGTTTTTGAAAAAATTGGTTTAGAAGTGATTACTCAAGAAGAGCTCAAGACCCATGGTGATGTTAGGAAGAATCTTCAATTACAAAATGATTGAAAGATGAAATGAAGGAGGCTTGTAAGGAAAAGGAAACATTCATTAAATTAAAAATTCAAAGAAATATTTTTAAGAAAAAATTTATGAGTAGATAGTTGTAAAAAAATATCTTATATGACTCAATTTATAGACATCATATTTTTAGAATTAAGTCAAAATCATAATTTTGTATGCTTCTAGACATCACAATAAAGTTGCCTAATATATATTATAAAAATTAGAGTTATGTAGCAAAAGCATACATGGACTTAAGTTAAGTGCAGTTGGAATCTACTAAGCAAGCATAGAAGTACTAATGAAACCAAGGTGCATCCAACCTAAATTTGTTGAGCATGTGTCGAACTAAGATGTTTTTGGCTTAAGTTGTTGATCATGCATAGACCTAGGGGAAGTAGATGGTATGTTGCATCTAACATATGGTATATCAAGGAAAATGCATGTTGTATGTTAGTGGGTAGATGGCATATAATGTTGCTTAACTAAAAGCTAGAGTATTGCATAAGGTATATCAACATTGACATACAATATGTCTATTTCACTGAAAATGACTAACAACTAGTTTACTAAATCACTTGGTTTAAGAAAAAAATAACTTTCTTATTTTTTAGCTTTTGTAAATGCTCTTTAAACTATTTATGCCAACCCAAAAATGATTTGCATTATAAATGTTGGATTCTTTTAGATTAAATCTAGGAAAACAAAATTGATTTAAGGGACATATAAGTAGACATCAATTAAGAATTCCAAGAACTAATGTAGTTAATGTTACTAAATGAAATCAAATGCAATCAAAACACTATTGAATGATGTAGCTTTCATTAAAATTTTTACATCATTCCAATACTTCCACATCTTCTACATCTTCTTAATTAGTTGTACTTACTAGAAGTTTTATGGATGAATCAAAGAGGTATTTTTTGCATACAATTTTTTTATCTCTCTCATACTTAAATTATGTCTTCTAAGAACGTTTTATGCTTGCATACATTTTTCATTTGACCCATATCTAATATAATTGAAAAAACTCTTGTTTTGTGCTCCTTGAGAAAGAATAAGAGAAGCACTTTTATATCTCTATGACAATGTATTTGGTTGCGTTTTAGCCACAAAAAATCTAAAATTATGAGGGTTGAGTATAGGCAATATGAACTTAAGGATAGGTTGTATTTAAGCTTAGGAAAATATTCACTTATGTTGTGTCTTAGCCAACAAATGATACAAGGAATTGAGTTTTATCTCAAGGGAGAAGTGCTCAAGGTAAGACTATGCTTTAGACTTAAGAAAATATAAATGTGATGGTTTCTTCACCAACTAAAAAACTGAGTGAAAAAGAATAAGTTAGGTTATTCACATTAGATAGGTGGTGATGTAAGTTCAGTTAAGCAAGAATTGAATCACCTAAAAAACTTTGTTTTATGTTCATTTCTATATTTTTTCTTTTCTTATTTACCCTCCTTGAATGTGATTATGATCACTATAATTTGTAATTATTTGAGATAACTTAAGGTTCATAAAAACATTCCTCAATTCAACCACCAATCATGAGTGTGCCTTTGCTTTAGAAAATATCCACCACTAGTAGTAGCTGAGTTAAGATATGAGAACAAGCATCAATTCCATCATTCTCTCCTTCACAGAAAGGTGTCAAAGATTCTTTGTTAGTGAGATCTAGACAAAAAGTTTCCAATCAAGTTACACAAAAATTGTGAACCTTTTAATTTCATAAAAGTTTATTATATTATAGGTAATGTCAAAAAATTCAAAACAATCTCAACAAAATAATAGAAAGTTGAACAAAAGATTGAGAGAGAATGAATTATCTTTTTAAAAGTATAGAGTTTTAAATTAGACTTTTGAATCCATCATCAGCTCCTTATTATCTTAAAATAATGTCATTTTTAAAATATGTTCATCTTTGCTTTCCATATCCTAAAGTTTTATATCACCCGTAATGCCACATCTATTTTGGCTTTCATTATGATCATAGTCATAAAGAGAATTTGAAATCCTATATCTCATTTATAAATAGTGTTATCTTAAAATCTCTTATATTTGTATCAAACTATTATTCATTACATCCCATGATTATGTTTATTAAATACTCTCTTAGAAACTATATAATTAAAATTTATGATAATTATATGGTAATTTTGATTTATCTTATTTTGTTGACTCAAGAAAAAAGTAATATTATCTTACATTCTAGATATCATTATGTTTCTTTGTTGAATGAAACTAAAATTAAATTGACTCTTATTATGTGTCTATCTATTATGAAAAATAGTAAAATAATGTTTTGTGTGATATTAGTAATCTACTTTATCATGCTCTTTCCTTTGAACATATTTGGTTAAGAAACATTGGAACATGGAATATCAAAGGAGTATTTACTATTATATGCAACGAGCAATGTATTATATGTATTCATCAAACTTTTCTTACATTAGCTCTACCATTTAGGTGCTACTTTATAAATTTCTATTACAAGAATCTAAGTGTTTTTAGACTTCTAATTTTTTTTTGCTTATGAACTTTCTAAGCCAAAACCTTTAGAGATTTCTAAACCTTTTGATCTTTTTTTATCTAGTTTCATTCCTTTAGACCTTAAACCAATAAAATCTCCAAAACAAAACTTATTGATTTTGTTTTGTCACTAATATTTGTTCCACTATTGAGTATAAAAATTTATTCCATTATTTATGGATTTAATGACATTTTTTATTTAATTTTACATAAAATACTAATTTAATTTTAAAATTAGATATTATTCTTTTTGGGAATCTTGTACCCACCACTCTTACCAAAAGCTCTAAGATCTATAGAGATATGTAGTTTGTTGCATCACTGTAAAAGTGACTAATAGATTAGTTTAGACCAAATAATTTTTATGCTGAGATGACATTTCTATTGACCCCTAGATGATTTGATTTTATTGAGCTTCATATTAAAGAGACATTTGTATTATTTACTACAATAGCTAAGAATTTACTTGGGCATGCCTTTATATATCATATGATGTCCCATTTCTCCTTTTTATTATAGTGAACTTGAGGATGAGTTTTTTTGGGGGAACATTAATACAAAATAGAATGAGTTAGACAATAAAATTTAGCATGATTTATTTTTTATGAGTCATCTTAATGTATATGTGCTTCATGATGATACTTGATTTGATTCATTACTTATTCATCATGGTTCATAGAAAATTAGTTTATCATAAAGATCTTCTTAGATTCTCTTCTAGGTTACATAAAATCTATTTTATCTTCTAATTTTTGAAGTTACCTAATATAAGTACCAATATGTGATATGATTTTGTGTTTGATTTTATTTGAGAACTTTCTTTATTTTTTATTCTATTCTTCTTAAAATATTTTGTTATGCATCAAGAAAATTTTGATTATGATTTCTTGTTGGACATATACCTTAAGTTGTTTGATGATAACAAAACTATGCATCAGTGACTAATATGTGTTATGAGCTTTTCTATATAGGTATAACATAATGAAGGCTCATGCAATATTCATATAATAATGGTTAAAGACATTGATTGCATTACTTGAGGGGTGGCTCAACTTTCACATCATGGAGCCATGTGGATTTAGCTCTTATCTCTCCATCTTGAGTTCATCTTCATCTGCAATTATTAATTAGAATGTTGAAAACTACATTAAATTTCTTGTGAGATTTTAGATATGCATAGCTCCACCTTATCCTTCTTAAAAATGCATGTATTAGTGGTTTATTCATCATCCATTAGTGTACATTAAGTCTAGCAATTAAAATAAAGTTAGACCTTAAGTAAATTATAGCCAAAATATTGTAGGAAATCATAAGAATCAAGTTTAAAAAATAATCAAATCAATATAATTGTTACATAAAAATTACATACTTATCATACTTGTATTACTAGCTTATATTCATCAATAAATAGAGGATCAAACTCGACAATCTAAGGCTAATATGGTCTAGAAGGTATTTTATACAATATAATATCTCTATCATGTTGATATGATTCTATTTTCCCAAGTTCTAAATAAGTGATAAATGTTTGTATAGCTATAACATATAATACGATAGTATATATCATCCTTGTACAATACATTTCACTCTAAAGAGACTAAAATTGACTTTAAAAAATTGAGCTAAAAGTGTCATATAATACGATAATGCTTATATGATTAATATAGAACTAGAGAACTAAAAGAGTTTAAAGTCATCATGTAAATTTGATTATGTATCGTACTATTATGAAGTATATAAAATCCAAAAATGCTAGAACTAATTCTTTGCTTTGAACTTATTACACAATATAATGTGCATCATCATACTTAAATAGAGTACATAACTTCTAAGTGTTTAAACTATTTAAACTTCATCATACAATAAATATGCTTCATCATACTTGTATGATAACTTTAAATAAGCTTATAAGACTAATCAAATAAGATATGTCCTTATCAATCAATACTTTCTATAATATTATACAAGTATAATCTTCTAATCGTACAAGTATGAACATAACCTAATAAATGTAATGGCTAGTTAATCTTATTGGAAGCTTACACATAGCCATTGGGAGCTTCTTAAAATAATTCGTTAATTTTTTTTGAAATAAAATTGGTTAATATTTTAAGGATTATAAAAAAACATCAAAGTGCACTTAAGAGAAAGCTAATGAAAATTGCTATACCTTCCAAAAGCAAAACCAAAGCTTCAATAATTGAAATAACTACACATTTTCTTTGGACCTTGAACCAAAAATTTGAGAGCTACATCTAGCTATTCAAATCTATATTATCTTCATTCCATTGTATTCTTCTTGGGTAACATCTTTTTAAATGTGTATATTAGTTATGCCTCTTGAATTGCAAGTGAAATGTTGTAGGATATTTGTAAGATTTGACTATATAAGTGCTATATTATTTCTCTTAGCCTTTATTTGTTTTGGCTCTTGTGAATATTTTTGTTTGTGGCTCTTTTGAGCGCTTTATATGTCCCATCCTGAATATCTTTTTGTAAGGGTTTGCCCTTATCAGTCTTTTGATAAAAGAGAGTGGTTTATTAGTGTAAACCTAGTTTTTGAAATAGGAGTGGACGAAAATCCAAGATTAGATTAAACAACATTAAAGTTATGTTGTGTCATTTACTTATCAAGCATTTATTATTATTGCCCAATTCACACAATAAGTTTTCAAATTAAGCAAGGCTTTTCTAAAATTTATAATTCACCTTCTCTCATGAGCTAATCATTTCAACATTTCTTGTGTAATGAACATTTTTTCATTAAATTATGTATTCAAAAATATTATCAAGATGAATAAAATTTTAAAGTAAAGAATGATTATGAAAAAATTACTAAATAGCATTAGACTTTCTTTCACTAAGGCTTGATGATCAATCCTTAGGAGTGCTTGATGGCTTCCTTCAACCTTTTTTCTTCTCTTTCCTTCATTGATTCTTTCTACTCTTTGTACATCATCAATTTGTATCAACGTTTGTTGCTTTCTTCATTACTAATAGTTTTACGATTCATTGATTAGTTCTATTATTTCAAATATAAATATTTAAGATTTGAATTAGTAGTTTTATTTGTAATTTAAATTTATATAAGATTAGATTAGTTTTATATCAAATTTAAGTCTAAATTTTTATTAATTTGAATTATCTTCTATTTATCTATTAATATTACCTTATTTTATCAAGATAGATAAAAAATTGTAAACCTATCTAAACCTTTATGGAATGGATAAAAGGATGATTACTTTTGGATGAAATTTTGGAATGCATTCATGAAAGATATCTCCCTAAAGCCCTCAAAAAAGAAGCTAACCTTCTTCCTTCCCATCTTCTTACTATCTTTATTTTCTTGTTATATTTTATTTCTTGTCCTTTCTTCCCTCAATCCTTTTAATTCTAAGTTGTTAACAAACCATCATCCTCCCATCACATGCTAAAGCTTCCCCTCCATCCTCTCACTAAAATCTTGATATCCATCATGTCCTTTTGGTGGCACTAGAACTAGAGCTACTATTAAATTCTCTTCCAATTTTACAAAACTATACTCACATTCTTCATCCCATTCAAACTTTTCTATTTTCTATGACCTAGTAAGTGATGATGTAATATGAGAAAATCCATCTACAAATTTTAGATAATAACTAGCTTGAGCAAAAAATCTCAAAATCTCTAAAATTGATATGGGTCTAAGCTGATCTATAATTTTAAAGATCTCCTTGGCATCCACAAAAAGTCTTGTAGCACTAACCACTTGTCTAAAGAAGATAACTTATGCCAACCAGAACCACACTTCGAGAATTTAGTATATAGTTGGTTATCCCTATATAGTTGAGTACTAACTAAATTTAAAACTCAATTTCTATATTCAAGGGAAGACCAAGAAATTATTAGAAAAATATCTTAATACTCACAAACCATTGGCACATCTTGTGGCTTAGCATACTTTAGACATATAAACATAATTGGTAGCAAAATCCCTTATTGCTCTTTCTTATAAATTTCTAAGCCTTAAGTACATAAATGATTGAGATTTTTCTTCCACTATGAATGAAAATTATGCTCTCACCATCTGAGGTGATTAAATCAATCCTTTTTTTTACACAATCAATAATAACATGATGCTCAATTAACCAATCATTATCCAAAATAATATTGAATTTAGTTAATAGAAAGATAAGCAATTAAGTTGGAAATTTCTTTTGGCTATGTTCTACCTCTCCCTAAACATATGGATTAGCCAAGAATATACTCTCATCTAATAATATCACAAATAATGAATTGCTCATTTGATTAATTTCAATAAACCATGAATTAAGCACACGATGTCTGATAAATGAAGAAGAAACACCACTATCCAATAAAACATCAACTACTGAAATAGAAGTGTGCTTGTAATCACATATGTAAAGTGTGGGACCCATTACCTAGTAATAGCATAAACCTTAGGAAGGAAACCATGAATTCTCGATAATCTTTGGCCCATACTCCTTGAGGTAGTGGCTAAAATACTCCCCCTACCTCTATCGATACCTCTTCTATTAGTAGAATGACCCATACATGGTGAGGAAGAAGTCATTTCTGATAATGCAAATGGAAATTCCTAAGCCATATGCATTACCAATCCACATTTAAAATATTTAAGCTAACCATCTTCCTTGGCTCAATAGTTTCCTTGGTGAAGTTTCCTATGTTTTAGGAATGGATATATTCCCCTACTCGATCTTGTGTTCAACTTGCTATTACCAACATGTGATTCTTACCAACTTGACTACCCAATTGAAAACCATCATCCCCTTCTATCCTTTTGGAAAATCTTTTTAAAGGATTTAAAACTTTTTACATGCTCAACCATTTCATTCTTTGTCCCTTCTACCACTTTTTTACAAGCTTCAAATATTTCCAATTCTTAGTCAATTGATCTGGCATGCTTGACAAGCTCATGAAAATTATTGGTCTTTTATGGGATAAGAATAACCCTAATAGATTCCTTAATTCATGGCAAAACATAAAACACCATTGATTCTTTAAACTTACCACCCGAAGAGCATAGTAAGCTAGAAAAAAAATCCCCTCTCGTAATCTATAACTAACATATTTCTTTATTTTAGAACTATTAGTTCCTCTGTCTCATCTTATTTTTGAGTGATGGAGGATCAAACTAGTTTTGAGTCTCTTAAAAACAAATTCTTCCCAAGGGATTTCCTTTGTTAGCTAAGTAAATAGAGAAAATAATATAAACTAAGAATATGAGTCAATCAAAATGAGTGAGAGTGATGAAAAGAATATATCAATCTTAGGCATCAAGTTTAATATAACTAACAAAAATAACATTACACAATATATAATTATCATAACATGAAAAACTAAAAACCAAATTAATACAACATCTAGAAATAATACACAAGCTATCCTTAAGTACATAAGGTACATCACACTTAGACTAATAAATACAACAAGCTTTCACCCCATGATTCTAAACAATCATCTAAGGATGCTTAGTTTTATAAACATTTACATCTTGGCTTGTAATATAAGTAGGGAATGAGCATCATATAATTAATTAAAAACTACTAGCTATATACAATAAAGTAGATTAAAAGAGCAATAGTTTATAAGTGAGAAATAAGGTGGAGTAATAAATATAGTAATACATTATAATTTATTAAGAGAAGTATAATATTAATACATTTATGGTCATATGCATCCAACTCATGTAAGTATACATACATCATATAATATTAATATCATATAGCACTCATAATATATCTTATTTTTCTTTCTTTTTTAATATTTGATTTTATTTATTATTTCTTTGTTTTTTTATTTCATATATTCAACCTTTATCTAGGTCATTCTTTTTATAACCTTTATCATAACTTTTGGAAGATCACATATCATATCCAATTATCATAAGACTTTATACTTTAACATGCCAAAGCTCTATCTCTAGGCACCCATGATATGAATAAGTAAAGTATCCCATTAGTATATACCAAAATGAGTGAGGGTGATAAAGATTATCATAATAGTATGACAATTTTATATTAAATATTATCCTTTATTATTTATAAAAGTAAAACATACAAGTGCAATACATGATCACCATCATATATTAATATAGACAAACAATATTTAGTCATATCATATGATGATCATACTAATGTGATAGATATATGGCATTCATATAACAAGATGAAAGCATTTTTATCCTGATGTTTAAATGTTGTCTTTGAAGTAAGATGAATCATACATATATGATACTATATTTTGTACTGTATGATGTAACAGTTATAAGCACTATAGAATTTGGTCATATAAGGATTATTAATTATATGAATGGTCCAAGTTTCAAGATTTATGTTAAATACATATTCATACTTGTATGATATATTAATCATGCATGTTTGATCGCAACCATTTATGTGTGTGTGTGTGTGTGACAGATTTTGAGAGAAATTAATTTATGTATTCAAACAAAGTAGGTTTCATATTCATACAATAATAGTAAATACTCAACTATTAGAAAACAAAAAAAAATATGTACAAAGTTGAAAGCATGTAAGTAGGTTTGCATAATGTAAGTCTAAGCAACATTCATATTTGTAGGACAAACTCATTGGACCTGTATGACATCATGACAAACTTAAACTTTAGTTATTACTATAAGCTTGAGTGCAAACCATACAAGTATAATATTAACCATTGTATCGCATGATCACTAGGTAGTGAAAAATATGGCTTGTTTTTAACTTAATTCCATTAAATTAGAGCTCGTGACTTCCATCGAAAGAGATCATATGAATGTTACTTAATTCAATTACAACTTTAATGAGTAATGGCTAAATATTTCATTTTATGAAATGCATGAGTAAGAATGTAATGCAAACTTAATTATGTTGTAAGAGAAAATTGTAGGTTTTAAGAATCTAATCCATAAAAAGAAGACAAGATACCCATGATTATTGCTACACCATCATGAACAATTATGTCCAAGGGTTATTCCTCATCCAAAGCTATTAAACTTGAAATTCTTATGAGAGTAGTAATTAAACTTAACTTCATCTTACTAATAATTAACTAGAGTCTATCTTAGTCAACTCAAAGTAAACTATTAGTAAAACAATACTTGATTTTGATATAATCAAACTACATCAAGGGTTATGGGTTAACACCTCCTTCATCAAAGAGGCCTAGCCAAGTGTTATAGAGTAGGATTACTAGCCAACTCTTCATAAGATATAGTAATTTAACTTAAGAAAAGAAGTGTACAAAAACAAAAAAAAATAATTCAAACAAAATCAAAGACATTCTTATGTTATAATAGGATATTTATTTTTAGTTATTTCAAAAAGTTGATTCATCCTTATGGTTCTTTTAAATAATTTAAACCAAGATTAGCTTTTATTTCAAAAATTTTCACATAGTGAACAAACCAAAGCAAATAACAAAACAAAAAATGGTAATCCATCAAGGACTATAATGAGCTAATCATGGACTAGAAGGAACAACATGAAAATGAATATGGCATATGTCATCATCTTAGGAGTTTGCTATTACATACTTAAATTTGAATGGTCTTAGACAAAGATCTTATTAGATGTCTTTGTTTGACTTCCTTTTTATTAACCAAACAAATGTCCAAGTCATTATTTGGTGCTACATCATCTATAACCAACCAATATAAACTATGTTCTCTAAACTTAAAATCAAGAGAATCATTCACAAGGTATGGAGTACCCTTCTACAAATCTTTCCTTATCATCCATCTATCCTCAAAAGATCACCAATTTCTCAAATAAACTAGAAAAGTTTGAGATAAATCAACACTCTCGTTAATAATAATCACTTTGTCTCCAAAACAATTTGGCATTTAATGTATTGCCAATGGTTCAATATGTTCACTTTACTGTTGTAAAGCAACAATCCCATATTATAAAATAACTTTATAAGATAAAAGAACTTTAATATTTAAAACTAAACTAATAAACATGTTGAATAGCAACTCAAAAACATAAGAATTTGTACAAAATTTTTTAATTAGTCCAAAAGACCTAAACCTTGTGACTATAACTTTTTATATTTTAGTAGAAGAGTAATGCTCTGAGCAAATGAGAATTAAAACATGATCGCCTTCATCAAATTACCTTGGAAGACAATTTTCATTAACAACTTTGGCATACTTAGCATTACTTGATTATATTTGTTGATTTTTTTTTTGTATGTTTATTATGAAAATCATTTGCAAAAGTGAATGAAGAATAAAAAAATGTAGGCATGGGAATTTAAACAAGTCAATAGATCTCTTTGGGTTATACCTATACATATTTTAAAGAGTTTGTTTTATGGTTTTGAAAATAATATTACTACAAACAAACTCAAAAGTAAGTAGATGCAAATCCCAAGTTCCTATGTTTTTTCCAACAAGGCATCATTAGCTTTAAAATGTGGTATAAAGTGAGTTATTTTAAGAATAATCACTACAAGAACTACCATTATGTTTAAGTGTTCTTAGTATTCCTAAAACAAAGTTCATAGAAAGATCTTCCCAAGACCTAAAAGGATAGAATAAGGCTATGTGATTTTTCTAACTTTTTGTTTTGTTGTTTTAGCTTTCTTATAAGTGTAACCTTAAGAAAATTTTCTAAATCCTTTTGAAAGAAGACCAATAAAATCTAAATTCAATCAAATTAATAGTTTTGTACATGCCCTAATGTCTGACAACTGTTCTTGAATGCAATCCAACGATTGACAATTCTCTCAACAAAGTTTTTAAAATAAATAATGATCACTCTCTAAATAAATAATCATTAGTAAAAACAAATTCACTATTAAAAAAGTTATATTTTTTAATTCAAGATAAATAATTTGAAAAACATTACAAATAAGAAAGTCGTCATTAATTATATAAAATTCTAGAACTTTAAATTCTAAAAATGAAAACACTAAAGCTATTATTGATGTTGCATCCAAAGGTTTATCGTTTTTTTCCAAATTTTTTTTAATACAAAGTAGTAGTCTTATAAGTATTTCTTTGATTAACCATTCCTACAGTTCAACTTTCTTTGAGTAATGTTATATTTCAAAGAAAGATGTGTAATAAACATAAATTCTTTATATAGAAAATAGTCACTAATATTTCAAAGATTGAATAATTGAATAAAAATCTCAATTATAAGTAAAATATCATTATTTATAGTCATTTGACTTTTCACTAAATTACATTATTAGTTATTATCTTGCGGAAGGACAACACAAATTCAAAGCCAAAAATTTCACATAAATCCTCAAAAGCTTTGCTAAAATCTAGTAAATGAAAAATAAGAGTAGATGTTATAAAAATATTAACTTATCAAAAAAATTTTGGGTATCATCATTTTACACAAATTTATCATTCTTTAAAGAATTACTAAGTGGTTCCATTCTTATGCTAAAACTTTTACAAATCATCTATAAAAAGTTGAAAGTTCATGAAAAAAAACTAATTTTAGTTATGATCATTGCAATCGATCAATCCAAAGTAGCTTTAAGTTTTAATCAATCATTTTAGAACCAATTAAGAGATTAACTAACCTAAGAAATTCACTTCTTTTTTTCATTAAAGAACACTTCCCCAAGTATATGGATATTTTTTCAAATTATTCCAAAATAAGTCTAAGATGCTTCAAGAAGTCTAATTAAAACTAAACATCATAATGTCATCATAATACATAACTATGAATTTTACTATGAATGGCTTAAGAATGATGTTCATAAAAGAATAAAGTTTCTTACTACTTTTGATAAACCAAATGGAATAATTAGTTATTCATAAGAACCATCTAGAGTTTAAAGAACATTTTCCATTCATTATAAGCCAAATTTTGATTGATGTCATGCATTGCTAATATCAATAAGGAGAAATTAAAACCTAAAAGTAGATATAATATTTCATCTAAACTTGGAATTGGAAACTTATACATTATATCATTCTTATTATAGTTGTATTATCAATTCATATATTCCATAAGCCATTTATTTTAGGTGTGAGAAGTGTAAGAACTATAAAAGGCTAAGAATCCTCTATAGAAATCTTTTTCTAAGAAGTTCTTTGCTTTTCTTTTCTTATTCTACATACTCAATTGTATTCATTATATAATATGATATGTATGGATAAATGAGAACTAACTAACAACTCAATTGCATGTCATACATCTTCCTTAAGAGGAAACTCATTAGGAAACTCCATTAAGGTGATTATTTCTTAATTAATGTGAAGATCAACTTTCATAGGTGGATGGGATGCTTCCATAGGCATGGCATCAACCTCTTTCATATATATGGTAATGAAGGAAGTGGGATCAATAAATTCTTTACTAAAGAATCTAAAGATGAGTGTTTTAATGATAAGAATAGATCTAAGAAGACTCAAATTAGTTTTGATTAGTCTATCATTAGAGATTTTCTTATTATTTGAATTGATTGTAGTTTAGAGTTGTGCTTATAGCATAAGGGTTTTCTAATTGGTTTCAAAGATAATTGTTTTATGCTTTTACCCTTATATTTGAATACATAAATATTCTCTCTACAATATTGAATTATGATCATGTCATATAACCACATTTGACCAAGTAGAATGTGTTATGCTTACCCACTTTTAAGGGAATTAGAAATCTAGAGAACATAGGTAATGATGTTTGGTCACTCAATTTACATAGAACAAGTCCAATTGTGGCTCGTTATATACCCTTTAAAATGTTAACATGTCTGTGCACAAGAAATTTTTTTACAATAAAGATTTCTCTACTAATTGGTTTTTCTTTCAAAAATAAAAAAATAGTGTAAAGATTTAAAATCATTGAGTTCCTTAACTAAAGATGCATGCTCACTAAACTTTTATATTATTAGAAATTTTCATATTCTTTAAATGATTGTGAACCTTATTTTTAATTTGATCACAAAGACATATATATTAACAATATTTCTCCTTTAATTTTTTATATGTTTTACAGAAATTTTCTTATTTTTTTTATAAACATAAAGTAATTGTTAAGCTAATTTTGTATTTGAATAATTTACCACTTCTTTACTTAAAGACATACTCTCTTCTTCTTCTTCATCTTCTCTAATCATCATGCAAAAGAACCTTTTGTTGTTGTTTTTTTCTTTATTTATATGTATCTTTTCTGAATCACTCCAAGCTACTTTCAATACTTTCTTCTTATTATTATTTTTTTCATCTAGTTGTTTTTCTTTTCAACTCTTTTTAATATGATAGAACATGCTCGTCTGATATGTCTTAGTTTTTTATATTCCTTTTGCACTTTTAAATTATCTCGATATTAGGGTTGGTTGCCCCTTGATTCATTCAAGATTTTATCACCCATGTTGCTAGTAATTTGATTAATTGATTTATGGATATGAGAGTAATTCCCTTATCCAATACTCTTTCATCATGGTTCAAGAGTGACTCATTGGCCTTTTTATTGTAACTAATTGGTTCAATAGTACTGCCCTGGCTTAAAATATTGAAAATAAGTTAAGAGTAATTTAAGTTAAATAAAATTAGGTTTTTTTAAATAATTAATTATTATTTTTATAATTTACTTTTTGTAATAAGGTATTGAAACAAATAATTAAAAATAGAATCAAGAATAAAATGATTCTTAAGGTTTTTAAAATAGAATAGATCAAATTTTTGAAAATCTAAATATTTTTCTAAGTTTATTAATTTAAATAAAATTTAATTTTACATCTTGTGAGAATGGTTTCAATTAATCCTAACATTCTAATAAAAATAAAAGTGAAATACCTAAGGTTAAAATTAAAATAAATCTATTGATGATTTATCACTTCAATTAAGAGTATCTTCATATGATCTAACATTTGCATTATTCTTCTTTAAGGTCTCCCATGAACATGAATATTGACTATCAAAATAAAAAAAATTGCTCAACTAAATTTATTTGAAATACTTAAGATTTATGATTATCAAACAAAGAACTATGGCTAAATCAACACCACAAGTATTACTGTCTTAATAATGGCCCTCAAGTCCTCCTTCCATAATTCTCCATCACCATTTATTTTTTCCACAATATCCCTCTTAAAGTTAAGATATATGCTCTAAATCAATTCAAAGCATATTAATAATGGTAGATCTCCCTTCTAGCCTTTGTACATGCACATGAATACCTCAAACATGCAATAAACTACATTAAACCAACTCTTGCTAAAGTAACTTTTCTTGATAAACCATGAAGATAACCATCACCATTCTTATTATGAAGGACACTTGGCATCTAGTTAGCTTGTTTTCTATATTTTTGAAAATGAATTCACTTAATATATCTCTCACCATATATTCAAGGGTGAATGGTCCTCTTCAATTTCCTTTTTCTTTTTGTACTTACCAACCAATGGGGTAAGCTTATTATAAGGCTCAGTGATAAAAGGTGCCATAACCTTCTTAGAGTTATCTACATTTGCTACTAAGTAGTCATTCTCATGAGTTATTTCTTCAACTATTATAGAGGTCTTACAATCAACTGAAACTTCATTAAGAGTTTTAGAGATTGTCATCCCCTTCTCAACATAGTCAACCTCTTTGGCTTTTTGTTTACTTTGTTCATTACCTCAAAAAGGAACAAATGTTTCTTAATCCTTCAAGGAAAATATAGACAAGGAATGAAGAAGAAAAAGGAACTTTTAAGGGTATTATGAGGTCAAAGGTGATACCCATGCTTTAGCCTTAAAGCTTGTTTTTATAGATTTCAAAATGCTTAATCAGCACATTTCCAAAATTTAAGATTTTGACATTTATCTTACCATTTTTACTCCACTAATTTTATAAGAACATTTATTATAAGCAAATTACCACTTAAATATTTAGTGGCCCCTTCAATTCTTCATAAATAAAGAATCAAACCCCTAGAGAAAAAATAATTGACTAGCTTTTCATAGTCATTAATGTCAGAATTGAATTATGCCACTCATGTCATCTCAATTCAATAAGTGTCATAATAAGTTAAACCATCATGTTCATCATGGTTTAATGGGTTTGTGCTAATTTTTTACAATAATTACTATAATTCAACTAAAAACACATTTTAACCATATCTAACTTCAAATATGCTCACAAAAATTACAAAGGCACAATCATTATCATAAGTGGAAGAAATGATTCATCAAATGGTATCTTGGAACTTATCTTATTAGTTAAAAAAATTAAGGAAGACCATTGCTATCTATTGAGTGATTAAAAAGTTACAAAGGTTTAGATAATGGATTATTAAACATAAGACATCTCATGCCATCAACCAAACATTCTTAGTCCTAAAATCCCCATAGATTTATTTCCTCTTCATCAACTCTCTAATTCTTAAGATCATCCGTTCATCCTCTATAAGTTTATAAGAGTATTAGTTATTAATAAAATTTTGAAATGCCTCTTATATTATCAAAGAATAGAATTCTTCCTGCCTAATTAATCCACCTTAAGCTTTTCACTTTAAATTAAGGATTTTAGATGACATTATTGTGAACTTTTCTTTTCTCTTTCCATGATCCCTCAAAAAATGCTATACCTAGATCAACCTCTTACAAGTATTAGTAAATCTCTTTTTTAAGCTAATTCCAGTACATATAAATAATAAAATAATACAATTTTTAATGTCAACTAAAAAGGTTAGTCTTTGTTGACTATTTGTCTGTCATTAAAATTTGTAGTGACCATGATATATATGATCCACCAAGAATATACTTTTATTGATGTGAATATTTGACTACGAAATCTTGTTTATTTTAGTAACCAAGTATTTGTAAAACTAAACTATATTAGTTTCATTAGTCATTTCACTCTTAGTGTCAAACAATTTAAATGATATGCTAACACCTTTTTTTACTAATTTTAATAGCTAATAAATTATCATATTTACTTCTTTTAGTAACTAAAATCTGTCACTAATACATTTAAATTTTATTGACCAAATTTTATTTGATTACTAAAATATTTAGTGATGATGTTTTCACATACCATATAGTCACCAATTATAGTTACTCATAGTGACACATACATGTATACACATACACACATATGCATATATAGATATATATATAACTACTTTTTATTTCCATTTATTACATTTTTGTAGAAGAATAATCATATTTTGTAGTTATTACATAATTATTTTTCAAATAATTTTTAAAATTTTTAGCTTTACATAAGAACTAATAACAAGTAAATAAAACTTAGCATATCAATTTTTTAATTTTTGTATTATCAATATTATTCTTATT
This sequence comes from Vanilla planifolia, assembly GCA_023846275.1. Taxonomy (NCBI): domain Eukaryota; kingdom Viridiplantae; phylum Streptophyta; class Magnoliopsida; order Asparagales; family Orchidaceae; genus Vanilla; species Vanilla planifolia. Next base: position 25,022,928 of record CM043870.1, read on the forward strand.
CAAAAAAACAACTAATGTCTATAAACATGTTACTATCAATTATGATTGATTTTCATACTTTGTAATTAATAAAAAAACTTTTATCCCTTGAGCTAAAAGTTTTACACAAATTAATTGCTAGTTATGTGGAGGAATTCTTTTGATGACAATATGATGGAACGAAGTGATGATAAGGATGATGGGATAATGGGGATGACATGATTCTAGTATAATGGATAAACGACAATGAGTAAGTGCCTCTTCTTTAGCCTTGGCATTTTCATTCTGGTCTTAGCCCTTCGGACCTCAGGTGATAGCTATTTATGGCTTCTCCAAATTTCTCTTTCATGGAGTGAGGTGGAGAGGGGAGGGGGCAAAAACCTCATCTTCTCTCATCAAAATATAATATGTTTCTTTATACAAAGGGGAGTCAAAAGTTGCTTTCAATGAGTACAAGAATCTAGCAATGGTAGCCCCTTTCAAATTGACATTGATTAAAAAATTTTCACATGGTCATCTGAATATGGAATCTCAAAGAGTTGAATTCTAGAAGATTGATTTTTCTTGAGCATATTTAGTTAGTCATCTAAATATTCATTTATCTTAATTCATTTTTTTCCTAAGAAGAGGATTACATATGATGCTAATTACATTGTGTTTAGTCTATTTTTAGTTTTGATATGATGATTTTAAAATAAATGTCTAAGTTTTAGTTAAATACAGAACCATCTTTAGTCCCAATATGAATTTCTCTAAAATATTTACTAATTAACTTATTCAATAAATTAACTTTGTACTTAATTACATTAGTTATTAGATCTACATTGAAAATTGTTGTAGCTACTTTGAGCATTTCTTAGCCTCATGTAGCAAAGAGTTTGCATAGAGGTAAACTTAGCTAAGGAATTACCTTCAAGAATTAGAATTTTAAAAAAGTAAGATAGTAATGTAGGTTTATGGCAAAACATTTTCCTTGATAACCTCCCTAGCTATTTTGTTGAATGTTGTAAGCAAGTTCAATGCAAACAAAATAGAGAGATCAATAAAATTAGGAAAACTCAAGCATAAGGTATTAGGTAGAAGAATTCACAAACTACTATTTTACAACAATAAAAAAATTGATTATAAGCTTAATTCTAGATTTATTAAATCTAAAAATTATGAAAAAAAAATTCAAGAGAGATCACAAATAAATAAAAATCATCATAACAGCAACATGTAGTAAGAGCCATATATGGAGGTTTGCAATAGGCATGTCAAAGTGCACATGTAGAGGCTAGTTGCACAATGTATGCTCAAGCATGTGACTACATGGGACCATGCACATATGCTAAATGTGTGAGCATGTTAGTCCCTTATCACTCTCATGGTTGGTGTCAATGGTAAGTGAATCAACTGCACGAACGAGATCAACACATGTGTAATAAGGCCATTCCACACACAGTAATAACACCCACGTGAGTGAATAGTGCTTTAGCATGGGTCTCTCATGCATGCATAGCACCTTCCACGTGTGTGAATAGGCTCGACAACATGAAATTTGCGAAATTTTTTATTTTGGTAAAAAACCACACAATTTTTCTAGAAGTTAAATTATTATATATTTTGTAATAAAATATTATATCTAAACCTCTATATAATAAGGTAAGATTGATGAATAAAATAATTTAGAACTCTGTGAATTTAGAACTTTGTAAATTTAGAACTTTGTAAATTTAGAACTTTGTAAATTCAAAATTTTTTAAATTCCAACTTCTTGGAAAATTTCATTCCATTGTGACAAAAGTCCTCTTCTCTTTCTTTTCTTTCTTAGTTACTTGTCATTCTTACATATCAACTTCTGTTATAATGATTATAAAAATCAAAATCTATTGTTAAGGGTTTGAGGTGAGAATACCTTGTAAACATATTAGAAATTTAGAGAAAAAAATGAGAACTTGACATGAAAACCTAAAAGGTCTTAATAGCACATAATTCATCAAAGAAAATTAGTATAGAGATAAGCTCTCCTTTGAATAAAATCATAATGCAAGAGTAAATAGTTATTAATAAGGCTTTGACATTATAATTAAGTGAAGATCAAGCTGAACCACTAGAATCCAGAGTTAACTATTCTTATAATCTACAACACCATAGAATTCTATAGTCCCTTAAATACGTTTATGAGGAATTCAAAGAAAGCTTGTAAATCATAAGTTTTATTAAAGAAGACAAAGACTTTTCTAATTTCATCTTTTACCTCTAAAAATGATATAGGAAAGAAGAAAAAATATGTATCTGAGCAATCAAGTCCAAGGAACATGAGGAAGAGCTCAACAAATATACAAATAGTAGAATCATCAACTCATTATGACTAATATGTTGATTTGAAATACAAGAGGGTTAGTTGGATAAGAATCTGTAAGCCATCTTAAATCTATTATTTAATCTAACCAACTTAACATCATTGCCTTACTTGAGTCTATGACTAATAGTTAGACAAAGGGAACATATAAAAAAAATAAAGCTTTAGTTCAAATATTATACCTTAAACTACAACAACAAAATTTGGGTGTTTTGAAATAAAAGCACTTCATGTTAAATAATTACTAAGGATAATCAATGTATACACCTTCTTCACAAGAATGACAGTTGGTGAACGAAAATATTTTGTGCTTTTATTTATGCTAAAAGCTCATATATTAAGAGGAGATCACTGTGGAGGGAGCTAAAAAATAATTATAGATTCTATCTCTCTTTCATAACTCATTAATGGATATCTTAATGTCATTACGACACTTGAGGAATGTAGTGTCATTTCAAGCCTTAGTTAGGATCTATCAGACAATTTAATAATTTAATGAGGCATTGTGGCTTTAAGGATCTTTCTTTTTATGGGTAGCCTTTTCACTTTGTTAGGTGTTACAAAGGGTGGTTACGAATGAAAGAAACTGGACAATGTTCTATTTAATCTTGATTAGTTCAATCTTATGCTCAACACAATAATTCAACATTTAGGAAAATTGTTTTAGATCTTTCCTCACTTTTGAAGTCTTTTTTTTGTTATATTTCAATAAATTTTCAAACTATTCAAATTTCAAAAAATGTGGATCAATTACCAATCATTTATGCAAACTGTTAAAAGAAATTGGAATTTAGTTTATGTAGGGAATGGAATAAATACTTTGCCTTTCAAACTCAAAAGACTTGAGACAGCTTGAAAAGTTTGAATAGGAATTCCTTTGGTAACATATTTGAGGTCTTAAAGTCTACTGAGAAGCATGTTAAGGAGAAAGAAAGATTGGTTGAAGTTCATTAAAATAATTAGACTATGCAAGATCTATTAATATCACAAAATTTGCTTCTTGTCTTAATTAGGAATGAAGAGACATTTTGGAGTAAAAAAGCAAAATTACTTGGCTTAAAGAAGGGGACAAAAACACAAAATGTTTTCATGTTACTTACAATTTAGAAAAAAGTATTATAAACTTAGAATAAATCAAATTAAGGACATCAACAAAAATTGGATAACAAAACGAGAATAACATAGATAGTACTACTATTTAGCATTTTAGGAGTTCTTGTTAGCTTCACTGTTGTTAACACACATAAACTAAAAAGTATTCCTGCAAAAGTGTTATGAGAAATGAATGATTATTTGTTGATAGAAGTTGCATTTGAAAACTTAAAAATAGATTATTAGGAAAGTAGACCACCAAAGTACATGAGGTCTAGACTATTTTAATGAGATTTTCTTCTCCCAATGTTAGCATGTCGTTGCTAATGATGTTTTAAGGGTAATTAAAGATTTTCTAAATGTTTTACCAATTCCATCTATTTTAGCTTGCATTAATATTGTGCTCAACCCTCAAACTCTTATTGATTTTTGACTTATATGTTTATTTAACTTTCCAAAACAAAACTAAGTTAATTGTCAACATATTGCAATCAGTTCTTCCAAACTTAATTTTAAAGGAGCAGGGAGCATTTGTGAGAGGTAGGGATATTTCAGGCAATATATTGTTTGCACAAGAAATGACAAACTCTATTAACAAGAAGACTAGGGAAGTAATTATATTTTAAAATTGGACATCAATAATGCATTTGATATCTTATCTTTGGAATATTTAAGATAGGTTCTTTAATAATTTGGTTTTGAAACAAACTTTATTAAAATAGTCATGCATATTATGAAATATAGTAGATTCTTCATTACTATAAATGGACATAATAGAGGAAACTCCTAAACCTCTATAGGTCTTAAATAGGTAATCATTTATCTCTTTTATAGTTCATGTTAACAGCTGAAGCTTTAAATAGGGGACTTATCAAACGATTTAAGTAGAGAAAAATGTTATAGTACATGCACCCTAGAGGTTGTTCAAAGATAACTCATCTGTGCTATGCATATGACTTTATCATCTTCATACATGCAAATAAAAGATCCATTGCAAATGTGATGTAATTCCTAAGAGAATTATAAGACTGTTCAAGACTAAATATTAATACACAAAAGACTTCTTTTACATGTGGAAAAACAGTAATTAAGTAAAAAAAAGTCATCTACATAGTAGACTAACAATATTTAGAAGAAAAAGTCTCTCATTTAACTATCAAAGTTTCATCATAATTAAACCCAAGAAAATAACTTTGCACTATCAATAATTAATAGATAAGTTGAATAGAAGGATTGAAAGTTGGAAACAAAGATTAATCTTGACCAAACATGTTGTAGCTTTAATACTTATCTTCACATTAATGATTTCCTAGTCCACTAAATCTAATACTAGATTATATTAAGTCTATGATGAATAGGTTTTTGAAGGGACATACATCTAATGTTTATAAATATCATTGGCAAGCTAGAAGAAAGCCAACTTTCTAACTGAGTAGAATGGGCTATGATTGAAAAGTTTAGATGAAATGTGGAATGCATTTAACATTAAATTATTTTAAAAGGTGCTCTCCACAAATTCTATATTGGTTCAATTTATGAGAGCTAAATATATTCGTCAAACGAAGAAAATTGGGGGTAGTTTTACTGAGGAATAACATTGTGAAAATTAAGAAAATAGCTGTGTAACAAATTCAAGTTTTGAAACCAGATGATTCATACTATTGAATACTAAATACTAATGGAAAATTCAATTTAAAGTCAACATGGAATGTAATTAGAGTAAAGGGATAATCATTAAATCCATACAATAAATTTTGTCATCCAAAATACATTTGAAAATCACAATACTTATGTGGAGAATACAAAAAAAATAGCTTATATTTTTGAAACAATTGCAAAAGTGTAATACTCAACTTATATCCAAGTGTTTATTTTGTTTAGAAGAAGCCATAATCAATCATGCTTTATGTGAGTGAAGTAAAGCCAATCAAATTTAGTCTCATTTTGTTATTTTACTTTCATGAAAGTCATATTTCATCAATGATCCAAAATTAGTGGAAACAACCAACCATGGATAAGGTTTACATGAAAGTTACATATCTAATTCCTTCCCTATTCTATTGAGAAATCTAGAAATCATGTAATTTAAAACTTTTTTAGATAATTGAATTTTCTACTAGCACCATTATTTGGAAAGTAAAATCACATTATTACAGTATGTTTAAAAGCTTCCCATTAACTTAGATAGGTGCTTTAAATAATATCTTGGTACAAAGTGGTTTGTTCCAACCATTCTCCAACATTTAGCAACAAATAATGTAGATAACTAGGTGGAGTTGCCCTTTAAAAAATGCGTAAAGCTAAATATATGTGGATTGTAGAACAATAATTTAGAGCTATAAGTTGTGATTGTATAATAAGGGATTAGTTAGGTATTGAAGTGTGATTCAATAAGAAAGAGCTAAATTAATAGGAATAAAAATTTAGATTTCATAAAAAAATATTTGAAGAAAATATTTTAAAATAATTTTTAATAACTCAAGCGAGTCTTTGAAAATGATTTTGTGAAAATTTTAATTTTTTTTAAAAACATGTTAATTTTTTTAATCATAAAATTTTATAAAATTTATGAAATTTAAAAAATAAATAAAGATTAAAATATACACCAATAAGTTTTAGACGATTTAACTTAAAAACAAGCTTATGTCTACACCCTATAAAAATAAATAAAAACAAAATAATACATATAAATATTTTACTAAAAAATAGATAGATTAAATCCTCACAATAATGAAATAATAGAGATAATCTATTATGGTCTTACAATAAAATAAACTTGCTAACAAAAGAAAAAAATTTGACAACACAAAATCAAAAGTAATACAAACAAAAATCTTTTGAATGATAGATATAAGTGTTTTAATTGAATCAATTAAAAATAAAAAAAAATTAAAAATCTTAGTTGATTTGAGAAGATAATAGAATTTAGAGTTTGAACACAAAAAGATGCATTATAAGAAAATGACGATAAGCATTGGCTACTAATGTCTTGAATGTCATGATTTGAAAATTTCTCTTCAAATTTTGTAAAAATTTCAACAATCTGTTATGTTCAAGAACTTTTCTTTCCATTGATATAACGACTAAAAGAAGTTACTAAACACCAAAATAGTCGTTCCTATTTTAATTAAAAAAATGTCATCATACATTTTTCAATTAAAAATTAAAAAGATTTAATGGCTCATAATAATAGCTAGAATAGTCATTACATAGATAGTCGCACAATCAAAAAAAAAAATAGTAATTGCGAAAACTACATGATTATATAATTAGATTTAAATTAGCATTATTTAGAAATGTAGATTTTATCTTATTTGAAAATCAGATAAGCTAATGCCCATTTGATTATACAATTGCAATCAGGTGATTCATTTCACTTTCGCAATTCAAAGATTACCTACATGAAAAAAGCTTTACATTTTAATCCGACATGGTGTATTTGTTCTTCTTTTTTTCTCCTTATAATACTTTCCCTACACTCCAAAAGCTGTTGATTAATGGGTTTGTGTTGCCAATAATGGATTTTAATTGATTTACAGATGTAAGGAGTAATGCTCCTATCTAACATAGACTAACAAACAGGTCAAGAGTTATGACTGACTCGATTACTATAGTGGGCCAAGTTCAAGAGTTATTGTCCTAACTCGAAGCTTAAGTTGTTTAGTTATGGTAGTTACTTTAATTAGAATTAAGATAAAGTCTTTTATTTTACTATTATTATATTTACTAATTAATTATTTATTATAATGTATTTTTTCATAATGAGTTATTAAAAATAGATTTTCAAAGATACAATTAAGAATAAAATGATTTTATGGGTGATCAAGATAAAATTAAGATTTCATAATCCTAATATTTTTTTAAATAATTAATTTAAATAAAATTTGATTTTTGTGTCTTGTAAGAATGGTTTCAGGAGTTGTTGTCTCAACCTGATTATTACAACAAGCCGAGTGCAAGAGTTGTTATCTTATGGTAGTTAGGTTAATTAGAATTAAGATAAATATTTTATTATTGTTATTATTATTATATTCATAATTAATTATTTATTATAATATATTTTTTATCATGAGTTATTAAAAAAATATTTTTAAAGATATGAATAAGAATAAAATGATTTTTTAGATAATCAAGATAAGATTAAGGTTTTAGAATCCTAATATTTTTCTATTAATTTAAATAAAATTTAATTTTTGTGCCTTGAAATAATGATTTTAGAAGTTATTTTCCTAATCTAATTACTATAATGAGTTAGGTTAAAGAGTTATTATCATGACTTAAAGCTTAAAGTGTTTAGTTATAATAATTAGGTTAATTAGAATTAAGATAAGATTATTATTATTATATTTATTAATTAATTATTTATAATAATATATATTTTTATAATAAATTATTAAAAGAAGATTTTCAAAAATATGATCAAGAATAAAATAAGTTTTTGGATAATAAAGATATGATCAAAGTTTAAGAATCTTAATATTTTTCTAGGTTTATTAATTTAAATAAAATTTAATTTTTATGACTAATAAAAATGATTTCAATCAAGATTAATATTTTAATTAAAATAAAACTAAAATATATAAAATTAAATTTAAAATATATCTCTTAGTAGTTTATCACTTTATTTAAGATGACATTTATAAAATCTAACATTTGCTCCTATTTTTCTTTTAAGTTCTCACATGAATATAAGAATCGGCTATTTAAAGTCTGAAAATTTACTCAAATAAATTTATTAAAAATACTTAGAGTTTTTTATTATCAAATAAAGTATTATGATTAAAGATCAACAACACAATAGGTATAGTTTTTATGGTATTTGCAACTCCAATCAGTACTACAACATATGTAGCGCTTAATACTACTACTCTCTTATTAGATCTCCAACTTTGTAATAACTTAGGTCTAAGTCAAACAAATATCATTGTGGAGCTAGTCAAAAATTGAGATATGATTATCGGTAAATTATCTATAGCTTAGTATATTAGTTATTAAATCATTCAATCTTACTAAGCAAGATGTAAAGCAATATGATCTATTTATGAGATATTCCTGTCCCAACCCCTCGATAATAGACCTTCTTTCTCAAGTAGCAACAACAGAAGTGGAAGTGTGGGAAATGGCAAAAAGCTAAGGAAGAGTAAAATGAGAAAAGGGTTTTTTTATCATAAGAGAATGAATCCTTTAAAAAGTTTTTCTTCAAGGGATTAAATTTGGATTTCAAGAATTTTGAGTTACTTCATATATCATTCTTACCCTTTTATATTTAGAGATTTGATTATAATATTTTATTATAAAATAAAAACATATAATTTTGATAAAAAATATAAAATTATGTAAATTCTTATCCTAACCTCATAAGTGTGATCACATCGCTCACAAACGCATGACCATGCCAAGGTATTATTCTTGTGTGTAGGCATTCCCTTCGTGTGTGCGTTGGCTATGATAGAGCAATAGGTGTAATTATCATGCACATGTATGCTTTTCTTGCTTGATTTGCTTACTAGCATGTGCAAGCATTTGATGTACCATGTTTTTTTATGTGTGTACACTACAATGCTTGCTCCGATATGCATGCAATAAGCCATTATGTGTGGCCCAATGCACTACTCCTACTTCATGTTGTAATGGCATTTTTCATCAATTTGTCTCCTCCATTGATGTGTTTTTTTTTTATAATTTTGAATTCTATAAACTTGGAATTGATCTCCTGATCACAATAGGTGCAAGGTAACATAAAACTAGATATACTCTCATTATTATAGTTTGAAAATGCTCATTCGTATTTGTATCTTTCTTACAAATCCAAATATAATAAAATTCAACATTGTACTTGTCCATCCTCCCTAAAGTATGCATTATTCACAAATTAGTGCCCATGAAAAACTTGGTCATCTTCCTTTGTTTATACGTCATATAGTATAATAAACAATTTCATATAGTATATTATTTGCTTCTCTTATGAGATTTTCTATCATACAATATGTTGCTACTTATTGTATAATTTGACATCTTATTTTGTGCTCATTTGCATGAAATTCTACCATGCCCATGCTTCTTGATTTGGCATCGATTGTGTTCATTCAGGGAACAAAACCCTCTTCCTTTTTTTCTTTGGATTGTATCATTACGATCACTCATTATATCATTCAGTCTAGATGTCGTTATCCATGGCCTATTGCTACTTGTCCTACTCAAATTATCTCATTGATCTAGTCTATTAGTCACATTTGAGTTTGTCTATTGTATCGCATGACTGCATGACCATCTATTTGTTAGACAAGTAAGTTATGTCAATCTCTTGCATCACTTATTAGACACAACCCTGATGCCCTCTTTATATCGGTTTATTTCAAAGCGACTATCATTTCCCTATAGACAAGTTTAAATCTCTATTCGACATTGTACGTTTGGGTATCCTTTGTACAGTATGACTCTCGTCTGCATATTATACGATCTCATATTAATGAATAAAAGGTTTTATGGATCTCTATTATCCTACCTTTGGGGATTGCAATAACTTCAAATAGTACGACTATCACATTCGGCACAAATCAATGACAATGATTGGGAAATAGTTACAATATTCTATTATTTCAATGTATCTAATGATACTGAATATAGAACTTTCTTTTCTATGAAATAAATTATCTATTACAAAAAAAAATCTTTTGGATAATAAACCCCAGTCTTGCAAACTAGAATGTCGTTTTTGTGATTGTCTAGCTGTTTTTAAGCATGTAACCATTAATAATAATTGTCAAAACAATTCAATGTTTCTGCAAATTTATTAATAAATAGTAATTCTGAAATATTATTTATTCAAAATTTCATCAAAAACATATTTTAGCCAACTAAACTTATTGGAAAATTAAATATGCATCAAAATGCACCAGATTTTAGAACACGGATTGGCAAGAAAAAACCCATGATGGAAATTAGCAGTCAGTTGAACCATAGCGGTAATGCTGTGGTGAGTGTTGGCCGTTTCAACTAAAATTATCGCGCGAGTTTGGTGCAGTTCCCAAGTATTTAATTTAGTCAAACATGATAAATCACGCAGAATAAATTTTATTAATAATCGGGCAACGTAAACGTTTTCTATGCTTCGAATTAAATATAACGGCAAAACCTGCAAGTTTTAATCGTGCAGCAAACTGCCATTTAGGCGGTAACGCCGCCTGGGCCTCCTCTTTCGCCGCCGACAGCATTCGCTGGCAATGCCTCCTTCCTCCCCCATTGCCGGCGAAGAAATGGCCTAGAATTCCTGCCAGCAAATTTGTTGTATATTGTGCGAGTATTCTACTTTGCTCCGTGTTTTGGTTGTCCCTTCTATTTAGGTGAGGATTGTGTGGCCTTCTCTGTTTGCTTATTTCTTAACTTGCCAAGGGAAAGATCATGTTTCAGCCGTGGCAGATAAATGCCGAAATAATTTTGTTGCCTCTTCCAATCTGCAGAGAAACATCATTTGGACATGGCCTGCATACTGCAGAGCTATCTATGTTATTACCAAATCATTTGTATTTCATTTCATCTTGCTTTCTCGATCCTCATTACTTGTGCTAAATCCTTAGCATGGGGAGTACATTGATTTCCAACTCAGCTTTTGTTTTTTCCTTTTTATCTTCAGTTGCTGATTAGGGTCACTGAACTTGCAAAACCTGGAAAGTCCAAGTAGCTTCTACATATGAAGGATTTGATTTCTTAGAGTATGTGCTTTTGGAAGTAATGACAATGGATTCTAAAATCTTCAGCTTTTCTTGGTGCATTTTCCTACGAACGGTAGGAAGAGAATTGGTGTTTGGACATGCACTAAGAAAAATCTCAACAGTCATTTGATTTTTTTCTTGCATGCTTTCCTTTTCATTCCGTGAAGAACATTAGTTGACAATAACATTACTGACTTTTCTTACGATGGACTTGTTCCTGCTCTTTACAATATTTGAATGTAATTGTCAGGAGGCTAAGTTTACGCATTATGTCCATTATATTTCCACCAACACTAGACTCTATTGTGCATTGATTTCTTTTAAGTATCCTTTATTTTATTCTTTTTAAACTTTTTATTTATGGAGATGTTATTTTCAAATCTGGAGATAACATTTTATTTTGTGGAAAAATTGCTGTTGCAGATAGTTCTGGTTATTATCTATTCTATCCACAAGCTCATCAATGGCTACACTACAAGAGAGTAGCTCTCTATTTGCAGTCTTCATTTTGACTATAATGGCTCTCTTTCTAGTTCCTTACACAATTTTTAAATTATGTCGGTCTTTTACAAAGGAGACAATGTACATTTATTGTCGGTGTTCGCAGTGTCTACATTCTGAGAAGTATCGCAAATCCTTCTTTAGAAGGGTAGGTTCTATGCTTTACTAATTTGGAACATTCATTAGTATCTCAACCATTAAATTATATTTTGATAAAATTTCGTTCTATTCTTTGCATTTGCAGGTATCAAACTTGTTGACATTGTCCAATATGATACTTCTATTTCTTTGGATTATCATGATAGTTTTGATTTTCTATGTCGAACATATCAGCCATGAGGTACATAAAGACTATGACATGCCCTTATTGTTTGTTTTAACTCTTTATTTGGTACACTATCGCTTTTGTAAACTTTCTATGCCCACTCATCCTTAGAAAGAACTTTTGACCCATGATGCTTTGTTGAAAACTAATTTTGCAAGAGTTCTAGTGAAAATCCTTGAAGACATTGTATAGGAAATATTTGAGAATAATGCTGCTGTTTATCAACCTTTCATAACTTCATTTACATTATAAGCATCTCATAAGGTGACATATATTTCATTAGACTCTATTAAAGCTTGATTCCAACTCAAGGTGGCAAAAAATAAATATATAAGCTTGAATAAAATTGCAAGTACTATGTGGTTCCATTGGTTGGGAAGGTGATATACCCTAACAACCTAGGTATGTGTTCAATCTCATTTACTTAGCACAAACTAGGAGTAAAGGTGTGCTCAACCTCATTTTCCTAGTGCAAACTGATAGTAAAGGCCATGAAATGTGGTTTGTGCAAAAATAAGAGAACATAAATATCATTTGAAATAACTTTGTAGGGAAAGCAACTCAAATATTTATTTATTTTAAACTACCTATTTCATGATATTGAAACTAGAAAAGAGGAAATATTTATCACCAAAGTAAGTTCTAGTATACAATTAGCTCATCTAAGTTTGCAAAAAAAAAACTTATAAGTGAAACCCTTCTTAAGCATGAACAAAAAGAATAGGCGCATGAATATCCTCAATGATTGGTATGATTAATATGGAGTGCTATTTAAACAATATCTACATGATCATATAATCATAATCCACAATATAAACTCGTATACAACCAAATAAACATAATATAATGCATCCAAGCATGCCATCATGGAAATAAACTTGAAATGTCAACATGCCATCATTTGTACAAAGATCAAGAACAGAAACAAAAAAAAATATGATAATCAAATGCACGTCATCCTTCATATGTTTCATATATACAAATGTGCATGCATTTTATTTTAGTTTCATCTTCTTCCACATCTCCTAATATCACTCGTATAATATTGTCATTATGTAATATAATATCACTTTGTTATATGGACTGTCATTAACCTAAATTAAAAAAGTTGTCATTTTGCAGACTTTTTTGCAAAACTAGTTGATCACATATCCTGCACCATATCACTTTCATAGTATGATACCAATGATTGTGTCATCCTTCACATAATCATGCAAAATGATAGTTATATGAACATAATACCGTTGCTTGCACAATACTAACATGAACAAAATAACATCATGTATTACTAATCTTCTGAATAAAATACTAGTAAATAACAAAAAATTATACTAAGAGGATAAACATTGACAATCCATAACTTGGAATATACATAAATTAGAAACTGAAATATGCTTCAAGATGTGCTTTTTATTAGGGCTATGGAACAATAACTTATTGATGATGCTAGTAGAAAAGTAAGCTATATATAATAGTATTCCATCAAGAATTATAGATATATATCATGCGTTTGATTACAATTGATGAATCAATATACACATAACATTTGTAAATTAAAACATTTACAATAAAGAGATTGCTTACAACCAAAAATTAAACCTGAACCATGCTTACAATTGCTTGCGTGTTAGTGGAATGTACTTTGACAAGAAGATACTTACTTGATATGTGCTCCATAAAGATAGTCCTAATTACAAAGTAATCAAAACTCTATATTAATTTTTTTGATATGATTAAAAATACGTTTAATTAAATCAATGTGCAACTACATATGATATCAACACATGATCCATTTCCTATCCCATTCCCTTAAGAATGCAAACTCCTTATTGAAAAAAGTCTAGTGGGGTCAAATTAAGAAAGAAAGATGTTAAGGATACTCTTGTAGCTAACTTTAGACATGGATATATTGGAAAAACATGCAAAATTTGAATTGATGCCCTCACTTCTCTCTACAATCTTCTTACAAGAAAGATAAAACAAGGTTAGATAATGAAGCACACAAATGAAGAGAAATCAGGCACAAATAGTTTTCCATCCTTGTGAGAGCTTTTTATAACATTAGGGCTTTTATAGAAAATTTTAAAAAGATATTTCAAAACTTAAGATTTTTGTATCGTTAATAAATCTCTGAGAGTTCTAGTGGATTAGATGCAAATTTATTTCCAAAAGTAACCTCTAGCTTTATAATTTGAATTCCTTGCAAACTCCAAGTTCGTGGTCTTCAAATTCAAAATCCAGTACACATATTTTTTCATCACTTTGCCTAATTAGATGGTCCAATCATATGATCAGATTAGATGGATTGAGATAGCAATGGCCTAATGAAGTATCCTCTAGGCTTTCAAAAAAGCACCTTTTTTCTATTAGATAGGAGTATAAATTTACTAAGGGGGTATAAGAAATGATTAGATCCAATTCTAAAAGCTTAACTTATTTCCTCTCTCTCTCTTTCACTCACATACACACACATACTCTTTCTTGTTAACTAAATAGGGAGAAGTCCACTACAAATTTTTTGTAGCTCGGCATTGATGAAAATAGAAGGGACTAGGGCTAATCTCAAGTTCATGTCGAAGTCGAAATCTAGAGGTCCACAAGTAGGCAATCATCTGAAAATGAGATTAAACCATCGATAGATCACTATCAATTTAGTTAAAGTTGCTCAATATTGTTAATCAATTTATCTAGTCATTTTTGTTGTAGTAAGTGTTTCCTATTTATATACATGTTGGGCAGGTTGTTATTGTCACATTTTCTTAATTACATTTAAGTTTTGATAGTGTATTGAACTTTTTGAATATCCAATTCAACATTCCTTGAGTTTGTTTAAGGTCCAGTATTAACCTCCTATATTCTCTTATGTGAAATATCTTTAATGTGTCCCGAATAAAGCAAATGTAATTTCTAATGTGGTAAGGATATTTGATTTGGCTTTAAGAATTTGTAGATTAATATTAAATTAAACTTGCTGCCTTTAATTAGCTATTTAAATTTAATTATTTAACATTTTGTTTCTTTATTATAGATATATATGTTAGTTAATTCTCTATCCACACTAGTTTGTACATAAAAATAATTACTGTAATTTAATATGCTGTCATTGGTAGGGTGCTTTGGTTTTAATCAATTATTGAGAGCATTAGTTCTTAAGTAGATTAACTCAGGCTTGTAGGTTTAGCTAATCCAATGTCTGTTTTGAACCTAAGTTGAGCACTCAACAGGATTATATCACTTATTACTGCACTTGCTGATGTTGATTCACTTATTTTTACATTTATTCCTGTGCCAAACTCTCAGAGCATAAAGAAGAATTTTTACTAGAAGAGCAGCAGTGCTGTAGGATTCCACTATTGGACCTCTCACTTATTGTGTGGTTAAGATTCTCATTGTTAAAGCAAATCAACAAATGATTTGTCAAATAAAACATGCTTCTTCCACATTATCAATTGGCAGCATGTTTTTTGAAAATGTGTCCTTATTAGCCCCTGTTTGGCCTTATCCAAACTGTCTAGTTTGTTTCCTTTAGATACAACCATTTGAACCATTCAACATACTTGGACTTGAACCTGGAGCTTCAGAATTGGCAATAAAGAAGGCTTATAGGAGACTTTCGATACAATATCACCCTGACAAAAATTCTAATCCAGGTTTGCTACTTGAGTTGGGAATTTTTTTAATTTTCTATGTTCTTTTTTGAGTTTCCAACTAGAAATCTGTTTCACGTTTTTCTCTAATAGATTGCTAAATGATTTATCTATACAGAGGCCCATAGATATTTTGTTGAGTACATATCCAAAGCATATCAAGCCCTAACAGACCCTATTTCTCGTGATAAATTTTTAAAATATGGCCATCCTGATGGGCGACAGGTACTTTCCAACTTTTACTCTTTTTTTTTTTGAAATTTACACTGGTCCTCGGTGAATGTTTTCCAAAATGGTGATCCACTTATAACTGTACAATATTGCATATGATTTCATTTGCATTCTGTTGAGCATGTGCCTTATTGGTTGGCTAAAAAATTTTATGGGTTTCATTATTATTCATGTATTTGTATGGCAGGGACTTCAAATTGGGATTGCTTTACCTGAGGTTTTGCTAAAATTTGATGGAGAATCTAGCGGGTTTCTTTTACTTTGCATGGTTGGGACCTGTGTTTTGTTACCGCTAATTGTAGCTATCATATATCTGTCAAGATCCTCAAAATATACTAGAAACTTTGTGATGTATCAAACTCAGTCAACGTACCACTCTTTATTGAAACCTTCTTTGGTTCAATGGTATGAATTACTTCATTTAATATTTCTTAATGTACTTTTTAAATTTTATTTATTTATTTGATCTACTGTGGCCAATTGAAGTTGTTCTACTTTGAACTAAGTTTTTATTCAAAGCATATGTTGTAGCCATTATTCTATTTTCTTTAATAGATGGTAAGAAGTTATTTTTTATATACATACCTAATTAATGAAGAAGTCATGAATTGCTTTCAAATTTTTCAAGATGCATAGAAGGCAGCTCTATTTTTATTTTTGTTTAAACAATAAAAACAGTCATAGGTGGTCACACATTTGATTGACATGTGGTGTAGGGTTGCAATAAATAGTTGACAATAGATATAGTACTTGATAAATTCAAGAGGAAAATATATAGTGTATGTTTTTTAATATAGGCATTGTACATGTTGATTAGGTTAAGAAAGTTAGTTACAGGTTTTAACTTGCAAAACTAAAAACTGAAGGTGGATTGAAGTTTAGTTATGGTAGAGTTATGTATTTTGTTTTGATGATATTTTACTTGTTAATGAACTAGCAAAAGTGTTCAAGTCATACTAGAGTTATGTAGGATGACCTTGGAGTTTAAGGTGTTAAAGCCATATTAGTAGATCTATGACTGAATATATTGAAATGCAAGTTTGGTATAAGGATTATAATCAATGACCACAAATTGAGATATCTTCTTATTCTGGTTCTATACTTTGAAATTATGGAAAAGCTGATGGGTGATATTAATAATAGGATCCAAGCATATTGGATTAAATTGAGGAGATTCAATGTGTTGCATGGCTAAAACACCCATCTTAAGATTAAGGCTGAATTACAATTAGGTTCTTTTTGTGTAGTCTTTGTTACAATTTGGTCCCTCAAGTTTACAAACTAAACATTTGCTCCTTTTAGTTTGTGGATAGAGTAGTATTTGTTGTTTAACTGGTGTAATTTGACTATATTATTGGTATTTATGCTCTCACTTCTAAAGACCTTGATGTAAACCTCTTATTTTTTTTGATACCACAATCAATCCTCACCCTCTCTTTCTGGAGTTATCGGATAGGAAAGTCATCGAATGTCGTGTAGACAAATCTCACATGAAGGTTACTTGACAAAATTAACTCTTAATTTTTGTTTGTCTAGTTTCTTCCTTGCTTCATCGAATAGTTCAAAGAGGGGTAATATTTTGATACACATGGTTGATTCCACATCACTCCATAAGACTGCATATTTTCTTTGATGATCTTAGTCATAATTTTTCATCCTTCGTTTGCATCATTACTTGTCTTATTGCTGTTTTGTGCTGATTTGAACTATCAGAATGGCCAAACTGACTAGTATAACTTTTGGGTTTATTAAGAAGGTGGTGTGTATGAATATTGCAATGTTGGTCTTAATTTTTATGATTTGTTTGGCATAGTAGAATATTTGGTTATCATTGCTAAAGAAACATACTTGAACATGAAATATATTGACAATCAGAATATCTTTTAGGCTGGAGATATTGTTATTCTAATCAAGGTTGATAACAACAATCTTGACATGTTTGCTGCTACTTATTGATGCATGTCCGTGTAGTGACGTAAGTCTAGAAGGGTCTGTTGTTGTAGCTTGCATTAAAAAAATGTTGTTGATCATGAGGTAGTGAGTGTAGTTAGAGATGAAATTCAATTGGCATGTGATGATGGCAAATTAATGTTTTTTGATACTAAATGTGATTTCGATCAAGTTGAAAGTTGAATATTTTGGAGATAGTGGAGTGAGTGATAATGATATTGTGTCCATTCCAATTACACAATGTTAAACTGGAAACAGAACTAGATTGACTACAAAATTAATGAGGTTATGAATATAATTACTTTAGAAGATGTGGTAGTTATCAAGGAAGCCTTTAATGTGAACTCACCAAATGGTCCAAATGTGGCAGCGACTGGTGATTTGGATGAACAAGAAGTTGATGAAGACATCATGACAATATTACAGGATACTTGCGATATTGGCAATGATGGTTGCTATGATGTTGGGCCAAGTAGGATTTGAGAAGTATTATTCATCTTTCTTTTATAAGAAAGTTTACAATAGGACAAACTTGAGTTTTGAAACCAGTGCTTGATCCAATAAAATGGTTAACATACAACAAATTGGAGAGACCTAAAAATGTTTAGTTTGCAATGGTGAGGAACTGAGATTTACAAGGTGGAATTAGAGGGACCTTAAAACCTATTTATTAAGATATCATTTTATTGATAAAATTATATGATACTAAAGTTAACTTATGAAGTACAAATATTTAAATAAAATTAATGTTGCAAATATGAGATTATTGAGCTAAATGAGTGGTAACACTTGGTAAATTTTATAAGGTTGCAATTAGACTCTCAATGTTTTTCTTGGGTAGGCATGGAGGTCTCAATCTTATTATTGGATTTAAAGAATGCAAAAATTAGAATTGGAACTATTTATCTATTGGAAACTGAATATAAATATTCTCAATGTCATTTAAATTAAGTTAAACCACATCCATGAGACTCTTGTAATCAAGTGACATCAAACAAAATATTTCCAAATGATTTTATCCAACCTAATTTGCTCAAAATCTAAATTTTAATCGTGTTATTATCTATTGAACATACCATGCTATATGCAACATATGATATATTTGAATAGATATGCTCTTCACAACTAAATATGAATTCTAGCACTATCCTTCAAACAAAAAATTGCATTGTGCAAAGTATGATATGATGGGCAATCATATGATTTGTTTATGGCAAATGCATCAAATAGTCTCTATAGAATACACAAATAACCTCCATAGACCATTCCATCCATTTTCATTGACAAAACACACATTAATATGTTGAAAACAACTAAAAAAACTGTAAATGCTACAATTGGAAGTACAAAAAACAACTATTGAACACAATCAAATCATGTAATGCTTAGTTCATTCTAACTACATCAAAACCATCCAATTACTTCAAGTGAGAATCAAGTTAGATCTTGTAGAAGCTTTGATTTCTTAATTAGTGTCCATTCTAATTCTCTAGGTGTAGAAAGAAGCAATATCATTGATTAGGGGTCAATGCCACTTTAGTGTCTTAAGCAGATATTGGTCAGCCTCAAAAGTGATATGAGTGCCCTTTTGAGTAGGTCACAATGCTTGTATATAGAGCTATGATGATGATTTCTTATTGTTAAGAATTACATTATTTTATTACATTCAGGTGCCATTGTTTAGTATAACATTATTTTCTTTATGAAAATAAACTTGTAGATGCACTTATTTGAGATTCTTTATTATTTTCCTTGAGTGTTCCAATGGTTTGATTTTAATTGTGTGTTGATTATTACATTTCTTTTATAAATTTGTTGTGAGGTTAATTCTTTTCTGTAATTCTCCATTTGGTCGTCTTATCGATTTCACCTTCATAAAGATAGTTTTTAATGCATATTCTCAATCTTTCATGGATAGGACTTCTGGTAAGTGTAGGCAACAAGTGTTCTTCCCAATAAGGCTATATCTTGAGGCATTGCGAGGATAAAATCATTGTTTTAGTGGTGGATATGTTTTATTTACAAATTATTAATAAAAATACTACCCACATAATAGATCATCGTGCCATATGCATCACATTTGCAAGGTTAAGAGCCTATACACTATTTTTATACACCTTAGCATATTATGTATTTTCCATTGGAACTTAACATTTTAGGAACAATAGTTATTCATGGAATTGTGTTTTGATGTTATATCTAGGCAAATTAAGTAAGCATAAGCTTGTCAGCATCACCTATATGCTCAAATCAACAACATAAAGGGCTCAAGTGTTGATATAAAAAAGGAATTCAAGAGATTAAACTAAAGCTTACTTTTATCAGGCCTACTTAGAATGCGAAACAAGAATGTTGATCTTGTAAAGGACACTTTTAAATAGCTTGTAAAAGCTTTCAACTAGCTTATTGTTGAAGTATGGGAAAAGAAGAGACTTTTTGAGTACAAAGTTTTTAAGTGGTTTAAAATGCATTTAGGTAGCTTATGAAAACTTTTGGACAACTTATAATGCATTTGGATGGCTTACAATGCATTCAGATAGGTTATAAAAACTTTCTATTAACTTATGCATGTGGACAGCTTATAAGAGGCTCGAGTGGCTTAAAGAGGTTACAACAAATTATAAGAGGTTTGGGCAACTTAAAAGAGACTTGGGTTGCTTATAGAAGGTTTGTGAGGCTTTAGTAGGGTAAAGGACTTTAAGAAAAAGGATGTGAGACTCGAGTAGGCTTTTAAAGAAAAAGGATGTGAGACTCGAGTAGGCTTTTAAGAAAATGTCTATAAAGGGAAAAAAGACTTTGGCAACTTGAGTGGAGAGGAGCTTACGGGTAATAGTATTTTGAACCTTAATTATAAGAGGTTTGGGCAACTTAAAAGAGACTTGGGTTGCTTCTAGAAGGTTTGTGAGGCTTTAGTAGGGTAAAGGACTTTAAGAAAAGGGATGTGAGACTCGAGTAGGCTTTTAAGAAAATGTCTATAAGGAGAAAAGAGACTTGGGCAACTTGAGTGGAGAGGAGCTTACGGGTAATAGTATTTTGAACCTTGGGCAGAGAAAAGAAGGCTTAGGATGGAGAGGATAGCCTTTTGTAGGAGAGAAAGGAGGAATCAAGCAGCGACAAAACTTTCAGGTGGAGAGAAAATACTCTGGTGCTTCGAGTGGAAGTGAAGGCTTTGGGCTGCCTTTGGGTAGAGTATTAAGAAACTTGGGTAGCGAGAAGTCTTAGGGTGACTTCTTTTAAAACCTTGTCGAGTTAGAGTTCTCTTACGATTCCTTTGAGAAAGAAGAAGAGTTCTATGTTGCCATAGATCGAATGCCTTTTTATTGAGCTCACAAGATTCTCTTTTAGCCATTCCAAGTTAAGGTGTCAAATCTTAGTTGGATTCCTTTTCTTTTCCTTCAATTTTCGTGATCGATGTCTTGAGATGTAGATGAAGTGTTCTCATTCCTTTGTTTTTGCTTGATTGAGGTTGACAAAGTCTTGTGTAGACTGTAGGTATTGTGGACCATATTTGTTTTGTTATTTTTTTGTCTCTTATTTGGTTCCTAATTTTTTCATACTATCATTTATGTTATAATGGAGAGTTGTTCATAAATTTTTGCCAAAAAATTAATTGATTGGAGTAACATTTAATTTTAAATTTTTAAAAGATGATCAACTTATCTAATCCACGCATCAAGTTATTAAGTAAGATGCCTATGGCATATGTTAAGTGCTTGGAAGGAGATAAGTCTCTTAAATGGAGGAGATGATATTGCGGAAGTTTCCCAAAGTAGTCATCATCCTACAAAAGAGCTTTCTATTGAAAACCCCTATAGAAGTTTCTGTTGCTATTTTGTGAGAGAAAATTAGTCCCTTACCTTAATGAGTTGTCGGAGATGGTTTGCTTGAGAGAATTGCTTTAGCTTGGGGGTGATGACTCAAGCATAGGTTAAGTCAGATCAAAATAAAACCAACCATTCTTTTGTCCTTGAGTGTAGATAATATGGTTAAGGATGAAAGAAATGAGGTTGGAATTTTGCACTTTGAGATTTTGAATTGATTTTGCATTGATGCAATAATGATAGGGGAAAGTAAAGATTGCTTCTAGAGCCTTTTACTATGATGAGGGAGAGGAGTCAAGTGCAATGCTTCTTGAGGTCCTTGACAAAGGGGGAGGGGGTTTGAAGGGAGAGGAAGGTATGACAATGTTTTTTGTGGCCCTTATGTAGCATGGTAGTGAGTAGAGAAAGAAGATGAGGCTAAGAGCATGCTTCTTGAAGCCTTCATGTATAAGAATAATAATAAAGAATTAGAAGAAGTTGAGACCTTATCTTTTGTTTTTTTGCAGTAAAGTTATGATGAAGGTGAAGAGGAGCCGAGATCATTTCTCTTGAGGCCTTTTGGCATCAGGGCATCGATGAAGTGAAGGATGAGTTGGTCAAGCTTTTAAATGATTGGTTAAATTGTTATGTGAGGGCATAAGCTTTAAGTGAGATATTGGAATACTTTGATAAATTTAATGAGAGGATTTAGTCAAGGATTAGCTCAAAGAATGACAAGATCTTAGGTGATATTGCATATATTTGACATCAAGTATTTAGTCTAAAAAAAAAGTTTTAACTTAGAGGGTTTTCTATCTAAGTTAATAAGTAATGTGATGCATAAGACCACTAAACTAAGTTAAAACCATACCTTTATTGATGTTCACTTTTTAGGAATAAACTTTTTTCAGGTGATCTCCTCTTCTGGATCATGGGAGCTTGACAATATCTCTGGTTTGAAGTTGATAGACATTTGGTCTAATCATTTTTTTGAGAACATGTGACTCCTCTCAATTTGGAGCAAGTTCATCAAACCCTTGTTGCTTTGATACCTTGTATTTTTTGAGAATGAGATCTCTAATTTTGACAAGATATCTATTAATGTACTTATTATTGAAGTATTTTTTTATACATGCACTTTCTATTGAGCTGTCTTGAATGTGTCATAAGGTGCTCCTCTTTGAGTAATTATAGCTTGAGTTTCTTAATTTCTTCATTCGCTTTTTGGCCACTAAGAGGCTTGGCTTGATCCACTTTGAAAAGCAGTCGACTTTGCTTGATCCACTTTGAAAAGTAGTTGACTATGATGAGGAGTTTTTTCTACTTTTAATTGCTGAGAAAGGTTCAAGAAAATCTATACCTTGGATAAAGAAACGTAAAGAAATGTTGATAGCTTTCATTGAGATTGTTGGTTGTCAAGGAAGATAAGCTAAATTGACACACTTTGCATCTTCTAACATATAGTGCTTACATATCCTTTTGCGTGATAGGTTGAAAAAATCCTTGTTTCATAGTTTTCATTGCCAAATTACGATTAGAGGTGTGGTTGTCGCATTCCCTTTTTTTTGTGATGTCTTAAATATTGGTTGTGTATATACATTTAAGACTTGAGGTAGGATTTTCAGCAGAGTTGATCCTTGACCAAGACAATGTTGGACATGTCATTTAATTCTTTTTGCATATGATTTTAGATGAGTTAGGGTACTTGTCTTTAGGTAGGCTTTTAAGGTGTTTATCCTGAAAGTGGCCCCCTTGATGTTGAGGACTAATCTCTCCATGGTCTTGATGCATTGCTTCTTGAGAGGGGGAAGTCCTCTCTAGGGTTTCGTTGCTTGGTTAGCAAGTTTGTCTCCTATTTTTTTTTGTGAGAGATTTGAGTAAGGCTAGGTTGATTGAATGTCTGTTGGGGGATTGAGTCATTGTTCTATATGCTTTAAGAATTAGATTCTTAGTCTTGAATGAGTCATTGACTTAGCTTATAATAAGTTAGGAATGGTTGAAATTGATTAGTGTATGTTTTACGTCCCTAGGTGTTCAACTTGCAAACCCAAAGCAAACTTTGCCTATGTTATTGAAGACTTATATTTGGTTTGGTTGTTTGTGGCTAGAAAGTTGATTTTAATACCTCTTTTTAGCTTAACCTCTTCTAAACATAAAAGAATGAAATTGGCCCCACATGACTCTCGTCTAGAGGTTCCATCTAGCTTTTAGGTGTTTGATGATAAAGGCTTTAGATTGGCTTAAAAGAGACTTTATCAACCAAGAAATTACCAACAACTTTAGATTTAAGGGAAGAACAAGTTGCAAAGACAATCTCGAATTCGCTAAGCTTAATGACCAATTTCTGCAATCTTCCTGTAATCTCAATTGGTTGGAGGATGTGTTTCAAAGGCTTGCTTGTAATGGTATTGATGGTTTAAGATTGGAAGTATCATTGTAGTCATTGGGCAGACTTGATGAGAGTCAGTGTCATTTTTCTAAGAGTAGAATATCTCATTTCTGCATCTTTCAAAGTATGAGACATAATAAATGGGATATTGAGTACTTTTGCCTTTTCGAATCAATACAAAATTGAATATAGAGCTTGAGATTATTAAGTAAATGAATAATGGTTCTTTAGGTACTGGATTACTCAAAATTAGGGTGTTGGATAGGCTTTAAGCTCTTGAAAGGTTTTCTTGCAATCCTTAGTCCATTAAAGTCTGGACTTTTATGAAGAAGTTGGAAGAATTGCTGAGTTTTTTTGATTGACGTAGAAATAAAATGGTTCAGGTTCAGTCTAATAATGTGTTTGACGGGTCATTGGACACCTTTTGGGATCTTCAAAAAGGGCATACCTGGAAGATCTTTTATTTTATTAGGATTGAATTCGATCCCTTTCTTCCATACCATGTAAAGAAATTTTCTTGAGAATGCTCCAAAAATGCACTTCAAGGGATTGAGCTAGAGGTTGAATTTTGATAGGTCTTGTATGTCTCCTTAAGTCTTGTAGATGTCTCTTAAAGGAAGTATTTTTTTTATTAGGATATTGTTCACTAAGAGGTTCCTACTTTTTTGATTTTAGAACATGTTATCAATCATCTTTTGATAAGTCATGCAAGCATTTTTTGTGCTCAAGGTTCAGTAACAAATGAAGTTTTCTCCTCATCCTTTTTAGTCATTTTAATTTGATGGTAACTTGAGAAGGCATCCAGTACTCTGAAACTAATGAAACCAACCAAATTCGTGAAGTCGTTGATTTGAGATAAAGATACGAATTTTTTGAGCTAGTGTGTTTGAGGTTGGTGTAGTCAAATGCACATGTCATTTACCATTGATTCCCTTCATGCGTACAACATTTGTTAGCTACTTGAAGTAGTGGATTGGTTAGATAAAATTGCCTTCAAGTAGTTTGGGTATCATCTTTTGATAAGTCACTTAGGCATTTTTTTGTGCTCAAGGTTCAGTAATAAATGAAGTTTTCTCCTTATCCTTTTTAGTAATCTTAATTTGATGGTATCTTGGGAAGGCATCCAGTACTCTGAAACTAGTGAAACCAACCAAATTCGTGAAGTTATTTATTTGAGATAAAGATACGAATTTTTTGAGCTAGCATGTTTGAGGTTGGTGTAGTCAAATGCACATGTCATTTACCATTGCTTTCCTTCATGAGTACAACATTTGTTAGCTACTTGAAGTAGTGGATTGGTTAGATAAAATTGGAATGCCACAATTAACATTGAGAGAGTGTTGGGCCATTGAGAGATCTATTCTAGGCATGTCTCGAGACACCTATGCAAAAACATTAAGATACTTGACCAAAAGCTTGAGGGTGGCCTCCTTTTCTTTTTCTTCTTGATTAGCAAAAGTAGTTAAAAGCTTTTTTAGTTTAGAAAGATCAAAAGGGAAAGTCAAACAAGGAGAGATGGGTTTAACAATGTCCTTGTATGGGAGTTGATAGTTGAAGGTGCTGGATTAACTATAGTTTTCATAGTGTTGAGATAAGATTGCTTTGGCTACAACAAATGCTGAGGAATTCAATTTTATGCAAAGGTGTGACATTTAGACTGCCACTTTGAATATATTTATCATTAGTTTTCCAAGGATCGCATCATAAACTGAAGGAGCGACGATGACAATAAAGCCGATCATATGCATGGTTTAATTAGAAGTGTTTGTAATTACTAGTGGTAGCATGATGGTTTATTCTAGTTTCATAGATTCTCTTGAGAAGCTCACAAGTGAACCATTGGTTGGGAGCATAAGGCTTTGACTAACACCAATGTTGTGTCGAAAGCATCAAGAAAAGGGCTGCTTGTTGAACTTATATTGTCTATAAGCATGCAGTAAAACTCAACTTTGCCAATTATCACTAAGACAACTTTGGCATCATTGCAAGGGTTGCTAAGAGGTGTCATATCCTCAGGTTCAAAGAATATTGCAATCTAATCCTCTCTTTTGATCGATGTTTTCCCTGGGGACTTCAAAGTTGAGTTCCTAGAGTGGGACAACCTCCATCTTGTGATGATATAGATAATTTTGATAGAAACCTTGCCTTTGTCTTTGAATGGTAATTGAAAGGTATGGTTATCCTTTTCGGTTTGTGGCTAGACGATAGCACTTGGCCCAGTAAGTTTTTTAGAGATGGAGATGGGTTAAGAACCCTTTATTTTATTCTCCTAGAGGTGGCCTTCTTTCAGTAGTCTTAATTAAGGCTTTGAGATCCCTACAATGAGAAGTTGTGTGGTTATGATCCTCTTGATATTTGCAAAACTTTTTTATGTCTTAAATTATCTCCTGAGAGTTGCTAAGTTTTTGATACAATATATCTTTTTTTATTGCCACCAATATTTCTTTGAGCAATGCACTTATGGTGGTACTAAACTATTTTGACTAGTAGCCTCAAGGATGGTGGTCTCTTAAAGGAACTTTTTGAGGGTAATCTTTGTCATTTGATGGTCTTTTTTGCTCTCAATCGAGGGATCTTTTATGCAAAACTTATCTGATCTTCTAGGCGTGATAGAGGAGAATGTGAAGTGAGGAATTTGTTCTCGTGAGTAAAGGATGCCTTTAAGCAACTTGTAAAAGCTTTTGGATAGTTTATTGTTGATGTTTGGCAAATAAAAGACTTTTAAGCAGTTTACAAATCTTTTGACAGCTTATAATGCATTCAGGCAGCTTGTAAGAGCTTTCAGGTGGTGTATAATGCATTTGAATGGCTTACAGTGCAATCAAATAGCTTATGATAACTTTTTGATAATTTATAATACATTCAGGCAGCTTACAAGAGGCTCAGGCTGTTTTAAGGAGATTTGGGCAGCTTATAAGAGGTTGGGTGACTCATAGTGAGGCTTGGGCAGGGTAAGGCAAAGGCTGTGAGGCTTAAGCAGGCTTTTGGGCAGAGGTCTGTGAGGAGAAATGGGACTTAGCCAACTTGGGTAGAGAGGAGCCTTCGGACAACAATATTTTGATGCTTGGGCAGAGAGAAGTTGGCTTTGGCCGAAGGAAGAAGATTTTGGACGCTTCAAGCAGCCAGGTAAAAAGGAGAGTCTTTTGGAGGAGAGAAATGACAACTCTGGCAGTAGTGGAGCATTTGGGTGGAGAGAAAGGACTTGGTTACTTCAGGAAAAGGTGAAGACTTCAGGCAGTTTTGGGCAAGGTATTGTGAAACTTGGGTAGTGAGAAGTCTTTGGGTGGCTTCTTTTAAAACTTCATAGGGTTAGGGTTCTCTAGTGATTCCTTTGTGAAAAAAGAAGAGTTCAACGTTTTGTGGATCGAATGCCCCTTTGACACTTTCTTATTACCATTCCAAGTTGAAGGCACCAATTCTTGCTAGATTCCTCTTTTTCTTCTTTATTCTTGCATGATCAATATCTTGAGATGTGAAGGAAGCATTCTTCCTTCTTTTATTCCTTCGTGATCAAGGTTGACAAAGCCTTTTTTTTGCCTTTTCAAGAAGCATAACACCAATTTATATATGCTCTTGTATATTGCACATTCTTAATTGGATTTCTTCTTTTTTCTTTTGAGCCTTGATCTACGTTGTGGGTGAAAGGATTGTTGTTTAATATAGAACTATTAGAAGATTTATTGCTGATGCTTATGAATTAGACACAATGTTATATAATAGATGGTAAGGAATGTTGGTCTATGTATCCTAGTAAAAAGTAAAAGTTAGTCTTATAGTGATGAGTGGCTATGCTTAAAAAGTATGCTTAGAATAAGTGTTTTCCTAAGTTTTTGTAGCACTGATTGAGAATAAGTATAGAGAGTTGGTTTAGATGATTTATGCATGTCTAACAAAGTCCACTTAATGTTTTTGTAAGGAGATGTGAGTTGCTGAAAATTTTCTTTATAAATAGAGGAAGAGGTAGAACAAAAAAGGGTGAAAATAGACATTTAGAAATAACTTAGCTTGCTTCAATATAAATAAAAAATTGTTAATGTATAGAATGCAACTATGTCAAAGGTTGCATGTAATCTCACCTAGTGGGTTGAAAGCTTTTTTTTTGTTGTTTGTGAATTGTACACAACTCTATTTCCAGTTCTACCATTTACATTTATGATCAATTGTTCATGTCTAAAATTTTCCTTTTGCAACACCGTAGTTATGCATTCTTTTCCCATTCCATTCCTATATTACGTCAACAATAGTATGTGCATTAATGTTTACTACATCTTCTACAACATGTTTTGACCCAATTTTGAATTTTAAGCTTCATGTACCTCCTAAAATGTCCAACAATATGATCTTGATGAGCCTCTCATATCTGCTATGTATGGGGGATAGTAGCATTACCTAATGAAGCTGAAAAACCTACCTTGTAAAATTTTGTTTTCATTGCTGAGAGGTTGCAATATTTAAGTGTCAACTTATATTGTAATGCCAATAACATTCATATAAGAAATGCTAAGCTTGAGAGTTGATGTGTACTTCATCAACATCAAAAGCACATAACACTAGCATTTTTTCTGTTTTTGCTGGCTTTTCATTGATTTACATTTGTGCAAAACAAATGTTTTAAGAATATAAACTGTTTCATTAGATCAGCCTTGCTATCATTGTTCATAAAATTATTTGTTTTTTTGAAATCATATTATTCAATTTTAATAATGCCTATGTTTCAACATCATGGATTTCAAAAGCTTGATTTTTCTTGCAATCTGTGATAGAAATCTATTTCTCACTTTATGTGTGGGAGTGAGTGTATAGTATGAATGTTTTTTATAAGATAATATATTTTTAATCACACAAATCCCTTTATGCTTATGAATCTTTAGGGACATTAAAAAAATGCACTTATATATTACATGCTTGTCCAATAGTATGGGCTTGTTGAACCAACTTGAGCTTAAGTTATCCATAACTCAAATTTTTGACTTCTTTGGTTTCTAGTGAGTGGTATAGCTCAAGCCAAGCTTATTCAAGCTTGAATTTGTTAATTGAAGTCTTCAAGTTTGTAACAAACAATAATTTATGAAGCTTACATAATGGAAGTGAGATTCTGTCAACATGGATTTAGAAAAGGTCGGGAGGAAGAAGATGAAGTTGGCCATGAAATGGCTTATAGGGAAAGAGCACAATAGTGAGTGTTTGGTTTGCTTTGCTTGATTTATGTTATTTTGTCAGCGTTGGTTTCATCACTATACTTGGCAATTTTTGAACTGTTTATTAACCATCTAAGAAACCAAATATGGAAGCAAAAGGTTATATCTTTTATAGTTTTCTTCCCCATGGAATCTAATTATCCCATAGGGATGAAACCATTACCAAGACTTCATGACTTGCTAGATCTTCCTTTTTGGTAATCCTTCTCCTACCATTCTATCCTTCACTTTTCTCTCTATCTACTCGCTCAATCTCTTTCACATTGATCACATCTTTCTTGCTCTTTCATCCATATCTATCGACTAGGTGGCATAGACCTCTTAATGCTCATAAGCTATACTATAGAGAATCTTTTTGAAAGTTTGGTCATCAGTGAAAGATGTTGGAGTAGTGATTATCGGGGGAAAAAGTTTCACAAGACTAAGAATTCAATTAGAATTAGAGGTACACTTAAGGTACTTGGGTTGTTATGAATCTCTTGGTACATCTCATCCTTTTGTTCTAATAAGAATAGGTTAACACACAATGCTTTTTTAACTATGCCTTTTTGGGACTCCTTTGATTAGTACTTGTATGTAAATAAGACATTTTGGAGTGAATGAAATTAGTTTTTTTAAATGAAAAATTTATTATTTTTGTATGTGGGCATGGGAAAGGCATAGGCAACTAACTCTCTCTTTCTAGGCTTGTCATAGAAAATTAGTCTTTCTTATCCATTTCTCTCAATTTCATTCTCTACCTTTTCTACAAGACCTTTGTTTGCCACGTTCATTCTGTGCCATTTCTAAATTTACTGTTCTTTGATATGCCATGTTCAAATGGTTCATCCTTTAAAACGATCAACTAGAGCTACCTCATTAGTTCTAGGGCTGTGGAGATTCTTATTTGCTGGATGTGTGGAAGAAAAAGTAGATCCGGGAGCCAATACAAGGAAGAGTCTAGACATTCAGGAAAACACTTGATGCTGTCTGCCTGGTTGAATACAGGATAGAATTTAGGTTTTTTTTTTAAGTTTTTGTTAAATTTTCTTTGCATGTTCTGATTTTAGTGAGTAATAAATTTTCTTAACCAAGCTGGTTTGTGCCAAATCTCAAACTCAAGCTCACATGAGGTATGACTTCAAAGTCAATTGAAGCCTGAGGTTTGTCAGGTTTTGGTTTTGAGCTGATAATTCAATGTCATGTTGACTAAACCCAACTACAATCATCTGAACAGCAAGAACAATGAGAAATGGCGAACATGTATAATGAACCACCATCTCAGTTGCTATTAAAATTTTGGGTAGGACCAGCAGTTTACAGCATCCTGCTATCAGAGTTTCCATTTTGGTGGACGCAGGCAATACATCCCATATTGTAATTATAATTCATTGATTCTTCTCTTCCACTCCTACATAAAAGTAAAACTGATGATATGTTGTACTTATTTTGGTTTAAATTGAGCATGATTAGAAAATTTTTGATTTCTCATAGCTGTGGCTTGTAGTTTGTTATTTAAAATCCTTTCAAGAAATATAAAATTCAATTTATTTTAATTCTCTTCTGCAATTTTTTGCTCCAGAAATGATCCATGTCCATAAATTTCTTTTGTTCATTCAAATGTTGGTGATCTTAAACTTAATATGCAGCGAGGTAATAGATGTCTTCATCAAGGCTGCAGAATTCATGGAAACAACTGTTCGCAAAGGCAATGACGAACTTCTACTAAAGTTATTTATGACAGTTAAAAGTGAGCTAAACCTTGAGCTTACAAACGTCAAGTCACAGCAAGCAAAATTTTGGAGGCGGCATCCATCCTTGATTAAGGTAAGAGAGAAACGCAAGTTGCTAATATCTTCAGGACATATTGACATTGATTAAGCAACTACCTAACTTTGTTGGATGATTATAATATAATTCTAGGGCTTATAAAAAAATATTGGTAGTTAGTAAAATTATCTAAACTGAATTAACATGATTTGGAGTATTCTTATGATTTTGAACAAAATTAGCTAGACATTCATGGTTGCGTTTGTTTTGTTTTACATCAAAATATTGGCACCACATGCAACACATAAAACTGATTGTAAAATAACCAAAAAATCTTGCCCCGTATATTTATGGTTTTGTCAATATAGAATTTATCTATGCTAAGGCTATTTATATTTCTTGATTAAAATGAAGCAATTTACAAAAACGTACTTTAATTGGAAAAAATTCTTTTTAAAGAAGTCATTTTAAAGTTTTTTAAGAGTACGTTAATGATACAAAATTGTGCAAGATTTAATGTTGATTGTCGAATTTGGAGAAACACTTGGTTGTGAATATCCCAAATAAGTTCAAATTCTAAGAGGGCTGACTTCTCTAATGTTTTGTTCATATATCTATTCATTTTGCACCTGCCTTATACTTGTCTGAAAGGTCGTTGGTTATGACACTAATTTTCTTTCACTGCCATATGCTTTCAACATATTCCTCAACATTCTGCAGATTTAATCTCTTGATATTCTGATTTTTCCTTGATATTCTGATTTTTCCACCTCAATGTTATGGTCGATTCATTGATTGGATGGTTAATCAGTTATTACTATTGGAGCTTTTTGAATTTGATCATTATGCCAATTAGTTGTCATATTAACACTTCTTAATAAAAAGGCTCCCAAGGGATAACAAGGGTCATTCAAGATCATCAAATCTAAGTTAAAGAGCTAAAGTCATCACTTCCTCACCACACATGAAGGTACTTGTGTTTTCGAAGTGAGAAAAAAGGGAGTTCATGGAGAAGTGGAGGATCATCAGCTTCATCCATAATGGATTTTATCCTCCTATATGAATGGTAATCAAGTTGTGAGTCCAAGCCTTGTACCATAATGTGCTAAGAAAGACATGTATGACATGTAATCTGAAAGTTGATTTGTTGTATTCCATATTCCAACCAAGATGACCATGTCATGATAAAGTCAGAATTTCTAGCAATTGTGACATTGGTGTTTCCATCTAACACATTTGAGACATGATTGGATAGTGTTTATTTGTAAACATCAATTTCTTTCATGACCATGCACTTTTAAACATATTTCTCACCATTTTCGATACTAGTTCATTTTGTTTTATGAGTTTCCTATCCTCAAAGACAAGTGAAAAGCCCAAAACCCATATAGTTGATCTTCAGTTGATGCATCCTTGCTTGTGATGATCTGGGGTAGAAGGGGAATTGTCCTTGATGCAAAGGTGTTTGTCGATTTAAAATGAAAATAAAGACATGGATGTTGAGCAGTTAAAAGTGTTGGTGTCGTTCAAGAAGAGGATCTACCAGTTTCTCTTTGATGATGTTGATCCAGTTGACGTGTCATTAATACAAGAATATTATGTGATGGGCAATGGAGATGTAGTCAACACCCATGGGGGGGATGATAAGGGGTTGAACTTTTTGATTGGTGTGGAGGGTAATATTGTTCTTAAACTTTTGGATTGATACATGAAGGGATGACCCACATTTTGGTAGTTGGTGCCATAACTAATGGTGGCATAAGAGACATGTTAGAGTATGGGACAATGAGTAGATAAAAGATATAGTTACAATTTATACAAAACTAAAGAATTTAATTGCAACTTTAGGGTCAAAGTGTTGCATGGTGAGGATTTGTTTAATGGTGGATAGGCCATTGATGCTTGAAGGGATGGCCTGCATTTTGGCAATTGGAGTAATAACCAATGGTGGCATAGGAGAATGTCAATGTAGGGCATGGTTGAAAAGATGGACTTAGTTACAACTTATACAAAATTAAATGACTTAATTGCAACTTAAGCAAGGTTATTTCAATATATTGCTTGAGTTTTGATGATGCTAAGATAGAAAAGGACCTAATTATAGTTTTTGTAATGTTTGAGGATCTTTCTATCCATGTTTAAAACTAGATGAACCTACGTGCACAAATAGTCAAACAATAAAGACATCTAGAATTTTTCTTTCAATTTTATTGTGGTTCACAAGTGAACTAGTTCTTTCTATTTCTTATAGCAAGGTTGCTTATGCTTTTAGGGCAATCAATATTTTCTTGCATATTGTTTACGTTATTTTGAAGAACCTATTATTTTTTATAGGCATTATTTTTGAAGAACTAGTGTAAATCTATGAGAAAAAAATTTATGTTCAATGGTTTATTATCCACAAAATAATGGATTAACTGAGGTTGTTGATAGAAGTTTAGAAAACATATTGAAATGTTTAGTTATTGATGTGTTGAAAGGTTAGATTTGATTCGTAATGATCTAATTGAAGAAATAATGCATAATGCAGGTTTGAGAGGTTCCTTCATGGAGGGCTAGCTAGCCATAGAGAGATGGGTGTTGGGGTAAGGGAGTTAAGTTGTGAGCCTTATAATTTTGCCAGTAGGGAGAGAGAAGGAACTGGCATCATTGGTATATAAACATAAGAAAAAGGAACAATTCAAGAATTACAAACAAACTTAGTGGTAAGAGGGGCTTATTGGGCAAAAAGCAATTGTTGTGGTAAGAGGGGCTTATTGGGCAAAAAGCAATTGTTATTTTTTCAAAGAAGATTTTATGAGCCACATATACATAGTCTTAAAGATTGTCTATTTTGAGCCCTTTTTCGTCAACAAATCCTTACATTATTCTGGCCATAAAATTGCTCCTGGTCAACTTTACATTGGCATCTATGTATGATGTGATTAGCCAAGACTATCTTAATATTGGTTATATTTGTCTACAATGTGATGATAACATAACTAAAAGATTTTCAAAAAGCATCTTTTACTTACAAAAGTAATATTTTAAATTGTTATTGTAATTAAAGCCTACTTGTGGCAAAGTGTTCATGCATTTGTGTCTAATAAAACAAATGTTTATAGGCTATGTATTAGATCTAAAGCTTGTGAACTACTTGTTGGATCCATTATCTAAGTGACAATGATTATGTTTATTCTATGATTCATTCTTCTTTGGTAACATTGGGGATATTCATCAACAAAATCTTTAAAATAATCACATTGACATCACTCTAATCAATTACCCAAGAATCCACTTTCATTTTCAATAATGAAAGTAATCATCATCATGAACTATCGAAAGAACTTTCCTACTTTAGATATAGAATGAGTGGCAAGGGATACATTTAGAAGCTTCGTATGAAAAACCATGACTTTTCAATGATCAATTAGATCATGAAAGGTAATGCAACATAAAAGAAAGAACATAATGATTTATGTTAAAAAGCCCAACTCAGGAGAAAGCCATATTTATAGTGAAGTTTTTGCTAGTGCTTAAAGAGATTATAAGGTGTATTCTTTTACAAGCTCCTCCTTGTCAACTTTCATACTCAAGGGATTCTATAGGACATAAAATGGGGAGTTAAGGTGTGAACACGTAGTCGTTGACATGATTTGGGCAAGCATTGCAATGTGTGTGTGACCTCATAAATATACGACTCTATGGATATAACTTGACGATGTAGCCTAAAGCACAAGATATGGTAATGCGGGAAAAGGTGCACAAAATTCTTAAAATTCTTCAAAAGCCCAATTTCAAGGTCTGGATTGCTGTAGTTGGGTTCTGAAAGTTCTAATAGTAAGAGGATTTATTAGACCAAATAGGTCATTGGGTAACTATTTAAAAAATTAAGGCAACTTTTCGCAAGAAGGTACAGATGAAAGCCTATAAATATATCTAATTAATTTTCAATTTAAATGTTAGTTTTCTTACTTGGAAGTAGAACTTTTTGATATGCTTTATATTATTCATGCATAAAAATTTTAGGATTTAGATATTTTATGTTGGGAAATATCTTTCATGATTTATTGTTTAAACAAATCATGAATATATGATAAGTTCTAGGTTTAGGTTTTTTGAAGTCCAATCCTTTGTACATATAAATACACCCTTATTTTTATGAATAGAATTAGGGGCCATTGAGTTGTTCTCTCTTATTTACTTTGTTGTGCTTGTTGTGACTTCCTTGGTGTGGTTATTAGGCAAAAAAGAGCTAGATGTGCATGGTGGTTAGCTGACCATCTAAAAGTGATTAAGTGTTTAACTTCCCGTTTATCTTGTTCCTCTTTTTTTTTTTACCTTCTCTCTTATCTAGTTTTCTATTATTTTGTTTTTTTTCTTATTTTTCTTTCTATTTCCAACCTCCCGTTTAACCAAATCATGTTTCAAAGCTTTCTTTTGATCCCAAATAAGCACTAAACCCATCAAGGACATCAAGTTCTCTTTGTCTACATCCCTTCTCTTTTTTTTTTCCTCAATTTTGCTTCTGTTAGCCTCAATCAGAGATTCTCTCTTTCTTCATCACCTCTAAATCTCATAAAAACCCTTCCTTCAACACACAAACTTCCTTAGCCGACCACTTCCATCAATGCTTTCCAAGAAACCTATGTATATGTATATGTCACAAACATCACTTTTAAGAAACCCCATAAATCTTATCCTAAATTTCAAGAAACCTAAACCTCTTTAGAATTAAACTTCTAGTTTTAATTTCTTTTCCTTGATACTTTTGATAAAATTGGTATTAGTGGAAATCTTATCCTCCTGATTATAGAATCACTTGTAGGTTTTTCTGGAGTCTCTAAAGTAAAAAAGAACCATCATATTGCCATTTACATTAGGAAATTCTTCCAACTTGGCCACTTATATTGTTGACTTTGTTGTCGTCATCGCTTATTCTTCCTACAATACTACCTTTGGGCGGCTGATAATGAACACATTCTAGATGGTAGTCTTGACACCACACTTATGCTTGAAAATTCAATACTTTTTTAGGAGTGGTTAAAGTGCAAGGGCGGCCTTCTATAGTCACGAAGATACTATTTGAACATCATGAAAATAGTTGTTAAGTCTTCCATTGAACTCCTTGAAAGAGAAGTTGTTAACCATATCTCTCATTGTGTCTCATTTTCTCTCTATCCATCTAACTTGACCAAGTTTGTAACTATTTCTGTTGATCAAGATGAAAAGGAAAGGGAGCCACTCTCAAGCCTTTGGCTAAGTACCTTGATGTTTTTGCATGAGAGCTCTCAGATATGCTAGGGGTAGACCTCTTAGCAGCCCAACACTCACATCATATATGTCGAGTTATAAATATGATGTAAATAGAATAGGAAAAATCAAGTTGTTAAATCCCTTAAATTGAGGGATATTCGGTTAGCCTATTTTCTAGGAATAGGATTTGAGTTAGTTTCCTTTTTTATCTCCAGCAAATCTCCTATATAAAGGATTGTATTTCTCATCAAAAAGTAAGAGAGAAAAAATACAACGATTTTCTCAACATGGTATCAGAGACAGGTTTCTTTTTGGGGTCTCTTCTTCCCCTTCTTCCTCAAGCGGCCACCACTACAGCATAGCCATTCTTCTCAGCCCTGCTTTTTCCTTTCTTCTTTTGTGCTCTGTTTTACCCTGTTTCCTGAGATCAAAACAGAGCATTTTTTCTCTCTTCAAACAGCCTTCATTGCTGTATATTCCAGCCCTCAAAGATGTCAGCCTCAAAAGTTCCCGTGTCTATCAACCAACCTGAAGAAATGAACTCTGCTCAGAAAACTGGAGAATTGCAGAATGTTCGGGCCTCAAATCGGCTCAATGGAAAGAACTACCTCAAATGGTCTCAATTCATTCGTACCTATCTCAAAGGCAAGGGGAGACTTAGCCATCTTCTTAGAACAGGTCCAGCTGAGAATGATCCAGAGTTTGAAGCATGGGATGAGGAGGATTCAATGATCATGTCCTGGCTATGGGATTCTATGGACCCCATGATCAGTGATGCATGTATGTTTTTTGGTACAGCAAGGGAGATTTGGGATTATACTCGCCGCACATATTCAAAAGCCAATGATGCAGCGCAAGTATATGAAATAAAAGTCAAAACAGCAGCCACTAAGCAAGGAGACAAATCTGTCACAGAGTATGCAAGCTTACTGCAAAATCTGTGGTAGGAACTTGATCATTACCGAGTGTTTGAGATGAAAAGTCCAGAGGATGCTGCCATATTGAAGAAATTCATTGAAAAGGACCGAGTCTATGATTTTTTAGCTGGATTAAATCCTGAATTTGATCAGGTAAGGATTCAAATCCTTGGCAAGGAAGAGACACCACCGTTGGAAGAAACAATCTCACTAGTCCGTGCAGAGGAAAGCAGGAGGGGTGTCATGCTTCAACCACAAACCTTGGACGGCTCAGCCCTAGTAGCAAAAGCAAACCACCGGGAAAAAGGAAGGAGTGATGCTCCAGTGCAATATCAGAGTAGAGAAGGTCAATGGAAGGAGAACAAGGACAATCTTTGGTGTACTTATTGCAAAAAACCGAGGCACACAAGGGATAAGTGCTGGAAACTGAATGGAAAGCCACCCAGCCATGAGTGGGGAACCAGAGGAGGGCAGTCACGGCCTCAAACATACATGACAGATCCGCCGAGGCCACAAGCACACATGGTGGAGCAACCAAAAAATGAAGAAAAAATAGCAGTGGCCGTAGGAGAATTCAGCAGTGAGGACATTGAGAGGTTAAAAAATCTGTTGGGGTCCCTTGAGAAGCCTTCCGGTACCTGTTCTCTAGCCTTGTCAGGTAAACCTTCCTTCCCTGTTTGTATGAATGCCTCGGAAACTCCTTATGCCAACTCATGGATAATAGATTCAGGTGCCACAGATCATATGACTCCTACCTCTAAGCTTTTTCACACATATACCCCTTGCCCGAGCAATAGAAAAATTGTAGTGGCCAATGGATCCCTAGTGACAGTGGCCGGCTTTGGAGATATACATCTCTCCCCTGTACTTATCCTTAAGGATGTTCTACATGTCCCAAAGTTATCGGCCAGCCTTGTTTCCATTAAAAAACTAACACATGATCTTAAATGTTATGCCATTTTTTTCCCTTCTTATTGTGTTTTTCAGGACCAGGTCTCGGGGAGGAAGATTGAACTTGCTAAGGAAAGGAGCGGCCTTTACTACCTTGAGCCATCTCTGATTGCTAGGAATGATTTGTCTTTGTCTTTCTTTAGTTCCTCAAATAAAGATGTCATTTGGCTGTATCACCTACGTCTAGGTCATCCATCTTTCAAGTCTTTGAAGCTTATGTTTCCTCATTTATTTCAAGGATTAGAGATTTTTGAATTCCATTGTGATACATGTGAATTGGCAAAACACACTCGTGTATCTTTTCCTATTAGCAATAAAAGAAGTTCTCATCCTTTTCATTTGATTCATAGTGACATATGGGGTCCCTCTACTATACCAAATATTTCTGGGGCTAGGTGGTTCGTCTCCTTAATTGATGATTGCACTCGGGTTACTTGGCTTTTTCTCCTTAAACACAAATCTGAAGTGAGCACTGTTGTACAAAATTTTCACTCAATGATTCAAAACCAATTCGGGGTAAAAATAAAAAGCTTCAGAACAGACAATGCTAGGGATTACTTCAACCAATTCCTATCTCCATATTTTCAAGCCCAAGGCATTATTCATGACTTATCATGTGTTAACACACCTCAACAAAATGGGGTTGCCGAAAGGAAAAATGGACATTTACTCAATACTACACGAGCCCTACTTCTTCAAGGGAGCATTCCAAAATCCTATTGGGGGGAGGCTGTCCTTACTGCCACATACCTTATAAATAGACTTCCTTCCCGTGTGCTAGACAATAAAAGTCCCATAGAGCTCCTTAACAGTTTCTACCCTCACTTTCGAACAACCAATGGCCTTACACCCAAGGTATTTGGATGCACTGCTTTTGTGCATAATCACAGTCCCCATAGAGACAAATTGGAACCCCGAGCCATCAAATGCATATTCCTTGGTTATTCATCCACTCAAAAGGGATATAAGTGCTACAATCCTTCATCTAGAAAATTCTACATTTCAGCTGATGTTACTTTTGCAGAAAACAAATATTTCTTCTCCAAGTCCTCTCTTCAGGGGGAAAATTCGATAGAAGATAGTCCTTGTGAGCCTTTTCACACACTTGACCTTCCGCATCTTCCAGCCCGAATCTCCACATCCGAGTCTCCTGTCCTAGCCGAGACCTCTCTTGTTCCAAATAATCCTGATCCTGTTGTCGAGTCATCCCCTATTCCAACCAGTGTCCCTCATGATTTTCCAAGGTTTTCTCAGGTGTACTCTAGGAGAAAGGCCGTTCTAGACTCAACACAAGTTCAAGAATCCAACTCAGACCCTGGAATTGAGACCACGGTAAGATCTGACTTCCCTCATCAACCACAACCTGCTGAAATACCTACCAATCCCACAAACCTTGACCTACCCATTGCTCTTCGGAAGAGAACTAGAGAATGCACAAAAAGACCACTATATCCCTTATTCCACTATGTCTCCCTAAACCGCCTATCACCAACCCACAAAAAATTCATTGTAAGCCTAAATACTATTATCATTCCTACCACGGTCTCTGAGGCTTTGTCAAAAAGGGAATGGAGAGATGCTATGGCAGAAGAAATGAGAGCATTGGAGAAGAATAAGACATGGGAGATTGTTGATAGACCCAATGGGAAAAATATTGTTGATTGTAAGTGGATTTTCACACTTAAATACAAGGCTGATGGATCACTTGAAAGGTATAAAGCAAGATTGGTAGCTAAAGGGTATACTCAGACTTACGGGGTGGATTACCAGGAGACATTTGCACCGGTTGCAAAAATGAATACAGTAAGAATTCTCTTGTCCTTAGCTGCTCACTTTGATTGGCAGCTTCTACAATATAATGTTAAGAATGCATTTCTTCATGGTGACTTAGACGAAGAAATTTACATGACCATCCCTCCAGGATTTGAAAAAGACAAGCAATCAAGTGTGTCGGTTACGGAAAGCACTTTATGGGTTAAAACAGTCTCCTAGGGCATGGTTCGGGAGATTTGCAAAAATGATGAAGGAACTTGGATATAGACAAAGCCAAGGTGATCATACTCTCTTCATTAAACATTCGGCTGCAGGGAGAGTCACAGCGCTTTTAGTCTATGTAGATGACATCATAGTGACCGGAAATGATGAGCAAGGAAAGGTTGAGTTGAAGAAGAAACTAGTAAAGGAATTTGAGATCAAGGAACTGGGTAGATTGAGGTACTTTCTTGGTATAGAGGTAGCTTACTCTACCCAAGGGATCTTCATATCTCAGCAAAAATACGTATCGGACCTACTGACCGAAACAGGAAAGATTGGGTGTAAACCGGTCTCTACACCAATTGACCCCAACCATAAGTTGGGAGAGGCTAAAGAAGAACCAGTTGTTGATAAACGGATGTACCAGAGATTGGTTGGTAGACTCATATACCTTGCTCACACTCGGCCAGATATAGCTTACTCGGTAAGTGTGATCAGTCAATTCATGCATGACCCGAGAGAACCTCACCTACAAGCCGCCTACAGAGTCCTTCATTATTTAAAGGGGAGTCCTGGAAAAGGAATATTATTCAAAAGGAGTAAGGATCTGGTCTTAAAGGCATACACTGATGCAGACTATGCAGGTTCTGTGGTGGATAGAAGATCAACTACTGGGTATTGTACTTTTCTCGGAGGTAATCTGGTGACATGGAGGAGCAAGAAGCAGAACGTTGTGGCAAGGTCATCTGCTGAATCAGAATTTAGAGCCATTGCCCAAGGATTGTGTGAACTACTATGGTTAAAGATTATCCTAGATGATTTGAGAGTCAATCTAGATGGTCCAATGAAGCTCTACAGTGATAACAAGTCTGCCATCAACATTGCACATAATCCTATACAGCATGATAGGACGAAACATATTGAGATTGATAGACACTTCATCAAAGAAAAACTGGAGGCGGGGCTGGTGTGTATGTCCTACGTACCATCCGAATACCAATTGGCTGATGTCCTAACTAAGGGGTTGAACAATGCAAGTTTTCATGAGCTTATAGTCAAGCTGGGAATGGAAGACATCTATTCCTCAGCTTGAGGGGGAGTGTCGAGTTGTAAATATGATGTAAATAGAATAGGAAAAATCAAGTTGTTAAATCCCTTAAATTGAGGGATATTCGGTTAGCCTATTTTCTAGGAATAGGATTTGAGTTAGTTTCCTTTTTTATCTCCAGCAAATCTCCTATATAAAAGATTGTATTTCTCATCAAAAAGTAAGAGAGAAAAAATACAACGATTTTCTCAACAATATAGATCTAGAAATTTTGATTGTCCGGCAGAAAAAAACAAGTATTTAGCATCGAAATACAAAAGACAATTAAAGAAGTGTTAAAGCTCATTGATGTTAATTTTATTTGACCAATCTACTATCCCAAATGGCTAGCAAACATGATACTCGTAAAGAAAAGCAATGACAAATAGTGTATGTGTATGGATTACACTAATCTTAATTGTGCTAAGCCCAAAGGACTTATATCGTTTACCTTGAATTGATGATCTCGTGAATTTTGTCATTTGTTTTACATGCTTCAGTTTTCTAAATGCATTCTCTGGATACCACCAGGTTAAAATGACTAAAAAAGACAAAGAGAAAACTACATTCATTATCGACTTCGGGACATTCTATTATAAAGTCATGCCGTCCTAGTAAAAGCACTTCTTTTGAGACACATCTACAAGACCTAAGAAAAACCTTCAAGACTTGTCAAAAATTCAATCTCTTAAAATGCATTTTCAATGCATCCTCAAGAAATATATGATATCAAAGGAGGGAATCCAACAAAACCCTACCAAACCACAATAAGATAAAAGATTTTCTAGACATGCCCTCTCCAAGGTTTCCAAAGGATGTTCAATACCTCGCTGGACATATCATGAGGCATAGTTGTTTCATCTCCAAAGTTAGGAGAGAAAACTTAACTATTCTTCAAACTCTTTTGCAACATTGCCAAACTAATATGGACAAACGATTGTAGAAAAATCCCTTTCAAGAACTCAAGGCTTATCTATCTCATCTTGCTATTTTAAGTAGTTCGATATTGTTCATCTATTTAGCAGCTTCAAGCTCAGTTGTCAGCTCTGTGTTAATCCAAGAAGACAAAGGTACACAAAAATCTATCTATCATGTTTCTTACACTTTAAAGGACACAAAAACGAGATGTTCTCCATTGGAAAAGATGACATCGGTATTTCTCATGTTCGCTTGATGGCTATGACAATACTTCCAATCTCACATCTTCAATGTTGTCATAGGCAAGCCTTGGAAATGCATCATTCAATCGATAGAAGTCTTAGGGAGATTGTAAGAAGGGGTCATCGAGCTCAATGAACCTGAGATTAATTTCATACTTCGATCATTTCAATTCTCAAGTACTTGCTAATTTTGTTTTCAAAGGTCACGATCTATATTCAATAGTGTCGTATACCTATAGCAACTTGAATTAAAGCCTCTCAATTGAAACTTTACTGCATTATGTCAATCTATCCCGAAGTGTGCTCTAGTTCTTCATTCGAATATATTTGGAAACTTCGTCCAATCAAGCTTCCTCATTCTTGCCCCCAAGTTTTTTTTTAATTTCCCTGAATCCCTTTTTCGCATCAACACCACCCTAGCCAAGACTCTTTTAACTACCTTTTTTTTCAACAAGCCTCCACTTCCTCTCTCAATCTGACTTAAACTTCATTTTCTGTTTCTATCTTAAACTTCCTTTTTCTATTCTAAACTTTTTTACTTAAGAAAAACTCAAAAGTTTCACATTTGGATCAAAACCTCCCACATATGGTCTAGTTATGGGAATCTTCAGTGTCAAATTCTTAGACGCTTCTAGCTTGAAGCTTATGCGATACTTTCTCTTTTGACGGCAGTGGAGGACATCACTTGAATTCTGAATATGGTGACATCTCA
Organism: Vanilla planifolia; assembly: GCA_023846275.1. Lineage (NCBI taxonomy): Eukaryota > Viridiplantae > Streptophyta > Magnoliopsida > Asparagales > Orchidaceae > Vanilla > Vanilla planifolia. The sequence continues at coordinate 25,065,881 of CM043870.1, forward strand.
AACCCATGTCCCTTCGTAGTCCTATCCATTGGGTGTATAACCTCTTAAACGTATCACTTTAGGAATATGCCTTGGTAATACAATTTTAACCACGAGATGTGGTCAAGCCTATGTGAATCTTCAATTCTCTTTACCAGACTCCACCCTTCAACTGATTGCATGTGGTCCTCGTTTTATTTGGCTTGCAAACATCCTGCTGCTCTCGGCATAACAAAATGGAGCAAGCAAAGTTAGTAGTTTCTGGTTTTCAGTGTCAGATTCTGAGATGTTTCTGGCCTAAAGCTTATGTGGTGCTTTTCTTTTGACATCAATGGTGGACATCTGTGTAATTCTGATCCAAAAACATGAAAAAGAGTAGTATGGACGCAACTTGCACATAAAGCAATCAAATTTCCCTGAAATAAACAACATTCATGAAAATAACAAAAATAAGCATTTTTTTCCCTTTGTGGTGACTTGGACTTTTTCATTAACTCTTTTTTTTTTTCAGACAGAATTGCTGATCCATGCTCATTTAACTCGTGCAGCAGCTGAATTATATTCGGTATTGCACAAAGATTATAGGCGAATGCTAGAAGTTGCTCCTCGTCTTCTTGAAGAGTTAATGAAGGTAATAAATTTATTTTCCTTTGGATATATTTACATAGAAATGGTACATTATTTGAACATTCTATTTCCAATGACTTTGTAGCAGATACTTCTGTACTTTTAATGCAAGAATAATCGTCATTGAAGCTGGAACACAGCCCTTCGTTATATGTGATTTTCCTTTTGGTGATCCTTAGCTGAAGTAGGATTAAAGCTTCAACTTCTATCTACCTTCAGTTTTCTTTAAGAAGCATTCCATATAGAAGCAGCTCTTAAGGAGTACAATTATAATTGTCCTGTTCAGTACAAAATTTTGAATTATTGACCATTTTTTCAAAGCCTATTTTCTGCAAAACAAATAAAATTGAAATTGATCACAGAGAATCTAAAAAGGAAAAGAAAAGTTGGGATAATCCATGGCCCCATGGTATGTATTCTTGCATATCATGGGGCCTAGATGCACCATAGATTTGTTCAATCATACTTTATGATGCCTTGTAAAAGCAAAATAGGTAAACATAGGCTTTTAATCTTACATGGTAAATAGACAACATGTTTTTATGCTGTGTTCTTGTTTTGCTATTTAACACTAAGACAGATTCATAGGATGCCCTGGTAGTGTGGTGCACATCATAGCGAGGAATAACTATGGTTGTTACAGAATTGCTTTATGTGTCTTTGGAACATATCAAAATTAAGGTAAGACTTGCTTGGTTTTGAAAGCAAGGACAAGTCTAAAATATTATGAGGGACCTTGATTCTTGCATAGGAATATAGAGTAAACAATACAATTTTGTGGAACTTTCTTGACTGAACAGTCCAATAGCCAAAAAAAGCTATAGATTCAACCATTTAAAACACGGCTAAGTACAAAATGAATGATTTTTTACTCAGTCTACTAGTCGAAGATGCAAAATATGTCTCAACATGAAAGAAACATTGAAAGACAGGTGTGAACTCAATCATTTGGTATCTCCACAAAACCAGAGGGACCAAGACTATTTTGGGATCTCCCATCAAAAATGAATTGTATTGTGACAGGAGTAGCCATTCCCTTAAAGTTAGATGTTGCCACATCCCACAACGTGAACTGCACAAGTTCACCACAACAAAGTTTCACGTTAGAGCACTAATCAGATAAGGTCACTCGCATCTGTCGAGCTAGCACCTAGGTTTAAGCTATAACGAGTGATCTGCCCAGTAATGAAAAAAATTTAGTTCTTGGAAAAAGGCTTGTTTTTGCCATGTTGCAATAGGGAGGTAGGATTCATGCATGCCAAGTAGAGGGAGGTCAAAGCATAATCAGAGACGAGCTTACAAGGAGCAAAGCAATGCAACCAATCACATTAAATTCTAGTGGCCACATAGAGGCTCAAGCATAGTCTCCTTTTACTAGAGAGCTCCCTTCCTTGAAGCCATTTGTTTAGTCTTTCTCATTGTAAAGAGCATAGCTTTTTCATTCTCCATTACTCCAGTAATCTCCCTTGTGATAGGGGTCAGATGGTGGAACTTTTCGCCCTCTACAATGGGTTTTCATCATCAAAGAAGTTTTTGACTAAAAATCCATGATGTCATTTATCCTTAATTTCTTTCACTCATGATTTCTACTTGACCCTATTATTTCGAACTTCTCCTGTGCAGGCACAAATAAATCCTAACATTATTCCTTCACTCCTACCAAAAATTCCACAAACATGTCTTATCCTCTAAAGTGTAGTCATTTTGCTCTGTATTAATTTCCTCAACACGAATTTTGCAAATGGTAATGATTTTCCTCTAAAGGTCAGAATATTAGTGTTGGAGCTCCTTTAGTGTCAATGACAAAGAATATGCATTTATATAAATTTTTTAGCTAATAAGATACCAATGAAATCTACAATCGGAACATAAAATTCAATAATTAATCATAAAATGAATTTCCTTTATAGTAAGTTAATCTGGACAAACATACAAGATATGTTGTTTAAACATTTGATGCAAATGATGCATGCATTTTAATAAGCCTTTTTAGTTAATGAGTAAAACCATTTATTTACTTTAGGAGTTTAACATAGCGTGTAAAAGCACTATTGGGTATGATAAATTGTTTGAAGATCCATCAAATAAAGGATCATCATAATTGAGAAATGTTGAGAAATACAAGCCTATGTATGCTTAAGGACGTATCACATCTAGGATAGGCAATAATTGAGAAAGCACCCAAAAAGACTAAGCATGCTTCAAACCTTTAGCACCATAGACCATCGGCTACATAGAACATTAATTATAACTTAATTGGAAGTGATGAAAAATAAAATATTGAGTAATGTATAAGATCACATTGGTGCACACAAGCGGATTATTAGTAGAGCAAACTACATCACATCCATCACACAGCATAAAGATACAAATATAGTGGAGTGACTTCCTCTAAATCTCAAACCAACTCTTAGGTCTTTACTAATAATCATCTCATAAAATTTTATGATCATATGGAGCGATCCACATGTATCATCTTGGAATATGACATGATCATCTAAGATGATCTCCAAAAAACAAAAAAAATTGAAAGGAAAAGAGATAAATTAATTGTTGGATGTTTTGACCTTTAAGTACTTTTCATAAATGGCAAAATCTCTCAAATCTTGGGTTTCATCACCTCTCTTCATGGAGTCTTGTTAACATCAACATTAAAAGAAATAGTTTTCTTATGCAAGAAGTAAATCATACAAGTTTAGATTCACAATGTAGTTAGCATGGTTGCAAACCTTGTACATAGCTCAATTTCTAAGATTTTATAATAGCCTATGGTAGCCAAACTTGGTGTGGCATCAGAATTCTAGTTTTAAAGAAAAAATAACAAAAACAATATTCTAGAATTACTTCCACTAGGCTTGATTGTAGGGATAATGAAGGTATCAAATGGATAACTAGCAGAGTTCATCTAGGATCTTGGCCATAAAAGAGAAAATTGTGCCAATAGATATAATGTGAAAGACACCAAAATGCAATTGTTGTGGTCATCATTGTCAACTGATTTTGTGGTAGTCATTGTTATTTATGGTTTAAGTAGAAATAAAAGAAATGTCAAAATGGTGGAAGTGTATAGTAGTAGAATTGAAGAAAATGTTGAAAGAAGTGCAAATTGAAGGTGTTAAGTAAGCAATTAATCATTTACAATGTTCGAATAATCTTCCTCTAGTGTTGGATCATCGATCATGGTCAATCTAGCCAAATGGAGTCAATATGAGCATGATGCTAAGCATATATTGATTTGGAATTCACTAGTCTTTGTATATGCATCTAATGAGTGCACAACTAATTTTACATAATGATTTGTGATCATAAATATGTTTTTGGAAAATTGGTATCATTGATGGAGTTGTGGATGGAAAGCTCTAACCACATGAAATTATATATGCATGGCTATTGGTAAAAGCAAGTCCCATGAAAAGCATAATGATGTATTGTTTTTGACATATTGTAATAGATTTTAGGGCTTTGTGGAAAAGAGAACAGCAATCAGAAGGCAATCATGAAAAGTAAGCAAATACAAGTGTTGTAGAAAACTTCATAGATTTAGATTTTAGCATGTTCTTTTGGTGATTGTTATAAAAGATCTATAGATCATGGACTCAACTTATTTATTCCATATGACTTGTCATATGGATTTGTTTTCCACTTATGAGACGTATGGTTGCGATCACATTTCCATAGAAAACAATTTAGAGTGCAAGATTGTTGGTCTTGGCACAGTAAAGTTGAAAGATAATGATGACATGATTAGAACATTAGCTAGTTCTAAGTATGTTACAAATCTATGAAAAAGTCATCTTTAAGTGCTCTTTTACCATGATACAAATAGGAGTTTTGGAGATGTTAATGTCTTTTGAGTTTAAAAAGGAGTATTGATTGTCATGAAAGCTAAGAGAGTTGGTAAATTGTGTCATAAGGTGTAGCTATGAGGAAAATTGCTTCAATTTATTATCTTTACTTAATTTGGGAAAGTGTCATGATTTAGGTAAGTCTAGTGATGGTTTTAATGTTATAGTTTGAGTTCATAAAAATGCGGGGCATTGATTGAGAAAAAAAACTTTAGAAGATCATAATGATAGTTTTTGGCATGACATGTTAGTTTAGTTTTGGATCATATCATATAATCACTTTTGAGTTACAAAAATTTTGTGATAGATGCGCCTAGTTTAGTTTTGGATCATATCATATAATCACTTTTGAGTTACAAAAATTTTGTGATAGGTGCACCTTGGTTATCTACAAGTATATGTTGAATTGGAATAGATGTGTTTTTCCTTGTTGGTGTGAAGTCTAGAAGGAATATAGATTTTATGAGATTTTGAGGTGCTTTGTCTTTTGGAATTGTGGGAGTTTGATAGCTTAAGTTGGAGAGTTAAAAAGATATGCTTTTGATATAGTCATAATATTATGTTCAAGGGAAGAATTATTAAGATAATGTCTCAATTTTAGTATTATCTAAATTTTATAAAGATATTATTTATTTGGAAAATACAAATTTAATATTTTTAATATTTAGATATTTGGATTTGAGTTTGATATTAAAAAAAACTTGAAGAATATAATGATTTAGTGTCCTAAATAAAATATATCTAAAGTTGTTCATGATGTTCACATCTATAAATAACACCCTTAATAACAAGTATAGCATGGCATGTTTTTTTTTCAATGCAATTGCAAGGTCTATTGAACTCTTGATATATGACCTATTTAATGACAACAAAATTATCTTCTTGTTATACTAATATTTTTTTTAAGTATTTTAAGTCATGCATTTCAAAAGTCAATAGTTAAACCATTTAGAAAACTTGATCATTAACTCAAAGGCTAAATTGGTGATGTATGGTGAGAATTTAATTGACATCAAAAGTGAAGCTTGAGTACTTGGAGAAGATTTTTGTGGAGTCTTTTTATTGGTTTTTAGAATGTAAGACTTATAATTTTTGAGTCTAGGATAAACGTTAAGGTTTTGAGTGTGAGTGTTAAAAGTTATTTCAAACCATCTTTTCACTCTTAAGCTTTTTAAAGTAAGCATTTACACAAAATTTTTCATGTATAAACATGCCTTATTATAGCTTAAAAATGATAGGTTGTATTCATAGAAGATGTCCAAAATACTTATAATGAAAATCATTAAAAATGTGTAAAATTAAATATAATATTAATACATTGTCCAATATGTTTAGTTTAACTTACCAAATTTATAGGTCAAGAGAATGATATGTTGAGTGAAAAAATTATTTTTAAAGCTTTATGTATGATATGTTATATTTAATATATAATATATTCAGTTCAAATGTTATTGTATATTAGAAGAATAGATAGTGCATTGAATACTTAACTTGAAACTTGAGATTTTTATATGATATGTTAATATTTAACATAGTATGTTTAGCTCATTTGGGTGTAGGTGTTGTGGAGTGAGTCAAATTTTAGAATTTGGTATATTGCATTTTTATGTAACGTACATTATGATTAATACAAATTGGCACGTAATGTGTCATATGATTTTTGAAACATGTAATATATTTAGTTCATTTCTATGAATAATAGTTTGATCAGATTCTAAAATATTCTAAAATAGTCTTTACGAAGTCATTGGTGTTAAACCCCATGGCCTAAATGATAATTTGATGATAACAAAACAGTGTATTGTTGTTCTAATTGTTTGCTTGAGTATTTGTTACAGTATTAGAGTGATATGAAGCTCAAATGACTTGGAAGATGATTGAAGGAAGTTACCAACAACTTTGATCGTGATGAGCAGCCCTTGGTACTCCAGATGGTGTGGCAGCCATTATGGAGGTGTATAAGTTTTTTTTTAGGACACAATGTAAAACCTACAACCTTGTTTGTGTGGCACATTATAAATGTATTTTTCAAGTTTTACTTGCCTAAGGGTAGTACCATACGATTTTATATATCGTATTAGTGCAACTCTACGTATGAGGCTTACATTTAAGAAGGTGTTGTGATTAAACAAGTCTTTGACTTGTATAATCAACATTTTACACCATATTTATTTTGGTTTAAATAAAAATATAATTATTATTATTTATTAAAGCGTTTTCGACTATTTTCGCAAGTATTAAAGCTTTCAAAATTTTATTTCCGATTTAATTAAAAATTTCGCTTTACGCCGAACCGGAACCAACGGAACCAAGCCGAACCGGCCAGGCGAGAACCTAAAGGGTTCGGTTAACGCAGAACCGGAACCAAGCCGAACCGGCCAGGCGAGAACCTAAGGGGACGATTATAAGGGCGCAAACATAAGCCAGAGTTCCTAATTCGGGTTCGGGTCATACTTGACCCATTATGCTCTAAACAGGTCGGGTTGGGTAATGACTTCCCAACCGCACCTGGGGGCAGCCAACCCCAATATTTTCGGCTGAAGGCAAAAGAAAGGTGAACTAATATATGCGCTATTTCTCTCTACCAACAGGCAATGTGGGACTAAAAAGCGTTTTCTATTTTTCGGCTTTCCTTTCCTGTTTTTCCGGCGCAACGGCTATATGTTTTAAAAATTATTTTCTTCTCCTCTTCTAGCCGTTGGAACTAACGTTCAATTGCTCGATCTCCTTCTATAAGAAGGATTGAATTCGAGGGATTTCGGTTAGAAAAAGAACTGGACAAAATCCCTGCAAAGACGGACAAAAATCACTGGAATTACTGTTTCATCGTCTTCCTCAGCCTTCTCGGACCGAAACGAAACGCGTTCCTTTCGCTTCAAATTTGCACGGTTTCATCCCTTTTCGTTTCTACTTTACAATTGCTTACTCAACTACATCTCATACTCTGCTTAGCTACTTAGATTGAGGTTGAATTTACTGCAAATCTTTTCCGTTATCCAAGCTTCGCCAATCTTGATTTTTCGGACCAATCTTCACCAAATTTGATTGTTGTTACACGCCTTGGAATCTCTATTAGTTTTTCGGAATACAACTTATCAGTATCGAATTTGTATTGCGTCGAATTTCAGACCAAATCACCTCCGAAACAACTCTTCCGTCTAAAACAGAACAACGCCTCTCGCAAACGCGATTTGGGCATTGTCCTATTTGGAAAGCGCGTTCAGAGGCGCGTAGTCCTGTTTTGAAGCGCGTTCAGAAGTGCATTTGGGTTATTTTAATTTTAATTTCGAAGAAATTTTTTGTGCCACTTTGTTTCACAAGTTGTAGGGTCTGTGGAATTTTAATTTTGTTTAAGAAAATTTGTTTGCCAAATAAAAATTGACGACGACGGTGTATTGTGGTCTTGGTTGTGAAAACCAAGCTGTTGTATTTGTGTGTGACCAATCTTGTGATTGGGTGCTGTGAGGGTTTTTGGCCTACCCGCCGGTTGGGCAAAAGAATGTTTGGTAGTGAAGCCCGGCTAGGTTAGCTGGGGGTGGATGTAGGCAAAGGTTTTGCCGAACCACTTGAAATCGTGTGCCTTGCTATTTTTATTTCTTAAGCGCATAAATTCAAGATTAAATTTACTCTGTTACGTTTGATTATTGTGAACGGTTCAATTCACCCCCCCCCCCCCCCCTCTTGTAACCGGCATTTTCCAACAATAATTGGACATGTTTGAAGCCATTGAAAACTTTCCTATATAAAAAGGCCTTGACCTTAAAGAAAATGCTAATAATCAATTGTAAATCGTTTGAGTTTTTATGCTTGAACATCGTTGTCAAGAAGTGAAAGGAAACCCCAAGTTGTAGCAGTTAAGCATATTCTTCATTCAATCTTAGCTTTCCCTCAAATAGTTTCTTTGAGCTAGGTTGAAAATCATTCTTACATTGATTTTAAAAAAATATATGTTTTTTGATATTATTATTGAGTTATAAGGCTTTGTATTTGTGAATTCTATTTCATTCATTTGTCTTATTATTGGAACTTTATCTTGACTCCTTGGCTACCTTGTTGTGTCCTTTGGCTCGATGATTATAGAGCCTTTTGGTTTAGTGTTGTAAGGTTTTTTTGCCTAGTGTGTAAGGTATTCACTTATCATTTGACAAAAGATGATTATTTGAGTAAGTTTGATTATTGGATTGGGGATAGGTGTCCACTTAAAAATCTCATGTACTTATTTATAGTATTACTCACATAGTTTTCGAAGTAAATAAGATTTTTTAAATTGAGGTATGAGAGCAAATAATTATACAAGTCAACCATTTTTAATTAGTATTCTTAAGTTTACAATTTCTTGATTTTAATTCCCTTCATGTTGTGTAAACATCTTGTTCTTATGTTTTAACAAGGTTCTATTTAGCAAAGTTTTTTGCTTCATTGATTTCTCAATGACTTGGAGTTGTTATTTAGGTGCTCAGGGCTTCTATTTGGTGGTGTCATTGTTTGCATATTATTGAAATTCCTCTTTTGAAAGGAGATTATCATCTTGGAAAGGAGATTATCATAAAAGCTAGCAAGTTGATATGATGATATCTCTATTGTAATAAAATGTTTCTTAGTAAATAATATCTTATAATCCACTTAAATTTCTCTTAAAAGAAGAAAATTTGTTTGCTATGAAAGTTTGGTAATTGTTATTGGTTGAAAGTAGCATGGAGGAATCACATGATAGATTTCAGAAAATTGTTATGTTGACAATTATAATTATGCTGATGTGGGTGGTTCAAATTTGATATGTTAGCCATATAGCAATGTATGGCAATGAAAGGCTTTTAATAATCATAATGATTCTTATAAAATTTGTCTTATAAATAGTTGTTAATTTGGAAAATTTTTATGTGAAAGTGAAAATAAAGTAAAATTATAATAAAATTTTCTAGATAGTTTGATCCAAATTTAGATTTGCATCCACTCTTGACCAAACAGTTAGGTTTATACTAAGACCACTTCTTTTCTTAAAGGACAGGTAGAGGTAAAATCATACAATGAGTTACAGGACCCAAAATTACCAGGTTAGAAGACTATAAATTTTTGGGTCAACAGACCCTACAATAATGGTTAAAAGACCAATACAAAGCTCATAAGTAAAGAGTGATAAATCAATGCAAGAGTTTTATCAACTTAGCTTAATGAATGAAGAGTGGTAGAAGACTTGGAATAAGATCTATGCTTGAATCCCACTATTTTGTTTTTCCTTCTCTTAGAAATAATAATCTTGAAGCATAGTTTTTACAAAGATATGCAAGTGATTATTAATGTTTTTACGTAAGTTTGGACCCCTTTATATAAACCTTATAACACTCTCCAATGTCTTCAAACATCCTACAATAGAAAATTCCCAAAATTTTTTCATCCAGTCATTATTCACAATTCTTGAACTAATTGTAATGTTCGATCTAAGGATCGTACAAGTACAATACCACACTATGCTAACTGTCAAACCTTTCAGACATGTCCAAACAAATAATTAAACTTGTATATTAAGATCATTGTCTATGTACGAAGCACAGATTTAAATCACATCTCTCAAGTTTTATAATAATCATATTAGATGATGAGTCAATCATATAAGTACGAAGCATTTAATGCTTATACTCACCCTTCTAACAAAAGATCATACACATACGATTAAAAAAATCGTACATGTACAAAGCATGCCAACTTATTAACTGCCTAAGTCTCAGCTTTCATTTCTTTATTAAATATGATTGTATATGTATAATAAGTACCTTTGCACCATATGAGTCACATCAATTTCAAATCTTAGCTTACATCTCAAAAAAAAATGAGTATTATAATTGTATGATATAAAGATTATATATGTATGACAAAGAAAACTTTTGTTCTGACCTAAATTGCCCAATCTGAACACCCTCTCTGATCCATTGAAGAACTAATCATGCATGTACAATCAAGACATCATTTTTTATGAATACCTTATTCAGTCAACTCAACCAAAGATCATCCAAGTCGGATTCTCAGTTCATCATTTAAATTAACTAGTCGTATTGTACGATGTGGCCATCATACAAGTACGATTAGTACAATTTAGTTTATCAACTTAGTTTATTTGGTTTTCAATTTCTACTTTATAAAGCTTTACTAAGTGATGTAACCTATTAGTTTCGGTTTAATCTAAGGCATATTTTATATACAAAACAATTTAGTAGAGATGCATATCTTAGAAATCCTAAATGAGTGAAGTATTTTAAAAGCATTTGAGCATTTGATTATTCACACTCAATTTTATCAAATCTTAGTACCTTAAGTAAATTATTACAAGTCTTATATTCTTGGCATATAAAGTTCACTCAAAAAGATTTTTTCCTTGTTTGCTTAAGCTTTGTGTTCTCTTAGTGTTAGTTATTTTTAATACCAAAACATTGCCAATAAGCTCATTGAGCCAATGACCAAGCTTTCCAAATAATTGATTTATTTAAACTTGAGATATATGATTTAAAACACTTAAAAAAAATATTAATAGAACAATATAATGATTTTATTGTTATCAAACTAGTGATACAAAGACCAAGGGTTCTATAGTATCAAAATAAGTTTCAATTTGTAAATGATCATGCCATTGGTATATGAGGCATTTTGTTTGAGATTTTTTAATGCCTTGAAATTTTTAAGACAATAATCAATGCTTCTTATTTGGATTTCATATATATTGGATTACTCCAACAACAAAAGAAATATTAGTCGAATGATAGTTAAAATAACGTCAAGGAATATTGCCTTTAAAGTGTTCTTGATCCCTAGAATTTTGAAGAGGTTCAATAAAAGAGTTAGGTGGTTTGTATGCAAGAAGCCTAATTTTGTTAAGAATGTTTATGATATACTTTGTTTTGAGAAGAGAGATATTATCTTTGTTAAATGCAAATTTAATGCTAACAAATGCTTTGAATTGCCTAGATTTTTTGTACGAAATATTTTTTGAAGATAATGTTTAATTTTTTCAATACCATATTTGTTATCATAAACTACAAGGCCAAATGAAAATAAGATAAGCAACTAGGTTGTTTCATCAATAATGGTCTTGTAGAATTTATCAAATTCATCACAAAGGCTTTGCACTAATCTATATATAGCTTTCTAAAGCTTACAATCTTGGTCTTCTTTTAAGCAACATACTACAAAGGTTGCTCAGTATAAACTACTTTGGAGTGGTCATCATAAAGAAAGGTTCACTCTTGATTAGTGACTATAGAAAGCATAAAACAAATATTATTTAAACCAAATCATTGGGGATAATATTTCAAAGTAATTGATGCCATAAACTTGGCTATGCCTTTAGCCACCAAATGGGCTTTGTATTGGTTAATAGTTCCATATGAGTGAAGCTATATCATGAATACTCATCAACAAGGAATGAGTGTGTCATTATCAGGAGTGAGAACATGCTTAAGATATGATGATCAATAAGTGTCATTTCCATAATTATTATATGCCTCCATTTTGGATCTAAGAATTCTTCATGATAGGTTTTGAGAATAAAAATAGTCGAAAGAGGAGAGGTGAAGTACTTTGACCTGTAACTTTATGGATGACAACTTGTAGGTTTTGATCGAATGTGGCAAGTAGATGCTCAATTGTAGATAGAAAAAACTAGAAGCAAGAATATAAACCTATGGTAGAGTAAGAATTAGAGCAAGAACTAGAAGCAAAAGATCCATCAGAATATTTATTGATAAGAGAATAATAGGATTGTAAGAAAATTTTTCATGAAAGGTAACATTTGCAAATATGTACATGCACTTAATTGAGGGATCATAATAATGACATTATTTTTGATTCAAGGATTAACCTTAAAACATGCCTTTAATAGCACAAGGATAAAATTTACCATTCCTAAGTTGAAAGTGAAAAAACCATAAATAACTAAAAACCCAAGCAATTAAATAAAAAAAAGGTTTATTTGTTAAAGAAGAGAGAAAGGCAAGGCTTTATTTAAGTGGATGATACTCGATTTATTTCCTAGCAAGTTACAAGAATGACATTTCCCAAAAATTGTTGAGAAAGTTTGTATGAAACATCAAAGAGATGCCATTGTTCATTCAACCATGCTATTTTGTTATGCGGCATACAACATTAATGAATAATGTCGTGTTCAACATAAATGAATTAAAAAATGATTATATGTATTTTAAAGCATCATTAGAATGAAGAACATTTATAGAAGTGGAGAACTAATTTTTTATTACTAGGTAAAATTGTTTAAAAATATCAAATTCTATTGTTTGACAATTTAATAAGTATATTGAAATGATAATCAATAAAAGAAAAAAAATTGTAATATTCTAGGTGGGCAAAGACATCTAATGGACTAAATTGAATGGGGCTTGACTATGAGAGGAGGCTGATATAAGAAAATTGTTATAGTAGCATTTTTCGTTCACTTGCATCACAATCAAACTTAGAGAACAAGGAATAAAGTTTAGCATATCCTTGTAAATGGTAAGCAGGAAGATGATTGAGCCAAAAATGATATTGGTAAGTCAAGATAGTGTCCAAAAGAGCAGTGTGTAGAATTAATGAGATAATAGATGTCTCCCACTTAAACACCATTGATCTTCTTCTTTATTTCGGGTTCTTAAAAACCATTAGAAAGAAAATTATAGAACAATAATAAGATTTTCTAAAGTAATTAATTGATAATAAATTAACTAAGAGGTTTGGAACATATTACTCATTGTTTAGAACTGTTAGTATGAGAGATGAATAAAAACTTCTGTAGAAATAAGAGAAGGAGATCTATTAACAACAATAATAGGTGGGAGAGTTTGCAATATAAGGGCATCAAGTCCAAAATGATCTCGGTCGTTGTCCAAATAAATTCAAATTTTGAATAATAAAGTCTATTTATTGATTATTGAAATCTTGTATAGGACCAATTAAAATGGCCAATACACATTTGAAACAAGCTTGGTGGAATGGAACAATCACTATGCGGCCATATGGACGTATTGCGCATCAACAACACAGTTCATCAACAATGGATGCAAACGAGCATCACCAAGTCACATCTTTTCGCAAGTGTTGCATGTACTGGTGAATGCATGCTATATAACCTATTGTTAGTTCTTGTTCAGTTTTTGATAGAAACATGTAAAGGGAGTTAAACATAGAAAATTAGTTTTGACAATAACTATATTTATACTATTTGGATGAGAGTATGATAAGGATAAGAGTAACATGGTAAAATAGTTATTCTCAAAAAGATATTGTATCATGTTTCTGCTCAGAATCAAGCTAGCAAGGTTTAGTCTAAATTCCCTGAAATAGACGAGTTATTTAATTACCAATCCCAACAGTTTAGGGACACGTTGAAGATTCCAATGAACTGAGCATCTTTTGCAAACTTACTATAATATGATAATATTTATACCGATTACCATTGAAATAAATAAATTATATTTTATTAATATGCTTCTAAAAGAAACATTTTATAAAGCTCTACAACATAGCTAGTCCTTCCATATTATAAGGATCATAGAAAGACAAATACTAACTCATAAGCCTACAAATAATCTTAGATGGAAAATAATGCATCAATCGAATACTTAAATTCTGCATTAAATATATTATAACTAGTACAAATTTATTATATTTAATTTTATTTGAAGCCTTCAAAAGCTAGACAATGAACCTAATGTTTAAATCAATGAGATTATGGTAAAAACAAACTTAACAGCATAGTCTGAAACAGAAATTTTAAATGCTCATAAACTTTATAAAGAGTAAGATCAACAATCATATATGCATGTTTTGCCTTTTTTTAAGATTTTTGTAGTAGTTTTCATTACTTTGTCATTTTACAAAATTACTATGTTAAATCAAAGAATTTTTTCACTGTTTGTTTTTATTCTACATGGCACAAGACTTGGATGCTAATCCCGGTTCACTTTTTGTTATGTTTCAAAAGTTTTAACTTATTAACTTTTGATGCCTTTTGATCTTAGGGAGATAAGAACACAATAGTTTTAGAGTTTACTTTAACATATGATGTTATATTTGGTAGTACATTTTTTTTAAGAAATAAGAAAAGCATTTGATTACTTATAAAAGAGGTTTGTCAAGAGTCTAAGTTGATTATTACTTGATGAGAACAATGGATTGTTTAGCTTGCAAAGATTGTAAGGTTATCTTTGGAGAATCTTTGATCACTCAATATTATTTAATGTAGTGTCTAGCTTAAACTTTGTTGGAGAAAGTCTATGCCAAAGTAATATTCTAGGATTAGTTGGTAGACCCTTAAGAATGAAAATAAGAATCTCATTAAGTTTATAGTCCTAGAGCTATTCCTTTGGATATAGTTGAAAGAGTTAATCTTATATAGATTAATGTTGCTTACGGTATTTGTAAGATGGTTAAGGATGTGCTTGGTGAATCTAAAGAGCCCCCAAATGACAAAGTTGGTAAAATAAAGGTTAAAAGAGAAAAGATTTATGAGACAATGTGTTTCAATTACAAGAATATAGAATTACATAAGCTATAAAGTGGCAAATTGGGAGATTAAAATGTTGTTAATGATACTAAGAAAGTTAATTTTCAAGTTTTATATGAGAAATTGAGAACTAAAAAAGGGAGAAAAGCAAATCTATAGACTTGCTAAGTAGAGAGAAGAAGACTAAGGACCTAATTGATGTAAAATACATGAAGGATGATGATTACAATGTACCAATCAATAATAAGGATATTAAATAAATTTTTGTGAATTATTTGCATGCACTTTTAATCAAGAGTTTAGTAAGTTGGTTGATTTAGAAGAGCTTAATTGTTTGATAGAAGATAGAATACTCTTTTTAATAAAAGAATCCATAAATGGAAGTGATAGAAGTGCCAAAGAAGATAAAATGTGATAAGTAGTGACCTTGGATGCCATTCTTATAAATGTGTGGGGAGAAAAAGGTGTTTATTGGTTTGCTAAGTCATTAGATATTTTTTGAAGGACAAAAAAGGTATCAAATGAGTGAAGAAAAAAAAAGTACTATGATACACACATATAAGAATAAAGGAGATATCTTGAATTATAGTAATGATAGGAGAACAAAGTTACATTTTGGAACTTTGAGAGAGTGATTGTTCATTGTGTATGATATCAGACCTATATACGTATAGCAAAGACAATGTTTTTTTGCCTTGAAGGTCAATCATCAGATCTATATACTTCTTAAGAGGTTTATTGAAAAAGTTTAAGATAAGAAGTTTTTTTATTAATTTTTATGAACTTAGAGAATGCCTATGATAATCTCTTTAGAGAAGTACTTTGAAAGGTATTAAAAATGAAAGTATTACAAGTGCTTATATTGAATTTATAAGATATATGTAATGGAACAATGAGTTATGTAAATATTTAGGAAGAGAAAAAAAGTTGTAGAATTGAGTGAGAGCAGGGAGAATGAATGTTCTAAGTAATTTTTTTGGAATTTTTGAAATTTTTTATAATGGCAATAAATCATTCTCTTTAGGATTTCACTAACAACCAAAATGCTTCATATAATATTCAGCTATTATATAATATGAAAAGTTACAAACAAAGTATGAATACAATATCTATCAATAAAATAGATATTATTGTCATACAAAAAAGCCTCTTTCAATCTCACATAATGTAATATAATCTCACATTCAAAGACCTAAGCTATTCTATAGAGACACTAGTTCTATAAGTGTTTTCATTCTGGTCAATTCATAAGTAGTATACCCAACTAGCACATTGCTTCTCTAAGGTTTTGAAAAGTTTTAAGGAAAAAAAGTCATTCCTGTTTTTGAACATAATTCTCTATAGTTTGTTCCCAATCTATATAACCTTTGGGGTCACAAAGCTCACAAAAAATAGGAGAATCTAGTTTGGTGTCTTTTTTCCTTCTGAATCTCATCCTCTTTGGTGTAATTGTGTGAGTGTATACAATGATAAATATGATGACATGAATGTGAACTCTTGAGATGAATCATCTACCCTTGATTGGGACAAATGCTCATGCCTTTACCATTGTTATTGTGGGTATTAAAAGATTAGGCCATGGCATGACAAAAGCCTATTCTTTGTTAGCATAAGATGTTGATAATGGGGAAGCAACTCAATGATATATAAGATAAATTTTATCTTTAATATTGTAAGCATTAAGAGATAGGGCCATAGCATGATAGAGGCTCTATAATGATGTTTATGATAATGATATGAGATGATATAAAACTTTAAGGAGTAAAGATAACAGTCATAAGAGAAAATTTAAGCCTAAAGGAAAATAATAAGTGAAAGAAAAGAAAAAAATAAAGATAGATAAAATTAATTCAAATATTAAAAAACTATGATATAATATTAGTACTATATGATATTAATATTACATATAACTATGTATATATATGAGTTGGATGTATATGAGCATAGATGCACTCATATTTCCCTTCATTTGCAAATGATCCAAAAGTTAGAGTAAAATTTTAGATACATTTACTCCCATGATTTTATTAGACTATTTTGTGATAGTGCCCACAACCAACACAATGTACCAAATCATTAGCAATTACTTCACTAATTTTATGGGTTATGGTGGTTTTAATGAGTTACCTGCTAACTTTATTTCACACGTTCATGCTAGATTGAAGGTTTATATTTGGAATGAGTTGATTAGAAAAAATATTTGTTTTGTAGAGGAAGCTTATAGAGTTTCCCATAAAATGGAGCAATCTTGGTACATGAATCATCGTAATCTTGAACCCACCTGTACATAGTTTTTAATCCTTCTTCTACTCATCTTAATTCATCTATTAGCATTATCACATAGGTCTCATTTCCTTCAATGATAATTGGTAGAACATTGACTGTCTGAATATCTATAAGCTCATTTGTCCAATGTTATAAATGTCATAAACATGAGTATCTCTCCATTAAGTGTCCCTCAAGAGGCAATAGCATATTAACACCACACCAAGGAACACACATTTTAGACAAGAATTTGTTTTTCTAAAAGAGGGTGTGGAAGAGAAACTAGAAGCACTAGGGAAAAATGATTTTCTTCCACGTAGTCCTTTGACATCTTCAAAGATGATACACACCTAGAAACTCTTTCACTTCACGAGTGGAGGATCATGAACCTTTTCCTTGCCCATCACATGGATTGCAGAGGGTTTTAAATCTATTCCCTTAGATGAGTGGCTTCTTTGGAGTGGACACATTCCTTGGACCTCAAATTGGTAGTAGATTAGCCTGTTAGTGAGAAGAATTGTTTATTAGACTTTATTGCTTCTTTTGATGTTTGTTCCTCGCTAGTCTCATTTAACTCAATTCAGTTGCTTCCCTTGTTTGACCTGCATTCCTACAAAGCCCTCAAATCTCCCAAGCACACCTTAAACCTTTCCCTATTCATAGACAAGCTTGACGGCCTCCCAACTTGTGATGATGTACTTATTGCTTATGATCCTTGTGAATTTATCATCAATTCACCACCCACATCATCTTTAAGTTCTATTGATTTGACCTTCATGTTTACAAAGGAAATTTCAGAGGTCATTATTCTTGCAAAAGGATATGTGACCACAATGATTCTAAGGCACACCTTTGCATTTGGATAGCCATAAGACATTAGGGAACCTTTATATTTTTGTGAGGTAAACGAAGCACATTGGGACCAACATAGTGGACCATCTTAAACCATTGTAATTTTGAGCTTGGCTTTATTCCACTCATATGTGCATTACATGCACCTAAATCACCATACTTAACTTGTAATGTTTTCTAGTTTAAGATTAGCCAAAGCTCATATTTGATATCATCATAATGTTTTCTAATTTAAGATTAGCCAATGCTTATAGTTGCCATCATAGTGATATATATGGCAATTTACATCAATTTATACAAGTTCATTAGGAAGGTTGGCTTATTGAGAGATTGGAGATGTTGAACCAAAAGTATTGTTAGATGCTTTAAGGTTGGTTTGGTGTTTCAAGTCTCCTTTGGATTACTTGATTCTATCACATATGAGATGTAACTAACAATACCTAGTAAGTTATTTTCTTCTCCCTTGTGAGTGACTATATCTTATTACTCCCACTTGTCCATATGTGTGGGTGAGCAAATATGGGCATATATTTATGAATCCACTTTAGTTACTTAGAGCCATTTCTTCTTTTTGTGAGTACAATGGTAAAAAGTTTCTTTTCTTCAAAAGGACTTAGATCAATAGAGGAGTTATAGAATCAATTATTAGGGAATTTATTAGGGCCTATTCTTACTTTCATTGATAACATGTTCCTCCCAACTATGAGAAAATTGATACAGGAATATTTGCTAGATTAACAACAGACACAATAGATGGTCGGTCGAGACTTAGTAGATGTACCCATATGGTTTTACCATACCTCCTCTGACCTGTGATAACTTGATTGGATACATAATCTGTTTGGTAGAGCAAGCAAAATAATTTTAAATTAGAAAATCATATTTTCAAAATGTTTTTAGAATTTCATTACTTCATTCACATTTTTCTTGATTGATGTATATTCGAAATAACTTGAAAGCTTGACTAAATTTTTCTTGTTGCTATTCCTTTAACATACACCCCGATAGTTTGCGTTTTAGCATATTTCTCACTAATTAGTCTCCAATAGACTAGAACATGACCATTGCCAAATTTGTGGAATACACCTCTCTATTTATCTAAAAGGACATTGTATAGCTCCCATTTCTCCAGGGATTTGGGAATGGTTAAGACTCATGGAAGGTTGCATTTCACAATTTTTCAATTTGTAAGTGTAACTTTCATTTTGAATACGTGACCTCCAAATGATAATGTAAACCAATTCTTACTCTTGCATTCAAAATAAATATAGAAGGGGCATACTTGTGCCAGGTTGTTCGTTTCTGCAAAATTGCATGTGACAATGTCTAAAAAATTTCAGTATACCTTATTGTTTTTGTTTAGATTTCTGCATTTGTCTCATACTTATTAATGAATGAAATGAACATGACAAGGTTTGAGCTTGTGTTAGGTTATTCGATTCTGCCAAATTGCATATGACAACTACAAAATTTCAGCACTCTTATTGTTTTTGTTCAGATTTCTGTGTTTGTCTCATGCTTTGCTTAATAATAATGAAATGAACATGGCAAGGTTTGAGCTTGTTTCTTATTTTCCTTTGTTAGTTTGCAGATTAACTAATTTTATTAGACAGTACCTTATCATTTTCAATCCCAGCTTGCTTCATGTGCATTAATTATGACAATGCATTTCACCCTAATTCGATTTTTTCTTTAATTTAGATTGCTGTCAAACCACGAAGCCCACATGGACATGGTTGGCTAAAGCCCGCAGTTGGGGTGCTTCAACTTGCTCAGTGTATAACTCAGGTTTTTATTGACCAGCCTTTCTAACTGTTTTATGCTGTAAGTTTATAAAGTTCCATGAACTCACGAGTATCTCAGAAAACGAACAAGATTTTTGCAGCCTTCAGTGTTGTAGATTCAGAGAAAATAGAAAACTGAAAAATACATTAAGAACTTCTATTTATCTTTGTGTTAAGTACTAGTTGAATCAACCAAAACCATTTTGGTTCAAGAACTTGAAACCTTAGCTTTCACAGCATTATTTTGATTATGTAACCGGTAAGCAGTGATAATCGGAATGTTAAACAAAAATGTGGTGGATATTTTGGTCTCCTGATGTCACTTCTATTTTGTGCTTCTTATGTAGGACTATTCCCGTCCATATTGTCAGCTATGTATAATCTTACAATGCTTGGTCATTTCTGATTGTTCATCTGAAATCCTATGTGTGGCTTTAAAAGGATTTAAAATTTCTGAGAACATGTGTCAAAAGTAATAGCAGGGTTAATCATGTTCTTTGTGGTATTTGAACTGATTGGTACTTGTGATGTTTGTAGGGTTGGCTTTTTTTTATGCCATTTTAACTGGAAATAGGTTAGTTGAGCGTTCTTTTCTGTAAAACATACATATTTATTTTAGCATGTTATTGCAGGCTGTACCTCTCAGTGCAAGGAAAGCCTCAGGAGGCATTGCACCATTTTTGCAACTTCCTCACTTGAACGAGACTAAAGTGAAGAAAATTGTACCAAAGGTGCGCACATCAAATGAAAATAGATTTGTGATGTTATGCACTATTCTTGATGGACAGACTTTATCGCTGAATTTTCTAAACGAATTAGAATAGCAATCCCAAATATGATATCACTACTGCATTTTTTTTTTACCTTTTGTGTGGGCTTTGTGGCTGTGGCTGTGGTGTTAACGGTATGTAGTAGAACTCTCATTGGCAAAAGGTGTCCATTCCTTCTAAACAACCTATGCTTTCTGCATTGAGCTGGAATGGTTGCATGCCAATCAAATTTAACTAGGGACTTAAACTGGTAAACTAGAAACCACTTTATGCCTTTGGTACAGCTCAAATTATACTAGTGGGTATGGAGAAGCATTTTCTTTCTTGTTTATTTAGCCTCACCATTATGTTAACCATTAATAACTGTATATATAGTATTTAAATGCATAATTCAGTTTGCCTTTTTTTTTAATTTAATCGTCAAAAATTTAATGCTCTTGATTTATGTGTTTTATGATCATTTATCATGCATCCAAAACCTTCTCATGCATGATTTTGTTTGTCAGTAGTGACGTGATTTTCTCGTGCATACCGTATGCAATGATGAAAAGTTGTTTAAGGGTCTTTATGAAATTTGACTTCAAAGTCTCATTGGTTTTGATACTATAGAAGACATGAAAGGTACATGTGATGCAAGTGATTGTATCATTCATCCAATCTCAGCATCTTAGATGTGAGCTTGATGAATAGCCATGTTAAAAATTTCTCTACCAACTTTACATTTTTGCTCCTTAGCTTATGTCTTTCTATTTTCATTGCAAAAGAAAAATGTGATGACTCCCTTAGTCTTGTGGTGCTTTTTGGATGAGACTTGGAAATTCAAGTGCAGCTTTGATTGAGTTCACTAACTCCTCCATGACATAGATTAGATTACTAAATTGCAATGTTCGAGCTCTCCCTTTCTTGTAATTCGATGCACACAGTAATAAATAGTTTCACAATATGATAGCAATTGTGGAGCTATGATAGGCAATGGAGTTTCTATCTTGGGGTACATATGTACTAGGCAATCTAGCACAAGGGAGGAGGACAGTGATGCTTTGGTGTGCCTCCACAAGCTTGTCATATCTTTGGGTTTATTTTCATGTATGTGAATGCTTTTTTGCTATGTTTATAGATCATTCTTTTGTGTTAATATTGTTTTTGTTGCGATAAGAAGGAATCGCTTGTGTGGAAGCATTATATGGATTTAATGTAACGATTGACGAAGTAGTAACCAAAATTTATGTAGTTCAACTATACGTTAGACTTACATTTATAGAAGTTGAAGAGAATTTTACATTGATCAATGAAATCATAATATAGTGTACAAAATAAATGATAAAAATCTTTCTAAAATCCTAAGATCACTAAAGCATTGCTCACTTATCGTACAAACTAACCAAAAACTTATTAGACACACAAAACACAAAGCATTTAATTCCAATTGAACTATTAACTCTGATGCCACTTCGTATAGAAGTTGCAGTTACTAAGAGCTCAAGTTTGGCATAATATATCTTTGGATAAGTAAACTATAATTCAAAAGCTTAATCTTATCACCAGGGAATATATTATTTCTATATTATGAAGGTTCTAACACTACTCAATTTATGATGTGAGTTTAAACTTAATCTCACTAGTAACTAATAAATTTGATTATCTATATCTTTTAACAACATAAAAGTGGAAATGTTAATGCTGTTTTTTGTGTTGATCAAAAGCAAATTTAGAATAATTAAACAAGCTCAATAAAATAATTTTTTTCTATTAGAAGAGAAAATCATTTAAAGATTTAAGTTTTAAGAAAATAGCAAATAATTCTTTCTAATCCGAGTCTATTAAAAGGAGGTTGGATCCCCTAGCCCACCAAAATGGACCAATGAAGCGAATTTTTATTGGTAATAATTATCGAAGTCATCTTCATTGCATACTTCTTAAACGAATATTGTTTTTCAGACTTGACTCTTAATCGTAAATTTGACCACAAAAATACTTTTAGTTGAGGATCTAACTTCATTGGGCCTTGGGCCATGGTCTTATAGGCAATCTCAAATGTCGTAGTTTCTTAATTGACAAAACATTCAATTAAATCTCTCTATTTGAATAGCAAGTAGATCCTTTATCTAATGGAAATTGTTTTGACATGTCATGGGTTTTTTGCCTAAAATCAAAATCCTAAGCTGACCATTTGATAAACTTTCTTAGAATATCATTGTTTTCATTGTTTTTTGTACGTGCTAGGCTTCTAGTTGGTTGGTGGGTGATGGCTTACATTGAAATTTTTTGCAAGAGTTCTAGAGGACAAGGTAGTTCAAGAGTTTTGAAGGTTTGAGTGTTGAGGAAGATTCAAGAGAAGAGGATGATTCGAGAAGTAAAGGCGATTTGAATAATAGAGGATGATTTGAACAAGCAAAGGGTGGAAATGTTAATGTTGTTTTTTGTGTTGATCAAAAGCAAAATTAGAATATTAAACAAGCTCAATAAAATAATTTTTTTCTATTAGAAGAAAAAATCATTTAAAGATTTAAGTTTTAAGTAAATAACAAATAATTCTTTCTAATCCGAGCCTATTAAAAGGAGGTTGGATCCCCTAGCCCACCAAAATGGACCAATGAAGCAAATTTTTATTGGTAATGATTATTGAAGTCGTCTTCATTGCATACTTAAACAAATATTGTTCTTTAGACTTGACTCTAAATCGTAAATTTGACCACAAAAATACTTTTAGTTAGGATTTAACTTCATTGCGCCATGGTCTTATAGGCAATCTCAAATGTCATAATTTCTTAATTGACAAAACATTCAATTAAATTTCTCTATTTGAATAGCAAGTAGATCCTTTATCTAATGAAAATTGTTTTGACATGTCATGGGTTTCCTGCCTAAAATCAAAATCTTAAGCTAACCATTTGATAAACTTTTTTAGAATATCATTGTTTTCATTGTTTGTTGTACGTGCTAGGGCTTCTAGTTGGTTGGTGGGTGATGGCTTACATTGAAATTTTTTGCAAGTGTTCAAGAGGGCCAGGTAATTCAAGAGTTTCGAAGGTTTGAGTGTTGAGGAAGATTCAAGAGAAGAGGATGATTCAAGAAGTAAAGGTGATTTGAATAATAGAGGATGATTTGAACAAGCAAAGGGTGGAATGAGCCAACAAGGGCAGTTGCTTGAAGACCACTAGTAGTCAATCCTCGATGAAAATGACAGCGACATGAGAGATTATAAAGCTTAGGTAAAATATAGGAATTGAATAAGGTGATATGATGTGGGGGTTTAAAAAATGGTTTTTATCATGAGTTTAACATTTTTGACAATGAAGTGGTCTATTTGCTGTTATTAAAACTATAGGAATCTAATGGATTATTTCGGAAACCGAAGGTTTTAAGTCACACATTAGTCCAAATTAGAGTGATCTTTTTGCTATTTACCGTTAAATTTTGTTGCGTTAAACCTAATTTTTGCCTTCATAACCTTTTACAACCTTTTATTTTAGCTATCTGGTACAGCAGCTGAACATTTGATGGAGTGCCTAGGAACAGAAACTAGGCCATTTTTTCATCCCTTGGCTGCGAAATTGTAGAAGTAGAGTTCTTGTGTTGTAAAATTTGGCTGTGTTAGCCATTTATCTTGTTTCCTATAGACAAATTAAGAGAAAATGTTTTGAAAATAAAGTACTCTTTTAATTTTGTCGCTCTAATTTCTAATTATCTTGTTCCCGCAGAAAGTATGTTCATTGGGAGAGTTCAGAGGTCTAAGCATGGAGGAGCGCAAGGACCTGCTTACTGAGATTGCTGGGCTTTCTGCTGCTGAGTCACAGGATGTGGAGTCTGTTCTTGAGATGATCCCTTCTGTAGAAGTTGAGATCACCTGTGTAACGGAAGGTGAAAAATGCATCCATGAAGGAGACCTTGTGACAGTGTATGCTTGGATCATCCTCCAGCGCAACAATGGCCTGAAAACTGCTCTTCCTCATGCTCCTTACTATCCATTCCACAAGGAGGAGAACTACTGGTTTCTGCTTGCAGATTCTGTCACAAATAAAGTGTGGATGTCTCGTAAGGTTTCTTTTATGGATGAGGCATCTGCTATTTCTGCAGCATCGATAGCAATGAAGGAAGCAAATGAAAGCCTGGGCTTTAGCAGCAAGGACGTTGATGCTGCAGTTAGAGCAGCTATTGGGAAGGTGAAGAGTGGCTCGAGGTTGGTGATGGGCACGTTTCGGGCTCCAAGGGAGGGGAAGTACAACCTGATCGCATATTGCTTCTGTGATTCGTGGATAGGTTGTGATGTTGAACGTGCTGTGAAACTTGAGGTTCTCAAGGGAAATCGAGCTGGGAAAAGAGGATGGGCCGTAGAAGAAAGGGCTCTGGGAAAGGAAGACGTTGAGGAAGGAGAAGAGGAAGATGTGATTCAGGAGGGAGATGATCATGCGAGCGATTACAGTGATGAATGCGAGTAAGGTGACTCGATGGAGAGCAGGGCAGGAGAGTAAATTTAGTGGAGTCTGGATTAGTGGTTTCAAATCGTTCATCTGAGATGGTAAGCAACCACTAGCTTTTTAACTTTGGTTCTTCAGTCTATTAAACAACTCCGGTTTATGAATAACCAATATACAATTGATCTCATCATGTGTTGGTTCGACTTTATGAATTGTCTTCAAAAACCATTTTAAATATGCTTTAAATTTAGGCTAATAACTTGCCGTAGAGGTTATTTTTACCTGTCGTTCGAGCTCTATTTATCTAGTTTTTTCATATTTGTATGGCATGGTAGATATGGTGTTAAGCACAATATTCTCCTGCGAAGTAGCATCCAATTAGAATGCAAGTAAATTAGTCTATTATAAGGAATCCTGAACTAATTGATATTTAAAGATATTGTTGTGCGTCCGTATGAGATTTGCACCTGAGGCAATGCGCAAATTGCTCAAATTCAAAGGAGTTCAATTAATATTAAATTTTTGCTTATGGCATTCAAAATCCATGAATCGAATATGCGTATAAAATGCAAATATTTTTTTAGATGCTAAATTTTTAGAATTATTGAATTTTTTTACTATTTAATTTAATTTTATTTAAATAATATATTTTTTTTATATTTATTAACATGATTATCGATATTTAGATATCACTCTAATTTGGTTGATGTTATTTTTTAGTCGTAAAATTATAATTTTTAAAATTATTTTTTGAAATTTTTATTAAATTAAATATTTTATGTCTTTAAATAATATTACAAGATATGAAAATATTAGAAGTTGGTATTATAATAATAATAAATTAATAAATATTAAAAAATGAATAATAGATTAAAAAAAAGTAGAAACAAAGATTTATCATGAAAAATATAAAAAAAATCATGAATTAAAAAAAAAAAGCATATTAGTGATGTGTTGAGAGAGGGTGGGAAAGAGATGAAATAGACTTTTAAGTTAGGAAGATAGAATTTTTTTTATTTGGAATTAGAACCCTTTCAAGTGTTAAGTCTTGTCTTTTTATCAAAAAACTTATCTTAATAAGAACAAAGACTGCAATTTATATTCCTAATGCATAAGAAACGTTATTAATATGATAATAACCAACTTTGAACACATGTTGCCTTTATTGATGTCAGCAAATATATGTTTTCATTGACTATTTAATGTTCTTTTTGATGCATATGTAGTTATTTATTATTCTACATAAAAGATATAATGGAGAAATGCTAGCTGTAAGATTATATAACAAGAACCATGATATTTGTGTACTAATCAAGATTAGCATTGACACTTAATATAATGTCACTAATCTCAACAGAAGAATAGGTAAGAACATGATGACTATTACTTCAGAATTGAATCGCTTTTGCTTATGTGCAACAAAAGCATTACGAACGATCTCTTCCCTCGTGGATGACAATGGAAGTGAGGTCGTTATAGCTAGCACACTTGAATTAGAGGGGTGATATGATACAAACCATTAAGAATAAAATAAAGAAATTACTTATGCTTTTAATTATTAAATAACATGTGAACAATTCAAAATAATGCATGACATTTGTTTATTAGAAATACTTTTCAAAAAGATTGATTTGATGGATCCTAGATAGTTGTGTCCTTAATCTTCATATCAAGTTTATGTTTACAATAGTTTATTAATTGATGGGCAAGCTGACCAAGTGTCATCCCAAAATGAGATGATTCTTCATCATGTAAGAACATATGGACATAAGGTGTTGAATAAGCTAAGGTTAATAAGAAAACTATGGTTACTTAAGCAAGCCACACATTGCATGTCATTGACATAACCAGTATTGCACTTCCTAATCCTCAAGGAAGCTTGTTTATTAACTTTTGTAATAGAGTATTCTCCACACAATCCTAATAGCATTCAAGTTTTTGTGATCCTAAAAGAATCATCCAGGTTAAGAAAAACTAAATTTTTGTTTGGTGGAGTGATACAAGATACATTAATGAAGTGAGTTAATTTTCCTTAGAAAGGCTTTGGGGATGCATACCAAAAGTGGCTAATGAAACCACCAAAATATATATATATCAAATGTCCATGCATTTGCCTTAAGTTGCCAAGCTCAAGATTCTTCAACCTCTTGATGCTCATTGGTTAGCAGATACTTAGCCACAAATTATAGCACCAAGGTTTTTAACTTGTTTGGTTAACTGTGGCATGCATATACCTCACTTTTAATTACACCCCAAGCACCCTTTCCATGGTGGTCTTTGACTATTCTTTACCTGGTGGTCAATAACAAGACAATGTTTTAAGGTCTTTTGGGCAACCTTAGTTGCCAAAAAAAGTCCAATGGTCCTTGCCCCTTTGGGTGGTCTTTTGCTAGATTTTTCTTAGTGGGTAATCATAGCCATAGGTCCCCCTGATCTCCTAAGTGTTGTTTAGTCTGTTATTATTAGCTACAACCATAGTCATGATCTTTGACTTATTACACAATTTTTATTTGTTGTGGAGCCAATTTTCTATCCAACCATTCATTATATTCTACCCATATGTATCATGTATTTTATTGTATAAGGACTTTTATGTACATTGATGACCTTAAGGCATGCTTTATGTTGAATGATAGATCATTTTGTGTCAATTTAGATGTTTTATGCCTTTTAATTTCCTCTTGGATGACCATGGGATCATTTTGTGTGATGACTAGTAATATATTGGCTTTCATTAGTTTATTGACAACAACAATGCAAACGTGCTCATTCTAAACAATCAACAATTGTATCAAATAACCTTATTTAATTTTTTTGAGATGATTTTCATCTTTAATGCAAGAAATTTTTTTATTATTGTGGCTTGTTTTAAAGGTTTCTTTGTCTTATTTAAAAGTTTTATGTGGGCCCTTATATAATATGGTTGTTATTATGAAGATTTAGTAACTTTGTTTTAGCCATGGAAATCTATGAATCTATTGTACAACCACTTTGGAGAAGTTAAACTTGGCATTTGCATCTTCATGGTTCAATACTTTCTTTCCTTTGTTGTTATAAGAATGTTACAATTGAATAATGTATTTCAATGATATAAACCTTTGATATACATTTATTTAAGCTTTTATTCTTATGAAAAATCTCAAACTTATTATGTTTGAAAGAAAATTTGTTTGGTATTTCTATCAAACATGCTCCAAATATCTTAAAATTGTGTAGAGTAGTACATTTCTTATTTTACAAGTCTGATGTTCAACACATTTGGATATCTATATCTATCATATTTTTTTAGGTTTGAAATTAAATGTTTAGAAACCTAAATATTGCAAAAATATTTTAAAATATGAAAACATTTTAATGTCCTAACTTTATTATTGCTTAATTAGGTGAATGAGCTAAAAGTTACATAAAGTTTTAATATGATCAACTAATTAATAGACAATACACCGGGTATTACAAGTTATCACATATAACATAATTATCTTATTATTTTTTGGCTTAAAATTGGGTGACATTTTAGACATAAATACCCTCATTTGTTATCCATATGCAAATAGATGAAATATGTTGGGATGGGCTCATTGTTGCCTAAAGGCAATCAAAGGGGTGAACATTTGATCAACACCTACCAAAATAAGCCATTGTCATATTCAACTCATAGACATAACACCTATCCTATGCATGGATTTTTTTTAGACATGTACTAATGGGTGATTAATTGTCTAATCTATGTTGTAAAATATTCTTGAGTTCCAAATTGACTTTATACAAAATTCAATAACTTATACATCCACACATCAATGTTGATATGACCAAATCAATTAGCATAGTCAAATTAAATAAAGCATAGAAATAAAACATATGAAAGTATTTATGAAGAAGTAAACTATGTCAAGTTACTCATGTCATGCCATTTTAATATGGTCTAGCTCATCTATGCAAACCATATGTCCTTAAAACCAATGGCTCAACACTTTTAACTTGATAAAAGTCATTGGGTATGAGTAGATCACCATCATTATGACCTATTATAGTGCTAATAGGCCTACTAATGGTCATAAAAATAGATTATGTCCTTGGCATCATCAGATGATAATGGCAATGTTGTTAACTTAACTCTCTTCATTGTGATTCATGCATGATAGATTAAGAGGTTTCATGACATGCGTGGCTTGCCATCACCTTTTGGAAGAGAGGAAATAGACATATATGGTAGTTAAGAAACCCCTTGTCTATCAACCAATATATGCAAAGATCATGATTATAAGTATTAAATCACTTATAAATAGAGTTATTTCATAAGAAATTAAAAAATATAAAGACAAATAGATAAAGATATAGATAGAGATAAATAGATGCATGGATGGATGGATATGGAGAAAGAGAGTTTACTAAATGGGAGATTGTTTCTAGGTGCCATAAATAGTTATTAATGGTGAAGATGATTGTGATAGAAGTGGAGGGTGGTGTTAAGGCTTTGGCACTCTTAGAGTTTCACTATTAGCTCTGCCTATAGAATCGCCTAAGAATTAGCATTTATGATTTAGTTTAAAATTGAACTTTAATATTTACTCGAAAAGTGTCTAAAGAAGGTTTATAACTCAATAATAGATTTATATATAAAATAGTCAATGATAGTAAAAATAGAAGAAAATTTGACTTTTAAACTTAAGTCAAAAAACTGAAGTGATAGTGTAATAGGAATCAACTACTTGGATGTTTTAGTTCAAAGCTAGTATTTTGCAAAAGTTATCCAAAGCTACAAATAATTGGTTCTTGTGGGTGGTATTGGAAAAACATGCAAGTAGTCAATGTGTCTACTAATCAAGAGAGATGGAAGACACAAGTGCTCTAGCATGAAGTAGTCCAAAACTTTGGATGGTAAGTTCTTTTGAACAATTTATATGGGAATGCATAAGAAACATTTTGGGGCATTTAGCTTATGTGGCATTCGAAAGATGAAGAGATAGTTGATACTCCAACATGAACATTTGATGAGCTTAATGAAGAAATGGAATGCCTTGAGGGATTTAGATCATGAAGGGGATGGTTTTGCTAGCTTCCTTTGAGCATTCATCTAGGGGTATAAAGGTTGGGCAATAACTCTTAAGTGGTGGAGGGGAAGTTAGTATGGCCATCTCATGGAGACTGATGAGGTTTGGGTCAAAAGCTTGGAGAGTGTGGATAGGTTCAAAAAATCCAAGTGTTAAAGAACTCATAATTTTTCATAAATATGCTAGTTTGAGAAGGTCTTGATGCATAACAAGTTGTGCAATGAGTTTAGAAGATAAAAATGCATTGATGTCCTCACCAATTCATCTTTCTCTTCATGTGGCAAGTAGCTTTCTTTTGGGTAATAGCCTTATTGGG
Organism: Vanilla planifolia; assembly: GCA_023846275.1. NCBI lineage: Eukaryota > Viridiplantae > Streptophyta > Magnoliopsida > Asparagales > Orchidaceae > Vanilla > Vanilla planifolia. The sequence continues at coordinate 25,096,277 of CM043870.1, forward strand.
TACAACTCATGCCATGAAGAGGATGTGGGGTGAATTGGTTATGCAAGTTTTTACCCTTCTTTGTTTGAAAAGAAATTATATATTTTGTTTTCAACTTTATAAAACTATTTATAGCTACAAAAGAGAAAGAATATAATCCAAAAAAAGCATAAAGATGACACCATTATTCTTAAATGGTTTGGCACCCTTGAGACTTTGTCCACCCCAATCCAAAAAGTATTGGGTTTCCTTGCCTCATTCTTTCATTGCAACCAAATGGAGGAACTTATTAAAAATAAGTCTTTTTATGAACAAGGCATAGCCAACACCCTGCATTAAATAACAAAGTTGAGCCATCCATATTAAAAAGTTAGGGTTGGTCCACTCAAATTAAATAGATTGGAGCAAGACCAAAGCAAAAATAACAACCAACAAATTATAGCACAAGTCCACTTAATTTGTACAAATATACAAATACAAAAGCTAATATATTAAAAAATAATGTTACCACTTAAATCAACAGCTCTTTATGAGGTTGAGTGAGAATATGATGTAATAATATCCAACATGTTTGTGAATGTATTAAAATGCTTATACAATGATGTAGCCTTAGTTTTCTTACATAATCACTATATTGAATAGATATTGTAAGATAAGCATACACAACAATCTTAAACTACTCTCAAAATAATCTTATAATGAATGTTGAAAGAATCAATCCTTCAACAAATAATGATCAGTCATATTAAAATGTTTTTAGGGGTTTATATTACTAAGGTATCCTGAAGAACTTCCTTATTTTGCTTGCAATGGTCATATAGTGGCTATAATAAACATTCTATGCTCATCAAACTAGTTGTGCAATTTTGCTTTCAAATGTACCATACACAAGAAAATATACACCATATGTTAGTAGTAGTTTTTTATTACTTGTATTGTATGTTACAAGTAATGTACTATACAAAGATCTAAGTTTCCTTCCATTTAATCCTTGCTATTGTTCATCCTTTATATTAAAAAAATAATGTATTGTACATAAGTCTTAGGTATGGTTATCTTTTTTAGTGCACTGTTTATTGGGCTACGTACATTAACCATTGAACTGCACGTACCATATGTTAAAAATAACATATCATATGCAAGTTTTTGGTTTTGCTTATTCCTTTCAATGCACAATTTGCCAACCTATGGACGTTGCCTATTTAAACTACATGTATCACATGTTAATAAATAATATACTATATGCAAGTATTAGGAGCTAATATTATCTTTTGCATATCATCTTTTGCCTAAATACTAAGCTCATTGATCTATATGTACTATATATTAGGATTGATATATCATATTATTACACTTTCCTTTTGAATAACTAATATATGTCATTTTGTCTTATTTGTTTTTGTTTAAATATTACATATTGAGTAATTAATATGCTTTGATGAGAATCATGTAATACAATGGTTGAAGGTCATATAATATGATAGGATAAGAAACTTGAAAGAGTTTATGATAGTGAATATTTTAATGATATTGGTTAATCATATGGTATGACCATAACGCATTGTTTGTCATAATCTAGCATGCGAAAGAGAAAAATGTGAATGGGTACAAAACTTGGTTAGTGATCATATAAGGTTGACCGCACTATTGTTCAAGGATATTAATGTAAAAAATAAAGAGCCAGTCTAAGTGATGCTATGATTATACAAGCACAAAATCATGTATCATATAAGTATGATAATAAGAGAAAGAAAATATTCTAAGTTCAATAAGTATTAGGTGAGTTAAATATTGTAGAACACAATTAACAATATTGTATAAATAAGATTAATTAAAAGTGGTGTCACATAAGAGAATTTTCATATTACAATGGGTGATTATACATGTACAAATATTGGATCATAAAATTATGATTAGAGGAACTGTTGGTTATCAAAAGTAGATTTGGATCATCATATAAAACAATGTAAGAATGGCATTAAAACAATAATGAGACATTGAATAAACCAAGTTTTGCATTGCTCTTGTTCCTAGTCAATAGAATTAAGATGCCTTAGATCTAAAAGGTGGAAATGACTTGCATATAGCCAATTTTTAAGATAATCTCTTGATTTAAGGATGCTTAGCTGATCTTACTTAAGGGTAATTTTGTAGCTCAACTAGGTTTTAAAAAACCTTAGATGTGGAAAGCAATAAAAAGGTAAATCGAGAGGTAGCAAAAGAAAAGTAGTCTTACATATGAGTAAGAAGAGGAAAATGAATTTTCAAGACTTTAGGAAGGATGAACTTAACCTTTAGAGAAGTTTCAAGTAAAAAATGAGTATTTAATCTCACAAGAGGAGAATAAATTATAGGTTTTAAAATATTTTTACTAATTTTAGAATTGTATTTATTTTTTAAAAAAATTTATAAAATAATTTTATGTTTGTAGAAAACTTTGATTTATAAATATATTAATTTATACTTTTTATGATTAAAAAAATAAAAATAAAAATTGAAATGGTATACATAATTTTTAAGTGGTTCGGTTCAAACTAGAATCTTTGTCCACCCCTAATGGAGGTTAGGAAAAATTATACCAGCAAAAAAGTTATAACTTGAGATTTTTCTTTACAGTTCATTGCCAACCTACCTGAGATTTCTCCTAACAGTTTATCTCCAACCTACTAGCTTTTATAAGTTCAACTATAACTCAGGCTTTTATGAGCTTAACCCCAACTCAATTTTTTACAATATCGAATTGAACTCATGCTTTCTTAAATGTCGAGTTACCCAACCCAAAAGAAAAAGAAAAATATAGGAAGAAATAAATTTTTAATAAAAATATACAAATTTTTTTATGCATATTAATGAATATAGAAAGACAAAGAGTTCAAAATTATGAAAAATTTGAGAAAATAAAATCTTCGAAGAATTATGTGTTGTGATGTGATGAGAAATTTATACTAGTAGAATATGAGATAGTCCTTCTTTGAGGTGTTAAAATCTTATTCATATTCACTAGTCATTTTATTCATAATAGTTAAATATTTATAAAAAAAATTTATTGTAGTTAGAAAATCATAAAAATATTATTCAAAAAAGTTATATTATATAGCTTAAAAATAATTTCCAAATATCTTAAATAATTTGTTTTTGAAAACTGCTAACACAATGGCTCAAATAATGGCTAGTGAATTAGTCGTTGGGTAGGATGGACCAAAGTCATTAGATCAAATCAGAGGTATTGTAGACCATTAAATCTAATGCAATGAAATAACATAAGTTATGGCTAGCCCAGATTAAGAAGGATTTGATTTAGGCCATCTAATCATATCAAACGAGATCTGGATTGTTCTATTCATCAAAGTTAAATTTAGATTAAATCTCAGCCATAAGATTCAAACTGGATAATTCATAGCCACAAGATTCAAGGATAAAATGGAAAGAATTTTAGCTATCTGATAAATTAGGATAAGACTGTCCATCAAATTAAGGATAAATCATATGAAATAGACAGAATCAATTATCATCATTTGATCAAGCTTGTCAAATAAATAGTGGAATGAATTATTATCACTATTTAAAAGATGGAGGCAAACTCCATCATGTTATTGCAAAAATGCACGATCAGACAACGTTGAGTTACTATTGATTTTGGAAGTAGACAAGCACTAAAAAGTTAGTCCAATATTGCAATAAACAAAAAGGATTTACTCTTTAAAAAATATGTGTGGGAGTATTATGTGAGCCAAATTTGGCTTAGCTCGCCTCTTATGTGCCTAGGATTTTGTCACCTAGGCTCACTCATAATGGTTATGAGTTTGACCTGATTTGTATACTTGATTCGAGTTTAGCCTAACTCAATCCTGTTGTCTTACTACAGTCAGGTTCAGGATGCATAGTGGCCAAGATTAGGCTCGACCCAATTTCATTCCAACTATCTCTTGACCTAAGATTTGTGTGTGCCTTTTCGGGCTTACTTAGCCCGAAAGCCTTACACTTGGGTACATACTTGGGATGTAGCTTAAATTAATTTTTTTAATTATAAAATTTTATCAAAATTATTTTTTCTAATTTAACCAAAGTTTAACAATTGATTTAATATACAATTTAGCAAGTATGCATATGTAGAATTTAATTAAGAAAAGAATGATTGAAAAGTAGAATCTTATGTTTCTTAAGTTAATGAATAGTTTAAGTAGGATTTGAAAAGATGGAATCTTGTATGTTTTCTAAATCAAGAAGATGATTGAATAATCAAATGTTTGAGTCAAGATTTGAAAATAAGATGATTGGAGAATTGTATTATAATAAAAAAAACTAATATTCTATTTCATAACAAAAAAAAATCTTTTCAAATTTGATGCATATGTATTCAATCTTTAAAGCTTGTTGAACACTTGAAGGTACTTTGAAGATCACTAATTCATCATCTTTAAAACTATATGACTTATTCTTTACTTGTAAATATATTTCACACTAAAACAAGCATATTAAAATAAAATAGTAAATATTTAAGTCTTGACTCATCAAATAGAATGGTATCCTAACAATCTCCCTTTTTTAATGATGAAAAGATATAAATATTTAGATAAAAATATAACAAGTAAAAACATATATTTAAGTACTAGTAAGAGATATTAAAAATAAAATATATATACTCCTCCTTACTTCATGCTCCCTTGTACTACATGCTCTCCCTCACTTTATGACTATTATAAATTTATCTGAACCATGATCATTCTCTCCCTTTGACACCATCAAAAGGGAGGTATAATTTATATAATTTCTATTATACTATTAAAAGAGTTTTACAAATATATAAGTCAATTCTTAGTTTAAATGTACACACTCTAATATTATTAATATTTTAATGATATAATATCTAATAAAGTGAAATTTTATATCTTTTTTTCTAATAATTGCTTTATTTTCATGTAGTTCATTCTTGAATACCCATATACCTCTAATCAATTTTTGGTTACTAAGCATAAGAACTAATTCTTATACTTAATTTTTCTCATGCCTATCTAGTTATCAATTCATAACATGAACCTACACTCTTAAGGGCTTCTTCAACAAATTTTAATTCTATGAAATATACAAATGTACTTGATAAATTTCTCCCATAGAAACTCATGTTATAAACCTTTGATTAGCATATCTTTTATTTGATTCTTATGGTTTTTGATATTACAAAATTCAAGATAGTTTTTGGCTAGTTTCTTCTCCATGTTCTTTATATAATTTACTTTCTTCTTTTTTCAATACTAGGTTCATCAAAGACTTCATCTAATCAATAAATTTTTTATTAATTATTTTAATAATTGGCTTATCAAATACAACATGTATGTTTTTATCTTTCTAATTCTCAAATCAAATTAATAAAATTTTTAATTATCTATTTTCTATTTGAAAGAAAATAATTAATGTAAATCTAGAAAAAAATCATTATCAATCTTAAATCTATATTACTTTTCAAAAATCAAATAAATTATCTCTAAATATATTCTAATTATCATGTCATTTTTAGGTCAATATTTTACATGTAATGTTTGATATTTACTTTTTTTACATCCTACATTCATTTTTATATATTGATATCATATTCTTTTTTTCTTTCAATAATTATATAGATTTTTTGAAGTTAATTACCATTAAATTAAATAATTTTATATTTCTAACTTTCTAATTAATTTAATAAAACTTTTGAATGTCCTATTTGTTTATGAAATTTAACCTAAGTAAATTTAGAAAAATCAATGCTAATCATAAATTCATGTCTCTTTCTACCTAGACTTAAGATTTTTGTGTTTAAAATCATTAAAATAAGTTATCTTTAAATATTTATAAATTCTTTGGTCAATGACTTACATGACTTAGGATTTTATGAAAATTCAAGTCAATTTTTATTTAATTATAACCTCATAAATTATGTAATATTTTAATTCTCAATGAGAAATCATAAGAGCATCTAATCATATTTTCTTAAAAAATCTTATGAAAGAACTATAGTGTTGACTTGCTCATAATATTTTGAATTCATCATACAATAATTATATATATTGACTAACAAGTTTTAAATGATTAATATTAATCGATACTAATTAAGTCTAGAAAGATTAGATTTTCAAACCAAAGTTGAAGTGGTACATTGAATTTTTAGGTGGTTTGATTCAAATTAGAACCTATGTCCACCCCCAATTGAGGTTGAGAAAAACTCCACTAGTAAAGAGTTATAACATCAGATTTTTCTTACAATTTACCTTCACCTACTTAGGATTTTTCTTCACAGTTCAACTCCAACCTACTAACTTTTATGAGTTCAACTATAACCTGAGTTTTTATGAGCTCAAACCTAACTCGATTTTTTACAAGATCAAATCAAATTTAGACTTTCATAAATGTCGAGCCACCCAACCCAAAGGAAAAAGAAATAGCAAGAAATAAATTTTTGATAAAAATGTATAAATTTTTTATAATTGTTGATCAATATAGAAAATGTACAAAAATTTCAAAATTATGAAAATAATTGAGAAAATAAAACTTTAAGTAATAGTAAGTCGTAGGTACTGCAAGGAAAAATTTATATCAATATAATATGATGCACCCATTCATTGAGATGTTAAAATATTATTTATATTCATTTGTCATTTAATTCATAATAATTAGGTATGCATAGAAAAGTTTGATTATACCATTAAAAAGTCAAGAAAAAGCTATTTCAAAAGCTACTGCCAAACTACTTAAAATCTTTTTTAAATAGCTTAAATGATGTTTTTCCAAAATGGCTAACACAACGACTATAAATTAGTAGTTAGATAGGATGAACCAGAGCCAATGGATCAGATCAGAGGCATTGTAGACTCTATATCTAATGTTATAAAAATATATGAGTTATGGATGCTTTGATCAAGAGGATTTGATTCAAACCATCCAATCACATTGGATGAGATCTAAATCATTTGATTCATTAATGTTAAAGTCATATTATATCTTAGTCATAGGATTCGAACTAGATAATCTGGAGCCACACAATTTAAGGATAAGATGAAAAAAATTTTAGTCATCCAATAAATTAAGATGAGACTATGGCCATTAGATTAAGGATAAATTATATGAAATAAGAAGAATCAATCATCATTGTTAAATTGGGCTCATCGAATGAACAATGGGATGAATGATTATCACTTTTTAAAAGACAGAGGCGAACTCTATCGTGCGATTGGACAACACTGAGTTGCTCTTAATTTTGGAAGCATATAAGCACTATAAGGTTAGTCCTATATTGTAGTAAAAGAGAAGGATTTAGACTTTATAAAAATATGTGGAGTATTATATGAGCCAAATTGGGCCTGGTTCACCCCTTATGTGCTTAGGAGTTTATCACTTGGGAACACTTATAATGGTTGTGTGTCCAACCCAATTTGTATACTTGATTCAAGTTTTGCCTGACTCGATGCTTTACCTTACCCCAGTTTGGTTCAGGATGCTTCGTGACTAAGATCAGGTTATACCTGATTTCATTTCAACTATCTCTTGACCAAAGATTTGTGTGTGCTCTTTTGGGCTTGCTCAACCCAGTAGCCTTGCACTTGGGCACGTGCTTGGGATGTGGCTTAAGATAATTTTTAATTATGAAAATGTTAACAAAATTATTATTTTTAATTTAACAAAAGTTTAATAATTGTTTTAACATAAAATTTGATAAGGATTTATATGTAGGATTTAACCAAAGAAAGAACGATTGAAAATTAGAATCTTATATTTCTTAAATCAATGAATAGTTTTAGCAAGATTTGAAAGAATTAAAAGATTGAAAACATAGAATCCCATACATTTTCTAAATGAAGGAGATGATTGAACCATTGAATGCTTGAGTTAGGATTTAAAAGTGAGATGAATGAAGAAGTGTCTTGTAATCAATAAGCTAATATTCTATTTCATAACCAAAAAATCTTTTCAAATTTGATGTGCATTCTTCAATTCCTAAAATTATCTAAACACTTTAAGGTACTTTAAAAAAAACTAATTCACCATCTTCAAAAGTGCATGATTTATTCTTTACATGTAAACTTATTTTGTATTAAATAATCCTATTAAAATAAAAATATTAAATATTTAAGACTTGACTCATCAAACACAAGTGTGACCTAACAAAGTCCTTTACTCGAATCAAAAGGTAGGATGAATCCTAAGATTATAAACCAAAATCTATGCAATTTTAAGTAAAATAAATGACTAATTTGATAAATTTCCATGTAGAGAATTATAATCATGATGTTAAGATATGTTTGGTAGTTTCTCATGATTCTTACTTTAAGAAGATGAAAGGAATTTATTCAAGTTATGTTGAATTAAATTATTTGTTAATGAGCATGCTTAAGTGATCAATTCATATTTCTCAACATGAAGTTTTGCTAGAACAATAAATTTTCTATTGCATTCCTTTGACAGAGAGATATATGTCATGACTTGTGAAAATATGCTTATTATGATGAGAATACTTAGTGAGTCATGACTTTGAGAAATTTTTATGAGCATTCTTATACTTCTTTTGATTAAAAATCCATAAAGAATGTTGTTAAATCTATGCATGTCCTTCAATATTATCCTACTTGAGAATATAAGATAGAATTTCATATTTACATGCTTGCTAAAGTAGAGATTTGTTTACTAGCATAGGTATGAACTCAAAATTTGAATTTAAAATGCTGTCTTTTAGCATGATTTCTCGTTACCCAAAGCATGGCTATGTAGTTTGGTGATTGAAAGTATGTTAGAATGCAATGCCTTGTTTATTCCATGAGTTTACATGCAAGATAAGATAATTTAACATGGAAGAATGTTAGCATTGCCTTTTACACGAGAAAGGAAAGAATTCAAAATTTTTAGAACGAAATGATAACTTAGATTTCGTTCAAATGCATGAAATTTCTAAGATGAAAATATTATGTTAATGTATGCCATGATAATATGGTTTTATGAATAAATGAATACTAGAATTATGATCCTTAATGATCACATGATTCCATAACGAACTTGAGAAATTTAGTGACATTTTATTTGCTTGCTTCTTTGCCTTGGATAGTAGATATTTGTTTAAAGTTTCAAACATGCACACTTGATGATTCAACTAAATGAAATTCATGATACTTTATGATCAAACTTTGTGAGTGTGCTTGATGAAGTTATGTTGTAAAATCCTTAACCAAAAGTACTAAATAATATATATAATTCTTGTTATTTTCAATGTTTCATGCTATGTGAAAATTGGTATACATGCTCACACATTGATTTATTAAGTTGTTAGAACAAATACTTCATGTTATGGGGAAATTGAATTCCAAGCTTACATAAACACTTGGCTAAGTAGTAACCTATATGTATTATGTGACATTTCTTTTTAAAAATGATGAATATATTTTTTTTAACTTAAGTGTCATAATATGCTTGAGAGATATGCTTATAATTGTAAGACCTCGTTAAGAAATGGATGAAATTCTATTTTATGCAAATTAAACCTTCACCTAGTCCACGAACTTTAGAATGACACTTGGAAATGTAGCCAAGCTTTAGGGATTCTTGTGTTCAATTATCCCCTTTCCTTAGATATGCTTGGGAAGATTAAGACTAGCTTGGTTTAAGTCATGCGAGGCATAGGTTTAAGCCTTTAAGTGAACTTAAATGGGATTTGGTTAGTTTTAGGTTGAGGAAGATGTTAGTTAAGGCTTTAGATAAAAATATGTAAGGTAAACATAGTTTGACATTAAGCTTAGGATTTGGTTTATGTGGAATAAGTCTTTAATAGAAGGTCCTAGGATTAAGAGCTTAACCCACACTAAATTACTAGCCATCAGTGCTGACCCATGAGTCAATTTCATGTTATGAACCTGCACTGAACCAAGCCTACCTACACAAACTCATGAACGTGCATCGATTTTCCCCTCCAACCATGTTGACTAATCTGCTCATGTCAAACTATTGACAAATGACCAATTTCCAAAGCGTATCAGTGCCTCTTCATCCACTTATTGCTTCGCTGCTCATCGGACTACTACTCTAAACACGTAAGTCATTTGAAAGTAGCTTATTGCATTTAATTTGACATATTTTTAAGAATATTTTTTAGTATAATTCAAAGTGTATTTTTGTAATTTGTGGTGACTTTTGAAATTCTTAAAATATTCTTCATAATTCCAAAATGTGGCCCATAATATTCATAATTATCATAAACTAGCAAATTATTATTGTATCCTTGAAATCTCTATACATAATGATGCTCACCATGTTGTAAGGTCTGAAATTTTGAATAAAGTAAAATAGTGTTATCACCATGCTTTCTTGATATAAGCATGTAGTGTGTTATCAATCTAATAATGTGATTTCTAGTGTGCCTTAAGAAGGCTAATGATAAGCTTCAAAAGGGAAATCTTGACCCTTTATCAAGCAACTACAAGAGTGCTAAATCATCAAGGAAGTGCTTAACTCTATCACACTTTATTTCCTTTATGGGAAAGATTAATCATCTCATCCAATTCTCTAGTTTGTACAAGCAAATGTATGATTTTTTTTATTTTTATTCTAAGAAATCTAATTATGTGTACCTTGCCACTCCACCATTAATTTGAATTACATTAGGTGTGGATTGTTATACACTCTCCTTTTAAGTTGAGATCTCTCACATTAAATAATTGTGCAAGTCTTTAACTTTTGGGAAGTTCTTACTGGTGATCCTTGGATTTTTTTTAATTCAAAATAAAAATCATCTTGTATAGGCTCTTGTATGGATCTATTACTTGAACCTAAACATTTCTCTTATTATCTATAAATCAAAGATAAGTTCTAGCAATATTATCCTACATCAAAGTAGGCATTCTACGAAATTGTTTGGTGCATGCATGATGTAATGTTATTATTTCAATATAAACTTAATCATACATCATATAGCATAATATTGTATTGACTCACATGTGGTACCTAGAATATAATAATAATTATGCATCAAGTGATAATTGTTGAATTGATTGTATTGGTACAAGGAAGCATATATGATATGTATTACTTTCATGAATAGATAAGCATGCTATGATTAATTATGAAACATATTTACATGTTAAATGCAAATAGAATAATATGGAATGTTGATATTGATAAGATACATCATATAAATAAAATAAGTGTTATAATGGCCATTGGTCTATGTTGTTAAGAAAGACAAAAAAAGAGCCCTATAAGAGTCAATGGTTAAGAGCCATGTGAAAAAAAAACTAGAAAGCTCATATGAAAGATAAATAACAAGGTTCACAAAGGTAGTGTAAATAAAACTATTGTATGCCCATCAAATAAAACATCGAAGGTTCACAAAGGGTTCTTGACTTTAATAAGGAGATGTTGACATTCATACATAAGGATTCTCAATTACATCTCCATAAACTAAAAATTTTAGATGTCAAAATAGATAAATTAAAAGAGTTGATTGGGTCATTAATCTTTGTTAAGGTAGCTGTCACTTAAAACATTTTAGGACATGGTTTAAAATAAACTAAGCATCACTATTCATAATGAGCTTTTAAATAGCTAAACCTAAGGAAAACTTCAACTCAATAAGATGAGCTCCATACTTTGCCTAATTTTTTGTGGCAATGAAAGAAATTGCATAACATGTAAAATAATTATTTCTTTAACATTGGCTAAATATCTCAAAATGTCACAATTATCTTAATTGAAGGCTCCATCTATGGCATGACCCAATACTAAGGTTGGCCCTAGCCTTAGGAATCAAAGAAACTTCATTAAGAATGAAATTCATGGGATATTATGTTTAAATTGCAAGTTAGATTGTGAAAGGTATGTCAAATTCTCCAAGTTATGTTACCTACTTCTAAACTCAACTATTCATGTTGAAGGTACATAAAACTTGCTAGAGAGGCTAGTAGGCTAGCACAATAATCTCTGTGCATGAAAGTATGACTAAAGTTTTCTTAAGAAATTATTATCACTAGGGTAAGTTTCTTGAGGGAAGAATATCTTGTCTTGATGAGGTTTATTACATGGCTAGTGTATTAAAAATTCTTTTGAAGTCCATTCTCCTCTTTAAATAAAAAAAGGTTAATTGAAGTTTTGAAAACCATCTAATGGAGGTTAAAAGCTGTCCAAGCACAAGACTATTGAGAACAATATGAAGACACATCTTAAGTTTTTGAAATTCTTCTTCTTGTAAGGATTCCAGTTGAATTTTATATTTTTTTAAAGGTCTTTATAAAACGTTTCCAACTTATCTCCAAGTTAAGCAACGAATTTGTTGACCCCTAGTGCCATCTCATTTAATTACTACACCTTATGAGTCGATTTGGGGAATGGCATCTAGAGAATGGCTTGGATTAACTTCAATACCATTCTTAAAAATCATAAATTTGAGGGTCTTCCACAAGGAAGCTCCAAAAGTGCCCCTTAAGAGATTATAACTCATGTCATTGTATCAAAAGATTTCAAAGGCCTTTTGAGATTAACTAGCTAGTCAGAGAATAACTTGCCATTAATGAGGAAGTCATCAACATAAATCTCAATATTATGTTCATAATGGTTCATGAATACCTCCATCATTTGCTAGTTAGTGGTCAAATAGACAAGGACATCATGTTCAAGAAGTGTGTAGTCATCACTTCAAAAATCATTGTTGAAATGAGTGTAATGTAGATTTGTTGGTGATGTAGGGAAGAATGAATAAGAAATTGGGAAAAAGAGTCGCACTCACCAAAGTGTGACCATGGAATTGACCACAAAGCCTTCTCCAAGGATTGGCCACCAAGCGTTCCTCACTCTTGCCACCAAGAAAAAGAAAAGACAGAATGTGTTTCAAAACTAGCCAAAAAAGGATCTTTTCATTAGAAATTATTTCTCCATTTATAAAGTAAAAATTACATGCATCAAAAGTTATACCCATAAATATAATTACCAACAACCATCCATCAACAATTCACTACTAATAACCAACTACTAACAATCAACTATTCTTCATGAATGACTCATTCAAAAGCTATTTAAAAGAAACTTTTATAAATAGAATAAAATAGTACTAAAAAATTAATGATTGGCCAAAACTATCCAATTACGCCATGTTTTCTTATGGCCTCTTTTTTTTTCATGCTCCATATGATGGGCCTATGAAATGCAATTGTCTCATGTAATGTGTTGTCATCATCTTATGGTGTCATATGTCCTAAATCAACCCCTCATGTTCAAAATGACTCTACTTTATGGAGTTGAAGTCAAAGTAGTCTTTGAATAGGTTGGGTACAACTTTGTCCAACTCTTGCTTGGTTAAGTATACATCTTCACTAAGGGGTTTATTCTTCCATCTTGCTTGATACCTATAAGAAGAGTCTATACTAGACAGGTCATTAAAAACTATACCTTTTACATAAAAAAATTTAGGAACTAATGGCAATGGTGGTCATGGACTTGAATCATTGCATTCGAATTTTCTTACAAATTTTTAGATAAATTATTTTCTTTGTAAGGTATAATATCTTTAATGTTAAAATACAACTAATAAGCATGTCTAGGAGCAATTCAAGAACATATGCATTCATACCAAGTTTCCTAATTATTTCGAAGGCCCTGTAAGCTCTCATATGAAGTTTTAAATATTTTGTAATTGAATATTGCTAAAGGCATATGCACATTAATATATAATCAGCCTCATTATTTCTTTAAACTTTTCATTTTAATTTATTGAGTTAGCACATTTATTATTCCTTTGTTCAAATTGTTGCTAAATTTCATGATGCATGTGATGAAAGTCTTTAGCAAAAGCAAACATAGAATCATAAAATGTATGTGTAGGTAAAGAAGCAACATCGATGATCCATTTTGGGTTAAATCCATAGGTAGTTTCAAATGTTGTTTTGAGGGTATTTCTTAAAATAGTTCTTATAAGCAAATTTAGAGGTTGGAAGGTACAAGTCTCAAGTCCCTAAATTTTTACCAATCAAACACCTAAGATTGTTTTTTGATGTTCAATTGATGACTTTTGTTTGCCGATCTATTTCGAGGTGAATAGCAAAGGAAAATTTTTGTTGAGTTCAGAACAACTTCCAAAGTGTCTTCCAAAAATAGGATAAAATCTTCACATCTTTATCAAACATGTTGGTTAAATATAAACCATAGAGGCATACAAGTTTTTTAAAAAATAATTTTTCCAATAAGGATGCACAATTGGTTTTGGATCAAGGGATAAAATAAGCCATCTTAAAAAAATATATCTATTACTATAAAGATATTTTCATAGTATTGAGGTGTTTTAGTAATCATAATATCAAATCTATTGATAAATCTTTTGATAGCCTATAGGGTATGGATAAAGCAATTTATTTTCAATTTTCTTTTTAGTAGTCATTACTTGTTTGTAAATAAAGCATTGGGCTACCATCTTATCCACATCACATTTCACTAAAGGCCAACTATACCTTGCTTAAAGTAAACAAATAGTTTTATCCCTTCCCAAATGGCCAGAAAGTCCTCTAATTTATAATTCTTGAATAAACAATTATCATATAAAAGTTCTTGGGATACATGACTATGTCCCTCTAAATAGGTATTCTCTCATAACCATAAATGTATGTAGCACAATTAATAGTTTTTCTTTGTATTTGTTATAAATAAGATGAAAGTATAGGCACATCACATAGTCATCTTTCATCCTATTAAAACTTGGAACCTATAGTTCTATCAGTGACATGATAAGAGAGAGCATAAACAAAGCATCCATGGGTTTGTTCTCAACACTAGGTTTATATTTGAGCACAAAGGTGAAATCTTGAAAATATTCCACCCACTTGACATGTCTATAGTTCAACTTCTTTTTGTGCATTAATAAATTTTAATAAATTGTGATTAGGGTTTAGAATGAATTTCTTATGTGGTAAATAGTGTCTCTAATGTCATGTTAGATAGATAAATGTATAGAACTCTCTATTGTAGGTCAAATATGTTTTCTTAGCAACATTGAACTTTTTACTAAAATAGGTTATTAGGTGATTTTCTTTGCTAAGTACTTCACCTATACCTATCCCCAAGGCATCACAAGTGACTTTAAATACATTCAAAATGTTTAAACGTTGAAGAATTGGTGCAAAATTCATAAAAACTTTGATTTGATTAAAAGCTTTTTCTATACTAGATGTCCAAGTGAATTTGACTTTTAAAATATTTGTGATTGAAGCCATGATAGAATTGAAGTTTCTTGTGAACCTCATATAAAATGTGGTAAGACCAGGAAAGCTCTTGACAACAATAAAGGGCCAAGGGCACTTTTACAAGTTGGGGAATGACCATAAGAATATATTTATAAAGCCTAGAAAGATTACTTTCGAAAAAACAAACATTTCTTCATATTAATTTACAACTTCTCTTAATTTAACATTTCTAAAACCATCCTCAAGTGTTCTTATTTTATTCAACACTATATAAATATGGCACAAAAATAAACCACCACGAATTTTCTTATGAAAGGACTAAAAATAGTATTAATGACTCTCATAAAGGTAATGAGGGCAATGGATAAATCAAATAGCATGACTAACAACTCATATAAACAACAAAGTATCTTAAATCGGTTTTCGATTCATCTTTTGGACTAATCCTAATGTGGTGATAACTATTCCTATGATCAATCTTAAAGAAATATTTAAACCTAATAATTAACTAACATGTCACCCAATCTAAGAATTAAAAATCTATATTTGATTATAATTTTGTTGATGACTCTAGTATTAATGCATGTTCTCTAAATTTCATCTTTTTTGGGGTTAATAAGGCTGGTACAATATAATGACCCATAATCTCTTATAAAAATGCTTTCCTAAAGTCATTCTTCCAATTTGTCTCCTCAATTTAGTATGTCTGGTAGAAATTTATTCTATAATAAAGAAAATGTGTGAATTGAGATCTAGGTACTCATTGGTGCGAGATCATTAAGAACCTCATCAAGTGTAATGTAAAAAAACTCTTTTAACAAATCTAAGAACACAACAAGTATGTTCGTCTCTGTAACTTCAATAGTATTTTCTTTCACATGTAGGATATGTAAAGAAGTAGAGTCATTAAATTACTTTATTATACTTCTAGACATAAGTCTTTCAGTTTTTAAAATTGATGGTCTAGCAACTAGGTCTCCTTATTAAGAAGGTTTTGAAATAACATTATTTATATGATTAGGATTAATAGTAAGTTGGGTCTTTGAGTTCTTTCAAGGGGGATTCATTTTATATCAGAGGTAACTTTATGTTATGATGTGGTAGGTTTTTCTAAGGTTTACTTGAAAGAATTTAATGTTTTTGTCCTTGAATTTGAAAGTATAAGTGTTTCTTTTCCAAATTGAAATACATTCATATCATATAGCCATAGCCTACCAAGAGGTATATGAGCTATGTTTATATCAAGAACATTACACCATGTTAGGTCTTCATAACTATCCACTTTTATAAGCACTAAACACCTTGAGGTTATAAGAAAACAAGTATGATTTACCCAATTAACATGAAAGGGTTCAGGGTGAGGTTTAGCCATCAAATTTGTCCTAGTACTAGTATGTATAGAAATGACATTCATAGCATTATCTTCATCAACAATAAGCTTACATCTTTTATTATTACCTGTGAAAGACATGCTAAATATATTTTTTCATCATAATCTTCTATTTTAGTCCTAGCACAAATAAGCACCACAACTCTTAATTTGAGTTTCATTTTCTATAGGTAACTCATTATATAAAGGTATATCTTCTCCCATAATCTTCTCAATATTTATATTTCTATTATTATACTTATATTATAACTTATATTATATTTATATCAATATTTATATTTATTTTCTATTTATATTAAATATCTTAATATTATTAATTTGACTATATTCATTTTATTTATTAATAGTTTATTTATTAATATTAGTTTACATATATTAATATTAATAAAATATTTAATATATTAATATTATATTTATATTTTTTTAATTCATAGTTGGCATTCGCCTCTAAAAATAAAATTGGTGTCTTATATTGATGTTTCATGTGCCTCTTCTTATGGCACTTAGAACAGATAATGTCCTTAGTATTTTGGGAAGAGCTTTCTAATGTGACATTAAAAGACTATGTATTTTGACTAGACTTACTAGATTTAGCACTAGACTTATGAATAGTGTAACAGGTAGATACTAATCATTTGAGTTTAGCACATGTCATAGTCATGTTGTGCTTCTCTACTAACATGGCATAATGAAAGGCTTTATCTAAGGTTTAAGAGTCTTGTATCTTTACCTCTTTCCTTATGTCAACTCTAAGTCTAATAAAAACTTTTTTATCCAAATTTTAATCATTTTAATGCATTTATTCCTAGATATAAGATCTTAAAAAAATATTTAAATACTTAGGGATAGTCATGACACTAAGAAGCTAACCATGCAATTTCTTATCATGATTTCTAGGATAGTATTTTTTTTATTAAAATCTCTATCATCTCCAATATTCACCTCCCTAGCCTTTCCTATTTAGCTAAGATGTTATTCCATTAAATCTTAATATGACCTACCACAAGTTTCACTATTGCAAAGTTGGAATTCATCCATCATATGCCAATAAAAAACCAGTTATTTGGGAGAGCGAATCTAAAATATTTTTTGGGGTCATGGATGCCATCAAAAGAGGGTGCCTTAATCTTAAGTCCTTATCCTACCCTACCCATCTATAAAGCAATTCTTAAAAGAATTCACTCTTCAAAAGTCTTCATTACTATATCAAGGTTTGTGTACTTCTCTATTTTTGTCATCAATCTCATGGAGGTTTCTTGTTTTAGGTCTTTTTATGGAGTTCTCATCTCTTCTTATATGGCTTTAAGCATCTTCCCTTTCCTCAATCACATGAGTAAGTGGAGTGGTTTGTTAAGGTTAGAAGGCCAATGTGAGTTCTTACATTTCGGTTTCTAGCTTGGTCATAAAAATTTGCATTTGGATTTGCATGTTTTGCATGAAGACTTGCATTTGGCCTTCAATTGCATCTTAGATTAAATTTGAAAGTTGTGAATACATTTGTATAATATCCTCTACTACTTTTGTTAAATACTCCATATGTTTTATAAATGTAGCCCTTGGTGGTATTTTGGGATACAAAATTTAACTAGTGAATAAAATGAAAAATGATGCTAATTTTAATAATGAAATAATTAAGGGAGAAATAAACTAATACAAAAGTTATGAAAGTTTAAATATTATATGTATATATTGTTTTTCTAAAATAACAAATGGATATTTGCATAGATGAAAGTATTAATATATAAACTAGTAATAACATATATGTTTTTATCCCATATCAAATAAAAGGTTTAGAGGTTAATCTCATATTTTAAACTTAATTTTCATACTAAGAGGGCTATTAAAGTGGAACACACCTTCTCAAGGATTTCACTCAAAAAGTTTTGAATTGGTTAAAGATAACGGCTTAGTTTGTGAAAGTGAGGCAACTAATTGGTAGCAAATTATATAGTTCATAAGATTACCCAAGGATATGTCATACCCTTGTTTAAAAAAGAGAAGGCATCCAAATCAAACTTTATAAAATAATAAAATCTAGAGTTAACAAAACTCACTTGAGTTCATTGAAGCAAAATCTCAACTTGATGAGCCATTGTTGCTTTGTTCTTTAAAGTAAGTAGGCCTCCTTGATTTTTAAGTTGATGTGCTTCCAAAAAAATTTCTTAAAACCTTTTTAGATTCGCAAGGTCTACTTGGTACCCTTTTGATAAAATACTATAGGGAATATAGGAGCTGTAGGTCTACTGAACATGTTTGTTAGGCTAGTGTGGGAGGTGTGCTTGAATTAGACATCAAAGTAGAGCCAATAGATAAAAATGCGTGTAGATGCACATTGTTGAGATATTATTGAAACTACTTGGCATTGATTCAAGAGTAAGCATGTAGATGTAGCTACAGGAGTATATGTGAGCACTAGAGAGCTAGGACGCTCACAAGTGCTAAATAAGGATACTAGCACTAGAAAATAGGAATAGATCTAGATGTTGTTGTGGTTGTAGGAATGGGTCAATAAGAATGAGCGTAGGTGTTGTTGTAAATGCTAGCAATGACAAAGATGCTTGTATATGTGTGCAAGAGTTTGTGCAAGTGCATGTAGTGAAAAATAGTGATTGAAAAAGCATAGCAACACATGCAAACATGCACAATGATAGAGATAGGTAGGCTATATGACACATAGATAGTGGAAAGCACAGTAGGTGTTGACTGAGCAATGCAACTGGAGAAAAATGAATAATATTTAAGAAATACTACAGCTAACTTTGATACCACTTAATGTAGAGCTTAATGGTGATATAGGGAAGAATGCATAAATAAGAAAGAAGAAGAGTTATATTCACAAAAAAGTGACTATTGAGTTGGCCATTAAGCCTCCTTTGAAGGTTGGCTACTAAGACTTCCCCACTCTTGACACCAAGAGAAAAGGAAGAATATGATTAAAACTAACCAAAAAATATTCTTTTATTGCAAATTTTCTCTACATTTGTAGAGGAGGACATACATGCATTAAAAGTTACACCCATAAATATAATTACTAAAAACCTTCCTCCAACAACTTATACTAACAACCTAATACTAAAAATAAACTAATATTCATGCATGACTCATTTAGAAGCTAACTAAAAGAAAACTTTTGAAAATAAAATAAAATATTATTGAAATAACTTATGATTTGCATAAACTATCTAGTCGGCACATGGTTTCTTATGGAATCATTCTTTGTTATGCTCTTTGTGATGGGTTTATGAAATGTGGTTGACCCATGTAATGTACTATCATCTTCTTATGATATCATACGTCCTGCATTAGAGTGTAGTCGATGCACATCCTCTATTTTCCATCTACATTTTCATGAACTCAACATTGGATATCTACTTTGGATACTATACCAATTGAATGAACTATGCATCAAGCAATTTATCTACTTCCTTTTAAATGATAAAATTATTTTTTATATATTTTTTTATATTTTTATAAATTTTCTATTAACATATTAATGAAATATAATACAATTTTTCTTTGACAATGGATGTTTAACCTAAATGCATTCATTTTATCATAAATATGGACAACATACTACTCAAGACATGGAACCCTTATCATACTTCTCTGAGCCCACCAAGAATCCAGCATCATACTTTAATGACCACTAATATACGAAAGTCTAAAAATGTATTTTCTTGATGTAAATATCCTTCTATCGATGTATGAGTCTACAATGCACAAATATGGAAAATATCGAATACATATTATTACATAATGAGCACAATTTCATCTTTGTCTACTTGTAAGAGAATTAGAGCCAAGGGTGGGACCTCCTAATTGAAAAATTATTCATTATGATGACAAATTACACATTTCACATTTCAAAGGTGAACTTTTCCTAGTCATAGATTTTGAGCAACATCGTTCTAATCATCTTGTACTGTTAGACTTAAAGTCTTATACGATGGGTGACTGTAAGAAATTCTGGCTTTTTTCATAGATATAATGACCTTACATTACTTTTTTATGCTAATTACATCCTCATTTAATGCTTTATTGATTCTTTCCATTAATTTTTCAAGAATTCATGATGCTTTATTTCCCTCATAAACCTTATCTCAGGTTACAAAAAAGAAACACCTTTTTTACTTTTATGTGATCTTCAATAGACTAATGTGACCTTAAGCTTCCTTATAACATTATTGTTAAAGAGGAACAATCAAGGTCAATATGAACAATTGTGCATTGATAATTGATATACTAATGCAAACCTTCTTCAATGCCTAACAATGAAGCCTCCATTGCAAAAACAAGTCCTACAAGATAAGCAAAAGTGTGTAAAACCTCGACATCATAATCTCTAATGATGTCACCTACCATAGAATAATTTTCCTTATTAGCACCTTATATGTTTCATTTAGCTGAGTGTGTAGGAGAAGGATTCCAATATAGCATTTCATATTATCTAACTTTCTTCTCTTTGCATAATTGGGAAGCACTTGAAAATATTGAGGCATTAACAATTTATGTTGTATATAATGTCTATCTAATTCACTAAGTTTTTTATATATTTTTTATTTTTGGTCTTTCAAATGTTCCAACATATTAGGAGTGGTATGACCAATAATACTTCACAATAAGGACTCCCTTTAATTGCCTACCACCAATGATAGAGTAACGTGCTTTTTTATTATTTTACCTGCATCTAGATGTCTAAGGCTCTACCATACAAAAGCCAAATGCTCTATGCAAGGTAAAAACTAGTAAATTCAAGATCAATAGACTCTTCATTGAGGTAATGTGGATATTTGGATGCAAGATGAATGTTGAGTCTTTTTAGGTGGTCATAGAATAACAATAATTTGTTCAACATCCTCCAAACCAAGACTAGTATTTTAGTGAGATTTCTCATTCCAAATCCTCTTCTTTGAATTTTTCTCAAAGCACTTGTTTCTTATTACATTCCATGATAATTGCAAATTTAAGCTTCCATCATTTCTTGGTGTCTAGTAGTACCTTTTAGTTACAAAAGATCTAAAGGTGAGAGCTAACACTAAATCTTAGGTCTTTTCCATATTCTTTCAGATATCTAATTTGTGCATCTTTTAATTTTCATTCAAATATTTAGCTTTTATGAACTTAACCCAGAAGAACTAATCAATAAATAATTTTCAATTTTGTTTTGTTGAATATGTTGGCATGATATCTTTTAGTTTCCTAATGCCCAAACCATTTTCCTCTAATATATCACATATCCTTCCTCATTTCATCTAGTGATGTTTATGACTATTTTTTATGTCTCCCCATAAGAATGCATTCATAATATTTTTCAATCTATTAAATATTTGCATTGGAAGACTTAATGTTATTAAAGCATAACCTGGTATTACATTTAGTACATGTTTTACTAGTACAAATCTATCACTCATGGATAAAAGCATTTGCTTTCAATAGGCCAACTTGTTTTGCAACTTTTTAATTAAGTGTTGGAAGTATAATAATCTTCTTCTACCATTAAAAATGGGGCACCCCAAGTATGTGATGGGAAGAAAGCCTTCCTTAAGGCCCAACATCTTTCCTATCCTTTTAATAACAAATGACTTCACACTTCTAGCTATGTAAAATTTGAACTTTTACTTGTTCAGCTACATGCCAGACATGTGTTGAAATCTTTCAAAGAAGTTGTTAATACATTTTAAAAATCTTAGGTCTCCTTTATTGAAGTTAATAATATCATTAACATAACAAAGATGAGTTACCATAGGATATTCTCTTATAGTAGTGTAGTGTAGAATTTCTCTTCTAAAAGTGTTATTTTAAAACTCTATTGAAAACTTCTATTGCAATAATGAAAAGCAATTTAAGAGATTGGATTACTTGGCTTTAAAACCCATGCTTATTGGTAGTACCTATGAGAAGAACCATTAATTATGATAAATAACCATTAGCAACTTATGATATCACTAACCAAACTTTTGAACCTACCTAAGAATTGAAATTTATCCAAAAGTTTAATGAGAGTTTCCAAAGACAAACTATCAAATTCATGCTTTATATATAGCTTAATAATGCAACTTTTGCCCCTAGTTTTCTTATTGAGTGAACCCATAAGTTCTTAGGTAATTAGTACATTATTAATAATCTTTCTTTCTTTTATGAATCCTATATGTTCAAGGGAAATAATCTTTTGGGGGATTGTTTGTAGTCTATTAGCCTATAGCTTACATAGCATCTTTTTAACAAAGTTTTACACAAATATTGGTCTAATCTCTTAAAACACTATAAGCATATGCATCTTTAAGATATCTACCAAATTTGCATTGATATTGCCCTTAGGAATTGGACTTCTAATAATGAAATCAATAGCAACATCAAATACATTTGAAGTTATGATGTCTCAATAATTTGTGAAAAAAATACCATTACACCCATCAAGCCCTAATGTACTTTCTTTGTAAAACTAAAAAATCACTTGCCTAACCTCCTTGTATTCAACCTTTTTAACAAGGAATATGTTATCTTACTCTATCATTAGCTAAGGTATATTATTTAGAACTTCTTCATCATAGATAACCTTTTTCTTTAATAGAAGATCTTGAAACTACTACACAATAACAAGTTGTACCTAATATTGACCAAACACCTTTAGACCATTAAAGTCTTTAATCTCAATAATATTGAGTCATTCCCTTTTATCCCTTACTAATGCATGAAAGAACATAGTGTTTTTCTCTCCTTACTTCAATCATTTTGCTCCAACTTTCTGGCATAAATAAATACCTTTCGTATTTAGTTCTTTCATGAGCTGTTGATTTGATTTGTTTAGGTTAATCCTATCTTCTTCTATGTGACTCTTAAAACTTTTTTCTCTATTCTTCATCACTTCTTTTGCTCTTTTGATAGCTTTGAAGATATCACCAAATGTGTTTTTATTCCACTATTTGAGATATTCTTTTAGTATTCTCAACTTGAAAGCTAAAGCTAACATCCTTGATTGGTGCGTTAGAATTACTCAATTATTTTCTACTAATTTGTAGAAGCTTAGATGTATTATTCATATATTTTGAAGCTTGAACTTCTTGAGACTAAAATTCTACTCATCAGAGAGTTATAGCAATAGAGGAGAATAATTAGATCCCATTCTATAGACATGAAGAACAATTGTAGTTGGATAAAGATCCATCCATTCCTTATTTACTAGCATCTTGACTAACATTTTTGAAACCCATTTACCTTTTCTTTTTCCAACCTAAGTAAAAGATGAACTCAAGAAAGGAAGGTTTAATAGGTTACATTGGTTTAGACAAACTCTAAACTCATTTGTTGTTGAGAAGGATGGGGTTAAGGATTCTTATATTAATGCACAGAGTGATTACACTAAAATCTCCCCTGACTAAACATGGATCCTTTTAATTTATCACAATCTCAATTAGTTAACTCCATAGTCTCCTTCTCTGAGTCCTTACACTTAGCATACATGAATGTGTAGTTAATGGCAAACTTCCATTTCTTATAACAATTAGATGAATAAATTATCCACATGTAGACTATCACATTAACTATTATTTTTTCAATGTATCCATATTTTATTGGATGAATTTGAAGTAAAGTGAAAAAAATCTAAAGTAGCTATCAAACTAAAAAATTTTGTTGTCATGTTAACCCTTAGTCATGGAATTTTATTTGATGGTAACAAATTCTAAATATTTATAATAAATATAGTTCAGTAATTTTTTAGATTTTAGATAACTAATGTCTATGTTCATGGAAGAACTTAAAGAAAAAGAACAAATATCACATCCCATGAATATCATCTTACTTAAAGTGCTAGACCACAAAGAGATTTATTTTAAATTCAACTTTAGTTTTTTTTATTTTAATTAGAATATTAAGCTTGACTGAAAATATTTTTGCAAGACACAAAAATTAAATTTCATCATCACTAAATTCTTGATTTAAATTAATCATTTTAGATAAACATAAGATTCTAAAACTTTTATCATCTTAAAAATTATCTTATCTTGATCACATATTTGAAAATATCTTTTCAATGAGTTGTTGTAAGAAGAAAAATAAAAAAAAAACTTAATTCTAACTAACCTAAGGTTAAACCTTCCTAATTAATTTAAAATTTTAGTAAGTTGTGATAGTATTGAGTTAAGACATGACTCTTAAACCCATATGCTATAGTATAAGTTTAGGGAATCACTCTTGAACTCGTTATGTGCTTACTAGCAAGCAAGGGTCATGATCTTCCAAGTGAACCATATGACAGCCAACGTCATATATTTTGTTGATCATATGCACACATGTAAGACATTCTATACAACTATATCACAAGTAAATAGGCAATGTGGGACTAAAATTTCTAACTCTTTTAGCATGCATTTCTTACAAAAAAATGGAATATTCACCATTCAATATAGCAGTCAAATCAATTGGTAAAAAAATTCCTTCACCTTTCTAAACCATGCATATTCAAATCCAATCATTAGATTGCATACTATTTGTGATCTAATGGTATAGACTAAAACTTAACTCCTAAATCAATCATGCAACTCTCATTTTTCTAAACACTGATGAGCCAATTAACAAGTTATTTTGTGTAACAACTATTTTCAAATAATAGTTATTGAAATTGAGTCATTTGACCCATAGCTAATTTAGATGACTTTTAGCAATTATAACATGTATATAAATAAAATATTTCTTTAACATAAAATATTGATGAAAGATTGAAGAAACTTTTTAGACCACAAAATTTATGCCTTCGTAGTCGGTGCTCATCGTTGTTTCCATTTGCTGCATCATTTATTTTGCAAGCTTCAACTCTTCTTTCTACTTCAATCAACTAGGATTTTGTTCTTTAATTTCTTACTTGATTCAAGTAAAAGCATAATGCATTTGTCATTTATTAAATATTTCATAAAACATAAAGTTGTTATATGCATTGATTATGTCAACACAAATTTTCTTTTTTTCTGGGTTTTATTTTGTTGTAAGGTTATTGTAGTCTATTTGTTTTATTTTATTATTATGATGATTTAACCAACTTATCATTTGGAAAAAGACTTATATTGCTTAGTTTGGTCTTTACTTAGCTTTTATAAGAGATAGATTAAGCTTGAATTTGAGTTGAACCACCTAAACATCATCAATGTTCTTTGTGATCATGTGAAAATTTTCTATTTAACAAATTTGTTTTTATGTTTAAATGAAAATCAATATGTTCTAAAATAAAATTAAAATCTATATAAAATTATTTACAAAGATTTAATTTGTCTTATTAGACAATCTAAAATAATTTCTTTAAAATATTTTTTAAAAATAACTTTTTTAGAAGTCAAATTTTTTATTCTTTATAATTTATCTCTCTCACTAAACCGCACTTTAATTTTCTCTCTTAAGCCACTGGTTCAAGTAAAGCCATTAGAGAAATGTTATTAATCTTTATTATGCATTTAAGGCAAGTAATTGATTTGTGATTCAAAAACTCCTAATTTTTCATATCAAAATGTTGTCTATTTATTAGCATATGATCTATAATTTGTATTATTCTTACATTTCTATGATTTCCTTTTGGACTGGTGTGATGCTTAAAGCCTTTTTTAGCTTTTCTTTTTTATCTTTTTGTTTGCATAAGGGTGAAGTCGTATTGTTGGATGGTGTTAGCTCTAAATTGATTGTTCTTTCATGAAATTATTTTCTAAAATCCTTTAACACTTAAAGGTTTATTATGCCTATGTTTTTGTGTTGTAGTGGTGCTTTAGAATCTAACATTAAGTCATTTTTTCTTATTGTAGATCTTTCTTAATAATTGCATAATCATGAAAGAATTTTGTTGACATAAATCTCCCCTTATTGCCTACCATTTTTAGTTTACTTTTATCCTTGTTCAAATTCATCCTTTTCTCAGCATATATAGCCTGATCATTTTATTAGTTTTGAGAAAAGACTTGAGATTAGGAGTTATTCTCTAGTTCCCTTGAGCACATGTGATAATCAAGCTCGAGTGGTGATCTATTCAGCATTTACCTAGATTTCTCATTTTCCCTTAATTGGTCCTTCTAACTGATATAATTATTTGCATTTCTATGTTTTCTTGAGTATCAATTTTAGTTGTATTGAATTTACAAGTTGAAATAGTGTGTCCTTGTTTGCAACAAAAAATGCAATAAAGCAATAAATTTTCATACTAAATATTTTGTCAAAATCCATTTGAACTACTACCTTTCTGCATTATTTTAATTTGTTTAGGTAGTTCCTTCACTAAATGAAATTCCAAGCATACTTTACCAATGCTTGCTTGGTTAAGTTTAATGTTGTAGCATCTATCTTGAGTGGTTTTTCAATTATAGAGACTATCGAATATAAAGCTACCTTATTGAACAGATGAATGAGTAAATGTTCTAAAGATATCCAGATGGAGAAAAGTGATAGTTCTATGTTAAGATGAAATTTTTGTTGCTATTTAAAAACTCACATTTGGAAGTTAACTACATTGCACAATCTATGTAGTTAACAACAAAGAAAGTCTTCCTCTTTATCAAATCTAAGTAGAAATGCATATTACCCAAAGATCCAATCTTAACCTCATTCTAAAAGCTAATTATGCTAAATATTCTTTTATGGATTCCATAATGGGTCTCCCACATGAGAATTTTTCAATCAATTCTAGTTTGAATGGTTCAACCATTTTCCAACTTTCATCCTCCTCAAAGATGATTTCTAATTCCCCTTTATAAGCAAATGGTGACTTAATTCTGATATGAGATCACTCAATCGGGATACCCAACACTTCAGCAAATGATCGCTTAAGTTAAGGGGTTCCCCCTGTACCTACCATTACATAGAGTCACACAACATAAATAAGTAACAGATGTTAGGTTGTGTAAATACTCGTGGGAAATATTCATATTGTGGTCAGTTGATAAGTCCACAACTGATGATCCCTTTTGATATGGCTAATTCTTTTGAGCCGATTGATGTTTGATAACCTCATTTTATTTCACATATTTGATGCCCGACACCTAACTAAAAGGCAAGGAAGGAAGAAAGATACCCAGCATCGGATATTCAATGCCCATTGTCCATCAGTCATCATCCATCTTACCATCATCCCCCTTTTACCATCCCACTACCACTTTGTCGCATGGTCTTTGAGATCAAATGTTGTGACTCTATGATCAAAATTTAATTGATGTTTGACAATTTACTGATCAATACTAGGCATATCTAATGGATTTCATGTAAACATATCAAAATAATCAAAATACATTGAGATAATGGCCTCCTCAAATTTCTTAAGATAATTAATGCTTGCAAATGATTTTTAACTTTTTTATAGTACATAACATTTTTAACAGACACAACTGACTTGGAAAATGGCTTTTCAATCCTTATCTTCTCCCACACTTAAACTTTTATTTTAATCTCCCCAAGTGTAATGAGGTACAACTTTCTCAATTTTTGTAAAGTCCCTTTAATAATTATAACCTTCATTTCAAAATGTTGATCCCATCATGTTTGATGATCACAAAAGTAAACTGTTATTAACTACTAATTGTTTTAGTTGATAACAAGCTATAGTGGCTAATTATGATGGAGCAAGACATATACTAATCAAGTAGATTAAAGCTTGTTGACCTTTGCTCTCAAGGATGTTGGCCCAACTTGTTAATGTTGAAGCCATGTGGTCAAGCTCCTTAAGGCATGGTTAAACTATTTGGAGGTCTCCCATCTACTACATCATCTGATAGAATATTAAATATTTTTCTTATACATAATGGCACTAAGGATTGCATTTATTCATGCATAAATAATTAAATAATAACACCTTTGAGTCATATAAATCTTAAGTAATATTTTGCAAATTGTGCTAAATTCAAAGACAAATAAGTAATTGGAGAAAACAAATTGAGACTAAGCTGATTTTTGTATTGATTATATGATTATACAATATGATATTACCTTTCATATTTGTTTGACTCACTTTTTAGCTATCTTAACTACAACTTAAAATGGTTTATATGTTTTATAGGTACTATTTGGTCATTATATATTATAAATTATCAATTTAGGATAAAATTAGAATGCTAATGCATGATTGTACAATCTATTAACCTTATTTTTTGTGTTTGGATAATTAATCTATCACTTACACCACACATATATGAAACATTCTTCATGTATGACAATATTTTCACCTAGAACACAAATCAATAAGAATCTTAATTAGATTGTACAAATATATTTTATGTGACATACAAGTTGTTGTACCTTTTTTTATTACATCATTTATTTGTTAACAAAAAAATTATTGTGTTATGTTTAGTAATATTTTTCCTAACTGATGCTCTCAGATCATGTAGATCAAGTATGTAGGTTATTTATGTGGAGAGCTTAATTAATTAACTTAAGGAGCTTAACGATAATGTTCTAGTGTTAACCATGATTAGTATTAGAAGAAACACAAACTTTAAGCATCACTTAGAAGAGATCATTATTGAGCCCATGTCAAAACTTATAATTATTTTCTTAAGGTACTTAGGTGATTTTAATTAACACATGTGTTTCATATATGTTCACCTACATTTATATGTGCCCTAATTAATATTAAGTGTAATGGTTTCATTTGCATCATATGAACAATAAGAATAATTGTTATTGTCTAGTGATATACCAATCATTCATCATTACTCTATATTACTTATCATTGAGCATTCCATTTATAGCACATTGCAGCATATGTTAAGTCTAAATCAAGTTATAATTAAAAAGAGCTTGAATTAAGTAAAGTTGACCTTAACTGAACTAATTATAATTTACAATAAAGCCATTTTATAATACAATTAGTTAATACTTGGATTGGATAAAGTGTCAACCAAGGGTGATCCTAGGTTAGGTATGCACGTATACTAGTCGTGCATGTATGATGGACTTGTCCTACAAGTACATTGATGATTTACTTGAGTAGTTTGATTTGAGATTTGGTATTTTTCTTTGTAAAATTTGATGTTATTTTTATACTAGTATAATATATTCATTAGGAGGATTGGACAACAGATCAGACTAAGCAATATTAAGTATATGCATTGGAGATATTAGTATCATATAAGTATGATAATTGCATCGCATTTGTATGATCAATATGTTAGTGTAATGAGTACTCAAGACCTAGGTTATAAGTGAGCTAGTTCACATCATACCTATAGGATATCTACTTCATACCTATATGATAGCTTTACCATAGAGCTTAACTTTAAAGACTTAAGTTGACTTTCAACTTACATGTACAATATCACTTTTGTAACTAGATAATACCATTTCACCCAAGAGTCTATTAATAGAAGTTAGCCATATATTGAGAGAATATTACATCATAAGAGTACAATTTACTTATTATATGAATACGATATATTATAATCAATGTGAATAAGCTTTTCATAGGAGTGATTGTATTATACATTCTTGAATCATAAATAAGGACTTAAGTTGACTTTCAACTTACATGTACAATATCACTTTTGTAACTAGATAATACCATTTCACCCAAGAGTCTATTAATGGAAGTTAGCCATATATTGAGAGAATATTACATCATAAGAGTATAATTTACTTATTGTATGAATACGATATATTATAATCAATGTGAATAAGCTTTTCATAGGAGTGATTGTATTATACATTCTTGAATCATAAATAATTTTTTGGAGAGAATAGATTTGGACTTTAAGAAGATTCGTTTGTATTATTCTTTATCACACAAGTGCTTTCAATTCAAAATTTGAAACTATATAAAATCATATTAGTATGATATATAGATTATACAAATACTATTAGTTTATTATATAAGTAATAGCTAGTTTTCACTAATTTTTGACATAGCTACTAGATGTTATTTAAAAGCCTTAAAATATTAAAGAAAAGACTAGTGCTTAATTGAAAAATCTTTGTAAAAAAACTCACTTTGCAATCATCATTTCTATAGAGAAGAGAAGAATAAGATTGAGGTTGCATGTATTGATTTCATCTTTATAGCCTTCATTTCTAATTGAGCTAAGTTATACTTTCTTATACTTACTTCCTTAAGCAACATTACATACATTATTTGATTATTATAATCAACTTAGTTTGCTTCTTTCTTAATTTTTCATTTGGTTTTAAGACTTTATATTGATATTTTAATTTGTTCTTCTTGCCCAATTTTAGACCTTTTATTTTATCATTTGTTCTTTGTAGGCTTTTATTGTGTCAATATTTGTAGGCTTTTATTAAGCTAGTATTATAAGCTTTTATCAAGTTTATATTCTAGGGTTTTATCAAACTAATATTATAAGATTTTATCAAGCTAGTGTTATAAGCTTTTATTAAGTTAGTATTATAAGCTTTTATTATGTTAATATTTTAATATTATTTTAGATAGAATTATTTAAAATTTTATTATGTACATTATCTTACTCACTCTATAAATTAACAAATTTTACAAAATCTAATAATGTTTTCTTAAAACAAGTATTATAAGAGCCAACAAGATTAGGAATAAAAGAATTCTTTGTTATGATATTAATTAAGTTTTCATTTGGCTTGAAATTTTCAACTTACATAATTCAAACCCCTTGCCTTTTTGTAGACATCATGCTTCCAATATTATCAATACTAGTATGATTAATAAATGCAACATAATAATAATATTGTAGAATCTTTGGACATATATGATGTAATTATCATACTTACACAAAAGCCTTCATATTAATTCATTAGTTTAATTTATAACACCTTCATACCAATACAGTCTTAGATAAGAAAAACTCAAAAAGAGTGCAAAATTTATCATACACATACAATCTTATTATTGGATATGTAAGATCTATAAATCAATTAAAAGACTTAGTGGTGCAATTGCATCATACTATACAATCATTATGATCACCTTGTATAATATTTATAATAGAATGGACAGACATTCGATGGGGTGACCAGTTCACTCTATTCATCCCCTAGCATTATACATTGTTCGTATTTGTACAAACATAAACCAAGACCATAATGGCTAGTTTATTCTTTTTGGAAATCTCATTTTTTGTCATTAAAAACACCATAAATGATCTTAAGAAATTGATATCAATAAAACAATATTCAAAACATAAGAAGCTAATGATTTAAATTGCAAAATCATCAAATAGTTTGAATTCTTAATAGGCTCTATTCATTAAAGGCTAGAGCATCTATGCACTATTATAAAATCTTTCTTGCTTGGTTTCACATCATTCCTCATTTATATATATTGATAGCATCATTTCTAATTCATTTAGTCATTGTACTATTATTGCTAGGTATAAGGTGCAAGTTCTTATACCAAATGATTTCAAGTGCTATGTTCTTTCCTTTTTAGCTATTGTAACACATTTGTTGTGACCACTATAGGCTATTCATTATAAGCCCATGTAAGTTATTATTGATCAGTTTTAATCAAGTGTTTGTAAGGCTTGGTAATCTACCCTCCATGTGGCAAAAGATATTTGATTTAGTGTGTAAGCTTGGTTTAGAATTGGTTGTTTGATTTTTGTCCAAATCACTTGAAATTATTGTATGCATTCTTTAATTATTCTTATTTATTTTTACTTTTTCCTTATTTAACAACAACGTGCTTAAAACTCTACGTAAGGATTTCAAAAGATCAATTATTTGAATAGTTTTTTGTTAGCAAAACTTATTTTTGCAAAGAATTTTAAAATTAAAACAATCCCCAAGCCCCATGCTCTCTTGTTGTTTGGCAAGTTCTTTCATAGAATTTCAACACAAGATGCAAAATCAAACAAATTTCTAAAAAATGGTTTAGAGTTGCTTCTTCCCAGAATAACATTATAGATAGAAGGAGTTTTCACGATGACAAAGTTTGTCAAATGCATTATAGCATAATCATCAAAGCCATGGGTAGGGAAAGTCATGAATCCTATTACATAACAAACTTCCAAAACACTCTGATTAGAGGACATAATATAGATTGAAGATGGTTTCATAAATCTTCATCTTCTTTAAGAAATGATGATAATGGCACCATCAAATAGATTACTAAGGAATGAGTGGTCCTCAAGACTCCTTAGAATCTTGATAAGGAAGGTTGTTAAAAAATTTTCTAAAGACAATTTCTTCAAAGTGGATGGCTTAAGACTAGAAATCTTATAAATACTTGAGTTTTTTAATAGGAGAGGTTAGTTTATTCTAATTAATAAAGGAAATTTAGAGAGCTTGAACATTGGATTCTAGTTTACTTGAACTTTGTTTTTCCAATGCTCCTAGAATTACCCTCCTCTTATAGGTTCTTAATAAGTTTGTCAAGTTTCCAGCACTACTCTAAGTCATGCTTTAAGGTCTTTATGGTTTGTCTTATACTTGTCAAAAGGAGTGGTGATCTCAACCTAAAAGAAATGTAAAAAAATTATTTCTTGGTGGTTTGTCACTTTCATCAAGATGATTTTCATGAGATTTTACTTTTGCTTCTCTTCTTCTTTAAATTCTTCTATGAATACAAGCATCAACTATTTAGAATCTAAAAATATATTAAACCAAATTTATTAGAAATACTTAAGATACATTATCATCAAATAAAGCACCATGATAAGGGATTAATATCATAATAAGGATAACCAATTAAATTTATTAATACCTTAGTATGATACACTGTTCATATTTGTACAAACATAAACTGAGACCATAATGGCTAGTTTATTCTTTTTGGAAATCTCATTTTTTGTCATTAAAAATATCATAAGTGATCTTAAGCAACTAAATCATATCAAGTATTCAGAATATAAGAAGCTAATGATTTAAATTGCAAAATCATCAGATGGCTTGAATTCTTAATAGGCTTTATTCATTCAAGGCTAGAGCATTTGTGCATTATTGTAACATCTTTCTTGCTTGGTTTCACATCATTCCTCATTTTTACTTATTGATAATATCATTTATAATTCATTTATTCATTGTACCATAATTGCTAAGTATAATGTGTAGGTTATTATACCAAATGATTTCAAGTGTTATGTTCTTTCTCCTTTTTAGCTATTATAACTCATTTGTTGTGACCATTATAGGCTAGTGATTATAAGCTCATGTAAGCTATTGTTGATCAGTTTTAATGAAGTGTTCGTAAGGTTTGGTAATGTATCCTCCATATAGCAAAAGCTATTTGATTTAGTGTGTAAGCTTGGTTTAGAACTGATGTTTGATTTTTGTCCAAATCACTTAAAGTTGTTGTATGCATTCTTTAATTATTCTTATTTATTTTTCCTTGTTCCTTATTTAACAACAACTTTCTTAAAAATCTAAGTAAGAATTTCAAAAGATCAATTATTTGAATAGTTGTTTTTGTTAGCAAAACTTATTTTTGCAAAGAATTTTAAAATTGAAACAAACCCCCCCCCCCCCCACCCTCTCTTGTTATCTAGCAAGTTCTTTCATAGAATTTCAACAAAAGATGCAAAATCAAAGACATTTCTCAAAAATGGTTTAATGTGCTTCTTCTTAGAATAACATTATAGGGAGAAGAAGGATTTTTAACGATGACAAAGTTTGTCAAATGCATTGTAGCATAATCGTCAAAGCCCAGGATAAGGAAAGTTGTGAAGCCTATTACATAACAAACTTTCAAAAAACTCTAATTAGGAGGCATAACATAGATTGAAAGTGGTTTCATAAATATTCATCTTCTTAAAGTGGTCTAAGAAAAGAACATTCAATGAACTTTGAGGAATGATGACAATGGTATCATCAAATAGAATACTGAGGAATGAGTGGTCCTCAAGACTCCTTGGAATCTTGACAAGGAAGGTTGTCTAGAAAATTTCTAAAGAAGATTTCTTCAAGGTTGATGGCTTAAGTCTAGAAATCATATAAACAATTTGGTTTTTTTCAATATGAGGGGTTAGTTTAATTGAATTACTAAAGGAAATTTAGAGAATTTGTTTGTTGGAATCTAGTTTATTTGATATTGAGCTTTTCTTTTTCTAATACTCCTAGAATTACCCTCTTCTTGTAGGTTCTTATAAGATTGTCAAGTTCCCAACACTATAACTCATGCTTTTATGGTCCTCATTGTATGTGCTATACTTGTCAAAAGTAGAGGTGATCTCAACCTAAGGATAGGTGATTGATATGAATGCATTATTTGGGTTAAGGCCCATGAGATGGCATTAGAAAGTTCTTTTGAGGCTTGAAATTTTGATTATTTTTCACAATTTTTAACTTGATCCAAAATATAACATCCTAGCCAAGCTTATGCTTTTGATTCTCTAGTTTGGCATCTTTCTCTTCCTCAAAAACAATTTATTAGTTGACTCTTAAGGAATTCACCCATTATTTCAATACACTACTTGAAAAAGGACTGAGTGTGGGCATGCTGTTGTAAATTTTTTTTTTTTGAAGAGGATATAATATCTATTATATCAAGGCCAAGCCCAAATTACAAAAGGATTCTCAAGGGGGATCGAAAGTGAAATCAGATAACATGAGGTCGAGCAGGGGCTTAGGAATGGGATCCTCGGGGCCCCAGATGAAGTCGTTAAGGCACGGTGCCCGAGCAGCCCAGTCAGCAGGCGTATTCCCGTCTCTGAGAATGTGTGAGAAACGAACGGCCTCAAGACCCGAAGCGTACTGGATAGTTGCCGCGAAGACACCCGACCCCGGGGGGAGGGACACCATCTCGTGCACCTCTTGAATAGCCAGCATTGAGTCAGATTGGAGTTCCACAGCCCGGTGCAGGGGAAGAAAATCCCTAACCATGTCAAGCGCCATAAGCAAAGCCTGGGTCTCCATCATGTCAACCGCCTGGGATAACAACCTTTTGCCAACCACCAGGAGAGGTCTGCCCAAAAAATCCCGCACAACCATGCCCAACCCGGCCATCGAATCATCAACCGCGGCATCGCAATTCACTCTGATCCAACCTGTTGGGGGGGGGGGGAATCCAACTGTGCGTAACAAGCAAGTCCGTGGATTTGCCGGGTTTCCCGCTGGACAGGGAGGAGAGGGAGAGATGTCGGTTGAGGGACGAGTAAACCTCAAGCAAGATAGTCCGAATAATAGAGCCAGGTGGAGGCACCGGGATGTTATGTCTGGCTGCATTCCTCCTCGACCAAATATAGTACAGCGTAGTCGCAATGGTGGCCGCATCCAATTGCCCGGCACCCTGGCGAGCAACAGGAGACCCGACGAACCGGAGGACCCGGTCAATGAACAGTAGATCGGCCCCAGTTGACTGGTCCAACCCGGTTGACTGGTCCAAGCTGGTCAACGCTGCCTGAACAGTGCGGTCAGCCCAAACCTCTTGGGCTCTCGGGCAGCGCCAAAAGATGTGCTGCAAGGACTCGTCTTCTGTGCAGCCCTGCTGGCAGGAGGGAGAGTTGCAAAGCTTTCAACGGGCCAACCACACCGTCGACGGAAGGTGATCACCGGCGACCCTTCACATGAAGACGCTGACCCTGGGAGTGACCTTTAACTTCCAGATGCCACGGAATTCCTCCAAGGACCTGCTGCCAATACTGCCCTTACGAGCATTGCAGACGATGCTCGAGTAGATCTGGTCGCTGGCATCCCGGGGCTTCTCCGTAAGGGAAAGAAGCAATACGTCCTTTGAGGACCGCAAGGCTCTCGGAATATGCATGATGCGGTCCTGAAGCTCCCCATCTACCCAAGTGCTGATAACATCCCAATTCCAATTCCCGCCGAGCAGGAGGCATTCAGCGACGTTGGCAGGCCAGTGGGTGTTCATATTGATGAAAGTAGGCCAGCAACTCAAAGGAAGGACTCCCAGCCAGTTATCTTCCAAAAATCTCGTCGTCCGCCCATCCCCAATACGCCAAACAAAGAGGGAAATAGCCTCCGGCATTGCCCCCAGCACCATTTTGCAGACCGAGGACGCGTTGCGGGGGGCCTTCATCAGTGGGGATCCTCCATAGCATATCTTCTCCGCATCAAATCCACCCAGAGGCTAGGCTCTCGATTGAGAATGCGTCTGCAGCCCTCCATATGAAGAACACGGTGCCAAACGTGGAGGTCCCGGAGGCCCAAACCACCCGCAAATTTTGGCAGCGTGATGCACTCCCAAGCCGCATAATGTATAACCTTCGCGCTGCTAGTCCCGCCCCACAGAAATCTCCTGATGCGCTACTCCATGGCCTCAATAATCCCCGTAGGCACAACACAATGCCTCAGCACGTGGCAGGGGATGGCACTGAGGACCGACGATGCCAGAACGGCCCTGCCCGCCAGCGAAAGAGGCCGGACTCTCCAATTGATCAGCATGGCATCCAACCACTGTAGCAAGAAGCTGAGGTCAGTCTTGGAAAGGCGCTTGGCAGTGATGGGGATCCCCAAGTATGTAAAAGATCTTCCTTCCTCCATGCTGAGCTTACTGAGGATCAACCTGGACTTCTTCCTGCAGAGGTTAGAGCTAAAAAAGACTCTGGATTTCGCGAGATTCACCTGCAGACCAGCAGCCTTCCCAAACTCACGGATAATCCTCCTGATGGCATGGGCAGCGATACAGGAGGCAGGAGCGAAAAGGATGACATTGTCGGCGAAGAGGAGATGCGAGATGCAGGGCGCATGCATCCCCGGCCGGAACCCCAAAAGCTGCCGGGATTCATGGTTCCTAACCAAGCACGATAGATATTCGGATGCCATGACATAGAGATACGGGGAGAGCGGGCAGTCCTGCCGGAGACCCCTCTGAGCCACCACCCACGGGAGGCGAATTCCATTGAAGAGGATGCTGAATCTTGGGCTACTGATGCAAGCAGCAATCCAGTCTCGCCAGATGGGAGGAAACCCCATGGCCATCAACATCTCAAGAAGGAAGTCCCAACAGACATGGTCATAGGCCTGTTCCATATCGAGCTTCACTGCCATGAGTCCAGCCGCGCCCTTGCAAGTCCGCATCCTAGCAACCATCTCCTGCGCAATATTGATATTATTAGAAATGTTGCGACCAGGGATAAACGCCACTTGTTCCTGCGAAATGAGGTCCGGCAAAACGGGCTTCGGCCTCCCGACAAGGACCCGTGCCACCACCTTGTACACAGTGTTGCAGAGACTAATAGATCTGTAATGCTCCGGCTTGCTCGTGCCCTACTTCTTTGGAATCAAGATGATAAGGGTGTCCTTCCACTTATTCGGGAGCTTGCAGTCCTCAAAAAAAGCCAACACAGCTTTAATGACATCATGGCGCGCAATGGTCCAGTAGCTGTGCAAGAATTCAGCCGAGATCCTGTCACATCCCGGCGCCCTGTTCCTCTTGATGCCCCGCATAGCCTCGATGATCTCTTCCTGGGTGACCCTAGCTCCCAGCCTGGCAGCCACATCAACATTCACAACCACCGAGGGAGAGATGACTTGCGGCAAATCCCTGGAAATGCCACTACGCCACTTGCGCTCAAAATACTCCATTAAGACCTGCCCGATGCTGTCCGAGGAATCCGCCACCTGGCCATCATCACCCTGGAGCATGGATATGCAGTTCATACGGGCCCGAGACGAAGCCATATTGTGAAAGAAGCACGTGTTGGCATCCCCGACCTATGCCCAGTGGACCTTGGCACGCTGCCACCACCACTGCTCCTCGTGGGCACAACCCCTATGGAAGGCGGTGATCAATTCCACGAGACGCCCATGGTCCTCCTCAGTGAGTCCCACCCTCGATTCTCTTGCCTGCAGCTCCTCAATGTCACGTAAAAGCACTTGGTTGCGGTTGATCGAACTCCCCAGCTTTTTGCGGCTCCAATTGCGCAATGCCATGAGTGAACGCTTGAACTTCATCGAAACAATCTCCATAAGGTCCCCATTCGCGCGCCTACTCCAGGCCTGCTGCACCACACGGTATGACTGGGGATAGTGAAGCCAAATGCTCTCAAATAAGAGCCTGCTGGATTTCGGCCATATCCTATTGCCACCCAGATTGATTAACAGCGGGCAGTGGTTTGAGCCAAGGCGGCCCAAATGATGTACCGAACTGTTGGGAAAAGCAATCAGGCCGGCAAAATTGAGCAGGGCACGATCAAGCCGCTCCAGAATGCGTGCGCCCCCATTCTTCCCATTACACCAGGTAAATTGGTTGCCAAAAAAACCCATGTCAGCGAGCTGAAGGTCCTGCATAAAATCAGCAAAGCACTGCTGCTCACTACCGTAGATGAAAGGCCGACCTCCCTGCTTCTCCTCCTGGTCCATAATCAAGTTAAAATCACCAACAACCAGGAGAGGGGAGTTATCACAGTATGATGTGCGGATAGCGTCCCAGATTGCGCGACGTCCCTGCGAAACCCTTGGACCATAAACAAAGCAGCAGTTGAGGGTGCAATCTTGCCGAGGGGTAATCGAACAAGCCACCATAAAGGCCGAGGCCGCCGTGAGTGCTAGCTTGATCTCTTTCTTCCACAGCAAAATAATTCCAGCTGACATACCCAAAGATGGTTGAATCACAAAATCCCATTCCTTCCCAAGAATCCAGTTAGCATCGCGCCGGGAGAAAGACTGCATCTTGATTTCCAGTAGCACAACAACCTCCACGTTCCACTCGCGTACCAGACGCTGCAAATAGGCCCTCGATTTGCTCTTCTTGGCACCTCTTATGTTCCACGTGATGATCTGCATAATATTCATATAGTGATTTGCTTCCTGCATCCCCACACAAACTAAGAGCAGCTCTCCAGCAATCGGCTTGCTGGCCTCCGTGCCCCACGAAGCACGGACAGCAAAAAATCCTGATTAAGGGTCACCCCCATCCGAGATGGAGGCTCCATCATCCACTGAAGCCCCCTGCAGAAATGGAGAATTCGCATGGCCGTCTTTAGAAAATTTCCCAACATTCGAAAGCTTTGCCGACGGAGGACTCTCGCCCCATCCTTGACCGTCCACCAGACTCTGCTTTTGCCCCGAAGCCTGGGCGGACTCTTGCTACCCCGAGATGTGTTGGCCCCGTCATATCCCCGAGCTGCGCGGCTATGAACGTCTCCTGGAGGCCGCTTGATTAATCCCCCAGGGCCCTTGCGATTATTTTTCCTCCGCTGCACAATCATCCAAGGGCCCAAGCCGTGCCCCTCGTCATGTACATCCCGCCTACCTGACCAGCGGTCATCCTCAGGTTCCTCAGGCAAATTGCGGCCGAGAACGGTGGTGACCCCTGGGCGTTCCTCCCGCGCCACAGCCGTGGTCGGGGTCTCGTTAATGTCAGCTCCTCCAGCTTTGGCCAACTTGCATGAGTTCTCCAAATGTCCGACGTGGCCGCAGGAGAAGCATATGTGCAACAACCCTTCGTATTTGAAGGGTTGATAGACCCTCCCGTAGTCCCCGGTAATCCAGATGCCCGGCTTGAGAAGTTTCGCGAGGTCCACCCGAACACAAACTCGCGCAAAGGATGAGCCTAATCACGCCGTCCAGCCGTCGAGAAGAAACGGTTCACCAATGGCTTTAGCAATTCGAAGAATATTATCTACATCCCAGTAGATAAGTGGGAGACCGGGGAGCCTTACCCAGACAGGGGCGCGCATCACTGATGTGGAATTGGGGTTGAATTCTGGCGACCATAGATCGAGTCCCATGGCTTGGCCGGCGATCTGCCAAGGCCCGCCCAACCAGATGTCGTTCCACTCACTCATCGACTCAAAATGCAAGCAAAAACAGTTGGCTGTGAGATCAAAAATCTTGAAGTTGTTAATGTGACCCCAGCGCTTGAGTAGAACCCCCTTAATGACATGGAAAGGAAGGATGTTCCCGTAGAGACGGCCAACCAGGTCAAACTTGTGGTAGTCAAGGCGCCTCAAGCAAGCTTCTGATGACATAATCACATCTCCGCCCTCCACGTACTCGGGGATTTCCGCTGCGCGCAATTTGACATCAATATTCGCCGGCCTCACGTGCGAAATCACCTTGTCACTATATCTGGGAGCGCTGTTAAAGCCTCCCGGGAACTCACCTTGTTCACAGTGGCGGGACGCACCTCCTCAGGGAAATTAGGATCCCCAGCACCAGTCCTGACCCCATGGACCTCCTCCCTTATATGCTCCAGCTGCTCCTGCACAGTCTTACTCACCAAGTCTCCATCCTGGTCATCCCCAACAGCCAAGCCCTGCACTTCGGACGCACGGGGACGGGGGGGGGGGAAGAAGAAGAACCCTCGTGTGTGGGAGAGTCGCTCTGGGGAGTTCGGGCTCTTCTACTACTCCTCCGGGTAGTTCCTCCCGCCATTAGGGCTGCAAGTGACGCAGCCCGAGCTCAGGGGCGAAGCGGTAAGATAGCCCACGAAAAATGGTGCAAGACTCGCCGCCGCTGAGAGTCGCCGTGCCTTGCCGCCCGCCGGCCCTCCTTCTGAGTTCGCAATGGGAGACCTCTCCCCAGCCACCAGCCGCAGCGTCCCGTGCAAATGCTTCAGCCACCCTCCGGCTTCCACCTCGCCTCCAAGCCGGGGCCGGAGAGGACCCAGCGAAGAGCCTCCGGCAACGAACCCGTCAGCCACACGAACCCTTCAATACGTTGCTCCGCAACCCCTTCAGACCGCTTCTACGCCGCCACTTCCGCCGCTGCACGCCGCCGCTACAGAACGCTTCACGCCGCCGCTTCAGAACCCCAACCCTAGATCCGCTTCAGAACCCTCTAAATTGATTTTTTACGGAGACACTAATGGAAGCAGCGAGAAGAAAGAGACAAGGGAAATCTGCAGTGAAGAAGTCAAAGAAAAAAAGAAATTACACAGCTGCAGTTGAGGTATGTTGAAGGAAGCAGAGTATGTTTAAGCATTTGGAATTCTTCCTTCTTTTAGTAAGTTACATGTT
This sequence comes from Vanilla planifolia, assembly GCA_023846275.1. Lineage (NCBI taxonomy): Eukaryota > Viridiplantae > Streptophyta > Magnoliopsida > Asparagales > Orchidaceae > Vanilla > Vanilla planifolia. The sequence goes on from CM043870.1 coordinate 25,137,634, forward strand.
CATTGTAACAGACCGTCCATCTCCCCAACGTACGCACGTTAGAGGTATGTCTACTATTATGTGGATATAAGGAACTCATCTTTGGATTTTTTTTTATTAAGTCAATATCGAAGAGAAACTAGTAGAAGAATTATCTCCGAGGTTCTGGAAGATAATTATATTAATTATAATGTAAGTAATTTGTGTTATTTATCTTGTTTTGCATGCTAGTTATCTTGTTTTTTTAAAAAAATATAGAATAAGCATGTCATCATTTATTTATGCATATGTATCAATAATTATCTTATTATTTTAAGATGTGATGAATAAGAAAAACATATTAGACAAATTGTGCATTTTTAATTGAGTTGTGTGCATACTTGAAAAAAATAGTTTTCTTTATGATTTTATCACACGAACCACAACTAGATGCTGAGATAGCTAAGATGGTATGCTATCGTTAACATCTAATTTTTTTTATAGTTTTTTACTGAGCTAAGTTGCTTCAACCTACTTAGTTAAGATAAACTACATCTGAGATGAGATGGATGACTATGAGGTCTAAAGATATATGATATGATGAGATATTAAATATGATGTTGATGTTTAAAATCTCGAGGATAAAAGTCATATAAGAAAAAAAGAGCTTGATATTTTAAGAATATTATTATGAGAATAATATTTTTTGAATAATTAAAATATTATATATATATATATATATATATATATATATATATATATATATATATATATATATATATATATATGTAATATGTTACAACATGATTAGAGTACCATTATATCTCTATTGACATGATAATAGTGATACATATTGTCATATGATTACAGTATCATTGTTATAAATTTTTTATTATTTCTTTAATTTCATGATATATGATTTATATTTTATTATGTATTTAAATTTTTTATGGTCTTATGCGTAGTTATTTTTATCTGCTAGACATATTTTGCTCATCTTATTCTTACTTACATTGCAAATCATGACATTGACACATTCCAAACAAAAAAAAACTAATAGAAGTGAAAGTAGTGTTGTGATTGTTTAGTGGGATGTATGAATTTGTAGACTTTTGTATTATTGTCTATGTTGTATAATGTGTGTCTGTTAAATTATTATGTTATTATTAATTATCAATTGTTGTAGACAATTGTATTAATAGCATAATGTACTTTTTATTATGATTTATTTTGTGATTACTTGTGATTTGTTAAAAATTATTTCTTTAACTCACTTCTTACTCATGGTAAAAGATTTCGTGGGTGAGAAAATAATATTGATACATTCCTATTGGGCTTGATTAAACTTTTGAACATAGGCTCAACGAGGTCCATTCTCCTATTAGATAAACAAAGAAGAGATAAACACACCTTTTTCTTAGCTATTTAGGGATAACAAAAGACAACCTATTTGAGATTACTAAAGCGAGTTATCAAGCACCCGAGGAGTCAAGATAAGTCGAAGAAAGATTCTTTCAAAAACTTTGGCAATATCTTACACTTAGTCGTGTCTAACATAGGTCTAGTTGTGAAAACAGTGTTGAATTCAATAATGAATGTATCAAGGTAAAATTTTCCCAATAATATTAGATGAGGAGAGACTTTTATTTCTTAGAAAATATCTTATCTAGTATTTGTTGTAGGAGAAGATTCCCTCCTCAATTTACTCTAGGATCTTAATGGTAAAGCCCCATAACAATCTCCTCAAGTCTTAAGATATTGTCTCAATAGGAATATCCCACACAGGAGATGATGGATAAAAGTCTAAGCCACACTTGCAGTAAAGGATGAAGAAGTTGAGAAAGCCATTGTCTCTAGCTTCGATATGAAGCTAGAGGGATCACCTCTAGATTTAAATACTATAGAATGGGTTGCATGGAGCCTTAAGAGTGATGAGAATAATGGTTGTTACTATAATCAAAAGAGGAATGAAGAAGGCAAAGGCAAGAACAATGACCATGAATTAGACTATCATTTGCAAAAACTCTATTATGTTGGCATTCAAATTTTACAAAAGAGCACTAGTTAGGAGCTAGTAATTTAAAACAAACAAATTGGACAGTAAGTTTAATAAAAGAGTAAACAATGCAAAGGATATTAGATATGATATGCAATGACGAAAGAAGAGGGGCTGTTCTTCCTTGTCATTCTCTATCCATTTGCCATATTCTTATATGGCACCAAAAATTCTGAAGGGTTTTTGGGAATGTTAAATAACAACATGCAAATCAAGGAAAGCATACACAGAATTATGAAGGGAAGAGAGAGAATACCCAAAAAAAGTGAAAATGACCATAATGAAGCAGCTTTTCTCACTAAAATATTAACGAATCTGTAAAAAACAAACAAAAGATCAATACATATTTGGAACCAACGAAAAAAAATACCAACTATACTCCAAGAGGGTATTTATAAACAATATAGATAAAAAAAATTTAATTACAAATGATTATAATAAATTAACTGACTAAAACTTCTAAAATTTTTTAATAGTTCCCCTTTAACTGTGGAGTCCACTTTATAAAACCCCTCAAAAGGTATTACCGACAATTGTTGCCCTGCGTGAACAAGGCACAGAGATGACCAGAGAACAAGTGCAGAGACTTCTCAAGAAACTCCCAAGAAGCAGCCCTGCCCAAAAAGTAACATGGAGACCTGCTGAAAAAGTGCCTCTACGACTTGGAAAACAAAGCTATAGTCAAGTAGGACTAAATCACGTGTGAACAACTCTAAACAATTCTGCAATCTAGAATCGAAGTACTTAATCAGAACAATTTCATACCCAATGGAAGCAGAGACTATAAAAAAAATAATTGTTTACCCATCATAAATTTTGAGTCAGATCCAAATAATATTATAATTTTTAATAATATTACTTAAAAATCTCCACAAATCAAATACTAAAAATCTTTAAATAATATTAAACAGCAATAACAAATGACATCTAAAGTCAAATTCAAATAACATCTCAGCCTTGGGACAGATGAGCACTACACTTAAATAAAAAGCAAAAGTGCTTCATTTTCCACTGTCGAAAGAAGCTATATTCTGTGGTTCACATTCTGGACTAAAGAGGCGTACCAACAGAGCTGATGTGCAGCTCATTGATATTGCTCCACAAGTACCCCACCTGAGACTTCTTGGCGTAGTTATTCTGGAATCTGAATGAGCATAAAATGGAACTAGATTTTTTTTTTTTTTAAACAAAATGGTCACAGGAAAACATTAATTTAATTTTGAGAGGTCAAGAATTGCATAGAGAAAACAAGCAATAACTTATTCAAAAAAAACTTTGTGAATATAACACATGGCTTTGCCACGTCATTAAATCAATCATATTCACAACGAAGAAGTAAACCTCGAATTTTGTAAGCTGGAAAATTCAGGTCTTAACAATTTTCGATAGTAATCCGGAGAAATTCAAGCACAGAAATTGAAAAGCAAGAACAACCGAAGTCAAATAAAAGTTAAAAAGTTGATAAATCATAACGTTTAACATAGCACTGACATCATTAAGTTTACATTGTACGGGTTGAAACAAAAAAAAAAAAAAACAACAACTTGTATAGCTTATTTAACGATAGTTGTGTGATGTTGTTTCTTAAGCTTCTCACATGGCTTGGAGTAGTAGTGTTGTAGAAGAAATTAACAATCTGGGTAGACAATGCATGAAGCGTTTTATCAGCAGAAATTCAAAGGGGATCAAACTCAACATCCTTGTCTAGCTCAAACCCCTTAAAAATTAAGGTGAAATTGTTGTCTTCCCTAGCACACCCAAACATTCATAGGAATTACAACTTCGCATTAGTTAATTGTTTTGCAGTTCTACTGCAATTTTTAATAAAACCTACAATAATACCATACAGATGGGTAAACTCTATTGAGAATCTTCGTGTCTAGTTCTTTGCCTACTTTCCAATTATTGAGTACTAAAATGGTCAACATTTGTCCCTTGTTGTTTGACTCCTCTTCAGCTCTTTCAATGCCATGATAATATCTCTCAATTCGAGATTTTTCACACAATAATATTTTCTAACTTCTCGTTCTTTTTTATCTCTCATTCTCTTGTAAACCCTCTAGATAAGACTACAAAGTTCCTACTAAGAGTAAGTAGATCCATGTTTTATAATATAATTATTGAACCATCTTGTTTCCACATCAACATTGTTTTGATATCATCATTGGGAAGCCAAAAAGATAAAGTATCAATTTACAATATGCATCTTGTAGTTGAAAGAAAGCTCCAAAGAAACCTAATCTTCAATCAATATTATGATGCATTCACCCAAATGAGATGCATGATATAATGATGATTCACGGGTTTGTATTATTCAGTTTAAACTAAAAACCGAACTGAATAGACAATATTCATTTGGTTTGGTTTTTTAATAATATTTTTTAATTTTTTTTACTTGATTTTTCAATCAAAAAATCAAACTGAGCAAAAAAAATCAAATTATAATGTATATTATGCTTTTTTGGATTGCTTGGTTCGAAATTATATTTTTTTGTCTTGATCTAATCTAAAATTCAGTGTTTTTTTTCTTTTTTTGATTCAAGAGGCATAAGCCTTACAAAAGGTTAAAACGGATAATCCTCACGGAGGATCAAACATGAAATCCGACAACATAAGTTTAAGGAGGGGCTTGGGAAGAGACATCCCCCACCCCCACACAAAATCAGCGCAACGAGCAGCGCACGCAACCCAGTCAGCAGGCGAATTCCCTTCTCTATAGATGTGCAATAATCTCAGCACGTCCAGGCACCTCGTGCGCTTGATGGCCTCAGCAAAGGAACCCGCCACAGGTGGGTGCGAAATGAGCTTGCGAACCTCCTGCAGCGCCGACATCGAATCCGTTTGAATCTCCATAGAGTGATATAGGGAAAGGGTACCCCTTAAAAAATCAAGGGCCTCAAGCATTGTCTGAACCTCCATAGCTTCGCCTGCCTATGAGATAACCCTTTTTCCAACCACTAGTAACGGCTTCCCCATGTAGTCCCTTAACACCAGGCCAAGTCCAGCGATATCCTCCCCAACAGCAGCGTCGCAATTCACTTTTATCCATCCAGAAGGGGCGAACCCAAATATGGGCCACAAGTAGTTCAGAAGAGCTGCATGGGTTCCCGCTGGACATGGATGAGTAAAAGTTGCAATGCTTCGCTGCTGCAATAATCTCGATCTTTGCCATGCGCAACATAGTGCAGCAGTTGACTACGGAATCATTGTGCCTCTTTGCTTTCCTTCTCTCCCATATGTAGTTCATAATGGTAGCCAAAGTAGCAGCATGCACTGCGCCATCCCTACATCTCGCTGCCGGCGAACCCACGAAATCCAGGAGCTGTTGCATAAATGACAGCCCAGCACCCACACGCCGAGGGAGCCCAAGCACGGCCACGGCCTCGTTCAGTTGACAATCAGCCTAGAACTCCTTAGCGCACGGACAATCCCAAAACACATGTTGCGAGGATTCCTCCGTAATACATCCCCACGTGCACCTGCTACACTCGAGCAGCCCTCTTCGTGCCATCCAAACCATCATAGGGAGATGATCCCCCACCGCGCGCCACAGGAAGATGCGCACCTTCGACAGCACTCTAAGTTTCCATATTCCCCTCACCTGATCCGCGTCCTTCTTGGTTCTCCGCCTGGTGTCGTCGTCAGCTTTGCATCTCAGGTGCATGTAGCACCTCCCATTGTCAACCTTCACAGTCTCCGTGTGCCACTGAAGCAGAGTGTCCTGTCCAGACGTTCGGTCCCAGGGAAGGTGCATCACCCTATCGAGCAGAAGTTCGCCAGCCCATGCACGTATACTCCCCTCGTCCCAAACACCAGCCGCTGTAATGCATTAAGTCCGAACAAGACCAATATTTTTGGTTGGTTTGATTTTCAAAAAAATTTCAATTTTTATTTCGATTCAATTTTTGTCTAAATTTGATTTTCAAGTTTGCTTAATTAAAAATGGATTGATTCATTTGATCTATTAACCGAACAAACTGAATGACTGATTGTTCACCCATATTCAAGGGATTGTAGCAATCATCGTTCAAGAAAAACTCTGACATTAAAGGTTACCAAGAAAGGGTAACACTAACCTACCTTGATAAAAATGTTGCAAGTTATGCTAAACAACGGACTAAAATCATGCCCATATCTATCTTTATCAACCAATTGAAATAATGAAGCATATCAATGTCTATTGGGCTTTCTCAGTATGCAGCATGAACTTTCAAGACCTTTCCTAATAGTAAAAGGAAACATAAATTATCTATTAGTACTAATCATTGACAACTTTTGAAGAAAAAAAAAAAATATTGGCCAAATCTCCATCAATTTTGAAGTGCATGTGTTATAGTGACAATCAACGATGCAATGTTTACTACCAAAAGGTTACAAATTTATGTCAATCTTTTGCCTACTATGCCTTTAATATGCTTAAAATGGCACACCCTTGAATCAATGTGCAAGTTGAGGAAGCAAACAAGAGTCTTCCCAAAATTCCCAACCATATTTTGATGAGAAGAAAGGTGGATGGATAGATGAGCTAACTAGAGTACTATGGGCATATCGTGCAATATCTAACACAAGGTAAACTTCATTCTCACTTTCATATGACTTAAAGCAATTCTTCTTGTCAACCTCAATGATCCACTTCATCATGTGCAACCGAAGCATCCTAGCATCCTACATTAACTCAACTCTAAAACTAAGGAAATAAGATGAGCTTCACTTAGATCTTCAAGAGTAGAGGCTGCTAGCACACATGAATCAATTTGATCAATAATGAAATATGGAGTAAAACAATAAAAAAAAAGAATTTCAGAATTAGAGATCCTATAACATAAAAATGTGAAGTCTCTTGATATTAAGAAGTGTTAAACCTAACAAACTGTAAAACAATACACTATTTTGACAAAAATAAACAATTTAAGTGTTTTGTATAGTCTAATTTGTCTACTTAGCATAATAAAGGTTACTCTAAAAAATACATAGACTAATAGGTCTCTAATCTTGGTTGGATGATTAAAGAAGAGACAAAGTATCTCAACTTAAATACTATTCAAAATTATGCATCACAAGTTCTTATACAAAATGATAACTATGTCTTCGTAATCCATTAGATTGATTATAATTACATTTGTTGATTCAGTTCACAAGTGAGCTTGTGCTTTACATTTGGCCTTTGTAAGCTTGGATTTAATTTGGCCATGCTCCCGGCTAATTAATTTGAAAAGGTTTGGCTGAGCTCCAAGCTATTGAATGTGAAGTGGGTTATAGTTGATCATAAAAAAACCATGGATCATACTTGGCTTTCTCCACCTGACATGAGAACTATTGCTTCCTTATGCATAACACATTTTTCTCCCCTCAAGTGCCCTACCTTTGACACTCAAGGACCAAGGAATCTGTTGCATGCTGACGTACAACATATTTTGCAATGTACAATATATTGCAAAGACATTTATAACAGCAACAAACAACATTTGAGACATATTACTATTATTATATGCTACAGCTCAAAATAATAATTTGGCATGACATCATGCACCAATGTTGTTCAACCTTGCACACATATAGTGTCTACAACACATGATCATTAGTAAGGCTATTCGACAAACAAAAGCATGGTCAAAGGCAACTTATTATTGGAAATCTAAGTTAACAATTTATGTATTTAGATAACTCAATTATTATACCCTAAAAAATGATAATCATAAAATCAAATTATTAGTTACTAACGAGTATTTTGGTTTTTCTGAACATGCAACATTTAGATCATAATTGTTGCTGTTTGGATAACAGCAAGAATCTATGGATTGGAATTGAAAGAAGTTTGGAGACTTTGACTTAAGAATGCCTCGAGAAACTCTGTGGTGTGGCTAATCCCCATTAAGCTAATCAACCATACATGTCTCTAGTTAGAATGTAAATTCTTTATCCTTTGTAATGTGACACCTAAGATTACTGAACTTTTCATGCATGCACTAGTTAATCACACATTAACTAATAAAAGAGCATAAGACTTGCACAATTTTATCTGCTATTTCATTACAATCATGCCCTAAAGTCAAATATATCCTTTAGACAAAGAAATTAGGTTGAAATTAAGCCTTATGCAAACTATTGAATATATAATATCATGTATCATATCGTACTTATATGTTCTACGTTCTAGCTTAAAATTTCATTTGAAGTCTAAAATTATCATAACATCATATGGATAATGAATTTATCGTATAGATGTGACCGCCAACCAAACAAATTGTTAGAAGTGTAAATATGATAGTAAGAGGTATTAGCTTAGTTCATGTGTTGTCCAACCTCTGATAGTTGAGTTTCCGTTAGTATCACATAAATACAACAATGAACCATGCATCGAACTACGATAGTTTTCTTTACAATACTTATTGTCATGCTAATACGATAAGGCTCAACGTACGTATACGATTGATCCTACTAAGCTAGTTAATCTAATTAACACAAGGTCATACAAGCATTCAAACTCATATGCTTGCAACCTACAATTTTTCCCAAGAGCTCATCTTTGTTAAAATGTATATCATACGATGACAATGTACTATCAAACAAGTACAAGTTAAAAATATTTAAATGTGAACTAAACTGTGCTAGTATGATCAGTATGATTGTCTAGTATATTATATGTGTGAACTTAAGTCATGCATTGTAAACCGACTTTGTACAGTATGAACTTCACTCGCAAACTAGTACGATATGTCATTCTAGAACAAAATGGCCAGTCGTAATGTCGAATCATTGAGACAACCCTTGTTAAAATCCTTTCAACCTAATACGATTTAGGGAACACATTTGTATGAACAAAAACCCAAGAGTTTAATGGCTATTTTTATCTTTTTTGAAAAGCTCAATTACGCTTTATATATTCCATAATCTTCCTTGGGGCCAACCCTAATATAAAAGAGATTGATTTCTAATAAGAGAAGGTAATGCTACGAATTGCACAATCAAGTTAATAGTAAGTAAAAAACGAATGACCTTGCGAACCCAACTGAAGAATTCTTCTGGTTTTAGCGCTGCATTTCTATTTCTTCAACACATCTCTTGGAATGATCCATATGTCCTGAATTATTTTGGTGCTGTTTTTAAAGAATTAAATATTTAGGTTTTGAATGCACTGATTGTAATAATTGTATTTATGTCTGTTTAACTAAAATGATTGTACTATTTTAGTATCTCCTCTGAGCATCGTTATTGTATTTGATTTACATCTACCTATTACAACGAAAAAGAGTGGTTAATGGAAACTCAATCAAGTTGATTGATTGTGGATCTAGGCATGGTTGAACGACTTAAAAAAAATCTGTGTATTCTTTTTTTATTCCTTGTTGTAAATTTTGTTTTATTACTATGTATTAATTCTTTGGTTAATTTAAAAAGAATACAAAATTTTTGTTAAAGTAATTAATTGGTTAAATTTTTAAAGAATACTACAATTGAACCTCCCCTTTCTCTCGGGTTATAATATTTATATCTCCTTTGTTATAACATCTCCTTGCTCATCACTCAAAACTTTGCACATACTTCAATCATACATCAAAATTAAACAGAAAAATTCATCAAAAGAAATAACAAAAAACTTTGATTCATTTCTTTTTAAAAAAGGAACATCCATCATTTTCAATACATTATTTAAAATGAGCTTAACTAGTTACCATTTAAATCTTCCTCTTGTTTAGCCAAGGTCATCATGACCACCATGCCTTACTTTCAAGCACAAAACTTGTGGCCTTCTAAAATGTATGCACTTCAAAATTCATTGAGATTGCTAACGGTTGTGGAGGATGGTCCAATTGTACTAAGTTTACCAACATTCCCCTTTCTCCCTAAGTGACACAAGAAATGAAATAAAAAAAAGAAAAAAAGTTACGATATAACATTTTGAATATTATCCTACCTATGTAAGAAGATTCTTGTATTTCTCTTCCATAAAGCTACCTCTCAATAAGCTTTTCTCTTGCTTTTGTGAATGCACTCAATTTTCAGATATTAACTTCTTGATATAATCATGCAAATCATTTTTGTTTCGTCAATCTCCTTCGACATATATAAATGTCTCACAATGTCAGCTCTCACATACATGAAAGATCAGAAGTGTTTTGGCCTTTATTCTAGTCAATAATCTAGTAAACTTCCCCAAGAAAATTCTCCAATCGCTTCAAATAATTTCTCATAAGAAAAACTTGGCCAATGCCATATCAAAAAGAAAACAAAAGGAAAACAAATCATTGAGAAATTAACAAAAAGGCACTAAGGCAATAGTTATTATTTACTTGTCCCTAATTCCTCAAAATTTTCCTTGTCAATTCATCATTTTCTATGCCAAACATGAGAAGTTCATCCTTAGGTACCTAGTAACACTTGGATGATAAGATGAATTGCCAAGCTATACCCAAGATGCTTGCTCCTCTCAAGCAATCAATTCTAAAGCTACAAGAGCCCACACTAGCTCCTGAACTGTGTACATTCTCAAAGAGATCCTTTTATGTGACAGATAGGAAACAATTTCTAACTCCTACAAAATTTCACTTGGAAACTTTCACATTGGTTCTCATTCCCTTCTCCTCCACCTCAAACATCTTAGATCTTCTACAACATTCAAATTAATACATCTATAGTTTAGAGAACTACAAACTAAACACTCTAAACTATTTGAAATTTTCTCTCCCTAAGATTCCATAAGCCTCTCCAAGATTCCAATAAGACTATTATATCCTTGCAAAAAAACAAAGGTCCTCAACAAGTTCTCACTCTCTTTTTGATCATTAAGACAACATCGACAACTCCCATCTGATAAGCAGAGGAATACCATAAGCTAAAGAGAGAGCTATAAACACGACATCCTTGAAAAGTGCTTTTACTTCTCTCTAGCAAGCATGAACCAGAGTTTGGTCTCTTCCACAATGTTGCAAGCAATGATATCCTTAGCCTTGATGATCTAGAGTTATGTCTTGGCAGCATGGAGTTTATTCATTTGACAAATCACTTCCTTCACAAGGCTATCTAGAACATCCAACAAAGCATCGTTTGTTTTTCTAGCATCCCAAGGGCAGTGTCAATATTTCTCAAGAAGTCTTGAATGATCACTAGAGCAAATAGTTCATTCATTCATACAATTCTAGCAACATTGTTAATAGAAACAATCATTTAAAACAATTGAAGATATCATGGGCAATTTTGCAGCAAGTACAGTCCTTTGAACAGCATTCATCAAACTTTGAAATTACTAGAATGCTTAGTTCTTTATAAGCATTACGTTATTGTGCTTTCTAAAAGGACCAACACTTAATGGGGGCCACACATGTTATCTGAATATTAACGACTTCATCGCCTTTGTGTTGTTTGGTTTCCTTGGTCTTCTTCCCCATACTTCAAGATATCATCAATATTGGCCTTAAATAACAAATCTTTAGCTTTACTCATGCCTTAGTGGCAAAAGATCTTGACTCCCCTTCCAACGCACATTTGGAAGAAACATTATACACAATCACTATTGCTAGAAAGCTATCAACAACATCCTTCTTTGAGGCTCCAATACCTTTGTGAACAAAGCTTCCAAATCTCCCTTCATGGGAGGAATATCAATAAGTCCTCCCAATAATTTTGAAGCAATCCTCCCTAAAATGCTATATGCAAACAAAGAGCTCCTAGATCTTTTGACCATTGGTTCTTCATCCTCTACACACCATCTATTAGCAATGTAATCGAACCAACATAAATTTCCTTAAGGGGACAAAAATGCTCGGTTTAATCAAAGCATTATTATGTAAAAAAAATTTGTTTTTGTTACAAATCCCACTTATTATGGTTCCATGGGTATTTAAAACAAAAATAAAATCTTTTCTAGTTATCAAATAAGTCATTATAATTATTTAATAAAATTATTTGACTTATGATGATAACATTTTTTGTATGGTTCACTACCCCATAACATTCTTGTATATTGATCAACTATTCATGTACCATACAAATGAAGGGATGAATAGTTGGAAGACTAATGAATGTGACAAATCTAACTAGGTAATCTCAATCATTAAATTTTTGTTTAATGAACACGTGATGTAATTCTTAAAGAAAACAATGCACATGACAACATCCTCCTCTTTGATAAGTCTAAAGAAGGCATTTGAAGATCCACTTCATGAAGTAGATATCATGGAAGAAATTCAACTGCCTCGATATCAAGGCAGATCAACTTGAACCAAATGGTTATAGGTACTTCAGCCAACATAGTAGAGGAAAAGACTCCACTTCAATTATAACAACCATACCAGCTAATGTGTCACATGAAATCTGATTTAACTCTCCTTCAAATGACTTCTTTATCCATAAAACGATCTCAGCAAATATATGAAAAAGGATAATGATTGATTCAATTCATTGTAATACTGGTTACTTAGATTCATGCAATAAAGTACTAGAGTTCTATGTTGTGAATTTTTTTTTCTCATTGCATTTAGCTACCTTCTTTTTCTCAAAACTCATTGTGTCCAAAAAATTCCATCCTCTATATTATATATTGAAAGAAGGATTTTCTTTAATTTTCTCATACTTAATCTCTAGATCTCTAGTTGATCTCTGGGTCAATTTTTCTTTTTGACCAAATATTTCATTAACACCTAGTAACAATGAAATTTATCGAAGTTCCAAGGTATCCTAAAAGGTGTGTATCCACCTCTTCCAAAAGAAATAAAATAATGAGGCAAGGTTAGACATATTCTAAAATACCTTATGCATCAAGACATTTTCAAATCTAGGAAATTGCAAGAAGAAAAAGACATCCATGAGAGCAATCGACACTTGAGCTAAGGCTCTCTCCAATAACTCCAAAATCATAGATAAAAACGTGCAAAAACTCAATCGGTAGAAGTTACAAAGACAGAATCCTCACCCTTAAGGATTGATTTTCATGAAGAAGGGGAAATAAGAAAAAAAAAATCTATCCCATCTTTGATTTTCCTGTACATCTACAGTTCAAGGCAGTAAAAGGCATGATTGGTTTGTAGCCCCATTGGTCATAACATGTCTACAATTGTATATGAATCAAATCTCATATATGGTCTATGATATTGACAATAAGGATACAAGGTACCTTACCTCACAAGTAGATGATACATTGCAAGGATAAAAATATAGAAATAGATTCAAGAAAAGGATTGAAGATCATGTATACAAGGGGAGCTTAAGCATAAATTGTTCAAATTATAAAGAAACATCCAAAACAAAAGAAAAATTGCGAGACTTCATTCAAGTAAAAGCATGGCAGCCAACAACCCTTTCTATTATCAAACATTTTGTACTGTTTAGTCCAAGTCAGCTTAAGCCAGGAAATAAGTTACTCCTACAGTATCAACTAGACTTTTGTCTGGTTCGCAAGTTCAAGCAAAAACTTATTGCATAGAATATTTGTGCCCAAAAAAATTGGTTTAAGACAATGGGATAAACTAAATTGGCATAATTAACTGACTAAATATAAATTTCATTAGATTAAACTACTTGTTTAACCCATATCAAACAATGGCATGGGTTCCACAATAAGTGTCACTTAAAAAGCTAGGACTCAAAAGTAAAAGAAAGTACCCAAACTGATTCCAAGGCCCTCGAACATAAGATACATTTTATATGCTTCAAAAGCTCACAAAGCACACTGTAAACCCACCCAGAAAACAACTAATAAAATATAAAATACAAGCTCAAAATTAATATACGCTGAAGAAAACAATAGTCTGACTCAAATGTTGCTACCGTTATACATCAAAGGAGGCATCAAAATATGTTGCCACTATTAGTCTGACCCATCACATCATTTACATATGGATCGCTTCACTTAAGCAAAAATAATCTTCAAGCATTTCAACTGATATGAATGCAACCTACCAAAACAATACAAATAAAACTTCACAAACTTCCAGCCCATATTTTTACGCAAATGAACACGGTATCCTAAAAAAATACTATAAAAGGAAGACATTAAATGTATCAGCTCATGCAGCTCATCTGCATAAGTTGACGTAGCTCCATGTCAGTGTGTGAATCCGTGCAACATGTAAAAGGTCATAAAGCTCTTTTACACAAGAACATGTATCTCCATTTCCGTGTGAGAACCTGGCTGGATGATGTTATTTGCTTTTAATATAATCTATAGGTTCCTGCTCATCATGTTGACTGAGATGAGAGATAAACCGCATCAAATTTTGATGTAAAATTTCAATGAACTACCCTTTACACTGAACCAGACTCTCCTCGTTGCTCATAAAATTGTGGGGAGTTTCTGGAAGATGGAATGTGTCCTTTTCTATGTATTGGATCCTTCAAGTGGAGAAAAAGATGATGTTAGCTGATTTTCTGAAAACCACCAATGTTGTTTCTGCTTCGCTGGATGCCAGAAATGAATTTGCTAATCATATTCCAGTATATCATGTCAAAGTTATTCAGTTTTTTCTTTTTTTCCTATACAAACTTCAAGTTGTTTCATTTCCCGTTGTTGTCCTCTCTTTGGTGAATAAAAAAGACAAATCATGTAGCAGCTTTGCTGGTTTCCTGTCTAAATTCTGATAACCTATTGTGTTTGCCAAAATTCGAAATTACTGTTTTTAAGGAAAACTATAATATATAACTCCCTACATACTAAAATTTTGTTATTGTTTCATTACCCTCTACTGAACAACAATCCATACTGTTGTTTATTCCTAAAACAGACCCCTGTTATTGCAATAGTACTATGATATGTTTTAGCTCATTGATGTCGGTTGAAAATTTCGTATACAGTACAAGTTACTCTCCTTATTACTCTAAAAAGAAAGGTAAGATATTGTTTACTTGCAAATTAATGAAAACTTAAATGAACCTCCAAATATAATTATGCTACTGCTAGAGCCAACAATGCATAACAAACTTGTTAGGATGATTGTGTGCATAGCTACAGATTACATTAGAAATTGCTTATTACCTACTTGACGGACATTTACACTTCAATTAGCCAATTTTAAAACAGTTGAATGAAATCAATTGGAAAACTATTTAGTCTATTCAACCAATTTACTCAATTAAGTCGGATTGGATAAGCAGCTCTGTTTGATAACATCAACCACTTTAGATCGACATTATTAACATCAACCAAACTATTTGGTCAGGCTATCTAATTTTGATCACTCAATTTCAAATCAACAAATCCTCTCTACCATTAAACTATTATGCACTTGAAGACTTTAATTATAGATTGGTCCAAACCATCCATGCTATATTAGCTCATAGCTTTGGAGAACCAACTACCAAAGAAAGGAGAAGGTTGCATGAGTAATTTGAAGACATTTAAAGGTTGTTTATTTGCTAAGTTGAGGGGATTTGAACATGCATACTAATTGACAAGCCAATACACCCATCGAGGTTCTACTAGACTTCATCCATGACCATCACCTAGAAGCAACCTAGTTTCTATGATGAACCATATTGAAGGCACGACTACCCTCATGAGATGATGAAGTGAATACATGCTTCACACCAACTACAAATCACGAATACATTTCATTGAACTTTCTCCTCTATTTATCATCACTTCCAATCGTTATTCCTAAAAAATATTCCCCCTCGCGATTCATTATCACACTAATCTTCTCTTATTTCATGAATAATGATCTTCTATATTTCACTTCTATTGTTTCATCCCTTACCATATTTACTATTCCACCTTTCATGCCCACACAAAGATACACCAACTATATCAATTTATTATGTTCAACTTCTAGTGTTCTACCATGTTCCACCCTCCTTAGCACTAACTACCATCAATCGATTGCATACTATCTCTAGTGTTCTACTGCATCCCAAATTTATCTCAAAATATTTTGAAATTACGAGATTTGAACTAGTCATCATTGACATATAGTACCAATAATATTCTAAAGTCAGATTTTTTGTATTAGTACATTATTTGAATGATGCCAAATTTTGTGCTTTCATGATAAAACCCATTTTATCGAGCTATTTATGATTTGCAACTATTTCATCATGCGAATGCAACTAAACTGCGTTTCTTGCTTGTGAATCAAAGTAAAGGTTTATATTAATCATGTGGACTGGACCAACGGGTGAACAAAATTAAAAAACTGCATGAAACAATGCTTTTGACTGAATTAGCCCTTCATTAGCTATTTATTTTCCTTTGTTCTACCAAACCGCTGATGTTTCATGCGTCTTTATTGCTACCAGTCCAGCTAATTTGCTGCTGTTTCCTGTATGCATGGAAATTTAGGATGGAAATATGGTGAAAGAGGAAGGGCCATTAGCTGCTATCTATGGTGCCACAACCTAAATGGAGTTATGTGGACAAATGCTAGAAGATGGAAGGTCATCTTCTTCACTTACTGTGTTGGACCTTTCATCTGGAGCAGTAGGTGACACTTGCTAAACAAAATTGTTAGTTTTTCTTTGCTGGATGCTGGAATTGGTAGCACTTCCATTCTCTCAATAACAAGCTCACATTTAGTGGTTTTGCCACTCTGAATATTAGTTTGAAATGCCACTGATCATCTAGTAAATTTTGCAGTCACTTTTGAGTTTTCTCTATCTATGTCTAGCTTCATATCATTTAATTGCTTGTTGCTTTGACTTTATTTGCTGAAAAACCATAGAAACACGTAGTACCTTCGCTATTCTCTGATTTAAATCCTGAGCCCATTAGTTATCCATGCTAAAATCAGGCATTGTAGTTGTCTGTAAAAACCATTATCTGAAACTGACTGCATGCAAAAATTCTGTTGTTTCATGTTGTTACTCCTATAAATGGTGAAATAGGACGTTTTCTTTTTGTTGTTCTAGTCCCTTTTACAAAGTTAATGGAATGGTAATGTTGATTTCAAGTTTGCAGCATGTGGGATGAAAATTTCTTAGGCATTAATGGTTTTTTTAATTATGGTCTAATGGAAGCATGAAATGGTGTTATTTATTTGTGACTAAATGAAATGTTTTTTCTCATCTTGTTTCTGGTTGAAACCACAATTAGGTTAATCTGGATCTCACTTGAGAATGTTGCACTTTTGTATGAAGAAGTACAAATGGCTGCATTGAACAAAGGAGCGTGATAATTTGTTACATAGTATATAGCATTAGTTAGAAATATTGCTTGTGTTAAGGATGTTCTAATTCTTGGTTGGACCAATTTTAAATCAATAGAATAAAATTTGAGCCCTATTTGAAATCTCCCAAACCTATCTATTTGTTCAGGTCCGCATTTTAAACGAGGCTGCAATGTTTGTCAGGTTGGTCAACAGAAAAGCACCAATCCTCTCTTCCCACTAGCAATTATTTTCCTAACCGCTGCTACTCTTATAGATTAGTTGTTGATTCCCCTATACCAAAGTGGTATTAGATCTTAGAACAATTCTATCTTGCATAAAGCTTGGATAGGTCAATTCGTGAGGATTTTCATTTAGGAAGGGGTGACTGTGTTGTAGAGGCACAAGTCCTCTCTTATCTGAAAAAATCCAAACGTAATAATCAATGGCATCATTCAAACAAGATATTCCATCTCTTTACAACATATACTCTCCCTCTATCCATTACGTTTTTTGCTCTTAACGTCATCATTTTCTGGGATCATTTATTGTACCTTTTCTATAATCCTCTTCTTTATGGAATTACCTGCTTAGTATTTGTTCTAATCAATCTCCAACATGATTTTCTTGAGCTCTCCATACCTCTAATCTCTAATCTACGCCTTCCACAAATTTTTCTCTAGTGGTGATTTTGTTCACCGCCAACCAAGCAAAATTCCTAATAAGCACATTCTCTATTTGGTAAGGCTCTATCTACCACATTTTTTAACATTTTTATATGGAAAACTTAAGAGCCTTGACTTTAATGTGCAGAAAAAACAATTGAAACCTTAAATTATCCTAATACTGCATGTGCTTCATAACTGCAATACCATGTCAATGTTTGCAAGTATCAACAACCAAACAGAACTTTAATTCCTTTTAAAATGACAAAGCTTTGAATATCTCTCCATATCCAACAACCATCTCTCAATCTCTCTATTTACCAGTGTATAAACTATTCTCCCGCATTGCCACCAATAGATTCTCCCCTCCATTTGAATTATGCCCTTTATCGAATAACCTGTTTATATTTGTCATACTGAATCTCCGCCATGATTTTCTTGAGATCTCCATATTTCTCCTATCTATTCTAATCCTCCCACAAGTCTTTCTCTACTAGTGATTTTGTTCTCCTCCAAACACGTGAAGTTTCTTAAGGAAGTCATCCTCCATTTGTTAAGGTTCCATCATGCGTTTTCTATGGTTTTTGTTTAAATTTAAAAAGTTAAAAACTTGAATTCCATTAGTAGAAAATGCACAAGAAGATTAATTATTAGTTACTAATGCATATTCTTGATAACAGCAATATCATGGAAGCATTTGCAAGCATCAACAACCAAACAGATCTATTAAGTCCTTACAAAAATTTTCCTCCCATACTAATTGAAAGTGACAGCTTCTAATTTCTCTACCAAGTTCAACAACTTTTACCCTATCTTTCTCTTTGGCCATGAATCAGCTGTTCTCCAGCATTGCAGAGAATATGATTCACCCCACCAATTGAATATTTCTACGAATACTTTGTATTTTCTTTTTGTTGAGACGAAAGACATTTATGAGGGAGTATAAATAAATCTAATGTGACAAATAAACAAAAGAATAACCTAAAGGAATCAAACACAAAAAACACCAAGATTTACATGGTTCAGTTTAAACCTACATCCTTAAAAGATAGAGAGAATAATCTACTAACAATGTGAAGTTATAATAATAATGCAAAAAAAAGAAAGAAAGGAGCACACCCTCTCTTCCTTAATGCCCAAATAACATCTAAATCATTAATTCATAATAAGCTCACCAAATATTTCACTATCAATATAATTTATCAACAGGGGCATAAGATCTAAACAACTGACATCTCGAAAATCTCAACTTTTGAATCAAGATGAAGCCACCACACAAGGTCAAAAAGCAAACATTTTTTTCCCTTAAAACCCCAAAATATACTTTAAGTCATCACCAAATAAAAAACTCGCTAAATATATCCCTATCAATATGATTCATTAAAAGAGACATGTAAAATCTACATAGATGTACTAAAGATCTCAACTGCTAAATCGATAAAAAAGAATTAATGCAATGATAATAATACCATGAAAAGCCCCTAGTCACTAAGTTGGCTAGCTTCAAGTCGTATCCAATAGATTTCCACAACCATTGAGGATTATCACTTCATTTATGGATTGCCTTTTCGAAGAGTTCCCTCTAAATATTAGTCATCCTCACTAAATCTCCCAGTCAAACTCAAACTAAGATAGCTCACAAAACTCTTCTACACTTCCCATTATAAATCAATACCCTAATTGAGTTAAAATTATGATAATATCATCATTAATGAGATGATGCTATCACTAAGGAGATATCATTAAATATCAAATGACTCATCCAAAGCAAGTTTTGGTCTTTTTTGGCTATAAGTTTTCTTAATTTATGAATTATGTAAACCTTGTCCAATTAAGTTTCTATTCCTTTTAAATAAACAAGGAGATCATTGCCATGATTGATGAGTACATCACCTAGCAAATAATTCAATGTCATTGAATGTAGCAATGATTTAATTCTAACAACATGCATCATCATTAAAAGAGTCTTTATGAAAGACTTTAACAACTAATATGTAATGTACACATGATAAATTCATTGTAACAAGTTGAACTCAATAATATTGTGACTAATAGCAAAATGACCACCTCTAAGCCTCTTATTATCCAAACTAAGCTACCAAATACTAAGACAGCGAAGGGTTGAGCACCTAGGAATCTAACAAAGGTAAAATTCCACATTGACTGAGTACCAACAAAATATCTCTAAAGAACATCAACATCAAAGTGTTATAGATCTAGAAAAAACTGAAGTAGAATAGCTTCAAAATATATATATATATATACAATATACTTGTCTCCTTATAGAAATAGAATTGTAGCATGATTTAGCATTAGAACTAAATCCAACAAATAACTTGGAGATAAAGCACACAAAAGAAAACACAAAGATTCACATGGTTTGGTCATAAAATACATTTACCAAAAAAGTAAGAGGATGATCCATAAATAAGATAAAGCCACAATATTTATACATGGAAAGGGCAAAGAACAAAATCTCTTTTCTTCAAAACCTAAAATATACCTAAATCCTTATCACATAAGAAACCAATAAATATCTCTCTTCAATATGAATTACAAAAAGAGAAATATGTGTTGTAAACAAATATGCACTAATGATCTCGAAAAGTAAATCAATAATGAAGATTACTATATGTAATGAAAACAATACAACAAAAGAGTCCTAAATCCCCAAGTTGGCAAACAACAAGACATTTTCAAAGGTCACAGCCTCCAAAGAATTCCATCACCTTGACTCCATTGAAAAACAAACTGACATTCTAAAGAGATTATTAAAATCTCTTGTGCTCTATATCACGATCATTATGCAAAACAAATTTTAGCTCTTTTGAATGCTAATGTAAGCATGACATCACACTGAGGAAATCAATGCATCGTATAGAAAAGATATTGCCCTAGTTGATGTCATCAACAAGCAAAGAATTTGCTAAAGAGTTTTTATGTATCATCTTTTTAGAATAATGAGCAAAAAGTTAAGGAAATTGCTGGTTTGTGCATAAGCAAATGGTTTTTCTATTGTCATTGGACTGATTTTTAAATAAGTTGGCTTAATATTGGCTCATGGATCCCAATTAGTGCACTTAAACTCAAATAAATAACTATTACAAGCATCTCCACACATGACACTATTAAGTTAATATAGATCCTTGATGTATAGGTGGTATGTTAAGAAAATCCTTGTCTAGTGTGTAATAGACTTTGAAAAATATTTTCTCTCCATTTTAGATATTTTAGGGATTCAATATTCTCAAAGATTTAAACCTTTCTATCAGTTGTCAACCAAATTTGTTCAGCATTGCAATCATAATTTTTCCTGATTATTAAATGCTAATGTAAAGGTATTACCAATCTTTAAACGTTCTATTGACCTAGGGGAAAAACATAATCATAGCCAATCTCCCAGTAAGAATTAGAAGTAAATTCTTTGACTCGATGTGTTTTTGATACCTGTTATATTTTTCACCTCCATGACTTCATTGCGTGAAGTATTTGTTCATAAAAAAACCCACAAAAATCTTCTTCATTGATCATTCCAAATTCCGAAAAGTTTTCATTCAAAAATTCATTATTCAGGTTGCTCCAACAGTTTCAAAACCCTCTACCTTCATGCTCTTTCATTGATTCTAGCTTTGGTTTAACTGTTCTGGTAAGCAGATTTTGCATTTGTTCATTTCTAACACTACAATAAAATGTTCAAAATAATAACTAAATTTCACCTAAAATCAATGTGTCAAGCAATGTTGTTTTGAATGTTAGTCTAACATTGAAATGAGTTAACTATATGAAATAAGGCTCCCATGCATCTTTAACAGAAGCATGAACCATTTACCAAGTAATTGTCCACAAATTGAAGTCACGGAGAAGGCACACATACAATATAGAATGTAAGAATGCATATTATTCTTGAACAAAATTTCTGAATTGTCTATATTTGTTTAAGTAAAGCTCAAGAAAAACTTAATAAGGCAAAACCTATTTTCTTGCAATTCTTTAACATCCAAACAAGTAACATGTTTCTTGGAATTACATTTTTCTACTTTTAAAAGCATAGCTCATTTCTACAATAACTTATTCTCCTCGCTCCAATAACACAAGTTCATGTGCACAATCACTCTTTGGACCTTCGATAACTTATGCGATCCTGTAGTACTTAAATCCAAGTGGATAATATTACAGATCTTATATTCTTCCTTTATATGGTTACTCAAAATTTCTCTGCAACTTAAAAACAATTTCATGGAAATAACATGTGTTATCTGTTATTTGTTACAAATTTAAATAAAACGTAGTCCTTTGCTGTAAATCACCCTATCTTGATATTTTCCTTGACTTTTCTAAATCTGCTGTTATCCACATCCATGTTGATAGTGTGCTTCAAAGATATTTAGCTAGCATTCTAGGCCCGGTGAGTGGCGTTGAATTGTAAAACACACCATAGTCTCAGAATGCTTTTTGCCATTCTTTCTTCCAAATATCTACTATCAACAATCCCAGGCTTTGGACAGCAAGAATATCAAAAGCTTTCAATTTTGACAAACAGGATCCTCAGAAAAGATATGCTCAAATTACCTCGTCACTTTATTTCACAAATACAATTTGCACTACACAATAAAAGTTGAGATTGAATATAAGGCCAAATTTGATGGGAACCAAAGCATCATATTAAACTTTTTATAGTTGGCCATGAAAATTATCATTTGAGTTGATAAAAATAAATTGCATGGCAAGATTACAAAGTTAGAACAGATCAAACAAACCATAATGCAGCTTGCAGAGGGCCCAAAAGGCAAGAGCACCACCAACAGAGAAGATACCAGCAGTATGCCTCATGAGGCGGGAACAGGGCTTTGCATCTGACCTCATCAACTCCCCATCTGACCATCCAAGCAGCCTCCTTAATGCCATTGTTATTTTGGCAAACTTATTCAGAGGCCCTTGTTTGATCTCTATAAACTTAACCTGCTCCACATACAAAAGAACTTAGGAGTTAAAATCCTTAAAGTCATAAAACAACCATGCTAGCTTTCAGCTTGCAACTTCCATTTTACAGAATAAAATGATGCTGAACTATCCAGCTGCTCATTTACATTTTAGTTCATATGTATTTAAGTCTTGCATTGCTTTTCTTTTATTCATAATCTGGGGTGTATTAGGACCTTTTAATAGTGCAGATTTTTTTGGGTAGATCATCAATACCAAGATCACAATTGCAGATATAAATCCTAATGTAGACATGAAAACTATTAATGCAAATGATTTTAAGTTCAAAAACTTTTAGAGTTGTGAAACACACACCTATAGTTATGTTACCGTATTTCATGATGTATTATTGCTTTTATACCTGAGGTATGCTTTTTGTACAAATATTATTAAACAAATTGTTGGCAAATTGCATTGCTAAATTAGCTTGGAATATTATGGTTATTCTAAAATGATTCAAGATTTGGTTTTACATGTTTTCATAAAGTATATGGTTATCTTTCATCGTTTACTTAACAACAAAACGTCTGAAACATTTCATTGAATTTAAGGTTTAATCACGAAGCATGTTGGTGCAATCTTAACAGTTGGATTAGATTATGTTTCAAACTTATATATATATATATATATATATATATATATATATATATATTCATTGTTTGATGTACTAAGTACATTGTTGACACAAGAATCTAATTTGAAAAAAAGAACATGAAAAAATTCAAACACAATATTATACTTTTTCAAATTTGTTGATTAGAAAATATTTAATGATTTGCATTTGTTATGGACAAAAAAACTAGGTTAAATTTGATACTCTATGAAAATTTACAATTGTTCTATTAGGCTAGTAAACTAAACATGTTTCCAAATACTTGAAGATTAAAATGCAATGTTATAAAGCATAGAACAATCAAAAATAAAATTATCATCAAAATACAAAAAGTATTTCATAAGATAAATTAACAATTATTCTAAATAGTTTTAAAAAATTAATAATTTTTTACTAATGTTGAGTACCATTGATAACAAATATAACTAATTATTCAAATGTCATAGGCTAATGTATATGGTGTGTTGATGCAAAAATTAGACTCGAAAGAATTAAACAAAAGCTAACTTCAATTAGAGCTTTAGAGAGTAAAATTACAAAATAAGAAAATAATGAGAGTTAAATTCTCAAGGATCAAGGACAAATAAGGAGAAGAAACACAAATAAAAATTAAAAAGCTTATTTTCAATTATCGACCTCCCTTGAACTGGCTTCTTAAGAGTATACTTATAGCAGATAGAATAGATGATATGTCTCCATTTTCTCTCGGAAGACAGGAGAGTTGTATCCTTTACTTCAAACATGGTTTAATCACCTAGGACATTTGCATGCATAAAGGGCATTACCACCATTTCGTTGATCATAGCTTAATTGCTAAAGACGTTTGTACAAGAAATAAGAGTTATTACTATTACTAATGAACTATAATGGTCACCTTGATAGTGGTTCACCCGCCTAAGTTAAAAGGTTTAGGAGCCTACAGGAAAATATTTACAAAGCCAACCTAGAATGACTTGGATGCAAACATTTTAACTCCAATGGATAGGCCGTAAGGGTTCATCTATTGGCACCTGAATCTCGAGGGTCTGGCATCGAGTTCCTAGGTCTTAAGGACTTAACCTGAAGCCCCTAGTCGCAGATGTTTGTTGCATTGTTACTTTCTACGTCAATGGCTTGATTAAATTGGAAAACACTCACATCTTCATGGTGCAAAACTAATGAAAAAGGAACAAATTATGATATATTTAAATATTAAATAAAAAAATCTCAAAGAAATACATTTGATTTATAATTGCAGACACACCAAAACAAATTCAAACATAAAAGTACACTAGTGTAATAGCCATTAAAAACTAATAAATGGAAGAAATGACTCACGTGTGAAAATAATTTAGAACTAAGAAAACCACTTGATAATTAATTTAAAAAAAAACACACGATGTCATTAACGTGATATTAGTGCCATTTTTAAAAAATTACACTTGTCAACTTGACCGTAAATCAAAAGTATGATGAAATCATATACTTCGACTACACAATAACTTTTCTAATTCATAAATCTACAAAAGCATGTGTTCAAATGTTGAACCATACACAAGACATAAATTTATCTTGTTAAGCTCGTATGTTAATCAGTCATTAATTTAAATTATCAAGAACAAAATATCAATCTAAAGACACGTGATGATTATAGAAATCTCATAAACTTTAGATAACTACTTTATTAAGGCAGCATTCCCTCATGATGTGGGGTCATCATTACAACTTTATTTGTACAAAACAAGAATTCTTAGATGCACAAAAAAATTGAAGTGAATAAGAAAGAATGAATAAATCAAATCTCTTATTTGTTGTTCACAGTCAATTAGCATATTAATAAGGAGTTAAGATGCAAGACGTTACCAATGGGGATGCCTAATGTAAAGTTAATTGGATGCAATGAATCCAAAGAGTCACATATTGAAAAACTAGACACTATGCAAATCGGACAGTGACATTAAATGAGCCACTGACAATTTTAAATGCTCAATAGAGTAAAAAAGAGTACAGTAAAGAGGTTCACAAAAACATGGGCAACGAACTAACTATGCATCGTACTAGCTAAGTACTCATTATATCAACATACCGAATGGGATCACAAATTTGGGGAGAGAAGCCCTTGTTTTCAACAGAAGAAGAGGATAGCTGTCTAAGGAAGAGGAAGGAACCGGGTTGGTGCTAGCCGAAGGCCGACTATCGCCAGCGGATGTTGGGGCTCAGGTATGGGGGAGGAGAGCAGCGGCGGCTAGAGGGACTCAGTAGCTGCGTCGGCTGGATGGGCCCCGGTAGGGTGAGCGATAGAGGCTGGAGATGTCAATAGCAACCAGAGACCACCGATGATTGATACAGGTCGACCGACGGGATAATCTGGAACTGGACTGGTATGGAAGGCGGAAGTGGTAAGTTCATAAGGAATGGGAGTACGGCGGCCGACCAAGTTGGGCGTTTGGCCAGGCCGGAGATGAATCGGCGGCGGGAAGAGGCGAGTATTGAGGAAGCAGCGGGTTTCAGGGAATGGGCTAAAGCTGAAAGGTCGTTTGTTTCAGGACTTGGCCCTTTTAAACATTTTCAAGTAAATAATATATGAATTAAAATTAAAAAAGAAACATCAAAACAAATGTCACACAACCCGTGATGCTTTAATGAGTTCTACATCTAATAAACTGAAGCAATATAAGTAAATTTTACAGAATTTACTTATAGTTATCTGATTTTTATAACACTTAATTTAAGATATACTCTTGCACATCACACAAAAATACATCTAATGCATGACATCATTCATGTCTAAAAAAATTATAAATAATATAGGGCGAGACATTGGCTTGACAAATAAAATTATACTAGAAGTAAACACTGACTAAATTTTTAATTATCATTATAATATAGCATATGAATATATCACGAGAATAATAAATAAATATTATAAATAATACAAAATAGATATATAATGATACTATAATAATCATTGAAATTATAATATCAATATAGAATAATTAAATGTATATATTTTTTATTTATATTTTGTTAATCTATGGGATTTGATTTTTTTTTAATAATCAATATCATATCTAATAATGAATTTGTCATCTAAAGATCAATACCTTAAATTTTACATGATATTCTAAATGATGAACCCAATACTTGAAATTATAAGACTTAAGGAACACATACATATTTATGGTGCCAACTCATTGCCTAGAGTCTTAAACCTAAAACCAAGTAGCTCAAGTAAATAAAACTAAACATGCATAAATAAAAATTATCAATTTTATCTGACATTTATTTCATTTCTTTGATATTTTTTATTATTATTAATCATATTAAGTGTTCAACTAGCACTTCTCATGTATTTCATAGTATTTCAAATTATTTTAAGGCTATTCTTGTTTACAATATTTATGTGAAGCATAAGAGAATATTAGTTTGTCAAATGTGATTATATATGCACAATAATTACACAAACATCAATTGAATGACAACTAAAGTAAATTTAAGCACATGAGATTATGTCATCTTCACTAAAATTCAATGCAAGACACATTCCATATAATAATCAATAAAGTACACTAGAAATAAGATCATTTAGTAAAATAAAATTTACAAAATAGATCAATCTATCTTAGCTTTTAGTAGATATTCTTTTTCTTAATTTAAATGTCTTATAATAAGCAGTTGATATTATCATATGTATATATATATATTCCAAATTAATATGCTAATTTATATATTTTATAAATTACTTTTTACAAAAAAATTAATATATCTCAACTTAGACTACTTTATTATCTCTAATCATTTAGTATGATCCTTGAATCATTTTATATGATCCAACCTAATTCAATGATATAATTCTTGGATTGTGCTATAATATATACTATGATCCTTGGATCTCATCATAAACTAGTGATAAAAGGCTTATTTGTTAGATACCCCTTTGATCATATGAATTAGCTAAAGAATCATCTCTATCAACTTTGATTAGATGATTTAATCCACAAGATTGGTGTAGAGTCATGTTTACTTTCTTTAGAATGTATGACCTATAATAATATATTTAAGGCACTAAGACAACGATGAGTATTTGAGTGTATTATATGTTTTTAAATCACTCTTTTACTTATTTAGGTAAGATCAAGGCATTCATTTCATGTAGTTTTTCAAATTCATAAATATACTTATAAAAGAATATAAATTGATAGAATAAATCACTTATCAATGTTTAATTAAGTAGTGATTTGTTATTATATGAATTTAATTTGATTTAACAAAATTATATTAATTATATAATATAATATAACTATCATATGATATGACTAGTTCACTCATGTTATAAGGCAAGTTTTTTGACTGGGTGATCTAAGTCATAATAGAAGTGTTTTCTTGATCCCATAATACAATTTCAATGATTAAATTTAACAAAGAGATAAAAGTTGAGATTAGTACATCTAAAAAAGTTCATATAATACGATTTTCCTAAGATTAGTTATATGATAATATTTAACAAAGAGTTGATATAACATAAATAATACAATATAGTATGATTATACTTATCATACAATTCAATAATCACTAATCTAATAAAACTCAAGAAATAGTTGAGAAGTCATAGCTTTCTACAAGTACAATATCTATCTTTATATTGTATAATCCTTTTTAAACCAAACAATATGTAATTGGTGAACAAAACCTAAGAGCTTCATATAATATGATATTTATCATTATATAATTTGATTATTTGTATATAAGAAGCCTTGTTAAAGAAATCTAATAAGTCAAATGATCAATTCATTTTTGAGCATCATACAATACGATGCATAAATTGGATATTATGATCAGTACATATTATGTAAGTAATGACTAGTTTGACAAAATTTAACAAAATTTAATAGCAATTGAGGATTATTTTTAGCCATTGAAGTGGTTTCTAATGCTTATAAACTAGGGCCCGAAAAAGAGTAGTGGTTAATATTTAATTTAATAACATTTGGAGTAATCAGTACTCGAAGGTCTTATCATTATTAAATAAAAAGTAAAATAAATCAATGCTATATGAGCAAGCTTCATTATATATCAATTCTCAACCTTTATTTAAAGTTACTGCATTGAGTTAAGTTGAATATTATTATTGCATTAATTTACAAACATTTTAATATACCTCTTGACTAAATTATTGGTTTGTAAGATCTTGTATTTTGTGAGCTTTATATTGTATCTTTTATTTCTTTATTAGGACTTTATCTTTAACATTTACTTGGCATTTTGGCTAATTTGTAGGGTCTTTTTAGCTTAGTAATTTGTAAGGTTCTCTAGCATGATGTTGTAGGCTCCTTTGGGTTAGTGATTACATGGTTTACTGGTTTATTATTTTGTGTGGTCTTTTTGGCATAGTGTGCGAGCCATTTTGGCTTGATGTTTGTAAGATATTTTAATATAGTGTAGTATTTTAGCCTACTCTCTTTGTGAAAGACGTGATCAGTAGTTTAATTATAGCTTTATTATAGCATAAAAAATTCCAAAATTAAGAAAAAAATCAATGAAGAAGAGAAAATAATAAAAAAATCAAGTGGCACGATGTAGTAAGAATTGCGATCACAGTTGTGCATAGAGGCTTGTTGTATGGTCAATAAAGCGAGTTTGATAATGTGTCGATTTCTTTGAGGTGTGTAGAAAGAAATGGTGTGTAGGATGTTATATCATTTGATGTGATAATCACAAATCTAAGCTAAATATTACAAATATTTTATTGAGCTTAATGTTGTTTTAGTTCAATCTTAAGATGTATTATAATAGTTTGGGTTTATTGGTGTAAAGACTATGACATCTGAAGCAAATTGAGATTGAATGCTTAACTTGTTGATTTTAAAGCCAAGGACAAAGTTCTTTGTAAAGTATCTAATCTATAAAGAACTACATTTTGGGACATATATATAGTTAGCATATTAACTCTTTATTTTCTTTGTAATTATCACACCTAGGATCATCATGGTATATTTTGATGTGGTTGTTTTGGTGATACATTAGTTTACTTTTGATCTTAAAAGCTAAGTTTTTTTTATTTTTGAAATCTTATAAAAACATTCATTCTAATATAAATAAAAATAAAAAAATTGACCTAAGCACACCACTTTTCAGCCAAGCTCAAAGAGCCTTAAGCAAAGTGACCCATAAATGCTAGGCATTAGGGCTTGGGTAGCCACAGGTTAGGAGGTCAATTGAAACCAAGTTAGGTTGGGTCCAAGTCTTAATTAGGATACAAATCTTGTAGCTGCTTGGGTTAAATGAGGTCAGGACATCACTCTTAAACCTGATTTAGGTGTAATGAGTCTAATCAAACTCATGAATGTTAAGTAATTAGATCAGGTCAGAGCGAATCCATTTAATATGCATGTAGATGTCTTGGGTCATAACTTCACAAGAGCACCAGAGGAAAAGCCAACCCCATTAGGCTGACTTATACACATGGAGGAAATAATATAAATACAAACTACATGTGATTTTTATAATACAAGATTAAAAATTCGACTTTATTTGCTTTCGAAGCAAAGTGAACCAGTACCGTTCAATGATGTGTTTTCATGATCAAATGATCACAATTTTGTCTACCTTTTTACATGATAAACTTCATTTATTTATCCATCCAAAAAGCTTGATCAAATGGCTATGATCTTTTTATATTTGTGAACAAAGCTTTTCAACTAGTTATTCATCTGAAAAACTTGATCAAACAAGAGCATCTCCACCCTTGTGAATATTGATCTTTTGCATCATCACCTTCCATCTAATTTTCAGATCTAACATTCTTGATCTAATCTCGATGTGATTAAATTTGGACCCTTTAATTATTATTCTGATTAAACGATGTCTCTTTCGTCCACCTTAATCAGATTTTAGTTGTTTCTCATATTCCTTTTTTATTTTGTGCAACAACTAGTTTTCAAAAAAAGCTGATTTTAGCTATTATAAGAGTTATTTTAGCATGTGTTTATTTAGACTATAAATAGAGATCATTTACTAATATTTATATTTTGATGAATCAACTTAAAATTTTCAAAAATGTTCAAAAAATGTCCAAAATCGAGAGCATCAATTATAATATGCTTGTGGGAGTTATGGGTTCTTTCATTTCTTATTTCTACTACTGTCTTCTTGTTACACCCCATTTTTTCCTAGGCTGATTTTTGGCATACATTTTTTTTTTTTTTTTTTTTTTACATATAGACAGCTCAGATCGTCCCATACCAACCTGAGTAGCCTACGAAAAACATAGGATATAACACATCATTACACACCTACTTTCCTTAACAATGTGGATCCCATCTCCCGGGTACACCGTCAAATCAGGTTCATGACTCCTGAATTAACAGATGGACTCGCGCAATGTTACTCCTGCTAGACCCAATACTTCTAACCCATACCGATAGGAGAACCGGTCTAATAGAAGTCTGAACCCCCACGGTTAAGTTCCATAGTCATGTAATGACCTCACCATCAAAAATAAAATACATAACATCCTCAGATAAAATATGGCACTCCACACACTATACCACCAAGACAATAAAGTAAAACAGTAAATGGAAACTACATCACATCACAAGAATAAGATCCAAGTCCAACAAATACAATATCATCCAACTAGATACATAAGTCAGAATCACCCTCACATAATACAAGACATAAAAATAACAGTCTCACTGAATACATCCAACAGTAACAATCAACTAACCAGAATGTCTCGGATAATCACAGATCAGATCTCCTCCACTAGCCTACTGATCACGATCCACCTAAAGCTGGGTGGCGTCAAGTCTGCCGAGCCACTGGAAAAATATAGATAAAAAGGAATGAGCTACGCCCAGTAGGAAAGACAGCTAGTAAAAACTCACATGCAAGAGAAGGATAATAGCAAAGTATAGGAATACAGCATAACAATGTAGGGTGGAAAGGCACTCTCAGTTCCAGACTCTGACCATCCACAGTCACCCCCAGTCACAACAGAGTAGCTCTCATCTGTGCTCCCAGGTAGCATGCCAGCGGGACACGCCCATCTCTGCGCACGCATGGCGCCTAGCACCCGACACCGCAGCGTCTCTCGTCAATCAATCTTCTGGAGACTATAGACAAACCCGTCACATAGATCTCTAGCCAACGTGAGACACCCTGGCTAGCCACGGCGAGTCACCCCTGCCGCTGCCACTCTCAGGCGCGCAGGCCTACACTCGTGGACCAGAAGAGGTCGACTCAGCCACCGTCCCAAGGAGTTCTCTACCAACAACTTCCATAGAAGCTCACGCCCCTATAGTCATTGTCAATCTCTAACTCTAAGATTCGGCAACATGTGTCCAGGTACGACAAGGCGCATACCAATCCACATGTATACTGTGGAAGCTAAGTCTGAACCGCACAGTTACCTACCACAACTACTCTAAAACATCATATAGGGTCTATAGTAGTCCGGTCCAGTATGCCAATCCATAAAATATGCCAACACTGAGTAAACTGACTCAATCCATGCTATTGCCATCCAAGCAATACAACTATACCAGTTACTGACTGTTCTGGTAGCATCCATGTACCATACCTCTGTATGACTGCTTTCAACTGTACTGTCGTCACTGATAACATTTTTCCCTACTTCAGGAAATTTTTAAATTCCGTAATCAATTTCCGTCTTTATCCATTTTTCGAAATTCGGAATAGTTTCCGAATTTAAATTCCACATATATCCTTTTTCCAAAAATTTGGATTAATTTCCGAATTAAATTTTTCGCTTATCCTTTTTATTTCCGAAAATTCGGATTAATAATAAATTTCCGAATTTTCCTTCCGCTTCTCTCTCCTCCGTGCCGCGCCGTTCGTCCGCGCCGACTCCCGCTGAACCGGTTTTCGCTGCCGGTTCGGCTTTCGCGCCGAATCCCGCTGAACCGGTTTTCGCTGCCGGTTCGGGCCTTCGTGCCGTTCGTCCGCGCCGAATCCCGCTGAACCGGTTTTCGCTGCCGGTTCGGAACTCTCGCGCTGAACCGCGACACCGCCGAACCAATTTTCTTAATAATCCGTTAATTGGATTTATTTTAATTACTAATAAAATAGCGTAAATCCATTAATTACTTAATTAAATTTGTAATTATCTAAACCCTTCTCCTTCCTCGGTCCGACGCCCGCGAAACCCTAGCCGACGCAATCGCCGACCAAATCAAATTCTTCCGCCGATTTCCGGCGACCGCGAACAAGGAGAAACAAAATTCTATGTTCATACTATCCTAATGTTTCAATAATGTCACTAATTTCTAAGGATTTAATTAAAATTTTCCACCAAAGGAGTTTCATCCGATCCCCAATTTGACAATTTGCGAAATTAAACAATTCCAGCATACGATACTACCTTAACATGAATAAAGCACATAATCAATTTCAACACATGCTTGGTAAACTTCCCGAATTCGACAGCATAATAAATTTTTTTTATTTCGAAAACCCTAAACATGCTAAATTCAATAATTGCATTAATCAATTCCAAAAAAACCACAATTCGCATGCTCAGGTAGTAATTTGCAAAATAATCCATGTGTTTAATTTGCTAATTAACTGATTTAAATCTGAATTTCCTACCTTTCTTCTCCGGCGACGGTGGCGACGGTGAAGCTCGCACGCGACCAACCGCTGTTCCTCGCCGCACGAAACCGGTACCAATCGATTCTCCTCGATCACGCGAACCTCCAGGTATAAAAAGCCCCTTGAAAGGCTGCCGGAAAATATCGCCGTCCCCCGCGAATGCCTCGTCTCCGGCCGCCGTTCGAAACCCTAAGGGTCGAAACGGTTCGGGTTAAATACCCCGCTTAAACCGGTAATAACCCGTTAACGACCCATTAAGTGCCGGTTGACCTGCCAAAACGCCGTTTAACCTTCGATCAGCCGGTTAATCTCCACCGCTGATCTCGTCCGTCCGATCCGCTTATCCGCGGCTTATCCAAACGCACGCGCAAACGCACTCGGCGAACCGCCCCCGCCTTCGCTGAACCGCTCCGGTCCGGTTCACGCGCGGTAAAAACCAATTTTTTCGGTTTTAAAAAAAAATCTAATTAATAGATTTTCGAATTTCCAAAAATCCAATTAAACAGGGAAAATTACTTAAAAATTCCTCGGTGCTCCGAAAAATCCCCAGAAAATTTCAGAAATTCTAATAGCCTCCAATTGAGCTCCTGGCTCATCCTACTGTCGATCTGAAATCATCCAAGCCAAAAATTAATTTATTAAAGATTCACATAAAAATTTTTACTGGGTATAACAATCTCCCCACCTTATCAGGAATTTCGCCCTCGAAATTCAGCAAGAAGTTCCGGCCACTTCTCCACAACATCCTGCTCTAGCTCCCAGGTTGCCTCCCTTTCGTCATGTCTATTTCACAGAACCTTGACCATAGGGAATGACCTGTTCCTCAGCAATCATATTTTAATCTTTTCAATCATTTTCATAAAATAAATTTATTCTTTCTCTTTTAATTCTCATTCTTCAATCTCTTCATCATACCTTCATAATCATAATCTCTTAATTTTCTCTCATATTCCTCATATTTCTTCTTCATAATCTCTCTCTTCATATTCATCTATCTTCCTCTATATTCATCTATTTCTATTTCTCATTATTATCAATTTCAACCATCTCCTTTGTCTCAAATTCAGTTCCTTCTAAGTGAATAGATACTTGAGACTCTTGTGATCAGAGAAGCAATCTACGGACACTCCCTATATATAATGCCTCCATATTTTTAAGGCAAATATGATAGCAGCTAACTCCAAGTCATGAGTGGGATAATCCTTCTCATAATCCTTCAATTGTCTCGAAGCATACGCCACAACCCTGCCATCCTTATTAATCGAAAATTCCACTTCCCTAGCTGGTGGAAGTCCAGGCAATTCCTCTGGAGAAACCACAGGGAAGTCTCTCACCATTAAGATATTTGACATAAGGGTAGTAGTGGCTTGACTATCTGTCACATAAGCCAACCAACCAGTACAACCCTTCCTCACTAGTCTCTCTGCCTGAAGAACTGAGATCAGGGAAATCTGTCTATTTAGACCAAAGTATATCACATCCTCCGAACCAGGCACTCTGATCCTGACCTTCTTCTCCCAACAATCCAGCACCACTGCATGGTAGCACAACCAATCCATTCCCAAAATGATGTCGAACTCTGCTAGTGGCACACACATCAACTCTGTCACGAACTCGTGTCCACTGATCAGAATAGATCCGTCAATCTTCTGAACAGTGGGAATCTCCTTCCCATCAGGAAGCCTAACCAATAAGGGTTCCTTCAAGTAACCCTTGGATCCTGATATCTGATTCCAGATCCTCTCAGCAACAAAAGAATGAGATACACCAGTATCAAACAAAGTCATGCACTGCACGTTGCCAAAATAAAGCATACCTGTGATCACCTCTGGTGACTCTGAAGCCTGCTGCTGAGTTAAAGCAAATACTCTGGGCTGTTCCCCAGATGAACCAACCGGTCCTGTGATCCTCTGTTTCTTCCTTTCTGGGCAGTCGGTCCTTATGTGTCCTGGCTGTTGACAGTGGTAGCAAATAATACCCCCAGTCCGAGTACCTGTCTGTTGCACTGGCCTCTCGGAAATAGGCCGTGGCTGGACCACGCCCTCCTGGGTACCACGGTGATCTCTGTATCTCTTTTCATTTTCGTTCAGTTGGGCATTTCTGAGTCCCTTCCTCTTGTTATGAGTCTCTCTCTGGGCCTCCATCCGGGTGTCAATAAGCTCGACGGATCTCGCAGCCTCCACCAAGTCACGAAACCTGGCAAACCGACTCACAACTAGCTGGCGCTGCAGCATAGGACGAAGTCCCTCCAGGAACATCTCACATCTGCGCTCCTCAGAAGGCACCAGCTCTGCGGCGTACCTCGCCAGATAAGTGAACCTCGATAAGTAATCGTTCACTGACATCTGGCCCTGCCTGAGGTGTATAAGTTCCCTCCTGAACTGAGACATAGCAGAAGCCGGAATGTAGCACTCCCTGAATGCCTCAACAAAGTCTTCCCATGCTATCTCGCTGTTCTGGGCCTCCCCATACATGGCGCGCCGCTGGCCTCTCCACCAGGTAGCAGCCTCTCCCTCCAATACTAGAGCAGCAAGTACTACCCTCCTGCCAAGTGGACATCCCAAGGCATCAAACAGCTCAAGCATATGAGCCATCCAGTCATCAGCCACCGCTGGGTCAGCCGACCCACTGAAGCTCCGCGGACGCAACCGCATGAAGGCATCGATCCAACGATCCACGGCTGGCTCAACTGGCAATGTTGGGCTCGTCTCTGGGGTAGGAGTAGTAGATACAGGTCTGCCTCTAGCTGCTCCACGAGCGGAAAGTCTCCTGGTACCAGCCATACTGTCAAAAGCAACTAATCTGGCATTAGAGTCGTCATTTGGCAATTGGCATATGGACTACCATAGTATAATAAAATGACCAACAGTTCTCCCCACCTTGGGTTGAACTTCTATACATGTCTAGCCCCACTATCCTAACCTAGGGCTGAACTTCTATACATGTCTAGCCCCACTATCCTAACCTAGGGCTCTGATACCACTCTTGTTACACCCCATTTTTTCCTAGGCTAATTTTTGGCATACATTTTTTTTTTTTTTTTTTTTTACATATAGACAGCTCAGATCGTCCCATACCAACCTGAGTAGCCTACGAAAAACATAGGATATAACACATCATTACACACCTACTTTCCTTAACAATGTGGATCCCATCTCCCGGGTACACCGTCAAATCAGGTTCATGACTCCTGAATTAACAGATGGACTCGCGCAATGTTACTCCTGCTAGACCCAATACTTCTAACCCATACCGATAGGAGAACCGGTCTAATAGAAGTCTGAACCCCCACGGTTAAGTTCCATAGTCATGTAATGACCTCACCATCAAAAATAAAATACATAACATCCTCAGATAAAATATGGCACTCCACACACTATACCACCAAGACAATAAAGTAAAACAGTAAATGGAAACTACATCACATCACAAGAATAAGATCCAAGTCCAACAAATACAATATCATCCAACTAGATACATAAGTCAGAATCACCCTCACATAATACAAGACATAAAAATAACAGTCTCACTGAATACATCCAACAGCAACAATCAACTAACCAGAATGTCTCGGATAATCACAGATCAGATCTCCTCCACTAGCCTACTGATCACGATCCACCTAAAGCTGGGTGGCGTCAAGTCTGCCGAGCCACTGGAAAAATATAGATAAAAAGGAATGAGCTACGCCCAGTAGGAAAGACAGCTAGTAAAAACTCACATGCAAGAGAAGGATAATAGCAAAGTATAGGAATACAGCATAACAATGTAGGGTGGAAAGGCACTCTCAGTTCCAGACTCTGACCATCCACAGTCACCCCCAGTCACAACAGAGTAGCTCTCCTCTGTGCTCCCAGGTAGCATGCCAGCGGGACACGCCCATCTCTGCGCACGCATGGCGCCTAGCACCCGACACCGCAGCGTCTCTCGTCAATCAATCTTCTGGAGACTATAGACAAACCCGTCACATAGATCTCTAGCCAACGTGAGACACCCTGGCTAGCCACGGCGAGTCACCCCTGCCGCTGCCACTCTCAGGCGCGCAGGCCTACACTCGTGGACCAGAAGAGGTCGACTCAGCCACCGTCCCAAGGAGTTCTCTACCAACAACTTCCATAGAAGCTCACGCCCCTATAGTCATTGTCAATCTCTAACTCTAAGATTCGGCAACATGTGTCCAGGTACGACAAGGCGCATACCAATCCACATGTATACTGTGGAAGCTAAGTCTGAACCGCACAGTTACCTACCACAACTACCCTAAAACATCATATAAGGTCTATAGTAGTCCGGTCCAGTATGCCAATCCATAAAATATGCCAACACTGAGTAAACTGACTCAATCCATGCTATTGCCATCCAAGCAATACAACTATACCAGTTACTGACTGTTCTGGTAGCATCCATGTACCATACCTCTGTATGACTGCTTTCAACTGTACTGTCGTCACTGATAACATTTTTCCCTACTTCAGGAAATTTTTAAATTCCGTAATCAATTTCCGTCTTTATCCATTTTTCGAAATTCGGAATAGTTTCCGAATTTAAATTCCACATATATCCTTTTTCCAAAAATTCGGATTAATTTCCGAATTAAATTTTTCGCTTATCCTTTTTATTTCCGAAAATTCGGATTAATAATAAATTTCCGAATTTTCCTTCCGCTTCTCTCTCCTCCGTGCCGCGCCGTTCGTCCGCGCCGACTCCCGCTGAACCGGTTTTCGCTGCCGGTTCGGGCCTTCGTGTCGTTCGTCCGCGCCGAATCCCGCTGAACCGGTTTTCGCTGCCGGTTCGGAACTCTCGCGCTGAACCGCGACACCGCCGAACCAATTTTCTTAATAATCCGTTAATTGGATTTATTTTAATTACTAATAAAATAGCGTAAATCCATTAATTACTTAATTAAATTTGTAATTATCTAAACCCTTCTCCTTCCTCGGTCCGACGCCCGCGAAACCCTAGCCGACGCAATCGCCGACCAAATCAAATTCTTCCGCCGATTTCCGGCGACCGCGAACAAGGAGAAACAAAATTCTATGTTCATACTATCCTAATGTTTCAATAATGTCACTAATTTCTAAGGATTTAATTAAAATTTTCCACCAAAGGAGTTTCATCCGATCCCCAATTTGACAATTTGCGAAATTAAACAATTCCAGCATACGATACTACCTTAACATGAATAAAGCACATAATCAATTTCAACACATGCTTGGTAAACTTCCCGAATTCGACAGCATAATAAATTTTTTTTATTTCGAAAACCCTAAACATGCTAAATTCAATAATTGCATTAATCAATTCCAAAAAAACCACAATTCGCATGCTCAGGTAGTAATTTGCAAAATAATCCATGTGTTTAATTTGCTAATTAACTGATTTAAATCTGAATTTCCTACCTTTCTTCTCCGGCGACGGTGGCGACGGTGAAGCTCGCACGCGACCAACCGCTGTTCCTCGCCGCACGAAACCGGTACCAATCGATTCTCCTCGATCACGCGAACCTCCAGGTATAAAAAGCCCCTTGAAAGGCTGCCGGAAAATATCGCCGTCCCCCGCGAATGCCTCGTCTCCGGCCGCCGTTCGAAACCCTAAGGGTCGAAACGGTTCGGGTTAAATACCCCGCTTAAACCGGTAATAACCCGTTAACGACCCATTAAGTGCCGGTTGACCTGCCAAAACGCCGTTTAACCTTCGATCAGCCGGTTAATCTCCACCGCTGATCTCGTCCGTCCGATCCGCTTATCCGCGGCTTATCCAAACGCACGCGCAAACGCACTCGGCGAACCGCCCCCGCCTTCGCTGAACCGCTCCGGTCCGGTTCACGCGTGGTAAAAACCAATTTTTTCGGTTTTAAAAAAAAATCTAATTAATAGATTTTCGAATTTCCAAAAATCCAATTAAACAGGGAAAATTACTTAAAAATTCCTCGATGCTCCGAAAAATCCCCAGAAAATTTCAGAAATTCTAATAACCTCCAATTGAGCTCCTGGCTCATCCTACTGTCGATCTGAAATCATCCAAGCCAAAAATTAATTTATTAAAGATTCACATAAAAATTTTTACTGGGTATAACACTTCTACAATCATTTCGTATCATTCGGGTAACATCTGCATCAATAATTTTATTGTGCTACTCTTACTTGAAGGATTCAAAGGTGTAGGAATTTTATATGCGTCGATTTGTAAAGCTTTTAATTTTTCTTGTAGCTATTTTTTTGGATTTTATTGTTTCATTGGAGCATCTATTTGTACTTTGTTTATCCTTACCAATTTTGATAAAAGAGAGTACTTAGTAAAAGCCCGATTGGAGATCAGGGGTAGACGTAGGCACTGGTTTTTAATTAAACCACTAAAAAATCTTAGTGTCATTCTTTTTATTGTTGTGTTATATTTTTTCTTTTCATTTCATAGAATAGTTTTTTAAAAACAAATTTTTATTAATAAGTATAAAAGTTTTCTTTAATTAGAAAGTTTTTTTAAAATAAAAAATTATTAAAATGCACAATTCACCTATCCTCTCTTATATGTTGAACTTTGCACGATTCACATCATAGGACACCTATGCTCATTGCATACTGGCAACTAAGTGGGACTACTGTTAGTGTAAAGCACGTGCCATTATGGGTATACCCCATTGTGCCCATGTTATGTGCACAAACCTTGCACCTATTGCCTCATGCAAATGAGGCACACAATAGGTATACCTATTATG
Organism: Vanilla planifolia; assembly: GCA_023846275.1. Classification (NCBI taxonomy): domain Eukaryota; kingdom Viridiplantae; phylum Streptophyta; class Magnoliopsida; order Asparagales; family Orchidaceae; genus Vanilla; species Vanilla planifolia. The sequence goes on from CM043870.1 coordinate 25,177,283, forward strand.
CTGCATGGTCCATGTGAACATAGCAAAGCATTATTGGTGGGTGAGAACAGTAATTGCGTGTGTGAATAATATTAGCGATGTAGTCATCCATGAAAGTACAGTATATCATTTTAATGGATGGACCCTTGTAATGTTATTTTGGATAGTACAATTTTTTGGTCAAAAAGTCATGTATCATATGAAAAATAAAATAATATATATTTTATAATAACACTTAATATCTAAACCCTTATATAAAAGAGAAAGAAGCACAAATGAAGGCAATTCCCAATTCCTTAAAATTTGGAAAAATTCTCTTCTCTTTTTTCTTCCTTAGTTCTTTGATTAAGCATGAAAGTGTTGATGTTTATTAATGCAAAGAAAAAAACTCTATGATATATAAGATGGTTTTGTGTAAAATGCATGATATTAAGTATCATATATATAACATCATAAGTTTTAACATTCTAACATACTAAAATAAAATAAGAGATGCTCATGATGGCTGACACATCATCAAGAGTGTACATTCATGGGTTCAAACACTTATGGAATGCACTGTGAACAATAATGTTTTGTGGTGATATATAATTTCAAAGCTTCTTATAAATCATATTTTGATCTTCTTAAAAAAATTGACTCAAATATTATATTATTAATGTTTATCATATGATCTTATTATCATCAACTCCTACATATGATAATGAGGTTAACATGGAGAATATTTAACTAAATTATATTAAAATAATTTATTATTGAGTAAAAAAATGTAATAATGATGTTTATTAGATGATGAATTTGAGCTAAAAGAGAGAGCAAAGATATACTATTATAATTAAAGGTATAAACATTTATTAAATAATAATTTTTGTGTAAACTCTTATGTTTTTAATAAAAGGGAATATGAGTTTTAAGGAGGGTGAAAATAATTAAAAAATAAAGATCATATTATTAAAATCATATAATTATAATATCATGAAATTTAGTTTTAAATTAGTCACAAAACAAATGTCAAAGTTGTAAGAAAATATTATTATAAATATTTTAAAAAATAAAATTATCTAATGATATAAAACATTTATGAGTAATTTATTTGAAAGTTTATTTAAGAATTTTTAGAGATCATTGTTATTAAAATATTTAAAAAATTATAATCAACTTAAAGTTCCAATTAAAAATAAAAAATTTTATTTATTTTTCTAATTATGCCAATTCAATATAATCCATAATGTAAACTAGCAAAGGAATCCATGAAAAATGGCCATCATTGACCACAAAAATGGTGAGAAAGTTTAATGAAACTTTAAGCAAGGTTTAATCTACACTTTATTATAGTTTTACACATTGAAGTGGAGTAAATTATTGACTTAGGTGATTTAGGGAAACAAAAATAACAAGAATGGCTAAGGAAAGAAAACATGCAAAATTAGAATTTTATAAAGTGGGATTTAGTTGTAAGAGAAAGTTTTAATTTTCTTTAAAGAAATTGGAGAAGATTTTCAAATATTGTATCAAATTTTGAAGGAATTGTCTATTTGAGATATTGTGAAAGAAACTGTCAAGCCCCCCACCTACATCAAGTACTACTATATAATAAAATTATCATCAAAGTGAGGATAATAAACAAATTCCAAGGTGGGAACCCGACGGTAAGACAAACACCAACTCCAAAATCCAAAGTATATATATAAAGGCATGTTTTTAAACATTTAATCACACAAAACTTTCCCTCTCTCACACATCTCTTGAAAATGGCTCTTCTATAGCAGCATCATTCTCATCTCTCGGTGCAGTAGTTTCATGTCCTGTGATGTAAGCACTAATGAGATTTACAAATCTCAGTAGATAAATCCACATAGTTAACCCAATGAAAATACATACAATGAATAGTACAGATGAATCATATGCATAAAACTCAAACCATACCAATGTCATATATAATATTGATGAAAAACCAAAGAAAAATCAAAAGAAATGCCAGTTCCTTATAGATGTGTTATAACCGGGCCCAATTCCCTTTGACGCATTATCCTTTGATCCAATCAACCAAATGACCTCCAACCGGCATCCAACCAAGCATATAACATTAGGCAGATATCTGACCCGAAGATCGATACCCTGCGATCCAACATGCTGGGCCTAGTGCCACCGGGCAGGTATGTTACCATACCCTGCGATCCAACACGCTGGGCCTGGTGTAATCATCGTGGAGTCATAGCACATAACACTAGGCAGATATCTGATCCAATGATCGATACCTTGCGATCCAACATGCTGGGCCTAGTGGTGAGGATAATGTTATCTGGGAATCTATTTTTACTACTATTTTCAATCATAATTTCAAACAATTATGCCATATCAAAAGACTTTTTTTTTTCCATATTGTTTCTTCCTTTTTAGTTTTCATGCAAATGCATAAGTAATCCATACCATAATATTTCTTTCTTTTTATGCCATAAACATATGCAACAATCACAATTCTATAACAGTAAGAAAAAAGCATGTAAAAACATATAATATTATGCTACATCACAGGGTTAGGAATTTATCTACCTGGATTTGCTATACCAAATTTTTCTTGCCCACTTCTAATTTGTTCTTGATGTCTTACAAGCCCATAAAATACAAAAATAATTAATTTAAATATGCTTATTAGGCAAAATTACGTTTTTAAAAGTTGTTCTCAAATGGTTCAAATTCTGCTTTCTAAAAGCTTGCCCAAACAGCCCAAAATCCCAAACAGCCAAAAATCACGCTTTCTTAAAGCTGTCCCAAACGGGCTTTCCAAAAATCCCAAAAATGCTCACTGTTTTTCTTGCTTAAGGTCTTCCGTCGACGCTGGACCGCCCGCGCCCAGCACGACCCGGTCTAGGCCTAAAGCTGGACCGCCCGCACCGGTTCAACAACGCGAACCGATTCAACACGCTGAACCAGTTCTCTCTCTCTCTCTCTCTCTCTCTCTCTCTCTCCTGTACGTCCGGCAAAACCGAAATATTTCGCCGGCGAACTCGAAATCTCTTGCATCTCTCGTCGGCCAATTGACCACCACTCACCGGAAAAACTTATACAACCCGACGACAAAGCAAACAAAAATTCTCACCTTTGTCGACCGTCGCCGTCGCGTGCCGGAAATCATGAAAATTCCTCACTGCCGTGCCTCACCGTAGTGCCTTGCCGCCGTGTTCGCAGAAGTGCGTTTCAAATGCACATGGGTCGGCTTTTATAGTGGCGGTCGAAATCGACTTAAGCGATGGTTCGTGAACCGCATTTTGCAGAAAACCCCTTCTAAATTTGGTATTTGCAAATATATCCTCCGCCAAATCGATTTTGAACTAAGCCGACATTTAAAAATTATAAATCTATCCTACACGTTACAAATTTATCCCAAATCTTTAAAAATTCATACTTCATTCATTAGAGCTTCAAAAATTACAAATTAAACATCATTAGACTCGTCTCAAAGAGCTCTTTCTAAAAAAAATACAACAAATAAAATAAAAGAAACTAAGGCTGTTATAGAAACCATTTGGGAGTTTTTGTAATTAAGATTTTAAAAAGAGAATCATAAGGTCGAAAGTTAGAATTTTTGCTTAGTGAAGCTTGTGGAAATTCATACTTATAATAATTTAACTCTAGACATGGCCATTACATCAAATTCGAGATAGGTGACTATGAACCTTATAGTATATATGTCTTGATACTTTATATTTGGGAGGTTTGAGGCCATAACATCTTAATTTGATAAGATTATAAAAGTACAATTTGAAGAAGCTTGATGATTTTATATGTTTGTCAATTTAGATATTATAGTTATTTTTATCACATGTTACCTTGCTTAATTTATGTTTGAATTGTATAACATTGACTACCTTTTTAATTTTACTATTAGATGATGCATGGCATAAAGGTTGGGATAATAATTTTTAGAAAATTTTTGTAAATTAAAATATAAAAATTGATAACATTACAAAAATATTTGAACACGAGTTAGAATCATCACTATGAAAGAGGGACTAAATTCATTGGGTTTGAAGATAGGTAAAGAGACTCACAAATGATAACTTAAAGATGAAGGACTGTTGGTCACTTTTGTGTTTGATGAGACAAGTCTTTTTTTAAATTTTTAGTATTTTGTTAGTAATAGAATTATTTAGTATGAAACATGTTTACTTGTAAAAAATAAGTCATATACTTTTGAAGATGATGAATTAATGGTTTTCAAAGTACATTAGAGTGTTCAATAAATTTTAAAGATTACAGACATGCACATTAAATTTGAAAATATTTTATTTTTATTATGAAACAAAATTTTAACTCGTTAATTATTAATTATAAGGAACATCTCTCTATTCATGTCAAATTCAAATTCTACTAAAGCATCTGATTGTTCAGTCATCTACTTGAATTAGGAAACATATATAATTCTATTTTATAGTTTTTTTTATCCTTTTCTTAGATTTCATTTTACAATCCCTTAATCTTTTTTTTAGTTAAACCTATCTTATGTATCTTTGCCAAATTTCATTTCATTTAAATTAAAAAAATAAAATCTAAAAAAATAATTTACAAATTTGCTCAATCTTATTCTTAATTTAAGAAACATGTTAGATTCTATTTTTTGTAATTCTTTCTTTGATTAAATCTATTTTATGCATTATTGCCAAATTTCATGTTATTAATTATGAAACTTAGTTAATTTTAAAAAAATAATTATGTCATAATTTTTATAATTTAAAAAATAACATTCTAAGTCACGTCCCATGTATGTGCTCAAGTGCAAACCTTTCAGGCCTAGCAAGCTTTAATGGGCACTTGCAAACATCAGGAGAAGAGACAGCTGAAACAAAATTGGGTCGAGCATAACCTTGGCTACTGTGCATCTTAAACACGACAGAGGTAAGGCAAAGGAGCAAGCTGGGTTGAACTTAAAATAGTTTGTTAGATCAGACCCTTTATTCTAATTAATATGCAATCCTATAAGTATGCAAGTGGCTCAAGGGATGAATTCCTGAGCATAGAAGGGGGAGCCAACCCGATGTACTAGCTCAAATAATAAGCATCAAAGAATCCTTATAACATGAAAACCCTTGGGGAATTAAAGAATGTAGGACTAAGATTTTGGCACTTGGAGTGACTTGATAAGTTTGATTATGCATTTTATTATTGAACGGTAGAGATCATGTTTGCCTATTTAAATAGTAATATTGATCCACCTTACCATCCATTCAATGAGCCTCTTCTAATGGTCATGATTAATTTCTCCTTTTTATCTATCATTGATTAGACCGCTAAGGTATCTCATCAGCTTGTAAGTCTTGCTTCAAAGCTTTGATTGGATGATCACGATCACATCAGACTTAATCAGACAGTCTTAATTGTTTCTTATTTTCAAATAATGTATACTTGAATTGGATAATCTAAAACTCTCTATTTTTGATATATATGACTGAGATGATTCCTATCTTTATCGTTAATAAAGCAAACGATCCAGATCTGATTTGATTTGATCAGATGGCCCAGATCTAATATTTTTTTATCAAATCATCTAAAACTCTTTTAATTTTATAATTTGTGATCTAATATCCAAAACCTCTTCAATTGCATCCAACAGCTCTGGTCAACCCCATCTAATGGCTAATTATTTAGTCGTTACACCTATCATTTTAGTTAGCCATTTTGGAAGAATTTTTTAAGATGTTTAGAAGATCTTTTTAAGTTGTTTGACAACAACTTTTAAAACAACTTTTTATTCACTTTTCAATGAGTATAGCCAAAATTATTTTATAAATATCTAACCATTATAAATGAAATATCTAATAAATGTGAATAAGATTTTAAGAACTCAAAAAAGGGTTGTATCATATTCTACTAGCATACTAATCTCCCAATAGCACCTATGGCATAATATTACTTGAAATTCTGAATTCTTTTAGCTTAGTATAAATCTTTTAAGATTTTATTTCTCAATTTTTTTTCATAATTTTGAGCTCTTTGTGTCTTTCACTATTAAGTATGAAAACATTTGTATGCTTTTATCGAAAATTTATTTCTTAGTAAATTTTTTCTTTAGGTTAGAAGGCCCAGTATTTGTAAAAGCTAGAGTTTAGTTTGATCGTATAAAAAATTGAATTGAAGTTGAGCTTGTAAAAGCCTGAGTCATAGTTAAATCAATAAAAGTTAGTAGGTTGAAGATGAATCGTAAAAAAAAATCTCAAATTACAAGTCTTTTGATGGTTGATTTTTCTTAATCTTAGTTAGGGATGGATGTAGATTCTAGTTTAAATTGAACAACCTAAAAATATTGATATAATATTTTAATTTTTTAATTAAATATATATATATATATATAAATATTTTTTATAAAAATAAAATTATTTTTTTAAAGAAGTTTTGTAAACCAAATAGAATAAAAATTAGTAAAAATATTTTAAAACTCTCAATTCATTCCCCTCTTACGTGATTCATGCATACTCATTTTCAAGGGCTTTAAAAGGTTATAAATTGATGATGAGAGAAAATTGTCTTACCAAATTAAACTTAATAAAAAATCCTAAAATCATATTAGACTAAGAAAAAAAAGGTTAAGGGACCAACTATGAAGCCATAATAATTAAAAAGAATGAAATAAAAATTAGTTCTTCTTATTAGGAACATGAATAATTATGGCAATTTAATTATTTAACTTGTTTCGTATGTGTTGTAGTTGTAATCCAAGAATGCAATTTACCAAAATGTGTAATGAATTGCATTCTTGCTTATTGAGATTATGATGGTGGTTTAGCCTTTCTTAGGCATTCACAATTATAAGTGGTAAAGATGCACATCTTATAATTCAAGAGGAAGAGTGAGGAAAAGAGGACTTAGTCTTGTTCTATTTTATTATATATTTGAGATCATATACTAAACCTATTTGATGTGATTGAATTATTACAATAGTTAATTTACTTAGTTAAAAAAACATATGTTCATGCACTTGATTTAGATGTGAGAACTTGATATAATTTGATTGGAATTAGTATATTTTGCTATAAATTGATGAAAATATAGGTTTTAAGATGAGAAGAAATATACTAATTCCAATCAAATTGTTCTAAGGAATGAATAAGAAAAATTGTTTTCTAAATTAGTATATTTTTTAAATTAAGAAAAGAGATTTACAAATAAAAATAAGAGCTTTACTATACTTATCTCACAACTTTTCAAATTAATAAAAGAAGTACTATTTTAATAAAAGTAGAGGACCATAGGAAAATAGATTTCCTAAGATTTGAAACATAAAAAGAATGGAACCTATGATCTACTAAGACATTCTAAACATTTAGAAAACTTAAGATACGAAGTTTAAAAAGAATTAGACAATGTAGGCAGTGAGCATATGTAGACATTCTAGAAGAAAAAACTAATATGTTGCACCATTAATTGTTTTTTGTTGCTGCTTATTTTTTATATAGTTTACATTATAAGAACCCATAAGTTGAGTAAAGAAAATTTCAAAATTGAAGTGATCAAATTAAGCATAATGGATAATACATTAGGCTATCTATATAGTACGTTTGACTTAAGATGAGAAGAAATATGTAAGTCCAAGAAAAATGTATAGTCTATTAATAAATAATATATAATAAGTTAAGGTTAGAATGAATAATACATATATAAGGAGTAAACCCAAGAAAAATATATAGTACTTATATTAAATAATGTATAATATAATAGAATTAGAATTAATATTATTTAAGTGAATGATAGTAGTAATAGGAAACATATGATACGTTTAAGGAAAACATATAATATGTTGGCTTATGTAGATAGTTTAGTATTCTAAGGTTGGATAGTTCATTAGGTTTTATGTGGGTTGAAAAGGGAATAGATGGTATTATAAAGGGAAAGTAGTATTAGACTTAAAAGAGCTAGATGTCTTCATAAAATTAGGGTGAATGATAAAAATGAAAATTTGATAATCATAAATAAAATAGTAAAAGTCTTTTAGAGCTTTTTTAAAGTATTATAAACTTATTTTAAAAACTCTTGTTGACTTTAAAAATACGTTAAGAAGTGTAATAAAGAAAATACATAAAAAACTTTAGGTGGTTTGTTCCAAAATTAGATTTACGTCCACCCTGATTAAAATACTAGGAAAAAAACTTAAACATCTTTTTTAAAAACTGATAGACAAAACTCAACACTAGGCTAACCAACTCTACAAACATCAAGTCAATTTTCCTAAAAGCTAAGTAGGGACATACACCTAAGCAAGGACATGATGATGAGATAATTTTCCTAAATTCTAACTAAAGAAAGCCATAAAAATATATGTAAATATCAACATAACAAAAGATCTTGATGTAGAAAAATATAAAATATGTATAAAACTAAGATTGTTATATTATCAAATCCAACTCCAACAAATCCCACCCACGAACCTATTTTGATGTTATTGTCCTCTCCCTTAGCATCAAAATCCCCAGCTTTTGACATTGTGGATTGAAAACATGTGATGTAACACTAATGAGATTTTATAGATTTTAGTAAATAAATCTAATATAAAAAATACCAATGTAAAAAATGTAAGTATAACTATACGAATAAGTTAAAAGCTATACATGAGCTATGCATGTACAATAAAAAACCTATGTGCAATGTAAATACTAGTTTTTATTTTATTTTTATTTTTAATATTTTATGTGATCATTAGGCTCAATTACCTCTAAACAATTATCCTTCTTGGATCTAAATAAAACACTAGAGGGATATAGGTCGAAGACTCATCCCTTGTAATTGTCTCTAACATCTATCAAACAGATATGGTTCATAGACTCATTATTTATAATTTAAAATGCTATGCTTAAATTTCATCTATATATATTGAGGTCATGGTATTAGATAGATATTTAGTCCAAAGATCAATACCATGCAATCCAACACACTGCTCTGGTGTGAAGGATAATTTTCCAATTTTCAAATTTTAAATGTATTGATTATGTAAATATTGTTATGTGTGAAATAGGCATACTAGTTTGGATGTCATTTTTATATACATTCTATTCTATGTCAATTATTTTTCATATTATTTTGACATGTAATAACTAAATCTAAATGTCATTAAAATATGCTAATCTATAAAAAACGTCATAAGCATTGCTTGCATAAAAAGATAGAATACATCATAAAATAAATCATATAAAGATATAAAATATATTATTATGTTATATCATAGATTATCAAATTTATCTACCTAAATTTGTAAAAAAATTCTCTTGATTTATCATCACTTATTCTAAATTTTTCATAATAAAGTACATGCACATGAGTTATTAGAAAAGCCTCTTTTTAGAAATTACCTATTATACCTAGGTATTATTGATCCAATGCTAATTATCACACAATAATTATTTCTTAAGCATTCTCAAATGTTTTTCAATTTCTAACTAAATTTTTCCTTAATTCTAACTTTTTAACATATTTTAATATTTATTTAATAAATTATTATTTTAGTATTATCTTAATTCATTATATTATTATGTTATTTTTTTGATAGTTTTATTTATTTATTCTCCGTTAATTTTTGCCATATTTTACCTTTTCATATTTTATTGTTATTTTCTTATATTATTATTATTATTATTATTATTATTATTATTATTATTATTATTATTATTATTATTATTATTATTATTATTATTATTATTTGCATATTTATTTATTTTTATTTACTTTTTCATTCCTCCGTTTAACTTTTCGAAAATTTTATGTTTTTATATTTCATCTTTATTATTTTATTATCTCTCAATCTCTAATATATATATATATATATATATATATATATATACAATGTTATTCTATTATAATTTTTAATTTTTATTTATTTTCTTCCATTCCTTTTATTTCTTTTTTTTTTCTCATTATTTCCTTTTTTTCTCTCTTTTATTTATTTATTTTTTCTGAACTTCCCTTCTCTCTCTTTTTCTCCTCTCCTTCACCAAAAGATTGGACCAAGTGACCCTAGTCCTGAACTCGATCCATTGTGGGTTAAGCAAACCGAGCACTAAACTGGTGGCCATCTCCCATGGGCACACGCGCACTGGTCTGACCCCTCAGGTTAACTTAGTTCGACGCTACTCAGCTCCCCAGTTTAGTTAAATCAAACATTTCTCTATTGCGTCTCCTCTCTCTTTCTCTTCCAGAGCTCGGCCGAATCCCTTTCGGTTTATACGACAAAGCTGAACACTGTCGCTTAGACTCTCCTTTCTCCTCTCCAACAATGCTTCAATAGCTGAACCTCCTTCCTAACTAGAACCTGAATCATCCTCTTCTCTCTAGCAATTGAGCTCCTCTCATTCACCAGATCTCCTCACCTCCTCCTCTTGGTTTCACTTTAACCTATATCGAACGCATTTCATGATAATTCAAACCATTTTAAACACGTTTCGTACTTAAAACCAAAGTGCAACGACGCTTATGTTTACATAAAACCAAGAGGAAAACATGAAAATACATACCTTATTGCTTCTTGATTTTCCCCTAACTGCAGCAACAAAGTTTTGCCAAGCTCTTCCTTTTCTTTGCCTGAATTTCCTCCATGACCCAATCTCTCTCACTTTCTATTTTCTCCAACCAAAGTTTGACATAGTAGGAAAATATCTTTTCCATATATCTATAAACCAAGGTTTAGGCATGCACAGTTACGGGTAAGGAATTAACAATCAAAATTCTTGACTAACCCTTGAAAACGCATGTGGGATTTGGGTTAAGTATATGCAGCCGTTGAGAAAATAGTTTAAAACCCCATTATTTTAAATTACGCTCACAACCGCCATTGCAATTTTGACATTGCAAAATCGGCATTAGATTTTCATAAAACTTCTTATAAATTTAATTATTTACAAATCTTTCTTGCACCAATTCAATTCTTAGAGCTAATATTTAAAAAATTATAAATCTATCCTTAACATAATCTATTTGTAAATTTATCCTCTATTAAATTGATTTCTACTACACCAAAATTCATGAATGATATTATGCAAACCTGATTATTATAAATATATCAAAAAATTTTAAAAATTTATAAATAATTTTCTATGTTTTCAAAAATTATAAACTCAATTGTGTTGAATTCATCTCCAAGATTTTTTTTATTAATATATTCAAATAATATTTTTAACCAATTTTGAGGTTATAATATAATTTCTAAAGTTTCATCATTATTTTAACATTTTTATGTTTAAATTACATATTTTAAGAAATTGATTTTATCAAATTAAATCATATCTGATCATTATCCTATTGACTTGATTTTTGGTTTCTCTCATCTTAAAATGAGTAAAAATGAGGGCTATTATATTACAAACTACGTAGAAAAAAAGATTGTAAAATCATGTGTCTAAAATAGTCTACAACATTAGACAAAATGGTCTTACAAATTACCAAGTTAAAAGATCCCTCAATAATGACTAAAAGACTAAGTAAAAGCAAAAAACTAGCATTCTAACAAAGGGACAAAAGATACAATATAAAGCTCAAATGCAATAGTTCTACAACCAAATACAAATATCAAAATAAATAATCAAAATATTATAAAATAATGTAAGAATGATGTTCATGCTAGTTCAATGGTAAATCAAGCTTGCGAGAAGGCTAAGATGGATGGAAGCTAACTTCAACTATTGTAGCTTTATATTTCACCAACTTTCTTAAGGTCAAGAATGATCTTCAAACTTAAACTCTTTTAAATGTTGTAAAATTATTTGTTAGCCTATTCATTATGTTTGTACTACTTTCTATAGTAATTAAGAGGCTTTCTAACAATTTCAAATATCTCCTAATATCTCTCTAATGACTATATTCAACTTACCTAAAATCGACTCAAACTAGTTGTTACATTTATTAATCATTATCTAATTCGATTGCATTATTGTTATACTTGATTTGTACTCATCACACTATATGTTAAAAAATAATGTATTGTGCAAAACTATTGTATATTAGATCTCAACTATTACATCTCTCTTTAGGCTAATCAAATATATTATTTTCTCTTAATATAGTTAATTAAAATACTTATAAATTTGATTAATTATGAGGATCATACAGTAAGATGATAGAAGATCATATTGTATGATCGATAAGAGAAAAATTAGGATGTAGTGTGAATAGTTATGTAAGTATATTTATGATCGGTCAATACAATTTGGGTTGATCATAAAGGACGATCGGTCAAGGAGCTATTTGGAGAGAGGATTAATTGAACATGTTATTTTACAATATTATATAATGATTATATAACTATGATAATGTAGAGTTTGGCAATATAATGTTATCATATCAATACAATAAAAGGTTATCATGTAATATAATCAAATAAGGGAGATTAAAGTTAAGCATAAAATTTAGTTAATGATCATTAATGCACTATCATACAAGAATATCAACATAGAAAATAAAAATTTAGTTTAAGTGGTATTGTGATTGTATGAGTTTGAAGTCAATTATACTAGTATGATATTAAGAAAATATTCTAATTTTGATAAGATGGGGTGTCACATCTTAATTTTTTTCCAAAAATATTAAGTGTAACAAAAAATTTAAATGCTCATAATATATATTATATTTATAAATAAATGACTATAATAAAATACTAATATAATAATAATCTAACAGAAGTCTTATTCATAAATTTAATACATAAAATCAAATATCTAATGATCATAAATTATATGAATTAAATTCAATAAAAAATAGCATAATAAATAAATATAAAAGTCCAACAAAAGAAAACATAAGTAATCATCACCTCCAAATATAACAGACAAAAATAATTCCATTTCATCAATAATATAACTAAAAATCATATAAGATAATAACTCTATTATTATTAATAACAAAATCTAAGAAGATGAATCATCGAGCTGATTCACTAACTCTGATAGTCTCAAGCTTTGCTCCTACCCAACTCTTAGGTCCCTGAACTTATAAAAATACAAAGAGGGTGAGCTAGAAAGCTCAATAAGAAATCCTTGAAGTACACAACAAAATTAATATATAATAGCCAAGAAATATGCATACAACAAATGAGAGAATCATGTGAATAAATAGAATTAAATGTTAACTCTCACAAATATATCACTATCTATCAGTTAAGTTAATATATAATATTATGATGTGACTAACTAAATGCTTAATATACTCTTATCAATTTAATACATTCTCTAATTCAAAAGAATCATGATAAAACCTAATACTCTTATCACATGATGTATTATAATATTTCTTAAGATAATAATAATCACAAGGGCCAACTCTATAGAGTTTTAGGAGTCCTTAATAATAACATGTATTTTCCATCATAATTAAAATATATTATTTGCTGCCCACAAGACAAAATGTGCAATTATTTCTTCTTGAGATGATTTATATAATGACTTGCTTCCAAACTTATAGATTCTTATAACGTGATCTAATTATCTTCTTATAGGCTCAACCATCCACATGTCACCATTACCTCTAGTTTAGGAGAGTAGAGTAGCTAATATGTTTATCTCTTGGGTAAGCATGCACTTCCATTACATCTAGCCATCACCTAATCAAATCACATTTATGACTCTTAGCATATTGTTAACCTAGTCTATCATTAGTTAGTATTATTTATATTTCTTTAATTTGAATTTAATATGTTTGGTGCATTATATCAATATGATTGTATTCATAATACAATCACTTGATCATATCACATTAGTACTTATACATTGTCCAAGTTTTATTCCATATTATGAGCAACTATTACATTGTAAAATATATAATAAAGTATTATAATTGTTCGATTTGTTTCCTAACAAAAATAATTTAAACTAGTTAAAGAAGAAATACTCTTAATATATCATACAAATATGATGTATAACATCAACTTATAATACCTAAAAGGAGTTATTATCAATATTATCATACCACTATGATCAATGTGTTGCACTTGTTTTAAAACAAGTTTTACTATAAAGATGTCATACCATAATGGTAATCTTCTTGTATATGTATGATTATTTAATTTAAACTAGTTAAGTTTATTACTGCATGATCATACAAATCCTTATTCTTATATGATCACATCATATAATTTTTTATAGAGAGCTCAATTTTTAGTGAAAATAAATATTATGCAATAGCAATCCACTACTAGACATGTATAATTTACTTAAGTTGTTAACATGAATGATTTTATACTAGTACGATCTATATGATCTTTTGGTACATTATGCGTGTAAACTTAAGATGAACAGTTTCGTATTAGTACGATATCTGTGATCAACTGGTATATTATATTGTAAATGTAAGTACTATACTAAGAATTGACAACGTATAATATGAAGAATGTTTTAAACTTATATGATAAGTTATTTTGTGTCATTGTATTATTATGACGATCTTAGGTTTATCCTTATCATTTCTATATGATATCCTTGATGTATTAATATGATTTGTTCTAGAAAGCTTTAATTTCTAATTTAACTATTTTAGGAATGCAAATAAAGATGTTATATGTACCATAACATCATGCAATCAAGTTATAAGATAAATAAGGTGTCCTATAGAAACTAAGTTGATGACAATATTGTTAGATTCTTACTTGAGAACCTTTATGCATTCATCTCTAAAAACATATTCTTGATACTACTATTGCTTCTTCTTTTATGCCACACTCATATCATTTAATTCCTCTAACAAGTATTGATGATTGTTGCATTTATTTTTTGTGCCACTTGTGTATTTTCTTAGTTATAAGCTAATTTTAAGAAAAGGTCTTGTGAAAGTGCTATGAACTACTATAGCTAAGTGATTGGATGAGTTGTATTACTGTGTACGACCTTGGTTGGGTTGTTGTTGTAGCTTAAGCTATTGTGAGCTCAATGCAACTTGGGTTTTTGATATAAGTAGATCAATATTATGAGTGTTTTGTAGAGTACTTACTAATTATGTAAAAGGCATTTGGTAATGAAAGTCTGGTTGGGACAACTAGTGGTGGATGTAAGTAAACATTTTGTTGGACTACTTGAAATTGTTGTGTATCTTTACTTCTCACTACTACTTATTTTGTTTCATTCTTATCTGTCAGTAAGTGCATTGAAAATTAAAGAAAAGTTCCAAAAATAATAGCTCTTGAATTCCTTTTGAGTTGTTTTGTCCTTAATATTTTAAAAATTATTCAAATCAACACAATTCACCTCCTTTATTAAGATTGGTGTGTAATATTTATAGATTATGGTACCAAATTTTATTAACATAATTTATTGTTTGGTCAACTAGTATATTCCTATGATTTGATTAGTTCAGGAATTAGACTTGGTTCAAAAGAGCTATACAACATGATTAGCATTTGTATTTGATTCACAAGTTGAGACCTCAACCCTACATGAAACTTGATTGTATGATATTACCTCAATTACTTTCTAGGTAACTTGATAAGGTTGTTACTAGAGCATGAGATTGAGTTCTTCATTAATTTGGAGGAAAGAGCTATCCCAATAACAAAAGCACCTTATGATTTGGCCTTAGTAGAAGTGCAAGAGCATAAGGTCCAATAATAAGACTTAGTGAGTAAGGATTTGATTAGGCCTAATGCTTCACCTGGAGGAGCACCTATTCTTTTTATTAAAAGAAGAGTGTGAGTATGTACATGTGTATAGATTATTATGAACTAAACAAAGTCATAATAAAGAATCTATATCCATTGCCTTAGATTGATGATGTAGTTGGTCAAATGCACGGTTCATTAGCCTTCTCTAAAATTAACTACCAATTAGGTTACCATCATATCTATATTCACGAGAAGGATATTCCAAAGACTACATGTAAGACTTGATATAGGAATTTTGAGTTCACAGTTTTGCCCTTTGGTTTGTCTAATGCTCCCACAGTGTTTATGAACCTTATAAACTGCATCATTTAACCTTTTGTTGTCAAGTTCATAGATTACATCTTGATGTACTCTAGGAGTGGGGAGAAACATGTAGAGCAACTTTAGAGAGTATTGAAGTTGCTCAAGACTAAGAAACTTTATGCAAAAAATTCATTAAGTGCTTAAAATTAGTAGGTTTTCTTAATCACATTATTTGTGTAAAGGGACTTCCAGTGGATCCTTGCAAGTTGCAAACTATTATTGAATGGAGGGGACCGACTAACATATTTGATATTTGTAGTTTCTTGTGTCTTTTAGGATATTATCATTGGTATTTATTCCTTAATTTCTCTAGGATTGTAAACTCTTAGTTAGTAAGGAAGGGTGCAGCTTTCACTTGATTTGACTAGTGTGAGTAGAGCTTTACTGAGTTAAAGAGAAGATTGAGTTCAACCCTAATCTTGACCTTGCTAGAGTAGTACAAGCCATTTAAAGTCTTCACTAATGCATTACATATTGGATTGAGGGCTATTCTTATGCAAGATGATTGGGTTGTGGCTTATGTATCTAGTCTGTTATGCAAATATGAGCACAATTACCCAACTTATGATTTGGAGTTGGTAGTAGTGATAATTACCATTAAGGTTTGGTGACATTATTTGTATGGGGTAGGTTGAGCTATTTATTATTCAAAAAAGTCTAATATATATATTTATTCAAAGGGAGCTTAACTTGAGGCAACAACATTGGTTGGAACTCATTAAGGATTATGACTTAGACATGAAATATTATGAGGGTAAGGCAAACTCAATAGCTGATGCTTTGTGTTAAGATATAGTTTTTGGGTCTATTCTCTTTGAATGATTTAAAGAGAGAGAGAGAGAGATTATGTTTGATATTACCATGGTTTAGGATCACCTAGTAGTGCAAGCTTTAGTGGTTTGACTCAATTCACTTATTGATCATGTTAATTGGTTAGAGGAGCTAAAGGCACTTCAATAAGAGGGCTTAGAGCTTTAGGATTCGATTACTAGATTACAACAAGATGATTCTAAGGATTTTGCTATGAGAAATGGTATATTGACCTATTGTGATAAATGACATGTCCCTTAAGCATCAAGAGTTTAGAAAAAACTTATTGAAAGTGCTTTTGATAGTAGATTAACAATTCACTTAGAAGAGACCAAGATGTACAGGGACCTTAATACTAACTTCTAGTGGATTACTTTAAAGAAAGATGTGGCATGCTATGTTTAGAAATGTTTTGAGAGTTAAAGTAAAACATCAAAAGTCTAATGATCTACTTAAAAAATTGGCATAAAAAAACATAAATGAATGAAAATCACTATGGATTTTATCTCAAGTTTGTTAAGGATTAGACAAGATTATGATATGATTTGGGTACTAATTGATAGATGTACAAAATTGGTTCACTTCCATGCTATTAAAAAGGTATTCACCTGACATTTTAGAAGAGCTCTTCTTGTAATGCATTATTCATTTAGATAGAGTGCCCTTTTAAATAGAGATGTGAAGTTTACCTTTCAGTTTTAGAATCATTTGTATGAAGCTTTATGAACCATCTAGTTTTGCATAGCCTACTATCCTCAAACTATTAGTCAATTAAAGAGGATAATTTAGAACTTGGAACACCTCTTGAGGCTTAATGTACAGTCTTATTCCTCATATTAGTTAAGAAATTACCACTTATAGAGTTTTAGTATAATAATAGCAATCAATTGGTTATTGGCATGGCTCTATGTGTGTCTTTGTATGGTTAGCATTATAGATCTCCCTTATGTTGGGTTGAGGGAGAGACTAAGCAGATGTGTGGACCCCAAATTCTTAAGGAGAATACTAAGTATATCCATACATTGTATGAGAGTTTTCAAGTGATGCAAGATAGTCAAAAGACATTTTGATAATAAGCACATATTGGTAAGGTTTGAGGTTGGAGATGAGGCATTTCTTGAGGTCAATCCTATGTGAAGATTATTCAAATTTTGGAGGCTTTTACTTGGAGACCTAGGTAAAGTAAACCATCATAGATTGTAGAGAAGAATGCTTCAGTGGTTCACAAAATTTAGTTCCTAGAGGCTTTAACTAGGATACATTATGTCTTTTATGTATCTAATCTGAATAAATATGTGTAGATATATCATATATTCTTTAGGAGGAGCTTAATGATCTTTAACTGTAGCGAGATGTATCATATCAGTATGGGATGATCCATATTTTGGAGTTTAATACTTAGTAGCTATGAAATAAGAGTCTTCCCATGGTTAAGGTTCTTTAGTGTAATCATGAAAAGTGAGAGGTTGTTTGGGAAGTTGAGAGTATGGTTTGCAATAGGTGGCCAGGGTTATTTTTTGGATTTTAAGAATGGAATCCTTGTTAAGATGAAAAGGTTGTTACACCTCTCATTTGGCTATAATAGACATAACATTGGCCAACTAAGGTATGTTTTTCCCTCTTGATTTTATATATTTTGTACGTGTAAATTAATTGTCTAAGCTATCTTACTTAGTAATCATGCATATAATATGATCCCTTAATTGATTAAGCTAAATTGTTCATGCTGATTTTTAGTTATCCCAAACAATGAGTTGAATTCCATGTGGAATGTTAATTCCTAAAATATTGGAACTTATGATGGTGGTTCAGATTAGGAAGTTAGAAATTTGAATTTACTTTGATTTCATGCAATTTAAGGCATTAGATTGCCTTATACCCTAATTATGTATTAAATGTGGTACTTTTTTTATGAAAAGTTGTGACCACCTTTATTAAGAGAATCAAGGGATAATTTCTTAAGGAAACTAGAGAGCAAGCCATGAGATTTGCATAGAGTGATAACCAAATAAATTAAAGGATTACTTAATTGTAGAGTTTATAATTAGCTTTATTTAAGATTAATGGTATGGCTTGTTATAGGGTTTTAGAAAACCACAACCTTGAAAAGAAGCAAGGAAGTCTTACTTGAGATGAGAAAAAGAATTGAGATCTAGCCATGAGCAAAAAGAAGGAGGAGACCTCAAGGCTTGAAGAAGAAATAACTCATCCTTGGAGAACTCCACTTCATGGGTCTATAGGGTAGGATGAACCTTAAGATCATGCAATAAATATAGATACATGTTAGGTAAAAATAGATATTTTAATAAGCATGCATGTTTTCTTATGTGGCTATGATCATGATATATTTTGTTAAGATTTCTTCACATTGAACTTTACATAAGAAGATTTAACAATAAAAACAAAGCCATGATAATGTGAATATTTGTTAAAAGAATGCTTAAGATATGATTTCTTATATTTCTTATATATGAAAATTAAATTAATTCTATGGATGTTAATTATGTTACTATGCTCAAGACATGAGGATTACATTTTTTATGGATTAATGCATGCTTTGGCATAGATCTCTTTTGATATCAAGATCTTACATAAAATTGAGTAATTAGTCAAGTATGATCTCAACCATGATTTGCAATTTCTTTAAATTAATTATTATTATGCAGAAATGGTATTTTTAGTTGTGATGATATACAAGAGATTATGAACCATATTATGCTTAAGAGAAACCCTGGACAATATAGGTTTTATTATGGAAAATGGGCGCAGTGGCTTCGATTTGCTTACGAGACATAAGAGTCATAGTGAAACTCATGTGATGACAAACTTTAAAAGATTAACCATAACTTAGAAATGGTGCATAAGTTATAATCTCATGATTTATAATTGAGTGCAAAGATCTTAAAGAGGATCACATATAAGGTTAGAGCAAAGATTAAAGGTAAGAACTAGATATAGGAGTGAAATTTAGATAGAGTATAGTACCTTAGATAATTGATTTATGGTATAGAAGAATATCTTAATGTATTTTAAAAAATTAATTTAGGGTAAAAAAATATTAAAGTATCTTAGATAATTGATTTAGGATTTAGAGGAAGCTATAATATACTTTAGTTAATTAATTTGGGGTTTAGAATAAACTTTAGGGGGTCTTAGATAATTAAATTAAGATTTAGAAAGAACCTTAAGGTATCCTAGATGATTGATGAATAATCTCATAAAGCTGTTTTGAGCAAACACTAGATAAGCCTAGAAAACTTATTAAAGTTTTTGGACAACCTAAGGGTAATCAAAATAGTAGTTTAAGGTTAAAGGAGTAACCCAAAGTAATCCTAAATAAATGATAATAATGGATTGGAATAATGTTAATATGATAAGTAAGATAATCCTAATGAAGATAAGAATAGAATTTAATGGAACCTGGTTTTTGATCCTCTAACCAAGGATAGGTAGGTCATATATTTGAACTCTCATTAGATAAGGAGTAATAATATAATGTGATTGGTTAAGCTTATAAAGGGAGTGCCACATCATATGGTTATAGACATAAGGAGTGGTTGATTTACAATTGTACATAAGCATTGAGAGGGATAATGGATGTGTTGGAGTTTATGGTGGGGAGTGCATACATTACTAAGAATCATAGAGCCCAAGAGTGACAAGTCATGTGAATAATAAAGCAAGTTAGGTAATGCTAAATTATATGATGATCATGATTGTTGGACCATGCCCTTATTCTCATGGGCTTAGAGGGGTGCCAAAATGCTAGTAGAACTATAGGCATCTAATTAGATTCTTCATAAGCTCATGCTGTTTAGCTTAATGGTTTAAGATACTCTTGATGGTATCATTATATATGATGTTGGTTATACTCTACTTTTACAGTTTGATATATCACATTTTTATTACAAGATTATGTTTATAACATGACTTGAGAATTTTTTATTGAGCCATTTGGCTCACTCCCTTTTACTTTATCTTGAAAGTCCAAGGAAGTAAGAGTTTGTAGAGGAGCTATAATTAGGAGCATTAGAGTTAGTACATTTAGCTTGCATGATATTTCCACTTTGCATCTCATGATTTTGTAGTAGTGATGTTATTTCTCTTTATAGTTTTTTGATTATACTTAACAGACATTGAGTTGTATAAAACTTTTGTTATAGACTTTGATATTTTTGTATCCTTATATTATTTATTATATGTTAAATTTCATTTCAAGTTTTCTTTGATATCATGTATACACCAGTGTATATTGGTGAGTTCCCCCAGCCTAGGGTGAACTAATTACTAAATTAATTGAATGACCAGTTGATAAAGGGATGTGGTTTATTTTGGACAGTGTGTTGTGAGAATGATGAACAAATTATGGTATTGTGACTCCTTGTTTGAATATCAAATTTAGGGAATGAAAAAGAGGCTAGCCAAGTATATCGATTATTATATGAGTTTTTTGTTCCTAGTGTTTTACAAAAATTGTAAAAAAGTTAGCTGTGACACATATTATAGGTCGCATGCCAACGTATGTTAGTTTTAAAAACCCAATTTTTATATTAAAAGTCAACCAAACTTCTTGCAATTCTTAGAACTAGCCTTAAGGAAAAAGGTCATATTTTTAACATCTTTCTTTCTATAATAGTATAGTCCCTCATGTAATTTAAGATAATTTAACAAACAATCTTGAGTTACATGATATTCAAAAAATATAAGAAATAACCAAATGCAAATAAAGATTCTTATCTTTTTCATTCTCTAAGTTTCCTACTCATTTCTTTTTCAATTTTTTTAAGCTCTTTTTTTCCATCCCTTTCATTTCCTAAGAAAATCAAACTTCTTATTATTGTTGCAAAAAGCATAAGCTTTGACAACTTTCTTTCTCATTACTTATTCTCTTATTACTTGAGTGCCAGTTTATTTGGCTAACCTTGCTTCTTGATCCTAGGTTCTCCTTTCTTTACTAAGGCTCCCTTTATAGGAATTCTCTCAACCCAACCTCCAACTAATTTGAAGTTTACAAACATCTTGTTACTTCTCTCTCAAGTAGCTATAAGAACAAGATTAATATAAATCTTAAAGACTTAGCTACCCTTTATATAATATGTATTTTATATATTAAATTCTCAATTTCACTTAACTCAAAAAAAATCTAATTGAGTTCTAAAAACTATAACCCAAAAAATATTACATTCTTTTTAATAAGCTTTACTCATTAGCATTCTTGCTTTGGCATTTTGCACATTTTTGTAAAATTACATGTTCTTTGAGACAAATCCAAAATAATATTATTCTATTATGACCTTAAAATAACAACTTAACTACATCAAGAGTACTAAATTACATATTTAACTACATAAGTATGGTGTCACTATATAATTTGCCCAAAATATAGCTTAAGAACATCATATCCATTCTTTTTAAGACAAATTTTGCTTCAAAATTCCAAATGAGCTTAGGATATTTCATATTCATATCAAATTATACTTCTTAGGTGGATTCTCTTTTAGTTTGATTTGACTATAGAACTTTCACAATTGGAATCACTTTGTTTCTCATGACTTTCTTTTTTGTGTTGGTTTTTTAAACATAAGTCATATCTAGTGGTAAAAAAAAATAATTAGAACCCTATTTGATAATATAGAAAGGATAAAAAATATAATGTCATAAGTACAATACATGAAATGCATCATGAACTCTAGCTAGATGCATGGGTGAGCCAATCTATTGGCCGCATGCCCACTCTATCTATTATTTGGAATAGACTAATGTATTTTGGTCTCCATTTTCCTACATTTTAAAACTTAAAAAATTCTTTTTAGTGGGCTCACCTTCACAAATACATGATCTTATTACTCAAATTTCATATTTTTACTTATTTTGGGTAGTTCTAATTCTTACTTTAATTAATTTTACCTTTTTATGGGCTTCATCTACAAAAATAAGCCAAATCAATTTATATTCCTTATATTCAATCTAATATAAAAGAGATTGACACTTCCTTTCACATAAAGCTTCATAAGAAGCCATGCTAACAATAAAAAAATTATTATTATTAAAAAATTCAATTAGGGATAAATGACTTTTCAAATCTCCCACAAAATCAAGAACATAGAGTTTTAATAGATCCTTAAGTGTTTTTATAGTTCTTTCTATTTAGCCATCCATCTTGTGATAAAAATAGTGCTAAATTTAACTTTATACTAAAAGCTTGATTCATTATTTTTTAGAATGAGATGCAAACTTTTGGTCCCTATATGATATGCTTACTTCTAATACATTATAAATAAGAATAATATGATTAATATATATTATGGCCTACCATTTTATGGAGTAAGTTAACTTTTATAGCCATGAAATGTACTGATTTGGTTAATCTATCAATTATCACCCAAATTAGTCATGTTTTATAGGTTATCTAGGGAAACCAACAACATAATCCATTGCACTGCTATCTGATTTTCATTCAAGCATTGGCGAAGGAGACAAAAGTTCACTTGGCATCTTTTGTTTTTCTTTCACCTGTTGAGATAGATTTAATATTTATTAGTCCATTCTATTATATCTCTTTTCAATCACAACCATCAATAGCATTGTTTTAATTCTAGATATATTTTTGCTACTACAAATTGGTGAAATATTTAGAATTAATAGCTTATTATAATAAAAATTACTTTAATTGTTGATGATTAGGTATACCTAAGTGTCTTTGAAATTACAAAATTTTATTTTCAACATGGTAAAATTAGAAACCTAATCATGCTTAATTTTCTTAATTATCTTATGCTCCTCACCTTGTTGCTGATTCTCTTAAAGAGAATTTAACCAATTAAGCTTTCTTGATAATTTAGATAACAATAACACATTTTTACAAATTTACTTCTCCAACTAGTACTTATTAATATCAAATAAAATCTTTCACTCATTAGTTTGAGCTAAAAGTAGATTAATATTCACTTCTTGACTTAAGACATCAGTAATAACTTTTTTCTTACTAAGATAGTACATAATATCCAAATCATAATTCTTGATATACTGCAACATCATTTATGCCATAAATATAATTTTTTGAGTAAAAATATATTTAAACTTTGGATATCATTAAAAACTTCACACTTTATTTCAAAAAGACAATCTCTAACATTTCAAAGCAAAAACATTAGTAGCTAATTCCAAATTATAAATTTGAAAATTCTTTTCATGTAATTTTAGTTATGAAAACTATGAGTAATTACTTTATCTTTCTGCATTAGTACAAAAGCTAAACTTTGTGATAATGTATCACTAAAAATTTGATACTCATCATTTCTTTCAAGTAGATCGAGAATATGGGTTTTTGTTAACTTAACATTTAAATCTAAAAATTGTCTTTATAATTTAAGTTCCATTCAAATTTAACTACTTCTTGAGTTAATATATTTAAAGGAATATCTATTAAATCATTTTAAAAAGTTTTTATGATCATTTGCTAACCCCAAAAAGTAATGCACCTTAGATACATTTGTTTGTTTAGACCAATTTATAAAAGCTAAAACATTTTAAAGATCAATAGATATCCTTTTTTTGCTCATTGCATGTCTCAAAAGTGTACTTAGGATAATTAAGTTTCACATTTGAAAACTTTGCAAATAGTTCATAATTTCTTAATGTTTATAATACAACATGCAAACGTTTAGCATGTTCTTCTACAAATTTTGAGTAAACCAATATACCAACAATTAAGATTATAACAAATTTTCTGGATATTTCTTAAATATTCTATTCATAAGATCTATAAAAACAAAAAATGTATTAGTTAAACCAAATGGTACTCCAACAATTCATAATGGCCATATGTTGTTCTAAAGTTAGTCTTAAAATATTTGATTCTTTAACATATAGATGATGACACCTTAATCCTAAACTAAGCTTAGAGAAAATAGTTGCACCATGTAATTGTTCAAATAATTCATCAATTCTTGGTAAAGAATATTTATTTTTTATTATACTTTTATTTAGCTCTCTATAATCAATACACATCCAAAAAAATGTTATCTTTGTTGTTCACAAATAAAATAGGTTCTCCCCATAAAAGACACACTAATATGAATGAAACTCTTGTCGAGTATATCTTGAATTCGCAATTTTATCTTCTATAGTTCCACTAGAGCCATTCTATGTAAAGCTTTTGATATCAATTCTAGACAAGATAATAGTTGAAATTCAAACTATATTTCTCAATCTAGAGGCACTCTAAGAATCTCTTCAAAAATTATGTCCACTTATTTGCAAATAATAAGTATGTTTGATGACTTTCTATATTTTTTTATTCCATGCCTCATTCTATAGTAAACATACTTCTCTTCTTTAGACAATCTTTTTTGGTTTTTAATGCAAAAATGAATGAAAAATTTCTTCCATTTTCACATTATACTACTTGTTGCTCTTCTTTAGTGTTTTCTTTTACTAACTTTTTCTTGTAATCAATTTTTACTTGATATTCTCAAAACATGTCTAGCACAATTTCAAAATCTATTAAATGTAGTAATAGTTTCGGTAAGACTTTCTTCCTAAGCATTCTAAGATTCCCAAATACATATATATCGATTTAAATTCATTATCATCAAGTAATTTAATCATTAATGAATTTTTTATTTGATTAAATGATGAGGATATTTATCTTGTAGATGATAGTATATGAAAGAATATGATGCTCTATAATCAAGCAATACAAAGATTAAAAAATTCTCAAAAAAAGATTACCTATTATTACATTTGTTGAGCATAGAGTATCCTATTAGGAAATCATATATACTTAAGGCTAGCCACTTCTTGAAAATGTAGATGTCGTGCCACTTCCTATACTGGTTCCTTTGCCACTTCCTTACATAACATTTTTGAGACTAGAAGCTACTTCAGACCAAGAACCAAATTGTGAACAAAGCTTAGTTATCTAACCCAAATCTCTATAGATAAAACATCTTAACAAATTTCCTTGATTGTACTAACAATTACTTTTATTAAATTTCTTATGACTTGGACCTTAAAGAGCACTTTCACTAGATATTGTTTTAGGGATACTACAATTGGCACCTAATCTGGCATACCCCAACCAAATTTCATAGCTCCTTTTCTTCTTTTAAAGTTTCTTTTAAACAAAAGGTTTGCATTTTACCCCTAAATACCCCTCTCTTTTCTTCCACCACGTTTTGAGACTCAGTAATTAGTAAATCTTGTTTAACAAGACTACCATTTTTTATTGCTTTGGAAAATTAATAAAATTTAATATAGCTAAAGTAGATATTTTTTAGGTGTTTTACCTCTTTTGAGCATTAAGCAATTTGTGCTTTAGAACCAAAGACATATAGTGTGTATTTTATTCTAACATAAATAAGTAATCTAGACATGCAATAAAATTACTGTATTCCAAAACTTTTGTATGATATATTAATATTTTTAATAGATAGTACAATCATCTAAGGATAACTTTTCACTTGATAGTTTGACAAAATTAAAACTTTTTTATCATATGAAAAACTTTTATTAGTCCAAATAAATAGTCATTTTATTCAAAATAAGAAAAACCATGAAAATTGTGTAATACAATAGTTTACTAAAGGGTTATGATTATTTCAAAATATACATAATGTATGCCATGTTATCCCTATTATATGACATGTACAAATCAAAAAAATGTCTAATAGCTACTTTAGTCATGAGATTTCCTTAACCTGGTCGTTAAAAGAGTCATTGCAACCTTTTTAGATAATTTTATGCATTGAAATACTATTACTAGTGGAATCTAAGGGAATGGATTGGTGGTGGATTTAATAAAGAACTGAGCAAAGAATTCCCAAGCTCATAGTAATAATATAAGGTCATATTGGTATGATATATACATGTTCAACTTGTATTAGGCTTATACAAATGATAAATCCTAAGTAGAAATAAGTTGCATACTCACATAAAAAATCTTTTTACACATATGATACAAGTAAAAACTCAACACTTAGAGAAACAAATGTCGTGTCATAAAATCGATCCTTAGTACAACCAAATTTGCATGTTCAACCTTAGTCCAATCAATGGTTGGACATGCACGATGAAGCTCGTACCTGTATGATCTTAACCCTAGTTCAAACATCAATTATAGATGTAAACCAGAAGCAGATCATATTAATACAATACTGTGCATTGTTATATGACCTTTAAGTAGTGAATAATAATAATTAATTTAGAGATGTTTTGAACTTGATTTTATTATCCTAAAAATTAAGCATAAAGTAATATGTAATGATATTACCAATACCCCAACGTAGTTCTAGGGATCCTAATCACATAGGATACGATTTAATAATGTAATATAGTGTAATCTTAATATGTCACTTAAGTATAAAAGAAAGGCTTGACAATATTATACATATAAATGTTATAAATAAAGGTCTCCAAGTTGTTTAGCCATGCAATAAGGAGTAAACCAAGCTAGCTTCAAGATTTGAAGGTTAAGTCTAGCATTCTTGAGCAAAGGTCTCTTAACTTCATTTTACTCTAATATCCTTGTGCCTTACTCCTTACTTTCAATTTCTACATTCATTATTTAATCCTACATGCTCACAACACTTATTAAGCTATTAGTCAACCTTGTGATTATCAAACTTAAGGGTACAACACCAACAACATTTATGGACTTAATGAATCAAGCCTTTAAGGCAAATGGTTGGATAAATTTTTTTCATTTTGTCTATAAGTGAAATTTTAATCTACTCCAAGGATTTAGAAGAACATGCATTACACTCAAACATGGAACTATAGAGATTGAAAGAACATAATTGTATGCTAAGTTCTACAAATGTAGTATTTAGCTTTTTAAGTACCTTATTCTTGAAACATGTGATTAATGTTGCAGGATTGTTCGTGAATGTGCAAAAGGTTGTAGTAGTGATTTAATGACCCAAACTTACAAATGTCAATAAAATCATAAGCTTTATGGCATTGGCTAGGCATTATAGGAAGTTTGTTAATGTATTCTTTTAAAGTGTTGTTCCCTTCACTATGTTAATATAAAAGGTAGTTCCATTTGAATAAAATTGAGAACATGAGAATAATTTTCAGACACCTAAGAAGAAATTATAATCAAAACTAGTGTTGGCTTTACCTAAAAATAATGAAACATTTTAAGTATATACTGATGTGTCTTTACATGGGTTGGGTGTTGTTTTAATGTAGAATAAGAGAGTTAAAACATATGTTTCCAAATAATTATAGCCAATTCATGGCTGAGAATTTATTGCTATTATCTTTACTTTGAAAATAAAAAAAACACCACTTATATAGAGTAAATAAATAGGTGTATTTTGGCCATTGAAATCTTAAATTTATTTAAACTCAAATGAAATTAAATTTGATACAAGAGAAATGACTTGAATTAATTAAAGATTATGGCATAGAGATCACATGTCATTCTAAAAAAGTAATATGGTTTGTATGGTATCATATTAATTTGCATATTGTATCCATGATTTAAAATTGCTCCTTATAAGAAATTATATTAGAGAAAATACCATTTATCATTGTGTTGGTATGAGAATTAGAAAAAGCATTGGTATGAATAGAACTGATATCTAAAACAACATAAAATGTTTAACTAATTAAGAAAAAATTTCCGAAGGCAAAAGCTTATTAATGGAAATTTTATGATGCAAAACATAAGAAAGTAGAATTTTAGGAAGAGGGATATGCTTTTCATAAAGTGAGCCTTATGATAGGAGTTATAAGATCTGGTCAGGATGAAAAGCTAAAACCAATATAAATTGGATATAGTATATAATGTATTTCATGCGTTCTCTTTGAGAAAAGATGCGGTAGATCCTATGAAGTGGTAGAACATGATTTTAGTATTATAGAGGAATAATTAGTTTTGAGCAAAAAGGAATGATGTGATGACCCGAATTCTTTTTGTCCCAACAAGCTCTACTTTCTAATTTAAATCATCTTATTCTTTTAAAATCCCTATTTTCTTTCAAACTTTTTATTTGAAATGAATAGAATCTCTCCTAGATTTTGTCCATTTTTTCATTATAAAATAATAAATTTTTCACACATACATAATAATAAATCATCCATGCAGTTTATATCAAACACTACCAATTATAAACAATAACAAACTATCATGATAACTTATGTTTATAATCACAGTTTGCCATAACATTATTTTCACAATTACATTTCAAAATTTTACAATATAATATTTCATATTTTCTCAATACAAGACTATAAATCTTTTCATCTCAAAACTTCAACATTTTTAAGCTTATTTAGTAGTTGTGCTCTCTATTATCCATCCTAATGTTGTGCTTCGAGTATACTAGAAATGTTAATGTCAAAATAAGTTGAGTTAATTGTAATAGGATCAATAGATAAAATATAAGAATAATTATATGCATATAACACAATATAAATTATTGTAAATAAGGGTATAATATATTAAATAATAAGTAAAAAAGAGAAATAATAATTAGTATATATCTTATATAGAATCTCATACTGAAATGAAATATCTCATATACAAATAAATAACATAAACATATAATTCAGAATCTTTTTTATTTATTTCTTTTATTATTTTCTCATTTAATATTCTCTATTTTCACTTAGTTAAATAAATCTTATGATTGTTGTGCTTTAGCTTCCAATTTCTCTCGGGGTAGTGAACTAATATCCTCATTTCAGTTTACTTAAAATAAAAACCTCATTTTTTATTCATTATTTTTAGAGTTTTATGCATGCCAATGTTCTTTTCCTTTCCATATTTCACTTAAATAAATCTTTTGTGACACAACTAAATAATGTAATCTACTAGCCACTGGCTCTGATTTTAATAGCCAATCTTAGTCATGTGACTCACTTGTTATTAGCTACTCTCATTGTGGTAGGTATCAACTCTATAACCCTTTAGCCACTAGCCCTATCTTAAAGGTAATATAATCATATAGTCCACTAGCAAAAGGACATAAAGAACCATATATTTTTTTAATTAGTTCCATCATTTATTAATTCCTTTGAAAGATGTTCAATGTAGTACTAGTATTATCTTAGCTCATTCATATCATGAATCCATAATTTACTAGATAGTCGATATTATAAAATTTAATAAATAGGATATCATTTTATCAATAATTATATCTAGCATCACAAAGGGTAACATGAAAACTTGTAATATCAAAAATTTCTATATATGAGAATTAGAAACTTAATCCCTGCAAAGCTCTACAGACTTCTTATAATAATAATACAACATTCATTTAAATCATTCTGTAGGGTTCAATATACTTGTCCAAATAATTAGTATGCATTACTACATTGTACATATACATAATATTCATGTTAAAGTTTCCTACCTCAAAATTTTCTCATTCTTCGTGCCTAACTCTGTTGTCAACAAAATTTCTACTTAATTTTTGCATATCAAGCAACCATCTATCTTAATTTAACATAGAAATTATGCAATTATAATTTATCAAGATTTGTGATTTCTTCCTTGCACAACTCACATCTAATTGATAAAATTCCCTATTTGTTTTTCCTCTTTCTTTTTCTTCCTCCTCCTTCCTTAGTTTGCTTCCTTTTCCTTAACCTTAGACTTACAAATCTCTAACAAATCCTATATTAATATTTTTAATAATCAAATAGAAGTTTAATTAAGGTTATATACATTTAATTTTTCCATAATTGAGAAATATTCATAGTTAAATCATTAGAAATAAAAGAAATCGTTATTTTCTTAGTCTTTTTGACTTCATAAAATCATGGTCATAATTAATGTCCTTCACCTCAATTTTGTATAATTTTGATAATGAGTGAAGTCATCACCATTGGTGAACAAAACTTTGATAAATTGTTTGGGTAGTTAAGCGAAATCGACACCTAAGGCATAAGGAAATGTTAGACCTAAATGAGGATAATAGAGGAATAATTCAAGTTTCATAAAAAAATTATATATATATATATGTAAGTTATATAATAATAATAATAATAATAATAATGTATTATTGTTTATACTTATTAACTTTGATAATTTATAAAAATTCCAAAGAAAATCTGATCGAGATGAAACAAATATTGTTGGATGCATCTTGACAAACTCTATCCAATTATATATTTTTTTATAACTTTATCTTCTAGAGTTTTGGCATATTTTATAAAATAGTTTAAATCATACTAATTTGGAAGATTTAAGGATGTTATAATTGTCCACTTTTTGTTAGATTTTTTCCCTTGAAATTTAGAATAGCTTAATGCACTTTTTCTTCATCTCATCCTTGAATTCCCAAGTAATTACACATTTTGTTTTATTTTTTTTATTGTACTTTAACCATATAAATTTTTTTCTTTCTTAATTGCTTGATCTCTTTAGCTAGTATTCTTATGAGATCCTTCTTATTGCTTAGATTTTGCTCTTCTATTATGTTTGGATCATATTGCACTACATGTGACAAATTAGTAATGTACGTCTTTAGAGTTGAAAATTGGAACACATTATGCATGTCCGTTAATGTTGGAGGTAATGTTATTCTATATGCAACATCTTCAATTCTTTTTAGTATCTGAAAATGTTCAAAATACCTCGAGTTAGGCTTCCCTCCATTGCCAAATTGGATTACACTTTTTATGGGCTTAACTTTTAAGAATAAATATTCTTCTTTTTGAAACTTTACTTTTCTATGTTTTATCTCAAAATACTTCTTTAGATGATCTTATATTTTCTATATTCTTTTGTTGAATCCTTTGAATCTTCTACATAGGTTTATCTATTAGTTTTGGAATCAATTAAGCTTTATCATGTACTTTATACCAACATAGTGGTGATTAACCTTTTTTTTCATATAATGCTACATATGGTGCCATTCCATGTTGGATTATAACTATTATTATAAGTAAATTTAGTTAATGTTAGATGAGTATCTTAACCATTAACAAAATCTAGAATACTTAATCTCAACATATCCTATATAGTCTTTATAGCCCTTTTAATATATTTATTTATTTGAGGATAAAATATTATGCTAAAGTTTAGTTAAATACCAAATGCTTCATGTGCCTTTCTCTAAATATATGAGGAGAATTTAGAATCTCTATATGATATGAATATTTTTGGTATTCTATACAAACTTATAATTTTATCAATATAATTATGTGTTAATTTTTCATTTAAATAAGTAGTTTTGATGGGTAAAAAATAGGTTGATTTTTTTAATTTATTAATAATTACTTATATGACATAGTGTCTTTGATTTGTTTTCAAGAGCCCAATTATAAAATCCATTATTATCTCTTCTTACTTCATACCAAAATAGTAAGGGGTTGTAGTAATTGACTTGTTCTTTGTTGTTCTCCCTTCACTTTTTGAAAATAATATATTTATGCATATAATTATACGCAGCTTTTTTTTTTATACATTTCCACCAAAATCTATCCTTCAAGTCAGGGTACATCTTTGTGATTTTTGGATCTACTATATACCTAATTTCATGAGTCTCTTTCAATAAATTTTGTTTCCACTCTTCTACTATAAGAAAACATATTCTATTCTTATAAAACAAAACCTTTTTATTTAAATTAAAATATGTTTCTTTTTACTCAGTAATTTTGATCTTATTTTGAGAATGTCTTCATCTATATCTTAAGAATTTTTAAAAGTTTGTAACCACTATGTTGTAATAATTAATTTAGAAAACTTTCTTTTAGCAATTATTGATATAAAATTCAATTTTAAACTAATTTATTCCTATAATTAATTATGTTTCTTCCAAGCTTGATATCATGCTATGAAGATTAACTATTTGACTCAATACATTAGTTACAATATTAGCTTTACTTAGATAATAAATAATCTTAAACTTTAAGTAGCTCAAACCACCTTTATTACCTTAGATTTAACTTTTTCTATTTGAAAATAAACTTCAAACTTTAATGATCAAGAAATAGCTAACATTTTATAACATAAAGATAGTATCTCTAAATATTTGAAGGAAATACAATTATAAGAAGTTTAAGATCATGTATATGATAAGTTCTTTCATAAGATTATAATTTTCTTGAAATATATGTTATAATTCTATCGTTTTACATTAATATACACATAAATACTTGCAAAAATGCATTAGTATACACTTAAAATTTTGTTTCTATTTTAAGTACTACTAAGATAGGTATTGAGATTAATTTCTCCTTTAAAGTTTGAAAATTCTTTCATAGTTTAAGTTTCATTCAAAATTTACTATTTTTTTAGTTAATCTCATTAGTGATACTATAATCTAAGAAAATCATTTTACAAATTTGTGATAATACCCTATTAAATCCAAAAAATTTAACACTTCAATTATATTACTAGGCCTAAACCATTTTATAATAGATGTCATTTTCTAAAAATCTTTAAAGATTTCTTCTACACTGAACATATGCTCTAAGAAAGATATATTAGATAACTAAAAACTATATTTTAAGAACTTTACATACAATTGGTGCTCTCGTTGTCTTTGTAATAGTAAATGTGAATGCTTTTGTTCTTTGCTTTGTCTTTAGAGATATCAAGATATCATCAATTTAAATAATAATAAACTAATCTAATTATTGTTTGAACACCTTATTTAACAAGTCCATGAAGATTATTAGAGCATTTGTTAAACTAAAATGCAACTTAAGAAATTCAAAATGACTATATCTTATTATGAAAATAGTATTTAAATATTTTCTTTCAAACTTTAAAAATACTTTAGTTCCTTAAAACTGATCAAATAATTCATCTATTTTAAGTAATAGAAATTTATTCTTGATTATGATTTTATTTAGTTATTTATAATTAATACATATTCTTAAACTTTTATCTTTTTTCTTCACAAATAATACAAATACAACTCAAGGGGATACACTAAGTTTAATAAAAATTTTATCAATCAAGTCCTACAATTATCCCTTTAATTTTTGTAATTCAAGTGTTGTTATCTTGTATGGTGCCTTAAAGATTAGTTTTACACTTGGTGCCAAATCAATCACAAATTTAATCTCTATCAAATAACATTCTTAGTAGATCATTAGGAAAAATATCGAAATATTCATATACAACTAAAACTTGTAATAATTATATTCTTTATTTCTAACTTCTTGTATTGAACCTAGATAACACTCATAACCTTTTCATACCATGATTTTAGCCTTCAATGCAGATATTATAGGCACTTTTCTATCTCACCAAAATAAACTAAATTAATTCCATCTATCATGTGAATATTTAATTTTTTCTTTCAATAGTCAATAATGACCTCATGAGATTCTAATCAATTTATTTCAAAAATAACATTGAATTCTAAAAGTTTTTTTAATAATCAATTAAGATTAAAAAAATTTCATTAATTTTGACGTATTGTTTGACATATTTATTTACTCTTACTTCACTCTCTTGTAGGTAATTTTACTAAACTAGTTGTTTTTAGTACATATAATTCAACTAATAATTGTGCAATCATATAAGTTGATATAAAAGAATATGATGTACTATAATCAAATAAAGCTACTAGAAGTATGTATTGCAACAAAAGAGTACCTATGTAAGAGCCTCCTTTTATGTGATACCATAGATGCAGGGGTTGTGTAGTCTATTATGGCAATACAAAAGCTTACACTTGGCTAATGCCATATGCACCTTGTGGTGCACTACTAGGTCCTTCGATCATGTAACCCTCGATAGTTTTCATTCCATAACTAACGTGTTGATTTTCTTTTTCTCCTTCATCTAAAGGACAACATATTATAATATGGCCAATCTGTTGACACTTAAAGCACTTAGTTGGCTATAATTTGTAGCTCTCCCTTAGTGGAATTTATTGTAAATTTTACATTGAGGTTTTTGCTAATTTTAATTTAGTAAGAGCTATAAAAGATTGTGACCTTGATTTATTTATAATTGGCTCTCAAATGCAAAATTTCCTCGATTTCTTTTCCTTAGAGTTCTTCTTGTCTCTTTTACCACTTGTTCCTACTCGTTTCAACAAGTTGACTCCAACAATTCTTAATATGAAGAAGAATTTAAAAAAGCCATAATGTTTTTAGAGAATCACATAGCTCGTTTATGAACATATAACAATTTTGCTCTTCTATAGCCACCTTTTCAGAAACATATTTGCCAAGGGATGAAAATTTCTGCTCATAAGCTATGATAGCCAGTCATCCTTGATACAATCTACTTAATTCCTCACATTCAATTCTTTATTTATGAAAGAATAAACTATTCTTAAAAAGCTTTGTAGAAATCTTATCAAGATATTTCTAAATTTGATTTACCTTCGAACTTTAGCTTTTTTATGACCATCCCACCAATCTTTTGTATCACCTTTAATCACAAACACCACCAAGGAGACTATTCTATTTACAAGTGTACTATCAAATAGTATTTCAATATTGTTAAGCTATCATCATCTTACATAGGATCAATAAAATCTAGAACTTTAAGTAGATGTAGCTTAAGCAATTACTCAAACAACTTGTCTATGTGGTATCCTTAGATTTTCTTGCAATTTGAGCTATACTCATTGATAATAAAAATTTATCCAATTCATTTAATAAGTGTTCCCTTCCCACTCTAAGCTATTAAGGAGCTCTTTATTTTTGATACTGACAACATCATTACTAGGATTTGAATCTCCTAATTTCATCATGAATCATAAAGATGGAAATTTTAGTGTAACACACTTTATCACAAAACCTTACACATATATAATTGAAATACTCAAGCAACATATCATAAATATCATAGCAATGTGAAATAACATGTAGTTATACATATTTCATTTGTTACTATTTTAACTATTCAAGTACCATATCATTTAAACATTAGTTTCTATGACTTTAATTGCTTTGATATCACCATGTGACAACCCAAATTTTTTATTTCTTGCCACATGCTTTATTTTCTAATTTAAATCATCATATTCTTTTAAAGTTTATATTTTCTCACAAAATTTAGATTTTAAATGGATAGAATCCCTCTTAAAGGTTGTTTATATTTCCATTATACAAACAATAAAGATTTTATATATACATAACTATAAATCATCCATGCACTTTATATCAACAACTATCAACTATAACTAGTTACAAACTATCATCACAACTTGTGTCCATAACCACAGTTTGTCATAGCATGGCTTTTCATAGTTACATTCCAAAGCTTTAGTGCATAACATTCCACAATTTCTTGATACAAGGCTACAAAACTTTTTCACTAAAAATTTTAACACTTTTAAGTTTATTCAATAATTGTTCTCACTATTGTCCATCATGATGTTGTGTTTCTAGTATACCTAAAATGTTAGTACTAAAATAGTTTAAGCTAATCATCATAAGTACAACAGGAGAAATATAAGAATAAATATATGCATGCAACATAATTTAAACTATTGTAAGGGGGGTTATCATGTACTAAAATAATAGTTAACTAATGAAACAAAAAGTAGTGTATACCTTAAATAAAATATCATGGTCTAATATATAAATAAGTAGCATGCACATGCAATTTAAAAACATTTTAATTTCTTTCTTTTAGTTTGGACTTACTTAACGATAATTATTTTAACTTAAGTAAACTTTATGATGGGCATGTTACTTATCTCATTCTCTCTTAGGTAATCAATTAGTCCCATTTTAGTTTACTTAGTTACAATAAAAATTTTATTTGTTATTTGTTATCTTAGGTTTTCATGCACATTCATGTTCTTTTCATTGTAATATTTCACTTGAATAAATCTTTTAAGATAAAGCTCAATAATGTAACCCACTAGCCAAAAGCACCGATCTCAATGACAAATCATAGTCATGCGACCCATTGGCTATTAGTCACTCTTATTGTGGTAAATATCAACTCTATAATTTACTAGCCATTAGTTACAAAGAATTGTATATTTCAGTTTTATTAGTTCTATCATTTACTAATTATTTTAAAATTTAATAAATATAATATCAGTATTTTCTTAGCTCATACATTTCATAAATCCATAATTTACTAAATAGTCCATAATGTCAAATTTCATAAACAAAATATCATCTTATCAATAATTATAGCTAACATCACAAAAAGTAACATGCAAAACTCATATTGGCAAAGATTTTTATATATGATAATTATAAACTTGTGTGTAGCATTACTCTTAATCCCTATACAACTATATCACAACAAAACAACATTCATTCAAATTATTGCACAAGGCTTAGTACACTTGTCCTAAAAATTAACATGCAATATTATATCATACATACATGTAATATTCATGTTAAATTTGATTACCTCAAAATTTTCCCATTCTTCGTGCTTGACCATGCTGTCAACCAAATTTTCTGCTTCTCAATTTCAGCCT
Organism: Vanilla planifolia; assembly: GCA_023846275.1. Classification (NCBI taxonomy): domain Eukaryota; kingdom Viridiplantae; phylum Streptophyta; class Magnoliopsida; order Asparagales; family Orchidaceae; genus Vanilla; species Vanilla planifolia. Next base: position 25,214,372 of record CM043870.1, read on the forward strand.
ATCAAGCAATCACATGCCTTAATTCAATATAAAAATTGTGTAATTATAATTTATCAAGATTTAAAATTTTTTCTTTTACAACTCATCTCCAATTGATGAAATTCCCTTTTCACAACTCTCTCTTTGGTTTGTTTGCTCCTTTCTCAAAACCTTAGCTTTGCAAATCTCTAACAAATCCCCTTTGAGTCTTTATAATAACCAAATAGAAGTTTATTTAGGACTATATACATTTGATTTTTTTCATAATTTTGAAAGATTCATGACTAAATCATGAGGAATAAAAGAAATCTCAAAATTTTTTTATTTTTTAAACTTAATGAAACTTCTTGCCTACAAAACTCGCATCCTCCTCAATTTTGTAAGGTTTTGATGTTGAGTGGAGCCCTCACTATAGTGAACAAAACTTTGATGAAACTTTCAACTGGTTGCTCAAAATCAATACTTAGGAGAAGAGGAAATGTTAAGCATTGTTTGGGAGAAGAGAAGAATAATTGTGATTTTGAAAAAACTGAAAATGGTCAATATAGATATTAGTTATATATATAAGATAATATATTAGTATTTATATTTATTAACTTCAATGATTTACAAAAATTCCAAATGAATTATGATTGAAACTAAGCAAACATTGTTAGATGCATTTCAATAAGTTTTATTTAATTTTATATTTGTTTTTATTATTTTAGAGAAGTTTATTTTGTAGGATTTTAATATGCTTTACAAGATAGTTTAGATTGTTTCTAGTTTTGAAGATTTGAAGACGTTACAAAGGTCCAAAAAGGATTTTGGCAAGAAAAATCAAGTAATTAAGGAAAATTGTTACTTAGATGTTAAAAGTTTAATGGGTGAACAAATTAGATAGAGAAGTTACTTAGGAATTTGTGAAAAACTTATTAAAAACATCTTTATATGTTTTAAATTTTAGTGTAATTTTCATAAAAAGAAAGAAATTTATTATATCCTCAAAGAAAGGGAACATATCAAATTTGTAACTTTAATTTATTTTAAAAGATTCCTTCAAATTTTTATATTTAATAATATGAGGACGGTTCTTAAAGAAGGGAGAAATACTTCAAATATGAAAAAACAAATTAAAAGAATACAACGATACTTATTTTTAAGGAAAGCATGTAGTTTGATCATTAAAGTAGAGGTCAAATTTTAACATAAAAGATTGAAATATTTTGATCAAAATATTGATAAAAAAATTATTAAATCTATCAAACAAAGTTAAAAAATTATGAAATTGGTATGAAGTGTATGGCTTATAAAATATTTATAAGATTATAAATAAAAACTTGTCATTATCATTATTATTTTTATCCTCCAAACCTAAGCAATGAAAGAACTGCAGGGGGCACACTTGTATGGAGCAATAAATAATTCAAATATGGTGCTGAATAAAAGATAAGTTGAATGGGTTTTTGGGGCAAAAGAAAGTCCAAAAAACTCTTGTGCTAGAAAAAAAGTTAATTGAACTCAAGGAGGAAAATCGAGAAGAAATTGCATAGGAAAGCAAGGAATAAGAAAAAGGAATCCTAGGAGTCCACTAGACTGAGATTCAAGGTATGCATACTAAAAAGTTAATTGCAAATATTTATTGATTGGTGTGTTGCAAAAAATATCTTTCATATATCATAGTTAAAAATTCATTGATGAATGATGATGATTTTATTTAATTTTATGTATCATAATCAGCTTCATGTTTATATGTCGTGCTTCTTATTGCATATAGTAAAACACAAATTGTATGATTATATTGAATAAAAAAAGAAAACTTGATAATAAAAAATAAGTAAATAGAATTTGCTTAAAATGACATGTAATAAATAATCATTTTTTAATTATTTAAGACAAAAACTTCATGTATAATGAATGCATCATTGACCCAACATGCAATATTACTCTAAATTTGTATGGATTAATATGTATGATTGTTATTTATAGAGCTTATGACAAAGATTAAGTTTATATTTTAAATAATTTAGATCAATGTATTATAAGATCCTAAAAGAATAATAATTATATAGTATGTTATTTAATTTGTTATAAGAAAATAATATATTAACATTTGGACATATGGTAATATAATAATGTATTATTATGATAACCAATAACTTTGATTACCATTTCTTTGATATTTTTATTACAAATAGATTTTATTAAAAATTGGCTGTATTTGATTCTGCATAAAAATAAATAAATATTTTTACTTTAAACTGTAAAAAATCAATAATTGTTCGTAGTCGTCTGATAGAAATTGAGTGTACCAATGAGTAATAAATTAATGATTGTCCGGATTTTCACATTTTGATTTTTCTTATTTATATTTTAAAAATATATCAAATATCATAAATAAAATAATTTTATCCTATAAGTTACATGAATTATCTCGAGAAAAAGTTCGGCCGTAAGTAGTCAATTATTGTTTTGATGTCGTCAAATAGAAATTTAGGCTACCAATGAGAAATGAAATAAGTACTTTGACATTTTGATTTTTCTTATTTCTATTTTAAAAGGATATCAAATATCATAAATAGAATAGTTTTATCCTGCAAGTTGCATAAAGTATCTTAAGATGAACACTATTGATAACTATTAATAAAATAGTTAGTATTTTGGAACAATACAATTAACTTAATGAAGAATAAAATGAATTATTTAAATAAAATTTTGTGAAGTCTAAATTATAATGTCTTATTAAATGTTTTTTTTTTATTTTTTATTGTAAACTACAAATGTAAGCACTTTTATTGGGCAAAACAAACTTTACTGGGAAACTATTAAAATAAATGAGCAATAATAATATTTGAACTGTTGCAAAACTTCTAGGTAACAGCAACGAACAAAAAGTTTAAGAAAATCTTTATAATTGATTTAGTGTAATTTTTAATTTTATTTTAAATACATTAATTTTTTGTTTAATAATAAATTTTTTAAAGATATTATAAAATAAAAATGTACAAGAATTTAAATGTGTATAAAAACAATTTTTAGATGATTCAACTTAAAACAAAAACTACGTCTACTCATACCAAAAACGAAATATAAAAAATAATCTATATTAGTCTCTCGTTAAAAAATGTGTAGGCTATATCTTTATAACAATAAAATAAAAAAATGCATAATGAATAAAGAGACAAAGTCTCAACAAGGCACAAGTATTCTAATTTAATCAATTAGAAAATGAAAACTTAGCTTGTTTAAAGAATAAAGTGAAATTTAGAGTTTGATGAAGACAAATACTGTGTAAGAAGGCAACAGTGAGCATTAGCTTCTAAGGCTTTCAATGTTGTAATTTAAAATTTTTTCTTCTCATCTTTATAAAAATTTCATCAATCAATTTTGTTCAATAAGTATAACTATTTATAATCATTTTTAATTGTTAAAAGTATTTATTAAACTAATAATTAGTCATTACTACTTTAATTAAAAAATCTCATTTTACATTTAAAATTTTTTTATTATTAAATTATAAAAATCATAATGACTCGAAATAATGGCTAAAGAGCTATTGATCATGGGCTGCGATAAAGAATGATATAAATCGTTCAATCGTGAAATTGAGTGATCGAATGACTAATATTAATCTATGTAGAAATTATAATTTGATTTGAACAGTTAAATTTGAATTGTTATCGGACGACTAGAATTAATTTTAAGCTTGAATTAAATGCTGATCGTGCAATTGATAATTTGTATGATTGGATAGCTGATAGAATTAGAGAGCTTAAAAATAATGGATGAGACATTGATCGTTTGATCCCAAAAAATTATGCAATTGGATGGCTTAAGTCACCTTTATAATTAAGAAGTTAACCTCACGAAAAAAAATCCTTTTATTTTAGTCTCATATGATGTATTTGTTCTTCTATTTACTTCTCATAACATTTTTTGTGTGCATTAGATGTAGCTTAATTTTGGGGCTAGTTTCTCCTAGTTTGTTCAAGATTTAGTTACTCACATATCTAGTAGCATATAATTAATTGCTTTATGGTTATGGGGAGTAATGCCCTCGATCTGATATACTTTCATCTTTGTTCAGGAATGATGCCTCGATTCGATACTGTAGCGAATGGGTTCGATAGGTTTAGGATAGTTTTGGTGAAATAAAATATGTTTATTTATTTATTTAATTAATTATTATTGAAATTTTTTTTGAAGATATTTAAAAAATATTCTTAAGATGATTAAGATATAATGATTAAAAATATTAAGAACTTAACTATTTTTTTTACTATGATTAATTTAAATAAAATTTAATTTAGTTTATGTATCTTGTAAGAAAAATTTTAATTAAGCTTAATATTCTAACCAAAAATAAAATTAAAATCCTTAAAAATAAAGTCAAAATGTATTTTTTTGATGATTTATTATTCTAACTAAGATGATCTTTATAAGATTTGATGTTTGCTTTTTTTTATAATTTCTTTAAAAATAAATATATATTATTTAAAATTTAAAAATAAACTGAACTAAATTCATTAAAAATATTTAAAATTTATTATTATTAAACAAAATATCATAACTAGTAGTTAACATCACGACATAAATTGTCCACAAGTCATGTGGAATTATTTGGCTAGCAATTTACAATATAATTATTTTAAGAGATTAAAACAAATAATTATTTAAAAATTATCTATTCTTTTTTCATTAACAAGTCTACTCTATTTCATAAAAGGATGCAAATGATAGCATTATAAGATGATCTCAAACCAATACATAAAACATTACTCACATTTTAAAAAACATAAACAATGGACATGTGTTAATTTCTTGATAAATGTTTGAAAAATACTCACTTGTTAAATGTTATTATATAAAGAACTCTAAAGAGTCTAAAAAATCGTTTTAGCACATAAAATAATCGTTATAAATACTTAAATTAACCTCATCCAATCCTATGTGAACATTTGTGTATATAATCGTCATTTGATTGTTTTCGCAGGTTTTGAAGCTTAAAAAAAGGATCGAAGTTCATGACAAAGTTATGTAACTCCAACAACAAACAAGAACCCAACAAAACAACCTTCTATGGCAGCTTTCCAAGAGAGCTACGTTTGATCTCGCTCCTTATTGTCACCCGAACCAAGAGATATGTCAATCGAACCATCCATTCACAATCCACTCCAATCTGAAAACCACAAAGGTGGTTGTTGTTTGCATACTAGCTTATTGCTGCTCAAATCAAGTGTCGTGAGCTCCAAGAGCTCCTCAGAGCTCCATGGTATCTCTCCTAGGAGAATGTTGTGAGCCAAGGACAAACTCTCCACCTCCTTCAGTTTTTTTGGGCTTGTCGTGATTTCACCAATAAGACTGTTGAAGGAGCGATTAAGTGACTTGAGGCCACGTAAATTTCCTGAAGTTGCAGGAATTTGGTCCAAAAACTGGTTGTTCAACAAAGCCAATGACAAGTAAAGGCTGCACTTTATGTCCCAAATGTGTGTTATGGTTCCCTTCCAATTGAAGCTCCTTTTTTCATAATACTCAAGTCATATAACTATTAAAAAATGAACTTAATTATATATATATATATATAATATTTAAATAATTAATTTGTTATAGTCAAAGTTGGTTATGGGTCATATAGCTGGGTAAAATTGATTATGATTCATGATTTTTTGATGATAATGATGAAATTTAGTTAAGTTATTATTTGTAATAAATTAGTTGTAGTAAAAGTTAGTTTAATTTTAGAAATTTTTTATAAAAATATATATGTAGTTGTAATATTATATTGGATATATTGAAGAAGTAAAGAAGTTGTTTTTTTTGTTTTTATTTTGTTCATCTTCTATCTTAAACTTGCATTTTGTTAGTAGTGCTATTCTAATAATAAATGGTACTAGAGAACAGAGAACGGTTTTGCAAAGATGGTAAGTAATGTACTTCTTATGTCTCGTTTTATTAATAATTATGATAATTGGAATATACATATAAAAGCCTTATTCAGGAGTTAAGATATTTTAGAAATTATTGATAAAGGGTATGAAGAGGTTTAAGATGAAGTCATTCTTACATAAAATTAAAAGACAACATTAACAGAGTTAAGAAAGAAATATAAGAAAGCACTTTTTCTCATTTATCATGGCTTAGATGAGGCCATATTTGAGAAGGTGGCTAGTGCAAATAATACAAAACAAACTTGAGCACTCTTGCAAATTGCATATGAAGGTGCTAATAAAGTAAAATAGGTACACCTCCAAACTTTGAGAGGCGAATTTGAAGCCTTACAAATAAAGGAATCAAAAAGTATTTCAAAGTATTTTATAAGGGTGTTAACTGTAGTAAATCAACTAAAAAAAATAGGAAAACATTTGAAGGCAAGCAAGTGGTAGAGAAAATTTTATAATCTTTACTTTGCAAATATGAATATATTGTGACAGCTATTGAGGAGTCTAAAAATTTAGAAACTATAAAGATTGAAGAACTTATGGGTTCACTTCAAGCCTATGAGCATCGTATTCAAAGAAGAAACAAACAATCATTAGAACATGTTCTTCAAGGTAGCCTTATAATGAAGAAAAGAATAAGAACAAATTAATCAAGAAGATCAAATTCATGGTCGTGGTCATGGTTGAAGAAATGTTTGAGGTCGTGGAATAAATGGTCATCAGCAAGGTCATGTTAATTACCATTATCATGAAGAAAACAATTAATATAGAAGTAAAAAAAGGTAAAAAAAGAAGAGATAAAATATATGATAAAAGTAATATTCAATATTATAGTTATAATAAATATGGGTATTATTCTTTAGAATGTTGGTCAAATCCTTTTAATCAATTTCATGAGAAAGTCAATTATGCTAAAAAGAAAAATAATGAAAAGAAAATACTTTTGCTAATAAGAAGAGAAGGAGAATCTACAGATCAAAATTTATGATACTTGTACTATAGAGCAAGCAATCATATATATGGGAATAAAAAAATCTTTATGAAGTTAGATGAATCAGTGGATAGTCATGTCTCATTTGAAGATGCTTCTAAAGTATAAGTTATGATAAGATTCTTATTCAACTCAAAGATGACACTTAACAACTTATTTCTAATGTTTATTATATTCTAAAGATGAAAATAAATATTCTTAATGTTGGATAATTATTAAAAAATAGATTTGATGTACATATAAGAAACAAAAGTATTTATTTAAGGAAAATAAACTTATTGCTAATGTTTCTATGGAGCAAAATTGTATATCTATTCTTAATATTAAGCATGCTATTACTAAATATCTAAGTGCTTGTATAAAGGATACTTCTTAGCTATGGCACTTGAGAATTGGGTATATTAATTTTGGTGCTCTTAAACTTCAATCAAACAAGAAAATGGTAAAAGGGATGTCATACATCAATATACCAAATGAATTATATGAATGATGCATACTTGGAAAGCATACAAGGAGAAGTTTTCCAAAAGAGTCTTTTAAGAAAATGCATAAGCCTCTTCAACTTATTCACACATATATATGGACCAGTTACTCCAATTTTATTTAAAGGTTATTGTTATTTTCTAATATTTATTGATGATTTTAGACAAAATCATGGGTTTATTTCTTAAAAGAAAAGTCAAAAGCACTCTAAGCATTCAAAGAGTTCAAAGTTTTGATAGAAAACCAAAGAGGCTATAAGATTAAGTCGATGAGATTAGATTGAGGAGTTAATTCACATCTAAGAAGTTTGAGGAATATTATAAAGCTCATGGAATATAGAAAATATTAACTACATCATATTCACCTTAACAAAATGGTATAATATAGAGAAAGAATAGAACCATTCTTGATATGGTTTGAAGTATGCTAAAAACTAAGGAAATATCAAAAGAATTTTTGATGGAGGCTGTCAATTATGCAGCTTATTTGTTAAATAGATGTCCAACAATGAATTTGGAAGGGTTAACTCCACAAGACGCATGGAGTGGATTCAAGTCGAATGTATCACAATTCAAAATTTTTGGAAGCATAGCCTATGCACATGTACCTAACCAAAAGAGGATCAAGTTAGATGAAAATAGCATTCATTGTATTATCATTGGCTATGATGCTAGATCTGAAGCTTGCAAACTTCATGAACCAAAAGATAAGAAAGTTATTATAAGTCATGATGTGGAGTTTCATAAAGATGACATATGAGATTGAAAAAAACTCAATAATGATACAAGAAGAAGAATAAATTATTGAGAAAAGAAGAAAAGTTATATCACCATCATCTCTTACATCATTATCATCATCAGATGAAGAAGATCTTATAATACAATAGCCTAGAATCATTTATGATCTATATAAGGTAATGAGTCATCTTAATCTTATTTGTCTCTTTACTAATGAAGAAATTATTAATTTTAATGATATAATTAAAAAAATTAGAAATGAAGAAAGCTATGGATAAAGAGATATATTCTACTAAAAATAACAAAACATGGGAGCTTACTAGTTTATCAAAGGGATATAAACATATTGGAGTAAAATAGGTTTGTAAAGTTAAGAAGAATACACAATAAGAGGTCAAACAATAAAAGGCAATACTTATAGCAAAAGATTATACTCAAAAGGTTGAGATTGATTACAATAAAGTTTTTACCCCTATTGCTCTATAAAAACTATTTGATTGATGTTTATAATAACGATTCAAACTAAATACTAAGTTTTCCAACTTGATGTGAAGTCAACTTTTCTAAATGACTATTTAGAGGAAGAGGTTCATATAAAACAACATATGGATTGTGTTAGAAAAGGACCAAAAAAGAAAAAGTTTTGAAATTAAAGAAAGCATTATATAGCTTAAACAAGCACCATGGGTTTGAAACTCAAGAATTGACTCATATTTTAAAGATAATAAATTTATTTAATGTCCATATGAACCTGCTTTATATATAAGACAAAAGAAAGGAAAAATATTATTTATTTCTTTATATGTGGATGATCTTATTTTTATAAGTAATTCTTAAAAGTTAAATGAAGAATTCAAAGAAGCTATGATAAAAGAGTTTGAAATGATAGAAATGGGTCTAATATCTTATTTTTTTAGATTAGAAGTTAAACAACTTAAAGAAGATATATTTATCATATAATAGCATTTCATAAAAGAGATTCTTAAGTGATTTAAGATAGAAGATTATAATCCAGTCAATACACTATAAGTAAAATTATTATGATATAATAAAGACAATGTAGTAAATCTCACTTTTTATAAAATTTTGATAGGATGTTCAAGGTATTTGACTTACATAAGACCAGACTTTCTTTATAGAGTTTGATTATTAAGCGGATTTATGGATGAACCAAAATAACAACATTGGAAAGTAATAAAGAGGATTCTATGTTACATCTGAAGTACTTTAAATTCTAAAATATTTTATTCATATTCTTACATATTTCAACTTGTTGGATACTTTGATAGTGATTTGGGTGGAGACATGGATGATCGAAAAAGTACTTCTAGATTTTCCTTTTATATTGGAAAGCTGCATTTTCATGGATGTCTAAAAAATAATCTATTGTCATGCTTTAAACTTGTGAAGTAGAATATGTTGCAACTTTACTTGTGTTAGTGATGCTATATGACTATGAAGATTGTTAAAAGAGATTCAAAATATATAAGATAGTACAACAAAAATTTATATTAACAATAAATTTGTTATTGTTTTAGGATATAATACAATATAAGGAGCAAATATAATGATATTTATTTTCATTCTATTTGAGAACATGTGAAAAAAAAAGATCTAGAGTTAACTTATGTAAAGACACAAGATTAAGTTACTGATATTTTTACCTAATCACTTGGAGATCTTTTCAACAAATTCAGAAGCTTATTTGAAATGATAAATGGAAAAAAAATTAAATTAAAGAAGGGGTGTTAGACGATGAACTTAATTATATATATATATATATATATAAAGTATTCAGATAATTAATTTGTTATAGTCGAAGTTGGTTATAAGTCATATAGTTGATCAAAATTGGTTATGGTTCATAACTTTGTAATGATAGTAGTCAAATTTAGTTAAATTATTATTTGTAAGGATTAGTTCTGATCAAAGTTAGTTTAATTGTAAAAGTTTCTTATGATTATATATGTACATGTAGTTGTAATATTTTATTGGATATGATGAAGAAATGAAGAAGTTTTTTGTTTCCACTCTGTTCATTATCTACCTTGAAGTCATATTTTATTTAGAGTGTTATTCTGGCAACAATAACTGAGGAAGTAGTATTTGTCAACGGTTTCGTTTCTGTGGATGAACTGAAAGTATGGTGGGCTTCTGAGCTTGCTTTGTTAATGGAACAAGGATTGAGCCGCCGATGGACTTTCCACACAAGCTCAACAAAGAGAGGGAGGAGGAGAGCACTAAAAGGTAGAGCGAAGTTTCCCTATGATGTTATTATCATGGAGGTCAAGAACCTCCAAAAAATACAAACCAGAGAAATTGTTCCGTGAGAGATCAAGATGTAATGGAGCAGCTTTGAAGGCGGGAAGAATGTCTCCAGAGAAGAAATTATTTACAAAGTCCAGCGTGATTAGTGATGAAAGGTTGGAGAATGATTCGGGCAATGGTCCATGGAAGCTATTGTCGCTTAAGAAGAGTATATGCAAAGAAAGACGCATTGACGACGTTCCTTGGCAGCTCTCCTCCAGGTTTATTACCTGAGAGGTCAACAAGCTTATGGTTTGAGATGCAAATAAGGAGGCAGAACACCAGTGAGCACGTTTCTAGCTAAGCGCAATCTCCGAATGCTCATGTTAACAATTCAAGGAGGAATACTTCCTGAGAGCTTCTCAAGTCTAGTTCCTTAAGTTTCTTCTGCCCGGAGAGCCATAGGGTTATTTCTCCGGTCAGGCTGCAAGGTTGCCGGGACAACACAGAAAAAGGGCTCCTTGGAGAAATCGCTGCACTTTTATTCCTTGAGAGCCAGTTGTTTCCAATATAAAGAGCGGTCATCTTCTTCGGGTCAAACAGGCTTGAGGTAGTGAGATAATTGAAGCTCAAGTCCAACTTACGCAGCTCTATCAAGTTTGATGAAGAGGATGGGATCTGTCCAGTGAGAGAATTCCGTTCCAAATGCAGATATTTAAGGTTGCTAATCTCTCCAATGGATGTTGGAATGCTGCCGAATAGAAGCTGAAGTCCAACTTCTGTAGCTGTGTCAAATGGTAAAGGAAAAGTAGCACGAAGATAAACCTTTTCATGAGCTATCCATCTGATTATCCGAGAAACCTTTTTGCTATTTGATTGTACTTAGAGATGACTGGAGAGGAGACTTCCAATGGTGAATGAGATCAAATGACTTGCCATACTTTGTGGGGAGTTTGTAATATATGTAGAATTGGCAAATAATTCACACAATTTTTTTAATAATGATATTTATTTATTTTATGTTTTTTAAAGAAATCACCTTTAATGTGAGTGGTTAATCATTATTTTGTCGTACTATAAATGTCATTTTAGTCTATTTTGTACGTATAACTATTATGTATTTAATTTATTTTATTTTAAATGTTAATTTGACCTTTAGACAAAAATTATTTTTTGATGATTATATTTTAGATATAATTGATAGAACGTCAATGTTATGAATGCATATTGTTAACTCATCAATCTTATAATAATCATTATAAAAAGCTTCATGCTTATTTATCTTGTAAAGTTTTCTTACAATTATCAATATACCTTAACCATAGTATTGCAAATTGTGATTTGACAGGTATTTTAGAAGTATTTGTAACATTTTTAATATTGGTTAAAGTGACTTAACTTTTAGATATATGTTTCACATGGCTTAAGAGAAGTTCTTTATATTATTTTAATTTTAAAAATATATAAAAATTATTAAATAATTTTTATATTTTTTTTACTCATATAAATACTTTTAAATTTTTTTATAGATTGTTTTTAATTTATTTAAAATATATCTTTTAAGAACATCTTTTTAAATTTAATTTTTATAATAAATAGTACCTATAATTGATTTATAGAAAACTATTAAAAACAAAGTTTATTAGTTTCAAAACTAATTGCTATCATAGAAGATAATTTATGACCTTTACAAATATATATATATATATATATATATATATATATATATATATATATATATATATATATATATATATATATATATATATATATATACATACATACATATATATAACACTTTTATATACACATGCACAATTGATTAATTATTATGTTCAATTTCTTTCTCTCACAAGATTAATTAGAGATTAATAAAGAAAGTGGATTTGATTAAACCCTAGAATGGAGAAATCTTAAGATAATGGTACAAAAAGAGAAATTCTAATTAGCTTAACAAACATTGCAAGATTAACGGATTGCTTAAACAACTAAAAGTTTTAGCTTGTGATTAGGACTAGAATTTTAGCAAAACTTAGCCACTAATGCTTCTAAAGAGAGCTATCTGAGAGATGCTAATGAAAGATAACTTGCAAGCAAGGATGAAGAAGAAGATTTACATATGCAAACCATGAAGAAGAAGGATCTCTAATTGGTGCAGCTATCTACCCAATTTAAGAGTTAGGAATGTCATGTCTTACATTTAAATATAGAATCTTGGTAAATATTTAAAATCAACTATTTTTGTTTTAAAATAATGAATGATGGTTGACCTATTATTCTTGGGTAGGTGAAAGAACATGAAATACATTCATTAACTTGACACCTTGGCATGTTACAATTCTTAATTTGGTAAGAATATGAAGTGTATGCTTTTTTAAACAATGAAATCAGTATGTAATAGCCCCCAATTTAATATTGAACATGAAATATATGTATTTTTTTAAAAATCTAGCATGTTGTATCTCACTGTTTAATATAGAATATGAGAAATATATAGTAATTTGTTAATCTTGTATTTTGCAACTTTTAGTTTGATATAGTACATTAGATTTATATAATGTTTTACTAAAGTTGCCTATTGTAGCTTTTAGATTGATAAAAAAATATAAAGCATATACATTATCTTGTTGTAAATTACATATAATAGCTCTCAGTTATGATGCAAAAATTGAGATATAGTTCTCAATTTGATGGAACATGATGTGCATGCAACTTAGACTTGTTTATCGTTTCCTTACGTGGTTCTTACATGCTAAATCGGGTTGTTCTAAATAAATGTTATTATATAGAATTATCTCTACACAATTGTGGTGATGCCTTGAATTTTATTTAATGTTTATAGCATGTTGACCAAAAGTTGGAATTTTATTCTATGATGACCAAAATGTTGTCTTGAAGTAAAGTGTGTTTATATTCATGGAGCTTTAATCTTAATTACATAAATTTTGGAATTTAGTTGGATTGATCATGGTTGTTATGGAGATGTTATCTTGTTAAAATAAAGATTAATAATTAAGAAAAACTGTGGTTACGCACATAAGGGAAAAATATACATTCATGTCATTGTTGATATAATTTCTTAATAGTTGTTATATGGACTGCAAACTAATATGACTTGAAAGAACACTAGTTTAATACACGTTTGGGGTATAAAATTTGACTGGAGATGTTAATAACAGTTAAGAAAATTTTAGGAGGTTATTCTAGGAGTGTTTTTATTTAACTATCATAAAACAACAACATGACCTAAGTACGAATTCTTTACAAATGAATGTTAAAAAAATGGAGTGTGATAGAGCTGATACTAGAGTTAAGATAATCTTATGTAAAATAAGTAAATTCTATTAAGATGGGAGTATAGCATTATATATATGATTTATAAGTTAGATAAATTAATACATGTTTTAGTTCTTTCCAAAAGCAATTAAGTATGATACTTTCATGTTATTATAGACGATTGGAAATCATGGTGCTACCTTAAGAGAGCCAATAGACATTGTTTAGGTCCAAAGAAAGCTAGAGTTAGATTGACCAATTGAGATGCTCCAAGTTTAGCTTGTGCCCATAATAGAGCCATTCTTGGGTGCTTTTATGTGGTTGAGACCATAAGTTTTTTTAGTCATGATAAATCTAGACATAAAATATGATTGGCTAGTACACATTTAAGGGCTATTTTATGCATTGAGGGTACTCAACCAAGAGGATGGCTGTATTAGTAGCCTTAGTTCTTGATGGGGAGGCAACTATTTGATGGCATGGTTAATATTAGATTATGTACTTGGATGTTTAGAACATTGAAATTTCTTGGAGCCAGTTACTGGAAATGTTTCAAGATTATTATGTGTAAGAGATGGTTAAGGTGTAGATCTTCAAAGAGCTAAATCATTTGAGGTAGAGATAGACACCCATAGTGGATTATGTCACCATAGTTACTTGTCTCACATATTATGCATTAAAGTTGGTGACTAAGGAGTGATGTTTTTAGCTCTTCTTAGAGGCACTTAAGACTTTTTTGCAAAGACACCCAGTGGTTACCTAGTTTACTCTATATTGTGACTTAGCTAAGGATACCAAATCGATTGAGTAGAGCTTTATTGAGCTTAAAAATAAATTGAGTTTGACTCTAATTGTGACTATGTTAGAGTAGGATAGGCCTTAAGTATATCTTTCCTCAAAGAGAGCTTATTAAAGACTATGATTTGGACATAAAATATTAAGAGGGTAGGACCAACTCGATAGAAAATGCCTTGAGTAAAGGCATTACTCTTTGGTCTATACGTATAAAGGTTATAGAGTAAGAAGCCATAATTGATATTAGCAGAGCTTAGATTCATTTAGTAGTCCAAGATTTGATGACTTAACATTCAAGCTAATGGTTAGATGAGCTAAAGACACTTTAGCAAGAAGATCCTAAACCTTAGTGGGGAATGCTCATCCAATCATAACAAGGGGAGACTAAGGAATTTGATATTAAGGATGACAATTTGATCTATCATGAGGTGGTGTGCTTTTTTGCACTCAAAGTTTAAAGGAAACATAGACTTGTCTCATCATACAATGCAATATAGGTATAATACTATTATGATTTATAGAAATAGAATAAATCAAGTTTTGTATTTGAGTTTTTTTAACCCTAATCATTAGGAATTAATTTACCCTAGATTCAAAAATATGATTTAATAAGAAGGAGGTGAATTGTTAAGAATAAAAATTTTAGTTTCTTACAAAATATTTTAAAACAATATTTCAAAGCAATTTTAATAAGTTTAACAAATCTCTAAAAGTGATTTAGTATAAATTTTAATTTTAATTTAAAACATATTAATTTTTCTTTTAATAATAAATTTTTATAAAAATTATTAAATAAAAAATTAATTAGAATTAAAATATACAATAATGGTTTTTAAGTGGTTCGTCTTAAAACAAGCCTACCTCCACTCTTGATAAACATCAAGCAAAAACAAAACACTCAATATAAGTTTTTTATCATAAGATGGGTATGCCAAACTCTCATAAGAATAAAAGAAATAAGATAGGCTACTACGGACTTACAATAAAATAAATTGATAATAAAAGAAAAATATTTGATAACATAAAATCAAAATTATCACATACTTTTATGCTTAATGAAATGATTATTGAGGCTTACATATTTAATTAATTTAATTAAGAGTAGAGCAAATTGATTACTTTGTTGATTTGAGAAGAAAATAGAATTTTGAGAGTTTGATAATTGAAGAGTATAATAGTATATGGAAGTGATGATAAGAATGGGCTAGTGATGATTTGAATGTTGTAGCTTGAAACTTTTTTTTAGATTACCTAAAAATTCATCACATTTTTTATACAAAAATATTCTATTTATAGATAATTTTCAATGGCTAAAAGTACTTACCAAACAGACAAAATAATTTTTATTTTAGTTAAAAATAATTATTTAATTAAAAATTTTAACTACTCAAATTAATGGCTATAAGAGCTGTTGCGTAGGAGCCCTTTAATCAAAAGCATTTGTGATCATTCAATTACGAAAACTTTGTGATTGGATGGATGAATATCAATTGATACTTTTAAAAATTAGATTTGATTAGGTCTATTAGATCTCTAAGTAATCTAATGGTTGAAATATAATCTTAGTGTAGATAAAGCATGGATTGTGAGATCACGAATGACGCGATCCAATGAAGGATATAAATAGTCATTATAAAAAGGTAGGGAAAATTAGGATTATTTGATTGTTAAATTGTGCATCAGATTGTTCTGGTTACTTTAGCAATTTTGAAGCTAATTATGTGAAAACAAAGCTTAGTTTAATTCTACATGGTATATTTGTGATTTATATTTCTCCTTATAAGACTTTTCCTTCATCATGCAAGTAGCCTATATTTAGGATTTCCTATCTCTTAGTTTGCTCAGGAGATCATTACCCTCGTAATAAGCAATGCATTGTACATAATTATCAAATTTGTGATTAGTAACCCATTTTGTCAATATTTAATCCAACTTAATGGGACTGATTTCTTGACCTGTTAACTGACCTAAATGGATTCAAGATACAGTGCCCAGACCCAAAGCAGGTTGTACTATACTAAACTGGGTAAATGAGTTATGGGTTTTAAAAATATTTTTATTATTTTAATTAATACTATTATAACATATTTGTTTTGCAAAAGATTAGTTAAGATTTTTGAAGATTTATTGAAGATAAAATGATGGTCAAAATGAGATAGATAAAAATATTAAAAACTTAAATATTTTTTTAGATAATTAATTTTAATTTAATTTGTGTCTTGTAATAAATATTTTAACCAAACTTATTATTTTAATCAAAGTAAAATTAAAATACTTAAAATTAAATTCAATATATATATATATATATATATATATATATATATCTCTCTCTCTCTCTCTCTCTCTTAATGTTTTATTACTCTAACCAAGATAATCTTTATGAGATTTGATATTTAATTTTTTTAGTTCTCTTTCGAATATAAGCATCAGCTACCTAAAATTTGAAAATTTATTTAAACAAATTTATTATAAATACTTAATATTTTTAATAATTAAATATAACACGATGACTAGGGGTATACAATACAACAATCTCTTATTTTTGATGATAACAAAACTAATGATGAAATTGACAAAAACATAAATAATTTATAAAAAACTATGTAAAGCAATTAAGGATAAACTCCACTTAAATGTATACTATGACTAGATTAATGCTCCTTAATTTATGCCTATTTCCTTCAATTTCTATTCTCTCTTTTTTTGCTATCACTCAAAGGGACTCAGTTAAAATTTTATAAATTATTCACAACATTAAAAATTTGTTGAAGTAATAAAAATTGATCATCTATGTTTTTTTAAAAAATATATTTTTTTAATTATAATTTGAACTAATGGTTTAGGGGTCAACTCACTCAATCTCTTTCAAATTAATTTAATTATTTTTTTATAGCTATTATCCAAAATATATTATTTAAGGCATATTATATTAAGTTTGGCTTAATATTTGTTAAAAAAGTTTAATGGTTAAGATCAAGTTTTAAAACAAATTATAATTTCTTCTATAACTTATTCTTTAGGCTGATCCTAAATAAATTTTAATAGTTTAAGATTTTCTTCAATTATGTCTTTTCTTTCAATTTATTTTATTTGAATCTTTTCAACTTCAAATCTTATTTATTTTTATACTAGTTTTTTAATTAAAATTTGTTCATTAAAGTTTTCATATAGAATGATTTTAGTTATTAGATTTAAGAAACTAAGTCATTTTAGGTTCAACACATTGACGTATAAATGAGTTACTATTTTCTTTCATTATCTATTACAGAAGTAAGAAATTTATGATGAATATTAGCTCTAATCCAACATGCATGTGAATTATAACAAGGTTGCATGTAATAGCGACATTTAAGTTTTTGATTATAATCATGTAAAATGCTAACATATCTTTACATGTAAGATCTTTTAGCATTTGTAATAAAACCTTATCTCTTAATTGGTTTTATTTTTGAAAATATGAAACTAGAGTTCAAAGGTTTAAAATCACTAAATTCCTTAAGGATGCATGCTCATTCAATTTTTTTTAAATCATCATTGGCATTTTCTATATTCTTTAAATAAATATTAATATTTTCTCAAATTTATTCATAATGACCTAGATAATCATTACATTCTTCTTTTAATTTTTTATATTTTTTATTCAAATTTTAGAACTTTTTACAAATATAAAATAATTGTTAATTAATTTTTTTTTGAGTAATTTATCACCTCACTTGATGATGCCCTCTTCTTTTTCCTCTTTTTCTTTAGCTATCATGCAAAATAGTCTTTTATTATTGTATTCCTTTTCACTTGGTCTAGTATAACATAGTTTAGCATATTCATGATAAATAATTTTCTCTTTTTTATTTACTCTCTTATTAGACCATTGTTTTTTATGTTTACATATAATATCAAGAATTTTAAACAAATCTTTAGAGATTAAAATAATACCATCTTCATTAGTAAACTGCTCTTCTAAAGATCCTTTCTTCATCTTCAATGCTATTGATTATTTCATCTTCTTTATTTTTTTGTTCTCAATCATACTTCTTTTTCTTTTCTCCTTTCTTTCTTTAGCTCATTTGTCACAAGCTCACTCCTTAAGTTGTCTATTATTATCATGAAAATATTTTTGGTTGTCTTAATGGTGGTGGTCAATAGATCATATTCTATTATTAAGATTCTCAGTATCTTCTTTACTTGTTCATTCACAAAATTGACTTTCCCATAGTAGCATGTGTATTGATAATATGGGTAAATCTTGTAAACATGTTTTTGATGAACTCATTTGAAAGCATCCTAAATAGCTCATATTCATTTGTCATCATATTTATTTTATTTTTCTTAACAAAAGAGACACCTTCATATGTTACTTCTAATTTATTCTAGATTTTATTATCTATTTTTAAATTTATAATTTTATTAAATTTAGTAGTATTCAAAGAACAATGAAAAATATTAGCATATCATTTAATTTTACTTTATGTTTTTCACTTTCATCCATTTCATAAAAAGGTTTAGATTCAAAATTACCATGTGCATTTTTCTTAATAGGAAAATCAAACAATGCTTGTGTTAATTCCCACTTTATCAACAAAAAATGACTAGTCACCCTAGCCTTCTAATAGATATAGTAATCGTCACAAAAGAGTGATGGCCTATAGAAAGAAACACATTCACCCAAATGAGTTCAGGATACAGTGCTCTTACTTAAAGCGGGTTGTATTATACCAAACTTGGTTAAATGAAATTTCAAAAAATGTTTTTACTAATTAATTAATACTATTATAACAAATTGTTTGTAAAAGAGTATTTATGATTTTCAAAGAGTTGTTCAAGATAAAATAATTATTAAGATGAGTTGGATAAAAATATTAAAAACATAAATATTTTTTTTAAGATAATTAATAATATTTAATTTATGTGTCTTGTAATAAATATTTTAGTTAAGCTTAATATTCTAATCAAAATAAAATTAAAGTACCTAAAATTAAATTCAAATTATATCTCTTGATAGTTTGTCACTCCAACCAAATCGATCTTCATAGGATATGATATTTTCTCTTCTTTTTTAAGTTCTCTTCTCTTATGAATACGAGCATCGGCTACCTAAACTCTGAAAATTCATTTAAACAAATTCATTAAAAACAGTTAATATTTGTTATCATCAAATAAATAACCATGGCTTGGGGTCAATAATATAATAGATCCAAGGTTAGAAATGACCTGGATAGAGCCAATTAAGGGAAACGAAAGTGAAGATTTGGTCAAACCTGAGAATGCATGAATCTTAAGAGAAAGATAAAGAAGAGAAATTTGAGTTATCCTAACTAATAATTAAAGATTTAATTGAACAATTATATAGCATTTTATCTTATGATTAGGACTAGAATTTTAGCAAACCTAGCATGATACTCCAAAAGGAAATTACTTAAGAGAAGCAAAGGAAAGATAACTTATAAGCAAGGAAGAAGAAGAAGATTTGCAAGCTTAATTCATGAAAAAGAAGGATCTCTAATTGGTGTAGACTATTATCTAGTTTAAGAAGTAAAAACTTCATGTCTTGCATCTAAATATAGAAGCATGCTAGGTATTTAAAAAACATTATTTTGTTAAATAATTCATGCTTGTTGACCTATTATTCTTAGTTTGGTGAAAGAACATAAAATACATGCATTGTCATGAGAACTTGGGATGTTATAATTCTTGATTTGGTAGGAATATGATGCATATGCTTTTTTCAATAAATGTTGTTATGATAGAACTATTTTTACATAATTTAGTGATGCCTTGAATTTTATTTATGCTGAAAGAATGTTGATTGAAAGTTCAAATTTTAATCTATTATGACTAAAATATTGCCTTGAATTAAATTTTATTTATATTTATGGAGTTTTTATGTTAATGACATTAATGTTGGAGTTTAGTAGGATTAATTATGGTTTCTATAGAGATGTTATCTTGCAAAAATTTATAATCATGCTTAATAATCAAGAAACATATGGCAATACACATAAGGGGAAATATGCATTCATGCTTATATTGTTGATATAATTTCTTTAAAGGATTATTACATAGACATACAACAAATAGGGCTTTAAAGAACTCAGGTTTAATACAAATTTGTGGTATAAAATTCAACTAAGAATGTTTAATAGTATTTAAGGAAACATAGGCTCAATTGCATTATTTTCTTATCTGGGAGCAAACATCCTTGAAGCTTCATTATAATAAATCCCAACTTTAGTAAATTGAGGATTGTGAGAAAACATTTTAAGAGCTCATTTCCTATCTTTCTCAGCTTCTTATATTGAGTAGTTCAATACCTAGGGAGCCATGGCTCATCTATCTCACAAGTTAATGCTTTGTTTTTAGTTTTATCTCCATTCATGAAGATAAAGGTATTCAACATCTTATTTACCATATTTCTTACACTTTGAAATATTTTGACATGAGGTATTCTTCCCTTAAGTAATTAACTATGGCCTTCTTAATGTTTGCTTGATGGCTTCACCCAACTAACATTATAAATGTCATAATAAATAAGCCCCTAAAACATGTGTGCCAATTGTTAAAGGTTGCAAAAATATTGCAAAAATGGATCAATATGCTCAATGAGTTTGAGCTAATCTAAATTTCATGCTTTTCCCTCAAGTCTTAAATTCTTTTTGGGTTCCTAATGGAGGGATGTTTCTTTGTGATTAAACTTGAACATTTATTATCAAGCACTTGGCAGGTGTGCTTGGTTGGGTCCTTGTAAATTACATAACCATTGCCCTTTTGAGCCTAAAAGATGTCAAATTGAAAGAAGGTATCAAAGTTAACTTGTAATAAATAGTAAGAATAAATAAGAAGCTTTGAAGACTAGTTTAAAGCTTGATCCAAGGTTATAAATCCAACATATAATAGTCATCATTGATTCTCAGCTAGTGGTAATTCCAGTCAATGGTTCATTCAAGGCTAGATACTCATTCTTAGAGCTTGTAAAGTAATGCCTCAATCCTTCCTTCAAAACTTTAACTAGGCTAGCCTGACTCAAATCCCTAAGAAGAAACATCCAATGGAAACCTGTTAGTAAAGCAAGGGACCATTAAGAGGATGTGTTTACTCTAAAGAAGCTAAGGATTGACTTCATTGAGATGATAGTATTCAACCTTAATAGACCCTCACCTCTATTGGATAATTCCATTAAAATCCTACCTCTAGATTGGGTTCTTGCCCCATCTAAAGTCATATGCAAAAAGTGTGAAGTGTTTTAGGACTACCTTACCCACAAGAGGGATGTGAATTGTGAGTTTTTAAGAATATATTATATTTAATTTTTGAAAAAACTTTGTGTTAAGATGTTGATAATAAAAGATACAAAAACTTTTAGATGATTTGGATCCAAATAATAAGATTACAACCAACTCTAGCCTAATAATTAGGTTTTCTCCAATAACCATGTTCTGCTAAAAGAGTTAAAATATAATGTATCTCACTCATAAAAAATGTAAAAAAGTTATATCAAAACTTTTATAGAGTATGGTTTATAAAGTTTCTTATAACTAGTACAAATCAAAAGTTGCACACTATAGTGATTAGAAATGCCTAAAAGGATGTTTCCAATTACTATAAACAAGGATGAAGAGTTGAGCAGTTTTGATTTCAGTTAGTTAAAACTTTTTCTCACATAGGAAGAATGCAAGAGATCTAATTGTTGTAAAAAGCGAAGCAAATATTTCTTTTAGAGTGAAAATTTCATCATTTGTTTATTCTCTTGAAGTTTTTTTGGCTATTTGTAGGAACAATATCATCACTGTGTAGCTAAAGCAACCCCTAATGGTTGGATAATTACTAGATTTTAATTCTTAAAATATTTTGTTGTTCATTACAAATTTTTAACTTCCATACGTACTTTACATTCAACATAAACCAACAATATTTGGGTTACAAAATAGATTATACATATTATATGTTAATAGTAACGTACCATAAGTAAGTCTATGGTTTAATGCTTCTTTTAATAAACCATCTATTAGCTTGCATACTTTTTCCATTTGCACTAGATATGCTAATTATTAATAATAATGTGTCATACAGAAATCTCAAAATTTTGAAATCCTTTTAGGTGTACTATGTTGTTGGCAACACACCATTTTATGTGAATTAGGTATATTTTATATAGATAATAACATACCATACGTAATTTATTAACTTGAGAACCTTTGATAGAGCATATTAATACATACATTCTTTAAGAAACAATGTACCATACATACCTTTAATATATTAAATTGATCCATTATGTTAAGTGGCATATAGTAAGTGAGAATGGACATAAGATAAATCAATCTCAAGTATTATACATGATGCCTGACATACCATATGTTCATTAGTGTAATTTACATGATTTGGAAAAATTGTTTTCTTGTGATCTTCAAATTGTTTAAGAAATGAATGATGTAGAGATAATTGCAAAGCTATGAATTTTTCAATGCTTAAGATTGCTAATGGAATGAAAAAGTTGAGCATGCATAATGATTTGAGCATGAACTTAAGTGTTACATTAATTTGAGCATTGGTTTTGATAATTTGACAAACTAAAGCAATATATAAAATTTTCTTAAGACAGTCATCTCTCTATTAAGGATAGAGTCATTCAAGCACCTATAATGTGAAATTCTCTAGACTTGTTGATTTCATATGGTGGTCTCTCCAAGTGAGTGATTTATTATGCTAAGAAATGTCTCTTAACTATTTGCTCCTAATTTCCTTGGCTAAATAATCCTAAAACAATCCATTAATAAATCTTGATTTGTTATTTTGTTATTATCAAACTCTCACATGAGACTATAAAGTTAATAATCTCTTCTTTTTGGTAATAACAAAATCATTGCTATAATTATATGCTTCAATATGAAAGTGTAAGAAAATCATAATAAACATTAATGTAAAGAACAATGTGTAACAAGGTATAAGAGCTCGTCCCCAAATCTATACTCACTCTTAATAGTGGAATATACATCACACACTTCTCCTCTTTTATGTTATCAATAAAAAAGACAATTCATTCAAAGGACTAGTTTAATCGAAGGGATTTATAATGTCTGATTTCATATTTTTCCAGTAAATGTTTCCAATGTAATGGTTTAGTAAAGATGTTTGTTATATATGCACTTAAGAGGGTGAATGATATTTTATTTCTGTGTTTCTTTAGAACCACTAAAATGGATTTTTAATTAAACATTTAAATTAGCATTATCATAATGAATTTGTGTTTCTCATAACCTACTAGTTATTGTACAATTGCCATTACTTGAGCTACACAACTCTTAGTATTTAGAATTGGTTATGGATAATGCTACAAACTTTTGTATCCTAATCACCTATTGCATGAGTGAATATCTTAGCAATAAACAAGTACTAAATGTACTTTTCTTATCCATTTTACTTTCTACAAAATTAGAATCTAATTGAAAAATTATATCAAATCCTAACTCACTTTCAAGATACCAAAGTAGTAATCTTTGAGTCTTAACAAAGTATCTTAAAATGCATTTTATAACTTATAAATGAGAGTTCATAGGGTTGGCTTGAAATCTTACACAAGAAAAAACATTAAAGATAATATGTTGGGGCACTACCTCATCATCTTCTTAATCATAATAAAGATCAAACTTTATATTTGTTTAAAATAAATAGGTGAGGACACAATACCTTAGGTGGAGACCTAACGATATAAAAGTATTCATCCACAAACCACCTTTGCCATATAGATTAAATAAAATATTGATATAGATAAATAATCCAGTCATAAAAACTAATATAAACCATTTATGCCATAAATAAACATTATGCCAAAGCTATGCAAATGCAAAGTGTAGAAACCATAATAGTTTAATTAGTGTGCTAACTAATAAACATAATCATCATCCATAGCTTCAAAGTCTTAACTCTTAGTCTAGTGAATGTATTTCTTATGATATAAAAACTATTGAAACTTTAGAAAACTCGATAGACAACTAATAAGATAATAATATATAAAAATAATATTATAATGTAAAAGATATAACAATTTTTATTATTAAATAGGTCATAATATAAATAAACTAATAAATTTAATTGAAAAATAAAAACATACACATGTATGTTCTTTTATCTTATCATTTGCATTCTTTATATGTTATAAGATAAATCATTATTTTATTATTTTTATCTCATTTCTATACTTTAAATTTTTTTTAAATTCTCCTAATACTGATCATTATACTTTAAAACTAGTTTCATAAGTTGTCATAAGAATATCCTTACCCCTAAGGGCTGGTCTCACTCTATATGATATATATTAGAATCATAAACACATAGATTGAATGTTCTAAATTACAAATCTACCATAAACTACCTTTAATAGTTATAATTTTATCCACATCTTTAAAAATTCATAAGAAATTCTTTACATCTTTAAAAAATAAAAATTCAATACCACTGAGTTTGTGTGAGAGAGTTCATTTTATCGATATACTCAAATAATATTTTTTATTAAGTTTGAAAAAATGATATGCTCTTTAATATTTTATTATTATTTTAATATTTCTATATAAAAATATCATATTCTAAGAAATTAAATTGATTTATTTCAATCATACTTTTTTATTAACTTCTTGGCTTGATTATAAGTTTATATGTTTTATCTAGGTTTAGAATTTGGGTTTGTTACACAATATAAAGTTAACTTGTTAGATACAATAAGAATCCTATCATTTTCATATATATATAACTTGGCATTTATAGTTTTTTAATTCCCATCCTTATTTAAGATTGTATTTGTTGACATAGAAGTTTTCTTAAATTTCAAGTTTCAAATCCCAATTTCTTTCCCAATTTCTTTAATAACTCTAGAATATATTTGGCTTGAGATTTTATATGTTCCATTCTCATCTTATTTAATCTATAGTTCAAAGAAGGATATGTATTCTCCCAATCAACTCCTTTCAAATTAATTTTCATTAAATTAAAATTTTTTTTTATTTGAAAGAAAAACAATATCATCATCATATATTTAACAAATTAGTTGACCCCTTTTCATATTTTTAATAAAATGAGTAATGCCAACTTCTCATTTAGTGAAATCATTTGAGATAAAAAAATGGTAAAGCCTTTCATAGCATACCCATGGATTATGTTTTACACTATATAATGCTTTCTTTAATTTATAAGCATGGCCTACACTTTTTCTAGTTAAACCACTTCATTTGTTTACATATTTAGAAATACACTTTTTACATCTAGTTGATAAAGCATAAAAGCATTAAATCAAGCATAAGATAATAAGATTCTAATAACTTTTAAACTTGTAACTAGTGCAAAGGATTTTTCAACATCTATGTCCTTAATTTAACCATATCCTCCTTGCTATATGTCTTGTCTAATTTCTAATAAGAAGTTTTTTTTCATCAAACTAATTTTTAAGAAATCTATTTTGTACAAATTATGGTTTTTTTTGGGTGCTCACACTTCATTTCCTTCAAATTGACTTAGACACTTCCTTTTTAATGGAGTGCTTCTTCAATAGATTTAGGTTCATAGCTAGAAACAATAGTTGCATGATTTATATTTTTCTTCTTAATTCTTGTTCATTCAGTTATATCTAATAATTGTGTTAGGGAATGCACTATTGATGTCTTATTAGCACAATTTAAAACCAACCACACAAATGTTAGGAGTTGAATTACTCTAGATGTGCCACTAAATGCAAATGTATATATAAAATCTCATTAAGATCTTTAGATATCCAAGTAAACTTAGATTTGTTTGTTCCAAACTTTTCTTGATTATACACATATAGGAAACATGATCAATTCTATTACAATAATTACATGTTATGTTGGGAATAGAGTTTATAAAATGGTTTATGTTTGTAAAGGAAGTCTTAGCATATAAGGTTCTAAAAATTTTTGCATTTTTATAGAGGAATAAGGAGCATTTGTAATTTTTTATTTGAAGTATAAGAAAAAAATGTAGATTTTGCATGATAATAATAGGTTACATATCTAGATTTTTCTTTTTCATGTGAAACAAAACTAGCTTTTTGTTGGGTCACCTTTGTGTTTGATGAGTCAAGCCATAAATGTTTAGCATTTTATCCTAATGAGTTTATTTAATATGAATGAAGTTTAGTTCTGAAGAACAAACTATACATGTTTGAAGATGGTGAGTTAGTAGTCTTCAAAGTATCTTAAAGTGTTCAACAAGCTTCAAGGATTGAAGACAAATGCATCAACTTTGAAAAGATTTTTTTTGTTATAAAATAGAATGTTTGGTTATTGATTATAAAACATATCTCTATTTATCTCACTTTTAAAATCCTAATTTAAGCATTCAATTTATTCATCCTTTATTTAATTTAGCAAATATATAAAATTTTATTTTTCACTTTATTTTTTCTTTGATAAAATCTATCTTATGCATTCTTAACAAATTTTTTATCATTTGTTAATTCTTTTCATAAATTAAAAAAATAATTTTGCTAAAGTTAACTAAAAAAAGAAAAAGAATAAGCCATTCCTTGAGCATGCCCTAAGTACAGTACACTTGGACTAACCAAGCTTGAGCAGGCCTCGAAGCCTAAGGTTAGTTCAGCAGCTAGAATTAATTTGAGTTTGGCCTGAAATTATAGGGTGCATTCCTAAACCATGTTATGGTAAGGTAGAGAAAGGATCAAGTTGTGCTAAACTCAAGTCAAGTAAGCAGTGGATTTGGTTAGACCCATAATCATGAATTAATTTGTGAGCATATGAGTGCCTTAGGTGATTAATTCTCAAGTGCATAAGAAGGGAGCTAGCCTTATTTTGGCATGAATTATAAATGTGCAAAAGAAATTAAAAGACCAATTCCTTAAGTAATTTCACAGTATAGGACTATAATTTTGATGCCTTTATGCTTCTAAAGTTGGAGCGACTAAGTGCTATATGTTTGTGCATTTTTGCGATCAAACAGTGGATACCACATTTGTTTATTTAAATAATGATCTTGATCCATCGTATCATCTATTTAACTTCTTACTCTAAAGGTCATGATTGATTTTCTCATTTTATCTATCCTTGATTTAAAGACCCAATTCTCTCTTTTTTGAATCCTATAGTTGAGATCATTCTTATGCTTATCATTGATAAATTAAATGATCTAGATCTCATATGAATTGATTAAATGGCCCATATTTAGTTTGTCTTGATCAAATCATTCGCAACTCATCTATTTTTTAGCCTTAGCTGTGGCGATCTAGAACATTTTTTATTCGATCAAACAACTATAGTCGATTCTACATAACAGCTAGTTTCCTAGCCATTATTTGAGCCATTGCTTAAACATTTTGGAAGAAATATTTTAAGCTATTTGGAAAAACATTTTAAGTTGTTTAGTAATAAGTTTTGAAATGGTATTTTATTGACTTTTTAATGGTTATGATCAAAATATTTTTATATGAACTCAATCATTATTCATGAAATGATTAATGAACATGAACTGATATTTGAGATCTCAACAAAGCATTGCATGATATTCTGCTAGCATAAAATCTCTTGGCAATACACTATGGCTTAGTTATTCTCAAAATGTCAAATTCTTCTAGCAAATCCTAGCACTTGTAAGATTTTAATTTCTTCTCTTCATAATTTTGAGCTCTTTATCTTGCTTCATCATTCATCAACATGCATAAAAGTTGTATGTTTTTTATGAAAATTGTTTTCTTTCACTTACTGTATTTTTTTCTTTTGTATTGGGTGGCTTGATATTTACAAAAGCCTAAGTTTGATTTAATATAATAAAAAACTAAGTATGGGTTGAGCTTACAAAAGTATAAGTTATATTTGAATGTAAAAAAGCTACTAGATTGAAGGTGAATAGTAAGAAAAAATCTCAAGTAGTAAACTTCTTAATAGTAATATTTTTCTCAATCTCTGTTGGAGTGGATGTAGGTTCTAATTTGAATTGAATCACCAACAAGTTTTGATGTACCATTTTTTTGGTCATAAAAATTAAAAATAAATATATATAACATCAAGGTTTTTTATAAAAATAAAATCATTTCTTTAAAGAAGTTTCAAAAAATAAATGTGATCAAAAAATAATAAAAAATATTTTTGAACCCACAATTCATCTTCTCTTATGAGATTCATATACTTGCTTTTCTTCAATTAGTATCAGAGTAGGTTCCTTATAGAAAGTGAGTCAAATTAATTTGGTGATCCATTGAGAGTGTTTTAATTATCTTATGAAAACCATGATATTTATATATTTATACATAACAAAATATCTTTGATGTAATACAATATCTTTTTTCTAATCTAGAAAAAAATAAAACATTTTCATTTTGCATTAAAATAAAAGTCATATTTCTCTCAACTAAATTTTTTTTTCTAGTCTATGCATTAGAAAATAGAAAGTATCATTTCATATTCAATGATAGGTTTTAGTTGTAGAACAAAGTAATACTAAAACATGTCCCAAACTTTATTAGGTAACATAATGGCTTAATCTTGTAATAACAACCTTAATATACGATGACAAAATAAGCAATAAATAAAAAATCCCAAGGCCATGTCCTCTCCCTCAATTTTTTCTTGGAGTTCGAGATGTACAACATTGTTAGGCTTAGTGGGCAAAATCTATAAACAGTCATGCAAATCGTTACAAGTTTGGGACAACCATATGCTATGATCAATAATCATGCAAATAACATGACACACCATCATAATATAAGGTAATAAAGTAACATAAGAAACCATACTATATCAAAAAAATTGTGATTATTTGTGTTAAAGCCCTACCTAACTAATCTAATTTGACTAATTGAAATAAGAGTTTAAATAGTAATAAATAGATAACTGATGATAATAAAATCCTAGGTAAGGACCTAACAGTGAGAAAAACTTAAAATCTAACTATCCAAGAAATCATAAATAAAATAATCATTAGGATAAATAAAATGAGACAACTTAAGAAGTGTTAATAAACATCTAAACCAGACCAAGTCCAAACTTGAGTTTATATTTAAAAAAAAAATGTAAATATAATATAAAAACCCATCCCCAATTAAATCACAACTTGCTCTCATCTCTCAGTGGTATGGTCTCTTATAAGGTATTAAAATCCTTAATTCTTAGTGAAATGGGTGCATGACTTATATGTAAACACCATTAAGTTTTTACTGAGCTCTATAACTAAACTATATAGGTAACATAACATAAAAGAAATACCTTTTTAAAACCAATATAAGGATGTAAACATGATGGTAGCCCTATGAATAATACAAAAGATACCATAAACCAGGCATGCAATATAGGAAAGTCAAATGAAATGTAAATACCTAATTTTTATTTTGGTTTGTATTTCCAATTTTTAATGTGATTATTAAGATTCAATCCCTTTTAATCATTAGTTAGCATCTCGAGATGTTTTTGCCTCGAGCAATTGATATTAGACCTACTTTTTAGAGCCACAATAGAAAAAGTTGAAGTATGTTAATGACACAAAACTAAGAAAAGAGAAGAAGATTTTTGTCATAAGAAGATTGAATTTCTCAAGAAGTTTCTCTTCAAAAAGTTATGAATTACTTCTTTCACCCTTCTTATCTTTTTATCTAAGAGTTTGGATATAATATTTATTACAAAATACATAACATTTTAATTTCTATAAGAAACATGTGGTTTATGACTAAAAGAAAAAATTTCATAAAGTTTATCCCAATGACACTGTCTCCATGAGTGTAAGTTATCTTGCATGCACAAGAGAACCTTGCTATGGCATTATTCATGTGCATGAGTGATGTTTCAGTGTGCAAACAGGCGTTATTATGTGCTTGTTGATTGCATCAGTGAGGTAAGTGATAGATGCACATTCACATGTAGTGCATGTGGGCGATTGCACATTGTGCATGCTCAGTGTGTGTAGGTTTCTAGTGTGTCGTACCTTCTCATATGTGTGCTATAGTGAGTGCTCCAGTTTGGCTATAGTGATGCTTCATGCATGGATTAACATGCTGTTCTTCCTGCATGGTATTGCTATGATAATTTTTGATATTTTGTCACATCTCTTGATTTTCTTCAAAATGTTTGAATTTAATGAACTTATAATTGAGCTCTTAATCAATTATCTTGCAGATTCAATAATAACTATATATATATAATGATCTCTTATTAGAAATTATTCATAAAAAATGTTAGATTATTATGTTATGAGGATTTAATACCCTGAGATACATTGTTGGGTCTAAAGCCACTAAAAAGGTATGTTTTGAGGACTGATGCCTAATGTTCCATCACGAGGATTTGTGTTATTATATATATATATATATGCACACACATACATACACACATACACACCTACACACATACATACACACACACATACACAACTAAACTAGCTACGTGTTCTTATCTCAAATCCATGATAATAGTCCTTTTTAGAGTCGTAATAGTGAAAGTTGAGGTGTTTGAATGATGAAGAACTTAGAAAAAAGGAGGGATTTTATAGGAAGAATGATAGCATATCTTCTTTTATCATCAAAACATACCGATCGGATGACCAAAGTCCTTAACCCAGTCAACAAAATTAAATCTAGATTGAACTACTGGTGCCTCCTGTGGGTCACTTACGTGTGTGAGTTTGCTAGGAAAAACACAAAGGTTAAGGTATTCAACACAACCCAGTTCACTGATTTGGTACTGATTTCAATGAATTTGAATTTTCCATCGTCTCTCTCTTGTGTGCACTCGTCTCCTTGTTCCTTCTATGCTAGCTAACACATTCTTCCTCTTCCTTTTCTATAATGAATGTGACCTCCTCCTGTGACTCACTCATCACTGTAGCTCTAGGCAAACTCACGCAGCAATAGTAAATTGAAACCAATATGACAAAGATCATAATTAGATGATGTGGGACTCGTGAACTGGAGCACTCTCTAAGCGACACAAGAACAAGGAGTCCCAAGCTCATGGTAACCTTTCATGATGGTAGATGTCATCTCACACTGATATTTAACTTAAGCATCATGTAGAACTCACGTAGGAAGAGGAAAACCAAACCTTATGCATGGAAAGAAGGCTTAATTGTGCATTTATACCCCTTTTATGGTAGTAGCAGGGTTGGCTAAGGGATAATAACTACCTTTAGGATATTATATATATCCATTAAATCACTGGTGCATGGGAATTGGTGTCAAAAAATAAACCCAACAAAATTAACTTGTTTTATCTTTTAAAAGTTGGTTAAATAAATTAAATTGCCTATATTAACATCTTTTATGTTATAAACGTCGATTCAAGTTTAATCAACTATCTCCAAAATAATTTATATAATATATATATTATATAATTGCCACAAGTTTTGTATATATCAACCAAAACTTTCACTTATTTATTATCTATCCACTACAATTTTAGTTATACTTAAGCTAGAGGTGGTAACATTTATAATATTACAATTCCTACCTCACCCAATTGTAAAATTATGTTGATATTTAGTATTTTTTAAAATTCATAATTAATTATTTAAGCTTCTAATAATTACAAACTCAATATTTTTAAATTTATATTAAAGAATTCTTTCCATTAGTAAGCTCAAATAATATTTTTTACTAAGTTTGAAATTGTGGCATTCTTCTAAAAAATTTGCTAATATTTTCATATATAAATATCAAATTTTATAAAATTAATTTTATAATATCAAAACTTAATTAATCACAACTACATTAGCTTAAGTTTGTAGTTTATTGAAACTTAGATATTATAAAATTATGAATTGTTACTCTTTAATGCTTCATTCTCCTTTTATTTTCTTTGATTATTTGCTCATTTTAATTTTTAATTTAACCATTATATTTTTTTAAATTTTTATTTAACCATTATGCTTTTTTGGGTCTTCATTATCTACAAGGAATTCACAAATCCTTTAACTAAATTAAGTGAATCCTTTATGTCCATACTAAGCTTTACCATTAGAAATGACTAGTGAGTTAAATAGATTAGCCTAATTGCTTTAAAGTTGGGTACATCACTAGCAAGCACTACCTTAAGTTATGCCCAATTTAAGATGTCCTAATAAGTATATATGGATCTTGATCTCTTTCCTTTAGATGATTTTAGCCATACACTTTTTACCTTTTTCCAAATCTAGAACTAATTTATTTTTTATATTTGTAAACATATTTCTTTGTTATTCTTAAATTTCTTATATATGGTTACATTTAGCCATGCCCAAAACTTTATATTCATATGTCGTATTTAAAAGAATTTGTCACATTGATACATTTATTTCATAAAGAAATAGCTATAACACAAGAGGAGAACAAGAGCCAAACCTATGGTCATAATAGCCTTTTTGTTTGATTGAACTTTAATTTAAATAATTGAAATAATGACTATATGTATACAAATACTTAACATGCTTACCTTTATTCACACCTTATGATCATGCTAGCATGACTTCACAAATTTCCTAACATGAAATCCTTTCTTGCTCAACTGCATTAACACTCTTCCCTTTCCTTTTCTTGCAAGCAAGCAATACTTTCTTTTCAAATTGATTCCTTTTGTTGTTTTATCTCCTTTGCTTGGCTAATGCACTCGAATTTCTCCCACAAATTTCTAATACACCCATTGTAGTCATCCATATTTTCCTTTTTATAAATGCTCCTATGACTTTTTTCCTTTAATATTTCCTTGACTCCTTGGAATGATTGAGATTCATGTAAACACTTCTCTCAAGCAATCAGTTCATATTTAGATCTTTAGATTACCTTAAGCTACAAATGTTTATCCCTTTTCTTCTATGTTGTCTTAGAGATTTATGGAATAATAGAATTATTTAATTCCTAGTTTGAAAATTCATTCTTAATGAAATATTATTAATTTTCTAATCAATTTGTCTTGCAAAATTAACTAGCCAATTTATGTAGGTCTATTAGACAAGGTTTAGCCATTGTCCAATTTTCATAATATTTTGACATTACTTGGTATTTTTAATAATTTCTTAAATCCAAAAATCTTCACATAATTATTTTATTATTATCTTTCGAATTTTTTGGCATTTGATTTTATAATTGTGACAGTTTCTTTTCATATCAAGATAGTTATATATTGAGCTTTGCTATAATCTCTAGGTTTTGGTCTAACTTCATAAGTTTTTGACATCATTTGATATTTTTAATAATTTTTGAAATAGTCTTGCTCCTATGACTTAAATGATTATCACTTATAGCTATGATCTTTCATTTTATAGCTCACAAAAATTTAATTTCCCTTAACTTGATGTCATTGAGTTTCTAATAATTTATACTTTTATTTTTATAACTTATTATCTCATTTGAGCTATCTTCTTTTTTGTGATAAATTTTTTTTCAATAAATTTAAATAAATAAAAAAATTTTAAAAGTACAAAAATTATCTAATATTATTTGAAAAAGATAAATTCATACATTTAGAATGTGATAGCCCAATCCTTTCTTTCTCTTCTTTGCTATAAATGATGGAATAATCATTTACACTTATGTCTTTTTCTTGAGGATAAGACTCGACTGCCTCTCCTTCACATTAAGCCTCAATGTAAGCTCTTACATTTATACCAAGCCTTGCATCAAGTTTTTACTTCCATGCTATGAAGTCTTTGAGTAGGCTATCATAATTGTTGCAAAAATGACAAACAAAAAGCATCACCAAACTCTTATAAGAGATGATTGATACATTATCCTAGATTTTTTTATCATGTTTGGCTCATATGATGAATAAAAGTGGTGGTAAAGTTTATGGATTTTGAAGCTTAAAAGATGTGATAATTTGATCTTAAAAGCTTCTTCAAGTTGGAACCACAAGGCTTTATCAAATTAGCTTTTTCTTAGCAAAATCAAAATGGAAATGTCACAATGCCAATGTGTACATTGCCACAAAGTTGAGTGCTCTATTTATAGGTTTTACAACTTGTTAACATTTCTTAAAGTCTCTCAGGTTGAATCACCACTTGTCCAAAATCACCTTAAGAAATTATTGAATTTTTTTCCTCAACATTCCAAAAAATATTTAAAATAGCTAGGATTCTTAGAACATTCAAAAAAAAGTTCATAATATATAGTCATTATAACCCATCTCCTATTAGATGTACCATCAATTTTTTTTTGATGTATCACATGCAACTCTCAAATTGATACCAATGTACATAGCATATTGTACTTTGCTAATAGCATAACATAGCTTTTCGTTGTTGATGTATTATATATAATTTATGATGTATCATAGACAAGTTCCAATTTGATAGTAATTTACTTAGCATGTTTTACTTTGCAAATGACGTACAATATATTTTATTGTTGACATAACTTAATGTGATATATGAAATATCATATGCAAGTCTCAAGTTTAAGAATGTTCAATAATTAGGTATCCATGTACCACATATCTCAGTGATGTACCATATGCTCATACATTACATATCAATCGTTGTTAACAACATACCATATGTTCATAAGAATGTTAAAATTTTAATTTATAGTCTAAGTCTCTTAAATGAGTGCATAAAGTGATTGCGAAAAAGATCAAAATTTTATGATTTCAAAAGCAATGTATGCATCATATGCAATGAGCTAACATTATTTAAATTTACATAAAACTAATCAAACAAATTATTTCCCAAAATTAACTTTGATCTTGTGACCTTCAAGCTTGATTTGTGTTGTCCTATCTTCCAAGACTTCATGTAATGACATCAAAAAAATTTTCATGAAGTCAACAAGCATTGTTCAACTTTGAGCTAGATTTATATGAATCTTAAAATTTCCATGAAGTTTCCTTTGATCACCTATCTAATAAGTCCTATACAACATAAGATGATTTATTAGTAATATACTTAATTGGGTTATTATCATCCAAATAATTTTGAAATAACTTGGGCTTCTACAGTTGAAATATTGATAATAATTCATTTATCAAATTAAGAAATTTAAAGGCTTGAGCTGAAATGTACTTTTGTGAAGTAGAATAAAGCTTTGTAAGAAAATAAAAAAAGTCATCCTAAAATGGAGATTTGGATCTTTGGGAATATGAGATCTCTCAATTATAACAGAGCCTCAATAAGGTTGTTTTAAATTGGGAAGGACCTCATTTCATAAAGTAAATTTCCTCCCAAATATTGACCAACTTCGGACAAAGGATGGTGTTGAGATTCCATGACCACAAAGTGGAGATCTCTTGGAAAGGGTGTACCCTAAAAAAATATGCTTATTAATATTATGGTTTAGCTTGGTAATTTTTTTTATACTTTTTAATAATTGTATTCTTATTATTTTATTAATTTAAACTATAACATCCTCAAAGGTAAGAAAATACATTTAATTTATAATTTAAATTTTAATTTCATTTTTTAATAATTTATCTTAGTTAAGAAATTTATTTTATTGACCAAAATGAAGAGGATGGAAAACATTCAAAGTTGAAAGCGTAAATTAAATAAGCAAGCTAATTGATTTTTCAAGAATAGAATATAGTTTGATCATAAAATACAAGGTCAAAACTTGATAAGAATAATAATAATATGCTAATAAATACATTGGTAAGAAATTTTTTTTTTAAAGATAATAAATGATAAAAAATTATAAATTTAGTAATAAAATAAAAGGCTTGGAAGTAGATTACTTTAAAATTTATCTCATGATTTTTGGAAATATTTTGGAATAAAAAATGCAAAAAATCGAAATTATTATGATGTTTTAATTAAAAATTTTATTATTTTTATTTTACATAAAACCTAAGGGAATAAACAGAAGGGGGCATGTAAGCATGATTCTCTGTTATGTCATGGGTATGGTTATTTGGGAGAAAGAAAAAGAGTTGTGTCCATTGGATTCTCATTCATTGGGTAGGAAATAATCAAAGAACTCCTCTCAAATTATAGGTGAGAAAGTTTAGAAAGGAGTATCCATAAGAAGCAATTGAAGAAACCAAGGAAACAAGGAAAAGGAACTCATATGGAGTTTGTAGTGCTCAAGTAAGCATGCTATATAATTAATTATTCTTTTTGTTAATGTTTAGTATTTTACAAATCAAATGCCCTTCACAATTGCTAGATTTAAAACTCATGGATGAGTTTATTTCATTCGAATATCCTATAAAAGTGATTACCTTCATGTCATATGTTGCATATTTTACTACTTATCATGAATGTACTTTATATGATTGCATAAAATAAAAAAGAGAAAAGATGATGGTAAGATAAATGATCAAATAAATTTTTCTTAGTGTGACATGTGATACATGATCATGGTTTACTCATCCATGGAAATGGGCATAAAGTAAAAACATCATGGATAATGGGCAATGCCCTAAGTGGTACTAGTATGGATAATTTGTTCTCAATAAAAGGAGTAGCCCATGTTGGATGAGGTCCATAAGGGTGCATCTAAATATTGGAGCAATGATATAGTTAGACTAAGTAATAATGATGATAACACTAGATCTTATGGAAAACATAGATTCTTATGGTCGATAAAGGGTCTTAAGAAAGACAAGAGAAGAAATTGAAATTAAAATTGGAAATATAGGACTTAAAATTTAGTTGGAAGCATTACATTGGAATGTGTATCTACTTCACTTTTATTTATAGAAATGTTTACCAATCTTGTTATATTATTTCGATGTCTTGGACCCAACATGTAGCTTAACTCAAATTGTATTGTCCTACATGTTGATTATGTAGTTTTTGCTTATTGAGCCTATGATCATTTATTTAAAAATTTTTAAATCTCAAAATGTGTATTTTCTTGAATGTTTGATTATGCAGTTTTTTCTTATTGAGCTTATGACGACTAACTCAACATATTATTAGAAAATATATTTTAGATAATTTGGATGCACACCATAGGACTATAGGGGAGTAATAAGTCAAAAATGGTTTTTCTAGCATCACTAGTTTGGTTTACATTTTCAAAAAAATGCATTAGGATTTGGATATTTGGAAATTTGTAATTATGTGTCATTTCATGAGCAAGATATGGTTTCATATTTATTTCTTTTATATTTTGTTACAAACATTTGTTATTAAAGTTGGTTTAAGTTTATTTCCAATGAAATATAGTTTTTAATTAATCCAAATATTTTGTATAATGACATGGAAAGAAAAATTTAAGTTACAATATTGTATCAAAGATGAAGTCCATTAGGTAGTATACTTAATAGAAGTTTAAAATAAGGAATAGTGGATTAGGTGAATCTATAGGTGCCAAATGTTATTATTATATTAGGTTAGGCACCTACTATAGGAAATTAAACAAAGGGCGAGAATCAAGATAATAGAGTGGTTTAAATACCTACCAAAGGGAAAATACTTAGAAAAGGGTGACACCTTAGACTATGTGAGCTGGGTAGATAATCATAATGGAACTAGACACTTATCTTTATTATTGATTGTTCATTTTACATGTTTGATTTGCATGAAATTACTTTTCTCATCCCAAAGATAATTAATTAAATAACAAAATATGCTTTCAACAATCTTAAAAATGCATCCTCTTAATAACTAATTTTATGAATTGAATGACTAAAAGAAGTACTAAAATCAAACTTATGTGAGGTCTTACATACTATATTCCTATAAGAATGACTTTAGGACCCTAAGGATAGAGAAGTAAATTAATATGTCATCTTTGATGTATTGT
Source organism: Vanilla planifolia (assembly GCA_023846275.1). Lineage (NCBI taxonomy): Eukaryota > Viridiplantae > Streptophyta > Magnoliopsida > Asparagales > Orchidaceae > Vanilla > Vanilla planifolia. The sequence continues at coordinate 25,252,457 of CM043870.1, forward strand.
TTGTGGGGGTTTGGTACATGTTACATTAAGTCTTATACATGTCACATCAATTTCAAGGCTCAAACTTGAGAATAACTTATGGCATGTCATTTTTAAAGTATAATGCATTATGGTTAGATGTACAGTATCTACTCATGAGAATGGCATATTTGGTATAAGAAACCAACAATGAATTGTTCAACTAGTTTTAAGGAATTTACAGGCATTTGGAGCTAGTTATAAGAAATCAAATGCATCAAAAAATCTCTCTAAACATTAAGAAAATGTTGATGAGGATTCAATTAAGTCTTTAATTACTTGTATTGATAATCTTGAGTTTGACAATTTTGTGGACATTCTTATGGTTTTTTCTTGACATGTATGTATGCTTTTAAATGTACCTATGGATACATGATTTAAAAATTTGATATATGCAAAATAGAATCTAGAAATCCTAATATAATTGATGTGGAGATATAAAATTTTAACAAGTAGAAATAAAAGAATACTCTTCGAAAGAGTGGTATAAAAAATAAGGGTAATAGAAGTCATATGATATAGATATTAATTATTATATTTAGAGGATAATGATTAAAAGAAATTAGGTCTTATAATACACAATATGTAGAATATTATAATAAATTAAACATAGAAATGCATTATTGTATCATGTTTGTCTTTACTTATGATTATTAGTTATCATTTTACTACTTTTAGATTTGTTTATTTTTTATATCATATTTTTGTATTTTATTATTATTGTGATATTTATCTATTAATTTTTATTGAGTCTCTTTACTATTTAAATCATAGGTCATGTATCAACTACACATTAAGATAGGGGTTATGAAACTAAGGTTGAAGATCTCACTCATTAACTAGTTTAATGGGTACAGTATGGTTTAAGATTTGTTGATGAGGTCTTGCTAATAATGGTATGATGGATATATTGATGATATATTTGTATTAGTTTTTATCACTTTACACTTTCTATTTGATTTCATTTATCATTGTATAGATATCATAGTTGGACTTTTGTTTAGTTGTTTTAATTGTTAGGAGTATTAAAGATGATGTGAAAATATGTTGGTATGGATTTAAGATATCCTCAAGTTTTTATTATTAATTGATCTATATTAGATTTGTTTCTTTCAATCTCTAATGAAAGGAGTTTAACTAGTGCCTTAACATTCTGATCGAATATAGTGTATTGTCCTTCCTATGGATGTTATGCATCTCTTATTGGGTTTTTTGATCTAAAATTATCTGGGCATTCAAGTAGATATGCATTTGAATGAAGAGAAAGAAAATTATATTGAATCTAGTAAAACCTAATGATCCATCGGCCAACAAGCGGAAGAAGTTAGGTTTGGTGCTTGAAATTCTAAGAGATGTTCAAGATTTATTGAAGGAGTTCAAGAATACTTATCCTGAGGAGTTACTAGATGAAGCATCACCATTGAAGAGTATTCAACATGATATAGAACTTATGCCAAGGTTGTAATTACCTAATTTGCTAAATTATTAAATGAACCTAACTTACTATCTTGAGTTACAAAAACAAGCTTAAGAAATGCTTTAAAAGGGATTTACTAAAGAAAGCATATCTTCATTTGTGGTTATTACATATTTTACTACAATTTTTGGTGGATATGTGTAGATAGTTGAACCAACAAGATCATTATCAAGTGTCTATTTTTCATACTAAGGCTTGATGATCTACTCAACATAACAGCTGAAGAACTTATTTTCTTTGAAATTGATTAGAAGAAAATATACATCAAGTTTAGAGCGATGGAAGATGATGAATAAAAGGTTACCTTGAAGACAAAGGATGGGTCACATGAATGGCTAGTCATGACATTTAGATTATCAATAACTCAAGTATCTTTAAGTGAGTTGTGATACATGTTATTTGTTATTATCTAGGAGTTTTTTCTTTATTGTTTTCTTTGATCAAATTTTGACTTATAGTCAAGCTCAAGTAAATCACTTATCTCCTTTGCATCAGGTAATTGCAGCATTTTGAAGAGAGAAATTATGGGTTAACCTTAGTGGATCCCAAAATAATCAAGGCTATTTAGGAATGGTCAACACACATAATGACACATATTAGAAATAATTTCTATTGGTGTGCCACATATTGCCATAGGTTTATTCAAGGATTTAATGCAATTATTTCTCCTATTATGGATTCTCTTATGAAGGTGGAGTTTTGATGGACTCAAGTAGTTAGTCAAGCTTTTGAGACCATAATAGTTAAGCTTATTAAAGCTTAGTGATTAGGTTACTTGATATTAACAAAACTATTTGAAGTAGCTTGCAATGCCTTATAAGTAAGAATTGGAGGGTTACTAAACCAAGAGGGTCATCCTACTACATTCTTGAGTGAAAAAGTTAATAGCGATGTCCATCAAGTCTTCTTAAATTATCATCAAGAGTTCTATGCTATAGTATTGGTCATTGCATTACTCGTGATATTGCCTGTTGTCATGTGATTTGTATTGTTCTTTGATCACTAGGCTTTGAGGTATGTGTGTGTGAAAAAGAACCTAGTGTTACACATGCGAAAGGGGTTGGATAAATAAAAGAGTATACATTTGTTCTAAAACACTATGTATATGTTAAGAGCCAACTAGCAAAAGTGCATACCTCGAGGGTTGTAATACTTTGTATTATGAGTGTGAAGGTGGTAGGGTTTGAGTGAATGAATGATGATTATTTTGAGTTTCATAATTTCAATAAACCCTTCTATGTAGTAATGAGCCTACACAAGAGATCCAAACTATAAGCAAAAGAATGTTTAATTATTTCTTGTTGCATGACTCTATGTTCTTCAGTCACCGCTAAGGGAATTTTTTATATTTAAGGTCCAAATTGGTTAGATGTAAAGGGATTTTAGAAGGGAAGATGGCTATGATATATGACCATTTTACTAGCCTAGCTTACATAAAGATGCTACATTGATAGTGACACATTATAAGGTGTGTTAAATGGCAAAGTGTTCTTATAAAAGAGTGAGAGCTTACATGCTTTTGTAGATTCCTTACCATACTTAGAAGAGCTTGAGCATTTGATTTTGTCGTTGGATTATGTCGAGGCCATGTCTCTATCTTTGTTGTTGTTGATTTATTCAACAAGATGGCTCATTTATAACTTGCTTTAAGACCTTTGACATTTTTTAATTTATCTACAATGTGCACTTGCCTAAGCCCTTGATAATAGATCGTATTCAAGAGCTACAATAGTAGAATTGAAGAATGGGAAATGCCAAAGAACTAAGAAGGAAAAAAAGAATAGAGTTGTTGTCAAAAAAGATGGAATTATTTTATTCACTATTCTTATCCCTTTATATAGGTTTGGACATAAAATTTTATTACAAAATATTTTATTTTTCATAAGAAACAAAAGTTTTTGACCAAGAAAACAACCATGGAAAAATATGTGCTTTAAGAGCCTATCTATGCTTGTGTGTGCTACTGCATGCACTTGGAAAACCATACCATTAACACTATTAATACACAAGTGTTCTATTTCAGTGCATTGACTAATCCTTACCATGCATACACAAAGGACGAGGTATGATAGGTCTTCCTACTATTTGTGAAAATTGAGTGTGATGAAAGGTGTCTCATTGTGTTCATATGTAACATACATTTCATAGTGGGTATGCCATCATGGCATCTGCTTTGCAAGTGTAGTAATCCTATAGTTGTGCATTAATTCCAACACTTTTGTGTGTAGCTATGTTACATGTGCACTTTTGTGTGCACTCTAATACACCTACAAAAAGCCTCTGAGTGCTACTATGAGAGCTATGTGCTACTGCATGAGCTTTAACACCCTAAAATGAGCCTCCATGCATTGCCTTGCATGGTTCTTGTTATTTTGTGTCGCTTAATATTTTTTATCATTTTTCTTCTCATCTTGATTATTTTTAATTTTTGAATTTATTTATGATTTAATGAGCCTATAATTGAGCTCCTAATTATAAGTCCCTTTTTTATGATTCAAATCCTATTGAATTTTTTTTTCTAATGATAAAATGATTCTTTGTAAGATCTAATTTTGTTGTCTTTTGAAGTGATCTCTATAAGTTGAGACTTCATTAGTCCTATATTTTGGTTTGTTCGATTTTCTAACTAATAGTAAATAGTTTTTATAGGTGTTTATTAGCCTCTTCATTCATTCAATACCAAAAATACCTTTTATTAATGCTCTTATATCTTGTGTTAGATGGAAGTATTTTTCATCCTTTATAAATCGATACCTTTGTGCTTGTTCGATAATAAACAACATTTTAATCTCATAAGTATGAATTCCTTAGTATAATTTAACAAACATTTAGAGATGCCACTTTGTAGATAACCTTATCAATGTAATTTTTGATGATGAAAACTTCCATTTTGTATCAACCCTTACCCAAGAGTCTTTATGAATTTGCTTGAAAGAATAGGGTCTTGAATGTCATGTAGGTTTAACTTCTTCACAAGTTATTTTGATTTTAGATTCTTTTTTCTTACATTAATAACCTTCTTCTTCACTTGAATTTGGAAAGTGAAGAGTTTTCCTCTTTCTATTTCTTCATTAGAATTGTCATTTGGATTCACTATAAAAAATAAGCTTTCATCAACTTTAAGAGGGGTTTCAAGTACATTTTTAGTCTTAGTTGTAATAAATACCTTGTCTTTCTTAAATTTTTGAAAATACATTAAGATATAATTTATGGTATTTTTTTGTATATGCCTTATTTTCTTTTAATGATCACAATTCTTTTGGATTCAACTGATAAAAGTAGTGTTATTAATTATGACCATAATATTCTTTATCAGAGAATAATTTTCTATTTGCATCCAATTTTTTGATGTCAACTCAAGTTTCTTGGTGTTTATTTCTTCTGGTTTTATCGCATTGTATTCACTCTCCTTTATATAACCATTATAGATGTGCTAACTTGTTTAAAAGATTACATAAAAAAAGAGTCTATTTAGGAATAAGATGGTATAGACCTATAATGTACATTGATAATGTTTATATCTCATTAGTGGGTATTCCCAAACACACAACATTTCATCAAAATTCTATTTTATATTCTTGTACTATTTGTCCATGTCAACATCATAAACTATGATAGTATTTTCATCTTTCTTTCCTATAACCCTCGGGAAAAAATTCTTCTTTAATTAATTTTTTAAATTAGTTTCTTATCTCTTCATAACTACACTAGTTCTTAAGTGAGCATTCCAAAAATCTAACACATGATTTGTCATTTTTAATCAATCATAAATCACTTTATCAATTAATGAATAGTCATGTAGAGAAAAATATCTCTAGATCTCTAACCAGGAATCTAATTTCTATGTATCCACTATAAAATAAAAAATAAGAAAATCAAGTGTAGTATCTATCATGAAAGAATGTTGTTGATTCTAATGAATTGAAAGCATGAGATTAATGATGTCATTGTCATCTTTATCTCTAATTATCCTTGAATTATCATTTAATCTAAAGTTCTTTTAGTTAAGAGTATTTGTTTTGCTAGATTATTTTTAGGTTCTATCATAGCATAAGATTGGGATTTTAGCACCATCCCTAATAACACTTCTATTTATTGGATTAATAGAGTTATTTGTGACTTTAGGCTTGATGGTTACATAATTGATATAGTCACCTTGACTAAGACCTCAATCTCCTTATTTTATTTTAAGGCTTGCTTTTAAATTTCTTCTTTGCTCTTATCATTGATGTTGAAACTAAGTGCTCTAATATATCTACAAGGAGTTCTCTCCCTGACCCCTTGATAATAAACCTTATTTTAGAGTTGCAATAGTTGAATTGCAGCATGAGAAATGATAAAGAGCTAAGAAAGAAAGAAAGAGAAGATTTTTTATATCACAAAATGATAAAATTACTTTATTTTGCTTTTTGTCCTCTTTATATTGGGGTTTGGATATAATATTGTATTATAAAATGCATATATATTAATTCCACATGAAACATGAGCTTGTGAACATGAAAAACCATTTTTGAAATATCTGTATTGTAAGGGTCTATCTATGCATGCATGAGTTGCTGCACGTACATGGAGGACCTCACTTCTTACATTATTTTGGCATTCCTATACTATTCCCATGCTTGTATAATGCCTTACAGCACATGCGAACTACATGCGATAGTCCTCCTCTATCGAGTGCAAATAGTGTGCATGTTCATCTAGTGTATTCTAGCACCTTTGACAATGGCTTCATGGCTCAAACACTTGTGCATGCACTCTAACATGCCTGTAGCAAGCCTCCAAGCATGGCCATGCTGTAGTGCTTGGTTCATTGTGTTACTTGATGATTTTCATTATTTCATCTCTTCTTGAATCTTTTTTATTTTTGGACTTGTTGATGATTTAATAAAGAGATAAGTAGCTTCTGATTATTTCGAATGTAGAAACATTATTTTTCCTTAAGGTGGTTTGAATATTTAATCTCTTAAAGATTATTGTGTTTGATAATGGAACAAGATTTATGGAAATTTTTGGAAGACCATATGGAAACAAATGGATACTACTATTTTTGTTAACTTATAACTTATAGATTGATGGATTGACAAACATTATTTATAAAAGCTTAGAGATTTATTTAGATCTCATATTGGCAAGCATGCGACTAGATGACGACTAAATTCACATAAATTAGTTTAATAAATCGATGCACTGGTTATGAGCCTTGAGGACAAGAAGATTTAGATATTTTACAAATATCTTATAGAAATTATGCGTTTGTGTTATCTTTTCTGCACCATATGTATGATTTGCATGATGATATTTGGTAAGACCTTGCTAGAAATTATGCTAAGTATAAATTAGCTGTAGATTCTAATAGAGGGTTAGTGTAACAATGGGAGAATATGATATAGTTTTCATTGATCCTACTAAGAAGTTTAAGAAATCAATAGCTTGAAGGATCATGCAATGCAATGTACTAAATAAAATAAGCATAAATGAATGAGATATAGTTTCCTTAGGGGATGAAAATGAACCTTAAATTTGATCTAGCTTACTTCAAATGATTTTATGAGCCTATCCTTGAGCCCATTTCCTTTAAACCTCCCTTCATTCATCCTTAAATATTTCCTCCACTAGGCATGGACATAACAACTATAAACAAAGTAGTTCCTTGGATGTATCCTCATCAATCATGACACACTTGCTAACATTACTACTACCACTGTCATTACACATTTAAGAGGTGATTCTTAGTGATTAGATTAATTTGTCATCTATAGGACCAGTTTAAGATATCTTATTAAGTGGTGATGATTATTTGTATCTAAGGATTCCTAGGTTATGAAAGGAACTTGGTAGTCTACATGAAGGGGTGAATTATGGTTTTTTGTATTTTCTTGCAAAAAGAAACACTTAATTTCTTCAAAGTCAATGTTAAGGTGGCAATACTAGATTAGAGGTAAGCTTTAAGAATTAAAATTTAAGAAATTTTCTTATTGTTTATAAAATAATTCATCCAAATAGCTTTGATTCATGTAAGCATATATATATATATATATATATTAATATTATTACATACTAAAAGCTTAAACCTAGCACACGTTGATGCATCATGTACTACTAGAAAGATGCATTACTCAAAAATGTGTGAATATGAGAAAGATGCTCAACTCGTCCGTAATTGTAACATGAAGGACTTGCCTTGATCACACTAGAGAGAGAATATTTGAGATTTTGAGAGGGCAAAAGTTTGCACCTTATGAATAGAATTAACATAACATATAAAGGAGAGTGGGTAATTAAGCCTCAAAAAAAGATCTATGAAGATAATTAATTAAGGATTCCATCTAATGCAACTTTGAGGTGCATCATGATGGTTTGATGCTAGCTGATGAGGATCATGTTATATGATACAATGAATTGTATAATATGCTAACAATGACAGGGACTAACTAAGAATGATGGATAGGATGATGAATGATACTTGGCATTGTTAAAAAATGATGTATTATATGATGGTTTGCTTCATAATGTATGAACAACACTAAGAAGAAACTATTGATGGATAGTTTTGATTTTAATATCAAACATAGCTGATGAAACTAGTTGTGATGAGCTTCATCAACCTTGATCGATTGATGATATGCAAGATGGACATACATGTATAAGTTATAGTTGGTGTTCTAAGAGACCGTACATGGCTGACTTAACTATGTATTCTGACATACAATTATGATGATGATCAAAGGTGAATAGTAAATAGAATGTATCACGTAATAGTTTATGACATATGAATATAGTTTGTCATCAAACATGTTTATTCAATGATACCAAGTAGAAGTACATCTAAGAAACACTGTTGATGTGAAAGTGGGAGGTACCTATTTGACTAAGAAATGTATGAAAATGTATTGGTATGAAGATGATCAATGATGAGTAGTAAAGGGAGCATATCCTCTGATTTTGTGTGTGTTACGTAGCTAATAGGCGATGAGTGCCAATTGGTGGAAGAGAAACAACTCATATGAGATGATTATGCCAATCACACTAGATGATATACCAAGAAAGAGATTTGAGTTAGCAGATCGATAGGAATGATTTAGAACATGTGATGAAATTAAGGGGGAAATGTTGAAACTGAAACTGCTTCATATGATACATTAGAAATGCAACTTTGGAAATAATTAGCTTGCTAATTAATGAAACCAACAATTACACTGATTCCCTAGAAACCATTAATAACAAAGTCTTCTAAGGGAATTTGGTGTAGTTGAATGAGTTGAGTTCATTGTAATGATTGCTTACGACATATCATACAAGTATGAAAATGGAAACCATTAGTTTGAAGGTAAAAGACTATGCTGAATCTTAATTGGGTAAACGATTGTGAGGCGATCGGCGAAGGCGAGCAGCGTTTCGCTTGCCGGTGATGCGCTTGCGCCCCGCACAGTCCCGCCGGCGCGGGTGCATCTCACACCACGCTGTCTCTGCGTGGACCCTCTGCGCATCCCTGCGTGCGACATCACGGCGTGTAGTGCAGACTCTCTTTGTACGGCACTGTCGTTTCTTCGCACTTGCGCTTTTCCCTGCATCTAAAGCTCGGGCACTTGGGAGCGTCAGGATCTGGAGCTCCTTGTTTTTCTCGTACTTATTGTGCACGCTTTGAGGTAAATTCTGGAAACTGCATTGCTAGGGTTTCGCTGCTTGGTGTGCGTGGTATTCGCGCGCTGCGTTTCAGGGAGTCCTTGTGGTGCTTCATCCTACGGTTGCTGATTCACGGGGCAATCTATATTTTTGCTGTTATTCTGCACTGTGCTGGATGATTATTTGCAGGTAGCCTTAGCGTGATTGGATTGTTGGGGTGCTCATCCATTATTGGGTGCTTTGTTTCTCCTTTAATCCTAAGTCGTCTCAAATGGCGGGAGCAAAGGCTACTAGGAGCAACAAGAAGCTGAAAAATTATGGAAATTCATCCCCTAACCGTGAGAAGAATACTGCGAAGGACATATAGGGGGGATGGGATAAGGGCAAGAAGTTGATGCAGGGGTTGACTGATGAAGTCTTGAGAAATGAGCTCTCAGATGCTAATCCCGTTTTTGACCAGGCTGAATGCTCATCTAATGCGGGGTCGTTGAGTATTGAGGACATTGTGGAGCATTCGTGCAGTGGCGAGGATGACTCACCTCTGAGTGTGAGGGCAGTGTGTTCTGTGCTGAAGCAGGAGGATGAGTGTGTGAAGGATGCTGGTGATGAGGCGAGAATATATGAAAGTGATGTCGCTCTCACAGTTGGGAAGGGTCTCTATGCAGTAGGGTTTACAGCTAATGTAGAAGACAATGCAGTTGTGTTGCAGGATGTGGGCATGCGCGATGGTGATGTGGATGTACTGCACAAGGGTGGGCAGCCTGGAAAACTAGAAGGGAGGGTCTCCTTCCATGAGGCTCTCACTGCCAACAATAACCCGGGGTATTGAGCAGCCACTTCCTTTATTGCCCCCAAAATGGTCGATATTAAGGAAAGAGCGGCTCTAACGCAAAACATTATGGAAAACGATGTGGTTATTCTGTCACACGAAGCTTGCTCAAGGCGGAGGATTTTTCATCAGCATGATCTCATTGGCAGAGTCTATGGAAATTCCCTTCCGTTTGCTATCATTGCTAAAATCTTGACAAGAAGATGGGGTCATCTTAGTGAATTTCGTGTCATAGAATTACCTTTTAATTGATTTTGTTTACATTTTGATTCAGTGGAAGACCGAAATAAGATATGGCTGGGTGGTCCATGGTAGGTGGCGGGGCAAGCAATGGGTCTTGATTTGTGGGAAGCAGATTTCAAGCCATCACCTGATGCTACTATGTGTGCTCTCGTTTGGATTCGTTTTCCTGTGCTGCCACTACTATATTGGGATGTTGAAAATATCATAAAAATTACCAAGAATGTAGGGGAACCCATACTACTAGATGGCTGGACTGCATAGATGCAAAGGACTTCATATGCCAGGGTCTGTGGATGGACCTCACTAAGTCGCTTAAGTTGGGGTTATGGCTCAGTGGTGACTTGGGCAAATCTTTCCAACCTATTGAATACGAGGGGCTGCAGCGTATCTGTTATGCATGTGGTCATGTTGGACATGTGGTGGAGCATTGTCTGAAAAAAAAATGGAAACGAAAACTGTTAAAAACATACCAATGAACACTGGACTCGCTGCATATTGTACTGGAAGCGAGAAGTTGCGTGCCTCTAATGGGAGTATTTTTGTTGAATCCCCTGCTGTGGTTCCCCCGTGTGCGCCACCAGCTCAGACTCAGGATATGCATGTAAATGAGGCAGTGAGAGAAGGTCTGGGGCCTTGGATGGTTGTCCAGCCGAGATAGAAAAGGCCAATTCGGAACACAAATGATCACCATAATACCGGGCAGAGGTCTCATGCGGTGGACAGCACTGTTAGGGGTATCAAACGGGAGGAAGGACGGGACGGAATTGCAATAAGAAGAAGAAGTGCTTCGATTGTTAGGGGCAGGGAGCCAATTCAGAGGTCATGGGCCCCTAAGGGCGTTACGAGGAGCGCCCCTAACAACAGACATGAACTCTTGACTGGTGACAAGGGCAAGAAAGCAATGCCAGTGGACAGTATGGAGGAGGAAGACCACAGCAGCAGCTTGAATGACAAACATACTGCTATGGGTTGAGGGGCTACCCCCCAGCTACAAATCGTGGACTGCAGCAGTTGTTGGTTTTGGTGGTACTGGAGGTGCTGGAGTGTGCTGCGGCATGGGTGTACATTGGTGGAGCTGGATGTACGGGATGGAGGTGTTGGTACATGCTGGAGGTGTTTGGACGCGCTGTGGGTGTTGGTGATGCTAAGTGTTGCATCAAGTTGTAGGTACGCTGGGCGCAGTATAGAGGATGTGCTCACTGGGTCGGTGCAAGCGATCGCTGCGTGTGTGGAGGGGGTTCGGTGCGTGGGGGCTGCACGTGTTTGCACTCCTGAAACACATTTTCTGCACATCCTCACGGTATGTTTGGGGATGTGTTCTGCTGTTGCGGCCTTGTTGGCGAAAGAATCGAAGGAATTTTTTGTGGGGGAAAATACCTATTTGCTAATGATTAAGATTGCTGTTTGGAACATTAGGGGGGTAAGGAAAAGAAAGTCACGTAGCTTCCTACAGAGATTTGTTAGGGAAGGAAATATAGGGGTGGTGGCACTTGTGGAGACTAGAGTTCAATCTTTCGATAGACGTGATGCTGACTTTCTTCTCGACAGGTATTGGATGTTTGCTACTCAGCCTTCCGAGGGGAAGTCGGCTAGTATTGTTATTATGTGGAGGCACTACATTGACCTGGTGGTTACTCGCTCTTCAATGCATATGGTTGTCTTTGGTGTCAAGTTCCTGGGAGGCTCATATCTAAAATGCTGTGTGGTATACTCTCCTAATAACCCCTACAGGCGCAGGGATATTTGGCATATATTGAGAGTGGAGGCAGAGGGGGATGACCCTATGATTATTGCGGGGGACTTCAATATTGTGATGTCCCAAGAGGAGAAGAGGGGGGGGGGTAAGGCATACAACTGTGGACTTGGCCAGCAGGAGTTTTCAGAGGTTATGCAAGATCTTCAGCTTCTTGATCTGGGTTTTGTAGGCAGCAGGTTCACTTGGTGCAATGGCAAGTAGGGGAATGCCAGAATCTGGGAGAGGCTGGATAGGTCTCTTATGAATGCAAATGGGCTGAATGTTTTCCCAGCTACCTTGGTGACTCATCTCGCCCGGATCGGCTCTGATCATTGCCCTCTTATGATTGATATGGGCACAAATGTGGCAAAACCGAATCACAGTAGGATCCAGTTTGAGAACATTTGGCTTGACCATCCCGAGTCCGTCAGTATTGTGAAGCATATGTGGTCCAGAAGTACTAGGGGGAATTGTATGGATAGCCTCTCCACTAAGTTTCATCGGTGCCTAGTGGCTCTGTGTAGGTGGAGTAAGAGGGAGATGCGGGACATTATTGGGACAAACAGGGAGTATGAGAGGAGGATTGGTGAATTACAAGAAAAGGAGGTGGGACAGGGTCTGAATGAGGAGGAGAACACCCAGCTTGGTAATCTCATTTCTGAATTTCATAGAGGGTGTGCACTTGAGGAGAAGTGGTGGTGCCAAAGAGCGAAGATCCATTGGGTACAACTGGGGGATAAGAACACAAAGTTTTTTCATGCTGCAGCCACAACTAGATGGCATAATAATAATATATCTCATATGAGGAATGAAGAGGGGAACAAGGTGGAATCTAGGGCTGACATTAGCAACATCTTATTATAGTTCTTTGGCACAAAATGGCGGGGTGGTTCGTGGGTTGCACCCTCCCTACGGCATCTGTCACATAACTGCATAACCTTGGAGAACAGAGAATGGCTGACCCGTGGAATCACTGAGGAGGAGGTGGCCAATGCTATTAGGACTAGTAGGAGAAACAAAGCACCGGGGATGGACGACATCACACAAGAGTTTGTTACGGGCTATTGGACAGTCACTCATATGGATATTATAAAGGCTGTTCTTTGTTTTTTCAAGGAGAATTACATGCCTAAAGCATGGAAGGATACATTGGTGGTACTTATTCCCAAGAGGCAAGGTGCTTCTAAGCCTGAACACTTCAGGCCAATTAGCCTATGCAATGTCATTTATAAAATTGTTGCCAGGATCTTGGCAGAAAGACTCAAAGGAGTATTATCTGAGGTTATTGCTAGAGAGCAGGGAGCTTTTCTTCCCGGGAGATCCATTTCCGACAACATCTTTATTGCACAGGAGATGGAGGCAAGAATGTATTCATCCTCATCCAAAGTGGGCTTGATGGCAGTGAAAGTGGATATGAAACAGGCGTACGACAGTGTGAGATGACAATTCATTGAGGAGATGATGCAACTCCTTGGCTTCCCACCGACATGGTGCTAGTGGGTTCTTGCTTGTATTACCTCCCCAAGATTTTGTATTCTGCTGAATGGAGATAGAGTACCATGGATTGAGGCTTGCAGGGGTCTTCGTCAGGGTTGCCCCTTATCCCCATATTTGTTCACTCTGGTATCGAAATTCTTCTCTATGCTAACGTGTAAGTATGAGAATCAGGCGTTACTTGGCTTTAGATGCACCTCCAATGGCCCCCTTATCTCGCATCTTTTATATGCTGATGATGTTATTATCTATGCACCTGATTTACATAAGTCTGTGTCTATTATCAAGAAAATGCTCCATAAGTTCAGTAAGTTCGTTGGGCTCAATGTTAATCATGAGAAATCTAGAATTTTCTTCAGTAAAGGTATGAAGAAGAAAAAGATGAAGCTTGTGTCCTCTAAGCTTGGTATCCCAAAGGGAAATACACTCTCCTACCTGGGTATTCTTATTTCAGATAAGTTATTCAAGAAAACATATTTCAACTTTTTTATTCAGAAAATTGAGCATCAGGTTGCTAAGTGGTGGGTACGCTCCCTCTCCTTGGCTAGAAGGATTATGTTGATCAAGGCTGTTTTGGAGTCGTTTCCAAATTTTGTGATGAGCCATTGTGTGGTTCCACGGGGGGTGGTGGAGCAGATGGAACAGTTGATGAGGAGATTCCTATGGTGTGGCGTAGGTACGGCTCATGCTATCCATTATGCTGATTGGCACACTGTTACTCTCCCGAAGGACATGGGTGGCCTTGGTTTACTTGATCTCAAGATTTGGTGCCGTGCATTGGTCATGAAGCATTGCAAAAGACTATTATACCGTGAGGACAACCTTTGGGCGGACATCATGAAGAGTAAGTAACCTTTGAGAAACAACCCTTGCAGGGTCCCTAGGGGTGCTTCCCATGTGGGAAGGTTGATGCTTGAGGCCCTCCTAGACGCCCTGGGGGGTTTCATCTGGAGGATGGTGGATGGAATGTGCACTGATTTCTATGAAGACAATTGGTTGGGTTTTCTTCCAATAAAATGGTGGCCCACATTCATCAACATGGAGGCTTCGTGGCCAAAATATGTGGGAAATTGCATGTTAGGGCCGAGGAAGTGGGACAGGGATTCTATTGCTCGCTAGGCGAACCCTTTATTGGAGGACGGAGTCATGCACCTGCCGTGGGGTTATAATTGTAAGAATGACGAGTTTCTTCAGGTACACACTGAATCCCCTAAGGTCTCTTCTATAAAGTTCTACTGGGCTCTCATTGCATTGAGACGAGCTGACAATGCTTGATTTAACCCACCGTTAGGGGACCTTGCGTGGATATGGAAGCTTAAAGTCTTGCCCCGGGTCCATACTTTCCTTTGGCGTGTGGCTTGAAACCTCGTGCCTACGCCGGATTGGCTCAAAAGAAGGCATTTGAATGTTTGTAGCAATTGTAGTTGGGGCTGTGATGTGGCTGAGACTCAGTAACATGCACTGTATGATTGCATTACCGCATGCAGTATCTGGGAGGACCCTGTGTTGCACACATCTGCCGAGGTGTTGGGCATCTGTGGCGGTGTGCACACGCGTGCCCACTGTGGTGGCCGGTTTTTGGAGCATTTTCTTTCCCGTGCTGCTCAGCTTAACACGATGCGTGGCATCTCCGAGGCTCATCTGGCCATTGTGGCTCTACCTTGTTTCATATCTGGGAGAATAGGAACCGTAGGGTGCATAAGAAGTCCACCCTCAGTAATAACATGCTAATTCAGAGGATCAAATTGGAAAGTACTGCCACTATAAAGCTCATTAATCATCATCCTTCTTCGTCCAGCAGGAAGTTCAACCCCTTGGGATCCCTGGTAACCAATTTTTGGTTTCCCCCTCCAACAGGATGGATAATGATCAATTGCGATGCTACAGTAAGAAACGAGAAGGCTAGTATTGGCTTGGTCGTTCGTGATCATAAGGGTAGGCCCATGCATGTTGTGGGGAGAGGTTTCATTTCACAGGCAAGTGATGCCTCTGAGCTTCAGGCTGTTATGGAAGCTATGGTGTTTATCATGACTAAACTAAAGGAATATCCTACGGTTGAGATCCATACTGATTCTACTTTCGCATTACATGAGGGAATGCAATGGGTTCATTGTCCTTTGGAGGGTGGTATTGTTTCTGATGCTCTCCACTTTGTGAGAAAGCTGCCTACTTTTCGCCTCACTCATGTTTTGAGGGAAGGCAATGCCCCTGTGGATTGGGTGGCAAAATTTGCATGCTCGTCTGATATGTCCTGGGAAAGGGGAATGTCCCTAACCAAGCCGTTACTTAAGCTCCTACTAGCTGACTTTGCTTTTAAACCCCCATAGTAGGTTGTATAATGTAGGCCTTGGCCACTTTTTGATCAAAAAAGAAAATGGAAATCATATAGCATGATGTGTGTTCTTCACATACATTTAAAAGCTATCATGGGATTTCCATAACTTTGTATTGGATGATCACTATGACTGTTCATGTATAATAAATTTATTACTCACACATAAATAATTTGATTAATGGTCATACATATTCGATAATTAGATCATCAGCATATGATGAATTTGTTTGCAATGTTCCTTTCCCTTAGGCTTTTAAATACTTCAAAGAGGAATAATAATGGGATAATATTAGTATAAAAATATTCCCTAGGGGTATTTACATGGAGAGTTATATGTAACTTATTTCATATATGTACAATATTACCACCTAATTTATATGAAGGTATTTTAGTTTACTTATGTTGTAACCTGCATGGTGATCATACTCATAAGATTTTAAAATGTAGGTGTATGACATCATCTTAACAAGGCTTTTAATTAAGTTATTTTATACAAGAAAGGAACACTTGGTCTACTAAGGTCAAACAAAGGATTGTTACAAATGTGATGAAGCTATTATACATGCTTGATATGCAATCCTAACTAGAACCTACAATGAGATTTAGAGCAATAGGAAAATTGTACAAGTATGATGCAAACATCATGCAATATCATCACTATGAGCAAAGCTTTTTTTTCTAGGGTGTTTCATGGTATATCTCCTCAATTTTTAATCTTGAGTGTTTTAAGTGTTCAGACCTTATGATCTAATTTTACTAAGTAGCCTTGATCTTACTTTGTGAGATGGAGTTATAAGTTTAAAACATGTAAGATAAATAATATATGAAATCTCATTATGCTATATAGTAGTAAGAAAAATATTTAACAACTCTAGCCAAACAAAATTATAGAAGATGAGATTTGGATGGGCATCCACTTCGCCAAGAATTAGGTGTTGTACTCCTAAAGATGAATGTCACAAAACCAAGATATTGATTACTAATGAATAGTTGAAGTGTATGTATACAAACTTAGTTATTGTAAGTAGTGAATGATTAAAAGGGAGCAAGGTTCACACAAATAGAATTAGAAAAAGTTTGAAGACTTGTGCTCAAGTTTTAGCTCAACTTGCATATCATGGAGTTGTAGGCATAGCCCTTGGTGGAGTGGCTACCCATTAGGAACTCACTTTCAAGACTATTATTTGGTTTGATTTGTTAATCTATATCTTGATATGTATATGAAACTTAGGAATTAAGAATCATCATATTGCATGAATCACCTTGCCAAATTATTATTTTATTAGTGATATCATTTCAAGCTATTTTAGAGTCAATTAAGTTCTTAAGGTAACAAAATCAAGTTTAAAATAAGTCATATTTTTACTACCTAATAGTCATACAATATTATAGTTAATATTATACTTGTATGGTCTATAATCTTGCTTATATTAATGATTAAAGTTAAATGTAACATGAAATCATATTGGTATGATCGGCTCATCTTTTAGATGTGACCACCATTTGGATTAGGATTCGAAGCACAAACTTGATTGTACAACATATTAGCCTCGTACATGTACAACTCTTTTTTTGAAAGTTGAGTTTACATTAGCATCATAAAGCTTCTTCATATGAGTGTGCAATCTATTTCCTCTCAAACTCTATTATATATATATATATATATATATATATATATATATCAACTATGGTCAAACTTGTATGATTAATTCACCATACTAGTATGGCCTTTTCATGATATTATAGTTTGGTCATATTCATAGTAGTTCTTATGTGATCTCCAACTTTGCTATGTGTGCATATAATGTAATTTGAAGTTATATATATATATACAATCTATTCATTATCAAAGACAACTAAAACTATTAAGTAATAAATACATTCATTATGTAGTACTACTAATATGATAATTGTATTATGTAGGTGTGATAATAATCTAATAAGACTAAATTGTGATTTGTTATATATTATTGTATGATGGTGATATATGTATCACGCTTGTATGCTTTCGTCTTATATGACAATTAGAACAAAGTCTTTTATAAATCTATCAAACTACTATGTTAGGTCTATCATATGTGCATGACTATGTTTTTGAGTTATTTTAAACAAAATATTACATGATCGTATAATGGTTTGTCTTTATATGATCATATCATACAATATTTTTCAAAAAACTTAACTCTTGTTCAAAATAAATATCATATAGTAGTGATATATTATAAGACATGTAAATTCTATTTAAACTATAAAAATAAACTGCATTGTATTTTTATGATCCTTGTGATCATCTGGTTTGCTACATGTAGAATATGAGCATTGTACTAAGAATTAATATCTCACTGTTAAAGATACTTCTTGTACTTGTATGATAAGTCATTTTGAGGAAAATAGCATTAACTGTATCACGAGATCATTAGAATGATTTTGGTTTTATTTTCATCATCCTAATATGATGGTTTTGACCAACTAATATGGTAGATTATCAAAACATACAATGGCTAGTTGAAGTGTCTCAAAAATGCAATCAAAACTATTTCAACTTCTTTATTGACGTCTAACTCACTCAAGCATATAATTAGTATAAAAAATTAGTAAGAAAGGATCGATGACTTCTTTTGCAAAGATTGCTAAATCATTTTGAATGATCATTATAGGCAAACTACTTGAATATGGACAGTGCCAAATCTTACGAGTAATTATTCTATTGCTACATCTACTTCACTCTTAGTTTGTTTTTTCTTCTACATTAACTTGCATTAAGGTTCACCCTAGTTTGGTAACACCTCTTACATCATTTAGCTATTATGCCATATAGTTATAGGCATATGGTTTATTATTTATGAGCATTATTGCATGAAACATCTAATAATAATTGTAAGATATTATATTTGTTCTTTCATAATTTGTACCCCAACTATCGTTGTTAAAAATGTGTGTTTGTAAGGTTTACCCTTATAGATTGTGGCAAAGGAGTGTGGTTTGTTAAAAAAGGTTTAGTTATATTGACTAGGGGTGGATATAAGCATTGGTTAAGTTGAATTACCAAACATTCTTATGTCTTATTAGCTTTTTTTGGGTTATACTTATTTCATAATTTCATAAATAGTTTTAAAAACTAACAAATATTTTATAAATAGTATTTGATTAATTGTAACATTTGGTTCTCTTTATAAAATAAATTAAGTTAATTAAACTAATTTGATAAAGAAAAAGTTTTGATTGTTATCTATTCTCATATTTGAAATTAAATACTTTTAAAAGCTCCATAATTCACCATCCTCTTGTGCTTAGTGATTGCATATAATTACAACAAGTGATATTAAAGCAAGTTCTATCAACGAAAGAAATTCATAAGACAATAGCCTAACTTACTATTATTTGTGTTGGGTGAAGTCATATTTATTTCATTACTATGGATAGGCCTCTCTTATTTGAAGGAAAATATCATTTTATATGAAAAGATGCTTTTGCATATTTTATAATGAAAGATTGTCATAGCTTGTGGTTCATGTTTGAACAACTTTATATTATATCTAGTGACTCATGTGATAGATCTAGAATGTTGAGAGAGGCTAATATAAGAGGAATGAATTACCTATATTATGCTATCTTAACAAATTGGAGTTCATATATATCATCCAGTTACTTGTTTTAAGGTGATGCTAGAGTTAGAAAAACTATATGATGAAAAATAGTTCAAACTCCTTATTAAAATCAAATAAGAGAAGAGAAAGAAGAAGAGGAAGAAGAAGGAACACAAAGTGAAAGAGAAATTATGCTCAAGTTTTTTTTATGCAAGCTATTTAGATAAAGGTATACAATTTATATTTTGTTCTAATGACACTTCACAAACTCCAATGATGAATTATACAAATATTTTGAAAACTTAGTACAAAAGAATAAGAAATTAATTATCATGTCTCTTAGTCATTAAAAAACTTGTGCTAAACAAGGGAATAGAACAAGTGATCTATAAGAGAAATTTGTCAATCTTAAGGAGGAGAATGTTTAACTAACAAAAATGTTGAAAGATCATACTCTTACAATTATAGAGTTAAACAAGTTAATTGTAATGAATGTTTTTGTCTTGATTGAGAATGTTTGTTGTATTAATTCTCTATAAATAAAAACAAGAGGCTAACGAATAAGAATGCTCTTAATGACAAGCTATCAAAGTTTCGTATGATTAAAAAGGAATTAGATGATTTGAAAGCAAAGTTTGTTGGCATAACTTCATATGTCTTTACTACTCATGTTTACTCTTATTTGCATGTGCTTTATCATGTCATGTCACATAATGTTGCGAATAAAGATATTGCTTATTTGCATGCCCATTCCTATATTACACCTATATTCAATAGTAACAATAGATTAAAGAAATCTTATGTTTTTATGCATACATCTCATACTCATGCTCCATCCAAAGCTGTATGTAATAACTATTTTAAGAATGGACATGTTTCTTATGATCCTAATTAAGAAGTCCATTAACTTAAAAATAAAATAATTAGGAATGGATTCCTAAAGATATTTTTGTAAAAACATGTTTTGTAAAATGACATAAATTACACACTACCACTCTTGAACACAAGGTAGTTTGGGTTCTTAAGTTTA
Organism: Vanilla planifolia; assembly: GCA_023846275.1. NCBI lineage: Eukaryota > Viridiplantae > Streptophyta > Magnoliopsida > Asparagales > Orchidaceae > Vanilla > Vanilla planifolia. Next base: position 25,272,828 of record CM043870.1, read on the forward strand.
AATCATATGTAATTGTGCATATGTTTCTCAATAAATAGGACCTATGGAGACCAACCTTTGCTTATGAGTAGTGCCTATGACTCACTTCAAAAAATGTGCTTTTATAATAAGATTTAGGATTAAATAATATTAATATAATAAAATTTGCCAAATCTTGTATGTACTCACATATGTTGAGCCTTGAATGAGTCGAATTTGATAAATTTTATTTTATTTGAATAAGTTAGAGAAGATAAGAAATCCTATATTAAAGTTTTCCATTATTTGACAAACTTAATAACTAGGAAAGTGTGGTTTTGTATTTGAAGGATTAAGGACCAAGATAAACATTAGTTCCATGACTTATTGAATAAAAAAATGAGAATGATTTTATTTGAAAATTGAGAGCTATAACTAATCAAATAGGTATAATCTCTACATCATATAGTATCTCATGGATAATTCATATGACCTAAATTTAAGTACTATTAGATTTTTTGTACAAATATGATTGTATTTCAACTAAAATCGATGTGGTATGATCTCATCACTATATGATCAAATAATAAGTTTTCATATGGTTGTATGGAACATACTCATACAATTAGCTTATCGTACTCAAATGACTTATCATCATTTAGAATCATAATTATCCATGTATGGTGCATTATAAGAGTAATATGGATTAAACAAGAAGAAGAGCTAGTATTTGAATTAGATAGGTATTAATATGTTATCAGAGTAATACAATAGTTACCACTTGAGATGATGAAGAGAGTTGTATTTAGACATGTATGATTATCTGATCAACCATGTACAATGATTACATTAACTAATTACTTTTGAAGGTGCATTCTAGATTATCTTGTATGATATTCTCATCATATAAGCATGATTTTTGTATATATAAATATTGTTTGTAGGTAGCATAACTCACCCGAAAAGATTAATTGAGTGTGAAAACAAAAGTTAAATTGTTTAAAGGGGTTTCTGGTAACCTCTTCCATGATTGGCTCCAATTTGATTTTAATTTAATTAAGAGCCTTACTTTTGAGTAGATTTACACTGCCTTCATAATTCTTTGTACTCAATGTCATATTCTAGCCTTGCCATACTTCTGATAATCCTTGATTAATTAAGACACTTCATGCATAGGCTAGATTCTAAACTAGGCTTACCACAATAATATTATAGAATAATCTGTACTAGCACTATGACTAAGGGAGTTGAGACCATGAAGTTAGTGTTCAAGAGGTCACAAACTTTGTTTAGCTATGTTCTAGATCAAGAAATTTTTTAGATCAAGAATTGACATGGAGGCATTTGAACATATAAAAGAATGCACAATCAACATACTGAAACAACTTAATGTGGAGTTAGAATTTAAGGAAATAAAACAAATTTTGTTTTAGTTTTGTAAGACAAGACTTAAGGATGAATAATAACTAAGACATCCATTCAATAGTACCATGATTAGATATTTCTACTCAAATCGAAAATTCTTAGGAGTTTATGCGTGTCGTGATTATATCTATGTAGGAAATTAGTTGAGATCATTAAGGAATTATTAGATTCTTCAAGATTCCAAGTTTTGGTCCTACTATATGGCCAAATTATGAGAGTTCAAGTTGTATTTGGATAGAGGTGAATATGTTTATTTGTAATTTGACTAAAAGTAGCCATGTACAAATGGTTAAGTTCTTAACCAAAAAGGCCTACTTAGTGCAATATTTCTTAAGAAGCACCAATATGCTAATAGGTGGTGATAGATAAAACATCATCTCATGGCTATCTCTTGTCACTTATTATTACCAAAAAAAGAAATATTTGAGATAACTATGATAATTTTTAGGTTGGTAAACATGATAATTGTAGCTAAAAGCCCTAAATATAAGAAGAAAATTAATTTAAGCTATTGAAACCTAATTGCACCATTTATCAACTTTAAGTATAGAATATAATTAGATGATTTGGACTACATGCATAGGACCATAAAGGGATTGAAAATGAAAAAAGATGCAATACTTTGTCAAAATACACTTTTAATAAGTTATTATAGCTTATGAACTTGAGGATTAGCTGGCCATGAAAGTGTATCAAACACCATAATCATCCAGTGATGCTACGCCTCAATTTGACCTTCATTAACCATCTTTATCCTATATTAGAGCCTCCAATGACAATGCATCATATGAAATGCTACTTACAAGGATAAATTCTTTACAATCTCATATGGATGTTGAGCTTAAGGAGTTGAAAGATAAATTCTCTGACATAAAGAGTGAAGTTCATAGATGAATAGATTTACTTGGAAAACTTTGAAAATCTTTCTAAAAGTAAAAAACACTTATTTAAAATGTGATTTAATAACTAGTCTAGATATATTCTCACTAGTTGATACATTTGTTTTAATTAATTTATTATCTTATTTTAATTTGTATTAAGTAGTATCACTTATTGTCTTTTCTTAGTGATATAATGTGCTACATCTATACTATGTTTCCTAACTAAAGAGCAAACATATTGATTATGAAATATTAATTATTAAGAGGGAAATAGATGTTTGAACTATCCTTTAATAGTTCATATAAGCTTTATATTCATTTATCCCCTTAAGTGATCTCTAAAAGGGTTGGAACATGTATAATTCCATAACTTAGAATTATGAGTGGAGATCAACAAACAAGAATTGCATTGTGCTTATGATTTTGGTTTTATTGGTTCTATTTTTTTGTTTCTTTGTGATGTGGATGTGAAGCTACTATAATCAATGATGTGATATGGATGTGAAGTTATTATTGTTTTTTATATTGATGTAGTTAATTGAATTGATGTTAGAGGAGTTGACTCCTACATATAAACTTTTTAGCCCTACTTGTTCTATGATATTTTTGTCTTATTATAATGGCTAGCTATTGATTCATAGTGCAAAATTTTTATTTGAGCTTTATAATAACTAAAGTTTGCTATCATTAAGTTTTTATAGGAATAGTAATACACTAAAATTTCTTTATTACCATATTCTTCTTCAAGTATTGGTTTTATAAACATTAGAGGTTAGATTATTATACACTAAAAGTGGAAGATATAAAAGCAAGATATTGATCACTAGTGAATAATTAAAGTGCTTGCATGTAGACTTAGTTCTTGTGTGTAGTGAATGATTGAAAAGAAGCAAGGTTCATGCACTTGGAATTTGAAGAAGTTTGAAGGCCTATGCTCATGTTTTGGTTGAACTTGCATATCATAAAGCTTTACTGATCGTTTTATGAGGTATTCTTAACCCCTCATTAGTAAACCTTTTATTTTGATAGTCATAATGAAAGTGGAATATGATAACAGTAAATAGCAATAGAAGAAGGAGAAGGAGAAAAGAGTTTTTATCACAAAGTGATTAAATTCATAAGAAGATTCCTTTCAAGGGATTATAAATTCATAAAATTTTGATCTTAGAATCTTGAATTTTGATGCTCTAACATTTTCAATTTTTGACTTTTCTAAGTTCTAACTTACCTAAAATATCCTTGTCACCATTTTATATCAATATTTGAATACATTATTTAATTATAAAATAAAAAATATGTGATTTTGACTCAAGATATAAAATTTTTCCAAATTTCACAAATTTTGTGAGACCAAATTTGTCCTATTCCTCTCCATGCACATGCACCCATGCACCTATACAGTTGCACTAGAGACATTGTTCTCACATGCAGATTTTGTTCCCACCCATGGATAGCCTTCCATGCATGTGTTGACTGCAATGTTGTGGTAGGTGCACTCACTGCACATGCACAAAATGCATGCACATTAAGTGGTTGTCAGAGCACATGTGTGCATGGTCCGCATGAGCACGAGAGCCATTGAGCACTTTGGCACATCTACAGTGAATCTTCAAGTGCTACCCCATACGTGGTTCCTATTGTTTCATTTTATGTTGATGTTTTTCATCGCTTTATCTTTTTTCTTGATTTTTTTCATCTATTATGGATTCAATGAGCTTGGAATTGATCTCATGATTATATAATCCTAACTTTTGGTAAAGTGATTGCTCATAAGAGTTCACTTTCAAGATAATTGTTTGGTTTGATTTGTTAATCCATCTTTTCATATTCATAAGAAACTTAGGAATCATCTCTATTAAATTTTTCTTGAACTATATTAGTTTATTGGTAATATCATTTTAAGATATTTTAGAGTCCAAGTTTTAAGATAATAAAATAATGTTTAAAACAATTCATGTTCTTTACTACCTAATGATCATGTAATACGACTGTTAATATTATATGTGGCTTTTTTATATTAAAAATTAAATTTAAATGTGTCATGGAATCATATAGGTTTAATGGCATCATCGTAAAAATATGGCTTCCATTTGGACTTAGGATTACAAGTGCAAGATTGATCATATGATGTATCAGTCTTATGTATACCATATATTTTCTGAGAGTTGAGTTTATATTAGTGTCATATGAGTATAAAGCTTCCTTCATACAATTTATTTCTATTTAGAATCTACTATATATATAAACTTTGTTATGGTTATACATGTTTGACAACATATGATAATGGTATGATGTTTTTTTGATATAATTGCTTGGTTGTATGCACATTATTCCTTATACTATCACCAAGAAATACTTTATGAGGTTATAATGACTACATCATATAATACAAAGTAGTGTATCATATATGTATGATTTATTCTTGATCACAAATAACTTAAAATACATAATTTAGAAATGTTTTTAATAGTATAAATATGACAGTTGTATTATATAAGTTGATAATTATCTAATAAGACTAAATTTTGATTTATCTATATTATCATATGTTGTTGATCTATGAATTGTACTTGTACAATTTCTTTCTAGATAACACTTAGAGAAAACTCTAGTACAATGTTATCTTAATACTATGTTAAGTTTGTTGTATTTGTATAACTATCCCTTTGAGTCTTGTTAAATAAATTATGATGTTATTATATAACACAATCACATCATACTATTTCCATGAGAGCTCAACTTTTGAACAAAATAAATATCATACAATGGTGATTTACTACTAGACATGCACAATCCATTTAAATTGTAAAAGTAAACTACATTATGCTTGAACAATCCTTATCACTATCTCTATGATATATACAAAATTGGAGCCATGTACTAAGAATTAACATTACACAATATAAAAACATTTCTTGGAATTGTAATATAATCATATCATTAGATTATTGGGATGATCTTTGTACTATTTTTATCATCCAAATATGATGGTATATGATACATTATCGAAACCTATAACAACTAGTTCAACTATATCAAAAATATAATTACAACCAGTATAACTTATTTATTTGTATCCAAATCACTCATGTATAGGAATAGTTTACGAAATTAGCAAGAAAGGATTGATGATTTATGATGCATAGATTGCTAAATCATTTAGAAAGATTACAATCATGAATATAGAATATGCCAAATATGAGGAGTAATCATTCTATTACTACATTTATTTCACTATTAGTTTTTTTTGTTATTCTACATTGCATTACATCAAGCTTCACCTTGTTTGGTAATATCTCTTACATAATTTAGCTATAGTGTCATATAAATTATAGAAGTATATGATATATTACTTGAGAGCTCTACTATATTAAACATGTTAAATAATTGTAAGCTATTGTATTTGTTCCTTTGTAAGATGCATTTTACCAACTTTGTCAAAAGGGTATGTTTTATAAGATTTACCCTTACTAGTTATAGCAAAAGGGAGTGATTTATTAATGATAGCTTGGTTAGATTAACTAATTGGTTGTATGCATTAGTTTCGCCAACCACCTACAAATTTTATGCCTCTTTTTGTTAACTTATTTTTGTGTCCTATTTGTTTCAAAATTATAAAAGTAGTTTTAAAAATTAAGAAATATTTTTAAATAGTATTTAAGATTAATTAAGAGTAACAATTTTTTCACTTTATAAAACAAATTGAGTTAATTTAACTAGTTTGATAAAGCAAAATTTTTTACTATGAAGCATACGTGAATTTGAAATTATGTAGTTTTAAAAATTCAATAATTCACTATCTCTTGTTCTTAATAATTTTCTATAATTATAGCACTATGTTCTTTGGATCAAAGACTTCAAAGTTGAGTCATACACTTGAGTAAGCCATTAAAAATCTTAACTTTTCTCTACTTGTAGATTGCACATCCTTCTTCACTTTTTTAGGCATCTAATCACTATTCAAAACACCTTATACATAAAATTTGTTGATAAAAGAGTTTGGTTTTATTATCATCAAACTTCACAAGATAAAGGGCAAATAATTTCCCCTTTTTCATGATTACAAAATTGATGTAAAAGTGTAAAACATGATGAATAGAAATAATTCAACAAATTAACAACAAAAATAAATGCACAATACATAATAACATTGACAAGCCTCTTTTTAAATGTACGCTCACCTTGAATTTAGTAATTTCATTTCTCTCCTTGTTGTAATCATTCAAAGGGCAGTATAAAAAGTCTACTCATTTAGCACTTTATGGAACAAAAATTGAGGTAATATCCTTCTTTTCTACATGCTCCCAATTATACTTAATGTCAATATTTTTAATATGAGAATGCTAAATTGTTTACAATGTATTAGCACATTAGAAAATTTTATTCCATATTCCTTAAGTTGTTGCCTAATCCATATTACATTAGCTACAAAACTGCCTTCTATTATGTATTCAAGTTCTATTATAGTTAAGGCAACACAATTTTTCTTGCAACTATCTTAAGAAATAGGAGAATTTCCAACCAATTAATATGTAATAGTGGCACTCTTTTTATTAGTTCTACTTCTTATAAAATGAAAATCAGTGTAAAAATCTAAATCAAATCTTAGTTCACATATGGGATACCATAATCCTAGGGATTTGGAGCTAAAGTGATATTTAAAAATATGATTCATAGTTTAAAGGTGGGTTGGCTAGAAATCTAGCACACATTCCTTCCCTAAACATAATGTTAGACTGATTACCTATAAAGTAATGAGCTAGTCATGCCTTATATATGTTAACATCAATTTCATTCCTAACCACAACATTATATATACATGTACTTATTAACATGGAGGAATTTTTTGCATTCATATTTTCAAAATCAAACCTCTTAATGAGTGCTATTAGATACTTGGTTTGGGAGATAGTGATGCCTTCACTAACTTGATTGACTTGAAGGCCTAAAAAAAATGTTAGCTCTTCCATCATGCTCATCTCAAATTCTTTCCTGATTAACCTAGCAAATTTCTCAAATTCCTCTCTTGTTGACCCAAACAAAATATCATCAATATAAACTTGGTAGACTAGAACATTTGCATTATAATTAAAAAACAAATGGGGTGTTATCAGCCCTTCCTTTAGTAAAATAATTTATGAGAGAAAATTATTATCTTTCAAACCAAGTATGCTTGCATAAGTGTATATGAGGCCTTCTTCCTTTGAACACATGATCTAGTTTTTCATTGACTTCAGAACTTGGGGTCTTTTTGACATATACTTCTTCATTAATGTACCCATTTAAGAATGCACTCCTAAATTCCATTTGATAGAGCTTAAAGCCTTTATAGCATACATAAACTAAGAGAATTCAAATTGCTTCTAATCTTTCCATGGGAGCAAAAGTCTTATCTACAACCACTCCTTTTATTTGGTTATAGCCTTTTGTGTTTAAGCATGCTTTGCTTCTAACTACAACTAGAATTGCAATTAACTTAACTTTAAATACCCATTTGGTACTAATCATGGCTTGATTAATAGGTCTAAAAGTAATTCTCATACATCATTCTTAACAAAATGATCCGACTCCTCATTCATAATAACTATCCAAAGTTCATCATTTAAATATTCATCTACAAAATTAGGCTCAAAACAAGATGCAAAAGTAGCATGATTTGTTATTACTCTTATTTTGACTCCATGATCTATCTCACCTTCAACTAATTTCTTATGATGATCCTTAACAAGCTTCCATTCCATTCTACAACATCCTTTTCATCTTTTATATGAAGATTCATCATCAAGTCTTAATCCTTCAAACTTCTTAATTTCAACAACTTGGGTTTGACAACTAGATGTACTACAAGCATCTCTTTAGACCTCACATGGATAGATTCTTATAGAATTCGAGTACTCTTATTAAATACTATATTCATGAAGTATCTAAAGAAAGTATCTTGATCAAAATTTGCAACAAACGTATCTAATTCATTCTTTTTAATTTATCAAAAGAAAACATGTACAACATAATAGAAGAAGGTGGGATACTTTTGGCTTACTATCATATATTAGCTCATAAGAGGAAGCATGAAGTAAAGACCTTCCAAGAACTCATTTTAATACATAACAAGTAGAATTAATAGCCTTAACCTAGAAATACTTTGCACATTATACTCGTTCACCATATACCTAGCCATGTTAAGCAATGTTTTATTTCTTCTCTCAATAATACAATTTTGTTGATAGATTCTAGATGAAAAGTTACATAATATTACATGCCAATTACAAAATTATGTGAATAATTCATTCTGAAGCTCACCTTCTTAGTCACCCTAATAGGAGTTAGAGATAAATCATGCTCCTTTTCTAGTCTAGTGACCAATTGTACAAACCTTTCAAATGCTTCACTTTTCTTCTTAATGAATAAACACCCAAGCAAACCTTGAAAAATCATCAACTATTACAAATCCATACTCCTTTCCTTCTAGGAGATGTGGGTGAATATGTCCAAATAAATTTAAACGTAGTAATGCTAGCGGTCTTCTTGTCATCACATTCTTTTTAGACTTGAAAGATGCTTTGGGCTATTTTCCTGGTTAGCATAGTCCACGTACATACTCATCATTCCAATGAAGACTAAGTAGACTTCTACCACATTCAAACTTAATTATATTCCTAAGTATTGATGAGAAAAGTTGAAATAGACTCTTTTGCCAAAAATCTTAAGTATTCATTTAGGAAACAAGACATTATCCATTAGATTTTACCTTTTTCAAATTAAATACATTTTTTTATAAGAGGTATTATAATTTGTTTATTGTTCTTACTAATAATATATTCTTTAGAATAAAAAAATAAAAATCACATAATTAACTAATACTAAGAAGATTCTTCTTAAGCTTTGTATTAAGAAGACCTTTTTAATAAAAGAGTGTTAGTTACCAACTATTCTAACTCCTATCGCCTTGATCTTGGAATTATCTCCAAGTGTAATCTCACCACCATCATATTCTTTCAAATGTATGAATAGAGAGAAGTCTCTAGTCATATACCTTAAACATCATTTATCAAAATACCACATAACCTCATTCATTCTAGAAGGAAGACATGCTCACAAAATTCAATAATTATTAGTTTTAGGGACCACATCATTTTTTGTCTGCATGTGTTAACATTAAGAATATTGAAAATATCTTGTCTTACCCAATTAAATCTTGAAAACGTAAAGTGAATATTATTTTTAATCTTAATAAGAGATGAAATGTGACCATGTCTCAAGTAATAGTTACACTTGATATTTCTAATATTTGAATCAAGATGTGAATAGATGAAGTGGGATCTTTGATATGACATGTGATAATGTGCATGAAATCTCTTAAAATTCCATTCAATTCATGAGTTTGCATAGAATTATTAATTATTAATTAACAAACCCATCTTTAACTTTTTTTTAATTCAAGCAAATAATCAATATTTTTTTCATTCAAATATTCACACAAATTGAAATAATTTTCATGCTCTTCTTTCAATGTGCAATGCATACAAGCCCATTTTTTATATTTAATACAAGCATCTAGACATTTTCTTCATAATCTATATTAGAAGAGGAGGAAGTGGAAGAATGTACCTCAACATCATGCATTATCACACCATCACCATCTCCTTCCAAAAGACAAATAAGGCATTATGTATTCTCTACTCCACTAATTGAGCAGTCATAAGAGCCATTCCAAGTGATCTTCAAAGCATTCTTCTTCTTCTTCTTTTGGCTTGTGAATTTTTGAATTCTTGTTTTATATAATGGACAACTTGGATGAATATGTCCTAGCATTAACACATTAGTTTCTTATTTATTGACATCTTCCATTTTAGCTTTCTATCTTTTTTGAACCTTTATCTAGTAGCACGTTTTTGAAATAATTAAGAAAAATATTTTGAAATTAAAGCTACCACATTTGTGATTATGGAATTTAGATCAAAGCATGAATTTGTAACTAGGGCCAATAACACTTCTGCTTATTCTTCTTTTCTATCTCTACTAATAATTCTTTTGATTTCCTTCTTACATGCTCCATTACTTTTATTATGAGCTCTCCCATGAGTTCATTTGGTGGCATTGTGGAAACATCATTTATAGCTTTGATAGTAGTGACCAAAGGGTCAACACTTTTAGGAGCAAGCTCAATATCTTACTTATTCTACTTTGAAAACATCTCAACCAAGGTTTGTCATGACATTAATGATGTTAGTAAATCTAGTAAATATGGATTTAATAAATCCATTAGAACCCATATAAAATAGCTCATAATCATAAATCAACATGCTAAATTTGATCTCCTTTACAAGTGAGATACTTCATAGGTAACCTCCAATTATTCTAGATTTCATGAGCTATTTTACATGATTCTATTTTATTCAAGTGCATGGTGTTCATAATATAAAATTTTGAAAACCCTAGAGTTCAATTTGACTCGTGCTTTTTCTCAGGTGGAAGTTCACAAACTAGATTTCTTACATGTTCACCATTCATGCATTTTGTAAGGAATGTAAATGGCTAATCTACTATATCCCAACTAATGAAATCTAGTAATCATAAAAGATTTGCATGTAGTTTTTCTAGTAAAGGTAACACTCATCCTTAAACAATAGTGTCTTATGAGATCAACTTTCCTTTACTAATGTGGTAGACTTCTTAATAATGCTTTGAGTCATATAAATCTTCTCACGATAATTTATTATTTAGATTCAACCTTTCTGTGATACCACTTTTTAGGTGTTACATTTACAAGAAATATTGATGAAACAACAAATATGTATTTGTAACTTTAGCATAATGTTGTTAGATGCAATTTAAGAAAGCTTAAGTAGATTGTTGCATAAATTCCAAAAACCTTGGTGTGATAAGAATGCTATTAAAAAATAGACAAACAAAAACAAATATACAAGATTTATAGGTAGTTCATCCTGACACATACTTTGTCCATCCCAAGTCAAGAGGCTAGGCTTTCACTAAAGTAATCACTTTTTTTTGTTGAAATTGATAGTAGTAAGCCTTGTAATAAGAGATATATTAAATGACATATAAGGTGCTTAAAGGAGCTATGCAACAAACTCAAAGATGTTATAATAGTAGCTTTATGAATATTCTTGCACTTGTATAAATATATAGCATACAAAACTTATACCTTTTACTTGCTTTATCAATATGGAACAATATCAAAATAATGTGGAAAGAGTTTACCAAGAAAAATGCGAAGTGTTCATTAGATAGTAAAGAGTCAGATGCAAATAAGCATAATAGATATTAGGTTGAGCAAGTTCTTTCTCTAAATGAAGTAGTGTTTGTAGCTTGAATTCTATTTTCTTTCTAAGGATTTGAAAGTTGGTTCATTTGCTTTTTTTCATGTGTTAAGTCCAATAACTCAAAAATTACATTTCCGTTCATACAAGTATGGCCAAGGATCATTTTAGGGATATACTTAAGTAGAATTGATAACCTAACAGAGTGCATATATGACACATTTATTTTAATAACCTAAAATGTATGATACAAGTATGATAATTAACATCATATTGTATAATGGGTGTTCACACATCCTTAAAAATGGTCTTAGGTTTTTATAGCTTTGTCTTGGATGATCATAAGGATCATACAACTATGATATCTTTATTTATCATATGTATATAAGTTGATTAATGATCATGCATATTTGATAATTTGATCATCAAAGTATAATGAATTTTTTTAAACTTGCTCTCGAGCTTTTAGATACTTCATACAAGTATAATAATGGGATCATTTCAGTATGAAATTGATCAGTTAGAACATTTACTTAAAGAGTTATAAGTAACTTGCTTTGTACATGTATGACATTAATATTGTATTTATATAAAGGTATACTACTTAACATAATAATGTAGACTACAAAATGATCATACTCATACATTAGATCATATGTGTATGATTCTATTTTAACATTATTTTTTCTTATTTTTATGATTTTATGAGTGAAAATGTTCATACAAAATCTTAATGATTATTTGTGTTGTATGATGCCTGAGTTTTATTTTGCACATAAAACATATCTTAGAGATGTACTTGGTTGATAGTAGACTATAACATATACAACCAAAAAACACTTTGTCTACTTAGATCAAATAAGAGATAATACTAGTATGATGAGGCTATCATATATGTATGTCATAAAATCCTAATAAGAACCTGTAATGGGACAAAGAGCAAAAGGTAGATATTACCAATATATTGAAGGATATCATTGAATATGATCACTTTGGATAGTATGATTAGAGCTTTATATCAATGATATTTCAAAGTATGCATCTCTTAAGTTTTAGTCTTAAGTGTGTTTTAAGAGATTAAACCTCGAAATTATAATTTTCCTTAGCATATCTTCTATGACTTGACTGCATGAAATGGAGTAATCAGTTGAAATGATGCATGAGATGCACTATATGAAATCTTATTGTGCCAATAGCAATGAAAGAAAGGATTAAAAATTCTAACCAAATTAAATAGTAGAAGATGAGCTCTTGATGGGTAGCCACTAATAAAAGCTAGGTCCTTTAGCTCCAAGACTTGATAGTTGAGTTATACACTTAAGCCACAAAAAATCTTGAACTTTCTCCACCTGTGGATTGCACCTCCTTCTTCACTTCATTAAACATTTATTAATTATGCATAGTAGCTTATCAAAAGATTAGTAGACAAAAGAGATCAATTTTTTGTCATCAAATCTCACAAGAGTGAAATTCAAAAGTCTATTCACATGTATTATCTTAGATAATTGTGCTCTTAGATCAAATACAAAGAGTAGAGGTTTTTTCAAAAATTAACCTATGATTTAGATATCATAATTAAAAATCAAAAAGGAAGAGATACCAAAGATAGCCTTTAAGACCAAATATGGTTGCTATGAAGTTTTGTACTTCATTTTAGGCAAATAGGTTTATTGATAACATTTATGGACTTGATGAATTGGTCTTCAGATAGTGGTTGGATAATTTTGTCATTATTTTTTATTGATGATATTTTGATTTACTCTAAGGATATAAGAGATCATGTATTAAACTTGAACATGGTATTATAGAATTTGAAAGAACAATAATTATAAGCCAACTTCTCTAAATGTAGTCTTTGGTTATCAAGTTATGTCATTCTTGAAAGATGTAATTAGTGTTGTGGGATTGTCTTTGGATGTTCAAAAAGTGGCAATAATGGCCCAATGGTCTAGACCTATAAATGTCATAGAAATCAGAAGCTTTCCAAGATTTTCTAGGTATCATAGGAAGTTTGTGATGGCATTTCTCTAGTTGTTTTCCCCTTTATTAGGCTTATAGAAAAATGTCATTCTATCGAAGTGGAACAAAAATTATGATAGTAGTTTCCAACCACGAAAGTAGACATTCATAACATCGCCAGTGCTGAATTTATAAGAGAATAATGGGGACTTTTAGGTATTTACTAATGCATCTTCTTCTAACACAACAAATAGGGCTATAAGATATACTTTAGGTAATTATAATCTCATGAAAATAATTATCATACCATAGCCTAAAATGTGATGCTATAATTTATGCAATAAAAGTAAGGAGACATGTCTCATAAAGGATAAGCACACATGTGCATTTTGATTGATAAAGTCTAAAAAATAATATTTTTACAAATAAATTAAATTTGTGATAGAGAAGGTGGTTAGAACTAATTAAAAATTATGATATAGATATCTGATATAATCTTAAATAAACTGATGTGATAGTGGATGCTCTAAGCAAGGAAGTAAGCTTAAAAACATGATCATAAATTTAGAAGAAGCATAATTATGCATGAAAGTATGTCACTTAAGTCATAATGCCATATCTACATCAAATAAGAGAAGTTTTATAAAATTAACATTTGTTATAGATTGGTTGTAGGATCTTAAAGAATTTGAATATTGTGATGAAGTTGTCCAAAAAATCAAGGGTAAAGTCTTTAAAGGTCACGATGTTACATGTATCAAACTTTTTAGTAAAAGGATATGATTTTAATTTCAATATATCAATTAAATGCCTATAAATGTTATGTGATAAAGTTAGATTGCTACTAAATATGTTTGATGAGAATTGTATAATAGGATGATAAAAGATCATATAGTATAATGATGACTAAAAACCTATTTTAAGACTTGATTATGAATATCATATAATATGATATTGAGAAAACATATAGTAAGATTTAATAATAGCAAAAATCAGGATGCAAGTGTAAACGGGCCTAAAACTTTGTTAGTGAACATAATAGGTTGATCACACTATCATATAAGGATGACAATAAAGAAAATAAGGAGTTAGTTTAAGTAATATCATTAATATATCAATAAGAGGTCAAGTTATTGTACAAGTATGATAATGAGAAAAGAAATTATAGTAATCAAATAAATATTATCAGACATCACAAAAGGGAATAATCACTATTTGTAGTGCATCAAATAAGTACAACAACCAAATTGTACAAGTTTTATTATTGGAACTATTAGATGGTAACAGTGGTCTGTCTTATTGTACAATATGATATATTGTATAGTACTTGTATGATTTGTTGACCCTAAATAAACTTTCATATTTAAGCTATTTTTTTATCTGACCTTTTGAAATTAATTTTCCATAGATCCAAGGGTTAAAAATAGCTTGAATAGATCCTATTAAGGAATAAGAAAGTGAATAGTTGGTCAAACCTTAGAATCATGAATTGTGAGATAAAGATACTAGAGGATCTGAGTTATCCTAACATGTGTTCCATAATTATGGGGGTTGGTTAGCTATAAAAGGATATGTTGTGCTAGGTTTAGACCTTTTTTTTTGAACCATAGCTTAGACTAACCTAAGGAGTACCAAATCATGAAGACTAAGGAAGCCAAAGTTAAGAGCAAGGAGGAAGATGGAGAGTTACAAGCCAAAACTATAAAGAGGAAGGACTCCAAAGTATAGACCTCTACCCAGTTCAAGAGGTAGGAAGCTTATGACTTGCACAAAAATATAGAAATAGGATAGGTACTTAAAATTAATTATTTTGCAAATAAATCATGTTGGTTGACACATTACTCTTGATTTGATGAAGGAACATGTGTTACATGTTTTGTTTTGTTAACTTGGCATGCTTTAACTCTCAGTCTAGTAGGGCATAATATGTATACTTGTTAATTAATGAGATTAGACTGGTAAAGATCCAAGTTATGTTATGGAAATCAAAATATAGTTTTTCATTTGGTGCAAATATTATGTGTATACTTTCTAATTAATGAAATTGGCATGCAACAATTTCTTGGTTTGGTATAAATATTATGCATATGATTTCTAATTAGTGAGGTTAGCATGGTTTAGTTTTTTGTTTGATAAAAATATGGTGCTTTTATTGACAAGTCAGCTTATTGTGGCTCAGTTTGTGTAAGAACATGATGTATTATACTTTTTTTATTGTAAAAATAACATGCTATAGTTTTTGGAGCTAATAAAGAATATTAGGTACAAGAAATGCCTTGTAAATGTTGCATTTAATAGCTCTTAGTTTAAAACAACACATGAAATTTACTCATTGTCTTGTGAATTTAGATTGTTGTAGCTTATAGTTTAGTTTGTAACATGAAATATAAGCAATGTATTACAAATCTAACATGTTGTAGCTCAAGTTTTGATTTGGAACAAAACATATAAGCATTTCTTTGCAAAATTAGCTTGTTGTAGCTCACAGTTTAATTTAAAACATGAAATATAAGCAATGTTATGCAAACCCAGCTTGTTGTATCTTACATTTTAATATAAAATATGAGAGATGTGTAATGTCTTGCTGATCTTGTAAATTGTAGCTCACTGTTGATATAGAATGTTGATTTACCTAATATTGTGATATTTTTTACATTGTTCCTATTTTTTTGCAAGGAACATTAGATTTACATGAGGTCTAGCTATTATTTCATGTTGCAACTCTTTAGTGGATAAAGAACATTATAATAATTTTTATTATTATTTCATGTTATAGCTTTTGGATTGATAAAGGCTAAAACTTGTATGCCTTATAATGTAGTAATTCACATGCAATAGCTCTAATTAAGATGTAAATGTTGAGAAATAATTTTTAGATTAATAAATAATATGAAATGTAGTCATTATCTTGCTAAAACATTTAGTTAAAGTGAGAAAGTTTTAGATATATGTAAATCTCGAAGTGATTTTCATGATTTGCGTGTGTACTTTACATAATTGATCTTTTAATATGTGGTGAATGCTTAGATTTAATCATGTGAGAGTTCAAAACATGTCGTTTAGGTATGCATGGAATTGAATTGATGTTAATAATATGGTGGCAAAGAGTTGTATGTGTTAAATAGTGATGCTTTTTATTTAATTCATGTTTTTTGAATGCAAAGTCTTAAAGGTTTATTAAGGATAAAAGTATAAAATTAGCACGATCATTTACAAAAAGCATGATTTCTGTGATTGAAAGCATGATTCCGAATCTAGATCTTTTTATTACATGATGATCATTAATATACGAATTTGACTGCATGCTAAATTATGATTTTGAACATGAATTTTATGATATTATCTGCCAAAATTGCAAGTGTTATTAATAGAGAAGACCATGACTTGACACATAAGGAAAATATGCATTTGAGCATACATTGTTGATATAATCTCATGAAAGCGTTGTTACATGGCTATGTAATTAATATTTTCTTGAATAACTCAAGTAATATAAATTATGGTATAAAATTTAGTTAGAAATGTTCTAAAATGTTTAAGAAAATCTTAGTAGTTTAGTATAGGAATGTTTTTATTAAATTATGCCCAAGACACTAATATGACTTAAGCAAGGTTTCTTTTAAGAACCAAACTTAGGAATAGAAAGTTGTAACTAAATGAGGATGTTGCATTGCCTTAAGCCTTAAGGTTGGTTGGTAAGGCTCAACTATAAGCTTAAAAAGTAAAGTTAGACCTTAAAAGATAACTTGGATGGCATTAAGGTGAGAGATAATTCTCAAATACCTTATAAAGATGGCTTGGTAGTCTCGATTGAGCCTTAAAAGAGAGCTATGGTCATGTATGGGTCATGATTAAAGTGATAGGAAACAAGATTTTAGCTCAAAATAAGCCTTGTGATAATGCCTTATGCTTAATACTAAACCCCACTTAGAACTTATGGAAACTTTATACATGAACAACCAAAGCTTAGTTGAGAGATTTGTGTTGCCAAAAGTGGCTGGAAGACTTGGGTTTGTCCAAGGGGTTGAGTGTAAGGCTTACCTATGGACTTTAAATTACAAAGAGAGAGCCAAGAATGGCCTTAAATGGCTTTTGGGTTTTCTTGTAAGGAGCCTTAAGAGGCTTAAGTTGGATTTAAAAGAGGGCTAAAGGAGGTTTAAATCTCAATTAAGTACAAAAAATGATTTGATTTCTCTGAGTAATTATAGAAAACTAAGAAAGAATTTAACCTAACTAATTGAATTGGTTGGCCTATACCTGACTTATGAAATGGTTGGAATAATAGAGCTTGGGTTTGAAATAAGAACCCAAGTAACACTAAGAAGATTTGAGAGTAACTTGTGATTAGAAATAACCTTAGATGAGGTCATGAATAACTTAAGAATTTATCATGTACAATTCTTGAGCACATGGCTTTTGTATGAAGTAAACATGGGCAAAGATATTCAAACACTTTGTGAGACCTTGAGCACACATTGAAGATAAGGCTTTTAGTTAGACCTTGGATGGGCATTAGTTGAGATAGAGAGCTCCATTTTTTTTCTTAAGAGTGGTGCTAAGCTTAGCCAAGAAATTGAATGAACAACTAAACTACTGGTTAAACCCTTTTATAGCTTAGTTTGATGGGTACAAAATTGTGTCGCTCTAAATTAGGCTCTTAAGCCATGGATTGACACATTTAATGATGGTTTAGGTGATAAATGTGACTCAAGAGAGGCCTTTAAGAAGGGTTTTTTTTGACTCGTGTTAGCTTATGAAGAAAGATAGAGTCACTAGCATAACTCATTTAAGCCATAGACTTATAACTTAAGTACTCAAGTGATAGCTTCATAGGTTAACAAACTTCTTTACACTTCAAGATTAAGGAAAAGGCTAATAACTAAACATATTCATGGAAGACAAATAGGCGAGGATTACTCTAAATAGATAAATTATGGTTTAATAGGAACCCTAAATTAGTCTAGATAATAATATAAGGTTTGAGGAGACTTAGATAGGTTAGTTGATAATTAAGGTTTTGAAGAAACCCTAACATCTTTCAGATGAAAAGCCATGGTTAGATTTCTCTAGATATTTATGAATAGAATCATATATATATGACTATAAGAAAGTATATTTGATGATTAAATAAACTAGGACATAATAGATCCCAATTGATGAACTCCATAGCTAGAGCCAAACAGGTTAGATATACTAGACAGTAGGTCTCCAACCATGTAAGGTGGTTGTGTGCCTCATTACTAGAACATCATAGGCGAATCAATGATGTCCTGAGCTAAAAGTGGTGGAGCACCAAGTGTGTTATGAGAACTCCCATGGCATTATGATGTAATCTATGTGATTGATAAAGCCTAAATTATGAAACTATCAAATCATGTGATAAGATAGAAGCTCCAAACTTGTGCTAAGTACCTGAGGGACTTAGAGGGATTATTGGGATATTGGAGTATCACTATGCATCCTATGGATTGATCTTGATTAGCTATCCATTGTGACTTACTAGGCCTAGATGGTTATGATACAACTAATGCTTATAGTTTTATATATATACTTACTTTGTAGGTTGTGATATTCAATTGATTCCTCTAACATGATGATTATACTCTATTATTATATTGTTACTTGTATATTTTATTAATAGGATATGAGTTTTTCTATTGAGCCTAGCTCATCCCTTTTATATTACTTGTAGGTATAGAGAGTTAGTTGCTAGTACAACAATAGAGTGGGGATCAGAGTTGGCATCCTAGTGGAATCTTCATCAAATAATGTCTTGGTATATCTTAGTCATAGTTTTATTTATTTTTAGCATCAATGTGTATTTATTAGACTTTGGCTATTTGTATTATCTATATTAGACATGGATTATTTTTTACAAGTATTTAGACATAGTTTATATGATTATTTGTGATTATTTTATTATATGAATATGATTATTTGTAAATAAATTTTTTTTTGATACCATGAACATGTCAATGTACTTGGTAAGTTACACTAAGTCCCATAAGAAGGACAAAATCTTTAGGATGGTTAATTAGATCAACTCAAAATGAAAGCCTTAGTAAGATGCATTCAATAAAGGGTATCTTTGATGAGGAACTCAAGAGATAATTATATCCATTAAGATTTATTAATTTTGGAGGATAACTTTAGAAGAAGTTTTGATATGAGGTAAAGAGGTGTGTATATCTCTAGTAATATTGTATAATGGCAAGATATTTTATTATCTATAATAAGTTGGGTAGACTACTTGAGCAATATTAATAACCTAAGGTAAGAAAGTTAAGTTGAAAAACCTCTTTGTTGAGTTTGTCCTATTTTCCAAGTCTATAATGACAGACATTTGAAGGTTAGAGGTATATGCTCATGCAAATTGACATAGTGAATATTAACACATTCATGAGAAAAGATTATCTTATTCATGGTTTGAAATTACTTTTAATTGTTTTTGTTACAAACATATGGAGGCACTATCTATGTGGATTAAAATATAAAGTATTTATAAATCATGAAAATTAAAAGTATATTTTGATTTGATTGCAATTGAATTTTAGTCAATGTTAATAGTTTAAATTGATTGAAGATTTTTATTTAGAGAAAAACTATCATCTAATCATAATAATTGTGCCTAAAGAGAAAAAAAGGTCATTTAGGTGCATAAGAATTATAAATTAAGAGTAGTATTTTTTTTAATTAAATAAATTTATGATTGAACCTAATGTATTAAGAAATAATAATTTGTGAATTTAAGTAACAGTTTAATCAAATTTGTTGGAATTTATAAAGAGAAGTGAACTTTTTGATCTAGAATTTTGAACATGATTTAAATTCAAGAAGGTTGGATACTAGAACTCTGGTTAGATAAAGTTGATATTCTGTTGTTTAAGTATGAAAAAAGATTTGTATGATTGGATAAGATTATTTTGTTTTAGTATTAGGTTAAGAGTGATCATAATGTCTTACTAGATTATCACAATCACTATCTTATTGTTAAACTAAGCCTTGTTGGTAAAAGAAGCTCATGGTTCAAGATATTCAATCCATTTTGGAGAAAATAATATTTATCATGAATTTAGGTTGATATTTTTTTTGTTTATGTATGAAAAGAGATGTGTATGATTTGTTAAGAATAGTTTGTTCTTTTATTAGGCTGAGAGTGAGCATAATGTCTTAATAGATTATCACAATTACTATTTATCCTTATAATGGCCGGCACTTAGCATACTTTTGAGAGGTGTAATACTCATAATGCAAAAACAAGGCCTATTGAAGAAAGAAAATGCAAATAAAATCATTTACAAAACTTGTGTGGCTATTTCATTTACAACATATATGTTTTACAATGCATTTGAAATATGATTGTTATTATAACAATAAGGTGTTTTTGCTTTGCATGCTTAGTATGAAGGTTGCTAATGCATTATTTATACACTTTAGGTAATCTAAATGCATCTCAAGACGAAAGCATTCAAGTCAAACAAAATAATGATTTCAAAGATTGGTGTTGTAAAGGTTAGATAGTAATATGTTTGAGAACCTTTATGTAGTTGATATTATTGTTTTTTTTATAGTAGTATAGATGTTTAATATAGTATTTATGACATTTTCTTATTTAATATTTTTAAATTTTTTTTATTATGTTATAGTAATAAATTAGATATTTGTTTTAGACTAAAAATAGTGGTTATTTATAGTTGTAATTCACTTGCAATTATCTTTCCTCTAATAATTTGCTATTAATCTAATTAGTTGTTGTTCCCCTCCCAAGGGCAGGTTCTTGCCGTTACTCACCCTTTTGCAACTGGAAACACCACTTCCCGTCCGATATGAAATATATCATGGATGGTTATGATGATTATAACATGGTATCAAAAGTTAAAAAAATGAGAAATGATATGCTTGGATGACAACTCTTACATATCCCTTATGAAATTTTATTGATTGGCTTACCATCTAAGTGTTAGAACAAGGATCATGTATTTCAACATTTGATGTCATATTACCACCATCAATAATATTATTTTAACAAAAATCTAATAGTTTAGAATAAATTTATATGATGACTAGATTAATTGTATCCCTTGTTTGTCATAAAAGAAGATGGCTAAGTGGAATCTTAAGTTGTCATTATTTTGCAAAGTAAATTATCACATTTACACAACATAAGCTATAGTAACCATACGTTGTCCATACATGAAGTAATTCGATTATGTATCTTACACAAATGTTAACCCATTATAGAAATAGTTTTCAAATAGAAGATCTATACTTATATCTTATTTCATACATTTAGTAATTAATTAATCATTTCAACTAACATAATTTTAATAACATAAGATGTTATGAACAAATTTTAGTGTTTTATTAAATGGTAAACTTATCCAAAAATCTATTTATGAAGAACAAAAGTGTAAAGCATAATGTTAACTAAAACTGTTCAATCTCGAGTGCACTTTAAGCTTGGTAATCATTAGTTTTAGATATGCAATTTGAATGCTTGATTTACTCTACAATGAATGTGCAAAAATGTCACCTAAAATCATTGTTTATTATCCCATAAATTTAATTATAAGCAAGTTCACATATAGATTGTATTTGAATATGTGATTCTTGTCAAATACATAAGGATGGGGATTAGAATTGTGATATCTTAATAAATTTATGAATTATATTGTTAGTCTTATGAGCCTATGATTTCTAAAAGATATTTTGATAAAAACAACCCAATTGGGTTATATTTTAATTTGATCATCTAGTTGATTTTAAAGGACAAAAGATAAGTGATTAAGAAATAATGATTGGCATTCTTGCAAGTTGCAATCATTAACATTAAGATGGTTATATTCTAACCAGATGGATGGTGGGTTACTCAATCAATCAAAGTGGAAGAATCAAGTGCAGGATTTTTGTGAGATATTAGATATGTATATTGAACTAGGATGTGGTTCAATTGAAAAACATACATTTAAAAGAGCATCATACATCCTTTTTCGAAAGAATTTACTTATGAAAATTTTAATTTTGTAAAATTTCAACAAAGAATATCTCATGTTGCATTGACATAAAACATGTTTAGCACTTTTTTTAGAGTATGTAGAAGTAAAGAGTAATCTACCTTAATGTTCGAATCAGCATCCTTAGGTTTCATATAGAATGTTATATTTAACATATAATACTTTTAGTCAAAATAAGCAAAGTACTCTAGGAGAGAACCATGCACTAAGTGATTTAATGGAAACTTGAGACTAACATACAATATAGCTAGTTATTTGGGCAACCTATAATCAAATAAAAAATTAATGAACTGGGTAAATGACAGATCTAGTGGCTTAACGTATAATATGGTAGTTGCTTGTGTACATTATGTATAGTCGATTTGGTGGCTTATGCAAACCAGTAGGCTCAACTAGAGACTTTCATATGGCACATAACTTATTAACATATGATATGTATATTTCATTCTTTAGTTACTTAAGAAATCTTGAAAAAAAGTATGACAATAATTATTTATGTACTATATATAGTATACAAAATATGTGCAATGTACTTGAGCTTAACTTATGTTACATTAAGTTCAAATTTTGAAGTCACAAGTGTATGATAACAATAGTGTCAATGGCTTTAGATCATCGATCACTTTCAGTATATTGTTAAGGGTTTAGAATGATCAAAATTCAAATCCATTGAATCCAAAAGAATTATGAATAGAGAATTTAATATTTTATATGGGTTACACAATTGATACCCTAAAAAGAACTTGCTAAATCTTACATTGTTATACAGATAAGAGCAATTTTGAGGTTTCAACATATTGAAGCTTACATTTTTTTTACTCTCTTTCTAACTTCAAGTAAGATCTATGCACAACTTAAAATCTTATTGCATTCTTTTTTGAGCCACTATTTTTTCAATCTAAGACTTGTAGATTTTTGCTCTTTAATTAAGTTTCTATATAAAGAGTGTTCCTTCTAATTTTTGTATATTTTTAGCCCTATTCTAGACTATGTAAATGTGTAGTGCTTGACTCTCTCACTAGGCTAATTTGTGCAAGGTGGTCTAGTAATAGTTGATCCATGAAAAAGCCATGTTTATATTGGGTTTCTCTACCCAACTATGATAAAGGAGTATTTTTGGTTGTGGTGCTCAAGCCTTTATCTTAGGGGTACATGTATGCTCATGGATGTAACCGAATCACTTAAATATTTGATCTTTGTTTTTTTTGATTTTTTGATATTGCTAATCACATTCAAATTCCATATTCTAAAATAAAACTATTTTTCACTAATATTCAATCTGCTTCGAGATGTGTTGGAGACACAATAGACTACTTTTAAAATTTGTTTAAGTATTAAAGAAAAAATAAAATTAGACCTAATTCATCCCCATTGTTGTTGTGTCATGGACAAATAGAAGTAAATTATTTCATGAAAGCTTTAACACAATTTAAGATTCAATTATTTAGATATCTCTTTACTTAATTTCTAAACCAATTGTGCAAGGGATGCAAAAGTAAAGAAAAGTTTTTAAGTGATTTATCCCCAAATAATGAGCCAACATCCACTTTCAACCACAAAAATCTGGCTTACAAATCACACATGCCTTACATAAAAGAAAGTAAAACTATAACAAAGATCCGAAGGGATCAAATTGTCCCAAAAAAGCTATAATTATTGGACCAAAAGAGTTTATACAAATAGTAACTCAAAAGAGCTTACAACAATGAGGATCCCAAATGACCTAAAGTGTCTTGGATCGAAAGAGCCTTGTAATTGAATTCTTTAAGGAAATTAAAAAAAAACTCAAATATACAACCTATAATCATAAAAGTAATCTTGGAGTTTATTCTTGAATGCAATATCAAATAATATAACTGATATTATTATTTTAGGTTTGATGAGATTGCTACAATCCAATAAAAGTGGATCCACTATCTAAAGCACCTTGCAACTATTACCTTATCATAGATGATTTTTGCAAGTAAAGCGAGCTAGACCAAGGTATTCAACATGCTTTACTTTGTTTCAATAGTGG
This sequence comes from Vanilla planifolia, assembly GCA_023846275.1. Classification (NCBI taxonomy): domain Eukaryota; kingdom Viridiplantae; phylum Streptophyta; class Magnoliopsida; order Asparagales; family Orchidaceae; genus Vanilla; species Vanilla planifolia. The sequence goes on from CM043870.1 coordinate 25,297,363, forward strand.
TTCAACATTTGTTAACATCAAATTAGATTTTAAGAAAAGTGTACTTGTAATTAAGTAGTGGCTTGGTGACTTAGCAATAATGGTGCTTTGAGCATATTTAGAATAAATCTATGGTGATCTAGGAATCTTGGTTTGTCATTATAAGCTATCAATGTACTTATCAAACAATCTGATTGGCTTAAGCTTGATATTCTCAAAAGAACTAATGGTCTTTTGGATGGTTTGATAATTAATTTTTTGACCTTTGAATTACTTATCTATTGATTTGATTGTGAGTTGATAAAGACCATGATTCTAAGTGAAAATTATAATGTTAACATGAGAAGGTTTGATACCCATCTAATCCACATCAAATGCTTATTTGATGATTCAATTCCTACCCAACAAAATATCAAAATATATAAAATATTGGATCCTTAGTTTGATGGTCTAATAATAATCAAATTAAGTGTTGGATAATTTGATACTTGTCCAAAAGAGATTCCTATTAAAACTTAAATATTTATCTATATAGAATAGCTCATCCATTACATGAACTAATATTTATTGAGTAGCTATCAGATGGCTTGACAACTACTAATAAAGATCCTTTCTCATTTCAAGTTCTCTATCATTATTCAATCACTAATGTAGCAACGTGTAAACTTTGGAATTTGGTTTGAAAAAATTTTGTAAAGAAACATGTTTGGTATAAAAATATTTTTTCATGTATTATATTGTAGAAAATGTTAAGTTTTAGAATTTTGTTGAAAAATTAAGAAAATATTGATTGAGAAGATGTAATATTGTGTAAGCATATATTGATCAACTCATTGCTTAACAAACTTAATATGTTTTTAGATTGTCATAGGTTTTAGTTTGTACCAAATAAAGATGTTTGCAAAAATCATGTCCAAATGGTAGTGACGTCACCCTTGAAAGACTTACCAATCTAGCTCAAAATGATTGTTAGACATCACTTTTGGGCTACTTGGTAATTAACACTAGTATTGAGTCAAGTCTCCATAACTTGATACTCCAATAAGGCATGACATCACAATTTGAAAAGATGTTAGAGTAGAAGATACGAGATCATGCAAATTATGATTTGATTATCTTTAAACTACCTGTGTCAATAGATTGAACCTATGCATACCCAACTTTTATACATGCATCTTAACATAATTTCACATGCTAGTTTGACTTCATAATAGCTTTTGTTATTAGTAAATAAGGAACCATGTCTAGTGTTAATAAGTGTACAACAAATGCAATTTTATGCATGTCATAGATTATAATATCTATGGATTCTTTCATACACCCAAGCAAATATTACTAACATTGCAAATATAATGAATTTAAAATTTCAAGATATCTAGTTTAAACTATAGAGCCATCATGTTTAAGACTTTTAATTCTTATGAAAAAAGATACAAAGGAAAAATAAGGAAAAAAATGAAGAGAAAAATAGGCAAGACAAAAATTATGACCTAGCCATTAACAAGGACTAAAAAGGTGGGATAGGAAAGTCAATTAATGATAACAAGTGAGTCGTTGCTTAGGGAGGAGAATTAGATATGATTGAGTGAATGTTCATGAGATAGAAATGAATATATTATGATATATTGTGATTGATTAATTCAATTATTATAAAATATTAAATATTGTATAGTGATCTTCGTAGTCAAATATATAAAAACTTAATTATTATATAAAATTAATCTTTTATAGTAGTTAATTTGTTACCATTAAAAAAACTTTATTTTTCCTATGACAATATTTTTAAAAAATTCATTTTATTTGAATCACCTTAGAAAGACATTATTTAGGATCAAATTTCTCCTAGTATCACTTGTCGTTAGGTGAATGTCACCATCAAATAAGGGACATCATTAGTTAATTGAAGATAACGTTGTCTGGTTAGCCTAACCTCACATGCAATGTCTTACTAATTGCGGCACTCACCATTATTTAGTTCATATCTAAGATATTTGTAGGCCCTAAACACTTAATTGCAAATTACATCGGAAGTAGCATATAAAATATACTAAATATAATATAAATGGCAAAACTCTATAAAGGTTACCATGCCACATTCAATGCGAGTATTTTAGAATTGTCCATTAAGGGCCTGTTTGTAAATAAACATTTAAATCAGTTATTTAAAGCGTTTTATTTTTAAACTGTAAAACCTAATAAAACAAAACAAAAAAAAATTATAAAAAATTATTTTAACTCAGAAAAATATTTTGTTATCAAGCGTTCATTTTCAAAATTTCTTCTTTACTCACTACGCTTTACAGTATAAACCTAATATAGAGTCAAATGTGATTTCCTGAACCACAAGATTTGTATCATAGAGGCTCAAAAGGACAACATTTATATAAGCAAAAAGTATTGTATTTATATAGCAACATCTTAAGAATTAATTAAAACTATTATTTTTTATTATGAAAATGTTTTTAGGCCATTCCAGACATTGCAATTAAACATACTTAAATTTTAAATAATAAACCGTTCTATTATCATTTTAATATATTATTTTAATTTTTTAGAATTTTTAGTCCTAATGATATACATTAATGTTGAAAGTTTAATTTGATCACTAATTTATAAATAAAATTGATATAATAATAAATTATCAAATCATTATTTTTTGATATAAAATCATTCAAAAATAATAATATTTGATATTATTAATAATTAAATCTCAAGTCAATTTGACTTTAGCTCAAATTTTAACTTCAAATATTAGATTTGATCTTACTCTAATCCAACTTTTAGATAGAAAAAATTTGCTTTGATCTTAACCATAGTTATAGGCTCAACTCTTTGGTTGCTAATTCATGCTTTAACAAAGAATAATTAATCTCTAATTAATCTTTATATTTTTTTTTTTCTTCAAATCTTTAACATGAATAAATTTATAAATTTTTTCATATCAAATATAGCAATAACCATGCATAATATATATGAAGCCTACCAAATGAATCAAATCATAGTTTAAAATTAAATTGCAATATCATTGAAGCAAATGTTTGATCTGTAGCTCTATTTAATTATTATAATTCAAGCATAATTTGAGCCAAAATTCGATCTCAACATCCTTTAATGACTTGTAATAAATTTTTAATAACAGTCGGTCGCACAAAAGCCCAACTGTAATTGTCACTTAATGACACACCATTAGGCATTTTTTTTATTATGTTAGTAGTTGTTACTTCAAAATCTTGGATTCTTGCACGTAAGCCGTATAATAATTTAGGATCAACTACTTGATTTTATTTAAATGAAGGATCATCCACTCTTATCCATGACTGCGACAGTAAATTCATTATTTAAAAAAAAATTAGAAGAAATATTTTCAAAGATGATTAATACAAATAAAAAATTGAATTTAATTTTATACAAAATTCTTTGTATGATAAGAAACCAATTGAAAATTTTAGTGCCTTGAGAACAAAATTGTCTTTAAGATGTTATCTAACAAAACTAGTAATATCTTCTCTGAATTAATTTCCAATTTTAAACTAGTTTTATTAGGTGAGGAATATTGTTTATAATGTTCTCCTTGCAAAAGGTCATTTTCACTCCAATTATAAATGCTAAGAAAAAAAACTCTTGCTATTAAATTAGATTTATAGAAGTTTACAACAAAAGCCAATGGCCTTATATTGATGCTACCCTTAAGAGTTTTTCTAACCTAAGATATACGAACAAATTGTAGTGTTTTTTTTTTAAATTTATATAAAAACTTATTCTTATGAATAAAAAAAAGAATAGCATATTATAGTTAAAAAAATATTCCTTCTTAGTTGTAATTTAAATTTTGTGATCATTTCTTTTAGACATGCATATAAAATTCTTGTTTTTTTTCCATAAAGATCGTTTGCAAAGTTTATCATCGAAAATCATTGTTTATAATATTGCTAGTATTAGTTCATAATATTTTTCACTATTTCTCTATAAGTATCATATATATATTGTAATATGGATAATCAAACCAATTGATAGTATACTATTATTATAACATTTATAGATTTAGTCATGCATCAACACAAATATTAATAGCATTGCAAAAATATTCAATTCAAAACTTCAAGATATTTAGTTTAAACCTTGAAAGGTACTTGGTTTAAAATATTATTTTTTTATAGAATATAAGAGAAAAAAAACAATAAAGAAAAATGGTGAAAGTAAAAGACCAATGAGAAGGGCATCAATGATGGTGAAAGATCAATTCAATAGAAAGAGAGAACATGGTTGATGGTGATAAGAAAGTCAAACTTCGTTTAGGGATAAGATTAGGTTGTGCATTACATGTATATACTACATTATTTTACGATTGACTAAGTAAATGTTTGTAAAAAATTAAATTTCATTAATTGTTATTAAGTACAATTATTATATAAAATTAATTTTTTATAATAATTGTATTAATTAGTTGTTACAAAAGAACATCAACTTTTATATAATAATAGTTTAAAATATATTTTTATTTTAATTACTTTAATACATATATTATTTTATATAAAAAATTTTAATATCTTCTATCAATAAATACATTGGCTACAAATGAGGAACATCACTAATTGGTCGATGATCTTGTTATATGCCTAGTTTTGAACTTACATAAAAAAATATCGTCAATTATCAAATTTAGCATGATTAATCATATCAAAAACATCAAATATCAAATTTGTCTTATTGTCTTATGTAGACGACTAGACTTCCTACCTTGCAAGGGATATCAATAGTTGGTTGATGACCTTGCTATCTTATTAGCATTAACCCAACATGGAAGGTCTTATTAATTGCCAAAGTTAGTAAGGGAAGTTCATATTTAAAACATTGACATGTCACAAAAAGTTTATTGCATACCAAAAGAAAAGAAACTAATAAAATGTGCAAAATATATTTAAATTTAACAAATGAATACAAAGATGGCACTAATGTCTCATCTAATTATTGACTAAGATTCATTTTGTAATTCGTGTTCTAATTAACATTTTTTAAAAAAATATTTTAAATTTAAAATATTAAAAAACTTAATAAATAACTTTTATAAAAAAATTATTTTTTTACTAACATAAATTTTTTTTTTTCACAAAATTTTATTCTAATTTTTTTAAAGATGGAAATCTTTTAGAAACAAAATTAAAGATTATCAATTGAATGTGATTGCCTGAAATTTGAATTCCATTAAATAATAAACTTAAGATTTGTCTTTTAGAGTCTTGATAAGACATTCTTTCAATCTTGTTCTGCCTAGAACAAAATTAATCATAGTCTTTCACTTCTTTAGAGAAAAAGCAATATATTAATTAACAATATTTTAATAATTATTTAATTTGTTATTTTTAATTATAAAAACAATTTCTTATGTCAATAATTAGTTTTCATTATATTATTAAATATTTTTTAATTGTCATAATATACAACAATTATTAGAAAGTTAATATGACTGATTTATATACAAATAAGTATTTCCTTATAATAAATTATCAAGTACATAATTTTGTTATAATATATGACACTAATATTTTTTTACTTATTTTTCCTTACTCGATTACTCAAAAATAAAGAAGTATTGAATTGTTAATGATTCAATCTCAACTCATCAATTCTCAACTCAAGTTTGACTTTAGGTGCTTATAAATACGAACATCTATGAAGGATTTGATTATGAAACACGTCAAATTAATGCGACTATAGCTCAAAAATGACTCTTAATATCATTAGAGTTGTTCTTTTACTCATAACTCAATATTATTACTTCAATTCTAATTTAAGTCAAGTTAAAATTTGATCTAAATTTCAAACAAATAAATGTTTTATAATAGTTAGGTGACACCACAATAGTGATATTATTAGTCGGCACTTACAACTAACCATTAAGAATGCACTCGTCATAGTTGGTTGTCAGAACTTAATGTTGAATTCTTGCACGTAAGCCGCATGGTTTATTCTATCAGAGGATCAACTACTCTTATTTTTTTCATCTAAAAGAAGGATGCCACACCTACCGCAAGAGCGGTTGAGCTTATAGATTACGCCTTAAATTGCTTATTCAAAAGAACCGTCGTGTTGATTGTACGCAAACAAACTACGTTAACCATATACTTCACTGATTTAAAAATGATTATAAGAAATTTTTAATCAGATGATTAATATAAATAAAAATTAATGCATCTTTATTATCATTTGATAGAAAAATTACTTGTGAACGAGATTTTTGAAAAGTGGTTTTGTTCGGAATAACCCGTGCCTTTTCTAAAATTATTTTTCATTTTTATCTGGTTTGATTAGATGAGAAACGTTGCTGTAATGTTCATCTTGCTTGGTTTTCCTACAATTTTTTTTTTGATGATTTATGTTGTTGTGACTATAGTTCTTTACTTATCAAGGATTTTCTTGTTACGTTCTTCAAAAACAATGAAATATTTAGTTAGAAATATCAAAAATATGTTTTGAAATAAATTATTGTTAAGCTACAAAATGCAAATGTGGCATTCTTATGTTGTATTTTTCTCTTTAATGATGAACTTATTATATTCTCAAATGGTCGTGCACATATCTCCAAAAATATCAAAAAATTTATTAGTATGCCAATGTAAATATTAACTAAAAATGTATTTTCATATAATTTCTATATTGGTCATTTGCCTAATCTATCATTGGCTTATTAACAAATGCCTATCTTTTATTCAATCATTTTTTTATCTTAGCTCTTATTTTTTGAGGCATAAGGGCATATTTATATTTTCCTATAAGCTACTTTTAATGTAATTGCTAAGTACTCTCTAGACTATTTTTTGAGTCACTTTTGGACCTTTTTTTTGACTTGAGCAATATTTATTAAGAAGACTCCCAATGGATTTTTCGTGTTTGTCTTTCCAATTAGACTATAAAGAAATAACTAGAGAATTTTAAAGTTTCACTTGTTGTAACTATTATAATCATTTATAAATAATTACAAATAATCTTCCAACTAAATTTGCATATCAAGGATCTCTTAGGAGGAAAAGTGGAGATTCACTTGACACATATTATAATTTTTTATATTTCTAACACTTGTCATCTTATTTTAGATAGAAAGGTTCTAACATGTGCTCATTTTTTCACTTTCTTGCATATTTTCTTATGCATTTAGTTTCCCTCTTTATTTCATTATATTTATCCTTATTTAGCTTCCCAAAAAGGGAACATCTTTGGGCATAATCTATATGAATGCAATAATAAGATATACAGGACCTAGCATAGAACCCACTTTCTTCCATTGAGATTACTAAGTTTAAATGCCCATGTGTTGCTCACTACTTTAGTAAACTTCTAGCCCCATTGGTTTGCTCCCAATATTGGCCTTCTAATTTGTGCCCATTTGCAAAATTTGAACACCAACTTGATGTTGTTCTAGCATATGATAGCTTAATTCATGGTTTTTGTTCCTTCCCTCTCTGTCACTTATCATATTCCTCTTTTGACATTGATCCCTATTTTCAATATAGCTACACATAGAGCTCCAACATTACTCAACGAAAGTGACTTAAATTTCGAGGGTGTTGCTCCAATTTTATGCTAGATGAGAATTGTGGATACTCCTATTGCTTTATCTAGCCCTTAAGTGAGGTTGGGACATCTATACACCAACCTCTTATGATTCCCATTTTTTCTTGAGCAATATATTGAAGATTCTTTGATTAGAATGAGAATAATCTCAGCACTTAGAAACTAAATTAAGGTAGAAATTCCCTAGTGCAGGCATGTTGGACAAGGAATTTTTCCTTGAACATAAGACTCGTGTAATCCAATAGTACCAATAAAACTTTATCCTCAACACCTCCAAGCTTAAATTCATCATTTCTTTAAGGGTTAGACAAAAGTTGCAATTAACTACAAGTTGTTAGTTAGGTTTCTAAAAGAAGTCATATTAACATATTATGGCATCTATTGAGAGCTTGATAATTTGTTTTGTTGTTACCTAATAAGCTTTCTTGTCTGTTTTTGCTATCTCTCAAAAAATTAAGAAAGGAGTACGAGCCTCTATTTTATCTTCCAAGTCGACCATGAGCCTTTCAAGCATACATTCAAAGTTTAATTAGGCCACTAAATAATGTAGCTGTGTGACAAAAACTTTATGGTTATTGCCTTAGTTTGGGTAGAAGTGCCCTTGGAACTTAACGAGTCCTATTTCAAGTACCCCATTGAGAGAACAAATTGAAGTATCATTTTTAGGAGAAAAAAGAAGATGAATGAAGGACCAAAATTTTCATGTTGCTCTCCAAGTTTTCCTTGTTCAAACTTTCTTGCCAAAAGTTGAGAAGAGTCCTTAATATCTTATGTTACAAAGGAAGACTTTTCCATGGATAGCTCATATGCTTCAACCAAACAAAATATTCTCGACTCTCACCCATTCTTGGTAGAGATCCACCATGCATTGAAATTACATGGTATTATAGAACTCTTATTCCAATAGAGGTAATTGCTACTTAAAGAAAGCCCAACAATTATTACAGATACCATGATGACTATGGGCATGATATGGAGCAATGTCAACATCTTAAAAGAGAAATCAAGAACTGATTAAAGGAAGATTAGCTCCATGAATATAAAAAAATAAAACTCTAGTAATAGATCAACCCAAATCTAGTGCCCAATATGCCAGGACCTTCATTCGAGAATTTAGTGACTCTGAAGGTGGTCACTGCAGCCTCCTTTATCAGGGCTTCAATAAGCACTTCTCTAAAAACTTTAATCACCTTTTTCATAGTGAACCTCTTGTCACATCACATTCCATTTGATGATTCTCATGGATTACGAAAGCTTAGTCAGTGTCATTTTCTTTGACATGTTTGAGAAGAGGATGATTTCTTTTGACCACCTCTAAGCCATTTATAATTCCTTTACCATATTCTCCAAGGAGGTTCACTACCTAGAATTCTTCATGTTAGTCTTCCTTACTCTTAGCTCTAATGAATTTACCATGTTGCATATGATAGTTTTATCATTTTAAAGCTCATCTTACTAATAATTTTGTTATAAAGAGAAGCATCTTAATCACTTTCAAGAAATTTCCTTGATGATCTATCTTATATTAGAATTCACATGACTAAAGGGTAAGGAGTGAATGCAATTGAAATCCAATGTGGAATTATCAGAAAAGTAGTGGTTCTTATAAGCTTCTAGGCAGAGGGATACAAGGGAAAATAGTTTTACATCGACTTTGAAGGGAATGAATTTATATTAGATGTGTAAGTTCTTGGCAATAATATGTCAAGGCATCTTTTGGGTATAAAACCTACTTTAAATGGTATGTAGTGACCAAAAGGGAAGAACTCCTTAACAAAGCAAGGCCAAGTTGTGACATCTTAGAATCAAGTCATACCTTTTACAATAAGATATGATTTGAGAATGAATTAAGTTGAAACTAATGGGTCTATAAAACCTACGACTAAAGAAGAAAAACAGTTATCTTTAAGTGATATCCTAGGGGTAGAATCATTAGACAAGGAGAAATTCTAAACATGCTTCTAAGTGAGTGGTAAATGATGAATAGTCTCACATTGATTATTGAAGAAAATATTATGACTATATATGTTAGATATTGGCCATAAGATGTTGAGTTTCTCTTTTGGGATAAGCTTACTTTGGTTGGATCAAGGAGACTAAAGGGGTATAATACCACAAAACATAGTAAGGCCAAGTTGTGTGTTACCCAACAAGGTGTCATAATGATCAAAGAGAGATTACTATAGTTGGGGAAGTGCTACCTCACTTATCTAAGGAAGATTAAGAGAAAACTAAGGCATGAGAGATTTAAATGGTTGAAAAGTTGATTTCCAAGTAAAATGTATCTACTACAGATGAAAGGAACTAAAAAAATTAAAATCTTATGTAAAACGTTTAAGTGACCTTGATGAATCTAAGAGTAAAACTATCTTTTTAATTATTTTGAGGTTTGCATGGAATCTATTAGTTATTTTTGAATTTGATTAAAAAATTATTGAGCATCTATTAATATTAATGTATGGAATTGCCACAATTTGATAGTTCAAGGTTCCATTAGTCTGAACAAATAGATCATTATCAAGGAGAAGGTCAATAAGTTGCTTGAAGCAAAAATTCATCCATTTGGTCTAGTACCCTAAGTAGATTTAAAAAATAAGAAAATGAATAGATTCCAACCTCCTTTCTCAAATAGATGTTCTTATCAATACAAATACTATCATCAATACCTTAGTCTTCCTTTTCCATTTTTTGGGTATCATCAAATCAATATGGCAAAATAAAATAAAGAAATAATGACACTTGCTATTAACTTTGGGATCTTCTGTTACATCATCTTACCATTTGGCTTTCATAATGGAGGTGCCCTTTACCATAAATGACAAACAATTTCTTCCTAAACCAAAATGAAAAAAATATCAACATTTATGTCAGTGACATCCCCATGAAGAGTAAATTATGTTTTGGTTATTTGGTCAGTCTCTGAAAGAAACATATAAACCATCTAATGTAACAATATAAGAGTTATTCTAATCAATCAATGAGGTACAATAATTAAGTGAGAGGTTAGAGGGAATGAGTAGGTTCATTTTTGGCTAGGAGACAAATTTAAAGGTCTTTACAAAGCCCTTTGGACAACAAGAAACTTGAGTGAACTCTTGAATGTGAAGAAGGATGTAGAACAACTTATGGAAAGCAATTCTGTCTCTCTTATTTTAACCAATCTTGTGCTTATAATGTTGCAATATTTGAGGTAAACCAGTGCAAGTTTCTTAATTATGGGGGTTTAATTATGAGTTTTAAAATTTCTTTGCTATTTTTTTGGATCATATTTATTTTTTAAAACTTTTTTTATAGAAACAATTTTATATTTGTTGAAACCCTTGATTTTATATACAATACCTTTTAATTTTTATGATTAAAAGAATGAAAACAAAAATTTTAATAGTATACTAAAATTTTTAAGTAGTTCGTTTCAAACTGCAATCTATTCCCACCCCCAGCAAAGGTAGATGAAAGTACCACTATAAAGAAAATTCAACTTAAGGTATTTTCTTATGATTCATCTCCAACCTTTATGAGATTTTTTCTTATAGCTCACCTCCAACCTATTAGTTTTTACGAGTTGAACTATAACCCAGGCTTTTGCGAGCTCAACCCTGATTTGATTTTTAATGCGATCAAACTAAACTTAGGCTTTCATAAATGTTGGGTCACCCAACTAAAAAGAAAATGAAAAATATAAAAAAAACTTTTTAATAAAAATGTATAGCTTCTTATGCTTGTTGATAAATAAAGCAAAACAAAAAGAGCATAAAATTATCAATAGAAATAGAAAAATGAAAGCTTAGAAGGTTTAGTCTTAGCTAGAAGAATTTTTAATTTTGAGTAATATTAAGCCATGGTATGCTACAAGGAGATTTTACACCAACGGAATATGATGACATGTTTCTTTGAAATCTTAAAATCTTGTCAACTATTTTGTTCGTAATGATTGAATTTTTATAGAAACATTTTGGTCATAGTTATTACAAAGTCATGAAAAGCTTTTTCAAAAGCCACTACCAAATAGCTTAAAAAATTCTTCCAAACAGCTTTTGAAATGGCTCAAATAATGACTAAGGAATTAACTATTATGTTTGATCTGGTTGGAGAAGATTTGGACTGTTAGATCAACGAATATAAAAGTGGATGAGTTGTGTTTAGTTAGATCATGATGGATTAGATCTTGGCCTTGTGATCACGTTAGATGAGATATGAATCATTTGAATCATCATTGATAAAGGTGAGAATGATCTTAGTTATAAGATTCAAATATGCAGAGATATGAGCCATCTAATTCAAGGATAGATTATTTGAAAATGTAAGATTAATTAAGACTATGCGATTAAATTGGACATGATCTTGGTAGTTAGATTTGAGCCTTGAACAAGTGATAACAGGAGGGTGAACTCGTATTTGTCCGATCAACTACCAGATGGTGAGAATTCATGAGACCTTTCATGCATGGATATTGTGAGTTAACTCATGGGGCTGGCTCCTCCTTGTACACTTTGGATTTCATCATTTGTGCCACTCATATTCTTATAAAATTATAAGTTATAGTTTGGGTTCTAACCAACCCATGAAGCAATTCATACAAATCTTACCTAATTTAATGCTTTCTCTATCTTATCCCAATCATGATCAGGAATGCACCCTAACCAATTTCAAGCCTGACCCAACTTGGTTCAACTAGTCTCATGATCCGAGGCTTCTTAAGCCTACTTAGACTTTGTTTGCCCAAATGCTTTATACTTGGAGTATGACTTTGGATATTTTTTGTTTTTTAATTAAGATAATTTAACACAATTATTTTTTTTAAAAATTAACTAAATTTTAATAATTAACCTAATATGAAATTTGGTAAAGATGTATAAGTAGGATATAATTAAGAAAAGGATTAAATGATTAAACAATAAAATCCTATATTTCGTAAATTAAGAAAATGTTTAAGTAGGATTTGAATGGAGAGAAGTGACTTGTGATTAATAACTAAACTTGATTTATACTAAATGAGCTAATTAGAATAAAATGCTAAACATTATGACTTGGCTCATCAAACATATGGGCGACTTAACAATCTAACCTTCTTGATGACGGTAAGTTATACATTTAGATAAAAATATAATAGGAAAAAACATATGTTGAAGAAATAGTAAGAAATATCAAAAATGGAAAATATATGGTCTCACTCACTTTGTGACTAGTTCTAAATTTTATCTAAACATTAATGTTTCTCCTCCATTAATAATATCAAAAGAAAAGAACAATTTAAACAATCTTTATTTTACTTAGTTGTTGTCTTATGTTTAAGTAACTTCTTATCTTTGTTCCTAACAATCTTTTTTTCTTCTTTAGATTTCTTCTTTATTCAATTGAAGATTCATTAATTCTTTTATCATATCATCCAAATATTTTTTTATTTATTATTTTTATGTTAGACTCATCAAACATAGCATGTATATTTTATCTTTGTAATTCTCATATCAAATTAACAAGATTTTTAACGGTTTATTCTATATTTCAAAGAAAATAGCTATAATAAATCTATAAAAATCATGTTCAATCTCAAATCTATGTTACTTTCTAAAAATAAAATAAATTATTAATTTCTACTAGTTATTATTTCATATTTAGGTCAATGTCTTACATGACCTAATCTTTTGTGAAATTTCTAAGTCAATTATACTTTAACTATAATCTTATAAACTATGCAACTTTTCAATTCTCAATGAAAAATCATAGGTGTATTTAATTATATTTACTCAAAACATCTCTTAAAAGAACTATGATATTCACTTTCTAACAATTATTGAATTTATCATGCTACAATTGTATACAATACCAACCTTGTTCTAAATAATTAAAATTAACTAATATTAAGTCTAGAAAAATTCTATCTTAAAAATATCTCCAACAAATTGAATCTCTACACTATGATTATGAAGACTTTCGACATTAAGTTCTCTATTCTTTAACTTTAGGAATCAAAACAAGCTTGTATTGACCACTTACATTCACTATTAAAGCATTCATATTGTTATTCTTAATCACCAATTTGAAATAAGATTTCAAACTAAAAATATTTTTCTTAATTTGATAATCCTTGAAGGTATGATATTTTCTATAATAATAAAAATATATAAAATTTGAAAATTATGTATATGCTTAAAAGAAGATATATATTTATTCTTAAGAAAATAAATAAATGAAGCATTAAAATTTTTTGCAAGTTCAAGAGAATAAAGTTTTATTTTTAAATTAACAATTTCCTTTTTGTATCAAGAATTCTCGATAATCATGGAAACTTTTTCTACACAAATTTGATGTATTTATATTTTCTTTATCTTATCTTTTTCTAACAAAATCTAAAAGTTCAATTTTGTATTTGTAAATCTTTTTAAATTTTTATTTGAAATTATAAAAGTTAAATTAGTAATAACTTCTAAGTAATTATTTTTAAGAACTTAATGAAACTAATAACTTTTGGATTCTCTTCTTCTTCATTAAATATACTTGATTCATCATCTTTTGCCATGTAGCAGATCATTCCATCCTCCTCACTTTTTGAAGTTGTATAATCTAAATATTTTGATGCACACTAAATAACGTAAAAAACTTTCTTTTTATTTTTTTATCTTCCTTTTTTTGTGTTATTAAGTTTTAGACATTTTTGTCTAACATGATCGATTTGACCACAATCATAACAACTGGTTCCTTCTTTTTCTCCTCTCTTTTCTTCTTTTGTTAATTTCTGTTTACTAAACTTTTTGTCAAATTTTTAGCTAAACCTTTAACTTAAAAATTAACATCTTTCAAATCCATGGATGAGATAGATGTCGTGCTTGAATCATCTATATTTGCTTTGAATGCTAATGGTTTTTGTTTCCTTATTGCATTCTTTGGCTTGCTTGTGGAAGCCTTCTCTTCAACTCTTCTATAATCTCAATCTTAGGCATCAATAATTCTTAAAGCAACTCATCCAACATGAGCTGTTTACGTTCTTGGTCACCTTTATTGTCATTGTAAGAGCATCATATTGCTTGGGTAGAATCTTTAGCATGTTTTTAAAAGATCTATATTAGAAAATATTTTTCTAAAATTTATTAATTCATTAATAATATTTTTAATTCTCATGAACCTATTCATCATAGTTTCTCTTAAATTCATTCAAACATAATCAAGCGTAAGAATATTTATTTTTTATTTCTATAAATTATGAAGTGCTTTCATAAGTTACTTTTGACTTCTTCTAAACTTTGTGTGTTGTATACAAATTTATAACTTGGTTAAAGTCTCTAGAAGATATGCCATAATACAAGTTTTTGAATGCTCTAGTATTTAATTGTATCAGTCTCCCTTGGTCACTATTAAGTTTACTAACTAACTTGATCTCATTAATACATGAACCTCTAATTGAATCACATGGTTTGGTGAGAACTTTCTCAATTGATCAAATAAAAATTTTAAAACAATTTCTTAATATAAATAAAATTTACCCTTAAATAAAAGGAGACAAATTAAAGAAAAACCTTCATATAATATTATAAAAATATTAACCATGGATAAAGTCATATTAAAAACTTAATTAAATAAGAAAATTAAGAAATACCAATATTTTGATGAGAAAAAAATAGAAATTCAAATTAATATGCAACCAAAATAAAAATTAAGTGAATTTAATAAAATAAGTAAAACACACAACACATCACCCAAGTGATTTGGCTCACTTATTTTTGCAAAGAATGTACTCTAATACCTACTTAAGTAAAATGAATGTATGAAATCTACAAGGGTAAATTATGTGTTTTATATTTTTGTTATTTTTTTTAATCATATTTATCTTTTTAAATTTTTTATGAAATTAATTTTATGTTTATAAAAACCTTAATATTATATATATATTAACTATTAATTTTTATGATTAGTAAAAATAAAAATTAAAATTAGACAATAAATATTTTAAATGGTTTGACTCAAACTAGACTTATATTTAACCATAATAGAGGCTGACAAAAAAACCACTATTAAGAAAATTATAACTTGATATTTTTTTTCTTATGACTCACCTCTAACCAACTTGAGATTTTTCTTTAAGATTCACCTCCAATTAGAAATTTTTCTTTACAATTTACCTCCAACCTACTTGAGGTTTTTCATACAGTTCATTTTCTTTAGTAACTTTTGTAGGCTCAACTATAACCTGGGCTTTTACAAGTTTAATCCTAATTTGACTTCTTAATAAGATCTAATTGAACTTAGACTTTCATAAATATTGGATTGTCAAATCCAAAAAAAAGAAAAATATAACAAGACAAATGTTTGATACAAAATCATAAAACTTCCTATCCTTATTAATAAATATAGTATATAAGAGCTCAAAATTATGAAGAAAAGTAGAAAAATGAAAGGTCAAAAGATTTATGCTTAGTTGAAAGAATTTGAAATTATAAGTAGTACTAAGCTGTAGTGTGTTGCCATAAGATTTTACATTAGTAACAATATGATGTAGTGCTTCTTTGAGATCCTAAAATCTTGTTTACATTTATTAGCTATTCTAATCTTAATGGTTGATTTTTATAGAGAAAGTTTTATCGTAGCCATTAGAAAGTTAATGATTAGCTTTGTTAAAAGATACTACTATGTAATTTGAAAAATTCTTTAAAACTTATTTTATAACAATTTCAAATAATGACTAGGGAATTAGTTATTATATGAGATTGACATTACATCAGTAAATCTAAAAGTGAACGAAATATGAAAGATTGGATCAAGATAGATTAGATATGGGTTATCTGATCATATTGCAAGAGATTTGGATTATTTGATTCATTAATAGTGAAGATGTGAATAATCTCTATCATAGGATTCAAACATGAAGAGATCTAGGCTATCTAATTCAAGGATAGATTATTTGAAAACTCAAAATTAATCAAGTTCATTTGATTAATTCAGACATAATTTTAGTCATTCAATCTGAGCCTTGAATTAGCACTGACAGGAGCACGAATTCGTAGTTGTCTAATCAACTATCAAATGGTGCAAATTCATGCATTCTTTGGCACTAAGGCACTGAACTTGGGAATAAGGTTAGTCACATATGGGAGGAAATCAAAAGTATTTGTTCTTCAAAAGACCTCTTGTACATAGATAATGTGAGCCAATTCATAAAGTTTGCTCTCCATTATGTCCTTATGATTTTACCACCTAGGACACATATATTCTTATAGGATTATAGGTTATATTTTAGGTACTACTCTACCTATGAAACACTTCATGTGAATCTTACTAGATTTGATGCTTTTTTTGCCTTATCTTAATAGTGTTCAAGAATGCACCATAACCAATTTTGGGCCTAACCTAATTTGGTTCCACCTCGTCTTCTATATTGAGGCTTCTTAGGCCAACTCAAGCTTGGTTTACCTGAGTTTAATAATTGAAAAAGTTTAAAAATTCTTTTTTAATTAAGAGAATTTAACAAACTTATTTTTCTAATTCAACCAAAGTTTAATAATTGATCTAACATTAAATTTAATAAAGATGCATAATTAGGATTTAACCATGAAAATGATTAAATGATTAAAAAATAGAATCTTATATTTCTTAAATCAAAGAAAGGTTAATTAAGATTTAAATAGAGCGACATTCCTTGTGATTTATAAATAAGCTAAAACTATATTTCATAATAATAAGAAAACCTTTTTAAACTTGATGAGTATGTCTTTAATTCTTAAAATTTGTTTAACACTTCAAGATGCTTTGAAGATTACTAATTTAATATTTTCAAAACTGCTTAGCTTGTTCTTCACAACTTAACCTAATTCACACTAAATAAGACCATTATAACAAAATGCTAAAATATTTACTGTTTGGCTCATCAAACACAAGACTGACCTAATAATATATCTATTTTTTATTTCCAAAAATTGTAGTTAGCTATCCTCATCTTAGAAGAAGTTCAAAAATTTATTTATTATAACAATCACAATATGAAACTTGTTGAGATAAGGTAATCCCCTTTTAAGATACTTTCCTTAATAATTATAATGTTATCCAAAATGCTCTAACCATATTTGTTAGGGCCTCTCCTCATCATAGTAAACATCAAAGGCTATGCTCAATAAAAATCACAAAACATCCTTTGGTGAGGATTTGATGGTGAGTGAAAATCTAATCACTAATCCTTTAAACTCATAAACTAAACAAAATATTAAAATAATTAATTCTCCAACTATAAGACTATATATAAATCATCCAATTAAAAAAAACTAAATTTATTTAGATCCAAATAAGTATATAATATAAAAAAATCCATCTCAAGATATAATACTATATATTTTACCAACTAATAGGTAATATGTTCATTTGTAACATCTAAGTCCACATCTCTTAGTTAATGGATGATTACTTATGATATAAATATTAATTAGACTCTATAGATCTCAATAACTAAACAAATAAGATAACAACATATATAAAAATAATATTACAACCAAACATGTATAATCATTCTATGATAATGAAAAACTAATGACTATAATGTAATAGACCATGATACAAGAAAACTAATAAATCCATCATTAAATATAAATAAACACTTTCATGTATGCTCTTTTATTCCTATAGTTCTCATTTATTTTATTTTTCTAAAGCACAACAATTTATTTCTTGTAAAGATAAGTCCATTATTTTCTTATTCATTTCATTTTCAATATGTTTAGATATATCTTAAATTATAACTTATTTAGCTCATTATCCTCTTAAGTTAATACTAATAACATAGACCTCATCTCATAAATGGGTATCCTCACCTTATATCATATCAATTAGTATCGTATAAATATAGATGGGCTATCATCACCTTATATCATGTATATGAGGCAAATTCACCCTAATCATGTATATGAGTATTGAGTAGATTTAGATGGACATACTCACCCTAACATAATATAAGAAGAATATCCTTACTTTAATAGGCTATCTATACCATGGATCATGTATATCAGTACCATGTAGATATAGATAGTTTAACCTCACTTAATATTATATATAAGGGTCATTCACACCCTAATCATGTATATCAATATTTTGTAGATGTAGGTGGGTCTCTTTATCTTATGAGACATAATATATTTTAAGAACAATGAGCAAAATATTTTTAGGGGTATCCTAATCATTATATTATATTTTTTTTATTAATAATTAGACATGTCAACTATTCATGTTCTAAATCATTTTATTGTCCATTAACTTATATAATTTTTAATTTTTGATGTTTCTTTTTAATATTCTTATTTAAAATAAAATATCAAAATATATAATGTCATAAATGAATAACACATGAATAAGATGTCAACCATCATTATGATATAAAAATATATCAAACCCAATACAATAATCACAATATTACCAAATTTACTTATTCTTCATAATGTACAAAAAGATAATATAAACGATATTATAATATTCTTAATAAAAAGAATAATATTTAATAAATAATAAAAAATAATTTATTAGTATATTTACATCATAGTTATCAAGTTTACTTACCACAATTAGAGTGTTAACTTTCTTTTACAACATTTATCTTTTCTTGATTTCCTACAATATTATGCATATGTAATAACAAACATATATCCTATATTTAATATGTTTAATAAGTAATTAAAATCCTAATAATTTCATCCAAGCCCTTAAGTTGCTTCCTAGAATCATACTTGTATAATTCTGTCATATACAATATGATCCAATAAAATTCTAAGCATTTTTGAACAAATCATATACGTAAGTCCAATGGTCATATAATCCAATTCCCATAATAAGTGCTTTATTATTTATATCACTTCTGAATGTACCTTACGATCCCTAGTATTGTACCATATGATCGTACTGTAGTTTAACATAAATTTTATTACTCGAAGCATGTATAGTGTGATTACTCTCATCACATTATATGATTCTCATTCTCACTTTCCATCTGCTTAACTTGTAAAATTATCATACAAATATGATACTCCTTTTGGATAGTTTAGTAAATTAATTGTCTCTTACTTCTCATAATATGATGTCATTTAATCATATCATATGTTAACATTATTACTTTATTACCAAGACACCATACTTTACATTGTTACTCAATGTATAAGTTCAACTACAATGTCTTCTTCTCTCTTAAAACTTAGTCATTTTATCTATAACTTTGACAGTTCATCCAGTAAGATAACCAATTTCTTATTGTATGATATTCCATGTAAGACCCTTTGTATCATCATTCTAATAAACTCACTTGATGTCTCAATTAAATTGCTATCTCGATCATATAATATGATTCCATGCATTGATCTATATGATCTAGCATTTGAACAAGTTATCCACTCATACTTTTATTCCTTAATTATCAAATAATATTAATCACATCATAATAAATGATTCTTATTTTCCTCACTAATGTACTGACCACACTCATTTAGTGTACTCATATATGAATATTGTATCATATGATTAAATCATAATCTTTTGTTCTATTCTCTTAGTATGACTTCTTTTGTATGAATCTATTATAAACTAAAATTAGATTCATCTTATCTTATGATCATGTCCATCAAACTTACGTGACCACTTAGACTTGGTTAAATTTTCTTTCACTTCAACTCAAATAGATCATCTAGTATGATTAACCAAATTGTACTCATATGATCTTGATTACCTGACTTAACAAACTCTTAGCTTTCTAAGTCCCTTAAGGATCATCGAATACAATCTCTATGATCACACCAATACAAACATATGTGTTATTTCTCAATTATATCACACAAGGATGATACACATATTGTCTTTGTATTGTGAGCCCAATAGCACAACCCATGATATGAGTATAATACCCATGTCATCTTTGTGTGATGAACCTAATAGCTCAACTAAAACCTTCAATTCTCATACTAATATGACTCAAAAAGTCATCTAGTATAAATTTCTCATACAATCTTTCATCATAGCATTTCCACCTCTTATTCTTAACAAGTTTGAACTAATAATTCCTATATAATACACATTAGTAGCTAACAACTCTTATTCTCAATCTCTTAGATCTACTCTAAATTAGAACTAATTCATTAATTCAATGTCCAAATTAATTTAGTTCTTTTTCTTACTCAATTTGAAGTATAATTATATTTTCTTATTGAAATAAACTCATAAAAAAATTCACTTAAATGTTTACCTCTTCTTAATTAGTTATAGCTTAGTTTTCTTTGCTATTTCCTTTTTTCAACCTTTCTTGTCCTTGTTCTCTTACTTTCAGCCTCCTTCTTGAGCTATAGTAATGCTTTCTCAAAGGTTCCACAACTTCACCTTCCTATTTCCTATGGTTTGATCTTCACTTTAACTTCTTCTCCCATGCTCATAGGAAACTATAGCATAATAATGATGCCTTGCTTGGTAACCTCCTCATGGTGGTTCTTAATAAGACTACTTAACTCCTCAATAACACTTCCACACTCAAATCTCTTGGCAACCTTTGTCTTAGAAACCCTAACCAAACTGACCCCTCTATAGAAAATGAATGAGATGGTCAAGTTTTATAATTGCTAAATTCTATTTATCAATAATTATATTATTAACATATTTGTAATACTTATTCTCCTACTTAAAAATTAGAAATTTACCTGAATGCATGCCATAAACATGTATTTATGTCCAAAACATTTTTCCAAAAACATCCCAACCTTTTTAGAATTGCTATTCTGTATTTCACCAAAACCAATTCTTTTTCACAAAAATTTAAGAAATTTTAAATATCCTTCACATAATTGATATTTTATATTTGTAGATCTACCCTTTATAATCGTATTACAAAATTGTAAATTTATCATGAGCTTAATCTTAAAATTAAAATATATATCTTGAATTTTTAAAAATTAATAAAAATAATTACTCTTTAAAAACTTACTCTTAGAGCTCTTCTTATTGATATGCTTAAATAATATTTTTATCATATTTAAGATTTTGAGATTCTTTCTAAGGTATCATTATTTTAATATTTTTATGTATGTATATTATATTTTAAAAAAATGACTTTATAATGTCAAAACATCTCTAACCATAATTTTATTAATTTAATTATAGAGGTTATTACTTCTTCATATTTACAAAATATGGGTTATTAGAATATTTCATCTAATGAGATTATTGTTCCAATTAATAAGACTCTATATCAGGTTCTTTATTACCTTAATATGATTGGTTTAGATGAAGAGGCTAATGGATTTTAAAGAGTTTATCATATCTTTCACTTCTTAGAGTGTCAAATGAGCTTAAGAACTACTAATGTTTTCATGATGAACCTATTTTAGTTCTTAATGTTAGAAAGCAATTCCAAAGTTAAGTCTTGTTTGTAGATGGAGTCCCTCATGGGCACAACAATGGCACAAGGTTTATGATAACTAGCCATAAAGAAGTAATTATATGAATAAATATCCAAATTTCATTTATCATCACCAACAACCCAATAAGTTTGAGGCTTTCTTTTTTGTGTTTAAATTTATAACAATTTTTTTAATAATAAAACTTATAATTAATAATGATTTTTAATCAACTATAAACCAATCTAAGGTTTTAGATGTCTAAAGGTAGTAATATATGCATCCCAAAAGCTCAAAGTAAACATTTTGAGCATATTTAAGCTAAATTTATTAATATGAAAAAAGTTTTATTAAAAATATAAGTGGATAGTTTCATAGAAAGGTCATAAGGATTCATTTATGACAGAAGTTTCCAAGAGAGAAAGGTGAGCATTATTTGTGAAAGATTAGAACTTAAGAAATCCAATGATAGTGATTTTGATAGATTTAAAGATGGCAACAATTTAGTAAAGCAATTTGAAAAAAAAATTATTTTGACTATAAAGCTATTTCAAAAAAAATGAAATGTTAAAATACCATATGTCGTTAGAAAATAAGGATTTTATAATAAAGATGAAGAGTTCGAGTATATCATTTTTGAAATAGTTTAGAGAATTTTGAAGTTGTTTAAAAAAAATGTACGAAATATAAAAATCATCCAAATGTGACAAAAAGTTTTGCCCAATTGTTTTTGTTAAGAAAATATTTGCCAATGTAATTTCAAAATAGATTTAGTCATTTACATTTAAATTTCTCCTGTCTTTCTATTTCCCTTTTTTACATCAATAAATGTATCTTGCAAAAGTTTATTTTTTTTATAGAAGTGTTTTTAAGTCAAATCATCATAGCTAAAAAGTAACACATTAATAAAGGTTCATAAGAAGTTTTAAATGCTTCTTAAATTATTACAATGACTAACATGATCTAAATTGTCACCAATTTCTTGTTTTACAAATATATGCATAAAGAAATAGAGAATCAACATTTAAAAAGTATATTTTTTTCCTTTATTTTAAAATAACTTTATTTATTTTAATGTTGAAAACTATGATGTACATACATACATACATACGAATGTCTATGTGTGTGTGTGTGTTTGTGTGTGTATTCCTAATATAATAAAAAAATCCCTTTTTCTTGTTTGAAAAAATAAGAGAAATCATTTGATTTATAGTAGAATAAGAAATCATATCACTTTTGTCTCAATTACATTCTATCAATTAATCTAGAAAAATAAAAAAAATACTAGTTCAAATTCAACTATAAATTTTTGTAATGAAATAAAATAAATATTAAAACAAGTTACAAAATAGATTAGCTATCACAGTTGTTTAATCTCAAGCATAAATCATAATACGTGATATTTAGGAAAAGTAAAATAGAACACCCAAAACTTTGTCTTTTTTGCCTTTTGATCTCCTCTAAGCTTGTAAATTTTTATGCCAAAAAAATGCTTGAGCTAGCCTACAATGGTTAAGTGAGTAATGTTTGTATACAAGTTATGTAAATCCTTACAATTTTAGAATAGCGACATGTTCAATTTAATAAGCATATAAATAGTAAAAAAATTGTTATACCTGGTAAAATATTATAGGTTTAATCTTCAATAATTCAATTGTGGCTTGGATGATTTCAGATCGACAGTAGGATGAGCCAGGAGCTCAATTGGAGGCTATTGGAATTTCTGAAATTTTCTGAGGATTTTTCGGAGCACCGAGATTTTTTTTAAAAACCGGAATTTGGATTTTTTTTTTCTTTTACCGCGCGTGAACCGAACCGGAGCGGTTCAGCGAAGGCGGGGCGGTTCGCCGAGGTGCGTTTGTGCGTGTGTTTGGATAAGCCGCAGATAAGCGGATCGGACGGGTGAGATCAGCGGTGGAGATTAACCGGCTGATCGGGTGTTAAGCGGCGTTTTTGGAAGGTCAACCGGCGCTTAATGGGTCTTAACGGGTTATTACCGGTTTAAGCTGGGTATTTAACCTAAACTGTTCGGCTGTTAGGGTTTCGAACGGCGGCTAGAGGCGAAGTGTTCGCTGCGAACGGCGGTATTTTCCGGCAGCCTTCCAAGGGGCTTTTGGTAACCGGATGTTCGCGGGACAGAGGCGAGCATTTTGGTACCGGTTTCGTTCGGCGAGGAGCTGCGGTTGATCGCGTGCGAGCTTCACCGTCGCCGGCGGCGAGCAAAGGTAGGAAATTCAGTTTTAAATTAGTTAATTAGTAGAAATTAAAAGCATGGAATATTTTGCTTAATGAACACAAGCATGTGGATGAAAAATCGGACTTAGTTGAATGCTAATCTGCGTCTTTTACAATTTTTGGATTTCTGGAAAATTTCCCATTTCGCCGGAAAATTTAGTTAATGCTTAGGAACATGTTAGGGATTTGTATTATCAGTTTGTCATTGAATTAGTTAATTAATTGTTGGATTAATCTTACGGCAATGGTGTACAGGCGAACTCTTTCGGCGGAAATTTTAAATTAGTGGCATTATTGAAACATTAGGATAGTACGAACATCGAATTTTGTTTCTCCTTGTTCGCGTTCGCCGGAAATCGACGGAAGGAATTGGATTGGTCGGCGGTTGCTTCAGTTAGGGTTCGCGGGCGTCGGACCGAGGAAGGAGAAGGGTTTAGATTAATTACGAATTTATTTAAGTAATTAATGGTATTTATATAATATTTATTAGTAATTATATTTATTTAAGCATCGACCGATTAACGGATTATTAAAGAATTTGGTTCGGCGGTGTCACGGTTCAGCGCGAGGTTTCCGAACCGGCAGCGAAAACCGGTTCAGCGAGATTCGGCGCGGACAAACGGCGCGGAGGAAAATTTAATTCGGAAATTAATCCGAATTTTCGGAAAAAGGATATATGTGGAATTTAAATTTTAAATTCGGAAATTTATTCCGAATTTCGGAAAATGGATAAAGGGCAGAAATTTATTTTGGAAATTAAAATTTCCTGAAGTGAGGAAGAGGTGATTTTTGGAAATCACGTAGCCAAGTTGAAATTGACTGTTGGAAATTACCCATAAATTCAGTGCAGCTGGATTAGTTGGAAGAAAGTGTGACACTTGGGTGCTACC
Source organism: Vanilla planifolia (assembly GCA_023846275.1). Taxonomy (NCBI): domain Eukaryota; kingdom Viridiplantae; phylum Streptophyta; class Magnoliopsida; order Asparagales; family Orchidaceae; genus Vanilla; species Vanilla planifolia. The sequence goes on from CM043870.1 coordinate 25,322,375, forward strand.
AGAATAGTCAGAATTTTGGTACAGTTTGTGTTGCTTGGATGGCAATGACATGGATTGAGTCAGTTTACTCAGTGTTGGCATATTTCATGGATTGGCATATTGGACCGGACTACTATAGGCCCTATATGATGTTTTAGGGTAGTTGTGGTAGGTAACTGTGCGGTACAGACTTAACTTCACAGTATACATGTGGACTGGTATGCGCCTTGTTGTATCTGGACACATGTTGCCGAATCTTGGAGTTAGAGCTTGGCAATGACTGTAGGGGCATGGCCTCTATGGAAATTGTTGGGAGAGGACTTCTTGTGACGGTGGCTGAGTCGATCTCTTCTGGTCCACGAGTGTAGGCCTGCGCGCCTGAGAGTGGCAGTGACAGGGGTGACTCGCCGTGGCTAGTCAAGTGTGTAGGCCTGCGTGCCTGAGGGTGGCAGGGGTGTCTCACGTTGGCTAGAGATCTATGTGACTGATTCTGTCTATAGTCTCCAGAAGATTGATTGACGAGAGACACTGTGGTGTCGGGTGCTAGGCATTGTGATGCATGCACAGAGATGGGCGTGTCCCGCTGGCATGCTTTGCCTAGGCGCCATGCGTGCGCAGAGATGGGCGTGTCCCGCTGGCATGCTGCCTGGGAGCACAGAGGAGAGCTACTCTGGTGTGACTGGGGGTGACTATGGTTGGTCAGAGTCTGGGACTGAGAGTGCCTTTCCACCCTACATTGTTATGCTGTATTCCTATACTCTTGCTATTATCCTTCTCTTGCATGTGAGTTTTTACTAGCTGTCTTTCCTACTGGGCGTAGCTCACTCCTCTATTATCTATATTTTTCCAGCGGCTCGACAACCTTGACGCCACCCAGATTAGGTGGGATCGTGGTCAGCAGGCTAGTGGAGGATATCTGATCTGTGATTTTCTGAGACATTTTGGTTAGTGTGATTGATACTATTGGATGTATTCAGGGAGACTGTTATTCTTATGTCATGTAATATGTGAGGGTGATTCTGACTTATGTATCTAGTTGGATGATATTGTATTTGTTGGACTTGGATCTTATTCTTGTGATGTAGTTTCCATTCACTGTTTTACTTTATTGTCTTGGTGGTATAGTGTGTGGAGTGCCATATTTTATCTGAGGATGTTATGTATTTTATTTTTGATGGTGAGGTCATTACATGACTATGGAACTTAACCATGGGGATTCAGACTTCTATTAGATCGGTTCTCCTACCGGTATGGGTTAGGAGTATGGGATCTAGTAGGAGTAACATTGCGCGAGTCCATCTGTTAATTCAGGAGTCATGAACCAGATTTGACGGTGTACCCGGGAGATGGGATCCACATTGTTAAGGAAAGTAGGTGTGTAATGATGTGTTATATCCTATGTTTTTCGTAGGCTACTCAGGTTGGTATGGGACGATCTGAGCTGTCTATATGTAAAAAAAAAAAAAAAAAAAAAAAAAATATGCCAAAAATCAGCTTAGGAAAAAAATGGGGTGTAACAAAAATATAAAAGAAATTAAATTATATAAGAAACCATATCATATCCAAATAAATGATGATTTTTAAATTTTTTATTTCCTTTTTTCTATTGATTTTTGCTTATTTCAAATTCTATAAACTGTTTCATTAAGCCATCTATTGTCAAATCTTCATCAATACATAGGTCACTTAACTCTACTAAGATGGATCATTTAAGGCCATACTAGGGGTTTTTCTATTAAAAATCCATTGTTAGTTAAATTGATTGACTAATTCCCTCACATTTAAGAACATTGCTAGCATGTTCTACCTAAGGCTATACTTAATATAAGGTGCCATAATGAGCATACTTGGTCGATACCCCTCTATCTTTTGAAGAGTTCAGCTTAAACACTTTGCACAATTTATCTAAATTCTTATACCTTTTATCCATCATTTCTATACATATTTTCGTTTTTTTATATCTCTCATTGTTACACTTAGCCATGTCCAAAACCATATGTTCATATGTAATCTTTGAAAGAAATCTAATCACATAGGTAAAGTATTTCACAAGGAAATAACAATAAAATGTGAATAGATCATAAGCAAGTCATATGATCAATTTTTAAAAAAGGAAGTGCTACAAAAATGCAAACATTTTTTAACCAATTTTTCCATAGTTTTTGGCTACTAATTAGAAAAATACCAACATTAAACATATGCACAAAATGTATAATTCAAGGCTACCTCATTTTTCAAATTTGTAGTGGTCACACTCTAGGAATAATATTTTTCACAAAAGCAGCCCTTTTTTAGATATCATATTCCTCTACTTGCTTCCAAAGCTAAGGTAGCAAAAGTGTCTCCCTTCTCTTTCTTTTGATAACCTAGCAATTCTTCAACCTCCTTAAGGAGTTTTTCCAAAATTTGCTTTCTCTATTTCTCTCCATCCCTTTTTTGTTTGGATTGTGATTTCTTCCCTAAAAGTCTGCCATGATAGACCCTATTGCTTCTATTAAACTTTGTATGACCCTTCTCAATTTTGTTCCTTTGCTCTTTTGGACATGCCAAGATTCACACAAATAAATCCCCTTGGGCTTCCCAATCATTTTTCAACCTTTTAGCTACTAATAGTTGAGCTATGGTCGTCTAAAGAGCCACTTCACATTGAATTCCTTTGCTGTTGTATATAAGTTTAAGAATTTAGGAATACTAGGGATTATTAAATCTTTAAATTAAAACTTTAGGACTTATGTGTTTCTTGAATTTTTTATCTGAATGACATCTAAGCATTTATTAAAAACTTTTATTGTAATCTCCTCATTGAGTTCTACTTGTCATTCATTTTTCTTTATTTGTTTTGATATCATTTTAGTTTAAAAATTATTATTATTATTATTTTGTTATTTCTTTTGAAATCATTTTGACCTTTGATTTTGATAAGTATGGAACTCGCTCTTCTTGTTAAGAAAATTAATTTTTTCCTTCTTTATATGCATCATGCCATAGTCTATTTTTTTATTATTTTTTTTATTAAGTTTACCATTTCTAACAGTTTCTAAACAAATCCCAATTTTTGTCTTTATTGATTGTTAAATCATATAAATCTTCAATCCTCTTTTTATAGCTTAAAAAATTCTAATTTCTACCAATCTAGTGCTATTGTATTGTTACTATTTTGTGTTCTTATTTCTATAACTCATGCCCCTCCTTTTAGATGTTGTGTCGTCTTATTTGGCATTGTATGATTCTTTTTGGAAAACCTAAATAAATCTCTTAAAATAAATAATAACTCTAGAATTAGACATAAATATTTTTACTTATCTATAAGGATGAATATAAATTTTTCATCTTTCCTTATAGTCCTTTATTAATTTTTTTATTATTAATTTTCATCAATTTAAGTGTATCATAATTTGAAATTTTAAAAATAATTCTTTAAATCATTACACTCCACTTTTGGGATGTTATAATTCCTTCCTCTTGGGAATTTCATCCCAAAATTTTGGTGAAACAAAAAAATTTCTCTATCTTTTCACCTTTATCTCCCAAGTGCCTCATTCTCTAATTTCTTTGATCCACTTAACTTTAATTACTAAATAATTATTTATTTCTTTGATCAAATACTTTACTAATCTTATAAAATCTAACAACTTCTTTTACATACCCACTTTACTAAATATTCTTTCTTCAACATTCTTTTTTGCATAATGATAATACTTTGTCATCTTGATTTTTAATTCTTATAATTATCATATTGTTGGTTTTTTAATATTAAATTATTCTTCTTAATTGTTATCTTTAGTTTTCCTTAATCATTATATCTTCTTGAAATTCACAATTATGCCATGTAAAAGTCAAGTAAGCTTCAATATTTCATAATTAATGTCTTCGTATCTACATAAAAATTGTTAATACTATCATTTTGATTATATTATAGATAATAGTTCTAATAAAAACTTCATTAACACTTATATAATCACCTCTTTTTTTGTAATTATTTGTAGGATAATTCTTTCATCCCCTTGATATCAATATACTTTATTATCTTCTCACTTAAATCTTTACATGGACTTCAATAGGGTTATGATAGTGGAGCTTTAGTTTCAAAATATTATAATAGTTTTTTATTAGTATCTCCCAAAATAAAAATATGTTTTACCTAAATCCTCCAAAAAATATTTCCATAATTCCATGACTTTTTAAGTATGACATATCATAAGTCCATTTTACTTGTGCATCCATGTCCTACTTGCAAATTATTTAATCCAATGAAGCATTGACCTTTTGTGTGATCCAATGTACTATACATTCCTATTAATATATCATACATTCTCATTAATGTATTATGCATACCTTTGCTTTGGTATTTAGCTTAATAAAGCATCCAACTTAGTGATAGACCATAGTATCCATGCGAGCCAACATACCATATGTTAGTCTTGGGTTTATACTCAACTTAGAAACATTTTTCTAGTTTGAGTCTGACATACCATATGTTAATATTAATTTATAATACATAATTCTCTATTTTAGTTCATTATTAAGCTATTTATGCCTCATGCATTATATATTATTTTAATGTACCATATGTTAAGTCCAATTTTAAACTATCAAATTTGAAATTTTGCAAGTTTTTTTATGAATTTACATCTACATGATCACCTAATATCAACAAAAATATAGTAATACATAAACGGGGAATCATTTATTTGTTCCCCACATGGAATTTTCCAATTTTAAAACTATCATTTATTTGAAATTCTGAGTCACTCTAATTGGCTATCACAACCTTCTTCATCTTCTTATATTTCTTGAAATTATTCTTTTTCTTGTTTCATCTCTCCATTAATTTTGAACAAATAGGATACAAGTGTCTCAGTTTATTACATCATTGCACTTTACCTCTACCTTCTTTCATATGTCCTTATATCTCCTCTCCTTCTTCTTACAATAACTTACTACCATCTTCTTAAAACTTTTAATTTAACTTTTAGAAAGAAGTTCTACTTCATTATTACAAGAAGACTTTTCATCTGATGAGGGTGGAGAAATCTTCAAGGTAATATGCTTCTCCTTCTTGAACTAATTGGCTCACACCTTCCCATCTTTTCTCTTTTTCATCTCCATTTCATTAGTCATGAGATCTTCAAGCAATTCATCAAAAGAAATATTATCCATGTTCTTGGAGGTGTTGATGGTAGTCTTAATGGATCAAACTTCAAAGGCAATACTCATAAGGTCTTCCTCACCTGTTGAACATCTAAAAATATTTTATCAAGATTTAAGAGACCATTAATAATTGGTCTTGGTAAATATATTCTTAATTGTCTCTCTATCATATATAAGTAAATTAATTTTGATTCCGTAACTTAGCTAGGTGCTTCAAATGTAACATCATGCTTTTCTCATACCTAATTTTCAATCATAAGGTCCATTATCCTATTAAATTCTATGGTTGAGAGAACAAAATAGAAGATATTGGAATCATTGGCATTAAGTTGAAATGGATTTTTCTCTTATGGATTGATTTTAGTGAAATGCATTCTAACAAATACATTATCCATCTTTTTAGTAAAAAAATTCAAAGCCATTTCTAATTATGTTCTAATTCCCAAGTTCAATAAATTCAAGAAAATTACTATCACACTTGAATTTCTAGGAAAAAAATATATTTTTTAAATATTCAGAGGAACAAAACCTATATATTAATCAATAAACTTAGCTAGTCACCAAACTACTACCGAGGCATAATATTCAAAATAGGAGTTATGATCCTCTAATTTGATCATGATGCTCACAGTGTGCTATCCATAAAGAACCAAGTCCCTTTACTAACTCATCATCTAATTTCTTTTAGAACTAGTTTACCCTCACCTAATGTAACTCACCAATATAGACAAGCATGTACATGATACCAAAGAAATCTATAAATAAAACCATACATATCCACATGCTCAAATAACATCATAGCCCACAAAATCCACAATCCAAAGTCCAACATGAAATAATAACATAAAGATGCAAATATCAAAGTCCAAAAACAAAAGTTTAATATAAACTCAATGTTCATCAAATACAATATTAGAAACATCAAAGGAATAACATCACACAACTAAACTAAAAAATACAAGTATAATTACTAAAAATACTAGATCTTTAACTTGAAGGCCCCATCTCTAACTCTTAAGCAAGCTCCTCCATCCCTAGATCTGCATGTAAAAATAGGGGAGTTAACTTAAAGCTTAATAAAGAATGCCAAGTCATACTTTAAAAATAAACATATAATTACAAAGTATTATATCAAATCTATATAAGTAAAACATAATTAATATCATCGTCAATAATATCGTACAAATGATGATAGACTATTAAGCTAAATTAATGCATGAGCTTATGATGTAATTAATTAGATGCTTAGTGTCTCACTAGCATATTAGTTCTCTCTCTAAGCTAAGAGAACCAAGTCTTGGTCTGGCCTTCTTAGATAATACCATGAGTATATGGTCCTGTACTATAGAAAGCCATTCTAAGTTATGACAACCATGAAAGTCTCTGATAGAGTAATATAACACTTCTCTCTAAGATATGAAAATAATACAAGTCTTTGATCAATTAATCTTACATTTTTTTTATAGGGTGTACAAATTAGATAAGCCTTATATTAGGAAATCTGGCACTCTTTTTTGGGTTGTGCAAATTATGTAAACCTTTGATTAATAATTTGACACTTCCCTTTAAGCTATGTCCATCCTTGACTTAAAGGTCCAAAGCTTAGGAAAACTACATCCACAAATCTTGTCTTCACTAAGATCATCTTATTTGGCACATTGGCATTAATTTAATCAACTATTATCAACTATCTATGTTTTCCTAAGGTTTCTTCAAAACATAATCAATTTTTTGAAGTAACGTCTAGAGTTTTCTTAAATCCTAATTAGGTATTTGGTGTTGATTGTTTTCTTATATTTGGGATATCCTAGAGCTTCCTTTAAACCTTAACTCAATAATCTAGGGTATCCTAAGGTTTCTTCTAAACCTTAACTCAACTATTTAAGATATCCTACCATATTAAGATGTTACACATATAATTAGTATTTATCCTTAACCTTATTCAGAATGCTATCTAGGACAACTTTGCCTAAATGGGTGACCCTTGAGCATTCATACAAAACTAGAACCTTGCTTTAACCTTTAGGAAAATTTCCTTAGTCATAATACCTAGGTTCATATGTGTCTCACTAGTGACTTTCTTATCTTATGGGTAATCCTATTCCATTGCACCCATCCATAAGTCTTTTTGAGCTACCTAGATCCCTAAAATGGCCATCTAAGGTATCAACTTGTGGATAAAGAGACTAAACAAGTTCACTCATAGTCTCATCTAATGACCTAAGTCATTCCAAGGGATTATCAATATCATAAGAATAACTAGCCCTTAGCTGAGGCTAACATTAATTATAATGTAAAAACTAAGCTTTTTATTTCAACCAACCTATATCCATGGTTTACCCAAGAGCCTCACAAATCCAAGGCTTCACCAAGTTCTTATTTTCACTCCAATCTTAGTTTCATATTTGGGATACCTTAGGGTTTCCTTTGAACTCTAAATACCTTATCTATGTACCACATGGATTTGTTTAGACCTTTATTTAACTATCAAATTAAGGCTAGAACCAAGCCCTTACTTAATCTTAGGTTTCATTTTGGTTTCATATAGTCCACAATGAGCCCTCATTAAACACTAAAGTTCATTTAAGGACTTAATAAAGTCTAAACCAAGCCCCTATTCAATACTTACACTTCAATTGGTGTTTTAATAAAGTCCAAACAAAGCCCTCATTTAATCTTAAACTTTGTATGGGATTCTAATAAGGTCAAAATTGAGCATCACATAGACGAAAAGAGCCATGTTATAAGCTTCCCAAACATAGCTGAGCTAAGAAAAAACTTGGCTACTTGAAGTCTCTAAGGTTTGGCTATGTTTTCTAGTTTATTTTGATGATCAAGGTTTAGTCTTCAGCTAATGGATAAGAAAGGATTTCACTAATTCCATAACAAGGTCTCATGTTTATAATTATGTAATATCATTATGAAATGGTGCTAAAAGTTGAAAACAAAGATTATCATGGTTTAATGAGTTATCACATAACAAGTATGGTGCATTTTTTTAGCAAATCTAGGTATGTAACACTTGTAAACGTAAAATCTAACCTTCCATATGAGATTTTGGAAAACAAATATGACATGAAACAAATCATATCTCTTAGAAATCTTGGTTCAAGGATTTGCACAACATATAGTTTATCAAGATCATGGCATTCTCTTTAGCATGGATTGATCAATAATTTTCATACATTTCATCACAACCAAACCATCACAATTTCATGCAGATAATAAAGTTAGAGATCCACCATTCATGGGTAAGAAAGCATGTTAACATAATTCATGCAAATTTCAAAAATAATATCTAAAATCATAAATCAGTAAGGGACCTTAGCTCTAACATAAAATTATTGAAAAAACCTTAACATCATATCTTAAGTATGAAAGAATAATTAACATCCATTGATCTAGCAAAAATCATCACAATAGAGAAAATAAAAATAAGCATCGTATGTATGCTCAAAATAACCTATATCAGTTACATCATTTATTTTTATTATCTATTGTTCTAAGATTAGGGCCCATAAGAAGGAAACTTAATAATTTATAACATGATCAAGTTTCATCTTGCCTCTTGAGCCATGTAGTGGGCTACTCCAAGGATGGGGTTCTCCTTCATCAAGTTTTGAATTCTTTACCTAATTCTCTTACTCATGGCTATGCCTCCTTCTATTGCTTATCAAAAAATAGTTCTCTTAGCTAAGTGTCATAGTAAGGGTTTTCTATAACTCTAGCAAAAATCACATCTTAAGGCTTAAATACTTGATTCTCTCAACACTTTATTAAGGCATTCCATAAGAAAAATTAGCTAGGGATTAAGATCAAAGCAATCACACAGCTCCCTGAAAGCCCCATAAGAAAACCACCACAACATTCATTTTAGACCAATTATAGCTTTCCATAAATAGACCCACCACACATACATGGCTAGTGATTCATGTATTCATATACCCTTCCTTAAATATTTGAGTCAATAAAAATTTAAATTTCTACTTCTTAATCATTACTAACACTTTGAATTTCCTAATTTGTATGAATCATGAAGACACAAACTCATGATTGAGTTTTTTAGAGTGAGCATGGACAACCTATCTTGGAAATTAAATAAGCTTATTTAAAGGATAAAGAATAAACAAGCTAGTTTTTCAAATAAATTTTGAAGTATATAATTTATAAAATGTAGAATGAGTAAAGCTTAAGTGGAGCAGTGAATAAAAGATTAGTTATCCACCTTAATAATTAAATTAAACTTTATAAGTTCCTTCTAGTTGTATTAATGGAAACCATGGTATAAAATAAAAAAAATGTATCAACTTGTCAGAAAGCTAGATTTTGAATTTTATGAAAGCAACAAGTTAAACAATGTTTGGGTCCTTTAAAAAATGTATATTCTTGCTAGGTCATACTAGATAATGAGCAACTCATAAAAATTTTGCTAAATGACCAAGATTGAAATAATTATGCATATTGTTTATTTGTCTATGCCATGAGCTCATTTACTAATAAAAGAACTCTCAACATTGTATCTATCGAATCACAAAGAATTCCAACTTGTTGCTATTGATTAGAGGAAACTCCAAAGCAGTGGCATCCTAAAATGAGAGCAAGGGGCACTCCACTCCAAATCTAGAAGCCATTCAAGAATTATCTAATTGCATTAGTTAGTGTAGTCTCATGGAGCTACCATTCTTTAGAAAACTTTTCATTTGGTTTGGCAAAAGGAAAGCTAGATGGGTCTAGAAGAGATTAGGTAGAGTGCTAGGGAATCAAGAATGGATCAATCAACTCCATCCAGTAGTAATTCAACACCTTTTTAAAATGTCTTTAGATCATGCTCCAATGCTAGTATATTTCTTAAGGAATCTCTAATGACTCCCCAGAAATTTAAATTATAGAACATGTGGCTAAAACACCAGTCTTTTGTTCAAACATTAAAACTCAATTGGAATCAACTAATCACTTGTTAATAGATGAAAGAACTCGCTCTCTAGCTAAAATGATTGAAAGCTTGTCTAAAGGAATGGAACAAAGAAATGTTTGGTAACATATTCGATTCAATTAAGTCAATTGAAGAATAAGTTATACTAAAAGATAAATAATTTAAATTCATTAAAAAAGTAGGAATGAGGAAGGAGTGATAGAGGCACATAAGAACGTTCTTAGTGCCACTACAAAGAAGGAAGAATGTTGGCCTTAAAAGGCTAGAATGAGAAGGGCAAAAGAAGAGGAAAATTATATTAAATTCTTCCATGCCACCATCAAAGAAGAAAAATCTAAGTCAATAATTAATAACATGAAAGACTCAAAGGGAAATTGGACTTAGGGGGAAAGAAAAAAATAATGGAAGCTACAACTCTAAATTTTCAAAAACTATTATCAACTTCTAAGATACAATAGCTTAACTATGTTTAGTCATATTCCTTCTTTGGTAATTGCTAAAGCAATAAGCTATTAATGCAAGAAGTGTCAATAGAGGAAATTAAAGAAATTGTATTTTAGATGTTCTCTTATCTTGAATTAGGACCAGATGAATTTAATCGTAGATTTTTCACGTAGTTCTAGGAAATAATTACAAGTGATGTTTTGTATGAAGCAAATGATTTCCTTACTGGGACACCAATTCCCAAAGGAATACTTATCAATAATCTACTCTTATTCACCAAAAAGGAAAATCTTAAAATATTTAATGATTTCAAACCAATTTGTCTCTACAATTTTATTGAAAGATTTCTCTCCAAAATGTTGGTGAATAGACTTTTCATAATTCTTTCACTTATCATATCTCTAGAGCAAAGTAAATTCATTAAGGGTAGGAAGATTACTAACAATATCCTCCTGGTACAAAAATTGATTGAAGCAATAAATAAAAGATATAATTGGAACAAATTCATAATTAAAGTTTATTTAAACATGTCTTTTAACTCTTTAACTTGAGGTTTCCTAACCAAGGTCCTCACTAAACTTAATTTTATAGAAAAATTCATTATGGTCACTAAGATTATATTTTGAAGTAGTTAGATCTCCATCATGATCAACAACAAATGAAATTATTTTTTTGCAGTGACATTATAATCTCTCCTCTTTTCATTTTATCTATGAAAGTATTAAAGTGAGGGTTGAACGCGCTCATTAAGCATGGTGGGATTCTACATTATGTGTAACTGAAGCATGCCCGATTGTATTATTTTTAGGCTTTATAGATGACATTATAATCTTTAGTAGGAGAGAAAATAATTTAGTCACTAACATTCACAAATTTCTTTTAGAGTTCCAAATTATATTTGGTTTACACATCAACCCAAACAAAAGCACATTTATTTTTAATAACAAAATTAGTTTTGGCCAAGTTAGAAGAATTAGGTACTAACATAGGTTTGAGAGAACTTAACTTCCAATAAACTATCTGGGATGTCCATTATTCACTAATAGGAAAAAAATAGCCCATTTTTAATAACTAATTAAGAAAATAGATAGGAAGGTTCTGGCTTAGAAGAGAAAACTATTGAATATGGATGGGAGACTAGTCTTAGTCAAAACATGTTTGCATCAATTCTTATATATTCATTGTGGCCATGCACCGCTCATATTTTACATAAAATTAAATAGATGAACAATGTCCTCTAGGGTGACTCAATGATCAATTATATGTGACATTGGACCAACTAGGAAAGAGTTAGTTTGCCTATTGAGAAAAATGGCATGGGATTAAAAAATTACAAGAATTAAGGTAAATTATTTTAGTAAAATTATATTGGAAACTTTACCCAACCAACACATTATGGGTTAGTTATATGAAAGTAAAATATATGATATCAAGAACAAAATGAGCTTGATAGTAATTTTAGTATTCAGATGGCTTGGGAAGCTCTCAAAGGAAAAGGTCTTATTCTTCAATTTAGGAAAATATTTTGGAATTCAAATTGCTAACAAAAAATCTTAATCCTTATGTAAAGAATATTTAACAAATTACTTCCATTCCAAAGAATTTAAGAATGTTTAACTTGAAGCTAGAATCAAAATATCCACATTGCCCAAATGAAGACTAACTAGATCATGTATTTGCAAGCTATCATAATGCCAAAAAAAGTATTGAGTACCTTTCCAAAGAGTCAAAATATTTAGGATTCTAACTTTATAAGGATAACAACATTACTATTACACTAGTGGAAACATAAAAAGAAATTCAACTAGAGCAGTGGTATCAAAACCACTACCTTTAATCATCTATTAACACATCTGGAAGGCAAGGAATCTAAAACTATTTAAGGAATCTAGTTAAAAAAACAAACTATATCCACAATGTCATCTTCAATTATTGTAATATCTTTCATTGCTTTCTGCACATTCAATCATCTCAAGTAGATCTTTTATTAGCATAGCTAGGTCCAGTCCCTTCCTTCTCATTACTACAATACAAATGCTATGAAACTCTTAAGTGCTCTCTCCCATAAGAAAGAATGCATAAACTCAATATTGATGATTTTGCATGAGGCATCAATGGGCCATCAAGGTTTAAAGGGATCATCTGTAATGAACCTATTAAGAGTGATGCAAACCAAAGAAATATCTTTGTACTTGGTTCTTCAACTATGCACAAATATGGGCCTATCAGACAATATCATTCAAACATATTACAAAGATACTCTAGAAATGGTAAACGTTAAGTCAAAGTTCCCTTGAAAGTTACATAACATCATTCACCAATGAAATAAAGTGCTCAGGATGGCAAAAGTCCACTAAAAATCCATTTACATAGAAGGCAACGAAGTGGCAAATTACTTACCAAAAACTATAACAAAAAGCTCAAATTCAACCATCTTAAATCAATAGTAGCTTTCTAAATACTTCAAGCCTCTTATCAAATAGGATAAGATTTAGCATGCATATATTAAAACATATTACAAGGTATGATGTATTAATACTGGTGATTAGCTTTTTATGATGAGAAAAAATGGATAACTTCATTATTTGACAACTTTTTGTATTGTATGTTACAACTTATTATACAATGTGATGCCTCTACTATTCATAAGGAATATCTTTGTCCCATGATGAGGCATCTAGTAACTACATTGGACACATATGTTCTATGTACACATCTTTAAGATCATACTATCACTCCAATGCTGCCCACCAATTTGGCAAAGCATCTCAAACCACACAGGAGATTGCACTTTAGTCAACTACAATATTCTCTAGTTATTACATTAGACATGTACATTATATGTTTGCCTTTACTATTCATAATTGAGTGTCGCAATGCTATGATGAGGCCTCCTATTATTGCATCAAAGACATATGCTCTATTTATTCCTTTACTATTCATAATTAGACAACTTCATTCTATGAAAATGCTTTCTAATATCAAATCAAATATGTATGTTCAATGTATATAAAGGCGTACTATTGCTCCAATGCACCCTTAAGCATAGTTTAGTAAGAGGGGGGTGAATTGTTAGAAATAAAAATTTTGGTTTCTTACAAAAATATTTAGAGATATAGATTAAAAGTACTTTTAAAAGCTTAATAAAATCTCTAAAAATGATTTTTTTTTAAATTTAAATTTTCTTTTAAAATGTGTTATTTTTTATAAAAATTATTAATAAAAAAATTAATAATAATTAAAATTATAAACAAATATTCTTTTGGTGATTCAGCTTAAAACTAAACCTACATCCACCCTTGGCAAAAACTAGGAAAAAATCAGCCAAAAATAAATCGTTAATATAAGCCTTTCACCAAAAGAAAAGTAGGCATTCACAATAAAAAATAAATGAGACAAGCTACTATGACTTTACAATGAAATCAATAGAACAAATGATAATAGCATTATAATGAAATGATAACAAAAGAAAAATATTGGATGATATAAAATTGAAATTAATATGAATAGAATACTATATCTCATGAAATGATTAAATAGGCACAAGTTTCTTAATTAAATAAATTTAGAGTAAAAAAGTTGATAACTTACCTGATTTGAGAAAAAATACAATTTCAGGAGTTTGACGAGTTAACAGCATCACAACATATGGAAGCGATGTTGATAATGGGCTGCTAACGAATTGAATGTTATGGTTTGAAACTTTTCTTTAAAATATGTTAAAATTCATCTATCTCTTTTTATACAAAAATTCTTCTAATTATAGATATTTTACAATAGCTAAAAGAATTTACCAAATAAGCAAAATAGTCATTACTATTTTATCGGCTACCACATTTTTAAATTAAAAAATTATTAGTTAAATAAAATATTTTAATAGTTTGAAATAATGGGTAAATGAGCCATAATGCAGAAACTATTCAATCAAATTATTTGAGATCATTCGATTACAAAAACAACACAATTAGATAGATGAAATTTAAATGGCAGTGTTTAGAAAAAAGATTTGATTAGAATCATTAGATTTGAATCCTGATTAGTTTGTTGGGTATAAAACATAAACATGGAATAAACAAGGACCATATGATCACAAAAATGGCATGATCAAATGGAGGATATTGTTAGGGTTTATTAAAAGAATGGAGGAGATCAGGATCATTCGATTTCAAAATTGCACGATTTGACTATTCTAGTTACTCTTGAAATTAAGAAGTTAGTTGTGCGATAAATTCTTTATGTTTTAGTCTCGCATGGTGCAGCAGAACTTTGAAGTGTTGCTTTTATTACTTTGCATGATAGCTTAAGGTAGCCTAATTTTAAGGTTAGCTACCCATATTGTGCTTGAGAAGTCATTACCTGTGTGTGTGAGTTATGCATTATACAGGATATATGGATGCAACATTGATAACCCAATTTGAAACATGATAGTCTATTTGGGATTTAATTAAGTAGTCCATGCTTAGTGTATCAAAAGGGTTCATGCATAGTTATTAAATAGTTTATGTATTTTTTATTATTAATATTTTACTAATTAATTAATATTATTATAACATATTCATTTTTTAAAAGATTAGTAAAGATTTTTAAAGATATGATTAAAATAAGATGACGATTAAGAAAAGATGGATAAAAAATATTGAATACTTAAATTCTTTTCAAACGTATTTAATTTTAAATAAATTTATATTCCTTATAATAAATATTTTAATCAAGCTTAACATTCTAATCCAAATAAAATTAAAATACTTAAAATTAAATTCAAAATATATTCATTTGTGGTTGCCACTCCAACAAAGATGATCTTCATAGGACTTAACATTTACTCATATCCTTCTTAAATCTATCACAACACGAGTATCAACTAGAAAAAATCTAAAAATCTACTTAAACAAATTCATTAGAAATACTTAGAATTTGTTATCATAAAAAAATGTATTATAGTTAGGGGTTAATAATGTAATGATCTCTCTCTTTTGATGATTAAAAAATATTAAATAAAATTGATAAAAATATAAACTACTTAAAAAAAATATTTCAAAATAATTAAAATAAACTCTCCTTGCATGTATGTCAAGGCTAGATTAATGCTCACCCTTAATTTATGTTTGTTTTTTTTCAATTTTTATTCTCTCTCCTTTTTGTTATCACTCATAAAGACTTAATATAAATTTTATAAATTATTGATAATCTTAAAATTTTGTTAAATTAACACCAATTGATCATCTAGGTTTTAAAAAATATATATTTTACTTTAGTTATAAATTTAACTAATGATCTAAGGGTCAATACACTCAATCGCTTTCAAAGTTATTTAATTTATATTTTCATAACAATTACCAAACACATTACTAAATTAATGTTCGTTTAAAATTTGCTAAAAGAAGATTAATTATTATGATAAGATCAATTTTAATACAAATCCTAATTTCACCTATAATTTATTCTTTAGGATGATCCTAAATAAATTTTAAAGTTTTAAGATTTTCTTTAGCTAAGCACCCTTTCTCTATTTATTTCATTTGAATCTTTTAAACTTAATTTTTTAAATATTATTTATTTTTTATCTATTTTTATACTATTTTTTTATTTGAAATTTATTCATCAAAGTTTTCATGCACACTAAAATTAATCATGTGATTTGAGAACCCAAGCCATTTTGGGTACACTGCATTAAGATATAATTGAGCTACTATTTTCTTTTACTATCCATGCAAAAGTAAGAAATTTCAAATAAAATTAACCCTAATCCTACATGCATGTGGAGTATAACTAGGTTGCATGCAATAATGACTGACAAGCTTGTGATTATGACAACATAAAATGTCAACATGTCTATATATATGAGATCTTCTAGTATTTCTAATAAAAACTTATGCACTAATTAGTTTTATATTTGAAATTAAGAAACTAGAGTGTAAACATTTTAAAATAACTCAATTCCTTATCTAAGAATGCATGCTCATTAACTTTTTGTTTCAAATCATTAACTTTTTCTATATTCTCTAAATACATGTTAGCTTTTTTTTTAATTTGTTAATAATGACTTAGATATTCACTATGTTCTTTTAATTTCTTATATCTTTTACTCAAATTTTCATACTTTTTGCACACATAAAGTTATAACTATTTAGTCGATTTTTTTATAGTAATTTTTTTCCTCACATGAATGTATATTGTCTCCTTTTTACTAACCATCATGATAAATATTACTCAATTGTTTTCTTCCTTTTCACTTGTGCTAGTCTCTTTTCACTTACTCAAAGTTGTTTTCATTGCCTTATTCTTTTCTTCTACTTCATTTTACATTTCTTTATTTCATTTTTCTCAAATGTTCTTTCATAAGTTCTCTCTAACTCATGCCAAATTTCATAAGTTATTTTTGAACTCATAATTTTATTAATTTTAGTAGTATTCAAAGCATCACACAAAATATTTATAGCCATATCATTTAATTGTATTTCATATTTTTTTATTATTCATTCATTTAAAAAAATAGTTTTTTTAAAAAAATATTAAGAGTATTGCTTAGTGGAAAAATCAAAAGAAGTTTATTTTATCCCATATTTTTTTATTAATTGATTTAAATAACTTATCATCTTAATCTTTAAATAGAAATAATAATCATCATAGAAACGTGGTGGCCTACGAGGAGACACACCTTTGCCCAAACTTGTTGAAGCATCAATTTGAGTCATGGATCTCCCCAAGAATGTCTTCCCAAAAGAAAGGGACCTTGCTCTAATATCAATTGAAATATAGTTCAACAAGTGAGGGGTGAATTATTATGAATAAAAAGTTTGATATCTTATAAAAATATATTAAAATATATAATTTAGAAGTATTTTTAAAGGCTTTAATAATTCTTTAAAAATAATTTTGTGCAAATTTAAATTTTTCTTTAAAACATGTTAAATTTTATCAAAATTATGTGATAAAAAAATCAATTATAAGTAAAATGATACACCAACGATTTTTAGGTGGTTCAACTTAAAACCAAGTCTACATCCACTCTCAATAAAAACTTGAAAAAAATAAATACTCAATATAAGCTTTTTCATCTAAACATAGGTAAGCTAATCCCTTATAATAAATAAACAAATAGGACATGATACTATGGCTTTACAATAAAATCAATAGAATAGATTACAATAGCATTATTGAAATCACAATAAAAAAATATTCAAAAACATAAAAATAAAAATTATTGCAAAAAAATCCTATTATTATTAAAATACATAAAGTGGCACAAGTATCTTTATTAAATAAATTAAGAATAGAGAAAATTAATAACTTAGCTTATTTAAGAAGAATTAAAATTTTAGGAGTTTAACTACTGAAGGGCATAACAATGTATGGAAGCAATATTGAGAATAAGCTACTAACATTTGAATATTATGGCTTTAAATTTCTCTTTAGATTATATAAAAATTTACCTATTTTTTCATACAAAAATCACATATTTATAGACATTTTATAAAAGCTAAAACACTTACCAAAAGGCAAAATAATCGTTATTGTTTTGCCGACTACCACCTTTTTTAATTAAAAAAGTATTACTTAAATAAAATACTCTAATGGCTTGAAAAAATAGCTAAAAAGGCCATTACATAGGAGCCATTCGATCAAAACATTTCGAACCATTTGATCACAAAAATAATATGACCAAACAAATGAAATTTAACTGGAGGTGTTTAGAAATAAGATTTGATCAAGACCATTAGATCTAAATCTTGATCAAATGATTATATTTAGATACTTCATGTAGAATAAACAATTATCATGTGATCAAATGGAGGATAATATCTAGGTTTATAAAAAGACAGAGTAGATTAAGATTGTCTGATTTTGAAATTGTGCAATCGGACAGTCCTGATTACTCTCAAAATTAGAAAGTTAGTCATGTGTAAATTATTTATGTTTTATTCCCCCATGGTGTAGTAGAACATAGAAGTGTTGTTTTTATAACTTTGCTTGATCGCCTAATGCAACCTAATTTTAGGGTTATTTGTCTCTTAATGTGCATAGAAGTCTTTACCTGTACTTGCTAATTACTCATTATACATGATATATTGTGTAGGATTGATAGCCCAATCTAAAATGTGATAATCCTTTGGGATTTAATTAAGTGACCCATACATAGTGTACCAAATGGGTTTAGGCATAACTATCAAATGGTTTAGATATTTTTTATTAAAATTTTTAATAATTAATTAATACTAATATAACATATTTTTTTAGAAAGATTAGTTCAAATCTTCAAAGATTGTATTATGATAAAATGATAATCAAGAAATAATGAATCAAAAATATTAAAAACTTAAATAGTTTTTTAATGTAATTAATTTTAATTTAATTTATGTGTCTTGTAATAAATATTTCAATCAAGTTTAATATTTTAATAAAAAAAAATAAAAATATATATAATAAATGCAAAATATATATATCTCTCAATAGTTTGCTACTCAAATAAAGATGATCTTCATGAGATTTGACATTTGTTCATCTTCTTATTTAAATCTCCCACAAGCATGAGCATCGACTACATAAAATCTAAAAATTCAGTTAGACAAATTCATTAGAAATACTTAAGATTTATTGTCATAAAAAAGTATCATAACTGATTATTCAATTAAGTCGATGCACATGAGTGATTGCTCATCAGTCAATTACGATATACTCTTACTTATGCATCAAACATGTACGCTCCTTATACACCTTCATTGTTCAGAATTGGACATCTTCATTCTATGACAATGCCTACCACTATTGCAATGAACTTATAAACTTAGTGAACATAATGTATTTGATGTTATACTATAACTTTAATGCATCCAACTAGATTGGCTCAGTATGACAAATTACAATGGTAATTGGTCAATGACTAGTTAAGCTCCATCAGGTAATGAATCAAATATGTATGAATACAACATTTGCATCAATGTAGATCATGTTAGTTCTCTCATGTACTAATCAAGGCATGATGTAAAATCTTTTCTCATGCATGAAAAAAAATCAAGAGATAACAACAAACCTTGGTTAGCCATGTTCTATATAAGCGAGCCAAAAGAGAAGTGTAACAATCTCCCCACGTTAATTAACATTTTCTCTCCAAAATTTTGAAAATAAATCTTACCATTAACAATGAACTTTACTTTCCATCTCTCAGGTAGCCTCTTGTGCCTCTTGATTGTTCCCAAGGACTCTGAATATAGAACATATTTATTCACTTTAAATACATAGAAGACATCTTATATTCCTTAACAGTAGAGTCTAAAAGCTACTAAACCAATCATTTCCATTATATGAAATGATGTAATGTTTTTGGCTTAAATTTAAAGGTCTTTCCAAATCTGCATAAACTACTAGGGTTGACATTGAGGAATACCTAGTCTTTGGCCTCAAAGTTAACCATTCTATGCTTATCATCAAAATATTTCTTCTAAAAGCCTTGGACTACCTATAATCCCCCATGTAATTCACTAATCTCCTTAGTAGTTTCTTTAATACTTTGGTGCTTATACCAATGTATGGGTTCACCCTCATGATAATACAAAGGAAATTTCTAATGCTAACCAAGTAGAGGCTCACATGGTGTCATGACAATAGCCAACTTATAACTATTATTACACACAAACTCTATTAGTCGTGACTACCTAAACTAGTCAGAATAAGCTACATACTAAGCCTCAAGAGATCTATTAAAGACTAAGTTATCATTTTTTATTAATCATTTATACTAGAATGGTAAGTTATGGTGAACTTGATTGTGGTACTGATGTATGATAATATTGCCAAAACATATTTTATCTCATAAATAATTGAGAAAGGCATAGGTTCAATAAATATATCAAAACAAGAGCCTACCTAAACATATTGTAGATTTAGAATTAGAATTCTTAAGATTGTTGAATAAGAACTTTCTCAAAAGCCAAGGACTTTTATTGACTTCTTGCATAAAAGATCTCAACTTAAAGAAAGGTGGTTTGAAAACCTCACACCCAAGTACTCACATTGGTGGTGTAGTAGCAAGATATACACGAGTAGACTTTGTAGAGGGCCAAACAAGAAACCACATAATCATATGCATAAACTTAAAAAATTGAACATGATAGATTTTTTTTTGAAATAGAAAATAAAGTGACTAAGGACTTTCTTGGTGATTTAATGTACTTTGTTGATGTTTCACAATAAGTCAAGATCTCCCCTTTTGAGTCTCTCGCTAGCCTTCCCAAGGCACCTTTGGAACACATCATCAAATTATTTGCACACAACACACTTGTATCATGCAAGCTTGGCAACAATGCTTCATTACTTCATTCAAAAGTTCCTCATTACAACATTATGAATACCCTTATTTATAGAGATCTCAAGGTTATAATAATAATTTATTAACCTAAGAATACAAAAAATGTTTGAAATACTAAAAAAATATTTTTAAAATTTTAAAATACATTTCAAAATTCTAAAAGTCACCACAAATTACAAAATAAATACTTTAAATTTTTCAAAAAAACTAACTAAAAAGCTACAAATTTGATCAAATTAAGTAGTTCTCAAACAACATATGCATTTTAGGTAGCGATAATGGCAAATGGCGAGACGACAGGTGGAACCAATAACACAGATGGAGAGGCATGTGACACCTCTAGTCTAGTTGCTTGGTCGAACGGGTCAAAGAAAATAAGCATAGATTAACTGGTTGGTGAGCGTGTTCTTGTCAGGCACAGGTCTAGAGGTCAAAGTGGGTCAGTGCAAGTTTGTAGGTGGTACGAGTTGATGTGGCTGATAGGTCTACACAGTAGGCATGCAACTTGATGTGGGCTATAACATCAGAGTATACAACAACATTATGGTGGTAGACAATGATGAAGGTGGTAGTGAGAATAGCACAAACTCAATTTTTTAGCTCTTTTAGAGTCACTTTTTAACCAAATTTTATATAGACAAAATTATGAGACTACAAAAGAGATGTCTTATGCTGCATTTAAAGCGAGAAATATCTAAAAGCTATCAATTACTTTTCAAATGACTGAAATGTAGCTATAGAAGTAAAGAACTTGACAAACTATTGAAAGCAATTTAGAATGTATAATAAATAAGGCTCAGCTATAATTGATACTTAAAAATAGTAATGATAAAGAAGAGTAATGAGAAGTAAAGAGGTTAATCTCGACATAACTTCAAGTCTGAATAAGAATAATATGTCTCAATGTGAAACCTCTATGTGATGTACTGGATGCGATTGCATTAGGTACCTAAAGCTTGATAAAAGTGGCTCAAAAAATGAAAAGCTAACTTTATCTCTTTATATGAAATTACCAATTTTGGCACTCCATAAAAGAAAATAATCTGATCCACATATGACTTTACTAATCTACCTAATGAATTTATATTTTTTATAATAAAAATTGTGCTAATTTAGTCAATTAGCTCATTATCACAAAAATCACATCATAGTTATGCCTGGTCCTTAAAGAACATAAGACAAAATCCTTATTGATTTCATCTAATTTTCATACTATATAAACAAATTTTAGAGTACAACATTAAGCTTTTAATGATTCACTTTAACTCTTTCGCAAATCAAGCATTTCTAAACATAATGCATCATATGTTTCTCTAAACTACACCACCATAAATAAATCTTAATTTTCATGTACATCTTATCTTTCTAAAGTGAATTGCTAATTTGTTATCATGGGCCTCCCTTAATAGGATTTCTATAAACTTCTAATGCCAAGGAACATACCATCTATCATGGTAGGTCAAGATATCATCCCTCATAGTAATGTCCTCAAACATGCTTACTATAATAAAGGAATCACATCTTGAACCACTAGGCCCTCCTATTAAAGTACCTTAAACTTATTTAACAAATCAGCATCAATAATAATAGGATGGAGTCAAGAACCTAAAGATTGCACTATTACCTAATCTTGACTTTTTCTAAAATCAAACACAACCTCTTTTCCTATTTTATCCATAAGAAAAATCCAAGGGTCAAGCCCTCTACTCAAGGCAATAATTATTAAATTTACCTTACCCTCATAATATTTAATGTCCAAATCATAGTCTCTAATGAGTTCCAACCAATGTCTCTATCTTAAGTTTAGCTCCCTCTAAGTAAAGATGTATTTGAGACTTTTGTGATTAATGAAGATCTTAACTTATACCCCATATAGATAATGTACATAGACCTTATGAGCAAATACTACCACTTCCAACTCCAAGTCATGTGACAGGTAATTGTGTTCTTGACCATGCAACTATATAGATGCTTAAGCTAAGATAGCCATCCTATATAAGAACAACCCTTAAACTAATATGTGATGTAGTTGTGTAAAATTGATATGACTTGCTTTTCTTTGGTAAGGTCATGACTAGAGCTGAACTATATATTCTCTTCAACTCAATGAAACTATATTTGCACTGCTTGAACCAAAACAAGCCACACCCTTCCTTGTTAGCCATGCATGGGGGTGCTATAATTATGGAGAAATTAGGCACAAAAGTTTGTAATATCCTACAAGGCCAAAAAAAACTATAATCTCAGATACAATAATAGGTCTATTCTAATCAATAATGGCTCACACCTTGTTGAGATACACTAAAACTCCCACTACATGAACAATATGTCCTAAGAAAAGTTATCAATTTCAACCAAAATAAGTATTTAAAGAATTTTACATAGGGTTATGTTTTCTTAAGAAATTCTAACACAGTTTGAAGGTGCTCAACATGCTATTCCCTTCTCCTTTAGTACACCAAAATATCATATATGAGCACAATGAAAAAAATAAGATGTAGCTAGAATATGCAGTTCATGAGGTATATAAACATCATAGGAGCATTAAACAAACCAATAAGAAAAGCTGTAAACTCAAAATGCCTATATTGAGTCCTAAATATTGTCTTAAGAACATCCTATTCTAGACTTTAGATCTAACGGTATCTTGATAGAAGTCAATCTTAGAGAAAGATGATGCACCCTATAGTTGATAAAGCAAAGCATTTAAACATGGTAGTGGATATCGATTCTTGATTGTTACATTGTTCAATTCTTAGCAATCCACACACAAGCACATACTATCATCATTATTTTTTTAACAAAACATGCAAGAGACTTTTTTTATTATAAGCACCACAAATCATCAAACAACTCTTCAAAATGAGCAAACAAATCAACAACCACTATCAAGTCTAAAAACCTCTAACAAGTAGTCCCATCAAGATTTAAGCTATATTTGTAGTGTCATAGCCTGAGCAGGTAGGACAATCACATGCTCTCCTTCGGCATGCTCACTACCCATCGAATCCCTCATAGCAACTCTACTTGTGTTGATCATATATGTTAACAAAATATCACAACAAAGTTATAAAAGGGCAAAGACTAAAATCCATAAATGATATTTCTATCTTTTGTAATCCTATAACTTACTTTTCCTACCATAATAAACATAAACCTAATATGCCTAGGCATGCCCTATATTTTAACCTAGGCTCTAATACCAAGTCTATCACACCTAGCTTTTTATTAAGTTTTTTAGATCCTTAGTATAGCAAAACTTACATGCTAGTCAATATATTAGGTTAACCACCAATTCACTTCCTTTGCTTAATATTCTAATTGGAGGTTAGAATCCATCATGATGCTCAAAGAATGTTGCCTATATGGAACTATGTACCATTATCTATCAGTCAACCAATTGCATTAGGAATTGGGTCACCCTTACATAAAGAAACTCACCAATATATACTAACATGTACATGATACCAAATCAATCTATAAATGAAAGAATATATATCCAAATGCCTAAATAACACCATAGCTCACATAATCCACATTCTAAAGTCTGTCATCAAAATATAACATAAAGAAGAAAATATAAAAGTTCATAATAAAACGTTTGATAAAACTCAAATATCTATCAAGTACAATATTAGAGTCATGAAGTAACATCACTATCACTAAAGTAAAAGATGGAAGTAGAACTATTTAAACTTAAAGATTTTCTATTGAGCTATTACTAACTCCCCCCTTAATTTTACATGCAACTTTTGGGAGATAGGAGCTTTCTTATGAGCTAGAGTCTGGAACCTTTGTGTTGATAATCTAATAGTTTAAATAGTTTCAGAGAACTATTTAAACTATTAGATGCTCAACACAAAGGTTCCAGACTCTAGCTCATAAGAAAGCTCCTATCTCCCAAAAGTTGCATGTAAAATTAAGGGGGGAGTGAGTAATAGCTCAATAGAAAATCTTTAAGTCATATTACAAAAGTAAACATATAGTGACAAGATACAATATTAAATCTTTATACGTAAAATATAATTAATATCATGATTAGTAAGAAGATGAATGCTAAACTACTATATTAAAATAATGCATGAGCTTATGATGTAACTAATTGGATGCTTTATGTCCCTCTAGCATACTAATACTCCATCTAAGCCCATGAGAACCAAGTTAAGATTTGGCCCCCTTAGTTCATATCAGGAGTTAAGGTCATGTATCTAGAACTTCCTTCTAAGCTATGCTAAGTACAAAAGACTGCGACCAATTTGGCACTCTCTTCTAAGCTATACAAATCACATAAGCCTCTAATAAATTAATCTCACACTTCCTTCTCAGATGTACCAATCACATAATACTTTGATCAAGAAACATGGTACTCCCCTCTAAGTTGTGCAAATTATGGTAAACCTTTAGCACCCCTATTTTGTGGGTGCCTATCCTTGGCCTAATGGTACATTATATCCATAAATCTTATCTTCAATAAGATCTTCTTATTTGTCACATCAATATTAATCTAATGAATTATTATCAACTACTTAAGTAATCCTAGGATTTCTTTAAAGCATAACAATTAATTGGGGTTACTCATAGGTTTCCTAAAAAATTTATCAAGTATTTGGGATTTTTTATATGATATCTAAGGTATCTTAGGTTTTCTTTTAAACCTTAATCAATTATCTAGAATTGTTTTCATTATCTAGAGTGCCTTTGGGTTTGCTTTAAGCCAAAACTCAATTATCTAAGTTATCTTAATATATCTAGATATTATACATATAATTATTCTTGGTCCATTGTAATAAGTGGGATCCTATGAAGGATCACCTTGCTTATCAAGGCTATCCTTGAGCTTTTGCTCAAAAACAATACCTTGGCTTCAACCCTTAAGCACATTACCTAAGTCATAGCTGATCTTTTGAACTTAGGTTCATATAAGTTCTATTAGTGACTATCTTTCCTCGTGGGCAAACCTAAGCTACTACACCTATCTCATAAGTCTATCCAAATTATCCACTTCTCCTATATTCTCACTTGAGGAGTCAACCCATAGCCTAAGAGACTAAACTGGGTCATTCATGGTCTTACCCAACAAGCTAAGTCATGCCTAGGGTTAGCCAACTTTATAAGAACAACTAACCCCTTAGTTGAGTTAACAATATTTATAAGGTCAAAATTAAGCTCTCTATCTCAACTAACCTTTATTCAAGGTTTACCTAAAAGCCTAACTAAAATACCTTAGGGCTTAGCTAACCTTTTTAAAGGACCTACCAACCCCTTAGCTAAGCCAAAATACCAACTTAATGTTGTGGTGTTGACTCCTAGCCATGGTGCTTTGTTCGATGATAACAAATCTTTAGTATTATTAATTAATTTTATTGAATGAATTTTTAGATTTTAGATTATGAATATTTATGTTCATGAGAAAAAGTAAAGAAGAAGAGTAAAAGTAAAATCTAATGAAGATTATGATGGTTGGAGTGGTAAAGCACCAAAAGACTTATTTTGAATTTAATGTTAATTATTTTAATTTTATTTTAATTAAAACATCAAGCTTGATTGAAATTGTTTTTGTAAAATATAAAAATTAAATTTCATCATCACTAAAAGCTAGATTTAAATTAGTCATCTTAGAAAAACATAAGATTCTAAAATTTTGATCTTAGTAATCATCATATCTTTATTATATCTTTAAAAACCTCTTCTCATTAAGTTGTTACAAAAAGGTAGATTTAAAAAAAGATCTAAGTTTGATTGACTTAAGTCTAAGCTTTTTAAAGCAATTTAAAGTTCTAGTAGGTTATGATATAATAAGGTCAAGGCATGCCTCTTAAAACTATAAGCTATAATATCAAGTCAAGGAATCACTCCTAAACCCATTATGTTCTTACTAAGGTCATGACCTTCTAAGATAACCAAGGGATAGCAAACCCAATATCTTTGGTTGATTTTATGTGAATAAGCAAAACATTATATATAGACATCTCACATGCAGATAAGAAATATGGGGCTAAATTTCATAACTCTTTTCATGCACATCTCTTCTAAAATTTAGAAGGGAATGTGCATCATTTGATCTAATTGTCATAATAAATAGTAAAAACTTCTTGTTCATTTTTGAATTGGATAGATTCATTTCTATTTATTAGATCATAAAAGTTTTTTGGTATAATAGTCCAAATAAAATCTTAACTCCTAAATTAATTGTGTAGCTCTTGTTTACCTTGATCATATTCAAAATTAGATGGTCCTAATAACATCTAATGCACTATAGTGACTAGTGACCATATGAATCATTTTGTGTCCCATTACCATCCTACTTTTCATGTAACAATTATTTTCTAAACAATAGAGAACCAAACAATCTATTATTTTTTGTAATGGCTATTTTCAAATAGTCGTTATTGAAATATACCGTTTGACCCAAAATAACTAACTGAAAGATTTGATAACTACTTTTAGCCACTGTAACATACTTATAAATAATATATTTTTTAACATAAAAATTTGATGAAAGATTAAAGAAAAATTAAAAGCTAGAAAATTTAAACCTTATCAATTAATGCTCAATATTGATTTCATTTTCTACAAACTTTATTCTTCAAGCTCTAACTCTCCTTTCTAGTTCTATTGGCTAAGCTTTTATTTTTTCATTATTTACTTGATTCAAGTAAAAGCATAATAAATTTGTTCCTTGTTAAATATTTCATCAACCATAAGGTTATTATATGTATCAAATTCAAATTTATGTCATTACAATTTTTCTTTTTTAGTTGGTTTTATTACAGTATAAAGATATTGTAGTTTGTTTGTCTTATTATTTTACTAGAAAAGTTTAGTCTATGTATTTTTTTATTGAAATGCATATATCGATTTGCTTGATTCTTTTCTTACTCTTGTCAAAGTTGGATGTAAGCTTGAATTATTGTGAACGTTCTATTTTGTAAATTTATATTTAAATTTAAAAGAAAATTGATGTGTTCTAAAATAAAATTTAAATTTGTACAAAATCATTTACAAAGAACTCAAGCTTATTAGACATCCTAAACAATTACTTTAAACTATTTTTTAAATAATTTTTTCAAAATTAAAAAGATTTATTACTAGCAATTCACCCTCCTCTTACTAATCACATTTCATTTGGTATCTGAGCAAGATCCCTTTCTAGTGAGATGAATTTCTCTATAAATATTTATTGTTCAAATAAATACTTTAGCAATATGCATGAAGATCATTTAATAAGACACCACTTTTTCATAGTGATTATTAGAAGCAAGTTTCAATGAAGGTGGATGTTTTATTTAAAATTTCATGTTTTATAGCATTGTAAGAATCCTTATTTATAATGATCTCGAGCATATAATGACAAATTGTTAAGCCTACAAATATGAAAAATACACTTATGAATATGAAATGCCATATTTTAAGAATTCCAAAAGTCACCATAAATTAAAAAACACTTCAAATTCTTAAAACAATGTCCATAAAAAGATATCAAATTAAATGCAATAAGTAATATCTAAATGGCCCGTGTATTTCAAGCAATGGTCTAGTGATAGAGAGGCTCTAGGTGGCATGATAAGGCGAATGTGGGTGAAAGCAGCACTTGAATATGCTTAAAGAACAAATCACAGACTGACAGCATGTTTACAAATCCATGAGGGTTCACAAGTCAATTTGAGTTGTCGTCAGTTTGTGAATGGACAAAGCCACAAAGGTTAACACAAGTTAATAGGGCAAGATAGGTTACGTGTGGTAGAGTAGTAGTGGCAAATGGTGGTGGCAGATGTTCAATGGAAAAAATAGATCCATAGTTAGTATTGTATCATTTTAAGATTTTAGACCAAATTTTACTCTAATAAAACTATAGACTATTGCAAGGATCGCTTGGACTAAATTTAGAGCTAGAAATAACCAAAATGCTCCCAAGTGAATTTCAAATGCTCAAAATAAAGTATAGGTTCCAATAAAATGATGAATTAATTAAAGAATAAACTAAAATATGCTATAAAACTGGCTAATTGTAATTGAAACCTCAATGGTATAGATAGTAATGACTAATGAGTAAATAAGATAATCCTACTATGACATTAAGTTTGAATAGAATTAGTACATCGCCTAGTGGATTCTCTACATGTGTTTTGGGATGTTGTTGTCTTAGATGGCCAATCACTTGAAGTTAGTAGATAAGGAAGCATAAGAGCTAATACAAACTCCATTCAAATTTCCCATTTAGAAAAATTCATAAGATGTATTAGTATCTAAACAATTTAGTGAAATGAGTGAGATTAAAAAGCATAAAGTACAAGTAAATGATATGGCTATAAATATTTTACATTATGCCTTTAATGCTATTAAGTTTAATAGAATTATATATTTAAAAATAACTTTTTGAATTTGGCATAAGTTAATGGTAACTTATGAAGGTACATCTTTAGTTAAAGAAAATAAAACAAATATGATGACATATGATTATGAATTATTTAGAATGCATTCCAATGAATCTATTAAAAGCATATTTAGTAGATTAATTAACATTACTTATGGACCTTCTAGTTTGTGAAAACCTATTTCTATGAATTAATAGGTAATAAAGATCCTTAGAATTTTCCAAAAGAGTATGATCCATTAACCACTACCATCAAGACTACAAAGAACATTTATATCATAACATTAGATGATTTACGGGGTGAGCTCATGACAAATGAGTAAGAGATGAAGAGGAGGAAAGAAGAATGCTTGATTAAAAAGTATAATGTAAAGAAGAAAGAGCAAATAATAACACTAAAGATGGAGGAAAACACTTTAAGAGAGGATTCTATAGATGTAGATGGCATAACCCTAATCTCAAAATATTTATTTAAAGTTTTTGGCATTATAAGAAGATATAATAATCGAATGTCTAAGAAGAGAATAAGAAGAAAAGAGGAGATTATTTTCCATAAATGCAACAAACCAAGACCTAACCCAATAGTCTTATAATGCAAGAAAGAAGCAAAAAAGAGAAGAATCAAATAAAGAATAACAAGAAGAAGAAAAAGAAGAAAAAAGTACTGAAAGCAGCTTGGAGTGACTCAAGCGAGACTTGCATAGGTGATGAGGAAGAGAACAATGAAAGCTATTTTATATGATGGGTAAAGAGGATGAAGAAGAAAAAGGAAGATCAAGTGAAGAAGGGATAAGTAACTCTAATAAAAACTTAGCTCAATAACTACTTTATGCTTGCAATAAATACAGTGTAAAAAATATAAGAAACTAAAAGAAGAATATAGTGAATATAGTCATTGTGGACATATTAAAGTTAAGGCTCACATATCTAGTGAACATGCAAATCATAATGATGGATTAATAAAAAAAAATTAAAGAGCATGCACCTTTAGTCAAGACATTTATTGATTTCAAACCCTTACACTCTTCTTGATCATTATCAAATGTAAAACCTATATGTAGAGATATTTTTTTATAAATACTAGAAGATTTTATGTGCATTAGCAAAATGGTAATATGACGTAGTAGTGTCTAGTACGTCATGCATAGGTTCCACTTGGAAGCATAATAGTCCTAGTTGGACTCAAAGTCATACGAAGATTGGGCCCTCTACTTCCTATTAGTTTTCATTATCATTGTTATTGTGGGGCTTCATTACAGCTAACACTTATTTATTACATATTTTCATTTTCTTTCAGTTGTTTATTAAGTTATTTCCTTTTAATGGTTCGTTAAGTTATTTATTTTCATAGTTTTATTTTAGTTATTTGAAAAATAATTGGTAGCTTTTTAGATATTTCTTACTTTAAATTTAGTATGCATCATCTCTTAACAATCTCAAAATTTGGTTAATACAAAATTTGGTTGAAAAATGACTTCAAAAGGGCTAAACTTTGAATTTAGGTTGTTCCCGTCACTATCCGCTGCCTTCACCGTTGTATGTCATCGTAACATCACTGTTAGCTTTGGTATCACAGCCTACATACACCCGCATGCCGCTTGCATCGATCGTGCCAACCTGCCAGCCCATGCTAACCCATCAACAACCTTAAACTCAATCCATGAATGTTTCGAATCCAAAACATGCATGCTGACCTGTTAACCTGTATTGATTCTCTTTGACCAAAACCAACTTGACAATTGGACTCAAAAAGTGATTCGCATCTCTACTTGCACCTTTCATGCCACCCATCACCTTGCCATTAAGTGTTCCTGAAATGTATATGATAATTGGGAATTTTTTATTCAATTAATTTTATAGTTTTTAAGTTAGTTTTGTTTTTTTAGTTTTTGGGCCAAATTTTAAATATTTACTTCATAATTTGTGGTGACTTTTGTAATTTTGAAATATTTTTAGAATTCTACAATTATATCCCTTAGTATTCTAAAATGTTTTTCTATATTTTTAGGTTAAAAAATTACTATTATACTCTTAAGATCTCTAAGATATTTTGAAATTTACTCACTATGTTATAAGTGATGAAAGTTTGAATAAAATAATAAAGTATTACCGCCAAGCTTGTATGATACTAGTGTACTATATGTAAATAATCCAATGATGTAATTCTGAATGTACCTTAAGAAGGTGAGTAAGAGGCTTATAAAGGGCAATCCCAACCCATTATCTAATATCTACAAATGCATCAAATTATCAGGAAAGTCTTTAGTTACATTATTTCATATTTAAAAGATTTTATTCATCGCATCCAACTCTCTTATCAGTGCATGTAATCATGTGAATTCTTGTTTTTCCTTCTATAAACTCTACTTGTGTGTGTATCTGACCACTTCATCACTAATATGAGTACTTGACTGTGTGTTATTAATACCACATTTTTTTTAGATTGAGATATCTTATATTAAAAATCAATACAAGTTCTTAGTTATTAGAAAAGTTCTTACACAATAATCCTAAGAATTACTATTTTAAACCCATAATATCTTTAGATAGCCCTTGTATGGATATGATGTTTGAACCTAAGATTTTCTTAATTGTTTATGAGCTAAAATAAGTTTTGACATATTATCTTACATCATAATGTCAAAATTTTGCATGGTTGTAATAACAAATTTACATATCATTATTACATTTAATTTGGCTAAACATCACTTGCATGTAGGATTAGAGACAACGTTCATTCAAATTTTTCTTTATTTGCAAGGATAGTTAAGGCAAATAATAGCTCATCTAAGCTTAAATTTGCTCGACCTAAAATGATTTAGGTTCTCAAAACTAATAATTAATTTATGAGTGTAAGCATGTCAAAATTTAATAAGTCACCTTTTGAACTAGTATACAATAGGAGCCAAAAACTACTTATTTGTATGTGTTTAGTTACAAATGTTATATCTTAATTAATAGGAAGAAATAATTAAGAAATTTTGATAAAAAAATTAGATGAAGGAATTTTCTTTGGTTATTCATTTAGTTGTAGAGTTTATAGAGTTTGTAACAAAACTACTTATTTGGAGCTAATAATGAAGATTATAAAGATATTTTAGTTGTAAAGAAAGAAAAATTGAGATGAGTTTAATATGCCAGTTAACTATCTTCTTAGGCCTACAAGTTAATTAAATAAGAAATGAAAATTTCATATCATTTGTCATATATATTTCAAAATTACTAAACAAATGTGTTTTCATAAATAT
The DNA here is from genome assembly GCA_023846275.1 of Vanilla planifolia. Taxonomy (NCBI): domain Eukaryota; kingdom Viridiplantae; phylum Streptophyta; class Magnoliopsida; order Asparagales; family Orchidaceae; genus Vanilla; species Vanilla planifolia. Next base: position 25,354,810 of record CM043870.1, read on the forward strand.
CAAACATAGAAACACATCTACGACCACTAACACACTTGTAGAAAAAATGAAAAAAAAGAATCAGTAGATACTAAAGTGTATAAAGGTCTAAATGGATCATTGTTATATATTATGACAAGTAAACCCAAAATGATCTGTAGTATTTTTGTATGTGCTAGGTTCCAAACTTGTCTCAAAAAATCTGTTTTAATCATTATAAAACATATATTTAGATAAATAGTTAAAACACATAAATTAGGACTATTATATCCAATCGATGACTAAATTTTTTAATAAAAAGTATTTTGAGTTGTAAATTTTGTTGGAAGTAGAAAAGATCGAAAAAAAAACAAATAACACTTGCCAATTTTTAAGAAATTCATTGATTTCTTAGAGAAGTGTGAAACAAAATTACATTGCGTTATCCATTATAAAATATAAATATATAGCTGCAAGTAGTTGTATAGTAAAAGTTTTATGAATAAAAAAATCATGATATTATGGTGTTAAACTAAGCAAAATTCCTATTTATTATGATAATTCAAGTATAATAAGCTTAAGTAAAAATACAACTAATCACTCAAAAACAAAACATGTAGATATTATATATCATCTTATAATAAAGAATATTGGACTTGATATTATTTTATTTAAATACGTACTTATTAATAAATAATTAACTGAAATTTTTCCAAAACTCTTAGGTTTTGAATAATCTAAAAAACATAGATTGAGTTTAAGAATATCAAATCCTTTTGAGTGATAAATAAAAAAGAAAAGAATATAAAAATTGAAAGGAATAAGCACAAGTTATGGAGGATCCTCAATCTAGTTATAGAATATATATATAAAGAGAGAGATTTTATCTCTAATTATTTTGCATACTCATTTTATAAATACTTTACAATTTTATGAACTTTGTTAGAGGTTTTGTTTCATTGAAAGGGAGAGATTGTTGTGGTCTTATTACCATTTCAAGCCAAAATTCCCCTCTAACCCAATCTACCACCTCATTGACCTTTTCCATATTTGGTGCACCACATGTCAACGCCAATGAAACTACACGACATCATCATAAAAAATGTATGCTCTTTCAATAATTTTTATTTTTTAGGTAATAATCTAAAGTTAGTTATAGTCTTTCTAATATTAAAGTACTCTACATATAGTTTGCTTTAAAGTCTCTATTTTATGTGTAAAATTGGATGTGATAAAAACTACTTTGTAGAAATTTATGATTAATGCTTAATATGTTTCCACCTACTAATAATCCATGTTATAGTTTTGGATGCCAATCTTTAAATAATTTAAAATTCCATGTAAATCACCTATCCCTAATTAATATATTTTTTTATAATCCCTAATAATTTATTAAGTATCTCTAATATTATAGGATTAAAATTAAACCGTAGTAGAAGTCTAAATTTTTCTTGAATTAGTATTATCAACCTATGTTTATGAATAACCTTAAGATTGTAAGCCCAAATTCTAGTAACTAAGAGGTAGATGAGGATTTTGAGTTTAAGATCAAACAGCTTAAATATCTTAGTGCATTTATTTTATAACACTCCTCATAAAACAAACTTTATAAACTAAGAAAGAGTTTTATAGAATAACATAAAAGCAATTTCAAAAGGACTTCTACTAAATTTATACTTCTATTTTTTGTTGGTGGATGTCGTAAAATAGATATAATTAACTTCCCTTATTATGCCAACATCATAGTGCTCCTTTTTTAACAACTTCACATAAAAAAGTACACATGGTATTACTTCATATTTTCCTATAAGATATCATGATAATTCTTTACATCCTTCTTCATGAATGTATATTATTGCTCTTTTAAGCAAATCATCAAATTATTATATGCAATCTAGCCACACTATTTTTCATTACATGATTAGGACATGTATTAGTTCAAAAGAACATAAATATGTGTGGATAGAATTTTGCTAATACATTATCCACTTCACATACTTCCTTCACTATGGAACCCAAATTATGTTGGGTTACCAAATCAAAACTTAGGAAGTGTGTTAATTTGTCTCTATGTAAAAGAACCATACAAACATGTAATCACCTTGTGAGCCCTATACTATATTCCTTGCACACTTAATCATATTTTGGATTTTGATGAATTAGAAACCTACTCATATGATAAGATGCTTCTATTATTCCTTAGTTTTTAAGATTAAAAATGATTTTCAAAGTACTTACATAAAAGGCCTACATTATTTTTATTATATAAAATTCCTTAGAAATTAGTTTCTGATACTTTTAAGAATTCTAATCAATTGTTTATAAGAATCTAACAATACATTGAAATCTAAAAATGAGTTGATCTAAATATTTGATGTTCATTGATTTTTAATGGTTAATTCGATGATTTGGAATATTCTTAAGCTAGTGTAACCAAAAACATTTCCAAGGAAATTGCTTAAGTCTAAAAACTCAAGTTGTGAATTTGAATGCAACATGATAAAGATTCAAGATTTTATTGTGGAGACACTTGTGAAATCCTAATTTCTATAATTTTGTAGTTTATCTTTGTCTTTTACGATTGATGGAAAATACCTGGGATTGAATTCAAAAATCTATGACTTATACATATAACTTGAATTTCAAGACTAATATATCTTAAGACTAGTTCTAAAAATAAAATTTATGAATCTACTTTATAATAGATTTCTAAAGCTTAGAACTAGTTTAAGATTTCTAATTATTTGATATCATTTTTAAGATTAAATCTATAGTTTGAATGAAGGACTTCATTAGTCTTGGTGTATAAGAATTGCAATTCTTCACCTTGACTTAGCTTATCACAAAAAAAATTTAAAATTTCTCATATGAAATGTTTATTAAATTAATTCATAAGTTTAAAATGTAATTTTATGTAAAAATAGCTTTTTTTGTCACATATATATTTTTTTATAAAATTAAATTTTATTTTTGTAAGCTAGTATAAGATTGCATGAAAAAATGTTTGCAACAAACTATTAATGGGTGGCATGGCATACTACATTTAATGAAGAGGAACACTTAATCAAACTAGGCCAATCCCACAAATGATTGAGACCAGGCAGGTATTTCCACTTTATCTACATTTTGAACTAAATGTTTGATGCCTGATCAACAATACTTTGTAACAAAACAATGGAGTGCTTATTTGAACAATAGTAATTTTAGTCAACATAGAACATTTAATTTGACAATTGTGATACATGAAGGTATGCCGATGAACAATGCTCCAAATATGTACTTCTTCGATCCCTACACTCTAGCTTAGGTTTTGGAACATTTGTGTTGTTGCAATCATCTAGCCTAATCCAAAGCACATGTTGAGGTTGTACTAGTGAAATATGACACTTCAGTAATAATAATCAAGTTTATCATTGTAGTACTCCTAAATATGGCTCCAAAAACATGCTTCTCTGAGCACTAATTGTCAAATTATGTTGATGTATAACAATGTTGTTGTAGTCATTTGAGTCTATTCTGAAGTGTCCATTGATGTCCTATTAATGCAATGGGGAACTTATTAATAGTAATATTAAAAATGCTAACGTCATTAATAGCTAATGAGCTATGCTTGAGTATTGTGCCTAAAGATGTACCCACATGTTGATATGGCATATTAAGTAACAATATGATAAAAGCCAGGTGGAATAATAACTACCACTTGTTGTAATGAAGTGAAGTTCCTATTAGACATGGTCGATGGCTTGACAAAGTGAATAGTGCCTCACATTTTAAAGCTGCACTTGTATGCTGGTTGATCATAATGTTTTTGTCATGGGGTGTTGAGTTGGTGAAGTAGTCCAATATAATAAGCATAAAGGTATGACCCTAGCATTATATAAGATGAATTGAAGGCCCATTTAATTTTTGTAATTGTTTATAAACATCATCACAGAGAGGTTCTTGTGTGACACGATTGTTGACTTTGTACGAAGCACATAGATGGGGAGTACTTGAGCTTTCTGATTGAATCAAATCTTTTGTGTGCTTAGGAAGTTGATGAGCCTTCAAAATGTATGACTCGTTTTTATTCATAATAGATTTTACCAAGGATCAAGGAACTTGGTTGGCTTCTTTTGTTTGTTGATTCAATGATATTGACATGTCCTTTATTTTATTTAAAATTTGATGATTGGCTTCTATAATGCTCTAATGAGTTTTGTGTGTACTAATTATCATTTTGAAGGATTTTTTGCAATCCATCTCAATAATTGTGTGCTGGATATTTTTCTTCAAACATAAGTTAATTGACTTTTTTAGTGCTCTAAAAAGCTGCAACCAAAGTAGTAATTTGTTTGACTATTTCACCAAAGGAATGCATGGGATTACCTTGATAATCTTGCATAATAACTCCAATGAAAGTGCTATTGAGTTTTGAATGGACATAATATTAATCTTGACTTGATTAGCTAATGAGCAAATCTAATGGACCTCATAGTAGATTTCATAGTCCTTTGAGTGAATAGTGGATGTTATTCAATTTATTAAGTAATGCATTCTCTTGCACAGTTCATGACATTGGAAAGCACCTAATAATATTAATAAATTGAGAATTTATATTGAATATAAGACCTAACATAGAGGTTTTCATTTCATATAATCTTTTTTATCTAACTTTCCACATGTTCTAACATATTAAGAATGGAATGAGTAACATGACTTCACAATGGTCAGATTGCCTATTGTATCCTTCCACCATTTGTTTATAATAACCTTGATTGGTTCATTTGAAATTTAATCTCAAAATCTTGCCACAAAAGTTCCATTTCTATTGGGCTATATAACATTCTAAAAATCAATGTTCTATTATGTCCTTATTAGCAAAATTAGGACATTTAGAGGCTTGGTGAAAGCTAAAGTCTTTTAACTAATTTGGAAAATGTAAGAACTTATTGAAAATTTGCTAAACTAACATAGACATCCTTCTTGGGTATTTATTATCCCAGTTCCTTTTCTAGTATTTGTTCTAAAAAGCATTTTTTCTAATGACATTCCATGCTAAATTTAGGCTTATTTCTCCATCTTGTCTTGCTTTCCAATGTGCTATACTAATTACTATCAATCTTAATATTAGGCTTTCTATTAAATCTTTAGTCTTTTCTAAGTTTTTCCACATGTCTAATTTATTGACTATTTGTTTGGAATGTTGTACTTTTGATCTTCGAAAGATATTCCTTAGTAATTTTCAATTTCTTTTCATTGAGTAAGTGAATATTGTCTCATTTAGATTCCTTACACCAAGGTGATTTACTTCCATACGAGGGCAAAGTATATCCCATTTACTCTAGCAGTGCTTTGATTATCCTTGTAATGCCCCATGAGAAATTATTCATTATTTGCTTCATTCTACTTATTAGAGCATAAGAGGGAAGTGTATTTAGCATATGCTTGATAAAACTTGACCTTCTTCCTAATGAGAACAAGTTTTTCTTTTATCTTGCTACTTTGTTTTGTATTTTTTCAACCAACTAGTTAAAGCATCTAGAGTTTTTCTTATTATTAAAAATTGAGTATCCCATATATATGATGGGAATGAAACTTATGTTGAAGCAAACATCTTGTTAATCTTATTAATTTCCAAATATTTCTTCTTACTTGTATAAAATTTGGATTTTTGGGCTTTTCTACATATCTGTTGATTGCCAAAATTTGTCAAAGAAGCTATAAATTATTTTGACTAACTTCAAGTCTCCTCTTCTAAAAATAATTATGTCATCTGCATAACTCAGATGTGTGACAAATGGGCATCCATGGGTTGTCACATAATGCATCATTTTTTTTTTCATTAGATCTTTTAAAGCTCTACTAAAGTCTTCCAAAGTAGTAATAAATAATGGTGGTGAGATTGGATTGCTTATTGTAAGCCCCTTGTTGGTTGAAAGAAGATATTAAGGAAAACTAATAACAAAAAACAAAGTGCTAAATAAATTGCAGGAAAATTGAAATCTTTCTAAGTCTTTGATTAGAAATTTCCAAGATATATATTTGGAAGTATTGTTAATCTCGAGTTTGATTATATAATTGCTCCTTAAAGGTTTTTGTTAATATACTTCACATACTCTTCTATAATTAAAATGTTGATTAAAATTTCTCATCCTTTAGTGAAAAATGAATGTTTTGGAGAAATTATAGTTAAAAGGAATTTCTACAATCTATTGGGTAGAAGATTACAAAGGGACTTTGTCATAGTTACATTCACTTATGGGTCTGAACTCTTGAAATCTGTTTGGGTTGTTGAATTTCGAAACAACGATTATTTTCTATTTTGTTAGGCTTTTAATAATTGGGTTACCAACTAAAAATTCATGGGTAACCACCATTTCAACTTAACAAATAGGGATTATCCATTTCAACTTAACAAATCACTTGCTTTACTTCTCCTAAAAAATGTTTCCTTTAATAATAATTATTATTTACCTCTATAATTATATGTGGGATACTTCTTAATATTTCTTCATCTCCTATTATTTCCTTTTTAGAGAGTAAGGAATGGAAAAAACTCCACTAATCCCTATTGAAGTTTCTCTTATCTAGATAGTTTCAAGCCATTATGGTTTGTAATTTTATTTTTATTGAACCTTACTCTTTTTTCATTTACTAAAACATGAAAAAAAATAATTTTATCACCAACTTTTAACCATTTTTTACACAATGGTGTCCCACACATCACACAAAGGTTTCACTTGGATGCATATTAGTTCTATTAAGAGTTAAAATTGTCCCAAGATTGGCTTCTTTACCTCTTATTAGTTTCCATTATCATTATCATTATAGGAATCGATTGTACCTAACCCATATTTATAAGTATATTTCAGTTTTTATCTTTAGTTCATCCAGTTATTTATAATTATATTTTATTTTGAGTTGTTTAGAGGTTAAATAATAGTATTTTAGATATTTTTAGCTTAAACTCTAATCCAAAAATCTTTGTCGATCTTGTAATTCTGTTAGTGCAAAATTTGGTCCATTTTGAACTAAAATTAAGTCTTTTGGGTTATTTTTGCCTCCAACTACCATCCTCCTATGCAGCCTATTTTGCTTGTCAACCCACATTAATCTACTCTAACCTACGCAAATTTGCGAATTGATGCCAAGCCATCAAGCTACCCTAATCCATTTTGACTTGCACAGACCCATAAACCATCACCTTCCAGTGTTGACCCAAGCTAACTTGCAAACTAGACCTGAGGTTTATCGTGCCTCTTTACTTGTACCACCTTAATTGTGTCACTCGCTACCTCAAAGCTCACGATACCATCACCTAAGATGCATTGATTGTTTGGAAATTTCGTATTACATTCAATTTTATTACTTTTTAAAGCATTTGTTTTAAAAATTCAAAGTATAATTTTTTTAAAAAAAATTATGGAGACTTTTGAAATTCTAAAAAATCTTTTAGAATTCAAAACTTTTTCCTATAGTACTCTTTAGTGTTCTTGTGTATTCTTAGATTTTGCAAGCTACATAGTACTCCATGATATCACTATAGATAGGAATGTTCACAATGTTGTAATGTATAAAATTTTGAATGAAGTAACGAAGTACTATCACTAAGTTTACATGATACGAGAAGTGTCACGAGTGATCATCTGAGAGTGTGATTCTATAAGTGGTATGGGAAGGCAAATGGAAGGCATAAAATAGAGACCTTGACTTGTTATCTATCATCCACAAGAGTAATAAATCATTAGGAAACCACTAACTCTTCTACTCTTTATTTCATGTTACAAAAGGGATTTCATATTGTATCTAACTCACTATCTTATGCAAGTGAATGTGTGATTTTGTTTATAATCAAGGAACTCCACTTCTATGTACTTTGCCACTTCACCCCCAACTTGAGTTATAATCGATGTCGGTAGCTAAATCAGTCACCTTTGTAGGTTGACATTTCTTGTGTTAAAAAGATTGATTATGCTAAATAATAAGAGATGAGTGATAATTGATATATTAACTAAATTAGCTCATTTTTTTACTAACAAAGACAACTTATGTAGTAAGAAGGTTTGTAAAAATTAGCTTGGAATGAATAGGAAAGCTTTATGGTATACTAAGAATAATTATCCTTAATCAAGACCCAAAATTTACATCACAATTATAGAGGTTTATTCATTGAGCATTTGGCACTTAATTATGATTTAATATTGCTTTTCATTTCCTCAAAAAGTTTGGATTATGAAACAAAGTCAATTTAGATGGTTAAAGTGTTTTAGCAGAACTAATATGAGTAAAAAAAACCCTAGAGGTGGAAGCGACATGATGGAAAGATCTTCAAAACTTTTCTAAATTTTGGGGTGAAATTTCTATAATAAGGGAATTGTAATATCCTAAATTTTTAAACTTTATTGTGAAAGTTATTTAACTTTGTTATATGTGCTTAATATGTTGAATGTTATAATTATATTAGCCTGATATTATGAGCAAGTGAAAGTTTTTAAAAAGTATATTAAAAGATTTTTCAATGTCTTATAATACTTATCACTAAAAAGGTATTTTAAAATTTTAAAATAAAAATATTTTTTGTATAAAACTTTTTGAGACAAACTTAACGGCATTCATTTCAAGTCAATCAAAGTTTGGAATTGATATTTTTTAACTTTATTATTATTAAATATTATATTATAACTAATTATCCTACTAAAGTCCTAAAATTCCCTTTCATATCTCATGCAATTAGTGTATGTGAACCTCAGAATCCCTCTCCCTTTTGATTGAAAAGTTTAAGAGCATAGACAAAGAACCCTTAATATATGTAAAGAGACCTTCTTTCTTACTTTCCTACTTCCTCTCATCCTATGCCATCCATAATTTCTATAGTCAAAATAAAACTGAGAGGTTTTGAATGCCTAATCTCATTTTCTTGCACAAATAGTGGTGAATTGAAAGGTAAGACTTCAATTTCTAGTAGATCTAACTCTCCTATTATTTGATTGTGAGGTTTTCCACAAATTTTTCTTGGATGCTTATTGTGACAACCAAACCCAAGGTGGAGGTGTTGAATAGTTTGTGTTGACTTAGGAATCAATGCCTTTTGAGTGAAATCAAGAAATGATTAAGGAATTTAAGAGTTCCTTTTCACTATGTGAGCAAAAAATTTGACAGGATTCATATTGAACATTGAGGAAAACGAAATTGGGGTTTTCTGCTATAAGTGCAAAAATGTGAAGGAGCCAAGTAAGAAAATTAATATATTATTTTTATTATTATTATTCTTATTATTATTATCTTAAAATTAATTGTATTTAAATGCTTAAATTCTTTGGAGAAGTGAGAAGCATTGCATTTTAAGCCTGTTAGGATTAAGATTAATTTAAAACTTAGGTAGGACACAAAAAATGTAGCCAAAGTTTTGTTATTTTTGCTTGAAAGGGAAAATTAATTCAGAAAATAAATTCTTAATATATAGACTAGGTGAGTCAATTAATTAATTATAATATAAGTATGTTTGTTACTTAATATTCTATGAGCATATTGTAATAAAATAATGCTTCTTACTTATGATCATGAAATTAAACTTATTCATTCATTTGAATTTGCTAAATAAATCTTTTGTGATTTAAATTCACATTCTAGTGACATGAATATCAAATCAAGTGGAGATGCTGATAAATAAGTATGATTTATATGAATCCCAAGTTGAAAGAAAAGATGTATACAAGTTATTAAGAAATTTATATTTATTTTATTTATTTATAACATAAAAAGGACATCATAAATTGACATGATATTATAATAAGAAATATGTGTTTTCCAATAATTGTATCTCTCGGCTTAAGTATGGTACCCAAGATCATGCTATACTTTGTCATTAATACTCTATGCATAATGCCAAGGAATAGTTATAGATTATATTATGAGAAGAGATGGCATCAGATGAACTAATGATTGACCTCTTAGATGGTTGTTACAAGTTGTCTTTGGACTAATAAGGTGGTTAGGTGTGGGTGTATGGCCTACATTAGAAATGTTGTTCACTAGCTCATATTTATGGTTATAAGATGGTTGGCTATGGATTTTTGAGTCATATCAATGAGTATTGATATGTTGTCAACTAATTGATATGCTTACAAGTAGAGGCCTACTTATTGAAAATCTTCTTATGGGTATCAATATAAATACGATATGATAATCGAGTAGGGATTATAGTTAAGGAAAAATAAGACCCATATTGAGCGTAAAATTGTTAAGAAAAAAAAATTGAGTAAACAATCGAATAAAAAACATAAGGAGAAAAATACATATTTACTCAAGGTAATTATTTTTTATTACATTTTTCATTTTGGTATAATTGCTTTATTTCACTTATGTCATTTCTTATTTGATTTATAACATTGTTGCACTATACTATATATTATCATATTATCTTATTATTTATGATGGATCTATTGATCTTTTTAATGCTCATTCCTTATACTTACATTACAAGCCAATCAGATTCACTATATCAAGATGAGGATTTGAACAAGTCCATAGAATTAGCTATGTATTAGGTTTATGTTGGATATTTAGGCTTAAGCAGAGAGATGTGTTATGTGATTGTGATGTAGATTGTGTGGCATCATATGGAGTTGACATGATAGTATTTCAAAAATTGTGAGTTGTTTTTTATTTTTTGTATCATATGAATTTGTGGATTATGTGAACTAGATCAATGTGCGATGTGATTGAGATACTATTTTATTTTAAATGTTATGTGGATGGTGAATTTTATTGATAATGTGATATATATATATATATAGAAAAACTAATAATTTAATGGGAAGACTATATTTATTTTTTAGAATTGTAAGATTTTAATTATGATTTGATAGTAAAAAGTTGGGATTTATCATCACTCCCCTCTTATATGTGCTAAGTGGCTTGTGACATGAATATTGCTCAAGCGTTTATCTTCTACTTGACAGCTAAAGATATTTTTATTACTTCAAGATTGTGTATCATCATATAAAATTGTACTTGTAATGTTTGAAATAAGCTATAAGCTTATTCAACTTTTTAAGGCTTTTTAAATAAAATATTATTTATCTTTTAATCTTATACTTGTAAGATTAGATTAGTCAAACTAGAAAATCTTTTAGATATCAGTGGATCTTTTAGTAGTTCAACCCTTAGTTAATTGGAATAAGAGATGATATGGGCCTTAGCTTGTGAGTTTGAATGGTGCTCAGCCTTACATTGCTTATTTAACCTATGATGCTCAACAATGACTTAAGAACTAGGCTAGTTTGATTGCTTTGAACCTCTATAAAATTAATTGTGCTCAAGTGTTCATCTTTAGCTTATGAGCTAAAGATTGTTGAATTGCTTCAGAATCAAGGAGATGACTATATTTACAATTTTTTGTGTGAGCCAAGGGAATGGTTGGCCTACATTGACTTATTAAATAATAAGACAACTCTATTTAAGTTATCAACTAATAATTCGATGACTTTATTTAAGTTATCAACTTTATTTAAAAAATTTGATAGCCTTATTACTTTAGCTTATGATGTGTTGGATTTAGAGGTTAGCTCTATTGAGAAAATTTGACCTTGGTCTATTAGTCTATGGTAAACCCAAGAAAGGACGTGAATTTAGTGTTAATATAATTTAAAAAAATTAAAGTTAAAAAAAACTCTTAAGAAAAGAAGATAAAACTTGTTTTGGAAAGATTTTAAATTTGAAACACTTAAAACTAAAAAATTCCAAAGTTTATTTAAAAATTATTTCTTATGTTTTATCTTTTAGAATATAATACTTAAATAAGAGAGTAATTAGAAAAAAAAAAGAGTAACATAATTATATATCCTTTTAGGGCTATAAGCTTAAAAACAAAATATGTTCTTACAAAATAAGATGGGTTAGAAGTAGACTTGGGGGTGTCATAACTAGCCATCACTTCATAATATAAACAACTAACTTAATGTACTTTAATTAAATAATCAAAATTAAAAAAGTCAACAAGGGAGGAATGATTAGATCGCAACCACTAAGTCCCAATACCCAAAAGTTACACAAGATTAAGAGAACAAGAAATGCCAAGGCCCAATTTCTTAATACATTTTATAAAATTCATAACCACAATAAAAAATCATTTGAGATATAAATTGTAAAAATGGGTGTGAATAAAGGATGAGTAAATAAAAGATAAGTAAAAATAGGTACAAAAAAATTTATATTGATTCAATAAACATATAGATCTATTATAGACCCTTCATCTCTTTCTTCAAAGGCTTCAACTATAGTGGTTAGTTAACAATTCAACCCAAACGAAAAAATTTTACAAGGAGCATAGTGTGTCTTATATAGGTTCAAACATAGCCTACCTTTTCAATTGTACTTAGGGCTAACTTAATGTACCTTCAAGGAGGGATCAATAAATAATAAAACAACTTTTAATTAAGGCTTAACTACTGACAACTCTTATGAAACATACGAAAAATATTGCAAAAATAAAATGCATAAGTATTGAAAAATAAATTATAAAACATGCATTATACTAGGCCAGAATTTATTTTGTAGAAATTTTTATAAAACTATAATTTTTCAAATCCTTTAAATAAAGTGAAAAGGATGTGAAAACAAAATTCAACTTTGTTTAAAAAATAATGGAAGAAGAAGTTGAACATCATAAAACTAAACAACGAAAATCATTTGCAAAAAATGAAGATTGTTTCTTATGGGCTCTATGGTAAGTCCTTCAAACAAGATGACCCTCTTAAAATCACTTGAAGTTTTTGGAGCATAAGGAAAGCAAAAATGTTTGAAAGCTTAGAAGAGCTTGAAGGAGAAAATAAGCTAAAAAAGCAAGAATTCATAAAAGGACATGATAATTATTGGATAAGAAATTTAAGATGAAGACAATAGTGCTTGAATGAAGTTATAGAGGCTATGATATGTTATAGCGGCCTTTCACAATGCTTTTATACACAATAAGCCAAGCTAAAGTTGGTTAAGATATAGTGTGACTACAAAGGTTTGAATTTAAGAGCAATTTCATAAGTAAATGATGACTTGATTTTTGCAAAATCATAAATTATTACCATGATATTCAAAACTGATAATAAAATATATCAATTATAGATATTTAAGTGTACCTTTTAGAAAGATCATTTGGAGTTATGTGCAAAGGGATTATAACAAATTATATTTTCTATAGAACCAAATCTAAAAAGTTGCTATTAAAATTGCACTAGGTTTTAATGTAAACAACACTAAATTATGAAAAATTATTACACATCCTTATTAAGTTTATACTACTTTGAACTTGATTTCACCTAATTTGGAGTAGTATCAAGAATGATATTGCAAAAATCGCTAAGGTCTACTAGCTAGCTAATTACATAACTAAGACTGAATATAATTTGATTTCTATTATTGTTTTTTAAGCTAGAGATATCTATAATAAAAATAGTAATAATAGGTCACATAGAAAAATATTTAAAGAAGAGATAGTTGAAAATCATAAATATTAAAAATAAATCAAAAAACATAATGTATATATTGTCATACTTTTATACATTAATAATCACAATAAAGATTTAATTATTAAAATTAATTTAATTTTTTAATTATGGATTTCTTAGTTGCATATTTAATTATTGACTTTGACTCATTGCGTTTCATCCTTGTGTGAATATTCGTATTACATCTTCTCCATCACAATTGTTATTGCATTCCAACATTGAGTTAATTTTTTCATTGCATTCTCTTTATCACACTTATCTTAGCATTACTCAAAGCAATTATTTTGACTAGATGAATAACCAACAACATTGAGTAGTAATTTGATAATTAAATTTGTTATTAAATCATCTTGGGATTTAACATGGCCTTGGTTAGTTAAACCAATACCTCCACTAAAATAGAATTCAAACTTGATCTTGGCAATTGTATAGTTGTTTAGAAGCAATATGAGTGGGTGTTCTCTAGGAGTTATTTTTAAATTAACTCAATATAGTAGAAGTGATTTCAAGAACAAACATGTCTTTGGTAAACAATGTTTTAAACTTCAATACTTACCTTAATATTGTGGGCCTTAGCCAAACAATGAGGTGGCATTTGACACTTCCAAAGTCAAACTTCGAGCTCTTTAAGCCAAAAAAGTTTATTCTATAAACTATTATAGAGAGAAATTAAATAAGGCTATTATGACTAAGAGCTCTATGCCATTTTATGTGTTCCAAAACACTAGCACCATTGCCTATTGTTGAAAGAATTTGTTATGTTTCTCAACCATCAAGTATTTATAGGAAATTTAAATTCACAAAAGAAACTTAGTACATGCCATATCAAATGGAATGAATTTTGTAAAAATATTCATTTGCATTAAAAGATAAAACCTAGAAATAATATAAGCCTAAAATTTCCCTCAATAATATTGATGTATGTTGGGCAAAATAAATGCAAAAGTAAAAGACTTATATATTGAATATCAAGATTTAAGTAGATTTATTAGGACATAATTGACAACCCATATATATCTATGATCATGACTTTCAAATCATAAATGATAATTTAAGGTAAAACTCTATATATTGACTATTCTTTAAGGAAATTATGATAGAATAAATACATTTACATAAGATTATGGGATATTTTGTTAAGAAAAAAAATTTATTAGTATTAGTAGACATATTTTGTTTGCTTAATATGAAATGGTAAGTTGTAATTATACTTTATTGTAGGGTGTGCCAAATCACAAAAGGAACAAAAAAAATGGAAATTATGTTTGATGTGTTAGTGTGTTTGAATGTGGGTGTGCATCAGAGATGACTTTATCGAAGGCTCATCAAGGGTTAGTAACATAAAAATTATATATTAGATGTTATAGGCATGATGGGTGAGACATAGAACATTGATGGAAGCTGAAAACAATCCTGAAAATACATATTGAGAGGTCTATCTTAATTACCTCGAATCGTTCTATAGGAATTGTAGTGGGTTGTTTACCCAAACATATTGGGCAATATAGTTTGCCCCTTTGTAGTTGCTTATATTTTGTATAATTTAAGTTAGATTGTTAAAGACAAAGTTTAATAAATTAATATGTATCTTTCCTTATTACTTCAAAGGGAGGTTCTTGGATTTTGGTGTGATACCATAAGAATCCAATTGCAATGAGACTTTGCAGTGAGATGTAGTAGTCCTTATCTTCTGTTCTCCTCCTTGTTGCATTTAAATTTCATATGAGATTTTTTTTACTTTTTTCATTAAGTTTCTTGTGAGTTTCTTTCGTTAGCATTTAGCCATAAATCTTGCAAGCGAAAGTATTAAGATTTGTATTACATTTGTTCTTCAAAAGATTCCTATGATTTGTTTTATTGATTGCTTGTTTTCCTTAAACCATAAAATTGTCTCCTAATGATGAGAATTCAATGTGTGAAAATCGATTGAATGTTTAAAAAAAATTTCTAAGTAGGCTTGACTTCTTTTATTCGGCAACTTGGCATGCTTGGTTTGACCATCATGTAAAAATAAAGTTTTCTCTGCCGAACACAATCATTTTTTTTTTTACATATACAATCGCTTTTCAACATCCAAAACTACATCATAAAGTAAGATTTGCTCAAATTGTTGCGTCATTAACCCTTTGAAACTACCGTAACCCACGGTATTTAATCACTACTTGCATCGATCATATTTGACTTTGAGAAACTTTGAACTTGAACTTTTACAAACCTGGTCACATTAATCTTGCTTTACTAATTAAAACAGACTTTTTATTGATTAAATTTATTGGTCAACTCTTTTATTAAGTGCTAAAGTACATATAAGATTATCATTTTGCTCGTTTTAACGACATTTATTTCATCAACTATTAAGCTCCCTTTTTTATTCATATAACAAAACAACTATTAAACGTCTTTTCTTATTTTAATAGATTTTTATCATAAATATCAATATGTTTTCTATTTATCTTTTTTTTTCATCAAAAGATGATTAAAAAACAAACAATTTGGCTGATGCACGGATAACTACGAGAACAATATTTAATCACATAGTTGAAGTTGTCACTATAATTTTAGAAGAATAATATAAAAGGAGTAGTTGAAGAAAAGACCTCGTTACCAGAAACCAAAAGTCCATGCAAATAGAAGAAGGCTACAACCAGCACATGTACTTCGCATACTTTTTAATTAAGCTTTGAAAAAAGGTTGGTGGCTTCAACCAACCCAATTGAACTTGGTCCATTTTACGAACAGCCAAATAAGTTAATATTTTTGACAATTTAAAAAAAATAATATGATATTATATTGGATATGTTCTATTATTATGTTGGAAGACAATTTGGTGTAATGCAGTCGAAGTCTATGGCTTGTTGTAAGAGGTGGAAGCAGCTCAATTATTTGATTGAAGTGCCGGACTAGTTATTGCAGTAATGGTAGATAGAAACTGTAAGATGGAATCGTTGATTTGCGGGATTCATGGCTTTCACATGACTCGGTTCTAGTATGCTTTGTCAACTTTAAAAAAAAAATAAAATATAAAAATTTTCATAAAAATTATTTAATAAAAATAGAGATAAAGAAGAATTTTTTTTGGAATTGACAGCAACTACGATAGAGATGGATACATGAATGTATCTGGATTCAAGTGACTGATCTAAAAATATTATTTTTTCACATTTTAGTAACATTTTTTATTAAAGAGTATTTGAAGATATCTTATGTGATAAACATTTGAGCGTACTTTATATTTGAGAATTAGTATTAGTGCACAAGATTAAAGTTTACTTTAAATTTCAAACAACATAAGATGCAAGTTTGAGGAAAATACTTCTGCTTCATCATTTTGGCTAATTTCTAACAGCATCATAATGGATTTGGTTTACTATAATAGTATAGAACACTCAAAGTGTTTTCCTTTTCATAGATACTTTTAGTTCTAGCACTCAAAAAGTTTCCTTCTATTTTTGCTAAAAACTTTTCAATCGTTAGGTACTCAAAATGACTGTTAAATGATTCATTGTAGAACATAATGCCTTCTCAATGCATCCAATTGGAATGATAATCATGAATTTGATTCCAAACACCAAAGAATTAGTTTTTATAGTTTTCCTAATCCAAATAACACATATGAATTCTTTATGATATGATCTAAAAATTAATTATTTGATTCACATGTAGTGAATAATTAACATTGATTGTACATTTGCTATGTGTAATATGGTCAACAAGATTGGAATGATAACCATGAATTTGATTCCAAACTCCAAAGAATTAGTTTTTATAGTTTTCCTAATCCAAATTACACATCTGAATTCCTCATCATAGAATCTAAAAATTAAATTATTTGATTCACATGTAGTTGATAATTAACATCGATTGTACATTTGCTATGTGTGATATGGTCAACAAGCAACTTGAATTTAAAGAGTACCATTCCATGAGGCCATGACCCTTAATCATATTTATAACCTTCTTATGCTTTACATTTGAGTAACCTTCTTGTCTACTACATCATGATCCTCTATAACACATTCTGCTCATTCAGAAATCTAAGTTATTTGCATATGTGGATGTTAAGGATTTTGTAAGTACTCTTAGGATTATCTTTAGTTCGAAGAATTGATGGTTGCAAACATTTGTGCAAGGTCTATTAAGTTGATTCAATAAATAATTTAAAAAATATTAATAGCACAAAAGATCAATCCCTTCAATATCATGCATTTTGCCTTAGGAGAATTTATGTTCTTCATTTTACAATCTTGTTCATCCCACCTTTATGGATTTTGCCAAAGTTTTCTTTACTTTTCTTTGAAAGAGTTTCTTAAAAGGATTATCAAAAGTAGAGGAATCTTCTACTAGAAGAGTTAGAATTAGTGATTCCCTAATTCCTTATATTGTGACTTGAATGAGGAGCAAGTAGGAGAAATGGAGTTACATAAGAAAACAAATCTCCAAAAGAAGAGACAAATATGAAAACAAGTTCATCTAAAATTAGCAAAAGTAAACATTTGTTTAATCTATAAAGTATTTAGAATGTAGCCATTGAGATTAATGAAGATTTAATACCACAACGGATGGCGATGAATTGTATAATAGAAAATGTGCTAATAGAACTATATCAATACTTTGAAAACTTATTAAAACTTTTTTTCTTGAAAACACTCATATTATGATAATAATAAATAAAAAATAAAAACATAAGTAAAGCAGGTAGCAAAAAGAGTACAATACTTGAAAAAAATATGATATGATAACCTATACCTTAAACTCTTAAGATGCAAGTAGCAGAATTACACATGATGTTAAGAATAGTGTTACCAATGCAATTTGAGGAAAGATGAATCAAAAACATCATGGAGATGTGTTATAGTTTGCATGTAATAGTTCCAATTGAGAATGATTAGAGCAAGTTAAGCTTTCTAGCCATTTGATGTATTTGCAATCAAATGATTTTTTCTTATTTTAAACAAATTCCTATGTGTACTATTAAATTGCTTAAGACCATTTATGGTACTTTCAACAACTAAAAGTGAGGTTTTTAAAAAAATTAATTTAACCATTATGATCTCAATTTTGTGTGCGGAATATGAATAATAAATCATACCAAAGAAATGAATAGAAAGGATTGATCATCATAAGGATGATGATCAATGAAGAATGTTTACTCTTGAGAATGATGATCATAAAACTAAGCTCTTGGTAATCATTAAATGTTTGAAGTATTACATATCTATATAATGTGTTAGAGAATGAATGAATATTGAAAAGGAGTAAAGGTCATGCACTTGGAGTTGGATGAAACTTGAAAACTCCTTGCTTATTCATGACTCAATTGGCACAACATGAAGCCAATGTCCATGCTCTTGGAAAAATCGCTACCAATTAGGAGTTCATCTTAAAAACATAACTTATTTTGAGTTATTTAACCCATCGTTTAATATTTCTATAGTCATTAGGAATCATTTAACTCATGCATACATTCTCTTATCAAATCATCTTTTGAGTTATTAAATATTCTAGAACAACATTAACATATTAGTAATATCAATATAGACTATTTTATCATAAATTAAAGTCTTAAATTAATAAAATCAAGGTTAAAAGATGCCATGTTTCTCACATCTTAATGTTTGTATGACATGATGGATATTATTATACTTGTATGGTCTACATTTAGGGTTAGCAATAACTACAATTGAAGTTTGTCATGACATCGCATGAGTATAATTGGTGCATCGTACAGATACAATTGTAATATTGACTTCAAATTAAGATACAAACTTTGTTATGCAAGGTATCAACCATATACATGTTCTATTTGTTTCTTAAAAGTTAAGTATTCACCATCATCATTAAGTATGAAGCTTTCTTCATATGAATACATATTTTGTTTTCTCATACAACTTGTTATATATGTAATAAGTTATGGTCACACATGTAAAACTATTATATCATACTTTTATAACCATGTGTTTGAGTTAAATATTGATACTGTAGCTTAGTTATACAACCTATAGTGCTTATACGATGAATTATACAATATGAAATAAAGTATCGTACATGCACAATGCAACTTACCTCTCAAATAAATTGAATTACTTAGGATAAAAATGCATTTATTATGTCATACAAATATAATTTTCATATCATATGAGCATGACCATTATCTAATAATCTTAAATATTATTCATCGACATTAACATATGATGGCAATATATGTATTACACTTGTATGATTCATAAGACTTAAAGCAAAATTAATATAAAGCTATCATACCACTATGATAACTTTATTATATGTGCATGAAAATCCTATCAAGTCTTGTGAAGTTAATCATTGCTGATCATACAATGGTTCATCTTTATATGATAATGTCATACAATATGTTTTCAAGAGCTTGGCTTTTAAAGAAATTAATTATTATATAATGATGATCCACATTCACACATGTATAATTAACTTAAATAATAGAAATGAATTATATCAAACTTATACAATCCTTGTCATTACTTAATTGAGCAAACATATACAATCTTTTTGTCATATTAGTACATTTAATATCTGACTTAGATTATATTAACTCAAGTGTTATCAAATTTTTGTACTAGTATGATTGACTCACAACTTAAAGTGGCCTAGGACAATCACTTCACTAAAAACACAAGCAACATAAGTTTGGTCATTATAAAATCAAACTAGTGTGATATCATGATAGACTTATAAGATCCTAAGCTTGCTTAAAATATTGAGTTTTATCTAGATGTATAGTCCATGCTCATATAATTAAGTTATCATACATATACCACATACCATCAACTAGAACCTTAGTCAATCTCATAAATGCTATATAATACTAATCTCAACTATATAAAAAAGCTACATTGATGACAAACTAGTATGAATAGTTAATTACAATTATATGATTATTATCACTTGAGCAAACATTGAAAGTAGTATCACTCAAACATGAGTGATCATCTTAATGTCCATGCATGATGATAAAACTTATACAATTATATGAAAGTGCATATCAAATCTTCTTGTATGACTATAGCATATATAAATAGCGCTATTGAGTACTTTGTCTTGCCCAAAAGCTTAATGGAGCATTAAATCAAAAGGAGAAACATCCCAAAAGGAGTTCTATGGTGATTTCTTATATGATAGCTCTAATGTCATTTCAATTGATACAAGAGCCATATTTGAAGTAGATTCACTTCATCTTCTCAATCTTTTGCATTCCCAATCACATTTATGCTCAATCATGTGTCGAGTGATTCTTATAAGCGCAAAATTATTCCATGGATAAGTTTGATCTTAAGCCATGTTTATAACTATAATAATGTAATAGTATCAATGTCAACATCATGTTTAAGAGACCAACAACAAGAAACTAGCTCTTCAGAAGACTCGATCAACGGCTAGCTATGTGTTAGATTAAGAATTCTTTAGAACTAGTGTCAATATAAAAGCATATGAACATATTAAGGATTGTAAGCTTGATATTCCTAAATTGTTAAATGTTGAGTTGGAGTTTAAACATGGAGATCCAAGTTTTTTTTCTTTGTCAAGACTAGAATTGAGGATGCACATCAATTGTGGCATCCATTCAATAATAATATGACAAACTTTTTCTATCAAATAAAGAAATTATTGATGATTCAACATAGCCAAATCTTACTTGTGTAGGATTGCTATCAAGATCACCAAGGAATATCTCAATAAATTTTATAAGATACCTACATCTGATCCAAGTATATGGCTATATTTTGTGAGCTCAGGCTTTGACTAGATAAGAGAATAAATTGATATGCAATCTGATAAAAAGTTGTTATGTATAAATGGTAAAGTCTCTTACTCTGTGATCGTAATTATCACAACACTTCTTGAGAAGCATTGTAATGCTAAAGGATAGAGATAGACAACACGTCACACCTTTGCTATCTCTTGCTACTTATTATTCTTTGAAGAAGGAATATTTTGATCTTACTAAAGCAATATTTAGATTTATGAACAAGATTCTTGAAGTTAAAAATCCAAATATAAGAAGAGAGTTAATGTAAGTTTTGGATATCTGATTGCACCAATCATTAGCTTCAAATACATCATTAGATCTAAAGGTGTAAACTATATTCCTAGAGCTATCAATAATTTAGATATGAAGAGGATGCAATATTTTGTCAAGTCATATTCAATACAAGCTAATGCAGCTCAAGTGAATCAAGATCAACTAGCTATAGAAGTTTATCATGGATCTCGGCCTTCAAATGATGTTGAATCTTAACAAGCATCACACCAACCATTCACCTCTTTCATTAGATCCCCTAATGTAAGTGCATCAAATGACATGTTGCTCTTAAGAAGTTAATTTCTTAGAGTCCTACATGAATGCACAGTTCATTACACTTGAGAATCATCTCTATTTGTTGGAGAGTGCCACTAACATTTGACTTCTAATTCTCTCCAACTCAATCAATGACTTAAATAGAATAATTAATAATTCCACAAAGAAAGACTTAAAACATTTCAAAGAACGTATTATCACTTATATTTTAGATAGATTTTCATTGGTTGATACATTGGTTTTGAGTATATTTACTACTTGTGCTTATTAAATTCAATTTGGCTATATTAATTGTGATGTTGATGTGTTGAATCCTTTTAAATTCCTTGCTTATTGTGATTTTTTACCTCATACTTAATTTTCTACCTGACCCAATAATGATGGATGTATGATTTGGAATGCATGAGTATTTAATGCATCCCTTGTATTTTAAACTAATTACATGAGCTTTATCTCTCTTTAGTCTCCTTGAATAGTCACAAAGAAGGAAAGTAGTGGAAATGCTCAAATTCAAACAATCTTTGGTGATGTTAGTATTTTAGGAGGGAGTTAGGTTGAAAGTTATGAACTTAATACCCTAGACTTTGTTATTGTGTTGAATGCATAAAAAGTAATGTAAATACAAGAATTAAAAATTTTAAAAGAAGATTAGAATTCCAAGGGGAGTTGGGTTGAATGGTATGAACTTACTACCTTGCTAGACTTTGTTGTTATATTGAATGCATAAATGCAGTAAGACTTGTATTATAATGATATAGTTTTTGTATTGTAATGATATAATTTTTATTTTATATCATGTTATGCTATATGATTAGTTTTATAGGTGCAGTTAACTGCACTGATGTAGAGGAGTTAATTTCTTCATATATCTTTCTTAGTTTTGTGGATTAAAGTGCATTATTTTTATTTTGATATCTTGTTTAGCTAATGGTTCACCATGTAAAAACTTTATTCCAACTTAATAATTATTTCAGTTTGATAATATTAGGTTCTTCAAAGTAGTATCTTTACTATTTAGTTCTTTATATAACAATATCCTCTTCTAGCATAGGTGTTATAATCATCAAAAGGAAGATTATTATATGCTTGAGGATGATGATCATAAACTAAGCTTTTGATTACTAATAAATTTTGAAGTATTATGTTTCTACATAATTGATAGTGAATGAATGAATGTTGAGTAAAGATCATGCACTTAGAGTTGAATGAAACTTGAAGGCTCCTTGCTTATTGATGGCTCAACTTTTCCTTCATGGAGCCAATGTTCTTGCTCTTAGTGGATTGACTACCTATTGAGAGCTTAACTTTAATACATCAATTTAGTTTGATTTGTTGAACCCATCAATTAATATTTATACAATAGTTAGGAATCATTTAACTCATATATGCATTATATTATCAAATCATGTCTTGAGTTATTGAGTCCTCTAGAATTATAATAGTGCACCGATAATATCATACAAATTATTTTAGATTAAATTTAAGTCTTATATTAATGAAATTAAGTTTAAAACAAGCCATGTTTCTCATTACCTAATAAGCATACAATATGATGGATATTATGTTCTTGTACAATCTGTGTTTGGATTTATAACAATAACTAAAGTTGAAGTTTGTCATCGCATTGTGTAGGTATGTCAAGTTTATCATATAGATACAACTATCATTTGGACTTATAATTAGAGTGAAAACTTGGTCTTAAAGGTATTGGCTTTATGCATGTGTTATATATTCTTTGAGGGTTGAGTATTCTCTATCATTGCGTGAGTATAAAGCTTTCATCATATGAGTATTATTTCATTTCCTCTCAGAACTTATTATATAAGTAATTAGTTGTGGTTGGACATGTTTGGTTAATAAAACATACTACTATGACCATGGTTCTAACTTCAATAATGATATTATATTTGGTCATATAGGTTATACTGCTTATAAGATACATTATATAATATGAAGTATGGTATTTATACGATGCATCTTACCTCTTATAGAACTTAAATTACTTTGGATAGAAATGCATTCATGGTGTCATGTGAATATGATCTCTATATCATATGAAAGTGATCATTCTCTGATAAGCTTAAATATTGTAGATCTATATTAACATATAACAAAAATCTACATGTAGAACTTGGCTCTTTGTAAAATTAATTATCTATATGTGGCAACATCATACTATATTTTTCTAAGAGCTTGGCTCTTTGTAAAATTAATTATCAGGTGATCCATGTTGCACATGTATGAACTACTTAAACAATAGAAATAAATTGCATTATTCTAAACTTAAGCACTATATTAAAAATTTTCATTGTGTAGTAAAAAGTCAATTCTCATACTTTTAAGATAAGCCTTTAATAGTATTTTGATCTAATTGTATTATCACATCATTTAGGACAACTTGAGTATTAGGCTTATTATCTTAATATGATAGTTTTAACTTACTAATATGATGCATGATCAAAACCCATAACATCTAGTTGAATTATTTTGAGAATCTCAATATAATTGTTTGAACTACTTTATTAGCATGTAACCTACTCATTCATATAAATAAAGGTTAAAATTAAGAAGAATTGATTGATGATGCTTGAATCTCTAATTCATTTGAAAGAGAACAAGAAGCAAAGCTTAAGATTATGGGCTTCACTAAATTGTGAGGAATGGCCTCTTTATTACTTTAACCATTACACTCTTTGACTACTCATTTCTTACCTTACATCAAGCTTCGTAATTTGGTAACATCATTTTGCTTTGTTCAATATAGATTTTATAATTGAATGATATAGTATTTATGAGCTTCACGTTTTTAAATATGTTGTAATCATTGTATAGGTATCACATCCTTTATTTTGTAAGGTGTATCCCTACTAGTTAAAAAGAAAAGGGTGTGGTATTATAAGGTTTACCCCTACCAATTATGATAAAATATTATGATTTATTAATAAAAGCCTAGTTAGGTTGATGGGAGTCAGATGTAGGAACTAGTTGGGTCAAATCATGTAAAAACTTGTGCCCTTTTTGCTTAACTTTTTTGTATGCTTCACTTGTTTCACTACTATGAAGTAGATACAACTGTCATACAAGTTTTTGAAACTAATGAATGTTCTACAGATGGTATTTAAGAAAAATCAAGATTAGAAATTGATCAACTTTCTAAGACTAATTAGCTTGTTAAGCTTGATTGATGAGGCAAAAAGGTTTATTACTATCTTATATTTGAAATCAAGAAGTTTAAATTTTAAAATCTTCACAATTCATCTCCTCGTGTGCTTATTAGTAGCCTATAATTCCAACATATAACCTTATATTTCTTAAGACCAATTAGTACTTCTAATAGCTAAAAGTGAGGTTTCAAGATAATTTTTGTTAGCTATTACAATCTTGATTTTGCATTTGTATAGATATGAACAATGGATAGTACCATGGCATTGAAAAGAGAGAACTAATTATTCTAACAAACATATATCCATTTTATTGATTTTTTCTTCCTTAAAACTTATAATATGAATACAATTAGGAAACTCATACAACATTTGTTACATCTTAAATTCTATTCTCAATTTGTAAATACTTCACACCTGATGATCGTTATTATCATATGACTACAAAGGTTTTTTATACCCATTAGTTAACTTTTGTTCATGAGATCGTACACATCAAGTAAATAAGTAGTATGTGTACAATAAAGTGATCACTTATTATTTAGTTACTTGAAATGTGTTATATAAGTATGACTATGTACATCACACTGTATGATATCTACTCAACGTACATTCTTAAATATTTTTTATAAACATCATATAAGATGATCATTATGACCATATGAGTAAGATAAGTTTTGTTTTTTCTCTCAAGTTTGTGTTGCATGATATAGGATCATATCAATATGAAGATGCTAATTGTTGGTGAAATAGTTTATGTTGATATGAATGCTTCATACATATATGAAAAATAATCATTTATGTATGAATATTTGGCAATTCTTTATTATATTGTATATATGAATCATACTAGTCCAATACTTAAATAATATATGTATAATCTCATTAAGGTTCATTTAACTTAAGTGTTCGAAGTGAAAATATTATCATACAGTGAAAAATATATTTTATATATTTATAATGCCAATGATAGCTTTAGAACTAGAAACAACCAAGTTTCATATGGGGTCAATGCATGTACACCATATATTAACCATAAATTTTTAGCCTAAATAAATATTGTATCTATAAGATGACCATGTCACACATATATGACATTTGGGCTATTTTATGTTGTACTTAAGACAGAGTTAGAAAGAAATTTGTACATGCATGATAATTAATATCATATTGTATGAACATATAACTAGTAAGATGATCAACTTAATGTCAATTGATCTTCTTTAATTACTTAGTTTTATTTGATTTTAACATATTTTTAATATAATAATAATTTAGATTTATGTGACTTAAGAATCTTATAACACAAGATGAGATGATCCAACATATACTCATGTATAAGTGCAAATATTTAAATGTAACCCTAAGTAGCATCATGCAAAGGGAAAGATTTAATATTATAAATATAGTAAATGAAAAGTTTTAAATAATTTAACCACACCATATGGAGCTTCTTCACATGGTTTCCAATTCTATAAGTTGAGCCAATCAATTAAGTAAAGGTCACCAAGTGTCAATCACTCCAAGATGTGTATGCCTTACTCCACCACCAAAATTTACTTCATTAACAATCAATACAAATTTTCAATAACATCAACAATTATAAGATAATATAAGCTTGGTTTTATGATCATCAATCTCATGGGCTCAATAGTGACAAGACAATAACTATACCAAAATAAGATAAGGAGAATATTAGTTCCAAGGTTGTAGAGTCAACTTCTTAAGACATTGACTTCTTTAGCAATGAAATATAAATGAAAGACATAGCTATAGTAAGCCAATTCAATAAAATAATAACATTACAAGTATTACTAATTATGTAAGTGATTCATAAAATAAAATCTAAGCCATTGTTAAGATTTTTAATAAAGGGTTTGATATTGATATTGGTGCAACACCTTTCAAGGATATGATTGATCAAGTACAAGGAGTGCATATGAAGAGAAATATCACTCCAAGATGTGTATACCTTACTTAACCACCAACGTTTTTTATTAACAATCACTACAAAGTTTTAATAACTTCAACAATTATAAGATAATATAAGCTTGGTTTTGTGATCATCAATCTCATGAGCTCAATAGTGATAAGACAATAACTATAGCAAAAGAAGATAGGGAGGATACTGGTTCCAAGGTTGTGGAGTCAACTTCTTAAGACATTGTGTTCTTTCAATGAAATCTAAATAGAAGACAGTTACAACAAGCCAAGTCAAGAAAAATAATAACAATACAAGCATTACTAATTTTGTAAGTGCTTCATAAAATAAAATCTAAGCCATCATTAAGATTTAAAATAAAGGGTTTATATTGATTTTGGTGCCCACCTTTTGAGGATATGATTGATCAAGTTCAAGAAGTGCACATGAAGAGAAATATCATTCCAAGATCTGTATGCCTTGCTCCACCTCCAACACTTACTTCATTAACAAGCACTAAAATTTTTCAATAACTTAAATAATTATTAGATAGTATAAACTTTATTTTGTGATCATCAATATCAAGGGCTCAATAATGACAACACAATACCTATAACAAAAGAAGATAGGGAGGATATTGGTTCCAAGGTTATAGAGTCAACTTCTTAGAACATTGTGTTCTTTGATAATGAAATATAAATAGAAGGCATAGCTACAACAAGCCAAGTCAAAAAATAATAATAATGATACAAATATAACTAATTATATAAGTGATTCATAAAATAAAATTTTAGCCATCATTAAGATTTATAATAAAGGATTTGATATTGATATTAGTGATCCACCTTTTAAGGATATGATTGATCAAGTACAAGAAGTGCATATGAAAAGAAATATCACTCTAAAAGGGTCAACTTTGGTATCATCATAATATTCCAATCTTTATATGCAATGCTAATGAATGGAATATTACAAAAAGGTCAAATAGATTTATGACAATTTTGATTAGATTATAAGAAAATCCCCTTATAGCTTGAAAAGAATTAACATGATAAATATTCAAATAGATGGATCGAAAAATCATTGACAAAATTCAAAAGTGATGTTCTATTTTCTAAAATGGGGGCTTTTCGTCCAAAGATGAGAAATTAAAGGCTAAAATCAATAGTTTACAAGATAAGTTAGAAGGAAAACAATTTAATCTCTTTGAGATAATTGAAGCTTTTAATATATCTAAAATAAGAGAGATGGATTTAGAAAGAAGAAACAAAGAGCTAATGAACAATAATTGGATTGAAAACAAATTAATTAATAGCTACATAGAGTTCACAAGAGCTTTTGAAGAACATTAAAAGGAGAATATCATTAAGACTGCCAAGGATGCAACGGATGTTATAATAAAATGAAAAAAGAAATCAAAGATAATGGACACTAATTGTTATCAAAGTAGAGAATTATATTTGATAAAAGATCCAATTGAAAAGAAAGCACTTCATAAGGATTTGCTTATGCTCCACCAAAAGTGATTGGATAATCAACTTGCTATGCTTCAATGAATCTTTATTTCATTAATGATATCAATAGAATGAAAAGAGTAAGAGTAACCAAGAAAAAAAACCCAATTTATAGTCTTGTTGTTCCTCTTCTATTTTCATTAATATATAGATTCTACAATGTACCGCATTTCATTATGAAGTATTTTAAATGTCACATTATGACTAGATGTCCTTGCTTATACTTTGCATTCTAATATAAATAATAGCACTTTTTATTTAAATGACTTTACATGCTCCAATGAAAGTTACAATGATTATTAGAATTTTTTTTGGACCTTACTTATTTTTTCTCCTAGATGGGTTGCTTCGATTTTTTGATAGTAAATCATATAAGTTGACATATGACACTTCATAAGTGCTTTTCTAGAAAATCAATAAATCCATTCTACTATGTTGTTAACCATATACTAATAAAAGTAAAATTAGGGTTTGATGTTAAAACCACCCTTGTTTTCTTACATTGAATCTTTCTTGTTCATTGACCCTCTCTTTGTCTTGACTAAATGGTCCTTATACCTTCTTCTTTTCCTTTCTTTTAACTATTCTCATGTAATACTAAGATAATAAATTTTCTTGATTACTTTACAATTTTATCCATTCAAAGACATTTAATTTCACTATTCTAGTTAAGAAAACAAATGATAATCTTTCATATCACCCTAGCAACTTTTATATATGCTTTTCTATCAATGAACTCCCAAAGACGATCACTAAAAATTCTCTTTTGTGCATTTTATTCTCTTCTTTCTATAGAATCTTTCATCCTATCACTTCAAACCTAAAACACCTTTTTTTCTTTCGTTTAGTACTAGTAAGTCAATCCTAGCTCCACTTTTATGATTCACTTATTATATGAATAATGTAAAATTGATAAAATAGAATGGAGTATGAGTTATTTTGAAAAACTATTTACGTTTATATTTAGAAAATTGATGATCACCCAAAACAAAACAATTGATATGTTTTTTTACTTGTTAGACTCTAATGAAAAATATAATAAAAATATTTTTTTGTTTCATCCAACAAAATAAAGCAATGAAATCCAATGTTCTAACATTCCAAAATTTTCATGACCTATTTTTCCCCATGATGGAGAGCTTTTGGGTGATTCTTGAGAAAATAAAGGATGTAAAAAGTGATCTTTAAAAGATTAATATTGAGAAGCTAAACGAACCAAGTTGTAATCTATATAATATGGTGCTTCACTTATTAATGTCATCTTTTTATTCAAATTTCAAGAAAATATTTTCCTTTTTCCCAACTTATAAAAGAAAGAAGCCAGGAAAAAATCTAAGAGAAAATAATAGCCTTCTTCACTCGAAGAGAAATAAAAATGCTCCTCATGAGACATTAAAAGAGAAAGAGAAGTCCATGAAAATCACAAGAAAAAAGGTGTTTGACAAGGTGAAAGATATCTAAAACTTTGAGTTTTCTAAAGAGAACTCTCAACATAATATCCCACCAGAATAATGGAGACTAGTGAATAAGAAAAAAAGTCAAAATTGAAAGGAAGAAGATTGTCGAAGGTGAGGCACTAGCACCAAAAGACAAAAGCTCTAAATTAAGTTGTAGAATGTCTTTCATGGACATTTCTAAAGCCACACTTTTAGTAGATTTCACCTTTAAAATGATGGAAGGTGGAGTAAAAAATCTTAACTCGTATTTTTTGGGGGAAGACCCCATAAACAATGTGTTGGGGCATTCATAAGCTATTAGTTGACTAAGATGAACTTAAATAAATGCTCATAATAGATTCTAAGGCTTTGGGTCTACTTAATTTGATTTGAGTATACATGCAATTTTTTGGACACAACTTTTTAGTTATTTTATATATACACAGACTACATTTGTGTTCATCATAAAACCTTCAATTACCTTATACATGCAACTATGAATTTATTTAACGTGAATGTGTTGAATAAGTAGGAAAAATTAAAGAAAACTTTAATCTATATCTTCAAAAGAAAGAAATTTAAGAATTAAAGGTTGTAAATATCAAATTGAAAGATAGATTTTACAAACCAATGGTGAAAGAGAGAGAAATGAAGATAATGAATTAGTTGAACACCATTAATCAAGTAAAGAAAAGGTGAATAACGAATAAAAAAGTCATGGGAGTTGTAGAAGAAAGAGATGAAACTATCTACTAATAAGAAAGTTCTTAGGATACAATGGAAGATTAAAAGAATGACCTAAAATTCTCCAATTTTGGTATTCCAAAGTTGTAGGAAGAAGGAAAAAGTTTAAAAGAATTTTTGAACCAAATTAATAAAGAGAACTAAAAATTTCTAACCAAACTTCAAATAAAACCACTAGAAATGGAATAGTTGAAACTTCAATCTATGCTCTAAATATGCTAAAGTCTAACAAAATTTTCAACCTAAAGTTTAAGATGATCAAAAAATTTTTGAGGCTTCCAATTCACTATATATTTATTGAACATTACAACAAAAAAAAACTACTAGAGTAGAATCCCTTGATGGACTTATCCTTGCAAAAACCTTCAATTAGAAACTAGAATGCTTTTTGAAGAAGATGTCAAAAACTTCATGTATTAGTTTTAATTAAGTAGAGCTAAAAATGAAAAAGGATGCATAAGTTGTAATCATCAACTTTAAGATAATTTTAGATATTTTTTAAAATCCTTTCATTGTATAAAAGTTAGATATTTATGGGTTAATATTTAAGCATTTTATATATACGATGAATCACAATATGGTATCATACTAAGATGAAGTAGGAGCATTTGTTACTTCATTTCTACCTCTTAAAATTTCCACATGACAAATCCAACTATTTGAGTGTGTACAAATTTTTATATTTTTTATAATATTTTTAATTATTATATGTAACATGTGAATATATTAGATGTAATTGGGTATCCTGGTTGCTCATAGTAGCTTCATTGGCATAAAGATTTTAGAGCTCAGAGAGTACCTAGAGTCATGATTCATTAGCCACAAATAGTTTGTACTTTTTGAGATTTACTATGTCTTAAACTTCATTCTAGCCTTTGAAGATGATTTTCAATTAATACACATGATATTTGTTATTTTTAATGGATGCTCATAATATGATAATTTATCGACATTGTTCTAATGTTTTTACATATATTTTATGTCAACACTTTTACTTTATATAATGTGTCATGATATATTTTTAGTTGTATATATGTATCCTATGATTATATTTTTTTTGTGTGAGTATTAAGTTATCCAATGTGTTGTCCAACTTTGTGAGTAAATCTTGGTAATTATCAATTATTTGTCAAGATGAAGACTTTTGGATAAGTCATGATTCTTGAATTGTAACATGTTGTCAAATACCTAATTCAATTTTGGTGGTTTAACCTTAGTAGTCTTTACAATTGGCTTAGATCTAGTTATACTACACTACACTATGTATTCTAGTAAATTATACTAAGAGATTGTCCTAGTCTTTATTTATGTTTCTTTTTATTATTATTTTCTTGTTGTGAAACCTAGAGTTATATATAGATTTTGTAAAGTTTAGCCTTATTGAAAATGTAATGAAACGTTGGATAAATCTGTTTTACATTAGACCATATTTTTTAAGTTTTTGATTGATGGAGAGAACAACCAAATAAGAGACTATTGGAGCAAGGTTCAATTTTCTAGTTTGATTCTACATTGTTGGTGAAGATCAACCCCAAGTCATCTCATATGTTTTCCATCTTAATTCCCTCTGAAGCACCATCTAAGCTCATTGAAATTTCTCTGCAAGTCATTGTTGTCAACCACCATAAAAAAAGAACATCTTATTTTTTTCTATAAACCACTTCAACTTATTGAAAAAAAATAATCTAGCTTTGGAGAATATTTAAGCTCAAAACCTTTCTCCCCATTCACCCATAGAAGAATCATCATTTCTTTACTATATTATTTTTAATTTTATTGTGAGACCATGCTTGAGGCTATTAACAATTTAATATTTTGAGCTTCTTATGATTACTTTCTAAATCCTTGCATTTGTTAACCCTAATGTCAATTATCTATTATTTAGTATTTTCCACTCATTGTTTTCTCTATGGTCTTGAATTCTTACCAAATGAATATTGGAGTGGGAGGAAATTTTCAAAGAAATTTAGATCTCTTCATGGCTAAAAGTTTCATGTTATCATTTTGAGATTCATCTTTTTGTTCTCTTTTCTCTTTATGGTTCTATAATTTTATTAAGACGCTATATTCCCATTTCTATCTTTATTCCAGTATATCATTTCTTCACCATAGTCGTTAATGCCATCATTGACACTCTTGTGGATAGCCACCAACCTCTTCATAGCCATCCCACATTGAAAATGTGCTAGAGCCTAAGTTATGCTTTAGTTCTTAGTAACTTAACATTCTAGCTCTTTCGTACACTTAACTTATCCATTTTACTTGTACTCAACTTTCATCAACTTATTGGTCCCTAAACTTACTTTTTAAAAGGTTATTTTGTTAGATTTTGTCTTACAATCTACAACTACAATATTTTGGAGACTTTCTAGCTCTTTCACTATGACAATTCCATCTAGCATACATTAACGACATGCTCTTGTCAATAAAAGGTGTGCTTCTATTCATGATTTTAATTTTAGTTTCTTAATAAATTTTCTTTACAAGTTTAATATCCTCTTTTCAATAATATGCCAATTACTTTATGAGAAAAAGGTACTTTAGTACATATAAAACCCTAAATCCTTTGAACCAAAAACTTTGTTTTGATGATTATACAATCTATAGAAACTTCCTTGGCTTCATCAATGATAATGATAAGTTGAATTTACTTATTGTTCTTGTGATATTTATACAAGATCTCTTGTATGAGTTATCATTTGTTATGCTTACTCATGCCATGCAATTCACCACAATGCATTTGACTTGTTATGGTAATTTACAAAAGGTCATTATTAGTGATAAAAGTTGTCTTAAACTTGTATCTAAACAAACCATCATAAGCATGAGCCTAAAGGGTCCATGACCATACTAAATTGTATATCACTAGCTTTGATAATTATCACCCACATAGTTCATGCAATGCTGTGCAATTCCCTTTCACTTTTAATTACAATTGTGTCTTAACATGTGATGTAGTTTTTATGACTAGTTGTGGCAACATATTGGGATACATATTGTCTTATGCTAATCATGCTTTTTATGAAACTTTGAGAAACTCATATAAGGTGAGGGTTGGAGACTACTAGCATAGATTTTATTTGTTCGTATCACTTATTCACAAGATGAGCCAATTCTTAATATACCTTTCTCACTCTTATTGAGTTGTTAAGTCCACTTATGAAGACACCCCAAGATTTTGTTCCACTAGTAGTTCTATCTAATTCTATATCGCTACCATTTCTTGCTTTAATCATAACCTAAACTTTGTGTTTCCTACCACTTTAACATTAAAGAAAGAAGGTTTCTTATGGGCAAGCTTTTTTTAATATCCTTACTGGGGACTTTCTTGTACTATCACTATTGTATAGAGCACACTCTTCTATCAAGTATAGTTCTTATCCATATAAGAACTTCTCTGATTCATCTGTCATGTTATTGATAATATCCTATAATTAGACATACAGGTGATGAATAAAAGGATCAATTACTTTTCATTACTTGGAGGTTGTATAATTCATCCAACCAAGCTCTTACAAGCATTGCACATTATGATTAGTTATTTTAAGAGGTGGACTAATGATGGAGCATCTATTGTTTCATTCTCACCTATCAAAGTTTCTATACATAACATTTAGCAATTAGAAGAGACCAACATTTCTCTATAGTTTTTATAGTATTTAAAATTAGTTTATGTTGTATCTTCATATACTACACATATTTGATTGCATGTACTGTTATTTAAATATATTTAGAGCATTAGGGTTACCCATAGTTACTTCATTGGTTCAAGGATTTTAGAGATTATGGACTGTTTGTTTTCTTGAGGATTTTAAAATGTTTAAAACTTCAATAAATCCTCTTGAGATGATTTGTCATTTATTCAAATAATATTATCATTTTATAAGGATGCCTATAATATGACAACCTATTATAAATGTTCTATTATTTGTACAAATTTTTTATTAGTTCTCTATATTTTTTGTTATGTGATGATGTTTTTAGAGTTTTTTTCTTAATACCATATAAGGTTATATGTGAGTTCACAATTGCCTAGTTTGTTAGTTGATTACTTATGTGCATTTGACATTTATCTGGAGATTATTGACATCCAAACACTTTTTGAAAAACTATGCAATTCTTATATCAAACTGCATGTAGAATCACGAAGTTATTTAAATACATTTAATCTTATAACTTAATATGTTTTTTAGAAATTTTTATTTATCTCACATAATTTTGCTAAAAGGCAGTAGTGATTGTGGTGGTGTGAGGCACCCCTAAAAAGAGAGGGATATACATCAAATAAGGAAGAATAAATTAAAATAAATTCAAAGATATTAATTTCATTAGAATAATGCATAAGGATAAGACTAAAATAGAAAAGAGAATGTTTACAAATATTAAACTAAGTCAAACAAATATGGAATTGTTATGCAAAAGAAGAGCTTAAAGAGTAACGAATTTTAAAATTTTTATAACAAATTTTGGAATCTATATGGCATGGAAAATGAAACCAATACTAGTTCAAATGACGTTTTCATTGAATAATTAATAAATGCTTTAATAATTAACCTTTAATTATATTCCTTTGCCTCTAAACCCCTAAAACCTTAGACACATTCAATGAGAGGAGCAATCATGGTTTTGAAGCTATATCGATTAAAAGAAAAATATAATGGAGGATTCTTGTAAAACATTGGAGAGAAAAGATTGGATTTTTGTAAAGGATTCTAGAGGATTTTGCTTGGGAAGAAATGTATAGTTTACCTTCAAAAATTCAATTTAGTTTTAATCAATTTGTATGTTAAAGCATGCATGCATTGCTTATGGAATCTTAAATCCTTAAAATTGCTTTAAATAAGATGTATTAATCTTATTGAGTAATGAGATTTATAAGAAAGATAGTTTAGAAAAGAACTTGAAACTCATAAGACTAGAATTTGTAGCTCTAGTGTAGATCAAATGATTTAGTTAAATACTGAGATAATATGAAACTTATTAGGGAATGGATGAAGTCTCTATCAAATGATGATCAGATGGTCTAATGTTTATTCAATAAAAGATTTCATGGCCTGATGTAGGTATCAAATGATCCAATGATTTTGTAAATTTGAGTATAATCTCTATAGTTTTCTAACTGGCAGTCTAACATAGGGAACATTGGTCTAATAAGGACCTCTAGAGAGAATAAAAAATGCATGGGATGAGCTCTTAACTTGATCAAATGGCTTAATGGATTAATCAATTATATGAGCAGAAGTAAAAGGCTTAAGTCCTTGGGATTAATGATGATCTATTCAATGTAATTAAAGTTGATAAACATTATGGGATGTGTGGGAATAAAAATATGTATGGAATAACAGCATATACTGTAAACATGGAAGGGAATCTAATTGAATGAAAATGCATATAATTTCAAGGAATGTGAAAAG
Source organism: Vanilla planifolia (assembly GCA_023846275.1). Lineage (NCBI taxonomy): Eukaryota > Viridiplantae > Streptophyta > Magnoliopsida > Asparagales > Orchidaceae > Vanilla > Vanilla planifolia. The sequence continues at coordinate 25,390,771 of CM043870.1, forward strand.
CATATAAACAGGACTAACTATGTTTACAAAAAAATTATTGCATGGCAAGAAATAGTGATTTGTCCTTATTTGTTGCAATATTTATCTATCATTTTCTAAATTGAATGTGCTAAATTCTCTGTGTGTAGCATGATTTTAAGCCTATATTATCATGAATATATGATAGTGTAAACTTTGTTTATGGATCTTGTGATAATAACCAAGCCTAAGTTTGGCCAACATTTTAATTATTATGGATGCACAGTATAAGACTCTTAAGGACTAGTGAGACGAAGTGGAATTGATAATTTTTATCACCTTGGTAGTACTTTAGTGGAATCTATTTATTAAGCTTTGAAATATTATATAAATGTAATATAAATTGTAGTGAAGCATTAAAGTCTTCATATTTTTGTTAAGCATTTGACTATAGCAGAGAATGATTTAAGATATTTCTTATCATTTTACTTTGTTTTACTACAATAGTAATGTTATTTGATGATTCTCTTAATGAAAAATAAAAATTTCATAATTCTATCAAGACAAAATGGTGTTAGAGAATGTGTTATTTGTTTTGATACCAAAAAAATTGGATTATAAGTGGAAAAATCTCATGATATTAGGGTATGAATACCAAAATATGGTATCTGATATCAAAATAGGTTAGATACCTATCATTGTAGAATACCATAGAAAATGCAACAAACTAGGTCATGGGTAAACTGTCATAATAAGGAAGCACGCACACCTATTATTTGATGATGGTAGTTCTTATTTACATGTTTAATATGCATGTCAATATGTGATATATATATATATATATATATATATATATATATATATATATATATATATATATATATATATATATAACATCAATATTCCTAAAATCCATTCTACTACATAACATATATATATATATATATATATATATATATATATATATATATATATATATATATATATATATATATATATATATATATATATATGTTATGTAGTAGAATGGATTTTAGGAATCTTGATGTACCCAAAGAAGGGGTAATAAGCACAACTAACAAACTAAACATGAAAGAACCATTTTGAGAGAAAAGAAAACAAGAAATATAAGAAATGACAAAAGTGATGAAAGCTTAGAGGGGGATAGCATTTATAGAGTCAAAGAGACAAGCCAAATTATATATAGAGGAGAGATTTATGTAGTAGTTCTAGAAACTCCATCCAGCACACATTGTTGATACTAGTGATCCTATTCAAGAAGAGTAGTTAAAGAGGATCAAAATGTCATTTCATAGCAAGGCTTTCCTAGAACACCAATGAGTGTCCCTAATGGTATTGGCTCTTGAATGTGTGGCCCCGCTAGTGTCAAGAAATTTAAAGACTCCTATCAAAGGACGAATTGTCTTGAAAATTTTTTGAAGAGAAGTTCATCATTCCTTCCAAGAATGGTTTGACTTGGAATAGACTAGAAAAAATATGTTTGATAAACGTAAATGGCTATTGCATAAGTGATTTGCAATTGTGGAATATGAACAAATGCTCTTCATGTTGGTAAGGTATGCACCATAAATGGACTAAAAAACAAAAATGATACATATTTAGAAATGGCCTATGAATTTCAATTAAAAGCATCATGGCATTGATGCAATTAACTTGATATAGGGAATTAATAGTGGCAAATCAATGGACAAAGTAGAACCAAGCCACTATGGAAGCTAAAAAAGAATTTGAAAAAAGAATGATGCATTTACACTATAGGGTGGACAAAAGTTTAAGAAGGTAATGACATTTAACACAGGATAAAAAAAGTTCAAAACCATCTATAAGGTTAGGAACATAAGAAAAGCTTTACTACTGGACTTGTAGTAAATATCACTAGGAAGAATGTGATTAAATGCTTTGTTTGTGATAAACTTGGACACTATGATATAGACTATCCAAAGAAAAAAATCTACAAGTCGTGTTGATGACAATAATAGAGGCTATGTTCTGGAGATTTTATTATGGGAGGACCTAGATAAAATTTTCTACTTAAACTAAAATGACAAGATTCTATAGCTCAACTTTAGATGGCATCAACATGGATCTATGCAATTATGCAAGGAAAGTTTACATCACCTCTAGATGTTATCATTGGTACTTATGCAAAATATGCCTATAGAATGTTTATTTAATTATGGAAAATCACACTCATTTATATCTATTATTATATTTTTCATGCATAATAGGTAATTATAGATTATATAATCCTTTTTAATTAGTAACTTATGAGAGAGAAGGTAAAAGTGAATAAGTACATAATGAAGAACAATGAGATCAATAGGAAATACTTCAAATCCTAATTAATTATAATTAACTTAAATGAATTTGATATAATACTATGAATTGATTAATTAGTAATGCATTAAGACAAATTGATTATTGAAAAAAGAAGGTAAAAGCACATAGGAAAGATGGCAACAATTTCATCTATTTTGTAAGGGCCAAAAGGTACGTATTAAACTACATTGGAAACATAAAAACTAGTATAGAAGGGAAATTAATGCTATTTTTGGCTTTTAAACAAATTGTTAATATGGAGGAGCTTCAACTTATTAGAATGTCCTTACTAAGTACTTATCCTTATCAATGCATGCTCCTTTTCAAATCCTTATCTTTGAAAGGATACTTTGAGGCATTCTTCTTGAAATATTTTTTCATGAGTTCCCTTGAATTTAATTATCTAAGAGATGAGCATAAAGACACTCTTTCTTTATAAATCAATTTTAGGTTTTAAGCATCATCATTATTAAAATTACCTTTTGAGTCATTAGTTGAGTTATTGGTCCTTTTAACTTTATGGTTTGGATTGTTGTAATCATAGTCAAGCAATAAAATTAAGTGGCATGGGGTGAATTATAAATTTTTTAAAACTTTTTTATTTCAAATAAAAGATAAGATAGTAAAAAATTGTTTATAGTAAATGTATCCAATCTAATAGTTTCTCAAAATAAATCAATTATTAAGCTTAATTTACTAAAAATATTATTTAGAGAATATTCATTAATTTTCAAGTCTTTGTTTGGAAATTATAATTATTTTGTAATAATGAAATAAGTAAAGCACATAAAGAAAGCTAAGCAAAAGTAACATAAGAATTTTAGGTTGTTTAGTCTAACAAATTCCTGCATCCACACTTATAAAACTAGATTACAATTCTACTAATAATCCACAAACTTTTACTATTGCCAATAGGGGTACATCATACAACAACATACATTTCTGACAAAGTCAATGGGAGGAAACCTTACAAAGAAACAAGTACAACATCATTACAATTGTTACAAAATGTGTACTATATAATAAGGCTCATAAATATTATACTACACCTTGTAGAATTAAAATGGCATCAATACTAAATAAAGAATCTTACAAAACATGATGAAGCTTGATGTAATGTAGCAAATGAGCAAACTAAGAATACTTTTCTTGAAGAAAAATGAGAAGAACTTCCTTCACTATTTAACATAGCTTATATTCCAAGATTTAGCCTTTGCTTCAAATTGTTTTGTAGTTTAGAGCATCAACAATCATCAATCATTTTTTGGTGATTTAGTTTGTACTATTTACTTGAATAAGTGAATTAAATGCAAAAAAAAGTAGTTTCAATGGCTATATCAACATTTTTGAGATATTTAACTAGTCATTACAAGTTTCGACAATATATCACATTAGTACGTAAAGATTATCATATTAAGATAATGAGTGAAAAATCAAATCATCCCACATGATTAATGATACGATTAGCACAAACTAACTCTAAATAGCATATCATATAAGTACAAGAAGTGTCTTCATACTATATGAAGCTAATTCTTAATATAATGCTTAAAGTTTGAATACATCATTTAAAATAATCATACGAATATTGCAAGTATAATGTAGTCCATTTTTACAATTCAAACAGATCATACAAATATGATATTGGTTTGCCATTATATGATAATTATTTTCAAAAATAACTATGCACTTAAGAAAATATGATATCATGTGATCATACAAAGATAAACTATTGTATGATTATGTAATTATTTTCTTAAATTAACTTAAGAAGATAATCATACAAATACGACAAGATTATTGTAATTGTATGATAGATTTTATCAATTTTGTTCTAAGTCATATGTAGAAATGAATTGAACAAATATAATACATAAACCACTATCATATAGTAATGTAGATAAGGCAAAATTTAGTTTTATTAGATGATGATCATACTCATATGATATAATATCGTATTCATATAATACATTGAATGCATTTTTATCTTAAGTAGTTTAAGTTATTTGAAAGGTCAGATAAATCATATAGATATTATACCTACTTTGTACTATACAATGTAGTAGTTATAATTACCATATTACTTGGTCATCCTTTAAAGACTATTAGTTCTACAACTAAGTATAGTTTCATGATTTATGTTAAACACAAAATAAAACTAGTATAATATATTAATATTATATATCTAACTATATTTGAGTTATTTATATAAGACGTTCTGATAAAAATGAGTTACATACTCATATGAAATTATTTCTCAAAGTAAATTAATTGTTAATCTTAATTGATAACAAATACTATTTAGAAAATATTAATTATTTTTAAATACTTGTATGGTAATTATATCTATTTTATAATAGTGAATAAGTAAAGTGTATAAAATAAGCTAATCAAAAAAGGCATAAATATTTTAGGTGGTTAGACTTAACCAATGCCTACATCTACTCATAGTCAACCTTACCAAACTTTTACTAAAACTCCACACCATTTTGCCATAGTCAATAAGGGTAAACCTTACAATATCGCAATATTTTACAAAGCTAGTAGGGCAATACCTTACAAAGAAAATAATTATAACAACTTTACAATTATTATAACACTTTTAGTATAATAGAGCTCACACATATTATACCATGCACTTAATAGATCTCAATGGCACAAAATCTATACAAAGTAAATGATATTTCCGAACAAGATGAAGTATGATGAAATATAGAAAATAACCAAACTGAGAATACTTTTATTAAAGAGAAATGGGAAGAACTTCATTATTTAACATAACATGTATTCTAGGACATAGCCTTCACTTACTTCAAATGGTTTTAAAATTTAGAGCATCATCAATCATTTTTTATTTATTTATTTCCCTTATTTATATGCATGAGTGAGTTAAATATATATAAAATAGTTTGAACAACTACAATGACATGTTTTATACATTTAATTAACCATTATAGGGTTTAATGATGTATCATTTTAAGACTATTATATTAGGATAATAATCGCAATGCTTAGGTCACACTAGATAATGTAATAATATAATTAGCTCAAATAGACTTTAAATGTCTTATCATACAAATATGAGAAGTGTATTCATATTGAACAATGTCGATTCTTAGTATAATGCTTAAATTTTGAATACATTATACCAGATAATCACAAGGATTGTAAAAGTATAGTGTAGTTTATTACTAAATTTCAAGATGATCATATAAGTATGATAGTGGATCACTATTGCATAATAATTCTTTTACCAAGAGCAATGCTCTCTGGAAAATATGTACAATGTGATTGTATAAACATGAACCGTTATACAATCATATAGTCATTAGCTTAACTAGACTTAATAAGATAATCATACAAGTTTGATAAATTTATTATAGTAATGTGTACTAATCTTATTCTAAGTCTTATGTAGATAAGAATCATACAAGTATGATACATGAGTTATCATCTTAAGATATTACAGACAAAAAAATCTAGTCTTCTTAGATGATAATCATACTTATATGATATAGAAATCATATTCATATGATAACCTAAACGCATTTATGTCTTATGTAATTTAAGTTATCTATAAGATAAGATGGATTGTATATATATGATATTTTATTTTATCATATACAATGTAGCAGTTATAATTGCTACAAAACTTGGTCATCACATAAGGCTATTAGTCGTATGACCAATAATAGTTTCATGATCTAAGTGAAACATATCATTGCACCAATATGATATATTAATTATACATATTAGAGCGTAACTAAACTTATCTATATAATAGGTTTTTGTAAGAAACAAGCTGTATGCCCATATAAGAAAGACATCATACTCATATAAGTAAATATTCAATCCTTAAAAAATAAACAATAAACTTCCAAGGCTAATACCTTGTATAATCAAGTTCACTTACTCTAAGTTTAGACGATAATCACATCAGTATGATAAATGCTCATACCATTTGATGCCATGAAACACTTTAACTTTAATTATTATTATGAGCCTAAATGTAAACTATAAATGCATGATATTAATCATCATATCATATAATCATAAGGAAATAATAAATATGCTTATTTAAAACTTTTTTATTAACTGAAAGCTTGAATTTAATCTAGAATTGTTTATATTAATATAACAAATGTGCTCATATAATTTTAAAAAGATTAATAACTCAAGATATTATATGAAAAGAGAATGCATACATAAGTTAAATGATTCCTAAGTGTCATATAAATAAAGCGATGGTTTAACAAATCAACCAAATAAATGATTTTTTAATGAACTCTTGATGCATCCACTTTACCAAGAGTTGAGATAATGTTTTCATTATATACAAGTTAAGCCAAGCTTGACTACGAGTCTTCAAAATTCTTCCAATTCCAAGTGCATAATCCTTAATCCTTTTCAACATTTATTACATTCATTAACTAAGTCTACATACATAAGTACTTTATATATCCATTAGTAATTAAGGGCTTGGTTTTGTGATCATCACCCTCAAGGATATAACACGGATGATTTATCTCAATAAGATAATTTTTTTCATAATCTAAAAGGAAAAAGGACTTTCTTAATCTCAAACAAGTAATTTAATGTGCTTAAACCATAATATGGTGTTTATTGGCTCACTTTTCATTCTTTCCACCAAGATGAGGTTTAAAATTATTGTTGAGACTTTAATTTACTTCCTTAGCCTGATTTTACTTTTGAAAAAAGTAATTGAAACATACTTAAAAGGGCAACTATACTTTTTTGCAAAATTCTTGAACTTCTTTTTCTTGAAAATTATTGCATTATTTATGATAGCTATTAAATAAATCTAAAAGTTGCTAAACATGTCAATCTAAAGAAAATGTCTTACCTTGATTGTTTCCTAACTAATGAGAAGCATAACATCAATCCATTGTAAGAAATAATTGTTAGACAAATAAGGTTGATGCCCCAAATTGTAAATGCACAAGATAATGACTAGGTTTTTATCATGCCTATTAGCTATCTAGGAAAAGGGACATCAATATTAAATTTTGCATCTTCTTATGTTCAAAGCCAAATCTATCTATATGATTGGCTAGAATTTAAGGAAAGACTTGGGGAATTTTTACCTTTAACACATTGTTGTCATGACCAAATTATGACTAGATGCATAATCGTCTTATCTACATAAATGAATTAACTTGATTCCTACACTTCTAAAGAATAAAGAAATTTGCGCAAGGTGTGGCATCCAGGTTTTACTTTTACATAAATTAGGATGCAACTAAAACTTTAACCAACCTATTTTTTAAATACAAATATACATATAGAAATTTATTTATCTTGGAAGACCTACTTTTTAAGATAGTCAACTTTAACATATATTTTAAAAATTGTAAACCCTTTATCTTATTTAAAAACATCATTTTAAAAGTACAATTTTTTCTTTTGAAGATCTTAGAAATTAAAACATTATGGGAAAACAATTCATAGTTCTATATCTTAATCTTTCAACCCAAAAATCACTTAATACTGCACCATAAACAAAACTATATAGAGTTGTCATATAAAGAATTCTCTATTCTTTTAAACAAAATTAATGCCAAGTTCAATTAACATGTTTTTATAACTATGTCTAAAACATTAGCACATAATATGTCTCTTAACAATGGTTGCTATCATAGTAGCATCACATACATCCCAAAAGCCAAATTCTTATTATATGATTTCTAGTATAAAAAAAAGCAATAAAATACTAATTCATCCACTCCACTCCTTGCTCCCCTAGAATCTCATGGGTTGTATCCATATTATTATTGTACTCTCAAGATTGTTGATTACAAAACTAAATTATGTAGTACTAATGTGTGGTTAACATTTGTACAAATGTAGTTTAAGATATTGATAAATGTTGGTTAAAAGTTAGAGCAATGACTCAAAGCTTGTCGTAGATGAACATTGAGGAATGTTGCTCTTTGTGCTTCAACTTTTGAATCATAGAACTCAAGATACTCTCTATGGAGTTTCTAAACCACAAAAAGCTAAACTATACTAATCAAAGATTTGGTTAGTCTATTTAACCTTTACCCTTTAAGGTTATGACACTTAAGGTCATAACTTTATTTCATGCATCATGTTTAAAAAAGCAAACATATCATTTTATAATTTTATATTATCAAAATCATGCATTAATAGATTAAAAATAAATTTTTAAAAATGTTATGTTTGTTGTACAAGGTTTCACTCTTATACTATTCTTTTCATAATTTCTAAGAATTGAGTTGACCTCTAATTCATATTGTATGAAACTTTTCTTCATATTTGTTCATTCATTTTTATCACTAAATACTTATGTTTTGGTTAAGATTGACTATTTATGATTATTTCTTTCATATAACAATGATCTTGTTTACTTAATTTTTTATTCAAGCATTATATGTTGTACAATACAATTTTCGTGTTGTACATGCACATTTTGATAAACTTAAGTTATTTTTCATACTTATAATACATACTAATATGTCCATTATATCATAATAGTATGTCTTAAGTTTGCTTTTGCCAACAAATAGTACATAATTCATGCATTAACTTTTATGTATTTGAATTATCCTACTTTGTGTCATACATGTATGATTTATTTATCACATAAGTACATGTACAAACTCTTACAATTTCATAAAGTACTAAGATGATATGTGCATCAAGCTAATATAATTAATTTTAAAATAGTTAATATAAAAAGTTTTTGGATTTTTTTATTATCATATTAAATTGATAGTAGTATCGTATTAGTACTTCAGTTATTAAGAACTTATAAAAATGTATGAGAATGATTAAAAGTTGAACTACTATGTCAAGTTTTATACAGCTTAGTCATTGTCATAGAAATATAATAATATATATGGTATGAGTATGATTAGTATTCTAGTTAAATTAAACTAAGTAAAATTTAAATCATACAAGCATTCATTTTTTATGACCACAACATACAATATTTTTTCAAAAGCTTGGTTTTTCTAAAAGTGTGTATCATTAAGTGGTGTCTATGTTCATATTATTATGATCAATATCAAAGCTTAGGCTTTACTTTTTCTTTAGGAGTCATACGGTACGAGAGGGATCTCAACTTGTGTGATACATTTATTTTAAACCTTTAAATGCTATTAATGTCATCTAATTATCAAGATGATCTCTATAGAAACCTTACTAACATGATTAATTATTGTAGGTTCATAAATTGATTTTAGGATTACATTTAGCACAAATAAGTGTTTAATTTTAAAAATCAAACTAATTATTCAAATTACAGATTCTTATTTACAAGTAAAAAGCTAAAAGTTGATTATTAAGTTATGCTTTTCACTATTATTATAATAAATAAATTGGTATGAATTTTATTTTCCATTCATTAATACTTATTTTATTCAAATATTTCACATTTGTATTATATTATGCATAGTAACTGAAAAAGAATTTAAGGTATTAAGATTAGGTAAAGCTAAACTACTAGAAGCTTAGAGCCTATAATAGATGGTTATTTTTGTTATTGTTTGGTGTCTCCTCTGAGCACTATGTTCTATAAAGATTTACCTCTATCTATTGTAGCAAAAGAGAGTAGTTTTATAGTGAAGCTTGATTAAGTTGAATAGGAGTGGACATAGGAAATGGTTAGGCCAAATCACTTAAAAATATTTATAGCCACTATTTACTTACATTTCTTATTTTCTTCCATATTTGCTTAATTTTGATTGTCATAGTGCTTAACAAAGTGTAATCTCAATTTGTTTTATTACTGAATCTAGTTTATAATTGTCTTTAAATGCTAGTTGTACTAAAGATTATTAAAGTCTTAGTGCTTTTCACATATTACTAAATTATATTAAAGATTTTCAAATTTTGGACTTCAAGTTTTCTTTAAGTTGTTCATAGTTTGATTTAGCTCTCAAAATTTTTTATTCTTACTTCACATTTTTGTGCTTTCAATTATTGTTTTACTTTTAAGTTACTTTAACTAAAAGTCATCTTTCAATTAAAGAGATTTTTGCAAAATATGTTAACTTATAAATACTACTATTCATCTCTAAAATTTGTCTTTCACAGTCTATATCAAGTGGTATCAAAGCAAAGACTTGTTATTAAAAGAAATTGCTAAAACAAGATCATGTGATTCAACCATGTATTTAAAACAACATTATTTTGACTAAGAAAAGCACCTCTCATAGGTCACCTTTGTTTAAAGGTGAGTAGTACCTATATTAAAAGAGCCAAATGTGCTTCCTTTTATAATTTGTTATTTAGAAGTTTGAGATATTGTTGAACATTCTTTTGTATTTCCCACAAACATTGTAAATTAAGAAATTGTAAGAAAACTGGTCAATGAACTCGTGCCTAAGAAAAAGCATAAGGTGTGACAAACTTCTTGGGCTTTGCACATTTTGTATTGTAGATTCAGTACTTTTGAGTACATATGAATTTTAAGTTTAAAAATATACTCATGAGATCTGGTCAAGACCTGAAGTAACTTATAAGGGTAACTCACATATTAAGAGAAACAAATCAATGTGGTAATTCTTGAGTATGAACTATATGTATGGATCCTAATAAAAATATTAAAACCATGTTTACAAGGTTTATAAATATAATAAATGGTCTATCTAATCTTGGAAGGGAGTTCTCTATTAATAAATAATTAAGAAGGATTCTACAGGTTCTCCTTCAATAGCATAACCCACTGGAGGCTACATTAAAGATAGAAAATGACATTTATACTATATTTTTGGATGCATTGTTAGGTAAGCTCCTGACCAATCGACTAGAGCTTGCTAGAAGAAAAGATGAGGAGCTTCAAATAATGGTAGAGAAGAGAAAGATAAGGAATGAACCAATTGCTTTTGTTATTGATTCTACTTTAGGTTTTGATGCATCAATCTCAAGTGATGTAGAAATAATCCAAATGACTATCAATCCTTTATAATAGAAGAAAATGAGGCAAAAAATTTGGTTGTGATAGAAAATAAAAGGGGTAAGTGGCATTAGTTGAAGAGACTATGTGTCGTGAATGCGAAATCCCTTGTCACATTAATCCAAACTATCCCCTTTACAAAGAACGAATAGAGAAGTTCTAGAATTAATAGAAGAAGAAGAAAAAGAATAGGAAGAAGGAAGTTATGAAAAATTCTTGTGTTGATTTAGAAGTTAAAACTTCTAGTGGTGAAGAAAATACAGAAGAATTGATTTGTCCTATGGCATAAGATGAGAATAGTGTTGCTTCTTTAGAAGATGAGGTTTACTCTACTTTCTCTTCTTTTTTATCTCTATCAATTGTGTAGATCAATATATTTATATGTGTACAAAATATAAAAGATTGGCTGCAAAGTACCTAGAATTGAAGAACAAAAATAAAAATTACTTAGTCATGATTGAAGATCAAAATAAAACAAATTCATGCTTTGCATAAGATATTAAAGCTAAGAATGATGAAATAGCTAAATTAAAATCTAAAACTTTAATGCTATCTAGTGAGCTAATTATTTTGAAAAATACTCATGTTCATTTTAAGAATTCTTTTCATAAAATAGGTTGTGCTAAAGATCATGTTGTCTAGGCTTATCATAATTCTATCTATAATTATTGCATGACAACTAATCATATTGCTTCATTTTGCCAAATAAAAACTTTTGTGAATGGCAAGTCAACTAAGTTTATGTAAGTTAGTAAATATGGTTCAAATAATATTTATTCTAAGAAAGTGGACCCAAAAAGGTTTGGGTCCTTAAAACTAAACTATGAGCTTGTTTTATAAGCAAACCTTCTTTCAAGTACTAAGAAAGGTGTGTGGTACTTGGATAATATATGTGCTCTCAGTGTGTGACTTGGGATGCATCACTATTCATACATTTAAAGGCTCGTGATAGAGGATAGATTACCCTAGGTAACACTTCCTAGAAGAAAATTATTAGAACTAGAACTACAGGAAACTCTCAAACATCCATTAAGAAGGTCTTAGTGGTGCAAGATCTAAGGTGTAATTTATTTAACATCAATCAACTTTGTTTACTCATAGTTTGCTATTATATTAAATAAAAATGAATTCTTTATCAATAGAAACAATATTCTATTGATTACTACACTTAGGAAATGAAATACGGATGCTTTAAATTTGAATATGGTTAAAAATAATGGTCTAAAATGCCTTTCATTACAAGATAATATTTTTACGTTAGGAGTAAATAGAATGTGTCATTTAGCTAGGTCTTCATTTTAAAAATTTGTTAAGTATAACTTAGTTAGAGGTCTAGTAAGATTTCATTGGAATAGCAAGCACTTGTGTGGACCATACCAATTAAGAAAACAAGCAAAGATTAGTTTCAAATACAAACCCATTAATTAAGTTTTAACTAATAGACCCTTAAAGCTCATTCATATAGATATTTTTACTCTTATTTAACCATAGATTCTAGGTGAAAGCAAATAAGGTTTAGTGATTCTAAATAATTTTGCCAAATCCACTTGGGTACTTTTTGTAAGAAAGAAGAGTGAAGTTTTTTAGAATTTGTGAATTTGTCCAATTGAGATAAGAAGGAACTTGCACTCAGCTTACTTTCAATTAGAAGTGATAATAAAAAAGAGTTCATGAATAATTAATTTACTAAATTTTGTAAATTACATGGTGTGTTGCATACTATTTCATCACCTAGAACCCTCCAATAAAGCAATATAGCTCAGAGAAAAAAAATAGATCCTTGTTAAATGTTGTAAGATGCATACTGAATGAATACAATGTTCTAAAGTATTTTTGGACAAAGGAAGTTGATAATGCATGTTATGTTTTAAATAATAACTTTAGTAGACTCTTATTCAATGTTTTTTCATATGAGTTATTATGAAATATGAAGCCTAGGAAATCACATCTACATGTATTCTAGTGTAAGTGTTATATATTGAATAATGAGAAGAATAATCTATGTGATTTTGATACCAAGTCTAATGAAGGTATTTTCTTAGATATTCATTTAATAATTGAGCTTTTAAAGTTTACAATAAAAGGTCAATAGTTATAAAGGAGTCGATTCATGTAAATTTTGATGAAACTCTTATTGGAGCATTTTGTAATCAATCTCAATCAAATCAATTAGATGAATTAGAGGAACTTACTATTAAAGATGAGCAATAATTCAAGGAGAAGGAAGTCAATAATTTAAAAAAATATAACAATTAGAATGAGAAGAAATGGATATTTTCCAAAGATAATCCAACTAAGCTAGTTATTAGAGATAAAAAGGAGAAAGTAAAGACTAGAAATTCATTTAATCATGCAACATTCATATCATAGTTTAAACATACTTATACTGAAAATGCTTTCAAGATAGGTCATGGATTTCTATTATGAATGAAGTGCTAGATTAGTTTAAGAGAAATCATGTATGAGAACTTATGCCCAAGCCAAGTGACCAAACTATCATTAAAATAAAATGTCTATTAAAACATAAGTTAGACGAAAATGGAAAAGCCATTAAAAATAATGCTAGATTAATAGCTAAATGATATTATTAGATTGAAGGAATAAATGTAGATGAGCCTTTTTCTCTAGTGGAAAGGCTTGAAGCTATCAAAGCTTCACTTGCCTATGCATGCCACAAGGGATTTGAGTTATACCAAATAAATGTCAATAGTTTGTTCCTAAATTGCCACATAAATAAGGAATTCTATATAGAATAGCTGCTAAGCTTTGAAGTACATGTCAAGGACAATCATGTCTAAAAGCTTAAGAAGGCTCTGTATGAGTTGAAACAAGCTTCAAGAGTTTGGTATGAAAGGTCATGCATCTTTCTCATTTCAAATAGTTTTGCTAGATGCAAGATAGAAGACACTTTGTTTATTAAAAATTTAGATGAAGGTTAGCTTGTATGCCAAGTATATGTTGATGATCTAATTTTTGGAGCGACTAATTAAGAGCTGTGTAAATGTTATGCAAAATTAATGAAGATTAAATTTGAAATGAGTATGATATGAGAATTTTTTAAGACTTCTAGTCAAGCAAACTAGTGATGAAATTTTTATTTTTCAAAATAGTGTTAAAATTTTTATTTATTGGAATTACTGAAGACTTTTGGCTTTGAGATCATAAAGGAAAGAAAGACACTTATTGGAACAAACATCACATTAAACAAAGATGAAGCTGCAATGTCTATAGAAATAAAAATATTTAGAAGAATGATTAGATCTTTATTATACCTTACAATAAATGGACTAAGCACAACTTTCAATGTCGAATTGCGCACAATATTTTAGGTTAACTACAAGGAATAACATCTCCAAGCTATTAAGTCTTTAAGTATCTTATTGGCACTAAATCTTAAGGTTTGTCATATCCTAAATATGAGGTTGGATTTGATTTAATAACATATACAGATGCAAATTTTGTTGGCAATATAAGACTAATAAGAGAAGTATCTATTATATGTGCTAGCAAATTTATGATTCATTAAGTTCATGGGAAAGTCAAAAGAAGAATTGTGATGTTTATCAATAACTAAAGATAAATACATTATTATAGGTAGTTATGTTATTAAAGTGCTTTGGGTCAAATAACAAATAATAGACTATAGTTTAGAATTTGCCTAAATTCTAGTATTTTATGATAATTCCAATGTTATCCATCTTTTAAAGGGCCTTATCCAACATTTTAGGACTAAGCATATTAAGTTGTGATATCAATGAATTAGAGAACATGTCAAGAAGAAAGAATTTTTTTTATTCTTTACTTCATCTTTTACTCAATTAGCTAATTTTTTCACTAAGTCATTTTACCTTCAAAAACCCTTAACAAACTTATACTAATATTAAGAGCCATTAACCTCATTGGTTGATTATAATAAGGGAGAGAATTTAGTGTGCTAAAGTACTAATAATCAAATTATAATAAGTGTTATTTTAGGGAGTGTACAAATTTAGAGGAAGCTTACATTAAAAATCCATATCATTTGTTGTATTATTTATTATGGATTAAGTTACTATATTATTTGTTATTTTTTATTTGAATTTCATCTCTATTAATTCTCTCTTTAGGGGAAAGATTGTTGTACCCTTAAAGATGTTAATCACAAAAACAAACTACCTAATAATAATGTGCGATTGAGATTAGTTCAAATGTAGTTTTAAATATTTGATATATGCTAATTAAAAATTAGAGCCAAGATTTGAAGCTTAAACAAGATGAAATTGTGGAACTTCATTCTTTTGCTTCAAAGTTTGGATCATGGAACTAAAGATGCTCTTTTTGGAGTGGTTAAACCACAAGGAGTTAAACTATACTACTCAAGAATTTGGTAGCATGTTTAGCATTTATCCTTTATGGTTGTGGCATTTAGGATCATCACTTTATTTCTTGTATCATGTTTTAGAAAAGCAAAAATATTATTTTACATTTTATGCATCTTGCATTAATAAATTAAAAATAAAGTTTTAAGAAGGTTAAGTTATGTTTGTTGTATAATATATTGTACTTGTATGATTCTTTTCATAACTATTGAGAATTGAGTTTTTCTTTGGTTTGTATTGTATGAAGCTTGCTTCATTTGTGTATGCTATTTTTTCTCTTATTACTTATTTTTTGGTTAAAGTTAGATGCATACAAGTTTTTTTATATAACAATAATCTTATTTACTTTAAGTTTTTATTTAGGTATTATATGTCATATAATACAAATTTTGTGTTGTATATGTATGCTCCTATAACACTCAAGTTATTGTGCTTAGTTATACCGTGTATTAATATGATCATTATATCATAACAATATGTCTCAATTTTATTTCCACTTTTGTAATCATACAATATGAAGTTCATGCATCATACTAGTACATACTTGAATTATCACACTTCAACATCATATGTGTATGATATATTTATCATATAAAAATATGGACTAACTTTCAAAATTCTTCCAAGTTCTAGGATAATTTATATATCAAATTAGTACAATTAATGTTAAGTAATTCGTCAATGAGCCTTCTTGCTCTAAGGCCTCGACAATAGACCTTGTTTTTTAGAATAGTGAAAATGAAACATTAGAATGCCAAAAGAACAAAAGAAGAAAGAAAGAGAGAAAGATTTTGTCAAATGTTGAGAATGTCTTCATTCACTCTTTCTTGTTTTTATAGAGATTTGGATACAATATTTGATTACAAATTATATATTATTCTATTTCTTATATAATACAAGATATATAACCAAGAAAATTTATCATCATAAAAAATCTACACTACAAGGCCCCATCCACACTTGTATCACATAGTAAATGTTCTCTCACATATTGTTCACACACACAGATGTGCTCAAGCTATGCTTGCACATTCTGCATGTGTAGTAGATATACTTTCCATTCACATGAAGTACATGCAAAGGTAAGTGTTACAATTATGTGCAAGAACATGAGCAGTGGTTATACTCACCATAACACATGTTGTGCACATGCAGCGGCCCTGTGCTATCGTGTGTGTTATAACTCAAACCTTCTTACATGCAGCTGTGCACAATCCAACATGCATGCAACAAGCTTTTGTACATGGCTGTGCACACAAGTGGTGATGCATTATGTTGCTCGATAATATTTTTCATTTTTACTGTGTATATTTTTCCTTAATTTTGAATAATTTGATTATTAACTAAATCTATAATTGATTTTTTTATCATTAATATTGTGTAAAATTGGGGAGTTGAAAACTTTAAATCTTATAATAGTAAGTTATTTTTCTTACTACTTAGTGTCTTCTTTATTTTTTTAAATATTTATCTCTACTTATTATGATAAAAGAGAGTGGTTTTGTTAGTGATGTCTGGTTAGGTAGAATAAGGGTGAATGTATACACTGGTTAAACTAAATCACCTAAAAATCTTTGTGCCCTCTCTTTACTTACATTTTATATTTTCTTTTAAATTTTATTAATTATAATTACTCTAATAGTTTACAAATATAATCTTCAATCTATTTTTGTTGAATCCATATTGTTATTGTCTTTAAGTGCTAGTTGTGTTGAAGATTGTCAAAGCCAAAATTTTTCTCATTAATTACTAAATTAAATTGATGATTTTTAAGTTTTAGACTTAAGTTTTCTTTCTATTATTCACAGCTAGATATAGTTCTTACTATTATTTATTCTTCACATTTTTGTTCATTTAAATTACTATATTATTTTCAAGTTGCTTTAATCAAAAGTCATCTTTTATTTGAAGATATTATTAAAAAAAATAGCAAAAAAATAGCTTGAGCCAATAATTATAGACTCAATTGATAAATTATTTACTTATGCCATTTTCTTTCATTTTCCTTATTCTTGGTCTCTTGAACTCGTTTTTAGTTTATTTGTCATGCGATTTTATCACCAAATTGGGCGTAGTAGGTCAATTCTCTGACCATTAAGTTGTACCATTCTAGAATCTTTATTTTTGAGTTACACCTTCCATGTTTGTCCTAGTCTACTCTAAAAATTCGTTGGAATCTTATTCCTTTTTTTTATGTTGATGATCCAAACATTTTCATATATATTGTCTTATCTATTTGTAACTTTATTTTATAGGCTATTTGATCAACTAATAAAAATTGTTATAACTTTTTCCTTCCCATATACCAATGCTCATATTAAAATTGCATATAAAGTCATTTGATACCATATATGAAAGTGTAAATCAAATTTAACTTTTTTTGTTATTACTTAGTGTCTCCTCTAAGAACCTATTTTCATAAAGTTTTACTTCTACCTACTATAACAAAGGCAAATGGCTAGGTAGACTAGGGATAGATATAGGCATTAGTTGGGTAAAGCCACCTAAAAATATGTGTCCTCTCTTTATTTTTTCTATTGTTTTTAGATTTACTTAACTCTATTTGCTCTGGTGATTAACAAAGTGAAATGTTTAATTTGATTTTTGTCAAATTAATCCTTTTGTTGTTTTTATGTACTAGTTGTGCTAAAGATTGGTAAAGCTTTAACTTCATTTGCAAATTGCTAAATTAAATTGATGATTTTTAAGTTATAGATTTAAGTTTTATTTTTATTATTCATAGCTTGATATAGTTCTTACTATTACTTATTCTTCATATTTTTGTATTTTTAATTTACTAATTTATTTTAAATGTTTTTAATCAATACTTTATTTAAAGAGATTGTTACAAAATGATTTCAATTTCTAAATACTACAACTCACCCCCACCCCTCTTTTTTTTTGTCGCTCATAATTTATATCAATTACTTATAACTATTAAGCTAAAAATATATTGAGCCAACCATTATAGACTTAATTGATAAACTATTTATGTATGTCATTTCTTTTATTTCCCTTATTATTAGTCTCTTACTCCTCTTTTGAGTTTATTTGGTCATAAGATTTCATTACAAAGTTGGGCATAATAAGTTGATTTCTCACCATTAGGTTGTACCATTCCATAATCTTTTATTTTTAGGTTACACCTTCCATATATGTCATTGTCTATTCCAAAAAAACCTTGAAATCTTGCTGATTGTTCCATATTGATGGTCCAAACGTTTTTGTATATATTACCTTATCTATTTGAACCTTTATTTTATAATCTAATTAACAAAAGTTAAAAATTGTTATAATTTTCTACACCTTTATACCAATGCTCATATTAAAATTGCAAATGAAGTCATTTGATACCGTATATGAAAGTGTAAATAACATTAAAGTAGTATGTGATGAATGCAATCATTCAAAGTACATAGCATCCAAATTTAATAATCATGTTATGCCATAATGCATTTCCAAAAACAATTATCCATTTCTGGATACTAGGATCACTAACTTGCATACCATCAAACATCACACATATCCACCATAATGTTTATAGATGCCTATTTTTTTCCTATGTAGAGTTCATACAAATTTAATTTGTTGCTTTCATGATGTCACAAATGTCCTAAAACCTAAATATCCTATTCCTTTTCATTTGCTATTGCTATTTTCTCTCTCATCTACCACAGAAAAACAATTTCCCAATAAATTCTTCACTCCAAATAACTATCATCTCAATTACTAAACTCCTCTTTTAAAAATCCCTCCATCAACCAAATAAAATCCTTTTTTATAAAATTTCAAGGTGTAGTTTGAGTTCCTTGTTAATTTCATCCTTTTCTTCTTCCCAAAACTACTTAAAAAACCTCAAATCTTTATCATCGATATTCCCAAGTGTTAATTCAATCTTAAATCAAGTTTTTCAAAATAGTTTCCCATTCTTCCATGTCGTCTTGATGTGTTTTTACCTCACTAGTATTGTTATGTTTCTTCTTTGTTCGTTGGCTTAAGAGAAAAAATAGAAAACATTCATCAAACTCTAACATTTCTAAAAATTTCATACTTTTTTGTTGTTGTTTCATATCTTTAATAGTTATTCTAAAAATTATATAAATATTAATTCAAATAAGTTTACTATAGGTTTGGTATCTCATGATCAATACACATTTGATTTTCACAAAATTATATGTTTTAACATCTAATAGAATTTAATATTTTGTATAATTTTACAAAAATTTTTTGACATCATCTAATAATTTAATATTTTTATTTCCAAAAATATTTATAATAATATTGTTTTACGATATTGAAGCTTCTATTTATGATCAATTCAAGCCCAAATTTTTCACAATTTGTACCAATATTGTTTATTAATTTATGCTTCACTATTTAAAATTCATCCTCTTTCTAAGAATTGTAAGAATATAAATTTTTTTAAAAGAAATTACAATTTATAAAATCATTCTTTAATAAAATTCTTACCTCTAATAATATTAATAAATCTCCTCTGATATTTAAGCTTTGATCATTCATCTAATAAATACATTTATCAAAATTTTTTAGAAAAATTAATTATTAAATAAAATATTTATCAATAATTCTTATACCATTGAGATGTTAAAAAGGGTTCAAAAACACACACACACACACACACACACACACACACACACACACACACACACACACACACACACACATATATATATATATATATATATATATATATATATATATATATATATAGCTTGGCACTTAATCTTTCTTGCCTTAGACTTTTGAAGGGGAAGAATCTTAATTCTCTTAATAAAACCAATTTATCCACATTTTCAAATTAATAGTAGAGGTAGCAATTGATATTATTTGAGACTATAACCCATAGCATCAAATAAGCCATTCACTTGATTAACTACTAGCTCCATGTCATTGAATACTTTTTTAAATTTAACTATAAGTCCTTGAGCATGTTAAGACCAATAATTAAAACTTCATACTCAGCTTAATTATTAAAGAGAGAATACAATTCAAATTGCTACTTTTAGTTGGATATTCACTAAATTGATAAGAATAAATCCAATGCCATAAAATTATTTGCTTGATGCAATGTCACCACACAAACTATTAGGAATATGCAAATTATGTTCCTTTTTCTTAGGAGCAATTTCTCTTTATTAGAAGTTTATCAGTATTTGTGATTTCAAAGATAAATAGCAAATGAAATTGACCTTGAATTCATTAAGATTCATTACCCATTTTGCTAGTGGCTTAAAAGCTTTTTTAAATGAAAGATCCACTTCAATGGTTGGTTAGTTATAGTGTTTATAACATATGCATGAGAATATTGCCTCACTTAACATGCTAACATGATGAGAGCCAAAACTTATTTCTTAAGTTGAGAGTATCTAAGCTTTTTATCTTTCAAGGTAAGAAAGACATAATAGATCAAGCATTGGACTCCATCCTCTTATTGATAGTTATGCTAAGTGCAGTGAGATAAACAAATAATGACTTTCTATGAATTTGACTATTAAGGATTGAAGATTAAGATAGATAAGATTTAAGATTTTAAATCTTGAAATCCTTTCTCACATTCATTAAGCTGTTGAACTCATGATTTATTTTTGGACAACTTAAAGAAAGTTTGACAAATGTCTCTATACTTGGAAATTAATTTGCTAAGGACTTTTATTAAGATAGCTAAGCATTAAAGAACTTCTTGTAGGGTCTTAGGGATGGAATATTAATAAAGTCTTTGACTTCAATTGGATTGACTTGAACTCCTTTATCAAAAAACATGAATTATGAAATATACTTAATGGAGCTTTAAAAATGCATTTTCAATGGATTTGCTCTTATGTTGTACTTCATATATGTTTTGTATGTTTCTTTTGAATCATAAAGTTTTAGAAGATTTGCTTTTCACTATGAGATCATCCACATATAGTTTTAGATTTTGGCCCCATTGAATTTGAAATACTAAGCTAATCATCTTTTATATGTTGCTTTTACATTCTTTAAATAAAAAGAATTGATGATTTAATAAAATGTCAAAAACTCAACAATGAAAATTCCTTGTCCCATCCTCTTAAGCCATTTTTGATTTAATGATAACTCAAATGAGCATTTAAAAAGTAAAGAATATTAAAATATGTATTTGAGTCAATTAGATCATTGGGGGACAATGAAAGAGTCTTTTGAATTGGCTTAGTTAAGATTAGCATAATTTGAGCTCATTCAATACTCTTAATCACTTTTTGTAGCGAAAATCATGTTGGCAAACCAATCATGATATTAAACAATATGAATTAAAATTACATCGTGGATGTTAGGTATCTCATTCTTTATGTTTGAATGCTTTTTTGTTTGGCTAAAATCTTACTTCCTTTTGGTAAATAGATGGAAGATCCAAATTAATATTCAAAGGCTAGTGTGGAGTATAATGATTAATTCTATGCATATTAAAGGGTGATAGGAAAAGATGTTAATATACTCAACTAAAAGATTAAGGGTCATTGCCCTTTCAATTTTATTAAATGATGAACAATGTGTTAACAGAAATAAAAAAAAAAAGAAAAAATAAAGCTTTATAGGGCTTTATTGAGAATTTCAACAAAAGGAGAAACCAAGAATATTTCCCATGATATTTAAATTAAAACTCCTTAATTACAAGATCCCTTTGAATTCAGATGATGTCAAAAAGAGATTACAATGAGAGAAATAAAAGGAGAAAGATGATTAAAAGAAAGAATAATAGGGCTTGCGATCCTCATAAATTGAGGATAATCATAGAAGAAGACAATCTTTGTTGAGAGTAATCGAAGGAGAGAAGGAAAGACTATTGATAGAATAAACCTAATTTCTTTCTCTACTTGGATAAAAATTCAATAATTAAATGCCCAAATCAAGCTTATGAGAGTTTATTTATAATTGAAGAAATTATTGAGGTAGGTTAAACTTATTTTCATTTGTAAGAAATTGCATCTACCATTTACTCATAACAACCTTACTAAGTAGAGTTAATATGTACTTTTTGTTGATATGACCTAATTAATTATCATTGTTAAAGTATAAAGTAGTTGGTTGTTGATGATATTATTGAATTAATTACGATCATTATACTTAACGAAAACTCAATTACTTTTTTGAACTCTATGTGATTAGTACTTAAATAATAAAATTGAATCGATACTGCTTGCAAGAAAACAAACATATGATCTTAATGCAATTTTTACTAATTGTATTGGTCTCAACAATCTAATCTTGAAGAATCGGCCTCCATGAGCTAGCCTTAACAAATTAATCTCAAGGGTTTAGCCACGCTGAGTTGGTTGAGACGAACTAGTCTTATTGGATTGACCATGAGGTATTGATGACTAACATGTGATTGAAATTTAGATTAACTAAAATTTGATTGGTTGTATCTTTTGACCTAATTATGCTTTCAACTTGAGCAAAATATTATTTAGGCTAAATTTAGGCTGTACTCAACCTCCATAACTGATCAAATAGCCTGAATTTTAAGAATGATTGATAAAAACAATAAAAGGATATTGGATTGATTTTCTAATGAGAACACTACTTTGATTATGGGGCCCGGGTAAGAGTTGACTAAACCCCTGGGTATGGAAATGTGATCAAAAGGATGGATCGGTTTACTTGAACGACTACGATTAGTCAATTGGGACACGTTGTGCCGACCTTACCGCGGTCTTGTACAGAATATCATTTAGAGCCTTAAAGCTACCTAACCGCGTTAAGATAAGTCGCACGAGACATGCGAGCAAGCAATGACCGAGATCGACGGCGATATAAACCCCTCAACTCCACCTTCTCCAAACATCTCACCTCAATCGCCTCTCTCTCTCTCTCTCTCTCTCTCTCTCTCTCTCTATCTCTCTCTTTCTCTCTCGAATGAGAACAGATATGAGCTACACAGTAACCAGGTTAGCCCAAGGCATCGTCGCCCCGGCGCAGGCGACGCCGGAAGAGACCATCTCGCTATCGGTCATCGACCGCGTGGCCGGCCTCCGGCACATGGTGCGATCAATACACGTTTTTAAGAAAGGGGAGAGGGCGGTGGAGGCCATCAAAAGGGCAGTGTCCAGGGCTTTGGTCCCTTACTACCCTTTCGCCGGCCGTTTCGTTGACTCCGACGACGGGGAGGTAGTTGTGTCATGCACCGGAGAGGGAGCGTGGTTCATCCAGGCCTCGGCCAACTGCAGCTTGGAAGACGTGAGATTCCTGGACTACCCGCTGATGATCCCCCAGGAAGATCTCTTGCCGTATCCCTCGCCGGAGATTAACCCTTTAAATTTGCCGTTCATGATGCAGGTTCGACTTTTGTGACATTCCTGATGACGTAAGTTTTGGAAAGAGTATTTGAATTGAGTTTATGACATAAAATAATACTTTTCATAAAAAAAACATATTTAAATAAATGGATGTATTAACATAAAAAACTTTAATTTTAATCTCGAGGGCTTATTTGTTCATAAACCCTTTATAAATTAAGCCTTTCTATAAATAAATATAATTAGAAATTCGTTTGTTCGTTCTCTGAAATCTAATTTATCGATTCAAAAAATAAAAAAAACGAAGATTAAAAAAATGACACCCTTAAAATACTCTAAAAAATGTTTAGCTGTTCATGATGCCGGAATGAATTTTTATTATATAATTAATTTATGCCCTATATGTTAATAGATTAATAGTTCTGAAAAACTTTAAAAAATACTTAAAAATTTTGTAGGAAAGAAGTTTTATAAAATTTTGGTGATAAATATTTATTCAAAATAAAACTCAAAAATAAGCTTAGAAAATTATTTTGAAATATGATTAGCAAACTAGCGGTTAACGAATTTGATATAGGTAAACTTTTGAGGACATTAAATTTAGGATTAATTTGACTTCAAACTTTTAGGTAATAAAGTGATTATTTAACTTGAAAATTTAACCATAATGCTGGTCTTCTTTTACCAGCAAATTCTGCTAAAATGTTCCCATCGTATTACATAATCAGTAACAAATATGATTTTAACATTTATCTAATATAAAGCAAATGTGAATATTTGCAGGTGACAGAGTTCACATGCGGCGGCTTCGTCGTCGGGCTCATATCTGTTCACACCATCGCCGATGGCCTCGGCGCCGCGCAGTTCATCAGCGCCATCGGCGACATGGCACGTGGCCTCCCACGGCCCACTGTTAACCCGATCTGGGCCCGACACCTCATCCCCAACCCGCCTAAATCACCCCTTACCGGTCCCCCACCGCAATTCCCCTCTTTCAAATTCCAATACACCACAGTCGACTTCTCTCCGGAAAGCATCCGCCAGCTCAAGTCTGAGTACTTCGAGGCGACCGGCGAGCACTGCTCCGCCTTCGACGCCTCCATCGCCAAGACGTGGCAAGCACGAACCCGGGCGATTGGTTTCGGGCACGAGGAGCCCGTCCACATCTGCTTCTTTGCCAACACCCGCCACCTCCTCGCCGGAGCTCTGCCGCAGGAGGGTGGATTCTACGGCAACTGCTTTTACCCGGTGGCGGCCACCGCCACCGCCGGGAAGGTGGCGGAATCGAAGCTCGTGGACGTGGTGAGAGTCATACGAGATGCGAAGAGCGCGCTGCCGAGAGAATTTGCCAAATGGGCGGTGGGGGATTTCAAGGAGGACCCTTACGAGCTGACCTTCAGCTTCAACTCGCTGTTCGTGTCGGACTGGACGAGGCTAGGGTTTAGGGAGGTGGACTACGGCTGGGGGACTCCGGTGAACGTTATACCGTTTGCGTACTACGATTTCATGGCGGTGGCCATCATCGCGGCTCCACCGGTGCCTAAGGAGGGGACCAGGGTCATGACGCAGTGCGTGGAGAAAGACCACTTGGAGGCCTTTAAGAATGAGATGAAGAACTTCGCTTGACAGCTGTCGTTTCTATATTGTACTGTTCATTTCTATGTGCGTTTTGGATTGCAATTCTGTTTCAATGCATTTTGTTATATACTTCATTCCAGTTGTATATGAGCCTTGTTCCTCCCTAATATTTTTTAATCACAAAGTGATTTTGTTTAATGCTAGGAAAAAAAACTTAATTAATCATAAGTTTAGTTCAAATTAAATTATAAAAATGTAATATTATAAATTTAGTTGCATGTACATGATGCCATGTGCTTTTCTGCCACAGCAATTCAACTCGTAACCGGGTCATGTAACAACTAAGCATGCTCACAAAAGTGTATCACTTACTTAAAATGCTACATTAGATGTCAATTTTAAGGCCATATTTATGCCTGATTTTATTTCTTTTGGGGTAATAAAGTAAAATAAAAGCCAAAAATATAGGAAGATTAAACCACTTAAAATCATGTTGAAAGTCAAACAAGTGACGTGATTAAAAAATACTAAAAATTTAAGAAATATATTAAAAAAATTAAATAAGATGATAAGGATTATGATAATGATAATATAAGCCAATCATTGACAATGGATACTCACAAAATAGGAATTAAAATGCATTGGTTCACACAGTCACAAATCAAGAAAAAAACATGCATTAACTATGTTGAAAACTAAATAATAATAAATACATGAATCAAGAACTCAACAACATAGTATTATGAAAGGGAAAGCTCATCCTCACAAAGAGTGGAACTCCAAAGAGGTGAACGAAAAGAAACTAATTTAAATTGATATAGTGATGATCAATTAGATTGAGCACTTAGACAATGTGACTATTAAGCATATTGATAAAATTGGATTTATCACTTATGTATTAATCCAGAAAGGTCAGCATAAAATTTTAACTTGCATGTTCATTCTTTGATAAAGTTTTACATATATTAATAAATTTTATCGAAGCTTAGTTTTCAAAAAAAAATTGATGCTCTCATGTTTACTAAATCGTGTCTTCTCCAATATTGCCATAAAACTCAAAAAAGATGTACTTTTTGTGTTATATTTTTTAAAAAAATAATGCATCTATAAGTTTATTAAATTCTATGATTAGATCTCAATTTTAAAATCACATTGATGAGTGTGATGGTTATTTTATTATGACAATTAATTAAAACTATGTTAAAAACATAAAGGAAATAAATCATATGAAAGTCAAGTACTTAGTACAATTAAGAAAAAAATTGTAAAAATTACAAAACATGACAAGAACTATGACATTGACAATAAAAGACAACCGTTAAAAATGCATGTTTACAAAATAGAAATTGAAGTGCTTTGGTTCACTCACGTGTAAACAAAACATGTTTATAGCAAATCACCAAAATCATAAGAATCACAAAGATGGGAACTACAAAGGGGCAAATGGATTAGCTCAAATTGATGTAGTACATGTGCCAACTTTATTATTCAATAAAGCTGCTAAAGATTATTCAATGAAAATTGCAGATCTTTCAAAAACTTAGTAAATACAACTCTAAGTGATGTAAAACGATCTTAAGGCCGATGGATAGTCTAAGAAATAGGAAATAAGTGTCTCAGGCTATATCAGTTAATATTTAGTTTGTACTTAACTTTTAATTTATTATTTAATATTGAAAGATTAACATAACATAGATATTTTTTCATGTTCACAAATTTGTATGATATAGATATGATCAAATTGTCTTTATTTGTAAAAGGTAATATGACCCATTTGAAGTTTTACATGCGAACTTTTTAAGTTGGAAATAGGTCATTAATGGAAAATGCCAATGATGAATCTTGATTTTAACATTACATTATGATCATTTTCATTTTAATGGATTTTAATTACTGATTCCAAAAAGCATGGTTAATGGTCTATCTTGTATTATTGATGCTTATTGAATTTGTGAAATTAGTATTTTTCAAAAGCAACGGTACCTGGCATTTTCTATTGGTATGGGTTCGAGTGCCAAAGAGCCATTTGAGTTGTTTTAGGTATTTATTGTCCAATAAATACTTTATCCTTGGTTCAAGTATAACACCTCAATTTATGAAAATAATATATATTTTTGTTTTATTATTATTTTATTACTTTTAATTTTTTTTAGATTTTTATGAAATTTATTTTTAATTTTAAAAAAGTAAACCACAAAAAGGACACGTGACATTTCAAAACAAAATGAGAAACGTAGAAAACTTCAATAAACAAACTATCTAAAATTTTTATGACACTAACTTAATAAAAATTTAAATTTTATAAGAATGAAAGAAAAGTATTCAAAATTTATAGAATTTTATTTATTACTTTAAAAAATATAATTCTTTTTAAAAAAATATTAAATAAATTTGAAAAATTATGAAACAGTATTGGAACGTAGAACTTAAGAAACAAGATTAATAAAATTTTCTCGACAAAAAAGAGGCGTGATCACTATAGACTTATAACTTGAATAATATTTAAAAGAAAATAATAGATAAGTATTTTATGTGTTTTAAGTTTAAAAAAATTACTAAAAATACTAATCATCACTAAAACAATTGCCAAATTTAGTTATAAGCAGAGCTCGTCAAGAAGATTTAAACTAAAATTGTAAGCAAATTTTTAGAACTTGAATTAATTTAAAAAATACAAATTTTCTAAAGCCTTAATTTATTAAACTTAAACCTAACGAATAAACCGGTGCAGCAAATCCAACTGTCCGTAGCCCGAAACGTCAAGATTCTGTAAGGCAGGGAAGTAAGCAGGTGTCCTACGAAAGAATATGGCCGTTTAATAAAGATGAGATGCTAGAAATGCGAAGCGGCATCAGTCGAGCATAAAGAAGGAGAGAAACCACAACCAATAGGAATTTTTCTATAAATTGGAGAGCAGTTTGTATGGTTGAAAGCTTAGAGCGAGTGATAGATATTATTGCCGAGGAGTTTTTGCGACGTAGCAAAAGAATCAAGGAGAGAAAATACGTATTTCTGCGTTTACTTTACAACGTGACCACTAAACAAAATTATAAAATACGTAAGCTTGTATCCCTTCAGAAAAAAAAAATCAAGAGGAGCATTATTGTTTCTAAGCTTAAACTAAAGTGTTGTTAATATTTTTATTTGATATGAGACTTGTTTACATGACTTAGCATGTTATAATTTTATTTAATTTAAATTATTAATTTATAACATGCTATAAAATGATACAAATTATTATAATAGTCACAAAAATTGAGAAGTTAAGAAATTGGAAATAGTGAAAGAAGAGAAAAGAGAATTAAATAAGAGTTGGCAAAGGAAGACAATATTTAAAATATGAAAAAGAATAATTATTTAAAATAACAACTATCATTCCAAATGAAATTTTTAAAAATAAGTCAAAAAAGTTATTAATTGCTGTTGTTCATTCCGAATAAGATATAAGTCCAATTTATTACGAAAAATGTCTTATCCTATATTAATTGTAAGATAAAATGAAAAGATGAAATATTTAAAAAGATTTTATATTGAAATTAATATTTTATTTATAATGTTTATTTAATGTTAATTTATGTTATATATTTAAAATAGATCCAATACGTGTCATGATCTAAAATTTATATTATTTTATATAGACGTACACATATTTTTTTTAGTAAATTAATGATAGTTGGTTCAACTTGTTTTTGATATAATACTTTCAAGTTAAGATAAAACTCAATAAGATATATGTATATATTTATATGTGTGTGTGTGTGTATGTATATATATATATATATATATATATATATATATATATATATATATATATATATATATATATATATATATATTGATGTGTTGTCAATACTTTTATTTGGCAAGAGACCCTTTTACATTTGGCTTAGTATGTTATAATTGTAGTTTATTTAAATTATTAATTTATAACATGTTATGGTACAATAGAACTATTACTAATGGTTACAAAAGATGAGAGGATAAGAAATTGAAAATTAAAAAAAAAATAAAAGAGAACTAAATAAGAGTTAGTAAAGGAAAACAAGATTTAAAATGTTAAAAATGAACAATCATCCTTAGTGATGATTTTCATTTCCGAATGATATATTTCAAAAATATGTCAAAGAAACCATTAATTAGAGTTGTTTTATTCAAAATGACATGTTTTCAACATATGGTTATGTCAAAGGTTTTGAAAAGTAAATGTGTTGATTTGATTTAAAAGAGATTTCAAATTTAAAGGATTAACAAAATATAAAAGAAAGAGATGACATAATCTAGAATATCATACTTAGAAAGAATAAAGCTTAAGATGCAAGATTAGATTGGAAAGATCGAAGAAGACATTCTACACATCTCTACAAAATAGGATATGAAATTAAGAAAAAATTGGATGACTTAGTTGGCAAGCATAAGTAAACATTTTATAAGAAACAAATGCACATTTTGCACCACTGATTCATATTATTTATTGCTTGTTATATTTAAAATGCACATTATTAAAAACTTAGGTTGAATATAAAAAATTTTCAAACTGATGTAGTTCGAATAACTTAATTGTATAATATGATAATCTCATCATACTATATGATATGTGTATGAAAGAGGCTCTTAAACTAGAATAAAGACTATTATATAATATAATGTAAAATATTACATAGTACAATTATATGATCATATACTATGATACTTTCTTTTTCTTCTTCTTCTTCAAACCATATAGTATAATGTAAAATATTATTCATTATAATTATATGATCTTATAATATGATATGTGATGCCGGACGGATTACAATAATTTGAGCAATACAGAAATTACATCCACACACCAGAAATAAAGTAAACTTGAAAGGTAAAAATGTGAAAATTCGAAAAGAAATAACAAGCAAGAGACACCCGTCCAAGGCAATCTTAGCCAAGAGGGGGACCGTGAGCAACACAGAGGTCGCTCCGTAGGCTAGGTGGTCCGCAACACCTCGACGGCACAGACGCGGGGTACTCGGATAAGGGTTTAAATACCGAGCGAGATAAATTTTGAAAAGTGGAATGGTCGCACCGGCGCAGTTGAAAGGTACAAAGATCGCGCTAAATCACCGTAAATCAGAAATTTAACAGATATTATTCGAGTAAGAACCGTTCAAGTCCGAGGGAACCCAAATCTTAAGAGAGAGAGAAGCGTCGAAATCCGGATGAAAAGGCGAATGTGACGATGAGTAGTTATGAAACGTTACCGTCGTGGTAGCGGCGGGGTATGGAGAGTATGTCGATGAAGGGACGAAGATGAAGATGGCGTCGTTGATAAACTGGCACGGCCTCTCACCGCTTGGGCCTCGCACCCCTCCTCCCAGTACCGGAGCCTCGACGAATCAGCACGCCGAAGTCTTGTTGGAATCACACCAATGACTCAACAAGTGAAAGCAAAGCACTAAAATACTTAAACAAGCTCAAATATCAACTGACCTTACATAGGGGTAGGCCTCCCTATTTATAGAGAGCCTAAGGGTACATCGGTAAAACAACTTTTAGAGTTTTAAAGGAATAAAATACGTGAAACTTGGAAATAAATCGGAAAATAACAAATATAAAGGCTGCATATCAATTTCTGCCTTTTAAAACATTAAAAAAAAGGCAGGAAATAATCAAAAGCTGATCCAGAAGCTGTTGCCAAACAGCTTTTAAGGCAAATCATGCGGGCTAGCAGCGGTTGGCGGCGGCGGTTGCGGCGGCGAATCCGGCGGGGACGCTGGCGCGGTCGAGTCGTGTTGTCGCGGGTCGGTTACGGGTC
Source organism: Vanilla planifolia (assembly GCA_023846275.1). NCBI lineage: Eukaryota > Viridiplantae > Streptophyta > Magnoliopsida > Asparagales > Orchidaceae > Vanilla > Vanilla planifolia. The sequence goes on from CM043870.1 coordinate 25,422,007, forward strand.
GGCGTGGGTCGAAGACGGGTCGGCGCGGTTCATCCAGCAGGTCGTGCGACCCGAGCCATGACACGGGTCTGAACCGGGTCGCGCCGACCCGCCACCCGCGGGCGCGTCTCGCGCGAACCCGAGCGCGGGTCCGTTGACTCAACGGCCGACGGCGGCGAAGCGGTGGCGGACGGTCGCAGTCGGCGGCGGAAGGCGTCCGGCGGCGGCGAAAATCGGAAAAAGAGGCATTTTGGCCAAATTTGGGTCCCCGAATCCAAAAATAATGTTCTTGAGTGTTAATTCGAGCCCGAAATGCAACTTTGGGCTCCAAATTGATCCTGTTCATGAAGAGTAACTCCCTTGGTCGTCGGGTAGTGCAGGAGCGCATCTGAACAGATGAAGTACGTCGAAAATCATGCATGGCACTGGTGTCCCCACCAATATGCTACTAATATAATATAATAAAAGTAAATAAAAATAGTAATGAAGACCTAAAAAAATTATATAATATTATAACAAGAAATTATTAAACTATTGGTTCTCACACTATTAGTTTAATGATAACAAAATCATTGTATTCCTTTACTAATTATTTTTTAAAACTATTTTAAATCATACATCTTAAGATCAAATATGATAATCAAGTAGAGTTCTTGATCACTTGACTTAAGGAATTTAATGATATTATTTTGTGATGAATTATAATTAATATTAAGAGAAATATTTTCTTGAGTAGTACAAAGAAAAGATTTTTATTAAGTCATCTTATTTTTGTTTAAGAATTTAAACTTATAACAATATACATTGAGCATTAGAAATCAATGAAACTTTGATTATTAATGTCATATATTTTAAAATCATTTTTCTTCTCATATTGTTCTAACCTTAAAACATGCATCTAATTTAAGTTGATTTACATTCTCTACTTAGAACATAACAAAACTTAGAAATTAGATCATTTATTAATTTTCAATCATATAAAAATTAAAAGAAACTTGAATTAAGTGAAGTCAACATTATTTATACTAATCAAACTTGTACTATATCACCATCATATAATATAACTAGTTCTCATTGATCGAATAAAGTCAGTCAAGGATGCTCTAGAGTTATATGTATTGATTATTTTGTTTGTACTCATGCAATACATTAGTTATATAAGTATGCTAATGATTGCTTCAAGACGTGCATGTTGAAGTTTAGAATTATTGCTTTTTTATGTAGTATGATACACATCATCATACTAGCATTATTTACTCTTTAGAAAGATCAAATATGTGATTTGATTGAGTGATGTAAAAATGATATAAGCTTTTACATTATCGTACATATATAATCTTCATACTATAAAAGTATTTCATTTATTTACTTGAGGTATTTGGAGTAGTATGACGATGATAAGCTTCGACAGTATGATAGTACTCATCATTCGTGTACGATTAAAGAGATTGGATAGAAAGAAAAGTGAGTTAATATGCTTCGTATGAGTATGATCTACTTATCTTATAAATATGATAAATTTTCCTATAAAAGTATAGTTTGCGAATTGGGCATTTAGTGGGTTGCTTTGTGTCATATATGTACAATCTATATATTATGATTGATTCTCCATATAAAGAGCAGGTTTGAGCAAAGAAAACCATCATATCATATTAATATATTTACATATTGAATAAGAAAATCTCAAGAGCTAAGAAAATTGATCTTAAAAGAGTTATGTTATTCATATAAGTTTGATTTTAGTATGATATAAGTACAAGAGTTTGTGAATTAGAAAATGAACTAATTGAACTTTAGTATGTCTAACAATGTATTGCTTATAACAAACCCAATTTTAAGTTTTATATTAAAATATTCGAAGTATTTTGATCAATAGAATTGAGATTTTAATTTTTGAAAAATATGGAATAAGACAATATTTTTAAACATTATCTCATAAAATATGTTATTTATCAACTATATCGAATTTAAAAATATGTATACCGTTAGATATAACTTATCAAAATTAGTCTGTCAATATTTGTTTCGTTAAGCCCTTTTAGATTTACTTGGACTTTTAAAAGTGAAAGGGCATTATTAAGATTATATATTGAAAAAATTCTTAAAGGTTTCCCGAACCAGCCCGAGCGTGGTTTCTTCCTCCTTGGGGAGACGAGAGAAAGGGCAAACTTCGCCTTCGCTTGCTTACTGGAAGGGGGGAAAGCCTCATTTTATTGAAAAATTTCTTCGTGTTGCTTTGAGAGGAGTTGATTGGAACGTGTGTTAATGACTTTCTTATAGATATGAGAGGTTGCACCTTCAAATTTCGTACTCCAAGACTTGCCAGCTGCCATCGAGAATTAGGGCTTACGACGAGCTAACCATGACGGCTGATGACTTCCAAGAACAAGAAGGAGGTCGAGACCAAATGCATGATCTACATTTCCATTTAGTTCAATTGGCGTCGCCAAAAGGATTGGCACCTCGTCATGTTTTGCTTTCTTATGCCCGAGACTTACATCCAAAGAGGAGATCAGGCATAAATTGTGAGTGGAACCATCGATTTTGGTAAAGAATTGGAGCATTTCCTCCAATCCTTGAAGTTAATTAATGTACCTGAAATTTCGTTGGTTAGTCTTGTTGGTTCTATTATCCTTGCTATTTCTTTCAGAGGGCATAATAACGCAATCAATGGTTGTGGTGCCTCGTCTTGATGTTATGCTGTAGGTAAAGGAGAGATGCTGTGTGAGAGCAAGCAATATCTATGTTGGATGGCAAGGGGTAATGTGTACATGGGTGAAGAGCTTAGGGATGCTTGCACTAGCCTAATGATCGAATGTGCAATGATAGTGTGCACAATCATGCTTGATGGCAGAGATTTTGAGGTAAATGACCAAGTAGAGAATGCACTTGTTGGCAGACTATTTGGATCGATATGTACAAACGATTCCTTTCTTGTCATCACAATTATAAATTTTAAATATTTGCAAGATTAAATGGTTAGACAATTGATGAAGAAGATGCTCAAGATATTGTGAGGAATTTCTTAATTATTCAATGCTAGAGTTGGTTTCAATGTGTGAGAGTTTCACAAGAATTTTCTAAGGAAGAATTGGATAAAGGTTATAGTTCATTCAATTCACCCCTTGTGGATATCTCTCTCAAAGTCTAATTAAAAATGTATAATATGACAGCATAAGAAGGAGTACAATTTATTTTAAAGAAATAAATTGACAAAATCATATAATATGATTTAAAAAAACATATTATATGATAGCTATGGTGGATACTTAAATAGAGAAGAGAATGATTATATAGTAAAAGAAATATGTAATATAATATGTTGTATAATAAGAAATATTGGAGAATGATAATTATACAAACATGAACAAGGAAGGAATTTGGATAGTTTGGTAATTCAATGAGTTGGAAAGTTTGTTAAGTTATGAGAGATTTATACAAAATCATAAGGTATGATAATAGAGTGGATACTACAATAAGAACAAAAAAGATTAGATAATTCATTATATTAAGAAGAACTATGCAATAGTCATACAATATGAAGGGAATAATTAATCAAGGATAACTATACAACATGATAATATAGAATATATAGTATGATGATTACGTAAAAGCATTAAACTAAATAGATTATACAATATGATAATTATAATGTATAGTATGATTATATAAAAAGAAGAAGAATGATGGTGGATCAAGATTCAATGATGATTAGGAAAATAATAAAGAAGATAATATACTGTTTCCACTCATTGACAAGGTGCTAAGACCTTGAAAAGGTCTACAAAAGAATGAATAATTGCACTAGACTTAAGATGATTGAGAAATAATATCTTTAAAAAAGAATTTAATATAAAAGCAAAGTTAATAAGGAAGAAAAAGAAATTATAGGGTAGCTTATTAAAAAACATTTCATGTAATATGCTGAGATGCATGTAGTAATTTGAAAATAAAGAGACACATGATTTAATAAAGAAGATTACTTGGTGAATGTTATAACTCATGCACTCTATTATGTAGCTATTATGATGCTACATTTCTAAGTTATGGAATGCATTATAATTGTGCAGAATGGCATCAAGAGTTGTAACAACTATAAAGAAGAAGTGAATAGTTCTAACAATCGAAGGATTGCCAATTCTTCAGATGGATGGAAAAGAGAAAAGTTTTGGGAAGTAGTTAAGAGGAGAAGCACTAAATGAACAAGGAAGGAATTTGGATGCTGATTAAGCAAACAAATTGATTGAATAATTCCTCATATTGCTACCATCACACTTAGGAGATAGTGTGAATCTATTCCAAGCCAGAGATTTGTTAGAGAGGAATGAAATGCTACTTGATAGTATGACTTATGTTGATCATTAGAGGGTCTCACTAATAGTATTTAAATTGGATAACATAGTTGGACATTGGTGGAGAGGCTAGATGTGGATATGATTTGGAGATACGACAAACTTTGAGATATCATAAAAGAAGTTCTGATATTCATTTCTAGAATATTATATCTACAAATTTTTTAAGGAGAAGATACAAAATGATTTATCAAGATTTTATTAAAGGAATCTTATAATAAATAAATATAATATGAAAGTCAAAATCAACAAAGGTATGTCAATAACTTATGATCATTTGAGGTTCCAGACCTTCTTTGTATGATGGTCAAGTCAGTGAGATGTGACAAGTTAAGTAGCTACTTTTTTCGATTAGAGCTTTTTTCGAATCTAATAATCATGTAGTGAGCCCAATTTAGTTGTCAATTTTCTTGTAATAAATAAAATTTCTTTTTTCAAAAAAGAATATAATAAAATATTTTCAAAACTTATAAGATATGCTCTAAAATTTGTAGCCATAAAGAAACAAAAAATTTATCCTTTTAGAAAAGGATTAAGGGATACCATTAAGAATATACTAGCATCGATGGAATTTGACTCTTATAGGAAACTAGTAGAAGTGAAAAGGAGAACTAGATAGGATATTATAGTAACAAAAGTTAAAAATATAGAAAGGAAAAGAAAAATACATTTCACTCCATAAGAAAATAAAAAAAAACTAACAAGATAGGTGGTCAGACATCAAGGAATGATATAGAGAAAAACACTACGATGTCAAACTTGTGAGAAATTTCATAGATGATAGATTTTATTTGATTAATAAGATTAACAACAACAATAAGAGAAATAACCAAGCCAACATGCAACCTTAGATGACTTAAACACATATTACAAAATCAATCAAACTAAAGCTCCATTGTTCTTAAATGTTATCACAAGTATTTTAAAGTTTTTAAATAAATTATGATAATTTTATTTCACTATAAGGCATCTTATTCATTCATATCTAAAATATTAATTAAAGATACAATATTAGACTAGAGATAATTAAAAAAATCCCTTGATAGTTATCTTACCAATTGATAAAAAAATAACAGTAGATTGGTATATTCTTAAGGATGCAGAAATAAATGAAATGTCATTCAACTCTAAACTAATATTAATCAATATCATAGTTTGACATAATCTTGTTAATGGATTGGCTAGTAATACAATAAACTATATCAGATGGCACCTACAAAATTATAAGAAAAAAGAGTTAAATTAAAAGAACTCTTAGGTAAAGGGTTTATCAGATAAAGTGTATCACTATAAGGGGGATGAGAGTTTGCATGTGTGTAGAATACTAAGAATTAAATAAAATTATTATCAAGAATAATATTTATTGTCTTAGATAGATGAATTGTTTGATTAGCTTCAAGGAGCTAACATATTTTCAAAGATTAATCTAAGTTCTAAATAATAATGAATTTGAGAAAAGGACATACCAAAGATGAATTTTCAAACAAAATATAGTCATTATGAATTCTAGTACTTCCATTCAGTCTAACAAAGGCATTAGTGGATTTTGTAAGCCTCATGAATAGAATTTTTAGATAATATCTTGATGACTTTGTAATAGTATTTATTGATGATATTATCATGTACTCCAGGAGTGAATATGAGCACACTTGACATAGAGAAATGGTACTACAAAGGTTGAATGAGCAATAACTATATGATAAGTTTTTAAAATATAGTTTTTGCTTATAAAATATCTCATTTTAAGGCATGTCATTAGAGTCAAAAGTGTAAGGGTGGATACTTAAAAGATGGTGGTGGATGTAGATTGACCTAGGCTTAGCAATGTCATCAAAATTTGAAGTTTCTTAAGATTAGCCAAACATGATTGAAAGTTTGTCAAAGGATTTTCTCAAATTAATTCACCCTTGATAACGCTCACACAAAAGGTGATTCCTTTCAATTGGGATTAATTGTGTAAGGACAATTTTGACATGTGGAAGCAAAATTTGACCATTACATCGTATTAATTTTATAGAAGCCAATTGAAGAATTTCTAGTCTATATAGATGCATCATTATAAGGGTTGGAGGAAATATTATTGCAAAAAGTAAAAGTCATAGATTATTTTTCAAGTCAACTCAAGCCTTCTGAAAAACCTTATCTTGTACATGATTTGATGTTAATGGCTATTACTTTTATCTTAAAGATTTGGAGATATTATTTGTTTAGAGTGAAAGCTTATATCAATTTAGATCATCAAAACTTAAAATATATCTTTACACAAAAGAAACATAATCTATAAAACAACATTTGTTAGAACTAATAAAAGATGATTTTATAGAAAACGTATATCATCCAATAAAACCTAATGTGATGGCAGATGCTTCGAGTAGAAGAAAAAATTTAAATAGCTACAACTTTACATTAGAAAAGGAACAATTGTGCTTTAAGATGAACATGTTGCAAGTGCTTTAAGATGAACATGTTACAATTTAATATAGTTTTAGTTGCTAATAAAAGAAGTTTTTATGAAGTTGTAATATTGGTAAAATGGCTTAAAGATTTAAATGAATTTCAAGACAAAGGTGAGGAGGTATAGAAGATCAAAGCCATTTTTTTAGAAGTTTAAGCAACAAATTTTTATCTTAACTAGGAGAATGGGCATATATATTATATGAATATATTATACATCCCCAATTAATATAAAATGTGATAACTATTACTTTAAGAAACACATGGTATAGTATGCTTTTTTTTTATTAGGATAAGATACTTAATACATCCTAATATGTTCAAGATACATCCAAATATAAAAAGAAAAATTTTGGTGGCTAAGAATGAAGAAGAAAATACAAGATTATGTGACTAAATGTTTTGATCTGCCATAAAAATAAAGGAAAGCATAAAAAAACCTTATGGAACCTTAGAACCTCTTTCAATAGCAATGTGCAAGTGAGAAAGATATTTCATGGATTTCATAGTTAGTCTACCAAAAGCCAACCAAAGGAAGGATTCCATATAAGTCATATTTGATCGATTGACAAAAGAGACACATTTCTATTGATAATATGACATGAAGTGATTGAAGATAATAGTTTAGAGCTTTTATGTTTACATCACAACTGTGAAAGAAAGTACAAGAACCATTTGGTTCTTGATAACGATTTAGTACAACCTTCCATTTAAAGAAAAATGACCAAACTAAAAGAATGATTAAAACATTCAGAAGATTCATCAAGTTGAATTTTGGAGGAAGTTGGGATTCAATTATACCACTAATTAAGGTATCAATAACTAATATATTGATATGATGGCAATAAAAAGCCTCTCGTTAAGCTACATATTGTTTTATAAATCATATAAAAAGTGAAAATAACTAGAGAAAATATATTAGAGAATAGGGATCATAACAAAAATACTATTATTTAGAGCATAAAAAATATCAATTTCAAGTAAGAGATTAAGCATTCATTAAAGTTCAATGAAAGGAGTTACTTGATTTGAACAAGGAGGAAAACTCAAGCAAATAGATATCAGTCCTATCAAAATTATCAAAAGGATAGTAGAATTGGAATATAAAGTGGCACCACCAACAAACTTTTCAAGGATTCACTTGGCGTTCTAAATCTCTTCACTAAAGAAATATGTGAAGGATCCATTACATGTGCTAATCATGGATTAAAAAATGTTAGAGTTATCACCACACTTGACATATGATGAGAAACCCATAAAAATTTTACCAATAAAAGTTAACAAGTTGGGAAACAAGAGAATTCCAATTCTCAAGATTTTATGGACTAATCAAATGAAGAGGCCACGTGAGTGTTAGAAGAAGAAATACTGAAAAAACATCCCTTTATATTCAAAATTTCAAGAGGCAATTATCATCAGGAGGGAGAAATTATATTATTCTAAAATATAAATTAAAATACTTATTTTATTATTATTTTTAATATTTACAAATTTAATATTTTTTTATATTTTTATAAAATTTATTTTTAATTTTTGAAAAGATCATAAATCATAAAAAGGAAGAATAACACCTTAAAAAACTTTATTAGGTTGGAGAACTTATTGACATAATTCAACTAGAGAATGATTGTTTCTATGCTTTTATTGATATGTTGCCAATATTTTATTTAACAAGAGGCTTTTTTATGTATGACTTAGCATGCATAGTTATAATTTAAAATTATTACAAATACAAGGTTTGGCAAAAAAAAATGTCAACTTTGGCTATTAGTTAGAGTTCATTAAGAAAATTTAAATAAATTTATAGGAAACTTTTTGAATCTCAAATTAATTGAAAAAACAAAATACATTAATTACATAAATTTATTATAATTATGGATCTAATTACAGAGAAAACCCATTATTGTGGCCTAAATTGAAAGTAAACTACTAGATTCTAAGAGACAGGAAAGTGAGGACGTTTCCTTAGAATGGACATGATTGTTTGAGGGAGACGAAAACCTAAGAATGCAAAGGGGAGTCAGTCGAATATTAGGAGAGAAACCGCAACTGAGGGTATTTTTTTTTTAAAATTGGCGAGTAATTTGTTTTAGGTGAAAGCTTCAAGGAAGTGAGAGGTATTGTTGTTGAGTTTTTGCAACCTAGCCACAGAATCTAGAAGATATATATGAGGAATTAGGAAAAAGCACTATTGTGGTACTATAGTTGGGTTGCAATAACTAGGAAAAGGAAGGAGAACTTATATTTCAAGATCTATTTTAAGGTATGACCACTATACGTTGTAAGATAGTTTGACTTGTATCTATATGTATTTGGTTGACGCAATGCATTGTGAACCTTAGCGAACCCTTAGGGAAAAGAATTGGAGAAAATTCAACTAGAGAATGTTTGGTTCTATACATTTATTGATATGTTATCAATATTTTATTGGACATAAGACCTGTTATGTATGACATGGGATGTTATAGTTATAATTTATTTAAATTATTAATTTATAACATGCTATAAAATAATACAAATTGTGATATTGGTCATAAAAAGAAATTTAGAGGATAAGAAACTCAAAATAGAAAATGAAGAAAAAAGATAATGAAATAAGAGTTGGAAAAAGAACGTTAAGTTTCAAAATATAAAAGATTAGTAGTCATCTGAAGTGGTGATTATCTTTCTTGAATGACATGTTCTTGAGTAAGTTAAATAAGCCATTTATTAAAATTATTTATTTGAAAAGACATGTTTTAAAAATTTAGCCCAATCTATTATGGAAAAATGCCTTTTCTTAAGTTAATTCCACTATAAAATGAAATGGTAAAAGATTTAAAATATTTTACATAGCAATTCATAATTTATTTATCATTTATTTATATGATATGCTATGTCATGTATATGAAATAGACTTAAAATGTGACATTACCAAAGTTTATATATATATATATATATATATATATATATATATATTATATTTTTGGCTTTAAGCCAATGATATTTGGTTTAGTTTGCTTTTATTCTAACATTTTCAAATCAATATTGGGCTTAGCATTAAATAAGAGATAACAATAGGAATATATACTCTGCTTATTATTTTTCTTATATTTTTATTTATATTAGTTACTACATTAGCTGGACATTTATTTGTTTTAGTTTAAAAATTTTAGTTTTTTATTGTACTTGGTTTGGACATGTTTACTATGCCATATGTACTTGTTTAAAAATCCTAATGCTATGTAAATACATGTTTTAAAAGTATTCATTATGTTGTTTCACATATTGACTTTATATAATTCTAAATTGATTTGAAAGTTGAATATGATATTTTATTTGCTTTCAACATGTTAGCTTGCCAATGACTTTGAAAAGAAATTGTGTTGATTTATTTTTTAAAAAATGCTTTCAAAACCAAATGATTAAGGAAAGGTAAAAGAAAGAGATGACATGGTATCGATCTTGAGAAGCAATGGCTTAGCCACCACATTAAAATAGATATTTTTTGTTTTTCATTAATTACTTTACAATTGCAATTTAAGGTTTTTCTTATTAGAAAATGAGGTATTTTGAAACTTTGAGGAATTTCAAGCTTTTATAGTAAAGAATGTGAGCATAATATAATGACTCCTTGAATTAGTAATCAATGGGAATTTTTATTTGAAAACTTTAAAATCTTTTGTATGAAGCATATGATGTGTAAATAGTTGATAGTTTGAAAAAAGGAATAAAGTAATTGTTGAGATGGCTAATAATGTGATAAAATAGAAAGAATTATTTAACAAACTTTGGATAAAGGTTATTGTTATATTAATTCATCTATAAAATATTCCTCAAATAAATAATAGTTGTAGAATAATTATGTTTGAAGCATATTTGAATTGCAAATCTATTATAAGTTGTTAATGAATTTTTGCCTATATTGTTTATGTTTTGATAGTTCTAATTAATGTATCAAATAAAGTAAGAAGAGTAAAAAATGCATTTTTATTGATTATCACTTCAAAATAAGCTCACAAAATCCTTAAAGCATTTGAAATTCTATTGATGAAATAAGGATCTCAAAAATTATATCATGAGTGTTATTGATAGAGTCCAACAAGATCCATACAATTCATATGCGTTAAAATAAAGCATATATGCATACCCAATCATATCTTACTACAAAATCACTTTAACACAATATACTAAGAAAAAAAATAAAATGCTAATACATATAAAACACAAACTATAGAAGTTAGCTAAAAAATGCGTTCTTATAAATTATAAGTGAATAGTTAGCTCACCAACAAAACTATGAAAGGATAATAGATTGTCATGAATTGGGTCCCCACCCCCACCTTCCCTCCTTTCTTTTGGTTAATACCATCCAAAATAGATTTTGTATCAAAAAATATGCCGCAACCTACCTGTGATCATATAAAAAAACTTGATAAATAAAGTGTTATCAATATACATGAGAAAATAACATTGTGAATCAGGGACACAACACCTCTTATGCAAAGAATGATAGAACCAAATCTTACTCCCATTTATTATTATTATTTTTTCAACTCAAAACTATATACGTCCATTGATTTATCAAAACATGAAACTAATAATATTGCTAAAATATGAAACTGGTACATACAAAAAGTCTACTAAAGCAAATTGCATAACCAAAACTATATAATGATGAAATGCCTAAAGTACTTTATGAATAATTCTCATCCTTAATGTCATATTGGTCTATCTCTCTCAATGTATAAGTAGCATGCTTGTCTTGTAAGAAAAAATAAATGATAAGCATAAAACCAAACAAATAAATCTTTATTATAAGAATTATGAATATTTAAATAAGTGATGTATAAAAAGGTTGAACTATGTTGAAGGAATAAGCATCATAGCATCAACTAGCATATCTTGAGTAATCCATGCTTCACATATTTATAAATGTTTTCATTACTAAATACTTTGGCTTTTTAGCATAAAACAATAAGTTAGAAATCTTCATTCATAATGTGTAGCCGCACATGGACATACTTATTTTGCAATGGTTCTTCCTTTCCCATACTAAAACGCTACAGTTCAACTCTTCACCATTGCTCTAGGTATTGCTGAATCGATTCAATTTGTAACGAGCTACCAAAATCCACAGAAAGCTCTTCCCTCTTTTGCTTAACTCGATAGAAAACTCTGAAGGCACCCTCTCCATAGGCACATTTAAAATGCAATGCGTCCTTTATGCATCCTCCTATTCCTTGTTACCTACATCATCCAGAGCTTCCTTCAAAACCTCAATGTTACCAGCATTAGTAGCTTGATTGATAATAGATTCCTTCATTCAATCTCACCGAGAATCTAGCTCCTTCGCGTTTGCTTTCCCGTGTTGCTCACTACGCACTCTGTTAGAAGCTCCTCTTTTTTAGCTTCTAACAAATCTCCTTTCCTCTTTGATTCCTCTTCTTATTGTAGTAGGCACTTACCAAAACCTCCATTCCATTTCTTCGGCCCCAATGCAAGCTCACCTGTAGCAACTGAGATCTCCTTGGAAATGCTCCTTCTCAGAGTTCTCTTTTCCTCCACAGAAACCACGACACAACTAACGTTCCACAAACCTTCCCTCTACACCAGAGGCCGTCCTTTTGCTCTTCTCCACTAGTTGAATTCTCTCAAAGCAACCAGTCGAGCGCTTTTGAGAAAATGACTTCTCTCCTTCGCTTCGGGCATTCGTGTTTGCCAAAATAGGGATGGGTTAATAAAACAAAAAGTCAATTTAAAGATAATATTATATTTAATCTTTTAATTTTTCAAAATATGTAATAAATCCAATTGATCTCTAAAAATTACAATATGTCGATAGGTTCCACATGACGAGCTCTATCTAAAAACATATTCACCATCGAATTTTGAATTACTTCATTGTGCACATGTTTAAGACATATTAAAATAATATTAGTTTATTTTGATTCAAAATAATATTTAAAATATTAATAATAAATACTTAGGCACAATACTTAAGAATAAAAAATACAGGTTATCACAAATATCCACAAAATGAGAAGAATTGAACTTAAGGATTCTAAGACTATTTGGGTTTTAGCAATTAGGGAAAGTTTTTCTTAATGATATGCAAGTAAACTTGTGAGTGAAGTGCAACCTCTTGAATATAAAATGTAATTTAGTTTCAGTTTTACATATGCTCTAGGAATTCTAAAATATTAATAACTTCTAAGAGACATGAATCAATGTTTAAGTGTAATGGTGAATGACATCTTCCTTCTTGCTTTTAAATATCTAAAATTATTAATCTAAGAGTTCATCAACTTTTTCTACTAATCTTTAAAATAACTTATAATAGATTAAGTAAAAAAGTTGGATCACAAATAAGACATTTAAAAAATTTATTATTATCAAAATAATATATTATCTTTAGGCTTATAAGATTCAACAAAGTCTTTGAATGATTGTAACCCGGATTCAATAAGGAATAAGAACATATATATAAGAGTTAGTTTCGCACTCATAGTGTCTACACCTTAGAGAATTTTTTTCTCATCCAATAATAGAAGGGGAGAAACATCTATAATTATGGAGGGTGCCTGTTCAAGTTGGTAAGACATCCATTCATTCCCTTACAGTGATTGCTAGCAAAGACATTGTAGGAAAAGCACTTATAATTATATTAAGCTCTAAAAGTTCAATTATCCATTGCTTGAAATGCAATAAAAAAATTATGCCAAACATTGTCTTGGTAAACCCTTAATGTCAACATTCTTGGTGAGGTACTATGTGAACATAATGGAGAAGGAGAGGTCAAGCTTGATGGAGAGTTGGTCATATATCCTTGTATGAAGTTTGAGTGAAACCAACGGATCATTGGAGATGTATTGATATGTCTTATCATGATGATTAGAAAGCTTAGATTAGAAAAGAACAATAATTTTTAAATCCTATTTCAAAAGCTGAGACCAATTGTGCAAGCCTATTATCAATAATGATAATGTATGAATGCTTTGTTAAAAAACTATTGATAATAGGCTTTGCTAAAACATAAGCTACATATATAACCCTGTAAGATTAATTGGTAATAATACCATTTTGAATGTGACCAAGTTTCGTTTGGTGTCAACTATGAAAAAAGTTTTTTAAAACACATTGAGAATGATGTGTTGTTAATGGAAGTTACCAATGCTATTTTAGAAAGATTGTGGCTTTAACATATGGATGTCACTATCATCGATCATTCCAATAAATTTAGTTTTAAGCACAATGGTTAGAAAATTTATCTTTTGTTAATTAAACAAAAGTTTTCTAATAATAATAAAACTATTAAAATCCTAACTATGAAGACTAAGTCTCCACATATTTCAAAAAAATAATAATTTAATAATGTAAATCTTAAGTGAGGTATTGTTTATGCTTTATTAGCTATAAAAACTCAACTTAATCCTTTTGAGTCGATAGAGATATCACCTTGATGATAGCATTTAAGCTATTTATCTTGATGAGTTAAAAGATGAATTACCTCTATTAGATGTATTTATCTTATGATTGACTTAATCCTTTGTATGGTTATTGAACATACTTTAAAAAATGATATATGGATAACTATTTAATATAGGTTCATTTGAATGTCATTTTACAATTATAGCAGCTACTTAATTAACACAATATTGACTATATGAAGATTAATAAATTATCATTAAGCATCTCTTCCTAATATGAAAGTTTGTTGAGATTATAATTGTGATGTCTACATCCAAAACTTCTCAAAATAGATATAAAATTTTATAACTTATCAAATTACAATGATAAAAGGTAATGATTTGAAAAAAAAAACATTTAAAACAAAAGATAAGATGTGTGAATGGCTTGTAATGCTTTTGGGTTATCAAATACATTACATATTTTCATCAAGTGAGGATTCATTTATTAAGACCCTTTAAGAAGTATTATATATGGTATATTTTGATGACATATTTACTATGGTACTTCTAGAAAAAAATAAAAAAAATACTTAAGCTAGATATTAATGATGTTAATAAAAGAGAAGATTTATATAAATATAAAGGAATGTACATTTCTAACATTTACCATGTATTTCTTTGATGTTTTCAAGAGATGGTAAAACAATTTATCCAAGAAAAGTCAAAGAGTATTGATTTTCTTATCTCCACACATTCATGAAGTTTAGAGTTTTCATAAATAATCACGTTTTTGTAGAATGCTTATTTGAGATTATAGTACCACAATGGCTCCAATCATTAGCTACATGAAAATGGTTGATTTTATGTGTAATCAAATGGTGAAAATAGCATTTCACGTGATAAAGAAATATTTGGTGTTGGATCCATTATTCAAGATGCCAAATTCTAACGAAGTTTTTGATGTTGCATCTTACACATTACGGATGGGGTAAGGTTAATATTGAGTTAAGAAAAACTACTAGAATGTTTTAATTAGAAGATAAATGAAGCCAAAATGAGTATGAGAATTACAATTGATAGTTATGGGCCATAATTTAAGATTTAAGAGAATGGAGACATTAATTACTCTTTTGATATTTTTTTTCAAACAACAAATATTGGTAGTTATGGGCCATAATCTAAGAACTGAGAGAATGGAGACATTAATTACTCTCTTGATATTTTTTTTCAAACAAAAATACTTAAATAATAACATTATCAACAAAAATATATCTTAACAAGTGGATAAAACCTTTTTAAGAATACCATTTTTTTCTTAAATCTAAAAGTAAGAATTGTATGGCTACTTGGAGATTCCTCCCAAGTTTTGTCAAGTACAACAAAATAGTCAAAAACCAACTCATTGCATAATTATGATCAAAACCAGTTAGTGAATTAGACAAGTCCACTTAGCAATAGATATTATTGTTAAAAATGGGCCTCATTGTATAGTTATGAAATTTACAACAAATGCATCAGTTATATACTGCTTGTCATCAGTTATGCAGCTCATCATTGGACATCAACATATCAAGATGGAAGTTTTAGATTTTTCATTAGATATATATGTTTTTAGATGACCCATACTATTCATCTCAGGTCTATATCATACCATTATGTTGTCTGTTTAGCTCCATAATAGACAAATATGCATAATGAAAGTCATGCATGCACTATCATACTATGGCAATGGTGCAACCTCCAAAATCAAACATGTATTTATCTTCAAAGAAAACACTATTCACTTTGAGGCTCCTTTGTACTTCAATGTTGATTCCTAGGTCATCATCAAACTATTATGACAAGCAAACTTAAAGACAACATGATCATACTTCCAAACTGGTGCATCACATTGCATTGGATTAATACATCATCCAAACTTCATGATGGCAAGTCAACAATATATGATGCTTTTATTGATCTACATAGGACAGGAATGTTCGTAGGGAGCAGTTACTATTTTGATTCATTGTCATTGTTTTTAGACTAAACAACAATCTTACTTAATCAAAGAAATGCCATGCACCTCAACGTTGATAGTGCAATTGCATAACCTTCCACAAACATTTTACCTTGATCATTAATGACATGTTTAATGGAGGTCACTTTGCCAGTGGACATATTAAAACAACATTTTTATTCATTGAAGCTAATTGGTCATGCCCTTTTCAAAACGTGTCCTCTATAAGTCTAATACCTATTATATTTAAAAAAAATTGATTCTTTAAAACAAAGAAAGTAGTAAGTCAAATTTGTTATAAGTAGTGAAGGACAAATACTATAAGAGGGAGGTGAATTATGCTATTTAAATCAATTGTTAACAATTTATTTTCATGAAATGAATTTTGTTTAAACATAGCAATTCTGAAGCAAAAAATAACAGAAAAAAAGAGAAGTGGACATATAAAATTTTTAGGTGGTTTGACCTACCTAGTACTTGTATCTACAACCAATGAACCTATTTGAGCTTCTAATAACAACTCTCTTAAGACACATCAAGTAAGGGTAAATCATATACAATTGTGTTCTTATAAGAGATGCAAAAATAATAGCTAGTTGTAGCTAAAGTTATGGGAATAATCTTATTACAATTTAGCTCATACAAAGTCCTATACCTCAAAAGATATTACCAATATAAGTAATAAGAAGTGAAGTGCAGATGAGGAGCCATCATATTGCAAAGGAAATGTAATTTCTCAATCTAAAATAACATTTAATTCTATGGTTTAGCTTTTAGTTTTGCTCTTCAATTTCAAGTTCTTTATTTTGTAATGTATATCATTAGTTTAGTCTTCTAACAATCAACATCTATTTATATTAGATGCAATCCATAACTTGATTATGGAGCTTACAACAACTAATTTAAGTTTCTGAAGCTGTTTAGAAACATTTGGTAGACACTTGAACTTTTGTTCATATTTATATGTTAGGGACATCCTATTAAGTCTATTAGAAATGAATAAGTATCATCTCAATGATCTGAAAATACATTTAGTCCTTACAAAATTAAAAAAGAACATCGTACAAGTTAAAGACTACTCAAAATATCTATAACTCTAGTATAGTGATCAATACTCACTTTTTTATATTAATTGTACCAAAACATGGATTGTACTAGCACACATTAGTTTATTTTTTTATTTGTATAAAACATATTAGTTTGAAGGTAGATTGTCAGCATAAGATATATATATTTTATGAAAACTGAACCTTTGAGAAAATATATGTGGTGATTATAAACTATGGATACCATCTTTATTTAGTTTAATTGAATTGGAATGTTTGGTCATATGTACATGACATATAAGATCACAATCATATGATAGAGAATATTATGAATAACACCACTGTGATTTTTTGATACTTAGTTTGACTTTGTTTGTCCATGAAAACATCTAGCATATGATCATACTATTGTGATATTACTATAGTAATTGTACATTACCAAGTTTATGCTTTATTATATAACATTGATCATCTAAGTTCAATGCATTAATTATTCTAATTCATGAAAAAACTATATATATTAATTCACACACTCATATGATAAAAATATCATACCCATACAATGTAGTACCTAAATTTCTTATCAAATATATAATTACAACATAAAGATAACATATGGTACGATATATAGCATTGCCAATCTACTCATAAAAGAATATGGTCATATTAATCCAATATACAAATTATACATGTTGAAATAATACTAAGCTCAAATCCTAAGATTAAATTGATGACATTTTGTACAACAAACTTTGCAAACTCAACCTTAACCTAGTGGTGGTTGCACCTATATGATGGATATATTATACTTGTATGATGCTAATACAAGTTGACATTTGAATATAAATATAAGACAAAATAAATATTTTCTAACTAAGATATTGAATATTATACTATATAACTAATAAGTAGTGAACAATATGGCTTAAATTAAAATAGCTAAAACTCAATTTCAATATCTTAAGTCTTGGATTTGAATTTAAAAAATATGAAATGATATTTTTATAATCATAATGCAGTTGTAATAAACGTTGTATAAAATGAGTTCATTATTCTTAAGCGCCATTTTTTAAAAGATAAGAATTTAGCATTCCAACTTGATTAATTGAGTGGACTGCACAACTCCATGTGGATTATCCATGCTATAAAGAGCTTAGTTCTTGATTCCATGATTTGAAGATTGAGCCATCTATGAGCAAAGATCTCTAATCTTCATCCACTTTAAATGCAATATTTTTGCTCCAATTAATAAGCCAACATTGATCAAAAGTTTATTCAACAAATTAGTCACATTCAAACATTAAACTACATGTTCACAAAACTAAAACAATTATTGTTAATAAATAACTTGGTTTTATGATAATCTTTCTTAAGGGTATAATAGTCTTCCTTTAATGATCATAAAATCAGTTCTAGATCGAAGGATATTGATGTAAAAAAATGGTTAACATTTATGAGAACAATAACAATAAGATTAATTTATTATATTATATTTTTCTTTTTATTTTAGCATATAAGAGACATCAAAATTTCACAGCAAAAACATAATACATCGAATTATACATATCAGTGATTTTTTAAACTTGTAAAACATTAAAATTTTGCACAATAAAAAACAAACTATACAGAGTTGTGCAACAACTTAATGTAGACTGTAACAAACAAGAAATCAAATAAATATAGTTTATACATGTATAACAAACTCATCCTTCACGGATGCATACATATAATTTATAATCACATAGGTTTTTTTTTTCTAGTAAATCATTTAGCAGCTTAACTCCCCCAAGAATTGTGCCCCCTAAAAAACTATGCACTCAGTTCTACTGAATTCTAGCACCATAAATTCGCAGACTAACTTATCCTTTCTTTTGTAATCACTGAAAGGGGTTAATCACATCTAAGATTAATCTAAGTCTTATTAAGGTTTAAGGCTAATAATTTGGTAAAAATATCAACTTATTGTATTGTTGACATCTAGCCATAATGCTTTGTTCCATGTTAACAAATCTTTTAATGATTTTGTTTGAGTTGATTTTTAGATTTTAGATAGTCAATGTTTGTGTTCATGAGAAAACTTAAAGAAAAAGAAGAGCAAAGATGAAATCCTATGACGATCATTTTAATAAGAGTCGCAAACTATTAAGAGATTCATTTTAAGTTTAACATTAACTATTTTACTTTTGTTTTGTTAAACATTAAGTTTGATTGAAACTTTCTAGTATGATAAAAAGTTAATTTTTATTTAAATTAACTATTTTAAAAATATATTTAAGTTTCTAATATCTGTGATCATCTTATCTTGACCATACATGGAATCATTTTATTATTGATTATATCTTTGAAAGTTTTTCTTTAATAATTTGTTGCAAAAAATACATTATAATTATAAATTATTATTTAGTAAAAATCAATATAGTAAAAATGCTTAATTCTAATTATAGTCTATATTAACTACATACTAAGCTCAAGTTAAGATATTACTCCTAATAGTTTGGAGTTGTAATCAGGTTAAGAACTCAATTATGAACCCATATATCATATATCACATCACAGAGCATCACGTGTGTTGATCCTTCATTTATTAAAGAGTGTACATTGGCAACATGGGTTATCACCTCCCGAGTGCCCCAAAGGGCTGGTAACCCCAATAGACTGAATCTAAAGCTTAAGCAAAATCTTAAATACAAATAATATTAGTTCTTTTAAGCCATATAAGACTAAACTCCTTTCTTTATTTGTGTGGTTGAATTCAAAATTGTGGGAGTGATATTTTTCATTTGATCACACCATTTCATTTGCCTTTTTTAATCTCTAACTCAATCAGTCATCCAACCGTGCATCTTTGAGATAGCACGATTTGCATTTAATCTATGCTTAAAATAAAATTCAATCATTTGATCATGGTTGAGATCTAATGGTCTAGATCAAGTCCTATTTTTTAAATAGTACTAATTTAACCTAGTTATCTGATTGTACAATTTTTATGAAAAGTGGTCCAAAATTCTTTCGATCATGTGACTCATTTTTGTTGATCTACATCGAAAGGTGTGTAATGTACCTTTGTGCAACAACTATTTAACCCATTATTTTCTAGCCATTTGAAATCACTATTTTTTAAATTAAAGCATATCTTGGAATAGTTTAATTAAAATAAGCAATAATAGTAACTTGGTCAATTTGGTAACTTCTTTTAAATGTTGGAATATGTTCATAAATAGGAGATTTTTTAATATAACAGATTGATGAAATTTTGAAAACTCTAAAGAAAAATTTTCAAGTCACGACATTTAAGCTATTAATAGTCAGTGTTTATCATCATTTCCTTACATTGCATCAATCGTAAGAGGATGTAAGTGTTAAGTTTTTTTTAAGATTATAATAACTAGTCAAAAGGAAATGATTCAACCTTTGTTGTTTCTCAATCAATTCTCCAAGATGACATATTCTAACACAATATAGCTAATAATGCTTTTAACATTGGGAAATTTCTCTTTGAAAAAGTTTTAGATTGTTTGTCCTTCATTTAATTATTTTCTTTGATTATGATGTGGAGTTTATGATTTATTTTTGGATATTATTTTAAAAAAATGGAAAAAAGCATTTCTTTTGCATCTTATCAATTGCAAATATGTGGAAAGGATGAAGTCATTGATGAAGGTTTATGAAACATACTATAGTGTCATATATCTCATAATCCTATTATTTGGGCACCTAACTTATAGGGGCTAAATCTATATAAAAATATAGTATCAATAGGGGCATAAGGTATAATCCATTCCACATAGTCATTAGATGTAAGCCTAGTAAACATATAGTCCTTTTGCATATCAAATTGTCTATTAGATTATGTTTTATGATTTTGCATTATCTTTTGCATAGCTAATTTTTAATCAACATGAAGAAATAAAGAAGAAAACTTGTTAGTTATGGAAAGTATAAGGCATATGTCAATTTAAATTATGGGTATATGTCATTTTGAGAAAGCATTATGGATATTATAACTTCCACCAACTAGATTTCTATTTAGAATTGTTAAGAAGTTAGTTACAACTAGGATAATCCCATTGGGATTATTACATAAGTGAGAACTAATTCCTATGAAATAGATTTTCATAGGAATGTGTCATCAATCTGATAATTAATGTATCAAATTCAACATTATATTAATGTCAAAACCATAATAGTTCTTTCCTTGGCCACTTTCCTTTGTATTTTTATTATCTTTTGCTCCTAATAAACTCCCAACTTGATCAAAGCACCTTATTTAGTATCTTCATAGGCATCATATACTTCATCACTAATCTCTTCAAAGTCTTCTAAATGATTATTTTTTACTCCAAATTTAGTAGTTGCAAACAAAAGTATAGAAATATCAAGTTAGTTATAGTGATCTTCCATTTATTGAGGACACATGTGATTTACTAAAATAGTTAAAAGTAGTTTTGATTTGACTTGTTGGATTTTGAATTTGAAAATCATCAAATATGACTTCTTTTAAGAGAAGGAGAGCTGATATAAAGATTTGGAGATAATGTTGATCTCATAGACAATTAGAACAATAATTCTAGAAATAATAGTTATTTTGAGCTATCAACCAATATGAGAAGCTCTCAAATCTAGTATTCTTCAAAGGCTACTACTATACCAAGAGTAGATTATGTCATTTATATGGATTTTTAGTATGTTAGTATTATGAGTTATGTTTTTGTATTTTGTTTTGTATTTGTGTTATGATTTTTTTAGCCTTTTATTGGTGTCTATGAAACTTTGGTATGTTAGAGCCAGGTGTATTTTATTATTTTGGGACAATATTTGTAGCCATATATGGTCTAGTTAAAACTTTTAACTTTAGTTTATGTCATGAAATAATGTATGATAGAGATCATATGGACTATTGTAACTTCTTTTAGTCAAGTGCCCAAAGTTTCATTGAGTATTGGATTATTGCCTTGGATGGTTCCTTTTATCTATTTGGAGTTGTTAGATATTTTTGGATTTATTTTTGAGATTTGCTCCATAAGCTACTTTGATCTATATATAAGAAGTGTTGAGTAGTATGTTGTTTCCTATTATCAAATCAATGGATCCCACATTACATGTCTTGATTTATTCTTCATTTGATCATTTGCATTGCTCTAATCAATGGTTACTCATTCTCTTCATTCTTGCAATCCTTATAGCTTCATCATATTCTTTCTTTATGAGTTCTTGTGGTATCTTGCCTTTTGTTACTTGTTCGCATATATTTGGTTTTGACAAATTTGAATTTATATAGTCTTTATTGTTTGCTCGATCTCAAAATATCTTTGATTAACTAGCAATTTTTTTATAAATGAGACAAATTTTCATAATTTAGTTTCATATCTAATGTTTAACCTTTTTTTTTCATAAAACCAATATATCAACTCAAGAATAACTTATGACACAAATAACATGATTTTGATACACATCATATTTTGAACATAGTAAATTTAATTTTTCTCTTTGAAGATCTATTTTTATGTTAATACAACTAAACTAATGCATCACCACATACTCTTCTTTGGTTGGAAAATAATTTCACTTTGAGAAAATTTTGATCGAAAGTCACCCTAAGCTAGTTAAGTCATAAACTGGTTATCATTTAATAATTTTGTTGTAACAATAAAATCCCAACATATTTAGATTTAAAATTAAAACAATCTTTCTGGAAATTTAAATTTGAACAATCAAGTTTTTTTTGGTCAAGTTTTAACCTTAGATCATCAAGTTTATTAAAAAAAATTTAATTTTTTTAATAAAATATCTTATTTAAAAATATTTTTTATATTTTTATTTTAAAATATTATTTTGATTTGTAAAAGCTTTCATTGCAATGAGCCCTAAACAGGGCATCGTTATAGGAGTTATTCTGACGTAAGCTCAGAGCACGATGTCCGGGATGCGGTACTGCCTTGTACGTTCATTTTTATTCAGGATTACGTTCATTTTATTCAAAGCACGCGGAGAGCTTATGGAGAAGTAATTATGGGCTAGCCCTCGGTAGCTGTGTGCGTATAAACGAGACGATTAGATGCTGATCCACTTGATCATCACAACAAGAGTAAGAACCGACCTCCATTGGCACATTCTCATCCTGTCTTCTCAAACCCTGATTAACAGTTATAATACTAAATTTTGCACAATGGAGCATAAGCTTTTGCAGTGCTATGTTAACGTTTAAATATCCTTTGATACAACTATTGCAAGCTTATTAGGTTTTTTTTTTTTTATTTTTTTTTTTATTTTTATTTTTTTTTTATTGATAAAGCTAAAAGGTACAAGAGTTTTCCAAGCTACGGGGAGCTAGGAACTACATGAGTCCAAGTTTAGCAAGGGAGAGAATTTCTGAACTGAGTAGCTGACCCGACGGTCGGAGTAAGTAAAGATTGACTATGAACTTTTGTGTCTCCCATAGGAAGCGATCAGGAGTTGCCACTGTACCCTCATGGAGTGCTGAATTCCAATTTTTCCAGGCCATCCAGCATATAGATGCTGGGATTGAGTAGGCTAATGAGTTGATAGTTGATTTGTGGGACCACCAGCTGAATATCCGGGGAAGAGATGGCCTCTTTATGTTGATGTCGAGGCGGCGTTCGAACCAAGTCCATGTGGGTTTGGTGATCGAGTAGTGCCAGAAGATGTGCTCCAATGTATCAATCTGCGGACAGAAGGGGCACTTTGGAGCAAGAGAGATGCCAATAGATTGAATTTTGTGTGGTAATGGCAGTGTGTTGTTGAGTAATCTCCACACCAAGATGGAGACTTTTGGCAGAATTCTTTTGTGCCAAATAAGTTTGTTGTGGTCATATCGCCTGGGAACCGGGGGGGAGAGATGTTGAGCAAAATATACCATAAGCGGAGGTGGAGGAAAAGGAACCGCAGTTGTCGGAGCAGCAACCGAGCCATAGACCGAGCCATTTAAGGTGGCTGGCCAAGTCAAGTTGGCTGGGCCTGAACCGGCAGTGGTTGGGGCGAGTACAGACCGAGTCGGCAGAACCGGACGAGCTGGGCGAGCCGGATAATCCCGAACCATCTTCTTCCTTTTCGTGGACGAAAAGCAGATTATCACAAAACTTGACAAGGCGACGCCAACTGTGAGAGTCTCGTCTGGTAGCCCTGATGTTGTCGTCGCGGGTCATGTATGCTTGGGTGAGAAAGCTAGACCAAAGGGAGACCGTGTGAAGCAGCCTCCACCAGAGTTTCGCCGTTTGGGCTCGAATTTGTGCCTCGAGGTTAATAATGCCGATGCCCTGGTTGGTTATTGGCCTTGCGAGCTTGTTCCATGCCGCCCAGTGATGGCGGGGGCCATTGGGTGATTTGCCCCAGAAGAAGTTGGCGAGTAGGTTGTTAATGGCGGAGACTGTCTTCAAGGGAGGCGACCGGGCGGCGGAGATGTAAGCAGACATAGAAGTAAGGACCGAGTTGATGAGTACCTGTCTGCCACTCATGGAGAGAAGTTTGTTTTGCCAAGAGGCAATGCGGTGACGAATTTTGTCGAGCAGTGGTTGAAATTGGCTGTCGCGGGGCTTTCCGACGTCGAGCCAACAGCCAAGATACAGGATTGGGAGGCTAGCCGAGTGGAATCCGAGGATGCGAAGAGTTTGCTTCTTTACTCGTGTTGATGAGTGTCTGCCGTGGATTACGGAAGTCTTACCACTGTTTAATTCAAGCGAGGAGGCTTGTGCAAGCTTATTAGGTTCTTCATACATTATGAGGCTTTCCCTACTTTACTCCACATGGTATTTTCTACTATCATGTATTGTCGACACAAGCAAGGCCTCGTAAATTAAAGATTCATGGAACTGACAAATGAGCAACACATGATGAAGTCTGGGCAAATTATTGTGTTGAAGACAATGAAAAGTAGGTTGTCACGTGCTAAAAAAAGAAGAAACGAATAATCGGATTAACAGAAGTAACCTAGTTTAGTTAAAATGAATAGTTTATGTGTCTAATAAAAAAATATCTCAATTGTTGCTCTTATGAAATATTTCAAAAAAGAGAATGCAGACTTCACTATCCATAAAAGGAGTGAGTTGTGCTTTATAAAAATATAGAATAAGCTATGTGAATGCTCTTAATTGTTTATAGTTGTAGTTAACTAAAAAAATCTTTTAAAGAAACTTTTAATTGCTTTTAAAAACTTCTTGTGTGATAAATAAACAAATAAAAACAAATAAAAAAGTACTAACTATGCTTAGATGATTTGGCTACAACCAAAGCCTATATATACCCTTAGTCATCTGATTAGGTTTACAAGAATCAATTCATTTTCTTTTGCCAATAGCTGATATGGGTAAATCTTATACAAGCGATTCACAAAAGAATATATATAGTTTTCAAAGAAGCCACAATACAAGGACCCATAAGAGTTAAACAAGTAATGACTAAAGGATAAGAATATAACATTTTCATAATATAAGCTATAATAGCTTGATCAATTAAACCTAAATTTGTTTATAAATGTTCATTTATTAGATTTTGTAAATATCAATTCCAAAACTCAAGAATTTATTCACGAATGAGCACCTCAAATAATGTGTTGAGATGGCAATCTTTAGATCCAAAATCTAGGCATACTTATTTAAGGTCATGACTTGAGGGATCTATAGGTATACGACTTGCATTTTTCAAAGGTCATCAGAAATTTCTAGGAATTTTTGAAGTCAAAAATAGAAAATAAATTTAATATTATAATAATCCTTTTATTTAATAAGAGAATAAGCTCTTACACTCCTATGCTTTGACCAATGCTTGAAAATCTCATACAAAGGAAAAAGGAGAGAGAAGAGAGCTTAAAAGGAAGATGGAAGAAGAGATTTACGTGGAATTAGCTCATTTCTTTATGGAGACTCATGGAAAATGAAGTAGAAGAAGAAATGCTCAAGGAAGAAAAAGGAATTTTGATCTCATCTTGTTGGAATTGTATGTTAAGGTATGATCCTACTTGAGTTCCTCCTCATAATCTTATAATTGTTGTATAGTGTTATAAAAATGGGTCTTGTGTGATTTGGTGGAGTGCTGGTTAGATGGTCAATTGCTATTTTCTAGCCATTCTATCATCAATTTCTATTTTTTAGCCATTTTATCATACTACATAGTTAATTAGATTGTTTGGTATAATCTACACAATTGAGGGTCTAGCGAAGGGTAGTTAGCTTGGTATGAAGGGAAGTAGTTGTTCGTTGGCTAAAGGTCATGTAGTACAATGAGCTAATTTGACAATTACAATCGGTTCAAGAAATGAGTTGAGGTGATCATCCATCGAATCCCTTGTCTAATTAGTGTCTATAATGATTATACAAGTATGATATTATAGTTAAACAAGTACGATGAGTTCATAAGAAAGTTTAGCATCACTCATCCAATCTCTTTTTTTGATTTTGTTAGCTATGGATAGTAGTTTATGATAAAGGGGATCATACTATATGATATAAAGGTAGAGATATGAAGTGTGAAGTTTTTTTTAACATTGTTTGAAATAGATTTTAAAAGTACCTTTATTATCAAAAGTCTATAATAGTAATAAAATGTAATGTAAATTATATAGAAAATAGGAAGAGGAGGTAAGACGAAGAGTTAGGCTATGGAATAAACCTCTCAAAGCTATCAAATCGGTTAACTTAATAATAGTGATGTAAGTGGGTTATTAAATTTCATGATTATTATTGTAGAATGCATGATGACATAAACATATGATTAGCATAATATCATTTGCACACATAACTACTAATAATCTTAGCTTGATGTGAGGCATTCTAAAGTCAATGCAAAGCATTTTCTCCCTCATTGTCCAAGAGCCTTTGTGTTATATGAAGCCCTTGTCCTTAATGTTATCAAAATGTAAGATGATACATCCACTATCTAAATCTAACACTTTAGAGCCTTTAAAGTGTCTCTATCACCTTGAAGGATCATATGAAATTAAGGGAATGATAGCCACCTCTAATATAATCTTCCCGAAAGATCAAATGTATGAATAGCTACTAGATCAACACATGCCTCATTTAATAACATGATAATGCCATCCTTACTTCTCGTAATGGCTACAACCCAAGCCTTCTTTACCTTTAATCCACCTAAAACAATAATATAAATATTAGGGATAAATATTGTTCAAAATAATAAGATAAGAGTAATATATTAATAAGTTCAATTTTAAAAATTTTATAAGTTTTTTAGCACCATACATACTTAGGAAGCTATATTCAATTTAAATATATGATTTACACAGTCACAAATTCATGTATACATATTTTAAAGAATTCTTTTTTTAAGGATTAACTAAAATGATGTCCTTCATATGCCTACCCTTAAGTTAGAGAAAGAATTTATTCTTATTTTTGTTAAGGAGGAAAAGCAATAAATAAAAAAACTATTTGAAAAGAAATTAATGTGGTTTATGACTTTTCTTTAAAGCTCTTAAAAGTATTTTAGAATCACATGAGCATATTATTATTTTTCTTCATGTGAATCAAAAAATAATTTTTATTGCATACTTAATTTAATTGAATAATAAATTAAGTTAATGATCGTAAGCATATTATATATATGGAACAAAATATGTTTCTTAGAAAAGTTGATATGAGTAATTAATTATTAATATATATTTATTAAGAGAGTCACATTCTTCTACTAGTCAAAAATTTTTATCTCACAACTTTTGAATTGTATAATAATATAAGTACTGTTAAACATTTTTAGATATAACACCTCATATGCTTAATGAAAATATCTTTAATGTTAATATTCTAATTACTATCTTTTATCTGATGTTGTTCTTACAAGTTGGTTAGTTTCTCATAAATCTCAAATGTGTTAAAAATGTCATTCCCTTTCTAATGTTCTATTTACTAAGAATAACTTGAAAAAAATGTGTATCTAATATAAAGAGGATGCACTCATATTATAACTTTGTGAGATAATTTTTAATAATGGAGTGGACTAATATAGAATAAATTGAATTAAAAAGGAGAATATCAATCTGATTTAAAGGAGCCCAAGGCAATTTCACTTCAAATTATTTAAAATCACAAGGAAAGGCCATTTAAATAGGGCTATAGTAGGTTTTTAGTGTTAATGAGTATTATTTTGTAAAATATCATTCATAAAGGCCCATCGAGATTATTTATCTATTTTTGTGTACGTTTAAGTTCTTTTTATTTCTACAATTTTTTTTGCTTCTTTATATTCTCTTATTATTATTATTATTATTATTATTATTATATTTTTATTAAGGTTTTTTTTCTTATATCTATTTGAGTATTTAAATAAAGAGAATCAAGATTTTAGATATCGATTTGAGAACTATAAAGGATTCCTTGTGGGTTAGACGTGCTCTGTGTCTCTCTAACCCTTAACAGTTGCTTGGCTTTACATTCCTAAACCCTTGACAAGAGACCTATTTTTCTTTATCATTCTCTACTTGAGCTGTTGTTGGTGATCCTAATGCTAATGTTAAGTATTATAGCTTCTATTGAAGGCATCCTACAACCTTTGCTCATTACCCAGTTAGTTAGATCTTGTCCTTTCATGCTTCTTCCCTACACTTACACACCACATCACTAAAAGGCTCACAACTTACCCTTGCTCATCTATGCATCTATTTTGCACCAACACATAGTGTATGTGTACTACTTACTCGATTAACTTCACATTCAACTATGTCCTTCCATCACACATTCACATCATTTGCTCATTACACAATCATGAAAAATAGTTTGGTAGAACCTTTGCATCATGCTTGCTTTCTAACTCATGAGCATTTGTGCTTATGCAAACTATATTGTGTTTATTCGTGCACATTTTACCTAAGCACTTGCAAAGTGAACAATACCAAAGATTTTGATAGAACTCAAGGTTTTGTTCTTACACCTCTTCCATACCATTTTAAGTAATAAAGAGCTAGATTTAGATCTAGATCAAGATTCTATTACTTCACTTCTTCCTACATCATTTATAAAGCCTAGAATCAATCCTACACATCACCTTTGACATTATTATTTTTTTATCAAAGCCAACTCATACACTTCTCTACATCAATTTGGTATCAAAGGTAGTATGAGATCTAGATCAATATTTTGATTCTACATTACCTCAACATCATAAATTCATATTGATAAATAATAAGCAATTTGGTTGTTCATAAGGTTACTTCCCTTCAATAGCTTTCATGAGTTATAATCCCTTCAAATTTCACGTTGGTCCCTTTATGCTAATAAAACCCTTATAATGTGAGAATCTTCAAGTTCTTTAGTCATAGTTTAGAAGTGGATGGTCATAGCGGTTGAAAGATGGCAAATTTATCTTTGATGCCAAAAAATGGAAATGTAAGAGGTGTATAGGCTAATCTATCTCTGATACCTTAAAACCTCATAAAGTTGTGTACAAAAAGGTGGCTCATGATAGACATTTATGGTTAGGTTGATGGGAGGAACATGATGGATACCTATGGTGAAGCCAATGAGAGAAAAATAATTGTGAGAGGTGACTTTAGTAGTGCTCCAACAAACTTTATGGTGACAATCGAGTTCCAACAACGTTTTATGAGGTGGTTTGGATGGATCATGGTGGTGAGGCTAGTAAATCCCAAATGGTTGTTAAGAAGGTTGTGAGGTTTGTTATGGTTCCAAACATGCCAGACCATGTGGTATTGGAGTTAGGCAATGGTAGTAGCTCAATCAAAGGTATGTGAAGAGGTTCAATTAGAAATTGATGGAGATTAGGCAAGGGCATTATAAATACTACTTATGGTTGTGTTGTTGTATTTTGACCCTTAGTTATGATGCATTGTTTGATGATAACAAACCTAATTATTTCTAATAAATTTGTTTAATTAAATTTTTAGATTTTAGGTAACCGATATTCGTATTCGTGGGAGAACTAAAAGAAGAAGATGCACACATGTTAAATTCCATGAAGATCATCTTTATTAGAGTAGAAAACCATCAAGAGATGTATTCTGAATTTAATTTTAGGTATTTCAATTTTACTTTGATTAATATTTAAGTTTAATTGAAATATTTCTTATAAGACACATAAATTAAATTCAAATTAATCTTAGAACAATGTTTAGGTTTTCAATATTTATGGTCCATTTTTCTTGATTTTCTTGACCATCATTTAATCTTAATAATATTTTTTAAAATCCTTAATTAATTTATTAAAAAATATGTTAATAATATTAATTATTTAGTAGAAAATTTAATAACAAAAAATAAATCATTCGTACATTAATGCCTGAACCAAATGAGTCACTATAATGAACCTTTACAATTCAACGATAACAAATTTTGAACGTAGTTCAGTACATAAAACGATTTCCATAATCAAACCCAAACATTGCATTTTGGATCTGATCATCAATGTCACCTCCATAGATCATATAAAGTATATACAACTAGTTGACAGATTGGGTGTTTAATTCTTAAACTTAATAAGGGGTAGCTAACCCAATCATTCGACTGTCTCTAATGGTTACGAAAATCCTTATAAGGAGAAAACCAATAGTGCAAATGAGCAATATGAGACTAAAAATGTAAACCTTTTCTACACTATGAATTCTCAAATTACAGGAGTAATGTCACGCATTTCTCGATTGAACAATTACCATCGTATCACATTTTTCAAAAGCACTAATTCTTTCATCCATCAGATCGTACAATTTCGTGTTCACATGGTCTAAATTTCATCAGCTCAAAAAGTTTTCCACAATCATGTCAATGTTCACATCTAACGATTAGAACAATTTCATATTTCTAAATGTGCAGATTCCATTGCATCTATCCGATTGCTCAGGTTTCACGATCGAATGTTCCCAGAGCATTCCGATCGAACGGCTCCAATGCAATAGCTTTTTTAGCCATTATTTTAAGCTTTTGGAGATTTTTTATTTATTTTCTAAGTAAAATATTTTAAATAAAAATTATAAAGGTGTAACTGAGTGTTTGGTAAGTACTTTTAGTCTTTACAAATTGCTTATAAATAAGAGATTTGTATAAGAAAAAACAAGAGGAATATTTATATGATCCAAAGAAAATTTTCAAGCAAAATATTCAAGCTGTTAGCACTCCTTCCTATCATCACTTCCATATACTGTTGTGTCATTCACTCGACAAACTCTTGAAATTCTTTTCCTTCTCAGATCAGCTAAGTTATTAATTTTCTTTATCCTTAATTTATTTAATTAATATAATTATGTCTCTTTCATGATTTAATCAAGCATAGGATTTTTGTTGCATTGATTTAGATTTTATGTTATCGAATGTTTTTCTTCTATTATCATTTTATTTCATTGTAAGGTCATAGTAGTAGTCTGTCTTGTTTATTTCATTGTAAGGTCGTACCAGTCTGTCTCTTTGTTGTGATGGTTTAGCCTACCCATCTTTTGGCAAAAGACTTATATTGTATTTGTGTTTGCCTGATTTTTGTCAGAGGTGGACATAGACTTGTTTTATAAGCCGAATTATCTAAAAGTCAATTGCGTATATTTGTAATTATTGTTGATTTTTTAATCACATGAATTTTCTAAAATGTAATATTTATTAAAATAAAATTAAAACTTGTAAAAATCACTTTTATATATTTCTTAAACCTTATTAAAAATATTTTTTTGATATTTTATTAAAATATTTTGTAATAAATCAAAAACTTTTTCCTAACAATTCACCCATCTTTTGCTAAACCTCACTTCAAATGTGACTCCCAACATTTAGGGCTTATGAAGGAAGAAAAAGTGATCAATGAAAGAGTGGATCTAATTAAGTAAAGGAGTCAAGAAATTATGGCACAGTCAATGCAAGTGTCCAATGTTGAATCAGCTTTGGGATGATGCATTGGAGGAGGCCAAAGAACCATGCAAGATCAAATGGCATTAGTTAAGAAGATTAGGAATGAAGGCATGGTGTTTTTTATGGTGTTTGAATGTATACAAAAATAAGAGATAGATATTTGAGTATCGAGGTTGCTAGGGGTAGTTAGAGAGGAGATAATAGTTGTGATGGAAGTGATAATGATGAAATGAGGTAACAAAAACTCAACTTAGTTGGGGTGAAAGACAACATACACTTTTGTGGATATAATCTCCAATGTACTCTTATACCTCATAAAACCTTCTCGGCTCAAATGATAATAAAATAAAAACTTTTTTTCATTCTAGCATAGGATTTTAAATAAAGTATAATAAGCAAGCCCTAAGGAAAAAAGAAATGACCAAAATATCCATCACTCCAAAAACATAATAACAAAACTATGAAATCACATACACACATAGAAATAAAATATGAAATAATTTTTAACCTCATAAATGATCCATTATAACTAAATAACACAAATAAATTCAACAAAATCCATTATTATAGCCATTCTTATGCTCTTTCTTATAATTTAGCTTAAGATTTATGGTGAACATGATCTTCTTATACTTTTGGCCCTATTGGATCTTCTTGAAACACTACATCATTAATGGCATAACTTTTCCTAACTAATGAATTGGACTTAGCACTTCTTTTGTTAAAATTTGAAGGGTCTAGCTAAAGTTAAGACTAAAATGGCACAAGTTAGCAAAAAGATTATCCCAAAATAGAGCATTCTTAAATTATCTCAAAAGACAATCAGACTGACTTTGATATCTTCAACATAGATTTATAGTGTCTAGATTAGTTAGGTCAAAGAAAAGATCTCTTGTGGGGATTTTCCATAATGTTGCTAGTTTGGATGCTAATTGATTAGTACTCAATGAAAGATAGTTAGGATGTTGGAGAGACTTACTATTGAGCATACCAATTTAGGTCCTTTAATTCTTGAGTGGAACTCATGTTTAGGTCAAAATGACATCACAAGGTAGCATGATGAAGAAATGGAAGTCCCTAATGTCTAATAAAGGTTGATCAAACTAGGTCCTATCATTTTTCCTTCCTCGATCATAGTAATGCTAGTGATGTAGTCTTCATGCTAAGTTGCCTTGCCCTTATCCATCGACCTATTGTTTGTTCAATACTTGGAGAGGGATAACTATGGACTTGCTTCAGAAGCATAGCCAAATTGGATAAAACTAAGGGGATTTAAAAGGTATGTGCAAGGTTATGCTAGCTTGACTAGGAAACCCTTGACCAATTAGTGATCATGGTAGTGACATTAAGAAAATATTCCCCAAGTAAAAATGATAGTAAAAAATGTTTAAGTCTAAAACCTAAAAAGGTTATCCCCACTCAAAGCATATGGTTGGATCTAATTAATAGAATTTTGTGGCTAATAAGAGTTTAGTCGTTTCTTGAAAATGAATGAAATTTCTAACTATGATCAAATTTTCTAACTTATTATGCTCTCAACTTTATGTAAAACTAGGTCACAAGGAATGAGCTATTAAGGGTAAGTGTTAATGAATAAAAATTTTCTTAAAAATCACCATCAACTAATCTCCTTGAGAACTTCAGGTCTAGAAAGTGCACTTCATTATTCTCACATCTTGTGTAACTATTTGATCTTTTATGAAATGGGCAATAGCTTCAATTTGCATTAATTACGTCTCCATTGTAATATGGTGGATTGTATAATGCCATAAAAGAGAGATAATGTCATGTAATCAATTATCACAATATGATTAGTGTGATTGACAACTCATCTACCAATCTTGACTTGTTCTCATCATTTAGGCATGAAAAATGTCTAAGATTTGCTATTTGGACACTTTGGCATTGCTATTATTGTGTAGATGATATACCACGACATTTTTTAGGGCAAACCCATTGTTTTGATAGAAACTTTGAACATCGACATTATTCAATTATCACTTATTTTCTTTATGATGGATGATCCAAAGTTGCCATAAATGTTAGTTTATGAAGTCATTGGTCATAATATGTCTTCAATAAATGGCTAAGGGAGTTCATTCCTTACAGCATGAATGATAAGATGCATCAATAGAAACTTGCATTATTATTGCTTGATGAGAAATTGGGGAATACAATAGGCACTAACCCTTAATATTGAAGTCCTCGGTATCACTTCTCATTCCAAGCTATATAGAGGGATCCAAGTGGTGAGCATCCTATCTTTAGAATAGCTTCAATATTTTCCTTCATGGACTTGGCATAGGAATTTCTAATCTATATTTGACCAAAGAGCTATATCATGAATTGCTATAGATAAGAAATGTATTTTTCTATTAATAAATAGGTGGCATGCAACCATCCATTGAAGTTATTCTAGTTTCTTAGAAGTGTTTAAGATGTCATTAAGAAATCTTACTAGTTCAACAATCTATGAAAGTTTTTCTTGGACAACCAATGACTAAGAAGAAGAATAGTTTATTAGAAATGGCTCTACAGTCAAGTCTCTAGCCTGAATGTTGGTTAGGTAGTTTGTTTAGTAGTTCTCCTTTGATATGTGACCTAAATTAAGCTCACACACTAACTAGAGAAAAATGAAGTGACTAAGATAGTCTTTAAACAAAGCATGATTATTGGTAGTTAGGAAGAGAAGGAGAAGATTATACCTCAACATTATATCATAATGGCTAACCAAGACATCACATAACCTTTAGAGATCATTGGATGCTCCATGAATGAAAGGTTACCTCAATGCTAGCTAGCTTTGATGGCATAAAAAATTTTTGGTGGACAACTTAGTGATGAAACCAATAAGAACCTAATCTTTGATAATAGTCCTCAGCTAGTATAATACAATTTTGACCATCTAGCTAAACAACAAAAAATTTTAAAAGAATACTCTTGACATATCGAATGATAACGTCAGTACTAAGCACTACAGAAAGTTTATCTTTTTTATGGCAAATTAATTTGAATAAGCCGATGCATGATTTTTTTCTATATTTCAAAAATTCACAAAAATTACTTTTTTGCATATCATTTCAACTTTTTTGATCCCTAAATTGGTGCATTGATATCATTTCTCATTCCATTTTTATTCCTCTTAAAGTAGAATTAGAATGTCTTAGAATTTTCTACTCCACTTCATTGGGTATCAAATCTTAGTTTATATTATTTATTAAAAGAAATAATTCAAGTTACTCTCTTATTCAAGAAAAGTTTGCACATTTTTTTCTAATGTCATTCTAAATCATTTTGAGAAGTTTCAAACCTTATCACCTACAAAATCATGTGACACAACAAGTATTCTTTATTGTGTCACATCAATGAAAATTTCAATGCTTATAAGTTTCGTATTGATCGAAGAAGTTCTTTTGCTCTTACATTAGATATTCAAGTGAGCCATATGCCACTTACCTCTGAGCCATATCCATAGCCATATTATGTTCAAAGTTTTGACTTTGATCTAAGGTAAGTCATCAATAAACGTCATGTGCTTATTTAGTTGGGTGGATATTCAATCTATGTATTTTTTTTTTATAACTTTCCTATTTGCATTATTCATGTCCTCATTGGAATTTAGTTTCTCTATAGCTTAGAAATAAAGCATGATCTTCTAAGACACCACATACTATCTTATCATCTATTTCTCTATGATCTCCATCTTTCATTGAGAGTGATTCTATAATAGTTCTTACTTTTGAGCCACCTATTCCTACATATACTGGGCATAAGCCATTAGTTAAGCATGATGATATTATTAATAACTAAATGCATGATTCACTTTATGCTACAAATACTACTATTTTTTTGGGAGTTAAAGTGATTATAGAGATTAATGATTCAAGTTTGCTTTTTTATTGCAATGTCAACAACTTAGTTGTAGATGCATTTATTTCTCTTGTGGATTTTACTAAGTGTAATGGTATTTCTAATGGTTAATTTGATTAAGAGTAAATAATTTTCTTATTTTTAAAGTAGTTAGAATTTAAGAACCCTTTTATTGAGGTTGTAGTTTTTTTTTATATGATTATGATACCTTATGAAATGGCTATACCACAATCTTGTTTGCTATTGTGATCACACTTAATAGCTTCATTATGTAAAGTCCCATATAATGTATGGCATATTGATTTTGTGTTACAAATAGTCTAAAT
Source organism: Vanilla planifolia (assembly GCA_023846275.1). Classification (NCBI taxonomy): domain Eukaryota; kingdom Viridiplantae; phylum Streptophyta; class Magnoliopsida; order Asparagales; family Orchidaceae; genus Vanilla; species Vanilla planifolia. Next base: position 25,458,237 of record CM043870.1, read on the forward strand.
ACAACCATCCTATTTAGATCGACAAGTACTACTGTTGTTGGAGCAAGTGTACCCCACAATGTGATTCATTTCTAGATTAAAATGGGATATGTTCTTTCTATATTTGTATGATGATCCTATTAGTAATCAAAATGTTGCTCATATAGTACAAGTATATGATCCAAATGAATAACTAATTTAAAGAATGTACTAGATATTGCAACATTCATGCAATCTTAACGTCTTCTCAAATTCAAGTTTTCAATGTCTAGAGGATTTGGTACATCTTTGCTTGATATTGTTTGTGCTATATTAGCATTTACCAAACTTGTCACATTGTTTGTGAGCCACACTATATTATATCCTTGTGATACCTTCAAACCTGTCTAAATAAGATCATAGGATATTTGGATCATTAAGATGTATATGAAATTAAATCAAATTAGTTAATGCACGAATAGATGAGGAGGTCATTCTTGCTTGGATTTCTCTGATTTTTTTGTGTGGTAAATGGACCATAATAGTTAGTATGGACTACCAAATGTGGTCAAGATAATTTCTTTGCATGGTTCTACTTGATGGTTACTATTTGGGTATTTTAGGATGAATAAATGAGGTCGTCCTTCTTGCTTGGATTGCCTCGTTTGGTAAATGAACCATAATAGTTAGTATGGACTACCTAATATGGTTACGATAATTGCTTAGCATGGTTCTACTTCATAGTTACCATTTGGGTATTTTAAGTAGTTTTTGGAGTGCTTTGCTCTTGAAATCCATGGAAAATATTTGAATAATACATATGTGTATCAAAATTATTTGGTGTTGTTCTATCCCTCGAGTGATTTTTCATTAGTAAAATCCTTTTGTTTGCAATATATTAGTGGAATCCCATATGACAACACAAAGAAAAATCATGCCTCAAAATTCTTCATGATAATAATGATCTAAACTAAAATATATTAATTGAATCATTTGAGTTCAATGCAAGTTATTTCTATTTAATTTTTTAGTAATCTATGCATTGTACAAGTTTTTTATGATGAACTTTTTAAGTAGAAGTAAAAACTACATTATATTATTGTAGTTTCAAAGATTTATGTTGGCAAAATGAAATGAAACTTTCTAGATTTTATGCTTATGCAATGCTCTAAATGTTTCATATTTAGAGTATTTAGGGATTACATCAATTTAATGATGTTTAATCACTAAGAACATGATGTAATCATTTAATGGAATTCAAAATGGCTTCTTCTAACCCTTTTGGGATAATAAAGAAGGAAATTCCATTTCCCCTCTATTATTTATGCTACCTATAAAGGTTTTTAGTAGGGTTCTAAATAACCTTATTATTAATGTTATAGCCCTTCACTATGCACAATCTAAAAGATTCTTGATGATTACCCTCCTAGTTTGTGCCGTTGACATCATTATATTTAAGACCTGAGATCAATTTCTAGCATTTATAAACTTTTGAAAAACTTCCAAGATTCCTTAAGCCTTCAAATCAATCCAATTAAAAGTAAATCTTTTTACCAACAAGAAAATGATGCCAAGTTCTATTAAAAAAGGTAAATAAGAAACTTGGCTTACAGTGTGGTTCCATCCCAATATCATATTTGAGATGCTCACTATACACAAGAAGGAAAAAACATTACATTTTTTAACAAAGTTTAGACAAACTGATCGTCAAAATTGCTAGATGGAAAAAGAAATTGTTTTTTTAGTGATGGAAGACTAATATTAGTAAGACATATCCTAGCCTCAATTCCAACTTTTCATTCATGATAATTAACCTACAACTACAAATTGTAAATAGAATAGAAAAAATAATGAATAGATTCTTATGGGATGATGTCAATAATTTTCACAAACAACATTGGGTTATGTGGAATAAAATCTATGCTTCAATTGAGGAAAATGGCTTAAGCCCTAAAAAACTCTAGGACAATTTAGTTGCCCTCTCAATAAAGCTTAATAGGAAGCTACTTAGTGGTAAATCACTTTGGGCCTAATACATGGAAGGTAAATGCCAAAACGATGGTAGATAAGGTAACAATTGTAACACCTAGAAGTTTATGGAAGGTACTACGAATTTAGTGGTTGATAATTCAAAGCTTTGTTCCAGACTAGCTCTTTTATTTGGGCCCTTACAATAGATGGTGTGTTTACCTTACACTTTGTCTGGAATGCTATCAGAAGAAAGTTTCTTAACTTGAAGTCTAAAAGGATGACATGGAATTCTAGATGTTCTATTGAAGTCCCAATACTTATATGAAGAATCCTAAATAAATTACTTCAATCTTTAGAGTAATTAAAGAAACTAAATTATCAGCTAGCTTCTAAATTCCCTCATTATCTTAATGAGTTATCCTTAAATCATGCTTTTGTTTCTAGTGAATTGTTGAATAATGTGTGGTCTTTCTTTGCCAATGTATTGAAAATTAAATATGGGAAGCATCACAACATATAAGATATATTTCATAACTAATGGCCAAAATTAATAAAAAAATGTCCAAATAATGTTTGCAAAGTTTCAAACCTTTGTTCGATTGTAGATAATCATTTAATAGATCCAATGTTATTTCCTATTTATTTCTACACATCTACTAGTTTATGTAATTTGTTATTATTATTTTATTAATTTTTTTAAAAATGTGTTTATTTTGTTTTTTTCAATAGGACTTACTTGTATTCTCTATGAACACTAATTATTGAATGAAAAATGGAGCTATTGGTTTGCTATCATTATGAAGTGAGAAAGCTTTATAAGGTAAATGCATATATGAGAGGTCCTTTATATGAACCAACATGCATTAACATTATAGTCCTTATAGATACCTCTCTACAAGGGTGGGACTTAGCATGCATCCTTGCATAACTCTCTAGCTTAATCACACATGTAGACCTTACAACAATTTTGTGCAAACCTCACCTCGATTAGTTGACTCACCTACATAAAGCTTATAGTAGCATCATCTTCTCGTTTGTCAAAAATGTAAGAAATAGAAAAAATGCACAAACAAAAGGTTATTCTTATGTAATAGCTCATCATGCACCCATTCATGCATCTTGCTAGCTTCTTGTTCCATGTATTTTCCCTTGCTCACTAGCCTTGGCACTTGCAAGCACCCACACCTACAAAACAAATATTACCTTGTGATAAGACTAGTGTCAAGCTATACCATTACATGCTTTCATTATCACTTTTGATACCAGAGCCAAATCAAAACCTACCTTATACATCATCTTTTGATATCATTGTTAGATCAACATCTTGTTCACCTTTGATATTCTCCACTTTCCAAACTACTTTCATTTTGTAGAACAATTATGAAAATACTAGCTAACTCACAAGATGTAGGTTGAATTATGCCTTTTCAAGTTCTATAGAAAATTAGTTTTCTAATTAATGAAAGATTTTAAGTTATACTTAATAATCTTATATTTTAATTAATAATTTTTTTAAAAGGATTGAGTTTTGTGTGAATGTAATAAATAAATAACACAAGAATTTCAAGTGATTTGGTCATGATTAAAAAGTTTACATCAACCCTTGGTCTTAGACTAGGCTTACAATTTAAATGAAAATATTTTTTTTACCACATTGTAGGTAGGATACAAAACCTTATAAAAACTTGATCAATACTAATAAAAAATACCTCACACAAGCTTACAATAATGTTCCAATAATAGCCACAACAAAACAACAACTTGAGTGAATCATAATTGCCAAAGAGAATGATAATACAACACTTTAAAATTCAATAACATATCAATTTAACCTTGAACCCAAGAAAAGCGGAATAATTAATAAAGATGTTTAGAATGAAATGACCAATGCAAGTTGAAGGTAAATGAAATAGAAGTAGAGATCTATCAAGATTTATACTCTCTAACTCTAGCAAAGTAATATTATAGCAAGTTAAGCTCTAGGCCATTGGAGAATATTTGCAAGTGTTTCATTCTCTTATTTTATTTTGAATGTATCCTTATTTATATTCATGATTAGCTTGTCAATGATTAAAATAATTAAAACCTCTATAAATACTTTCTTAAGTAGTTTAACTAGCCATTATGAGTTTTGGTGACAAATTGTAAAAGTACGATCAATGAATCATACTAAGATGATAGATAAATAGAGTTGATTTCTTAATGAACATCTATATACCTATTTGTTCCTATATTTTTAAAATTTATTATATATGTATGACTACGAACATCATATTATATGATTGACGCTTGCTATGTATTATTAATCTCTTTTCTTATGTTATAGAGATATCAGAGAAGATGTTCATGAAGATCACACAAGTTTGAGATAATTTTCTTAGAAAGTTTTATGGGTCAAGAGATCATACACATTCAACAAGGGATAATTTGTGCATTACTATTTAGTTTCTTGCATAATCTAGAATCATAACAACATAATAATATTCATTTACTTGAGAACAATTCTAAAGGATTATCTTACCCATATGATACAATGTTCATACCTATACAAGACAATTATAAATTATTCATGGCTTTTGTTAAAAGAGAAAATTATGTCATGCAAATACAAGAAAAGATTTGTATATGCAAGATACATGAAAGGACTCACCACTCAAAACACAACCTTAAATCGTACGTTGTTGGTTCCATGTGTGACCGATCTTTAGTTCCTCAAACTTAACCTAAACTATTATTGTATCTGTAATATAAATACATTGTATATATATGACATCTATTCAAGTTTCAATTTTATAAGAAATGTTAGCTAGAATGTACTTCATATAAATATGATAATAATTATATTAGTGTGCAAACATAAGACAATAAAAAGCAATGCTTTGTTTTAACTTATTTTCTTCAACCCTAATGCTTGTTTTGAATAAAAAATTCTCTACATTAAATGATGTGTAGATTTTAGTACTAACCATGACTAATCAGACTCAAGAATGATTTAAGGAGAATACATCCTTGGTTAAAAAACCTAAGTGCCACTTATGCATAAAAGAAATGTTTAAAAAGTTTACCAGGTAATGTAGTGAAAGGCCTCCAAATGGTTTAATCACACCATAAGAAGCTTCTTCACATGGTTCTTAGATCAACAAGTTAAGCTAAGTCCTTGAGCATTCACCAAGCTTTAATCCACTTGTCTAGTATGTGTCTTGCACTTTTACAGTTAGCTTTATCAATTCTCATCAACTAAAGCAACCATTATTTAATGCAAACTTCGTTTTGTATTCATTAAACTTCTTGGGATCAACAAATTAAATCACACCAATTTATGCATATTTTATAACTAGATTTCCATAAATTATCAAAATCACGTTCTAGTATGAAGCCATTAAGACCTTAGTGATCTCTAAAGTGTGGTGCATCATTATCTTACTCTTTCCTTTTGTATTTCTCTTCATGTGGTATTAGAGCATCATAAAAATATTCTATTACTTCTCTTAAAAAAGAATTGAGTTATGTTTATTATTGCTTACAAGGCAACACAAGAGGATTGCCTAATATAATGAGTAAATAAAAAATAAGCTAACCTAAAAAGTCAATTTAGAATAAATAATACTTGAGAGATTAATGATAGTTATTATTAAGAATTCAAGGCTTTGAAGTCGTATGAAAATGTCCTAGCCATGATCTATTGATTCCCCCTTTGTTCCCCTTTAGGTGATATAACAGCATCCTAATAATGTTCTACTACTCTTTATAAAGGCTTGAGTTACACTCACTATCATGACTTTAGTGGCATAAATTAGTACAACCTTATGTATTACATCTAGAATACAAGTTCATTAAGATAATCAAAGTCCACAATATGAAAATGAAGATATAAGTTAGTGAAAATAAGCAAGGGTGACAAAAGAATCATAATAATTTCAAAGTATTACAACAAAAATAGTAATGCACTATAAAAAAAACTATCATACTATATAAAAGAATAAAAACCAATGCTAATATAGAACTGTGATGATAAGATATAAATATCCTCACATTCAAGTAATATCGCTCATACTCATAAAATACAATAAGCTCTCACATAGAGACTTATATTATCATTTGAGAACCTTAGGTCTATAAATATCAATATAATGGTCTTAATATAAGAAAAAATGAGCATGATATAGTTGATAGGCAAACTACTAGCTACATGTAATAAGATAATATAAAAAGTTAATGATGTAGCAAAAAAGTGACATCAAATTATAAATGAAATAATGCATAACAATCTATAAACAATAGAATAATATCAATGTATTTATGTCATATGTATCTAACTCAAGTATATACAATATCATATAACAATAATATGGCATATTTATATTTTTTTCATATTCAATTTTATTTAATATTTTATTATTTCTTTTCTTCTTTCCATTTTCATTCTCTTCTAGGTCCACATTCCATTTTATGACCCTTTTCCTCTCTCTTAGGGGGATCCTATATCATATGTTGTTATAACTTAGCATGGGACTCTAACATGTTGTGGCCCCTCCTCTGAGTACCACTACACTAAGGGGTGAAGTATCTCATCACCTAGCTATCATGACTGTTAATATTTAGTGTTAATAGGAAGCAAGGCCTTTGACATGTGGGGGCCCCATCTCTTAGTGCCCATAACATTAGGAAATGAAAGAGATCATCATTTAAGCATTGCACATACTAACATCTTGTGCTTATAGGAAACAAGAACTTTCACAAGTTGGAGTCCCATCTTTAAGCACCCATGACACATGAGTGTAATGTATCCCATCATCACTTATCTGAGACCTTTACCATGCCAGGTCCAACCTTTAAGTGTCACAATACTAGAGGGTGATGTATATCATCATATATCTCATTTATTGGATTAATGAAGTATAAGATCATAGATACCATTTTTTTGTGACTTATCAGATCACATGGCTACCCACTATCTTTCCTTTTCTCTTTCTTTATATCATATGTTTTGATTTATAATATTACACACATATGCCATACTATATATATATATATATATATATATATATATATATATATATATATATATATATATATATATATATATATATATATATATATATATATATATATATATATATATATATATATATATATATATATATATATATGACGACATTGGCTTCAACACTTAAATAATTTAGATTTCAAATTGTGTTTTAAACATGATACATTCATGAGAGCTTTTGCAAATAATTGGGTAAATCTTATTAATTACAAAGGTATAAAAGCTCTAGCCATCTAGTTAAAGAGGCTTAATGAATGTTTGAAGTAGTGGAATAAATAAATTTTTTTCAATATTTTTTGACACTATGAAATACTAAAGAATTGGTAGAAGTAAAAGAAAAGAACAATTTCATGCTTATCAAAATGAGAGCACAAGGGGTGAGCTAGTTAAAGTAAATGATTATTTATTAAATGCAATTGCTAAGGTGGGTACTTATTGGTAGTAAAAGGAGAGAACTAAATAGCTCAAAGAAAGGACCTTTCATTTAGTTTAGAACCTTTCATTCAACAAGGAGTAAAAATTCAAGAGGTATCTCTTCATCATTTTCAGAAGTTATTAACAACTACTTGTTTAGACAAGAAAAATCTGCTTAGTTATGTCCCTTCTATAATTACTTAGTCAAATAATATGAATTTATTAAAAGTGCTTACTATAGAGGAGATAAAAAAATTATTTCAAATGGATCAACATAGTGCTCATAGATTGGATGGCTTTAATTGATAATGTTTTATTGAATATTGGGATATTATTGTGGATGTATTATTTGTAGGCAAGGAATTTCTTATCAGGCTCATCCATCTTTAAAGGAATCTCAAGCACCAATCTAATGTCCAAAAATGAGAATATAGTAACCTTGAATGACTATAAACCCATTTGTATGTGTAATTTCAAAGAAAAAATATTTTCCAAACTACTCACAGATAAGTTTTACAATTATTCTTAATTTGATTTCACCTAATCAAGTAGGCTTTATCAAAGAAAGGGATATCACTAGCATATAATTAGTTCTTTGAATATGAAAGCTAAAGGGAAAAACTATGTGACAAAGCTAGATTTAATGAGTGCATTTGATTGTATTTCTTGGAATTTCTTAGTTAGAGTTCTCACAACATTCAAATTTTTTAAAACTTTTATTAAGATAATTCTTAATAGTCTTAGCAACTCCTAGATCTTAGTCATTATTAATGAGAGGCCAAGTGGTTATTTCAAGATGTCCAAAGGACATAAATAATGGAACTCATTTTCTCCCTTACTATTCATATTGGCAATGAAAGGCTTTTATAGAGCTATGAATAGGCTTCTTAATTAAAGGAAAATCTTACACTATGCTTAGCCAAAGGGTTTTAAAACCATTACACATCTAGCATGTGTGTATGATGTTATCATTTTCTATAAGTAAGACTTAAAAACAATATCTAACAATCATAATTTATTAAAAGAGTTTCGAGCAACATTTAGATGTCAAATAAATCAACAAAAGAATAATTTCTTCCTCAGCAACAAAGTATTGGCTATTTGACTAAAACATTAAGTCAAAAGCTAGGATTTCAATGTGGTAAACTTCTAATAAATTATTTGGGTTGTCCTCTTTATATTAGTAGAAAGAAAAGCAACTACGTCCAACATCATATTGGTAAATTGGAGGAAAAGATGGTTATTTGGATGAAGTTGCTCTCAATTAGAGGTAGATAAATCTTACTAAAGCATGTGCTAGCATCAATCCCCATTTTCTTTATAATGATAATTAAAGAGCCCAAAAAGATTTTAAACATAGTAGAAAGGTCAATGAATAGCTTCCTCTAGGGTAATCTAGACAAGGTGCATAAGCATCATAGGTCTAGTTGGGAGTAAGTCAATTGTCTTGTAACAAAAAATGGTCTTAAACTTAAAAACTAGAGGATATTTTTTCCTATATTTTCTACCAAATTGTACTAGAAATTAAAGTCCTCAAGCTCTATCAAGGCTCTAACAAACCATATTTCTAATAAGATTGATGTTTAGAGATTAAGCATAATTAAAATAGCATGAATATACAAAATCTTAAGTAGAGACCTAATAATGACAATAATAACTACAATTTACAAATCTAAATTGATAATAAAAAATGACATACTAGATAAATGAAAGTACCTTGTAAAACTATGAACATATAAAATACTAAAGCAAATTAGTAAGGTAATAACTCAAAACCATGAACATGTATTTAATTTAATACTAATTTTTCATGTTTTACTTAATCTTGGCCTAATTGTTTCTTAATAATTATCTTCTAGTTCCATTAATAAATATAATGACCTTAATCGACATCTAATTAGTATATGGGTCAACCCTGCTCAACAATTATGCACAAAGTACTAGTAGCCAAAAATATGTATATAGAGCAACCTTTTTTAGATCATATGAGATTGTATGACTTATAATGGGGCAACCTTGATCTAAAGCTAATGTTGTAAGGAAAGAAATTATATTACCCTATTACTTCATGTATTCTAAGATGTTTATCCAAATCATGTCCAATCATTCTAGAGTCTATGTTTATGTGCTTTCATATTTTTTGATCAATTTATGTCATTTTAATATCACAACATAATGAAGGTATAACAACATAAAACATTAACTACTCTAATAAAACCAATGACATATCATTCCATAAAAATAATATGAATGTCATAATAAGTAGAAAAACATAAAAAATAACACTAGTGCATTACTTTACAGGTTATTAAATTTACCTACCTAAATTTGAGAGTTGATATATTATCTAAAACATGTTTAATAAGTAATTAAAATCATGTAACATCTTATAGAAAATCATACTTGTATGATTCTATAATAATATAATATGATCCACCAAAATGAAGTAATATGTACTTTATTATATAGGTATGATCCCATTACCATATTGTATGGTCTACTCTATTTCCCATTACTTAACTATTCATTTGGTTCGATCTGCAATGTCAATAAAAATATTGTACATATAATACACCATATCATATTGTACATTCTTATGTAAACCATAAGAACGATGTGGCCATTATCCTACTTGATCTCCATTTTTTGCTATGACTTCTTTTGCTTCGTATAGCATGATCCCCTTGATCACACCATTCGATCCATTCAAATTTAGTCAATTTTTCTTAAACTCAAATAGATTGTACACTGTAATATCCATATTGTTATTATAGAATTCACTCGATTGTTCAACAGTAAGTTAGTGCTCCTCATACTAGTATGCTGTAACAAATCAACTAATATGAGACTTTAGTAAACTGCTGCATAGCTCCACTGTTGTCTTATGACCCAAGACCTTTGTATCATATAATGTATGCCATCATACTAGTATGAAAGTTTCCTAACAACCATCATCTTCTTTTGTGGCAAATCTAACATTACATAACCATCTCTCTTTCACTTCTTATCTCACTAAAATCTTGAGACTCAGACCACATAGTAAACATAAATGAAAAATAATTATAGAACTTTGCTTGTCAAAAACATCAATCCTATGAATAGAAAAGTTCTTCAACTATAACTCTTCATAAACAACACAACAGCCCCACCTCCCTTAGGTTTTGAACACAAAGAAAGTTTTCTAGAGCAAAAGTTCTCTTATGAGCTCATGAGAGACTTTTCGATAGCATTCGAAACAATTGCTTCATTAGTTTTAAATTGAAGGCCTAAGATAATAATAAAAATGTGATTTAATCTATCATCTCTTACTTATTATTATATAAATCCATGCATTCTTCCATAAACCTTCTAATAATTTCTTATTTACAAATTTATCATATTGCATTTTGGTCAAAAGAGTACCAAAATTTAGAAAATTATAAATATTTCTTGATGTAACTACATTCTTATATTTGTATATCTATCTTCTGCCAAAACATATTTGACTTGAGCTAAAATTTAAAATTACAAATCAACCATCAAAATAACTAAAAATTCACAATTATATCTAATTATTTAAAAATTCATGATTAAATTCTTTATAGTTTTAAAAATTATAAACTTAATACTATTGAGTTCATATTGAAGTGTTATTTCTATTGATATTCTCAAATAATATGTTTAATCAACTTTAAAACTATGACATGATTTTTAATATTTTTATAAACTTTATATTCTCAAAATTTAACTTTATCATATAAAAATTACTTCATCATAGTTACATAAGTTGAATTTTAAGATTTAGCATCAACAAATATTTGAACAATCGAAGGTTGTTACAATCTCCCCCCTGAAGAGCTTTCGTACTAAAAGTTAGAAAAATTCTAAATATTGAGTCATCATGTCTACCTCAACTTTCCAAGAAGCTTTGCATTTTGTTTGTCATTTTCATAGGACTATAAACTTACGAATAATTTTTTTCCTTAGTATTTTTTCCAATCTATTAAGTATCCTTAAAGGAATCCTCAAGTAGGTCAAATTTGAATGGATTTTCACATTTGGTTTGATGGAACTAACTACATGAGAGGGATCTAGGATATATCTTCTCAAGGATGAAACATATAACATGATATACACTCCTACTAGTTGATTAGGAAAAGCTATTCAGAATGTTACTTGTTTAACTCTTTTTGAGACTTAGAAAGGACTAATAAATTGAGGTCTCAACTTTCTTAAATTACCAAATATTGGTGATGCTTTTTGTTAGACTTAAATTAATGAAAACATGCTCTTCCTCTTAGAATTCTACCAATCGAGGTTTTGCATAGAAATAGTCTTTTCTTTATCCTGAGTTACTTTCATTTTTCCATGAATAATTCTTATATTTTTTATAGGTTCTTTAACAAACTCATCACCTAGTAGAATCCTTTCTTTGCCTTCATTCTAACATAGATTAACTATCATTTCTTTCTATAAAGTGCCTCCTATGGTTCCATACCAATATTGGTTTAATAATTATTATTGTAAGCATATTTCACAAATTATAAATACTTTTTCCAGTTTTCACCATAGTCTAAGATATGAAGTCATAGTACATCTCTCAAGGTTTTTATAGTCCTTTCTATTTGACCATCCATTTGAGGATGGTAGGCCATGCTAAACTTCAAACTTGTACTAAAAGCTTGATGAACACTCTAGAAATGAGAAGTAAATTTAAGATCTCTATCAAATTTAATTACTCTTAGCCTCTCATGTAGTTTGACAATCTGGTTCATATAGAATTTGGCTAATTTTTTAATTGAATAAGTGATTTTGATAACAAGAAAATAAGCCAATTTTGTTTGATTGACCATAATTACCAAAATTGAATTTTGTCCTACATGTGATCTAAGAAAACCAACCACATAATCCATTACCAGTTCCTCTCATTTCCATTTTGGAGTGGGTGAGGGCTACAACAAACCACAAGCATATGTTGCTCTCTTTACACTTGTTGATAGACCAAAAATTTTTGAACCTATTTGGAAATATCTTTCTTCAATCCTCGGGACCAATACTACTATCTCAGTTCTTGATACATCTTATTTTCTCTTGAGGGAATTGAATTTTAGGAATTATGCACTTCATTCAATGATTACTCCCTTAGTTGTTGATATAATTATATGCATAGTCTACCTTGAAATCTAAGTATGTTGTCTTGGTCCAATTTCCTTGTTCAAACTTTTGAATTATCATTTTAGCTCGAGATCCTTAGCTTGATCTTTTTTTTATTGATGCTAACTTGCCTGTCTTTTTGACAAATGCTATTGTAAAATTATCTTTCTTTGGTTGTCAACTTCCAATTATAGCTCATTCATCTTGAAGATTAATTATTTTTCTATTACTATTTCTAAAAGGTTACTAACACTAGCTTTTTGGCTTATAGCATTTATAGGTCGATTTGTTTTTATAAGATAATAAGTGATTTCTATATCATAAGTTTTAATAAACTCCAACCTTCTTCTTTGTCTAATATTCAGTTCCTTTTGACTAAAGATAACTTTAAACTTTGATGATCTATAAGGATCACACATTTAACTCTATATAGATAATGCCTCTAGATATGTAAGCAATTGTCTTCATGTATTACACTGACACATAACCAAGCCCTTACAAAGATGCTTTACTATAAACTTGATTACAATTTTTTCTTTCTTGTAATGCTAAGATTGGAGCTATAGGTAGTTTATTCTTCAGTATTTGAACTCCATTCTAACAAGCGACTAAAATTTAGTAGCTTTCCATGTTAAGTTTGTTAATGATTAAGCTATCTAAGATAATCCCTTAACAAAATTCCTATAGTATCCAACAAGTCTTAAGAAAATTTTGGCTTTTGTTACTGAAGTAAGTCTTGACAAGTCTATAATTATTGATATTTTTATAGATCAATAAATATTCTCTTAACACTAATTACATTCCTTAAGAACATCATTTTTTATGATAAAAATTCACATTTATAGAATATTATGTATAATTAATTATTTTTCAATGTTTGTAATACCAAATGTAAGTGTTAAATGTGCTCTTCTAGGGATTTCAAGTAAAGTGATATATCATGAATGAATATAATGATTAATTGATCTTTGTATTTCTTAAACATTTTGATCATTAAATTCATAAAAGGTTGCAGTGCATTTGTTAATCTACATGACAATACTAAGAATTTATAGTACCTATACCTTGTTCTAAAAGTAGCCTTAAGAATAGCTTCTAGCTTGATTTTTCATTGATGATATGCATACTGTAGATCAATCATTAAGAATATCATTCCTACTTATAGCTGATCAAATAAATCATCAATCTATGCCAAGTGATATTTGTTCTTAGTGGAAATCTTATTGATCTCTCTATAATCAATACACATGCAATGACTACCATCATTCTTTTTACAAAAAGAATAGGTGCATCCCATGGGGATACACTTAATCTAATAAAATTGTTATCTAATAATTCTTGAATTTGCAACTTGACTTCTTTTAATTAAGCTAATTATATTTGATAAAGAGCTTTAGAAATTGGTTCTACCCTTAAAATTAATTCAATTTATCATAATTTAACCTCTATGTACCTTATGAAAAGCTTGATGTATTGTACATAGAACCCCTACGGATAATGCATTAATATAGGCATACCATACACATAATTTTGTTCTAGTTTATTTTTGTTCTATTCATACTTAATTTATTATACATGATCCTTAACCTATCATACTTTAAGACTACTTTTTGTACCAATTATTTTGAATTTTTCTAAATTTTTTATGGATTATTCACATAGTGAAGCAAAATCAACAACCATGTAGTAAGTAATCAATGGTGAAAAATGTACCTTTTTTTCAACTATGATATCTACCTGTGCTCACCATCCTATATTGTCTTATTTTGCTAATTTGTCCATCTTAAGTTTTTCTATCTCTAGAATGTCTTTCTAGAATGATTCCAATCTAGGTTTTAATCTTAGACTACATTTAAGGTTTGCATCATAGGTTGTACATATGTCTCAAGATTATTTGCCCTATGACTTCAACTACTCTAATACACTTTTGTGTTCTTCTTAATTTTATTTTATTTAAATGTAAACATCATGTTGCCACAAATTTTAAATATTATTATTATTTTCTATAATATAAATTCTTATAAAAAAATTCAATATAGGAATTATCTTTTTAATACCACCAAACTTTTGAAAGCTACTTGCAAATCATAAGAAGGGAGTTAAACTGTTGGCCTAAAAGACAATTGTAGTAACTAGAGCAATGTAAATCAAAAGCAATCCAATAGCCATATTTTGAAAAAAAACTTTTTTTTTAATTTTCAAAATACTTGTTGATAGATAAGAATCAAATAAAACTAATATCAACAAATAAAAAAGATGCACAATAGTTTCAAGTAATTCAACAAAACCTTTGTCTATAACCAACCTTAGTTGACCCAACCAAACTTTCTCTACTAAGCTCACAATAGTATCAACTCTACTAATCTTACAACAACAATCCAACCAAGGCTACACACATCAATGCAACTTAAATAGTCACTCAACTACATCAATTCATAGCACTTCTACAAAAACATTTCTTATACTAAGCCTAGAACTAAGAAAATTTATAAGTGGCATAAAAACTAAACATAAATGAGATGTTACGAATGATTAATTCAATTGGATGTAGTAAAACATAACAAAATAGCATAGTAGAAATAACAATGGCTTTTCTTTAGATATACATAGAGCTTCTAAAAAAATGTAACAATATGATCATAGAAAACAACTCTGTATAAAATTCCTCTTATTTATACTCTAGTTTGATTATTTAATGTTTTAGGTAGACACAATGGCTTTATTTGTATTTTCAAAATAGTTATACTATTCATTGCATAATTTGTCAACAAATTATATTAATGTGCTACAAGCATCATAGTAGGAGGATTAAAATAAAACAAAGATCATCTCAATGATCCAACAATATGATTAGCACTTATTAAAATGAAAAACTTATCATACAAGTATGACAGAGGCTTTAGTGTTATATGATGTCAACTCTTAGTGTAGTACTTAAGTTCTTATAAATATTATACCAAAAGATCCCATGAATCATACAAGTATAATGTAATTCATATTTAATATTAAATAAACTATACATGTGTAATAGTAAATCTCCATTATATGATATTCATTTTCAATAAGAATCAAGCTTTTAAGAAAATGTTATACAATGTGATCATATAAAAGCAATTGACTATATGATCATGTAATAATCAGTCCAACTATACTTAAAAAAGGTTTTGTACACATATGACAAACCTATCATAGTAGCATGATAATATTTTAAGACTTTGTTTTAAGTATTATAAAAGCAAACATCATACAAGTATGATAGATCATTATTGTATGATAATGTAGACAACTTAAAATTTAGTCTTATTAGATTATTATCATACAAAAATAATATAGTTATCATATACATACAATAATATGAATATATATATCTTCCTTTAATATCTTAACTCGGCTATGATAAAAAATGATTCATACAACTATGATATTTTACTTTATATTATATGATGTAGAAAATATGTATTTAACAAGGCTCAAGCAATGTATAAGAACTAATAGTAATACATCTAAGCTTAAGCAATAAGATATAGTCATATCAAAATGATATAGTAATCATACTTGTCTGATCACTTTTAAGCTTATACATAGGAGAAACTTTTAGATGAAATAGTTGCACACATTCATATAAAGAAACCTTCATACTCTTACATTGTTGGTGGAAACTTGACTTTCAAAGAATGGACGATACTCTTACAAGGTTGATACCTTCTTAGTTTTAGCTCACATGACTAATAATAAGTCTAGACAAAAAATGTATCAATATAATGAGCCCATCATACCTATATGATATCATGACAACTTCAACATCAATTGTACTTTGAGCCAAAACATAAACTACACATCTATAACATAAGACATCATATTTGTATGATCATTACATAATGATAAAAATGTCTTATTTTGATCTTAAATTCGTTAACTTACAAATTAAAATAACTTAAGGGAAACTTGTAATGATATGACTAATAAACTGATATAGTTCTAGAAAACATGTTAAGGCTTTGTCAATGAATGCATGAGTAAATATGCAATGCAAGCCTAATCATACCACAAAAGAGAATTGTATGATTTATAATAAAAATCTTACAAAGTAGTAAAAAAAATATGCATGATGGCTGCCACACCATTAAGAGGCAAGTTCTCCATGGGTATTCCAATGTTTAAAGCCTTTAACCTTCATGGTTATCAAGAGAACAAGGATCGAACTTTAATTTGTCTGATTGTAATACACTTGATCCTTTCTATATTTGAAATGTCCACTCAAGCATACTATTAGAAATACAACACATGATTTTGGTATCATCAAACTCTCTTAAAGACCTTAGGTTAACAACTTCTTTATTTTTGGAGAAGCAAATAACCTATTTTCTTACTTAGGAAACAAACTTTTAAAATATCATCTCGAAATGAAGTCAACTCCTTTGAAATTGTATTAAAATAAAATTTATATAAAATTTCCATTGCATAATTCATATTAATACTACATTCTATATACAAGTAATCTCATTATAAAAGTAAAACTATATTGAATTTAACATTAAAATAATTAAACATTCTTATGAAAATATAAAACATACTAACTTGGTCAACATTTTCTTAAAAGTACTAGCACTATATCTCAAATAAACTCTTTCTATTGCAATAATATTACATATATCTCAAAGATTCCAATTTGATACATGAGATTTAAAGCAATATAAGAAAAACATAATTTGCTAAGTTATCTTTCTATTCCTCATTCTTTTTGCTATCATGTAGTGCATTGTTATATCTCGAAAGTTCGATGAGCCAAAAATAAGCTAAGCCAACTGTTATATGCTTAATAAGAAATCTGCTTATATGTGCAAATCATTGCAACTTTGAGTCATGTTGCATGCTTGGTCAATTTTATCAAATGAAAATAAGCTTAATAAATAAAATAAGTAAAATAACCATTATAGTTATTATTGTGTAAATAAGAAAATACCTTTATAAATTCCTTTTGATATTTATTTTTTGCCCATTAGCAAATTATATCACAATGTTGAGAGTAGTAAGTAAATTTTCCCAAAATTATAGATATACTCTTCTAGAACCTTTTCTCTTCATGTACACATGGGTTTTACCTTTTCAAAATATTTCTTCTTCATATTACACATTTTATAAGTCTCTTTATCTATCAAAAATATCAGGATTCTTGTGCTATTTCCAAAATCATGATCTAAACCTTTCCTATGTATTATTTTATTCCTCTTTTATACTTATAACTTTCAAAAATTGTTATAAATGTTTTTAGTCCTCTATGCATTATGCAAATAACTAAATCATAACAAAAACCTTTTAACACCATATACAAATTTGAGAATAGAAAAAAGCAAGATGTGGTTACACCATCATTCTAAGCATCAACATAACATGAACTTAACAACCATGCCATTACATAATGTGTTGCGAAGCTTTTTCCTTAGCAAATTTATCATCCTATATATTAGAAATTCTAAATTCCAACTCATCAAACACGAAACATACTATGATACATTACAAAAGTTTTCTTTTGCAAATTAAAAATTCCTAGATTCTAAAAGCTACTAGCTTACATACCATTAAACATCAACATAATGCACCACAATGTTTATAGATGCCTACCTCTAATTTGACATACTTATCGCATCTAAAAGTTGGAACTTTCAAGTGTGACCTCCTGGGACCTTCATCAAATGTATAGCTTTCCTTATTTTTATTTTTTCGTTTCTTTTACTAATGTGCCATATTGAAAAACTAAAAAATTTAGATTTGAGGAATGGCCAGTTACGTAACTCTTTCAAATTCTTGCATAAGAATTTCACTTTTACTAATTCCTCAATTTTTCTCTTCACTTGTCTAAACTCTTCCCAATTACTCTCCCAAAATTCTTCAAATAGCTAAAATTCCTTTTTTTTATAGATTTTAAAAAGTTGTTTGAGCTTCTTTGTCGATTTCCTCCTCTCGATCTTCCAAAAACTACTAAGAACTCATCTAATCTTTAATACAAATTCTTTAAGGTTTAATTTGCACTTGAGAAAAATATTTCCTTATAGTTTTATCTCCACTTACCACCATTCCATGTGTTCTCTCTTTATCTCTCTCTCTCTCTCTCTCCCTCTCTCTCTCTTTCTCCCTCAAGTGCCATCAAGTGTTTTTTTTACCAATTGAGGGTTTAGGAATTTTAGGATTTAATTTGGTTTTCACAAAAACTTTAGAACTTCTTAATTTTTCTTAAGTTTTTAATCTAATTTGCCTTTAAAATTTTGATGTCCCATTTTAAAATAAAGTACTCATCTAATTTTATTATCAATACAAATTTTATAAATTTTGATATCTTTTGATATTTTTAATAAAATTTCTTTTCTCAAACTTATATAAATAATAACTTTTCTATAATTAAGATCTTTGACACTTGTCAAATTTTTACAAAAATATTATTATACTCAAAATAAAATGCATAATTTTTCATAGGATAATATATAATAATTTAATAAAATTTTCCTTTTAAAAATATTTATAATCATATTTTTTTAATACAAACCCAATGTTTTATGATCAATTTAAATTTGAATTTTATGAAATATGAATTATGACATTTTTAATAATTTGAAACTTTATATCAGACATTGATCTCCTTCATTAGAACCCATAACTTTTTTAAGTATATATGATTTTTTAGAAATTTCAATAATTCTTTAAAAAAATTTATAAATCATAAAAATCATAATTTAGTACTTTTTTCTTATGATAATGCTAATGAATATGCTCTCTCTCTCTCTCTCTCTTAAGCTTTAGTTCATTATCTAATGTATTTTCTTAATCTAATTATCAAATAGTTAATAATAAATAATTAATTTACTTTTGTACCTCTTGGACGTTATGCATTTCTAGGGAAAAACTTGTACCCATTATCATGCATAAAAAGGATATAAAACAAGGGTGAGATTTAACTATCTTAGACCCTTCTATTGCTTAGCTATAAAAAGAACTCTCAAACATGAAATAGGACTCATTCGGCATGCTCAAAGTAGATTCCTTGCAAAAAGATGTTGATTCCTTAAAGTATTTCTCTTAACTTTCTTTCTTAACTCTTCCCCACTATCTTAGTCATCCTAAACCTATGTAAAACTAGGCTTTCACTCTCTTTATGCTTTTCTATAAACTTAATTTTAAGATTCTATACAAAGTAAACTAACTAACCCAGCTAAAAAGTTTATTAGGATCTACTATTTATCCAATTATTCTTATCTCAAGACATCATTAAACATTTGATCTTGAGTGTTATAAGTCTACTAGTTTACACTTGATTCATTCTTAAATCATAACAGATTAGTAGAAGGTTAGTTTAAATATCAAATATAGCATCTTAATCTTACTATATTAAGGTATTATTTTTTTAGTTGACCTATCCTAACTCAAGTGTGCTTTTCTCTTAAAAAGCATCTTAAAATCATAAAATAAAGATATCTTATATAAGCACAATAATCACTCCCTGAGTAGTCAATGTAGGTCAATTCATTCCTATTCCTCTTTATTTAATATTTGCTATAAGCTTCTTATTCCCAAGTGATTCTCCTCTTAGGGCATCAGTTAGTATTCACTCCCTACCCTCTTCAATCCTTAGTTGCATAACTATTGTTGTGCAAGTAATATTACACTATAATAAACACAATGTAACCATCAAATGAAAGTTTACTAAAGAAAAAGTTCAAGTGAGATGAATTTGGATTAGATGTTCCTCAAAAAGAAAAACAAACACATTTTTTAATCGGATTGAATATTATCTTCCAAAAAGAAAAGCACCTCTTCTTTTCTAATGACAATGTCATGGTTACATATATATTGGTACTCGAATACTATCATCAAGTATTAGTTGAATTAAAGAAGTTTTTAGTTTTTTGAAAAAGGAAAAAAGTTATTTTGAATGTATAATCTAAAAAATAGAGAAATAATAAACCTTTATAAATAAACATTTTGAAACTAGTTGAGTACATTTTAAAATTTTTCTCAAATTCAAGATATAAAACTCAAAATTCTATATAAAAATAAATTAACTTTAAAATTTTGACAAAAATTAACCATAATTAAATTGAAATTCCATAAAAAAAATAAAGAAGCTTGGTAATGTTTATAACAATGAATAAGACTTAAAATATAGGAAATGCACAAGTAACTTATTTATAAATTTTGCACTTTAAACAAGACTAAGAAACAACAATTTATTTAATCTTCTAAAATATATCTATAAAAATTATTTTAAATTAGATCATAATATTACCTTTATGTTAACCTTTTCAAAAATTTAATTTTCTAAGAAGCTTTCCTTTATCCATGTTTTCTTGTATAGACTCCATAATAGAGTTGATTAGCTTAAATTAATAATTCTATATTAATAATTATCAAATTATTAAATATGAAAAATAATAAAAATATAATAATAAGTATTAAAAGTTTAACAATGCATAACTTCAAACTATAACCATAATTGTAAAACTTGTTCTCAAAACTAGTAAAATATTTTTCTTCAAAGTTATGAAACTAATTGCACAACTATAATTTTTTATCTATAGAATAACATTTATTTCATGAGGTAGGTTTTACATTTTTTTTATATGATATGAATTGATATCTAACTTGATTTGATCTAATTTAGCTAATAGCAGTCGAGTCTGATTTGTTTCCATTGGCTAACTCGCAATTGCCTCTAGATTATGTCATCTTTATCTAATAGATGAGGATTGAGGAGTGACTGCATAAAAATGTTATTGTTGAATTAGAAGTGTTTCACTTTTGTCTGAATTTTAGGTTTTGTCAAAATTATGTTGTTCATCTTTGAACAATGACAATGCACTAACAACGTTCTTGTTTATTATAATATTTAAATAATGTCATAACTTGTTAATGCGCCATCTCCAAATTGAATTTTTGTGTTAGCTTGATCTTTTAGGATGCACCATTACTACAGTACAATCACATTGACTTTGTGTTTGCTGACCGCACATGATCGATACCAAGCAGACAGACATTATAGAAATATGAAGTTGTCCTGATATGAAGAATGAAAGCATCCATGAAGAGAACATGTCTGATGCTAAATCAAAAGGTGCACTTATAGTATGATGATATCCAAATGTGAAAAATAAGGTTGTTGGTGAGATGTATCTATATGATGAATTTACTAAGGGCATTGTTGTCGATCGATGATGCTTATCTTTGTATATTAACAATAGGTGCAAGGAGTATTTGTCTGATTCAATAGTTAGAGATAATTATAGCTTTTTGAGAAGCAATGTCTAAATGATTAATTTAGCATGCCTGGTCAAACATTAGGGAAGTACTAAAGAGATTGTATAATTATAATGATGTTGTGAATATTAAGTGATTTGGTTGATACAAAGGAGGAAAGTATCATCTTGAAATGAAGATATGACAATGTGAATAGTAGAGGCATTGTGCGGTATCATGATGATTGTTGTATTATACAAAATGTTTGTGAATAATGAAATTATTCCATTTTTTCACATCAAATGAGGGTTAATCAAGAAGGTTTATGTATACCTTATGCAATGTTTGAATGTCTAAATGCTAAATTTTATCAAGTTTAGTGAGTGTCATGCAATATTTTTGAATATGTTGTGGATCCTAAGTGATGGATTTTGAGATTTGTACTACTATTATTACATGGTAAATTGTCACTTCATTACCTTCTTTATATATGACAATTGTCATTCCCAGCTCTTAATTTATTTGCTGAATAATGTTGAGTAGCTTCCAAGAGATGTTTGCCTAATCTTACATCATTTTTTAGTACCCTTCAATCCATTTTGATGATAATATTTGCTTGATCCAAGATATTGCATAATTAAAGACTTAAGAACAGTGACATTCCTTCAACTTTTATCATTGATTTGTTGTCAACAAAATTGGGAAAAGCTTTCACTATTTTTCCTTTATAGTTACAAATAATTCCTTCAGAACCAATTAACCCATTTTTACTACATATAAACCCATCAATATTAAGTTTAAACATTTGTCTTGAAGGGAGAGATCATATAATAACTTCACAGCTTCTATATTTTAGGAACAAGTATAGAGGTATCATACCAAGTTGAACTAGTTGGAATTTTCTTGGGACTCCTAAGTGACTCAAAAGAAGTGAAAGATATTATAATAGTTGGAGATAACATTGTAAATAATGGTGATTATTGGTTGGATGCTTTCCTTAATTTTTCATATTGTTAACCTTTCACATATTACAATAGATGATTAGAGAAAGAATTTGAATAACCTCTTTTTTAATAGAATGATTATTTCCATGTTTCTATTAATGTGATAATAATTTGGTTATCCTTGTAATATCAACTTATTAAATGTTTCAACTATTAGCAAAGTTAAACCATAGTTTACTTAATTTAGCATCTCACTAATGAATGATCTACTTAATCTTTAGTTGGGCAATGTGGGCATTTTGATGCCATCTATAAATTGAGTTTTCTCAAAGTCTCAACATATGCTTATAGCCTATTGAATATTCCTTATATAATAATAATTTGCAAACATTTTGAGTTTCATATTGTTTAAGACATTTTTAATTTCTATTTTTTTTCTTTTGATAACTTTCCAAGAAGATTGAGTTATGAAATTTTCCATAGATGTCAAAGTCCAATAGCTAATTTCTATTAGGTTGAAATTTTCAATATGTTTCATGACCATTTCTTTTATCTTTTTCATATATTTTCATGTGTTAGATATGACACATTTTCTTCTTGTTATCATGTATTTTTCTTTCATGTATCTAGCCCATAATGAGTTGGTTAAGAGAAGTTTTCAATTGAGTTTTGTTGAAAATGGTAACATTAATTTCTCTAGTTTTTTTGAGACTCGGGCCATTCTTCTTAATAAGTTGGCTAACTTTCCCCTAATGGTCCAATGGTGCTTATAATTGCTCACTAATTCACCCCATGGAAAATTATTCATTCTCTCCCTAATTTTATACAATATGCTAATAAGAGGATGTAAGGCAATTAATGAGTATATAGGTATCCAAGCTAGAATGTGTTTCACTAGAATAAGTTTGCCTCTCATAATTAATAACTTGATCTTCTAACTTCTAACCTTCTTATTGATTTTATTAGTCAGATGTTAAAAATGAGTTTTTTCTTTCTACTAATGGAGAGAGGACAACTTAGATAGGTTAAGGAGAGTTTGTTTCTCTTAATGTCAGGACTCTGGTTAATTATTCTAGTTTGACCTAGATTCATATTGTTACTATAAATAAATTTTCCTTTGTGTGGTTCATGTACAGACTAGATATTCTTTAGTAGTTTATAAGAAATTTTTTAATATTAGAAACTGATTTTATGTCACCCTTGTTAAAGATTATTTTGACATCTACAAAACCTAAGTGATTTACTATTGGGCAAGACTGGTTTTCACATAGCAAATAATATTTCTTTGATTGATGATATTATTCAACCCTTAACTAAAAACTTTCAGAGAAAGTATTGAAAATAAATGTGAGATTGGATTATCTTGCTTGAGCTCCTAGTGACTTAAAACTAACCATTTGATTGATTTTTGTTCATGATGGAAGTCCAAGGGAAATATAAAATATTTTCTATAACCATAATAAACTTGTATACAAAGTTAAATTTGGTGAGAACCTTGATTAGGAATTCTCTTGTAAAATAGTCAAAAACACTTTTAAGATAATCAAAAGCATTTTTAAGATCAAGTTTGATTATGCAATTATTTCCTCTTACTCTTTTATTTAATATTCTAATCAATTTCTATGCCAGTAAAATATTATCTATAATATCTCTACTTTTAACAAATCTAGTTTGCTCTAGAGAGATGAGAAGAGGAATAGTTTTTTGAGGTTTGTAGCTAGTAATTTAGAGAGAAATATTTTCAGTAAAAATGTAAAATCAAATTGACTCAAAATCATTAGAAGTTTTTGGGTTCTTAATTTTGGGTATTAAGAAAATATTTAATGCTAAAAATTCTTTAGAGATTGGGGACCCCACCATAAAGTCCTTAGCTACATCTAAAACATCCTTTGTAATTGTATCTTAGTATTGTGTGAAAAATTTACTATTGAAGCCATCAAGTCTTGAAGCGTTATGGGAGTTCATGTGAAATATATTTTTTTTAATTTCCTCCTTTAAGATTTCCTTTATTGATGGCTTGTTATCTTCATCTTTTACCAAAGAAGGGGAACCGTTTAGCATAGTATCATTATCATCTTATTTAAAAGTTGATGATAATTTTTGAAAAATGATAAATTATTGTATTTGATATTTTTTTCTTCTTATTGTACCAAAATAACATTGGAGTTCTTTATGTTTTGTATTGCTAATTTGGATCTCTTTTTCTTTGACCATGGTACAAAAGAATTTTTGCTAATAATCTTTCTATTTGTAATAGCTTCAAGGAGGATCTCGTGTGCCTTAGTTTGCTCCTTTCTTGTTTTCTTATTTTGATTCACTTCAAAATGAATTTCTTTTAGTTTGACTTGTTCTTTAGCTATCTTCATTTAGTCGAATATATTTCCAAATATTGTTTTGTTCCATTCCTTGAGACAAGATTTCAACCAATTTAACTTAAAAGTAAGAGATTTTAACCCATAACAAGTAACTAGTACTACCTAATTGCTTTCCACATTTTGCAGAAAAGAGTGGTACTTCAACCACATGTTCTTGAACCTAAATTACTTAGGAGATGGTGAGGATTTCTTTAAAAAATACAACAACATCAGAATATGATTTGAGCCTATTTTGTAAAGTTGTTGAATTACAAATGTAAGAAGTTAATTAATCTAGTATTGATTTATCACCACTCTATCTAGCTTTTTTCAAATCCATCTTCTTTTTCTTTTACTGAACTAAGTAAAAAGATTTCTCCAAAATGGAGATTCCATGAGGTCACATTGGTTAATACAGTCAGAGAATTCTTGAATAGCTTTGAATTTAAGAGTAAATTTCCCCATATACTCATCCTGGATGCCATTATATTAAAATCTCATCCTATTAGTCATGACATGTTGAAGCTCTTAATAATTTGAAAGAGGCTATGTTAGAGGGATCTTTTTCCAATAATTGATTTCTTTACATAGATAAATAAACAATTAGCAAACTTGGTCCAATTTTGGTGCTTTACCAATCGAAGTGGTTGCTCTTCGTCTAATATGACCTTATGAGAAAGTTTTTTTTTAAAGGATCTATACTTTATTTGACTTTTTCCTTCATAATAATCAAAATCCTACTTTCTAACAGGTTGAATCATTTCTTTTTTGTGTGCCATAAGTTCCCTTAATATAGCTAAGGAAATTTTATGTGATTTAATAAAATTGTTTAACTAGCTTAACGAACTTTTATTCGCTACTCCTTATATGTTTTTTGTAATTTAGATGACCCAAGAGCTTCTACAAATTTTTTCAATACAACTTGCTCTTTAAGAACCTTCTTTTGTTTTATCTTAGTCTATCTACTCAAGGCAAAAGCAAAGTTTTTCCTCATTGTATTGCATCATTACTTATAGTTTACATAATTAACTATACTACTACATAAAAAGCTTCATTAAGAGAGTGCAAGTATACAATTTGGAAAAATACAACTATAGGTAAAGTTACATGTGAGAACTATATCTAAAATTCGTCTAAATAATATTGAATAGACATTTGACATTTATCATCTTTTAGTCAATAATTAAGTTCAACGCTATTGAAGTTATGTTATGAAACAATCTATTGATTAACATAGATTTATGCTTCAATATTAATTAGATGTAATTACAACTTTTTTCCAATTTGAGATATTAAAAATATAGTTTTGTTCTCATTGAAAATATCTTGCAAAAAGCTTGTGGCTAACACAAGGAATTAACATGATTGAGAAGTACATGTTTTAGGCTATGTCATTATATAGGTCAATTTCTTTTAGACTTGACACAATTAATATTATCTAGATAAATTATGATAAATTCATGTAACTAATTATTATATTATTGGCTAATGATGTGAAAAAAATAGTTCTAGCATTTAAAAATAAATTTAACTACCCAAGATCATAAGTATTTTTATAACTTTAAACCAAAATATATATTTTAGGATATTCATATTTTCTTTTTAACTTAATAATCAATTTTAAGCAAATTATGAGAAATTTGTATCTCTAATTAGCATACTCTTGATTCACAACATAAAAAGAGATGTTTGTAGTTTTTAAATATAAACTTGACTAGTTGAGATTAACCTATATCATGGCTATGATTAACTTTCAAATTATGTTCATAGTATATGGTAGTGGTTATGTTCGTGTGTAAAATTTTTAAATAATAAAAGAAGGCATTCGAGTATAATCTATATATACATTAGTTCTAATAAAGATAAAACAAAATCTATGCTAAGTCTAATATAGAGCTTGAAAAAATCTTTTTTTTCCTTATTCTCAAGCCACTTGATAAATTTCATGGAAAAGCATTAATCCTCTATAAGCAATGACAATCACAAAAGTTAAATGTCAAGAAAATAACATAAAATATACATTAAGTAAAATCATTAAATCACTACAAAAAAGCACATTTAAGTTACTATTAATCATCAGAGTCAAGTACGGCCATCAAATTAATGGATTCAACACGAATCTTATTACGTTTCAACTCCAATCTAAACTATAATACTCTAATAAAGCAAGTATAGTACTGGAATACGAGTACTTCAATAGTGGAACCAAGTATCAGTTATGAAAAGATGTTTTAATATTTTATAAGGAAGGCAAAAAATATTATGAAGGTAAAATTAAAAAACCAAACAATAATAAGATTTGAAACTTAACGAATGAATGTGAAACAGACCATATGATTTAGATTTCTACTTCTATATTTATTAGATATAATCTTTTTTTTGTTTTGGGTATTAAAAACATTTTTTTGGCTCTCCGTAAAATCATCTTCAAAACAAAACCTGTCTTCTAGAAAAAGAAAAACTTTAATGTGATTGGTATCATTGAATCATTCGGCAACATTAGGAGAAGCTTCCAGGTCAATACCTGTTTTCCTTTTGACAGGTGTGAAATGTGAGGGCCATTCTGCTGTGGCCAAAGAATCGTGGAGAAGCAATCCAGCTGACAACTGTTGCTTTCACCCTTTAAAGACCTACCTTGCTTCAAAAAGAAGAAAGGAACTGTTTACAGAGTTTCGGATGTGAAAAATGCATCTTCCTCTCACCAGCTTATCTTCTTTGACTACAATTATTAGAGTTGTACCATATTGACTGTAATATGAGAAAAGGATGTGTTGTGGGGTACTGGTTCGTTGGTGGTTTAGGAATTAGATACTATTTTCTATTATTATTGAGATGCTACTTACAGTGAAATGCTCAAATGATTTGACATTTTTGCCTATTTTTGTTAACTATTTTTTTTTAACTCACGTCATGCATGATAAATACAGGGAAGCAAAATCGTTCCCCGTTGGCTTTAGAAGTGATCATCAATTCAGAACTCAACAACCAATTTAACGAATAAATAACAATTTCATAGGTAAGCGGCACTAACATGGTCTTTAGTTTGTCATTTGCGCCATAGCAATTAGTTTTTAATGTATAACTAAAATTGATTTTATACATGTACAACATATTTAATGAGCATATAAAGCATTAAGAAATTATCGCAAAAATAAAAGAATGATACATATATAATTAAAATCATATTGGTATAAAAAAATGTCTTATGGATTATTATGAACATAAGCATATAAAATATAATGGGCAAATTAATCAAATAATGTACATTAAATTTTTAAGCATTATGAAATTACTGCATCTAAATGAATTCTCCAAGTTTTCTAATATGTCAACAAAGATTTCAAATATAATATTAAAATTAACATTTTTTAAAAATAAAATTAAAGAAATAATTAGAATATAAAATAATTAACATATTATTTAGATGTTCAAAAATTTGATAGACAAACTAAAGGTTTAAACCTTGGCTTGACTTTGTCTTGTTAACATTTTAAGCTTAGAATGCTTGAAATTTCTTTTGCCACAATGTAAGGTTAGTGAATTTTGCAATCAAGGATTATATCTGTGCTTTATAACTTGAACTTTATCTAGGTGCACATGATTTATCCTCTAGAAGTTGACAATTGACAAAACCCATTTAACGTTGGCACAATTATCTTAAATGTGCATAATAAAAGTTATTAGATAAATCGTTAATAAATCATTCTAAATTTTATTATTTTTAAACAAAGTAATTGTCTCATAATGTTAATGATCTCTCTTATTTTTTTATAAATATAAATTTAAAAAATGCAAAAGGTAAGAAACTAGGAAAATGCAATTAACTCTCTCAAGATTAAGGCACTTTAAAAATCAAACTCTCCCTCAAGACAAATATATATATATATATATATATATTTAATAAATAATATAATAAATCATTGGAATATACATACAGGAACATTCAAAATGATATGACACATCAATCACCTTTATTCAACTTTAACCTTTGTTGATTTCATAAAACAATTAGAATACCATGTAAAATTATATTGATAAGTATCAAGTTCATTTCTTCCTTATTTAATGCTTGTTTTATAAAGATAATATTTGGAAAAGCTCATGTCTTTGAAACTTTCTTGCTCTTAATCTATTATTGGTTCCTTTAAGGAAAGATTGTCTTGGGTCACCAAAGTTGGATTTGCAATGTATTCTAAGCTAATTTGGTATGGATTAATCAACAATCTCTCAAGCTTCATTCACCAAGTTAAAGAGTTCTGAAGTATACTATGCTACGTGATGACTAAGGAATAGTCTATGAAACTATTTTTTATAGCTTAAATTAAGATAATTAGTGGATGTGATAGTTTAAAAGTATTGTTATCAAATGTTTTTGGACAATTAAATATTTATTAAAATATTATTAAGAAGTATTTAATAAAATATTAATTATTGTGAAACATTAAAAATATTGTTTGAATTTTTTATGAAATATTAAGATATAGTTTTTAATATTATTACAAGAAATTAAAACATCTTTTAATTAACTCATATTTTTAACTTCTTAGTTTTTATAAAACATGTGTCTCAAAATATAGTCAATTGCCAAAGAAACCTTAAGAATCATGTGAAACATATAAGCATATAAGGTACATTAAAAACTAATTATAATAACAATTCAAACTTTACATGCTATCATATTTCTATAGAAATATAAGTACATGCATCCAACAAGTGGTATATTTCCATTCAAAAAAACTCCATTTGTATTTTTCTTCTTCTTTTAAAGTAGTATATAGTCTAGAAAAAGTTAAAAAAAATAAAATCACATGATATTATAATTATGTTTGAATCTTAAAACTTGATTTGTATATTATAATTTTTCATTCTTCACCATTATTATGATCAAATGTGGCCATATTAATTAGTTGTATAACATGTCCTTTGTTATATAGTCATAACAAAAGCATGTAATAAGGACAACATCATCCTCTCTCTCTCTCTCTCTCTTTCTCTTCATAGTCACATTTTATATACTTATCAAACCAATTATTAATGTGACATAATGTGTTAGCCTACTTGTTGGTAAAAGTGACAATCTCTTTACGTTGTGTGCTTTCTTACTGGCCTACAAGCTTTATCTCCAATTCCAATTACATCTTATATTTTGGAGCACAAAGCTTTAAAAGATTACAAACCAAAGTAGTTACTTGTTTGGGGTGATGCCCATGAAGAAACAATTTCTTAGCACAAATTTTCTCAATTTTAAGGTCACCCTAACCATAAGCATATACTTAATTTGTTTAGCAATTCACTTTATAGTTGAAATGTGGTTCAAAAAGATAAGGATAAATTATTAAGAATAAAAAAATTGACTTCTAAAAATCTTATTAAAAATATTAAAAATAATTATTTTATGCTATTTAATAAGTTTGAGTAAATATTTGTAAATAATTTTATGCAAATCTTAATTTTATTTTAGAACATATTAAGTTTTTAAAATTTAAAAACAAATTGGTAAAATTGAAAATTTTAAAAAAATCACAAAGTATATACTAACAATTTCTAGATGATTTGACTCATTCAAGTCTACATCCAACCCTTAGCAAAATCTAAACAAAACTTATACTAATTAATATAAGTCTTTCACCAAAAACTAGGTAGGCTAATCCCTAAAAACAATGAAATAAAAGAACTAGGTTATAATAGTCTTGCAATGAAATAAAAATAGTAGAAAAAGAAAAATTGTGAGAAATCTAAATTTCATGTATACAATAATCTTATGCTTAATGAAATATTTAACAAGGCATAAATATATTATGTTTTTATTATAATCAAGTAAAAAATAAAAGAATAAAAGCTTGGCTAATTAAAGTTAAAAGGAGAGTTAAAGTTTGAAGAATGAAGAATATAACAAATGAAAACAACATTTACCATTACTATTAAGGCTTAAAATTTGTGGCTTAAACTTTTTCTTAAATCTTTCATCAATCTTTTATGTTAAAGAAAATCTACTATTTATTGATATATTATAACAACTAAAATTAATTACCAAGCATCCTAATTAGTCATTACAGGTTAAATGACTCAATTTTAGTAATGACTATTAAAAAATAGTCATAATGTAAAATAATAGATCGATTGGCTTAACGGTATTTAGAAAATAATTTATGTGAAAAATGACACTATAATAAGACTCAAAATGTCTCTTATGATGACTAACCATTAAGATCCATCATAGGTCATTAGGATTGTCCAATTTTAGATTTGTTCAAGGTAAATGAGAATCACACAATTAATATAGGAATTAAGATTTAAACTAGATTATTAAATCATTCAATATGACAATTAGATTAAAGAATGCACGATCACTTCTGCATTTTGGAAGTAATGCACACAAAAAGAATTAAGAATTTTAGCCCTCCATTACCTATTTGCATGTGAGATAGCCATATATAATATTTTACTTATGTGCATACTATCAGCCAAACAGATGGGATTGGTTGTTCTTTGATTTGCTTAAGACATGACCCATACTTGATAGTAAGTGCATAAAAGATTTAAATGTGATTTCCTAACCTATTATTATAGCATATGGATTTAGGAGTCATACCCTAACCTGATATTATCATAACTTATTAGAATATGAGTTTTTTAGGATGATTTAGGCTTAGTTAGTTAGAATTAGTTTTTTTTATTTACTTTTTGCAACAACTCATTGGAAGAAAGTTTTTAAAGATGTAATCAAAGACGATTTCTAAGATGATCGAAGTTTTGGAATCTTATTTTTTTTAAAATGATTAATTTAAATCAAGATTTTGTTGATAATGAAATTTAATTTGTGTCTTGTAAAAATGATTTCAATCATACTTAACATTTCAATCAAAATAAAAATGAAATACCTAAACTTCAAAAACTTTAAATTAAAAATTAATTTCTTTATGGTCAATTACTTCAACAAAGATGATCTCCATGGGATCTAT
The DNA here is from genome assembly GCA_023846275.1 of Vanilla planifolia. Taxonomy (NCBI): domain Eukaryota; kingdom Viridiplantae; phylum Streptophyta; class Magnoliopsida; order Asparagales; family Orchidaceae; genus Vanilla; species Vanilla planifolia. The sequence goes on from CM043870.1 coordinate 25,490,245, forward strand.
TATTTATTAATCTTCTTCTTTAAGTTATCTCATAAATATAAATAATAGTAATCCAAGATCTAAAAATTCAAACAGATAAATTTATTAGAAATATTTATGATTTATTATCATTAAATAAAGTATAATGAAAATGGATTAATGCCATAATAACAACAACAATAACACATAAATAAGGGCATTAATTCTATGCAAAAGTGTTATATAGTTAACTTGATCAATTGTATGTTCAACAAAAGCATGCTCTTGAGTTGAGAGAAGGTAATAATTAATCACTTTGCATTCTTGATTACAAAATGAATAAATAAGTGAGAACATATTAATCATTGATGTGTGTATTCCTAAGATTTATGCATATGCTTTTGACTCATTTAGTACAAAATTATGTAGTAATCTATACTTTTACAACATTTGAGGTGTGATAAACACTAGAATTAAGCTAATAGAGATGTAATTAAATATATTTTAATATCATAAAGTCAATTTTCTTAAATACTTTGTTATATATTAAAATGTTTGTGAAATCTTGGGAAGCATGTCATAGTTTCAAACTTAAAACTTTTATTTGAGCATATTAATGGAAGGATCTCATCAAGAGAAATTCAAGACTATTGAATTTGTAATTTTTAAATGTCTATATAATGAGTTATGAATTTTTAGAGAAAAGGGTTTAAATGTTAAAATAATTAAGGATAGAATTACATTTTTTAAAAAATTATCTAAACTACCTTAACAAGAATGGGCTTAAAAGGCAGGTTTCCAATGTTAGGAAGTGGATTAAAGAAGGGGAGACAAAGGAGTTGATTAGGAGAAAAGCAAACAAAAGAAGAATAGAAAATAGCTTGAGTAGAGAGAAAACTCAATGAAGACGAGGAGAAATTAGTAAAATAAGATTAAATCTTATCGTTTTATCTTTAAGGAAGGGTTTGGGAGCCAAAAAAAAGTGAAGAAAAATAGGTTGTAGTAAGAGAAATTTCAAGGAAGCAAAGAAAATAGAGTAAACCAAGCAGTTTTTTGATGTGTTTTTTTAACTTTTACTCAATTGGATTTATATAAGTTAGATGTGTTTACTTATTATCTTAAGTTGCGATACTAGTAGGAATGAGCTTAAGTGTTAAAATTGAGTTGAATTTAAATCAAGAGGTTCAAACTTAGGAAGGTGTTGGCTAACGATATCATATAAGTATGATAGGTAAATCATGCTTGTATAATCAATTTATAATGGAAAGAATAATGAGATCTTTTTAGTTCTATGAGACATCTTGTATGCCTCATCAAGAAAGTTGTATTGGAAGATTAACAAATCATATTAGTACTATGAGAGGTAAGTCGATGGGATTGAGCAGCCAGTTGCATTATACAAGGGTGAAGGCTAGTCGTATTTCAATGATAAGTCAAAAGTAGAATAGATAAAGAATGCATCAGTATGTTATAGAATCAAGTGAATAAGAGATATCATACTAGACAATTAATTAGAGGTTAAAAAAGGATGAATCAACTAAGTTTCAAGAGAAAGGAGAATGTAGTCAAACATATACATGTTGATGATCATCTTGTACGATAAGTTGTGCAAATTAAGGAAAGAAGGGGTGGCGATCATATTGTATGCTGAGTAACACTATATAAGTATGATAGGTTTGTTAGGTCATATTAGCTTACTATATTGTATAATAAAATTTGAGATATCATATTTTATGATATATGAAGTAAAGTATTAGACTCGTTTGAATGTGCATAGACATTGTAATTAGTCTAGAAGGTTGAGTTTTTAAATGTACTATATGTTATTAATTCCTTTATTAAATTACTGACTTAAAAATATCATTTATTAATTCCTTTATTAAATTACATTTTCAAGCTTCATTAAACACTTTTGATAAGTTTATCTTACAATAAGGGATTTGATAAACTATGATTAGAAAACTTGTGTTAAGAAGCCATAAAGCATTGTTATGTATTATGGTCTTTTGGCTAGAATGTAGATTATATTTTATTTTTATGGTTTGATTCCTAACTAATTTAAAACCAAATTTGCAAACTTAATATAAAAATTACTAACAAATTTCTACTTAACCATTCTTTCTTGTATATGTGTGTGTTTTTGTGTGTGTATGTATGTGTGCATATTTGTGTGCATGTGAAATATCGATAAATGATTTTCTATAATATATTATGCTTATAACATTCTACATTATGTCTTATATATATTCATTTTTAATAAATGTTTTAATTACAAAAATATAAAAGATTATTAAATTAGACCATATGTTTTGTAGGATAGAATATAAAAGACATAATGTAGAATATATAATATGTATTAGAATAAGTTGAAATATGAAAAAAAAATTATTTTTAGGTTATTAGATATCATCAATAGTTAGTCTAAGAGATAGGCAGCATGAATTTTGAAAAAGCCTAGCTTCAAACTAAAGAGGACACCCAATAGGCATCTAGTGATCACTCTTTATTGGATTTTAGATGACATGAGGGCAAGCACTTGAGATTCCCCTAACTGGCAAGTAATCCACTATAAAAGACATTGCGCATATAATGAAATATCATATTGTTAGAAATACATATTAAGTCTATGATAGAATTTCAATTACAGTTTTATCCATAAATGATATAATTATAATGAGATTGACATAGGATAAAATAGATCTGATGTGGCAACCAAAATGTGTGAAAGTAATTTTAATAATTATTATCAAGTTTTTCGAATTTTTTAGTATTTATATGATTTTTTTCATAAAATCATATATAGCCAAAGTGGTACACGACACCTAATAAAATGGTAATCGACAATATCAAGTTGGTGGAAATTGGACATGCTTTGGTGATGAGTAGGACTTAAATGATAGTTTCAACCTTCAAAATATGGATATCATAAATTATTGAAAGTACTAATTAAATTGAAAAAATGATGGCATAGCATCTTGAGGTACAACTTGCAAAAAAGCTCAAGTTAACATTGTTTCAACATGAAAAGGAGATGTCGCGATCATGAAATGAAGAGTCAAAAATTCCAAAGTTTAATAACAAATAATTATTTTAAGTATTTCTAAATTAGAAAAAATATTAAAAATACCAATCAATCTTGAAAAACATATAAAATTTGGAATACATCCAAAACTAATTGAGTAGTTTCATATAAATTTGGTTAATGAATTTTGGACATTAAATGGATTGGAATATTTAAGAAATACAAATATATAGTTAAGTTTTATTAAAAATTGATTTTATTCTAATTTTTCTAAAATCTTAAGTTCCTTAAACCTAACTTGGGCCCTACCTAACCAATTTATAATAATAACATAACACAAAGATTAAATATTAGTAAATTTACAAGTGAGGATACTAAAACCCCAGGTCAAGACTTGACAATAAGAAAAAAAATTCAAAATCCAATTATCTAGTCATATAAACAAAATAAAATATTAAATAAATAAAGACAAAATTATATATAATCATCCTTTTCATAATAAGTAAAAAAATGAATCTATACAAACTATAATGTGTACAAGATACAGAAACTCTACTCAATATAAAATATTACTAACTCTCACATCTCAAGTTTTTTGTCATTCTTTATGTGTACAAAGAGTAACTCAAGTGTCAATCGATAAACTAATACATATACATAAAACAAAGTGAATATAAGCATTATTTATCTATCACCCATTTTCTTCCTAATTTCTAAAATTTCTTATGTTTATAAGTCTAATTCTCTTTATGATCATTATCCATATATTCAATATTAGTAATTTTCACTTATAATTTATCTCTCATTCATATTTATATAAAATAATATGACTTTCAAATCCATAATAATCACTAAATAGGTATGATCATTAAACCAATCTATATGTAATATATAATAGGGTCATGGTACTTATAAGGTTCAAGCCTTAAACTTATACCAATGATTATTAGATATGTATGGCCCTAGAACTTATACCCCATGATCCATCATATGCCTAGTGTAATCCTTCTGCACGCGCACACACACATGGATGCATGGATGAACAGATGACACGCATGCATGCATGCAACACAAATGCATGCACCCACGCACACATACACACACACAGATATATATATATATATATGTATATATATATATATGTATATATATATATATATGTGTATGTGTATACATATATATATAGATATATATATATATATATATATATATATATATATATATATATGTATATATATATATATATATATATATATATATGTATGTATATATATATATATATATATATATGTATGTATATATATATATATATATATATATATATGTATATATATATATATATATGTATGTATATATATATATATATATATAATGGGATTATGAAGAGATGGTTACTCATAAGATATTTACTCATAAGATATGTCCCCCAACTTTACTAGTGATTCATCAAATATGTATGGCCTTAAACTTATATCTTGTGGTCCATTATAAGGTCTAGTGACTCATGTATATTACAAAAAGGATAATATTTTAAAAATTTTAATTTTCATTATCAATTTTATTTTTAAATTTCTTTTATAATTATGATCATATTTATGTTAAAAATAAGCTAAGCAAATAAATAAAATTTTAAGTAACCCATTACTTGATATTAATATTCACATTCTATTTTAATAGTCATGCTAACTATCAATATGTTTAATAAAAGATAACAGGTAAAAGTATTCTAATTAAAGAATAAAGAATAATAATTTAATAATTTATTTACAACATAGTTATCACATTTACTTAATTTTGTGATCAAGATGTTTTGATAACTCCTTTCTCTTTAAGATTTTCTACAATTCTATGCATGCATAATAATCACAATATAATTACACACATGATACTTTTATTAGCTATTCTAAATTAATTTAAATCCTAATAATCTCTTGATATTCCCTAACTTATTGGTCTATATCATACTTGTACAACTTGCAAATCATGTAATATGATCAACAATACTTCTCAGCATCTATATTATTCTACAACTGATCATATAGTATAATTACTTAGATTGTGAGTACAATCATCACTATCATCTTAACATACCCTTATGATTCATCCGATGACCCTTTTGAAATTCACACTAATTGATAATCTAACACAATCAAGCTCATCTGTTTGGTAAATTCACATATATAAACCACTATATAATACCCTTAATATACTCATTTGATCCCTCAATTTAATCAACTTTACTACCATCAAATAGCACAATGAGAGTCATTGTATTTATATAATCACATTTTCATTATCTACCAAACTTAGCCAATTCATGCCTATTTATCCTTCCAATGATAATCCAATATGATCAACCCATTATATTAGTATGATATCTACATACCTTACCTATATCATAACTCATTCAACAAGGGTGATCCTTTTATTTGTTCTATTCAAAGAAATCATACAAGTATGAAGCATACAATTGTATCATATGATCCAAGAGCTAAACTTCATCAAAACTAACAACCATCATAACATACAATCACTTTAATCATACATATATGATCATTTAATAAGCTCCCATATCATTTCTTAACAAACAAATCTAATCCTTTACTCAAAGCACGCACTAAATCAAATCGTACAAATACGATCAATCCTTTTTTACCCTTGTACAATGCAACCAACTACCTATTCCACCAACTTATCGTGTATCATACTAGTAAGACTGAAATAATTCTTCTATATGATTACCTCACTATGACCTATATGATGCCTCATTGGAGTGATCTAATCCTATTAATCCATCCATTGTAAATTAAATGTACAAGTACAAGTACGATTTACCTATCACACATATATAGTACTACATAGATAACCATCTCTTCATTGTCAACCCCTTAACTTTAATTCAAGCCACTTCTTCCCACTCCAAATTATTCTAATACCAATTCTAACTTCAAATAAAATCTAACCATGCCTCTTCTTTGCATAATACTAAATTATATTTAATAAACAAATCGACTTAATTGCTTACCTCTCCTTAGCTAGCTGCTTGATGGTTTCCTTTCCTTTTCTCTTGTTACAACCACTCTTATCCTCTCCTAGTTGCTTCCAACTCCTTCTAAGTTGAAACAACAAGATTTAACTCCTTTATAATGATTCCACCTCTTTTCTTTCATTTCTTTCTTAATATTTTCCTCCAATAGTGCCTATTTCCCTTTCCATTCCATATTTCTTTATTACTTATCATCCTAATTAACTCTTCACTCTCTCTCTCTCTCTCTCTCTCTCTCTCTCCTTATATCCTATTAAATGCTCTCATTAAGGTGCCTACAATCCCAATTTAATCTTATTTAGTTAAAAAAATAATAGTTATTTTAAAAATTACAATTCTACCTATAACAATTCAAGAATTTATATTTATATCTTTTTTTTAAAATCAACAACTATTTATCTAAAGATCAAAAAATTACAAACTTAACATTATTGAATTTCTCTTGAAACTTTTTATTGAATGGTTTGCACAAAAAAAATTCTAATCATATGTGAAATTATGACATGCATCTTAAGATCATCTTAATTTATTATTATTTTTGTCTACAAACATCTTATTTCAAAAAATGAATATTATTTTCTTAAAAATATATGTAAGCCAAGCAAAATTGGTTAAATCTTAAGGTTTATAATATATTAAGTCTAACAACATTATTGACTATTATACTAACTAGCAAAACAGAGCATGTGATAACTCCAATAATGGTAACCATTAGCAATGAAGTGGTGGGAAGCTAGAAGGTGTCTAATAAGAGTCCAATGAAGTGACATGACCATTTGTAAGAGTAAAAAAGTTGAGAAAGGAGAAGAGATGCAATGGAATTTATAAAAAAAGGGAAAAGAAGCCAAGTTCAATAGATTTTCGAGAATTTGGAGAAGAATTTATTCATAAGAGAGAGAGAGAGAGAGAGTAAAGGTAAAAATTAGGACAAAAAAATTCTTTAATTGAATTGCCATGCCAAATAAAGAAGAAGGAAACAAATAAAGGAGAAGAATTGGAGTTTGAAAATGAATAATTTTGCAATTATCAAATTTCTAAGCATGACCACTACAAATTGGATCAACAAAGGCAATCCTAAGTAACTTAGGTGCATCTATTTGATGTGTTGATGTATGTAATTTAGTGGCTTAAAGTTTGAAGGTATTCATATGATTAATTTTGATACATTGTTGCTAATTACTTGGCATGGCATATCTGATTGCCATGTTAAGAAATTGCACGTTTTTCTTTATTATTATACAAAATTGATGCCATGAACGTGTTTTATTGCATTTTATTAAGATATTATATTAGGCCAAAGTGAAGAAATTATGAATAAAGGAAATTGTTATTTTATTTTAATTAAATAAATTTTAGCACAATGTGGAAAGCATGAAAAGGAAAATATATACAACCCATGGTTTGGTTCAAGACTAAGTCTTGATTCCAAAAAGTTAATGAAAATCATGATTATCAATTTGGTGAATTTCATTCTAAGAAAGGTCTAAATGTGAAGCCATATTCAACTTTTATTCTACAAACTAAACTCAAACTTAAAGAAAAAGGAATATAAAAAATAAATAAAAAAGAATTTAAAGGAGTTATTCTAACATGATGAGAGAATTTTATTACTACACACATTTCATATGATAAATATTGTTATTTTATAGAAGTTTTGATGTGATGTTTGATCCAACATACGACATGACCCTAAATTTGTAATATTTTGTATTTTTATTTTGTAGTTTTTGCTTTCTAAGTCTGTATTAGTTGACTTAGCTTATTCTATGATTCAATATTTTTTTATAATAAAAATACACATCATAAGATTTAAGAGAGCCATAAGAGTGATGGATCATATTTTATTACCTTGTTATGACATAAATAAGCATGTTAGGTTGATCTCATATGTTCCATTAGAGTTGTTGTGTCAGTTACTTTATTTATGTGGGTTTGGTTAATATTGTACTATTTTTTCATAATGACAACTAGTTGCATTGAATTTATTTGTTCTAAATAAAAAATTAATCTTATTAGCTATATAATTATTCATTTAGTTTTAAGAGTCAATTTAAGTTTTAAAAATAATTATGTTATTTAAAGTAAATTATTTTTTTGTGCTAAAGAAAGGGTTGTCATTTATATAAAATGCTAAAGAAAGAGGTATGCTTTATGGAGACATCACTACTACATTAAACATTTTTTAGCATTATGTTCATGAAATGTAATATAAGGTGAAGTTTGTTAATAGTAATTCATAAGACTACATGTATTATAGGTTACATTCACTAGACTTATGAAATTGACAAGTGTAATTTTAAGATAACTTAACACATATGTTAAAACTAAACACTATTCAAGCTTACTAATAGTGAGGTAAAATGGTGACCCTATCATGTATCTATACAACACGACATCTATAATCTTGCATTATCATCTTTTTCTAATAATATGTTGATAGACATGAAGGTATTCTTTAATCTCGTGTTCTCAAACCCAAATTTCTTGAGAATCTCTAATAGATATTTAGTTTGGTAAATAAATATATTATTTTTAACATTTCTTTACTCGAAGTCTAAGAAAAAGGTCAATCCCCATATCTTGCTCATCTCCAATTTACTCTTCATCAAATTATGAACTATTCACATAATTTATCATTAGTTTATCCAAAGATAATATCATCAATATATATTTGACACAGTAATTGAACCTTCTTAGTATTCTTAATAAAGCGAGTAGTCTACCTTACTCCTAATGAAACTATTACAAATTAGAAAATAACATAATCTATCATGCCATGTTCTAGGTACTTATTTTAATGATATAAAGGTTTCTTTAGTTTATACACATGGCCTAATATGTCTCATATCATAAACCAAGATTATTATTCTACACACACTTTTGATATAAAGATACTCTTCATGATCAGGAGAATTATTTCAAGCTCATTGAATCCAAAATAATAAAAAAAATTAATAGAGGAGACAAAAACAATAAAATTATGCTCATAGAATGGCATAGCATGCATGATCATGCAAGATAAGAGCACGTGCATTGCACATACACTGCACATGTCCCCTGTTGGTCACCTAATAAATCGTTATAATCAACACACACATGGAGGCCCTATTCTAACAAAGAACAGTACCCGTGCAAATGAATAGTGCCTTAGCACATTTGAATACCTACAAGCAATGTGGGAGGGAGCATGTGTGAGATTAAGCTAAAATTTTTGGAATTTGTAGAATTTGTATAAGTTTTATATTTATGGTAAAAAAACATATTTTATATTTTATAATATAATATTTTATCTAAATCTTTATATAAATATTGATAAAGATGTATGAAGTTATTTAAACTCTAAGAATCAAAACTTCATGAATTTAGAACCCCCTTAAATAAAAAATGTTTTAGGAAATTTATTTTTTTGGGACAAAATCTCTTCTTCTGCTTCTTTCTTAACTCCTAGCCATTATCATGGTCCACTTCTATTGTTTCTACTCTAAAAAGAAGGTGCGTTTTCAAAGGCTCAAGGTGAGAACATCTTGCAAACATATCATATTATTTTTAATATTAGAATACTTTGATTCCATATTGATGATGGGTGCAAAGAAGAAGATAATTAAAGAGAAAAATTAGTTTGAAGTTTTGAAAGGTAACTTGATTAGTAGACTTTGGAATGAGAATAATATTGCAGCTAATAATTTCTTTGAGGATAGCACCATTTGTCATGAAGTCTTACACTGCATTCTTGACAACAAAATCAATAATATTCTTTTATGTTGTGAAATACACACCATTAATTCTATCCATACCTGCACCATTATGCATGTCTAATTGAAAAACTACTTGACAAACTTCCTCTAGTTTTACATTTTTTATAAAAGCTAGGTTGTGTTGTAGTGAAATAAGTTGGGAGATTGAGCTTAACTTTGCCTCATAATTAAAAGTCTTCTTTTAATTAAATATTCTCTAAAATATTGTATAATAGCACTTTATAACCCTTTCTGACCCAAAATCTTATTGCCATCATTTCCTTTAATCTTAGAAATATGAAGTTTTGAATGTGTCTATCTTTTACAAGGGCATGAAAAATGCTTGAATTTTTTGTTATTAGTAAGCTAATTAGCCTTTGCTTTCTAAAGAAAAAAGGTTTCTTCCTTGCTCAACTCATCCAAGAGAGGTTGATTGGCTATGTTTGGTCTAATGATGTCTTCTTCTAAGCCACACTTCAAAAATTATTTTTCTCTATCCCTAACTTTCTTTTTAGATTTTTTAATATTCTAAAACATATTTCCTAAAGTACTCTTATTCCATTGCTTTAAATAGTTCTTGGGTCTTCTAAGGTTAAACGATAGTGCTTATAATCTAGTCAAGTTAGTTGGATGTTTCTAATTGATTTTATTGATGTTGTAGAGACTTGGATGTGAGATCCACATAATTTGGAATTTGAATCCCTTGGACTAAAAAATTGTTCTCAAATGAATGCTAAAGTAATAAGGGACATTGATTGGACCCCATCTTATACAGTGTTCAATAAATGTAGTTGGGTTGCTATCTATCCATTTTTATTATAGTTATAACATGCAAGTCATCTCTTAATAGCCATGATGTGTTTTGATTAGCAAAAGTTTTAGTGACCTTGCTCCATAATTTACACCTTAATTTTTTGAGCTTTTAGCATACACAAGTACATAATTTGAGACACCTGATTCTGAACAACCTCCAAATGTACTAGTTAATCTTTTCTATAAATAGTAGAGCATTAGATACCATTCTTCTAGAGTATCCATGTTAAGCCCCCACCTCACTAAACCATTTGATAACAAAATTAACATCAAATTGTTCGACTATTACAATATTTAGTGCGGACAAATAACAAACCCAAGTTGGGGACTCGACGGTAAGACAAATACTAACTCAAAATCCAAAGTATATATATAAAGACATGTTTTTAAACATTTAATCACACCAAGCCCTCCCCTTTCTCACACATCTCATGAAAAGGGCTCTTCTGTAGCAGCACCATTCTCATCTCTCGGTGTAGTGGTTTCATGACCTGTGATGTAAGCACTAAATGAGATTTTACACATCTCAGTAGATAAATCATAATATCTAACCAATTATGAAAAAGTGATATCAAATTACCATGAACAGTAAAGATGAATCATATGCATAAGATAAAACCAGACCAAATGTCATATATAATGTCATATGAAAAATCACAAAGAAATACCAATTCCTTATATAAGTGTGTTATTACAGGACTGGGCCCAATTCCCTTTGACGTATTATCCTCTGGATCCAATCATCATCAATAAATGACCTCCAGCAGGCATCCAACCAAACATAACACTAGGCAGATATCTGATCCGAAGATCGATACCCTGCAACACATGCGGAGCCTAGTGCCACCAGGCAGGTATGGTACCATACCATGCAACACATGCGGAGCCTGGTGCAAATCATCATGGAGTCATAGCACATAACATATAACACTAGGCAGATATCTGATCCAAAGATCGATACCCTACAACACATGCGGAGCCTAGTGGTGAGGATAATGTTCTCTGGGAATCCATTGATTTTACTACCATTTCCAAATAATAATTCCAAACAATTATGTCATATCAAAAGACCTTTCTTTCCGTATTGTTTCTTCCTTTTTATTTCATTATCATACCATGTTATTTCTTCCCTTTCAGTTTTCATGCAAATGCATAAGTAATCCATACCATAGTGTTTCTTTTCTTTTATGTCATAAACAATATATGCAATAATCAAAATACTATAACAGTAAGAAAAGCATGTAAAAACATATAATATTGTGCTACATCACACGGTTAGGAATTTATCTACCTGAATTTGCTGTACCAACCGTCTTACCCACTTTTGATTCTTCTTGATGTCTTACAAGGCCATAGTCACAAATTAAAATATATTCATTCACCAAAAGTGCTTTCTAAAAGCTTTCCCAAACACACCCCAAAATAAATCCCAAAAGGAGCTGGACTGGCCGCAGTCTACGCTAGACCGCCCGCGCAGAAAAACTTTCTAAAAGCTTTTCCAAACGGCATTTTTCCCCAAAATTTTCTTACGCGGGTGCTAGACCGCCCGCGCCCGGCGCGCCGGTTCAGCAGGGCGGCCCGGTCCAAGGCTTGGACCGATTCTCACCTTCGTGTCTCTCTCCTGTACGTCCGGCGAAACCGAAAGATTTCGCTCGCGCTGGACTTGCCAGTTCACGCGCTGAACCAGTCGAAACCGGCTCGACTTCCGCCCTCTCGGTCTCCGCCGCTCACCGGAAAGCTTTACAAAACCCCGAAGACGAAGCAAATTTTTCTTACCTTATGTATCTTTGCTGGCCGTCACTGTTGCAGGCCGGAAATTCCTCGAAGAGCACGGCGGCGACTGCCAAAATCTCGTCCCTAAGAAATTCTCGCCGCAGTCACTGTTGCAGAACCTCGCACTCCGACAATTCTCCTCGCAGTCGCAATTCTTCGCAGATGTGGTGTTTTTTTTTTTGAACGCACCTGGATCGGGTTTATAGCCGCGGTCGAACCGACTTGCCCTTTCGTGAACAGCAGTTTTGCATAAAACCCCTTCTAAATTGGGTATTTGCGAATATATCCTCTGCCAAATCGAATTTGAACTATGCCAACATTTAAGAATTACACATCTATCCTCCACATTACAAATTTATCCCAAATCTTTAAAAATTCATAATTTATGCATTAGAGCTCCAAAAATTACAAATTAAACATCGTTGGATTCGTCTCACAGAGCTCTTTCTATAAAAAATATAAAAATACAAATAAGAGAAAAACTAGGACTATTACAATCTTCCCTCCTTACAAAAATTTCGTCCCGAAATTTAGAGCAGCTCTGGATACCGACTGATCATATCTGTCTCTACTTCCCATGTAGCTTCTCTTTCTGTTTGACCGTGCCACAAAACTTTAACCATAGGAATAACCTTGTTTCTTAGCTTTTTCTCTTGTCGATCAAGGATCCTCATTGGTTTTTTTGGATAAGTTAGTTCTTTCTGAATTTTGATGTTTGGATCTATGTAATTCACCACATGGAGGGGATCTGGAATGTATCTCCTTAAAACTGAGACATGAAAAACATTATGTACTCCTGCCAACTGAGGAGGTAATGCTAGTCGATATGCCACTTGTCCAACCCTTTCTAGTATTTGAAAAGGACCAATGAATTTAGGTTTTAATTTTTCTACCTTTCCAAACCTGATGATACCTTTTGTTGGACATACTTTAATAAATACATGCTCCCCCTCTTCAAATTCGATCATTCGGTGTTTGATATCATAATATATCTTTTGTCTATCCTAGGCTGCTTTCATTCTTTATTGAATAGTTTTGATCTTTTCAGTTACCTCTTCCACAAATGTAGGACCCATCAAACTTCTTTCTTTCTCCTCATTCCAGCACAAAGGTGATTGACATTTTCTACCATAAAGTACTTCATATGGAGCCATGCCAATGCTAGACTGATAACTATTATTGTAAGCAAATTCTACCAGCGACAAATGACTTTCCCAATCTCCTCCAAAATCTAAAATGCAAAGTCGCAGCAAATCTTCCAAAGTTTTTATAGTTCTTTCTGATTGACCATCTGTTTGAGGATGAAAGGCTGTACTGAATCTTAAATTTGTACCAAAAGCTTGATGTATATTCTTCCAAAAGTGAGAAGTGAATTTAGGATCTCTATCAGAGATAATAACTCTTGGTATCCCATACAACTTGACAATTTTCTTTACATATTCTTGAGCTAATTTTTCAGCAGAATAAGTCGTCTTTATCGCAATAAAATGAGCAGTTTTTGTCAGTCTATCCACAATTACCCAACTTGCGTCATGACCTGCAAATGATCTTGGCAATCCAACTACAAAATCCATTGCCACTTCCTCCCATTTCCATTCTGGTATCGGTAATGACTGTAGTAATCCTCCAGGCTTTTGTTGTTCTCCTTTGACTTGCTGACAAATTAAACACCTTTGAACCTAATTAGCCACATCTTTCTTCAACCCTGGCAACCAGTATTGTTGTTTTAGCTCTTGATACATTTTATTCTCTCCCGGATGTATGGAATAGCGAGAGTTGTGAGCTTCTTTTAATAGTATTTCTCTGAGTTGCTGATGTGCTGGTATACATAATCTATTTTGAAATCGGAGTAGACCATTCTGATCAAATTTAAATTCAAATTCTTGTCCTTTGTAAACCTTTTGGATTATCTTTTATAGTTCTGGGTCTTTAGCCTGGTCTTCTTTAATTGACATAAACCAATCTGGCCTTACAGATAGATGAGCTAGCAACGTCGTATTTCTTTGTATTTTAGATTCTAATTGCAACCTCTCCATCTCAAAAAAAAAATTTCTTTTCTTCTGGGATAGTAATTAATAAGCCATTAACATTAGTTTTTCTACTGAGAGCATTTGCCACCACATTTGCTTTACCTGGATGATATGTGATTTCTACATCATAATCTTTAATAAATTCCAACCATCTTCTTTGCCTAAAATTTAATTCATTTTGAGTGAAGAGATATTTTAAACTCTGATGGTCGATAAATATCATACATTTAACTCCATATAAGTAATGTCTCCAAATTTTTAAGGCAAAGATTATAACTGCTAGCTCCAAATCATGCACAGGATAATTCTTTTCATGTGGCTTAAGCTGTCTAGATGCGTATGCTATTACCTTATGATGTTGCATCAATACACAGCCTAGCCCTTGCAATGAAGCATCATTGTATATCTGATAACCTTCTGTGCCTTCTGGCACTGCTAGAATTGGAGCTGTAGTTAATTTCTCTTTTAGTATTTGGAAACTTTTCTCACAAGCTGCATTCCACTCAAATTTTGTTATCTTCCGTGTCAAATGGGTTAATGATGTGACAATCTGAGAAAAATCCTTGACAAATTTCCTGTAATATCCAGCTAATCCCAAGAAACTTTTGACCTCAATCACTATTGTGGGTCTTGGCCAATCGATGATAGCTGAAATCTTTTGTGGATCCACAAAAATCCCTTCTGCACTGACCATATGTCCTAAGAAAATGACTTTGGATAACCAAAACTCACATTTTGAGAATTTGGCATATAATTGTTTTTCTCTCAAAGCCTGTAATGTTAAATGCAAATGTGTACCATATTCTTCCAAAGATTTAGAATAAATTAAGATATCATCAATAAAAACAATAATAAAATGGTCCAAATATTTCTTGAACACTCGATTCATTAAATCTATAAATGTTGCTGGTGCATTAGTTAACCCAAAGGGTAGTACTAAGAATTCATAGTGTCCATACCTAGTTCTGAAAGCTGTCTTCAGAACATCTTGCTTGATTTTTAATTGATGGTATCCAGATCGCAAATCGATTTTTGAAAATACAACTACTCCATGTAACTGATCAAATAACTCGTCAATCCGAGGCAAAGGATTTTTATTCTTGATAGTGATTTTATTGATTTCTCGATAATCCACACACATACAAAGACTATCATCTTTCTTTTTCACAATAAGATAGGTGCTCCCCATGGATACACTTGGCCTAATAAATCCTTTGTCTAATAATTCTTGTAGTTGTATTTTGACTTCTTGAAGTTCAGTAGGTGTCATATGATAAGGAGATTTCGAAATTGGTTCAACACCAGGAATCAATTGAATTTCAAATTCAATTTCTCTATCTGGGGGTAACCCTACTAATTCCTCTGGAAAAACATCTAAATATTCTTTAACTATCAGTACTTCTGAGGGTTGACAAAATTGTCGATCCAAGTCCACAATAGATACCAAACATCCAGCATATTCTTTCTTTAGTAGCTTCTGGGCTTTGAGCATAGTTATAATAGGAATTTTTCTCCCTTGACCAAAATAGATTAATTTATCTTCTCTAGGGATTGGGATTTCAATCCTCTTTTCATAGCAATGTATTTTTACTTTATGCTTAAACAACCAATCCATGACAAGGATTACATCAAATTCTATCAAATATAGGATGTGTAGCAATATTGAGAATTTCTTTTCTCCAATGTCTATCTCATTTTCAATACACTTTTATTTCATATGCAGTAACTGACAGATTTCCTTGCCTGAGATTATTTAATTCCTCCCTCATTTTGGTTTTAATTGAAAAGGACATATACAATTGCTCAAATTCTTTTGTAAATTCTTCCCAAGAGATGTCTTTCATTGGTCGACCTGAAAAAAGAAGCCAATGTCGAGAACTCCACCACATTCTGGCAGCATCTTTTAGTACCAAAACTGTCAAGACCATTTTTCTGTCAATTAGATAAGACATCCCTTCAAAGATAATATTTATGTACTCTAGCCAGTTTTCAGCAATCATGGGATCCTCTTCCCCAGCAAAAGAAGGGGGATGCATCCGTTGAAATTGATCAACCACCAAATCGATAGATGCCTCTCCTTTGTGGCTACAGTACTTCCAATGGATCGCAACAAAGAAACTAAGGTTTGCACTAATTCCTATTGCATATCTCCTTGTTACTCTCTTTCTTTACCCTTATCTATATTTTCAAATTCAAATCTTTTCATGATTTGAAGTACATTGCAATCTTGCAAAACCACATAGGTATTTGACAACTAATATCTAACTTAAAAGTAACATTAAAGATGCAATGCATATGCTGTGCTGGTGTCCTCACTCCCAATTTTCCACCTATTCCTGAACCAAGGCTCTGATACCACCTTGTCAAGCCCCCACCTCACTAAACCATTTGATAACAAAATTAACATCAAATTGTTCGACTATTACAATATTTAGTGCGGACAAACAACAAATCCAAGGTGGGGACTCGACGGTAAGACAAATACTAACTCAAAATCCAAAGTATATATATAAAGACATGTTTTTAAACATTTAATCACACCAAGCCCTCCCCTTTCTCACACATCTCATGAAAAGGGCTCTTCTGTAGCAGCACCATTCCCATCTCTCGGTGTAGTGGTTTCATGACCTGTGATGTAAGCACTAAATGAGATTTTACACATCTCAATAGATAAATCATAATATCTAACCAATTATGAAAAAGTGATATCAAATTACCATGAACAGTAAAGATGAATCATATGCATAAGATAAAACCAGACCAAATGTCATATATAATGTCATATGAAAAACCACAAAGAAATACCAATTCCTTATATAAGTGTGTTATTACAGGACTGGGCCCAATTCCCTTTGACGCATTATCCTCTGGATCCAATCATCATCAATAAATGACCTCCAGCCGGCATCCAACCAAACATAACACTAGGCAGATATCTGATCCGAAGATCGATACCCTACAACACATGCGGAGCCTAGTGCCACCAGGCAGGTATGGTACCATACCATGCAACACATGCGGAGCCTGGTGCAAATCATCATGGAGTCATAGCACATAACATATAACACTAGGCAGATATCTGATCCAAAGATCGATACCCTACAACACATGCGGAGCCTAGTGGTGAGGATAATGTTCTCTGAGAATCCATTGATTTTACTACCATTTCCAAATCATAATTCCAAACAATTATGTCATATCAAAACACCTTTCTTTCCGTATTGTTTCTTCCTTTTTATTTCATTATCATATCATGTTATTTCTTCCCTTTCAGTTTTCATGCAAATGCATAAGTAATCCATACCATAGTGTTTCTTTTCTTTTATGTCATAAACAATATATGCAATAATCAAAATACTATAACAGTAAGAAAAGCATGTAAAAACATATAATATTGTGCTACATCACAAGGTTAGGAATTTATCTACCTGAATTTGCTGTACCAACCGTCTTACCCACTTCTGATTCTTCTTGATGTCCTACAAGACCATAGTCACAAATTAAAATATATTCTTCACCAAAAGTGCTTTCTAAAAGCTTTCCCAAACACACCCCAAAATAAATCCCAAAAGGCGCTGGACTGGCCGCGGTCTACGCTGGACCGCCCGCGGAGAAAAACTTTCTAAAAGCTTTTCGAAACGGCATTTTTCCCCAAAATTTTCTTACGCAGGTGTTGGACCGCCCGCGCCCGGCACGCCGGTTCAACAGGGCGGCCCCGTCCAAGGCTTGGACCGATTCTCGCCTTCGCATCTCTCTACTGTGCGTCCGGCGTAACCGAAAGATTTCGCTGGCGTTGGACTGGCCAGTTCATGAGCTGAACCAGTCGAAACCGGCTCGGCTTCCACCCTCTCGGTCTCCGCCTCTCACCAGAACCGCCGCTCACCGGAAAGCTTTACACAACCCCGAAGACGAAGCAAATTTTTTCTTACCTTACGTATCTTCGCCGGTCGTCACTGTTGTAGGCCGGAAATTCCTCGAAGAGCATGGCGGCGACTGCCAAAATCTCGTCCCTAAGGAATTCTCGCCACAGTCACTGTTGCAGAACCTCGCACTCCGACAATTCTCCTCGCAGTCCCATGCAGTCGCAATTCTTCGCAGATGTGGTTTTTTTTTTTTAACGCACCTGGATCGGGTTTATAGCCGTGGTAGAACCGACTTGCCCGTTCGTGAACCGCAGTTTTTCATAAAACCCCTTCTAAATTGGGTATTTGCGAATATATCCTCCGCCAAATCAAATTTAAACTATGCTGACATTTAAGAATTACACATCTATCCTCCACATTACAAATTTATCCCAAATTTTTAAAAATTCATAATTTATGCCTTAGAGCTCCGAAAATTACAAATTAAACATCATTGGATTCGTCTCATAGAGCTCTTTCTATAAAAAAATATAAAAATACAAATAAGAGAAAAACTAGGGCTATTACAATCCATATTTTATTTGATTTGTTACTGGTGTACTAAGCATACCCCAAATTGAAATCCAGGTGTTGTAGTTTTTTGTCATATGCCATAGGTTCAAGTAAAGCTATTAATATTATATATTTTTTTTAGTAATTTTTTTAGTTTATTAATAGATCATAAATCTATGATTTATAGTTCTTTTGATTTTTTGAATGAACATATTATCCATTACAAAAATTTTCTTCAACACTTTGTATTGATCTAACATTTTTATGAGTCCCTTTTAGACTAGTATATTACTCAATGATCTTTTTTGCCATTTTTCAACTTTTTGATTTGAATAAGATTGAAATCATTATCATTGGGTTCCATAAGGATTAAACCTACTTTCTTAGTTTTATCATGAAATTTCAACCCAAATTCTTTCAAAAGCTAACATTCAAATGGAGTTGAGATTTATGTTGTGCTGTGGTTTCTAAATTAAATAAGAATCCTCTATCACCTTGAAGATCTTTGTTGAGCATTGCTTGGTCATCTACAAGTTTGGTTTGCAACATTGTCTTTGTATTACTTGTTGTAATGGGCTTAGCCATAGCCATTGACATTGTTTCTCCTTGCTTAAACAACACTAGTATGTAATTAATTTCACTAATTGAAAACTATTATGATTGGGTGACTATTCCTCTTAGTTATTGCAATTGTTTGAGTGTTTTGTTCTTGTCATGAACATAACTATTCTCCTCCCTTTCTTAATCATGTTGTGTAATGCAGGAGTTACCATTGATTGGTTCCTTTTGAAATTCAAGAATCACTAAGTTGTGTTTATAGTTAAATTCGATATGTCCTTGCTTATTGTAATTTCCATAATAAAGTGACAGATTATCATATTATATCTTTTATCATAATCCACCTGAATTGTTACCTTTTTAGTTGTGCATGTGTTCAAGAAGCTCCTTAAGCAAATCAATCTCAACACAGAGTTTTACAACACTTGGTTGCATCAAATTCAAAGTGATTGCATCCATTTTAAGTGATTTCCCAATTATAGAAGTATTTGTAATAACTCTCCATTATATATAAAATTGAGAACATGAAAAAGAAGGTATTAGGTTGTTCTTTGACCAACTTACCTCATTAGCACATGAATAACACAAAACATATTGAGTTAGCACTTTTAATTAAAGGGTTATTTGACAAAGAACTCATCTACTTGAATTAATAGATAGATGCACCATAAAAAAGAGAAAGATTTATTATAAATCTAAATATTCTTTAGCCTATTTGGGGGACATTTTAGAACAAATGACTAAGGTAACTATCTTTCAAAAGTTAACTATAATGAAAGATATTTTCATTCTTATTTAATAAGCATTCTTAATAAATTTATAAAATGATGAATCAACCATGACTATTCACAACAAAGATAATGGTTGGAGACATTCTTAAAGGTTATTAACACATGAAAATACCTTTCTTAATAAACAAATCAAAGAAATTGTTGGCCCACTACCCAAACTTTTTCACACTTAGAGTTATTGTGAATTACTCTAGTGACTACCAAAACTTATTAAGTATTAGTGCAACACCAAGGTTTTAAATTATAGAATATTTAGTTAAAATTTTTGCATCATACGTAACATCCCCACAATTTAGATTTGACTTATTTTCTTAAGAAATTTCTCAACACACTTTCCTAAATGAATTGACTGGATAATGCCTCATAGATATGAAGGATTAACACACTAAAAAAAGGGCTCAAGTTAAGTCTTTTTGTGCACCTTCCCTCCAATTAGAACATATCACTTGGCTTGAAATTTGACTCCCCTTGTGTTAGGTTTTTTAAGAGAAGAATCCTTACCTTGAGGTAAGCTTCAAGGAGGCATATCCTACAAGAATTCCTATCAAGTTCAAAAATTAAAAGGTTTTGTAGCTTAATGCTTGGCTTCTTAGAGGAAGGAAAACCTTACAAGGTCCTCCTTTCTTCTACATTAGATGAGCTTCCTAATTCTATTCTTGAGGAATTTGAATTAGATTTATATCTTCAAACTTCTAGAGAAGAGATTGAGTTAGTGATTGATAAGTTTTCAGTGTCAAATCATTGTTCTCAAATGAATTATTAACTTGATTATCAACTAAGTCATTAAAGAATTTCAAGTTTTTGACCCACAACCCAACAACAAACTTAGGACCAATAATCAAAGCATCATATTTAGCTTGATTGTTAATAGTAGAGAATGTGATTCAAATGATTTAAGTTGACTTACTATTGACTAGGAAGAAAGAATCTAGTTCCACGTGATCTTTCATTGAATGCACTGTCAACAAATGGTTATTAAGAGTTCTTTAATAAAATTGTCTATGCTTTAAGGGAGTTCCCTTCCATTATAAAGTCAACAAGGACTTGAGATTTTTGAGATAATCAAGATGAAATGACAATCTCAAACATGTTGAGCTTAATCACCTACTTTTGCAATTTTCTTAAGAATTTTATTGATTAAAGAATGTACTTCGAAGGGTGATGATTACCACATTTATAATGTGATCTTGTGATCATGCTGGTGCCATATTCTCAAGGGATAAGCATCTAACTTTTGCATTCTTCAAAATGTGATAAATATTGTAATGAGGTGTTAAACTTCGTTGTCTTCTCCAATTAGAAAAAAATTAGCTATGAAACTAGACATAGGGAACTGGATGAATAAATAGGCCCCCTTGTGAGTAAACTGCTTGTTATTATAGATTGACATAGATAAGATTTAAGCTCTTGGAGCAAATTATCTTAAAGAATGACTAGGCCTTGTCTCTTAGCTTAGGTATAAATCAAATTAATCTAATAATTTATCCAACTAGATGTTGAACATCTAAATGAGTCTTCGTGGATGACATGCTCACCAAATATTTCACCTTGCTTGGGTTATCCTGAACTCCTTTAGAGACCATGAAGCCATGCATCATGCTTGAGGATAAACCAAATGTAGATTTTAAGGGTTTTATCCCTATGTTTAATGTTTTGAACATCTCAAAGATTTCTTTTAAACATGGAAGATTATATTTGAAGAATTTTGTTTTTGACTAAGAGATCATCTACATAAAAGTGGTGCTTTATCTAGATGTTTGATAGTTTGGAATGCCTCCCATAAAGTAAGATGTTCGATTTTTTTTAAGGAATAAAAGCTAATTTAGACTTCTTAGCTTAACTATCATGGAAGCACCATTCTTAATAGTTTACAGCACCTGTTCATGGGAGGCATTCCAAAGGGCTATCAAAGGACGAGCAAGAAGGTCTCAAGTAGTGTAAGAAAAAGTTGTCCCATTATGAGGAGAATTATTTTTCTTGTAAGTATTTGGTAAACTACACAAATGTTGATAGTTCATACATACTATGCTATTTACACTAACAAATTCTTTTAAAGAAAAGTCCTAGCTTTGCAATGGATTGTGTGAGAATTGAAATAAAGTTATGCATAATAATATCTAGGTAGTTTGGCACAAATAGAAGCCCACACCCCCCTTAAAGATGAAATGTTATTCTTATTAACATTAACAACTTTATTCAAAAGATGGGTATGTGAATACCATGACAAATTGGCCCACAAGGATCTACAAATGACAAAAGAGAACCAACAAAGAAAATGTATCACATGAGCCAAAATACAAAAAAAACTTTAATGAACCAATTACAAAACTAACAACAACACTATCCCAAATAAAGCTTGCACAAATTGCTCACCACAGAGATGTCTGAATGATGTTACCAATAATTGCAAGAGAGAATAAGTGTAGATTGAAAGTGAAAGCAACTTTAAAGATGAGCTTCCAAAGAACTAGTAATTATTATAAGACAATGAAAATATAATCCTGAGATTGAAAGTTTTTTGCATTAGATTCTTCTTTTATGATTTATGAAGCTATTTATAAACAAGGAATGTTTACATGGTATCTTAAGAGAAAACTAAAAACCATATAATGGGTAATTTCTAATTTTTTTTATTAACTAGTTGTTGTAGGATTTACACTTTAGTATGTTATATATTTAATAGAAACATTCCATATGCTATTTTCAAAATGAATTATATGTACTCTATGTAAATAATTGATGTATGTAAGTCATGGCTTAAGATTCCACAATTTTATTTACAAAAAAAATATTTTTTTATTTTATTTTATTTAAAAATAGAACTTAAACATATCATACATTGATAACTAGTGTATTGCACTTTTGAATTTTGTATATTTCCCTTAATGCATTTTCTATGTTCCTACACATTGTGCATTTGAATTACATTTACTATCTTGAATAATTATATACCATATGCTAAGCTCAAGATTCCAATGTTTACTTAGGCACACATTATGCTAAGCAATATTACCAAGTCATGTGAATTAAATGTAATATACACAAGTCCTACCATACCATTTGCAAATTATTTGAAAAGATTAAGGCAAAACATACCATACATTAATAAGTAATATAGCATACATTAAGTGTATTTTGTTATATATTTTACAAAAAATGATTTTATAAGATTTTCTACTTATGTATTGAATGGTGTGATATCATTTCAAAGCTAATAGGTCATTATGCTAACAGAAGATTAATAAGAGAAAACAACTAGGCATGTAAGATGACTGGTAAAAACGTATGATCCTAATTGCCACATGTAAATCATCATAAGTTATGACATTTCCTTAAGTAAAATAAAATATGCTTAAGATAACCACCACACTATCAAGAGCAAGGTTCATCCATAAAACCAACAAAACAAAATTCTTTAGAGTTGATTAACTCCTATAATCAAGTACAATGCCAACATCTCATTTAATTATCAACTTTGGATATCCCTATAAAAATAATCTCAAGTTACACATTAGTAAACTTCAATATGTTGTATTGTTATCATAAATTCCTACATAAGATCATAGGGTTAATAGAAGGATGTTGTTTTAGTTGGTCTTGTGATAGAAGTGGGTGATCTTTTGTTTCTATAATAATGGGTGTTGCTTGAGTTCATTTCGATGCCTCTTTATGCATATTTATTGCTTATGACTTTAATTGTGTGCAAGTTTTTTGAAATACATAATTTATCCTATTAGTACCATATTACTACACAAATCTTCTTCTCCTTGGTCCATTTTTTGGGAAAGTAATGCAAGGTAATAATCTTTGATAAGCACACCAAGGCTCTTAACTAAATTCTCATTTACAAGGTGCTAAGACAAAAATTTCTAGGCCAAGGAAATTTTAGTGGATATCACATTTGTGTTGCTAGTAAATTACTTATTTAAATCCTAAGGAATTATTACATTAGGTGATGATGACATATCTAAAGTTTCATCCTATTTCTTTAATTCTTTGATGGGTTACCCACCATCAGGATATGTTTTTGCATATGAATTCAACTTCTTGTGTTAGATTGTTATTTGTTAAAACACATCCAACATTTAAGGATTGTCCCTCAATCATAGATATCTCCATTGAAGATTTTATTACAATTGAGATGGGGCCTTGTTTATGCACAAAATCATCAAAACAGGCCTCAATGAAGCCCATTAACTTGCAACATGGTTGAAGTATGCCATGAATATTTTAATTAGAAGTCTATATATGAAAGCCTCACTATATTATGTTTCTCATTTGGCCAAGTAGGGCACTTGTACCTATCTTGCCCTTTAAAGAAGGATGCATGCTTAGAACAATTAAGACTCATCCAGTGCAAGTTTTCCTATAGCTTCTCTAATGGTGAGTTACAACGTGGGTTGAAGGATGTTATGACTATTTTTCTTACAAGTTTCCATATGAAAGCTAATTGCATTATGTTTCTTGTATGGCCAAGTAGGAAATTATAACTATCTTGCCCTTTAAAGAAGGATACATGCTTAAAATAGCTAAGACTCATCTAAGTACAACTCTTGTAGCTTCTCATAGGAACAATATAAAAAAGCGATCAATATAAGGTCACATAGTACATATATAATGTTTGATCAATTAAGAATACAACTCAAGTAAAGGGCTTTTTATTAAGTATTAGTTTTCTACTCATAGCTACTCAGCAAGTAAAAAGTAACCACATAATGGAAAGATATTGAGAGGGAGCATGATGATGAACATAGGATGGGATTTGAACTTTGATTGAGTCAAGAAAGAGAAAATCTCCTAAATCTATTAGTCATGAGGGAAAAAGCAATAACTAGATCTCAAAAATGATATGTTTGTTAGGGGTCTCATTATGAGACCTCAATAGCAATCCTTGTTTTAGAATCACAACAACATAATTGTGAGAATGGAAAAAAAACTAAAGAAGAAAGAAAAAAGGCAAAAAATTTTTGTCAAAAGATCCAAATGCCCCATTCATCCTTTTTCCACCTATTTGTAGATTTTTTTATATGTTATTTTATTATAAAAAGTATATATTCTTTTACTTTCATAAGTTTTATGAGTGTCTGACCAAAACAATTGTAACAAAATGTGCATCACAAGGGCCCATCTACACGCATGCTACTGCGTGAGCACAAAATGCACCAAAAGATAGTGCCTTAGCTAGCATGTGCATTTTATTTGGCACAATAGGTATCCTACCACATGTGGTGGCTAGTGCAATTGTCGCACATGTAATAGTAGTGGGTGAGACATATGCATGGTTGGTGTTTGCATTATTGCATGTGTAGCACATTTGTGGAGGTCCCAAACTATGTTCCCAAGTGTGAACTAATGTCCTATGCATACCAGTGCTTTTGCACATAGCCACATGACCTATGTGCTACTACATGTGCTCTAGCACACAAGCAATGAGCTTTCATGTGTAGGTGCTTGCATGGGTGGTGTCTTACGGTTCCACTCCATTTATCATTTTGTCATATTTTTTAATGTTTTCTTAATTATGGGTTATTTGAATATTGAATGAACCTATAACTAATCCTTTAATCATATGATGATAGATTCTTCAATTAGAAAACTTATGGAAGCTCATCATATTATACCAAAGTAAATAAAAACTTGAACAACTGAGAAAACAAAAAAAATATCTAGTTTAGAAATAAAATAGAAAGTCAAAGGCTTAATTCACTTATTTTTGTCGTCTTCACATTAAAAGACTAAACAAAAATAAAAGCCTTGTTTAAGAATAGTGATAATGTCCATTCATAAGAAATCCAAGAGGAAATATAAGCCTCCACCACCTAGTTAATGAACTTTAAGGACTAGAATGGCCTAAGTTAAAAATCTGAGGAAGGAATCTCCAAGGTTCATTAGGAACAAAAGTTACAAATCATCCAAATTGAACAATTTACCCATTCGAAGCATTGTTATAAGAACCTAACATCTAATTAGTTAGAGATGGAGCCCCAAACTCCTCTTGAGGGTGAGGATAACATTAATTAGGCATTTCAAACTTGACATATTTCATTAAGTGTCTTCTAACCTTATTCAAGCATTCCTTTCACCTACAAAGGCAATTTTTCCTTTAATCACATTTGTCTAACCATTGTCTCCAGTTCTTTCCATATATCCATTATCTACAACAATGGAGTTGTATTTTACTTGAGCTAGGCTCTTCTTTGTCTAATAGTGCTCCAACCTTTTCGAAGACTTTTTTTTCTAAAACTCTTAAAAAGTCCAATGATTTGTGTTTTAGAGCTACTCTTTTTGGGCTAAAGTTCACTTAAGTTAGAGCGAAGAATATACTTCATTTGGAGACCATACAAAAATTGTGCATTTGCTTTTGTAAATTGCATGAATGAGGGAAGCTTGGTCAATTATTTTGGATGGTACAAGTTGAATACTCATAAATACGTAAGAATTTTTATGAACAACTTTTTATTTTTTTTCATTTATTTCCATTGTGATTATTTCTATATCTTGTTCATTATTGTAATCATCTGCCCATTTTTTGAAATACACAATTCACTTCCTTAATTTGTTTATTGATAATTTTTTATTATGTAAGACAATAATATTCAATAAGCATAACAAGGCTTTGTATGGAATAATCATTTGCAAAATACTAAGGCAGAAAGAAATGTATAGACCAAGAAAGTTTCAATAGACATCTCTTATGTCTTTCCATGGATTGTAAAAAATTGGGCATGATTAACTTTCTCAACACAGGACAACTAGATGACTTCCTAGAATGGTTTCTAAAAATTGCTTCATATTTTGTTGGATTGCTCAAGGTGAATCCATAAAATAGACATCCCCTATGTTCAAATGAAGGGTAAATCAATTGAAAAATGTGGAATCAAATAAAGCTATTGGATTAAATTAGACAAGATCTTGGTCATCCAATTTTGAGTTTTAAATGAGTGTCTACATATGGGTGAAAGCTCCATCATTCAATTGATGATTGAATGGTGAGAAACAACTCACTAGGTACTATAACACTGGTTGTGGGGAAATAACAGTATAGTTGTTCAAAGTTTTTTTTCTTATAAAGATTTTTGCATGGGCATACTATGAGTTATTACATATGGTTGGCTCCTCTTTTTATTGGGATTTTATCACCTAGGTCACTCGTATGTATATATAATTATAGGTTACCATTTCAAGCCCTACTCAACCCATTGCACACATCATACATGTCTTATATGATTCGATGCTTCCTCTATCTTACCCTAACTAGGTTCACGAATACACCTTGACCACGTTTAGGCCCAACCTATCTTGGTTCCAATTACTCTCCTGACTTAAAACTTCCCACATGCCTAAGTGTTTTGTACTTGAGCCAAGCTTGGGGTTGTGACTTAGGATATATGTTTTCCTTTTTAATTATAAAAAATTAATATAATTATTTTTATTAGATTTTATTTTTATAATTTATCCAAAATTTAATAGTAGACATAACATGAAATTTGGAAAATATGCATAAGTAAGATTTGAGTAAAACTATGGTGATTGAAAGAAATGATTAGGGTTATTTATGTGAGTGAAAATTAAATTCTAGATATTTCTTAAAAATCAAAGAAAGGGTTGAGAAATTTGGATACTAAAGGTTTGAAAATGATATGAATTAAGAGATGTTCATTATAATTAATAATAAATAAGTTAATAAACTATTTCATAACAAAAAAAGAAAACCATTTTAAAGTTGTGCATGCCTTTAATTCTCAAAATTATTGAACACTCTAAGGTACATTAAAAATCACTAATTTATCATCTTCAAAAGTGTATGATTTGTTCTTCACAATTAAGTCTGATTCATACTAAATTATCCTATTATAATAAAATACTAAGTATTTATGTCTTGACTCATCAAACATAAGAGGGATCTAACAAAGCATTATATGAAATTATGTTAAAGATTTATAAAGTCAAGTAAAAACATAAAATGGATTGATATCCTAGAAATTCTTTCATAAGCCATGTAAAATCATCTTTAAATCCTTAAGAGAAGAGCTTTTTGCACTAGAAATTAATCTACAATGCTCATCAATAAGAACATTATGTTTCTTCAAAAATGTTTTGACCACCAAAAATTCATCAAGAACCCTTTAACATTCTCATAAAGCTTAGTTTCTTAAAGCATAATCGACAAGTACTCTGAGGAATAGCATTACAACCATTGTTTTTCTTAAGCATGGAAATCTTTTTTGCCTTAGAGCATTTTTGTGTTAGTGAGTTTTGCTGATAAAATATTGAACTCCCTCTTATGCGTCTCTTTGTCAGTCATAAAAAGCTTAATGTTAATATCCAAAATTTTGCATTTGGTTATTCTTGTATATATTCATTTGCTTTCAACCTCATCACTTTAGTTTGTAATTTCCCAGCCCCTCCCCTTTTTTGAGAGAGCATCATTTGTATTTTTTAGTTGCATTATTATTCTTTTAGTTATTTGACCTAATGATACTCATTTAACATTTTTAAAATGTTTACATATCATCATAGAAGAGATGGAATAGTCTACACAACAAGAATTTTCTAATACTATAGAGCTTACCATCTATTTTCAAATTAAGCTTTGCAGTAGAAGATGGAACTTCTAACTTAATGATCAAATGGCAAGCTAACCATTTGTGTCATCCAAAGTCAGTGGTAATGATCATTAATAATTGATGATATTCACTCTTGTAGATGTTCTTTTTCATCTAATTTATTATTTTAATTGAAGATGTCAAAAGATAGTCTAAAAGAAATTAACAATTTCGAAGTACATTCTTTATCAAGGAACTCTATATGAGTGAAGACAATTTTATAAGTTAAAATTTACTAGACCATTATATTGGCACAAAACATTTTGCATGTCATGGTTTTAAAAGTTCAATTGTCATGTTGTTACTTTTGAAGGTGAACTGACCAAGCATTCATGCATCATGTACATGTTAATATTTTTTTTATTCTACATCATTCAAAATTACAAATTCTAAAATCCAAGGGTTTAGCATCAACTATACCATGATTTTCTAATAAAACAACTCTTAAGTTAATTGTAAAGCTTGAGGTGATCCACCAACATACTTCAATAATTACAGTAAACATTTAATGGAAAGGCTAGATTTTGGTTATCAAGAAGCAAAACTTAATAAGAAAAGCAAAACCATGAAAGCCCATGTGAATGCCTATCCAAAATCAATGTTGGGCTCTATCTAAAAATGATCAACTTATAAATTAGTTCAAGAAATATCTTAAAAAGCATAACCGATTAAAAGATCATCTTTTGAGATGGATAGAAACCTTTAAAGACATCAATTTACTACCAAACACTTATAACTCATTATAAATTATATTCTTGTAACACCATAAAAGTTTGAGAAGTAATTATTTAGTGATATCCTATGGATTCAACAAAATATAGCTTACGTAAAAGATTTTTCGGGGGATAAAGATGAATTAAACCACATTGATTATGAAAGAAGGATTTTAGAATTATATGTGATACCATAGTCTTAATATGCTAAGATACTTTCTGAGCCAAAACTAGCTTAAGTCAAGATAAGATAATATAAGAGGATAATACCTCTACATAATGAGACTAGATTATCACAAATATGATATAAGAGTAATATCTCATCTAGTTTTATGTGGTTCAAGGATAAATTAAGAGAAGTAATATCCAAAGAGGGTAAAAAGTGATTATTAAATAATATCATCGAGAGTGAAATTATCAATAAAGTGTAATTCTCGTGTTAATTTTTTAGAGGTGTAGTGACATTGTTTTACATCAACTGAGAAGATAAAATCCAAGATTTTATATTTCTTAAGATATTAAAAAAACTTTTTGAGGACAAAACCTACTAAAGTCAATATATAGTGATCGAAGGAGACAATACCTACATGTAATAAGACCAAGTCTCATAACCTTCTAGCACAAAAATAATGATAATTATTTTAAATAATTTTACAACTTTGTTCATAATGAAAAATATTTAAGTATTAACTCTTAATTATTGAAAATCATTAGCTTCTATGCTCTCATAATTCAAGCTTAAATTATTTACTTTGAAAATATTATTTAGACTTTTTTTGTCATCAACAAAAATTCTAGTGCAAGTAAAACGTAATGTAAGCTAATCTCATTACAACAATTCAATTAATTATGCTTTTTATCTATGACCAACCTCTAAGTTAATACTCTTAATGAATGACTACCTAAGTAACCTAGTTATGAAGGGACAAGAAAGAATCTCTTTAAAACGCACCATTTTTTTTTTGTCAAGGGATTAATACTTTCTCAAATTCTACTAAGGATAATACATCTCAAAGACAAGTGGAATTCAATAAGAAAACTATCTCTCAAAATTCTTTCTTTATATTTGACCTACTATAGTCTCAACAAAGTCAAGTTATAGACATCGTCTACTTGACCATTTATTGTGAGGACATGCTTCAACCTAATAATATTTCTCTTCAACCTATCAATCTTTTAAACACAAAGTGTTGGCATCCTCATCAATAGCTCTATATATTTGAAAGTGGCTGACTAATCCAATGCTAGAGATTTGAAATTAGTGCTTAAAATTGAAGATTCACTTCCATAAATCTATTTGAGTATAGCACAAGGTCTTCCAAAGTTTTTTAATTATAATTTTAATGTACATTAAAAAAATGAGCAACAATTCCTCGATCCATGAGCTCCAAAACTATTATCTTCAAATCACCAATTTGAACAAACATTTTTCGTCATTGTACTCCCCAAAAACAACTTCCCAAGGTAGCTGCATCAAAAAAGGTGCACTGACCTATCAAATTTCACCCATGACAACCACCCCCCCCCCCCCCCCCTCCTCGCCTTTTTAGCTAACATTGTGTTCTCTAAAATGCCACCTTTCATGTTATGATTTTTAATATTCTTATCTCAAAATGTTTCTACAAATAATAGGTTCAAAGGTATTTGGTTCAAAAGAAATTTTACCTACATGTTTTAAACATTTTGAGATGTTAGCTATCCCATCAATCATTTCAACTTCTATGTTCATTTTTTCTAAAGAGGATATCACAATATTTTCCTTCTCTAAGAATATGGTATCATTTTCATTCATTGTAACTATCTTCTAACATGTCATTTCCTTTTTTTTATTGAAGATTTCCAAAACCATTGAACTTTTCATCAATTCAACTATATTTTCTTATACTTATAATAGCTTAAAAGTAAAGGATGAATTCTTATAATTCTATTTTTATATTAAACTTTTATTAATTTGGTATATTATTTAAAAAGGTCCTAGTGACCATAAATGAAGACAAACATAAAAAAAATAATTAAGACATCAAATAAGGTTAAAAAAATAAGGGACTTATATAAAAACAAGAATTTGAAGTACAACTAATACTATGATTTTTTTAATAAAGTTTGAGAATCAATTGGAATATTAAATAAGTTTGGGAGTCAATTAAAACTTTTAAAAAAAATAAATACCTTAAATTAAATTTTTGAATCGCCCAATTCTTACGTAGAATTGTAGGTAAAGAATCAAGTCAATAAGGAAAAAGACCACAACTAAGAAAGCATTTGATGTACAATAGAATTTAAAAAGATGAATGTTGAGAAAAGATATAGAAGAAAATAGATTTTTACATGGAAATCGGGGTGAAATTTTTCAAGGAAGTAAGGTATATTTTTTATCATTAATTTATTTAATATTTAAGTAATTAATTAAATTTATTGTTTTTAAAACATACATTAAATTATAGAGTGACCAAGGATGGTACTAATACTAATAAACTAAAAACACTAAAAAAATAATTGGAATGAGAATTGAAACTCTTATGTTAGAAATTAATGTTCTAGGTGTGGATCAGATGGTTTGATCAAGTGATTGGATGTCTGATCATTATTCGGAAGTAGATTATGTTTATGTTGGACAATGATTGGATAGTTTGATGCTAGTCCAATGAGGGAGTAAAATATCCAATGTGAGTATCAAATGATTTAATAATTTTGAGAACCATAATATGAATTACTAAAAGATAGTGATTAAATGGTCTAATTCTAGTCTTATAAGGGATTGGACAGTTTAATGAAGATATTGGACTATCAGATAATTTTAAGAGAATCGGTTTAAATTCTTTGTTATTTACCCAACTAAGAGACCAAAAAAGAATGAATGATTTGATCATTTGGGTTTAATGCTTTAATCACTTAATCAAATAGTGTAATGAACCAACAAACAACCAAATATAAAAAGGACTTAATTTTTAAGGATTAAAAGTAATCTACTCAATGCAATAATTTGTAAAATATTATAAGAGTGTATAAGAATAAATATAAGAATGATACATGGAAGTAAATCTAATAAATAAAATGTTCATAATTTCAAGGAACACAAAAAAGGATATAAATAAGAGTGTCCGCTATGAAAACTAAAGTAGGCATGTTATTCAATATTATACAATTACTTTATATTTAGTGAGATGCTCACATAGCTTTACAATCAACATGGTTGACTATATGGTTTGATTAAGCTTTAATTGGTATTCATCATGATTATCTTGTTTTCTACATGTTATTTGTTAGATTTCATATTGTTTATGGTCAACATGTACATATATATTGTATATCCTCATGTATATGGCCATATGGACCCTTATGTTTCTCAAGAACATTTGATATTCATGTGCTTCCTTATTTTTATTTGACCCAACTATCTCATCATCAATTTTTGGATAACTATGACATTGTTCCTATATTAAAGTGTTCTCTTATAGATCATATTTTAGCAAAATATCCTTTTTCGAGGGACATTAATTCATAACTAATACCTAATACTTTATAGTCTCTTATCTTTTTCAGCAAGGTTTCTCATTTAAAGCCTCTTGTTTTAATGATGGAACTATGATCATTTGATTATAAGTCATTCCATGCAAATCATTGTTACCCTTTTGATATTACTAAAATATTTTTTGCATCCACATTAATTTGAACATAAAAGAAAAATAAAAGGGGTGCAAAAGTATTGCATGGTAAATAAAGTGATCAAAAGTATTGCATGGTATATTTTGGTCATTTATATTTATCGACTACAATTCTTATTTATCATATTTTTGAATGGAATATGTTATAAACTTTGTATGTAATTTAACCCCAAATTTGTGATATTTTATATCCATGATTGTTTAGATTTTTCCTACTAAACTTATGACAGTGACTCAACCTATTTTGACTAATATTTTAAGTGATGTTCATCACAAGACATTGGAGGAGTAGTGAAAGAATAAAATTACTTAATATGGATACTAGTTTGGTGCTACATTAATGTAAATAATGTAATAGGGATTTGAAACATTTGAATATTATAATAATGAGAAATTATGATAGCAAAAAAGTTTATTAGTATTTTCTTTTATATTTTGTAGCGAACATTCAAATGAAATATTTAGCTTATTTTTTCTATTATGAAATATGGATTAATTATTTACAATATCTAGTATCCTTACATTTTTTTAAAGAATTTGCTAAGTATCCATAAGAGTTGGTATGAAAGAATATTTTATTTAATCTGATGTCTTAATAAATGTTTATAATAATAGATAAATGGGTTAGGTGGTGGTATGGCTACCACAATATTTCTCCTACAAATCATAATCATTATGTTCAAGGCCCTTCTCAATGAAAGTGATTTAAATAGTCAATAGTAGGGAAATCATCCCTTTCTTAAACAGACTTCTTGCAAAGAAGTGGGTGAGGGGAAACAAAACGAGTAGTCTAAAGGTGTCATGTCTTGCTTTCCTTGGCCCTCACAAATACTTGAACCTTCATCAACTGGTTAGTGTTGATATTAAATAACAAGCTACCTTCTCATTTCCATTCTTCTCATCATGGTTTAATGCATAAGAAAATTAAGGCAAATGAGTGAGCAATCACCAAAATGAAGAGTATAATTTTTCAAATCCTTAAACCTTTTATAAGTATATAAACACATTTTTCAAGAGATTTACATGATATAAATCCAAGGTTTCGACATAAATGAACTACTAACTAGTCAAGGAATTGATAAAGCTAAAAATGTTTTAGTAGTTCTACCACAACAAATCAATCCATGGCACTAAGTAAATGATTAATATGAGGTAGGTCTACTACAAAGCTAGGTTAAAACATTTGCAGTCATTCCCTAACTATATTGCTCAACAACATCAAATGTTAATCTCCAATAGGTAATGGATTGAAGCATGACAATCTCCATATAGCTTGATTAATTGTTGCCTCTCAATTCTTTTTCTAATAGTTACCTCCAAATCCACACTCCATAACAAGCCTATCTGAGATTGTCTTCCTAAAGCAATTCATGATAGTCTATCGTATTTTTAAGCTTCTAGTTTACCACATCAATAGTCATCAATAAGGTAGTTAGGTCTTATAATCATTAAAGCTTCACAATCAAGCCTCCAAAAAGCTTTGATGCTTATGTCTTATGTGAATCAATCATTTTTAGTTTCCTATATATAAAATTTTACCTACATTTTGTCACAATTTCCAATTTTGTGCATTCATCATTTCATTTAGTACAACAATTTTCTCTCATTGAAATCCATATCAAAACATGTTACAAGTCCTTTAAGCAACAATATAACTTCAGCAAAAACAGATTGAACATAATTTGCCGGCAAGAATGAAGCGCCGAAACCTAGCAACTCCCCAACAGCTGCTAATGATGTTGACAATAGAAGCTCCATCAAAAGAAATGGATTAAATAACGCCTCATAAGTGCTACCAAGAGCAACATGGACATGGAAACAATAACTTTGAAGCCAGTCCTCTCCCCAAAAATTTTCCATGGTGCTTTAATTCTTGCTTTCTAACGTTAAGTGTGATCTCTCATTTTTCCTCCAACCAGTACATTATTAAAAAAGATTTTCTCAAAGAATTAAATTAATAACTGAAAAATCATAAGAATGAATGCTCCAAGTTATAATGCGATCTCTTTTAACAAAAATGCTTTGCAAGCCTTGCTATTATTTGATTTGGTAATATTTTTACATTAATATTATCTATCAATATCATTTATTACTTAGTATATGTTTACTTCGATGTCACTGCATTGATTTGGTAGGCAACTTCTGCAAGCTTTTGGCATAAAATGATTTAAAAGACATACATGTTAAACTAGAATAAACAAAATTATAGATATATGTAAGATTATAATTAAACACATCAAACAACTAAATCTTTTATAGAACATTACCCAACATCCAAGTAACGAAGAACCAAGGGACCCCGTTGGTTTGAACAACCAAGTTGCTGAAACAAATCAAAACCAAGGTAACTGAACAGTTAACCGAAAAAGATATAGCAGCCAAGTAGCTTGTAGAAAACTTTTGAACAGACATGAAAATGAACAAACAAAGCCAAATTCATTACCCCCTTGAAGCTTTCGAATCTGTCTTGTATACAGAACAATAGATTCAGCACCTTCTTTCTTTGTTCCTGATTAAACCTCCTTTGGTTCTCAAGCTATATTAAAAAGGTGGAATAAATGGCATAAATTAACAGTGCGAAAGTAATTTCCAGCAGCAATACTCATTAAAAATCTGTCAATTGATTTGAGTACCTGTGACTCGAGATCAATCGCTCTATTTTTTCAATGAGCGGACAAGAAACTAGTCTCTTCTCTTAATTTCTCAACCTTGAAGAAATATCATAATATTCTTGTGAGTTCGCAATCTTTGATCTCTCCAGCCTTTTCTATGGCACAGTTGATCTCTTTCTCTATTTCTAGAACAGCTCTTGTAGTTACTTGTGTGAGAACTCCCTTTCTTGAAGATTCATCTGCGGTAGGTCCAGTAGCTGCGCTAAGCTAATGAGACAAAGGTCATCTTCTTTTATGCAAAAACATCTTTCATTTAATTCTTTTAACAATGATAGACAATGTGCCTAAGCAGATTGGGCTGAGCCTCCGCTTTAGCTTGGTTAACAGAACGCTTTGACCGTAAATCATCCAGCTCCTTCAAATACTGAAAAAAAAAAAAAAAAAAAAAAAAAAAAAAGAGGTTGTACTTGAGAAAATCATAAAATAATCAGAAGACAATACTAGTTTGCTGTTCTTATCATTCATCATGCATGCAGATGGGTAGTTTTCTCTTTACATTCAGGAGGGTGGCTTATGTGAACATCGAATCAAATGTAATATTAACTGACCAAGGGACAACATGTGTGGATGTACAAAGAAATATTCAATGACCTAAACATAGATGATCAACTACCAGAATACGGTAGATCTAGAGAAAAGTCAATCAGATGAGTTAGCTATCATTGCAAAGAGTTCTATCATATCGTTACTGCTGAATCAAAAAAGATGTATACAAGAGATCGCCATTCAAAATTAAAAAAAAACACACGAAAATGTGGGAAAATGCCACGGAAAAAGATAATATAGTGAAAAACTTGTGCGTGAGGGAAAAATTATGACTGCCAAAGAAGATTTACTAGAAGGAACCTTGTCACAATTTCATAATGATGCTCCTCTCAACAAACAACAAAGGCTCTCACACAAAAATCCCCTTGAGGTTCCGTAGGCAAACACTTATAGACAAGTTTGCTCTCTACAAGACAACCAAGATCATTGCTGCAAGATTCCCTTGTTCAACGAGAGAAATGCCATAGATATGTAATGTATAATATAGGATATCAGCATAGGATCTTGTCAATTGTAGATGGGACAATACAACTAGTTCTCTAAACTTGTAGACTAGCAATTAGTTCGCTTACATGCTATTTGTGTTGCGCCTTATAGTTTAAGGTTGAACATGATATACCGGTCATGCATCTATGATACAGCCTATAGAGAAGGTATAAAGTAATAGGTTTAAGGTTACATTATGCACAGTGGCAATCTATCTCCTAGATACATCTTTTGGATGATTTTCATTATTCATCTTATGCTTTACTACATTGGCCACTCATATTATACTATGGGTGTGCTAACAATACAATATAATTCTACAATAAATAAGTAGATGCCGAAGATTAAGATTACACATTATTTTTGTGATTATCAATTTTTTTAACTTTACCATATTTTATGTACATATGTAATTAAGAATTAAAACAACTAAAGAAAACCACCACTTTATTGGAGGTTTTAATATTATTAT
This sequence comes from Vanilla planifolia, assembly GCA_023846275.1. Lineage (NCBI taxonomy): Eukaryota > Viridiplantae > Streptophyta > Magnoliopsida > Asparagales > Orchidaceae > Vanilla > Vanilla planifolia. The sequence goes on from CM043870.1 coordinate 25,527,545, forward strand.
TCCAATAATCTACTAAATTTAGGCAAATACTACTTAATTCCTTTAATATTGATCAATAAACTATTTAGAAAATGATAAACCATCAAATTTAACCTTTTCAAGGATGAAAATCGACAAGAATTAAGTTCTAATCACATAAACTTCTTGAATAGACAAACAACATGCTAATAGTAAGAGAATTCAAGTGCTTTACTACTCTTGTATGTACTAGGCTGATAATTCCTTTAGCAAAAGTATATTAACTATACAATTGAACCTTAAAGCCAACTTGGCTTAAGAGAGAAAACTTTTAAGTTAACATACCCATTCCATATTTCTACTTCATATGTAGTACATAAGGGTTCATTAGATTATCTATGTAAAACATATATATGTAGACTGAAAAGAAGAAAGGCAATCAAAAAGCATTTTTTATACAAAGTTTGGCACCAAAAGCACTACTTCTACGAGGATAGTAATAAAGGCTATTAAAAATATGCCTTTTAAATTATGAGAAGAAAGAAATGAATGTGCAAAGAAAATTTTTAGCTAAAATTTAAACAATGCTTCTAGGGATAAAATTTAAACTCCAATATTTTTTTTGCATTCATGCATTAAGAAAAGAAATTCATAATATTTAGTTGCTATAATAATTTTTCTATTTTGTAGCCATTGTTGTATTCTCCATTTGTATCTTTCAATTCTTTTCATAGTGTTATGTTTTGCATATATTTGATATTTTCTAATTAAAATACAACTTTGTAATTTTATCTTCTCTCGTAATTCCTTTATGGTATTAAAGAAAAATTCCTAAAGCTCAAAATTCCTTCTTTTCTTCTTTGTTTACACCTACAATAAATAATGAACATAGAAAATAAACATCTTTTTAATTTCCAACAGACATGAGTTGGCAAAGCCCCTTACCTTTATCAATACTAATAACGATGTTAAACTTCTCCACCTCATTTGAAAGCTTTAGATGGAAGTACTCTTAATTTGGTATAATCTCTACAAGTTTATGATTGAGTTAAACCCTACTCCTTCAATATTATTACCATCAACAACATCTCTCAAATTCCAAAGTATCAGACATGGCTATTCCTCTCTGGTACCAATGCTATCTCTCTTTCTCTCATTGTCTCTCATTTCTCTTACCTATGAATCATAAACTCCAATGATGCTTACCATTTTTGCAAACACTTGTGTGAGGTCTTCTTATGGACCATCAAGCAAATCAAAGAACAGATCAAGTGGATACAATGGTACCAAATACTTATATGCCATTTTATGTTGTTAATTATAATGAAATAATTATCTCCTTTGATTACTTAAATGATAAGATAATCTACAAAGAACTTGCATTGTGCCATCCAATTCTTCTCCATTTCTTACATCCACAAATCTTGCATCAATCAACCTACTATTTATTAGAAGTCTAAAAATCAACATAATCATGGTCAATGCCTATCCCTAGGCACCTGAGGCATCCAACAATGCTCCCAACACCCAAAATAGTCATCTCTATCCTCCACTCTATCTTTATGTTGCCAACGGTCTCTCATTCAATAGCATACTATCACACAATGTTCTATTTTCCAACAAATGAATCCTTCTTCATAACGACAATCAACTCCTCATCTATCTATATAATGGCAAGAAAACGTTTCACACCATAGCAACCATGCACTCATGTTACAACCATCATCTTTCTTAACAATACTATTCAGCTTCTTTACAATGGGGCTTCACATCATTTTATCATGGACTAGCGTAATTTCTCTCTATCATACTTTTTATGAAAAGTCTAATGACATTGTGATCAATGATGACATAGGCTTACCCAATACAAATATTGGTTCAAAATCTCTTTCTATTGCCTATTATGTCTTCGCACTAACATTATTTGTGCTTATATCATGAAAAAGAATCTTCTTTCTATTTCTCAATTTTGTCAAAAAAATAATATTATTGAATGACCCCTCTTTTCTTGTGAAGGACCTCAAAATGAGTGCAACCATTTTGCAAGGCCAAAATAAGGATGGAGTTTACAAACAACCAAATCCTTTTAACAAGTGCAACTCATTAATAATCTTCTTGATGGAGAGAAAGAAACGGGTTTTTATTCCAAGATGATGTTGGAGTGGGGAGTAAAACCAAGATAATCTAAAATTAAAAGTTGAAAGTAGTTTTGATTCTATTCATTATGCAAATGCCTATTATTGGACACTTATGTGCTGACTGGGCACTAACAGAACACTCACTAGATAAAATAGTACACTTATAGGGCCATGCAGTTATTAAAGCACTAGCTAGATGATAATTAGAATATTAGGTTCTAATTGCAAGAAAATATCTTAAGGAGAGTGAGAAGAAAAGAAAAATGGATTATGGGTGATTATCATGGATAGAAAATGGATTAATAAAGATGAAAACAAAAAAGGATAACACTCATCAAATATGCTTACAAGACTTCCCAAAAAGTTGCACAAGGGATAGAGGAAGCTAAGTAAGAGCACAAAGACATAACTCAAACCATCCAAATGTTTCCTTTCATTTTTGAATTTGGTGTTATTTATACATTCTTCTCCACTACAACTACTCACACCAACTAAAAATCCCAAATACATACCTTTACAAAAATAAGAAAGTACTAACAACCACTTTAGTAAACTAAAGAACCATGTTAATGACAATCGTTGTCTTGAATTGCATGCATTAGAGTTAGTTTCCAAATATATGGATTGAATATTTCCTTTATGTGGTATATCATCTTTAGTGCTAGAAACTAGGCTTATAGACATAACTAGAGGCAATTCAATAATAGAAGTGTCATCTCTCCTCTCATGGGGTTGAATCTCTTCCTCTTCCTCAAACTCTCCAATTAGAATCATGAGTTTTGGAATCATTTTTTGATGTCGTGCTAGAATGTTTATAATTTGTATTACATTTCTTCTCTTTATTGATTTGATATTTGAACCAAGTTTTTTAATAATTTTGATAAGGTTTTAATTTGTTCCCTTCTTTTTACTTTACCTATAATTTGATTAACAAAATGATGAAGAAATAAACTTTATTATCATAATGATATAACAAAGTGAAATGAGCTTATCTATCAATAACTTTATTATCACTATAGTGATAAATCACTATGATGTTAAGCTTTGATACCAAGTAATTATGGAGAATAGGATCTTTGATACAAAGATGATGTGAAAATAGAATCAAATTCATAAGCTTAAAAGCTGAAAGAAGTGGTTTTGGTACTATTCATTCTATAAATGCCTACTACTAGACCTTGAATGTACTCTAATTGAGAATTGGTAATGCATTCTCTAGGCAAGATGATGCACAGGTAAGACCATAAAATTATTACAATACCAACTATGTGATTGCTACATTATTGGAATTTAGTTGCAAGGAAATAACATAAGGGAGTGAAAGGAAGAGGAGAAATGTTTTTAGTGATAATTAAGGATGAAAAATGGCTAAGAAAGATGAAAGGAGAAGGGATATCACTCACAAAATGAGCTTACAATGCTCATCAAAGAGTTGCATAAGAAAAGAGAAAGTAACCAAGCTCACTGACACTCAAGTCAACAAGCAAAAGCACAAAAGAAAAAACTCAAACCATCCATTGCATACTTTAATTTCAAATTTTGGAGTTATTTATACATATTTTTCTACTATAACCACTAGCACCTACTAATATCTATTAACATATTTACAAAAGTAAGAAAGCACGAAAAACCACTTTTATCAAATAACCAACTATCAACCTTACTGTTACTATATATGCAAATGGAATCTGTAAAAGTTTCATATATTTATGCAAAAATTCTAGCCATAATTTGCATGATTTGTTTGAAATGAACGTCATGGGTTAGACCAAAACTAACTTATATGGAGTTTCAGGTTATGTTTTATGATGAAGACCAAAGCATTGTCTTGATTAACCTACACTTGGGACTTTGTTATGGGTCTATATCATTGTCAAGTTGTAATATCATCAATTGGTATTGCATCACTTCTCAAGTGACAAAATTTACCTCAATTATGTGGAATCACCATTTAGGGCATCCATCTTCTTTTATCTATAGCCAAACTATTTCTAATTTTAACCTTAAATTGCCAAAATAATCAAATTTGGACTTTAAGTGAAGTTTATGTTAGTACAATAAAAGTTGTAACTTGTCATTTTTTTCCTTCTCTTGAGATATCACTTAAAGTTGCATATTTTGATGTTTGGACTTCTATAATTCACTCTATTGACAATTTCAAATATTATCATTTTTGTAGATCACTTTACAAAGTACATCTTTTTTTGTCCACTTAAAAAAGAATATCATCTTCATGACATTTTTTTATTTAAATCCTTAGTTGAAAATTTTGCAAAGTGTAAAATTTTACATTTTAATGGAAGGGAAATATCAAGCTTATGCCCCATTTCTTACTCTTCATGGTATTTATCACTTGAAAACTTCATAAATGTCAAATACAATAACTACTCAAATAATCAAAATAGGTATGTTACATCTATCCAATTCTTCAATGCCTTTATTTCATTGGTCTTATGACTTTTCCATTACTTTCTATCTCATTTGTTTCCTTTCATCTCCCCCAATTTATGTTCTATCTTCTCATGCAAAACTATTCGCTAACTATTCAAACTACAATAGATTTTGTAGATTTGGGGGTCTCTATTGTACTTGTCCCCAATAATACTCTCTTCATAGACTCTCCTCTTATTCCTCAATTTGAGTGTTTGTTAGTTATGAAACCATATAGAGTGAATACTTATGTCTCCATGCAATTACCTCTCATATCTACACATCATATTATTATAAATTGTGGAGTCTATCTTTTGCTCATCTCTCTTAAGTATTCTTTACATTGTTTATCATATGAAATTGTTTCATATTGATACCCTAATTTATCTTGTCCTTTTTATCAATCACCAACAAGCCTTTTATTGGTAAGGTCTTTACACCTTTGGCAACTTATTGCTTATCCTATAACATTAACAACACAATGCCATTTCCTAGCACCTCAGTGCCCAATTTCTTCATCACCAATGTCATGGAACCCCTTTGCAAAGCCATATGGCCCCTTCTCAACATCATGACAGTAAGAAATCCCCTATCAACCAAAAAGCAAAGCATTGTATCTTCCAAATCTTAATGCCATGGAAACACTCTCCCCTACCTTCTGATTAAGCCTCCTCATCCCTATCACATCTATTATTGCTAAAATCAATTCTACATCCTATGTTATTTTTAACCACTCCAAATACAATATTTTTAAGCTTATAACCAAACTTAACCTCATTATTCAACTCTCTTATTTGACTAATCTTGAGCCCAAAAGTCTAACCCATGGCATCAAAGACCCTAAATGATGTTAGGCCAAAATGTGACATGGGAAATTGTTTTACCAAAACCAATACAATATGGTTTTGTAGATAATTACAAGGCTCACTAAGTGCCAAAGGATACTACCAATATCTTAGAGTTAACTATTATGACACCCTCAATCCAATTGTCATGCCCAAGTTCATTTGCCTCATTTTCAATCTTACAATCAATTGTGGTTAGCCTCTCCAATAATTAGATGTTAACAATGCCATTTCACATAGTACTTTATCTAAGGATGTTACATGTCTCAAAAACTTTAATTCATTGACCATGATTATCCTAATCATGTATGCAAACTTTGAAAAGTTATATATAATCTTAAATAGGCCTTTAAAGCCTAGTATCATGAGTTATGCCAAATCCTAGTCACCTCTGGCTTTCTCAACTTTGTAACCTCCACCTCACCATTTGTATTCAATTCAAGTGGACACCATTTATCCCTTGGTTTATTTTGATGACATGATTGTTCTAGGAAACAATGCACTTACACTCTAGTACCAATGAGTTGCACTAGTTTTGGTTATGTCTAGCTTTCTCAACTCCAATGTTAACACATTATTTGACATTAACACTAGTATTACCGTTTATATATTAGTTTATCTTGATACAATTATCAATGGAAACAATATTGATGCTATAAAATAACACAATATTCTTATTTGCTAGTTCTCCATCTAAGATCTAGCAACTTTAGAGCATGTTTTTGTCTTAATACTAATATATTAAGGATCTTGCCAAGACCTACAAAGCAAAAGCCAAGTGGGTTATTATCCCTATTGCCACCCCTTCTATGCTTACACTTATTTTAGGTATGATGCTTATTGATCCCTTAAAGTATTGCACCACCCTCTTCCATTCCCTACATGGTTAATAAAGTCTCTTAGTTTATACATTAAAAAACTTATGACCATTGAGCTGCTATTAAAAGATTGATTTGCTAGCTTTATTATCATGACTCAACTAGCTTAAATATGATTCATTTCAAATTAATAAGCAAGTTGGGTTATGACAGATTCATTTTAGTGACATGGGAACTTTTTTGCAAAAAAACCAATACAATATGGTTTTGTAGATAATTAATTACAAGGCTCACTAAGTGCCAAAGGGTACTACCAATATCTTTGGAGTTAACTATTATGACACCCACAATCCAATTGTCATGCCTTATTTGCCTCATTTTCAATCTTACAATCAATTTTGGTTAGCCTCTCTAATAATTAGATGTTGATAATGCCTTTTCACATTGTACTTTATCTAAGGACGTTATATGTCTCAACAACTTAAATTCATTGACCATGATTATCTTAATCATGTATGCAAACTTTGAAAAGCTATATATGGTCTTAAATAGGCCTTTAAAGCCTAGTATCATGAGTTATGCCAAATCCTAGTCACCTCTGGCTTTCTTAACTTCATAACTCCCACCTCATCATTTGTATTCAATTCAAGTGGTAACACCATTTATCCCTTGGTCTATCTTGATGACATGATTGTTCCAGGAAACGATGCACCTACACCCTAGTACCAATGAGTTGCACTAGTTTTGGTTATGTCTAGCTTCCTTAACTCCTATATTAACATATTATTTGAAATTAACACTGGCATTACCATTTATATCTTGGTTTATCTTGATGACATTATCAATGGAAACAATATTGATGCTATAAAATAACTTAATTTTCTCACTTGCTAGTTCTTCATCTAAGATCTCACAACTTTAGAGCACGTTTTTATCTTAATACTAGTATATTAAGGATCTTGCCAAGACCTACAGAGCAAAAGCCAAGTGGGTTACTATCCCTATTGCCACCACTTCTATGCTTACACTTATTTTAAGTATGATGCTTATTGATCTCTTGAAGTATTGCACCACTCCCCTTCCATTGCCTACATGGTTAATAAAGTCTCTTAGCTTATATATTACTAATCTGCTATTAAAAGTTTGATTTGTTAGCTCTATTATCATGACCCAACTAGCTTAAATATGAGTCATTTCAAATTATTAAGCAAGTTGGGATATGACAAATTCATTTTAGTGACATAGGAACTTGTTTTACAAAAAACCAATACAATATGGTTTTGTAGATAATTACAAGGCTCACTAAGTGCCAAAAGGTACTACCAATATCTTGGAGTTAATTATTATGACACCCTCAATCCAATTGTCATGCCTCATTTGTCTTATTTTCAATCTTACAATCAATTTTGGTTAGCCTCTCTAATAATTAGATGTTGATAATACCTTTTCACGTGGTACTTTATCTAAGGATGTTATACGTCTCAACAAGTTGAATTCATTGACCATGATTACCCTAATCATGTATGCAAACTTTGAAAAGCTATATATGGTCTTAAATAAGCCTTTAAAGCCTAGTATCATGAGTTATGCCAAATCCTAGTCACCTCTAGCTTTCTCAACTTTGTAACCCCCACCTCACCATTTGTATTCAATTCAAGTGGTAACACCATTTATCCCTTGGTTTATCTTGATGACATGATTGTTTTAGGAAACAATGCGCCTACGTCCTAGTACCAATGAGTTGCACTAGTTTTGGTTATGTTTAGCTTTCTCAACTCCAATATTAAACATTATTTAACATTAACGCTAGTATTACCATTTATATCTTGGTTTATATTGATGGCATTATCAATGGAAACAATATTGATGCTATAAAATAACTCAATATTCTTACTTGCTAGTTCTCCATCTAAGATCTAGCAACTTTAAAGCATGTTTTTGTCTTAATACTAGTATATTAAGGATGTTTCCAAGACCTACAAAGCAAAAGCCAAGCAGGTTACTATCCCTATTACCACCACTTCTATGCTTACACTTATTTTAGGTATGATGCTTATTGATCCCTTGAAGTATTGCACCACTCCTCTTCCATTGCCTACTTGGTTAATAAAGTCCCTTAGTTTATATATTAAAAACCTTATGACCTTTGAGCTGTCATTAACAGATTGATTTGCTAGCTCTATTATCATGACTCAACTAGCTTAAATATAATTCATTTCAAATTAATAAGCAAGTTGGGTTATGACAGATTCATTAATGTTTTAACTAACCTAAAACAAACTTGGAGTCAGAAGAATATACCACTTTTTGATAAATTATTTTGTAAGTAAAATATAATTTTTCTAAAACCATAATTTATGTTAAATTCATCATTTAATATAGACACAACTATACAATTGTATAATCTAGGGATGTAAGACAATCTTTTTCATCATATTCTACAATATGAAAATGTTGAGTACTAAAATTATAATTAAAGGGTAAGCCACGATAACTTAGTAGGATAATTTTATAAAAATATAAAGATAGTAACTATAACATATTCATTATGAATAATAAAATATAAAATATTTGAATAAAAGGAGTAATTAATTGAGCATATAAAATATAACATGTGACAAATTGTTACAAATATAAGTAATATAGCAAATGCAATGAGTATGCAATCATCTAACATGAATAAATAATGATAATAAATTTTATTTTTTTTCTAAAAAATTCTTTTTTTATTGATGTTTTCTTCTTTATGGACCTAGGTTGCTTCTAATGAATGCATTATGTTTCCACTTAGTATCCCAAACACCTAGATGCTTACAACATTAATAAGGATCATCAATACACAATTGGTGAAAATGAGATGAAAGGACTCAACAAAGGAAAAAGTGACAATCATATTCCATTACTAATATGCTAGAACATCTAAAAAGCCAAAACCATGAGAAAATATGAAGAAGAAAATCAATTAGTCATGAATATTGTAAATATATGATTAGTAACTACTATAATATCTTTAAATGCTTCCCTTTCATGCAATCATCTCAGGGGGATCTAACTATGATTCAACTTGGTTTAGCCCCTTTATTCAGTTTGATAAGATAAAGAATCTATTTGGGTTAAAGATCAACCAAGTATGTTTACAAATAATATAACTAATGCAATCATAATCTTACAATGGCACATCGCTATATAGTAGACTCATATGACCTTGAAAGTGGGTACTATACATCCAGACACTACATTGTACCTTCTATAAGGATCAAATCAATGCTATTATTAAATTTTTGAAAGCATTTTGAATGATTGATAGTATGAAATGGAATTGAACTAATACGGAAGTTAAAATCATTGAAGATGCATCAGTAATTTATGATCATTTGAGGTTCCATAACTTTCTTTGTATGATGTTCAAGCGAGGCGTAACAAGATAACCAGCTAATTTTTTCAATTAAGGTATGCATTCAAATTTGATAGTCATGTAACAACCTTGATTTAGGTTGTAATATTTCTTATATTAAATAAATTTTCTTTTAAAAAAACTTCTTGATATAATAAACAAAACTTCAAAATGTCATATGTATAACCATAATACACTTTACAACTACCAAACAATAAAATCATGAAAATATATGCATGCCTTCAATATGATCACAACAACATGAAAATCTTCAAGCTTTATAATAGCCAAATAATGGAATCATGATAACATATGCATAGCTTTACAACAATTAAAATAACATAAAAGAGCTCTTATCTTTACAACTATCAAACAATGGAATCAAGATAATATGCACATGCTTTCACTACAATCACAATAACATAAAACTTTCATACCTTTTCAACTACCAAACAATAAAATCATGATAATATAAAATGCATTCACTTATAATCATAATAACATGAACATTGCCTACCTGAAACACCATAAAGATCTATTTTGTTCCAAAATAATTTATTTATCAACCAAGGGTTTTGTGCTATGCAAGGAGAACTACGACCACTTTGGCAAAATTCTAGAGCATGTACCTCTCTAACTTCTCCCTTACTACCTCTATTGTTCTCACCTTGCTCTCCTCTTCCCTTTTTATTTCATTTCCCCTCTTATTTATATATACATTTTCTTGGATCGTAAGTCGTTTTCTTCTTCCTTCAAAAATTTTTCATTTTGCAAGAAAGCATACCATCGATAAATTCACATAATTTTTATTTTATTAATTTTCTTTTAAAATTTTTCCTTGTTATATTGTGGATACAAAAATTTGCAAGCTAAGTGTCAACCATAACACAACCTCATGTCAAGCAACTTCAATAAGAGATCATTTAAGGAAGATCTCTTGACACATTGTCACTCAATGCTACTCTCTTGACACCCAACATAATAACCCAAAATTATGTTTCATATAAACAATCTTTTTATGATAATGTTATGTAAATAAAATGTAAGAATTTGTATTTTGGTAAATAAAGTGTGATGATTTGGATATCAAAATGATTTAATGATAAAATATTAATTTTTGTAATATCTTGAAAATTATTATATATTTGGAAAGAATTTATTGACATAAATTGAAGGTAAGGTAATGGAAAAAAACCTCGTTAAGCTCCTAAGTAAGGAGTTAAGTCAACCAACTTCTTGCTTGCCTGCCTTAAATATATTATAATAAACTCTTTTTGGTGTGCTTTTCTATAAAAGGAAATAATCAAAGAGAAGAAACCAAGAGGAAGAAAGGAAGTAAGAGAGTGTAAGAGGAAATAAATGAGTTTAAAAAGCTTGTGAAAAGTTTAAAAAGAGCTTTCAATAGTTGTGAAGTTATAAAGAGATTAATCAAAGATTTCTAAAGAATTCTTCTTAGTTTTATATCCAGTTCTAGTTTAAGAGGTAGGTAAATAAAAAAAAGTTAGAGAGATTTATGGTAAAAAAAGAATTTGAATATATTAGATTACAAATCTTTGTAGTCTTGTGAAATCAATAGCATTATTTTATAGGTTAATATTTAGATAATGTAATTCATGAAAAAAGAGAGCTAGGGGAAATCAAATCCCCATTGCCTCCTTAAAAATGAGATGTCTTGAACCACTAGATAAGATAAGGATAAGATTAAAGACAAAACATTGGAATGTTGGGTAGTAAAAAAGGAAGTGAAAGAAGGAAATTTTGGAGTTCTTTCCAAAATCAAACAACCCTTTTGATCAATTATAATATAAGTTAGTTTGTACCAAATAAATCATCAGACAATTTGATAAGGGTAATTAGATGATCAAATCTCTGGATTGGATAGTTCAATAAGGGGGTCAAATGGTCCAATGAGTAGTCAAATTATCCAATTAAAGCCATGAAATATGAAATAAAATAAATAGAATAGAAAAAACAAAGTAAGAATAGAATGAAAAAAGATTGCGATATTAATGGATATGTGGATGGTTGCTATTGTGTAGAAACTCAAGGGAAAGAGAAAGTAGGGAATAAAAAATCTCATAAGAAATAAGTTCATAAATTTAATAACTATGATATAATTATTTTATCTATGTGACATGAATTGATATAATTGATATAATGAAAGCATTGACACATATGATGACATGTTTATATTTTTGGCATGTATATTGTAATATGAATTGATGTGGTAATAATCAGTACATGTATTAACATAGATTTTATCATATGTTATGATATTTTAATATTTATATATATGAAACATAAAGATATGCATTTCATATGACTTATAATGATAATATCATAACATAAAAGAAACGAATGATAAATGGTAAAAAAAAGAAAAAAAAAGAATAATTTATGTATGATATTGAGTTATATAAGTCTTATAATACACATCAGTTATGATGATGTTATCAAATGATATATAATGATATGTTTCCTTATGACATTATCACAAAGCATGTTTATACTATAAGTGTTCACTAATACTTCATGCAAAACTTGATGGACACAAATCTGGGATTGTGTTGAGATATGATATGACATTAGATATTATGATATGATCTTATTTATTGTTAATCCTATTTGCAAAAATGAGTATGTTGTTGGATTATATTGAGATATGTTTTTTACTAACACTTCATGTAAGGCTTGTCAAGTATGAATTTTAAACATATACTAAGATATATTGGTGATTATGATTAGTTATATATATATATATATACTATGGATAGAAATCTATATTTATATGATATGATATAATAATATGAGCTATTAGACACCAATACATAATATAATACTTGTATATGAGATATGGCATGTTATGGAGTTAAGAAAATAATCATAGAACAAATATAGCCTTTAATAAAATAAATGGATAAAATATAAATCAATAATAAATATTAAAATTATTATCATTGAAAGTCATTATAGAAATGTAATAGGATATATATACAAAATTGCATGGAAAACGAATAACGATTTTATATGTACACCTATTTAAATGATTATGTATCATCTCTCTCTATTGATTTTATTATATGATATTATTCATTTGATATTATCCATACAATTATTTTATCTCATTATTAAGATATTGTTATTTTTACTTAGCAATTTTCTTATTAACCTTTTAGAAGCCCATGTCTTACTTACTTCATAGGTTATAGCTTTGATGCATAACGAGATGAGAATTAGAGTGATATTCAAGATGAGATGATTTGATGAGAGATTTATCATATTAAAGAAAAGATGATCTATATTTCTTTATAGTTATGAATTATACTTATATTTATATTATTTTACAAGTGTAAATATATGAGATTCTTGTTTGTACTTTTCAATTGATTGACTAAATGATTAATATTATTTCTTTTTTTGAGGTTTTAGTTGGATATGAGATGAAAATATGGTTTCAATGATTACTATCAAAATAATGTCCTCTTAACTCTATGTCTTTATGATTTAACTCCAAGTTTATTATTTTATGTATATTTACTAGATTTGGGCTTATATAGGGTGTAACATGATGGCTCTCGAGGCCACATCTTGAGATTTAGCGTTTCATGGCCACCATCTCCACACATAGACTAGAAAGACTACTCTTTTGACACCATTGTCATCAAACCACTATATTAGGACCCCAACTTGATGTCAAACACTTAAGAATAAGCCTCTTAATGCCATACCCATGAGACCAAGCCTTTTGTACTCATATTTTAGAGGCCAAAAAATAATTTGTTGATTCTATTATTTTTATAATTTTGATAATAAATGAAAGGATTTGTTAGGAAAAACTTAAGAAATTACTTCATAGTACTAATCATGGTATTGCATTTTATTGCCACGCACTGACTCACTCTTCATCCGTTCTCTATGGCAAGCTAGAAATGTAACAAAGCTTTGAGAAATAATCCAATTATCTCAATATAATCCAACTATTTCTCAATTATTTCTCAAAACTTCAATGGATTTGCCACACACCTTATGTCTTACTTATCTTTAGTATAATCCAATTATTTTAAAATGTTTTGAGAAATAATATAATGCCTCTTACTCTTTAACCAAGGCTTACAATTATTGTTGCTAAACTTCAACAGATTTGTTCTCTCTTTACTAAAATTGGTGTTTCTTTACACAATAACTGATAATTTCTTATAATATCATTCGCTTTATGAACCTATATGCTAATTCACTTTTTTCATTGACAAATGAAGCATGTGGATCTAAATTATCATTTTAATCATAAAAATATATTCATAATATCATTTTTTTAAATAGCATATGTTTCTTATGTTGAGAACATAGAAGCATGATGTCCACATAAAAGGAGTAAATTATTAAAATCATTAACTTAATAATCATAAATAACACAATGGAAATCTTTTTGTAACTATCAATTGCTTTTATAAATCTTATTTACAAACTCTTGTTTAACCTTAAAACCTTTTTTGAGGTAAGCAATAAAGTGACAAAAGGTATTTTAGGTGGTTTTATCATAAGTCAAATCTATATGTACCCCCTAGTCCAATAACTAAGCTTACTCCAAGTACAACCTTTTTGCCAAATAATTGGTAAGTGATACTATCACAATAGAACAAAATGAACCATAAAACACTAAGCCAAAAGACATACAATGCCAAAACAAAATATTGAACAATATTGGCCAAAGGACCCACATGTTTGGCCCAAAGAATTAACAAAAGATCAAAGAGAAAGGTCACAATAAAAGGATAAAAGATACAGAGTAAAGTTAAAGTGCAATCATCCTATAACCCAATACAAATATTAAAGGACACTAAAATCAATGTAAATAAATATAAAATAATTTCAACTTAGATTAATATAATTTACACTTGAATGATGGCTGAGAAAGATTGGGAAAGCTCTAAATGTCATAATCTATAATTTCACCTCTCTTTTATTCAATAAAGATAAAACTTCAAAGTGTTAATCTCTCCAATTAATATATAATTGATCATTGGCTTTTCTAATTGCTTAGAGGATGCTTGTAAAGATTTAGGAAATTTCTTAATGGAGCTATGTACCTCCAATGATACTATAATAGTTATACTCAACTTTTCTAAAATCTAATCAAACTAATCATTACTCAAATAAATTGTATTAATTGTACCATATGATGCAAGGATTGTATTATAAGATATCAATAATTTATACTAATTATATTATATGATAAGCATTCATGTATCATATGAAACTCTTAGTTTCTTTTTCTTTAAGCCCAATGATTTGATCAGATTATTAATAGGTGCAAATCATACTATATAATACTCTTTGATTCTTTTATTCCATAGCATACTAAGGTCAATGCATGACCATATAAATATAATGATATACATCATATTCTATGAAACTCTCTAGATTTTCTTTACATAAAATGTATCCCAAATATCTAATCATATTATGTGATAACAATGATCATATCTTATGAATTTCTTATAATTTCATAACTTAGTTAGCTATTGAATATCTTAATTTACTTCATATTAATTATATTGATCATATTGTATAGTAAATATAATTGTATTATACAAACCTCTCAATTTATTTTACATATCACGCTGTTCAATAAGCAAAACTATACTTGACTGAGGTAGTCCATTGTATAATAGATTTCATTTTACCATATGACATCTAAGTCATATTAACCATTTGTACCTATTCTCATAAACTAATTGTATTATTTGATAAGTACATTGTATCGTATGATATAACTATTTTTGCTAATACCTGAGGTTTTGTATTCCAAGTATTTTGAGTATATTTGTTAATACAAACTTATATTTTTAATCTTTATTAAGATATATTTATATGCTAAAAATCTTATATGAAAGTATACCTATATCAATGTAAGAAAGATGCTCAAAAAGCATTTCTCATTCAAAACCTTATTATTGTCTCAGTGTTCAAGAATATTGTTATAAATCTTACAGTTTAAAACAAGATAACTTAAAAAAAATCTTCTCCTTAATTTTTTCGAACTTCAAATTTGGTATTAGTTGGGGTTCACACCAAACACAATCAATTAGTCATTTGAGTAAAGACTAAACTCTATAATTGACTTATCTATTTAATATTACAATATATGATTTGAAATATTTTAAAAAGTATTAATAAAATAAAAAAAGTAATTTTATTATTATTAAACTAATGGTACATTGACCAGGGGTTTAATATCTTATATTTTTTCTACTAATCAACTCATTGATGTTTTTACCAAATCGCTTTCACATGCTCAATTTGAACTCCTACAAGCTAAGGTTGGATTGTCTTCTAAGAGCTTCATCTCAAAAAGTATGACAAAAAAATTTCATAATTTTTTTATTATTATAATTTCTCTTATTTGAATATTTCTCATTGTTATAATCTCTAAGTGTAGCTTTCAATTAATTACTAGATTTTATTTTCCCTTATAACTCTCCAATTGGAATTATATAAATTTGATCCTTTCTAATGTAAAAGATATTATTTGAAACAACTTGATAATAATGGCTATTAAAAATGTGCCTTTTAAATTATGAGAACAGAGAAACCGAAGTGGCATGAAAAGTACAAGCCAATATTTAAATAGTAATTACAAAATAAAATCAAGATCTATCAGCTACTGTAGTGAGACTCAAACTCAATGTTGAAGATCAGAAGGCAGTTTTGCCGACATGGAAACTTAACCAAGTTGTGGGGTAAAACAAAAAGAATAGTTCCCCATTGCTCAATAAAGAAAGGCCAGTTTACCGAAGGGTAAACAGTTTGGAGAAGCGTTTGAAGGTAACCTATTTGATCACTTTAACAGCTGACCTTCTCAGTTGCCAAAGAAGAGACCTGCAATTGGTAATCTCTCTAATTTAAACATTTCTTTAGTACTTATATCTGTTTTGCCTTTGCCAGCTAAGAACTGATTTTGCTTGAAATCTCTACATCAGAGCACACAAATCTCATAACAAAAAAGAATAATTACCAGTCTTAATTAAGTTTCTCTAGTAAATGACTCTTCTTGAGAGGCCAATTGCATTCAGACTTTCTTAAGGTTTGCTCCTAGTTAAACTATATTCCTCTGGAAAGTCTGTTTCTTCTCATTTAGATCCTTCAATAGTGAATCCAACTCGTTACAAAAGAGTTGTTCCAAAGAACATGTTCTACAACTTCTCCTCTAAGAACAAAAACTACACATATAGACAGAAATCAGAACTTTATTTCTATCCAAAAAATACTTATTGAACAGTTAATGTCAACGTGAAAGAGACCAAAAACCCACCCTGCATCACCTTTTGTTTTTTGCAAAATAACTCGAGCAGCCAGTAACAGATTCAAAGCTCACTACGAGAAATTACCTTCGCCAAAAACCCATTACTTATCTTATGAAGCCAACTAAAGGATTATTTCATCTCTCAAGTAATATGGCAGCCACTTGTCTGAAAACTAGAATGCAAAGCTCGAATTCCTCTCACATGCAGTTCACGAGAAGTGTGCACCTTACCTCTCTAAAGACTCCCCAAAACTGCACCAAAGCAGCAACCGGCTGTACCAGTAAGAAAAACACTTGCAAGCATCGAAACTCAAAAGGATCTAAGGTTTCGCTTCAAGAAACTCTGATGGTACTACTTTGTACAAAAATTTTGCTTAAAAGTGTACCAACAAAAAACAACATATGAGATTATTGAGGAGAAGCTCACCAGAACTAGGAGGCAACCTGAGAAGGAACAGATTGCTGTGGCTCTATTTGATTCTCATAGCCACCTTAACATCTCTTTTGAAGGCTAAGAGTTAGAGAAGAGCTTCCAACCACTTCCCCTCCACTTGCTTACTTTGATGATGCCTACCAACCAAAAGAAGATAAAGTGATGTCTATATGTGGAAGGGCGTGGCATGCGGGCAGAAAGACCTCAATAAAGAGAAAGGGAATAGAGGGTAGAGGCGGTGGTTGTGCCAGGAAAACATAATGAAAAACATAGTAGTTCAACATGATAGTGAATTGTAGAATTACCTTGGAATAATGGATGGACTATCTTATATGACAACGAATATGAAAGTCATAAGACAATAAGTTCTCTAACAACACATGAGATTTCATAACCATCTAAGATGATTTATGGGTGCTACGACAACAAATTGTATGACTACATAGAATTCCTAACCTATTTGGACAATTTTAAAAGGATCTCTTATTAGGAAACCTTAGACCTTAATATCTAAGGACCATGAACATGAAATTTATTAAGAATTTCCTAATTAATTTGCCCTAAAGTTTCAAGATCAAGGATATTTTGTGGTGGAAAAAGTAAAAATAGAGGAGAGACATAGATTTGATGATAAGAGGAAGGATGGGAGTTCAAACACACAATGGAGAAGAGGAAGAAAAGAAAAAAATCTTGAAATTTAAGGGAGGACTTAGAGAAAAACAAACACAACATAGTATCTTAAATTTGGGTGCATGAATTTTACTTAAAAACAAAAGAGGGCATAGTGATGACAACAAAGTCATAAAAGGAGAAAGACCACCATGAGAACATGGTAGCTTCATTACAATCTCCATTAGAGTTGGATTTTGCATCCTACATATTTAGGACTATTTAAGAGTGATTCTCCTTTGGAAATGGGACTTTCACATTTGATATGATCATCTAAGAGAGACTATGGATGCTTTGGATGTGATGCAACACCTTAAATAAATTGGGCCCTCACATAACAAAGAAAGGTGGAGTGAGTGCAAAATTTGTAAAATACCAAGAAGGTCTACCTTGCATAGTCCTTAAATCACCTTAGATAATGTAATAGGAACCACCCAAGGTAGTCTTGGAATCACCCTTGGTGGTCCAATTGGAATCACACCAATAGTTTCCTTAACCACACTAAGAGGTTCATTGGGCTACATAGGACTAATAAGCTTTTATTTGTGATCATATCCCAAATAAGTTGTCATGCCTTGTCTATTCATTAATTTCTAATTCCATCCACTTTGAGTATACTTAAAGAATGAACAGAGCTTAGTGAATTTGGAGAACACCAAAAACCCACCCAAGTAAGAAATGATAATTAATTATACTCCTAATTCACTTATAATTCAAATTATTTACTAATAGAAGTTTTGTATTTCATAAAACAAATGGACAAAGTCTTCCTAAGAAATTATTCATTTTTCCATATATATATATATATATATATATAGTTAAACATCTCAATTATATCAACAACAATATGCATTTAATAACATTAACTACAACTAAACCATAAGTCTACTATGAAAGCATGTAATTATGATAAAATCTCCAACATCATGTCAAATGTTGCATCATCATGGTAAAACCACATCACCATGATAGATAAAGCCATAGCAACAAGATGAAATCTATATCACAGTGCTACCAGAAAGTTTATATATGTGTGTATTATATCAAAATCTATATTATTATAGATTTTTTTTTTTTTTTTTTTTTTTGAAATTACAAGGATAATAGCTTTTTTTTTTTTTCTAGGGCAACAGTTCTACACTAATTAAGATACAACGATAAGAAATTCCTAAGAAAGCTTTCTTTTCAGCCACCAGCTTCCAGCAAAGTTGAGCTTCTTCTCCACTGCTCCTGCAATTCCTTCATCAGATCTCTCTCTAAACAGTATACTAAATGAAGATCTGCTGCAACTCCTCCTGTCAATTATTGTTTCTTCTGTGAAACTGCAGCTGATGTTTCCTCCTTTTTTTTTTCCTCCCCAACTATAAATTTCCTTGCAAAAATTCTTCCTGGAACACAACATATCTCCAATGCTTTCCTCCAAATCTTTGCTTTCCTTTATCTGTTTTTTCTCCTAGATTTATCCTGTTCAAACCCACTTCCAGTTTTGCCACCATTTATCACTCGTATTCCCCTTCTTTGCCCTTCACAGCTCATCGAAATTCAATAAGATCCAAGAACTAATGGATGCCCAATACTAAGCTCATCGAAAAACTGGGTAAACTCCGTATTGCAAGTAGTTGTCTGAATATTCAGCCGAACAGCAGAAATTGAAGACCTTCAATGTTTATCATTTGGAAAAGCTCTTTTTATGTTTCTGAACTGAAGTATTATTAATTCACAAATAGATTTTATTGAAATCACACTCTCATCTCTTGTCGCAGCGTTCCACCTCTTCCAGATTTCCCAGCAAGTAATGGCAGGAATTATAAGAGCCGCTTCATCAATGACGCTTCTGCCTTTCTTCCACCATTCCTGAATTCTATTAAAGGGCTTACTTTTATGCGATAATGTAATTCCAAACCTACTCTCTAACTGATCCCAAATATCTGTCGCGTGCTGGCAGTTCATGAACACGTGATCCACTGTCTCTTCGTTGCCGCAGAATTGACATTTAGATGCCAGATTGAATCCAATCTTCTTTAGGACCATCGAGAACGGAAGAGCGTCGTTCAACATCCTCCAAAGGAGAATAGACATCTTACTAGGAATACAACGGTTCCAAATAAATTTGGCTTCTTTGAATTTTGATGCTTTGGTTCTCACCACTTCATAAGCTTTACTAAGGTTGAATTTACCCTGATGAGAAAGTTCCCCAATCAGATCTTCAAATTGGATAGTAGTGCTTCCCATTTTATCCATCAATACCTTCTTAAGTTTCATCATCCTTTTCCAAACTGTGGATCCGTAACAATACGAACTATTATCATTTACTCTCCCATGTGTCATGCTCTTGATCATGTTAACCCAAAGAGAGTCCGAGTAAAGATAGTTCCACCACATCCTGCAGGCTGCAGCCATACTCAAGTGTTCCAGACTTCTTAATCCGAGTCCGTTCTCCTCTTTAGGTCTCGTAATCTTTTTCCAGGCCTTCCAATGATGCGCTTTTTCGTTATCTCTGCTGCACCAAAAGAAGTTGGCCAGATAACTGTTAATTTTTCTGATAGTTTCTTTGGTAGGGTCTTGTACTGCCATAATATGCATCGGGATCGATGATAAGACGTCCTTTATTAATATCAGCTTCCCACCCTTAGACAGATCTTTGCCAATAAAACCATTAATTCTCCCAGCTATCTTATCAACTAGTGGTTGGAACATTTCATTTTTCGTTCTACCCTTAGCAAGCAAAACTCCCAGATATTTCATTGGGAGCTTGCCTTTGGAGAATCCCGTGATTCTCATAATACGTCTCCCTACATTTTTCGAGTTATTGTTGTGACATGTGAAAGTAGATTTTCTCATGTTGATACATTGGCCAGACAATGCTTGATAAATGTTAAGAAAATTCATCAGCTGCTTAAGAGAATGTGATCTTGCAGTTGTGAAGATCAACGTATCATCAGCAAATGCAAGCGATGAGATAAGTGGGCTACCTCTTGGGATAGAGTAGGTGTCAATCTTCTTTTCCTCCATCAAGTTCTTCAGGCTCCGAATAAGAACTTCCGAGGCCAACACATATAAGGCAGGTGATAAAGAATCCCCCTGCCTAACCCCTCTGCTTGCAGGAAAAAAACCTTGTGGGCAACCATTAATTAGGACAGAGAACATGTTGCTGGTTAGATAGTTATTCACCATTCTTATGAACTTGTCGCTGAACCCAAACCTTTTGAGCACCACCTCAAGATATCTCCAATCCACCTGGTCAATTGCTGAATTCATATCTAGTTTCAGTATAGTATTGTTACCTCTATTCCTTCGATTGATTCTATTTAACATCTCTTGGGCTAGTATGATGTTATCCGCAATATTTCTCCCTTTCACAAATGCTGTTTGTTCAATAGAGATAATGTTTTGTAGGATCAAAGAGAGACGAATGGCAATGATTTTGGAGAATATCTTACTTGAGAAATTACACAGGTTAATTGGCCTGTAGTCAGCAAAACTCATCGCAGAGTTAGATTTCGGAATAGGAATTATCCAGGTACTACCGATGGTGTATGGGATCATTCCTCCGTTTATGAAGTCATTAGCAACTTCAACCACGTCATCAGCAATAATATCCCAGCATTCCCTGTAGAATCTACCAGTAAAACCATCTGGACCGGCAGTACCGTCGCAATTAAGAGAGTCCACAACGAATTTGACCTCCTCTCTCGTCACTTGTTTGCAGAGATCGAAGTTTTGGGCATTAGTTATAAGGGAAGGAATATTGTCAAATAATTTCATGCCCTCCTGATGTATTGCCCCCCATCTCGAAGACATAAGGAGCTTTTCAAAGTACTCAACAGCTTCTTTGTTAATTCCTTCCTGATTTTCAATCCACTCCCCATTATCCTTTCTAATCTTCTTGATAGAGAGTCTTTGCTTCTTGACTTTAGTGCATTTATGAAAGTAACCAGTGCTCGCATCACCTTCCCTTAGCCATCTAATACCAGCTTTCTGTCTCCAGTATTCAGACTCTTGATCACACGCCTCAGTTAACCTGCTCTGACATTCTGACCAGGCAGTTTTGTTATCTTCATTCGGGTTCTCATCGTATATGTGTTCCAGCCTCTTTAGGTGTTCCTCTTCCCTTCTCTTCCTCTCAAAAACATTCCCAAAGTGCGTTTTGTTCCACTCTCTTAAATGCCCCTTCAAGCGTTTAATCTTCATACCCAACTTCTTCAAACCTTTGCCGCCCGTCTCTACATCCCAGCTATTTTCTACCACTTTTTTGAAGTTTTTGTGCCTAAACCATACATGTAGACATCTGAATTGTCTAGGTCTACTATGCCTTGGATCTTCACATTGCAACACTAATGGCGCATGATCTGAACACGACCTGTTAAGTTGTTGAATAGAGAAGTTTTGATAGTGGCCAAGCCATTTATCATTCATCATAACTCTGTCTAGTTTTTTCCATACAGGCTTCCCGTTTCTTTTACCATACCATGTGAACCTCCCGCCGTGAACAAATGGCTTCGATAATTCCGCCTCGCTGATGAATGTCTGAAATTCATGAATTGCTTTGCAGTCCTGTTTCGCATTACCTTTGTATTCTTCTAAATCGGCAATTACGTTAAAATCACCCCCACTAACCAAGGGTAGTTATTTGTAGTGTTTCTATGTCTCAGTAGTTCTCCCCACAGCTCTCGTCTCTGAACTTTGTTATGTTTGGCATAGACAGCTGACAGAAAAATTTCTTCACCCGTTGCATTATGACATATCTTCATAAATAGCGATTGTATGTTATCCTCTATTCTCTCCGCCCGAACTGAACTGTCCCACATAATCCAGATCTTATTGCTTGTGTTTCCCTCTCCTCCATGAAGCCCCAGATTGGTAATAGCCCCCCTCAGATTTTCAATGCCCACCATCGGTTCAAGTATCGCTACCACATTGACTTTGTGACATTTAATAATCGTTTTCAATCTATTGATTGTAGAGATAGAGGCGATGCCTCTGATGTTCCAAATTAGGGTATTTATCATTTTATCTTGTGTAAAATGGGTATTACCCGCTATATTATTATAGATTATTTACAAAACAACTTACTTCTAGTCCTCAGTGCCTACATATGTATTTCTAAGTATTCACATTTAGGCTATACTTATGTTATATCCTACAATGCAAGTAGAAAAATGAGTATAAAAACTCAACAAATAAATTGATGATAAAAATAACAGACAAAAAAATGTAATAAAATATATTTGATCTCAAGTATTGTGTAAAATTATATGACTTCAAGCGAGGGAGGATTATGTTTTTACAAATCTATAAGAATATAATAAGATTTTCAAATACAATACAAATCATGATATAATTGTTAAGCTTTAAAAATAATCATTTTTACATCATTTATATAAATAACTTATATAAATACTTATATATAAATATATTTATTGAATTTGATTCAACTTCATTCATTTTCATTTTTATTTAGCATATCTTTTCAAATAATAAGGGTTTAGTTTCCCCCAATGACTCTTATCCCTAGGATCCTTATCTTATATCTTCTAGCATCTCATTATGTCCATCTTTAGATCAAATAAAAAGTGACATGCATATACATCAACTATATAGACCTTAACTACCAGATCACACAACAAACAGTTGTTACAATATCACATAACAATCTCCTGATCACATAGTAAGAAGCTCAATCAATGAGGTCGATACTAGTGGTACCAATACTGTCATATCACATAATAAGTGGTAGCCACCAAATCACATATCAAACAACATGGTAAGATAAGGTCATAAAAAAAATATATATTTTTCAGCATTGTTTACTTATTCTTCAAAGAATAATAGGCTTAAAGACAAAGTTTTTTTTACTCTCTTTCTTTTCATTACCTTTACCATGCCATAGAAAGATGTGTAATTGGGTTCAAAGATGTTTAATTTGCCAGCAAGTCAAAGGAGAACAACAAAAGCCTAGAGGATTACTACAGCAATTACCGATACCATAATGGAAATGGGAGGAAGTGGCATTGGATTTTGTAGTTAAATTACCAAGATCACCTGTAGGTCATGATGCAATTTGGGTAATTGTAGATGGTTTGACAAAAACTGCTCATTTTCTTGCTATAAAGACAACTTATTCTGCTGAAAAATTAGCTCAAGAATATGTAAAGCAAATTGTTAAATTGCATGGGATACTAAAAGTTATTATCTTTGATAGAGATCTTAAATTCACTTCTCACTTTTGGAAGAGTATACATCAAGCTTTTCGTACAAGTTTACGGTTCAGTACAACCTTCTATCTTCAAACAGATAGTCAATCAGAAAGAACTATAAAAACCTTGGACGATTTGCTGCGACTTTTTATTTTAGATTTTGGAGGAGATTGGGAAAATCACTTGCTGCTGGTAGAATTTGTTTACAATAACAGTTATCAGTCTAACATTGGCATGGCTCCATATGAAGCACTTTATGGTAGAAAATGTCAATCGCCTTTATGCTGGAATGAGGGAAAGGAAAGAAGTTTGATGGGTCCTATATTTGTGAAAGCGATAACTGAAAAGATCAAAACTATTCAAGAAAGAACAAAAGAAACCCAGGACAGACAAAAGAAATACTATGATATCAAACATCGAATGATAGAATTTCAAGAGGGAGAGCATGTATTCATTAAAGTAAATCCAACAAAAAGTATCATCAAGTTTGGAAGGGCAGCAAAAAGAAAACCTAAATTCATTGGTCCTTTTCAAATACTGGAAAGGGTTGGACAAGTGGCATATTGGCTAGCTTTACCACCTCAGTTGGTAGGAGTACATAATATTTTTCATGTCTCAGTTAAGGAGATATATTTTAGATCCCTCCCATGTGGTGAGTTACATGGATCCAGACATCGAAATTCAGAAAGATTTGACTTATCTAGAAACACCAGTAAGAATCCTTGATCGACAAAAGAAAATGTTAAGAAACAAAGTTATTCCCATGGTTAAAGTCTTATGGCATAGTCAAACAGAAAGAGAAGCTACATGGGAAGTAGAAGCAGATATGATCACTCGGTATCCAGAGCTGTTCTAAATTTCAAGACGAAATTTTTTGAAAGGAGGGAAGATTGTAACAACCTTATTTTTTTTTCTTTATTTTATTTTTTTGAAAGAGCTCTTTGAGACGAGTCTAACGATGTTTAGTTTGTAATTTTTAGAGTTCTAAGGAATAAATTATGAATTTTTAAAGATTTTGATAGATTTTTAATATTGAGGATATATTTGTAATTTTGTAAATGTCGACATAGTTCAATTCATTTTAGCAAAATGTATATTTGTAAATTTAAAGTTGTTAGTTACGCTGGGTATATATGCAATTTTAGGAATTTTGGCGCAGGTTTATATCTCTGGGAGGAGGATATATGTGCAAATAAAAAATTGGGAAGGGCTGATATGTAAAATGCGGTTCACAAACCTTCGGGCAAGTTGGTTTCGACAACGGTTATAAGAGCCGAAGCAAGGTGTGCTTGAAAAGCACTTTTGTGAATACTGACTGCGGGAAAGGGTTGCCAGAGCGCGCGGAGTGCAAGGATTTCTGTGATGGCTGGAAAGGATTCGTAAGGTCTTATGGGAGTGTGCGAGAGTTCTGACAATCGTCGTGTAGAGTTTCGACATGCAATAGTGATGGCCGACGAGATTCTGACACACACGCACATGATATTTTATTTTTCCTACATAAAATTATTGATATTCACACTCTTATCCCTTATATCATAGTTATGCATAGTACACCAAGTCAACTATGTAACATTAATCATGAAGAATTGTAATATGCATGCATATGTTAGTATACCATGCCATTCACATCAATATATGTAAACTACAGGTATAACAAAATGGTTTTCATGCTATGCTATTCAATAAATCAATTGCAAAAGAACTCATTACTTGCATTAAAAACTATTCAATTTTATCTTCTTGGATCCTTAGGGACTACTTTGTTGTCAATTTATTGTTTTTGCTTGCTTTCTACATCAAAAGATAACAACAAGAGGTCTCACAATCATATAACGATTTGTTCAATAACTTATTAATTGCTATGATACACTATAAATAGTACAACATATAGCTAGAGAGTTTTACCCACCTGTAGTTTTCCAAATCAAGTCATCTTAAAGCAATTATATCATTTATAATAATTCCTTAAACCAACATCCAACCCTTATTAAATATTTTTCATGTAGTTCAATTATAAAGCTAGGTGTCATTAATCTTTACACTAAATCTTAACAAAAGACATGGTATCTCAGGTCAATTATATTTTTTCTTTCTATTGTGATCCATGATCAACTATTGTAAATCTCTTTCCTAAATATTTCATGTGATCTTCACAATGATTAATAAATTTTTATCTCATTTTCTTATCAAATATTATCTTATGATTATAAAGAATCCTAGTTAGAATAAATGCATGAATAATAAAAATTTCCATATCATTTTTCCTACTAATGTAACTTGCAATCAAAGTCTTCGAACCTTCTCTTACATTTCAAAAACAAAGTTTTACCCAAGCTTCTTTCTATTTCCTACCTCAATTGAAACAACACTCCTTATAAAAAATGCATAAGAGGGTAAGACTCAGTTAAGGGTTTTCGAAGAATACCTTCTCCTATTCATAAATAACTCAATAGATCTGTTAATAGCATTGAAGGGACTCATGGTCGCTATAGGAGGACTACCAAATTCCTTGATTCCCCTAGGAAAATGTGGCTCACCAAAATGAAAATTCAAGTGCTTAGATCACCATAATCGCCAACTTTTTCGTGTCATGTTTCTTATTTATGACCTCTCCCGTCTCTTGAAATCGCTGGCACCCTCTCGTGTAGTTGATTCCCAAAGGCGGTAGAGCATTGGTTTGAGAAGACTAGAGGAAGGCATTAGTGCTGCAGGAAAATAATTTAAGGAAAATAAATAAATTTCTTATTAAAATATTCTTATTTATTTCTATCATAAAAAAATTATAGAAGGATTTAAATGATTTTAAAAAAAATTAAGATGAATTTACTATACACTTGCTTTTTAAATCCAAACTTGAGAAATTACCTATCACCTCTATTTTTTTTTATAACTTTCTTAAAGGAAGTTATACTTGCAACTTCAGCACATTCTTCTTTTTTTTTACACCTTTCTGAATATCTAAAGCTAATAAATTCTATTCTATTATTCTTTCATATTCAACAAACTTTGAATAGTCAAAAGTTTGAAAGGAAATAAGTGCTAATCTAATAACAATATTTAATCATTGATAAAATTATAAACAACTCTGCTCCTTAAGACTAACTAGATATGAGGAATGTTGGTTTAGTGATGAAAATCTCTTCTCATAATTAGTGATAAACATATCCTCTTGTGTTTAAAACTAATTACTCTCTCATTTTCTCCTTCATTGAGAAGGGATGTATTGATTTTCAAAAACATCATTAAGTTCTTCTCAAGAAATTTCATGTATGAGCCATTATTTAAATTTGAGTTGGTGGCAGGACTCTCACCATAATCTATTATGCCTTCTAGTTTTATTACCATAATTAATAACCTTTTATTATTAATGCAAGATGTGTCACTAAAAATTTTATTTATCTATTTTAGCCAACTCTCGGTTATCATTAGATTAGATCCTCCAAAAAATATGTATTCTATGAAATTGATCTAGAAATTTGTTATTCTATTCATCCACTCCTTTGTGAGGAAAATGCTCATAATTAGAAGGAAGCTGTCATGGGCACTTTTATTTTAAAATTCTTTCACAACTTCTCTTTTATGGGCCATATTTAGTATTAGTGTTTTTTGATCCTTGATTCAATTCTCCTTGGACAAAACCCTGACATTAGCATTTACCCAAGGTTTCAATTAAATATAATGGTTACTATAAAGAAAAAGATATTCTTTTAGTATATTTAAGAAATGAACAAAGCTTAGCATTTGGAAGACACAAAAGTTCAAACTGTGTGAGAAATGATAATTAATTACACTCTTAATACTTTTATTATTTAAATGTTTTACTGACAAAAGTTTTGTACTGTAAAAAACAAATGGATAGAGTCTCCCTTAGAAACTATCCATTCTCTCATATAAATATATATATATATATATATATATATATATATATATATATATATATATATATATATATATATATATATATAGTTAAATATCTCAATTATATTAACAACAGTATACACATATAACAAGTTTAACTATAATTGCACCACAATTCCGCTATAAAACTACATCACCATAATAAAAACCTAAAAATCACATCAAATATTACATCATTAAAGTAAAACCACATTACTACAATAAAGAAAGTAACAACACCATATTAAAATCCATGTCATGGAGTCACCAGAAAACCTATATACATGTGTATTACGTCAAATTCCACATTACTTTTAATTATCTTTAAAACAACCTACTTTTACTGCCCAGCACCTACTCATGTATCTCTAAGTATTCCCACTCAACCTGTATCATACCTTATAATATAAGTAGAAAAGTGAGTATAAAGACTCAATAGATAAACTAATAGTAGAAATAATAAGTAAGAAAACTTAATATATTATTTCATATAATCTTCATAATAATTAAAAAATTTCTCTTGCACTTTCTTATCAAATCTTATCTTATAATCATTAGTAATCCAAATTAGAATAAATACATGAATAATTAAATAATATTTTTTTCTCACCATTTTTCCCTACTAAAATAAATCATGGGCAAAGCCTTTGAGCCTTCTTCCCTCATAATTAATTAAAAGACTTTCACCAAACTCCTTTCTATTCCCCTCCTTGACCATAACAATAATCCTTACTAAAAAGGCATAGTAGGGTAAGGCTTGACTGAGGGTTTTCAAAGACTCCCTCCTCTATACAAATACATCATTACAACCATAATTGCTATGAAGGTACTTACCATTATCACTAGAGATAGCATAATCCCTTGGTTCCTTAACACAATGTGGCCCACAAAGGAATTTCAAGTGCTTAAGTCACTTGAGCTACCAATTTTTCCTTTTCATGTTTCTCATTGGTTAATTCTTCCATCCTCTCTCAAACTTAGAAGACACCCTAATTTTTAGTTGATTCCCAAAGGTGGTCGAGCATTGAATGAGAAAGATAAAAGGAAGAGATTAGGGTTACAAGTAAATAATTTAAGGAAAATAAATAAATTTCTTAATAATATTTATTTCTAACTTCAAGAATTCATAAAAAATCTAAAAGATTTTTAAACATTATGATGAATGTACTATTGGATTCTTCAAGGCGTGCTCTTTCTGAAAATTCTAGAGTACATTATATAACATGCTTTTAAGATGTATAAAATAATAATATTTTATCATGTTCTAAGCAAAGCTTAAATTATCAATATTAAACACCTTGATTATGGATGATATTAACAAAATAAAGTATGGGTCGTCATATAAGCTTTTCACTCATAAATAGTTACTCAATTATTAGAAGTGATTTGGAATTGCCTCTAACAATTTGGTCAAACCAAGGATCATCAAGATAAGAATAGATGGTTTATAGTTACCTAAGAAATGACTTAGCATTAACTCCATATATATATATATGTGTGTGTGTATATATATATGTGCTTTTGATGGTCACTTAGTGATTAGAAGTTATTTGCATAATACAATGGTTCTCACCACCATTACATCAAATCTCTTCCTTTTAAAACCACTTTGCCTTTGGTAACTTTGGAGTTATTGGTGAGAGTTCAAGTTAGTTGATGATAAAGCATTGCTAAGTATAATATAGTAATTTAGAATATTGTTAGAATGCACAACACATATTAGCTCCTATAAGTTATATTATCATATGGGTAAAAGGTCATTTCAACAAGGAAAATGACAACAATAATTTTAAATAATTAGGAAATGTAACATAGCAAGGACTATAGATAAGTAATAAGCAATGATACAACTTGATCTAGTTACAATTTAGAGGGATGAGATACAAAGTCAATAATTTCATTAGCAATGATTCAAAGGTCATGGTTATGGTGATTAAAGTAAAAAGTGATGAAAATAAACCATTGTATTATTTTTATTAATGCTTTCATCGAGTTCTTTTAGATCAAGTATCTTAAGATAAAATAGGTCAATTTATTAAAGAGTTTGATCAATTGATTCATGGGATAATCCACATGTGATGATAAGTCAAAGAGTATTGGTGGCATTGCTCAAGGTTGGCTCAATTTTGAAACCTTGGAGCTTTAGTTCTAACTCTTAGTGGGGTGGCTATGTTTGAATATGTGTGTTCTATCTATTAAGCAATTTTAGATATTATATAGTATGTAGTAGTGTTCTATACTTGTACGATCAATTTCTCTTCAAATAATTATTACTTAGTGTAAAAATGTTAAAATAGAGTCATAAAAATATAATCCAATATATCATATGATTATGATTATCCTAAAAATTTAAAAAGTGTTAATTGAAATGCCTTTGTAATAATACGATGCTAGTGTCTTACATAGATGAAGTAAATTGGTTATTTCTCTCATAAAAACACTATCGTATTATTGCAATCTTGTATCATCATGAAAAGTTTGAGAACAATGCAAAAATCATTATATGCATATGATATCTTGTTGGATATCTACAATCTATGAGTCACTTAAAAATTATAGTGGTATAATTGTATTAGATAGGTACAATCTTTATGATCATATTGTACAAAGTTTGTATAACCATTAAAAATATGCATTGAACAAAAATTGTATAGTATGAAGTACTCTATTATATTAATAAGTAAAATCAATAGATTAGATAGATTATTCATTAGTGATATCAATTCTTTTTATTTATCACCCTATATGATCCATTAATTGTACTTATACAAATAGTCATCACAACTTATAATAGCTAAAAAAACACTTTAAGAATATCATTTTAGTTGTTGGAACTTCTTTAATTGATCATTTTAGTTTGAGTGATGTAAATAGAAGTTTATTTGAGTTAGAA
This sequence comes from Vanilla planifolia, assembly GCA_023846275.1. NCBI lineage: Eukaryota > Viridiplantae > Streptophyta > Magnoliopsida > Asparagales > Orchidaceae > Vanilla > Vanilla planifolia. The sequence continues at coordinate 25,558,520 of CM043870.1, forward strand.
GAAGCAAACTAACAAACATGCAAATCATTTATCCTACTACTACATTGTGAAGAAATCCTTTATCTTCCTACATTTAGAGCTTTATTTGTATCATTCTCTTCACCATTTCATCAAAGCTTCTCATATGGCTTGGTAAATTCTTTTCACATTATTTAAACACTTATCATAGCATTTTTCTCAAGTGAATAGTATAGGTTATTGTACAATATTGATTTGTATAAGAATTGCAATATTTTTATACTTATTGTGCAACTTTTAGTTTATGTTGATTCCTACCTTGCAACGACATAAAGAGAGTAAGTCATCATCATCGACGTCGACCATGAGAAGAGTCATTAATTAAGATGGATAACCATGAGTAGCATATGATTTTACAAGCCAGACTTTTGAATCGAGTTGAAAATTTGACTTTTTGTAATATTTGATGAAAACTAAACAAGACAAACTATAAAAAGCATTGTTTATATCTAGTTTAATAATGAAGTTTCTACATTTGATTTTCATATTAAGTGAGCTCATAAGTTTTGAAGCTATGAGTTCATTTTCAATAACATCTCTTCCTTTTATGAATCCTGATGTACCCTTCGATGTGATAATTACAAAATCACAAGATTAATATCACTAATGCCTTCGTGAGTTTAGTGTTATTTCAATTTAGTCTTAAGATGCTATTATAGTTTGAGTTTGTGGAAGTAAGGACTATAATATCCAAAGTGAATAGAGATTAAAGGCTCAACTTATTGATTTTAGAGCCAAAAACCAAGCTCTTTGGGTTAGGGTTTTTAGTGTTACATTAGATTATATTTGGTCTTAAAAATTTAAATATTTTTAACTTTTAAAATCCTTAAAAATTTGCTTTAATATAAAAAATGTTTTGACCTAAGCACCCATTGCTCGACCAAGCTCGAAGGCTTGGGCAATTGGCCCGTAATGCTGGGCACTGAGCTTTAGGGAGCCGTCAACTAGAAGACTTGTTGAAACTTAGCTAAGCTAAGTCTGAGTATCAGTTAAGATACAAATCCTACAGTGGCTTAGATTAAATAAGATTAATTCATAACTCATGAACCCAGCTTTAGCATAAGGAGTCTAGTAGAACATATAAATGATAAGAAATTAGATCAGGTCAGGTCAAACCTATTTATATATGCACAAGTGTCTTGGGTTATGATCTCCCAAGAGCACCAAAGAGTAGCCAAACTCAATAGGCTGACTTATTCTTATAGAGAAAGTCTTATAAACACTAAAGTTCAAGTACATCCTTGCAATGTGGGACATAAAGTTAATTATGTTTGCTTTCAAAATAGAGAAAACCAATGCCATATGATCACGTATTTTCACAATCAAACAATTATGATCACATCCACCTTTTTGAATGGTAAACTTTATCTAGCCATCCATAAAAAAATCTTGATTCCACAACTGAGATCTTGTTCACATTTATGAATAGTGCATTTTATCTAGCCATCCATAAAAAAAGCTTGATTAAATAATTGATAGCTTCTCCACCTTCATGAACAGTGATTTTATGCATCTTTATTATCCATCCAGCATTCTTATCTAACTATCTAGATTAAATCTCACTATGATTAAATCTAAACCCTTTAATTGTTATTTTGATTAGATGGTGCCTATTTTCTCTGTCAAGATCACACGGTAGCTACTTTTTTTCTTCCTCTTTCATTTCTTATAATGACTTTTTTTTGAAAAAGCTAACTCTAGTTATTGGGGGAGTATTTTGTCATGTTTTTGTTTGGCGAGTCAACTTGAAAATTTTCAAAAACACTCAAAAGAAGTCCAAAATTGAGAGCATCAATTTTAGCATGCTTGTAGAAGTTAAATGTTCTTTCATTTCTTATATCTATTACTCTATTCTAGGTCCATCTTGCATGATTTAGATAACATCTATATTAATAGTTTATTGTACCACTCTTGTATGAAGGATTTAAAGGTGTAAGAATTTTTATATTCAGTAATTTTTGTAAAGCTTTTGATTTTCTTGTAACCACTTTTTTGTGAATTTTAGTGTTTCATTGGAGCACAAGTTTGTAATTGGATTACCCTTACTAATCTCGACAAAAGAAAGTGGATAGTAGAAACTCGATTGGTGATCAGGGTTGGATGTAAGTATGAGTTTTAGCTAGACCACCTAAAAAATCTTAGTGCTTTCTTTTTATTATTTTGAAACTTTTTATTTTCATTTTGATTAGAAAATATTCTTAAAAATAAATTTTTATTTCTGTGTCATTTTTTTTCTTTAAATAAAAAATTTTTTGAAATAAAAATATTTTATTAAAGATATACTTCATCTCTCCTCTTTTGTGCATTGTACCTCACATGATTCCTATCAAGTGGTACCAGAGCGAGGTTTCTATCAAAAGAAAGAAATTTCTTAACCTGGCTATGTCTTATTATATGAATGGTGAAATCATATTATATGATAAATACTAATTAGACTAATTCTATGGCTTGTTCAACTCACCCTGATCTTATTGTATAATGAGTTTAATCATACTATATGATACAACTTGTTACATATATGTATAATTTTATTTGATTTAACAACTTTTATTGATTGTTATTTTTAGTTATTAAGTAGTAAATGAATTCTCAATTTAGATTTTACTTTTTCCATATAACATGAGTTTTGAGCTCAAAAAGTTTACTATATAAATTACTCATTCTCTGAGGAGCATTGGTTTACTCTCAAAGGAAGTCCTTAAATAGGTTCCCAAATAGGCTTTTTTAACTATTAAATACACCTAAAACAAATGTATTTTTACTAAAGGTATAGTCTTATTGTTGAGACAAGCTTTTAAATTTTGTTATATTTTAAGACTAAGGTGAGGTAAAGATGCTTATAACAAATTCTAACAATGTGAGTAGAGCATTCAATTATCAAAATAAGGCTCATGAGTTAAGGATTATCTACAAAGGTCCGTACAGAAACAAACCTATATAGCTACCTAACATACCAACCCAAATACTTCATATGTAGTTGTATAAAAATCATGTGATTTTGTAACCCATAGAAATTAAAAACAATATTAGAATAAATATGAGCTATAATTTTATAATGACCTATAGTGGATCCAAGTTTTAAGTAATAGTGGTAATTGAGTGCATTAAGTTGAGACACAATTGAACTAACCTAAGAGCTTCTTGCATAGTATTTATATTGAGATACATAACAATGTGTAAGAGTTATCTTAAATTTATTAAATTTAGATGTTATCTTAAAATTTTGAATAATAGAGTTAACAAGTTCATCTCTAACATTATCTAAATCATGGAAATACCTCGCATTAGTTTCATTTAATATTTCACACAATCCTATTAACTATGATGCTCATTTTCAATTTCTCGCATTTATTCACTAATTTATTTTATTAAACAAAAAATTATCTAAATTTCTTTTCAAAATCTTCATGTGAAGAGTAAGTAGTTCACCCCATCATCTAATGTATGCCCAAAACGCTCTCCTTTAGTCATCAAGCAAATGAGTCTTATTGTAAATTGTGAGGCAAAATGTACAAGAGGAGAGGGGTGCATTGGGTATTTAAAATTTTTTTTATTTTGAAAAATTAAAAAAATTCACTTAAAAATTAAATTTTTTCTTAAAAAGATTATCAACAAAATTAGATTGCTCAATAATAAAAGAAATGAATAAATATTTTTTAGGTGATTCATCCAAAACCTGTGCCTATATCCATGCCTAATCATCGATCGAGATTCAACAACTGCTCCATTTTACTAAGACTGGTAAGAGTAAACCAAATATAAACTAGTGCTCCAATGAAACACCAAATTCACAAAAATTAACTATAATAAAAAATTGAAAGTTTTATAAATATTTTTGCATACAAAATTCCTACATTTTAGATCTTTGAAACAAGAGTGGCACAACTAATTAATGATATAGATGCTACCAAGATGATGCAAAAGTTTGTAAATAAGAGTAGAAGAGATAATAATTAAAAGAACCCATAGGTCTTGTAAGCTTGCTGAAATTTAAACTCTTAATTTTGGACTTCACCTGGGTGCTTATAATGTTTCAAGTTGATTCAAAATATCTGTATATTGACTCTATTTATAGTCGAAATAAAAAAAATCTCAAAATAATTCCATCAACAATAAGAATTAACTTTTGTGAAAGCTAGCCATTATAGAAGATAATAGAAGAAGACAAAGTGTAGTTGTCGTCTGATTCTGGGTAGACAGAGAAGGAACCAATAGATCCAAATAACCATTAAAGGATCTAGATCTATTCACAACAAAATAAGGTTTGGATCGTTAGATCCAAAAGTAGAATGGATGGTGATAATGATCATGATATTCTTCATAAATGTAGAGGAGCTCTTAGTTGTTCAATCAAGCATTCCAAATGAACAACAAAATGAAAAAACTATTCACAAATAAGGAGAAAAACATGATCATTCAATCTTAAAAATGTGCGATCGATAGTACAAATTACTCAAGTTTGGAATAAAAATAAAATACAATTTATTTAATCCCATTTTGAAAAATAATGCTTGTAATTTATCCTTATATTACTTCCTCTATGCACAATAAACAACATATTGAGGTTAGCTGCCCCTTAGTGTCCTTAGGATGTCATTACCTAAGGCACCTACATGTAGTATTAAAATAAGTCTTATCTGACCCAAATTAATTACTTATCGTTAACGAGCCCGACTCGACTTGTTACACCTAAGTTGAGTTTTAGAGTCATGCTCTGACCTGATTAACCTAAGCCACTAGAGGATTTGTGCCTTAAATTGATACTCGAGTCTAACCCAACATTATTTTAGTTGGGCTCTTAATCTATAGCTCCTTAGGGCCTAGCACTACAAGCCACTTGTCTCAAGCCCTTCAAGCTTGGTAGAGGGGTTGGGTACTTAGGACAAATTTGTTTTTTATTTTATTTTACATAATTTTATTTGAAAAGCAATATTAAAATGGGGCGACCTCACCCAAATCAATTACTTATCATTAATGAGTTTGACTTGACTCATTATGCCTAAGTTGGGTCAAGAGTCATTCTTTGACTTGATTAACCCTAGTTGCAGTAAAATTCATGCCTTACATTGATACTTAGGCTTGACTCGACTCAATTTCAGTCAAGCTCCTGACCTTAGCTCCTTAAGCCCCAACACTATAGGCCACTTGACCTGAGCCCTTCAGGCTTGACAAAGAGGTTGGGTACTTTGGTCAAAACTTTCTTTATTATGTTAATTGATATATTTTTATTTAAAAAATTATAAGATTTTAAAAACTTAAAGACTTAATTTTTAGAAACCAAATACAACATAATACTAACTTAAATATATATGAAACATGATAATCTTATGTGCCACAATTACTAAGAAAATAAACATTTAACATATTAATCATAAAGATTTAGAGATGTAGTTCTTTGAGGATAGGTTTCTCCATATATAGCTTAGTCTTTGGCTCTAAAATCAACAAGTTATACTAGTAATCTTTATTAACTATATTTTTTATAGTCCTTACTTTAATAAACCCAATTTATTATAATACACTTTAAGATTTAACTAAAACAATACTAAGCTCAATGTGATATTAGTAATATTTAGTTTAGTTTTATGATCATCACAACAAAAGATATAATAATCTTCTCTTTAAGGATAACAAAACTAATATTATAATTGAATATATAAAGAAAATATAATATTAATAAACAAACCAAGTAATATTATATTTAATATTTTAGCTCACTTTATTTGATGGCATATACTCCCCTTATATTTTAGTTTACACTACCCCTGAATGCTAGCACTAGGTTCTTCATATTTTTGTAATCATTCAAAGGGATTAATTATACCTAAGCTCAATTTAAGTCTATGAAAAAGTTTGGTATTTAATGACTTATTAAAAATATCAACTAATTAGGTAAAAGATAGAACAAATGATAATTGAATTGCTTCCTTTTATACATGCACTGTAATAAAGTCATATTTTAACTCTATGTGTTTTGTTCTTGAGTGTTGAATAGGATCTTTAGGTAAACAAATTATACTTGAATTGTCACAAAAAATTAGAATTTGTATAAATTCTAAATAATAATCTAAAAGTTCTTGTTTAATCTATAAAACTTAAACAACATAACTACCTACAACGACAAACTTGACCTCTGTTATTGATAGTACTACATAGTTTTGTTTTCTACTAGCCCAAGAAATTAGTAAATCGACAATCAATTGGCACATACCAGAGATATCTTTCTATTAGTCTTAATATCAACAAAGTAAGCATCTATGTAAGCTATTAATAAAATCCAAACTCACATTTAAGATACCATAAGCCTAGAGTCTTAGTGCCAATAAGATATTTAAATATATGCTTTATTGCTTATAAAGGTGATTCTTTAAGACTAGCTTGAAACCTTACACACAAAAATACACTACATATAATATCAAAGCTACTCAAAGTAAGATATAATAATTATTCAATTATGCCCTTAAATAATTTTGTGTTAATAGGCTTTCCAACTTCATCTTTATCTATGATAATGCTTATACCAATGAGAGTTTTCTTATGCTTCGTGTTCTCATAATCAAATTTCTTTAATAACTTTATCAAATACTTGGTTTGAGAAATAAAAATTCTTTCACTTGTTTGTTTGACTCAAAGTCCTAAGAAGAAGATTAAATCTCTCATCATACTCATTTTAAACTTTATTTTTTATTAAATTAACAAACCTCATTCACGTCTTTCCATGAGAGGCTTCAAAGATTATGTCATCCACATAAACTCAACATATTAGTTGACTTTCAACTAAATTTTGAATAAATAAAGTATTATTTACCTTGTCTTTGCAAAAATCATTTAATGTAAGAAAAATGCACAATCTTTTATACCAAACTCTTAGAGCTTACTTCAAATTATAAGATACTTTCTTAAGTTTGTATATCTTATCATGTATCTCAAATCCTAGGGGTTATTCAATATACATTTCTTCATTTATAGTTTTATTTAAAAATATATTTTTAACATCCATTTGATATAATTTAAATCCTTTGTGACATGCATAGGTAAAATCTTAATATATTAAGTCTAGCTATTGGAGAAAATATCTCATCCAAATCTACTCCTTCAACTTGATAATTTTGTGGCCACTAATCTACCTTTATTCTTAATAACTTTTTCATTTTTATCTAACTTATTTTTAAACATCCATTTTGTACTAATAATTATTTTATCATTTGGCCTAGGTACATAATCCTAAATTTACTTTCTCTTAAATTATACTAATTGTTCAATCATTGTAATAATCTAGGACTCATCTTCAAAAGCATTTTTTATAAAACTTGGTTCAAAATTGGATACAAAGGATGCATGATTAAAAGAGCTTATAGTCTTAACTCTCTCTTACATCTCCTATGATCAAACTCACTATGATGATCTTTAGATTGTATCAATTGCTTCTCAATCTAATTTTCTCTTTTATTGATTTATTTCCTTCAACTATATCCTCCTATTTTTCTTCTCTAAGAATTAAATCTTGTTATTCATCAAAATAAACATCTTGATGATGACTACTGGATGCTTCAAAAAGAGATTCATCAAATTTGATATTGATTGTCTCTTCCATAACTAGTGTTCTCTTGTTGTATAATCTAAATGCTTATTAGTAGGTGAGTATCCTAGAAAACTCTCTTCATCAAACTTATCTAACTCTTTTCTTTCATTATTTAAAATAAAACATTTATATCCAAACATAAGCAAATGAATTACTTTGGGTTTCTTATTATAAAGTAACTTAAAGAGGGAAATATCTGATAAATTTCTACATATTATTCTATTAAACACATAATAGATAGTATTTATTACCTCACCTAAAACTACTTAGGAACATTATCTTCATTAAATATACATCTTGTGAAATCTAGTAAGTTTCTATTATTTCTGTCAACCATACTATTTTATTGAGGGTCTTAGATGAAGAAAATATATGCTAAACTCTATTTTTGCTAGAAAAAATATCAAATAAATTATTCTTAAATTTCTCTCTATTGTCACTCTTAATGAAGACTAACATGACTTCATGCTCTTTCTCAATCATAGCAATCAATCATACAAATTTTTTAAATATTTTATTTTTATTTTTAATAAAAAGAACTTATATGTTCTTAGTGAAGTCATGAATAACTATTAACCCATATTTTGCTTCTACTAAGACTCTCTAAATGAATATGATCAAATATTTCTAAATAAATAAGTTCTAATGGCTTTATAGTTTAATATCCTTAAGTGGTTTAAAACTCTCTTTGGTTTCTTTTTCCTAATTAACATAGACCACATAATTTATCACTTGATTAACTAAGGTTTGGTAAACTTCTAACTAGGTTAAATGTTAAAATGTTTTTAAAAGAAGACTTTCTAAGTGACAAAATCTTCTATGCCAAAAGTGGAATTATTCTCATGTGTCATATGACATTCTACTTCCAAAGATAAGTGGAACATTATCTTTATTAATAATAGATTTATTTTTATTGAATAAAATATTAAAAATTAAATCATATAATTGATCAATGTTAAGAAGTTTGTATCTTAAATCTTGCACAACAAGGACTTTAATATAGAAGTGTGTGAGCTAATCATGTTTTCAACTCCAATTACTTTCTTCTTGGTGTTGTTGCCAAGAGTAACCTCACCACCATCATAAAACTTTAGGTGAATGAATGAAGATCCATCTATTATCATGTGTTTTAAGCATTCATTATCTAAGTACCAAATTCCTCTCCTTATTCTTGAAAGAAGGCATCCCTACAAAATAAATCAAACTTTAGTTTTTGGGACCTAAACGTTTTTGGGTCCATATGTTTTAACTTGATTATTAATTAAACTATTCTTTCTAATGCTTAAAAATTTAAAATATTTAACATCAATAATGTTTCTAAATTTACTATAAGACGAAATATATTCAATTCTCATGCAATAATGACAAACTATATTAAGAGCAAAAGAATATATAGTATTTCTAGCATAACCAATTTTATGAAAAGGAATCCTATAATGAGAATGTAAATTTTTTAAATCATCTAATTCTCTAACTATGTATTTTTGATAATAATAGAGGCTTTTTTATCTCTCTTAATCTTAATTTTATGCAAATAATTAGTATACAACTCATTCAAATGTTCACATAAACTGAATAGTTTTCATGCTCTTCTTTTAATTTAAGATGAAGCTAATTTTTTATACTTCATGCAAATATCAATATATTATTCTTCATAATCAACCATAGAACAAGATCATGAAGATCATGAAGAGGAATAAGAAGAATGTACCTTATTATTTGATGTTGTAGTAGGAACACTATCCTTTGTCATAAGTTAAATCAATCTCTCACTCTTATCTTTATCACTAGAGGAAGAACTATTTGAATTATCTTATGATATCTTTATAGCTTTCTTCTTTTACTACTTTTATTTTTGAGACCTTTCAACTCTCTCTTTGGAGTTAAAGTAATTGGGCCTTGAATACAAAGGTAGTTTATATTCATAACAAATTATTTTTTAATGAGAAATCATTTTTTTCTTTTATGTCTTATTATTACAAAATTATTTACCTATATTTTTTTTGTTATATAATCTAAATAAACCTTTTGAGATTTGAGCTATCTCACTTGAGATTAAGAAATTTGAATTTATAGAAGAATTGACTATAAAGGCTATTGGTTTTTCTTCTTTTTTCTTTCTTTTTTAGCCACAAGTTCTTCATCTGTTCTCTTTATAAGCTCAATTTCATTTGTTAAAAGATCACCCAATAACTCATCTAATGACATAGTCAAAATATGTCTTTTACTACTTTTAATGCAATCACTAATAGATCATAAATTGTTAGGTCTCTCTTATGTTTGATGAGTCAAGTCATAAATATTTAACATTTTATTCTAGTAGACTTATTTAGTATGAATCAAGTATACTTTTTAATGAATTGTTCATGCATCTTTGAAGATGGTGAATTAATAGTCTTCAAAACATGTTGGATTGCTTAACAAGTTTTAAGAATTAAAGATATGTACATCAACATTGATAAGGTTTTTTTATTATGAAATAGAATGTTAGCTTATTGATTTTAAGGAACTCTTTTTTTGTATCAATTTCAAATTATATTCAACCATCCAATTATTTAATCATATCTTTAATTTAATAAACAAATAAGATATTTTTTTTCGATCTCATAATCGTTTTTTGGTTAAATCTTACTTATATATCTTTAAAAAATTCCATGTAAGGTTGATTGTTAAGCCTTGATTAAGTTTAAAAAAAATAAAAAAATAATTTTGTTAAAATTTTCATAATTAAATTTTTTTCCACATCTCATGCTCATGCCCAAATGTAAACTCTTGAGTCGAGCAAGCCCGAGCATGGGCACTCATAAGCCTAGGGTTAAGAGACTATTGAAACTAAATTGGGTTGAACTCAATCTTGGTGATGGTACCACAATCTTGAACTGGATGGGGTTAAGACAAAGGATTAAGCCAAGAAAATACTTGAATCAACTATACATATGGATTAGGTTAATCTTGTGATAACCTTTATGTATTGAGTATGCCAAAGTGATGAAATTCCAAATGTATAATAGGGAGCCAGGCCCAATTAGGCTTGCATTTAACACCTATGCAAACACTTATAAAGTGTAAAACGTTTTCTTATTATGAAATATAAGACTATTTCTTTGGTGCTTATTTGCTTCCAAAATTAGGACACCTTCTGATTATGCGTTTTTGCGATCATGCAGTGGAGATTGCCTTTAAATTTTAAAACAATCATCATGATCCATCTGTGCATTCCATGAATTTCCTCACATTTGATCATTGATTAGATGGCTCAAATCTCACCAATCTTTATGCCTTACCTCTAAGATTCAACTAAACAGTAATGATCACGTTCGATTTTACTGAATAGCTATTGTTTATTTATGCCTTTTGAAATGTTTAGCATTGAATTATGTGGCTCCAAATTATCCACTTTGAATCTTACAAATACGATAGTTCTTGATTTTACCGTTAATTAATCGAATGATCCAGATCTCATTTGACTTGATCTGATAGTCCATATCTAAACTCTTTGATCCAACCATCCATAACTCATCCACTTATACTATTTTTGATCTAATAGTCCAAAATTTCTTTGATTTGATCCAATGAATGTAATCCATCCGACCTAATGGCTAATTAACTAGTCATTGCATTAGCCATTTTGGAAAAAATATTTTAACATATTTTGAAAAGTTTTTTAAGCTATTTGTTAATAGCTTTTTAAAAAACTTTTCTACACTTTTTAATGGTTATAATAAAAAAATTCTTTAAAAGTACCTATCCATTGTAAATGAAATTATTAATAAATATAAATCAATCTTTAAGATATCAACAAAGCATTATTTAATATTCTATTAGCATAAATTCTACTTACAGCAACTACAGCTTGTTTTTCCTAAATTGTCAAAATTTTCAAGCTAGTCCTACACTTCTAAACTTTCAATTTCTCATTTCTCTTCTTAAATTGAAGCTCGTTGTATTGTGTTCCATTAATCAATAAGTATAAAAAGTTGTATCAATTTATTAAATTTTTTGTCTTGTTGTTTTTTTTCTTTTGGGTTGAGTGGCCTAACATTTGTGAAAGTCTAAGTTTTATTTGATCTCATAAAAAAACCAAGTTTAAGTTGAGTTTAAGAAAACTTGTGGTATAGTTGAATCCATAGAAGCTAAAGATTGGAGATGAATTGTAAGAAAAAATCTCAAGCTATAATCTTTTGTTAATGATATTTTTCTCAACCTCGATTAGGATAGACGTAGGTTCTAATTTAAATTGAGACATCTAAAAATTATTGTGACTCATTTTAATTTTTAGCTTAATTTTTTTTGTCATATTAAAAATTATTATTATATGTATATAATCAAGATTTTTTACATTTATAAAATTATTTTTGAGAAATAAATACAATAAAAAATAGTAAAAATTATTTTTAAATCTATAATTCACCTCCCTCTTATGAGATTCACATACTAGTTTTCACTTTAATTAGTATTAGAGTGGGTACCCTATAAAACTTAAGTCAAATCACTTGGGTGATCCATGATGTATATTTTAATTATTTTATTAAGTTTACTTAACTATCATTTTGGTTATACACTAATTAAAAATTTTCTCTTATCATTTTAATGTGCTTTCCAAAATGTCTATTTGTTAATTACTTCTTAAATTAAGTTTTCAATATGTCTTTATCCTTGATTGATATTAGTGCAATACTAGATAAAGGATCTTCTTCAATCCATCCATTATTATTTAAAGATGAATTTGATTTATATTAAACAAATTTAAAAGTTTTGTTAATCAATTAATTTAGAATTTAAGAAAGCACTCACCAAACCATATGATTTACATAGAGATTCATAAATAAATGAAATTAAATCTTTTAGCAAACTTAGTAGTAATCAAAATAAAATGATACAATTTAATACAAGAGTAATCAAATACCTTCATTGTGGCATATCTCTAAGTGAATTTAATCAAGTTATGAATTTGTTTATCTCACATAAAGTTTGAAAGAAGTTAAAGTTACCTATGAAGGCACATTGAAAGTAAAAAAACAAAAATAAATTTTCTTACACATGATTATAAGCTATTTAGAATAGATTTAAGAGAAACTATAAAGAAGATATTTATGAAATTTACTAATATTATTAATATATTAATAAGTCTTAGAAAAATACTTTCTAATATAGATCTTATAAGAAAAGTGCTAAGGATTCTACCTAAGGAGTATGATCATCTTACCATGATAATAAAGGCAACCAAAGACATAAATAAGATCACAGATAACTCAAAGAATTATTAATGACTAAAATTTAGATGAATAGAAGAGTTGAAGAGGAGGCTTTCACTTACAAGCCAAAGCATGGAGTAAGAAAAGAAGAACCATTAGCATTCAAAATAAGCAAGATTTGTTTGTGACTTTCATCTCTTTTATGGAATTAAAAAGGAGGTAAATTTGTATGTTAAAGGTTTAACTAAAAATTTAGCAAAAAGTTTTGTAAATAAGAATTGACAAAAGAAAAAAAAAGGAGAAGATGAAGGCACCAAGATGTTATGATTGTGGTCAAAATGATCATATTGGACCAGATTATCTGCAACTCAAAGACACTAAAAGAAAGGAAGAGAAAAAGAAGAGAATGAAAAAGAAGAAAACCTTTTAAGCTACTTGGAGTACTTTGGAAAATTTGGACTCTACAACTTCAAATAGTGAGGTGAAAGGGATGATATGTTTCATAACAAATGATGATTCAAGTACATCTAATGAAAAAGAACAGAAAGAGATAAGCTCTTGGCCTCATGTTATTCTTCAAAATAGTTATACAAAAGTTATTAATACTTTCACTTCTCTAGTATGTGCACATAAAAAATTAAAAAAGTTTTACAAAGAAAAAATTATATTTTATAATTTTTCATGAAAGAAGATGAGAAAAAAAATAGAAATACTTCAAATTTTTTATAAAAACAATTTCATAATTATTGAGAATACTTCTTTGAAAAAAGAAATAACTAGTTTAGAAACAAAAATTTATTCTCTTAAGTTTGCAAATTTTTTTAATGCTTCACATGGTATTCATTTTTCTAAGCATAAATATATGTCTTCTTTTAAACGCATATATAATATTTCAAATATTACATGCTTTTATTGTTGTAGAAAAGGATATACCATCGAGGATCATAAAATTAAGAAAAAAATTTCTTATTCAAAACCTTGCTTTAAATGGTTAATTAAGAATGATATTATGATTGCCCTCGTAGTGAATATTTGTGCTCAACCCAAGCTTTCTTAGATTTCAAAGATTAGAGAATAAAAAAATTAATATAAGATGTCTCTACAATCATGGTGTAGAGATATAACATTTTGGAGACATTCATAAGTTAGAAATAATATATTTAGAAATTATGTGTATAAGAAAGCATACAAACTCTGCAAATAGAAGTTACATTTTATGATTATTAGGTTAAAAGTTTATAATTTATATAGTCATACATAGAGAAAAATTACGATCTAGCTCTTAAGTGATGGATAATGGATGCTAAAGACATATGATAAGAGACTGATCAAAGTTTGTATCAATAGAATATAGACTAAATAGAGAGGTAACATTAGTAAGTAACTCTAAGAAGAGAATAATTAGAATTAATAATATAAGTACACCTAAGTTTATATTTTTAAATATTTTTTAGTTGATAAATTAGAACTTAATTTAGTTAGTATTAGTTAATTATGTGATAATGGCTATTTTATTAATTTTGATACTCAATGTTGCAAAATATTCAAAGATGATCAAGTGTTATTAGTTAGAAGAAGAAAAGGTATCACTTATGTTATTAAGTTTGAACAACTAGAAGCTAGCAAAATAGAATATATTGTTACACATTCAAGTGAGAATAATTTATTGTGTAAAAGACTAGATAATGTAGGTTATTTTATCTTAAAGAAAATACTAAGCAAGCTAAAATGAGAGGTCTTCCTAAACCAAACAAAACTAGTTGGAAAATATGTGAATCATACTAAAGAGGATCCTTTTGAACCTAAAAATGACTTAAACATTAGTATATCTTAAAAAAATAGTTTATTTAAATCTTTTTAGACCCATACAACCTTTGATTTTAGGTGAAAATAAATATAGATTTATGATTATTGATGATTTTTCTAGATATATTTAGGTTGTATTTCTTAAGAGTAAAAGTAAGATATTTGAAAATTTTGTTAATTTGATAAAAGAGATAGAAAGATAAACTAATCACAAATTAATTTTTTATTCAAAGTGATAATGGTAGTGAATTTGAGAATGAGAACTTTCATAATTATTATAAAGACAAGAGAATAAGGCATCAATTTACATGTTCTTATACACCTCGATAAAATGAGATTATAGAAATAATGAATAGAACCTTAGCAGAGATAAGTAGAATAATGTTAGTTGAATACAATCTATTAAAGTACTTCTGGGTCAAGGTAATTATTGGCTCATTATATAATAAATAAAATTAATTTAAAATGATTAATCAAGAAAACTTCTTATGAGTTATTTAAAAATAATAGACCAAATGTTAGTTATTTTTATATTTTTTAGTGTAAATATATCATTCTTAATAATGAAAGAGCTAACTTGAATAAGTTTGATGAAAAAGCAAGTGTATAAATTTTTTAGGATACTCTTTTTTTTAAAAAAACCTTATAGAGTTTATAATATGAATACTCAAAAGATAAAAAAATAGTACATATAATATTTGATGAGTCTATTCAAGAGATAAATAATAAAAATTTATATGAAGAGATAAAGTTCTTCAAAAACTTAAACTTGAAAGAGGATGAAGACTAAACAAAAAATAAAAAAGAAAGAGAAGACATTAGTTATTAATTACCTAAAGATTGAAAGTATCAAGATTCACATCTAAAAGAAATAATAATTGGAGTTGTTAATCAAGGAGTTATGACTAGAACTTCTATGAAAGAAATTGATCATAGTGTGTTTATGTCATTCATAGAACCAATATCTATAGATGTACTTAAAGATAACTATGGGTTCAAGCAATAAATGAAGAGTTAGAACAATTTGAGAGAAATAAAGTGTGAGAACTAGTTTTTAGGTCTAATGATCAACAAGTGATTATAACCGAATGGGCGTTAAAAAATAAATAAATGAAAATAGAGTGATTATTGGAAATAAAGCTAAAAATAAACATGATTTTTCTAATAAAGATAAAACTCACCTTTTAACAAAGGTCGTCAATGTGATGAAGCTCCATTGGATAAGATCATATTGTCCTCAACACAAGGAAGAGCCATGAGGATCTTGTCTTAAAAAAATTTTATTAATAGAAACCTCACTTTGATAACACTTGTAAATTGTGTGGGGCAAAATATATGAGAGGATAGGAGTGCATTATACGTTTAAAAGTTTTTTGTTTCCAAAAAATTCAAGAAATTTTTATTTTCTCTTAAAAATAAAATTTATTCTAAAAAAGATTATTTATAAAATAAAATTGCTCAATAATAAAAGAAATATACAAAAATATTTTAGGTAGTTTGACCAAAACCTATGCCTATATCTACCCCTTATCACTAATCGAGCTTTCACTAACCATTCATTTTTGTTAAGATTGATAAGGGTAAACTAAATATAAACTAGTACTCTAATAACACACCAAAATCTACAAAAATTAGCTATATGAAAAGACTGAAAGCTTTAAAAAAATTTGCATACAAAATTCCTACACCTTTAAATCCTTGAAACAAGAGTGATACAACTAATTAATAATGTAGATATTACTAGGATGATGCAAAAAATGTTGTAGATGAGAGCAAAAAATATAATTGAAAGAACCCAAAGCTTCTATAGGCAACTGAAAATTGAATCTCTTAGTTTTGGACTTTACTTGGGCACTTATGAAATTTTCAAGTTGATTCAATTTATTCCAAATGTTTATAAATAAACTATATTTATAGTAAAAAAAAAACTCCCAAAATAATTCCTCAATGACTAGAATTAGCTTTTTCAAAAGCTAGCCATTATAGAAGGCAAGAGAAGAAGATGAAATGTAGTTGCTGTTCAATTTTGAACGAATGGAGCAAGAATTATCTGATTAGAATAATTGTTAAAGGGTTCAGATCTAATTGCATTGATATAAGATCTAGATCATTGGATCCAAAAGTCAGATGGATAGTGATGATGATTAAGATATTCACAAAGGTGAATGAACTCTTAGCTATTTGATCAAGATTCTAGATAAACAATTAAATGAAAGAAAATTGTTCACAAATGTGGAGGAAAATGTGATCTTTGATCACAAAAATGCATGATTATTTAGTGTAAATTCACTCAAGTTTGGAACAAAAATAAGATGTAGTTTATTTAGTTCCATATTACAAAATAATGCATGTAATTTGTCCTTATATTATATCTTCTGTGTGTAATAAATAGCTTATTGAGGATGGCTATCACTTGGTGCCCTTAGGATGTCATTACCTAAAGCACCTACATGCAATATTAAAATGGGTCTAACTTGACCCAATTTAATTACTTATTATTAACGAGTTTGACTCGACTCGCTATGCCTAAGTCAGGTTCAAGGGTCATGCAACCAAATTAACCCAAGCTATTGCATGATTCGTGCCTTAGACCGATACTCGGGCTTGGCCTTACTCCAAATTAGTTGGGCTCTTGACCTGCAGCTCCTCAAGGCCAAGCACTATAGGCTACTTGACCTAAACCATTTGGGCTTAGCAAAGGGGTTGGGTACTTAGCCCAAACGTTTTTTTGGTTACTTTATTTTATATATTTTTATTTGAAAAAATATAAGATTTAAAAACTTGAAAGATTTAATTTTTAAAAAATAAACACAATCTAATGTTTACATAAAAAAGTATGAATCGTGATAATCATGCATTACAATTGCAAAGAAAATAAATGTTTAATATGTTATTCATAAAGAATTAGAAATATAATTTTTTGTGGATTAGTCACTCCATAAAGAGCATAGTTTTTTTGCTCCAAAATTAGAAAGATGAACCATCAATGTTCATTCATTACATTTGCTATAATCCTTGTTCCAATAAACTCAAACTCTTATAGTATACCTTAAGATTTAACTAAAATAATACTAAGCTCAATAAAACGTTAGTAATATTTAGCTTGATTTTGTGATCATCATATCAAATGGCACAAGTCATTCTTGCTTTTCTTCATTACATGTTGTCTAATTTGTATCACTTCATGTGGCATTCATTTCTTTCATCTCCATCCTCTAACTTTTGATCTTTTCCATTTTCTTAATGTACTTTAGGAAACTTGATGGATATCACCTCTCCTCTTGATTCATAGAAGATTAATTCATCCTTGGATAATTTTTCTTGCATGTTTTTTTGCATTGTAATGATACATGAGATACTAATAACTGTTATCTCATCTTTACTTGAAGATTCTAATTTAAAGGATGAATTAAATTTGAAGGTAATAGTTGCTTCCTTTTTATTGAATTTGCACTTCATAGTAGACATTTCTTCATTCATGTGCCTAAAAAGTTCCATCTCATTTGTCATGAACTCACCCATGAGCTCATCAAGGCATTGAGATGTCTTTGGTAGCCTCAATTGTGGTGACCAAAGTGTATAATCCTTTGGTATAATCTTTTGTACCTATTCACAAATAGAAAATACTTTTCCCAACCTTGCCAAATCATTAGTAATATTTGTAAAACAAGTAGACAAAGACTTGATAAACTCATTAGATAACATTATAAATAAATCATAAGAATGAATCAATATTTTAATTTTACTTATCTCCAATTTGTCTACATCTCATGTGCTATCTTAAGGTTCATAATTTTGTTATATTCTAAAGCAAAAAGTCCATAATGTAAAATGTTAATTGTTATAGAATTCAATTGGAATTTATGCTTCTATTCTACATTTAATTCACTACTAGCTTTTCGAACGACTTTGTCATTTGGTACTTATTTGGGAAAAGTAAATAGACATTCAACTATATCCTAAATAACTAGATCTATTGATTCTAGAAATATCCACATCATATTTTTCCAATAGAGATAAAATTCACCTTTAAATTGTTTTATAAAAAGGTCCCTTCTCCTAAGGTGGTCGATTCCTCAAACATATAATGAGTTATACTAATTTTCTCACATTCTTTAATATAACTAGGTTCTAATAGCACTTGAGGAAACAATCAAGCCACAAGAGGTAGTGAATTATGATTTTTAGTAAAAAGTTACAATTATTTTTTAAAATATGTGTTAAAAGCTTTAATAAAAAGAATACCATGCTTTGCAGTTGGTTTAATCCAAACCCAAATCTACATTCACCCATCGTCAGATGACCAGGATTATTCAATTAATAGCCATTTGTCAAATGAAGATTAAGCAAATACTCTTATAAGTTTGATCCACAATGGAAAAATGGGAACCCTAAATGAGCTAATAACCACAATGACTCAAATGGATCTATACAAAAATGTTAAGAAACAAGTTGAGAAAATTTACAACATAAGCTTTGCAAGATAACCTGTAACCTTTACCAATTTGGCAATGGCATACAATGATGTAAAGGAAGCATGAAATGATGTTACCAATTAGAAGAATAGAATGAAAGAGAAGATGCACTTGAAAGTGCTTTTAAACAATCAATTTGTTGGAACATAGAGATGGAAGGAATCTTGAACGTTGAAGCACAAATCACCTCCATAGATTTAAAAATAGTTACATTAACTTGCATTATATTTTTATTTTGTGTTTCTAAGGACTATTTATAAATAACAAATGTCTAAGATAAACCTTAAGGCAACCTAATAATAACCCAATGACTAATGTTTGATTTCTAAGATGATTAATTAGCTATTGCATGAATTCCATTATTGTTCATACCATATTATTAGAAAAATCATATTGTATCATAACTATAAATGAATTGTTCATCTAGTGTGTCATATTACATGGCTATCTCTAGATTTTCTCTCTCAATGCTCTTAGCTTAAGTAATTGATTGTAGTATACTACTTGTATATATCGTACTACATGAAACTCTATTGTTTTTCTTGATTATCCTAATCTTCAATGCATTATCAAACTTGTATCATAGAATATACTATAATGTAAAAAAACTTTCTTATTTTTTGTTTCTTTTCCTATGTGTTTAATTCACTAACCATTTGTACTTATATAATAAAATATATCATATTATATAAAACTCTCTAGTTTCCTTTTCACTTAGGCTCCCAAGCTCATGAACTAATTATACTTGTATGATAATACAAATTTTATTGTATGAAACTCTCAAATTTCTCTCTCACTTAGGTTGTTTCGTTCATAGATTGGTCATACTTATATGATAAGATATATCTCCTTATATGGAACTCTTTGTATCCATTCTCACAACTTAATTAGCTCAAATAATGGTCATATTATATAATGATAATTATTATACCATATGAATGACATGATATCTCATTTAGGGTACTGATTACACACTTTGGTCAACTATACTACATGTATAATGAACTAGTCATACAATACAATAAATCTATAGTATTATATGATTAGTATAATTTTTGCCATTTAAAACTTAATTTGATCTATTTCTAACTCCTACTTGATTAAGCCTTGAAGGGCATAAAAATTTACAAAAGATTTATGAAAGCACATGGTTTATAATTGAAAACAATTTATCCTACAAAATGGATTTTGAAAACACATGGTTTACAAAAGAAATCAACATGGTATGCAAGATGGTTTTCATAATTTATGATCCTATATGCCACATGAATATTAGTATAGGCCTTTACATTATACCACAGCAAAATAAAATAAAATAAGAGATGCTTAAGATGGTAGCTACAACACCAAGATCAAGTATTTTTCATATCTTCTTCAATATGGAAGTTTTTAGCCTCAACTCTTTCAAGATCATTATTTTCCTACTAATCAAGATAAAGTCATATTTGAAGTAAAGCATTAATAAACAAGAATATATGATTTTGTTATTATAAAACTATCACATGATGGGAAGGGGATAGCAAAAGCTATATGGGTGTGTGGTATGCAACAAAAAATTAAAAATATTACATGAAATCAATGAAAGATGTAAATGGTGAATCATTACATATATTCTTATAATGCACATAATCATCATATAGTACTCATATATTATCTCTTATTTTTTGACTTTTATATTCATATTCTTTTTATTATATTTGTTTCTTTCTCATTTATTTTTTTAAGACCCTAATTTTCCAATATGACTAATATCTCTACTCCTTGGAATCCTATAATATGTCACCATCTATCATAAAACCACCACCCTAACAACCAATATCTCATAGTCACAATGACGAGGTCTTGATCATGCCATGAACCATAATCTTGGTACCTATGATAGCAGGGATAGTTTTTTATTTAACTCATTTCTTATTCTTAACTCTTATATATATATATATATATATATATACATATATGTATATGTATACATATACATATATATATATATATATGTATACATATACATATATATATATATATATATACATATACATATATGTATATATATATATATATATATATATATATATATATATATATATATACATATACATATATGTATATATATATATGTATATATATATATATATATGTATATGTACATATACATATATGTATATATATATATATATATGTATATGTACATATACATATATGTATATATATATATGTATATATATATATATATATATATATATATATATATATATATATATGTATATGTATGTATATGTATATATATATATATATATATATCTATATATATATATATATATATATATATATATATATATATATATACATATATATATATATATATATATATCATAAATAATAAATCTATGCTATGTAGTAACGCATTTCACGATAATATTTCAAGATAATTTAATAATTTAACCAATTTATATCATAGTTATTTGGTTTTTTTATGTGATGGCTCTAAGATATCTCTTTTATTGTTTTAATTTTTTCTTTATCTTTTTCTTTTATTTTTTTGCATACTTTCTCTTACATTATATTAATAACTATTTATACTTCATTCATAAGGCTTTCTAAATTCTTAAACTTTGCTTTAATCTAAACTATATATTTTATACAATAAGAAAACATAAACATTACTACAAAAAGCTTATACATTCTTTGGAACACTATGCCACAATTCATTATTCCAACCATTCCATCATACTATCTCATCTCCTCCATTGTACTACAATAAGTGTTATATCACTGGACATACGCTTGGTTGAACAAATTGATCTCTTTTTTTGACTCCGTTCTTAATCTAATTGTACAATATGATAGACCTATCACATGGTACATCCATTAGAAAAATCATGTGATGGTTTGTTTGATTTCTACCACTCCCCAACTATAAGTTAATCATATAATATGATAATATTCCCCTTACCATTTGATATTCTTGGGATACCAAGGCCTATGGTTGCTATTAACAAAGTTTGATTGTACGATACAATTAGAAACAATCGTATCATCTTATCTACTAGGTAAAGGGCCAGTTTAGGATCTTATACTTAATGAATTGTTTGAATGCACCCTTCATAAAGTATGTTTAGGCCTATCATGTAGTACATGAGACAACCTTCTATAATGACAACCAATTCAATCCAGTCCCAAGTCATTCCAAAACAATCACTCATGTAACTCAAAAGGGAACTCAATAGCATTCCAAGAAAGGAAAATCTTAAAAGAAAACATATATTTAACGATCATTTCTATGCAAATCAAGATATAAGCTTTTTTCTCAAACTCATCATTCTAGAGTTTAAATCCACTAATAGAGATCTAGCTAAACATTTCTCATAATCTTTTCTCATATTCTCCCTAAGCTCACCTTCCATTAGTTTCAAAACCCTCTATTTCTCCTCTTATGCAAAATTTAATATTACTAAGCCCTAGATGAAAGGAATGGTTTTTTATTTATAATAAATAAAATATTAAATAAATATATTCTTTTTCATTTTTACTTAAAAATTTCATAAGAAATTCAAATGACTTTAAAAAATTACAAATAACATATAGATAAATTCCTCACAAAAAGACCTTCTTAATACTTTACTCAAATATCAAATCTTGTTATAAACAATGTGACATGCTTTTTGAGGTAAGATGAGATACATCAAATTCTTAATTCTAAATCTACGTAGCCCATCATCACTATAAATTCATAATTAAAAATATTTTTTATAATTAAATAATTTGGGCCATCACAACTCTTATCTTGCATTTTAATTAAAAGTAACTATTCAAATTTTTATAATTGAATAATTCATGTGCATATCATATAAGACAAAATGAAAGATAAGAACTCTAGTAACTATTAAACTCTATAAAGAATGTGAAACTCCATAATCAAATAAAATAATCATTAGCAAACCCTTTAAATAAGTATCTATAATAACATTTATGGATTGAAGAGCCTCCTGATGACAAATGAAACAAACTTTAGCCTATCTTTCTCTCTCACTTGCTTTATCACTTCTAAAACCCACTACTAAAGAAGATCCAACTCTCTTGCCTCTGGCTATTAGTGTCCAATCTCCTCTTAAACAAACATCTTAATGGATTTATTAATGTAAAATGATAGTCACCTCTATGTCATCTTTTATATTTAATACATTTGTTGGCTCCACTTATCCAAGACTAGATCTACTATTTGAAACTTCCTATGATTTGAATTTGTTGAAACCTATCCTACTTTAGTCATCATTATTGCAACCACTAGGATCTCTTCTTTGCTATGAAATATCCACTAAATTTATAAGTTTTAAGCTTTTTCTTCTCAACCTCTTTCATAAATTTAATGACATTTTATCCCATTTCTATTATTCTGCATGCTCTACTAACTCAATATTGTTAATGGTCCTTATAATCATCAGTGCAGCTCTAATAGAATCTTAAAAGTCCTATAAAAAATATAACATATTTGCTCTTCGAAAGATAATAAATTTGGAGCATACATTGCCAACAATGTAGATTTGAACTCATTAGTTGTAATAGCCTTACTTTTTCTTTTTTTTATTTTTTTTTTATTTTTGTTGAAAGAGCTCTTTGAGACGAGTCTAACGGTGTTTAGTTTGTAATTTTTGGAGTTTTAAGGAATAAATTATGAATTTTTAAATATTTGGGATATATTTGTAATATTGAGGATATATTTGTAATTTTGTAAATGTCAGTATAGTTCAATTCATTTTGGCGAAAGGTATATTTGTAATTTTAAAGTTGTTGGTTGCACTTGATATATATGCAATTTTAGGAATTTCGGCACAGGTTTATTTCTCCGAACGAAGGATATTTGTGTAAATAAAAAATTAGGAAGGGTTGTTATGCAAAAATGTAGTTCATGGCAAGTCGGTTCCGACCGCATTATAAAAGCCGAAGCAGGCTGCGTTTTGAAAAGCATTTCTACAAAGAACACCGACTGCGGGGAGGTTGCCGGAGTGCGAGGGCGAGATTTCCGACGACTGCCGTCGTGCCAGCCAGGTTTCGGCACGCTACAATAACGGGCGGCGAGGATTTCCGTAAATTCCGGCATGCGAATGTGACGACCGGCGAAGATTTCCATAAGGTAAGAAATAATTTATTCATCGTCAGGGTTATGTAAGTTTTCCGGTAAGCGGCGGAGACCGATAGGGCAGAAGTCGAGCTGAAATCGACCGATTCAGTGCGTGAATCAGCCAGTCCAGCACCGGAGAAATATTTTGGTTCTGCTGGACGCACAGGAGAGAGAGGGGAACCAGTCCAGTTTTGGTCGGTCCACGTGACGGGAAACCAGCAAAAACAAATAGCCGAAATTAAGAATTTGTATTTTCATGTTTGGGAAAGCTTTTAGAAAAGCAATTTTGGCTATAGTAATTTTTGGGGAATCGTTTGGGAACAGCTTTTAGAAAGTAATTTTGGCTAATAAGTATATTTTAAATTGATTATTTTTGTATTTATGGGCTTATAGGACATCAAGAAGAATTAGAAGTGGGCAAAAAAATTTGGTACAACAAATCCAGGTAAATAAATTCTTAACCCTGTGATGTAGCACAATACTATGTATTTGTTTTAGATGATTTTCTTTCAGTTACATGGTGTTTTGGTTGTTCTATATGTTGATGTTTATTTCATTTGCATGACAACTAAAAAAAAAAGAAATAATATGATACAATATACTAAAGAAAGAGACGAAACAATATGGCATGAAAGGTCTTTTGATATGGCATGGATTGATGTTTGGAAAATGACAAATAAAACTATAGGATTCCCAGAGAACATTATTCTCACCACTAGGCCCAGCATATGTTGCAGGGTATCGATCTTCGGATCAGATATCTGCCTAGTGTTTATACCAGGCCCAGCGTGTGTCGCAGGTATCGATCTTTGGATCAGATATCTGTCTGATGTTATGTGCTATGACTCCATGATGATTTATACCAGGCCCAGCATGTGTTGCAGGTTATGGTATCATACCTGCCTTGTGGCACTAGGCCCAGTATGTGTTGCAGGGTATCGATCTTCGAATCAGATATCTGCTTAGTGTTATGTGTTTGGTTGGATGCCGGCTAGAGGTCATTTATTGATGATGATTGGATCCAGAGGATAATACGTCAAAGGGAATCTGGCCTGGTAATAACACATCTATAAGGAACTGGCATTTCTTTCAATTTTTCTTTGATTTTTCTAGTATTATATATGATATCTGGTATGGTTTTATCTTTATACATATAATTGATCTTTACTGCTTATGGTATTTTGATATCTCTTTTTCATACTTAGTTAGTTGTTGTGATTTATCTACTGAGATGTGTGAAATCTCATTTAGTGCTTATATCACAAGTCATGAAACCACTGCACCGAGAGATGGAAATGGTGCTGCTACTGAAGAGCCATTTTCAAGAGATGTGTGAGAGAGGAAAAATTTTGGTGTTATTAAATATTTTAAAACATGCTTTTATATATATACTTTGGATTTTTTGAGTTAGTGTTTGTCTTACCGTCGGGTCCCCACATTGGGTTTTGTTTATTGTCTTCACTCTGATAATAATTTTGTTATTTAGAGGTATTGGTTTAGGTGGGGGCTTGACATTAGTGGTAACATCTATCCATTTTGCATTAAATAGTTTAGCTTATCAAACATCTTCTCTATAACAGATATAAAAATATACCATCTCTCAAATTCTTTAATGAATTTTTCCTAAAAAATCTTATTAGCACACTAATCCAAAAACTAAATTATTTTCCTAATCCTCACAAAAGGCTTGTTGAATCTTATAATATTATCACTACAAAGCCACCTTCTTGTCCTTTAGGCAACACATAATAGCAAAGATTTTATCCAATTGTTCTAAAAAGCTTTCAACTATCATGGGACCTTTCTTTACTACAAAATACAATGGATGCATTCTCTAAAACTACTCCATTATCTTATCTAATTGTGATATTGTAGCTTGCTCATTAGCTCCACCCATTTATTACAATAAAGAAATAAAAGTCTAAGCTAATTTATTCTATTTATCGCCTTATCATTCTTTCTTATTTCCTTTATTATTGTTCCCAAATTTAGCTTTATCCATTTCTATTAAATGTAAATCCTATAATTTCTCAAAACTTTTATATGTTATTATTTTTAACTAAACAAAAACATAAGTAATCATGTAAATGCATATTCTTTGTAGATGTCCTCACACAACCATTTAATCTCAAACTTTACACTATGCTACTGTATTAAGCCCTATCTAAGCTTGCTAATAATATCCATTATAAAACATAAATTTGTGAGATTAAAACTTAGAACACATATTGTCCATTAGCAAAGTATGATATTTAGATAAAACCAAAATTAACCCATTCATGTAAATCTAAACCTTATATATAACTACTTATTTCAAAACCACAATATTTAGCCATTATTTATAACATCTATAGTAAATATACATATATAAAAGTCCACATTATAATTGGAACATCTTAGCCTTTTTGGTTAAGTATTGTCTCAAACAAAAGATTTATCCTTCTCATAAGGGCACTCTCACATAGTCACCCATCTTAAAACTATTCCATCCTTATCATTCTTAGCTATGGAGTTCTTATAGGATCTTATTCATGTTTTCCCCTAAAAAGGTCCTCTCAAATTTAAGACTTTTTGGCTTTACTTATATCACTCAAGATCTATTCTTATTTAATTGAAGTTAAACTTATTTATCCTTATATCTCTTGATCTAGAAACCTATTAGTAGCTATATCTTATTTAATAATTTCTCTCTTTGGGACATGACCCAATGATCACTCATTATTCTCTTTAATCTTAGATGTTACAGACCCATTAGCTTCCACTTAGTTAATCCTCAAATCACATCAAACTAAAAGACATATTATCATCAACTAATAAAATTTTATTTTTATCCAAGGGATCCATTCTTACTTAGTCACCCTTCCTAAGTCTTCTTTAAACTCTTATATCTTAGCCCTTGAGTTTTCATAAGATTCGGCATCTTATCGGAGCAACCTAGGCTTGGATCCTATGAGAATTCTACGATTAAGTATTTAGAGTTAGAAAAATTTTAGGATGAGTAACTAAGAAAGAAGAGACCCCCTAAACAATGACAAAACCTAATTAGTTCAAAAAAATATGTCACCATTGAATACTGGGATGTTGTAATAACTAATCCATATTAAACCATGAGTATCATGCCCTACTTAACTTAATTTCAATTAACCTTTTAAAATACATCCAAATAACAAATTAATAAGAGAAAATAAAGTCAATAACAAAATGTTAAAGCCCCTAATGGAAAATGAGTGAAGGTGAAAAAGAAAATATCCTAAATTTAAACATTCAATTTAATATAATCAAAAGAAATGCACCACATAATATCTTACTACCACATTATGAAAAGCTACAACCAAAAAGCTTATAAGATGTCTGACAATAGAAAAAATAAATATTGTACTCGCATATTAAAATAACTATCTTAGACTTATAAAATATGACATGATCTCATGCTTAGGACCCATCACTATCATCTGAGGATCCTAACTCTATGAGTATCTATATTCTAGCTTGTACAATAAGTAGGGACAATTAATTATAAGCAATGGAGTAGTAAATAAAGTAATATGTAGGAAACTATAAATGGAAACATACTCTCAATATATCTATACCCACATGTATTTAGCTCTTATATGATATTAGTATCATGTAATGATTATATATATATGGTCAACATGTAGTACTAATATCATATAACTCTATGCTAATCTGACTACTTCTCACTAATATGCTAACCTACAATAATAGTATCCACCTAACTATTCTAATTAGATTTATTTTGCCATTTCTTGCAATGAGACCTATCATTTCTCTTGTTTTTGTAGAAATCAAGATTCTTTCCCTTTCTACTAGACTCATGCATTAATATGGTTCTTAACTTACTCCATTAACTAAACTAACCCCACCAAGTCAAGGTATTTATAAAATCAAGTGACCATAAAGTGTTTGTGGAGTGATGGACTAGGTCCATCAAAGAAGAGCTCACAAAGGAACCCCTCTGTTGTCATGATCTTATAAGTAGATCGAGTCAAGAAGATGAAATAGTACATAAAATTTGTTAGTAATATTTGACCTTACCTAAGGTGAGTCAATTGTCTATGGATCTAAGCCTTAACTATCTCAACTATATGCAATCTTTGAATCCAACCACAAACTCCTCCCATGGTATGTCATTACTTGCGATGTCCTCAACATAATGTGACACTGCCCACATCAGGAAGCACCTACCTCACCATCTAATAATAGATCCATAAGAACAACCTCCCACTGTATTAGGCACCCCAATGCATCTAATAGCTCCAAGATATGTGCTAACTAGTCATCAATTACTAGTAGGTATGACAAACCCATAAAAACACATGGCCTCAACTACATAAATGCCTCTAACCAATAATCCCCTCAGCTCAAGCTACGCTTAGGGTGTTAAAGCTTAAGCTAATGGGTCTAACATGACCTCTTCTTGAGATTATTCACTACCCAAAGAATCTCTCATAACAATTTTGTTAGTCCTAACCATATCTACTAAGAATAATATGACACCAATGTTACTAAAAGGAAAAGACTAATCCCATAAGTACTTCTATTTTATGCATTTCTATAACTTACTTTCCTCACATTAGTACACCTAAACTTAATATGCTTAGGTCTGTCTTAACTCTAGCATAAGCTTTGATAACACCTTTGTCACACCTAACCTATTTAACAAAATTCTTGTTTTTTTAAAACCTCCAAGTGTAATAAACCCACATAACTATCATAACACTTAGATAGTCACCCTATCATTTCTTAGGCATGATATTCAAATTAGGAGTCACAATCCCCTAATTTAATTACCAAGCTTGCGTATGCCACCCATTATGAACCATGCTTTCTTGCCAAATAATCATGCACCTAACTTAGGAGTTGGTTCATCCTTAGGTAACTTATTAACTATAATGGTACATATATGTTACCAATGTGACATGTAATATACAATATAATCGACTTGCATGCATCACAGTATCTATCATCAAGATTAAATAAAGAGATAATATAAAATATTAATAAAATATCCAATACTAAAGTCTATCAATAAGATCTAATACAATCAAGAGTCCATCAATGAATTCTAATACAATAGAGTCCAATTACATTAATAAATTTATAAAAAGGATCAACATTGTTATTATTAAGCAAAATCCAAATAATTGAAAAGATGCTAAATGTTTAATAAGTTGTCCCAAATCATAAGCTCTTATACAATCTCCCATCTCCTTGATCTTACATTTAAAAAAGAGAATAAGGAAAAACTTAATAAGGGATCTTTATGTCTTACTTCAAAAAGAATACATAAAGTTAAGGTATTATAAAAAAAATCAATATTAATAGTATAAATCAATACCATAATAAAAAAAGTTTATGCAATAAATTCTAGAATTTTAAGTCTAAAATCAGACTAATGCATATTGCAAACATTATGATGCCCAATGTCTCACTAGAAATCTAGAACACCCTCTAAGCCCTAATACCATGGCATAAGGTTTTATACCCTTATCTTATTGCATGATTAAGCATGCCTAACCTTGTGGAATAGTCTTGTGAAGCTCTAGGAGTCCTCTATATGCATGCAACACTCCTTACCCTATGCTCTTGAACATATTAAATGTCTCTCTCAGGGCACATGTGCTAGTGTTAATCAGACGCACCTAGCGTCTCTTATCACCTGATCTACACACCTCCTACATGCTCAACCAATAATGTGAAATGATTATCTCCTTATTAAAGAAGTGATAAATAATCATACTGGAGTCTCTTATCATGTGATCTGACATATCTCTTATTATAAGTTCAACCAATCATGAGAAATTGTTACCTCCTTAACTAGTGAGAATTCTAATATCAAACCTATTAATCACAACTTGAGGGTCTTAAACATGAGGTTCACTACATCCTAAATCTTATCTTTATTAAAGTCTACTTACTTTCCACAATATTATTGATCTAATTTACTAATATCCATTATCTAGTATTTTTAAAGATATCTTTAAACCTTAACTCTAGTATTTATAATAATTATTTGATATCTAGTATAACTTAAGATTTTCTTAGAACTCTTAATCAATTATTTGGGTGTTATAAGATTTTTTTCAAACCTTAACCCAGTTATTTAGGTTAGAGTAAGTCTAGATAATGCACTTAATAATTTGTCTTTTCTCTTAAACATATCTAAGAGTTTGTCTAAGACCACCTCATTGACTTGTGCTACCTTTAGCTTTTCGCTCAAGTCCTTAACTTTGGCTTTATCCTTAGGCATTAATTTCTGATGTACAAAAACTTTTTGAAGTTTGGGGTCACATGAGTTTTATGTGGGACTCATCTACCTTGTAGGAAACCTAACTCACTAACCTTCCTTTACAAAAGGTTTTTCTTAAGCCACCTACACAATCCTCTAGATTACCATCTAAAGTGCTAACCAATGGCTTAATAAATTAATAGAGTCACTATGTTTCTCACTCAAATAAATCAAACAAAATCTAAGGTTTATGTATCTTTAAATTATAAATTATTTTCTATGGTTGAGACTAGCATCTTTCTTTAAAACCAAGATTAAGCCTTAAATCCCCATCCAAGGATATACCTGAAGACTTCTTTATCCTAAAGCCTTATTTCAAGCATGTACAATGCTCACGAAGAATAAATATCCATTGTCCAATCCAAAGTCCATACCTTAGGATTTCTTTTTATGAAAATAGAAAGCTAAAACCTAAATAAGGCTAGCCTTATCTCATAAGGCATACCCAAATTTAGCATTATACTAGCCCTTAATCACAAGAAAAACTTTTGTTATCAATCCTAAACTAACCTTATTTTTAAGTCACACTTAGTTGAAACCCTCTTTTACAAGCATAATGCAATCCTTAAATAACCTAGTCCTCTTCCAAAGCCTTCAATCAAGCCATGCAAGTTATCTCAAGTGGGAACCAAGGACTTCAACTTACCTTAAAACACATCTAGGTCATTCTAAGGTCTAAGAAGTGCCTCTTCATGGCTTAACTAAGCTATGTAACTAGCTAACTAAGCAAAACTAAGGCAATGCACTGCATTTAATAAGAACCTTAGGGATTTAACTAAGTTCCAAGTTTTTATCATATTATCCATATCCTAATTTAGCACAATTACATTTATTCCAATCTTTTTAACTAAGCTTCCATGTATATAAGCATAAGAGCTCATATCCAAATCATGGTTTGAATAAAATTCAAATAATCATGTCCCAACCAGAAGTTTAATTCAACTAGCATGATAATTACTTTGCTAAAACTAAGATTTTCAAGTAGACATTATTCACATAGCAAGATATCCAACAAAATGGAAAGAAACATGCATGCTACATACAATTCTTGAATTCAAAATGCATATTATTTTATTACAAAATACATGAATTTATAAAATACATACAAGCCTTTATAAGAGCAAAATATAATATTTTATTAAAACATATATATTATTTCATTTTTTACATAACAAATGAGGTTTTAAGAAAAAATTCTACCATCACAAAATATGTGCTACAAGAGCCTATATGTGTGCATGTGTGTTGCTATAAACTTGTGGATGATTGTGTCACTTGCATTGTTCATGCACATGGGTTAACTATTCATGCTGTCTAATAGTGCTTATTCACATATGCATTGACCACATGTGATTGCTGGTGTCATGTGCATGTGTTGCACATGTGACAGTTTTGCATGATGGCACATGTGTAGCACTTGTAAGCCTCCTATGCATAGCCAGATTGCTTACATGCTACTATGTGCACTCCAGCGTGCATGTAATGAGCCATCATCCATTGTTCTTGCTCTCTTGTGTTAGTCAAAGACATCATTTTATCTTCTTTCATTGATTTTTTTCTTAATTATGAATTTTTGATGATTTAATAAACTTATAATTTAGCTCATTATCATTAGTTCCTTCTTGTTGTAAGTTTTATCAAATCTTCTTTTCTGAAGATAAATTGATTCTTTGTTAGAATGAGTTTTATTATCTTCTTGAGTTTTCTTAAAAGGTTAAGACATTCATCAATCCTATCAACTATTTTCTTTGACTTAGTTATTAACAGTGCATAACTTTGTTAAGTGTTGACTAACCTCTTTACTTGATTAACACTAATAATGCATTTTATTAATACATTCTTATTTTGTGTTAGAAGAAAGTTGTCCATCCTTCGTAAATTGATACTATTGTGCTAGACTATAATAGATGACATCTTGATTCCATAAGTATAAGTTCTTTAATATAATTCAACAAACATCTAGTAGTAAGATTATGTAGTTAACCTCATCAATATAGTCTTTAGTAATGGTATTATTTAAACACTCTCACCCTATAGACTCTATGAATCCATCTTAAGAAATATGCCCATGAGTGTGATGTCTTTTCTAGGTTTAATTTTGTTACAAAACTTTTTGAGATTAAATTCTTCTTACTTCTAGTATTAATAATATCATTGATAAGCTCTTTCTTTATTTGAATTTAGATGATGAAGAGTTTTTCTCTTTATTTTGTTTCGTGATATATCTTCTTTGAATTTATCATAAAAGATAAGCTTTCATCAACTTAAAGAAGGATTTCAAGTACCTTTTCAATCTTAGTTACAAATAGGTATTTTTTTCTTTCTTAAATGTTTTTAAAAATAGCTTATGATGTAATTTTAAATATTTTTGTTTTATATTTCTTATCTTCTTGTAATGATCATAAAACTTCTAAATTATATTAGTATGAGTACTATTAGTTATGACATAATATACTTTGTTAGAAAATACTCTTCTATTAATTACCAATTTTTGGACTTATACTTAGATTTTTTTGTATTTTGTTATTTTGATTTTGTCTTTTTCCATTCATTCTTTTCAATAGCCATTCAAAATATATTACCTTATTTTAAAGATTGAATTAAGAAAAAAGATAATTTGTTGGTATTAGAATAATATGTACCTACAATATATTTTAATAATATATGCATCTTATTAATGAGTATTCCAAATCTCACAACTCGTTATCAAAATTTTATGATATATTCTTATATTGTGTGTCCTTATTAGTGTTATAAGTAGTCACTTCCCCTACATTTCCTTCATGCAATTCATGAAGTAAATTTTTTTTCTAATTAATTTTTTAAATTAATTTTATGTCACTTCAAAGCATTCTACAAGACTAATGCATCACTCATCATTATTAATTAAGTATATGTCACCTTATCTATTGATAAATAATTATACACAAAAAACATGTCTTTTATTGCTCCAACCAAATAAATTTTTTATATCCATTATATTATCATAAATAGGCTAATCAAATGTAACATCTACTTAGAAAAAATATTATTGATTCTAATATGTTGAAGGGGTGAGATAAATACTATCATCCTTATCTTTATCTTAATTAACCTTATATTACTACTTAATTTATAATTTCTCTGGTTAAGAGTACTTCTTTTGACATATTATCTTTTTGATTTGTCATAGGAGAGCATTATGATTTTGGTACTATCTCTATTAATACTTATATTTGTTTGGGTAATAAAGGTACTTGTGTCCCCACACTTGATGGTTGCAATCATTTGATTGTTATTCAAAAATATATATGATATATTTGTCAGGCATCTTACTCTAAGCCTTTATAGGAGACCTTATTTTTAGAATTACAATAATATAATTGAAGCATGAGAAATAACAAAGAACTAAGAAAGAAAGAAAAAGAAAATATTTTTTGTCATAAAAAGATAAAATGCCTTCATTCACTCTGCTTATCCTTTTATATAAGGGTTTACATGTAATAATTTATTCCAAAATACATATTATTTTATTTTTCACTTATATAAAAGATTGTGAGTGCAAATTACTGCACGTGCACGGATGACCATATCACTGGCACTATTCACACATGTAGGCACTGTTCACGTGTTCAAAAAATTCTTACCCACACGTGCATGGATCACATAGTACAATAGATAAACATGTTGAGTGCATATACTTCGTGCAGTGATAAGTACCATGGATGCATGAATGTGTCACATCTATGATGGTCCTTTAAAGTTACACATGCCAATGCCTCTATGAGCAATCGTACAACGTTTGCATGTCATACATTTTCTAGCAAGCCTTCATGCTTGGTTGCGTCACATTTTGTTGTGCGATGATTTTTGTCATTTTGTTTCTTTTCTTTGATTGTTTTCTCAATTATGGATTTCTTGATGATTTAATTAATCAATAATTGAGCTCTTTGATTATTCTTGTTTTAAAGAAAAAAAGAACATTCAATAACCATTATAAATTCATCAAGAAATGAATCATAATGGCTTAACACATGCTTTTAATGAATGAATTTTTTGTTAAGTCGTGATTTCATCTCATCCAATAGTTTTGATAGAGCATAAAATGTTAATTATACCACACACATGATTTCACAACATTCAAAAGCAATATTATTAGGATAGCCAATTAATTATCATATGTTTATGCTTAATTACATAATCATGAAGTTCATCTTATCTTAACTGAGTAGAGGACTTCTCCAAAGAAATCCCTCCTTTCTTGAAATCTTAAGATGATTCCTCCTACTCTTACCCACGACCAAGTCTTCTTCTCATCCTTACCTCAGGTTTGCTTTCTTAATTAGAAGTCAAAACTAGGTTTGTGATAAAAGCTTATTCAAAGGCATTTAACAAGGATTAAGCAATTAGCCAAACCACTCCATAATACATTTTATTAAGGAATCAATGGCAAGGATTAATGTTAACCTCATCTCATGGTTGAACCTCATCTTAACCTTAATGGTAGCTACCTTCTCACTAATCTAAAGTTGGTTACAACTTCTAAATGTAGTGCACCACATGAATCAATAGTTGTGATTAAAAGCTAACTTAACTATTTTATTAATCATAAGGATTAAATACTAATTTCAAAATCTAATTTATTTAGTTTTTACACATCATTCATGTATTATACATATATTATCATTATATGATGTGTTAAATCTCCCTTCATCTATAATAATGTCCACTAATCATTGAAGTGAAAACTAGTGTACGAATTCTATAAGAAGGGGGTGAATTATGGATTTAAAAATAATTTTTGTTATTTTTTAATATACTTATTTCTCAAAAATAATTTTATGTTAATAAAAAATCTTGATTATATATATATATATATACATATATATATATATATTATTTTTAATATGATTGAAAAATAAAAAGAAATTAAAATATGACTTCAAAATTTTTAGTTGATTTAATTCAAATTAGAACTTATATTCACCCCTAACTGAGGTCAAGAAAAAGACCACTAACAAAAGGTTATAATTTGAGATTTGTTCTTACGATTCACCTTCATCTTGCTAGTTTTTTAGGATATAACCTAAGCTTTTGTGAGGTCAATCCTAACTCAGTTTTTTTTATAAGATCAAATTGAACTCGACTTTTATAAATGTTGGGCTATTTAACCCAAGAGAAAAAGAAAAATACAGGAAGACGAAACAATTTCAATAAATTTTACAACTTTCTATACTTTTTGATTAATGGAACAAAATACAATGAGCTTAAATTCAAGAAGAGAAATGAGAATTTGAAATTTTAGATGTGTAAAGCTTAGGTGCAAAATTTGACAATTTTAGAAGTTATAGTTACTGCTACTAGAATTTACAATAGTAGAATATTGAGTAATGCTTTATTGAGATCTCAAAAATTAATTTATATTCATTAGTTATTCCATTTACAATTGTTAAGTATTTATAGAATAATTTTGATTATAACTATTAGAAAGTGTAGAAAGCTATCCGAAAAGCTGTAACTAAACAGTTGAATGGACTGGGGTTGTTTGATCCTGATCAATTGTGATACAGATTGTCAGATCTGATGTTGAAGAATTGGATGAGTTATGGATAGTTTGATCGAGAAGGATTTGGTCTAGGCCGTCCCATCAAGTGAGACGAGATCTGAATTATTGGATTAATCGACAATAAAATTTGGTCTAGGCCGTCCCTGCCCGAGAGCTTTGCACTTGGGCTCAACCTTAGGACGTGGCATATTTTTTTTATTTTGATTATAAAAAATTTAATAGAATTATTTTTTTTAATTTATTTAGGATTTAGAAATAAACTAATATAAAATTTAACAAGGATAGAATTTAACTAAAAAAGAGTTATAGGATTCAAAAATAGAATTCTATTTTTTTTAAGGAGATGATTGAATAATTTGATATTTGAATATGATTTATAATTAATAC
Organism: Vanilla planifolia; assembly: GCA_023846275.1. Lineage (NCBI taxonomy): Eukaryota > Viridiplantae > Streptophyta > Magnoliopsida > Asparagales > Orchidaceae > Vanilla > Vanilla planifolia. Next base: position 25,594,954 of record CM043870.1, read on the forward strand.
AAAATGAGAATGCCTTAAAATCAATAACCTAACATTTTATTTCATAATAAAAAAACTTGTCAAAGTTGATACACATGTCTTCAAATTTTAAGTTTATTAAATACTTTAAGATGCTTTGAAGACTATTAATTTACCATCTTCAAAAATACATAGCTTTTTCATTAAAAATTATATCTTATTTATATTAAACAATTCTATTAGAATAAAATACTAAACATTTAATATTTGACTCTTCAAATATAACGGTAATCTAACAATTATAATTATATAATCTATTATTCATACATGTATAATACATTTTACACACTAATGCTTACGTCATAACCTGATGATCTTTATGTGTGATACTTCTCTTAGCTTGATTGTACTTATATGATTATGCTAATTATATTATACAATCCATTTGCTTACCTGACACCCGACTCTTCAGAATTAGTGAATTTTCCTTTGATTTTTATTTTACTTATATAATCTAGGCTTTCATACCTATAAAATCATAATATTATCTAGATTGACCCTTCATCCTCTACATTAACATTTTTGTGTGGTCGTTAGTCTTATATGATCAAAATCCACTTTGATAACTTCTTTACATTACAATCTGATTATTGCTTCTACTTGATTATATCATATGATTATCAAATATTTTATTGTATGACATTCATAATTAGACCTTTATTCTAATTTATTTTTTCATCATAACATATAATATTCTATAATTATACTATATGATTCTTACCATATACATGATTAATAACAAATCACTTTAATCAATTAAATTAACAAGTATTTAATTTATTAAATCAAGAAAATAATATACTTTAATTAACCAAAAGAGAGATATAATAAGATCCCATTATTTGAAACCCAAAACTGCCTTGATTGCTTAAGTGCTTAGAACTATCAAATACTTTTTATTATACTTATTGGGATATGCTCAATTGAGCTCCTTCATTTTGTTGTAGTTACAGTCATTGCTTTTAGGGTCACTGACCTTTCCCATGGTTGACTTCACTCTTTATCCAAGCTATTGCTATGCTAGCTCTTGTTGCCAGTTAATCATTCCAATAGCTAAATAATAGTTACCAGATTTTTCCTTACATTTGTTTACCAATATTTGGTATCATAATCAAATTTGACCATGCATATCCCTATTACTCTCCTTACTCTAGAGGATTAAGGATTATCCTTCTTAAGAATGTGTGTCCTCTTGAAGAGAATCATCAACTTCTTTAAGAGTTTCTCACAAAAATATTGATTTATGGAGCAAATTTCTTAGAAGCCAAAGGGACAGAATGAAATGGGGCATGTTACCTATCACATAGGCATGATAATATGACTCACAAAGATTGGAATTAACAAAAGGATATTTTGAGGTAACTTTTGAACTACAGTATGGCTAACATTCTATGTTAGATTGTTTGATAATATTGAGCATTTAGGTTTGTTTTAACTTTTTTTAATTGAATTAAGCATATTTGCTTTGAAGCATGCTTGAATTGCATGAAAAAGAAAAATGTTGTGCAACATGGGAAAATTTCATCGCTCACCTTTTGTGAAAAACATAATTTTCATCATTAATCACAATTAGGTCTATTAGCATTTTATTTTTATTTTAAACTTTGATCCATTTTTTTTCAAAACTCTTTCTAACAATTTTTCATCAAAAATCAATTTATGCACATATAAAATAAGGTTTTCAAATATTTATTTTTATTCTAAATTTCCTTTTCAGTTTCACTTTTACAATCAAAATTACTATGAAATAAAAAATAAATATTTTATGTTAATTAATGTTTTGTTTTTGAAAGTATGTAACAAGAATGTATTATACAATTTTTTTACACATATCTATTAGATTTAGAGTTTGCATTATATTTGAAAGTTTTAATAAAATAAAGTATCATAATAATCCTTTGTCAAAACAATTTATTACAAGTTTTAAACTATTTTTAATAAAATATTTATACTTTTATCAAAAAAAGATTTATGTCAACTAGAGAAAATATATGAAGGATAAATTTTTGATATTTTTAAATTAGAAAATAATGTTTTTCATAGATAATAAAAGAAATAAGTCATTGTTTTCCTTCTAATTGATGGTTGCAAATTTGTGTTATCAATTATTTTTCAGTCAATTTGATCTTTGTACATTTTACTGAGGTTATGTTCTTGTTATCCATATATTAGTTTTATTGAGTATTTTTTTTATCAACTTATTACATACTTTTATATATTAAATTGTTTTTCAATTTAGATAGCGCGTGGCGTCTATGATATTTTTTGGACATTTGGAACTCATCATGATATAAACACTTGCATATAGTTTCAGCCGTTAGATTGTAGTGGACGGCTACGAATGATTCTATCTGCATATATAAACTCCTCAGACCCTCTTCTTACCTATCCAAGTTCCCGGCCCTTTAATGCTAAACCTAATCTACTTTCTCCTCGCGGTACGCCTTCTCAACCTCTTCGTTGTTCTTCGTCCCCTATTTGCACAGCTGTTGATTCGCCTTCCGTATCCCTAATTCTATACCCTTGAGGGATCTCGCTTTTTTCTTGTTTGCCCTGTCATTTTCTTCTCCCCTACGGCTTCGTGGATCTCTCCTGTTACTGGTCGCCGATCATCGTCGTTCTGTTGCTACACGAGGTTTGGTCTCGTGCTTCTCTAATAAAAGTTTATACTTCGATTTTTCTTCGCTATTCTTATTTTTATTTACAGCGTTCGATCTGTGGATTTTATTTTGTCTTCTCTATCTCTACCGTGTCCTTTTCATATGCGTTTTAGGGAGCTTTCTTCAAGTGTTAGATAATCTTGCTATTTCCTTCTGTTTCTTTTTGAATTTATGGTTTTAATATGTCAGTTTACCATACACCTATTTTGTGGTTGGGTCTGAAATGGTTTCTTTTGATTTCGTTTGTGCTGTGCATGTATGAGCATAACCCTACTTGATTTGTGTAATACCCTGATGTAGGTTTGCCTTTCCCTTCTAATTCTATTACGGAGAAACTCTTTTGTTGTAATGCTTGTCTTCTATCGTCTTATTATTTTTTTAGTGCCTTGATTACATGTTAAATTTTAATCATGTTGTATATATAGGGCTGGTTTCTGAATTGTGATGGTCTATTTGTAAGTATGACAAACTAGAACGTCACAAGGAGCTAGCCTTATTCTATGACTTTTTGTGCTTTCACTTATGCATTTAATAGAAGATAAATAGACATCAAAGTATTGTTTTGTGGGATGGAAATGTGACACTTTCACTTGTCCTTTCATTTACGCTTTTACAAGAAAATATCCAGCAAAAAAGCATGTTTTTGTACGATGGCAGCGCAATTCTTGTTAATCTGACAAATTTAGATTGTAAGTAGCAATGATAGCAAACATTATAGAACCCATAAAATTCCTTTTGAAAACGTTCTTTGAAAACCTTTATTTTGTCAATTTTCGAAATTTTCCATATATATTAAATAATATTTTGCATAGTCATATTGTTAAATAGGAAATTTGATGCAAACTTAATTTTGTCACTTTCTAATATCTATGCTGAGAAATATCTAACTAGATCTTGATTGCTTTTTCTTCTTAACTCTTGTTAAAGCACAGCAGTCCTAAAAGAAGCTTGTCACTAAAAGCTAATCTAATGTTAGTACTGTAGTGTGTCACGTCATGCATTTGTATCAACAAATTTTACTTGGTAATGTATTACAGTTTGGTTACATGTTTACTCATAAGCATGTTACAGTTCTATGGTTGGTTTGCAATTTGTATTGTCCCTTCTAATTAGTTTTCTTTAAAAGAAGATTAGCACTTCAGCATTTTTATTTCAAGAACTTGCTGTTGGCGTATAGTTTCATTGCAGTGTTACATTAGATATAAAGATGAATTGTACTTTAGCCTTTCTCTCATAAATTTGCAATTAAGGTTGTTGATCATCAAAGTATTTTTTAGGAATTTTGTTTAAATAAATGATCAAATGCATAATATTGTCTTAATTCTTAAAGAGTACATTCTGTTTATGGCTGTTATTGAAATTTCTAGCATGTACCCTTCTTACCAATTCATCATAATGTATATGTTTGTTTTGATGAATGCAAGCTTGGTATGTTTGTTTTGATGAATGCAAGCTTGGTTGTGTGTATTTTCTATTGCATTCATACATTTGCACACATATTTCTTGTTAGAAAGCAAGTGATCTAAAACCTGTGGTGATCATTCTCCTGGTAAGGTTTGTTCCCTGTCCCTTTTCCAAATCTTTGCCTTTCTCTTTTCCTCCAGATATTATGACAGGTTTACCATTCCCTTTCCTTCGAATTGGAAGCTCAATCCATTTGTTTGCAACTGTTCGTTGTTGCCGTGCCATGATTATGACTTTTTAAATGCAAGCTGGTGAAACCGTGATGATGATTGAATCTCCTGATTTCGTCTTGGATTTCCTACTTTATCCTTCTTTGTGTTAATTTGTTTTAGCTACATGTTCTTTTTAACTCAGCCTTTTGTTATCATTCTTGAAGCTAACTCCCATTTTACCTTTTAAGCGAGTTGTATTCTGGATTTGGTGTTTAGATACTGATTTGGAGATTTTAGTTTTTAATAAAGTGATCCGTATAAGTTTTGTAATTTCATTTGTTTATTATGGGTGCAATAGATTTCTTTTATAGTTATCATGTTGTTATCTTGAAGTTTAATGCTTGATGTATTGTTTCATGGTTTTAAGATGGTGATTTGATGTTCAGGTCTAGTTTCCCATAAATTTTCAGTATTCTATTCATTGCCATTTTTTTCCCTTGTCTCTTACTCTTTATTGACCTTAACATTGTTAAACTGCATTACATAATGTTAGATTTTTAGGATATAGGAATGCTTATGTTTGAAATTTTGTTGCTCTGCTTGAGTGCCATGACGTAAAGATTTGATTTCAGATTCTTTTTTTTTTTTTGCGTGACCTAATTCTTATGTGTTTGCAGTGAATTAGATGTCTCATATTTCTTTATTATACCTTATTTCGAATAATTGGGCTTTAGAGAATTAGGCCTTTGAAAATGACTTTGTTTCGTCATGATGTATATCCTTCCCGAGCTTTCCCTGCAGTTGACAATTTTTTGATAAACCTATAATACTATTATATGGTGTTCATTTTTGTACTTGTAACGTCATATGTACTGTGCTCTTGTTGGCTATTTTTAATGTAATCGTGGAATAATTTTATTATGATATCCTTTACCTTCTTTTGCCTGATGTCCTTCCATGTCATAAACATTACTTACCGTATTGGTATATGTTGGGTATTGGTATATGTTGCTGTGGTTTATGGCTCATTTTAACTGCGTAGTCAACTGTCTGTGATGTTGAATCTCGTGGTTATGAAAAATGCAGCCTTCATGAATGGTTTTGTAGTTGAACTTAATTATATTCTCATCTTTAAACATGTTAAAATCAATTGCTTTCAATTGTTGTACTTTGCAGATTATTCCTTTTTAAAGAGTTGTCAGGCTAATCCTTTGGACTCTCATATCTTTTGAAGTGGAGGGTGTCCGGAGTAGTTTTTCTTTTATGTCTGAATTGGATTCATTTTATTTGGGATCAATTGGGTTGCTTGGCGAGTACCGTCCTTCTAGGAAAAAGCATACATGCTTTTTTGAAGAAGTTGCTGGTATCCATCTTGAGGAGATACAGGATTTTAAACTAATCAAAGATTGCAACTGTATGCTACCCTCTTTCATTGATATCTCTCCATTTGAAGGGAACTTTCAATCGTCTTTTAGCTTTGATACTTTCAGAGCAGGTTTCTAGTGTCTAATCTCCACTGCTAAAGATGGCATTTCAGAATATAGGTGCTTCCAATAGGGATGATGCCTTCTACAGGTATAAAATGCCAAAGATGATTACAAAAATTGAGGGACGTGGAAATGGAATCAAAACCAATATAGTGAATATGGTTGATGTTGCAAAAGCACTGGCTAGGCCTGCTTCCTATACTACGAAGTACTTTGGTTGTGAGCTTGGTGCCCAGTCTAAGTTTGATGACAAAACTGGAACTTCACTTGTTAATGGTGCTCATGATGCTGCCAAATTAGCTGGCTTGCTTGAAAACTTCATTAAGAAATATGTTCAGTGCTATGGCTGTGGCAATCCTGAAACCGAAGTCATCATTACAAAGACCCAGATGATCACTCTGAAATGTGCTGCATGTGGTTATATATCAGATGTTGATATGAGGGATAAGCTCACTACTTTTATTTTGAAGAACCCACCTGAACAAAAGAAGGGATCAAAAGATAAGAAGGGGATGAGGAGGGCCGAGAAAGAAAGACTCAAGGAAGGGGAAGCCGCCGATGAGGAACAGAAGAAGCTGAAGAAAGAAGCAAAAAAGAAGGTTTCTAAGGAAGGTAGCTCTACTTCAAAGTCTACTGCTAAGAAGAAAACAGCAAGCTCTGATGAGGAACACGTTTCCCCAAATGGTAGCCAAGTTGATGAAGGCGAGGTGATTGAAGTGGAGGAAGACGTACAGTGGCAAACTGATGCCTCCCTGGAAGCTGCTCGCCAACGGATTCAGGAGCAGCTGACTTCTGCTACTGCAGAAATGGTTATGCTTTCTACCAACGAGGAAGAGAAGCCAAAGCATGGAAAGAAATCTGAAAACTCCAGGACTAATGGAACTGTTCAGGGTCATAAGAAAGTCGGTGCTCATGATAAGCTTGTTGCACAGATCCGAGACATAATAGAAAAAGGTTCTAAGCCAGGCGAACTTGCTGCAAACGTTAAAACTATGAGTGGTTCATCGCAAGAGCTAATGACCGCTCTCTTTGAGGCACTCTTTGACGGAACTGGGAAAGGTTTTGCCAAGGAAGTGGCCAAGAAGAAGAAGTTCATTGCTGCTGCAGTGCAGGAAGAGGTCTCGCAGTTGCTCTTGCTCCGTGCTGTTGAAGCTTTTTGTGAAAAGTGCAATGGCGATGCAATTAAGGAGGTCGCTTTGGCTGTCAAAGCTCTGTACGATGCTGATGTGCTCGAGGAGGATTTCATTGTCCAGTGGTATGAAGAAGGTATTGTTGGAGTAAAGAAGGATGCTCAGCTTTGGAAGAATATGAAACCTCTTGTTGAGTGGCTTCAGAATGCTGAGTCTGAATCCGGGGACGAGTAAGGCTTTTGATCTCATTTATATTGCCCTCCAGTTCTAAGGTCTTATAGCTGTGTCGGTGTCAGTGTGTTGGCTGTGTTAGTTTTACGCCAGTACAAAGTACACGCATGTTTGTTGAGTGAGCTAATATAAAACCTATCTTTGTTTGCGAGTGCTGTCATGTTGGAGTGCATTACTTGTTTGTGTGTTGCAGTGCTTATTATAGAAATAAGTGGATAGTTTTGATAATGTGTGATGCTTTGTTTTATTATTAATATTTTGTGTGGTCATGGATTTTATTGGATTCTATTGTTTCAGGTTGTTTCATGCTATGGTGGTGCTCTAGCTTTACATGTGCACATTATGTTGATGCTTGTCATGCTTGATCCATTCAACTACATTTTGTCTTTCATAGCATAAAAAACTTTGCATCATAAGTTTCAAAACTTAAAACCAACAATTTCAACTATAAAAGATTTTATCATATAAAATGTATGCCAAGCATAACTCTTGGCAAAACATTACTTTCTTGCTATGCTCTTTGTGATGTCAGATGAAAGGTGTCACATTAACTGGTTCAAAATCTTATCACTGAACGATTGAGCAGATATTTAAATTTTAATTTGGTTGGTGGTTTTTAAAGCATAATTAATAAATTATGAAACAATTTGGAGTTAATGATCAACTATTTTACATGTGCATTAATACGTATGGGGAGAATTTCTGCCCTTTCATAGGTTTATTGTCAGACACTAAATCTTGTTTGTGGTAATTGCATGTTGAACAAAAATAATCTCAGAAACATCTTGCATCATGTATAAATTTTATGACCACTAGTATCTGAACTGGTAAATGTTTTCATGCGTCCAATACATCCATGTGTGATGATAAAACTAAAGAGCATCAATACTTCCCAAATGTGCTATGTGAAATTGATTTGGTATATTTCTTGGTGTTTGGTTTACTTTTTAATATATGTTGAGCTGCTTATAATATGTTTTTGGGTGAACTTCTTTGTCTCGAGGAGATTCATAAACCTATTTTATTATTTCGTGACTAATCTTCTCTTCATGATACTCTCAATCAAGTCTCTTTTAGTTATCTTTCTTCGACATAATAGAGCATGTATTGGCCTCATGGAATGTACTAGGCCCTCTTTCAGTTGAGCTTAGCTTTTTAATGGTATGTCTTCGCCAGATTATGACTCCAATTATTTGACCTCAATTGGATATATCATTCCTCCCTTGCTTTTAGCTTCATGCATTCCTCAATGAGAACCGTTAAGTCCTTGTCGACTAGGACTTTAATGGGTTTGCTCTCATCAAAACACCAATTCCTTTGTTTTTTTGAGATAGTGCTAACTATAAAATTGTTGTCTTAGATATCTATCATATTAGGACATTATATGTTGATTTATTGTTTAGAATTTTTTTTGACCAATAGATTGGTCATTTGTATTTTCTAATCACAACCCTTATAACAACTCACATCTTATACCAAATTGATTATGTGTCTCTTATTATAAGAATCTTATTTCAATTCATTTAAAGGATTTTTTTTATAATATGGTTTTATTGTTTTTCTTACTATTGGCTCTCTCCCTTGTATTGTTGTTCCCACTTCTTGAGTTCATTGAAAATTAACATTTTTACCATTATCAAGATTGTTGGCGACAACTAAGTGTTCATTATGACAATGAGGTCACCTTTGGAAAAAAATAATACACTATTTTCTTTTTTTAGCGGTAACATTTTGGTGATGTTGACAACAACGGTAGTGGAACCCAGACCAAAGATCCCCACATTTCATGGAGTTTTGTGCTTTCACAAGTTATTGTATCATGTTTATGGTATTTTTTTAAACTCTTTTCATCTCCTTTAGACTTGAAGATGACTTCTCATAGAAATTATAAATTGTGAAGGAAATGTCAACTGAAATTCACCCCAAGGGCAAGTGAAAAATAATGCATGAGAAGCTCCAAGCGCTGCTCACGATAGGTTAAAAACCTAGCATGGTAGATGTGTTTGCTTAGTCCAACTCTATTATTGAAGTATCTAAGTATGTTTAGGTTATTCTTCAAAAGCTTTGATCAAATATCTATGGTTATTTCTAGGGTTTCCTCAAACCTTAATATTATTTAAGATTTCTAACTACTATCTAAGATATTTTTAGATTACCTCTAAACCTCTAACTTTATCATCTAAGATGTATGGCTACTATGGGATACTCTATGTTTTCTCGAAACCCTATCTTATCTATTTAGGTACCTTACCATGATTAGATGATATTTAATTAATTAGATTTTTTTCCTTAACTTTATCTAGAATCCCTTTCATGAGCACTTAGCACATAAGGTTACCCTTGAGCTCTCTCTCAAGTCTACATCCTAAGCTTTACCTTGAGGCACATTTTCTAGTTTCACACAAGTTCTATTAGTGACTTCTATCATTCAGCCTAACCTAAGTTATTATGTACATTTAAAAGTCTCTCCTGAGTCATTCATACAACTTTCCAAACTAGAATCTAAGATGTCAACCTATGTTCTAAAAGACTAAATAGGGTTACTCAACGTCTTACCCAATAACCATGCTGTGTATAGGGTTTAGCCAACTTCACAAGAATAATTAATTCCCTTAGTTGAACCTAGCATCCCTTTCTAAGACCCAAATCGAGCCTTCTGATCTTCATCTTATGCTTTGTCAAAGGACTTCTCTATCCTAAGGCTTTAGCCATAACATGCAAAAATGCTTACTAAGTGCCAAATTTTTAAAGTTAATTATATGGTCTTCCCTTAAGATTTTTCTCAATGTAAACTAAGATATAAGTCTTAAGCTAAGACTAGACCTACCTTACTTGAGTCGTCCCAAGGTTTAACCTAATTTTAACTCCTTTGTTTCAAGGTTCCCAAGCCTTACATTACTTATGATTGATCACTCAATAGTTCACCTTAAAGTCAAAACCAATTTAGGGTTCTATCTCAAGGTCATGACTTTGGTTGAAAACTTAACTAGTCCATCATCTTAACACACTTAGCCAAAACCCACCTAACTCTTGCAAGCTTAGCCAAGTCCTCAACCAACCTAGCCTTCTTCTAAGGCTTAAAATTAACACATTCTAGGTTCTTCAACTAGAAACTATGATCTACAACTCATCTTAGAAGCTATTTAAGTCCACTTAATGTCTAAACCAAGCCTTTTATGGCTTAACCAAGCCATGTTACTAGCTAGATAAGAAACATTGAGGCAAGAAAGTGCTTGGCTACAAGAAGTCTTCAAGGGTTTTAGCTCAATTCCAAGTTTCTATCCTATAATTCATGAGATAGTCTAACTTGAATTTCACATGGGAGTTTGTTCTTAGTTTCTTTGTCATGGTTTCAAGTTCAAACACACAAGTTCTTATCATGACATGATTTCAAAATTTAAATTCCACATTATCATGTACAAGCCAAAATTAATACAAAATAACATGAATTTCTTTAAAGCAAATTTTGGGATTTCTTCTAAGAAATGTCTCACACATCTTGATATCTTTTACATACTTGGAAATAAATAAGCATGCTAATTTTCGGGTCTTGCATTATTTCAACTAGGGATAAAATCATGTCTTCATTTTGAAAACATTAGCTCCATTCATATTTATCATGCATAGCAGCCTAGTCGAAAATTAATTGCACAACTTAGGACATTACAAATTTGGAAAGAAGATAATGCTAAGAAAATTCATCCAAGTTTTCATGTTCAAACATAAAATCCATGATTCTTTGATAGGTCTCAAAGTTATTACACTAACATCCTCAAAACCTTAGCATGGACATCTCGATTAAGGAAGAAAAAATGCACATACATTGCTTCCAATGAAATTTCAAAAAGAGATCCAACAATAAATAACTAAAACTTGCCATTAGTAATCACCAATAAGTTTCTCTTAAAGTATTTTCTTCATCTTATTAAGGTGTTCACAAAAATGGAGTTTAATAACAAGAAACATGGTCATACATCCACATGCAATTCTTACAACATAGCGAATTTTTTTAACCTAGGTTTATCTACATCTAATTGTATAATCAAAAGTTTTGTCTTACCTTTAGTCTCGTATCTACATTTCTTTAACTTAGGACTACCCTAAGAGGTTTCTTTTCTTTATTTATGTATTGAGATCGCCACCGTCTCCTCTTACTCATGCCTAAGCTTCCTTCTCCTCCTCCTTGTTAACCATATCTTATTTGTGTTAGCTAAATGTGAATGATGTAATAATATTACATAGTTTGATTAATTCATATATTCTTGTATGAATAAGAGATAAGATATTCCAATTGTTCTTAATGCAAGCATTCAAATTCATTTTATAGTAGGTCTCACTATTGTATATTATGATTGCTTTGCACTAGTTGAGAGAAGTTTCATGTAGAAGAATTAATGCATTCATATAGTATAATCATCCATATCATGCAGTATGACTCTTTTCAAATTAGAGGGACCACCTTCTAAAGTTGAACTCAAGAATACTTATGATATATATTATTATATCAAATAATACAATCATGTTATGAAGTGTATGAGTTAAACAAAGAATGACTTCATAAAATACAATCTTTCTCATTGTATAGTATGATCATTATAAAATAAGTGAGAAGTAAGTTGAGACTTAAGTGAAGGGTTAATATGTTTTGTGTAGTATGATATATTATATCATTAAGTACAATCAAGTGTAAGTGAGAAAGGATAATCAAATTGTTTGAAGTGTCGGACTATCAATTTATTTGTAAGATCATGCAATATGATCTTTGGACTGCAAAGTATTATCAGTATAAGTTATGTAAGTAATCGTTAGTTTAAAAAAATTTTAGAAAATTTTATTATAGTAATTAGGGATTGTTTGGAATCATTAGAATGCTTGATTAAGCTTATTTAAAGGGGTCAAAAAAATTTGTGTATAAGAATAAACAATTGGATGATTTATTACATATCTTTTAGAGGAAATTATAGTTAAATATCATCATACACATTATGAAGATAAGAGAAAAGTAAGGCTACAATAGAAAGTTCCATTCTTTTATCATTTTTAATGACTTCACTCTATAATGATAAGTTACATATCTCTTCTATATTGCTTTAACTTTAATTTAATGCCCCTCTTGATTGAAATGTATTGGGGCTATAGGAAGTTGTATTTTTAGCTTTTGATGTTGGTTCTTTCTCCAATTGTTGGGACTTTATCTTTGATAATTTTATGTCTTTTGGCCATTATTGTAGGCTCCTTAGGCTAGTGATTTGTAAGATCCTTTGACTTAGTTTTTGTCTTTTTTAGGCCAATGCTTGTGAGGCCTTTTAGCCTACTGTTTGTAGAGACCATTGGCCCACTGTAAAGTTTTACCTATCCACTTTTACGAAAGACATTTTTAGCTAAAACATAGTTTTTTGGTTGATGTTGGATGCATATTTGATGTTAAATCAAACCATCTAAAGCACATTTGTATACTTTCTTTATTAATCTCTCCACAAAAAAAGTTTTCAAAGTTAATAGTAATTTTAAAATAAGTTTACTGAGCATTTTAAAAAATATAAAAGACTCTTATTATATTACTTGTGTTTATTTAAACTTGTAATTTTCACAACTCTCCCATCACCAATGGGGACATCATGCTCTTAAATTTTTTACAAATTTAAATTTTTTTTATGTGATGAAAGGTAAAGTATAGAATGAACTCTTGTGTGCCCCATCTAATTTGAGTAACACCATTTATTTATTTACTTATATGAATTGAATTCTTATTTTACGAAATCTATATTAAATCCCCTTTTTGTTATGATTCTCTCATTTATGCTAATAAGCAAGGTAAAATTAGTATAAAATGATTCTTATATAATACCAAGTTATATAAACAAAATAATTATCCAAACTTAAGCATTTGGAGCAAATTATTCCCAACCAAGATTAATAAGTATATAACCATGACATGCATAGCCATCACCCATGAAGTCAATTTGATTAACATGAATCTTTTCTAATAAAATACAACAAATAGCTATACACCAAGCATGTAAAACATGTGAATCTTTTAATCAATTAATTAACATGTCGAGCATTGAAATACATTCGAAATCATCACTCAATTTGCTTTTTGATTCTTTTAATGGCTAAGTTTCTAATTACATTCATCATTACAATAATCAGATGCACATAAGCTATATAGGAATGCTACCTCTATTTTGAAGTTATTTTTTGAACTTGGATTTCTTTTATTTCTCTTCACTAGGCTACATAAGGGAATTTCCCATTTCAATTTCCTTCATTCTTTCTTTTTTCTCCCTTCACTTGATGTGGTGAAGTTGGACCTCACCTCTCTCTTTTTTCTATCTTTCTCCTTTGGATACACAAGTCTTTTCCAAATTTCCTAAAAAAACCTTCATGTTAGACCCCATAAGCACAAAAGTAACATTTGATTTTGAAGATAACAAGCCCTTTAAATTCTTTTTGTAAAAGATGCTTTAGCTACTTGTGTTCAAAAAGATAAATATTTTCTTCTACCATGGTTTATAAGTAGCAAAGAATAATTTTTTATATGATTTTAAAATGTAATAGAGAAGAGAAAAAAAAAATAGATAACGTGACACCAAAATCTAAGAAGGCTAGTGACAGGCCACCACAGTGATATAATTTCTTTTCCCAAATCTCAAAATTATTAATCCATTTGATTGATTATTAGTGTTCTTCCTAAATATTATCAGATGATCTAGTCACTTGATCAAACCATCCAATCCATACTTAGAAATTCAAGTTTAAAACTTAAGAGTTTTAATTTTAATTCTATTTTTTTAGTGTTCCTAAAGTGATCTTCACTAAAGACCATCACTCAACTTACAATATGGTTTAAAATAAGAAAGTTAATTTGATTGATAAAAAACCTAATTGAATTTAACACAAACTATACCTTTTCTTCCTTCATAGTTTTTTCTTAGAGTTCCTTATGAAACTTTTTTTCTATGCCATGGCTTTTAGCAAGACTCTTCTTTTTTAAAACCATTCCAAAACTTAAAACCTTTCTTAGTTGTGATTTTTCCCCCACTTGATGTAATTGTGTAGCTTAGTTGATGTGTGAGGTTTAAGGTTTAGGAAAAGTAAGTTTTTATGATTTATTAATTAAGGATTAAATAATTTTTTAATTAAAGCATATAAAAAATTATATTTCAATATTTCTTATTTCATTTGACTCTAGAACTTCATAAAAAATTCTATAATTATTTTTTTCTTAAATTCTTATTTTTGTGCAAGTTTCACATTTTCTCAACCTTTTTCTACACTTTAAATATTGTTTTTATGTTTACTTCTTTTCTTTTGGGACCACTTAATTATCATTATAATTTTGCTAAATAATAAATATATATTTAAAAAAATATTAAATTTAACCATATACCTTTTGTGATGCTATCGTCATAACAACATTTAAATGTAGAAAACCTTAGTGACAAGAGAATGGTAAATGATATAGCTCAGATGTCATGAAGCTGGTTATCTCAAGGATTCAATTGCAAGTGAAAGTGGCCTTAATAACCAAGGTACGATGCACAACAAAGTGACTCTTGCTCCCTTGAGTGTAAGAGGGAGAGGTTGATTATGCCCTTGGAATGAGTAATTATTTAGAGAATCTAGCTTGAGTTCCATTAAATAGAATAATCAAACTCTTGTCCATCCTCATGCTTTCATATGAATGTTAGATGAGGACACCCACAAGGATGTAATGAACTTTTGGGTTGGTAATTTTGGTAATGAGCACTAAAAAGTTGTCATGGAGATTGTTAAAATTTGGAAGATTTGTGGAGCCAATAGAAATTGGATTATGAAGAGTAATAAAAATTATAAGGTAGAAAGAGTCTCTCACCAATTGATTGAATGATGATTTACTAGAGGCAAATCTAATTATTTCTAAAGATAGTGTATATGATATTATCACCCATAAGGGCCCTATTGTGATTAAGAATAGCTGACTCAAACAAGGCTAGAGTAGGATAGTGCTAGATGACCACTTAAGGATACCATTGATGTTTACAAAGTTGTCAATTGGGCTTTAAGAATTGCTCAACATGGAGGCTTAAAATTTTCTCCTTTATCATGAGGGTCCCAATAAGGACACAAAGGGCATGAAAGTCTTTTGATCATTCTTCGAGGATTGATGATAATTATGGTGGTGGTTAAGGTCATGAATTACCAAACCTTCTTAGTTAAAAGGGCCAAATGTTGGCTTTCTCTTTTAAGGGTAGCCAATGTTAACCTTATGAGCTAGATGACTAAAGTTGATTTTGATGATAAAAAGCTCCATAGGTTCCTTTTCTCACTAAGGGTGGGTTGACGATGGCATAATAACAGTTTGATTTTTCAGTCAGAAAAAACAAGGAAGACTACTTTATCTGTTTGGAATCATACTAGTAAGCTCTTTCAACATTTTATAGATTTCTTTTAATCTCCTCAAATCCCATAGCCTGAAAAAATTAGCATGGTGAGTTTTGGGGGTTGCACCACTTCCAATAGGACCTTGTCAAAGTGTAGGTAAGGTTGTGGATCCTTCACTTGTTAAAATTAAATATGTAACATACTTCAAAGGAGAGCTAGAGGATCATATTTGATGAAGATGAAATTTGCAAAATGGCTACTTTCTTTAAGCACTTACTGATTGAAAAAGTCTCCAATGGGTGCTCAAATATGGAAATGATATAATCGACTTTTAATAAGATTGCTTTTTTAACTTCATTAACTGTGGGATTCCTAAACAATCTACACATTCTTATAAGATTTACCTAAAAGGAAGATTACTTGTGATGTTGGTTTCATAAAGCTTGAAATATCATATATTTTCAAATGACACCCTAATTTTTAGTTGAATATAGAACCATTTCTCACCCTTATTTGGATCTCATTAGAACAACTATTGATTCATTTCTTCAAAAAGGTAGAATTATATGCAATGGCTTTGGCAATTAGAACTCTCTTGAAAGTGGATGCCTTAACTTTGATTTTCACCCTATTACACATTGCCAGGGTTTGCGTTGACATGGATATGGAGTAGGACTTATCCAGCTGAATTAGGATCATAAAAAAATAGGAAATTCAATGGATTTTGGCAAATAATACATTGGGATAATTTTCCTAGTTATCGTCATGGTTGTTGCAAGATGGGCCACAACATACAACAATGCAAACACACCAAATTTCCTCCAAATCAATAAACCACGATAGACCTTCCTAAAAATTCAACCAAATTTGGAGAAATGAATTCAACAAAGTCAGTATTGGTGAATAAGATAGTAAAGCATATTGAAACTATACACTCCTCACACAAACTCATGTCAACAAAGTCCTTTATAGGGAAAGCTATTGAGGCTCTGTCGTGATGTTCAACTCCAACTTGGGAGCAAATGAAAGCTTCACTAAGAGAGGTAATAGTAAAGGAAACTCTTAATATCTTATAAAGAACTTAATCAACTAAGACAAATACAATCTTGAATAAAAAAATGGATGATTAAATCTTACTTGAAGAAGTACAGATAAGTGACAACTCTCAATTTTTTTGATTTAAAAACTTAACAACATAAAGATAGACAATAATACAATCTTCATTCTCTTAAAGAATTCAATAATGAGCAACAAGATAGAGCTAAAATTTTGAGGTTATGAAGAGGAAGAGTTTTCCCTAGTACTAAGTAAATGTTCAAAGAGTAAACAAAACAAAGTCCAAAAGAAACCCATTAGCCTAAAGAGTATCCACAGAAGCTCTTGATCTGTTCAAATTGCTAAACAAATGACTTACAATGAATAACATCCTCATCTGAAATATAATAGAAGCATAAATAAAAGCTTAATTATCTAGCTAAATTATTTTGTTAAAACAAAAGAATAATCTGATTGCATTAATGATATTAATGGTGCATAGAAATAAAATTCCTTAATTAGCAAAAAGTTGGATTTTTACCACAATGTAGATAATATCTACAACAAGATTTGGATACTAAAAATTGGCTAGCCAAATTTTAATGTTTGAGGAGCAATCAATCCATTTGCTTATAGAGTACCCAATATAAAATTCATCTAATAATTGAAGTTTCATTTGTGCTAAGAGCTCACATTTTAAACAAAGGGCATTCTAGAATAATCTCATCTACATTGTTGATGGCACTAATAGGTTGTGGATTGTTGTGGGCAATTTCAATAAAATTACATATCTTGATTAATACAAGCACCATTCTTCAACAAAGCTGGAAGCAATGTATAAATTTTGAGTTTGTATTAATCAATGTACTTTAAAAAAGTCCTTTTTACATGCCTGCATTCACATGGGCTAGTAAACAAAAGGGCATGTTGATCTAGAAAATGTTGGATAGATTGTTAGTAAATCAAGCTTAGATTGATCTAATTCTTATAGTTGTAGTGCAACATTTATGTAGAATAAGATTGGTTCATAACCCACTACTTATTCATTTTATAAAAGAATCAGTTTTAGATCCTAAATATTTTAGATTCCAAAACATATGGCTAAAGCACCAAACATTCATTCAAATAGTAAAAAATAATTGGACAATTTTGATGGCCTACTTGGATATAAAAGCACTTGCAATATCAAAAAAAAGATTGAAGAATTGCCACAAATAGTGGAATAAATAAAATTTGGTAACATGTTTGACACAATTAAATTGGTGGAGGAACTAATAAAAGAGAAAGGAGCTCTATTTCTTGCCTACCAAGATGAAGATACAAGAGGTGATCTAAATGAGGCTAATGACTTTTTTTAGATGCAAATGTTAAAGATGAAATCTATTGCCAACAAATTAGATGGCTAAAAGAAGGTGATAAAAATATAATAATTTTCCACGCAATAGTGAAAGAGAGAAGAGTAAAATTGGAAATTAACTACATAAAGGACTTCATAGGTAGATTGAAAAATTAAGATGAAAAAAATAAAAAAGCTACAATTCAATATTTTCAATAGTTTTTATCATCTATAAATATGATAAACAATGAGTAGCTACTCAACTACATTCTTCTTTTGGTCATAAAAGAAGACAATAGTTGGCTGATGAAAAGATCTTAGTAGAGGAAGTCAGAGGAGACGTTTTTCAAATAGATAAACAGATTGTTGTTGGACTTGATGGCTATAATAAGCAATTCTTCACTTATTGCTGGGATACCATAACAAATGACGTTTTGGATGCTGTTGGTGGCTCTTAGTAGGAACTCTTATTCTTAAAGGGATATTCAATGCAAATATGGTTTTATTTAAGAAAAGAGAATCTTAAAACATTCAATGACTTCTAGATGATTTTTTTATGTAATTTTATAAAGAAATTATTTGCCAAATTGTTGGTTAATAAGCTTTATCTTTTTCTTCCAAGGCTCATCTCTTCTGAATAAGTTAGTTTTGTTAAAGAGAAATAGTAGACAACATTTTGTTTGCTTATGTATTGGTTGGGTTGCTAAACAAAAACGTAAGGGTAAGAATTGTGTAATTAAGCTAGATTTGAAAAGTACTTATGATTGCCTTTCATGAGAATCTTTAAGTGCTAAAAAAATTTAATTTTGTAAACAATTCACCATGGTGATTAGAAACATACATGGTAGCATCTTGACCTCAATCATAATAAATGCCTAATAGATTTTTCAAAGTGTCTAGGGGGCTTAAATAGAGATATCCACTCTCCCATTTGCTATTCATTTTAGTAATAAAGATCTTTTGCCAGACATTAAACAAGCTCATTACTCATGAAAAATCATTGCATTATGCTCAACTTAAAAGCTATCTAATTGTTAATATCTTAGGATATGTGATGATATCATGATCTTTTATAGAGGTGATGAAAACCATATCCAGTATCCATAAACCATTGATTAAATTTCAAGCAACATTAGGTCTTCAAGTTAATCATCAAAAAAGAAAGTTCTTTTCCAGTACAAAATATCATCCATATTAATTAAATAATTAAGAAAATAGCTCATGCTTTAGAAAGGTAAGTTTCCATTAAAATACTTAGGTTATCCTCCTTTTATTAGTAGAATAGTAGTTGCTTACTTTTAGTAGATAATAAACAAAGGTTGGATGAAAATGGTAGATTATAAGAAATATTTTCTTATGATGGGTGAAGACTAACTCTGATGAAGTTTGTTTTGTCCTCAATTCCAATTTACTCTCTAATAATAGTTAATTCTGCTCCCAACATTTTGAATAGTGAAGAAAAGATCATGTACAATTCATGTGGGATGATTTTGAGAATGTACATAAGTATCACTAGACTAACTGGTGAAAGATATGTTTTCTAACTGAAGAAAATATTCTAAGCCTCAAAAGGCTAGAAGAGATTATGACTACATTTTCATCAAAATTTAAGTAGTAACTATTGAATAGTAATTCACTTTGGTCAACCAACATGAAAGGAAAATATACAAGCTCAAAAAGGAAAGCAAACAAATCAAACACTTGGAAGCTTATGGATAGCACAAAAGAATTTGTCTCAAAACACACTCAATTATGCAACACAAGTAACTATCGTTGGACTTTAAATATGGATGGAAATTTTGCATGTAGTTAGCCAAGAATGTAATTAAGAGTAAAATACTTATTTGCAAATCAAAGAAAATAGTCTAGAATTCTAAATGTCTTGTAAAAATCTCAACTCTTGTATTGAGAATGCTAAATACATTCTTATCATTTCTAGACAAATTAAGGAGGTTTAACATCTAGTTGTCCTCTAAATGTTCTTACTACCTTAATAAGGATTCATTGGATCATGCTTTTGTTATCTATACAAAGGCAAGAAAAGTGTGGTTTTCATTTGGTACAGCTCTAAAATTTCATCAAGTAAATGCAAATAACCTAACTGATCTATTTGATAATTGGTGGAAGCAAGGTGACAAGTACTCAACTAAAGGTGAATCCATTACCAATTTTCACTCGTTATATGCTGTAATTCGGTGAAAGGAAGGAATTTGAAAATATATAAAGAAGTAAATCAATCAATAATGATAATTATAAACAATATGATGTTTAATAGTTACAACATCTTCAAATGTTTTCTTCTTTCACAAACAACTCTGAAGGACCTACTCCTAATCCAAATTGACATAGCTCCTCCTTATTCTTTATTGGTGTATAAAAGTATTGAAGTTGTGAAATGGGTCCTTCCTCCAACTCATATGCTGAAGCTAAATGTTCATGGCTATATGAATCTTAAAATGGGTTATTCACAACCATAAAAGCAAAACTATGAAAGCTTTTTCTTTGGTAATTGATATAAAATATTAAATAAAAGTAATTAGTTTATGTCTAATTCAGGGTTTAAAAATGTGTAACAATAGGAAAATTCACAAGCTTGTAGCTGAACTAGACTACAAAGCAATGATCAAAATTACACAAAGTCTATGGAATATCTCTTAGAATTTATCTTGTATTTATTAGCAAATTAAGCATGAAATGGATTTAGTTTCAAATTGTTATACTTTCATTCACAAAGAGAGCAACAAAGTGTCCAAGTTACTTGCAAAAGCAGTAACAAAGTTAGCTAAATTAGAAATCTAGGATTCAAAGCACATGCCAAATTTATGTAAGACCTAAGATGGATGAAGCTCAAATTGCATACATCTAATCACTATATAATGCACAATACATTGCTCCAATTGATTGCAAGAAAGTTGGTGTTTAATTCAAAAACAAAACTTTCATACAATACAAACTCTACTTTCATATTTTTTGAAGAATCACTTACCAAAGTAATCTTAGTTTAGTCTCAAAATGTACCACTTCTACTTGGCATTGATCTATTACAATTGATAATCAAATTGATGTAGTACTCCTTTAGCCATTTGGAATTTATTATGCATTTGATAACACATACAAAAATTATAGCCAAATCATAGGATAGTTTAATTATACTCTTGTGACACTATTCATATTTGTACTACAATGTATCAAGAGGCTCCTTTCACAACCTGTCTTTGATTTATACACTATTGGTGTTTACACTATTCAAAACATTTTATTCATTGGTTGAATATGTATGTTCAATATAACAACTATTTGCATTATCATACTTTTGTAGTGGTGCATCTTTCTTCAAGTTTAGGTGCAATGCACGTCAATGATATATCTTTTTTTCAACATCATACTACTATGAAAGATTGCCCTAAAGATGGCATAATCATTCTTATAACATGGCACATCACAAAGCATCAGACTAATATGTCGATCAAACACCATGGCAATGCTTTGTTACTTAATGACTTCTAGTACAACCTACTATGGATTAGTATGTTTGCTACAATGTGCAATCAGTGACTCGATTCAAAGTTGTGGGACCATCAATTTATATATAGGTAATTACTTGAGCAAGGCCATGTGGCTAGTTATGATATCAACTAATGGAGCCCAATTGGGTTCTAACACTTTTCTCATTTGATAAAATCTTAGTTTATAAAAAAATGTTCCTTTCTTGGTGAATTAATGTATCATATTGGTGTACTTCCTAAGTGACTCTTTAGATTGAGACTTGGTGATCACCATTTCCTAGAGTGGATTGAGTCTATAAGAAAAAGTGTGTAGATGTTAATTAGCTTATGAATGTGAAGAACAAGTGAAATATTACATGTTTTACATGATTTAGAATTGATTATAACCAATTTTAAGATCATATATTATCTTTGTTATCTACTAATCAGGTGTTCACATAAGAAATTTTTGATATTCATATTTTTGCATATCATATGAAATGAATTTTCATTTAGCATGGTCTAGGTTAAGCCAAATAGTTCAACTTTCACATTCATCTTAAATTCATTCATCTAATGTCTAGGTTCATAGTTATAATATTAGAATTATGTCTGTTCCTACATTTTCCTAAAGAATTTGTTGAGTTGGATAAACAACTTTAGTATAAACTATTAGCCCATTAGCACACAAATGAGGGGTGGGGTTGAAATACATGATTTGTTTTTAGAAGATGTGTTTAAATGCAAACCCAATTTCAAAATACATCAGAATGATATTAAAGAACAATTTGTAAAGTGTAGTAAGATAAAATCCAACAAATAAAGCTTGAGAAAAAAAGTAGTTTAAAATTGAGTTTTTTGTAGTTTGGCTCCTCAATGAGCTTGCATCCACCACCATGTCAGTTAGCTATAAAACTACTCTCTTTCTTCCTCTTCTTTGCTATTTTTAGTAGAGAAAAAAAAATCTAGCCTTTTTCTTAAGGCTAGGACTAAACCTCTTGCTCACCTCCAATCAAGGCATTGCGCTATGAACCTCACTTTCACACAAATACTCGAAATATGCTATCGTCATCCCCACGCTCTAAATTCAAGAGTAGGCTTTTACAACATATGTAAAACCAAAAACAAAAGCTCACAAAAATCTCAAAAAGAGCTAATTTTACATAACTTCTAGATTGATAACTTTTGGCTCATGGAATGAATGAAACACAATATTTATATCTTATTAAAAGCTAATAGATGCAGCACTTGATCTTCAAAGTTCTCCTAAGATTGTAATGAAGTGTCTTTAGTTTATTAACATTTACTTAGAGATTTTCTATCAATTCAATGTAACAAGAGAGAGAATATGCTATGCATAGTAAACTAACCCTTATTTATGGAGATTTTATGCTACTAATCTTTCCTCTCACTCAATGTTTAACGTAACATGTCCTAAACCTTCCCTAGTCATCTTAATATTTTTTTGAAAATGTTTAGATCAACGAAGTCTCATAAAACAACTAGAAAAAAATAAAATTCTTGTATAACCTTTACGACATGTTAGATAGTTTGTTCACTTTATTTAATGCTATGATATTCATTATCTTCAACTCATTAAATTCATTGAATTGATTGGATGAGCTTTGAACAAACTCAATTTTTTTTTTAACCTATAAAATGGTTCATGTGGTGTCTCATTGTCACCACTTAATTATTTATCTATTTTATTTTTTTTCGAGCATTTAAAAATTCTTTATTTTATAAAAAAAAAATTATTTTGAAAATCTTTTAGTATAAATAAAATTCATGTTTGGAAACTAAATAAGTACCCATGAATAATAAATCTAAATCTCTTAAAAAGTAAGGATCACATATATAAAATAGTTTTCATAGTGAAAAAATGAAATAAATAACCTTATCAAATGTCAAACTAATATATATTATTCTTTTAGCAACATTTTATAAATTCGTATGATCCAAATCCTAATACATCCATCTATGCCATAGAAAAGTAATTATAAGGTTAAGTGTCTTCCTTATTATTTCCCTAGAGTATTATGATGTACATTCATAACACCAGTACCATTAAGTCGTATAAATAGTTAGAGTCGACCAACACAAGCTTAGTAAGCATAGTTTATAAACACAAAAAATTGTAAAATTGGGTCAAGCCACATTTTGGGTCTAAATAAATAAAAACATATAATAACTAATATAAAGAATAACTATCTAGAATGAGACTAATATGCTAATGCAATGCTCCCACCCTTTAGGTTAAGTCCTATTTTTTGTTTCAATTAATTTTACATCCTTTATTTCTCATTTGAATCCATGATTCTTATAACCATTGATTTAAACTTGTTATTTCCTTTTTCTATTTGTTATAGGTATAGTCTTTGATAAAATGTCTTTACATATTTTTGTTAACCTTTTATTTATATTATACCTTTGGGCCATCCTCCTAAATATGATAAACCTTAGTCTCATAATCTGGTTACATCGTTGGACCATACTTTGGAATAAGATACATTCTTTCATGCTCCATAATTAGATTACACATCCAAACCATCCTTTGGAGTGAGACACCATTTTAGAAACGTAATGATCAATCCCTTTTAATTTAATACCCTTATTCTTAAGGGCTAATATTTGTTCTTGACTTTTATAATCCTTTTTTATATACCAAATAACCTCATTTTATTTATTTGATTTAAAGAAACTATTATTTCCCATTTCTCTAATTTTATTCAGCTAAGCTATATATGATATGTCACATATGATAAAATGTGTTATACCATTGATAAACAACATAAATTACTCCAAAACATGGTTGTTTAACAAGCTAATTAAATAAATAAAATTAAACTATTAAGCTTCTATATCAATCCACATAACTATAGCATGCTGACCATTTCAAAACACTAATTTTTATAATTAAATGAAACTCATTTTTGCATTACAACAACAACATGGGGAAATGTAGAATTTATAGGTGTACTTTCTATTTTAAGCATGTGAATAATAAATCTCACTTAAGCCTATATTACAACAAACAAAATATTTTAGATGCATACAAATAATTAGTGTGTTTTCCATATTGTAAATATGACTTTGCAAATTTTAAAGCCAATAGCTATCACCTTACATACAACAAGTTAGATGCATCATGTCACATAGTATGCTTACCATAGTTCTCTTCGTACTAATCACAACATGAAGATTGATTTCTTGATTACATAATTCTCATCATGTACTCAAATCATTCTCTTACTCTTCCTTCCCTTACACATCTACTATAATGAAATTCCAAATTTGACTTTTCTCCCTACATTAACAATACTTTCTTTCCCTTTCCTTCTCACACAATAGCCCAACACTCTAAGGAAAACTTTTGAATTCTTCCCAAAATTCTAGTTTTCCTTTTTCATAACTGTTGAGAACCTCCTAAGCTACTAGGCTCCAATTCCTCAAGTTGGCACACCTCTCAAGATGGCCTTCATTGAATACAACAAAATTCATAGAAAATAAATCCAATTTTTTTTCCATTCTAACTTCTCTAATGATTTGACTACTAATTACTTGTTCTTTGTTAGTTGTTTTAGCTACGTCAAACGACCTTTGCCATAAGGGATTTTAGAAATTCATAAATTAATTTAAGTTTAAATTAAATCCTTATATCTAATCATATTTCTTTTTATTTTTTTTAACTAGTTGACCACCCATTTTGATATGAAACAACTCAAAAAGTTGTACACATTGCACAATTTTCATAATTTTTTTGGTATTATTTTGTTTTTTAAAATTTTTCCTTTTAAAATCTATATAATAAATATTATAATGATTTTCTTATTAATGTTTTACTCTTTATCTTATGATTGTAATACTTTGTATTATTCGTGCCAAAATAATTTTAAACTAAACTTCTTCACAAGGTCTTTTCCTAGTCTTTTGTCAAATTTGTTTTACATTAATTAGTATTTATTAATCCTTGAACTTTTACATTACAATCTATAGATCTTCAATTTTTACAAATTTGATATCATTGAGTCTTTAATAATTTATATTTCTATTTTTTTAGGTTCATTTCCTACCTTTTATGTGTCCTAACCACTTCTTGGTGATTTATGATTTTTGTAAATATTAATAAATTATAAAAATATAAAAAATTATTATTATATATTTGATGATGTTATAAATTTCTCTCTCTTCTTATTATAATTTTTCTCGCAAAATTTAGAATAAGCAAGGGTACTTCTTCATCTCCTCTTCCACTTCTTAGGTGGTCTCTCTTTTTGAATAGTTTGTCTATAAAAACATAACTACTGAGATTACTTTGTTCCTTCACTACTTGATACTCCTAAGTAGAATTCTAACTAATTTTTCTTCATAGCTCTAAACTTGTTACAATTCCATAATGAATGACGCTCAAGTCAATCATATGTAATTAATTTGCCACTTAAGGAAGAAATATGGAATATGTTGTGCATTCTTGCCATAGTTGTTGGTAATGCCACCTTGTAAGTAACTTTGTTGATCCTTTTGATAATTCAAAAGGGATTAATATATTTTTATTTTAACTTCCCTCCCTTACTAAATTTTGTGACTCCTTTCACAGGGCTTACTTTGATAAAGATGTGATCCCCTCCTTAAAATTCTAACTTTTTATGCTTAGTCATAATAATTCTTTTGTTTATTCTATGCTTTTAAATCTTCTCTCTAATTAACTACCTCTTCTCCCTTGTTTTGAATATTATTTCCAATTTATTTAGTTCTTTTTAGGATTTGTTTGTACCATATTGACAAAGATTGGCAATTCATTCCACATAATTCCTTGAAAAAAATCATCTTTATACTTGTTGTGTTACTATTATTACATGGAAACTCAATTAATGGTAAATAGATGTCTCAATTTTCATTGAAGTTCAACATACAAAATCTTAGCATAGCTTCCAAAGTCTTAATCATTATCTCATTTTGACTGTCAATCTAAGGATGGAAACCTATACTAAACTTTAGTTGTGTTCCAAATGCATCTCAAGCTTTCTTCCAAATTATGACCTGAGCTTCAAATCATGATAAAATATTATAGACTTTAGCATGCTATGTAATATAACTATTTTATCCACATAGATTTGTTCCAACTTTTATGTCATATAAGTTGTTTTGATTGGTAAAAAGTATACCATTTTTGTTAGTTTATCTATAATTACACAAATGCTATCCCAACCTTGATAAGTCATAAGAAGACTAAAAACATGAATCTTGGATATATTTTCCTATTTTCATAATGGTGTAAGAAGAGGTTGAAATAATCCACTCGGTTTTTAGTGCTTTGTTTTGACCATTAACAATTTAAATACCTAAATGGTTTTAGATGTACTTTTTCATTCTTAGCCATCAAAATGTCTTCTTCATATCCTAATGGAACTTGGTCATCCCAAGATAAGCTGTCTCATTCTGTTTGCTTCTCAAAATAATATTTATATTGCTTCCTCCTATGCTAGCATACATAATCTATTCTTACAGTATAGAATACAATTATCTTTATTTAAATTAAAATTGGACCCTTGGACATCTAAGAGCTAAGCCTTAATATTTTGTAGCTCTTCATTTTCATCTTTGAAATCTTTGAGGCCTTGTGCCCAATGTGCTAAAATTGTCAATTGAGTAAAATTCTTCTTGTTCAAATTATATATGACATTAAATCATAGCTAGTACATTTTGATGCATGATTATGCTTCTTCAAATTTAGTAGTCAAATTATTCAAACTTTCTCTTTTGCTTAATGCATCTATTACTACACTATCATTTTAAGAGTATATATAATATCTGTATCATAATCTTTTATTAACTCTAGCAATCATCTTTGTCTCAAAATTAGTTTCTTTTGTGTAAAAATATACTTACGACTCTAGCAGTCTAAAATATACCTATGTTCTTATTCCAAACAAATAGTGCCTCAAGATTTTTAAAACAAATATGATGGCTACTAACTCAATATCATGCACAAGATAATTGTTCATTTGGTGTCTCAATTGTTTAGAAGCATATTCCATAACTTTGTAATTTTACATTAAGACAACACCTAAGAATTGTAAAGATGAATGCGCGAGTACTTGAAACTCCATATAATTCTTAGTAAAAACATAATACAAGTTTTAAGATCATTTTCTTTCATAAAGTTTGGAAACTTTCATTATAATTTTTATCCCAAGTAAAATAAACTCCCTTTTGTGTAAGCTTGGTCAAAAGAACTACAATATGTAAAAATCATTGACAATTGTTCTATAATACCCAACCAGCCTAGGAAAACTTCTAATCATTGAAACAATAGTAGGCCCAGGCTAGTCAATTATTATTGCAATTTTCTATTCATCTGCACATACTCTTTCAACTTTGGTTACAAGTCCTAAGAAGGAGATACTTGTTAAATAAGATTATATTTGAAAATTTGGTATATAATTAATGCTTTTTTAATTTTTATAACTCCATCTCTTAATCACTACATGTTCTTGCATACTTTGGGAGTCGATTAAAATATAATCAATAAATACTCTAATAATATTATTTAGTCACTACTTGAAATTGTGATTCATTAGAGCTATGAAAGTGGTTTGTGAAGTTGTTAATCCAAAAGGAAGTATGAAAAACTCATATTAACTATTATTAGTCCTTAATGTCATCTTTAGTAAGTCCATTTGTATCTTCAATTGATGGTATCATATTCACAAGTCAATCTTATAAAATAGGGTCCTTGAAATTGATTAAACAGTTTGTTTATATGAGGTAAGGGATACTTATTTTTCATCATGAATTGATTCAATTCTCTATAATTTATGCACATACATACACTTTTATCCTTTCTTTTAGTAAAAAAAATTAGTGTCCCTTAAGTTGGGACACTTGGTCCTAAAAACCTTTGTCAAGTTGTTCCTATGATTGAATCTTCATCTCTTATAGTTTTGTAGTTTTCATTTAATATGGTGTCTTGGATATCAATTTAACTAGGAACTAAATCAATAACAAATTTTATTTCTCTACTAGTTGGTAGCCCTATTTTTTTCTCTAAAAATTCTTTTATGTATATGCATATGACTACTATAGCTTATAGTCAAGGTTCTTCCCATTTAATAACTTGTATAGAAGACAGATAATCCCCACATCTTTTTTGTATAAGCTTTTTTGCATTCAATGTCAATATGAGATGTATCTCAATCCCTTACCAAAGTTAAATGCCTTCTTTTCATCTACCATATTAATGCTTATCTTTTCCCAACAAATGATAATTGCCTTATGAGCCAATAATCAATTAATTCTCAAAATAATATCTAATTCTTCATATCAATAATAATCAATTTGGAGTAAAAAGTCTTTTAAATAATTTCTATGTTCTCCTTAATGTAATTGTTGACAAATATTTCTTTTCCTTAAATAATGAAAAATTAAAGGTGATTCTAAATGAATTTATAAACTACCTTGTTCAAATTAATGTACTATAAACAAAATACTTATGTCTACCCTCAATCATGAAAGACTAGCCTTACTAAAATTAATTACATTTTTTCAAAGATGGGTTGGTGAAATACCCATATAAATAAAATCCACAATGACAAATAAGTAGCCCAAAAGAGCTATACAAAAGATGGCTTATAATAGTCATAATATAAGAGCAAATATAGAAACAAAAATAACATAAACTATAACTTATTGACAATATACAAGTGCCTATAGCTAGTGCAAATCTCAATTGACCACTAGATAAGAATATACAAATTTGTTACTAATTGAGCATTGAAGAAAATATAGAGAGATTGAGAGCACAACTTTAAGAATAACTATAGAAAATCTAAACCGATAAAGCCTTTGTAATTAGCAAGATTAACAAAATTGATCTCTCAAAATAGATTCTTTTGCATTTCAATATTATCTCATGATTTAATCCTTTATTTATGGGCAAAATATTCACAAAAGGTCAAATATGGTAATTCTAATAGCTACAGAGTGACTATAATCCATTTTTTAAAAAGCTTGATCTAGTTGTTAGAGGTTCTTAAAATTGTTCATATTGCATAGTGGGCATGATTGTATTGTATAATGAAATGAAAATAAATTGTTTAAAAAATTATCATACCTTACAAATTTCTTAAGTTTAGTTTGAACATGAGTAAGTTCATATACTTTGCTTGATTGTACCATATGATGGAATAATGTTATATCATATAGAAGTTTCAAATTTTCTCTTTATTTTGCCTAAGAATTTGATCATATTATATGATTATAATTATTGTATCATATAAAATTCTCAAGATTTTCAT
The DNA here is from genome assembly GCA_023846275.1 of Vanilla planifolia. Lineage (NCBI taxonomy): Eukaryota > Viridiplantae > Streptophyta > Magnoliopsida > Asparagales > Orchidaceae > Vanilla > Vanilla planifolia. The sequence goes on from CM043870.1 coordinate 25,624,616, forward strand.
TTCATTCATCTTTTCATGCTTTAATAATTGGTCATACCACATGAAGACATATTATTATACTATACAAAATGCTATAGTATTATTTATCTTTAATCTAAAGTTTGAAGATGATCGTACTATACACCAATGAGTATCATACCATACAAATACATGTATACTATTAGTTAGCCATTTCTCTCACTATCTACTCTGGATAAACTAATCATATAATATAATATAAGGGATCATACTATATGATGAGCTTGAACTTCTTAAAGCATACTTAATTAGATTATTCTATTCTCCTTCTCAAACTAAGTTTTAATACTAATCATATTGTATGATAGACATATTGTATTATATGATAATTGTGACTTTAGCTTATTTAAAAATTCAAGTTTTTTACATCACCAATATAATTATGCCTTCATTGATGAAAATTCATGTACAAGACTTTGAAAGATATCACAAACTATTTAATAGAAATGCAAGATAAGTGAGATGAGAATTGAAGTTGATTTGAGTAGGAATGAGATCTTAAGTTCCAAAAGTAAATATTTTACAAGCTTAACATTCTAAGTATAACAAAATTAAATAAAGAGTACTTACGATGATTGCTACACCATTAAGAGAAAGTTTCTTTGTTGGTTGATCATTTATGTGAAGCACATTCTTGACTAAGTACCATAGTGAAACATAATTTTGTCACATTTTGAATATTATTATCTTCTATTTTTTTAGGCATCAACTCAAATAGTATATTAGTAAACTTTATCATATGACTTTGATATCATCAAACTCACACATAAGATGATAGATTTAAAAATCTCTCATTTTTATTGATGACAAAAGCATCACTATAAGTACATAGTAAACATATAACAAGTGAAAATTCATTATATGTACAAGCTAAGCTCTCCCTTAATTCATTATATGTACAAGCTAATCTACTCTTTCTCTTTTGTTATCATTCATAAAGTAAGGAGTTGATAACTCCTAGTGATACTCTAATCTTAAAAGTTTTCTTAGATTTAAAAGTTTAGTGAAATTGTTTTATTAATTATACACTTAAAGGGAAAAAATTCAAAGAGATAACCTTATGGCTTACTTGTTCTAAAATAAAATTGTATCTAATGTTTATGTACTTATCAAGAGCACTAAATTAGAATCTTGATAAGGCAAGTGGTACTAGCATTGCCATAATAAGTAAGAGTTTCATTTAACTTAATATCATTGTTTTTTAATTGTTGTCTTATCTATAATATTTGTGTCACAAAACTACCTATATCTATATATTTAATTTAGTAGTGGATTGAACAACACAATTTTATTTTTTACTAACTTAAGAGATAAGTGAATGGCTAAAGAAATGAGAAGTATCTATTGTACTCTTTATATCAATTTTTCTTCTAGTAAAATTAGCATTTGAATGTACATTAAGATCAAATCTTATCTCTCTATTGGGGACAAAAGTTTTAAAGTAAGTGTCCTCATAAGATATTTAAATATATGCTTTGCTACTTATAAATGGAATGCTTTGGGATTAGATTGAAGCTTAACATATACACACACATTATACGTTATGTCTATTCTACTCATTGTAAGATACAACAAGGATCTTATCATTTCTTTATACAACTTTACATCTATAGATTTTGTATTTTTATCCTTATATAAAAATGTGGTTGTTAATATGACAGTTATTTTAGCTTTAAAATTTTGAAATCTAAAATTCTTTATTAGTTCTATAGTGTACTTAGGTTGGGTTATAAAAATACCATTCTCTATTTCTCTAACTTGTAATCCTTGAAAGGAATTTAGCTTTCCCATCAATCACATTTCAAACTCCATAAAATTTGTAAATCTTAACATAGTTCAAAGTTTGTTGAGATAAAAAAATGCTATCTACAAAAAATTAACGTACTAATTGATGTTCTTTTGTATTTCTAATAAAAAAACTTAGTTACTTTATCTCCAATAAAATCATTTAAAATTAAAAATATACATAATCTCTTATGCCATATCATGCTTTGAAGCTTTTTTCAAATTATATATGCTTTCTTCAATCTATAGATAATCTAGTTTATCATGTATCTCAAAACCTGAAGGTTGCTCCACATAAACTTCATTATTCTAACCATTCATAATAGCTCTTTTTACATCCATTTGATATAGCTTAAATTTTTTATAACATACATAAGATAATAATGTCTTAATGGTTTATAATCTAGCAACCAATGCAAATGTCTTTTCAACATACATCCCTTTAATTTGACTATAGTATTTAGCAATTAAATTGCCTTATTTCTAATGACTATACCACTCTTATCTAACTTATTCTTGAATATTCATTTTATTCCAATAATTGAATAGTTAGGGGTCATTTGAGTTAGCTCCCAAACTTCATTTATTTCAAATGAACCAAATTTCTCATTCATTGCTAACAATCAAAATTAATCATGCAACATTTCTTCAATTAATTCAGGTTCATAGCATGGAACAAAAGCTAAATGGTTAAAATTTTTTCTAGTTCTTCTATCTCAAATTTTATTTTTAGGAGGTACTTATTAAATTTCCACTCTTTAGGGACTGCTTTTTGAATTGAGTCATTATCTACTTCTTTATCTTGCTCAAATGTAGTACCATTCTCAATACTCAACTCCTTAAATGCCTTAGAATCTTCTTCCATTATTCTAACATGATGCTTAATTGGAAGTGACTCATCAAAGGTTACATGGATTGGTTCTCTTACTAATTGAGAGTACTTATTAAATACACTATAAGATCCACTAATGAGCATTTATCTAAAAGGCTTCCTTCATCAAAGTTTGGGTCAAACTTAATTAATTCACATTTACAATTGTTAAGGGCATAGCATTCCAAACAAAAATATGTAGAAGAGTTATTTTAGGTTCTTAGAATATAAACATTTATAAGATGACACACTTAATATTGGTCGACCAAAAACATAATTCATGACATACTATGCCATATCAACTACTTTATCCCAAAAGTATTTAAATATCTCATTTAGTATGCACCTAACCATGTTTACTAATGTCTTATTCTTTCTTTTAGCTACTCCATTTTGTTATGAAATCTTGTTTGATAAGAATGTGTGAGTAATTCAATACTTACTACAATATTTAAGGGTTCATTTTTAAATTCTTCACCATGATACTCTTAATAGAAACTATTATTGCACCATGCTTATTTTGTGTTTTAGTGATCAAGCTAACAAAATTCTCAAAACCTTTTTCCTTAAGAATTAGAATCCAGTATACTTGGAGTAATCATCTACTATTATAAATCTATATTTCTTCTTTCCTAAACTATTTAGTTGGATGGGTCCAAATAGATCAAGATAGAGTATCTTTAGAGGGTTTTTTAATAGAAACATTCCTCATAGGTTTGAAGGAGACTTTCATTTGTTTACCTATTTGACATGGACCATAAATGTGTTCATCAAACCATTACAAATTACGCTAGCACATAACTAAGATGTATGTAGTTAATTTCTTTATGGTTGAACCACTAGCATGACAAAGCCTTCTATGCCAAAGGTTGGCATCGTTGGCATGAGTGGTAAGGCACTTTATTTTACTTGCTTCTAAATTTCACAAATATAGCATATATGTATTACTTCTCCTAGTGGTTATTCATTTTTACTAATTACACAAAATTGATTATCACATATATCTTAAAATCATAAATCACAAAATTGATTAATATTTAGAGCTTATATATTAGACCTTCAACTAATAAGACTTTGGCAATACATATAAAGGAATTATCAATGATTTTGTATTCAATGACCCACTTCTTGGAGTTATCCAATAGAGTGACTTCTCCACCATCAAATGCCTTCAGTTGTGTAAACTAATTTGCATTTTTAGTTTTGTGCCTTGAACATCCTTTATGCAAGTACCACTTACACTCCTTGGTCTTATTAAAGTGGCATGCTAGTAATTATGATTAATTCCAGTCTTCTTATTGGGTGAGTTCACTTAGCCTCTGTGTTTACTATTCATCAAGTGACAATATCTTACTCCTACGAAATAGCTACTCCACACACTAGACAATATGTAGTTTATTGTGCATATTACTCACTTAGATGTGTCATCATTCCATAATGCTTATTTCAAAAAATACTTTGGTATAATACATTTAGTGAAATCAACATCAATGCCATTATACTTCTTCCCTTGAGGGCCCTAACAAATTAGAAAAATATGGTATCACATTAATTACATTAATTAGTTTGATTCTTCTTCATCCAACAAGTTAGTTTGATATGATATTCAGCCTTAACATTGGCACTTTGACTCACACACATTAGGAAACTATATAATTGAGTATGGAATTGATTCTAAAATTTATTAGCCAAACTAACAGCTGTAATCACTTTCTTATATATATATATATATATATTACACTAAAAAACCAAAGGGCATGCTTACGTATAAAGCTCTAAGATTATTCTTGTGGGCCACAATCATTTTAGGTCCAAATCTACCAAGGGTTAGTTAAAGACCACTTGTTCTTAGCTACCCAAATATACTTAGGATATCTAGAATACAAATTTGTCTTATTCTATAAAATTGTGATGTGTGTCCCAGTCTTATGCAATAATTATAACAAACTTTAATAGAGTGAGATGAAGCATAAACATGAGCAAATAATGTATTCTTATGTTCTACACGATGATAATGATGAGTAGAACAATGTGAATGCAACTTATTAATTCATTGAATTCATTTACTTCTAAAGTATGTTGAGAAATAGAAGTAGCAAGTTCATCTTTGTACTTTTTCAAGTTAACTAGATATTGTTCAATAGGTGTTTACAAAAATTAAGATAATTAGCATGTTTTTTCTTTAATTTCTTATATTTTTTTAACAAATTTTCATACCTTCGAAACATTATTAAGGGTTGTTCTTCTAATTCTTTTAAAATGGAAGAACATACCTCATCATCATAGGAAGAATTTTTAGCATCTTACTTATAGGCTATGAGATAAATTAGCCTTTCTTTTTTTTCATCCTCACTTTAGAAGGATTCCTCTAAATTACTCAAAGCTATCTTCATAACCTTTTTCTTTTTTTTGTTTCTATACTTCTCTAGCCTTTTTAGCATCTTGGGTATTCAAGATGGATGTGTCATAACTGTTTACACTCATGACACATGATTTTTTGCTTATCTTTGGCCTTGCAGCTTAATGTTCATTCCTTTGAACCTTTTTTTGCATCATGATTCTTAACTAATCATGTTAGTCTTTTACAAATTAAGGCTACGTATCTTCTTTAGTGGTGTTTGATTTTAGTATTTCTTTAATCTTTAAGGCTATAGATTCTTTCTTTTTCTTGATTTTTGTCTTCTTTAAAAAGTTTTTCTTTCTTTTTCCTTGCCATCTCCAACTTATTTGTCATCAATTTTCTCATAAGATCATCAAGAGAGAGAGAGAAAGGTACTTTGCTACTTTGGTGGCAACAAGAAGTTAATCATATTTCTTAGGCAACATCATATGAATCTTTCATACTTATTCATCATTTAAGAACACTTTCCTTAAAACTAGCATGCCTATTAGCAATATTAGTGAAACAAGGAAGCTTGGATTTAATTATTTCACCTAAAGATGTCCTAAATAATTCATAATTGTGGGTAAGAATGTTAATTTTTTTTCTTTCATTGTGAGGTTCCCTCATAGTTAACTCAAACTTATTCCATGTCTCATAAGTAGTTTTTAAGTTCACAATTTTATTATACTTTATGGTATTTAAGCCATTATGCAAAATGTTCATAATACAAACATTGAAATGAACTTTATGTTTTGTTACACCCCATTTTTTCCTAGGCTGATTTTTGGCATACATTTTTTTTTTTTTTTTTTTTTTTATATAGACAGCTCAGATCGTCCCATACCAACCTGAGCAGCCTACGAAAACATAGGATATAACACATCATTACACACCTACCTTCCTTAACAATGTGGATCCCATCTCCCGGGTACACCGTCAAGTCAGGTTCATGACTCCTGAGTTAACAGATGGACTCGCGCAATGTTACTCCTACTAGACCAAATACTCCTTACCCACACCGGTAGGAGAACCGATCTAATAGAAGTCTGAACCCCCACGGTTAAGTTCCATAGTCATGTAATGACCTCACCATCAAACAGAAAGATATATAACATCCACAGATAAATGTAGCACTCCACTCACCATACTCCAAGACAATAAGATAAGACAGTAAATGGAACTACATTACAAGAATAAGATACAAGTCCACAAGTGTAATATTGTTCATCCAGATACATAATTCCGAATTACCCTCAAATTATATGTAACATATGAGAATAACAGTCTCACTGAAACATCCAACAGCAACAATCAACTAACCAGAATATCTCAGACAATCACCAATCAGAAATCCTTCACAAGCCTGTTGACCACGATCCCACCTAATCCGGTAGCGTCAAGTCTGCCGAGCCACTGAAAATATATAATACAGGAATGAGCTACGCCCAGTAGGAAAGTCAGCTAGTAAAACTCACATGCAAGAGAAGGATAATAGCAAAAATACAGGAATACAGCATAACAATGTACGGTGGATAGGCACTCTCAGTCCCAGACTCCGACCAACCACAGCCACCCCAGTCACACCAGAGTAGCTCTCCTCTGGGCTACCAGGCAACGTGCCAGTGGGAACGCCCATCTCGAAACACGCATGGCGCCTAAGCACCCGACACCGCAGTGTCTCTCGTCAATCAATCTCCTGGAGACTACAGACAGATCCAGTCACATAATCTCTAGCCAACGTGAGACACCCCTGCCACCCTAAGGCGCGCAGGCCTACACACTTGGCTAGCCACTGCGAGACACCCCTGCCACCCTCAGGCGCGCAGGCCTACACACATGGACCAGGAGAGATTGACTCAGCCACCGTCCCAAGGAGTCCTCTACCAACAACTTCCATAGAAGCTCACGCCCCTACAGTCATTGCCAATCTCTAACTCCAAGATTCGGCAACATGTGTCCAGGTACAACAAGGCGTATACCAGTCTACATGTATACTGTGGAAGCTAAGTCCGAACCGCACAGTTACCTACCACAACTACCCTAAAACATCATATAGGGTCTATAGTAGTCCGGTCCAATATGCCAATCCATGAAATATGCCAATACTGAATAAACTGACTCAATCCATGCCGTTGCCATCAAAGCAACACAATTGTCAATTACTGACTGTTCTGGTAGCATCCGTGTACCATATCTTTGTCTGACTGTTTCCAGCTGTACTGTCATCAGTGATAACATTTTTCCCTACTTCAGGAAATTTGTTCTTTACCCACTGATCTCTAGAATTTCCGAAATTCCTCATTTCCAAGTTTTCTGATTTTCCTTGAATTTTCTAAATGTAAATAATTCCTAAAACTCAATTATCGAATTTTTCCTAAATTTGAAATATCAAATTTTGCATTTTATCCATTTTTTTTTCCAAAATTCGGAATAATTCCCCGAATTTAAAATTTTGCTATTCACTATACCGCGCCGAATCCCCTGAATCGCATCTTGCCACCGGTTCGGGCTTTCATGCTGAACCAAACCCCGCCGGTCAGTTATTAATCCGAAATTCAGCCGACGCTTATATATAATATTAATGATTAATATTATTATTATTCTCTTAATAATTCAACTAATCCCTAATTAATCCTTAATTCGTCTCCTTCCTTCGCCCGTCGTCCGCGAAACCCTAGCCGCCGCAATAGCCGACCAATACGATCATTCCGTCGATTTCCGGCGACTGCGAACAAGGAGAACATGTTCGTACTATCCTAATGTTCCAATAATGTCGCTAATTTCCTAAGGTTTAAATCAAGTTTTCCGCCGAGCAGTTTCGTCTAATCCTCATGTTGACAATTCACGAAATTATAGTTCTAGCATTATACAATCATATTAACATGAATAAAGTGGCATATTTAAATCCTCATGCTTGGTAATTTTCCAATTTCGGCGAAACAAATTAACGTCCCGAAAACCCTAATATGCAATTTTCGATAATTTGTACAATTAGCTTCAAAAATCACATTCGCATGCTTAGATAGAGATTTGCAAACTAATACATGCTTCAATTTGCTAATTATCTAATTTAAATATCTGAAATTCCTACCTCGAAGACGCCGGCGACGGTGAAGCTCGTCCGCAGCTCGCCGCAGCTCCTCGCCGAACGAATTTGGTCTCAATCGACTCTCCTCGGTCTCGTGAATCTCCGGGCACAAAAAGCCCCTTGCCAGGCCGCCGGAATCACGCGCCGTACGCCGGGAATTTCCTCGCTATCGCCGTCGAACGAAAACCCTATTCGCTGCTTCGCGAGGGTTTTTTATACCCCGGGCCGACACGGTGAACCCGTTACGCGTTCGACACGTTTTCGACACGTGAGCACCCGATACGCGCTGTCGACACGCTATCCACACGGTAAGCACAATACGCGCTGTCGACACGCTATCGACACGGTAAGCACCCGATCAGCCGGTTCGATCTCACCCGCCGATCTCGACCGTCCGATCCGCTTATTAGAACGCACACGCAAACTCACCCGGCGAACCGCCTCCGCCTCCGCTGAACCGTTCCGGTCCGGTTCACGCGCGATAAAAAAAACGATTTCCGGTTTAATTTAATTAGATTTTCGAATTTCTAAAAATCTAATAAATCCAATTAAATAGGGAAAATTAATTAAAAATTCCTCGGTGCTCCGAAAAATTCCCAAAAGATTTCAGAAATTCCAATAGCCTACAATTGAGTTCCTGGCTCATCCTACTGTCGATTCGAAATCATCCAAGCCACAATTAATTTATTAAAGATCAAATACATAAAATTTTACCGGGTATAACATGTTTTTCCTTAACATTCAACTCAAAATCTTCTTTTTATATAACAACATTATTAACAACTTTTATAAGAAAACTAAAAGAATACTGAACAATGTCCCTCAAATCTAAATCAATAGAAAATAAATAACTATTCATTCTACTATTCAAATATAGATATTCTCCAACAAATAAGGGATGATGAGAGGAAGTACTTTCAACCAATGTGGCTAAAACATCAATGATATTGTTGGTTATGTATGGATCTTATCTAAAAAATTTCTTTTCATTGATACAACTCACTTTGATATCAATTGTAAGTGTAACTTTTCACAAGATATGAGTGAATTATAATTTTATAAAACTTTTAATAAATAAGCTTAGAGCTAGTTTTGTAGTCTTGTTGTTGATATTAAATTTACTAAGTACTTCTTTAAAAGAATTCCTGCTATACTTTAAAAGGTGCTATGTGTGATTGTAATAAGTAAAGACTACTAAGGTTTTAAGTGGTTCAAAAATCATTAATCCCTACATCCACCTTAGCCACGAAAGTTTAGGCTTAAGAAAATTAACAACTTTTTTCCAAAAGAAAATAAGTGAAGCACAATTACAATCAATGTTTACATGGATCAATCAATGGCCCAAAATTGTTATACAAAAGGTAGCTTACAATAGCCATAATTAAAAGCAAATACAAGAAACAAAGGCAAGATGAACTACAACTTATATACAATATAGCTTGTCCAATAAATGCTTATAACTAATGTAAATATCAAATGTCATACTAAATAAGAATAAGAAAAGATGCTACCAATTGAGAGCTAAAGGAAATATGGATAGATTGAGAAAACAATAGCTTCAAGAAGTCTAGGAAATTTGAAATGAAAATGCCTTTGCAACTTATCAAGATTGATGAAATTGATCTCTTAGAATAAATATTTTTATGTTCAATCATTTTTTTATAGTTTAATCATCTATTTATTAGAAAATGTATCATAACAGGTCAAATATAGTAGTGTTAATGACTAAATATTTATAATATATCTTTAAAAAGGTTAAACAAGTAGTTATAAGTTCTTAACACTAATTATATTATATGATCAACAAGTTTGTACTGTAGACTGATATAATAATGAAATGTTTAGACCATTCAAAATTCATAGTTTTAGTTAGAGTACAAGTAAGTTCATACACTTGACTTATAGTACCATAAGATGGAATAACACTACATCATATGAAACTTTTAGATTTTCTCTTTATTTAGCCTAGAATGTAATTGCATTATATGATAATAATTAACATATTATATGAAGTTCTCAAGATTTCTATTTCAGTTACCTTTTCATACTATAATGATTAATCTTATGTTATGAAGACATATTATTATACTATATCAAATGCTTTGGTATTATCTTATCTCACATTATCCCAAATCTAAAGTTGATCTATATTATACTACAATGAATATTATATTATATGAATAATTTGTATTATAAATTATCCAATTCTCTTATTATAAACTTAAGATAAATAAGTCATATTGTATGATATGAGGGATCATAGTACATGATGATTTGGAACTCTTGAATGCATACTTAATTGGGCCGTTCAATTCTTCTTCATAAACTAAGTTTTAATATTGAGCATACTATATGACATTGTATGGCAAGTGTAACTTTAACCTATCTAAAAATTTAAGTTTCCTTTACATTCACTTATTTACTCAAGCCTTAATTATTGAAAATTTACATGTAAGGCTTAGAATGATATCACAAACTATTTGATGAAAATACAAGACAAGTTGATAAGTAACATTGATTTAAATAAGAATGAGATCCTAAATGGTGCAAGTAAATATTACTTATATCATAATATTTTGAGCACACAAAAATTAAATAAAGAGTACTCATTATTGTTTCCATAAAGTTAAAAGCAAGTTCCTGTCTAGGTTGATCACTTGTGTGAAGTATATTCTGGACGAAGTCCCACGGAGATATATGATGTCATAACATCATGAATGATCATCATCTTCTATTTTTTTAGACATCAACTCAAATATTATATTAGTAAACTTTATCATATAATTTTATTATCATTAAGCTCCCATATATGGTCATGAGATTAACAAATATGAAGGAGAGAGAAGATGTAAAACTCTTGAATAGAACATAAAGGATGCTTTTTTCTTCTTTTCTCCAAAATAAGCACATCATTGAATAGAGTTCAATGATGTGCATTAATAATATTTGTAATGTTAAGCCATATAAATAGACCAAGTCAACCAACACAAATTCAATAGGCATCATCTATATAATAAGAATGCCAAATAGTAATAGATTGGGATAATTTCACATGCTAAGTCAAATTAATAGAAATGTACAATGGCTAATGTAAAGCAAATTTTTCAAGAACAAAACTACTATGCTAATGCAATATCCTTTAGGTTAAATCCTTTCATCTTTCCTTTTAATTAATTTTTCACCCTTTTATTTCCCATTTCAACTTATGGTTCTTATAACCATTTAATTCAAGCTTTTCATTTCCTTTTATTAGTATATATAGGTTTTGTCTTCAGAACAATAGATGTATATACTTTGTTAATCTTTTATTTAAGTTATACTTCTAGACAATACACTGAATTGAGATGCACCTTGCCATTTCTCCCGTGATTAGGTCACATCTTTGAATTGGAATAAGATACACTATTTCATTAGACTCATAATTATGTAACATCGTTGGACCATACTATGAAGTGAGATACACCCTTTTGGAAATACAATGTTCAATCCCTTATTATTTAAAAGCCTCTATCTTAAGAATTAATCTTTATTCTTAGCTTTTATAATCCATGTCTAACATGCTAATAACCTCCATTAACATGTTTGATTTGGAGAAACTAACATTTTTTCCTTAATTCCATGCAATTAGTTGTATATGATGTCATGTATGATACAATGTGTTATGTCATTCATAGAAAATATGAAGTACTCCAAATATTCTTGTATAAGAAGCCAATTAAGCAATAAAATTAAATTATTAAGCTTCTATATCAATCCATTCAAGTAAACATGTTGACCATTAAAAACATTAATTTTTGTTATTAAAATATCTTTTTTTTTGTATTGCAATAATGACATGGAGAAATACACATTTGATTGGTGTACTTTCTATTTCAAGTAAGTGAATATTACTTATTTAAGGTCTGCAATTACATCACAACATACAAAAAGTTTAGATGCATCAAAATACTTAGTTTTTGTATTATATCATTAATACAACTTTGCAAATTTTAATGCCAACAGCTAATACCCGACACTCAATAAGTTAGACTCACCATGTCATAGAGTATGCCTACCTTAGTTTATATTATAGTAGTTATACCAAGAAGATAGATTTCTTAATTGTGTAACCTTTTATGAACTCAAATCTTTTCTTTCCCCTTCCTTCCTTTGCTTGAGTACTACAGTGAGATTTATAATTTTATTTCCCTTTTTCTCATGTAATAGCCCCAAAACCAAAAGAGAATTTTTGAATTATTTCCACAGAGCTTGCTACCCTATTTTATAAACCTCAAGCATCTTTTAAGCTATTGGATTATTCCTCTCTCTTAAATGATCACACCTCTCAAGGTGACCATCATTAGATTATCTCTCTTTCTCAATGATTATGCTACTAACAAGTGGCCTCTAGTTACTATTTGGGTCAAGTGGAAACAAGTTAGCTATTAAGAACAATTTTTTAGAAATTCATAAACTAATTTAGGCTTTAATTAAAACCTTAAGCCAATCATATTTCATAATTGTTTTTTATCAAAATGATGTCTAAAAGTTCATCACAAACAAGGGTCCTTCGGTTACTATTTTGGTCAAGTGGATACACCTTAGTTGTCAAAAACAGGTTCTTAGAAATTCATGAATTAATTTTGATTTTAATTAAAATCTTTGGCATAATCATATTTCTTAAATTGCTTTATTGAAATGATCCTCAAAAGTTCATCACCTAATTTTATATAAAACTACTTAACAAGCACAACATGTCATACAATTTTCATTTTTTTTTTTTTGCATTATTTTGTATTTTTAAATATTTTTTTATTCTAAAAATTCATAAAATGAAATTTATATTTTTTTTATTAATGTTTTTCACTTTATTTTTTGATTGTAATCTTTGTATTCATACAAAAAAAATTTAAAATAGAACTTCTCTACAAATTATTTATCTTAAACCAATTTCATAATTTTTCTTTTAATTTATGGTCCATATTAATTCTATAGTTTAAATAATTATTAAATTATTATTGGTCTATAATCTTTTATTTTACACTAATTAGTATCATTGAGTTCCTAAAAAATTCATAATTTAATTTTTGAATTTCAACTCCCTTCTTTTAAGTGTTTCATTTTTAATAGATTCAAAAAAATCTAAAAAAGTTTCATACCATTGAGTTACTATATAAGCTTTAAGTATCTTAAGCTCTATGGAACATCCTTTAAATCTCCTATCATAAAAAAGCTATACAAACACTAGGTACTCTATTAGTAATAAACTTAATTGAGTTGTTATTATTAAAACAGTCTTGATGCAACTTTGGATCATGGAGGTGATAATCTCCCTCTTTTTGATAATGATAGATCAATTAGTGTTATGAAATAAAATGAAGAAATAAAAAATGATTTTCCATTAGTGTTCCCCTTTTCAAAAGGTGTTAAAAAATTTATTAATTTTCTCTTTTAATGGTAAATGCAAAGTATTAATAATAATTGTTATTATAAATACCAATTATTTGAACAATTTTCAAGAAGATATCCTTTAGAACAAAAAAACACAGAAGGTTTTATAACTCCATAATCCATACTTCATTCTTTGATATGTTAACTTTTTTTCTCTCTTCAGATAATTGTGTACCTTATAATTCTCTAATTTCTTTTATACTTCAATATTATTATTCCTCATTCATCATTATTGAAAAGAAAGATTCATATGATGGATCTAATATTCTTTATTTTTTCTATTTTTTAAAAACTTAACTTCACTTAGGGGCTTTGTAGAGATCATAGCTAGTTGATTTTCATATTTATGATTTGGATGCTAACTTCACCTTATTTAACATGATCTTCAATGAAGTGATATCTAATAACTATATCCTTAATCCTAAGATGTTGAATAGCATTTTAGTTAAGTACACTTGTATTATCACATTTGATTAGAATATTTTTTGCAAGTAATTCCATAGTATTCTAGTCATCTCTTGAGTCATATCATTCTAAGTAAACATCTCCTAATAATTACATATTTCTCTATAACAATGTATACCCATATTTTCTATTTTATTACTTTCACATCAAACAAGTGAGGTACTAGACATGTTTTTATTACCAATCTTATAGCCTACATAATTTGCATCATTATGTCTTATTAATTCATAAGAAAGTTCATTCTTAGTATACCAAATTTTTAAGTGTGATACTTATTAATTAGATTGAAATTTAGCATATAAGTCAACATTAAAAACTGTCTAGTCTACTTGTTATCAGATATAACAATGATCTAATCATTTCTATATAATTTAAATTTTATTGGTTTTCCTTTTTCATTCTTATTTGACTTTATAGATGGGCTCATGGGGGTCAAAATAACTTTAAGGTTTTTCATATCAAAACTTGTAAGTTATTTAAATATGTAATTTATGAGATGAAATTTCATTAAGATCTAGTTTGATTAATAATCCTAAAAATAAAACTAATTCACCAATCATACTCACTTCAAACTTGAAATTATAATTTTAGAAAATTCATTGCAAAAAATGTTATTTGTTGAACAAAAACATTATATCATTTACATAAATTTTAATTAGCAATAAATCTTCATTTTGTTTCTTTATAAAAAATTGAATATCAACTTCTCCTTTCTTAAATTTGTTGTTAAGTAAAAATTTACTTAAATCATCATACTAAACTTGAGAGCTTGTTTAAAACAACATAAGTCTTTCTTATGCCTAAAGACATTATTTGGATGATAGTATTTATTAAATCCTTGAGGTTGTTCTACAAAAAATTCATCTTCCATTATGAAACTTAAGAATAAATTTTGAGATCCATTTTGGATGATTTGACTTCTAAGCATGTAAACACCAATAGATGTCAAATAACTTCCAAAAGAGACACTAGTGCAAAGGTATCTTCAAATTCTATAACTTTAATTTGATTTTTGCCTTTAGCTATAAATCTAGCCATTTTTGTAATTATTGTTCCATTACCATTTAATTTGCTTTTAAAGGATCATGTAGTTGTAACTATGGAATATTTTTGTCTTTTCATTAATTCTTAAACATCATTCCTAATGAATTGATTTAATTCATCTTGTATAGCTAAGAACCAATACACACTTTTTATAGCTTCTTCTACAACTTTTTGTTTTTATTTTAAATAGAAATTCTAAATAAGTTATCACTTTCCTTAAAGGAAGGCAAGTTTGCACTTTGTTAAAAGGTTGCCTAAGATTAATTCCTTTGGATGATCTTTATTATAAACAAAAACTTTAGGTGATTCATTAAAGAGTTCACTTGTTTCTAGATTTATTTTCCTGATCATTTGAAATTCAATTTTTATCTCTTAAAGTTAGTTTTTTTTTTTAAATTTTCGACATCTTTAATATCAATTTCCTTTTTAAGAAGATTTGGTTCATCAAATATAACATGAGCACTTCCATCCATAATTAAGGTATTATGGTGCAAAATGTTATATGCTTTAAAGTTACCTATAAAAGTGTTAAAAGTGTTAATGTCTTTAAGCTTTGATTATTGGTACACAAACTTTTTTGGGTCCAATTGGATTAGTGTTAGCATTAGATGAACTAACATCTTTATGTATCCATGTATCATTTGATTGGTTCATTTCAAATGATCTATTAATAGGAAACACATAAGAAACATGAATAGTTTGGATGCAATAATTACTTATTCTATTTGGAATTAAATGTGTAAGATGATTTATAATTCTTTTAGATGTGTTGTAAGAATTTGTGGCATGTGAAAAATTATTCTGGTAGGTAGTTTTTGTGTTTTCATATGATAGATGTGGAGAATGAGCAAATTTTGCTATGAAGCATTAGAAGCATAAGCAAATTTTGCACATGAAGCATGAGAAACAAAAGAAAATATAGTATTTTTGTATGAAGAAAGCCTATTCCACAACTAGCATTCTCCTTTGATAATGAAGGAATATTTGAGAAAACATCTTAATCATTAGATTTGGATGTTTTAAACTCTTTGACTTAGACAATCATCATGTTCTAGCATAATTTGGTCATAAGAAACAAACAAATCTAAAAGCTCATGTTTTGAAATTAATATTCTTTTTCAAAATAGAATGCTTTTTTCATAAGATTTTTATATTCAATAAGTAATTCAACAATAGCATCTGATGATTCTTTATATGCTATATTAAAATTGTTGAACCTTATGAGCCTCAAAGACAATAACTTGTTTTGATGTTTACATACTTATCTTATGATCTAACATGTCTACTTAGAGTGTTATAAGTTACTTTAAATTTAAGTAAAAAAGAGCACCCATCATGGTGAGAATGCATGAAGCCTTAAAAGTTGTATGTCAAACCTTGTGAAGGTGAGAAGAAAATCATCCACCATGAAGATCCATATGTTTAAGATCATCTCAAGGCATTACATGACTTGGGACATATTCAAGGATTGAAAACTTTGATTATCTATTACCTCAAGAGCTTGTAGCATAATTACATGAGCATATCATTTAGGAGAATATGGATTTAAATGCAAAAATCCTAAGGGCACATACTAAGAGCTTTTCAAATTACATACTAATATTTAATGCATACAAATGTGTTATCTCATAAAGAACAATTATTAAAGAATAATAAAAAATAAATTTAATATGAAAAATAGAAAATTGGATGAAATTGCATTAATTATATAATATGATTACCCATATTATAGATTATGATTATTATATATTGAGAGTACAAAGAATGGAGAAAATAGTTAGACTTTTTAAGTGGTGATTGGGATACTAAGAAAGAAAAAGGATTAGATTAATAGTTTTATTTTGTAATAGAAATTGAATCAAGTTTTAAATTTGCACAATTGATCCCCTCCATTCCCCCGCCCCTATACCCCCTCCCCTGCCCGCCCTCCTCTTGTGGACATCAAGCTCACACATGTCTAGCACTTATGCACACATCTACAACAAGTCCTAAAGTGCAAAGATCATCATTAATGAAGAAAAGGGATAGGATGCTTTGATATCAACCTAAAGGAGCCAAGACTATTAGCTAAGGATGTAAAAAATGATCAAGATGGATTAAAACCAGTGAAAGGGAATGTGGTTTGATCAACAATAATGGTGATAAATGATTATAGTGGTTGCAAAACCATGAAATAGGCTCACATACCACACTTCTAGTTGAGCATTATGTGCTCGTTACACAACAACCCCTTAGAGGGAGGTTAATAGCCAAAGAACCAACTTGATGTCATAATTGAAGAAGGATGGAAAGGATGAAAAACTTGCAACTTGATGACTAGAGATAACGAAGGTAGATTTAAATTATAACTTGGATAAACTTCATATTACAATCTAAAGAAGAGGAAACTTAGATGATTAAAGGCTAGGCTATACCAACCTCTTACTTAGGTACAGTTGCACAATAAATAAACAACTTTGTATTGCAACTTAAGATAAGGGAAGACCAACCTATGCCTCTCTCCTTCTTTTGCTTGCATACATAATAAGAAACTCTCATAATTTAATATTCATAATTGAAACATAGTACCTTTATTTTATTTCATAAAAATATTTAAATAGCTTACAATAAAAATATTTAAACCAAAAGTGAAATAATAAAAATGCCTTTATCTAAAAAAATTATGCAAAAATAAAAAAATGTGTAAAAATGATAAAAACATCATACAAGTCTTATTTATGAACTATCACAAGTTAATAAAAACTAAAAATACAAATAACTAAGAAATTTTCTTATATAAATACAATGTTAATATCCTTATGTAACTTATCCTGCATCATAGTGACCTAATCTTCTTAGAAATTTGAATACCACTTACAAGCTATTCATGACTAATATAGTACAAAATTAATAAGGGATGTCTAACTCAATAAGGTACTGATATCAATGCTACTAGTGATAAGTGCATTAGAATACCTTAAGAGAATGTTCTCATAAATTTTGCTATCATTATTTTGCTTTTGTTTTAAATATTAAAATTTTGATATTATGAAAGAAAAGTTTAGAAAATATTCTTCAAATTTTGAAAAATAAAAATATTTACAAAGAAAAAAAATTGTGTAAAAAGAACAAAAAGAAAAGTTCAAAACATGTTTTGAAGGAAATTTCTTCATTTTGTAGAAAAAGAAATAAAAAGTTCCATTTTTTGCTCCCTTTTGGCTCTCTCTTGAAGTGTTAGCAATTAGTATATACTTTTTTAATATCATTTAAAGCAAGATAATAATGTAAAAGATATTATGCAACATAAATTTTAGAAACATAAACATTAACAAAAATAAAGTGCAAGAAAGTAAACCACAACTAACCTCAACTTATGCCGAATAAAAATAAAAACCCACCATGATATTGATTTGGCTCATGCACAGTAGATGCTTAACATAACATGTAGAAAAGGGAGATAAGTTCTTTAAAATGTAATGATCTATTATATTTTAAATGAATCTACCCATAAAGCCATTAATCCACAATCTAAACAAATTCATAATGACTAGTTAGCAATCAAAGATGCTTATCCAATTTTAATATTGAGATTCCAAATAGTAGTCAACTTAAGATATTTGGTTAAAAGACAAACAAAAACTTACTTATGGGATCAAATGCTATGCAAATAATAGTGGTTACATGGATATCATGAATTAGGAACTAATGATGAAAAGATAGGAAATAAGATCTAAAAAGTGCAAAATTGAGGCAAACAAATAGCAACCATATATCATCATTAATCTTACACAAATGATAACAAAATTAGCATGTAAATGAGGTCAATCGTAATTCAAGCAAGCTCTAGTAGCAACAAAAAATGATGGTCACACAATGATATAATGGTGGTTGATGACTACAAGGTTGCATTCAAATTAAAGGGATTATGGTGATTGAATGGGTTTGGGTAAGAAGACAGTGGCAACTAGAGTTTACAAGACTAAGGGACTAAGGTGGCAAAGCATGGTGAGGGGAAGCAAGACAAAACCTAACTGGATAAGGTTCTAAATACATGAGGAATAGAGTGAAGGGAGACACCCTTAGGGATTAGCATTGAAGGAAGGCACAATAAAAGGGTAAAGGAAAGGGAGTTAAACTTAAAAGACAAGGTACCAAGAAGAGGGGATTATCAAAGATAGAATCATAAGAGAGTATTAATTGTTAAGTGACTAGTCGTTAGACGATCTTGTGATGTGTGATTGAAATTAAGCTTAAGGTCTTTTTATTCTACTTTTTTAACATAAGGGAAATGGTGGGGAGGTTGCTAAGCTAGAGATGATTATTAAAGGGTTTAGATTTTTCTCATTTTTTTTGAATTTTTTAAGAAAAATAATAAGAGAATTAAATTAACCAAAATGAGCTTATTATTTCAATAATAAAGTAGACCTCCCCTTCAAATCTTTGTTATAACAACTTACAATTTTTTGCTCGATATAATATGTTATAAATTTTGAGTTTAAAGTTAATATGATCATAATTATGAGTATTTTTATGAAATAAAAATAAAATTTCAAAATATTATCATTATCTTAAAATATTATTATTTCAATTATAGGTAGGAAAGTATATCATGTTTCTAAATGAAGTTAATAATTTTAAACAACTAGCTACCGATTTGTCTAGAACCCACAATGACTTTAGAGAAAACAAAATTGCCTTTTGAATATATTATTAAAAAACCATTGTTAAAAGGAATCTAATAATGATTAGTTTAAATGTCTAAATAATCATTATAAATGTTTGAAGAATATAAAACAAACATTGGTAATTATTTGGGGCAATTTAGTAATTTTATAGCTTGGATATTACCTCATTTTAAGTTGGAAAATTTTTGTTCCAAATAAGGGAAAACTATGCAATAGACTAATAATATGATACATTTAGTTTTAAACTTATTAAAGAAAATTGATAAGTGCAAGGTCTACTGAGCCATCATATAAGGATTTAGAACTAATCATACCTTAGGATTAGCCAACGAACAATACTCTATCTAAAAGGTGATAAAGCAATGTTGAGATAGTTTTGTTGAATTAAGAACATACAGTACAATGTCTTTATTTTATGAAACATTAAGTTAAAAGATAATAAAAGTAAGGTAAGATTGTAAAATATATGATACAATAGATCTTAACATAAAGTACAATATTAAGAAATTATATAATCCATATAGTATATTAAGGATGTAGTATAATGTGATTGTACTACAAAAAAGGAAAAAATTATAGATAGGATTTTGAACATAATAGGAATAAGAAGTGCTTATGTTTTATCTATAGAAAAAAAATTATTTAGTAATTCATATGTATATATGATATTGTAAGAAATTTAAAAGAAAAAAAATTGGAAAATAAATTCCCTTATCAAATTTAAATAAATCTAGTAATTAGATGTAAATTTATTGGTAAACTAATCATGATATGATTCCTAATTTGGATATTTTTTACATGTTATTTATTTTTTCCTTTACTTTAATACATGACATCATTATCCAAGAGAGTTTGATAACTATTAATACTTTATATATGATGGTTAAATATAGATCTAAAAGCTATATCTTTATAGATGTATGCCAACTTATTAATGTCTATGGATAAAAATCATTTGGATATAAACAAGAATATAATTAAATTTGGAGAACAATAGCCAAAAGAAAAACAAGGTCCCAAGGAATAAAATATATAAAAAATTAAAGTAATTTAAACATTTCTACATACTTTAGTTTTATCAGAATTATAAATTATCATGTTATTACTTTTGCGTTATTCTATTATATGATACTAATATATTTTTTGTTATCATAATGATTTATCTATTAAATTTTTTAAATATTTATATCATAAGTCATATGTCTACTATATATTAAGTTGGAGACTATAAAGTCATGGATGAAGATCATACTAACTAAGATAGATAATAAATAAAGTTGGATGTTATATTATTTTATTATTTTATATTATAAAACTACGTTATACTCTAAGATTAATAATTATTAATAATTTATATCATATGTTATGGGATTAACTATTATATGATCTCTTGTTTATGTTGATCTATTGTTTAAATATTTTAAAAAACAATTATATAATTTTTTAATAAAAAGTTTATTATAGACATTGCAAGTCTCATCAATATGTTCACTTATTTATTGATAATAAAATCATCATGTAATTTTTATTAATATTTTTTCTTGAGTAATATTTATATAAAATATCTCAAGATCAAATAGAGATTAATAAATTAAAGAACTTGATCAAGTGTTTATAAAAACAATTCACATAAGGCATGTTAAAAAGTGTTGATAGTTTTGCTTAAATTTGGTTCAACTTACAAATCATAAAGCCATTATTCTAGCTCTTAGTGAAATAATTGTATACTGAGAGCTCATCATTTATACATAATTTGGATTAAAATTATTAAACTTATCACTTAATATTAATGAGACACATATGGTTACATTATATTAATGATACATATTGAATTTGAGAGAGATAATAAAACAAATATTTTATACATGTTTAAATACATAGCAATATGCAAGAATAAACAATATTATATAGGTTTATTTGTGCTAAATTGATCAACTTTCACCATTTGCAAATGATATAAGTAATGCATCATTTGTATTATTTATATTTTTATGATTTTACTATCATACAACATGATTTGCATTGCTTGGCATTAGATAATACATTGGTCAGGTGCAACTTTAAGAGATTTGGTTATATTATATTGTTCATATTAGTACAATAATCCTATCATACCAGTGCACTAAAGTGCTACCCAAGAAGTGTATATTAAGGTGTAAACTATTAGATTTTTATATAATATGATATCATATTTGGTATAATATAGTCATTAAAGGAACAAACAAAAATTGAACTGAGTGATACTAAGTGTATGCATTAGAGTTTGTAATGTTGTATAAATATAAATAAGATCTTCATATTTGAATAATCAATATGTTATATACTACAAGTTGAGGACTTGATTATAAACTAAATTATTTCGTACTGATAAAATTAACTAAGTTAAACTAAAATTTATATTATCATACTAATACATTACATACTTCATATAAGTATGATACTATGGTGCTGAAAAGATACATATTTACCTGAGAGTGTAATTTGAATACTTAGCTATTTATTAAAAAATAAGTGTCGTAATCAATATGAGCTATTTATTATATGACATGATCATTCTTGATTAATAATATAAATTCCTTATACGATATATCGTACAATATTTTTTCAATAGTTTAAAATTGAGACATCATAAATCTATTTTAATTGTAAAATATGATAAACAAATCATAAGTACAATAACTTAATAATTATTAAATTGAACTAATAAAATAATCACATTGTACAAACATTTCAAATGTAATGCATTGTCTTTGTATGATCCAAATATCACAAAAATACAATCAATATTTTTAAAATACAATTGCTAAATTCAATCATTTTGTATATATTTTTTTATTCATATAAATAAAGGTTACTTTAAAGAAAGACATGCCAATAAAAAACATAACCTACAATTTTAATAACATAATTCTTTTAAATTTGAATATTTTTAATTAAAATTGTTTATCAACAATTTTAATTGAAAATTTATTCAAAAGTAATAACACAACCTACAAGTTGGTTTTTATCAACAATTTTAATTAAAAAAATTCAATAGTTTGAACAAAACAACAAATTGTACATTTTTTCCTTAATATGTGCATTCATGCTAGAAAGTTTCATTTCAAATATCGATGTAGACAAACAAGCATGAACCAAAAAGTGCATGATATTCTAATTTCTAAATACGTTCACTAATAAGCAGAAATTAACACCTGAAACACTAAAAATATCGATCAACTAGCGCCTTGTAACGGCTACCAATAACAACATGGACATGGAAACAATAACTTTAAAGCCAGTACTCTCCCAAAAGTTCTTATCATGCCTAGAGACTTCACCATGCTGTTTTATTGCTATCTGCTCTCTAAGCTCCTTCAGTGCCATCTCTCGCTTTTCTCCAGCCTATATGGTTCAATAAAATAAGAATCACGTCAAAAACTTCAAATAACCAGATAAAAAACCATATGATAGAACATCGCATTTTATCATGTCATCTCGTTTAACAAAGTTGAAGAATGATCAACCTACTAAACTTAGGGACCATTTGTCTTGGTAATAATCATATATTAACATCATCTACAAGCATAAACAAGAGGTTTAGACTTTAGACATGTAGATGAGCTCATTACCAAGATGGCATTGAAATTTGAACTAATTAGAAATGTCATATTACTGAAAGATATCAAATCAAAATCATACAGTTCAACTGTTCATATACAAGGTTATAAAAACATCAAAACAATACCAAAAAAACCAGCCTTTAGTGTGACATATATATGTAAGACCAAGTCACTGTATACTGAAACACCTACCCAAGCAAAATAAAGCATGACTAACCTTTGATAAGAAATGATAGAAGAAAAACAAATTTATTACCCTTTGAAGCTTTCGCATCTGTGTCCGAGTTTCTTGTAGACAAAACTCTAGTTTCAGCACCTTCTTTTTTAGTTCCTGATCAGCCCTCTTTTGCTTCTCAAGCTGCATGAAATAGTGATACGGAAGGCATGAACTAGCAGTATGAAGGTAGTTTTCCAACAGCAGCATCCATTAAAATCTCTCAATGGAGAGAAATACCTGTGACTCGACCTCATTCGCTTTTTGTTTCCAATGAGTTGACAACAAACTAATCTCATCCTTCAACTGGGCAATTTCATGGTCCTTGCTAATTAGAAGCTTATTTAACTTTTCAAAGTTTCTTGGAGAAACTTCATCTAATAGTCCTCTAAGTTCACAATCTTGGGTGTCTCCAGCTTTTGCTATTGCACAATGGATCTCCTTCTCTATTTCTAGAACATGCTCTTTTAGTTGCTTCTGTGATAGCTCTCTTTCTTGGAGATTCTTCTGAAGTAGATCCAGTTGCTCTCCTAAGCTAACAACACGGAGTTCATTTTCTTTTATGCAGCAATTTTTTTCATCTAATTCTTTTAACAATGACAAACACTGTGCCTGGGCAGATTGAGCCGATGCGGCACTAGCCTCAGCTGTAGCATGGGTAACAGAAAGCTTTGACCTCAAATCATCCAACTCCTTCAAATACTGCATTAAAAAAAACCATGAAATCATCTTTGTAAAAACATAATGTAATCATAATGCAATACTAATTTTCTGACCCTTATCTTTCATGAGGTATGTAGAGAGGCGGTTTGCTTTGGACATCTATAAGAAGGGTGAAGGTGACTTGTACGAACGTAGGCACAAAGGTAATTATTTGACCAAGGAACAACATCTGAGGACATGCAAACTAATATACGAAGCTCAAAATGCATGTGGTCCAACTATCAGAAATCACTAGATACAGAGAACAGGTAATGCAATAGTTTGGCTAGAGCAAGTATTTTTGTCATACTATTGCTGTCACCTTACTGCATTTATGCACACATTCGTGAATGAGTATCAAAAGCAAGCAAAGAAAAAAATGACAATAGGAGGCTAAAAATAATGCACCAAATTCCAAAATACACCATTAAAACCCTCTAGTGTTGTTCAATATTCCACTTAAACGACAACTTGATTCTTCAAACCTGACCTCATCCAACAGGTATTGATCAGAAAACAAAAGGGATTACCTGATATAGGTTGCAGACAAACAGCATGTTAACAGTAAACATCTGAAAAGAATCTGTGTGATAGACTACCTTTTTATGAAGGCATAAAATTACTTTTGTTCATTGAAATTTAGCTATATTGTTATAATCTTAAAGCTAAGTGTGAAAAAAGATAATCAATTTGCCTTACGAGGAAACCATCTAATGCATGCAAATTTTGGGCTGAGGGAGGTGAAGTGACGCAGGACAGACTACATTAATAAACAATATTGAACTGATTTAACAAACCGTATAAGATTTTTCTTATTTATTTTGTATTTTTAGCTAACTTGAGTTGTAATGGGTCATTATAAAACCCATAAAAGTTTTTAATTATTTATATATATATATTTAAGTTTTTTTATTATTTTACTAGCAAAGATATCTTCCTATAATCTATTTAAGATCTTGTTATAAAATGAGAAAAAAATTTGAATTTGCATGACAATAATTGAAATTGTGATTTTCTTCATCATATATGCACATTCGTAAGCTTTGATCAAGATTTCTTAGTTACGATCTTACGATATCCAAATTGCGATTCAAATCTACCTCTTGATTGAAACTAGGTTTCCTTTATAGCGTATGCGTACACTTCTCTAGGTTGAGATCTAAATTTCTCTGGACGGTGAATTGAAGATATCTGAATGTTATTTGAATACGCCTCTATAGTTGTCATTGTTAGATCCTACTACAGGAAATTCTATTGCCCTTTTATTCACCAATTGGTATATTCATCCATAATCAATTTGGTATCAAAACCTCCTTTGCATTGTTCTAACCACCATCGCTAATTAAAAGCTCCCCAAGATTTCGCCTTCATTAATTATCTCTTGATATTGACATTTTCTCAATTTCTAAGCTTTTATCACATTTAGTCTTTCTAAATGCTTTCAATTCTACCATAATAAAATTTCTAAAGAAAAAAAAGAGTTTTCCTCAAATACTATGCCATTAGCTAACCTAGTCTAGTCACATGAGCTTCGAATTGGCATGTGAATTAGACCACTCACATGTGTTTTACATGTGTGACTACAAAGCATTGATCAAATGCCGAATTGGACCAACCCACAATAACAACTTGAAATTCAATTTACTTAAAAATCATTTTCATAAAACTCTTCAAAGTGGTTTTCAAAAGATATTAGGCCAAAATTTGTACAAATCAACCAACACCTTTATCATAATACTTTTAAAAATTCAAATAGAGAATATTATTATATATTAGGTGAAAAATATAATAAATTTAGTAATCAATAAGTCTACAAAGGAGATTGATATTGAAGTTGATAAAGATTCATTTAAGTCCAACTCTACTATACAAAATTTCACTTGATGGGATGGAATAATACAAAAAAAATTGTATCAATAAATGATATTAAGCTAAACTAATAGGTAACATAAGAATTTTTTTATTTGTTTTGTTTTTGGAGTTGAATTGGGTAATAATAGATCATTTACAAGACATTAGTTCTTAATTATTTTCATATTTTTTTTCATATTTTTATTATTTTATTAAGACAATTATTTTTATTATTTTGATTTTAAATCTAAGTTTAGCATTATAATTTATTTAAAATTTAGTTATAAAATGAGATGAGATAGAAAAATTAAATTTGTTTAACATTGATTGAAACTTTGATGTCATTTATCATGCATGTGTGCATATCTTTAGATCACTATTTGTATTTCTTCGAATTGTGATCCAAAAATATCCAAATTGCAATTTGAATTGACCTCCAATCAAAATTGTGCTTTGATTTATCGTGTATGCGTATACATTGATAGTTTGCAATTCAAGTGTCTTCGAGTTAAAATTCAAAGATATCTGAATTGCGCTTCAAATCTATCCTTACCATTACCATCTTCCACCTTAGAACCTCCAATAAAAATTACTACTGCCCCTTCTTCATCACAAAAACTTAACGCTAGTAATGTTGAGCAACTGTACCATGGTTATAAAAAATTTCTCAAGTTGGCCAACAATTATTGCTTAATTGTTCTAGCTCTAAGAATAAAATTTTGGTGCACTCAATTTTAAAATGTAGTAAAGAGGAGAAAAATGAGAAAATGGCTATCAAGTACTATAAAAATGTTGTAATGGTACTCTCTTGGAAGAGAATAAATGTGGTTTAATTGAATCATGAAAAGTCAACATAAATCAACATATGATTGTTGAAAATAATGGGTAGAGTCTCACACCCTTGGACATGCCTATCATCTGAATTTATCATTTGATAAAAGAATCAAGTGGCATCCCTCATCCCATTGAGCCTCTCACTCCTCCCTCCTCTCAGGAGTCCTCTGAAGGGTTACTCATCAAAGGAGAAGTCAAAAATAAATAACTTTGACTGTAAATTAAAAATATAAACGAAAGAGTTTACAAACTAAGGCCAACCGTCATAAGAGAAATGATACAAATACATAACCAAACTCCAAATGATAGACTAGAGGCAAGTTGCAACCATCAATAAAAGATTCTAATAGTCGATCATTTGTAGGAATGGCTAAGATGTCAACAAAACTGGCACACATGCACATGCTTATGTAGACAAAAGGCTGAAAATGTACATGCAGTTGACTAACACAGACTCTAGAACAATCTTTTGAAGAACAATAATGGCGAGAAATTACAAGATGTTTGAAGAGTATTTATCACCATAGCATACTCTTGAAGACGAGCAATATTGGTTGGTGGTTGGTTATGACTATAGACTAAGGAATATCTTGTAGTAAGTTTAACATATCTCCAAAAGAGGGAGCTATCAATAATTGTTAGATCATATGACATTGGTATATTTTTCAAAATAAAAGTTCAAAGTTCAAATCCTAAACAAACTCCTTAACTTGTCTTCACAAAGAAAAATAAGTTAACAATCAAACAAATATAGGTTAAACCGCCTTAAACTAACTAGCTTAAGTCATTAATGAGGTTACATAAGTGAATTAGCCCTACTGGAATTTTAAGCAATGACCAAGAAAGCTCAGGTTACCAAAAGATAAACAGAGAGGGAAAGAAAATAATTAAAGCTGCAAATAAAAAATCTCTGTAAAGAACCAATTTGAATCCCTTACAACTGACCTTCTCACTTGCCAAAGAAGAGACCTGCAACTGGTAATCTCTATGATTTAAAAATCTCTGTAGTGTACCGATTTCTTTTTCCAAATTCTTCGTCTTTGACTCTGCCACCTGAGATCTGATTTTGCTTAAACTCTCTACTTCAAGGTAGACAACCTCATAACTAAACAACGCAAATTACCTGTCTTAGTTGGGTTTCTCGGGCAAATGACTCCTCTTGTGAGGCCAGTTGTGTTCGGACTTCCTTAAGTTCTGCTGCCAAGGAAATAACATTCCTCCTAAAACTTTGTTTCTTCTCGTTTAGATCCTTCAATAGTGGATCCAGCTCCAGAGACGAAGTAGATGAAACGGCTTTATCATTTTCCGTCATCACAAACCCATAAAGAAAACCCTATTCCAATGTAGAAGACGGCCCGGCGCCACTACTCCATGAAGAAAAACTAGCCATATCGTCCAAGATCGAAACTAATTTCTCAACACAAATGTCATTTTTCAGAAACAAAAATCAATTGGCTAATTGTTGTCAACATCAATAAACAAAAACTACTCACACATCACATTTTCTTGCAGGACAACTCGACAATATCCAATAAATTCAGATTTCAATGATTAATTACCTCAGTGTAAAACCAAACTTTTTCCTCTTGAACGCGACTATTATTCACCCTCAATTAATATGAAAACCACAAGACGCGTATCCATTCTTCTCACCAAATCTTTTAAAACCTACAAATACAAAGATAACTTTCAATTATACATCGCAAACACTTGTCCAAAAACTAGCAAGCAAAAGTCAAATTTTCCCACATGCAGGTCACGAGAATTGCGCTCACTTCTTCGTTGATGAACCTTCAAAGCACGTCACCAGCGCTAAATAGTTACAGCAATCCAAGTCCAAAGTACCAAAGCTTCACTTTGTAATCCACTTTCGATTCTACTCCAAAGCGGCTCCGCCTAAAAACACAAAACCGAGACCTCCACAAATTCTAGAAAGAAAAATAGCCACAAAAACCCTTAAAAAACATCCTTGAGAACAAGCATAGTGCCAAAGAGGAAGTACAGCTTTCTCTTCTCAACCTTTCAAAGACCAACTTAACGGAGTCAATTAGCGTCTTCTTGAGAAGAACAGGGATGGAGAAAGAAACGCTCGAACCCAAGGGAATTGCGGCCAGGAAGAGGGAGCTGTGGTTCGATGCACGGAAGGAATGGATTTTGTCATTTTCTATTTGGGAAGTATTAAATGACTATGAGGTTCGGATATTTCGAAGCTAAGGCCTCGAACTCCGAAGCAGAGGACGGACATTTGACCTCTTCGCGCGGCAAATTACAAATTTCGACTCGGCTGTACTTTCCGTGAGCGTGGCTGGCCAATGGCCGTTGGATGCCAGTTTTGGGTCTTGAGGATTGACGAGAATGGTCTTTTGTTGAAAAATAAATAATTAATTATGGATTTGATTTTAGGGAATGGGAGATTGCGACGCGTAGATTTGGCCGGCATCCAAACTTCTATGTGTGTATACATTTTTTTTGAATTCAAATTTTTTAAGAAATTCTTAGAAAATATCATTTAACTGTTTGTCACATTCCACTTCGAAACAAGTTTTGTACCCCAACAAAATAATATAAAAAAACACATTTATTCTTCTACCATAATTATTTCCCCAAATATTTATCAATAATATAATTACTAAATTTAATTTTTTAAATACACTTAAAAATAATAAGCTTAAAAATTATTTTTATCAATAAATTTTAATTTAAAATAACAAACCATTTTTAAAATAAAAAAATTCTTAACACTTACATAAAACTAAAAGCTATTTTAATCATTTCAAAATATTAATACTTTCATCAAACATTTATCAAAAATATAATTATCAAATATATAAGTTTTTAATAAAATTTATTATTAATCTTTTCAACCTTATACTTTGTTAATCAATTTCATATTTATCAACAACAATTGTAACAATAACAAAACTAGATAATTATGCTACGCTGTCGAAACCAAAGAACTTAGTATTCTAAAGTTTTGAACAAAAATATTTGTATTGTAGACTCGAACGCATATACAACGAAAGATGTATCAACAGAACGTCTATATTTTGTCATGGAGTTACTGTTTGATCACCTCTATGAACTCTATTATTTACTAGCAATTTGTCACCCAGTTCCGTCCTATAAACTTGAATAAGGCCAGTATCTGTCATCTGAAGCTTGCCTCCAAACATGGCTTTATAGTGATCATCTTTGTCCTCAAAATTTCTCATAAGTTCAATCTAAGAAACGAAGTAAAAGCTATGGTGGTTAGTTCATCACTCGAAAATATGTTTTAACACGTTACTTGACAACCTAGGCTTCAAAGTGTATGAAAATATAACCAAGTTGGTGTCTTTACCTGCTTCTGAAAGGAATCAAATTCATCGGAGCTTAAAGAACCGTCGCTATTTGCATCAAGAATCTGCATTAGCTCCTCTGCATCCTTACCATCAGCTCCGAGCTCTTCCATTACTTCACTGAGTTCCTCGATGGTGATTTGGCCATCACCATTCTTGTCGAGCAACTGGAATGCTCTATCCTTTCGGTTGATGTCGATATCTCTGTAATTTGGTAAAGGAGGATCTCTGAGACGGAAGGCTGCTAGGTCAGCAGCTGCCAACATTATCGCCTTCAATTGTTTTGCCTGATATAAGATCGCCACAAAGCAAAAGTGACTTCGGAAAGCACAGGAGAATGTTGAACAAATTTCCGAACTTAACAATTTTTCAAAAAGTAAACATTGTTCTTGAGGATGATCCGTTCTTCCTTTTCCACTACGATTATATTTGGCATCAAAATATGCATAAAGATGTACCTCTTTTGGATCAGTAAGACCTCCCTTGTATAAGGAGTGTGATGCAGTTCCTGCGTTTGCCACCATGTCCATCTCTTTGGTTCGAATCTGAATCTCCATCAGTGGACCCTCAGCCTTCTCATGCCCACAAACGTCGACTACCACATGCAAACTCCTATATCCATTTTCCTTTGGCTTGGAAACGTAATCTTTACTTTTATTGGGTACTTCCTTCCAAATCATTCTGATAACTTCAGATGTCCTGTAAACAGCTCTCAATCCCTGGTCCACCAAAGCATCACCAGGTTTAGGATTCAATATGACCCGTAAACCTAAAAGGTCATTCATTTCTTCTGGGCTACGGCCATCTTTCAGTAGCTTCTTCATTGTACTGTAACGGCTCTTATAACGACCTTCGATTTTGATATCATCGACAAGCTCCTCCAGCTCGCTATCATGCTTTAATCTTTTAAGCAATTGATCCCTGCATGCATCAATGACTGAATGACTTCTACCTTGAAGACCTTTTAACCATGCGTCTACGTACTGGTAAGAATTAGGTAACAAATATTGTAACGCAATGTCCTCAAGCTCTAGAGATATTGTGTCAGCGCCAACGGCATGTGCAAGAGGGGCATATATCTTCATCACCTCGAGAGACAAAGTCAGTTGCCTATATCGAGGAAGATCATGGATATGTCTCATGGTATCGAGTTTAAGAACAAGATCGAGGATAACAGCTCGTATGTCATAGAATGTTAGGCAAAATTTCCTCAATAAATTGGCACTTTCATCATCTAAGACATTAACTTTTGAAGGAAGATTCTTTAGTCGCAGGGTCTCATGCAGTAAGTGAGCAGCGCTTGCGCTGATCATAACTTTGACATCGTGCATGGTTACAACACCTGCCTCAAATGCCTCCCTGAGTAATCCAGCAGAAATAACTTCCGCATCCATCTATAAAAAAACCATCACAAGTACCATGTAGGCATTCTTAAATCATCTCAGAAACAAATCGCTGAAAAAAGTAATCAAGCAACAAACTGCACCGTATATTAGAAAACACCCAAAACAAATAGGAAGCAATATCAAACTAGTTAACTGGTCAATATAGAAAAATAGAATTGGATGGAGCAGCTTCAGAAACAAAACGATATGGACAGACCAACTATGCTCTAATAGAGAGCTTCACAAAGCAATGAGATCAAAAGTCGGAGAGGCAAATTCAGGCTCATCTGCAAAGAGAGCAGCTCAATAGCAATGATATTTCCCAATGGAAGGGTGAACCCCAGTGGCGAGCTTGGAATTTTAACTCCAGTAGAATTGAGCAAGGCAGATGGCTCTGCGGTTTTGTGGGACTAATGGGGATCTTTGGCCACTTAAGGGTCGGTGCTTCATCTAGCACTTTGATCAAGAGGTGTTGAGCTCAATATCTTTTTTCAAGTTTCCACGATAACCTAGGAACACTGGATTTGATTTTGAGAGATATATAACCTATGAACCCTTTGTTTTGTTATTTAGAGATTTGAATGAACTTATAGATGAATGATTCTTGTGTTCTGGATTAATGGCCTTTTCAAGAGGTAAACATTGTGTAGTTCAAGAGATTTTGAAAATGAATAGTTGCATCTAAATTGGTGATTACATATGAATGTTTAGATTGTTGCTAAAAGACCAAATAATTAATTTTGTTTAAAAGAGAAAATGATGTTTTGGAATCATTTCATAATATTTTTTAAAATTACAATTTTGATGCTAAAAAAATAGCATTTAAATATGACTCAAAATTTATGTGCCACCTATATGTCAATTATCTTAATATTAAAATTAGGAATAAACAATTAGAAGACACTAAGAGAACTAGCTAAAAAATATCGACCAAAAATGCATTAGTGTATACATGTCGTGATGACTTATCACTTATTTGCATGTAAAGATTTCTCAATATGGCCAAAGGTTCCAAGGCAAGCAATGGCTGGCCTTGCCTGAGCATAAGGCATGGAGTCAACTTTGGATGCAAATCTTATGACACTTAATAGAAATAGTATCTTATAATAACTAGAGAGGCTTTTACTTCTGGTTATCCAATCTTGTGAAGAAGCACCCAAATATGGTTTAGCGAAGTTTGTTTGTTTATGTAGTTTTATAAGTAAAAGTTTAGTTTCTTTGCATATGTTTTCCTTCACCAAAGTTCTCTAGCATATGAGTTCTTGCATACAATGAGTGTTTTTAGTATTTCAATCATGTTACAACAAGAGAACATTGTAGAAGAAAAGGTCTTTGCACTAAAGTTTTGCATATAAAAAGGTTGTACTTTTTATTTATCTAAATTTGTATAGAACTCGATTATTTTTCAACCTTTATTCCTAAAATGATCCTCTTTACCTTAATCAAAATACACTAATCTTCTAAAAAGGCTCAAAACATCAATATAGATAAAAAACATGTAAAATAAAAAATCCATGAAGATAAAGAACCTACATTTATTTGAAGATGCATTAAGGAGAAAAATTATATTATTCCTAATTATTTTTAAAATTAACTATTGTAAGGATATATTATGAAACTTATGAATGAATACTAAGATAGTGATCCACTATACAAAAACTAGCCTACTTAACATATGTTTAATACACAGAATTCGAATTCATGTTTTCTTGAAGAATATTCTATTTATTATGTACATAGGTTTATTTTATAAATTTTATCCATTTTTTTACTTATCAAAAAAGATATATTTTCATTTCTCTGTTTACTTAAATAAAAAACACCACAATCTTATAAAAAAAAACTCCATTTTTTAATTTTTTATTTTTTTTTGCAAAATAAAAAACCTGAAGTACAAAAAAATAGAAGTTACACTTTTTTATAAACTTTTATAAACTTAAGGTTCCTTAAAAATCCTTTTCTTCTTATCAATTCCATGAACACTATGGCAAGAAGAAATTATATTTCATTCTAGTTACATTTTAGAACAATAAATCATGCATAAAAAGTTTATATTTGCATTTTGATTGCCTATTTTTATTCACCATGACACCTACAATAGAAAATTTGGGAAACCTAAGGATAGATACCACATCGACTCGGATTCAGCAACAATTGCAATAGCTCCTGCAATTGATTCAAGTTAACCAACCCACAAGACCCTTTTAATAATGGCCAAAATTCACCTAAAATGGATAGGGAAAATAGAAGAAATCCTCTAAAAACTAACAATAAAGCAAATAAAGCACTCAAATCAACCCACCCACATGACACTTTCCATGATGATCAAAATTCATCTAAAAAGGATTGGTCAAATTGAAGAAATCCTCCTAAAACTAAAAGTTTATATCTGCATTTTGATTTTCTATTTTATTGACCATGCAACCAACAATACTACAATAGAATATTTACAAACCTTAGGATAGATACCACATTGACTTGGATCCAGCAACAATTGCAATAGCTCTTGCAACTGAACCAAGCAAATAAAAAACACATATCAATCTATAAGACCCTTTTGATATTGATCAAAATTCACCTAAAAAGGATAGGAAAAATAGAATAAATCATCCTAAAACTAACAATAAAGATGACCAGCATGCATAAGAAAATTACGATGGAGGAACACACTTGATAACATGAGTGACTCTAACAAGTTCTTTGAATGGTTTAAGTCAATTAGATGTTTTTGTTTATTGGTATGACATGGATGACTATAAAAGAATTATCTTTGTCAAGATGAAACTCATTAGTCATACCAAATGATTTTGGATAAATATGTTAATAGAAGAGCAAAAATTGGGTAAGAGAATACTCATATGGCTAACAATGAAGGATATTCTAAAGGCAAAGTATTAAGCATCATGATAAAAGATTGTATGGGCTGCTTCACACAATTTGGCGAAGGAGCCTAAAATTGAAGTACTTGATTACATTCAAAGATTTAGTGACAAGAATAGATTGTCCTTATGGTGAGTATCAATTGATCAATAGGTTCATTATTTCTCATAGAATGGATATTAGAAAGAAAGTGAGTTGCAAGATCCTCAAACTTTGGAGGATACCTTTAGTTTAGCTCAACTAATAGAGAGATATAAAAAACAATCAGTTAATCATAGTAAAGTCAAACTACAAAGCTCTACACCTAGTACACCAACTCCATTGCAAAACCCAAATTATTGCTTATTCCCACTAGTTCCAAGGTTATTAGGAAAACAAATTATTGGAAACCATTCCAAAAACCTAAATAACCTATTTTCTTTAAATGCAATCAACTTAAAATAAGTAAGCCTAGTGCAAAAATCTTCTATGTTGAGGAGGAAGAGTCTCATGAATCAAACATTGAAAAACTAGAAGAAGAGGACAACTTATTTTCTAGTTTGGAGAAATGTCTTGAAGCGTCACAAGATGTTTGTCTATTTCTAGAATTTGGAATATCTATAGTGCATTTCTAACTTATAATTGGAAGTATGTTAGTTATTGACAAGGTAAAGTGCAATGAATATCATATCAACTTGTGCACTTCCAAGAATAGATTTGAAGGTAAAACTCCAATTCCGAAAATTCCATGTTAACTAGGTTGATAGCTATTCAATACCACTATACCTCATAAGTGCTTGGTGCCTTGAAAGCTGTAGGAATAAAGACAGTTTAGTATGATGTAATTTTCATAGATCTAGCCCAAATGTTTTAGAAGGCCAAGAATATTTGTTATGAGTATCATATACTAGAGAAGGGAGAACAAATGAATTTGAATTCAAGGGTAGTACAATTCAACTTATTTTCTTAAAAACAAAGGTTTTCTTTGTAAAACCTTCTAAATTCGCACAAATTTTACTCCACTAAGAGATGATAGTTGATTACCTTTACCTTTGGTGAGAAACTTGGTTTTAACTCGTTAGACACATCTAACACTTATAATAGTTTTATTTGTATTTTCAAGTAAAAATAATTTTTAATTTATGCATGTAAAAGTAAGACAATAGATGAAATTTGATGATTTAAATTATGCTAAAACAGTGAATAAAGCTAGTTCTTCAAGGAAATTTGATGAAGAAAGTTAAGTCCTAATTTGAATTCATTCTAAAAATTTTTTTCTTCATCATTTGTGAAAGCTTATGATCCCTTTAAATTCATTAAGAAAGTGAATACAAATATATTTATTGTGGATTTTCTCCTACCAAATTAAATGAATTTTTGCATAAAGGAACTCTACGTTAAAGCTTTTTTTTTACAAGTGACTCAAATGCTAAACAATTTTTTATGCTCTTAAATTTTGAGAGTTATGAATTTGATATCTTATCTGTGATATTTCTCATAAACCATGCTATATAAACCATAGGATAGAGATCATTTGTCCTCCTTGAGGGGTTAGTCAAGCATCAAGAGTTTATAGGATTGCAGCCTCCTTGTTTCATGGGTTCTATGACACAACATGGGAGGACCTTACATGGGTGATTTTGCATTTATTCATGTCCCATGTCACAAAGTTGGAAGAAAATGTCATTTTCTTGATCTGGAAGGACTTGGAACTAGAGATGATGTGTTCTCCTTGAGGGGTGAATCAAGCATCAAGAGTTTATAGTCTTGCGACCTTCTTGTTTCATGGATCTGTGACATAACAGGGGAGAACCTTAAATGGGTGGTTTTGCATTTCTTTTATTCATGTTCCATGTCACATAGTTTGAAGAAAATGCCAATGTCTTGATCTGGAAGGTATTGGGACTTGCCATCCCATTTCGCCCAACAAGCTTTAGCATGACAATCTAAAACATGCTGGTCAAAGCATTGATTAGTATAATGCAGAGAATGCTAAGCTCCCCAATTGCCGCATAGCAAGGGGTGTTGATTATGGGATTGCACAATGCCAACAACTATAAACCAGTGTAGGAGATCATGCATAGGCTATTTACCTCAAGGTCTTCCACTAGCATGAAGACGACCTAGCTCATATGAAGCAGATCTATGACTGCATGAGTTGAGACTCTTAAAAGTTGCTCTACAAGTCTCTGAAATTCAGAGAATTGGAATACAAGCTTCTTTTTGCATTTTCAAGCTTAGATTTGCCCTTTTGTTCAATGGAGTGCGGTCAAATTAGATCAACGTGTCTTGTGAATTCAAGTAAGGGTGTTCTATTTTGCTATACCAGTTCACTCTATGCTTTGAGATATTGCTGCTGCTGATCCAACAAAGGATTTAATAGATTTTCCCTTTTGTTCAATGGAGTGTGGTCAAATTAGATCAAGGTGTCTTGTGAATTCAAGTGAGGGCGTTCTATTTTGCTATACCACTTCACTCATGGTTTGAGATATTGCTGCTACTGATCCAACAAAGGATTTAATAGGGCACCCTAGTTGACAACCAGGTTTTCCCATTTTGTCCATCCATCCTCAACATCCCACATACCTTGATTGCAACTAGGCTGGGGTATATGCAGGTGGAGGTGGGTAAGTATCTGAGTATTCCCCCACCAACACACAAGCCATGACGGTAGGCTTCGCGCATTATTGACTCTTGCTAGGCACATATATTTATTGACATTGTCCTTATCCTTATCCCAGTCCAAACAATGCCACTCTTATGTTCTAGTGTCAATGCTCAAGTTGATGGAAAGGCTAATCAAAAGTTTCCCATGGAAAGTGCAAAATTTAAACTGTAACTTGTAAGCCTAAGTCTAAGGTAGTCCTAAGCATCCACAATTTGTGCATTGGGAGAATTTGAGGTATCTATATTGGCTACCAAGTTAATGGAGCTTGTAAAATCCTTTGATTAACATCTTCAACAAAAGTATAAGGCCAAAGATGGCCACTTCATAATAAGGAGATGTATTTTACATATAAGACTCCATTCCCTTACGTCACTGGTCAATAAACATTAGAATAAAGTAGGGGTCCCTCTACATGATGTCTAAGCAGCTAGGTGGGGACGACCATTATGATGAACTATGTGTCAATAATATCTTCAAACAAGATTTAACAGATGGAATCATCCTTATTGAAAGGCACCATTATAGAGGCAAATAAAAGATTCATAAGTGCTCACAATTATAAGGAGGTTTAAAGAGCAAGGGTGGGATGGACAATTCTAAAGTACCTAGCCATATTTTATTACCAATCCACAAAGAATCTACCACAAGGCAATGTCTAGGTCACATGAAGCATTATTCTCATGGACCTTTGTCTGTATGGTTGTTCTTCACTTGAAGTTTTATGCTCTCATCTATTGTTTGATGACTCAATAAGTCCATTCTAACCATACCACCTAATCTAACTTCTCTCCCGTACTATTTCAATCATCACCACATATGATAGATGTTATGACCCAATATTATTATGTTACAGTATTGTCCCTTTCTAGTTTTTCCATACCAATTAAAAAAATTTTTACCCCATAAAACATCTCAATATTTTAAGATCATGATATCACGTTAAAACTCATAATATTTTCTCTATAGCTAATGTGAAACTATTTATCTCTATATCTCTCTATTTAGAAGCTTATTAACAACCATTCATTATACAATGACTCCCATCTCTAGACATTATTTGACGATCAATGCCCGCCTTGTCTAGTCTCAGGTGTTACAATAGATGACAAACACCATATTATGGTTGTAGCTATACTTTATATCACATACGGTGAGCGCACAAATGGTCGCTCCATAAAAAGCTGACCTTTTCTCTACACGTGATCATGGAGACTTCCTAAGTTGTTTCTACACACCACCTATTGAACCATAGACTACCTTAGTGACCTTGAATCCAATAAACCTTTTCAATTCATGTTACTCTTCTTCTTTAGTGTATCATTCCTCATCATAATGGATTACGGTTAAAGTCAATGATTCATTTAAGAAGACAAGTATGATCAACATCAGCATTGTCATTTATGGTCATCTTGATAAGATTCTTCTAGTTATCAGGAGTTCAATTCACTCCTACAATGTCCATATAGTCTAGATGAGGGAGGCTTAGTTGATGGATTAAATAGCTATTAGATAAACAAAAGGAGTGAACATCTACCTTGAAGGCAACTTAATGTTAACAGTTATTGCCATCTATTGGGAAATGTAGAGTACAAGAAATAATGAGGTTATTTTATTTATATTACACTTTTTGTCACCTTTCAATAATGCTAGTAATATATATACAAGAAAGTCGAGTAAGTAGTCCACCTTGTACTTGTACTAGATAAGGCATCAGATAGTAACATTCCTTGGGAAGGGAGAACATCTTTCCAAAATGATTTTTGTGTAACTTTGACAAACAATCACATCATTTGTACTTATATATCACATGTAGGTCATGGCCAACATTCAAAAAAACATCATTGGTACTTGTTTATGAATTAAAATGGTTCCAAGGTTGCTTTGGAAGCATAAAAAATTTCCACGGTTGAAAGTTCCAATTAGGTTGCATATCTAATGCATATTCTTAAGCTATAGGACATAGCAAGTTTATGGAAAATAAGAAATCATTCACTCTTAAGGTGACTAGAATAAAATTACATAATAGGCCCTTTATTCTTGATTTTATTTCATCTAAGCATGATACTTAATTGAGTTATATAATAATGGATTTCATATAAGTTGAAATTTTTTAGAGAAATAGTGTGATTTCATACCTCAAATGTATTATTTGAATATAGGATAATGAGGATTTGATGTTCATTAATAAAGCTTATGTGTGAACTAGTAGTTGGCAAGCTCGTGTGAGGATTGACAAGTCACATAGTTGTAACAATCCCCAAGCCCAACCAACCACCAATGAGAGACTCGATGTGACAAACATGCAACCAATTTTCAATCTATTTTTTAACCAGCTACAAAACTTATAATAAAAGTAAGATTTTCTTATAGCAACAAATATGTATATTCAATGATATTTATAACAAAACCTATAAAAACAACAAACTTTGTAATGGAACAAATATCACATGTTGCTCCTAATAGCTTTAAAAATTATTACATCACTTTCATAATCGTTCAAGATAGATAGTACTATAATATAACATAGGTCAAAGTTTACAAAAGTTTTCATTCCCATTCATGCTAATTAAGATCAAAACTTCCCTAGTTTACCATACAATGTGTCTATTATACTTGAGATATTAGTGCTAACATAAGTTGAGCCATAGTCACAAGTTCAATAAGTAAAATCTAGCATCTAATAGAAGACAAAAACAACTATTTGAGCACTTTTCTCGCCTGACTATCCTACAACATGCAACACAACACACTCACACTCTTGCACACAGCTACGCATTGCCATGTACATCCTCGAATCAGCATTGCTCCACCCATGCTAGCACACCATGCTTACCAGTGTGCACTCCTATACCCAACACTTCTCTAGCCCACACCAGCACCGTACACGCATACTTACACTAGGATTCTACAAAATAAACAGTGCCAAGGATTATTCTTTCATTTTTTGAGCCCGATTCCACTCAATCTCTCTTTTTTCTATTTCGATTAGTATCAACATTGCAATGTTCTATCTACTACAATGATCACGAAGGTATAAAAGCCAAGGGTGATTTAAAGGTGTCAAAGTACTAATCACTTTAGAAAGTCAAAATACCACCAAGAGTTGTGCCAATGAAACAAGTAAAAAGCTTGTTCAAAATTATTTAACTTGGCATAAATAACAAATAATATCAAGCAAAAATGCAAGATGAAATACAAATTTTCCAACCATAACATGCAAAACTTTGGCATCAACGTACAACTCCATATGTAAAATACAACATATGCATATATAAGTTTCCTATACATTAAACAAATCCTATGTTTTAGCATGCTTTCACTTGTTTCCACAACTTCATTTATGTTTGCTAACCTTTATTCAATTTTGAGTCTTAGTTGACCATTGATAGATGTCTACTTACCCTTATTGAACCATTCTTTTGACCATTTATGATAATATTGTAGTAATAATAAAATTAGATAAACTAAGCTTAAAAGTGCTTACTTGAGTATTTGGAATGTTACAATAGTGTTGCTATAAAATGATGAGTGTGACCATTCACCCAATATTGTGTGACACCCAAATATATTAGCTATCATAAATTATCTTACTATAGTAAACTTATTCTATTTTAACAACTTCCAAGTATTTCAAAGTTAAAATAAAGAATTGTGCTTTTTGTACTTTTTTTCATATAGACATAATCTCATACTATAGGTGAGAGTACATTTAAAGGTATTTTTCTGACTTTATGCCCCAAGCTATGTTGATAAACTATAAATAAGTACTCCTATGCACAAGTTGAATCCAAGAAGTTCAAAACCTGGGATTTGCCCCCAATGCACAAGACTAAACAACAATTTTGCAGAAATTATTCTAATTATCATTTTGAATTAACAAGAAAAGTTTTATCATATCAACCTTACTTGAGAATTAGTATTGTTTTGACAAAATACTATAGTATAATCTGGAAGGTGGCTTATTGTTGTGTCACATCTATTTGAAATATGAAACTAATTGTGCACACATCTCTCTCTACCAAAGTAATTCCCTCTTTTCTTATACAATTTCACATCTTTTATATTCAACCCTTGCAATTGCTTCTTCATACTCTCTATTTTTTATTATCCTTAGAGTACATCTTACATGCTAATGCCAAATAGCTTTGCTAAAAAATGCAAGCCATGTGAGAGGCACCATTATACACTATGGTGTTATCGTTAACGACCCTTACGTTAACAGAGTAACTCTCATAATGGAAACACTTCTTACGGCCAATGCTTTCACATGTCATGACAGTAAGATTTCTTCGAGAAAAATTGTTCTTCTTTTATGTTAATAGAAACTTTTATGATATTTAACAATATATTAAAAAATAAAGTTGCAATCTTCATCAAGGATTGCCCAAAAATCGACAACATGCATTTCCCCATACTAGATTAAATAAAAAACACAACTATGTTAGGCCTCAAAATCTACAACATGGTTCATTGATATAAAAGCATGTTGAACTCAAAAACTACGGAAAAAATGCAAAACGTCACAAAGATGCACAAGATAGTTGGCCACAAGGGGTAGAATAAAGTTCAAGCATGGCGGCCAGATCAAAGTTCAAGCATAGAAGATAAAATCTAGGGTCTAGGCAAAGTCACCCTCTATTATGTAACCAAAAAACCAAACAACACATGGGGCAATGATGTTAGTGAGAAATGCAATACTTGCAAGTTTGGCTATATCGGTCAATCCAACGAAGAGCCCACCACTAGCAGCAACAAGAGGAAGACTCAAGTGGTCAAGAAGGATGACACTTGAACAAGCAAAGCCAGCACAGATAACTAATCCATTAAAGTTCACTAATATTGGAAATAATTCTTAAGGTCAATGTTTTTTGTAGGTCTTGAAGATTAGTTTTCTTACCAAATTTATTACTGATTCTTACAATTTTTTGCAATTTTGACATCAAATTTCCAACAAAACTAATTCAAGTATGGCAATGACATTGGAACAATAGATCTATGAACTTATTTTGATCCAGCTCTTACTAAATTTTTGTTGAGTAATGAATTATGATTGATTTAAATGTTGGCATAGGGCATTTAGAAATGATGCTATGACACAGCCAATACTTAAATATATGAATAGCTTAAGATATACTATTCTGGCCAATAACATCTTTGCGAAGGACAATAACAATTTGTATGCTGATTTATTTTGTTCAATAATTGGATATGACACATACTAGGCATCTATGATTCGAATATTCTAATGGAGTAAGGGTTACAATGATGCAATCAAAGTATTAATAAGTTTCTTGCAAATTTTTAAATGATGCAGCTTTTCTGATGGAGTTAGAAAAGATTCAAGTAATAATTATCTGACTAATAATTGTACAGAACAAAGCAATGTTTTGCTTCTTGAAATATTATATATATCTGTTAAAAATGTTAATGCGAAGATATTCATATCATTTATAAGATTCAATTACAAATTAGATCAATACAGTCAGCAAGTAACCGAAATTGTAAAACTCTTGTTGCTCCTAAAGAAAACCAGAGTCATTCAGACATGCAACAAGTGCATACCAACACAACAAGAAAAACAAAATAGATCTTTGATAAGACGCAATTGTACAATAGATCAATGCTGTCGGCAAGCAACCGAAATTGTAAAACACTGATTGCTCCCGAAGAAAACCAGAGTCATTCAGACGCAAATAATGCATCTCAATACAACAAGAGAAAAATAGATTTTTTCATAGTTAGCATGCACATTTAATCAAAGCAACGATATGAAAAGCCAGGATTTTTAAAATATAGTTGACTTCTTAAGGAATCAGAGACACAAAATAGCTACAACAGTGAGGAGTTCAAAAAAGCGAACCTGGAGATCAGCAAGAAGGCAAGCAACTGAAAGTGTTCGGGAC
Source organism: Vanilla planifolia (assembly GCA_023846275.1). Classification (NCBI taxonomy): domain Eukaryota; kingdom Viridiplantae; phylum Streptophyta; class Magnoliopsida; order Asparagales; family Orchidaceae; genus Vanilla; species Vanilla planifolia. The sequence continues at coordinate 25,667,720 of CM043870.1, forward strand.
AGCGGCGAACGGTTATCATTTGAATAGGGCAAGGAACGTAAAAGAGGGATGCAGAGCTTTAGCGACTTAAACAGCAGTTCAGAGGCGGAGGTAGTTGATATCACGCCCATTCTCTCCATAAGATCATTGAAAGCACCAACAAGTTCAACTACCGCCTTCCCACCCTCAAGCCTTGAAACCGGAAGGCTGGAGAGAGATGCCGTCGGCGTTGAGCAGACTCCGACTTCGGTCTTGCATCTCAAGCAAGAGGAGAAAAAGACGATGGACCGACGAGGATTGTCTCGCTGGTTGCCTAAGGAATAGAATAAAGCGGAGCAGAAAAGGTGGCCGGCGATGGCCATCTCGGCTGAGCGAATTCATATCGAGGGGTAGGAGAAAGGGAAGTCTTGTTTTTCTGAGGCAGTTGTAGATTGTGATCACGAGGCAAACGTGCAGGCTTGAATAACCATTGGAGAATGTTTGGCCACGTCATTCGTTTGGAGTGGTAGTTCAGTAATTAATTCGATAACCACTGGCAGTTGTGTGGAGCTACTCTAAAACCCTACTCCTCGCCATTTCTGGCCTCTTCACAGTATCCGCCCTTGCAATCTTTCTCTAGTGTTTCAGCCCTCGTCGTCGGCATGCTCTGCAATTAGTGCAGTATTCGGTCTCTCCACCACCCCATGTCATCCTCTTCCAGAGGCGTTATCTCTCGCTTCCGCCTCTTATCATCTGCGCAGCTCTTCCTTCGGAGATTTAGCGCCGAAAGTCTAGTTGCCAGTGATGATAATATTAACTCCAGCTATGGGCGTATCATTGAGCCCAAGTCAAAGGTGATGACGCCTAATTCCAAGAGAACGGGTGCAATTGGCGTCAAGTGCGGTATGACCGCACTGTGGGATAAGTGGGGGGCACGGGTCCCGATCACGATCTTGTGGATCGATGATAATATTGTTTCTCAGGTCAAGCTCCCAGAGAAGGAGGGGATCACTGCTCTTCAGGTGAGATGGTAGCACAGAACGTTTTCTATTATGTGCTTGGTTTAGGGGACACTGTCTTCGCTGTTTCAATTTATGTTTTGTTTTGGTTAGTTTTGTTATTCGGTATTGTTTTTTTGCTGAATAAGATGGATGTTACTTTATCTCTTTACTGGCGTGTGGACAAATTGTAAATCAAAATCAACGGTTCTTTGGAATTCCAATGTCTATCTCACAAAATCGGGGAGGTGACAAATTTGTGTAGGGTTTCATTGCATCAAGGACGACGTATAATCGTTCTACCATCTTATATTAATTTGAGTTTCTGCAACTATCTTTGGTGAAATATTAAATGATTAGTTTCGAGGATTAGAATGTAAGATCTTTTGTAGACTTTATAAAGCAGAATTTGGCAAGTGACATTTGATCTTACACATAGCACTACATCCTAAGGCTGGCCAAAGGTAAGTTTGAAACCTTTAATCAGACCTCAATATCCAATTTGAACTAAAATTTATCCACTTTTTGTGTGACCTTGGATCTTTAGCCTAAGTTAAAAGCTCTAACAAATGTTTCAAGGCCAACATGTCCACCATGTGACCTACTTGATCAAAATCAAATTGCAAATGGTGCTTATCTCCTATGTTGGTTGATTCTAGACCATAGTTAATTTTTTTTTTTAAATTCCTGGTTTGGAGTTCAAATTAGAACTTGGCCCACTACAAGGTTCAATTATCCTACTATGTCACTCTCTTTCTTAAGTTTGTGCCCCTACTCCAATGGCCTTCAGTTGGAGTTGTCTTTCCTCAATGCTGACATTGGCAATAAAAGTCCCGTGGCATATGAATCTGACATGGCTTTTCTACAAGACTGCTGTTTTCATCAGCTCACCTTTGCTCCCATTTGGTTATTAAGGAATCAGACAAGCCAGCTCTTGCAATAAGATTTATGACTTAAAGAAGGGAATGCTTTTAACTTCTTACATGTAGGTGACTTGGATTATGTTAATTTCATTTTTGCTGAATCATTGTTGTGCCTGCTTTTTTCTAGTTATTTCCTTCATTTGATTGTGTACAGATCAGATAAAAGCATCTTCATTTTTAGATAATGAAGTGCATCAGAGTTTGACTTTTGACTAGTTTGTATTACTTGTTAGATTGGTGCAGGTCAAAAAAAAGAAAAACATTTGACAAAACCTGAAGTCGGACACTTTAGAGCTCAGGGTGTTACACTAAAGAGGAAGCTTAAAGAGTTCCCTGTGACTGAGGATGCTCTTCTTCCCATTGGTACATCAATAACAGTCCGACATTTTGTCCCTGGCCAATATGTAGATGTGACTGGGATCACTCGTGGTAAAGGTTTTCAGGTGATTTACTGTTACTATTATGGGAAATATTTTGTGTTACTTTTATATCATAAAGGCTGACCTTTCCCTATTGATTTTACTCTATTTTAGCCTATTTAGGGATATAATGGAATACTTCATTTATACTTTATAATGACCATGAAACTTAATACGTATGTATTTTATCATGCAACATGCACTTCACATCTGACACCTATTTAAGATTGTCCTAAAGGAGAAATGAAAAAATGGAATATTGTATAAAGAAACATTTGTTGCTAGAAGGAATCTGCTAAAACTGTCCCACAGCCAAATGTGGCATTTGTCAAATTTTGGTATGTCTCAATTTAGCATTTAACTAATTTACTGTACAATTAGCTGCGGCAAATGGATGAAAGAGAAAACATCTTGAATGGATGAAAGCAAGTGAAAGCATACTTGGAGCAACAAGCTGAAATTTCAGGCCTTATTTCCTGATTATGGATTCCATTTAACCCTGAATAATAGTAAGTCAGGGATCATGTCTAACCTCTTTTGAGTAACATATTTAACTGTATTGAGGAGGGTGCTTTGATGCTATTTAACTATAGTAGTGGTGAATAATCATATGGTTGTTACCGGGAACTTCCAAATTCTAAAGAGCCTAAAGTGGGTTTTATGATAGAATGAATTGTTGGTATACAAGAAATGTTTTTGAAAGATTTTTAATTATGGGTATAATAATGTTGTTTATATTTTGTATTTAGGTTATCTTTATCCACACCTTTAATTTAGATGATATAATTTTCTTTAGTGAATAACTTGCTTGATACACTATATTGATGACCTTGATAAACTTGTTTAAGGGACTAATTGTCCTGGAACATTGTAAAGGTTCCAAAGGTTAGCAATAGATTGGACAATATTGAGTGTCAATCAGATTTTAAGTTTGAATGGTCATTGAGAGGCTTTTTTTAAGATATTTGTTAGGTGGTGTAGATTTCCTTTTGCAGGAAATGTTTGTATATGTGTTTTAGAGATTGAATTTTTCTTATAACGGTGTTAACCTTTGTGGCATGGGGGTTGTGCTGTTATCTTTGTGGAGAAGATTCCAAGACTTGATTGTTTTTTCAGAGTTCAAACGTTTGAGTGAGGTACTAAGTGGTGTTCGACCAAGTTCTATGCAAGTTATTTTTTCATTTACACATGTTCTTTTTCCAGATTTGTAACTAATGAAGGGTGAGGTCAATCTTTTTTGTCCTGTATCACATGCTTATCTAGTTTCTTAAAAAAGCACTAGCAAGCATAAGCATGTTACAAACAAAAGTAGTTTAAAACGCACATGCTTATCTTGTTTCTTAAAGAAAGCACTACCAAGCTCAAGTATACTAAAAACAAAAGTAGTTTGCTTCTAATGAGTTGTCACTAGCTGTCTTCAGACTAACAGGGTGGTTGGTTGTGTGGCCCATACCTGAGATGTCATATGTTTAACTTTGGGTTTGCAAAAAAAGAAGGAAGCATTGGCAAGCTCAAGTACATTAAAACAAAATTAGTTTGCTTCAGCTTCATCACTCGTCATTGTTTTTGAACCTTTCAATGTAATAATCTATCAATCACAAATGGATTTTGAATGTCTCACTTCTGAACTTGCACTTGGCTAATGATTATTTGTTGCAAACTGTTATTGTTACTCCTTTGACATGGGATCTTTTTTAATTTCTGACGTTGCTGAGCCATGAATTTGGCTTAATGATTCTAATATTACTATGCTGGCACTTTTTTCATCATTTTAGGGTGTAATGAAAAGACATGGTTTTAAGGGAGGCCCTGCATCACATGGTGCATCATTGTCACATCGATCAGGAGGCTCTACTGGTCAGAGAGATGCCCCAGGAAAGGTATAATTTAATTGTATAAAGGTTAACAATTCTTGACACTAAATGGGCCTAATTGTTCGAATCATCCTTTTTCATTTATATCTTATTCATCAAAATTTTTGTTAATAGGTATTTAAGGGGAAGAAAATGGCTGGACGTATGGGTGGAAAACAATGCACTGTTAAAAATGTATGGGTTTACAAGATAGAGCCTGCAAGAAATATTATGTGGGTTAAAGGCCAGGTAAGTTTTGTACTATTTTGGTCTATACAATTGATTCACCTAATTTTAACCAGCAGAACTAACTCAGCCCAACCAGAATCCATTAGAAATCATTGGCTTAGTTCTTCGAGTATCTCCAAATGGCTTTAGTTGTTGATTGAATAAGCTCCTGTAGGTTCCTGGTGCTGAAGGAAACTTTGTCTTCATCAAAGATTCTATATACAAGAAGCCTGACATGTCTTTGCTTCCATTTCCAACCTATTTCGCACCAGAGGATGAAGAAACCTCAGAGCTTGAACCCCTTGTTGCTGACCTTGGTGACTTGGATCCTTTCATGGCAGCCGATTAGCAAGCTCTCTTGTTCAGTTCAGCTCTTGTTAAACTCTTCTTGTTGGCTTAGCTTTGAGATTTTTATAGCAAGCCTATGATGCATTTTCATAAATCCTCGTAAACATTGTTTGAATTTTGGTAGATGACCTATTATTTAGTGAGCAAATGGGAGTGATAATTTTTTTATCCAACAACTCCAAAAAAATTGCATTTTCTGCATTATTTGTTCAGTCTTAGAGAACATTAGCAAAATTATCTGTTACCTAAATCTAATTTTGGTATTGAATGTTTTATTCTTCATAGTAACTCTCCACCATCCTCCATTTTGATGTTAGAGAAGATTGAGTTAGTATCAATTTGATTTCATCAATTCAATAGATTTTCACAACTCTACTGTTTTATTTTCTCCGTCTCTTTAGTCCTTTATAGTGCTAACAATTTAGATCAATTGTATGTTTAGAATCCAAGTTTATAAATGACAAAGGTGGTGGAGAGTTACTTTGAAGAATAAAAACAATAGACTTATTATGAAGAACTGTTGAATTAGTGCAATCAAATTAACACTCTGCTTTTAAACATTTATTCTGATTTTAAGTAGAAATTTTAATAACCAAAATTTTAGGGATTAAAGTAAACTTATGATGGAGAAGGAACAGGAGTAGGGAGGAGAGGTAATTTTTTATTATATTAGCAGGATTTATTATATTTATAATAGGGTTTTATTCTATTGGTAGGAATGTTTTCTATTAAGCATCAAAACTCTACTAACTTTATTTTATTAATTAAATCAATTATTTTATAAAATATGTTTATTAAATTACAAAGTTAAAATTAAACCCAAAAAAAATAAAAAAATAATACAAAAATAATAAAATATGCATATAAAAGTTAAAAATATCATAAAAATAAAACATATTATAATTTATAAATTAAAATAAAATAAACTAAAAAAAATATTAATAAAATCTATTAAATAAGTTCAATTCATCCTTTTGATATGGTGTATATCCTGTATCTATTCTCTTCGTCATAGTTGAGCTAGAATTAGTATAATAAATTTAAAATTACACAAATGATTCAATTAGTATTCATGATTTTCACCTTCAAGTCTTAACAAGTCCAAAACATATGCATCCCTAGAGCTAAATTTTTTCTTTGTTTAACATTTTTGCATGCGTGAAAGTGAACCATCTTTGTGTTATATGGTATAAATTAAGCTCATAATGCTTTTCTCGTTATGAGAAATACTTTTCTCTAGATTAGCATTGGATAAATTTTTTTTCAATAATTTAGTTCTTGGTACTGTAGGACCAATGAATTATGCTTTTAAAATTGATCTTTGTGCTTAAAATATGACTCTGCTGTTTAAAATGGGCATCAATACATATTTATTTATAGATGGAACAATATCAAATCAGTTTAAAATGGGCATTTGGCCATCTTTGATTAGCCATTGAATTAGTTCTGATGGCCATCTTTGATTAGCCATTGAATTAGTTCTGAAATTGTTATGACGCTTTTATACTCAACTTGTCACCCAGTTTCTAACCCTAGGGTTGGAAATCCAATTAGCGTAAGCTTTTTCTAGGCTCATTTATAAGTGTGCTGTCGACCATGTTTGATACAATTGGTTGGAATCTGACTGATTAATATAAATTTTAGTGGCAATCTGACAAACTGTTAAACATCTAATTAACAAGGCACACAATTGTGCTTGTAGTAGCCTAATTTTGATAAAACTTGCACATCTAGAAATTTTGATCCATTGATCTTACATATAACTTTAAAGTATTGTCCTTTGCCAACCAAAGTCACTCAAGGTGGTTGAATCAATTATATCAATAGTTAAGTACACATTAATTTTGATTTCTTTAATATTTTTTCCAATAAATCTTTAAAGAAATACATAAAATGATATAAAATTTTGAAAAATCATGTTACGTAGATTAAAAAGGTTTTTGAGCTTTTTAAGCATAAAGTAGTGTTTTTGAAAAATTGTAACTTATGAATAAATTAGTATTTGCAATACATTGATTTTCTAAGATATAACATTAAGTTTTTTGTAAAAATTGAAATGGGACTCAAAAATGTCAATTGGCTTACATGTTACATATTAGATCTTGAATTTCTAAATCCATGATTTGACTCATAGCCTTTGATCTAGCTTACTTTTTGGGTACTAAATTTTGTATGTTAAGTGTACTTATGGGGGTAATCATTTAATTAACCCAAAAATCAACAAATACATCCTTTTCATCATGGATTCCTTAACTAAAGGAAAGAGTAATGAATCGAGGAAGATGAAAATAGAGTACTAGAAGAAAAATAAATTGAGAAAATTGATTTTGTTTCTTGAAATGAGGAACATATGAGAGAAAAAGTCTCAATAAAAATGAAAATCCTTTAATTAAAGATATAAATCATATAGTTAATTTAAATAAAAATGACCTTTTTAAGAAGATATTGGGAATGATTACTTGTATTATAATATTGCAAAAGTAATTATGATTTGTATTGATGATATCTCCTTTACAATTGAGAATCCACATAATATAATTGTAGTTTTCTTTTCTTCAATGTCAAACAAACCAATTGTTGTGTATAAGTTCTTATTTCTTTATTTTTTAGAAATTATAAATGATATACATAATGGGACAACAAAAGGTAGAAAGAAAATTTGTAGGCAATTTTTTAAGCTAAATCTCAATGAAATATAATAGAAAGATTTTTTTTATCAAAGAATTTTGAAGAGATATATATAGGTTTAAAGAGAAAAAATGGAAACTTAAGCATATGAAATTGTGCTCTAAAATTGAAAATTAAGTATATTAGTGAAAAACTAGAAAGGGTTGACATAATGTTGCATTAAACTATGAAAATATCGCAAAGTCAGTTAACATTGAGAGCATTGCAAAAGAATAATGTAGAGTTAATTGCTTATTTTGCTTCAATCTAGGATGAATTATGTATAATTTACTCTCTTTTATTCACTTAAGGCATTTATAAATCAAATTATTAGTTTCATGATCACTAAACTAAATCAGATGATGTGTAGTGTGCCTCCTTTCTTGCTTTCTCTTCTTCACTTAGCAAGAATCATCGAAGTCGCTCTAAGTGGTCTTCATTGCCGTTGTCTTTCACTTGCCTTCTCCTTCTTCTCTAAGAGATGGCACTCAAAGTATATGTACATCAAGAAGATGGTTGAATGGCTAAATTAGTTGGAGACATATTTCATCTATGGGTACAATTGTTTTAACAAGATATTTTTCATAATATTGAAACTAATCCTTCATACATTAACATGTTGGAATGATCTTATCATTAATTTATGTATAAAGTTATAACTAGTGCGACTTAGAGGAACATCTACATGAAGAGCTTTATCTAATGGCCTTCAAGTAAGAAAAATGAAAGAAATTGAACAAGCTTTGATAATGTAAGATGAACCTAATGAGTTTGGTGATAAGTGGTCACACTTATAGATGTTGAACCCTTAGTTTATATATCATTAGTTTAATGATAACAAAATTATTTTATTATTTTATCAAATATATTTTTTAAAATATTTTAGATCATACATCTTAATATTAAATAAGTGAATTAATTGAAAAGCTTGATCTTGACTCAAGAGCTTATTAGTAGTATTTTGATATAGAATATAATTGATACTAAGAGAACACAAAACCTTAGCTAATGAAGATAAAACTATTTTGAATATTTTTTATTGGTATTAGCATGTAAGACATATAAAAAATTTTTGAGACTCTAAGATTTGATGAGGTTTTAAGAGTGAGTGACAAAAGATTTTAAAATCCTTTTACTCATTTAGGATTACTTATGACATGTTTTTCATGTAAGTCTCTTAAATTATAAATATGTATTATAATAGAGTAAAGTTGATAAGTTATTTTATTTATCAAAGTTCATTCAAGTAGAAATTAAAATAAGTAAAAATTAGGTATGAAACTAAACTAATCATATGATACAATATCATTATAATATAATACAACTAGTTCATATTTATCATTGGAAAAGGGGTCAAACTTAGCCACCTGATATTTTGTTGGTACAACTGCACTCATATAATAAGATATTCTTCATTGTGTAATATGGTCTTGTTATAAAAGACAGAGTATTAAATGTGTCGAAATACTTAAGGACTTCATATGATGTATTCTTATCAAAGTGCTATAGTCGAGGAAATCTTATAGTATGATATTCTTATATCAGACAATATAATCATGTTATATAGTTCGTATGAGTTGAGAATAAATAGCTTTATATAATATGATCTTTGTCATTATATAGTACAATTCTTATAAATCTAATAAGATGTGAAATAAAACCAATGGAAGAAAAGGGTTATATATTGCATGTAATACAATGGTCCTTATCATACAAGTATGATCATGTGTTAGTTGGTAAGAAGAGATATTTACACAATCTAAAGGGTCAGATAGTCAGTTAATTTGTGAGTATAGTACAATACGATCCTTAAATCAAACTCATAGGTAGTACGACAAAATTTTGAGAAATTTTATTAAAACAATTTGGGATTGTTTTGAGTTATTATAGAATTTGGTGACACTTATATAAAAGGATCCAAACATATTGTTAAGGCTAATATTTATTTACACATTATTAAGAAAACATTTTACTTGAAGATCAACATTGTAAAGATATGGAAAGAGCAAGGTTATAGGATTCAAGCATAACTTATTGTATTCCAGCTTTCCTTCAATCTAAATCTGTTAAGCAACGTTCAAATCATTTTTTATTATTTTATCACATTGATGCCTCTTGCATACTTTATATTATTTGTTATTAAAATTTTTATTTTTGTTCATTATCTTATTATTATGACTTTATCTTGGATCTTATATTTTTTTACCATTATTATAGGATCTTTTGGCCAGATGATTTATGAGATCTTTTAACTATGTGTTGTGGGATCATTTAGGTTGTTGCATTGTACACTCTTTTGGGCTCAGGTTTATAAGATTTTTTGGCCTAATTTGTGTAGATCTTTTTAGCTTAATGTAGAGTTTTACCCACCTACTTTTGCATAAGAATTTTAATGTAAGTTTAATTTTTTGGATAAGAAAGATCAAACTATCAAAAAATTATTGTGTACTTTTTTTATTAAACTTTCCACACAAAGGATTAAAAAAGAAATAATATTTTTTTATAATAAATTTATAATAGTTATTAAAAAAATATAAAATATTCTATTGCTTTGCTTGATCTTATTGAATTTGTGATTTTTGTAATTTACTCGCCTCTCGTGTGGACATCTCGATCTTGTATTTCTCAACAATGAGAATTTAAGAGAACTGAATCCTTAACAAGTATTTAGTAAAGATTCATACATTGCCATAGAATTATCATTCTTTCCTAGATCTAATATTAAGTAGGAAAGCATGTTTGTAATCGTTATTGAGAAGAAAAATGGTTGAAGTTAGAATTTAAGGAGGGTAGCTTCAAAAAGTAGTAGTAAGAAGGAACCTTAAGGTGTAGGTAATTCTTGTTCTTTTAATGTCTGTTTGAGTCATTATTGCTAGAATCCCATCATTATCAAGAGGATTTGCTTTCCAAGTTGAGGAAGTGGAGAGGCCAATTGGAATTTGAGAATGTTGTTAGTACTATAATTAAGAATAATATTGGCTTTTGAGTGTTTAAATACAACTACTTGAGTTTATTTTTTATTGTTAAACCCATGACAAAGGTAAAAAAGCCATCGCAGAGAAGCTTACTATAAGCATTCACTCACTAAATGAGTTTTTCTTGATTCAAATCTACAAAATAGGAGAGCTAGTAAAAGTTATCTTTGATCTTAAGTGTTAAAGAATTTTAATTATTATGAGCCTTGTAAGGAGGTTTGATTTCGAGATAATATTTGTTATGCCCTACCTTACATAATTTAATACAACTTGATAAAATACATTCACAATATAATTTTACATGGTAAATCAAAATAACTAGTATAAACTAAAGATATGAGTCAACCAAAATGTGCAAAGGAGACTTAAACCATAATATTAATCTCAAAGCATCAAGTGTAATACAATTAATAGAAATAGCATTACACAATATATAATTATCATAATATAAAAAGCTAAAAACCAAACCAATACAACATTTAAAAAAATATGATATGCCCTCAAGTATATAAAGTATAATAGATCACACTCACTTGTTAAACATGCTCTCATGCTAAAGTCTTAAATTATCATCTAAGGACCCCCTTACTTTGTGAGTGCCTGTATCTTGGCCTATATTGTAAATAAGGATTGAGCATAATATGTTTAATAGATAATTATTATTATACATAATAAAGTAGTATAAAGTAGTAATAATATAGTTGAGAAATAAGATGGAGCAATAAATATAATAATGCATAGAAATTTATAAAAAGAAACATAGTATCAATGTATATATGGCTATATGTATTCAACTCATGTAGATACATAAATATTATATAATATTATTATCATACAGTATTCATCGTATATCTTTTCTTTCTTTTTAATATTCAATTTTATTTACTATTTTTTTTTCTTTCATATATTCATTCTTTTTTTGAACATAAACTCTTTTTATAATATCTATCTAGCTCTCAAAAGATCTCATATCATATCTTATTATTTCAAGCCTTGATATTCTAGCATGTCAAGACCATCTCTAAGCACCATGACATTAAGAGGTGAAGTATCTCATAATCAATAGTCTTGTCACCTTAATGCCAACATCTTGAATTAATGAAAAAATGAGATGCTCTAACATGATAAAGGCACCATCTTTAAGAGTTTACAATACTAAAAAGTGATGTCTATCATCATCACTAATCTCAAATCTTAATACTAACATCTTCTGTTGATGAAAAATTAAGACACTTTAACATGTAAAAGCCCTTATCTTTGGGTGTCCACAATATTAGAAAGTAAGGTATCTCATCATTACTAATTAAGGCTTCTAATATGTCATAACCCCACCTCTAAATATCATGACACTAGATGTGATATATATCATATATATCAAATCTACAATATTGCTATTAGATAGGGTCATAGAGTAGTAATCTCTAACTCATGATATATCAATCTCTTTATCCTTTTTTTTCTTTTCTTGTTTTATCTTATTATATGTTTTGAATAATAGCTTCTTATGTTCATATACACATACACACATATACATCAATAATTATAAAGTGTTATAATGAAATTAATACATATGCAAGTAATATTATATCATATGAATGCTCACATCAACATATATTCCACAATGATAAATAAAAAATTTTAGTAATCTATTTATATAATAGTTATTTAATTCAACTACTTGATAATCTGAGAAGTCTCTTTCATAATCATTTTATTTATTTTAATTAGTTCTTCTTATTTTTAAATATTTTCACATTATCTTATATAAATAACAAATTAATTTCTACTTTTCAACTTAAAGAAAAAACTTTTAAAGCTATTCCAAACTATTCCTTAACATATTACACAATTCCTCAATTCTTCCAATCCCATCATTGGTTGAACAAAGGATCATATAGTCATTGTATGTTACAACGTCCATGAATTGATCATACATGTCCAATCCACTTTTCATACATACACAAAGCATACGAGCTGCTTGGTCATCTAAGAGATCGTACAAATGGTCTAAACTAAGTTTTTTATAAATTGATCATACTAGTATGACTCTACGCATATCAGTATTATCCATCTCTAATAACTAGTTGTATTAGCTTGATCTATATATTATATCAGTACTATGATCTTCTGATAACCCTATTCAAACTTAGGTCAAAGGCACTTACTAGTATTTTCACATAGGTTGTATTAAATGATCAAGAAATTATCTTTGTATGATCAATATAGCCAAAAATTGCAATAGCCTCCAACCACCATAGTGTTCCAACCAAACTCATGTTCCACTTCTTTTCATTCTAAACAACCAAAATTAGCTTTATAAACAAATATTTGAAGGAGATCTTAACTTCTTATGTGATTCTTGCATGCCAGAGTTGGTACACATTCTTTTTTCATCAAGCTTTCCTCTCTCTTAATCTCCTTGAATCTCTTTAAAAGATCATAGGAGATTCTTTTAGATCCCACCTTTTCTTCTTTTCTCTGACTCCCCTCTCCCTTCCTTCGTACTTTCTCTTATAGCTACCAAACATTGCAAATAACCTTCGACATAAAAGAGTATCCTCTTATTAAATAAGAGGATTAAATTATATACTTATTCTTTTTTTTAATAGAGCCTTTTTTAAAAAGTTGTAAAAACTTTGAATAACCTTAAAAGAATGCAAACTATATACCTATGAGTTTTTTCGATAAGAATTTTGTAATGATATGCTCAAATATGAGATTTAGCTACTATCATCACAACATGCATTTCGAGATACCCACTAGACAAAATATTTTTTGATTCCAAATCTATAATACATATATCTAATACATAAAACTTTTTTAAAAAAAAAAATATTTAGGGGTAATTATGTGGGTTGACCACAATATTGTTCCCACATCTATGCAAGATAAGGTAAATTCATGGCTATATAAAAGGTTAATAAGGAGTAGAAGTGTTGGTTGAGGCTTGCTATTAGTTGTAACTATGTCGACTATGTGGAATGTGATGTGGATGGCTCCACTTCATAAATTGACAAGTGATTTTTGGTAATCAATAATTATGATACCATGATATAATTTATTTTTAGTCACAATAAAAAATGAAGCTTTGAAAGGAAAGGAAGGCTTATTGTCATAATGGACATCATGATAACAACCTCTTATGTTTGATTAGAGGACATTTTGTTTTACAGGTTGAAGCATGAACAACACAATTTTACTTCAAAATAGCCTTTGAAAGAGATTGTATGACACATTGAATAAGGAGGTAACCAAAGTGTTTTGTACACTTAGACTTCTCAATTATGAGTGTGATGATTAGTAAGAATGATTATCTTCTTCAAAGGAGATGCATATGATCTGGGAGGATTAAGAAGGCTCTTAAAGTATATTTAAAGGAAAAATTGTGTGGAAGCTATGGATCATGAGAATGCTTGAGGATGATAAGAGTGAACTTAACAAGTTGTTCTTAAGAGGTAACTTAATGAGGTTTTGAAAGGCATTGAACCAATGTAAAGAGCATTGCACAATGAAAAAAATGTCTCGAAGAAATGTCTTGAGGTAGTTTGATACTTAGGAAGGAGTCCTAGGTAAATTATAATGTCAAGGTGCATACATAAGGTGACGACTAAACTTTTTGAAGAACTTGATATGCTAAAGAATGACAATTTCTTGAAGGGCCTGTTTTGATCATTGTGGTAAGGAAAGAAATGCCTTACGAATATTTCAAACAAATTATATAAGGTCATGAAAGACTTAGAGTAACCAAAATACTGCTCAAGGGGTGGTATCGAGGAACATTGAAAGAAGTCTCAGATGAGCAAAATTAAGCTATATAATTTTGGTCATTTTATGATAAGCCTTTTGTTACATTTCATTAAAGCCATCAATGAAAAAATTCTATAAAATTTTCTCAACTTTGTAGTTGACGTTGATGGAGATGTAAAGGTGGACAAATGGTCAACAATGGTTTGATAGAGAAAGAAGTCTACTTTTTTTCCTTGCTTGATATAATGCAGCTATAATCCTTTATAGCTCAAATGGAGGCCTTCGAGATTCATCCACCTTGTTATTCACTATTGAAATTATATTAGATATTTTGTTGGGTTTAGGAAGTTATTGCTTAATGGGTTCCTCCAAATCAAGATATTCTAATTGCATAACCTACTTTACTTTCAACTCATATTGAAAGTGTAAATGTTCTCCTTTAGTAATGGCACTATTGTGTGGAAGAGATTTCTCTAATTTTTAGTTTTGAGGTTTAAGCTGTTTACATTCTTGCTTTGAATGATCTTGCTTACAATAATGTAAACTATAAGAAGGAAGATTTTCATAGCCTCTTTCTCTACAACCTTTTCATTTTAAGATTCTAATTCTAGTGAGGAGTTCTTTAATGGGATCCATTTCCACACAAACTTTTGTCATATATGAATTTGAGAGAGTCATCACTGTGTCAAGCTTCAGTGGAGTACCAATTGTCAAAGCTAGCGAGCATAGTGCTTTTTTGTTAAATAAGTGAAATGAAAGATGTTTAAATGATACTCAGACTAGCACAACCAATGGCCAACAATGGATTACCAACCTCTATCATTATCACTAGGCCTGGTCTACCTACATCACCATCTAGAACATAGATTACTAGCGATACAATTAGAAATACCTCTTTGAATTAGCTTGAGTATAGTCATAGATGTGAATAAACTAGATATAAGAAATATTAGCGTAAGGTTATCCTAAACATTAAAGAAATGAATTAATGTGAGCTTAAGTATGAGAAAATAGTAGAAGATATCATCCACACTAATGTGTAAGTGCAATGCAAAAGAGATGGTAAGCACATAAATGTCATGCAAAGATTGTTTAGAAAAGAAGCTAAAGATTAGAGAAAAAAGAACATCTTTAGTAACTTTGTGATCTACAATGATAAGAAATTCATATTTGTTATAGATAGATTAAGCATCAATAATGTGATTTCCTAAAGTACAGCTAAAATGGTCAATCTCAAAAAATATCACATCTCAATCTTTCCTTGTCAATTTGAGAATTGCACCCATTGGTGAATCATATCTAGGTGTTTATTTCCTTTAAAGATAATAACTTATAAAGAGAAAATTCTATGTGATGTCTTACCATGCACATAACAAATATTTTATTAATGAGACGTCAGTTGTATGACTAGAGTGGTAAATTGTGATAGATAGAACACTTTATGTGTTCAAATTCAATGGCTAGAATTTTATATTTTCCTTTAGTGATATTTGAGGAGATTCAAACTTATGAGTAATTCTTTAAACTGCATAAAAGAAGTTGCAATTTGCTTAATGTCAAAGGACCTTTAGCTATCCAACCCAATTAAGAGAATAAATTAAAGGAAGAATGTTATTTAAAATTCAAGAATATTGAGTTTAATCATCTTAAGAAGAAATTTGTTGATAATAATGCTTTATATCTCCTTCAATCAAGTGAGTTTTAATTGACAAGTCTAGGGATATATTTCCTAAAAAGTTGCTATTAGCTGCATAAGCAATGCTTTAAGTTATTTTGGTAATAACAACCCAATTAAGTAGTTTATTAATAGATTATTTTTTTTTGATTGTATATAAGACAAAAGATAAAGGTTGGAAGATGAATATTTCTTTTTAAGATCAAAGCTAACTACCAAGAAATGGAAGAGGCAACACAAGAAGAAGAATGGGTGATTAGGACTTGGGAAAACCTAAAAACTTAAGTGGTTTGAGTGAGAGCTTCCTTTTAATTGTAAATTGAAGTAACTTGTGCTCAATTCTATTTCATTAAATTTATACATGATTTCTAAAATCATTGTACTTTTAATTGTTGAAAACTTGCATATGGTTAGTTCTTAATGAAGTAGACAATCAGGAAATAAACTACTTAATCTTGGTTATAAGTGGCATTTGGTTTTCTCAAACAATATGATTTTATGATCAAATAGTATGGTGCATCCATTATGACTGAATCCAACTAATCAAATGTTTAGTAAGACTAGAGACTCGATGCGATATGGGATATGGAAAACCTAAAGAATTTATACTACATAATAAAATTCTATTTTATAATATAAGGAAATGCTTAAGATTTTTTTTAAAGTTTTCAACTAAAATAACTAACTATAAAAAGGGAGATACATGACTAACTTATAGTACAATATGTCTTATCAGATTGTACGATTAGCTTAATGGTCAATTTCTCAAGTCATTAGAGACATTTTGAGAAAATTATATATATACAAATACTAAAGTGTATAATACAATAAGTTCACTCTCATTAACTTAGGAGAAATCAACAAAATAATATGGTATTTAATAATGCTTCGAATCAACCAAAGTGCATAAATTATTGATATCAGATTGTATGGTCTCCATTTTACACCCATACTATTTTCTTTAATTCTAGAAAGCACAACAACCTAATTAAAAAACAATGAAATTAGGTGAATTAAGCTATTAGAAGGTGCCAATCAACCATTAATGTCCTAAATGATTGAAAATGCAAATAGCATGAGTCCAAATGAATTATAAATAATTAGAATAAGATTTTAAGATTTTTACACATTTTGAAAAAGGTATTTACCACTAGTTAAGTGACTAACTTGGATATTTTTCAATAAGAGTTGTTGATTTCAAAAAGAAGAGAGTAAAGATAGCTTTTTGTAATCCTCTTCTAGTTTTCTCTTACATAGATTCAAAGCATTTGTTGTGCATCTCATTACATTTTTATCTGAACTATGTTATTGAGCATTATACTTGCTTTACTTAGCTTTTAAGAGAGCTTCTATTTTTAATTTACTTTTTTTGTTTACCTTTACATGGTCTAACTCAGGGTTGTGTATGTGTGGAGTGGTTAGCCTTATCTCTGGTTGGTGAGTGCAAGGTTAGTTGAATTGTGGTTGATCCATGAAAAGGAAAGCTTTGTATTTGGGTTTCCCCACCCTATTGTAACAAAGGAGTGATTTGAATAATGGTTCTCAAGTGAATTGCCTAGGGGTAGATGTAGGCTTGGGTTTGAACCAAACAACCTAAAAATATTGGTCTTGTGAATTTCTTTTATTTTGTAGATTTGCTTTTATTTGAATTACAAAAAACTTTGTTTTATGATTAATTATACTAAATCGAAGTAACCTTATTTTGAGTTCTATAAAGGATTGCATAAAAATTCTTTAAAAATGTGACATTTAGTTTTTTATTACATCACCAATTACCCCATTTTTGGTGTGCCTTGGTCCTAAATGATGGTAATAAAGCCAACTTATTGTCTTGTCTAACAACCCAAGGGTGATCCAAATGACATATTCATTTCTTTCAAGATCTATGATGGATAGTCCATTACCAAACCACTACTTTTTGATAAGATATCTTTCAATTTAAAAAAAAAATGTGCATGTTAAATTTTTTGCAATCCATTGGCCTTCTCATTTGATGTATAATCCAAATAGGGTCATTACTTTGTGTTATTCCTAACAATTCATCCATCTCTTACTAAATTACACTTTAATTGATATCAATGTAAATTCTCTTTTTAATGAGACATTTTTTCTAAAAGATTTATGGTTCAAATTGATACTTTAATAAGTTTAAGTGATGGTGCTTCTTCTAATAAGCCACCACTCTTTTATGATAATTATTATCTCTATAAACAGACTAAGATGGATAGTTATTTAAAATTAGTTAATAGAGAAATATAGTAACTAATATAAACTCTTTTTAATTTTTCTACTAAAAAACTCTCAATATATTTTTATACCTAAATTATATAACAAAATAAATTAAAAAATTTAAAATATAATTAAATAATAGAGTTATAAATGTTTTATATTATGTTTTGAATATTCTTGAATTTAATAGAATTATGAGTTTAAAAATAGCTCATGAAATTTTTCTTAAGTTAGAGATAAATTATGATGGATCTTTTGATAAGGATAAAATAAAGAAGAACGAAAAAAGAAGGCATTAAAAATAGCTTGGATTGAGTCAAAAGATATTAGCATAAGAGAAAAGGAAGAAAAAAATGAAGTACACTTTTGCATGATGGCTAGAAAAGAAAAATAAGAAGAAAGAACATCTTTAAGTGAGGAAGATGTAAATTATTTTAATAAAAAAAATTAGCACAACAATTACTTTATGTTTGCAACAAATATACAATTTTGCATAAAAATATAAAAATTAAAAGAGGAATATTATGAATATTTATGTCTTTTTAATCAAATTAAAAATAAGGACAACACTTATTTAGAGAAAATAAAAAATGTTAATGATCACAAACGTTAATGAGTATGCATCATTAGTTAAGAAATTTAATGATTTTAAATTTTTGCATGCTAATTATTCGTTTTCAAATATAAAACCAATTAGTAGAGAAATTTTTATTATAAATGTTAAAAAAGAACTCATGTGCATAGACATATTGATATTTTACATTGTTATAATAATATGCTTGCCATTATTACATACAACCTAATCATACTTCAAATACATGTAAGATTAAAACTAATATTCATTCCAAATTTTCTACTTTTGCATGGATAATGAAGAGAAATAATATCAAAACTATACTAAAATGTGTTGGACATAAAATGGTTTCGGTTCTCAAATCTAAAAATTAATTTCAAGTTGTGTGCATGAAAACTTGGATGAATTAATTTGAACTAAAAAAATAGTGTATGCATAAATGAAGAACAAACATGATTTGAGAAATTAAATTTAGAAGATTCAAATAAAATAAAGAAGGGAAAGGGAAGTAATTGAAGAAAATCTTAAAACTTCAAAATTTAATAAGGATCATCTTAAATAATAAGTTATAAGTGAAATTATGGATGATGTTAGAACTAAATCTTATCATAACTATTAAGATTTTTGTAGCAAATTTTAAGTTTACCTTGACATAAAGATATCTTAAATAATAAGTTTTGGATAATAGTTATGAAAAAGAAATTAACTCAATTTTAAAGGAATATGAGTTGACCTTTAAACCATTAGATAAAAGTATAATTAAAACAAAATAGGCTTTTCAAAAAGCTAGATGATCAATTGATTAATAATTTTACAAAACTCTAGGGTTGTGAATAATTTACAAAACTTAGATTGAATATTTTTGAGTGATAACAAAATGAGAGGGAGAACAAAAATTGAAAGAAAGAAATAAGCATAAATTAAGGGAGAATATTAATCTAGTTATGGCATACATATAGGGGGAGTTTATCTTCAATTATTTTGCACATTTTTTTTATAAATAATTTATATTTCTATCAATTTTATGAAGATTTTTTTATCATCAAAAGGAGAAGAATATTATTTTGTTGACCTCTAGTTATGATATTTTATTTGATGATAATAAATATCAAGTATTTCTAATTAATTTGTTTCAGTGAATTTTTAGATTTTAGATAGTCGATGCTTGTGTTTATGGTAGAACTAAAAGAAAAAGAGTAACCAATGTTAAATGCTATGAATATCATCTTTATTAAAGTAACAGACCACCAAGAAATTTATTTTATATTTAATTTTAAATAATTTATTTTTATTTTGATTAAAAAGTTAAACTTTATAAAAATCAACCTTGCATGACAAAAATATTAAATTTATTTAACTTATCTCTTGTAAGAAAATTCTTAAGACTAAAGTGTCTTAAGAATCATTTAATCTTGATCATATCATTGAAGATTTTTTTAATAACTTGTTATAAAAAGTATATAATAATAACTAATATAAAAAATAATTAAAAAAATCTAATTCAAATTAACTTATTTACTCTAAACCTATATCCTAAATTTCAGGCTATAGCAACACTCCTAAACTCATTCGCTACAGTAATTAAGTTCGGACATCACACTTAACCTGGGATGAAAAGTTGGATCAGGGCTTCTATACTGCATCCTTTAATCAATATATTTTTGGAAGCATGCGTGATCAAATATCGAATGAACCAAGGGACAACCAAACCTAATAGGCTAATTAAAAGGCACAATAAAATACTTATAAAGATATAAAAAGACTTCAATTAGTAGATATAGAACTAAAACTAGTGTTCTTTCCATGCAGGTAACTTATAAATTATCAGAGTGATTTCTGATGTCTAATCTCTCAATTTTGCGATCATATGATCTAAAATTAATCCATGCATAAAGTCTAAAACTAGACATCAAATCAGGATTGAGATCTCATGGTCTAGATTAAATCCTTGTTTTTAAATAGTGCTAATTTAAATCTATCCATTATATCACTTAGTTCTTATGATCAAATGATCAAGAGTCCTTCTGATTGTGTAGCACTTTGCATAACGACTATTTTACCCATTATATTTGAGTTATTAGAATTTTGTTTAAATACTAAGTTTTAATTTTTAAAAAAAAAAGCTAATCTTTTTTTAATTAAAATAAATGATAACAACTAATTAACTTGTTTAGTAACTAATTTTAGCTATTAGAAAATATTTATAAGTAGAAGATTTTTTTAGAATAATTACTAATAAATGTTTTATTAAAATTTGGTAAACTCAGGAGAAAATTCTAGGTCATTCGAGCTCTTAGCATCCGATGCTCATTGTCACTTACATTTTGAAATGTCCTTAGGTTGCCAAACTTCAAATTCTACTTTCTTCTCAAATTAATTAAGTTCTTAATTTTTTTTTATTTTTGATTGATTCAATTAAAACATTTGTATCTCATTAATTATTTCACTAAGCATAAGATTTTTCTTTATATTAAGTTTGATTTTGAGTCATCAAATTCTTTTTTTTTATTACCAATTTTATTTTGTTTTAAGCCTATTATACTTTTATTATTTGTTTTGTTGATGTGAGGGTTTAGCCTATCCATTGTTTCACAAAAAGCTTATATTCATTGTGTTTTGTTTTTGTTTAAATTTTATCAGGAGTGGATGTAAGCTTGATCTTAAGTCGAACTACTTAAAAATCATTAGTATAAATTTAAATCTTTGTTGAGTTTTTTACTTCATAATTTTTATAAAAAAATAATATTAAAAAATATTAACATGTTTTAAAATACAATTAAATTTTGCACAAAATTACTTTTAATGATTTACTTTAGCTTATTAAAAATTGTTTTAAAATATTTTCTTTAAATATTTTTAAGAAACACAAATTTTTATTCTTAGCAACCCCAATCTTACTTAACCACACTTCAACTAGAGGCTATCTTTTTAGATTATTTATTTGATAGTAGATATTGTATATTATTTAACAAAAAAATTTTAATTGTGGAGTCTATTCTTGTAGTATTTGATGAGACAATTTAACAGGGCAAAGAAGTAAATTTGGAATAATTTGAAGACTTTGAAAGACTAAGATTTGAAGACAAACCTCTAGAAGAAGATAAAGTATAGTAGTGTCTAAGAAACCATAAGTTAAAAAAACTACATGATTTAAAAAAAACATTAAGGCCAAGGTATGATAGATTAAGAAGTTTTCTACTCAATAATGATTTTAGGAAAGATAATGTAGATAAGACCTAGTTCATTAGGGGTCAAGGTGATGAACTCCTTTTGTCCACATTTATATTGATGATAACATATTTAGATCAATCAGCTTAGGTTTTCATGATGATTTTAACAAGATTATGAGTGTATAATTGGAGATAAACCTAATGGGAGAGTTAACCTATTTTTAAGTCTTACAAGTTTAAATGAGAAGAAAAAAGTATTTTCATATTACAAACAAAGTATCTAAATAAGATCTTGAAGAGGTTTGACATTGAGAACCTTGTATCGATCTCAACAATATCACATAAATTGAATCTCTATCTATTTACTTACAATCAAACTTCATTAAATTATTTATTATTATTTTTTTTTCATGCACTTATTTGTTTGATCATAAACTTATTTGGTTTTTCATCATAAAAAAAGATTGATTATTAACCTCATGAGTAATGCTCTAAATTGTTTTGATGATAATAACCCCTTTAAGTAGTTTATTAATTGTTCATCTAGTTTTGATTATCGATAAGACAAATAAGCAAGGTTTAAAGATGAACAATTCCTTCTAAGATCAAAGCCAACTAGCTAAAAACAAAATAGGCAGTACAAGAAAAAGAATGGATGATGAATACTTGGGAAGACAAGTACATAAGTGGTTTGAGTGAGAGATTTGCTCAATTTGTAAATTAAAGCAACTTGTGGCTTATATGCATTACATTAAAATCATGCATTACTTCTAAAATCATTCTAATTTAAAAAGTTGAAAACTTGTGTAGTTAATGTACCATACGATCATACATCATACAATATGTTTAGACCTTAATGAAGTAGACAATTCGAGAAATAGATTATTCAATATAGGCTAGTATTGGCATTTGGTGCTATTTAATGCTATGATCTTTTAATCAAATAGTATATATAACCATTGTGATTTAATCCAATTGATCTAATTGTTTAACAAAGTGAGAGACTTAGAGAGATAAAAGGAATAAGGAAAATCCAAAGAATTTGTATGATATGGTAAAATGCTATTATATAATACAAAGAGAAGCTTAGGATTTTTTTCGAAGTTTTAAGCTAAAATAACTATGGAAAGAGAAATACATAACTATCATAATAAAACCTATCATTATATCCAATTACTAAATTTAATAAAGAAATCCTAAAAAAAATAATATTGTACACAAATATCAAATGTATAGTTTGATCAATTCCTGCTTATTAACTGAGAAAAATCGTCAAAATTATATGGTACATTAATAATAAATTGTATTGACTAGAGTGCATAAGTTTTTATATCGGACTGTATGATCACTATTTCATACCGTACCACCCAATTTAGTTCTACAAATTATATTGACCTCATTTTAGTAAAATCATCAGAATAAAGTCTTTGGAAGGTGCCATATTACCACCATAAATTTGAAGGCCATTTCTTTTACCACAAGTATGAAAAAAAATAAAAGAATCATAACCAAAACCAACTTTTGAACTAACATATACAACACTTATTACAAAGTTTGCAACATAAAATATAAAAGAAGGTACTAATGTAATGAACGACTTATGTCCTTATTAGGATAACAACATTATTCCAAATAAAAACCTATTGCATGATGACTAAGACAAAAGCAAGGTAAATAACTACTGTAACTAAAACTATATGCACTCACAACTCCCACAGAGTTCCATTTACTTGTACAAAATAGAATACCAAAAATAGGTTAACCCAATTATTATAGACTCTGTAGGCAAAATTATATGATATTTATGAAAATCATTACAAATATAGGTCATACGAATGTTTAGTCAATATCACAATCATATGAATACATAATAATATAACATGACTTCACAATCATGTGAATAAAAAAAGACAATATATGATATCACATCTATGTTAATAAAAAAAACATAAAATGGTAAAATAAATTTGTACCCAATTTTTTCCTATTTCTTTTATAAATTCCCTTGACTATTTGTTGCATTATTTTTCATTTTAGATTTTGTACTCTTTAGACCTTTTCTAATCATTTTATTTGGTTTACTTGGGCCTTTTTAAAATTTTCAATCCCTTTTACTATTTGCAACTTTTTAGAACTCTTATTTTATGGATCTTGAATTTCATCTCTAAAAAGTTAAGTTGTTTAGTTCAACACTTACTACACTGGGTTGCACCTTTATATGCACTAGCTAGCTCAAGTTGCATCTTCTCTGAAACCCATTACAAAAGTAATTCTCCTTGAACTTTTCAAATAGCTATCCCATTTTCATGAGGTTGTCACATAGGCTTTGCATCCTTGAGATTCGACCTTGATCAAACTCATAAATTTTAGTTTGGCAAACTCTTGTTTGCTTGTTTTTGGAATGTTAGGACAACTATTGTTCTAGCACAATGCTTCTTTACATTCATTCAATCCCTTTCCCAAATGTTTTGCATTCATATGCTTAAAGTTTGTAATACATACATATATTCATAATAAAGAAACTAAGGCTATAAGCATTGCATAAATTAACTCAACTATAGAGAAATAAAACATAGGCAATGTTTTCATTACACCATTCATCAACTATATGCAAAAAGTCACATAAAATACCCAACTTGATTTACAAAGAATAGTGGGCTTGCCTTTAGGAAATTTCTATACATGTGCCTCACTGAATATCAATAAACCATTTTTTTCCCTTTCTAACAAGGACTCAACAACACCTCTCACTCAAACTCCTCATGCCAAAATTTCTACGAATCATTCCCAAGGACTCTTCTTTTCTTTTGATCTTATTCTTGAAGAGCTACACTTATTTTCTCTCATGAATAGTGATGTGTGCACTCCTTCTCAAGTGACTATCAGATTAGGAGGGTAGATTAGAAATTAGGTTTAGGTTCTCATAATTTAATTTAATTATTAGTTCTTTACCACCACCAAAGTTATTAGAAGAATTAGGAATTAAATAATTAAATTAAATCCTTCCCTCGCATTGTTTAGTTGCCACATTTAGGTTCAAGGTGAATTAGGAATTAAATAAATAAGTTAATTAAAAATTAGCTCCTTAGATAATTCCATACATTTTTTTATCCAAACAGGATAAAAAAATTTGTCGACCATTTTTCAAATAGTCTACTCCATAAAGCCCAGTGTGCCATAAAAACTTTTATAATTTTCCAGTTATTTGATATTTTTAATAATGTTTCATTATGACAATATTAAAAATATGAATATATAAATATTCCTTTTTTAAGTTTGAGCTCCAAATAATATCGTATTTTAATGAATTTGGTACCAATGGGTTCTTAAAAGTTAGAACTTTAATAATCCTCACTCCTTTGGGATTCTTTCCCATTCTTTTTTCTAATTTACCAATTTTTAATAATTTAAAATACTCACCAAAATAGAATAAAATTTAAAATAAAAAAATTTGATAACATTTCTTACTTGAGAATGTTATAATTCCTCTTTTCTTTAGAGAATTTTATCCTCAAAATTTAAAATAAGTAGGGATTCTTTTGTATCTCTTCTTCTAATTCCCATATAGATTCTCATTATGATTAATTTACTCATTAGACATCAATTATAGAAATGCTCATTTCCAATAGTTGTTTTATCATGGTTGCTAAAATTCTAATTGATCTTTTCTCATAGTTTTAATTAGGTTATACCTTGATAATACTTGATCTACTACATGAGTAGGATCCATCACATATCACCAAAGTGAAGAAATATGGAATATATCATGTACTCTATCTAAAGCTAAAGGTAATGCTAACCCATATGCATCATTACTAATTTCTTTAGTTATTTTAAAGGGTGTGATATACCTTGGTTTCAATTTTTTTCCCTTTCCAAATCTTGTAACTCCTTTCACAAGGCTCACTTTGAAAAATATGTGATCCCCTTCTTGGAATGCCACTTTCCTATGATTTATATCATAGTAATTCTTTTAATATTTTTTTGCCTTTAAGTTCTTATCCTTGATCAATTGAGCTTCCATAACTGTTTTAGTTGTCATTTTTTATCATATCAATGGTTTTTCTAATAGTAACTGGCTTTTTTTTTATCATAAAGTGTTTCATATGGTGCCATCTTTGTGCTTAACTAGTAACTATTGTTATATGCAAACTTAATCAAAGTTAAATGAATATCTCATGTTCACCAAAATCTAATGTACATAGTTAAAGAATATTTTTCAAATTCTTTATTATCCTCTTATTTTAATAATCAGTTTAAGGATGAAAAACCATGCTAAGTCTTTTGTTCAAAAATAACCTACATCTTTCTCTAAAACTATGATATAATTTTGAATATTGATCTAATATGATAGTTTTTGGAAGACTAGTTATATCCTTGTGTTTGATGAGTCAAGCATAAATATTTATATTTCATATGGGCTTACTCTAAAAAAAATTATTAATATTCAATTAAGACAAGTCATGAATTTTAAATGTCTAAAATAGTGGTCTTCAAGGCTCTTGAAGTAATGGCATGCTTCAAGGAAATTGAAGACATGCACTAAAGTTTTCATACTTGATTTTTTTAATTTTTCTTAAATTTGATATGTCCAAATTTTGAGATAATATGGCACTCTAGTAGTATTAATATTTAAAAATGTTATAAAATTAATAATTATTAAATTTTGATTTTTGAGCCAAGATTTATTGACAAAAAGTATAGACATTAGTATTTGATTTTTTAAAATTATTTAAGAATTATTTTTCATGAATTTCCTTTCATTCATTTAGTAAACTTATAATACTATGATAATATAAAATTATTTTGGTACACTTATATTAAATATTTTGACACAAAAATTCTCACGAAACACCCCAAAACAACGTTACTCTCGGGAATTTTCAATGTAGCATTGGGCGAGTCGACCCTACCCGACCACTGGCCCGTCCAGACTTTAAAAATTAAAATATATATATAAATATAAAAATTTGGTGGATTGACCCGGAAGGGGAGCGCGTAGTCCAAAGGAATTCAGGCAGTAGGTGACGCTGAAGGGAACCCAGTATATTCATCCCGGAGGCAATGCTAAACTGAACAATGCAAGATCATCAAGTCAGCCCAACCAGGTGATGAAATCCTACTCAAAGAAGGGGTGAGCCAACCCCAAAGCGGCTCGAGAATAATAGGAAGCAAATTCGTTATAAAGCGTAATAGCGAAGCAGTTTAGGCAACGTGGGACTAAAATCCAGCCTAATTATCAAAGAAGTCAGAAGGGCAAGCGCGATCGGACGGCTGTGGTTATTCAGCGTAAAATGACATGCAGAAGAATCGAACCCCGGCTGCGCAGATATGAGCCAAGATGCATAATCAGTAAGGTAATTGTTTTAATTTGAATTGTAACTTGACACATTATGGTAGTACATGTATGGTAGCATGCGCGCAATCCAAATGCTCAGATCAAGCCCGCCCAGATCGAACGGACGAGATTAATCTCAAACGGTAAATTCAAGATTCAATCTGTGCCGTTCGTTTTTGGGATCGAATCGGACTGTAGCTGCTTTCCGTCCGTTACCCAAACGGTTAGTTGATTTTAAGAGCCGTTGTGAGTGATTTTAGAGCTCAAATTTTGAGCTCTATAAATAGGGAAGGATAAAGAACTTCTATAGGTTACACATTTTGCTAAGATCCCAAAGCTTTCAGATCACGATTTCAAGCAAAATCAAGTGAATACGGTGCTTCCAATTTCATAAAGAGAAAGTGGCAAGAAGGATTCCGAAATTAGAGGTTTTTGCTTCAACAATCTTTCAATCTCTATTCCTCCATTTTTCGGTCGTGTGTGCCTCCTATTTCTCTTAAAGTTATTTTAAGTTTTGCCAATTTTTGTATTCTTTTCTTTGGGGTAAGGGCATCCCGGCATTGTGCAAAAGCCCGGGGTTTGAGTTGAGCCCGGAAAAACTCAAGTAGGTTTGGGATTAGCCTTAGGAAAAATCCCAAGCAGGTTTAAGGTGAACCGTACGAAAAACCTCACTTGTAATTTGGTATTTTTAGTGTTGTTTTTTCCAACACCGGTTGGGGGTGGATGTAGGCTCGATTTTGAGTTGAACCACCTTAAAAATCTTTTGTGTTCTATTTCTTCTTATTCGTACTTAAAAGATTTAATTTTTAATTGAAACAAAAAATCGAAAGAAAATTTTATTTACCACAATTCACCCCCATCCCCCTCTTGTGGGATTTTCTTAAGCACAAAGAACTTCAAGACGATTTAACCTTGTTACCTAATTTGCATGTATTTGAGCTAGCATCTCTGTCATGTAAGTTATATTGACAAAAAGTGTACCGACTTACTCAACTTATCCATGACAAACCCATTCAGCATTCTTTCATTGGTTTATTTTAAGTAATCTAATTATGAAGTCCTTGGATGTGTCTTTCCATTTTTGTTTAGGTATAAGAAGAGATTATAGTAGCTCACTTGGCTTTTGATACTCTCCTTTAACTTGTTAACAAATCAAGAATTTGCCAACATAGTTCTAAATGTGCTTTTTCATGCAAAGCCATTTGAAGGATTCCTTTGAATTTGGATATATTTTTGTTATTCTGAAATGAATAATACACCTATTTCAATGAGCCTTATATAGTAAATTATGCTTCCATTATTCCTATGTAGGAATATATATCTTATTTTGAAAATCGATAATACCATCTTTATTAATAACATTAAAATCTAATTCTTTGCCCTCTAAGGATTTAGCCCTAATTTTTTTAGCTTCCTAAGCATTATCTTAAACATTTTTAATGCCCTACAAACGAGCTATTGATATTGTCACTTGTGAGAAATCACTCTGATAGGAAGCAAATATGACATTTGACCTTGGTTGATTCATTTTCATACACAATTGTGCTTCTTCAAATATTGTGATTGCACTGTTTAAGCTTGCTCTCTTGTTTAAGGTATCTATTACTATGTTAACTTTTCTAAGTGACGTATGATTTCAAAATCACAATATTTTATCAATTATAGCTACCTTCATTATCTAAATTGAGTCACTTCTGAGTGAAGATGATGTTGAGAGTCTAGTCATTTGAATATAACCTAGTCTTTTCCTCATAAAAGGTAAGGTCTCTAAATTTTTAAGAAAAAATTATTACAACTAGCTTCATATCATGAATAGGATAATTGTTCTCATATAACCTTAATTGTTTGAAAGTAAAAGCTATTACCTTATCATTTTACATTAAAACAATCCTACTTTTGTACTAATGTATAAGTTAATACCTAAAATTCTTTATCACTTATAGGGAATGCCAAAAGTAGTGTTAATATTATCTTCTTCTCTTTTAATGTCTAAAAACCATCCTCATAGCATTTGTTGCATTCAAATGGAACTACAATTTTAGTTAGTCATTTCATGGGCACAACAAGTTTAAAAAAATTCCTTGAAAACATTTTGTAGTATTCAATAAATCTATGAAAACTTGGATTTTTGTGACATTTGTTGCCAACTTTAATGCATTTATATACAATTCTATTACATTGATAACATATCTTAAGAATGAAATTCTTGTTAACCAAAAACCACATTTGTAGAACTTAGCATATGATTGATTATCCTTCAATCTTTATAGTATTAGATTTAAGTGCATTGTTTTCTCCTCAACATCCTTAGAATATATCATTATGTCACTAGTAAATACTATGAAAAAGTTGTATAACCATTATGTGAAGACTCAATTATCAAGTCCATAAATGTAGCTTGTACATTAGTTAACCCAAATAAAAAAAAACCAAAACTTGTAATGACCATACTTAATTTTGAATGCTATTTTTATATGTATTCTTTCTTTTAATTAATGATATTTAAATAGAAAATCAATCTTTAAGAACACCTTAGCTCCCTATAATTGATAAATAAACTTATCAATATTATGTAATCGATATTATTCTTAATTGTCATTTGATTTAGCTTTTAATAGTCTGTGCACATGTGTAAACCTCTATCTTTCTTCTTGACAAATAGAACTAGTACTCTCTATGGTGAGATGCTTAGTTTGATGAAACCTTTGTTAAGTAACTCATACAATTGAATCTTCATTTCTTGAAGTTTTTTTAAGGCCACCTTAAATGGTGCTTTAGATATTCATTCAACATCTGGTATAACATTGATACTAATCTCTATCTTTTTATGTTCTAGTAGTCCTATTTGATTCTTAGGAAACACCTTGGCATAATCACAAACCACTGGAACAATCTGTACTCAAGGTTCTCCTTTAACAAAAAAACTTATACAAAAGTTAAAAAGCATTTGCACCTTTTTTGCCTTTGCTAAAGCAAAATAAAAAAAGAATGGAATTCTACTGTTCATTAATCAAATGAATGATTCATTCTAGAGTTTGATATATCTTTTGAATATCAATCGAACGAGAATAAAGAGAGAGTCCCATTTTACATGTCAATACCGACAACAATGAAATTTATAGTAAAAGGAAAATCCGTCGATTTTCAAAATCTGCCATCAATCATATAAATTTTTACCTTTTGTTCCCAATAATTTATCATAACTTTATGGGTTACCAACCAATCTATGCCTAATATTATATCAAATTCTTATTGGTTAATTATAATTAATTAAGATTTGAAAGATTTCTCATTAATATTGATATTTTCCTTTATGTACATATCAACCTATACTTCCTCTCCCGATATATCAATTGGAAGATGAAGCTTGAAAATTTGCTTCACTAATATATCAATTGGTATTTTTCCATTAATCTCAATGTTCAATGGAAGTGATCCCTCTCTAGGCTTGCATCTCAACAATGAACTCTCAAATCACTTGATCACATTCTTTCCTTTATG
The DNA here is from genome assembly GCA_023846275.1 of Vanilla planifolia. Lineage (NCBI taxonomy): Eukaryota > Viridiplantae > Streptophyta > Magnoliopsida > Asparagales > Orchidaceae > Vanilla > Vanilla planifolia. The sequence goes on from CM043870.1 coordinate 25,698,323, forward strand.
ATTCATTTATTGTCATTTCATTAGTATAACCTTCTTCTTCCTTATTGTGTAGATTTGAATTACTAGATTTCATTTTGCACATAGTTTAAATTAGCAAATATCCAATATATGTTTATATATCAAATCAAAGTTGAGTCTAATGCATATTAAAGGAAGAAGAAGAACAAGAACAAGAACAAGAACTCATTATATGGTACGTTAATATTAACATGTATGTTTCTCTTGAGTTTATTATACCATCCAACATTGTATACCATCCAACCCTCATGGCTTACTTATTGAACTCTATATAATATATATTATAACTGATGCTCCATATGTTTTCAATGGTTTTCACTTAATCTTAACATTTTAAGACTAACATATCATTCTTTCTTATTCACATGTCATATATTCCCATTCATTTAATGTACATTTTTCTTGTGTTTCCATTTAATCTTACCTATATAGTTCTAATGTATCATACAAACTTATTCATTTATTATACATTTTTCCTGATTTCCTCCTTTTACTATAAACATATCGTGTGCTAAATCAGTCATACACATGTCAAACCATCATGTACTAGTTCACTTGTTAGTCATTCTTAAAAAAAATTGAGTTATTTTATTTCTCTAATTTTTATGTATAATTTGCACTCTAAGAGGTATAACAAGCACATTATACATGTAACAAGAAAACTAAATATATATGTGAACATGTGTGTTCCTAGTAGAATGTTCATCCATTCTCACACATTCTAGAGTGTTTGTTTCCAAGGTTTTCACCTAGCTGTGCCCAACGTTCTATCTAAGTTTTCTCAACTAGTTTCTTCTTTTCTAAGAATGTCACCTAACTTTGGCCATTGTCTTATAGTTCTTCTAAAGACCTCAACCACTTCAATATCACCCTGTGATTACTATACCACCATCTTAAATTTGAAATCAATTTTTTATCAACAAATAATAAACAAAATAAATGAAATCATAACCAAAACCAAACACTAATGTGTTCAAAAATTATTCCAAGTTTTGTGAAAAAAATATAAAAAATAAATTATTAATAAAATGAAGGATCCATATCCCCATTATCACAACATCATTATTCTTTTTCCATAACCAAAACCTAAAATACAAAAACTAAGACAAAATAAGGTAAATAACCAGTGTAACTAAAACCATGCTACCTCTCACTACTCCCTTGGAGTCATATGAAGTGTATCTTGCTACCTATACAAACAAAATACCAAACATAGAATGTGATAACCATCACAAGCTTAGTTAGAGAAACTATGTGGTTTTTATGCAAATCATCATAAGTTTCAATTATGTCACATACTAATGTAGTTTCATAATCATGTGAATATATAAAAGCATAACATGCCATCACAACTATGAATAAAGAATACATAACATGACATCATAGATTTGGTCATATTTAGATCACGTGTTTCATTCTCTTTCATATACTTACTTGACCATTTGTTTCATTTTCTTTCATATAGATTTGTTCCTTTTTAGATCTTTCTAATTCATTTTATTTGGTCTCGTTAGATATTATTTTCAAATTTTAATGATCTCTTTGACTATTTCCATGTTGTTCGAACCCTTGTTCTATAGAACTTGACTTTCAACTCCAAAAAGTTCGATTGTTCAAGTCAATGCTTCTTAGACTTGCAACTCCTTTAAGTTCTTTTGTTCTCTTATAATAACACCCATAATTGTTTGTGCATAATATATTATAAATAATGATATTAAGCTAATATGATTATAAATATGAGCATTTTGATGAAATAAATTTAGTATATTAAAATTTTGTTGTTGTAATTTAAAATATTTTATTTTAGTATCATCTCACAAAATATAACATTTTATTAAATCAAGTCAAAACTTTAAAGTAAGTAGATTATCAGATGTAACTCAATGAGAGGAATTTAGTGATAATAAGTATGTAATTTTTGGAGACCAATATAATTAGTAATGAGTTTTTGAAATAAAGGGCATATATGTCATTTTTGGTAACTATTGAGAGCAATTAGAATTTTTGCAGTTTAATTCTTCCATGAAATATCATAAGGGATAAATTGGATAGTCGTGAGAAGGGGGATTGGCATGTTAAACATGTTGAGAGAAAAAGAAAGAGTTTTAGTGAGAGATATAGGGAGAAGAAGAGAAGAAGTGGAAGAGATAGGTGCTAGATGTAATAGAAAGTTCAAGAATAGGAAAAACGTAAATATTTGAGCATGTGATTGCTATTAGAATCAAAAGAGAAGGAGAAGAAGCTATTAAGAAGAGCAAAGGAAAATGAAGGACTACAAATGAGTGTTGCAAAACAAATGAAATAAAGGTAAGAAGGAATTATATTTCTTATGTTTCATTGTGAGTTTTATATGAGAATTAGGAGAGCTTTCGTTACTATGGCATGAGGGATGTTGTTTTAATGATTAATATGACTTTGAAATCCAATTAAAAATAAATCACATGATTTATGTTATGTCACCCATCTTGAATAGCACGTATCATATGGTAGGTATAACATTAAATGCATCAACCTTAAGTTGACGCAAAGAGGAAGGTACACATATGGTCTATTGGCTTGGTATACAGTGTCTTAAGCTAGACATATGATACATTAGCTTTAACATGCAATACATTTCTTACAGATTAGTAATATTAAGGATTAAGTATTCTTTTTTGGAGGGGCATACAACATACTTAACTATATGTTTATACATTGTACTAAATGTATGATACATTAGATTAGAATCCATGGAAGATTAAGAAAAATAAAGTACTATTGGAAAGTTTCACGGTACATATATAGAATGTACAACACATTGGATATAATGCATGGTACATTGATACTATAATAAGAGAAAAACTTAAGGATGATATTTTGAAATAAATAATCATAAAAAGTGTGTAATATATATCAAAAAGGATTATTAGTAATAATTGTGCTTGTATGACAATTATAAGAAATCTAAAAGAAAGAAAAGTTGAAAAATGCATTTGTACATCAAATTTAGGTAGGTAAATCAAGAAATTATAATATAAGTATAATATTAAATTGATTCAAAGTACAATTTAAGACTAATATGATTTCATATGTTATTCATTATTTGTTCACTCTGATATGGAGGAAGATTATCCTATATTGGCATTTTGTTAGCATAATGCCATTTTTTATTTACATAAGATGTACATATATAGAGTCATTCTTAAATTAATGAAAATATTTCTATATTTTTTAAGAAATGAGATAACATCTTGGTTTTATGGTATGATATGAAACAAGTTTATAACTTAAGAAATGAAAATATAATAATAAAATTGGATTTCTTTATTACATTATCCTTTAGCTTATATGTATATCATTTAATTCATCACTAATATATTATGAAGGATAGTGAGTATAAGTTTGGGACCACACCATGACACTATTTAGCTCCATCTATAAAATGGACCCATTAAGATTTAATGCTAGTAATTTGTGAAAGCTGGTGATGCATTGGTTTGGGACACCATCTCTATTCATGATTTGATATTCAACATTAACACTCTACACAAGTTGGGCAAGTATTGGTGTGTGACCCATGCCTAGTTAGATATTATTTGATAATAGTGATGATGGCCAAAAGGGAAAAAATCTTATTATTACACCTCTCCTTTGGTTAACCAATATGTGTTATTTTTTCTCTCATTTTTACTAATAAATACTTGTAAATTTGAGTAATTAAGTTAGTTACTATTAGTTGTGCTTTAGATAACAATTGTATTGTACATTGGTAGATGGTCATATGATACAATGAGGGAAAGTAACCTAAATGAGATCCCCATTGTGAATATCATATAGTGCAATATTAGTTAATAGTATGATATGATTAGATAATAGATGCATTGATCAATTTGTATAGGTTGTTTAAGAGGTTTTTGGTCTGACAACATGATTATCATGAAAGTATGATAATGTCATGAGCATTAAGTTTGAATGCATCCAATATGACTAAGGTAAAATATTGGTATTATATAGTATGATATAGTACAACATATGGTGTGATCCAGTACAAGAAAAAGGAAAATGTGATCAGGAGCAACACATGGTTAGCCATTATAATTAAAAAGTTACATGATATGTTAAATTAAACCTAGATTAAGTAAGGAACATTTGCTTAGCACTTCAAAAACTTAGCTAAATCCTTAAGATTCTTACAGCCAAGTGTTTTGTTACTTCATATATCCTTGGAAAGTTGGTGACATGGCTCGGTTAAGTCATGTAAGGTATTGGTTTAAGCCCTTATGTAAATCTAGATGGCTTCTAAGAAAAGTATGGCCATTGGTTTCTAGATGAGATTCTTAGAAGGACTCAATTATGGGCATTAGAAGAAGATAAGGTTAGTTAAGGTTATGGTTGGCTAGAGAAAGGGAATTAGGTTTTGGCTATGAGTGCTTAAGGTTATGGATGAATTTAGATTAATAGATATTGTTATGATCTCATGGTTGATCCCTAGTTGGGGTTCAAATAATGGGGTTCTTAACTAAACCTAGAAAATGATACCTTATATGTACAAGGATCAATTAGTATAAGAAAGTGGGTATATTATTAGTTTAAATATTAGATAAACATGTGTAAGATAAGTCTAGCTTTAGGTTAAGCTTATGAATTGATTTATGTTGAAGAAATACATAGTGGAAGGTTTTATGATTGAATTAAGAATATGAATATTTGGTGAGTCTTTATGCTTGAAATAGATAATGCCCTTAGATAGAGAGCTCTTCACCCTTGAAGAAGGTTGAATGGCTTGGGTTAAGCCTTAGAGATATGTAAGGCTTAGCCAAAGAGTTAGTTATGTTTGTAATGTTGGATAAACTCTAGTTTTGATGAGGTTTTTATTTGGTAAGACCATCATTGACCCTAATTATGCTTTTAGGCTAGGGGATGAAATCCTAGATATTGACCCAAGGGATGTGTGTATGGCTTAGAAGAGGCCTTTAGTAAAGATGTAATGGCTTATGTTTGCCTATGAAGTAAAAGAGTCACTAGTAAAACTTGTGTGAGCGCAGACCTTATTAGTGTAATAATAACATGAATACTAAACCTAAGGGTAAAATCTTAAGATTTAGATTCAAATAAAAACTCAATAGATGCCTAGATGGATTAAGGCACCTCAAATGGTTGATTTAGGTTTTAAAAAAACCCTAAGTTGACCAGGTAATTGATAAAAATCTTAGATTGTTCATTTGTGGTTAAAAGAAACCATAGTTTGTCTCAATTAATGGGTGGATAATCTTAGATAATGAAAATTAGGTTTAAAGAAAACCTTAGCAGTGTCAAGATAGTGATAGATAAGGGTTGGCATGAAGCCAATGGTTCATGTGTATGATCTTAACGAGATAAAATTTGGATGCATTGGACCCTCAATCTTTGAACCCACACATTAGAGATGGGTAGGTCAATTATTTCTACTCCTTTGATAAAGCGGTAATCATTTTGCATGATTAGTTGAGCCTATAAGAGGAGTACATAATCAAGATCTAAGAGACTCCAAGTTTGGCTAAGTTTCATTTATATATTTAATCTTTAGAGAAAATAGTTACACATTTAGATATGTGATGAGGAGTACATGTGGTTATTGAGGACACTTGAAGCCCTGCACAGTTGAGTTGCGTGATTTGTATTGCCTTGTATGATATCAAGTCATATATGTGATAAGAGTACTAGAACTTGTCATCATTCTCTTGGCTTGGTGAGTGTACAAGATTTATAATGGAATACTATGCATCCAATTAGTTACATCACAAAGCCATGCATCAACTTAGCTTAGTAGATAGAGATATACTTGAGGAGATTTTATATTTGATGCTAATTATTCATTAATTTTATAGATTATTATGTACATAACTTTGTTATTACATGTTAATTTTATATTATGACTTAAAATTTTCTTATTAAGCTCCTTAAATCACTCTCCTTTATATTTTTATAAGTTTTAGGAGATAGGAGTCATTAGGAGCTAGATGTTGGATCATTAGAGTTAGTAAATCTATTGAATGACATTTCTTCTTGTATTTTTTTGTGATTAATAACAATTGAGCCATTATTTTTATTTATGATTATCAATTGTATTTTTGATGGATATTAAACTATAGTGAACTATTATTATAGACTTTAGTACTCACATCTTTATATAATTTTTAGGTTGGGTTTGAATTATCACATCGTTAAGCATTGGATATTTATGAGTTTTTATATTCTAGATTATAGTTCTAACTATTTATGAGCTATATACTCTTGTTAACATTTTGGCATATTTATTATATTTGTAAGTACAATGATGGATATTTGGATTTGGTTGCTCCTAAGGATTTAAACAAAAATTGGCTAAAAATTGGGTGTGACACCTTTGAAATAAAAGATAATATTAAAATTCATTAATTTAATAAAATGAATGTTGAAAGAAGTTTTCTATATATTTTATTTATAATATCATCAATACCTAATATCATGTTTTTTCTTATATACTAGTTTATTATAGTATATCATAACGTATTTTGTTATATAATGGATTTATTTACAAGTTTATAAAGTCTTATTAATATTTACATCATAACTTATGCTTTTACATCACACAAAAATGGATTTTATGAGAAGATGAATGAAAGTCATAGATTGTAAAATGTTTATATGATAGAGTTTTGAGGGGTGTTTATCCATATGTTTCTTTATAAGACCATGTTGTACATATGTGTTGTTTTTATATTATCAATTTTTATTTTGTAACTTGTAGTTGACATAAGGTACTTATGATGTGGGTATTATATGTGGATCTTTATAGTTAATGTTTTAAATAATAGTTATATCATTTCATTTTAAAAATTGTTGCAATATTTGAAATTTAGTTGGATTTTAGTTTTGTCTCATCATCAATCCTCGCTTAGGGAATATGTGTGTCCCTACATTTAAATCACTTTTATTTATTCTTTTATAAATGATATATAATATTATTAGTTTCTGGCAAGGGAACTTGATAGGGTGGTATTAAAACAAATGTTTAGGATTAAGATGGTTCTGAGTGAGGATACTATCATAATATATACATTATATTATTACATTTATTATGGTATAGATATAAATGATTATGTTAAAATGTTGTGGGAATTTCAAGACTTAAATTTAGTGCAAACAATTGATAAAAAAGAATCTGAGAATATGAATTAGGGAAAAGAGGGGGAACGCCGAGGAGACGATTAGAATGAGTTAGCATAGACTTGTTTTTCATTATTTTAGTCAACATGGGAGCTGGTTGCGAAGCTTTAGAGTTACAATTTAACAGAGTAGTTGAGAAGTTTTAGAGGGTGCATCCACCATACTTTGTTAGAGAGGACGAGATTATGATAACTACAAACTAGTTAGAACAAATGACTAGAATCTTTGATGATACATCATGTTCAAAAAACACAAAAGTTGCTTTGATATTAAAGGTGTTAAAAGATTTAACAAGCCTTTGATGGGGATCCTTATAAAGAATTAAATTTCAAAATCAATTTATTCATGAGATATTTTAAGAAGAGTTTATTAAGGATTTTGAAAAATGGTGCACTCTTATATCTATCATGGAGGAGTAAGGTGATAGATAAACTAAATTATTTAATGTAGAAAATGGGTGTCTGTAACTACATTTGAGCATAAATTTACATTATTAGTAAGATTGTTCCTAATTTAGTGACTCAAGAGGAGCAAAGATGTTATATGTTTAGAAAGGGTTATGGGATTCTATTAAATCTGTAGTGATGACAATAAGAAATACTAACTATTTTGAGTTGGTGGAGCATTCACAAATAGAAGAAATGAACCAAAATTCTATGCAATCAAGAAAAGAGTTTGGGAAAAGGAAGTTTGAACCTTTATAATTTAAGGAAAGTTTCATAACAAAAAGAGAAAATCCTAATGTTTCCAATAGTGGTGGCTATTATAGAAAAAGTTTTAGCATATTTAGATCATAAGAGTTACCATAAGTACAAAATCTAGTTTTAGACCAAATGAGACTAGGAAAGGTGTTAAATGTTGTAAATGGTATAGAGAAGATTACCATCCTAAATCAATAAGCCCACTAAAATGTTTTGTTTGTAAGGAAATAGGAAGTTTTGTTAGGGATTGTCTTAAGATTTTGGAATTAAAATCATCCAATATATCATTAGGAATAGCCAAAGGATCAACAAAAAGAGATAAAGGAGTTAGAGGTTTCTCAACATTAGGGAATTATGGTAGAGGTAATACAACTATAAGGGAAGGTCAAGCCAAACACTACTTTATTACTTAACAAGAGGATCCTTAATCCATAGATCCTATTATAGATAAATTATATTTATAGAGTTTACCAATTACTCTTTTATTTGATTATGGACCTTCAATTATTTTACTTTATCATATTTGATAAACAAGTTAGCTATGGAATTACAAGAATTAGAAGAACCACTTTTAGGCAAAATTCATGGTGGAAATTGTGTTAGAGTAGAAAAAGTTATTAAGGAAGAAATAAAGATCAAGGGAAGGAAATTCCTTGTGCAATTGAATGTCTTACCAGTAGTGGAGTTTGACAATATATTAAATATGGATTGGTTATATGATTATCAGGTAAAAATTAATTTTCAATCAAAATGTTAGGAATGGAAAACCTAATCTACTTGATTAAGAAAGAAGAGTTTCCATTATTTTAATTTTAAAAGTATAGAAGTTACTAAGTAAATGATGTGGAGATTATTTGGTATTTATTGTAGATATTGATAAGAAATTCTTTCCACCTTTAGAGATACTAATGATTTTTTAATTCCTTAAAATATTTCTAGATGATTTATTAGGGCTGCCTTTAGAAAAAGAAATATAATTTGAAATTCAGTTAGCTCCAAGTGCTAAATCAATTTCAAAAGCTTATAAATAAAACTTTAGGATGTAAGGGCACAAATTCAAGAGCAGTTAAATACATGATATATCAAACCAACTATATTATCTTTGGTAATATACATAATTTGTGACAAAAAGATGATAGTCTAACGAAGTGTATTAGTTATAGAGAAATTAATAAGACCATTATCAAGAATAAATATTATTCATCAAAAATTAATAATTTATTTGATTAACTTCAAGGAACAATATTATTTTTTTAAAATTGATTTGAGTTAAGGGTATCACCAATTGAAAATAATGGATGATATATCTAAAATAGATTTCAAGACAAGATATGAGTATTAGAGCATCTTATGTTGCCTTTTGAATGACATATGTTCTCGTAACATTTATGGATATAATGAAAAGAGTTTTTATGAAATACTTGTATCTATTTATTATTATATTTATAATTCATATCCTAATCTATTTAAAAACTACAAAAAATCATATGCTTCATTTACATAGTGTTATAAATTGTAAGAGAACATCAATTGTATGCCAAAATTCTCTAAAGATGAATTTTGATTATCCAAGATGGTATTTTTAAGTCATGTGGTTAATTCAAAGGGATTATTGGTATATGCTTGAAAGATCTCAAAAATAATGGAATAACAAAGGCTTATAATAGTATAAAAAATAAGGCATTTTTTGGAACAATTATGTATTATAAACATTTTTGAAAAAAAAACCTTACAAGTAGCTTCTTTATTTACTAGATTGACCCATAAAGCAACTAAATTTGATAAGACTCTTACTGTGAGAGAATATTCTCAATAATTAAAAGATAAATTCATTTAGCACAAATTCTAGCTTTATTAGAAAGAGCAAAGGGATATCAACTACATAGTGATGAAATTTTACAAGGATTAACTCATTATTAATGTAATCTAAGAAGATTATTGCTTATTAGCCAACCTTTTAGTTAGGTATGTATATATATTATAGTTTAAATTGAATCACTTAAAATTCTTTGTTATAGTTTAAATTGAATCACTTAAAATTCTTTGCATATTTTACTTTATTTACACTATAACAAAATAAGTTTTGTGAGCCTAACATCATTTTTTTTAAAAAATTATTATAATAACCAATAAGATCAAAAGCTTACAATAACAACATGATAAACTCCATATAAGCATAATAAAATCTTACAATAACAACTTGATAAAAACATGCAATATTGACATGATAGAAACCTACAACTAGCTTAATAAGAGCCAATAATGTTGGGTTAATCAAAGCCAATAGAATGAACAACTAAAAGTCTAAACAATGGGACAAGCAAATCAATTACAAAACTCAAATACAATAAACCTATAATCAATTAAATAATTAAGAAAAAAAACTTGTTACTCGAATCAATGCAAGATATGTAACGAAACTTAATTCTCATGCAGGAGAGAATACAATAGATATAACTTGAAATGAAAAAGTATAACTTAGCTCAATGATGAAGAAGAAGATTAAGATAAATGTCCAAGCTAAATGCTATGACCTTACACTTCTCTTTTCTTAAAAATGTTGAATTTATCAAGCTCTTTCATAAGAGCAATCAATTTCAGCATTAATATTATTTCTTATATTTAGAATCCTTTAAATAAAATCTTCCAAAGCTCTCAAATAGTTTCAAATGTTTCTTTAACAGCTTTGTTTAAAACCAATAAAACTATTTATTACTCAAATCCTGAACTAATCATATTTTACAATACAATAAGTCGACATACAAGAGATACCTGTCTAAGATAATCTTAACCAAGAAAGGAACATGAGCCATATAGAGGTTGCTCTCTATGCTAAATGAAGTACTTAGAAAAGGGGTTTGATAAATCGATATCATAATAAAGAAAAAAATAAAGTAAAGGTCACATGGGCCCAAATTAAAAGAACTAAAAGACTTTACTAATAAAAAATCACAATAATGAAATAACTTGCTCATAAAAATGATCCAAATAATTACAAAAATCAAATTGAAAATATAAGAAAAAGAGAAAATAGATGAAGTTTCAACCCAAGAAAAATTAAATAACAAAGTAAAAGGGGAATGACATTGTTAAAAGAAATGATAAAGAAAGAAAATAACAAAGTGAAAGAACCATAAAGTTACGAAAGTAGGATGGCAATGTCATAGAATTGTAGATAAATTGGCACGGTGTTTCACCACTAGGGCCTCGTATCCTTTCTCCCAAGAAAAGTAATCAACCTTATACCTTAACAAAATGCAAAGAAAAATGAAAATTTTACTTACTAAAAGATCATCATTCTAAAGGATAGACGTCGTCTTTTTATAAAAAGCCTAAGCACAAAAGATAAAATAAAAAAAAAAAAAATTATGATCAAACGTTATTATCAAACAACTTTTTAAAAAGCTACATTTGTTTATTTTTGTAATCGATTTACTAAAAAATTGTTGCAAAAGCAACGGCTAAAGCAAGTGTAGAATAGCTTTGTAAAGAGCTACTACTTTGATGCAAAAGTTATATACTTAAAGTTGTTGCCAAATAACTTTCTAAAAAGCTACGTTTCTAATTTTGTATCAGCTTGGTTCGCACAAGTTGTTGCAAGTCAAATCTGAGTTGGTAGTATGTGAAGTAGGTTAGCAAAGTTTGCTAGGCATCAGTAGCGTTGTAAGTTATGTGTGATGTTACATGTCACTGATCGAGTCCATTAGTTGGGGCAGCATGATAGGTTATGGATTAGTACGTTGCAAAGTGAGTTTATGGGTTAACACGGTGTTGGTAGTGTCAAGAGTCGACATGTCATGAAGTCATTTGGCACGTCGATGAAATTGGGGGTTAGAATCAAGTTGGCATATTGTAAAACAGCTTGGTATGTCGATGTAATGTTACAAGTTGAAATCAATTCGACGTGTCACAAATTTTATCAGCAGATTAATGTGGCACGGAGGATCGCTTGATGGTCATGTGAACACGAGATCTGGATCGGTCCTAGAAGACCCATTCATTGAATTATTTTAATCGAACACAATCTGGGTCTATCTGTCAAGTCAGGATGTGATAGAGGCAAAGTTTTTGAAATAGGACCCAATGGGCCCTTTTTCACCCTTTTTACTTTTTTATTGCAAATTTTTAGCTTAAAGTGCATTTTCAAGTCCTGTATGGACTTTGCACATGAAGAATAAAAACTTTAATTGTTTAGAAGTGTTGGTGCTTGTCTATCTAGTCTTTAAATATCAAAAACCTTGTCTCCTGATCAATTTTTTCAGAGTGAAAAAACTCAACTCTCATGAGTCGATTGCTCTACATTGGCTTTTGTGAAAGAAAAATGACATTGTCAAGAAAAATAATGAAGGAATCGACAAAGTGAATGAATGGTTAAGCAATGACAACATGACAATGATGTCATAGAGTTGTAGGTAAAACGATGTCTTACCGTTGGGCCTCACACCCCTCTTCTCAGTATCAAAACCACAAGGAATTAATATATCAGAATTCTTGTTACCATCAACCTTAGGTTTCAATAAGATATGAAAGAAAGCAAAACTTATATTTATCAAAATATCACCTTTCCAAAGGGTAAGACTCCCTTTTTTGGATAGTTAAGTATAAAAGAAGAAATAAATAAATCTAAAACTTTTTGGTCAAAAGTTATTATCAAAGAGCTTTTTTAAAAGCTACATTTTTTTCTTAAATCTATTTACTAAAAATATGTTGTCAAAGTTGTGGTTAAAGTTGTGCTAAAAAGCTTTTTAAAAATTAATGTTTTGATCTAGAAGTTTTATATTTAAAGTTGTTGCTAAAAAGCTTTCTAAAATGATGTGTTTTCAGCTCTATATTAGTTGGGTGCATGTGGGTTGTCGTCAGTAGGATGTGAGTCAGTAGGTTATGAAGTGGGTCGGTAGATCCACAAAATTTCAACAATGTCGTGGGTCGGATCTGAAGCCACATGTTGTGGATCAGGTCGATGGGTTGATGCAGCATTGACTAGTTGTGATTCGGCGTGTTGCAAAGTAAGTTGTTGGTTGGTGTGACATCAATAGTATTGCGAGTTGGCATGTTGCAAAGTGAATTGGCAGATGGACAATGCTTTGGTGGAGTCCTGGGTGAGAATCAAGTCGATGTATCATGAAGTGGGTTGACAATGCTTTGCAGGTCAGAATTGAGTTTACATGTAGCAAAGTTTGTTAATGGGTCGATGTGGTGCTACATCCCTCGTGGATCTTGCAAACCCTAATCTCGATTGGGCATAAAAGATCCGTTTATTAAACAATTTTGGCCATATGCGGTTTAGGTTGATCAATCAAGTCAAGTTAGACCAATGGTGCAGCCAACAGAATAGGGCCTAATGGATTATTTTTCAATCTTTTTGCAGTTTTTTACTAATTTTGAACATAAAGTATAATTTTAAGACCCATCTGAATTCCACACATAAAACATAAATATCTTAATTGTCCAGAATTTCTGGCACTTAGTTTGGCTTCTAGGCATCAAAAATCTTGATCGATGCTCTTACCAATATTAATATCTATGAAATTTCATAAATGTAGCATCCAACAAGCCATAATATGGAATGGAATGTCACAAGCATTATGTGTTCACATCCAAGAAATGTGAGATGGTTAAAAAAACAAAATGCCAATCAATCTAACATAAATTAATGCTATAATTAGCACTGTCAATGATTAGCAAAAATTATCTCCAAATTTTTTTGTACATACTTTAGTTTTTTTTAAATAATCATCTATGATGATTTGAATTAATTGCTAACATATTGATACAATGACGAGTGTAAAGATGTAACTAATGAAGATAAAAACTCACTTTATCTCATATAAAGAACAATAGAATCAAAAGGGATGTGATCAAGATGAACCCAATCCTTAATTTTATGTGTAGCCTTTCACAAAGGATGTTTGTTATCCAACTCATATAAGTAGAAAATATAGATAGCATGCATTATAAAAGAAAAAAAATAGAAGGTCATCAATAAGTTCAAGTTGATGAATAAGAGAAATTGGTGAATAACGATCCCCAATTCACCTCTACCATTTTTTTTTTGCAAGTTTCTAATAACTAAGATTACTAGCTCATAAAGCTTAAGGTGAGAAACGAGTTATGGATGAGAATTTTTATTTCACTAAGAACACAAAAATTCATACATACATGTCGTACAAAAACAATAGCTAAAATACACAAAAATCAGACTTACTATTTACCACATGGCAAAAAAAGGGGAGAAATTATTGATTCATCAAATCACTGTGAAGATAAGCATTTGGAAAAAGTCAGATCAACGCTCTAAAAAATACCCAAATAAAAAATAATAAAAACATAAAAATGTCATCACTGAAACCAATAAATAATAAATAAACTAATAATTAATAAGAAAAGGTAATGAAAATAAAAGTTAACCTAAAATTAATAACAATAATAATAAATCTAAAACTAATAAGAATGTTAAAAGTGACAAAATAAAATTGTAGTGGAAAGCATGTGAAAACAAAACAAGAAATGTTAACAAATATGATAAAAAATTTATTGAATTCCAATAATGTTATATGACATCAATCATCAATAAATTTAATAAAACTTTTAATTGTGTTATTTTTTAGATCCTTTGCTTGTGACTTGTTGATGACTTTTCATGAAATAAATCTCGTACATCTTGAATTTCATTAAATTTGGTTAATATATTGTATCATACGGTTTTATCATAAATTGTAAATAATGGTTAGCCAATAATAAGTAATACATCATATTATATTATATTTTTATGAAAAGGCATGATATTTCAAACTTAAAATTCATTAATGTAGAATATAATCAAAATTTTAAAAAATATAGATCAAGTATTGAAGATGTTTTTAGATTGTACCAAAGGAAGAGGCCATGTGACAAACTATAGAAAGTTGACTAACAATTGAGATAATGTTTTTTTTTATTTGTTTAATGCTTTTGATGAGCCATTATTGCTTGATTAAAAACAAACAAAAATATATATGATATCTAAATTTTTAAATTAAAATTAGAGGCAAATATTACAAATGCATCCTTTGATTGAACAATATTTGTGTTTATGAGTTGCTTAATTTTTAATAAGAAAATGACTCCGTGAGATAAAAAAAGTGATGAAATGAGTTAATCTAAGAAATTTTAAAATCAATATATGTTATAATAATTACATACTTTATTATAAAAACTATGATATCAAAAAATAATGTGTAATATATTTATTAAATTATCTTTTAAATCTAAAATAGATAAAAGGAGACATATTATATAATATTTTTCATATATTTTAAAAAACTTTTAAGCCTCAACTATGATCTAAAATGATTAGAATTATTATTAATGTTTCAGTATTATTTTTACAATCGGAATCCATCAATACCATTATTCAAATGTCTTATTTCGTTTCACATCACATTTATCTTGCTTTTAAAAGTATATTGTTTCTTAATTTCTTAATTTGACTTTTGAAATAAGATATTTATGTCAATTTTTACAATTATGAAATCTCTTGCATTCAACTATTTGGTTCGTTTTGAGTTTAAAGACAAATTCATTTCTAATGGCCAAATGTAATAAGCATGTGGATTTTATTTTTTCAAAACCTACAATTAATATTGTTTACATAATTGAAGTGATTTCTAATATGGGAGAAATTCAAATATTTATAGACAATAAAAAAACCTAAAAACAACTTTTCTAAATTTTTTGATGAGACGATCAAAAATATTTTTTTACCCATTCTTATTTTGAAAACATCCTATATTCCACAAAGATTCCTACATACATCACAAACAAAAAAGACAAACTCAAAAGTCATATAAGAGAAATACTTATTCTAAATATTGTATAATAAATATAAAACTTTTTTTATCGATATAATCTGATGAAGATAACACTTAAGAAAGACTCGATACCAATACTATAAAAGGCACCCAAATCAATAGCAATAAAAAATTTAAAACTAATAATAATGGAAGAAAAACAAACAACAAAAAAATGAAAAAAAAATCTAAAACCAATATAATAAAAAAATCTAAAATCAATAATAATAAAAGAATAACAAAAATGAAAATGTAAGAAAAAGCACAAAACAAAAAAAAAAAAAAACAATACTTGTTAGTCTCATATGTTTATAATATAATAGAATATAGCAATTTTAATAAATCTAATAGAGTTTTTTTTCTATTTAAGTCTTTTTGAGCTTTTGTCTATAATTTGATTTGTGGCTTATGACAAACTTTAATCTTCCACATCCTAAACTCTAATAAATATGTTTGATATGTTGCATCAATGTTTTTTTTGTTAAATTATAAATATTAATTAGTTCATGATAAATAATACACTAAATTATGTTGTTTACTTTATCACACTTTTCGTACAATAAATTTTCAAAGTTAATAAAATTTTTTAAAATATAATTATAACAAAGTATTTTAAAATTTATTTGATTGATTGAGTTTGAAGTTAATTTAATTTTCAAAGGCCAAATTTTATATATGTGTGCAAATTATCTTTTTTCAAATACAAGATTTATTGTTTATATCATTGGGGCATTTAATAATATGTTGATAAGTTTAAAAGAATATGTAATGTACAATAAGAAAGAAACGTACAAATATTACATTCGTTGCTTGTCGTTATAGCCAACTTCTAAGCCCCTTCCATTTGTACAAAAAAAAAAAAAAATAACCACAGCTGCATAAACGATAAAACAATTAACCAAATCAACCCAATCAAGAGTTATAAAAAGGCAGCATATGGTTAAGGGTTTTGTGCATCATGGACTCCTTTGAAGATGAGATTGGTCAGATGGAGGAGAGCTTCTCCTCTAACATCAACCACCTTCTCTCTACGAGCAACATCAAAAGCATTGAGGATTGTGTCGACGACAATTTGAAGCTCCAATGGGCAACAATCGAGAGCTTGCCATCGATGAGACGCATGCGGTCATCACTGTTTGGGTACAACAATGAAGAAAAGAATAACGAGAGAAGAGTGGTGGATGTCTCCAAACTCAATTATAAAGAAAGGCAGATGTTCATCGATAGTCTCATAAGAAACATTGAACATGGTAATCGTCAATTGTTGGAGAACCTCAAAGAAAGGATCAAGAGGTGAGTTAAAATCATTATAGTAATTTAAAATATTCTACTTATTATTTTAAATAATTATGAAATCATTATAATTATTTTTTATTAAAAGAGGTTTTACAACAACTTAGATTGAGACCGAATAATTTTTATGTTGTCATGGTTATAAAATTTATGTTAATGACTGATTCAAAGTAATATGAATAAAAAGATAAAATCTTTAACAGAACATCCATCATGCATAAACTCATCATTATTCAATTAATAAATCTTAATATTATTGTCTTATTATCTAAATTATTCCTATTATCATTTTCGAATTTTTTATTTAGTATTATAGCTATCATAATTTTTTATCTTATTTTTTAAAAAATCAGATAATTTTATTCTTCTACATATTCTTTAAATCAAATATATCATATTTTAACAAACATTATTATATTTGAACCACAAGTTTTAAACTCGGAAGAGAAGAATTTGAAGATCATTTTTTTTTTATAAAGTTTCAATTTGGCATACCATGGGTTAGCATGATTGAATTTAAAAGTATGATTTCGATTGACAAATCTAAAGGTTATGAAACTACAACGCTCAATAAAATTTTTGTAATAAATGAATTTCTTATATTCCAGAGTTGATGTGAAGCTGCCAACTATGGAAGTAAGATACAAAGGCCTTACAGTGGAAGCCCAATGCAAGGTTCGTTCTGGAACAAAGATGCCTAATCTATGGAACTCAATCAATGGATTTCTCAAGGTATTATTGAAAAGGAAAAAAAAAACGTTAGCTTTCAGGATTTAGTTAACCATATTTTAAGCTAATTGAGCTCCTATCATCCCCAGCAATTTATTAATGCATTTGAATCGAAGTCAAAAGAGGTAGACATAAACATACTTAAAGATGTCAGTGGAATTATCAAACCATCCAGGTATGTTTCTTTATAAATTTGGGTGATTATTGTGAATTTTTGCGTGTAATGATATTGTAATATTTGATTAGTTATCCTTTTTATGTAACGAAGATAATCTAAATTACAGCCATCATCTTCCTGTTAAAAAAAGATAAGCAGTAACGTATTTTTACTTTGTTTCGTCTTTATAGGATGACACTTTTATTAGGACCTCCAGGTTGTGGAAAAACAACATTATTATTAGCCCTTGCAGGACAAGCAAGCAAGCTTCTAAAGGTAGATTCCTTCAGTTTTGACTTCCTAAATTGATGGCTTTTGTTATAGCCATGTGAAACTATTCAAATTGTTCATAACTGAAAATGAATGATGAGGATAAATAGCAATATCTAAAATGTAAATGAAGACATTAACAGAGCATAAACAGTATATGAAAACAACTACAACTCATTTTACCTAACTTTGTTCTTTGCAAGTTAAAAATGATACAAAATATTTCATTATCTTAGCTTCTTTGTTGGAGAGAGTTTCTTGCTTTTGGCAATATTTTGCAACAAACCATAAGCTTTTATTTTCAACACTCACATTCAATCTATTAAAATCTTCAAAAATGCTAAAATTCTTAATTTTATAATTTTGCTATGTTTAATATAGTTCAATGTGATTTAAAGATCAAATACAAAATATGTAACCATGCATACTAGTAACAAAATAATACTATTCAATGATAGGCTTCTGCAAATATACTAATCGCTTAGCTTTGAATATTTCCAGATATACCTATACTAAGTAGTACAACAACAATTTGAATAGTTTAGTAAGATATAAATCCCTTTGTTCAAATAAAGTTCCATTTTGCAAAGGTAAATGGAGAGATCACTTGCAATGGTTGGAAAAAGGAGGAGTTTGACCTGACTAAGGCAGCAGCTTACATTACTCAAAATGATCAACATGTTCCCGAAATGACAGTAAGAGAAACACTTGATTTCTCAGCAAGGTGTCAAGGTGTAGGCTGTAGAGCAGGTAAACAAGCTTTAAATGGAAACCAAGTATGAGAGAAGAATGTAGATTTATCAGTTAGTCGTAGATATTACAAGTTAACAAGAATAATTTATCTTTGTGCATCAGATATCATGTTGGAGGTTGGAAGAAGAGAGAAGCAAGCAAAAATCATCCCAAATCCTGACATAGACACTTACATGAAGGTACATAATGCATAACTCTTGTATTAATCTAGAAAGGATCTTCAAATGGAAATGTTCAAATCGCAGGTTCAAATATAAAACATTCTGTTGTTGTAGGTTAGACAAACAATCAGATATTGGCAATTGTAAACGTACATAAATATATACAAATTTACTAGAATCTTATCATCATTGCGTTTCTTCAATCATGCTTTCTGAAATATATCATTTACTAATTGCAAGTGGAACAGGCCATTGCTGTGAAAAGTTTACGACAGAGCCTTCAAACTAACTACATATTAAAGGTAAGAAAAGACTACCAAAGCTACGTTTTTAACCAAAGCAATTATGAAGTTTTTCATCTACGACTGATATGTTCAATACAGTATAAGAACAAAGCACAAAGTTGTTAGAAACTCATCCTCACAAGCTGTTTTCAATCATGCTTTGTCTAAAATATAGATCCTTGGTCTAGAGACATGCTCAGAAACAATCATTGGTGATGCTGTAAGAAGAGGGATATCGGGTGGTCAAAAGAGAAGGTTAACAACAGGTTGCACCTTAAACTTTACCACTACCATTCCAAATTTATTTTGTATCATAACGAAACATACATCATAAAAGCTATTCTTTGTAAGCTATTTCTCTTGATTTGAGATGGATAGACTACAACTTGGAAACTATAAAAATATAAATCTTACGTGTCCCAGGTGAAATGATGGTTGGACCAAATAGAGCATTTTTCATGGACGAAATATCAAATGGTTTAGACAGCTCCACAACGTTTCAGATCATTTCTTGCATCCAACAATTAGTGCATATTACAGAAGCAACTGCTTTAATTTCTCTTTTACAGCCAACGCCAGAGACTTTTAATCTTTTTGATGATATAATTATCATGTCAAAAGGAAAAATAATATACCATGGACCACGAGATCATATTCTTAGTTTCTTTGAGGATTGTGGTTTCAGATGCCCACAAAGAAAAGGAATTGCAGACTTCCTTCAGGAGGTAAACTAGAAACAATTTTTATCAATATTTCATTGCCATTCAATCATATTTAACTACCAGATTCTAAGAATTCTTTAAATTCGACATGCCTTTCTCCTTGCAGGTTATTTCAAAAAAAGATCAAGCACAGTACTGGTACATCCAGGATAAATCTTACAATTACATTACAACGGACAAGTTTGTAAAAGCATTTCAGGACAGTACAATAGGAAAGAAACTAGAAGAAGAGCTTTCAAAACCATATGACAAAGAAAAATCAAATGAAAATGCTTTTGTATTTAGTTCACATTCTATAACAAAATGGGAAATGCTTAGGACATGTATGGATAGAGAACTTTTACTTTTGAAGCGGAACTCATTTGTTTACCTCTTCAAAACTATCCAGGTAACAAATTATTAGCAGGGAAAAAAGCAACTTTTTAGCTCTATTTCCATCTTCAGTACATAACCTCAAATATATTAAACCCTTTTTTATCTCCTTCTCAATCTTATAGTTTGTAACCGTGTTTATACAGATTGCCATTGTTGCAATCATAACAATGACTGCATTTCTACGGACAAAAAAGGAAGTTGATTTACAACAATCAACTTATTATGCTGGTTCCCTAAAATATGCAATCATAAGGCTTATGACCAACGGGATTGCAGAGCTGACCTTGTCTCTATCAAGGCTTGCTGTTTTCTATAAACAAAGAGACCTTCACTTCTATCCTACATGGGCATACTCAGTTCCAGCAGCTCTTTTGAAATTACCCATTTCTTTAGTGGAATCCTTCCTTTGGACAGCAATAACCTACTATGGTATTGGCTATAGCCATGAGACTGAAAGGCAAGTGCTTGTGGGCTTCCTCCATCATGAGAAGTTGATATGGTAACCGTAAGCTTCTTCCCTTACTAACCATAGAAGTCACGTTTATAGGTTTCTATGCCATTTCTTGGTACTCTTTGGACTGCATCAGGCATCAACATCTCTTTTCCGATTACTTGCCTCTGTCACAAGAAAACCACATACAGCTGCACTTTCAGGAAGTTTGTCTTTGCTGGGATCCTTCATGTTTAGTGGATTCATACTTCCACAGTGTAAGTAAAAAAGGAACAGTTTGTAATGTTTCCAATAAAAATATCAACGATGTGCTAAAGAAACTTTTTACTACCCAGACTCTTTCCCAGTTTGGCTGCGTTGGGCATTTTGGCTTTCTCCAGCAACATATGCACAAATAGGTCTATCTATCAATGAATTCCAAGCTCCCAAATGGAAAAGGGTTTGAATTAAATACATACGATTAACTTTATATAACAAATGAATGAATTCTCATATCTACATTTTTTTTTAAAATTTATTTTTCTTGCCATTGCAGCCAACATCAGAAAACATGACGCTTGGACAACAGATCTTAAAGAAGGAAGGAGTTGATTTTAAAAGCTACTTTTATTGGCTATCTGCCGGAGCATTATTTGGTTTAACAGTTCTTTTCAACATTGGGATTACCTTAGCTTTGGCTTATATGAACGGTGAGTATTTTACTTCATGGAGTTAATTTGTAGTAGGCTAGACACTGAAAAATGTTTGACATGCACAGATCCCGGGGCTTCTAAAGCTACTATTTCAAATAAAAAGTTCAAAGCACTTCGACAACTAGATAAACCAAACATTGATGAACAGTTGGAAAGCAATTCAGCTGAAGAACCTAATACCTACACAAGCTTTACAAAAGGTGAAATTAGCATATAATAATAGCAACATATGCTTTAATACAATGTGGAAGTTGACATACATGACAAATCTTCAATAACGAATTACAAAGCATATAAGGTATTAACTCAGAACCTTGTAACTGTGGTTGTATGCAGGTACCGAGATCTTGCCATTTGAACCACTGACTATGACATTTAAAGACATTCAATACTTCATCGAGACACCAAAGGTACTCCTGAGCTTCCATTAAATGTATCCAGAAACTGTAGGAAGTTCAAATAACCTTCAAACTACTAGAATTTTATAATGAAAACAGTAGAGAAGCTTTATTATTCAAGTATATAGCTGATGTTAATAACAACGACAGGTGAGGAAGGAACAAGGTATTATGCTTAAAAAGCTGCAGCTTATTCAAAATATGACAGCTGCATTTAGACCAGGTATTCTTACAGCACTGATGGGCATTAGTGGAGCTGGAAAAACAACTTTGATGGATGTTCTATGTGGAAGGAAAACTCAGGGTACAATTGAAGGAGAGATCAGAATTGGGGGATACCCTAAAGTGCAAGAAACATTTACCAGAATATCAGGTTATTGTGAACAGAATGACATACATTCACCACATATCACAATTGAAGAGTCAATTATGTATTCAGCCTGGTTGCGACTCCCACAACGGATTAGTCCACAAACAAAAGAGGTAAAGCCTTCGTGGTTTTTTCTTCTATCAAGTTTTTATGTATGTAACCCATTCAAGCAATGCAGACTATTGTTTAGTAACATGCTGCAGTCATAATTACATGGATGCACTTTTTCATTATCACATGCTACTCCAAGCAAATCACATCAAACAAGCCTGCACACGGATTACGTCATATCCCCAACATAGTAGTTACATAAAGCCCTTAACGTAGTACATTATAGAAAAATTTCAACAGTTCAATTTGAGAAGTTCAAATGCCCAATTTAAGACCAGAGTTGTAATATGCAGGAATTTGTGCGGATTGTTCTCAAAACAATCGAGCTTGACACAATAAAAGATTCTCTAGTTGGAATGCCAGGCATAAATGGCATATCTAAAGAGCAACGAAAGCGTTTAACAATTGCAGTTGAACTGGTTGCAAATCCATCCATTATATTCTTGGATGAACCTACAACAGGTTTGGATGCAAGAGCAGCAGCTATTGTCATGCGTGCAGTAAGAAGTATCGTTGAAACAGGAAGAACGATAGTTTGCACCATACATCAACCAAGTATTGACATATTTGAGTCATTTGATGAGGTAATTGGAGTATTTAGATTATTTTTTAATGCTTAATGCCTAAACAGTTGGTATTTATTTTCTTCCAAATAGAGCAAATAGAATCCCCAACCATCAAAATTGGGAAAACTATTTCTCAACGCAGCTCATGGATGCCTCAATAGATGGAGGCTAAAATGTTACAAATCAGTAAAGAACAATGATTTAGAAGTATTAAATCTTTTAAGTGAAAAAAGAAAATAATGTTTCATAGTACTGCTTTTGTCCATAATCACACTACAAAAGACAAGAAAATTACAAAAATGTTAAAATAAACTGATCACTTAAACCTTTTTGTTGAAAGTAAATCGACCAAAAGCCCCGAACAGAGAAGTTCAAGTGAATCCTTCGAAACCTATCAATAGCTCAAAGTAACACATCAAAAAATTTGTAGCCCAACCTCAGCATATCTCTTCACATAACTCTAGCTTTTTCACATTAGTCTACCATTTCTTACATTCCAATGTTGACTAGAATGATTTGTTTCATGCAGCTACTTTTGATGAAAATGGGAGGTCAATTAATTTACAGTGGACCATTAGGTCAAAATTCAAGGAAGCTCATTCAATATTTTGAGGTTAGATGCCATTTACTGATTCAGACTTTTTCTTAGAAGTGATACTTGTTCAAAATTTATCCTTACATTTAGCCATAGTTCTATTGAAGTAGTAATTGTACATACTAGAAAGATTAATGTAATATCTTGTACATGTATATTGATTTAAATTTCAATGCCACATATCACAAATACTAATCATGAAAAAAAAAATGCAAAACTGTAACATAATTCCTTCATGACTTGAAACTCCAGTTAATATATAAATAATGTTCTCTATTTCATTAATTTCAAGCTGGATTTTTAAGGTTCACACCTAGCTATAAAAGAGAAAATTTACTAGCACAAAAATGGATAAAAGATGTAGCATGCATCTACTTGGAAAGTTTTGTCAATTTAATCATGATTCTGTAACAAAGCTTATGATTCAATTTTTTATTTCCAAAAAAAGCACACTTTCTACATCACAGAATGAAAATTGCAGATATAGGAACTCAAAGGAGGTTGATTGCTCAGAAGTATAGAGTAAAAGATGAATGCATTCAAGAAAACAACAAAATGAACAATTATGGAAATCAAATTAGCATAGAACTAAGATGCTTTGACTTTAAGCATTTGTCAAAGATGCCATATTAAATAGGAATGAAACAGAACTCTATCAGTAAAAATATATGACAATAAATTCAATAACTTAAGAAAGAGCCAATCTAAGACAGATAGGGCTGACATTAAATTTGTTTAGTTAGATTAAGACTTTTTTCTTTTCTTCTCAAGTGTTACTGTCTCTTCTTGCAACAGGATACAGATTTTCTATAGGGTTGGCAGCTTAAACAGACATTATATCTCATATTTTAACATTCTAAGAAGATACCTTTAGTGTAAAGCTTGTTTTGAAGGATGTTATTATCACAGGACTAAGAAACAACCGAATTAATGTCTGGCATGAGTATACCAAACATGATTTTAAGGATACTTGCACATTATTGTTGAAACAATTTAAGACGTGATCACCTTGACAAAATGCACAACATTCATATTGCCAACACTGAATGAACAATCAATCAACAAAATAATGCAGAAAACACTAGAAAAATCTAAAATTCGTATGTCACTTTCCCACAAAATTGCTTAAAAGCATAGGCTAATATTTGACCTACAATTTAGGAAAACAAAATAAAAAAAAAACAGAAAATAATTGACAAAACAAATAGAATTTATAGATGCATATGGCTATTTACCTACTTTATATAAGGTACTTATGCTTAAAGAGTACATTCTGCAGAACATTCCTGGCATACCAAAAATAAAAGACAACTATAACCCAGCAACCTGGATGCTTGAAATTACATCAGCAGCAATGGAACTACATCTTGGCATTGACTTTGCAGATATTTATACGAAGTCCCCTTTATATGAGTAAGTATTATAAATATATTTTTTTGTTGTTTTCATATATTTATTCTTAATTAGGTACATTTAAGAGTACCAAACTCATTTGTATGCTAGGATACAACTGTAATTATAGCAAGTCCTGCTTCTAGACAAAGAAGGAGCTTTAATCTCCCTAACCATGCTCAAATGGAGATATAAATCCTTATCAAATGGTTAGTTTAAATGTCTGGCATTACACAACATGATCCCGACATAAGCACTTTTCTTAAAAAATTGGGCCTCAGTTAAGGTGGTGCCAAATTACAAAATGCATGCAACAAATATATTGTAAATTAAAGTTAACCTGATGTCATTTGAAAGGAATCAATCTGTTGCATTTATATTACACCACTTAGAAAGAAATGAAACATGCTACATAGGAACGAAATAATTACTTTACAAAAAAGGTTTTTTTCTAACATATTTTGGCCAAAACGAATCCATTTTAGTTAAAAAGCATTCATACAATACAATAATAATTTTCATCTTTTCACACCAGTCCTCTAAAAACGAGCTAAGGCATCCCTTGTAGATGAAAAAAATGAATTTTGTTTCTTTTTTAGGAATTATTTCTCTTTTATTATAATACCATTTAGAAATTGCAAAAACAATGTTTGATCTTTGTTATTGGCCAAATTGGAAAAATAATATCCTCTTAGTCAAACCATAAAATTTATAATATAAAATATTCTCAAATTATTGAATAATAGATTCAATATATTGAGAATAGTCTTCTCACTATTTCCCACTTTTATACCTGTTCTATTTGCTTATATATAGACATTCCTCTCAAATAACAAAATGTGAAAACCTTTATCACCATAACATAGTATAAGAGCCCGCCATCAACCCTCTCAAACTTCTCACCTTCTCTACTCAAATGTGCCCTTTAGTTCAAATCCTCATTTATTTGACTCCTTATCTCTTAGGCATCTCTTGTCAGTCCACTTACATTGACACCTTTTATTTCTTCTATGAAAGAGTCTCCATACAGAGTTAGGATGTTTAACAACCACCTATTCTACAGGGACACAACAAATCAATAACTCCCCTCCTCTTATTAGTCCATCGGCTCTCAGGCATCCCTCTATCTTGCATGTTTGTGTGACATTTATATGCTCTGCCCTATGATGGTTCCTTAATTTACAACTAACTTATCATTGATTTTCATTAATAACTTCTTCAACACCTCTTTCTAACACAATCTTCCTCATCTAATCATAACAAATAGAGAGAAATTTTGTTATCACGACTCATACAAGTAAAAAACAACATATATCATATACTACGAAATAGATAGAAGGCATCAGTAAGTTCTAATCCATGAAAAAGACTAATTGGTGAAAACATTCTCATATTTGCTTCGTGCTTTATTTTGCAAGTTTCTAAAGATTGAGATTAGGTGAGCTACCCATTGTAGACAGAAAGTGTCCTTTCCTACAATTGGCAAAGAAACATACATAAATGGCATACAAGAAAAGAAAATAATATTCAAAAAACACATTTAGAAGAGAAAGATACCCAAACAATAATGATAAAAAAAGCATAAAGTAAAACCTAAATCTAATAATAATAAAAAATAATAATATAAATTTACAAAAAAACCTTAAAGTAGTAATAATAATAAATAACCAAAAAAGGAGTATTAAAATGTTGCAAAAACAAAATAAGAAGTGTTAATAGATCACGTTAAAAACTCATTATAACCAATAATATCCAACAATGCTAGCCCCTATTTCAAGACTTTCTTATGATCTAGTTCACAACTTATAATGAAATTGGCTCTCTTACATCTTGATTTTCATTGGATTTGCATGATGTCCTTCATTACATAGTTTTACCGCAAATTGTGACAATGGTTAATCCATGACAAGCAATACATTACACTAACATTTCTAATCAAGGGCATTATGTTGACAACTATAATTCTGTTGATCAAGAATGTAATTAAAATTTCCAAAAATATAGGGTCATTATTGAATTTGAGTAATAAAACATTATGACAATTAAGTCATTTTTTATTTGTTGCGAACTTCTAATTAACCATGATTGGATGACTAAAAACAAAAAAAATATTATCTTTAATATCTCAAATGCTAAATTGAGATAGGAAGCAAACATTACAAATCCATCTTTTGAACAAATGGTATATGTTGTTAAGAGATGTCTACTTTTTATTAAGAAAATAACTCTTAGTTTTTTATGTGATAAAATACTTGATGAAATAATTCAGTTAAGGCATTTAAATATCGATTTGTCTCATGCTAACTACATGCTTTACCAAGAAAAATATGACACCAAACTAGTGTATAATATATATAAGTAACTCTTGTTTCAAACCTAAAAAAGAAAAATATAGACATGTACCACCTAGGATTTTGAAATGCCTCTAAAAGCCTTTGAGATTTCAGCTACTTTACATGTAATGTCACATTGCAAAAAATATGATATAACATGCAAAATCCAAAGACACAAAGAAGATAGCCCATCCTTATGATGGTGAGGTGTGAAAATATTTTAAAAGCTAATGAAGAATATGATAAAAAGAGGAAGAACACAAAGAAAAATATAAACTTTAAAATCCATGTCAATTGGAATCAATTAACATAGGACAAGAATAATTTTCATCTGCTATGGCAAGTCAAAACCATTCCTCTTGCAAGAAAACTAGCAATGGCCTTATATGATGAAAAGGAAAAGGTGAGCATTGTTTCTTTCTTAGGAACTATTGCTCTTATATTATAACAACACTTAGAAATTACACAATCAATGTTTGATCTTTGTTATTGGTCAAGTTGGAAAGATAATATGTTATTGATCAAATTGTGAAATTTATAATACAGCATATTCTCAAATTATTGAGTAATACATTTGATTTATTGAGAATATCCATCTCTTTATTTTTCACCTTTTAGATCCACTATATTTTCTTATATATAGACATTCCTCCTAGATACTAAGATCATGAGAAGTTTTTATAATCATAACATGGTATAAAACCCGTAGAAATTAACCAATTTTTCTCCTTCTTCCTTGACGATCCCTTTTTAAATTTCATGACCATTAACCCTCTTAATCTTCCTTTCTACTCTGCTCTCCCTCTACTTCATCTCATATCTTCTCTTCAGTTGGCTCCTCGTCTCCTATGCTTCCCTAGCTCACTCCACCTACTTTGACATCTTTTTTCTCTTCTAAGAAAGAATCTCCATGATTGAAGATGCTTAACATCAACCCATCCTGTGATGATACCACAAAACTACAACTCCCGTCCTCTCCTTGGTTAAACGACCCTCATGCATCCCTCAAGTTTGCATGTTTGCATGACATATATACTTTTGTCCAATAATAGTTTCTTAATTTATAACTTATTTTTGGTTTGCATTAGTGACTTCCTTAACTCTTCATTTTGACATAGTCTACCTCAACTATCTAAAACACTATTAAACTTAAGGGTGATAACAATCATTATCTAGTCTTAAGCATTTTTGTTTTTTGGGTTGGATATTATATAGGATCTTTAGCTCTTGAACCAATGAATACTATCACATATACAAAATGGTAGGCCTCATTATCATGTTTCAAAATACCACAAAAGGAATGCACAATTTTCTTTGTTCTACATACTTCGAAGAAGATAACGTATCTCAAGTATACATTATTTATTCTAACGTCTCCTCTTTACAACAAAGTGACAAATTTGTTCAAGATTATTATAGCAAACTATAAAGCAAATGAAATAACTAGTATCATCCTTTACTACTAATATCTCGACATAACAAAAATAAAATGAGAATTTTCTTGTTGACAAGATTCTATTTATCTCCAATAGTTAAGTTAAAGGTTGGCTCTATTATTCCAAATATTTCTATGACTATCTCACATATTTTATGAGTCCTTGAATTTTCTGCTTTGTCTTCTTCTATTCTTGTGATATTGCTCTTGTTGCCAGCACAAAAATAGATCATGACAATCACAGTTATGGTTATAATCTCTTTCCACCTATATATTGTTAGAAATCAATCACACATCTAATCACTATCATAAATATTTTAGATATCCTCCCTACTTAAAGTAGAACAAATAACATTAGAAGGATGATTGCAAGACAACTTTTCAAGGTTGATCTAGAACTAATTTAAAGCAAAACTAGAGCTCAAATATATGAAAAAAAGGGCCTCCAAAATATTTTAAAGAATTCCAAATGATTTATGAGATCTATCCATAACATATATGAGATATGCCAGAAGCATAAAAAACCTTCCTGAATACTTTTCAAATAGTAGAACCTTCTTAAGAGATAGATGAAGCACCACCAAAGTAGAACACATGTTTGTTCCATTTGAATTAGGTTTGTTAGGATTATGCTTAGTTATCCTCTCTATAATAATTTGAATTGTTTGAATTTTTTTTATCATGATTATCATATTAAATAAAAAGGAATGGAATGAAATTTATTTGTTTTGAATGGAAAACTGCTATCGACATGTGTGTCTCCACCATCTCTTTCTAACCCTTGCATTTGCTAGTGGCATGTGCTTCTTTGCCATCTCTTTAACCGTATGTAAAAAGTTTGTTTTACCTCTCTTTTAATTTCCTCTTATTCATGAGAATCCCTCTCCTTTCTTTATCCAAATGAAATTAGCATATATTTACACACAAATTAACTCATAAAACAACCCAAAAATGCATCCAAATTCTTTTGAACTGATCAGCAACTAATCTCTCTCTTAACCATCTTTCTATATTATCCTTTAAACCCAAATTTTCTCTCACAAATTCAACAACCTCGGATAATCTTGTCTTTCTCTCCTCATCCTCTGGACCTTAATTTCGTAATAATCCAAGTCCTTTCTTATGAACTCTCTTAAACAAAATCTCATAGATCGAGTCTTTACTCTAAACTAGACTATTTGTTTTCTCTAACCAAAACATTCTCCTTAAAAAGTATAAAATTTTTTCTCTTAATAACTTTCTCTCTCTAGCCAATCCAAAACTCTATTAAAATCACATCTCGATTAGCTTAAGTTTTCATAAATCTTATATTCCCTCTTAAAAAAATTATCTTCTACAATACCACATATATCTTCATCTTTTTTTTCACAATTTGGTTCATCACTTTTGCCATCAGTAAGGTCTTATTTTCCAGTATCAAAACCTAGTCCGAATGATTATATTAGTATTTACTCATCTTTCTTAAGAAGAATATAACAATCTAATATAACATTCCCAACCAACTTTTGCCTTCCATTACTATCCTCCTTTTGATCTACTTCAACTACTCGTTCCAATATATCTTAAATAAAAAATTCTAGTGCATCTACCCATATAATAATACCTCAATACAAAGAAGACAATTTAGTGGCAATGTTAAAATAGAAAGTATATATTATCTCTCTACTACTACATCTTTTGCTCTCTTTACTACTATCTCTCCCTACAAGTGGATCTAAACCATCGTTTTTAACATCTTTGGGAGTTCATCCATCCACTTTCTTTAATTTCAAAGTTTGAATGTGAATCCTTGAGTTTAGAAAACACAAAAGAGTTATTTTGCTTGTATAAAATATCATTAGAAAATTTGCTCATTTTAACTTAGTAATCTCGTATGGGGCTCTAGTTTATCTTTGAACGCCATTGAAATTTCATTACTTTGACTTCTTTATTATTGATCAAACTAGATTCAACTAGATATTCTCATTAAAGTGTCAACCAAAAATCCTTAGTATCTTCAAAAACTTTTATCAAGAAATGATGAGTCAATTTTCTACTTATTTTGAATTTCTTCAATATGACAATACACTAAAATATATGCAATCCATTTTTTGTATCTTTTGTGCTGAAAATGGAATTATTAATCAATCATTTTGCTTATACACCTCCAAATAAAATCTCATGGCGAAAACACAAGCATCTCCTCGATGTTGTCTACTCGTAAATGTCTCACATCAATGATCCATATCGTTCTGGAAAGACACCCCCCTTATAGCTTCTTAATTAATCATGCTTTTTTTCTAGTTTAAATAGATTTATAGCCTTCTCCATTCATTATCCAAACGAAAATATTTTTTCCATAACTACTCAGGTGTTTGGCTAAGCTTGTTTCATCTACTCACGCCTCAAAAGTAATAAACTTTTACCTAACAACATTAAATGCTTCTTCTTAACATGAAATATTAACATTATTATGATCTCCCAAACAATCATTGTTATACTTTGTAAATGTTAGCTTTCATGAAACATTGCCTAACTATATTTCTATTTTCTATAATACATACTTTACTACTAGTGTTGTACTTCCACATATTGCTATGATACCTACTACTTTACTACAAGTTAACACTAATCAGCCACGAAGACCTCACTCTGGCATAACACTAACCAGTTCACCATCTATGGCTAAGCATCCTCTTATGACCTCTAATCCATAAAAAGCAAGGAGAATTCTGTTTGTTTGGATAAGAACACTAAAAAAATCAAATTCAACTCTATGTAAGATAGCCAAAGTACAATTGAGCAATTAATATGATATGTTTGCTCATATTCTAGGCAAATGTCATAATTTGTGTATTTTATAGCTTTTTTGTGCCTCTATTATATCTATTCTCAAGGCACATTAAATTCCAACTAGAAAAACATCATGGATATTGAAAAGCAAGGTGTCATTAATTACCATAAATGTGTATCTAGTTTTGCCATTAGTATCAAGTCTATTTCTTGTATCAAGTCTATTTCTTGTCAATGGGTATCCAATCTAATTTTTTCGAATGGTACTATTGAGTGCTACCTACTTAATGACAAAACGTTACACGAGTATCTTTAAATTATATATAAACAAATATCTAAATTCCTATTTATCATAAAACATATTTGATTTTTTAATGTTATTTTGTGATTAAAAAATGAAGCTAACAATGAAACTAATAACAAATAATAACTCCAAAAACCAAATCTCAAGATAGCAAACCAATACATAAATAAGCAATTAATACTTGAAGACTATGGTATTCACATTGAAGAAGAGCAAATAGGTGGAATCTTTATGAGGAATAATTTTTGAAAAGTAAGCACCAAAAGGTATTACAAATATTCTTCCCATACTTTTGTTTTCTCAACACTTATGATTATCATTGATTTTCTCATAAGATTGTGTATTCTTGCAAAGAACTATACTCACATAGAACCTATGAATGTACTCCTTGTTTAGTGATGAACATATGCATTGTTATTTAGATAAAGGAATAAAAATTGCTGTAAGCCCACACTGACATCACCATGTGCCTTGATATAACCACTTGTGTGTGTGACAAAGAAAAACATTCCACTTCCTCAATGTACTGTCAAGCTTAATATTCATAATATATACTCTTGTTCACAGGTACAACAAAAATCTAGTTGAACAATTAAGCATACCATCACCTATTTTCAGTCTGGATCACTTGCAATTCCTGAAAAATTACCAACACAGAAGATTAGACCAGTTTAAAGCATGCTTTTGGAAGCTATCGCTATCATATTGGAGAAGCAACACATACAACCTGGTCCGCCTTACAATGGCAACAGTTCTATCGGTGTCATTTGCAGCAACCTTCTGGCAAAAAGGAAACAAAATGTAAGCATTCCTTTTTGTTATATTCCTTTTTTTTTTTTAATAAGTTGAGTATAAATCCCAACAGTATATGAGAAAAGGTCAAGGGACCTAAGTAATAACTCCTAAAACCTTCACTAAGCTAGTGAACACGAACATGATCACTACAAGATATCAAAGATAAGTACATAAATGACAAAAACAAAGAATTTTGGATGTTTACGAAGAAGAAATAAAATGGGTCATCAAACAAATAAAAAAGAATTAAAAGACGGGAAATATACTTAATGAATAATTAAGAGAAAAACATGCTAATTAACGCTACCATCCACATAGTGTGAACACATTTAACCCCAAGACTCAGTTTATTGAAGAGGAACCGCTAATATGATTTTTGGAGAATAAAATTTATTTACCCACCTGATGTGGGAATAAACCAACCCTTTTGATGTTCCTTAACAAGAATTAAAGAGAAATACAGCTCAATAGCGCAGGTAAGAAATATGTAATAGATTAGGCGGAGTGAATTCCCATAAACTTTGTGATAGGAATTGGACAGAACTTATAAATGCATAAAAAAGAATGAAGGCATGGTAAACAATTGAGGGATATTAAGGTGGGTACAAGAGCACATTAAAATATTCAATAAATTAAATTTTTGTGAACAAGATAATTTCAACTTCAAAATGAATGAGGAACAACATAAACAGTTTACCAAGGATCCAAGAAAATGAAGAAAAACATCTGCGTATTGCAAAGCATTAGAGTTAGAATGCATGGAACACTGAGGCAAATGAAAAAAAAAACCTTTCTGGAGATTCATGATACATAGATTTCCCATAAAAGAAGTCTTGAGAACATGCAACATTTTGTAATAGGAATGAGAATTGCTTTGGCTAACATCATGTCCATTAAAATTCAATCACGCTGGAAATAAAAGGCAGATTCTATAGCACAAGGGGTAAATGAAACGGAAATAATTCGACCTGAAACATTTCAAGTACAATTTTGATACCATGTCAATGATCACATTGTAATCCAAATTATTGATGAAAAACCCATGTAATGAAAAATAAAGGGCTAAAAAAATCCTTTGAAGCAAAACAGCAATAAACAAATAAGCACAAAAATTTACAGATTGCTTGAAGGCAAATTGAAGGACGGAAATAACAAGTGTCAAACAAGTTTGTTAACAAAATTCAAAACTAAAATTGTAATACTTGAATAAAAAGTACACTCTGAATGGAGACTGTTTAGAAATTCATTTGAAAGATAATATTCACACAAAACCTATGTCAAGACGCTTTTTATGTTTTACAAAGATTTTGTTAGTCATACATGAATCCATCTCCTTATCAATGTACCACTTTTATTTGATTTGTAGAAACAATGAGCATGATCTTTTCAGCATAATGGGATCAATGTACATTGCTACAATATTCTTAGGGATAAACAATTGTTCGACAGTTTTACCGATGATAGCACGAGAGAGGCTTGTTTTCTATAGAGAAAGATCTGCTGGAATGTACCCTTCCTATGTATACGCATTGGCACAGGTAGAATATAATCTTGCCCAATCAATTACTTTTTAATGCATTTGTTTAAGCACTTGAACCTTTACCAAATTGTGAATAATTTTCATGTTTTTTTTTTTTTGCAGGTTATTATAGAAATGCCTTATATTTTCATCCTTGCAGTAACATACACTATAATCACATTTCCAACAATAGGTTATTATTGGTCTACTAAAAAGCTCATGTTTTACTTCCACATCATGTTTTGTACGTTGCTTTACTACAATTACCTTGGAATGATGATTATGTCATTGAGCCCAAACGTCCAAGTGGCTGCAGTACTGGCGTCTGCATTTTACGGAATTTTCAACTTATTTTCAGGATTCCTTATCCCAAAAGTGGTATGAATCAAATATGCTTTTGATGTTAAAGTTCACACAGCAATTTTAAATGGAAATTAGTAAATTTACGATTGATTTTCATACAATAAAGTATGTTACATACATCTATGCAAGGTCATATAATTAGAATTATAGAAACATTGTAGAATAGTATCGGGCAACACGTTAATTGGAACAACAAGACCACGTCATAACATTTTGAACAAATTATTGGACAGAAAACAGATTAAGAAAGCCAGTTATATTGAAGCATTCGGTCTTTATTCTACAAGCTTTTTAAGGCATCAGGTTGAAGCCCTTTAGTATTTTTATTAGCACAGCTCCTCATCGGTGCAAGTTTTTAAATAATGTTGTTAGATAAATGGTGATCTACATTTAGACCAACAATAATGACCAATAAGCTATGCAAAACTTCATTCACTTACAAAAATCAAACACCATGCATCAAAAATGAGAGAGCTAGCTTTAATTTTATAGAAATTAAAGCTTTCACTCACCAATAGCCTGCATTGGTTTATTTGCTTTGGCAAAACAACAAAAGGACATGTTTGGACGTTTGCAATGTCAATTTAAAGTATTGTTGAAAGGTGTAAATTTAAACTATTGTAGCATAAAGTTAAGGAACAGAACTCACGCTCTTGCTACAATTTGAATTTTCACTTTGACGCTCATCTTATAAGATCATTATGTTTGCACTTAACACTCCTTTTAGGAAATGCTTTACCTAAAATAGCAATTACAATATTTTGTGCTTCTTCAATTAAAGCTTAAAATCAAAGGGAACCATGAATTGCCAACATACTTCTAATATTTCTCAGTTCAACATACCACAATAATCAAACATAAGTCTTGCATAAAAGAAAAGCTAAGAGTCATAGGTTGTCTTAGCACTGGACATGAAAAACCTAAACCAGGTTAATTTCTTGAGTGTCTACAGCATAACTAGGAAATAAGGATGACATATGAAGTATAATTATTCAGAGTTTTATCTTCAGAATGATTTCCTGTGCAAGACAAAAAAAGTTCAAGTTAACATTATTTTTCCTATGATACAGCATATTCCTCAATGGTGGATTTGGCTATACCTGGCTTGTCCAACATCATGGACTCTAAATGGTTTGCTTACTTCGCAATATGGAGATGTGGCTAAAGAAATTGTAGCATTTGGAGAAACCAAAACCTTGGATGCATTCCTGAAAGATTATTATGGATTTCAGTACAGCAAATTGGGTTTTGTGGGATCTGTTATTGTTGGCTATCCTTTTCTTTTTGCCTTAATTTTTATGTACTTAATAGCAAAATTGAATTTCCAAAAAAGATGAATCTGCCATTGCAAATGGAATGTTTTCTGTTAAACTGAAAATGTTAGATTTGTATCTTTTTGAAACATACGGTGCATGTATGTCACGCAAATGTATATCATAATGCAATCCAATATAAAACTAACACAAAAGGAAGAAGCTTGGAGTGCTGAACAGGTGGTTTTACAACTACTTGGAGTTAATCTACCGTGTAAAGTTATTGATTTT
The DNA here is from genome assembly GCA_023846275.1 of Vanilla planifolia. Classification (NCBI taxonomy): domain Eukaryota; kingdom Viridiplantae; phylum Streptophyta; class Magnoliopsida; order Asparagales; family Orchidaceae; genus Vanilla; species Vanilla planifolia. The sequence goes on from CM043870.1 coordinate 25,734,422, forward strand.
TTCTTTTACCTTTATATGGGTTTATAGACCTGCCTGGAGTCTACAGGAAGTGAGATGTTCAGATAGAATAATGATATTCCAGAGTTTAATTGGTTAAAAATGAATAAGAATTAAGCATTAATGAAATACAGTTTCATGATACGTGATATTATGGAGATAAATATGGTTTTCAAATAAAAAATTGCTCATTAACTGAGTTGAATTGAAATTCATTCCAAACAGATTGAATCAAATTTCAAACTCTACATTTTTTTAGTCAATATTTCAGGTTTGGCATGGCTAGCTTAATTTTTCTTTTGAGCAAGCTCAAAAACTACTAAATTTCATTGGTAAACCAAGGACATCATACAAACCCACAAAGCAAGTAAATGGCTTTTCAAATGAACAAGGAGGCAGAAAGTCATATGTCTGACTTCATCCATAGTATTTGAGTTGTTTCGTAAGGATTATTATACTTTTCTAATATGATGTACTAAAACAAAAAGTAAATGTAAAGAAAATCAATAACATAAAAATTATGATTAAAACAGTTTACATTTTCTATGCCTCAATTTTATTTGTCATGAAAGGGGAAACAAGATTGACAAGACTACATAGGTAAGGTATAACTAAAATCTTTGTAAAAATATCATTTTTTATATTATGTTCTCAATTAACTTGTGCTTGGACATTCTTGACCATATGGTAAATTAATGGAATAAGCTTAGAACATTTGGTTTTGTTAGAATGAGCTAAAACAAACTTGTTTTTGGTTGAGGTAATTTGAATCTAAAAAAAACTCGGTCCCAATGGACTCCCCTCCCAATGATCAATTCTACTAATAACTAAGGCCATCGAGACCAATCATCTTGCACTACAATCCATTGTAGTACATGTTTCTAGTTTAACACTTTTAGTCCATTTTAGTTCGTTTCTTTCTATTTAACTAATTATGTTCTTTCAATTCAACATCAATATAGTTCATCAATTCAAGATATCTTATTCTAGTTCAATTAGCATTATAGCTTTCAATTTTGTTATAGTAAAATTCTAATTAAGCATGTTCATTTTGGCATTCATTAATAAGATCATACAAGGTAGTCATGATAGCACTAGAGCACCAAACACTACCTTTAAGATCCTTTAAACCCTAGCTAAGTCATTACAAACAATCCTTAGGGGTCATCCAAGAGCAATCTATGTTAGTAGTCCCAAGAAAACTAATCTATATAAACTTTGAGAGCTTTTATTTCTTATCTTTTATATTTGTTATCAAGTTATGTAAGGTTTATGGTTTATTATGCACAACATCTAATCTTTACGACTGGGAGAACGCCTAGGAGTATCAAGGGAGATCCTTTTATATAATCTTTAGTTCATGAATTAGGGTTAGTCTATTGTGATATTTAGACGTTTGCCACTTTGCATTGTGTTTCATTATTTTTCATGCCATTATACTACCACGAACAAGAAAACTTTGTGCCAAGTAGATTATAAACATTTAGAAGGAGGATAAAGAGCCTATGCAAAGATAATTCATTGCTAGTTATCCCCGCAACATCTTCACCACCACCAATGTCTTTGTCTAACGCCACCACATTGTAGTTGACAATACCAACATCATTTTGAAAGGTTTAATCTCACTCCCTCTCCCTGTTATCCATCATGCTATGTTTGTTATTTATGCTTGTCATGTTCGTATTTCCTATATCTCAACTCTATTGGTTTACTTAGACTAATCAACCTAGATTATTAAATGTGATCTATTAAAGTTACAAGCAATAAAAGTTGACAAAAAAAAGAAAGAATAGTACGATAACAATTAAATCTTATTTTCAAGTATTGACTTTGCTTTTAATAAGAAAAGATAACCAAATTTATTATAGCTCCGCAATAAATTTTGTTTTAATCCTTAAACTTTTTATCTTGGAATAAATTGGACATCACAACTTTGTGTTAATCTTGTTGATTTTCTTATTTTCTTTCAAAAAATTTTTGATTATTTTTATTCTGCTCAAATCCTTTACATAACATGACCATTACATGTCAAATCTCACATTCAATTAATAAAGTAATGCTAATACATAAAAGATTATTTGTAGTTCACAATCGCCATTAGAAGTGTACACAAGCAAATACATAATGATCCAGGTCATGCTTAAGGAGATTATCCTTCTGAAATAATGAAGAACTTAGGGAAAAAATATATATGCTCTAAATCTTCTAAAGGACAATGAGATTTATGCTACTTCTAATATATGATCTGACCACAAACAAAGATCCATTAATAATGCCAAACTATCCCTTTGAGCCTTAACATCCCCTTGCGAATAACCTCGTATCATAATTTGCAGAAACCTAGGGGAGAGAAAGCAAGTTAAAGCAAAAACTACTTGGTCAAACTTAGTCAACTAAAACCACAACTATAAGAGATACTTGGTATCTTGACATGCATTAGCAGAGAAATTGTAGTGCATTGGTCCCAAAATCTTTGTAAGATACCAAAATATGAACCTATGCTTTTCGAGAATGAGGCTTTCCTAAACAAAGACAATTGACGCTAAAATTGATCACTGTTCCCATAGCATTACAGGTTGGTTCCGACCTGCACGAAAGGCGCAGTGGAAATTCCAATACGAAGATAAGAAATCAGCTAGTTTGGGGAGAACAAACAAATGAGGCAGCCCTCAAAAAGATAGTACCTAAGCCCTCAAAAAGGATGTCGAAATTCAAATCAAAAACTCATAGGGTTGTTCAAAGAAGGTTGAAATAAACAACCTAGTTTAATCCTTGAGTTGTATTCGCCTAAACTCCTTGAAGAAATTTAGAAAAGACCATAAAAAGTCTGAAACTACTATAGTTGTTGTAATATAGTAAAATTTGGTGCTACTTTCATTTGCCCTGCAACACCTCATGCCCTGCTCCTCCTCAGCCGCATATGCCAATTTTTCACATGTGTCTAAAACCCAATTTGTAAATCTTACTCTTTCATAAAAATCTTATTTGCCCTCACTTGGGAACTTTTCATATGCATCAATTTTTAGACATTTATATTAGAATGTTCATATAAATCACACGTCACTTTTTTCTCATAATATTAAAATAATAAAGAAATTAATTATGGCTAGCTGATAAATGCTTACTTGAGCTTTTGAAACGTGACACAAACCCAATCTAAAAGAGAATATATATCTAAAAAAATCATAACTTGAGATTGAGGAAGAATATTATTAAATAAAATTTAAAATATTTGTGAGTGATAGTGAATGCAAATGAAACCTTATATTGTCTTGCTATATACACTCTGAAATCTTCAATTATTTGCAATACACCAATATAAGATGTCTCTCACTTATAAAAAAATTGCTCATATCTTTAGCATAGTAATTAGATGTCTGAAGAAATGCAAATGAGGTGTTCTATAGCCAATTAAGTCTTCAAAATCTTTCTTAATTCTTGCATACTCATTTGGCTCAAAATTTACTAAAATTCTCATTTTTATCATTACTAATCAAACTAGCTATTATGGTTAGCATAATATACCTTTTCTTCAACATATACCATATGTTAGCTCACATATACCATATGCAAAATAGTATTTTTAAGTAAAAGGTTATATAATCTCAAATTTATGAAAATTAAAATATTGCTAAATTATTTATGTTTTTGTGAATTTTAGAATTTTTTTATATTTTTTAAAGTTTTAAGAGAATGATTATACAATTTGATTGAGTGGCACAAAATAAGATATGCTCAACTAGAAACGTCATACATTATAATCATAGAAGTCTTATAGTATGTTGGAATGAGAATACTTAAGATAAATAAATTGAAAATGATTATACAGTATAATTAAGGACGTCAAATAAGTATGATGTATTATCAGATCGTCTAATACCACAATAAATTAAATAAGTCTGAAAAGGTAAGTGAGAAATTATAAAAATCACATAATATAAATAAGAGAATTATATAGTATTATACATTATAGGTGAAGAGAAATATCACATATCATATAGTATTAAGAGAAATTATATAATATGATTATAAGAAAAATTCTTAATTTTTATAACTAAATAAAAATGGTAGAGAAAATTGACATTAAGGAGCCTAATTAATAGTAAAACTATTGATTTTAAGAGGGCATGTTACACCCAATTTTTTTTTAAAACCTCAAATTTAATAAAAAAAATTTAAATATCTATAATATATAATGTACCTATAAATAAACAATTATAACAAAATACTAATATATCAATAATCTAACAAAATTATTATCAACAATTCTAATACATTAAACCAAATATCTAATGATGATCAATCATACAATGCAACAAAATCCAACAAAAGAGAACATAACCTATCAACTACCAATTCCAAATATAATAATCCAAAATAGCCTTATATCTATCAATAATATAATTAAGAGTCATATAAAATAACAACTTTACTAATAATAGCATGTAAAAAGATGTGTCATTTAATTTATGTACTAACTTTGATAATCTCATGTTTGGTTCTTACACAACTCTTAATTTCTTGATCTTATAAAAGTATAAAATGGGGTGAGCTTAAGAGCTAAATAAAGAATCCTCAAATCATATTATAAAACTAATATGCAATAGCCAAGAAATATGTATATAATAATTGAGTAAATCATGTAAATATGTGGTATCAAATACTAACTCTCATATATATATTTCTATCTATCATCTAAGTTCATACATAACATTATGATATGATTAATTAGATGCTCTTTCTCTCCTTACTAATCTAATACACTCTCTATTCTAAGAGAGTCATTATAATATTTAACACTCCTATCATATTATATAATCCAACATTTCTTAAGACAATATTAATCACACACACTAATCCTACAAGGTTTTGAGAGTCTTTAATAATCACATGTACTTCTTATCACAATCATAGCATATTATTTGTTCCACATGGGAGTAAATATATAGTTAATCATTCTTGAGATTATTTATATAATGGTATTCAGCTAACCTTGAAAATTCTTATCATATAATTTGACACTTCTCCTACAAGCTAAACCAATAATGTGTAATTATTATCTCTAAGTTAAGAAAGTAAAGTAATTAACTCATCTATCTCCTGAGTATACATAATCAAAAGTTTATTACTTTTGGTCCTCAACTAATTAAAATCATATCCATGACTTATAAAACCCTATTAACCTTTATCCACCACTATTTAGTATTATTTAGATTTTCTTAGTTTGAATTTCACATATAAGAATTTTTTAACTTAATTTTTTAAGTCCTAATTGACATAATCTAAGATTCTTGTGATTAGATAAGTACGATATACTTTTAATTAATTATATTTGCATGATGTTGATTATCATATTATATGATTATCAACTCTCTCAATTATTTCTCTTTCATTATTATCATATTTCTATGATATATTTCTTTGTATCTATACTACTAGCACTTCATTTTCTTCATTTTTCATCCAAACAACCTCACTTTCTTATATTGAATTATAACTTATGATATGCTTAGATCATAATATATGATATTAAGCCCCATCAAATGCACTCTCACCAAATGCTTAGGACTTATCATGCTCATATGATGAAAATATCATATTGTAAAACTAAAATTTAATTTCACAACTTATATATTAATTGTCTTTATTATCTAATCGTATAATATGATTATTCAATATCATATTATATTTTATTCAAAGTCAAGTACTCTTTTATTTCTTTATATTTATTGAACCTTCGATCTATAACTATTGTATTATTTAATTTTCATCCAATACATAACTAGTAACAAACTAATTACTCAAAATTTATAATTACTTATTTAACAAATTTATAGCATATATCAGTTAGCTAAAGGGAAGGTGTAATAAGACAAAAAGATGAGGATGCATCCTTTGAATAGACACAACTATTAGAGGAAGATGAAGAGCTGAAAGAGATGAAAGAGTGTTAGATGGGTATAAGTGGAAAGGTTGTTACTAAGAAAACATTTTTTACATAAATTATGTGCTTTTGCTTTTGTTGAAAGCATTGGAGAGAAGAGAAAAGAAGGAAGAAATGCTTCCAAGAGTTGGGAAGGGAATCATGAGAATTTGATCAAGAAATAAAGATATATTAAGAGATAAATTAGGCTTAGTATTATAGCAATACTGTATAACCTGAGAAGAGAATAAGAAATTATAAAATATAAAAATCTGATTAATAGTGTGACTATTACATAAGAAATAAGGTAGATAGGCTCTGTACCATGGTATGTATGGTTGAAGAACTATTAAGGGTTTTGTATAGAGATTTTATTAAAAAAATTGCATTATAGAATACTTTGAAAGTGAGTACTCTTATCATTGCTTGTATTGTTATGTTGATTATATTACTATGTTCAATGAGCATGCTATATTGATGTTATTAGTTTTTGATGAAATATTGAAAGTCCACTTATTAACTTGATTGAAAAGTTAAGAAAAAAGAAAATAGAGTAATAAAAAATATTAGTGAAATAAGGTTTAGGCATGATTTTGAAATTTTAATAATCAAAAATTATTTTAAGAGTCAAACCTATTATTTAGGATCAAATGTCCTAAAAAATAGGTAACTTGTTATACAAAATAAAATATCTCTAAAAATATACTTATTATTTAGAATAAGATTCCTCTAAAAAGTACCAATAGAGATATATTTAGGAATATTTAGTGTAAAATATTTTGTATATACCCAATTTGATTCTATATATGTTAAAATTGTAACCCAAAATCTAACTTAAAATGAAAAAATAAAATGAAGAAAAGCATGTGGAATAGAGTTAAAAGAAATTCAAGAGATTTCTTAAAAGAAAAAAATGAGTTTTAAATGAATTTGAAAGTAAAGATAATGTTTTTTATTTTTCTCATACGCTTATTGTTTGATATAATCTCAGTATGCGACATTATCCAAATATTTTTATTTACATTCATGTTATGTAATTTTTGTACACTAAGTTAGTAATAGTTGACTTAACCTATATTTGAATAATAATGAGGCTCAAAGTTATTACTCTCATGTAGCCATGTGTTGAACCTCATAGTTTTTGTGCACTATTTTTACAATGGCTTTTAAACAAAACAAAAATGTGATTTTCAAATCAAAAGTAAAAAGTAAAAGAATTTGATGATGTGGCATCAAATCTGAGAAAGACTAGGTTTGGGATCATCACTAAGTTTATAAAGTCTAACAAAGCAAGTGAATTAAAAAAGCCATCTATGTCTCAAGTTTGATTTAATGTTAAGCTTTGCATCTTTATGATCGTGTGATAGTTTTTGTTGATAGAGAATAAAAAATAAGTAACTGTAAAGTGGATTTACAAATGATACACTAAATTAATAAAAAGTAACATGATTATCCACTCAAATTTAATTCTTATGACATGTTTCTCCTTTAAAAGTACATAACTTTTCTACCCTCATTTCTTTATTCTTAATCAATAATTCCTATTTAGCTATTGTTTACTTAATAAATTTTTTATCCTTATAGTTCGCTTGTTTTAAACATTAAATACAAATAATCTATAAAAACTATGATTTTAGCTCTATTTGAGGGATAGTTTTTTGATATTTTCCTATTAGCATTTTCTTCTCTCCTAAATGTTATTACCATAAACCAACTAAGTAGTAGATATGCTAAGGACCTTGTTGCTTGACACGTCTTCTACTCCTTTGCTTCAACATTTGTTTCAATATTCTTGTTAAAGAGTATTGCAAGCATTCAAGGATGATAAAAAAAATTATAAGATTAAGAGTTGGCAAACAATGTCCTTGCCAGCTACACAAACGATCGAGCAAATATAGTGATTATTTCACATCTTAGAACTAAAAGATAGATCATACAAAATTTTTAGAATATGAGAAAGTATTTTAAGCTTAACTTGATTACATAAAAGCTAATGTTAAGGAACAAAGGCTACCACAACAAAAATAAAGCTATAATTTAAAAAATATATAAAAAGAGATAATTTTGTTCTAATTAAAGTTTAAACCCAATGATATTAAAGCTAAAGAGAAATATAAACTAAACAAAACCATCTTGAGATAGGAACAAGATGATAATCTATTATCATCTTAGATAATGTTGGTCCCTGGCACACCAAAGAGGAGAGGTAGAATGGGTATGAATTATGTGCTTTTAAATTTAAAAAAATTACAAAAAGGAAATAAAAAGATTAATTTCCACAAAGAGGTTTCTTTTAAGTATTAAATTTAACCTTTTTAAAAGTGATACTTTTAAGAAAAAGTGCTTATTTTCAAAAATATTACTTTTATGTTTGATTAATTATTTTTAAAAGAAAGCTTCAACAAAAGAAAGACACAACAAAAAAAAACAAATGAGTTAGCACAATGTTGTTAAGGCCTTCAAAGGCTATATAACTAATAAGCAATTTTAGTCGTTATAAGGCAACAATAGCACAACAAAACAATGACTTTAAAATGTTATGTTAGAATCAAGTAGCTTAAAGGATGGTTTAACCAACCTTCATCTTATGATTTGCAAGTATAACATAATTGAAATTTAAATTGTAAGTGAAAAAAAGAGACAAGTGGGGGGGGGGGGGGGGAATTTGCACTTGGCTTGAGAAATTTGTGGTGATAAATAAATAAAGTAAATCTAAACTTTGGGTAGTAATTTTCATACTTGAGATAGAGAGGATGATAGAAAATGATGAATGTTATAAGTAAACTATATAAAAGTAAATATACAAGAATTTAAATATCAGTTGAGTTAGAGTTATTAGTAAGGGTCTAGTTTTACTTGAGTAGTTAAAGAGATTAGATAATACCATAATAAGGATCGACTTTGGGGCTTAAGTTTTTGATTTAATATTAAGCATTATTTGATTTCATGACTCAAATGATGATAAAAACTACTCAAAGATCTGACAGCTTTAGTGAATTAGCAATCATGAAATTTGTCAAACAAAAAACATGCATGAAGATAATCCATTCAAGAGTACATGAGTAAGAGTTTGAAAAACAAAATACAATGTAGAAGTGATATATCATGATTTGGCAATCCTAACTCGACAAACTCTAGGCCCTCTAACTCTTTTAGAAGCTTTTTACTACTTCGGCATAGTTAGTGGCCTCACATAAGCCAAAAACACTAAGTATGAAGTGCATCAGATCTTTTTATGAGCTCAAGACCAACCCACTTTTTTAGGTTCAAAGTTAACTTGACATGGCCATAAACTAAGCTCAAATATAAAATCCAACATTAATTTTGTTTAAGACTCAACCACTTCCCATTCTTATGAAACACAAAATAAAAGTATCACTTTTAAAAATACAAGTTTTATAATGAATACCCTAAAGAAAACACTACATTAAACTCCAAAGATTATCTTTTATAACTTTGTTAAAAACAACTTTTTTAAGTCTCTTTGATAAAATGTCACAGTGAGAATCAAAACTTCAATTCAAAATTAAAAAGATAAAAAAAGGAACGAGAAACATGAAAATAGAATTTGAAAGAACAACTAAGTGAAAAAGAAAACTTTTCTTGTAGACTCTATGGGTATTCCTTACAAGAAAGGAAACCTTCCTATAGAATTTGAGACAAATGTAACACAAGAAAGGCAAAGAGCTTGAATGCTAAACAGAACTTGAAGAAGAGGGAGCAAAAAAGAGTGATGTTTTTCATGAAAAGGAATGATATTTATAGACTTAGGAGCTTGAGATTTGAAAAATAGCACTTGAATGGAGTTAAAAGGCTATGATAGGTTAGAGTGGATTGTCATGTTACTTTTAGAAACTAAAACTTAGCTATGGTTGACCAAGATATGGTTTAATTGTAATAAATGAGAGCAAATTAATAAGTAGTAAGATGAGTTATTTTAAAAAAACCATCAAATATAGCTAATAGATAAAAAAAAAAGCTTAAAATATATCAAACTATATGTTCCAAAGTCTTTTTTTTAAAAATTTGAATTCAAAAGATTGTAAGCTTTGATAAAGAATATATGATAAAAAAAGATAAGACTGTTATATTATAATTTTTGCAAGACCAATATAAAATGATAAATTCAAATTAAATCTAATATCAATGTGAAAAATATTAAATTATATAAAAATTATTTATGAATTTCAGTAAGTATAGGTTAATTGGAAATTTATTTGATCTAATTTGAAGTTGCAACAAGAAAGATATATTCAAAATAGTTAAAGTCTATCAACAAGTAATTAGATAATTAATCTTGAAAATTTTGATGTATATTCATTTTTACTTATTAAACACAAAAAATTATGTATTTATTAAAAGATAATAATATTTATATCTAAGACAATTTAAAATTTGAATGTTTTATCTTAAAATAAAATGTTTATCATAAATATTGTGACACTAGGTCATGTAGAGATATATTGGAAGTAGACATATTTAGAAAGAGAAAATAAAAGGTTTAAAAAACTAAGATAAACTTATGCATGAATAATTAAACTTTAAAGATCTTTATCAATAAAAAGAAGTCATAAAATAATGTAAAATTTAAAATTTAGAGCATCCTAATTGCATGCTTATCTTTATACTTAATTTGACTTGAGCTTGAGCTTTTGGCATTCCATTCTTAAATGAATTTTGTTAGTGTTTTTTCCATGACACTTGTCATAAAATTGATCAAAACACTTGTTATAATTATATATATAGCTAAACTATACAATGTTCAATATTAATTTAATAATTAAATTTGTTTTCATCAAAATCAACATAGAGTTTCACATAGATGAGCTTGCAAAGTAAACTAGTAAATGAAATTCTTGTAAGAACATGAGTAATAAGAACTAATGCAATGTATGTAAATAAAATGGCAAGATCATATGAGATAAATAAAATAAAACTACTTGAACTTATTTGTTTAACTAATAATATAAATCCAAACAATGATAAATGTTCATATTAATAATCATTAGAAAAGTAAAAGTGAACAAATATCTACCATCATATATTCTAATAGATATCATTATTATGATCTATTTATCAGTATGAATACACATAAACGTGTCATTAATGTTATTATATTGTATCAATAATATAATAATATAAATGTCATGTCAATATATTATGATTATTTTTATTATAAGATGGTCATTGTTAACTTGAATTATTCTACAAACTTGTTGAACAAGCTAGTAAATCACATTACATTGTCACCACTTTATCTCATCACCTAAAATAATAACATTTTTCGAACATGGTATACTTGACCAGATTATCACTCAAGAAAACATGTAAGCATAGTATTTTGTGTGTGTGTGTGTGCAATAATAATCAACATGGAAGTAATAAAGACAAAACACAATATAAAATATGTAGGAATAATTAAAAAATGATATGTAACAAAAAATACCTATTGTTAAAATTTAACAACAAAATACATAGAATAATGCTCTCAAGATAAACTAATATTCACTATATATAACTACAACATGCTCATGGATAACAACCAAAGAGACAAGACATAAAGAGCAATTGTAATAAAATGATATTACACATAAATACATGGCTTTTATTAATGCCAAAAGAGAGCTCCTAAGAGCGAAGGATATTGTAACATGCCTCAATTTTTAATATAGATCAAAATGATAAATCTTATAATCAAGTCAAGAGGATTATAGAAAATTATAATTGAAATAAATCAAGTAAATTCATTAGAATATATTTTTAAAACAAAAAATATATTAAAATAATACTAATATAATAGAGAGTGTCATACTCTTAAATTTAGTTAAAAATATTATTAAAATATATTAATAAAAAGAACTTTTTAAAACAAACTCAATAATATTGAACTTATAATTTTTAAAGACTTAAAGAATTTGTTTATGAATTTTTAAAAATATATGTATAATTATAATTACCAAAATATCGCTCAAGATAGATTTATAATTTTGAGAATTTTGGCTTATATCAAATCTAATTAATATTTACAAATATTGAAATGCTAGGATGCACTTGAGTAGATTTGTATTTTTAGAAATGTTGGCTTAGATCAAATCACTTTGATAAATGATAGATTTGTACATAACATGATATTAGATAAGTAAAACTTTAATTTTAGTGTTTATAGACTTCGCGGGTTTTTCGTGTAAATAAATGTGTTTAGCAAATAACAACAATTCAAAAAACACTTTTGGGGAAATTATCGATTGATGAAAACAAGTGCACTCATAATTAACTTTTTAACTTTTCAAGCATAAATAATAATAATAATAATAATTATAAATATACAATAAGTGGTTATCTTATTATAAAATATCTTTTTTCTTTCTAATGCATAGACTCCAATAAAGCATTTGGTTGGTCAAAAAATCGAGCAAAACATTATTGTCATTGCAACGAGTTACTGTAAGTTATAAAAAAAGCTCTAAACAAGAGAGTATTCCAACTTATGGATTTGACTACAACTAGCAAGGTATACTTTGCTTTCATCAATTTTTTTTGTACTGTGCAAAGTTGTTGATGAGTAGCTGTCAAGGGAGAAGATAATGAGATATTTGGCAAGAGATTAGTTTTAATGAGGGAAGTAAAGGGAGACCTTAGTTGTATAAGGGAGAGATAATAAGGAGATTGACTTTATCAAAGAGAGATAAACGATGTCGGGTTCATTGAAAAAGGAGAGAGAAGTGTCAGGTTCACTATGGGAAAATTTCATATTAATACGATAACATACATCTAGTACAAAGAGCTTAAGTTAGAAGGCTATGGTAAAGCTATGAAGATATTGTACTAGACAATTTTCTAGATCGTACTAATATAAGGAGTACTGTTGCAATAACATAGTTGGCTTAATCGTACAATACGATATGTTTATCATATTGTACAATTGGTTTATGCTTAAAAAAGGTCAACTAAGTCAGACTAGTTAACAAATCGAACGATATAATGTATATGATGTATTAGTATTATCATATGATGATGTTAGCAAATCAGTTACAGAAATAAATTAAATTGAAATGAATGAAAATTATTCAATGATCATACAATATAATTCTATGTAACACACTAGACAATCATATGAAATATGTTAAAATAAAAGAGATTATATAAGAATATACATTACAATATGATATTTTTATAGTTTTTATTTATAAGATCAGATGAATAAGTCAAGCAATAAGAAATAGAGGATATCATATGGTATAATAAAAGAGAACATACTTATATGATGTGTGAAATGAATGATTTATATGACTAGACGTATTGTACCATACTATGTAAGTAATTATATAGTATAATTTGAAGGATCTTACGATATGATTGGGGTATCGTACAAGTCTAACTTAAAGCATAAACATAAGATATAATAAATAATTTATGAGAATAAAATGACTTAAGAAACATGCTATTTGTAGGAAGCATATCAACCATTTTATACATATTTTATTATAAAACATTTAAAGAAATAGAGCAAACAAATGAACTATTTTGAAAAACTAGATAAATAAATCTATAACTTATGATTTAATATAATATTATATGTTTTCTTTATGATTATATTATCTTATATTAGAAAATTCTTATATTTTATAGTTTAACATAATCTTCATATTTTTTGACATTACTTAATATATGATTTTAATGATTTCATGTTTCACTTGTTTTGTTATTTGACATTACATAAAATAATTGAGTGAAAGGAATAAAATATAAAAATGCTTAAAATGAAAAAAAAAATCTGTTAATTTTGATGATAATATCTAGATTGGCATATATATATATATATTCATATAGGCAAGCATATCATATGATTGGAAAATAGAAATTAGATTCCTAAAAACATCATCTTTAGCACTATAGTTAGTGGATATTATCGTAGGGTATTGATTTTTAAATAAGTTATTTAACTAGTATATATACTACAACCTCTTTATATATATATATATATATATATATATATATATATCAGTCTTTGAATCAAATATCTACTTAATGTTATTTAGATATATTAGATGAATGCCAATCATATGTCATATTTATTTGCATGGTTATTGGATCTAGTGATGATAATGATTTAAAAAGAACTGGGCTCAAAATTTATATAAAATATTAGAAATCAAAATAAACAGAAAAACTAACATTTTTTTGCATACTTTTGGTATACATGTTTTTAGTATGGTTTTAATTTTATACATATGGTTTACTTACAATATGATTATTATTTTATTCATCATATTTATCTATTTATTTTGATAATTTATTTATATTTAGTTATTTTATTATATTTATATACTAAGATTTATAAATCTTAGTAATATTTACAACATAATGCATGCATCTGTTACATTAAGATATAAAGATTTTGATACATAGGAGAGGACCACCTTTTTAAGATTTGAAAGTATATAGTGCTTAGTATAAGTTAGATAATTAGAAGTATAATAAAACATTAGTTTAAAATTTTATACACATTTTTATACATCATATAGTTATATTATATTATAATTATTTATGTGATTTTATTTTGGTTAATACTAGGGATTTTATCATATCGTTTGGTCTTCACTTAGGTTTTAATATTCTCACTAGATATATTATCTATGCAAAACCTTTGAGTTTTTATTCGATTAAGAAATTTATTAAATGGGACCATGATAAATGTACTCATCATTTAGCAATTAAGAGCCACCGATGTTAAAAATACAATTATAATAGAACTTCTTTAGGATTTACCAATTCATGTTCTATGGTTAACTTAAGAAACCTAATATATAATATTGTCATAATGATATTAAAGGCATCAAAGTTTAATTATTTATTAAATATTATAATTTAAAATTTATGCTCATAGTGGTGATCTCAATGATGATGATATCTTTTAATAATGAAGAGATATGTGACAATAGTCTTGTCAAGCAAACGAGAGAAAAAGCATGGTGCCAAAATAAGGTTTCAAGAAAAGGAACAATGATAGTGAATAAAAAAATTGACTATGGTGTTGACTTTAATGAAAAATGTTATGAAGGCAACATTCTCAATGATGGTGAAGCCCAACAACGATGGTGAGTGGGTATGACGACTTGATTTTGCTATATTAAAGTATTGTTCTATTGGGTTGTCTTATTCTTACTCAAGTAAGTTTTCTCTTTAAAATATGCCTTAATATCTAAATATCATGGTATCTTCTATAAAGATTAAAGTCTCCTCTTACTTGCCAGTGTGAGATAATTTATCATTGTATCCTTAGAATCTTATTAACAAAAATCATATCTTATCTAATGATTCCTTTCTTTAAATCTCCCTTGCTTTCATTACCTACCCACTTTAGGTGTTATAGGCTCAACTTTTTATTAATTCATCCTTGAATCATAATAAGCTAATAGAGAATACTACATCTATATCATAAATGTAATGAGCTAATCTCACTATGTTAAGATATTATTCTCTTGAAATGTCACATTCTAACTTAAGAGAATTTTGTCCTCAATTGGCTTCTTTTAAAATATAAGAAATGAATGTACAATTATAAGGAGCTATAATATATTCTTAAAAATGACATAAGGTCTTGTTACAATCAATTAAGGATTAGAAATAAAGACATAAAAACTTATTATTTTAAAATCATATATGGTCATTTATGAATTTCTTGTTTTCCTATTTGGTTTAGCAAATGCTTCAATAATTTTTATAGACCTAATGTACATGATAATATAATAATGGTCAAACCAATTTATTATTATCTTAATTGATAATATATTAATCTAATTTAAAGATGAAGAAAAACACAAAAGAATTTATGTATAGTATTACAAAGATTACAAGAATATTAATTATATGCCAAGGTTTTAAAATACAACTTTTAACTAAATAATATATCATACTTAGGTATACAATTAATGCAAAAGAAATATTAATTAATCCTTAAAAAGTAGCACTTATTGTAAAATGATCCAAGTTTATAAATGTGATTGAAGTAAGGAGCTTTCTTGGTTTATTAAGGTATCATAAAAAGTTCATTAAAGGTTTTTCTCAAATTATAATATTACTAGGGAGATGAACTGAGAAGTAAATACCTTTTCATTGGACTTGAGATTCTGAAAGAACTTTTCAAACTTTAGAAGAAAAGTTAACCATAACACTTATCTTAATACTGCATACAAATGATATCAAATTTTAAGTATTTAGTGAAGCATCCTTACGATGACTTAGATTTTTATTAATACAAAACAATAAAGTAATAACATATGCTGTAAGGAAATTAAAACCTTGTGAACAAAACTATCATATGCATGACCTTGAATTGGCTACTTTTATATTAATTTTAAAGGTATGGAAACATTATTTATACTGCATTAAAAGTCAAATATATTTTGATTGCCAAAGCCTCAAGTACTTTTTTGCTAAAAAAGAATTAAATCTTTGACAAAAGAGATGACTTTACTTAAAAAAATTATGATTTGGAGATTTTTCATCACATTGATAACTCAAATATAGTTGTTCATGCATTGAGCATAAGAGCTAATATAAGTAGCATGGTGCTTAATATTGAAAAGGCTTAGATGATAATGAAAAAGACACAACTAAGGCTAAATATAGTGTTAGTAACACAAAAAACTTCTCACAATTAGTAGTAGTACTTAATTGGTTGCAAGGGTTGCAGACATCACAATATAAAAGTCATGAGGTGCAAAATACAAAAGAAGGAATCATGGAGGGTAAGAAAAAATGACTTTAATTGGAATAAGATTGGGATTCTATATTTTAGGAACAGATTATATATTCCAAAATGAGATAAGTGAAAAGGTTTATTGAAATATGAAACTTTAATAAGTGCAACCAGGCATGAATAAAATGTATCAAGATTGAAGTAAATCTTCTAATGGCTTGTAATGAAAAAGAGCATAATTAGATATGTGAGTTGATGCTTAATATGTTAACAAGCTAAGGGAGAGCAACAAGGACAAGTAAATTACTATAATGACTCCTAATTCCAATTCAATAGTGGGAGGAAGTATTTATATTTTTGTGGTTGGATTGCTAAAGACTAGTTAAAAGCATAATTCAATATAGGTAATAATAGACAGTTAACAAAATTAGCTTAAGATTACTTATTTAATAGAAAACTTAAATTTATATTGATCAAATTATTGGACTACATTGGTTGTCATAAACAATTACTTATGATAGAGATTCTTATGTTATCTTTGATTTCTAGAAAATATTGTAAAAATATTTGAATATATTTTATAAATATTTTAATATATGATTAATATTTAATATTATATTTATTCATAGAGAAATAATTAAATTAAAAAAATAATCAAAACTCTAAAAGATATATTAATACTATGCATATTATGCTTTATAATAATTGGAATACTCATCTTATATTGATTGAATTTATTTATAACGAACAATTATCAATCCAACATAGTAACAACATATTATGTAGAATTGTATAAAAGAAAAATTCTAATCGTCATTGTGTTAGTACAAAGAAATTAAAAAACTTATGCGAGATTAAAATTAATAAATAAGTCTACCTAAAAAATTAAATAATTCGTGAAAGAATATACAAAACTCAAAATAGTTAAAAAAACACTGTCATCAAATATAGAAATGTTGAATTTCATAAAAGAGAAAATATATTTTTAAAAATAAGTCTAATAAAAGATGAAACTAGATTTAGTAAAGAAAGAATGAAAAGTATTTATAGAATATCATTATCTTTATAATTAGTTGTCACATAAAATATATTCCATATCTCGACATTAAGAATATATGTTGGAGATCTTTCACATGTATTTTATGATACAAGTATCATGAAATGCAACTAAATTTAAATTTCTAAGAAAAATTTATGGGAATCTTAATTAAGGTAATAAAAAAGTTAAGAAAAATTATTCTCGTAATCAAAGTACATTGGCTAAATCAAATTAAAAGAGAAATCACACGAAGATTCGAGAAAAAGATGAGAAATAAGTATCCAAAATTATTTGAAATTTGAAAAATAAAATTTGTACAATATCTTCAAAATTTGAAGATAATAAAACTATATTATATTTTAAAATTAATCTATAAATATATTATATACTTGTAAAACACATTAAAATTAAATAAAAAACATGTTTAAAAACATAAAAATAAAAAAATATTGCTGAATATAATTTATTTATAAGAACATTTATTTTGTTTCAATTGCCGTTTAAAATTGATAGGAATAATCAAAGTTTAATTATTTTATAACAGTTAATTAAAGTAGTTAATTAACATCCTAAAAAACTAACCCGACCCGAACTTTCCGTTCCCGAATTTTACCCCTTCGCATTTTCAGAATTCCCCCTCGGTACCATTGGTCGGCACGGAACTCTCACCCCAATCTCTCTCTCACTGCTTCTCGCCGTCGTCTCACACGCCGATTCCCGTCACGACGGCACTGAGGAGGCGCTTTGGTGGCGGGACTTAATGGAAAAAATGCCCGGAGCCCTTCCGTGAAGGGGGGGGGGGGGGGGGGTGAGAGAGAGAGAGAGAGAGAGAGAGAGAGAGAGAGAGAGAGAGAGTGGGAGAGAGAGGGAAGAGGCAAACCTTTCTTTCGATGTTGTGATTTGGTTGGTTCCGAGGGCGAAGCCGCGCGACTTTTGGGAGTTAGGTTACGCAAACAAAGGACAGAAAAAACGAAAATCAGAGTAGAAAGAGAAAAAAAGGGGATTGCATAACAGCGTTGAGGTGGGTGAGTTGATTTAGTATAGTGCGATATGCTTGTTGTTTTATTTTAGTACCTTTGCAAGCTATATATAAACTCAATTAAGTATATTATGGATTGTCTGTTGTGTTGCTACAGTATGTTTTAGAAATGTTTGGAGTATAAATTTGAAAGAAATGTTAAATGATGATCCATGTATTATTTGATGAATAATGTATGATGTGTTGAACATTATGAGCCATAAGACTTGGAGTATAAATTTTTCTCATTTTTAGCAATGTGCAATCTAAGAAATTATGTGTGAATTATGCAAGTAATATAAAATGTTAACTATCATATGCTTAATAAATAAATATGCCATTGAAATGCTTATTATGTAAAATGTGCAACATGCATACTAAGAAAATAATATGATATTATGAATTAGAAATTGGTTAATGAGTCAAGGGAAATGAAAAGTTGAAAAACTTTTATTGAATGATGAAATGACAAATGTAGATATGCATAGTTGTATTGTGTTACTTATGCATGTGTATTAAATATATGAAACATAAAAATTGTGCTTCTTGATAACTAAATAACACGAAATGGGATGTTTAACTAATTGCCTTATGAAATGGTTTAGTGGGAGAATGGTGGTATGTGGGTATATGTGGGTATATGTGGTTAAAAGAAATTGAGTTCTTATGAAAAGATTGTGTTTCTTGACAATGAAATACCACAAAATGTGGTGCATGATAGACCTCCATATTAAAAAAAAAAAGAAATTTATTAATAACATTGCATTTTATGTGCACTTTATCTCTATTGGATGCAATTATAATATTCAACATAATCAAATGTCTATTGATATCACATAGTGATTAGTATGGAAGGTTGAGTAGCATCTGATCTTTTATTTTTCAGATGTCATTATGCCTGTTTTAACGTTGTATTGTTTTGATTTTCCTACTAATCTTATGATGGTTGTCTCTTCGTATGTTTGACTAACATTTTTTAAGTGCAAAAGAAACACAACAAAGGGAATTGTGAAAATAAGAAAAATGATTTTGCAAAGATAAACACTTCTATAATGATGTTGGTAATTATTAAGTATTGATGTTGGTTTTAATTGATGGATCGATTTTTGGTTGTCAACTCTTGATTTTAGATCAAAATTACTATAATGTTTGCTGCATATATTTATGCCTTTCTACATCTTATGAACGACCATTCATGGCTTTGGATTTTGAGAATATTATGTTTTTTTACAATTGTTGATGATTTTTGAAAATCATGGTTTTCGATTAGAAATTGTGAATTTCGAATAGTAGTATGTAACTATTATCTGCATCAAATGTTATATATATTTGCATGGGATGTTGTAAATGATCGCACAGAATGTTTAGAACTATGAAAATATTGATTATGCGATGTGTATGTATATGGAAAATGGATGTGTTAGGATGAAAATTTGTTCACTTGAAATCTAAAATCTACTTTGAATTTGTTAAGTGATACTTGTATGATGTTGTTATGGGTTTTAAGAAAGAATAAAAAAAGTATTGTCTGTGAGACGTGCGATTTTGTCCATGTTCTTTGACCCATAGGGTGTCAGTCGGGTATGAGGATGTCACAATGGGAGAGAGAGAAGCAAATGAATATGGAGAGCAACAATGTATGCATTTGGGATTTTGTGGATGGTAGGATTGATAGTTTGTGGTGGGGTTAGAATTTTTGTTAGGTTTATGGTATTTATCTATTAATATAGTTAATAAATAACTTTTTTTTCTCCAATCTAGGATAAGAGATAAGTTTTGTTAGGCTTGTTTTGCTTTCCTTTTACATCTGACTCTCACAAATTGCACCTTTTTTTACTTCCTTAATCGTTATCTCCTCCCATGGGGAAGCACTATCATCTTAAGCAGTGCTTCTCCCCTCCACTTACCCTTCACTCATTCTTTCTTCCATTCCAATCTTGTCAGTATCCAATAGGGAATCCTCCCAACTCTCTAGCTCCTTGCTCTCGCTCTCCCACTTTAGATGTGGATCTTTTTTTTGAGTGTTTCTTGCACATTTACAAACTTCCTCTCTCTCTCTCTCTCTCCCCCCTCTATGAAGGCCCTTTCTCCTCCCTTTTGGTTTCCCTTCCCAATTGCAATAACAATTATTTTGTCACTTCCACTTGTTTTCTATGAAACGTCTCATTCTTGCTATTGTGTTGGTAGCTCTTCAGGTTGTAGTTGATAGCATTTGCATTCCTATAATTTTTCTCTATGATGTCACTTTTTCCTTGCTCTCCTATTCAGTGCCAATAGCTTATTTACTTGCCTCCATGATGCAGTTTGTGACCCCTCATTCTATTTTGGCTCCAAATCTTGCTTGCGTTCCATTATTGGCACACCGCCCAACTAGTTTAACTTTGGACATCCATTTTGTTAACACCACCTCTCAACTTTATCTCTGCTTCGTTTGGTCGATTTCTTGTGCCAATCAATTGTAAGGGCTTCTCCTCATAATCTTAATATGCTTTTTACCTTGTTTGCTAATTCTTACCTTGATGGCCTAGTTTTGATCTCCCAAGATGAAGCTGCTATTACTAGTGTTATTTGGGTTAACTTCTTGGTCAATTACTAGATCGATTTATGCTCCTCCCTTTATTATATTAATATAGAAATCACCAACCGATCCTAGTCGTTCTTAGGTAGTCTAGAAGTTTTTGCTCTATGTCATGGCTTCTTATTCAAATTCTCCGTAGTTTTTGATTTAGACCTAATCTTTTTGATTGGAGTGTGGACCATTGGTACTCAAACCCTCATTCTCAAGCAATGGACCTAGGTTTATTCCTGTAGAGGTGTAGTTTTTATGTCATTCCCTTTTGACTCATCTTTTCTTTCCACTTACTACAATATAGGTCCTAGACTCACTTCTCCAAACTTGTTGGGTTAATGGACAAGCCCATGATGATGCACTAGTTCACTTCTTCCTATCCCAAATGTATTTTTACTAGAGTTTATGCAGAAATGGCATTTCCTACTCCTTGCTTACTGCCATACTAGCCAACCTTCTCGTTGAAGTGTATTATGATTGGGTTTTAGCGTCTTGTTGAGTGTGCAACTTTTAATTTGGATGTCAAAGATATGCACTAGAATGAGGGAATATTGAGTTCTCTCATCTCATTTTCTTAGGATAAAGAAGGTTTAGAGATTTTTGAGTACTGCTTTTGGGAACAAAAGAAATTCATTGGATTTAAATCCACAAAAGAAAGGATGTATAATGACGGATAAGTCTTTCGTAGTCAGGAGGCCAACATGAGAGGCTTTGTAGATCGCAATATCTATCATGTAGAACTTAAGAAGTGTAGAAAATAACTTCTTGAGGAATATTACCCTCATGGATGTTACTTGAAGTCTTTGGAGGGAATTTGTGGATGATGATCAACTCAGGGAAGATGCATTAAGGCAGAGCAACAAGTTTGAAGAATCTTACAAACTCCTTTTTATCACTTGAGGAAATCTTCTTAGGCCTTGAGAAGGTAATCCCAAGAGAACTCAATGAGTACCATATAGTGCACAATGTAATTGCACAAATTCTAGCCTTGGAAGCTGCAAATTAGACCTTGAGCATATCCCTTGAGGGTCTCTACCATTCAATAAAGATAATTAGAATATCCATTGTACAAGGGAAGCCTTCAGAGAAAACTGCTGCATATTCCTCTTAAAGTTTTGGATTGAGATTATCAAAAAGAAGTCAATTGCTTTTCCTATTTGAAAGATTTGAATATTCTAGTTGTGGCATCTTGATTTTTAAATTTTGCACATGAAATTGTAAATAAAGAATTTATGTATACGAGTTTGTAAGGGGTGGAGTTTGCTTGATAAAGCTTATGTTTTAAAGATTTATGAATGGTAATATAATAATGATATTTGGGGTTTGTCTTGAAAGGTGTTTCATTTTGCAAAATAGTTAGATTGGTGAATTGAGCATATCATTGAATAAAATTCTTTTGAGAGAAATTTATTAGTATTGAATTTGAAATTTTTGGAGCTCAAATAGATTTTTATAATTAATTAAAATTAAAAAAATAAAGATTTTTTTGGTTTTTTTTTATATTTTTTATTAAAAAAAGTGAGGCAATCTAGTTTTTCTCATCAAACACTGTCTTAATTATCGATTAGATAAGGATGAGAGGAGATCCTTGCATGTGAATCCTTATCTGAAGAGAAAGAGGAAGAATTGCATTATAGCCTTAGCCAAGAGAAAGAAAAGGAGCAAGGGGGGCTGCTTGGAGATTAAGGCTGCTGCAGTGTTGAAGAGGAAGAGCAAGGGTGAAGAGGTCATTTATTCTCCTAACTGACTTATTTGCTAATCTGATAAGTTTATATGGGTTTCCTTGCATCAGAATCCTGAAAGAGAGGAAAAATCGCTGCAGTGAGGAGCAACTGTAGTAACGAGCTTGCTACTGCCTATTAGAGAGCAAAGAAAAAAGAGATCCTTTGTAAGAGAAGCACGGAAAGCAGTGAGGAAGAATAAGGTGTTGTAGTTTATGGTTACCACAGTAAGAATGTGAAGATGTGGGAGCAAAGCTACAGCAGAGAAATGAATTTGGAAGAATTGTGCAGCTGTTGCAAGGGAAACATCGGAGGAACAGAGGAAGGTTGAAAAAAATTAACTAGGGAAGAAGCCGATCACAATGGCAAGGCAAAAGAAAGGAGGTTGAGGAAAACCGACTAAGCTATGGAAGCAAGGTGACTGGAAAGTTGAGTAGGCATAAGAGTTTTCCAAAGTGTTGTTGAGATGTTTCTGAGTGTTGCAGCAAGGTAAAAGTGGGGAAGATGCTTGTTATATGCTTGGATGTGGCTGCGACAGAAAAAGGAAAGGAAGTGCAACAGGGATTTTGAGGGGATCCTAAGGACAACTTGGAGAATTTTTAGTTGAGAGCTGCTGTAAGGAAGGTAAGCATGTTATGAGCATAAGATTTGCTTTGCTTATGCATTTGATATTGAGTTTGTATGTTGATTTTAAGCAAAAAAGGAATGAAAGAAAAATGTGAAATATAGCGAAGTATGTTAATTATTAATGTGCATATGATTGTATTTTTAGGAAATTAAAGATAGAGTAAGAATGGATGGGGGTCTACCTTTGGGAAAACATATAGATAAATTTAAATAATTATAATATAAGCAACAGATATTGTATAGTTAGAATGAATCCATTGATATGAGCATATTATGTGGCATCATCTTATGATTATGATGTTTCATATTGATATGTAGCATACTTATGTTAGCAAGCTTGATAGTGAGTTCTTTCGTTATGTGTATATAGAGATATATAGATACATAAGAGCTATAAGACTTATGTGTATTTATCAGAATATGAATCTATGAAATAAAATGAAAATAAAAAAAGGAAAAAAAAAGAAAAAATAGGGCAGGCAATATGTGCCTTATATGCAATGTGTAGTGTTATATTATGATATGACATTCAATGTTACTATAAGAAGAAAGAAAATGAGAATGAAAGTTTTTTTTATTACACTATTCCTTGATTACCATGAATATAATGAGGATGCCAGCATATTGTGCAAGTCGGGATGAGCACATATTATAGTCTATAATATGAGGTGGCATTAATAACCTTTCTTTATTACTGTTAGTATTTTGTGTAAGGTTTGATGTGTAGAGATTATATAATTGATATATCTCAGTGACTATTAATACTCTATGCACGACTTGATGTGTTGAGATTGATATAATCGTTGATTATGATATGCTTATGTGTTGAGCTCTATATATGATATGATGAGATGTCAAATAGAAATAAAGAATGTTAGACAAAAATAAGATAAAATAGGATCCTGTGGAGTGGGAATAGTGGTTCTTTGGGAAAATGGGGTCTTAGTTATTGAAATAAATATGAAAAAATAAAAGATAGATAGACGAAAAGAAAAGAAATAAGAAATATAAGATAAATGTATTATATTTTTAAGAATGAAAATTTACTATATGGTTTATATGATTTTATGCACAAAATAATTTTAGTGATATGGTAATATATCTAATATAACTAATTTTGTATATATTGGTCACATATATATTTGATATTATTTAGATGTCAGTTTTATTATTATTCATTTATGTATAACATTCTTTTAGCATTATTCTTTTTATTATATATAAAAGGTTTTAGTTGTAGAATTTTGCTTGTTTGGCTTTGGAAAGCTTGAAGGGAATGGATTTGAATAGTCATTTTATGTGGTGTGATTGACAAACATGATATATTCATATTGTTTTGTTCTAAAAGTAGTATTGTGTAGTGTTGGTGTATGTTATTGATCATGGTTTTATCTTATGTTTATGTTATTTTGTGTTGATTTAAAATAGAAATTAAGTTACTTTGAAAATGGTTGTATTGTCATTCCTTGCTTGAAGGAGTTTAGTATCCTCTTTGATGTGCACATTAATTTTGATTTAAGCTGATTATTTATGATTATGTATATTATCAAATAAAAAGGACTGAAGGGGCATGATACTAATGGATTTGTCTAATAATTTAGGTATCTAATTAATGATAATTTTTCTTTATTATTTTATTTTGTGCATATTAATAAAGTTGCATGAATAAAACCCATTAGAGATAAGAAGTAAATAAAGGGGAAGACATTTGGGAAGTGCGATTTGTATTTCTTAAGTGTCTTGTTTTTTGAAACCCTTTCTAGGAAGTAAACAGTGATATAATTATTTTCATCTTGGTGTCTTCATATTTCTATTCTTGCCTTTCTTTAACTTAGTCCTCTTATTTTTTAGAATAAAGAACCTTTATAAAATTTAGTCTCTCTCAACTTTAGAGAATAATGGTATAGGCATAATTGGTGGAGGATATTTTAAAAACCAAATCTGGTTGGTAGTTAATGATTCTATTTATTGAAGTTGGTTTAAGTTTGAGGATATTTAGTCCTACCATGGTTGGTATTTGTTAAGATTCCACTCATTAGATATGCTGGCAGTTTATAGATTTGTTTTTTGGTATGCATCTTCTATTATGGGTTTACAAACTTAACTTGACCCAAGTCTTTTCTTTTTCCATTATTTTGGCTTTTTTCTTTCTTTGTTTATTTTTTTTTGAGACATATAGCTGTAATTGGATTGGGTGCAGGTAGTTTTGATTTTTTTGAAAGGTTGGAGACAAAATGTGTGTCAATAATCACTTATGGCATTATATATCTCATTGGTTTTTTGAGTCCTTTCGGCACTATTTGTTTTATGAGAGGATTTGGGATAATATAATCCTTTTTCAAAGTAAATCCTATTATCAAAATGTACATAAAGGCATAATTGGGTAAGATTTAATTAACAATTTGACATGATCTATAAAAGCTCATTCAATTAATGGAATAGGCATATCAGATTGTCTTTAACATTACAATTTATTTGGAATTATTTTTGTCCACATTTGTTTTACACGAATTTGCAAAGCAAAGCAGATTATACACAAACACATACATACATACATACATATATATTAACATTTTTTTAATTAATGTTGTACAGATTTTGGATGCATTTCTTTTTGCAAACTTGTTCAATGTGTTTTTTTTACTCTAGCTATACAACGAGTGAAAGAAATGGAATCACCTGGGAGGAGTGGTGTTCGGGGGCAAAGCGAGGAGGAGGAGGCAATGGCTGCAATGGATGTAGCCTCTGATGTGGTTCTACTTAAGAAGGTGTGGCGAAATGAGAAGGCAGCACCAGAGGTCCTACATTTTGAGGCTGGTCTCATTCAGAGGGCCAGGGAGCAGATTCAGCTTCTCGTACGAAAATTATAACAAATTTTTATGTCATACTTATTTGAAATTTCCTCTTCTAATGTCATTAACTAAGCTTTGTTATGCTTGCCAAATTTTAGGGTTTTGTTTTTTATGGTTTGTTTTTTTTATTGCCTGAAAATTAAAAATGTTGTAATTTTTGCTGCGCAAGTGTGAGAATTGACACAATGGTTTATTTTGCAAAAATTGTAGTTCCTTTTATAGGAGTGTTGTATACATTGTACTACATTTTTATGAAATTTTTTGTTCTTATAACATCTATAATTAAAGTATTTTTATTAATGGTTGATTTTGAATATTTCAACTGGGATAAACTTTTAATTTCTCTTAAAGTGCTATTTGAAGAAAGAAGCTAAGCATTTATAACTCAAAGAAAAATCTAACCCATTTTCATGGCAGAAACCTATGATTAAAATGTACCGTCTACCCTCAAAAGTCTTATTTGTTTATCACAATGCTTGATCCTTAGTAATTTCTTCTTGGTGTTCCATTAGGAATTGGATGAGTTTACAACTTTGGTTGATGTGGGGAAGGATATTTCCTCCGCATGTTTTTTCATTTGGAAAATTAGTTTGTTATTCTTTGATTTCAAAATCAGTTCATGTATGTCTCTCCTGGGTACTTGTGAGGGCCATATGTAGATGGTTAAACTGATTTTCCTTTCAAGCTTATGTTCAGAGGATCTAATTGCTAGCTTTTAGTGGAATCTTTTTCTAAAATTAGTTTAAGAAATTTCTTAAATTCTTTGTGGAATTTGAAAAACCTAGCCTTAGATTTGATTATCATGCTATGAATCATGTATGTCTCTCCTGTGGTTGGGAACTAATGATTCGTTTGATCTACAATGATTTTGGATTGACCAAAAATGAGCAACTAATATCTCATGTCTTCGTTTTTCCAATGATTCTTGATGTAATTGTGAAATATGAGATCTTTCATTTTTTAAATCGTGTATCTCTTTTACTTGTAATAATTTATCATTCAATGAATGAATGAAGAATTCATTAGATCTCTTGATATCAACCCAATCAGATTCTTTTTCATATATAAAAAAATCATTTTCCATCGTACTTCTTCTTTATACTTCTACCTTTTCTACCTTTTTGGTTCAAGGTATTCATACTGTATTACAATTATAGTAAAATTGTTTTAGTACGATCAATGCAATGGTATGCCACTTGGAAAGTTCATTGTTTTCCTTTTGGTGGCTGGGGACCCATTTCTGCATCCATGTCATACACTTGCCAAATATATATTAACTTACGTAAGTATATCATGCAAAAACCTAATTTTTATCATATGATATAAGTATAACTGAATTCTGAGCAGATTTTAATAAGATCTTTCCAATAATTTGGTTTATCAATTACTTGGTTTTTAATGTTATTGTTTAATATCTCACAGGAATTTAATCCATGCATGTGTGATCCCCTTGAACAATGAACATTACTGTGGAATTATATGCAAAACATAAAATCATTATACCCTAAATTTGATTATTTAGAAAAGTATTGAATTGACTTAGCCTTTTGATTTTTTCTATGAACCCATCTATTTTTCTGTTTTAAAAGCATTGGTTTCTTCAAATTGAACTCTCAAATGCTGAGCGTATGGTCCTTTTATGGGTTATTCTTGACAGCAACTTTGACTTGGTGTTATTCTAGAGTTCTTTAGGTTTGTATTGCATTCTTACTCAACATGGCCATAATTATAGCATTAGTTTGTTTGTGTTACCATGAAAAGGTGTTGAACATAAAATGTGTCCATATTTTCTTGAAAAGTTTTTGTTTTTTTGATTTGCTAGGAGTCCATTATATAGGGCTTAAGCCACAAAAAAGAACTCTTGGATTTATCTTAATTAAAACTTCTTTGAGTTCAAGCCTCTAGAACTATCATATAAAAATGGAATCTTATTGAGTTTTTGAGTATGAAAATTTTAGCAAACTACTTGTATAACAATTCTGCAAGGTTTGAAACTTTTGGAAACCATTTGCTACATGGAAAATATTATGAGTTTTGCAAAATTGAGGAAATTTTTTTTCTTCTATTCATCGCCATTATTAGATTATAATGCCTTGATATTGTGGCTTGTTTCTGTCTCCACTTCTGTCTTTTACTTTGAGTCACGAGTTCATCTTATTCTTTAAGAAATTGACCCAAATTTTGCTACTAGAAGAAGATACCATATCACAATGGTTGCTTACCATATAGAGTTCCAACTTTAGTACTTCTAGCAACCACTATAGCATAATTGACAACCTTTTTGTGCATTTTTGAATACAGCATAGTGTGGTCTGGTTGATCGACTAATATGAGATTCTAGCTCAAATTTGGAACATACAAGTCATGCAACTTCCATCACGTGTCGCTTGATGCTGTAATTTACGTGCCGCCCTTCTGCATGATCCCTTTAGAGATTCATCATTAGCCATGTATACTTTGTTATAATTTTCTACTGCAATGTTTTGTAGCAACGCTCTACATTGCTCAACTAAGGAATTTATGGCTCATTTGAGCTGTCAATAATAAGCATCAGACTCTTGGTCAATATACTCTCCTATTCAATTTATCCATTTTTCTTGAGAACTTCATACTCTTGCTTAAGACGTTCCTTCTTATCACAGTTCCATGATGTGAACCTTTTTGATCACGACTTTTTACACCCCTTCTACTTTTGACTTGCTTATACCAGTCTTTGTGTTTTTTGCTCAAGGAAAACCTTGACAGTTCCCAAAATTCCTTATGCCATATATCTTAGCTTAAGATTAGGGTCCATACTTATATTTTTAACTTTTAATGTTTAGATGCATTGTTCACAACAGTTATAGTTGCATTTCAATTATTCACAAAGGATGATAGTAGGTTCAATACATTAACTGTCTTCAAAGTTAACATTCATGGAGCTCAATTAGGTGACTTCTAAGATGTGTTCCTTGATGGAAGCTTCCTTTGCCATCTTCAGATTAAATGAACATCACATCAAATGCACATTATTTGATGCCAAGAGATTCTCATGCACATTGCACAAGAGGCTTTCATTAGGACCTTGGTTGTTGTCTAATTGGCACCATTAAACGCTTTTTTTTCATCTCATTTTAATAGCACCATTCCCAGTGCCTAATGGTCAAACAATCCCATTCTTTTAGCTACATGAACATTAGTTTTTTGTCCAAATAGAGGTGTTATAAGTTCTTTTGATAAAGCAGATCTTTTATCCACATGTTATAGAAGCTAAAGACCTTTTTGTCTTTCATTTATTCATTGAAAAGTTATCAAAAGTTAACACCAACTTGAATCTATTGATGGTGTTCTAACTTCTGCTATAAACATTAATTGTTGGGGGAAATGCTTAAGACAGCATTGTCCTCTTTGTGTTGTGGAAAAACTTCTTGAGATAGCTCCCCCCTCAATTACTAGCAAACATGCCACTTGTCTCCCAAACAAAGAAAAATGGATCACTTGAGCAAAACATTGTGGTAATGCTTTGAAAGTTCTTCACTAGAACTTTGGATAAGATTACAAAACTTTACTCATAGCTTTGCTTTTTATGTTTGTGACAACAATGCCTTGATAGCTTGCATGAAGGAAGAGGAACTTTAGGTTTTTAGTCTGCACACAATCTTCTTCACCTAGAATAAGTTGGCATCTTCTTTATATGGACATTTTCTGTGTTGTGATCTGTTTGCTTCTAAGGATTTCGTGCTAAATAGCTACAACTATTGTCTTGGCCATGCATATGTCATACTCACTTGTCAGCTGTCCTTTTAGAATGTCATGTTAGTGATTATGTTTTTGTTATGCCTTAACGTGATTTGTTTCCTCAGTTCAAACCTATTCCAATAGCTTTATGAATTATGTCTCAACCACAATGCCTATTATGTTACACATGGCCCTTGTCTATAATATGGGTTTGCTTTGCTCCTGTATCATATGCATGCATTGATGTGACTTGCATCATGTTTTGAAAACCAAACTTGGCTAAGTTTGTGTGAGCCTTCTCTCATGTAATTAGGTTTCATATCTTTAACACCATTATCATAATGTCTGATTGTTATTAGTGAATCATGCAATTTTTAAGCATTTTATGATGCTAACATGTATGAAATACCAATTTTGAAGTTTGATTAATTTTGACAAAATGATCAGTAATAATTCTTATTTTGATTTCCTTTTTTCAATTTGAATCCTATCACCAAATTATAAATTAACAAAGAAATTTGACTTAGTTCTTATAGTTCATGGGTTTGCTTTGCTCTCCCTACATTTCATTTGGAGATCAAGTTATGGAAGGAGATATTAGTAGAAGCTAAGACCTTGCCATGATGGAGAAGGCAAGTGGGAGTCACATGCAGTCATGAAGAACAAGCTTGAGGTCTAAAATCACATAAGAGTAAGCATTAGAAAATAAAAAATGCCTTTTTAAATTGTGATCTGTATGAAGAGGTCTATGTAGACCTCCCACTAACATTTTGAAAGGAAAAGTAGTGTATAGATTGAGAATCACTTTATAGATTGAAACAGTAATTGAGAGAATGATTTGAAAAATTTACTCAAGTTGTCATGGCTTAAGGGTTTATATATGCTCAGTTTGAGCACACTTTCTCCAATAAACATTCTTAGGACAGAAAAATTGCTATCCTTATAATATATATGAATGATATCATCTTTATCAAAGACAATAATGTTTAGTTAACCTCCTTGAAAGAGTATCTTAATTGAACATTTGACTTAAATGATGTGGGGAATCTCAAATATTTTATGGGAATGTTTATAGCCATGAGCAAGGTTGGAATCACCATTTCACAAAAAATGTTTTCGATCAAATGCTTAAAGAAATGGACATGCTAGGATGTAAACCATTTGAAACTCCCATAGAACATAAAATTATGTCGGAATTGAAGGTGGAAATGAGGTTGACCAGGGCCGATATTAAAGACTTGTTAAAAATGCTAATATGCTTGTCACATAAGTGACTTGACGTAGCATTTGCAATAAGATTAGTTAGTTGATTTTGTGCATTCTAAGATACTGAAGGGCAGCCTTGGAGGAGGGTTATTCTTTGTGAAAGGATACCATAGAATAGTAGATGTTTACACAAACATTTAATAAGAAGATTTCTTGTTGGATAGAAGATCAATTTTAGGATATTGTATGCATGAATGGGCCATTCTTGTGACCTGGAGAAGTAAAAAACAAACAATAGTCACTAAGAGTAGCTTAGAGGCAGATTTTAAAGCATTAGCACATGAGATATGCGAAGGAATATGACTACAAAGACTCTTAGGAGAGTTAGTGGTTTCTACCAAATTTGTTATGAAGTTATATTGCAAAACAAAGCTGCAGTAAGTATTGCTCACAATCCTGTCCACCATGATTGGAATAAACAATTCATAAATGTCTTCACAAAAGGCCTTCATAGACGAAGTTTTGAAAACTTGGTTGGCAAGTTAAGAATGATCAATATTTATGGCCCAATTTGAGGGATAGTGTTAGAATCCATTGTATTAATTTCAAAATACACCATATTGTATCTTGACAAAAAGTAGCTACACCATGAATGGTAGCTATTAATCCTAATCATATATAGCAGTCAATATTTGGTTTGTATATTTATATCTAAATATTTTTCTTGTTTATGGCATCAATGGGTCTATAAATTGTATCCCTTTATTCAACCATAAAATATAGAAAAATAATTTCTCCAAACAGCTTGTGTTGTCTTATTACATTAGATCTAGGATTTAGGGTTGCATAGTGAGTTTATATTAATATATTTAATTTTTTCTATGACTATCTCCATGTAACCACATGTTAGCTTATAGAAGGGATGTAGAGGAATAATGTGGCATTATTTGGTCTTGTACAGATAAACTACTCATGGGTGAAATCTTTCTTGGACGAGAGAGGCTGAATGATGACAAACCCTAAAAGTAATGAGCTGGAGCCTCTTGGTTCTATTAGATTTTTGATACGTGGTTAGATTTAGATTTCATCAGTTTCCATTTGTTGAGCGTTTCTCTAAGTAGAGTCCAAGTTGCCCTCTCCAATTGGGAGGTTTGCCCATAAAACATTATAAGCCATGAAGTGCTGTGTTGCAGCCTTTTGTGAGAATTGAAGGTGACAATGCCCGAGAGATGAATTGGCTCTTGGAGGAGCTTTCCTCAGCTTGTTAAGCAGATTAGGTGTTATTGGCGATAGACATTATTTTCCCGCTTGGCAGTTCTTCAGTTCATTCTAGCCCTTTTCTGTCCTTGTGGGTCAATCCGCTATTCAAAGGTGGTTGGTGCTGTGGCATGGTCTAGGACAATATGAGCTAAAATGTTGAATTGTTGAATTATTTGGGTACAAATTTAACCAAGAGCATCTAAGAGGCAAACCAAGTTGCACCAATAGATATATACGTGTGAATGAGTTGTTATCTATGGCAAATCACCTCAGTGGTATTTGTTTGAGCTCCCTTCTAAGTTCTTTTGTTTAGATTCTAAACTTGTCCACCTGATTATATTCATCTTATATTGCTTGCGAAATTAAGTTTGTCATATTTATTAGTTTAACTATTAATGTTTTCTGACAAGTGATTAGAATATAACCTTTCAAGGACCATTTTATTTCTTATTTCAGCTATTGGGTTTTATGTTTGAACCTCTTTGGAGATAATGAAGAAAATGCTTAGGTTCCTTTGTCACAATATTTTGTTTTTGAAGTTATTTTTGGAAAATGTGTCTTGAAAGAATAGAATTAAGAATAGTGTACCACAGGACTTGTAGTTTAGAAGGTATTTGGAGAAAGCTATTTTTTAATGACTGCTGATTAGTAATTGCTGTCAAAATCTTGTTGATTTAGGTAACTGTTTTTAAAAACCTATCGAGTAATTTATTTTATAGGACTGATCTGAATCTTTTTTTGGCAGCTAATAAAATGCAAAAGATTGTGATTAAGACAGCTATTTTTAAGAAGTTGACCATTTGTTTCTTCTCTGAAAAAAATATTAAAAATTTGTTATGTAAAACAGTTACGAAGAACAGTTCAAAATGAACCTTAATGAATGCCATTTGTTGGCTACATATACATACACATATATTTGTGCTCACTTTTCTCAATATTTTGTTGGTCTATTTACTTTATTTATGATAATTGATGTGTGTGAATCATTGCAATTTTCAGTTTCCTTTGAAGCCCTTAAATTTGTCTTTAGATACTCTTAA
Source organism: Vanilla planifolia (assembly GCA_023846275.1). Classification (NCBI taxonomy): domain Eukaryota; kingdom Viridiplantae; phylum Streptophyta; class Magnoliopsida; order Asparagales; family Orchidaceae; genus Vanilla; species Vanilla planifolia. Next base: position 25,768,093 of record CM043870.1, read on the forward strand.
TGAAACTTTTTGATGGTGCACAATAACAGTTGATTTATTTGAATTTAAACCAAATTTCTTTAAAATTGAGGATGGGTTTTACCTGTAAATAGGAAGAGACGGTGGAAGAATTGATAGAGATCAGATCTGATGATATTGTAGTATCTCTCTACCAGATGGACTTGGACCGAGCACTATTTCTTTTAAGATCATACCTGAGAATCCGCCTACAAAAGGTTATTGGAGCTACTTTTTCCAACTTAAAGGCCCCATTTGGTATGGGTTTTATTCTGATTCTATTCAAAAGTGAAAAAAAGATTTATGTTTTAAGCCCATATGAGTTTATTGGTAAATAAGTTAATACTTAAATTAAATCTATCTGCTTGTTTGGCTGACAAAATGGATTTGTGCTGATATAACTTTTAATATGATTGGTGATAATAGATTGTGTTGATATTACTTGTGATATGACTAGTAATGAGATAAATGATAGAAAGTTCTTTTGTATAGACTTATGTATGGATAAGCACCTTATGGTTCCAAATTACTTAAGTAGGTCTCTTGTTTTTGAGTACTTGCAAGTTGGTCCTCTCTCTAATAATATGATTATATCATGGTTCCAAATTACTTAAGTAGGTCTCTCTTGTTTTTGAATACTTGTAAGTTGGTCCTCTCTCTAATAATATGATTATAAGTGATGGTTTCTTTTACAAGATGCCCTTCACTTGTTACTAAATTGAGCACAATTTTACAAAGAATACTCCATTTGTTTCTTATGAAGAGATAGCGAACATGCTTAATATTATTGGATTGCATGGTTGCCCCAACTTCATATTAGTTGAAGAAACTATCGTCAATTGGTCTTTTTTCATGAAGAGTAGACATGAGATAAATTCTCTTAAATATCGCATGATTGTTCCGAGGTCAAACTGATTATGTTATGTTTCTTCCTCAAAGAAAGATTTTCAAACAATTTTGAATTATGATCTTTGTATATCAAATAATGTGCTTTTCCTGAATAGTCACATAAATTACCTGAGCTGAGTTTTGTGCCACCCAATTAGCTATTGATCTCATTGCTTCTTTGGCTAACGGTTACACTAAGATTTGGATTGAGGAGAATTCTTTCATCAGTGTTGCTAATCTATTCCATAGTCTGCTTATTGATTCTATTAACTTTAGGATGGCAGATCATTTTCTAAAAGAACTAACCAACCTACAAAAGAAAGAGTAAATTGTGCCTTTTAAATTTATTAGAAAATAGGTTTTGTTAATCAATGAAAGATCGTAAGTTAATGTTTAATAGTCTAATATTTTTAACAAAGCTTTTAGTTGTTTTAAAAGCTAATTTTTGTGAGAATGTAATAAATAAAATATACAAGGGTTTTAAGTGGCACAAACATAAGGCTTATATCTACCCTCAATCCTAGACTAAGCTTACACACTAAAGCAAAACACCTTTCGTCACACGACGTGTAGGTTACAAACCCCTTACAGTTATTGATCAACACTGATAAAAAATAGCTAACATGAGTTTACAATAACTAGTTAATAGTAGCCACAACATAACAACTCAAAAGATTATAATAGCTAAGAGAAAAATAAATACAACACTTAAAGATATTTAATACAATAAACCTACACCTTAATCCCTTAGAATAGAAGTGACACAATAGCTAAAATATGATAAGAACAATGCTACCAATGTAGATTGAAGCAAGCTGAAGTGACTCAGGCAAAAGAATGTTGCAATCAGTACAACAACTAATGCTTCCAGTTGAGGATGAGATGAGTAAATTGAGCCTTCTAGCCATTTAATATGTTTTGCAATTGAGTTGTTAGCTTTTTCTTCTTTGGCTTTTTTGTTTATATCTTTGATCCACTTATTGATAATTATAGTAAGTGTGACAATTATAATTGTGTTCCCTAAATGTTGAAACTAGTCATTATGAGATTTGATGACTGTTCATATGAGTATGATCAGTTTATTGTACTAGGGCGATAGGTGAGCAGAACTGATTGCTTGACGAATGTTTGTTCGACATTTTGGTTTTCACATCTTTAAAGCATATCATACGATCACAGGAATTGTACAAGTATGATACATTTATATTCATTAGTTGATTATTCATGAGATCATACATGTCTAATGAGTGAATCGTATGTGTATGATAAAGTGATTTCTTATAATTTATTTAAAATATATCGTATGAGTGCGACTTAGTACATTGTATTGTACGATTACTACTTAATACATTGTTAAGGGTTTTATAAACATTGTGTTAGATGATCATGAAGAGTATATGAATATGATATAGTTGTACTAGTAAGTTTTCTAAGAGCTTTATAGATTATATATATTCGATAATAGGATCGTATATTGATGATAATTTTCGGGTTGTTCTTAAGTATTTTTTGTATGATATATAATCATATAAATACGAAGATGTGAACTTTAGGTTTTAACTTGTTATAGATTCTTCGTGCAAGTACGGTAAGTTTATTGTATAAGTACAAATGTGTAATAGTTGTATTACTTAATTCACCATAACAAGTTGTACTTTTATGAAGCAAAGTTGTTCACTTGATTCACTCATCGGACATGTATGTACTATAATGTAGTAAACAAGAACCGCTAAATGGTTTAGCCACATTATATGAAGCTCTTTTGCATGACTCTGAGAGCAATGATTTGAGCTTATTCCTTGAGTAAAGCCACCAACATTTATTAATGTCTTTATTAATGAATTATCCTTTGAAACAAATGATCAAGCTTTCTAATAGATTGACTTATTTGATTTTGAGATGAATGATCTAAAACACTCGAAGAAAAATATTAGTAAATAATATAATGATTTTTTTTGTTATCAAACTAGTGGTGCAAAGACCAATAGTTTAACAATCTCTCTTTTTTGATAATGTTAGAATCATTAAACAATAATTGAAATAAAAATATATTAAATTATGGAAGTATATAAATATTTTCTTTATATTCATGTTCTCCCTCAATGTGTGAAATTTAAATAATTGTTAAACAAAGTATTGAGATGCATGGAATGTATTTTATTTTATTCAATTTTTTCTTCTCTTTAAAGATAAAATCAAACTTGGTAATCACTTTTAAAGTACATGGGAATAAGCTATTAAGGGGTACAAATCATTAAACCACTATTAAAAGTTTAGCCAATAAAAACGAAGGGTTCACAATAGAGACACTTGCATAGGAATTCAATTAAGTCAGTAACACAGCTTTGTGATTACTACTTCAGCATTATATCAATGCAATTAGATCAGTGCTGAAAAGACCCAGCAATATCACTGCATTTTCAGCAACTATAAGTAGTGCATTTGGACTGTAGTGATCCAGTAAGATGCATCCAGTCTAGTCATTCAATACACAGAATGATATACAGCATAGCATCACCACAAGCAGCAAAGAAAGAACAAGAAAAGGAATGATAAGTGCTCGTAACAGAGCTGAATTCTGACACATGTATTCTCTCCCCTATTTCCTGAATTCTAGCATTACTTCTCCCTTTTTTAGTCATTCAAAGGGATAATAGGAAACATTGTAGTTAGTAAACACAGAGAAGTAATATATCTTTCATCAAACACGAGTCTTAAGTAGAGTTAACTATAACAACTAGTTTAGTTTTCCATTAATCTTTCGTAAATAAAGTTTCAAATTTTGTAATTGTAGTAAAAACACACATAGAAAGGAGCTCAAATTGGTTTTGTGATTGAACTTGATAGTTATTGATCCTTGCAAGTCAAGAAATCATTTCTCAATCATGATTGATATTCCAATGCATTTATCTTAAGACAGCAACTATTGGTTGTCATGTGAAGATGATTTTGTTAATCCTGTACATTAAGAGTTATCTCTAGGAATCTAAACGTATTTATTGGCTTTCAAGTTAACGAGTCTCCTGAAAGTACAATCAATGGGTACATGATCATGCTTACAATGATAATTACATACAATATTAGATTTTTCATTTTAGTATGTATGAATAATAGTGATGTGCAAATGAGAAAATTTATTAACAGTTCTTCTACCACTACACATTCACATGTGTATGAGATTGAACATTAGATGAGATTTGTCTAGAGATATTACCAAATTTTGTCTTTAAAGTTTTTAATTTATTTTCAATCAAGGCAAAGTAGTTATGTTTCTTTTTCAAATCATAATTTTCTCTTTTTAACAAATCATTTTTTTAATGAAATGGATGATGCATGCATAGACAATGCAATTTCACTTTCTTTATTTGATTCTTCCAAACATGAGATGGTGGAAATTTGATTATTTATCTTTTCAGTTAATAATATATTTTTTCCTTGAGAGCATCACATGGTTTTTTCAATTCAATTATTTTGAGTTTATATTTGGTATAGTTTTTCTTGAAAGGAGCACAAGTGTAAACCAATTTCTTGTATTCTTGTGCATGTTCATCAAAGCAATATGGCAGCTCACTATGTGAGTTAGAAAGTGAATCGATATTTGGACAAAAAGTAAATTGTGCACTTTTGTTTGAGAGATTTAACTTAGTAGTACTTGAAGTCACTTTACCCTTTTCTCTTTACTTTTTTTTTTTCTTTTGCTTCTTTTTTTTTTGTTATCAAGGACTTGAGGTTGCTCATCATTGTATAGTCTATCTAGTTTATACATTATCTCATAACATGTAGATAAGTGATAGATTTTCATCTCAATATCTTATGATAAAGTATATTATAAAAACTTCTATCCTTTTGTATTGAGTTGAGTCATCATACGAGATCTTTCATTTTTTATTATTAGGAATAATACAAGGATGTTCAAAGAAATTTCAAAAAATCTATTTTTTGGACAAAAGTTTTAAATTTTTTTTATAGAATATAATGCTTCTCAACAAATAAAGGAATTCATTGAATTTTCTCTCAGGAATTTCTTCGTTCATGCAATTGACTTTGATGTATTGGAAAAAATTGTTGAGCTTACAACAACTGACCAATAGTACTAACAAAAAAAAACAAAAATTTGAAAGTTGTATTACTTAAGATAAAAATAAATGCAACACTTCAATCTATTTAATATAATAGAACTCCATCTTAATCCCTTGAAACAAAAGTGTCACAATAGCTAAATATGATAAGAACAATGTTACTAATGTAGATTGAAACAAGATGACATGAACTTGGGCAAAAGAATGTTGCAATAAGCACAACCAATGCTTCCAGTCAAGGATGAGAAAAGCGAGTCTTCTAGCTATTTAATATGTTTTGTAATTGAATTATTAGGTTTTTCCCCTATTAATATTCTCCTATTTTGATCAGTTTATTGATGATTATTATAAGTGCAATGACAATATTGTGCTTTCTTAAAGTGATAAAACTATTCTCTACAAGTTTTGGTGACTATTTGTACAATTATGATCAATGTATCATAACATGCAATAGGTAGATAGAATTGTTCGCCTGACAAATGTCTCTCTTGTTAATTTTTACATCCTTAAATATATTGTAGGAGTACGATTAGGAAACATCGTATTGTATGATTTACACAACTTCTATTTTTAGGTTGTAAATACTCCGCACAAGATTACAGGGATCGTGTGGGTATGATACAATTATACTTATTAATTAACTTGACTGTTCATGAGATCGTACACGTCTGATGAGTGGATCGTATGTTTACAATAAAGTGATCGATCACAGTTTTCTTAATGTATATATGAGTATGATTTAATACTTCTTATTATATAATTGTTGTTCAACACACATTGTTAAGGGTTTTATAAATATTGTACAAGATGATTATGAAGATCGTATGAGTATGATATAGTTATAATAGTAGGTTTTCTAAGAGATTTATAAATCATACACATCTGATAAGATCGTGTGTGTAAGATAATTGTTGCATTGCTCTCGAGGTTTTTTTTTATGTGATATAGAATTGTATTAGTATGAAGATGTGGGGCTTTAACTACTTGTAGATTATTCTTACGAGTATCATAAGTTTATTATGTAAGGACGAAGGTATAATTGTTGTATTACTTAATTCACTATGATAAATTGTACTTGTATGAAGTAGAGTTTGTACATGTACTATCTAATTACAACTTATTTTTGACTTAGGTTTTTAGAGTAAATAGCTATCATACAATTACGAAAAGGAGCTTCTTATATGTATGATACATGAAAGGTCTTGGCACTTAGAAGACGACAAAATCATACATGTTTGATACCTTGCATGATCGAGTTCATATTTCTCAGTTTTAAACTAAACGATCATTGTATCTGTACGATGAAGCTTTCATACATATACAATCTGTAGATTATTATAAGTTATACATAATACACAGAGTTGGAAAGGGAATCGTACAAGTACAATAATTTTTATCGTATTGTACAATCATGTAACTGTTAAGATGATCAGCTTAGTGTCAATTGATTTTCTTTAATTACTTAGTTTTTTTTGAGTTTATTATATTTTGTAATAATATTAATTAAGATTTATATGGCTTATAATTATTATAACTCATGATAAGATGATCTAGCAAGTGTACATGCATGAATGAAAATATTTAATTAAAATCCTAAGTGTTACAATGCAAAGGGAAATGTTTGACATTCTACCATAAGTAATTTAGTAAATGAGGACCTCCAGATGATTAAGTCGCACCATAAGGAGCTTATATGAATTATCCTAGATTTGCAAGTTGAGCAAAGTTCTTGTGCAAAGCTACCAACACTTTTTAATTTGTCTCTATTTGTGAATTGTTCCATGATCTTTACTCGTGGATTGTTCTATGAGATAAATGATTAAGCTCTCCAATATATGAACTTATTTGATCTTGAGATGTATGGTCTAAAACACTCAAGAAGAAACATTAGTAAAATTATACAATAGTTTTGTTGTCATTAAGCAAGTGATACAAAGACCAAAGGTTTAATATTTTTGACTGTTTTCGATACACTTCTACTCTCTTATTTAGGTCAACTAAATGCTGGTGCGTTTTTGTGCCCTGAGGCTTTTTTTTTTAATTTAAGTGGATTATGAATATGTCGCTTCTACATGCTCTTATTTGCATCCTTTTTAAGGATTGCCCTTGTACCTAGTTATCAATAAATTATAGGTCTTTACTTGATTGTTCAAAGCAAAAATCCTAATATGCCTATACTACCTGTTTTTTAACCTCATAAAGTTTTTATGATATGTTATCTGTTACATTTTGTTCGACAATTGATAGGCTCCTTGTGGATGGTTACTAGTCGTGATACCATGGTTAGATTTTGCATAGTTGAATTTGTCAAATATAGCATTGTAAGCGAAGGAGATTTTCCACAAGGAGGATGATTCCTTTAAGAGGTCAGATCACCAACGGAGTTGCGGCCAATGGTGAATTGAATCACTAATAAAAATGGCAGTGGCGAGAGAGTTTAGAGATTAGAACAAAATGGTGTTTTTACAATGGAATAAGATATTATGCATTGTGGGTAAAAAGTGATTTTTACTATGGAGTTTACGTCAAATAGTAGCAAGACCAAGTTATATTTAGTAATAGACTAGGACCTAATTGGATATAGTGAAAATTTGATGGACTTATATTAGTGCAAACTAGAGAGACTTATTCATTATTTTTCTTTAATAATATTTGTAAATGCTATCAGGTTAAATTTTACATAATAAGGTCACTATTATTAAATTCAAATTAATGATTCTGGTTGGTCAGCACATATATAATGATAAGTAATGCATTAGAAGTAATTATGTGAAAACTAATATTCATCTTAAATTTAATTTGACTTATTAAGAAAACAAAGTAATGTTTCCTGTAATGCTGGTTTAATAACATGTGCTTAGTGTTAATCTTTAATATGAAATTAAATTTTGTTAGTTTAATTAAAAATGATTGATGTTAACAAAGGATTTACATTGTTGTTAAAACACATCTTGTGGGTTAAACACATTAATCCATGCTTAAACTCAGTCTAAGGGATTAAACAAAACTTGTGTGATTAGCTAATTCATGCTAATCCTATCATTCCAAAAGGACTTTGGCTAGATTAGCTAGCTTAAGACCAAACCAAATGTGCCTATATTTACGCCATATATACTGAATCTCTTTGCAGATTGAGAAACATATGCTCCATATTTATAGAACACACCTTTGGAATCGTCTTTCTGAACAAGAACAGAGGTTTGCCAAGAGGTAAAGTTGAGCTTTTTTATTATAATTTTCTATTAATAGAGTTTGCTAGGTCTTAATTCTAAACCTTGATTCATCTGCAGGTGTTTAGATATCATGGAAGGGCATCTTGAAAGATCTGTGCTGTCAAGATTGCCTTATGGCTACCAGTCCATGCTGAAACAATCTATTTCAAGCGAAGAGGATGACATGGGTATGCTTTGACTTGATCTGTGATTTATTTTTGAAATCTTTTCTATTGCTTAACTTTGTTCATTGCATCGAACCAGTTAAGTCAACAAAGTTATACTTATAAGTAATTTTTAATTTTTTTGAGCTGTGTTGGTACTGTGCTGTCATGTGAAATAAAATTTTTACTGGACTAGAAACAGACTACTTGCTCATCATATATTACTCAGATGGAATGCAATTTAAGTGGTGCATAAGCAATATTAAACTTTTTATGGTGTGCCTAGTGTGTCAAAAACAATTTTCACAGCTTTTTAGAAAGTGAATTAGGTAAAAAGCTCTTCAATTTTATAAAAAGCGAAGCAGTAAAAACTCTAAAAACTAGAGCCTAGGTCAGTTGTATAATATTTTGCATAATAGCTGAAATAAGGCTTATTATCTGATGTAATTTAGAGTTGAACTTTGATGTCGAACTGATTGTTTGGACTTCCTAAATTGTCTTGTTCAACTCCACCAAGCTTTTTGGTAACATTGTGCTGTTTTGACTATACTACTTTGACCATATTGAGTTTTATGTAGTCTTAGTGATTCTCAAATATTTTGCATACCCCAATGCAACCTGTACCATACTTAAATGATCAATATTTTTGTGCTAGGAAAATTATTACTTTGTCATTCCATGATAAAGTTATATTATATAGCTTAGACAAAATGATTAGGTCCATTTATTAACTACTTGAAACAAGTACTCTTTCCTTTGTTCCCTCTTTTTTATTGTTGTTCTAAGTAAGGATAACTCATATAAGTCATGATTATGGATTTTATGCAATTGAAGACATCAACATCACCATTTGAACTCGAAAGAGTTCTAATTGTAGGAGCAAATGAGAGCTTCAATCTTTATGAATACATGAAATAGATTTGATCGAAGAGTTTCAAGGTAACTATAAGTCTTTGTTGCGGAACTTTTATGGTTAAAATGTACATCCACTAGGACTTAAATAATGTTTGTTGAATGTATTAAGTTTGAAACAGAATTTATGGATGATAGGAATCGGAGCTAGAATTAGGAAGAATTTTGGTTTGATTAAAGCTAACATGGTTAGACGTGTTACAGATAGAGATGAATATGTATAAACAGGAATAACTGAAGATAAATGTTATAAAAAGGCCTAAACAGCATTTTTTGGGTTTTGTACATGGATAATTGAGATAACATTTTGGCTTTGTCGAACTGCAATCAAATATGTTTTCACCATAGACTATATATTGCAGAAATTATGGAGTTAAAATGCACACCCTGTAGGACTTCATTAAGATTTTATTAAATGTATCAGGTTTAGAAACAGAATTTATGGATGTTAGATATTAGAATGGGTTTCAGAATTGGTGCTAGATTTCTGAAGAAATATTGTTTGATTAAAGCTAACAGGGTTAAATGTTGTAAAATATTATTACATAAAAATGAATATGTATAAATAGGAATTACTGAAGAGAAAAGTTATAAAAAAAGCCTAAAAACAGCATTGTTTTGGCTTTGTACATGGTAATGTAGATAAAATTTTACTTTGGTCGACTCGCAATCAAATATGCTTTCATCATAGAGTCATCAAAAACTGGTCCATGCTTTTGGAACAAAGTGTTATGATCCTAGGTTCACAGTTCTTATTGCTAATCTATTGGTTTCTTACAGTTGAACATCCGATTGGCTCTATGAATGCTTGATGATACATGCACTACATTGCCACTTTTCTGAATTTACTATTTGGTGCTAATTCACAATCTTCAAAGGTTCTCTTCTTTGCCCTCCAGCCATTTCCTTGGTGGTGTGCTTTCCTTCCATCAGCAAGTTATTAAGGCATTTTTTCCATCAAAATATAGTATAAGATACTTGTATTCATGATGCAGAACCAGTGTGCTAGTGATGTTCGACAAAGAATAAAATGAAGATAAGATAACCGGTGCAGTATTTGAATAGGTAAAATGGTATTTATCCGTGATAAAAGAAAGTAAATTGGACCAAAGGATAAAACAACGAAAAGGTAAACTTATTTTGTGCCAAACATTGCCCAAATTTATCACTAAGAAGCAAAAACTTGGACAAAACCTTGCCAAGGAATTATTTCCCAAGCACTATCTTATTATTCATTCCTCATCAAGCATGAGGGTTTGCTAGCCAGTTGGAATGTGCTTTACAATTGCAATGTTGCATGATGTATTTAAAATTTTATTATGTTTTTCATTTAAATTGGATAACATTTGGAAAAAAGATTATCAACATTATCAACACTCTTCATTATCCCTTAGAGCTCAGATTCGCATGCATTAAATGTGAACAAAAAAAATTAGGTTGGACAAAATTGTGTCACTTGAGCATCAAGGACAATGTTAAGTGTAGCCTTCTAATTTTTTGTCCAAAAAATATCTATCTTGACAATAAACTTTCCTTCCCAACATCAAGTGCTTTCTATCCTCCTCTTTAAAAAAAGCCAATAAAAGTATTGTTTGACCACTGTTGTTTGGGATTGGGAAGAAACATATGTTTACTTCAACGATAATGGCTGATTAAAGAAAAGGAATTATAGAAATGGAAGCTTAACTAAATTCAACAAGCATCATCAAGGTGAATCAATTCTTTCTTAAGAGTAAAAGAGGATTTTGAGTTGAAAATTGTGATTGCTAATTTGGCTTGCCTCTTAAGAATATATTGGATGATGTAAACAAGTGTCCCAAAGCCCTAATTGTTGAAAATTAGAATTTATGCTTTGCAAAGGAAAGTCTTAAGGAGGAATGATTTAAGATCAAATAGAGATTTTCAACTATGAAAGGTGAACGTACAATCTATGAAAGATAAAATTGAATCTGTCTTATGAGTCTGTCTTGTGAGTCTTTGTTGGATAAAAAGGTTGGGATGAGAATCTTTTGTCTTATTTGAAGTGAATTACAAAAGTTGTCTAGGTTGTGTTATCAACATAGATTATGAGGAACTTTAGGTTACTAGAGACAGAAGCTGCAATTTTGACTTGCTTAAAATTTGGATTATTCTTGTGAAAGTATTTGAACATAATTGGTAAGTGCTACTTGGGAATGCTAGTTTAAGAAATTTTATCAATGTCCTGTTTTCCTTGAATTAAAGAGCTAACTTGACTCACCAAAGTTTTGGGCCTTGAGGCATTATAGATCCTTGAGGGTTATTTTATAATTTTTTGCATTTTGTTTTATGTATTTCTAAAAAAAATAATATTTTTTGATAATGAAATTAATAATAGTTGTCTTTTGGTTTCTCATTATGAAGGTCCACTTCTTTGATGTTCGTTGGATAAATTATCTCCATTATATGTTTTTATAAAAAATTCATCAAATTTTAGATTTTGAGAGAACTAAATTGATGACTAGATCATTATCCATTCCTCGTGCTTAAAGATTTTAAAAAACATTGAGTCATCCTCTTCACCCATGCTTTCTATTAATGATCCTTGGTGACTTCACCTTTCTCATTTTCAAGGCTTCCTTGGCATTCTTACGTTGGTGGCATTGGAGAAAGATAAATGCTACCAGCATTATTGTGATGGAGAAAATTCTTCTCTTATTGAGGAGATTTTTCATCAATAACAAGAATTTTCTCCTTTGAAGATTTTTTTTGATGGCATTTCAGTCAATAGTTCACATATGGAGATTTCACTAGTTTCTTCTTTAGAAGATTGTCCATTCTAAAAGGTAAAAGATGGGGTTTGCATCTTCATTGTCATTTTATTGTTTGGTTTTATCATTCCGTTTTAACTGATCTTCATTGAAGCCCTCACTTCCTTTGGTATCTGTTTTGCCTTAAATGGCTTTGAACATGATGGTGACCATTTATGATTTTGTTAGGATGTTAAGACAATGGAAAATATCATGCCTTAAGCTTTTCCTATCATTCTTGGAAAAGTTGTCATATGTTTGAGGGATTATGTGATGAGATGAAGTATTTCCTACTGAAGTTATCATATGTCAACCATTGCAAAAAAGTCATATGTTGCAACTCTAATATGTCAAGGCTTGCTATGAAGAAGTTAATAAGAAAGACATCTAGGGGTTATTTCTTGATTGGTCAATCATCTAAAACCTACTCCAATTCTAATATGCTTAATTATGGAGAGTTTTCATGAGATTTAAACTCAGATTACCCTTAAAAGGTGTCTTACTAATTCAAGGTTTATGATTTTATTTATAAAGTTCAGAATTTGCTCTTTTGTAGCCAATTCATCCAAATAACTCTTATCCTTCACCTCTTAATTAGCCTTATATTTTTTAAATCTAGCCAATTGATTCACAAGGAGATCCCACTATCTATTATGTTTCTACTACCATTTAAGATTTCGTTCTGTAAGAATTTTGTAGTTTCTATGGCTATCTAATGGTTTTGTTGCATTTCATCTGATGAAGTCGTTTACATCAGCTAACAAGTATTTCTTGCTGTCTCAAGAGGTGGGAAATTGATTAAGAAAGTTTATTCCCTAGAATGAGAAAAGTCTTGAGATAATAACTTTTATTGTATTGATAATGGGTTATGAACTTTGTGCTTCTTGCATATTTAACTCAGAGAGCTATATCTATTTGCATTGTTAGCCAGAAAAACCTTTTTTTTTGATAATATATAATATATTAAACTATTCAAAAGTGGCATAAGCCATACAAAAGGATTTCGCATATGAAATCCTCACGGAAGATCAAACATGAAATCTAACTGCATAAGTTTAATGAGGGGCTTGGGAAGGGATTCCCCCCCATTCCCAGACGAACTCGTTACAGCATGTAGTACGTGCCATCCAATCAACAGGCGCATTCCCTTCTCTATAAATGTGGGAAAATCTGATTGCCTCCAGACATCTTGCATACCTGATAGTCTTAGCAAAATGGCCTGCCACAAGGGGGTAGGATATCAACTTACGGATCTCCTGAAGCGCCATCATCGAGTCAGTCTGAATCTCCACGGCACTGTAATGGGGAAGGGAACCCCTAGCATGTTGAGGGCCTCAAGCATAGCTTGGACTTCTATTGCTTCACAAGCCTGAGAGAAAACCCTCTTACCAGCCACTAAGAGCGGCCTCCCCATGTAGTCTCTGACCACCAGGCCAAGGCCAGCAGTGTTGTCTCCCACCGCAGCATCACAATTCACTTTTATCCATCCTGTTGGGGGGGAGGACCCAACAATGGGTTACAAACAAGTCCGATGAGCTGCAAGGGTTCCCGCTGGACAGGGATGAACAAAAATTGTATTGTCTTGCTGCAGTAATTACCTCGATCTTGATCTTCCGTAGCAATGTGCATGACTTGACCATCGGATTGTTATGCCTCATCGCATTCCTTCTTTCCCAGATATAATACATGGTGGTGGCCAACGTGGCAGCATGCCCGACGCCGGCCCCACGTCGCGCCTGCGGTGAGCCGACAAACCTCATGAGCCGGTCAAGAAAGGTCAACCCGGCACTTGCACCCCGAGGCCCTCCCAGCACAGCCATTGCTCCGTGGGCTTAGCAATCATCCCAGAGTTCCTGGGCGTGTGGGTAGTCCCAAAAAATATGCTGCGTGAATTCTACTCTCGAGCATCCCCCTGCGGGCCAGCCACGCCGCCGTAGGGAGGTAGTCACCGACGACTCGCCCTCGGCATTGCTTTGATCTTCCAAATACCCCTCATCTGGTCCGCATGACGCCGGCCACTTCGCCTAACGGTGTCAGCAGCTCTGCACACCATGTGCATATAGATTCTCCTACTATCGACCCTCTCCGTCTCGGTGTGCGCCTGAAGGAGCGTGTCCTGAGCAGACATCTAAGCTCAGGGGATATGCAGAATTCTGTCAATCAGCTCCTCGCCCGCCCATGCACCAATATTGTCCACGTCCCAGATCCCGGCTGCAGTGATGCATTTAGCCACGCTCGCCGGCCATACGATGTTCATGTTGATGAAGGTCTGCCAGCAGCATAATGGGAGGATGCCCAACCAATTGTCCTCCGCGAATCTCACCGTCCTCCCATCGCCGATTCTCCATACAAAGATCGACACCGCTTCTGGCATTGCCTACAGCACCAACCTACACGCATGTGATGCTTTCCGAGGAACTTTCATAACAGGGTCCGTTATCTTGTACTTCTGCCTCATAGCATCCACCCAAAGGCTTGCCTCGCGACTTAGAATACACTTGCAGTTTTTCATTTGCAGCACGCGCTGCCATGCGCGGAAGTCACGAAGTCCAAGCCCGCCGGCGGTCTTCGGCAAAGTGATGCAGTCCCAGGGCGCATAATGTATCATATGCACACTGCTCGTCCCGTGCCATAGAAAGCTTCTAATTCTCCTTTCCATCTCATCAATTACTCCCACTGGCACAACACTGACGAAAAATGTGACTTGGGATGGTGGTGAGAACAGAGGAGGCCAAGGTAGCTCTGCCCGCGAGCGACATCGGACGAATCCACCAATTGGCCACCGCGGCTTCAATCCTCTGAAGCAGGAATTTGAGGTCCACTCTTCTCAGGCGCTTCGCTGCAATAGGGACCCTGAGGTACGTGAGCATTCGGCCCTGCTCCATATGTAGTTTCCTCGACACTATCCTCACTTTCTTCTTGCTGATCTTCCTGCTAAAATATACTTTGGATTTCAAAAAGTTGACGCGCAGCCTTGCAGCTTCCCTGAAGGTCCTCATAATTCTCTGCACAGTGCGCACGGCCTCGCGCGTGGTGGGAGCAAACAATAAAACATCGTCCGCGTAGAGGAGGTGCGAAATCAGCGGCGCCTGTTGTCCAGGTCTGAATCCGAGCCATTGTTTGGTCTCATAATCCCTCACCAGCATAGTTAAGTATTCTGTAACCATAACATACAGGTAGGGCTAGAGCGGACATCCCTGCTGGAGCCCTCGCTGCGCCACCACCCAAGGAAGGCGAGAGCCATTAACGAGAACACCAAACCGCGGAGATATGATGCATGCTGCGATCCATTCACACCACATAGGAGGAAATCCTATAGTCTTCATCATCCTGAGTAGGAAATCCCATCGCACACTGTCGTAAGCTTGCTCCATATCGATCTTGACTGCCATGAGGCCCGAAACTGCGATGCAGGCATGCATTTTCGACGCCATCTCCTGCGCGATGTATACATTGTCTGAGATACTTGGCCCGGGGATGAAAGCTGCTTGTTCGAGCGAGATGAAGCTTAGCATCATCGATTTCAATCTCTCGACCAGTACGCGCGCCACCGCCTTATATATGGTGTTGCAGAGGCTAATTGGCCGGAAATGCTCCGGCCTGCACGCCCCTTGCTTCTTCGGGATGAGGACAATCAATGTGTCCTTCCATTCCTCCGGCAGCCTCCTCTCCTCAAAGAAAGCCTGCACCGCACGAATGATGTCTCTGCGTGTGATTGCCCAATAGCCATGCAGAAATTCCGTCGTGATCCCATCAATACTCGGGGCTTTGTTCCTTTTGATTCCCCGCATGGCCGCAATTATCTCACTCTCGGTGACCCTGTAGCCAAGCTTGGAAGCCATTTCCCCGCAGACAATTCCGGACGGCACAGAGTTCAACGGCATAGACGCCCGCCCCGCGCATCGCCACTTCTATTCAAAGTAAGCGAAAAGGACAGTCCTGATGCTTTCAGGTGTATCCCCATGTTGTCCTCTGCGTCCCTCACTTGAGTGATTCGGTTTCTCCATGCACGAGCCGTCGCAGCACCATGGAAAAACCGGGTGTTGTTGTCCCCAAGCTGCGCCCAATGCAACTTTCGCTCGCTGCTACCACCATTAATCATGTGCGCAACCAAAGAAAAACCTTGGCACGAGTTTAAATTGTGTTCAATAAATTGTTTGAGCTTAATCCCAAAATCAATTGGAATTGGTGATGCCTTGCACTTTGAGAAGATGGAAAGATGGATGCATTGTAGTTTTAAATGAAGTTGAATAAAATTCTTTGAGATAAGTTAATTGTTGTATATTATGGAGAAATCTTGTATATATAAGCTCTTAGAAAATGCCATTGTTATGGTATATTGGCTAGGCCTTAGAATAACTTTGAATGAATATGAAATTGCTTGGCCCATTATCCGCACCTTAGTAGAGCATGAATGATACAAATTTTGTTGTAAAAAAATGGATACACTAAAAAGAAATGCAATTTTAGAAGATTTCTACATCAACTATGAGTACAAGAATTGCTCTATAGTCTACTTTTTGCTTGTTCTTTAAATTTATGTTTTATTCAACTAATTTGAAAATTTGCTTAAATATTTTGATAGGGAGATAATAAATGAAGATATTTGATTTTTTAACTTCTGTGATGATCGTTGTACAATATTTAAGCATTTAACCACATGCCATTACAATGATTTAAAGCTTTTAGCAACAAAGTGACAGCATTTCGTGCGTACTTAGATGTTAAATAATTCTGTAACAATGAGCATTTTTATGTATTTGGGTTTTCTGAATTAAAAATGAGAGATTGTTTATTTGGGCTCTTTGCAAACTGTTTGTAGCTCTTCTTTGTTTCTTTGCTCAATGTAATAATAGATGAGCATTTGGTTGATCATACCCGATGCACTAAATATCAAAGAGAAAGGGATAGATCTTTTATCGAGAATAGAAAAGATAACTAACTATAAGAATCCTAAAATATAGGTCCACAGTGGATGATGTGCTCTAGGAATATTGTTATATGAATGCTTATATTAATTTAATTTTTGTCAGATTATTTGCGTGATTGTTAATTTTTTGACACGCTTTCTTCTATAATATGCTGTTTATAGCACACCCTTCTCCAGAATGATACAGATCATGTTAGATATACTTGAGCTTGGAACACTTAGAAATTTATTTTAAAAATGAGAAATTTAAACCTTCCATATCTAGAAATTTTTAGCAGGGTTGTTACTAGATAAACTTTCTGTAGAATCAAGCAACAGAAGCAGTAAATAAATCACTATATAAATTTCTTGTGAGCTCTACTCTTTCTCCATTGTCACACTGTATCTTGCGAGACAGCATGTCATTTCTAATTGTATCCAATGTGTTGTTAAAGCTTGCTGGCTTAGTCATGCATTGAAGCTTTATCTGTTAAAAGATAGTATGAATCTGCATGTCTCAATCTTTGTCTATTGACGTCTTGACATTGATTTGTGTTTCCAGTTCCACAGACACAGCTGGATACTTTCATATTTTGCAAGGCAAAGAGCAATATTGGAGCTTTCCAGTTGGATGACATGTAATTTTTGTACTTAAGACCAGAATTTTTTTTTCTTGTTGTGTTGCTCTTGTGGTGACGATAATTCTTTTTGGTTTGAAGGGGTGAAGAAATTGTTGACCTAGTCGCAGGTGATTTGTATGTTCTGCGTTACAAGTCTATTAAGGGTCTCGTGGAGGCCGGGCGTGTTGAGCTTGTTTAACACCTGAGCTTTAGCAGCTGAATTGGACTCAAGTATAATGTTTTCGGTGCTTTAGAGCTAAAGCTATTTCTTATTCAATCTGAAGGTAGATGCTGTGCAGGACTTGAGAAACTTTTTACGTTGTTGTCTCGTCTTTGAGCCAGGTATGGTTGATGGGGTCATGATTTCGTCTTTGTTCCATTTGGGCACTGCTTTTCCAAATACACTTCTATTAATTAATTTGTGCTTTTGAATGTGGTCATGTTTTTGTCAATGCAGTTTTTTTTTTTGAAAAAAAAAAAAGGTGTTCTAATGCAGTTGTGCTTTGTTGGCCAAGTTTAGAAATGCATTTTTCATCGAAAAAAAGTAGAAAAATATGAGTGAAAAATAGTTTTGATCACTTAAAATAAGATGAAAGAAAGTTTTTTTTTTCTTTATATGAAGGTAATGTTTTTATTGAGTATTCTTTTATTAGGCAAATACGAAATATATGGTTATTAATGGTAATGAATAATAATAATTTGAAGTTATTAATTTACTCCAAGATTTAATATTTAGTATAGGAATATCTAAACGATCCTCAGTATGTAGCTTATTATTCTGATGCTTATGCAAAACTCAGTTTTATTTTATATTTGTTCTTATGAGTAATACAAGTTTTTTTAATGGATTTAATGAATGCTTGATATGATATCTATTCTGGTTTGGTAATGTTTTTAAATAATATTATTAAAATTTTTACGATTTATTAAAATGGCATCACCTTAATTTGAATATTATAAAAATTTTAGATGTCTTGATACTTAAATATAAATTAGAAACTTATTTAGACAGTTTTGAGTATATTAAGAAAATTTAAATATATGATTTATTTATTTGATATTATTAAAATATATTTTTCAAATGTTTTTAGATTGATGTATTATATATATTAACATATCATATGTTATCTTTAAGTTTTTTTAATATTATCTATCTAATTTAAATTTGATATATCATATGTTAATATTAATGCATCATATATTAGTCTAAGATTTAGTTTTTCTCTATTCATTTTGAGTTTAGATATTATATAATAAGTTAGGCATCTTGCATATGAGATCCTAACATATACCATGCATCATTATTATCATACTATATGAAAACTTTTAATTTAGTTCATTTTTGTTTTGTTTATACATAACATATCATGCATGGTTTTTAATGTACTATATATTAGGCCTAATTTTTGTATTAACTCTTCTTAAATTTTTCAAAATATTCTAGGATTTTACAATCATGTATTAAAATATAATAAGTAAAGATATAATGAGAAATAAATGATGGAACACATGTTTTGCCCCATTATAATATTTACTTTTGCTCACTATCCTAGGATATCTCATTTTGATAAATTATAAATCTTAGGTATTTAACATCTCTCATTGTCACTTTAGAATTTTCCAATTTATTTTTGTCCCCTAGATTCACTTATTTTTAAGTTTTGCATCATAGTTTGTCTGTTTTTTACTATTCATTGACTTAAGATTTCAATTGTACTAATACAACTATTATAGGACATTCTCTTTATATATATATATATATATATATATATATATATATATATAGAATTAACAAGAACCTTATTATAATTTTTTTTCTCATATTAATTGAAATAGATTTTTCTTATATATTTCGAAAAGTCATAAAAATTTCTTTTGTTTGAAAAATATATTTCCCATTTTTAAACATGTTATTTTTTTTATGATAAAACTCTTTTCTCATTATGAAAAATCTTATCTCAATTTAACTCTTTTCTAAACAAATTTTAGATGTTGCAATAGAACAAAAGAAACCATACAATTGAAAAACTAATTTCATAAATTTTTGTAATGGAAGATGTTATTATTATTTTTAAAACATTACATTGTCTTTCAAAAATTGCAAATGCCATAAAATGGGAAGTAACAATGACATCTCTTAAATAAAAAAATAGTCACAATAATTAAAATCAAATCATTTAAGCATGATACATGATTTTTTGAAAAATAAAAATATAATTCACTAGATCCTCTTATACTCAATTCTTTTTAGTAGTTCTATGTAATGCATCATTTTCATATATAATTATTAATATCAAAGAAAGATTTAGTCATCAACTCAGACTCAATAAACTATTACTTATGTATACAAATTATCATGTAATTGAATCATACCACATGTTGGGGTCTAATTGGCATCAAAATATAAAATATATAAAACATGTAAAATATCAAAAGGTCATGCTTGCCTTATTAAGACTTCTTTTTTTATTAATATCCATATCTTTATTGTCTTTAGGTTGATCCTTACACCTTATTTAAAGGTTGGGTTTGAGGATTTCTCAGGGTTGGGTTTAGTAGACAATTCTTTTGCTAATGGCTAATACCTTTCATTTTTGTGAGTCTTCTTGTCTACTTTGAACTCTTGGAACTTTCTCTCATTTTGTATAACAAGAATAATAACCCTTTTTTCCATAATTAAAATTTCTCTTTTCAATATTTTTATGATTTTTTTTGTCTTTAACTATTTTCACACAATTCGTATCTGACATGCCAATTTTTATGCAAATTATTAATTTGTAACATTAGACATGTCAATGATAAGTAAACATTCATTATGTAAGGAATTAAAACATCATATCTCATTTTTGTTTAGCCAAAGCATGTTACATTTGTCTTGATTTTATTAAATTAATACTTGCAAATGTTTGAACTAGTTATTATAAATCATGCTTGTAATAAAGATTGTAAAAGGTGATGGTAAAGATCTCATAGTATGATGAGGAAGGAAATCTAACTAAAGGTTTGACTGTGAATATTATACCATATGATATTAGATGATCACATTATATGATCGTGAAAAAGAAGAAATAAGGCTTATAAGTGTGAAGAGGTCCATTTTTGTTGTATAAGTATGACTTAATGTTTGTATAAGCACGATGATGTCATGGATGTTGACAGTCAAATGTCCGAATAAGGTTAGGAAGTTTTGATGTCACACAAGTAGAATATTAACAAATCAAACAATATAATCAAATAAGAGAAAAAATGAAGTACAAAACTTGATTAGTGATTGTATAAGGATGACCATACTCATATAAGGATACTAATGTAGAAAATGAAGAGTTGGTTCAAGTAATAGAGTGATCATACTTATATGAAGTCACTGTTCATACTAGTATGATAATAAAGAAAAGAAAATATTAAGTTTGGCGAGCTTAAGAAAGCTGGTAGATCATAAAGAATTATTATTGCTATCATATGAGTATGATTAGCATAATTATATAAGTATTATCAAGCTAATAAAAACATCATACATAGGAATCATAAAGTTATGATGGGTGATTAAGATGCACAATGTATTGTACATGTACAAATGCTAGATCATACATTTATGATCAGAGAAACTATGAGTTCATAAAGGTGGATCTGGCTTATCGTATAGTTTGATGTGGTATAATACTAATATGATGTAGAGATGTGGAATAAATTGAGTTTTGTAATTAATGTGTTCTTGATCCCAGTCATTAGAATTTAGGTGATCTAAATTTATGTGTTAGAAAATGTCGTGATTAGAGGTAATTACATTAGGATAAGAGGAATTTGGACCATTAGATTATCATAGTTTAATCTTAATTATGAAGCCTAGTAGTGGAATTAATATTTATGGCCATTACATGCTAATTATTTGCTAATTAAGCAAGTGACACTAACCATCTAACCAAGGAAAAAATGTATGAAAAGTAAGAAGTGGAAGAAAAGATCTCTAGAATTGGAGCAAGAAAAGCTCACTCTTGGTGAGGTCCTCCACTCAGATCTCAAGATACGATGAATCTCATGATCATATGATTAAATTTATATAATTTAGGAGTAATGATAATTAATTACTTGTGGTTAATGTGGATTCATATTATGCTTTGTTTGATTTTTTTTTTTCATTCCATGAATCATAATGATAAATTGGTGAAATTTGCATTAACCTAGACTTGTTGGAAGTTGACAAAAGCACCTTTTAACTTCTCTTGATTGATCTCTTTATAAAGGTTTATTACAAGTAATGCATGTTTAATTTTCCCTTTAGCCGAGAGGTTATTATTAGGGTTTGTTTCTTGCATGCTTGCTAATATTATGGTTCCTTATTGATGTATGCAATATATGAAATTTTATGAAATTTGAGATTATTTAAATTAGCATAGTCACCTTACCCAAGATTGGCTTGCTTTTAAATGATTATAAGTTAATGATTTGGCCATGAAGTAATTACATGAAATTAAGGATCAAACATATGTTATTAAGGGCTTATGATCTTGGTAATGTGGTGGGAAAACTCATGAACTAAAAATGGCTTAAAACATGTTCTAATTATTCTCTAATTTTTACAAAGATATCATGTTATATAAAACTTATTCCTTGATGACTCACTAGGTGTTGCTTTAAAGGTTTACATTTTTATGGAGACCTTATTAATTTAGATATGATGAGCTTCAACTTGAATTATAGCTTGATGAGAATACTTGGTTTTACATGGGAGATCATAATAATGAATTTTAAGGAAAATTCTTACAAAATTGAACTTAGAGTAAAACGTTGGACATTACGATAGAAACCTAAACTTAGCTAAACCTTAGGTATTCTTGTAGTCGAGCATTATCTTGTCACATTTTTGCTTAGGGAGCTAGCAACATGGCTTGGTTAATTTATGGAGAGGAATGATTTGGACCATGGAATGACCTAGATGGTTTCTAAGGTTAAGAAAAGTCCTGGATTTATGGTGGAGGAACCTAGTAGGGCTAGATTGGATGCCTTAGAAGAGGACTATGATGGTTAAGAATTTGTTCAGGCTTATAAGAATTAGGTGAGGTTCAATTTAAGTGAAGTTACTATATAATTGATAACCAGTATATGATTTAAGGTAAATCCCTAGAAATAAATTTAATATATTATAATAGACTCTTAAGAGATCAATTAAGAATGATATAAGTTTTGAATAACCTATGGTTAAAGTTTAATATAGAAATAAATTAGGGTGGACTAAGTAAGGTAAGTTATAGATATACTTAGGTCTTGTTATACTTGAATGAAGATCCTAGATATGAACCTATGATGGATTGTAGATATTAATACTTAGTTTATCTTGTGCATGCTTTGAATAAAGGCTTAGGATGGAGAAATCCTTAATTAAAGCCTTGGATAAGGAGAAGAGGATTTAGTCTAGGTTTTAGAAGAAATGTTTAGGGTCTATCACCATATAAATCAATACTCTTTTCTAAGATATGCCATAACCATATAAACCAGCATTTCTTTTTAAGGCATGCTATAGACTATAAATTGACATTTCTTTTCTATGATATGCTATCATTGGTTTGATGGTTCCAATCCTGAGTTTTATTACATCAAAGACTATCTCTTATTATTAAAATTTTCTTACTTGATTCATTAATACTTGAGTTAAGGTTATAGGAATATTACAAAGAGCTTATTGTTTACTCTTGTATTGACTCATTTTTTGTTATTCTTTTGAGCCCTCTATAGGTCCCTTTGTGGATCTTCTCTTGTAAGGGTTTGCACTTACTGGTCTTTTGGTAAAAAAGGTATGGTTTTAATGTGGAAGCTTGTTCATTGGATTATGAGCAAATGCAAATCCAAGTTTTGGTTAAACCACTTTAAAATATTTGTGTTATTTACTTTCAAGCATTTATTTTATGTGCTGTATCACACAAAAAATTTTAAAAAATAATCAAGAATTTTCTTTGAATCAACATTCTTATGGTTCAATCAATCCAACATTCTTCTTGATTTTCATTTTCATAGTAATTAGTATCCTCTCAATTTTCCTTGTTATAGTAGCTAAACACCTCTAATAAGCCCTCTCTTCAAAACTATTATACCCCTTTGCTACCTCTTGTTAGAGCAACAATAATCTTGCTCCAAAGCTCAAGTTAGCTTAGCTAATTCATTCTCTTATGCTCATCTCATAGTTGCATATCCCCTTTTAGCCAAACACACTACAAACCACAAAAGCTTCTGAAAAAGCTGATCCCACAAAGCTTCTCTAGAATCTCTAATCCTATTTCTTTCTTAAGGTGCTAATATATATATATATATTCACTATAGAAATCCTTTTGGCCATATTAATTGAAATAGATTTTTCTTGTATATTTTGAAAAGCCATAATGCTGTCTTTTGTTTGAAAACTATTTTTCTATTTTTTAACCTTTTATTTCTTTATGGTAAATCTCTTTTCTTGCTTTGAGAAACCCATCTCAATTTAACCCTTTTTAAGAGAAGTTTAGATGTTGCAATTAAACTAAGGAAACCTTATAACTAAAACAACTAATGTCATAAACTTTTCTAGTGAAAGAAGTTTATTTATTATTTGTAAAACTTAAACATATACTAAGATGTAAATGCCATCACAAAGTACAATAAGTAACAATAATGTCTCATATCGAATTAGTAATCACAATTGTTAAAACCTACCTAATACGTGATTTAAAAAATGTAATTGACTAGATCTTCCTTTACTCAATTATCTTCATTAGTTTTATGTAATGCATCATTATCATATGTAATTGTTAATGCCAATGAAAGATTCAGTTATTGACATGTGCTTAATAAGTAACTACTTAAGCATTCAAATCATCATTTAGTTAGATCATACCACATGTTGGGTTCAAATTTTGCATCATAATATAAAGTATGTAAAATAAGTAAAATATCAAAAGTCATGCACGTGTTATAAAGACTTCTTTTTTATTAGTATTCCCATGTTTACTTTACTTATGTTGATCCTTGAAACATTCTTATTTAAAAGTTGAATTAGAGGATTTCTCACTAAGTTGGGTTTAATAAAACAATTCTTTCATCAAAGGTCTGTACCCTACTATTTTATATCTTTTGTCTATGTCAAAACTCTTAGAACTCAGTCTCATTTTCTATAATAAAAATTATGAGCATTTCTTTTGTAATTAAAATATTTCTTTTTATCATCTATATAATTTTTTTCCATGACTTTAATCATTTTCATTATTTTATGCAATTCTCATCTTATATGCTAATTGACATGCTGACGCACTAAAATCTAGTACATCACACAGAGGTTCCACTTAGAGGCGTACTAGTCCTATTCAGACTCGAAGTTGTGCCAAAATTGGTTAATCTATTTCTCATTAGTCTCTATTATCATTATTGTTGTGGGGGTCAATTATAGCTGGCCCTTATTATACATTTTTGTTTGCTTTTAACAATTTATCAAGTTATTTGCTTCTTTCAATCATTTGAAGAATAATTGATAACTTTATAGATATTTCTAACTTTAAATTCAGTACTGATCATCCCTTTAATGGTCTTGTAGATACAAAATTTGTTAAAAAATGACTTCAAAAGAGTTGAAAATTGAGTTTAGACTATTCTTTTTGTCGTCTGTTGCCTCTGCTACCATCTGTCACCATACCATTACCATCAGCTTTGGTGTCGTAGCTTGCACTGACTTGCTTT
The DNA here is from genome assembly GCA_023846275.1 of Vanilla planifolia. NCBI lineage: Eukaryota > Viridiplantae > Streptophyta > Magnoliopsida > Asparagales > Orchidaceae > Vanilla > Vanilla planifolia. The sequence goes on from CM043870.1 coordinate 25,793,337, forward strand.
CCTCCCTCATAGATCGCACTGACCCTTGTGACCCAAGAACCTACATTGACCTGCTTTGTTTGCTTGACATGTGCCTGATCTAAAACACCCCATCAACTTGTTAACTCGTGCTGTTTCACTCCAACCCGTGTTGACCCAAAAATTAGGCCTGATGCATCACGCGCCTATCTTCCTACATTGTTCATTATTACCGTCACCTGAAATGTATATAATATATTGGCAGTGCTTAATTCAATTAATTGTGTAGCTTTTAAGTTAATTTTTTATTTTTTGGGTAGAATTTAAAATATTTATTTTATAAGTGACTTTTGAAATTCTAAAATGTCTTAAAATTTTAAAAATATGTCTTTTAATATTCTAAATATTTTTTATATTCTTAAATTAATAAATTATTATTATATTTTTGAGGTCTTTATAAATAGAGATACTCACCATGTTGTAAGTGATGAGCTTTTGAATGAAGTAACAAAGTGCTACTGCTAAGCTGTGTGATACATGCATGTTGTGTAGGCAAAATCTGATGGTGTGATTTTGAAGGTTCCTTGAAAAGGTGAGTGAGAGGCTTAAAAGTAGAGATCTTAACCTATTATCCAATATCTACATGAGCATCAAATCATTAGAAAAATTTATTTGTCATGTCCAACTCTCTTGTTAATGTATATAATCATATGAACTTTACCAATAACATGAGTACTTGGGTGTGTGTTTCTTAAAACTAAATTTCTTTCTTTCAAGTTGAGATCCTTTTTGTTAAAATTAATATAAATTTTTAGTTTCTGAGAAAGTTCTTACTTACTCGATGATCCAAGGAATTTTAATTCTAAACTTATAACACCTTTAGGAAGGCTCTTGTACAGATATATTGATTGAATCTAAGACATTCTCAATTATCTATGAGCTAAAATATATTTTAGGCATATTATCCTATATCAACTTTGGTATCAAAGCATGGTTAGCTTTAAAAACTTATATGCTTTTTAATTTTTAATGAAATAGTCATCTATTAACTTTTTATATTTTTTTAGTTACTAGAAGTTGTTAAAAATATATTAAAAAAAATCTTGTTCATTTTTTTATAGTATAACATCTCTTTAGTTATATGGTCTCTTGTTATTATATTTTGAGATTTATTTGTTTTATTTTTTTATGATTTAAAATTAAGAGCATTGTTTTCAACCCAATAGTTTATGATCACTAAGTCCAAAAAATAACATAAAATATTTGATTCTCAACCATCACGATCAACTATGGACCCAATAATACAACATGTAATTCTAAAACAAACTCATTCGATATAAGATTTAAGAGTAATCTTAGAAACACATTTAGATTGATTAGAATAAAATAAAGATAATAGATCAAGTGAAACCTATAGATCAAGTAGGTCTATGATAAGTGACTTCAAAGTTGGTAAAATATCATTTGAAAATGAACCTAAACAATCAGAACATCAGCCTAGGTGTCGAGCTACTCCATAAACTCATGATAGAAGATGTGAAAGGGATGGTGATCGCTAGGTCAAAATGGTTAAATTAGAAGAATCATACATTTGATCATAGTTTAGATCATAGAGTATATCAAGATTGAGAAATAGGAATGAAACATTATTTTGATTGGTATGATCTTTGTGAGTAGCAAAAGTACTAATTTGCAAAAATTAAGCTCACATCACATACTAGATTGTTTGTTCACTTATTAAAAAAGTAATATCTTAATGAAGATTGAGTATTACCTCATTCATGGGAAGAACTCAAGATTCTTCTACGAGCTAAATATGTGCCAACCTCTTATTCAGGTGAATGTTTGGATAAATTACAACATCTATCCCAAGGTTCAAAGATTATTAATGAGTATATACTAAATTTGAGGATTATATGCTTAGATGTGGTGTGTAAGAGTTGAATTAAGTAGTATTATCTCGATTTTATGCTAGGCTCAGAGGGTTTATTCAAGTTGAGTTATACTTAAGAAATGTTACTAGTTTACAAAAGGCATATAAAGTGGCCCATAATGTAAAAAAATTTAGAGGATCAATTGCTCGTAAGAGTGAGATTATTTCATTTACTTCCTACCCTTAAACTTGTATTACCACTTTCAATATTCTTAATACTTCTACTCCATAAGCAACCCATGCCTCTCCACCTATACCAACAACTTATCAACTCTAACACTTGAACAAACCATATACCGATTATGAAGTTGAGTGTTATCATTGTCATGAGAGAGGACATATCATAACCTAATGCCCTAAGAGAGCTCTACACATAAATAGAGAAGAAGAGGTAAAAAAAGCATTGAAGTTAAGAAGAGGAGATTATATAACCAGATGAAGAGGTTGAAAAAGAATTACAAGTAATAAGTGAAAGTCTTTACTATATTGAACCATCCCTAGTTATTATGAGATGTACTTTAAATACATCAGGATCATCTAATGAGTATAGATAAACTAAGATCCTAAGTACCTTCATTAAGATTAAAGATCAATCATGTAAGATTGTTATAGATAACAGTGATTGTATCAATGCCATAACATAGAATGCTGTCAAAAGAATATGTTTAATACTTACAGACTATGCCTACTTATACAACGTATGTTGGATTAACAAAACCTCAATTTCCATGCAACAAAGGTGTCATGTTTCTTTAAAGTTTGGTCAATATTTTGAGGAATTGTGGCGTGATGTTATCCCAATGTAGGTAGGTAGCCTTATCTTAGGAAGACCTTTGTTATACCATCAAGATGCTAACTTAAATGGACGAGCCAATACTTGTACCTTTGTATATGAAGGAAAAAAGATCACACTATACCCTTCACCTTTCTTGAAGAAAATTTCTAACCCAAATGTTCCAATCAAAAAAGGCAAAAGAAAAGAAAAATTACTTAATTCTATTTCACTTATCGAGATTAAGAATGATATGTCTAGTGGTAAAGTTAAATGGTTTGTAATAATTAGAGAATCCCTTAATCATATACCCATCCCATCATCTGTAATCCAATATTTATTAAAATAATTTGAAAAAGTATTTTTTAATGGCTTTTTAAATAAAATCTAATATTTGAGAGATATTTAACTTATTATATATATATATATATATATATCTAGTTTTTGGCATCTTGTTATCATATCACCAAGTAAATCCATTAATTCAAGTAAAACTTAAATTTTTATCAACTTATCATCATAAAGTAACAAACATAAAATAATCAAACAAAATTTAAGCCATCATCTTTGTAGCTTAAAAAAGTAGTATGTTCCAACTTGGAATTATTTATTGTTACACATTGAATTTATTAATCGAATAACGAGTTTGAATTTTCTTAAAATCTATATTGAAAATCATTATTAAAGTCTTATTGATTTGATTCCATTACATCATGATTTTTGTACTTCTAAATTTGTTGAGTCTTTTGCTCATCATATTTCATCATTACATAAAAATGTTATTGAGAAAATTAATTTAAATAATAAAATCTATAAACTACTAGCAAATGATTATAAATAACCTAGTGAATTTGTTTATGGTGATAATGTGATGATCTGTGTTAGGTCTGAGAGATTTCTATAAAGAACACTTTAGAAATTAGATGCCTATAGTGCTGAACCATTTAGAATTATGAAAAAAAACTTAAGTATTAATGCGTATATTTTAGATTTATCTAAAGATTATAGAATAAGCATTACCTTAAATATTTGAGATCTTACCTTGTAGGGAACCACGTCTAATATCTAGTGAGCCCTTTTAGCCTTCACTATCATTATCGAGTGAACTTATCACACCAATAATTTAGCACCATCTAGTGAGTTGATAGATCAAGTAGAGCAAATCTTAGATGATCAAATAATTTTCACACAAGTTCAAGCACAACAATTATTTTTGGTATGATGGTGAGGTCATCCCACCTTTGACAACACTTGGATTACTGAGGACGAGCTTCACTACTTAAACTTAGTGATGTTAGAGCAATATTAGAGATTTCACCCTAGCTCCGTAGAGTTGAGCTCTTTCCCACCTTGGGAGGATGACACAATAATGTCTAATAATAGAGGTTATACTCGAAGTCATACTAGTCTTATTCAAACTTAGAGTCGTGCCAAAATTAGCTCATGTACTTCTCATTAGTGTTTGTTATCATTGCTGTTGTGGTGTCAATTATAGTTGACCTTTATTTATTACACATTTTTATTTGCTTTTAATAATTCATCAAGTTCTTTGCTTTTCTAGTTTTGTTTCAATCATTTTGAAGAATAATTGACTCCTTTTTAGATATTTCTTACTTTAAATTTAGTACTGATCATCCTTTTAGTAGTCCTATAATTTTTTTGGTACAAAATTTGATAAAAATGACTTTAAATGAGCTAAAAATTGAGTTTAGACTTCTCCCATAATCGTCCACCACTATCTTTCATTGTACCATCATTGTTAGCTTTGGTGCCAGAGCCTGCATTGACCCACATGCCTCTCGTATCGATTGCACTAACCCACATGACTTGTTAGCCCACATTGACCCGCTCTGCCTGCTCAATCTGTGCTTGACCAAAAACACTCGTGCCAACCAGTTAACCTACGTTGATTCACTTCAACTTGATTCAACCCAAAACTGGGACCCAAGGATCACGCTCTTCTCCGCTTATGTTGTTCATGTCGCCTGTCACCTTGTTGTTCATCGTTGCTGCCACTTGAAATGCATATGCTGTTTGAGAACTACTTATTCAATTAATATTTGCAGCTTCTAAGTCAAGTTTCTTTAATTTTTTGGGTAAAATTTAAAATATTTATTTTGTAATTTATGATGACTTTTAGAATTCTAAATATATTCTAGAATTCCAAAAATATATCTTTTACTATTGTAGATGTCTTCTTCTATTCCTAGGTTTACAAATTATTATTATATCTTTGAAATCTCTATAAATAAAGATACTCATAATATTATAAGTGATGATCTTTTAAATGAAGTAACAAAATGTTGTAGCTAAGCAAGTGTGATACAAGTATGCAGTGTGTGTGACAGTTGATGATGTGATTCTGAAGGTGCATTGGGAAGACGAGTAAGAGACTCAAAAGGGGAGATCTCAAATCATTATCCAACATCTACAAAAACATCAAATCATTAAAAAATTCTTTAGCTACTTTATTTAATCACTATAATATAATTAATACCCATTTTACTTAATTTAATAGTAACAATAAATATATCATAAATATTCCATTACATAGTAATATAATTATATAATAAAACTCTAATTCTAAAATTATCATATAATAATATAAAATTACTTAAATAAATTTTAAATTATAATTTGTACCTAATTATTATTGTAAATATTCTATAATACCAAGGAGATTGAGTGTAACATCCTCTATCATCACATCAAATACAAATTAAAAAGATTCGTTAAGAGTGCCAGTCTTATTAAAATAAAAATATTTAAAAATATAAATTAAATATATGGAGTTCATAAGATGAGATGATCAATGTTTGTTTTGTCTCAATTGGACCTCATTTGGCATTACTACAAATTACCATAAAAAATGAGAAACAATTATTTTAATATGATGTTTGTAAATATTAAATTTGAAATAATATAAATTATAGCAATACAATATAAACTAATTAAAGTAATGTGAAGGTCACATGAGAGGAGATTAAAAGTTAATTTTTAACATAAACAAATCAAAGAAAAAAATTGGTAAAATAAGAAATATTTTTATGAAAATGTTGCATCTCAACATTCTAAAGAAATTGAGTGTAACAAATTTCATGATCTAATTAGGTATGAATTAAATTGTCTTACAAAACATTTTAAAATCCTAACATCTTTAATATTTTAAAATTGAAAAATAAATATTTAATTTGATAAAACTCATCAAGATGAGTCAACAAAGTTCATTTCATCAATATTAGCCCTTTTTAGAATTGTTATGATTTACAAAATCAATTAAGCTGAAATAATAACGAATCAATGTTTTTATATTGAAATAACATATATTAAAATAGAAACATGTTAAATTCAAGTACTATAGTGCTACCAAATCAAGTACATATAATGATCGCATGATAAGGGAATAAGTGTTAAATAGTAGTATAATAAAATAAACACAAAACACTCCAAAACATTTGATAAATTGTACAAAAAAATTGTATTCCAATGTATTAAGGAGATTGACTGTAAGATCCTTGATAATAAAATAAGGTATGAGTAAAAATGCCTAGTAAAGTGTTAAAACCTAACAAAAAAGTCAAAAAAATATAAAATTAAAATTAAATTAGATAAAAACCATTGTGATAGTTCAAATGATGTTTTTTAACTCAATTAGACATCATTTGGAATTATTACGAATTACTAAAGTAATATGCCTAAATAATATAAATTGTTATCTTTATATTAGGTAAATATACGTTAAAACTAAAATGAGATAGGTTAAAGCCATCTAGTATAGCCAAATAAAAGTGATATAAAGGTCACATAAGAGGAGATTTAGAGTTACATAATAATATCACCAAGTCAAAGTAAAAAATATTGAAGAAATATAATAAGTTTTGTAGAAAAGTTACTTTTCAAGATATTAAAGAGATAAAGGTTAACAACCTTGATCATCAAATAAGGTACGAATCAAATTGTCTAATAAGGTATCCCAAAACTGAAGAAAATATAACATTTAAAAATCTAAAAAATATTTAATTAGATATAGATCTTTAAGATGAGTCTAACAATATTTATTTCTTATTAATCAATTTTCATTTTGAATTACAATGAATTACTAAAATAATTAAATATTAATAATACATATTATTTTAATATTAAGAAAATATATATTAGAGATGAATTGTGATATATTAATGTAAAATAATATATCCAAATTAGAGTGACGTAAAGCTCACATGATAGTAGATTTAGAATTACAAATTAATATAACCTATTAAGGCAAAAATTTGATGAAATGTTATAAATTATAGAGAAATATAAAAATAAATAGGTAATCAAGTAATCATCAAATTAGATACAAATTAAAATATCACAAATTCATGCCAAATCTTTAAAAAATTAAACACTTAAAAATATAAAAATAAATAGGTAATTAAGAAGAGCTTGTTGAGATGAGAGCAATGACATTTTTTTCATCTTGAATGGAGCTTATTTGAAATTACAATGAATTAAAAATATAATTAAATATAAAAATTGATAAATTAGTTTTTCATGTTAATTAAGTATATATTCATGTTAAAATGAGATAAATTAAAGCAAAGTATTATAGCAAAATCAAAGTGTTCTAGAGGTGATGTTATAAGAGAATAAGATTTTCATAGTTATATAACCAAATATACAAACAATTTTTTTTAAAAAAAATGAGATAAATATTAAAGGAAAACAAGACACAAAGGAGATCAAGTTTAACATCTACTATTATCAAATTATATACGAATTAAATCGTCAACTAATGCATGCCAAAACAATAGAAAATTAAAATATTTAAAAATATAGAAATGAATAATAAATTCGATAGAGCTTGTTGATGTGAGACGAGTGATATTTATTTGTCTCAATTAGACGACTTTTAGAATTACAATGACTTAATTAATTAGTCATAAATATTAATAAATTGTTATTTAAATATCAAGTAAATATATTTTAATACTTAAATGAGGTAAATTGTAGTAATATAATAAAAAAAATTCAAAGCTAGATAAAAACCATGGGAGAGCTAAATTAGAGTTTAGTAAATATAACCAAATAAAAACTAATATTAAAAAATTAGATAAATTTTATGGTAAAGTTACATTCCAAGATACTAAAGAGATCAAGGTAACAACCTTACCAAAAAGTGAGGCATGAATAATAAAACCTCATAAAAAGTGCCAAAACCCAAGAAATTAAAATATTGTAAAATATAAAATTAATATTTACTTAGATAAAACTCATCAAGATAAGTCAAATAATGTTTGTTTCATCTTATTAAGAACTCATTTAGAATTATTGTGAATTAATAATTTAAGTAAACACAAAATTATTTTAGAATTAAGTAAAAATGTATCAAATCTATAATTATTTCAATTAAAAATAAGTAATATAAGAAAATCAATGGCATGCAATTATAATAAGAGGAGAGAATTATAGTTTTCTATAAATATAAGAAAATCAATGTGAAAATGTTGAAGAAATGAGATAACTTATAGTCTTTAGAAAATTAAATATAAAAAATATATAAATTAATATTTAATTAGATGAAGCTCATTGAGATCAGTGTGATGATGTTTGTTTTATGTTAATAAGACCTTGTTCAAAATTACTACAAATTACAAAAACAAATAAAAAAAAAAAACAAATAGTTATTTTAATATTAACTAAATATATAATAAATCTAAAATGAGATAAATCGAAGTAATGTAATATAACCAAATCAAAGTGATGTGTGTATCACATGAGAGTAGAATTAGGATTTTATAGTAATATAACCAAATAAAAATTAAAAATTTTCAAGAAAATGGTCGAATTATAAGGGAGAATGTTGAGATGGAGAGTAACATTATTTTTTTATCAAATCAGGTACAAATTGAAATGATTCATTAAGCATACTAAGAGCCTAAAAAATAAAACATTTAATGACATAAAAATTAACATTTAACTAATAGAACTCATCAAGATGTGTCCAATGATATTAATTTCATCTCAATTAGACATCATTTGAAATTATTACAAATTACTTTAATAAAAATTCATAAATAATAACCAAATAGTTTTTAAATTTTAATTAAAAAACTCAAAGAAATAATGATATAAATTATTTAATATGATATAGCTAAACAAAAAAGAAGTAAAGGTCATATGAGATGTGATTCAGAGTTTCATAATTCTATAACCAAATTAAAGAAAAAAATTTAAATAAAATGAGATAAATTATACAAGAAAATTGTATTGCAAGATACTAAGGAAATGAAGACAAATATCGTTAATAATCAAATTAGATATGAATCAAAATGTTGCATAAATTTTTTCAATACCTTTAAATAATTTAATATTGAAAACTTAATTGGATAGAGCTTGAATAGATGAGTTCAATAATGTTTATTATATCTCGATTAAATCTCATTTGGAATTCTTACAAACTGCCAAAGTAAAAAGGCATAACTAAAATAAAATATTATTTTATTAATAATAAATAAATATTAATACTTAAATAAGATACATTGAAGTAATATAATATAATTAAATCAAAGTAATATAATGATCACATGAGAGGAGATTTGGAGTTACATTATAATAATATAACCAAACCAAAACAAAAAGGTTGAAAACATGAGATAAGTTGTTCTTGAAAGTAGCATTTGAATGTACTAAAAAGGTGGTGTAAAATATTTGATTATTAGATATAGTTCAAATTAAATTATTTTATAAAACATGTTAAAACCATGAAAACAATATATTTTAAAATAAAAAAGAATATTTATTTTGATAAAGATCATTGAGATAAGTGCAACAACATTGTTGGCATGAATTAGATCTTGTTTAAAATTACTATTAATTAATCAATTAAATAAGCATAAGTAATAATTAATTATTATTTTATTATTTAGTAAATATTTATTAAAATTTAAATAAGATAAATTGAAGAAAAGTAATATATCATATTCAAAGTAATGGTAAGGTCATATGATTTGGAGATTAGTTATATACTAGTATAACCAAATCAAAGAGAAAAATATAAGATGTGAGATAAATAATCCAGGAATGTTACCCCACAAGATACTATAAAGATTGAGTGTTATGTCCTCTATCATAAATCTAATGCAAATTAAAATATCTCATAAAACATGTAAAATCTTAAAATTAAATATTTAAAAAATATTAAAAATAAATATTTAATTGGATATAACTCGTCAACATTCATATAAAAGCATTTGTTTGTCTTGATTTGACATTACCATATTACATGACCATAAACATTAATAAATTATTATTTTAATATTGAATAAATATTTAATAATATTGAATAGAAATACATTTAAACAACATACTATTGCCCAATCAAAGTGATGTGAAGGTTATAAGAGAGGATAATTAGTGTTTTATATTAAAATAAATAAATCAAAGAGAAACATTTAAAAAAATCAAGTGAATTTTGTGAGAAAATTGCATTCAAACATGCGAGAAGATAGAGTCTAACCTACTAGATTGCCAAATTAGATGAGAACCAATATTTCTTTTGAAAACATTTAAATAAACATAAAATAAAATTTAAAAAATATAAAAATAAACATGTATTGGGATAAATCTCACCAAGAAGAGTAAAATAATGTTAGTTTCATCATAATTAGATCTTGCTTAGAATTTCTATTTAATTAATATTGTAAATAAATTTAAATAATATTAATCTATTATTTTAATATTAAGAGAATATATATTAAAACTAAAATGTTAGAAATTGATAACAATGTAATATAATGAAATAAAAAAATAAAAGTCACATCAGAGAAGAATTAAAGTTTATTAGTAATAGAAGCAAATAAAAGCAAAAAATTTGAAAAAATTAGATAAATCATACGAGAAAGCTGCACTCTATGATACAAAAATGATTAAATGTAACGTCCTTCATTATAAAATTGGTGTGAATCAAAATGTCTAATGAAGCATGACAAAATCATAAAAAATAAATATTAAGAAAATATGAAAATAAATATTAAATTAAATAAAGCTTATCTAGTCTAGTGTAATGACATTTATTTCATCCCCATTGAAACTTATTTGCAATTAATATTAATTTATCTTACTAATTAAAAAATTAATAATAAATTAGTATTTAATATTAAGTGAAGATATACTAAAAAATAAATGAGGTAAATTTAAGTAACGTAATGTAATATAACCAAATAAATGGAAAGGTCACATTAGAAGAAATAAGGGTTTCATAGTAATATAAACAAATTGAATAAAAATAAGATAAATTATGTGAGAAAATTATATTACAAGATAATATAGAGCTTAAGTATATCAATCTTGATCATCAAATGAAGTACAATTCGAAATGGCTCGTAAATCAAATTCTAGATATTTAAATATTTAGATATATAAAATAGTATTTAAATAGATAAAGATCATGAAGACAACTCCAACACTATTTATTTTATTTCATTTATACCTATTTTAGGATTACTACAAACTATTGAAGTAAATAATGACAAATTAAAATAAACTATTATATTGATGTTAAGAAAAGAATATATATTAATAGCTAAAACGAAATAAATTTGACCAATATATATAACCAAGTCAGTGCGATGTAAGGTTCAAAACATAGTAAGTTTAGAGTAAGATAATATTATAACTTAATTAAAGCAAAAATGTGAAGAAATGAGATAAATTATAATGGAAAGTGTCATTCCAAGATACTGTTGTGGCTATGTGTGACATCCTCATTCATCAAATAAGGTGTAATCAAAATTTCTCATAAAACATGCAAAAACCCTAGAAAATAAATATTTTAAAAAATAAAAAATGAATATTTAACTAAATATTTCTTATTGAGAGGAGTCTAATGAAAATTATTTCAACTTGAGTAGACCTTATTTGTATTTATTATTAATTGCCAAATTAAAAAATAAAAGATAAAATATTATTTTAATAAAAAAATAAAATTAAAGCTAAAACGAGATAAATTTAAAGAATATAATATGAATAAATCAAAGCGATTTAAAGGATGCATGAGGAGAGAATTATAGTTTCATAGTGATATAATTAAATCAAAATGAAAAACTTGAAGATATTAGGTAAATTAAATGGAAAAGTTGCAATTTTAGATACTCTAGAGATCAATAGTAGCATCTTTCATCTTCAATTATGATACAAATAAAAATGCCTCATAAAATATGCCATAATCTTAAAAATAAAATATTTAATAAAAGATAAAATAATATTTAATTGGATAAAGATTTTCGAGACATGTTAAACGATGTTTACCTTGTGTCAATGAGACCTTGTTTAGAACTACTATGGACTACCAATGTCAATAAGTAGAAATAAAAGTAAATTATTAATTTAATATTAATTAAAATATATAAAATATAAAATGAGATAAATTGAAACAACTTAAAATAATAAAATTGAAGTAACGTAAAGGTCGCATGATAAAAGAATTAGTATTTCATAGTAATATAACTAAATTTAAACAAAAACTTTGAAGAAATGAACTAAATTATACAAAACTATTATATTCCAAGATGCTTAAAAGGTCAAGTAGAATATCCTCAATCATAAAATAATTGATGTATCAAAATTACTCGTAAAGCATGCCAAATTCATAATTAATAAAATATTAAAAAAATGAGTAAATTAGAGGTTCTCAACATAAATTTAATAACATTTGTTTTTGTCTCGATTGATTCAAGTTTTTAATGACTATGAATTAAAATTTTAAATGAGAGTTAATAAAAATAAATTGTTATTTTAATTTTAAGTCAACATATATTAAAGTTGATATGAGAAAAAAGAAATATAATTTAACCAAATCAAAGAAATACAAAAGTCACAAGAAATAATACTTAGAATTATATAGTAACACAACTAATTCAAAATAAATAATTTGAAGAAATGATATAAGTTTTATAGGAAAGTAGCATTTTAAGATACTATGATGATTTGGGACACCACGAACTAATGCCGAGTTGGCCACAAGGATCTCTTTCAGATGCTTAAACCTCGACTCGACAAGAAGAAAGAGAAGTGGGAATAAGGTGTGGATCGTGTTGCAGTCCTATTCCTATGTGTGGTACGGTCAGCCCAAAGCAAGCATTCATGCCAGTCTCTCTGGTTCTGATCCGTGATTATGAATTGAATGAAAGAGAAAGAATAAAAGAATTTCTTAATATTCTTTATTCTTTAATATTCTGATTTCCCTAGCCAATCTCAGGGAACATTAAAGCTTCATAGGGTCTTTCTGTCGGTAGTCCGCGTTCTTTTTCATCGTAGGCATCTTGCCAGGAAGTTGGTGGTCTCATCATGAATTAGGTCGGAGTGGCTGGTGGTTTCGAGATCGCATAGGAAAAAGGAAAAGGATTGGTACAAGCTACGAAGTCCGGTGAATCACGAGAGGAGATGAAATCCATCTTTCAATTCGAGAAATAAGAGGATCAAACCATTTCTTCTGATTCTTTTTCAAATTCGATAAATGTTGGTTGATCATATATTTCATTATAGTTTGAGGGGGAGAATTCCTTATAGTGAGAGGGACGCCTCGCGAGTCGGGCTTTGGAGATGAGGCCTTTTGGTGAAGCCAAGTCCATTTTGGGCTAGCAAACCTTGGGGTTGGTTCCTTAAAGAAAGTTTCAGGCCCATTCGCCACTGCAATGCACTAGCTGCCAAGTCGGCTGCTCTCCGTATCTCAATCAGAGGTCTCTCGAGCCTGAGTTTGGGCTGTGATGATCAAGGGGTGTAAAGGGTATCAATCCCTTCTGAACCCATTGAGATGACCCAAGAATTTCGCTATTTCAATTCTACAAGATCTGGACTGAGCTCTAGTATGGGATTTGCGCTTTCTTTGCTTGAGCCTTTGCAGTGGTAGAAATGATCGCTACCATCTTGCACTCAATCGAAAGAACCCTGCCTATTCTACCAAAAGGGCTTTGATTGGCCCTGTGTAGTTTCAATTGAAAGAGCTATTCTCTTCTATTCGAATTATGTATGATAATAGATCTTGTGGAATCATATTGAATATTTGACAATACATTCCTTACCTTACTAAAAAACCGATCCTTATTTACTAACCACTCATTGTCTAACCCAATCCAATTCTCTCTCTAGACGTTCCTAAAAAAATCCGATTGTATTTTGAAGTATCTGAGATGTATTATGAAGAAATAATAGTAAATTATTATCATTTTGTCTAATATTCACATTGCATTAATTTTGATACATTAAATTACTTCAATTTATCTCATTTCAACTTTAATATAATTTTTCTTAATAATAAAATAATAGTTTATTATTTTTTATCATTATTTATTTTGGTTATTCAAAGATTCTATAAAGATCTATCAAAATAAAATATTCATTTTTATATTTAAGATAGATTAATTTTCCAGGATTTTGACACCCATTACGTAACATTTTGATTTGTACCAGTTTTGCTAATCAAGGACATTATGATCTCTATAGTAGAAGAAGAAGTAGAAAAAGATGAAGAAGAATTTCTATGAATTATCTTATTTTTTATTTCCTAAAGCTTTTCCACACTTTATGAAGCATTCAATTTGTATATAATTTAATGATAAAAAATGCTATACTTGATTTGTTTAGTATCTTAGAATGCAACTTTTCTAAAACATCATCTCATTTCTAAAAAATGTTACACTTGAAGAAGAAGAAGAAGATGAAGAAGATGATGACGAAGAGGAAGCAAAAGACGAAGATGAAGAAGATGAAGAGGAAGAATAAGAAGATGATGAAGAAGAAGAAGAAGAGACACGTTCAATGACATTCATTTCATCATGATCAAACATTTTTTACAATTATTATGAATTATCAAATAAAAGAAATTTAAATCAAAATAATTTTTTAAATATTAATTTAACATATATTTAAAAAGATGAGATAAATTTAAATAATATAATGTTACCAAATCAAATCAATATAAAGGCCACATGAGAGGAAAATAAGTGTTTTATAGTAATGTTACCAAAGCAAAATAAAAAATTTAAAAAAATCAGATAAATTGTATAAAAAATTTGTATTTCAGATTACTAAGGAGATCAAGTGTAACAGTTTTAGATATCAAATTAAGTATGAATCCAACTATCTCATAAATTATGCCAAAACCTTATAATTATTTTTTCAAAAAAATATAAAATTAATATTTAATTGGGTAGAGCTCTTCTAAAAAAGTTTAAGGACTTTCATTTTGTCTCAATTAGAAATCATTTGGAATTACTATAAATTCTCAAATAAATAATAATAAATTATTATTTTAATACTAGATAAATATATATTAAATATAAAATGACATATATTGAAGTAATGTATTATAATAATGTCAAACTTGTGTAAAAGTCATATAAGAAAAGATTTAGAGTTACATAGTAATATAACCAAATCAAAGTAAAACATTTAAAGACAAGATAAATTGTATAAAAAAGTTGCATTCTAAGATACTAAGATGATCGAGAGTAATATCCTTGATTGTCAAATATAGTTTGTATTAAAATGTCTTACAAAGCATGTAAAGACTCTAAAAAGAAAAAAAATATGAAAACCAAAAAATGAATATTTAATTAGGTAGCATGCTTTGAGATAAGTCAAATGAAACTTGTTTCATTTTCATTTGTCCTTCTTCAAACTTATGATAAATTTCTAAAATAATTAAATAAAACAAATAATTTAAAGAAATAAGATAAATTATATAAGAAAGTTGTGTTCCAAAATCTAAGAAGATTGAGTGTATCATCCTTTATCATCAAATTAGGTTCAATCAAAATGTCTCATAAGACATTTTAAAACTTTAGAAAGTAAGATATTCAAAAACTTAAAAGAAATATTTAATTTGATATGGTTCTTTTAGACAAATACAATGACATTTATTTTGTCTTGATCAGCTGCATTTGAAGTTATAAAGAGTTAGCGTGAATTATTGAAGTAATTAAACATTTATAATGATAAGTAAATTTATATTAAAACTTAAATTACATAAATTTAAGCAATGCAATATAATTAGTTTAATTTGATATGAAGACAACATGAGAGGTGATTTTAAAGTTTAAAGTAGAAAAATTAAAGTAATATAATATAATCAAATTAAAGTGATATGAAAGTCACATGATAAGAGATTTAGAGTTATATGATAATATAACCAAATGAAAGCAAAAACTTTGAAAAAATCAGCTTACTTACTCTTAAAAGTTACATTCTAAGATACTAAGGAGATTAAATGTAATATACTCAATAACCAAGTTAGGTATGATTCAAAATTTCTCATAAAGCATGCCAAAATCATAAAAAATAAAACATTTTAAGTATGAACATTTAATTAGATGGAATTAGTTAAGATTAGTCCAATGATGTTTGTTTTGTATCAAATGGATCTCATTTGGGATTTTGTGAATTACCAAAATAATTAAAAAATAGATAGTAATAAATTACTATTTTAATGATAAAATATATTTTAAAGTTGCAATCAATTGAATTAAAGAACTATTTTTCAAAGAAATCAAAGAAATATGATGTAAACAAATATTATAATTGAAATAAAAGAAACTATTACAATATAATATGACTAAATCAAAACTATATAAAAGTCACATAAGAGAAGATTTAGAGTGACATAGTAAAATAATCAATTCAAAGCAAAATATTTCAAGAAATGAGATAAATTATATAATAGGGATGCATTCCAATAATCTAAATAGATGGAGTGAAACATACTCAATTATTAGATTAGGTACATATCAAAATATCACATGAAACAAGCAAAAATCAAAGAAAATAAAAAAATAAAATATAAAAATTAATATTTAAATGGATAGCACTTCTCGAGATGAGTCCAACGATATTCATTGCATCAAGATTATACTTTGTTTGTAATTACTATGAATTATCAAATTAAATGAGCTTAAATAAAAAATTATTATTTTATTATTAAGTTAACATTTATTTAAAAAGAAACGTGATAACTTTAAGCAATGTAATGTTACCAAATAAAATCATTCTAAAGGCCACACAAGAAGAGAATTAGTGTTCCACAAAAATGTATTAAAATATAGGTAAAAAATTTAAAGAATTAGATAAATTATAAGAAAATATTATGTTCTAAGATACTAAGAAGATCGAGTGTAACATATTATATAATTAAATAAAATGTGAATCAAAATGTCTCATAAATCATGCCAAGATCCAAAAATTTATTTCAAGAAATATAAAATTAATATTTAATTGGTTAAAGCTCTTCAAGAATTGTTTAACGACATTCATTTTATCTCAATCCAACATCATTTGAAATTACTACAAATTCTTAAAATAAATAAAATAAATAATAATAAAATTATTTTTATATTAAATTATTATATATTAAACATATAATAAGATATATTGAAGTAATGTAATATAACTAAATCAAAGTAATGTAAAAGTCACGTGAGATAAGATTTAGAGTTACATAATAATGTAACCAAATCAAAGCAAAATATTTGTAAAAATAAGAAGTTATACATGAAAATTACATTCTAAGATCCTATGATGATTGAGACTGTATCCTCAATTATCAATTTATGTTCACATCAAAATATCTTACAAAGTACTCCAAAACTTTAAAAAGTAAAATATATGAAAAAATATTTAATTTGGTAGCATGCCTTAAGACAAGTCAAATGATTTTTATTTTTTTATTAGTTTAGTTTCAAAATTATGGCAACCTACAAAAGTAATTAAACATAAAAAACAATTAATTATTATATTAATATTACATAAATATATAGAAAGTTTAAAATAGAGTAATTAAAGTAATTAAATATAAGAAAATAAGAAAGTTGCAAAGGTCACACTAAATAAGATTCAAAGTCAGGAATATAACCAAATCAAAGCAAAATATTTTAAGAAATGAGATTAATTAAATGAGAAACTTGGATTCTAGAATAGTATTGAGATTGAATGCTTCCTTCATCATCAATTTAGGTAAGAATTGAAATGTCATGCAAAACTTACAAAAAACCTAAAAAATAAATAATTTAAAAATTTAAAAATAAATATTAAATTTTATATAACAAATCGAGGGGAGTCCAGTCACATTTGTTTCATCTTTAATAAACTTCAACTAGAATAACTATTAAATGTCCAAGTATATAAACATAAATAATAACTAATTACTATTTTTAATATTAATTAAATATATATGAAAGATAAAATGAGACAAATTAAAGTATATTTTATGAGAAAAATTAGCTCATTTAAATATATGAGAAAGTTGCATTTTAAGGCACTAAGATGTAGCATTATCTACCTTCAAATTAGGTATGAATCAAATGTCCATAAAGCCTACAAAACTTATAAAAAATGTAATATTTTAAACTTATAAGAGTGAATAATTAATTGGATAGAGCTAGTTAAAATTTGTCTAATGACATTATTTTGGTCTCTAGTAGACCTCATTTGAAATTTCTATAATTTATTAAAATAGTTAAGCATAAATAATAATAAATTATTATTTTAGTGTTAAGTAACTATATATTAAAGTAGAAATTAGTTAAATTAAAGGAATGTTTTGTAAACAAAACAAGGTAATATAAAGGAAAAAATTGAGGATAATTGAAATTGTAATAAAAAGCTAAATCAAAGTGAAAAATTTTAATAAATCAAATAAATTGTGTGGGAAAGATGCTTTCCAAGATATTATGGAGATCGAGTGTAACATACTCAAACAACAAAATTGTTATAAATCAAAAAATCTTATTAATCATGACAAACTCTTAGAAAGTTGAGTCTAATGACATTTGTTCCTTCTTGATTTGATCTTATTTGGAATTACAAAAATTATAAAATTAAAAAAACCTTAAATAATAATAAATATTTTTTAGTTTAAGTAAATAAATATTATAGAAGAAATGAGATAAATTGAAATAATGTAATCTAACCAATTCAAACAAATATAAAGGTCACACAAGAAAAGATTTATAGTTATTTAGTAATATAACTATTTCAAAACAAATAATTTTAATGAATGGGATAATTTATATAAGAAAGTTGATTACAACATATTAAGGAGCTTGTGTATAACATCCTCAAAATGTAATTTAGATACTTATCAAAACACTTTATAAAACTTGCCAAAACTATCAAATATAAAATATTTATAATATATAAAATGGAAATTTTGTTTGATAAAACTCATTGAGATGAGCCTAATGATATTTGTTTCATCTCTATGAGATCCTGCTTAGAATCACTAAGAATTACCAAACTAAATAATAAAAAATAATATTGATATATTATTTTAATGCTAAAATGACATGTATTGAAGCAATGTAATACAAACCAATAAAAGTATTGTGAAGGCCACATGATTGGAGATTGAATTTATAACTTAGTAAACCAAATCAATACAAAATATTTGAGAAAATGAGATAATTTATATAGGAAATTTACATTATTAAGTAGTAATAAAATTGAGTGTAACATATATTCTAAGATAAAATTTGGTACAAATAAAAATTTCTCATAAAACATGTTTCAAAAATGAAAAATTAAATAAGTATAATTATAATAATTATATTTAATTGGCTAGAAGTTGTTAAGGTGAGTCCAATATTTTTTGTTTCATCTCAATCAGACTTAGTTTTCAATTGTTGAGAATTATAAAGCTAAATAAGTACAAATAATAATTAATTTTATTTTAATATGAAGTAAGTAAATATTAAAACTAGAAAGACATAAATTAATGTGATGTAACCAAATCATAATAATATGAAAGTTACAAAGGAGGAGATTCAAAGTCGCATAATAATAAAACCATATCTAAGTGGAATGGTTGAATAAATAAGAGATTTGTAATGAAAAGTTACATCCAAGTTTTTAAAGAGATCAAGTGTAATAACCTTTATCATTAAATTATGTATGAACTAAAAAGTCTTGTAAAGCATGATAATATCCTAAAAGGTAAAACTTTTAAAAATGTCGTCAACACGAGTCTAACGACTTTTATTTTATCTTGATCACACCTTATTTTGAGCTACTATGATTTACAATAATAAATAATTTTACATAATAATAAATTATTATTTTAAGATAAAGTATATATATATATATATATATATATATATATATATATATATATATATATATATATATATATATAGAAAACTGTGTGTGTGTGTGAAAGTTGAAATAAAGATAATTTCAAGAAATGTAAAACAACCAAATCAAAACAATGTTAAAGTCTCACAAGAGAAGAATTTGAATTTTAAAGAAATATCACCAAAAGCAAAAAAAATATTTAAAGAAATAAAAAAATTAAATTAGAAAGTTGCCTTCCAAATTATTTTAGAGATTAAGTTTAGCATCCTTAATCATCAAATCAGGCACGAATGAAAATATCACGTAAAATGAGCCATCATAAAAATAATTTTAAAAAAACATAAAATTAAAATTTAAACTGATAAAACTATCCAAATCAAGCCCAAAGATATTTGTTTCTTTGTGATCGCACCTCGATCTGAAATCCTGTCAGCTACCATTATAAAAAAGCAGAAATAAAATAATTTATTATTCTAATTTTAAGTAAAGATATAATATAGCTTAACTAAGTTAAACTAAAGAAAAATAACATAATTAATTTTGAAGTAATATAAATATCATAAGATATGAGAAATAGAAGTCATAGTAATATAATAAAATAAAAATAAGTAGTCTTAAGAAACAAATGAAGTCTAATCAAAATAAAACAAATGGAATTGGTCTCATTTTGATGAGCTTAATCAAATTATATATTCAATTTTTTTTCAAAATATTTTATTTTTTGAATTCTCCATGTTTTATAAGGTATTTTTATTTTAACTTATTTTGATGATCAAAGATGTTACCCTTGAAATGAGCAATATAATATAACAAAATAAAGGTAATGTAAAGGCCACTATTAGGGTAATAAGAGTTTCATAATAATATAACTAAATCAAATTAAAATATTTGAAGAAATGAGCAAAATTATATGAGAAAATTGAGTTGCAAGATATTAAGGAGATCACGTGTAACAACATCAACTATTAAATCGAATGAATTGAAATTACTTATGAAGTGTTCCAAAACTTTAGAAAATAAAAAAATAATAAAAATGTTTTTTTTATCTCAATTTACCTCACTTGAATTACTATAAATCACCAAAGTTAACTTAAATAATAATTGCATGTTATTTTAATACTAATTAAATGTATAATAAATCTAAAAAGATGTAAATTGAATTAATGCATTTTAATGAAATAAAAGTGATACAAATTTCTCACAATAAGAGAATAAGAGTTTAACAGTAATATAACTAAATTAAATTGAAATATTTGGACAAATTAGATTATTTGAAAACAAAAGTTATATTCCAAGATATTAAAAAGATTGAGTGTAACATCCTTGTTCATCACATCAAGTATGAATTAAAAATACAATTAAACATAAAAATAATAAATTACTTTTTTAATGTCAAGTAATTATATATTGAAGTTAAAATTGAATAAATTGAAGTAAAGTATTATAACAAATTCAAAGCATTCTAAATATCACACTAGAGGAGGATAATATTTTCAAAGCTATATAAATGAATAAAAATGAAATATTTGAAAAATAAGATAAGTTATGTAATAAAAAAATTGCATTCTTAGGTACTCAAGAGATCAAGTATAACATCTACAATTATCAAATTGAAAAAAAATTGAATTGTCTAGAAATACCTGCAAAACCATTAAAAAAGTAAAAATTTTAAAATATAAAAATAAATAGTAATTGAATGGAGCTGTATAGACAAGAAAGATGGTGTTTGTTTTTCTCAATGAAACCACTTCTAGAATTACTATAAAATTTTAAATTAATTAACCATATAACAATCATATAACCAAATAAAAGTAAAAAAAATAAAAAAAATAAGATAAATATTATTGGAAAGTGTCATTCTAAGATAATAAGGACATTGAGTGTAACATCCTTGATTGAAAAATAAGAAAAGAATAAAAAATCCTCATAAATAACACCAAAACCTTGAAAACAAAATATTAAAAATTACAAAATTAATATTTACTTGATTGAGATTCATTCAGACAAGTCGATGGTGTTTGTTTTGTCTTACTAGGAACTCATTTAGAATCACTGTGAATTACTAATATAATTAAACATAGAAAATAATAATTTTTATTTAAATATTAAGTAAAAATATATTAAACCCTAAATTGTATAAATAAAAATAATATAATAAACTTTAATCAAAACCATGTAAAGGTAGCATGAGTGGAGAATTATAGTTTTCTATAAATATAAGAAAATCAATAAAAACATTAAAGAAATAAGATAAATTAAATAGAAAACTTGCATTCCAAGATAGAAATAAAACCTTGTGTAATATCTTAGAACATTAAATCAGGTGCAAAATCAAGCATATCATAAAGCATACCTAAACATTAGAAAATGAAATATTCAAGAATATACCACGAAATTTGTTTCTTTGCCATAGGACCTTATTATAATTGCTAACAATTATGAACATAAACAATGAAAAAGTAATAAATTATTTTTTTAAATATTAAATTAGATATATAATAAAACTAAAATAAGATAAATTGAAGCAATATAATATAACAAAATCAAAGTGATATACAGGTCACATGAGAAGAGAATTAGAGTTTTATAGTAATATAAAAAAATTAAAACTAAAACATTTGAAAAAAAGAGACAAATTGTAAGGGAAAATATTGCATTCTATCATATAAAGGAGATCGAGTGTGACATTATCAATCATCAAATCATGTACAAATCAAAAGGTTTCACTAAGCATGCAAAAGCCTTAAAATGTAAATAAGTTTAAAATATACAAATTAATTAATAGAGCTTGTCATAATGAGTCAAATGGTATTTATTTCATCTAGATTAGATCTTGTTTGGAATTATTGCAAATTAACATAATAAATTTATTTAAATAATAATAAATTAATATTTTAGTATTAAGTAAATAAAAATTAAAGCTAAAAAGATATAAACTAAAACAATGTAATACAACTAAATCAAAATGATGTGATGGTCAGATGAGAGGTTATTTAGGGTTTTATAATACTTTTAACAAAACCAAAGAAGAAACTTTTAAAAAACGAGATAAATTGTACAGGAAAGTTGTATTTCAAAATACTGAAGAGATCATGACAAACATCATCGATCACCAAATCTTATATAAAGAAAAATGTCCCATAAAATGGCTGTCCTTAAAAAATTAAATATTTAAGAATTCAATAATGAATATTTAATTAGATAGACCTTGATAGGATAATTCAATGATGTTAATTTCATCTCGATCAAATCTCTATTGGAATTTTTACAAAATACTAAAATATATAAGAAAAAATAGTGTTAAACTATTATTTTATTATTAAGTAAATGTTAAATTTTAAATAAAGTATATGGAAGCAATATAATATAACTAAATGAAAGTGATGTAATGGTCACATAAGAAGAAATTTGGGGTTATAGTTTAAGATAACCAAATGAACGTAAAAAAGTTGAAAAAAATATGATAATTGCATTAGAAAGTGGCATTCTAATATATTAAGGTTGAGTGTGAAATCTTTGATTATCAAATTAAGTACAAATCAAATCGTCTTATAAAGCATGTTGTAAACATGAAAAAAAGTACATTTTGAAAGGAAAAATGAATATTTAATTGCATAGAAATCATTGAAATGAGTCAAATGATATTTGTTTCGTATAAATTAGATCTTATTTAAAATTACCACAAATTAACAAAGTAAATAAGCATAAATAAAAAATTAATTATAGATTTGTTATTTGCAAAATATTTATTGAAGTTGAAATGAGATAAATTTAAGCAAAGTAATATTTCCAAATTAAAGTAATGCTAAGGTCACATGAAAGGAGAGTTAGAGTTACATAGCAACATAAATAAATCAAAGAGAAAAGATTGAAGATGTAAGATAGATTATTTGTAAAAGTCACATTCCAAGATACTAAGTTGATTAAGTGTTATATCCTCTATCAACAAGTTAGGTCTGAATCAAAATATCTTGTAAAGCATGCAAAAATCTTAGAAATTAAAATATTTTAAATAATATAAAAAAATATTTAATTAGATATAGCTCATCAATATGAGTCTAATGATATTTGTTTGTCTCAATCTAACCTTGTTTGGAATTACTACAAATTACCAAGTCAAATAATCATAAATATTAATAAATTATTTTTTATTATTAAATAAATATAAATTAATGTTTAATTTAGATAAATTTAAATAAAAAATCAAAGAGAAATATTTATATAAATTAGATAAATTATAAAGGAAAGTTACATTACAAATCAATATTTCTTTTAAAACGTGTCAGATAAAAAGAAAATAAATAATCAAAATATAAATAAATGAAAATTTATTTAGATAAAGCGTCATAGGACTAGTTAAAAAACTTTGTTTCATCTTCATGAGACCTTGCTAAGAATTTCTATTTAATTAACAACTTAAATAAACTTAAATAATAATAAGTTGTTATTTTAATAATAATATAATAAATCTCAAAGTTGAAATAACATAAATTGATATAATTTAATATAATAAAATAAAAAGTAATCTAAAGGTCACTTGAGAGGAGAATTAAAGTTTAATGCTGATTGAAACAAAAAAAATTAAAGAAATTAGATAAATTATATTGAAATGTTGCATTCCTCTCATGAAGTAAGAGAATATCTTAGAAAGTGAAATTTTTAAAAATATAAAAATGAATATTTGATTGGATAGTGGTTTTCTAGTTCAGTCTAATGGCATTTGTTTCATCTTCTTCAAACCTTATTTTTATTTCTTTTTCTAATTATCTAAGTAATTTAAAATAAATAAATTGTTTTATTATTTTAAGTAAAGATATATTAAAAAAAGAAATAAGACAAATTTAATGAATGTGTTATAACCAAGTGAAATTTATTTAAAGGTCACATTAAAAGAAAATAATAGTTTCATAGAAATATAACTAAATCAAAACAAAAATTTTAAAGAAATAAGATAAATTATACACGAAAGTTATATTCCAAGATGTTAAAGGATTTAGTTTAATTATATTTATCATTATATCATGTATAAATAAAAATGGCTCATTAATCATGTGAAAAATCATAGAAATTAAAATATTTAAATATATAAAGCCATATTTAAATGGATAGTGCACATCAAACTCTAACATTTTTTGTTTCAATCAAACCTCATTTACATTTACTATGAATTACTGATGTAAATAATGATAAATAAAAAAAAAACTATTATTTCAATGTTAAGTAAATATATATAATAGCTAAAATGAAATATATTTAACCAATATATTATAAGTTAGTCAATGTGATGTAAAGATCTAAACTTACTATCGTAAGTTTAGAGTAACATAATATTATAAAAAAATAAAAAAATTTGAAAAAGTGAGATAAACAATATGGGAAAGTAGCATTCAAAGATAATAAGGGGATTGAGTGTAACATCCTTGAACATCACATTAGGTATGAATAAAATTACCTTATAAAACATGTAAAAACTATAGAAAATATGAAGTGACATTTCTTTGGTCTCGATCATAGCTCACTTGGAATTTCTACGAATTACAAAAATAAAAAGAAGAAATAATAGTAAATTATTACTTTAAAATTAAGTAAATAAATCTTAAATCTTAAAAGAGATAAACTGGAGAAATATAACATGTCGAATTGAAGCAATTTAATGATCACACTAAAATTGATTCAGATTTTTATAGCAATATAGCCAAATCAAACAACAAATATGAAGAATTGAGGTAAATGTTTTGAGAAAGTTGTATTCGAAAATACTAAATTAATGGAGTATAACATCAACAATCATCAAATAAGATATGAAACAAAATATCTATATAGCAACCATAAAATTATAAAAATAAAATATTTAAAAATATAAAATGAATATATAATTAGATAGAATTTATTGAGATGAGTCTAAAGATTTTTATTTTGTTTTGATATGACTTATTTTCTAATTACAGTGAATTATAATAATAAGTATAGATAAATAATAAATATAAATAAATAATAAGACATTATTTTAATATTTCATAAATAAATATTAAAGCTGAAAGGATATCAATTTAAGAAATTTAATATAACAAAATCAAAGTCATGTAATATTCATAGTAGAAGAGAGTTAGAGTTACATAGTAATATAATTAAATCAAGGTGAAATACTTAAATAAATTAGATAATTTGTAAGAAAAAGTTACATTACAAAATAATGGAGAGAACAATTACAATGAACTCGATCATCATATTAGGCACAAATTAAAAAGTCTACTAAATAATGTCTAAACACAATAAAGTAAAAATTTAGAAATATAAAATTTTATATTTAATTTGTTATAGTTCATTAAGATAAGTACAATGATGTTTGTTTTATCTTTATTTGACCTCAATTTCAATTACTATGAGTTACCCAATTGAATATATATAAATACAAATATTTAATAAATATATATTAGATCTAAAATGATATAAATTGAAGCAATGCAATATAATAAAATGAAAATGATATAAAACTCATATGAGAGAAGAATTATAGTTAATAAGTTATATAATAAGATCAAGTTGAAGCATTAAGAAAAAAGATAACTTGTATGCAAATGTTACAAACAAGACTCTAGGAAAATCAAGTGTAATATTGTCAATAATAAAATAAGCTATGAATAAAACGGTCTTAAAAGCCATGAAAAAACTTTAAAAAATAATTTATTTAAAAAAATTATATAAGAATATTTAATTTGATAGAGTTTATCAAGATGCTTCTAATGATATTTCTTTCATCTTGATGAAATCACATTTAGAAATATTTGAATAAAGTAGATTAATTATATAGGAAAGTTACATTATAAGATACTGAAGAGATTAAGTGTAACATACGAGATCATCAAATCAAGTATAAATCAAAATATCTCATCAAGCATGATAAAATCTTTAAAAATAAAATATGTAAAAATTTTTAAAATAGATATTTTTTTGAAAGAAATAGTTAAGCTGAGTCCAATGATGCTTTTTTGCCTTGATCAACCCTTTTTTGGAATTATTGCAATTAATAAATAAATAATCTTAAATAATAAAAAAAATTATTTTAATATAAATAAAATATATATTAAAGCTAAAATAAGATATTGAAGCAAAATAATATAATAAAATCTAAGAAATATAAAGGTCACATGAGAGGAGATTTAAGGTTACAAACTAATATAACCAATTCAAAATAAAAGGTTGAAAAATAAGATAAATTACATAGAAAAGTTACATTCCAAGATATAATACTAATTGACTATAATATCCTAAATTGTCAAATATGGTATGAGTAAAAACATCTTATAAAACTAGAAAAAATAACAAAAAATAAAAAAAAGATTTAAAATAGAGAAATGAATATTAAGTTGGATACAGTTCACTTGTTTAGTAGAATAACCTTTATTTCACCTTGAACAGAACTCATCTGGAATTACTGTGACATACCAAAGAAAATTGGTATAATTAATAATAATTTATTATTATAATATTTACTACATATATATATATATATACATGATAAAAAATATACTATTATCAAATCAAAGTGATGTGAAGCACACTTGAGAGAGGACATAGATTTTCATAGTAATAAAAAAAATAAAAATATAAAATTTTCAAAATGTGAAAAAATATACAAAAATGTTCATTCAAAAATACTTGGAGAATGTTTGTAAAATTCTCAATCATCAAATTAGGTAAAGATAAAAATATCACATAAAACTTTTAAAAATAATAAAAAAATATAAAAATATAAAAATAAATATTTAATTAGAGAGAGGTCATCAAGATGAGTGCAATGATGTTCGTTTGGTCTCTATCACACCTCGTTTGGAATTACTATAAATTAACAAAGAAAATAAAATAAATAATATTAAATTATTAATTTTATATTAATTAAATATCAATTCAAATTAAAATGAGATAATTTGAATAAATATAATGTAACCATTTGCCATTGTGAATTTGAGTTTGTTACCCTTGTGATTTCGAAAAATAAATATGGAGTGTGACAAATTTTAATAAACAATAGATTTGAGAATGAAGTCAATACTCTTTAAGAGATATTTTGATTAGTACATGATTTAACTTTCATGGATGTTAAACTAAATCTTCAAATATATCTTGAAATGTAATTTGATCATACCATTTATTACATCTTTTCAAAGTTTTTGCTTTATTTTGATAATGTTACTTAGAAATTTTATTTTTTTTGCTTATGTGACCATTATAAGCTTTGATTTTGATACTTTACTTTTTTCAATGTATCTCATGCTGATCGAGATGAAACCAATGCCATTGGACTCATCACATTGAGCTCCATCCAATAGAAGTTTTGCTTTTATATTTTTAAATAATTTTTTGACAATTTTGTTATGTTTTATGAGACATCTCTGTACATACTTGACTTCACAATCGAGAAAGTTACACTCAGTCTTCTTAGTATCTTCGAATGCAAACATTGCATTCGATGATGTTGAGTAAATTAAGTGTAATATTCCTAATCATCAAAGCAAATATGAATCAAAATGACTATTTGAGTATGCTTAAATCCTAGAAAATAAAATATTTTAAAGTATTTAATCATTATTTAGTTGGAGATTCCCAATAAGATGAGTCCAACAACATTTATCCCCTCTTGTTTGGACCTCATTTTTTAATTAATCCAAACTATGAAAGTGAATATACAAAATGATAACAAATTATTATTTTTTTTAATATTAATTATTACATATTAAAGTTAAAATGAGATAAGGTGAAATAAAATATAAACAAATCTAGCTGATGTAATGGTCATATTAGTAGAGGTTTTGAATTACATAAAATATATTAAAATAAAAAAAGTTGAAGTAATGAGAAAATATATGATAAAATTATATTCCAAGGTACAAATGAGATCGAACTTAACACATTCGATCATCAAATCAAGTACGAATAGAAATACAATATAAAACATTCAAAAAGCATAGAAAATAACATGTTTTAAATATTAAAAATAAATATTTAATCATAGAGAGGACATCTAGATGAGTCTAATGATATTTTTTTTGCTTTCAATCAAAACATGTTAAAAATTACTAAAATTTTTAAATTAAATGTACATAAATAATTATGTAATATAACCAAATCAAAGTACTATAAAGTTCACATGAGAGCAAACTTGTCATTACATTATAATATAAGCAAATGAAAGAAAAAAATTAATAATTAAGATAAATTATGCAAAAAAGATACACTCTTAGATGCTAAAGAGATTGAGTATAATTCTCTTGATCATCAAGTTAAATAAAAATAAAAATATCTCAAAAAGTTAGCAAAATCTTTAGAAAAAAATATTTAATTCTTTTTAATAAATAATGAGATGAAGTAGGATTGCCAAAATTAGTCCAATTGGTTTTGTCTTAGCTAAATGTCATTTAAAATAAATGTGTCAAAAGTAAATAAGCATAAATAATAATAATTTATTATTTTAATTTTAAGTAAATATAAATTAAAATTGAAATAGGATAAATTGAGTATACATAATATAACCAAATAAAAGATATGCCAAGGTCACATTCATATTTACTAATAGAAATATCTCGTAAAGCATGTAAAAATCCTAAAATATAAAATATTTTAAAATATAAAAAATAATTTAATTATATATATATATATATCATCGAGATGAATCCAGTGACATTTTTTTTATCTTAGATGAATCTCATTTTGAATTATGGAGATATTGAAGTAAATAAAATAAAAATAAATAAATTATTATTCTAATATTAAGTAAATATATATTAATGTCAAAATGGTGTAAATTGAAATAACATAATTGATGAAATTAATATTATGTTAAGGTCACATGATATGAGATTTAGAGTTTCATAGTAACATAACAAAATCAAAGCAAACAATTTAAAAAAATGAAATAAATTACATAGGAAAGCTGTATTCCCAAATATTAAGGACACTGAGTAAAACATTATTGATCATCAAAATAGGAACAAAAATGAAATGACAATAAAAAAATTCTAGAACTATAAAAAATAAAATTTTTGAAATGTTAAATGTATAATTAATTTGATAAAACTCAATAAGACGAGTTTGATGATATTTATTTTATCTTAATCAAACATTATTTTTAATTACTATGAATAAAAAATTTTAAAATAAATAACAATAAATTATTATTTTAAAATTATATACAACGTAATTAAAGTTGAAATAATATAAATTCAAGTAATGTAATATAGCTAAATCAAACTAATAGAAATACATAAGAAAAGAGATTTAATGTTTCATTATTATATAACTAAATCAATGCAAAACATTTAAA
Source organism: Vanilla planifolia (assembly GCA_023846275.1). Lineage (NCBI taxonomy): Eukaryota > Viridiplantae > Streptophyta > Magnoliopsida > Asparagales > Orchidaceae > Vanilla > Vanilla planifolia. The sequence continues at coordinate 25,823,424 of CM043870.1, forward strand.
AAATAATATAAATTTATAAGAAAAAGCTATATTCTGAGGTACTAATAAGATCCAGTGTAACATTTTCAATTATCAAATTAGGTAAGAATCAAAATGTTTTATAAAATCTACAAAACCCTTAGAAAATAAAATATTTTAAAAAAATAAAATATTTAATTAGATAAAACTAATCTAGATGAGTCCAATGACATTTCCTTTTTGACAATCAATTCTAATTTGGATTTTATAAGAATTACCAAAGCAAGAAGTATAAATAATGATGTTTTTTTAATAAGTAAATATCTATTAAAATAAAAATGATACAAATTAAAGCAATGTAATACAATAAAATCAATCTAATATAATAGTCATATGTGAGGAGATTTAGAGTTACATAGTAATATAACCAAATAAAAACAAAACTTTATTGAATGATATAAATTGTTCGAGAATGTTGCAATCCAAAATATTAAAGAGATTGAGTTTAATATTCATATTCATAAAATTATATAAAAATTAAAGTTCATCATAAAGCAAGTGAGAACCCTAGAAAATAAATATTTAAAAACTTAAAAATGTATAATTAATTGGATAGAGGTTATCGAGATGAATACAATAATATTTCTTCTATCTTGATTAGTTGTTTTTTATGCAATGTAATATAACCAAATCAAAATAAAATGCTTAAAAAATGCAAAAAATTTTATGAGAGAGTTAAATTCCAAGAAACTCATATGATTGTGTGCAAAATCCTATATCATCATGTCAGGAGTGAACAAAAATATCTCATACAACATACAAAAAAATAATGATATAATATATTTAAAAAATATATATTTAATTGGATATAACTTGTCAAGAAGTATCTATTAATGTTTTTTTCATCTTGATTAAGCTTCATTCAAAATTACTACAAATTATTAAAAAAATAAACAAAAGTAATATAAATTATTATTTTATTATTTATTAAATAAATGATGAAGATAAAATGAGATAAATTGAAGAAATGTAACATTAAAAAATCAAAGCTTTGTAAAGGTCACATAAGTTGATAAACATACTTGCATAGTAATATAAACAAATCAAGATGAAAAACTTGATGAAAATAAGAAGACTTATACATGAAAGCTACATTCAAAGACACCAAGAAGATAGAGTGTGGTATCCTCAATTATCAAATCAGGTAAGAATTAAAATATCTCATAATGCATGCTAAAATAGTAAAAAATAAAAAATTAAATTTATTGAAAAATGAATATTGATAGAACTCTTTGAAACAAGTCCAATAATATTTATGTCATCTTAATTGGACATTATCCAGAATTACTATAAATTATGAAAGTAAATAACATAAATAATAAGAAATTATTATTTTTTATTTTTAAGTTAATATATGTTAAGACTGAAATGAGGTAAATTAAATTTATTATAAACAACAAATATAAATCTTTATAAAGGTCACACAGGAGGAGAATTTGAGTTTCATTTGACAACCAAATCAAAGCAAAATAATTGTAATTAGATAAATTGTACATAAAACATTATATGATATTAAGAAAATTGAGTGTAACATCCTCAATCATCAAATTAATGAATTAAAATATTCCATAAAATGTGCTAATACCCTAAAAAATAAAACATTAGAAATATAAAAAATGAATATTTTTCTTGGTAAAGCTCATTGATATGCATCCAACTATGTTTGCTTTATCTTGATTAGACCTTTTTAAGAATTACTATAAATTACTAAAGTAAATGAATATAAACAATAATAATTATTTTTATATTAAGTAAATATATATTAGACTTGAAATTATATCAATTAAAATAATTTAATGCAACAAAACTTAGTCGATATAAGTGTCACACGAGAGGAGAACTATGGATATAGTAATAAATCAAACTCAAAGGAAAACATTTAAAAAAGTGAGATACATTATACAAAAAATTTGCACTCTAATGTACTTTTGAGATAAAGTGTAAGATCCTCAATTTTCAAATAATACACAAAAAGATGACTAAAAAATATGCTAAAACCTTAGAAATAAAATACTTGAAAATATAATAATATAAACTTAATTTAAAGGAGCTCATCAATAACAATTAAACAACATTTTTTTCATCTCTATCAAACCTCATTTGAAAATCTTATAAATTAAGAAATTAAATAAGCTTAAATAAAAAAAAATGATATTTTAATATTAAGTAAAAATATATTATAACATAATTAAGATAAATTAAAACAATGCATTGTAATTAAATCAAAGAGTTATAAAGATCGCACAATAAGAGATTTAGAGTTACATAGTAATATAAGCAAATTAAAGAAAGAATTTAGGAGATGAGGTAAATTTTTGTGAGAAGTTGAATTACAAGTTACTTTGGAGATTAATTGTTGCATCCTTTATCATCAAATCTGGTATAAATTGAAACATCTCATAAGGTGAGATAGAATTAAAATTTCATAGTAATACAAGTAAATTATTGCAAAAATTTTGAATAATTGAAATAAATTCTATGAGAAAGCTATATTTGAAGATGTCAATGATGCAAAGTGTAACACCTTTGAGCATCAAATCACGTAAGATATTACAAAGATCATGTGCAACATTCTTAATCATGAAATTTAGTATAAATTAGAAATGTCTTCTTGATTATGCAAAAACCCAAAAAATAAAATAATAAAAAATATAAAAGTAAGGTTTAATTCATTAGAGTTCATTAATGTCAGTAAAACTATATTTGTTTCTTCTTAATGTGACATCATTTTGAAATACGTTGAATAACAAAAATAAATAATAATAATAATAATAATAATAATAATAATATTATTATTATTATTATTTTTATTTTTAATAATAAATAGCTAGATAATAAAGCTGAAATAATAAAAATTGAAGTAATGTAAACCAAATCAAAGCTTTTTAAATTTTAAGTAAAAGGATTATTAGAGTTTCATTATAATATAATCAAATTAAATAAAAAAAATTGAAGAAATGAGATAAATTGATATGAAAGCTACATTTCAAGATATTAAAGATATCAAGTGTAACAACTCAAACATTAAACTAGGTATGAATCAAAATTTAAGAAAATAAGATAAATTTTATGGTAAAGTTGCTCTCCAAGATGCTTAGAAGATCGATATAACTACTATTAAAAGAAGAACTAGAGTTACATAATGAAATAACCTAATCAATGTGAAACATTTTAACAAATGAGATAAATTATGTCATTTGTCCTCTAAGATACTTAGGAGTTTGAGGGTAACATCATTGATCATGAAATAAGGTATGAATAGAAATTTCTCAAAATGTGTGCTAAAAAACTAAGAAATAAAATATTAAAAAAATTAGAAATGAATATTTAATTGGATAGAGTTCATTGATGTTACTTCATTAAAATTTTTTAGTTATTATCAAGCCACATTTATAGTTACTATGAATTACTAAAATAATTAAACATAAATAGCAAAAAATTATTATGTCAATATTTTGTAAGTATAGATTAAAACTAAAATATGATAAATGAAAATAATGTAATATAAATAAATCAATGCCATATAAAATTCACATGATTTAGAGTTAACAATAATATAACCAATTCAAAATAAAAAGTTTGAAAAAATTAGATAAATGGTATGAGAAAGTTGTATTTTAAGATACTAAGGAGATTGAGTATAAATATAAGTTGGTCATCATTTAGAATTACTATAAATTACTATAGTAAATTAGCATAAATAAATATAAATTACTATTATAATCATAAAAAATATACATTAAAATGTAGATAACATAAATTAAAAAAATATAATCTAACCAAATCAAAAGATAACAAATTGAAGACATGTGTTGATCTGTATAAAATGATGCATTCCAAGATACTAAGAACATCAAGTGTTTCGATCATCAGATTGGGTATAAATGGAAATGTCTCATAAAAAGTGTGAAAACATTAGGAACAAAATAATCAATATAATGAAATTAAATAATAAAATGGATAGTGGTCATTTAGTTAAGTCTAATGAATTTTATTTCTCCATAATCAAACCTCATTTTAAATAATTACAAATTTTCAAAGTGAAAGAGTATAAATAATAATAAATTATTATTATATAATTAAGAATATATGTATTAAATCTAAAATGAAATAAACTGAGATAATGTAACATAACCAAATCAATGCGATATAAAGGCATTGTAAGAGGAAAGTTGGAGTTGCATTATAATATAAGAAATTTAAAACATTTTGAGGAAATGAGTCAAATTGTACTGGTAATTTGGTTTCCAAGGTGCTAAGTAGGTTGACTGTAACATCCTTGATCATCAATAAGATACAAATAAAAATGACTCATAAAGCATGCCAAAAATCATAGAAAATAATATATATAAATCTAATTAGATTAAGCTTATTAAGGAGTGCCCAATTGTGTTTATTTGGTCTCCATTAGACCATGTTTAGAATTACTATGAATTACCAAATAAATAAGTATAAATAAAATTTAATTATTAATTTAAAATCAAATAAATTAAAACTAAAGTTTAAATGAGATAAATTGAAGCAATAAAATTAACCAAACAATGTGACATACAAGTAACATTGATATACATAGCAACATAACCAAATCAAAGTGAAACTTTTGAATAAATAACATAAATTGTTTGATAAGGTTACATTACATGATTCTAACTTAATTGAGGGTAACATCCTTGATCATGAATTCATGAATTAATAAAAATATCTCATTAACTATGCCAAAACTCTAGAAAGAAAAATATTTAAAAATATAAAAAAATATTTAATTGGATAGAATGTGTCGAGATGAATCCAATGACACCTTTTCATCACCAGTGGATCTTATTTTGAATTAATATGAATTACAAAAAAATGACCATATGTAATAATAAATTATTTATATAAGATTAAATAAATATTTATTAAATCTAAAATGAGTGAAATTAAAGTAATGTAATTCACCAGATTAAAGCAATGTAAAGGTGACATAAGAGGATATTTAGAGTTACGTAGCAACATAATAAAATAAAAGAGAAAATTTGGAAAACAATTAAAAAAATTGTATGAGAATATTGAATTCCACAAAACTCAAGAGATCAAAGGTAAAATTCTTGATTATAAATTCAATCACAAATCTAAATGTCTTAAAGTGGGAAAAATACTAGAAAATAAAAATATTAGAAAAATATAATTGTGGACACTTAATTAGAAAGTGGATTTTGAGATAAGTCTAATGACTTTTGTTACAACTCTATTGGACCTCATTTAAAACATGAGCAAACTAACAAAGTAAATAAGCATAAATAAGAATAAATTATTATTTTAATATTAATTAGATATATATTAAAACTAAGATGAGATAAGTTAAAGAAATAAGATAAGTTGTATGAGAAAGTTGCATTTAAAAATAATTAGGTGATTAATGTAACATCATCGATCTTCAAATTAGGTATGAATCAAAATATATTATAAAACATGTATGACTCTAGAAAATAAATTATTTGAACCAATAAAATGGTTACTTGATTTCATAGAGCTTACCAAGGCAAGTCGGTTGACATTTGCATCTTATCGATCAAGCCTCCATTGGAACAAACATGAATTAAAAAGGTAATTAAAAATAAGTGTAAATTCTTTTTTTAATATTAAATAAATATATATCGAAGCTAAAATGAGATTAGTTGAAGCAATATAGCATAGCAAAATCAAAGGAAAAAATTTGAATAAGATAAATTACACAAGAAAGTTAGAATATTATGTATAGCATCTTTTTTATCATAAAATCATATAGAAATCAAATTAACACATAATACATGCAAAAATATTAGAAATAATACATTTAGTAATAACAAATAAAAATTTAACTTGATAGAGCTTTTTTAGATAAGTCCAACGACTTTTATTTTTTCTTTTCATTTAGAGTTATTATGAATTACTCTAATGAATAAGCATAAATAATGATATATTTTATTATAATATTAGGTGAATTGTAATAAAGCTAAATTAAGATAAATTGAGTTTATGTAATATTAGAAATACAATATCAAGGTAACATAATGGTAGAATTAGAATTTCACAATACTTGATCCAAATCAATATAAAATGAGATAAATTATATGAGAAAATTGTATTTTAAGATACTAAGAAGATCAAGTCAAACATTCTCAACCATCAAATCAAGCACAAATTGAGATATTCTATAAAGCTTCCAATATCATAGAAAATAAAATATATAAAAATGAACAAGTATTATCTAATTAAGTAAAGCTCATCAAGACGATATTAATGACATTTATTTCATCTCCATCAAATCTTGTTTGTAATTATGATGAATTAATAAAGTAAATAATTATAAATAATAATAAATTAATTCTTAAAACCAAAGAAAAATATATTAAAGCTAAAAAGTGATAACTCAAAGTAATGTAATATGACTAAATAAAAGAGATTATAAATTCATTGGATTATAACTAAATAAAATAAAAAGACATTGAAAAAATGAGAAGTTTTTAAAAGGTTGCATTGAAAGTACTAAGGAGATTAAGTGTAACACATTAAATCATCAAATTAGGCATAAATCAAAATATCTCATGAAATATACTAAAGCATTAATAAATAAAATATAGAATTTTTTATTAGATGGAGCTAGTTAAGACGAGTGAGATGACACTAGCTTCATCTCAATTAGACCTCATTTGAAATACCTAAAAATTAACCAATTTATTATGCGTAAATAATAATAAATTATTATTGTAGTATATGATAAATAAATAATAAAGTTAAAATGAGATAAATTGATTGAATGTAATATAATAAAATGAAAATGATGTAAAGGTCATGTGAGAGGAGAATTAGAGTTTCATCAAAATATAACCAAATTAAATCAAAACATTTGAACAAATTAGAAAAATTGTCTGAGATAGTTATTTTCCAAGATACTAAAGAGCTCAAGTTGACATCCTCAACAATCAAATTATGTTCAATTCAAAATGCCTTATAAAATTTCTAAAAAATGGAAATAAGTAATTAAAAAAATGTAAAAATAAGTATTAATTAGAAAAAACTTGATGAGACTAGTCAACTGATGTTTATTTTATCTTGATTAGAACTCATTTAGATTTATTGTGATAAAAAGCACTTAAGTTGAAATAATAATAAATTGATTTTTTAGTATTATGTAATGTATTATAGTAAATGAAAATGAGGTAAATTGAAATAACATAATATAACAAAATCAAAGTGATGTAAATGTCATAATAGAGGAGATTTTGAGTTTCATAGCAATATAACCAAATCAAATCCAAAAATTTGAAAAAATGAGGTCAATTCTACAAGAAAGTTGCGTTTGAAAATCTACAAAGATCAAGTGCAACTTCCTTGATTATCATGTAATGTAAGAATAAAAATGACTCTGTAAAAATGCAAATTTCTTAGAAATACTTCAAAATATAGAAATGAGTAATTAATTTGATAGAGCTTGTTAAGACTAGTCCAATGTTATTTGTTTTGTCTTTAGCACAACTTATTGGAAACTTTTACTAATTACCAAAATAAGTAAGCATAAATAATATTAAATTATTATTTTAATATTAAGTAATGTGCATAATAATTGAATTAAGATAAACTAAAAATAATGTAAAAATAAGAAAATCAAAGAGATGTAATGATGACACAAGAGGATAATTAGAGAATCATTGTAATAAAATGAATTCAAATAAAAAAAACTCAAAAAGAAAAAAAGATAAAAAATATGCATGAAAGTTGCATTCAAAGATACTAAAGATATCAAGTGTAACTTTATCGATCACCAAATTAAGTATGAATTAGAATATCTTTTTAAAGTGAGCCAAAATCTTGAAAAAATATTTTCTTAAAAATAAAGTTTAATTTTATTGAGCTCATTAACACATGTCCAATGATGTCTATTTCGTCTCTAATAGACATCTTTTAGTAATTATTGTTAATTGTAAAACTAAATAATAATTAATATTAAAATAAATATTATTTTAATATTAATTAAATATTCACAAAAATGAAAATAAGAGAAATTGAAGCAATATAGCATAACCAACTTAAAATGATGTAAATGTTACAGGAAAGGAGAATTAAAATTTTATCACAATATAATGAAATCAATGTGAAAAATTTAGATAAATAAGAAAACATTTATAGGAAATATGCATTCAAAGTAATAAAGAGATTGAGCATAATGGCCTCAATGAAAATAGTGTCAATAGATGTTTGTTTTAGAACATATCGCAAAGAGTGCCTAGATCTTAAAAAAGAAAATATTTTGAAAAATAAAAAAATAAAATTTCATTTGATAGAGCTCACTGACATGAGTCCAATGATGTTTATTTCCTCTATATCAGGGAACTTATAAGAATTATGTAGAATTAAGAACTAAATAAGAATATATATTAAAATGAGTATTATTTTAATATTAAGTAAAAATTTTTAAAATTGAATTGGGTGAATTCCAAGTAATGTAATATAACCAAATCAAAATAATATAAATGTGACATGAAATGAGAATTAGAATTTCATCATAATATTGCAAATCAATGTGAAACATTAAGATAAAAGAGAAAAATATTATAAGAAATTTGTATTCAAAGATACTAAGGAGATCAAGCATAACATCCTCGATTATCAAATCAGGTGTGAATTAAAAATTAATGTATTTAAAAATAAAAACTTAATATTTGATTTCATTGAGCTTGCTAAGTTGAGTTCAAGATCATTGTTTCGCCTTCTTGATCGAAATTAATTTCAAAATTTTGCGAATTACAAAAGTTGTTAAACATAAATAATAATAATATATTTTATTTTAATATTAAGTATATACATTAAAGCTAAAATTAGATAAATTGAAAAATATAATATAACTAAACAAAAGAGGAAAGTTTGAAAAAAATAAGATAATTTGTATGCAAAAGTTTTGTTTTGACATTCCAAGGAAATCAAGTGTAAAATCCTTGATCACCAAATAAGCTACAACTTGAAATGCCTTTTAAAGAATGCATAGTACTTACTAAATGTGAAAAACCTTAGAAATAAAATTCTTAAAAGTGAAAAATTAAAACAAATGATACAAATTATTTACTAAAGTTTATTAACAGATACAAAGTAGATGGAGTCTAACATCCATAGTGGTTGAATCAGGTATCATTTTAAATGTGTGTAAAGTACACTAAAATCCTAGAAAATGATATATTTCAAAAAATATAATTAAATATATGGTTACATAAAATTATTCTTCATGAGTTGATTGATATTTTTTTTCCTCTTAAGCATATCTCATTTGAAATTAATAAGAATTACCAAGAAAGTAATGAAGCATTATGATAATTATTATTTTAATATTAATTAGATATGTATGTATATATTAAGGCTTAATTGAGATAAATTGAAGTAATATATTATAACTAAATCATGGTGTCATAAAAAAGACACAAGAGAAGATTTAGTATAGTAATATAGTCAAATCAAAGTAAAAAATTTGAAGAAATGAGATAAATTATATTAGAAAATTATATTCAAAGGTAATAAGAAGATCGAGTGTAACATCCTCAATTTTCAAGTCACATACGAGTTAAAATATCTCATAAACATGCCAAAATAATCCAATTTTAATTGTTTGAAAAAATACAAAAAGTTATTTAATTGGATAGAGCTCATCGACATTAGTATAATGACACTTGATTTGTCTCGATTAAACCTCATGTGCAATTACAATGAATGACTAAACCAAATAACCATAAATAGTATTAACTATAATTTTAAAATTAAGTAAATATATATTAAATTTGAAACGAGATCAAATGAATAAATGTAATATAATCAAATCAAAATAATGTAAATGTCACATGAGAGGAGATTTAAAGTTACATAATATTATAGAATAATTAATTAAAAAATATGAAGAAATAAGATAATTTATACTAGAAAATAGTAGTTGAAGATACTCAGAATATCAAGTGTAATATTATTGATCATTATATTAGATACAAATTAAAATATGTCAAAAAATGTTTTTAAAAATAAGAAAGAAAAATGTTTAAAATGATATAAAAGAATATTTGGTTGGATAAAACTTTTTGAGACGTGTCAAATGATTTTGGTTTTCTTCAATCATTCCTCTTTTGAATTATTTCAAATTAAAAATTTAAATAATGGATAATAATAATAATAAATTATTATTTTAATATTGGGTTATACATATTAATGTTAAAATGAGATAAAGTAAAGAAATATAATATAACAAAGTTAAAATGATATAAAGATCACAATAATGGGGAATTAAAGTTTCATTATAATATAATAAAATTAAATAAAAAAATTTGAAAAAAAGGTAAATTCCAAGAGAAATTTTAATTTGAAAATCTTAAAGGTATCAAATTTAACGTCATTGATCATTGAACAATATAATAAAAGAAATATCTCACAAAACATGCAAGAACCCTTGAAATGAAATTCTTAAAAATTTATAATTGAACATTTAATTAAGACTACTCCAAATGGATCCATCAACATTTGTTTTTAATGATTGCACCTCATTTGTTAGTTCTATGAACTATTAGGGTAAATAAGTATAAATAATAATAAACTACTATTTTGATATTAAGAAAATGAGGTAAATTAAACAAAAGTAATAATAGAGGAATCTAAGCTATGTAAAGGTCACATGTGAAGAGAATATGAATTTAATAGTTGTATAACCAAATAAAATCAAAACATTTGAAGAAATTCCATAAACTGTACAAGAAAGTTGTCTTTAGAGATACTAAGGAGATCAAGCGTAACATTCTCGATCATTAAATTAGTTATGAGTAATAATATCCCACAAACATACCCAAATGTTTAAAAAAAAATATTTTAAAAAACATAATTAAACATTAATTAGATAGAACTCATTAAGATGAGCACAACTACATTTGTTTTGTCTCAATCTCACATCTTTTGGAATGATTTAGAACTACCAAACTAAATAACCAAAAGTAATAAAAAATTATTATTTTAAAATTTAATAAATATATATTATTGTGAAAATGAGTGAAAATAAAGAAATCTAATATAACGTGACAAAAACAATGTAAAGGCACATGATAGAAGAATTAGAGTTTTATAGTAATATAACTAAATCAAAGAAAACCTTTTAAAAAAATGAAATAAATTACACGAGAAAGTTGTATCCCAAGTTATTAAAGAGATAAAGTGTAACATCCTCACTTGTTAAAGCAATTATAAATTAAAAGCTAATTTATTTAAAAAAAAATGAATATTTAATTAGATAAAAATCTTCTAGACGAGTCTGAAGACCTTTCATTCATCTCAATTAGATATCGTTTTGAATTAAAGTAAACTACCAATATTATTAAATATAAAAAATAGTTAATTTTTATATTAATAATAAGTATGTGTACATTAATTATAAAATTAGATATATTGAAGTAATATGATATAATCAATTAAAATAGATTTTTTTTAAAAACTTGATAAAGTGCATGCTAAAGTGGTTTGTCTAACATACCAAGGAGATCGAGTCCTTAATCATCAAATGAAGTAAGAATGAAACAAATTGATATTTAATTAGTATTTAATTGGATTGATGTTATCAAGATAAGACCTACAATATTTGTTTTACCTCAGTTTGACCTATTATGTAATTGCTATGAATTACAAAATTAAATAAGAAAAAATAGTAATACACTAATTTTTAATATTTAGGAATTATTTATTAATACCAAAATGATTTAAAGGAAGAAATATAATATATATCCAAATCAAAGTAATGTAAAGGCCACAAGAGAGGGGTTTTAGAGTTTGATAATAATATAACCAAATCGAAGCAAAAACTTTTGAGAAATAAATAAATTATAAGGGAGAGTTACATTCCAATATACCATGGAGGTTGAGTGTAATATCCTTGATTGTTAAACTAACTCAATAGAACTTATTAAGTAAAGTCTAATGATGTTTTTTCCCTTTATATTGGACATTATTTGACATTATTATAAATACTTAAAAACATATAAATAAATAATAATAAGTTTTTATTTTAATATCAAGTGTGTATATATTAAATCTAAAATGAGATAAATTGAATAAATATAATATTAGTTAGTTAAAGTTATACAATGGCCACAAAAAAAGAGATTAAGAGTTACATAGCAACCTAACTAAATCAAAGCAAAAATTTTAAAGAAATGATATAAATTCTAACATTCTTAATCATCAAATTTGATATGACATTTGCTTCACCTCAATCAAACCTTATTTGAAATTACTGTAACTTAAAAAAAGCAAATAAACGTAACTAAAAAATAAATTTTAATTTTAATATTATGTTAATATATAATAAAGTTCAAAAGAGAAATATTAAAGCAATATAAAATAACTAAATCAAAGTACTGTAAAGATCACTTGAGAGGAGAATTAGTATTTCATATTAATATAATAAAATCAAACCAAAATATTTTATAAATAAGATAAATTATATGAGAAACTTAAATTCTAATATATTGAAGAGATCGAGTTTAACATTCTTAATCATAAAATTAGGTTTGAAATTAAATGTCTCAAAAAATGGACAAAATTCCTAAAAAATTAAGTACTTAAAAGTATAAAAATAAAATCTAATATGATAGAGCTTATGTAGACATGTTCAATGGTTTTTTGTGATGATTGGACATTATTCCAAATTATTATTAATTTCCCTATAAAATATTCATAAATAATAATATTTTTTTTAAAATATTTAATATATGTATATATATATATATCCAAATGATTTAAAGTGAAGAAATATAATATATCCAAATCAAAGTAATATAAAGGCCACAAGAGAGGTGTTTTAGAGTTTGATAATAATATAACCAAATCGAAACAAAAACTTTTGAGAAATAAATAAATTATAAGGGAGAGTTACATTCCAAGATACCATGGAAGTTGAGTGTAATATCCTTGATTATTAAACTAAATCAATAGAACTTATTAAGTAAAGTCTAATGATGTTTTTTCCCTCTATATTGGACTTTATTTGACATTATTATAAATACTTAAAAACATATAAATAAATAATAATAAGTTTTTATTTTAATATCAAGTGTGTATATATTAAATCTAAAATGAGATAAATTGAATAAATATAATATTAGTTAGTCAAAGTTATACAATGGCCACAAAACAAGAGATTAAGAGTTACATAGCAACTTAACTAAATCAAAGCAAAAATTTTAAAGAAATGAGATAAATTCTAACATTCTTAATCATCAAATTTGATATGACGTTTGCTTCATCTCAATCAAACCTTATTTGAAATTACTGTAACTTAAAAAAAGCAAATAAACGTAACTAAAAAATAAATTTTAATTTTAATATTATGTTAATATATAATAAAGTTCAAAAGAGAAATATTAAAGTAATGTAAAATAACTAAATCAAAGTATTGTAAAGATCACTTGAGAGAAGAATTAGTATTTCATATTAATATAATAAAATTAAACCAAAATATTTTATAAATGAGATAAATTATATGAGAAACTTAAATTCTAATATGTTGAAGAGATCGAGTTTAACATTCTTAATCATAAAATTAACTTTGAAATTAAATGTCTCAAAAAATGTACAAAATTCCTAAAAAATTAAGTACTTAAAAGTATAAAAATAAAATCTAATATGATAGAGCTTATGTAGACATGTTCAATGGTTTTTTGTGATGATTGGACATTATTCCAAATTATTATTAATTTCCCTATAAAATATTAATAAATAATACTATTTTTTTAAATATTTAATATATATATATATATATATATATCCAAATGATTTAAAGTGAAGAAATATAATATATCCAAATCAAAGTAATATAAAGGCCACAAGAGAGGGGTTTTAGAGTTTGATAATAATATAACCAAATCGAAACAAAAACTTTTAAGAAATAAATAAATTTTAAGGGAGAGTTACATTCCAAGATACCATGGAGATTGAGTGTAATATTCTTGATTATTAAACTAAATGAATAGAACTTATTAAGTAAAGTCTAATGATGTTTTTTCACTCTATATTGGACTTTATTTGACATTATTATAAATACTTAAAAACATATAAATAAATAATAATAAGTTTTTATTTTAATATCAAGTGTGTATATATTAAATCTAAAATGAGATAAATTGAATAAATATAATATTAGTTAGTCAAAGTTATACAATGGCCACAAAACAAGAGATTAAGAGTTACATAGCAACTTAACTAAATCAAAGCAAAAATTTTAAAGAAATGAGATAAATTCTAACATTCTTAATCATCAAATTTGATATGACCTTTGCTTCATCTCAATCAAACCTTATTTGAAATTACTGTAACTTAAAAAAAGCAAATAAACGTAACTAAAAAATAAATTTTAATTTTAATATTATGTTAATATATAATAAAGTTCAAAAGAGAAATATTAAAGTAATGTAAAATAACTAAATCAAAGTACTGTAAAGATCACTTGAGAGGAGAATTAATATTTCATATTAATATAATGAAATCAAACCAAAATATTTTATAAATGAGATAAATTATATGAGAACTTAATTCTAATATGTTGAAGAGATCGAGTTTAACATTCTTAATCATAAAATTAACTTTGAAATTAAATGTCTCAAAAAATGTACAAAATTCCTAAAAAATTAAGTACTTAAAAGTATAAAAATAAAATCTAATATGATAGAGCTTATGTAGACATGTTCAATGGTTTTTTGTGATGATTGGACATTGTTCAAAATTATTATTAATTTTCCTATAAAATATTCATAAATAATACTATTTTTTTAAATATTTAATATATATATATATATATATATAAGGTCATACCATTAGATAATTAGAGTTTCATAGTATATAACCAAATCAAGGCATAATATTTGAACAAATGGGATAAATTATATGGGAAAGTTACATTCAATAATAGTCAAGAGATCGAGTGTAACATCCTTATTCATCAAATGAAGTATGAGTTAAAATGTCTCCTAAAACATGCCAAGACCTTAGGAAATAAAAAATTTAAAAATATATCATTAAATATTTATTTTGATAAAACTCGCCAAGATGAGTCCACCAATGATTGTTTTATCTCCATTAAAGCTAGTACAAATTACCTAGTTAAGTATAAATAAAAAATTATTATTTTAATGTTAAATATATAATAATTTTGAAATGAGGTAAATTTGAGAAATGTAACATAGCCATATCAAAATGATGTAAGTGTCACACAAGAGCAGCATTATAGTTTTATAGTAATATAATCAAATGAAATTGAAAAAATTAGAATAATGAGATGAATTGTGTGGAAAAGGTTTATTCCAAGATTTTAAGAAGAACGATTATAGCATAATCAATCAACAAATTAGGTTTGAACCAAAATGACTGCTAAAGAATGCTGAAACCTTAGAAAATAAAATATTTCAAAAGTTATAAATAAACATTTAATTGGACAGCTCATCATGACTAGTTTAATGACATTTGTTTCATCTCGATTTAACATAATTAAAACTTATAAATAATTACAAAATTAAGTAACCATAAAAATAATACATTATTTTTTTAATATTAAGTAATATATATTAAAATTAAAGTAAGAGAAATTGAAACAATATAGTGTAACCAAATCAAATCATTATAAAGGTCACATGAAACGAAGTTATAGATTCATAATAATATCACCAAATGAAATCAAAATATTTGAAAAAATGAGATAAATTTTGAGAAAATGTTTTGTTTCAAGACACTAAGTAGATCATGTGTAACAACCTCAATCATCAAATGAAGAGAAAATCAAGTTATCTCAAAAAGCATATCAAAATCCTAGAAAATAATATGTTTAAAATATATAAATTAATATTTAATTATGCATAACACATCGACACTAATCCAATGATGTTTTGCTTCATCTTAATTGTTGCTCATTTGAAATTACTGCAAATTACCCATGAAAAAATAATAAATAATAAAAATTTATTATTTTAAAAGTAAGTAAATTTTTAATAAAGATGAAAAAAGATAATTGAAATAATGTAATATATCTAATCAAAAATAATGCAAAGGTGACATGTGTGGAGAATTAGAATTTTATAGTAATATAACTTAATTGATGCAAAAAATTTGAAAGAATGGGAAAATGTTTTATGAGAAATTATATTCCATGATACTAAAGAGATCATGTGTAATGTCATCAATCAACAAATCTATGATGAATAAAAATGTCTACTAAAACATGATAAAATAACTAAAAATAATGTAGTTTTAATTAGCAAAATAAATATTTATTACATAGATCTCATCGAGTCAATTCCAACAACATTTTTTCTTCTTGATCATATCACTTTTGGAATTACATTTAATTATAATATTTAGTAGGAATAAAAAATAACAAAATAAATTGTTAATTTTTTATTAAGTAATATAATTTAAAAATAAAATGAGGTAAACTAATATAATATAATATAACCAAATCAAAATGATATAAAGGTCCTACAAAAAAATAATTATAGTTTTAATATATTATCATAAAATTAAATTAAAGAATTTTAAAAATAAAGGTAAATTGAATAAGAAATTTGCTTTCCAAGGCACTAAGGAGGTAGAGTTTAGTAGTCTCAATCATCAAATATTGAAAGAATCTAGATATCTCATAAAATGTATCTTTTACTATAAAATAAAATAAGTTCAAAAATTAAAAAACAATATTTAAATTTATGAAGCTCATCAACACAAAACAAATAACATTTGCTACTTCTCAATCAGACCTCTTTTGAAATTACAACAAATTTCCCAAATAAAGAAGCATAAATAATAACACATTGTTATTTTAACAAATATCAAATAAGTCACCAATCAAAGTATTTATTAAAGTGTCAAAAGCTTATAAAATAAAATATTTAAACATGAAAATTAATATTTAATTGGATAGAGCTTATCGAGACTAATACAATAATATTAACTTCTTATAGATCAAACCTCGATTAGATTTACTATGAATTAACAAAGTTAAAAATAATAAATTATTATTTTGAGGTTAAGTAATATATATTATAGTTGAAATAAGATAAACTAAAGCAATGTAATATAACCAAATCAAATTGATGTAAGCCTCACATAAGAAGAGAGTTAAAATTTAATAGCAATAATAATTTAAAGCTCATCAAGATGATTCCAATGACGTTTGTTTCACCTTGATCAAAACATGTTTTAAATTGCTGCAAAGTATCCAACAAATAAGCATAAGTAGTAAAAAAATATTATTTCAATATTAAATAATTATATAATGAAGCAAAAATGAAATACATTAAAGTAATATATTATAACTAAATAAAAATGATGAAAAGATCACATGAGAGGACAATTAGATATTTATAGTAATATAACAAAATCAAAAGCAAAAGAGTTAAACAATTATGATAACTTGTTAGCAAAAGTTGCTTTTTAAGATTAAAAGGAGTATGAGTGCATCATGCTCAATCAACAAATCTTGTATGAGCCCAAATATCTCGTGAAGCATAAAAAACCATAAAAAAGAAAATATTTCAAATAATATAAGTAACATTTAATTTGATAGAGCTCACTGAGTCGAGACTAGAAAGATTTGTTTCATCTTGATCAGACCTTGTTTGGAAGACATAAGAATTACCAAATAAAATATGCTTAAATTATAATAAATTATTATTTTATTATTAAGTAAATATATATTAAGGCTAAAATGAGATAAATTAAAGCAATGCATTAAAACCAAATTGCGGTGATGTAATGTCACATGAGGGTGGATTTTGAATTACATCATAATATAACCAAATTATGGCAAAAAATTTGAAAAATGAGATAAATTGTAAAGAAAATTTGCATTCCATTGTACTAAAGGGATCAGGTGTAACATCCTTAATAATTAAATTAGGTACAAGTCAAACTATCTCATAAAGTGTATCAACAACATAAAAAATATTAAAAAATTTATAAGCAAACATTTAATTGGATAAAGCTTGTTGAGGGTGTAAATGACATTTGTTTCATCTCAATGAGATCTAGTTTGGAAATTCTACAAATTATTAATGTAAATAAAAAAATCATGATAAATAATTATTTTAATATTAAGAAAATAGATGTTAAAGCAAAAAATAAATTAAAGTAAACAAATTTAATATAAAAAATCAAAGCAATATGGATGTCACACAAGGGAAGATTTACAGCTAGATAGTAGTACAACAAAATCAAGCAAAAAATTTGTTGAAATATGATAAATTTCATTCTAAGATGTTAAGGAGATTGATTATAACATCCTCTATCATAAAATAAGATATAAACTAAAGTTACTCATAAAACATACCAAATCTCAAGAACTATTTAAAATTTATAAATAAATATTTAATTTGAGAAAGCTTATCAAGATGAGTCTAATGAAATTTATTTGTTTTGATGGGCACTCTTTTGGAATTACTATGAAATATAACTTTAAAAAGCATAAAAAATAATAAACCATTATTTTAATATTAGCTAAATATATAATAAAGCTAAATAAGATAAATTGTAGCAATGTAATATAACTTAATTAAAATGATGAGATACATTGTATATGAAAGTAATATTTCATGATACCAAGGAGTTCGAGTGTAACATTTATTGATCGTCAAATTAGGTATGAATTGAAATGTCTTTTAATGCAAACCAAAATTGTAGAAAGTAAAAATATTTGAAAAAATAAAAATAAATATTTAATCTTATAAAGTTAATGAAAGCTAGTCAAATGACATTTGTTTCACATAAAGGGATCTCGACTCAAGTTATGACAAATTACAAAATTAATGAAGTATAAATACTTATAAATTATTATTTAAATATTTAATAATTTATTTAAAGCTAAAATGATATAAACTAAGGCATTGTAATATAACAAAATAAAAAAAAAATATAAAGATTACATAAGAGAAGAATCAAAGTTTGATAGAAATATAAAAAACAAATCAAAACTTTTGATAAAATTGCATAAATTGTATGAGAAAGTTGCATTCCAATATACTAAAAAAAATTAGTGCAACATCCACGATCATTAAATAAGGAAAAATTCAAAATGTCTTAAAATATGTCAAAATCATAGGAAATAAAATACTTTTAAATATTAATTTTTTTAATTAGATTGAGCTTACTTAGATGACTTTAATAATTTTTTTTCAAATCTTAGTCAAGCCTCATCTTGAAATGCAACAAATTGTAATATTAAGGAAGAATAAATAATAAAAAAATATTATTTTAATATTAAGTAATTTTTTTTGAAAACTAAAATGTAATAAATAAAGAAATATCATATAACCAAATAAATGCAATGTAAAGGTCAAATAATTGGAGAATTATAGTTTCATAATAACATCATAAAATTAAATGAAAAAAATTTTAAAAAAAGATAAGTTGAATAAAAATGCTACATTCCATGATACTAAGTGGATCAACTATAATAGCATTGATCATTAGATTAGTAGCAATCGAGATGTCTTGTAAAATGGGTTAAACACTAGAAATTAAAATATTTTAAAGAAATATAAATCGATATCTAAATTAATAAAGCTTGTTGAGATGAGTCAAATAATGTTTTTTTGTATTGATTAGATCATATTTTGATTTACTATGAATATCCATATTAAATTAGCATAAATAATAAAAAATTATTATTTTAATATTTATTAAAGTTGAAATGGGATAAGTTGAAGAGATGTAATATAAATAAATTAAAATGATGTGAATGTCACATGAGAGCAGAATTAGAGTTACCAATCATTATATTTAAATCAAAGCAAAAAAATTTGAAGAAATGAGATAAATCTTACAAAAATGTTGCATTGCAAGATTCTAAGGAAATCGGGGGCAACATCCTCGATTATCAAATCAGATACAAATTGAAATGTCTCATAAAATATGTCTAAAACTTAAGAAAATAATTATTTAAAAATTTAAAAATAACATCTAATTTGAGTGAGCTCATCGAGTCAATTCTAACAACATTTGTTTTGTCTCAATTACATCTAGTTTAGAATTATTACAAATAAAAAAATTTCAAAAACATAAATTATAATAAATTATTCTTTTAATATCAAGTAAATGCATATTAATAATAAAATAAAATAAATTATAATAATGTAACATTACCAAATCATGGTGTTGTAAGGATTTTATTAGAGTAGACTTAGAGTTTCATTGTAATATATCTAAATCAAAATAAACAATTGAAGAAATAAGATAAATTACATAAAAAATTTTCATTCCAAGATGTTAAGAAGATTGAGTGTAACTTTTTAGATCATCAAACAAGGTATGAATCTATATGCTTTGATTTTCTTGTTATTTTGGAATGTAGCATTTTATGCAATTTATCTCATTTCTTCAATTATTTTTCTTAGATTTAGATATATTATTTTATAACTCTAAATCTAATCTCATGTGGCCTTAACATCACTTTTATGTGGTTATAATACATTTCTTATATTTATCTTATTTTAATTATAGTATATACTTAATATTAAAAAAAGGATCATTAGACTCTTCTTGATGAGCACTTTATAATTAATGATACCTTTTTATGTTTTTTAATATTTTATTTTTTAAGGTTTGGGATTCTTTATGATGCATTTTGATTCATTCCAAAATTGATGATCTAAGATGTCACACTCAATCTCATTAATATCTTTAATTGTAACTTTCTTATACAATTCATATAATTCTTCAAATATTTTGGTTTGATTTTGTTATATTATTATGAAACTCCTAATCTCCTATCATTTGACCTCTACATCAAATTTGATTTTTTTTATCTTATGTTACTTCAATTTATCTTATTTCAACTCTAATGTATGCTTAATAAATATTAAAATAATATAATATATTATTATTTATTGTTGTTTATTCTTTTAAATCTTAATAATTCCAATAGATGTTAGATTGAGGCAAATGAAAGATCAATAGACTCATCCTAAAGAGCTTTATCTAATTAAATATTCATTATTATATTTTAAATTTTTTAATATTTTATGGTTTTGGCATGCTTTACGGGATATTTAAAGTCGTATATGATTTGACAATCATAGATATTGCACTCAATCTCATTGGTATCTTAGAATGCATCTTTCTCATATAATTTATTTCCTTTCATCAAATTTTTTACTTCAATTTAGCTATTTTACTATGAAACTCTAATTCTCCTCTTATGTGACCTTTACATTGCTATGAATTAGTTATATTACATAGTTTAAATTAAACTAATTTTAGTTTTAATATATATTTACATACTATTAAAAAATTTAATTTGTTATTATTTATTCTTATTTTCGTTGGTAATTCATAGTAATTCAAAAATAAGGTATGATCAAGATAAAGAAAGCATCATTGCACTCATTTATATGACATTTATCCAATTAAATATCCATTTTGCATTATTTTATACTGTTTTATTTTCTAATATTTTGACGTATTTTATGAGGTATGTTTATTCGTTCCTTATATGATTATCAAAGATGTCACATTAGTTCTCATTTCTATCTTAACATGCTACTTTCTCGTGTAATATATCTCATTTCTATAAATTATTTTGTTTAATTTCACTATATTACTATGCACCACTAATCTTATCTGATGTGTCATTTACATGTGTTTTATTCAATTATTTTATATTAATTTGTCTTATCTCAATATATCTTTTTTATATTTACTTGATGTTGAAATAATATTTATTATTATTCATGTTTATTTAGTTCATTAATTCAAAGAAATTCCTAACAATGTTTGATTGAGACAAAATAATTGTTGTTAGACTCATGTCTATTAGCTCTATGTAAATTCTAATTTTGAATTATTAAATATTTTATTTTGAAGGGTTTAAGGATGTTTATGAGAATTAGTGTCTTAGAATACAATTTTTCATAGAGTTTATAACAATTCTTCAAATTTTTCTTTAATTTGGTTACATTACTATGTAACTCTAAATCTTCTCTCATGTGACGTTTTCATGTCTTTGATTTTGTTTTGTTATATTGCTTCAATTGGTATTATTTCTACTACAATACATATTTACTTATTATTTAAATAATAACATATTATTATTTATGGTTATTTTCTCTGGTTCTTCATTATAATTCAAAATAAGGTATGATAGAGACAAATCAAATATTGGACTCATCATGATGAGATCTATCAATCTAATTATTAGCTTTTATATTACTAAATATTTTGTTTTATAATGTTAAAATGGCATTATTTATGATACATTATGATTCATACCTTATTTGAAGATTTAAGATACCGCACTTGAACTCCTTTGTATTTTGGAATGCAAATTTCTTATATAATTTAATTTGTTTTATTAAAAGTTTTTCTTCAATTTTGTTGTATTATTACATAACTTAAATCTTCTCTCATGTGACCTTAATGTCACTTTCATTTGGCTATACTATATTTCTTTAATTTATACCATTTCAACTTTAATACATATTTACTTAGTATAAAAATAAGCACAATTATCTGTTCTGAATGATATTATTATAGATTTGGAGAAATTACTATTGTATTACCTATAGAGTAGCTCAAATGATAACAACCCAATATAATATGCCTACTAATAAATGGTAACACTTCCTAAGGAGTGTGGGGGACTCAAATTTTTTATTTTGTTGACCTGGTAATCAATGTTGATTGCAAAACTTTGTAGGTGGATTATTTCTTAGGAAAACTATTTATCAGTTTAGGTCTTTAAGTCTAAGTACTTCTTGATAAATAATACTTTTTATTTGCCACATGATGCATCTTATACATGTAAGTAACTTAATATTGTGGCCTCTATATTACAAATAATGTGATTTGGTAGAGTGCGATAGGTAATTCTTTTTTTTTTGTTAGATAAGTAGTTGTGCATCCTTCCTATTGCTGCTTAGCGAACCTATCTTGACATAGAGGTGAAGCATCTGACATTTGTTCTAGAGTTGGTTAAGAAGAATGGCTTGAGGGATCATAAAAGGATTCAAAATTTGTTTGCACTTGATTTGGTATTTCATGTTCTACATTCCCCTTGGGATAAATAGAATGAAATGGATGTGATATGCTTCAAATGGAGTGGGCATATGGTGTTGGACTCAAAGGCTATATACAAAAACATGAATATGAGCCTTAATCCCCTAAGGAAGGATGTTGTCATCATTTGGAAACCGAGATTAGCATTAATACTATTTCCTATTCACTCCTGGCTACGTGCAAGAAGGATTGAGATGTCTAAGCTTTGTCATTGGGTATGTACTTCTAATTAAGTTGTGTAACATTATTTATAGAGTGCCATGTTGCAAAGAATTATGGTCAAACAACTTCGTAAATGATTGCTTCGTGCTTTGTAGGATTAATAGCAAAGTCATCACTTTTATTTTTGAGCTCCTTAAATTGATGTCTATTAATGTGTGGTTGTCTACAGCTTCTCATAAAGTTAAATTTTTTGTTTTATCTTTATTCCACTTTTGGCATAGCAAGAATATGTAGGCACATGTAGATAAGGTACTTATTCAATAGCACTCCAAATGAACACTTGAATTGCTTGTGCAACTTGCTACAACTCTCCAATCTCATTTAATGGGAGCTTTGGAGGCCTTGATTAGCTATTTAATACCTACTATTGGGCTCCTCAATGACCTGGATTAAACTCAATTGTGATGTTGCTATGCATGATAACTTGAATGTTAGAATTGGTATTATTATGCTGGATGACATGGGTAGACCTACTATTATTGCAATAAAAACTTTAGTTTCATGTTTTAGCTTCTACCTTGATGATTATCGCTATTCTTGAAGCTTTGAAATTATTGAGAATGCTGCATCTTAATGTTAAGGTAGTGGCGATTGAGTCAGAATGAACTAGATCCACTAATTTAGTGAATCAAATACTTTTTCTCTACAACAATAGTTCTACCATAATGTTATTACATTTATTTAGGGTATGAAGTCCTTCAAAATATTCCACACAAAGCACCAAGAAAACCATGGTGCAGACTGGTTCACTCATCACACAGATTTGTATGATTTTGTATAGGACTATAGAAGGCCCTTTCCAAACCACTTCAACTGTATCTTTTTACTAATTTTATCAACAAATACTTTAATTCCATTCCTTTAGTTTCTAGGGAAAGCATGGTGGACAAATTAACTAATCACTTTAACTGGTGGAGACATACATATGAGGTGGATGGAGACATACAAAAGTGCCAGAACAAGTTTGACGAATAGAATTGTATGTATAGAAGGTGACATAGTGTTGGTTGGTCAATGACATTGGTTAGAAAAGAGGGAGAAGGGATGGTGGTGGATGGGTGATTGGATTTTCTTAGCTTTAAAAGTATGCTCATAGTGAGCTTGTCATTCTTTATTTTTTTACTTGCTTTTGGTAGCTTAAAAAATGGAATAATAACTACTAATTATCTAAATTCACATTGATTAGCTATGAGTAATGTTGACAACTACATCTTGTAAGGTACTGAAGAAACCAAAAGCAACTTCTTGTAATTCTCCCACTCATATGTGGAAGGTATTGTTGTTCTGCATTCAATTAGGGGATTACTTGGAGCCAAAACAATACCAACATGATCATCAAAGATGTTGGAATTTTCTTTTTAGGGCATTAGCAAGTGTTTGATAGTGAAATTCGATGCATTATAAGGATGAATGTAGTTCATTTTGTGAAAGTGTCCACAATCAAAGGAGGCTGGATATGATGAGAATATTTTTATAGTGTATGGAGGTACAACATTAGGATTGCAAAGTGAATTAGTGTGGGGAAATATGTAAGCAAACTGAGCCTCTACTAGATGAGGGGAAAAAATCAATAAAATGGGTGGTGAATTGAAGAAGATTTCGAGCTCTAATGGGCTTGTTGAATTGAGTGGTTGTAAGCATGGTGTTTGTGAGAATGTTAAAGTGGCCAAGGATGACAACAATGTAAATGGCACACATGAACTAAATAGTTCTACTAAGGTTAGCTTTAACAAGATACTTACATGAGAAGAAAAATGGGCATTATTAATAAAACTTAGATGAGAGATCTTTCTATTTATTTCTTAGAGATACCAGTTACCTTGGATGTCAAAAAGCTTGCACTTAAAGATCCTTATACATTGTTAACCAACAAATACATCTATCAAAAGAATGCAAGTGAAAATTGAATTACTTATTACTAGTTAAACCTAAGGGGTAGGGTAGCTATTTTTCCTTCGAATGGATAGCGAGAATGTTGTGGGCATTGGTAAGGTCATTTAAGATGGTTTTAGTGATTATGTGTGCACCAATCTATAATAGATTCCTATCACTCCTTCCTTGTACTAGGGACATGGAGAATGTACTACGTAAAGGATCTTATTTAGATTGATTCGTGGATGACAGGCATGTAATGGTTCATGCTTTACTAAGGTGTGGCTTAAACTATATTGGTACAAACCACTTAGAGTGGGAATGCTGATTGGTGGACTCATGGCTCATTTCTTCCAGTGGTTTGAATATGAGGGATTGCTTATTATTTGCATCAAAATAAGCAAGGTGGGGCAAGCTTCTAGTTCATGCATACCCAATGTGTTAGTACACACTACTACAATAGTTTGGAGTGCAAGTCCTTTAAATGCTTGTCTTGATCAAGAAAACATAGGGGGGACTGATTCAAAGTAGCTACAAAATGAGGACCATGATGAAAATAGATAACAACTCAGGTAATGAATGGTGGGTCTAACCAAAGAGGAGGAGAATGAATGCTACAACTTAGTTGTGGAGAACTCTAATAAGCAAAGAAATTAGTAAGCATGAGACTGTAAAGCAATTCAATCAAGGGAGATAAATTGTAAATAATGCAAAAGAGTCGGTCTCGCACTAGGCAAGATAGCAGCAAGTGTGGTACACTCAAGGCAGAATGAGTACTAAAACTAAAAACACTTGGTGAGGATCAACCTACTACAAAGAAAACAAAAAAACACATCAAATAATATGGATATGGAGGAATGTCCTTCTATCTATTCACAGACTTAGGAGAGAAATTTAAGAAGTATGTGGGCTTTTGTTAGTAGCTCAAGTTAAAACATTATTGTGATCCTATTAAGGTGTTTAAGATAAGGGCAAAGGTATTATGGAATTAGTTGGATATTATAATGAAAAAAATAAATAAAGGGAGGGGGAGCTATTAGTCATGTTGGGAAGATCCAAAAAAAATAGCATTGGAAATACATGGTAATGAAGAATAGGATAGAGAATTCCATTGTAGCTTCTTTTCCCCATAAAGTTTTGAGGGCTGGCATATTGTTAAGCTTGGGCAAGGAGCTCAAGGAAGTCATATATACTGGTACATTGGGTGCATTGGTGTAGGCTAGATTAAACTTTCGTTTCATGTACTCAAGGTGTGGTTGGGCTTTTTTGATGTGGCATATGTATCTTGAAATTGATCAAGCCAGAGTTGATCAGTACTATAGCTTCAAACATAGATGCAATATAACCTTTGTACCTACTATGGTTATGGATTATCTAGCAAATATTTCCTTCTTTTTTAGTAGATTCCAACATTTAATTTTGGTAACAGAAAATTATGGTTGGGCTAATTTTCAAACAGACAAACCAACTAGAATGTTTTGGTAACTTCGTAACATTAATCTATGTACAGGCATGTTTCATACGTGCAAATGAAGGAAGTGCAATTCCTTGAGCTGATTTTTGTGGAGGAAGTTTTGAGAAACTTTGGGTCGCTATGGATCAATGTTACATAGAAAAATTAATTATTGGAAAAATTTATGTTTGCTGGTTTTGCTGCATTGATATTTACTATTGTTATTAATGTTGTTATTACATTAATACTAACAAGCATTGGGGACATCTGATAATAAAGTAATGGGACTAATTGTTATGTATTGTTTTGTGCTACTCTTGCTCATGAAACAAACATCACGACTAGGGGTTGGAAGGCAAGACAACTTCTGGTGTTGAGACGTAGCTTCCCTAATTTGTTCTTTAAGTGTAGCAGGTACAAACTACAGTAGGTACCAATTAGATGACACGTTTTATGTCTTTTGAGAATATGCTAATGTTTAAAAAATATTGCAATATGGGTGAGGGTTTTTTTTCTCAACTTGGCACTTGGCTATCCATGTAAAGCTAAATTATATGCTATTTAGAGGGTAAAACATCAATGAGTGCTAGAGTGCTTACTTAATCACAAAGTACTACATTCATTTAAAAGGAATACAAAGCAAACTTGCCTACTACAATACAAATTTTAGGGTATGGTAGATGTTTTTGTTGAGAGGAAGCTTATTGAAGCAAGTTGAAAAGTGCTACAGGGAAGACATCACTACTTGTTTGGCTATTGTTGGGATTACTACTTCTTTCATGATTACCCTTGTATTCTCAACAATAGTCTTTAAGAGACACAAAATATTATTATATGGATCAACCACTTCGAAATGCTATATGGTAGTCCTACATATAAATTTAAGAAAAATGTGAAAGGCAAGAAACTAAGTAATATATTGGGGTGAGGTGTTTGGCAAGCCTTGCCCATTTCTTAGGTGTAGAAAGTTAGTGGGCATATTTAAATTTAATGCAAATGGTGTCACATCAGTTATGTGTGAGAGGTTCTATGAAGTGGCTGAGTTAGTTAGACTTTGTTAAAACTAGAGCATTGGAAACTCACTTTTGCTTAAATTAGCCTTATTGCTATGCAAGGTGGGATAGTAATTATGTCTTAAGCTCTCTAAAAAGCTATAGGAGGGATTTTTACACCTATTTCTCACATAAGTCTAGACTATTGTGATATTAAAATCAACATTTTGGTGTAGTTTTTTAGTTTCAAAATTTATAGTAACATATCATAAAGGGGGAGTTACGGGCACTCAAGCACGTCATTTTGGTGTAAATACAATATTTAGTAGTGCAATAAGCTAAACTTTTAGATTGTAGATGTAGGAGAATGCTTTTCTAAAAAAATTTTCAATGAAGTACATTACTAATCTTATGATAAAGGTCTAGAATGAGAAACCTAACAATAGTGCTTCATTTTTAGCAGGGAAAGTGCACCATATTTGGAATTTGATTTGTTGAATACTAATTTCAAAGTCTTTGTATCGGAAGGCATGCATCATCTAAATTATGTCATAAAGTTTGGAAATTACCTTAATGTGAGAGACTATTGTGCTATTGTTGGGATTATTATGTGAAGGCTTTAATTGGGGATGGTGCATAGTAATGGAATACCATTTGTCAGGTTTGTAGCTTAATTTTGTCAATAAATTATGCCCTCTTTTTAACTATGGAATATCTAAGGAATTAAGGAAGCAAAATACCATGCATACTTTTAACATTTGGTATGAGAGAATATGAGTTCTGTTTTTGTGCTTTTGAAAACACAGGTGAAAACCATTCATCGAGATAAGGTAGATTAATTGCTATCCCAAAACTTTAATTACTTTATTAAAGCTTCTGCAAAGCTTTCAAAGGCATTGTAATATTATGGAGGCATTAGGTCAACCTTAAAATTATAGAGTATTCTTCTCAGGTGGTTATTGTCCAAGTGAGATCTAATAATTTTGAGACTTGGAGGTGATGTTTTATGTATGCATCAAAATACCATATTATCTATCCTTATGCTTTAGAACAAATTAGAGATATAACTAAATTTTTGTAGAACCAAACTTGTTGTAGGAGACTTTAATGCTTTACCTTGCATAGGAAGATAAAAAGTGAGAAAAATCTAGTAGTAGCCAGTCTCAACATATATTTTCCAACTTTATAAATGATTTGCATCTAATAGACCTATGTTTTAATGGTAATTGATTGAACTAATGCAATAAAAAAGAAGGGAATGCACATATCTATGAGTGCCTGGGCAAAGCATTTATGAATATTGAAGGTATGTAAGCTTACCCAAACACCACAGTTACACACTTACCATGCATTGGCTTGCATCATTGTTATTTACCTATATAGTTCATATAACCACTATTGGGCACCACTAATAGTAGACTTCAATTCAAAAGCATTGAGCTATCCATTCTCAAATCAACTATTGTTGTCAATGCATCTTAGAATGAGACAACTAAGTGATTCTTGATGGACAATTTCTCCACCAAATTTAATTAGGCTTTGATTCTATTAAAGAAATGGAGTTTAGTAAAACTTGGTAGCATCCTTAAAAGGACTTTGCAATGATAATAGGAAATCGAAGAGCTACAACTTAATTAATTGACGAGTGGCTAAAGTAAACTAGAACATAATCATTTGGTATAATGTATTGTATACTATCATAATGTCATGACATTGGAAGAATCATGGTGCTGACATGTACAAAACTCAACTGGGCCACATTTGGGGACCAAAATATGCATTTCTTTGAAGCAACATCTAAGTACACTGCAAGAAGCAATTATATCCACAAGCTAAAGAATGTGAATGAGGAATTAGTTTCCTCCTTGACTGAGGTAAAAGACATTCTTATGTAGTTTTTTAGTAAGAATAGAAGGTTGTACTTGTGGCTCATACCTGTGAGGTTGAGTTTAGATCTATGGTGATATCAATCAAAAGAAATAAGTCTCCTAGATTGCATAACATCTCAGCTGAATTTATGCTTAGCTATTAAAGGATTACATAAGCTAATATTCTTAAAATAGTGAAATAATTCTTTAAAGAGAGTAATGTGCCCAAATGTTAGAAAGATACCTTTGTTATTCTCAAGCCTAAAGCCAATGGAGCATCTAAAGTAGAGTAATTTAGGCCCATTAGCCTATGCATCATGATATGTAAAGTAATGAGAAAATTTTTTATGGCTAGATTAATGGTTTTGCTACCCAATATCATTACTAAGGAGCAAGTTGCTTTTGTGCCAAGCCGTGTTATATCTGATGATATTTTCTTGGATCTATAAATGGACTCTTATATACATTTATCTACTTCAAAATAATCTTTGATGGTTTTAAAGTTGGATATGGATCAGACTTATGACAAGTTAAATTACTAATTTATGATGGATATGCTTAAGCATCTATAATTTCCTACTATTTAGTGTGAATGGATTAAGACTCATATCACTACATTTAGATTTTGGATGATGTTTAATAGTATTCATCTACCCTGAATCGAAATGACCAAGGGTCTTGGGTAGGGATGTCTTATCTCACCATAACTCTGTATTATTATCTAAGTATCTCTTATTGCTTATCTAATACAAACAAGATCACATTATCTCGATTTAGAATATGATTGGACCTTCTTCTCCTATGATTACAAACCTATTGTATGTTGATGATTGCATCATTTATGCACATAAAACATGTGTTATAGCAACACAATTTGGGGTTATTATGAAGTAGTATCAACATATTATACGTTAGGTGGTGAATCTAAAAAAATAGGTGGATGGAGTAAAAGCATAAAAAATAATTGTAGGAAAATTACATATGAACCAAGCCACTCAATTGGAATATCTTTGAATACCAATTATCATAACTAAGTATTTATCTATTGAAGTTTGTGTGTCAAGATGTATGATCCAATCATTATAGATGATTGGGCATATTATCATGATTAACATTGTTTTAGCTACTATTCCTACTTATTAATTTGCTCACTCATTAATTGTAAGTGAAATGATTGAAGAACTAGAGAAATTAATGCACCACTACTTGTGGACTAGTTCAAATGATAGTGGCACTATACATTATGTTTGCTGGGAAATATTAACTTTTCATAAGAATTGCTCAGAGTTCACAAACTATCCATTTAGTAGTCAACGTTAATTGCAAAACATTTTAGTTGAGTTATTACTTAGGAAAACTATTTGGGCATGTAATCCTTTAAGTCGAAATACTTAATGATAAATAATACTTTCCATATGCCTCATGGTGCATCTCATACATCCAAGTTAACTAAATATTGTAGCCCCTTAGACTATGAACAATACAATTTGGGCAGATTTTTGTTGGTAACCTCAAATTTACTTTTTGTTGGATAATTGGATTGATATCCTTATTATTGCTACTTGGCAAACCATTCTAAACATGATGCATATCATCCGACTTTTGTAGTGGACCTGGTTATGGAGGTTGATATGTGAGATCATAATAAGCTTTAGTAGTTATTCTTACCTAATTAAGTCTTACATATTCGACACACCCCATTGTCTAAATTGAAATAAAATAGATGTGTTGTGATTCAAATTGAGTGATGATGTGGTGTTGGACATAAAGGATATATATAGAAGCATGTCAACATATAAAGTTCAAGTGCAGCCTTTAGGTTACATTTTTTTCTACGAACATTAGCTTTTAACCTTCTTTCTACTTAATCATGGCTTTGTGCAAAAAGAAAACATTATATCTTAATTGTTTATGAGATTGTAATGCCAACAAAACTTGCAACATTGCTTTTAAGAGTGCTATACTATGAAAGAAATATGGTCCAACTACTTTGTGAATAAGTGCTTCAAGTTTGGTGGGTTCGATTACAAGGATATCAATTCTTTTTTTAGCTCTTTCACTCAATTTTTGTGAATGCAAGGCGGCCTTCAGCTTCCCTAGCTATAAAATTTGTAGCTATATCTTTATTACACCTTTGGCTCAAAAGGAATTTATAGGCTCATGTAGGAAAAGTCCTATAATATAGTTGTACTTAATATGTGTATCCATATTGCAGTTGCTACTTGTTATAAAGCACTAATCTCATCCTGTGTGAGCTTCGGCAACCTTGATGGGATGGTACTAACCTCTAATTGGACTCCTCCTCCAATAGGTTGGATCAAACTCAATTTTGATGATATTATACATGATGAATTAATTGTTAGAATTGGCATTATAGTGTACGATGATGTGGGTAAACCTATTACTATTATAGGAAAGGCTATGGTTTCATATTCAGCTTTAGCTATAAAGGTTATTGTTCTCCTTGAAGCAATGGCAATTCTAAGAATTATTCTTCCTAATGTCAAGGAAGTAAAGATTGAAATTGATTCTAATATTGCCAATTCTTTTTATGGAAGCATTGCATATGTTCATAATATGAAGACCGTCAAGCTATCCAACATTACGTACCATGGTAACAACATAATAGCTTGGCTTGTTCATCATGCACTTTCAATGATTTTGTTTGGGGCTAAGGAGTGCCTTTTCCTAAATAATTTCAACTTTGTCATTTTAGTGATTTTATGTATGAACCACCTCAAATAGTGTATGATATAGGCTTTGACCATTGTCTTATCATGAAACCCAAAGTATTTGATTTCTTATTAGGTGCTAATGAAGTATAAAGAGAAACATCTTGCATACTTTGCTTGACATCTTTTATAGTGAGTTTAGAATGGTATTTGATGATATTTTGAGCACCCGACTTTCATTCTTGAATAATGTAAATACTTTCATAGTCATTCATCTATCATAAATAAAAAAAATTCACTTTTAACTATGAAATATGAATGCCCATGATAGTCCTTAATTATTACTCTGATCTTGATGGCCAACATAATAAGATCAAAATCCTATGATGTTATCCCTTACTAATGTATCTAGAGTATGTGCTTTCTTTGAGCACTCTAATTTCTTCAAAGTAATGACACCAAATGCACAACCTAGCCAACTAAAGTTGAACAACAACATCAACAAACAACAGTCCAAGTATGAGCTTCTTAATAATAACAACTAAAATAACTATAGTTGTTGGGACCAGACTTACCATCCAATTGATCCTCAATAAGGAATTCAGATTGTACTCATTCTAGTTATTAAGCTCATGAGACCGATAATATTTTTTATTGTCATTACATCCTTACATCAAGGTTTTTTTGTAATTTATGTGCCTAATACCTTAGATGTGATAGCCATCTCTTAAGATCCCTCTCTAGAATTTAACCCTAATTTTTCAATACCTATCAGTACAAATATCGACCATATCTTATAATTTAAAGTTGAAAGGGTGAAAATTCAAATGATGCATTATCATCACAGTAGGCATCCGATTTGATGAGTTATCATTAATTGTGAGGGAGCCTGAGTTTGGTGCATGTATTAGATCTAAAATTATAACAAGTATCTTAATAGCTTGTACCATTAAACAAACTATAACTAATTTAAAGAGCTATTCAATGTTTTGTAGGTAAAACTAATCATAGATACACATGCTTGCCTTAAATCTTTGAGACAAGCATATGACTACAGGTAGGAAAAACTAGGTAGCAATACAAAGATAAAGTGCCAAGCAGAAACTCATGTCATAGTTGAGTCATTCGTCTTGTTTGTCGATACTCCATAAAGGAAGAGCAAATGCTCCTAAGTTGGGATACTGTCGCTCAAGTTTTGAAACATTGTCTCCCGGTAATAGCATTCTTTGACAACAACCCTCCATAGTAGTGAATGAAGACTAAAATAGTGATTTGAAAGACCATACCAACATGAGATCAAGGAGAATGAAATATTCAATAGCATTATAGAACGATAATTATTCAAACATAAAAGAAGTGTGGTGTCATTGAAATAATTTAATGGAAGCTACCCATCTTATAGAAAAACAAAGAATATATGAACTTCCTCATTAAGAGGGTTTGATTATATGAAAAAGTCCTACACATAACGACTAACCACACCTAGAGGTTGCCATGCCATAAGAAGTAGCACCACAAAAAACATCACTTGTGCAAAAGTGGGCCCCAAGGCAATCTAATCCCATTAGCCCAAAGTGTTTTAAAAGGATTACAAAAAGAAGAACAAGTGGTCTAATTAAGGATGAAGGGCTTCACTAACACCAACATGGCATGAAAAGTGACAAGTCCTAGAAAAAAGGTATAGTCATACAAATAAGCCATAAAGGCATCCACTAATCTTACAACCATTAAACTAGTTATAATTTATTGCATCTTCTAGATGTTGAGCATGACTTATCTAACTCCCAAAAGTTCTATCCAAGATTGATGAGAGAAATAAATCAAACTATGTGCTCAAAACATGGTCAACCACTAAGCAGAACCATGTTAATTACTTTAAAAGATGCATTTCCACAACTAACAAGTCACATTTGTCAAGCCCAGCATATCATACATAGAGGAAGACCAATGCATGGGAGAGGCTTGGAATTATGTGTTACACCATGTAGAGGCAACAACATGCTCAACCAATACATTGATGAGTGTAATTTGCACCATTGAAGTTTGACTACGACAAGGGACAAGTACCTCACCAAACAAAGCCTAAAGAAACAAGCAAGGTTTGACAAATCCATATTGTATCAAGTCAAGTCCACACTAGAGCCAAACTCTTTCTTACATTAGTTGTCTTGAGAAATGACAATGGTCGAAAAACATTATGCATTTCAGAAACAAATTATCGCCTGTGAAGAAAGCCATTACATGGGCCAAGGGCATGCTTTGCACCAAGATGGACAGAAGCATAGATAGCAAAGATTTTTAGAGTGCACATGGAAACACAAAACTTTCTCTATAACACGAGCAAAATTGTACCTCATAATTCCCCACATAGAGGGCAAAGAGTGGCACAATGGAAATGTACAAACCTTAATGCAGATTGCACCATCCAACATCCACATCTTCACGGGTCACTTTACACTACACATTATCCCTTAAAGATTGTATATTGTGACTATTTTGTTAAGTAAGATGGCACATCTTCCATAGGGCATCACCTTTTTCATGCAGCAATAGTGCTTTGTGCTGAAAATCCCAAACAAGGTTTATGCTTTTTTTGGCTCGACTAGTCACTTGCAGTAGATGCCATGGGGCATGTGCGAACTGGCTATCATGTGCACTTACAGTTCTACAGCATGTGCATTTATAGTAGCACCAATTAGGAGCACAAGTTAGCATGAAAAATCTCCAGTGAATATTGCATCATCAAACTTCTACTTCATCACGGACTACATTGCACTACATAATACCCCTTGTAGATTACATATTATGACCATTTTATTATGGAAAAAAGGCAAATCTTCTAATACAGCATCACCTTATCTAAGCATTAGCAACCTACAGTTTAGAAATCTAAAAGCAAAGCTACATTTTGTGGGTCACACAACTACACAGCCACATGTGTAGCTACAACAGCCCGTGCCTAGGGCTACAGTTCAGTATGAATAAACCATATCACATATTACACCATCCAACTTCTACTATGTCATTAGCTAAATAGTAGCTCATATTACTTTTTTTTGGATTGGGTATTGCGATAATTTTATTAAGATAGAATACAAGTCTCCTAAAAGAGCATCACCATGTCCGAGCACCAGTAGCCCGTAGCACTAAAAATCCCAAAAATAGTTACACTTTAGGGTCTCCACAAGCCATGCACAAAGGATGCCATAAAGAGTGCATTGACTGGCTATCTCATGAATGCAAAATATATTACCACAAACACAACTGCTACAATGATAATTAGGGTTGGAACTTAGCAAGCACAAATGCTAGTGCTTATTACACCATCTAGCTTAGACCTCCCCACTAGCCACACTACACTGCATATTACCCCTTGTAGATTATATATTGCAACAATTTTTTTCAAGGAAGAAGACAACTATCACAAGAGTGGTTCCACATCCATGCTTAAGAAATCTCAAGTGATAAATGGGTTCAAGAAGGTGGTAGCTTTGTTATGCACATAAAACTACTAAAGGTATTACTTTAATAAGTGATGTGAGCAAGTGAGTGAAATTTTTAAAACCTATGTGACATGATGGATTTGTAGGGATGAAGCTACTATGCTTTTGGTTCGGATATCAGTGGATCATGATAATTTGTAAAGAAGGCAAAGCATTATGACTCCAACATTACGTCATCGAACCTCTATGATGGGTAATGTGATGAATTCCATCCTTACAACTAGGAAAGCCTCTAAGGGGGCAATTAGAATTACACAGTATAACACATAGTACTACATGAAGTATCGCAAGAAATACATCAAAAAATTTTGCAATAAATACTACAATAAGTGTTGTAATAAGTACCACAATAAGTACTTCAATAAGCACTATAACAAGTACCACAATAATTATCTCAATAAGTAGAGAAAGCAGATAAAGATAAGCAAGTAAGCAAGGGGTGTTTTGAAATATTTATGATGTCTATGTCTCCAAAGGGATGAATCTTCCAATAGATAATGGTATTAAGGTGACTCTATAACTTAGAATGCCTCAATGAAAATTTAAGTTGTCTAAAAAGGATTCTACCCATCATTCACACTTAACTATCACTTCTTATAGTGCCCATGCCATCTAGCTTTCTTTGATGCTAAGTGAGCTCGTGGACATCTGCTCTTGGTGTGAAATGCCCTTACTCTTATCCAACAAGAGAACAATGTGTCGATGCATCACATCCTTGCTTGGATTTTGATGTAGATGTGCTTAGTCATAATCTTACACACGATAGCATTGTGGCACTGGATTTTCAACCAAGCATCATGACCATTTTGTGAATCAATGGCTCTTTTCATACTAGTTTAAGTTATTATAAAGACACATTTATTAGTAGAATAAAAATCAACATATCTCACAATAGTCTAAACCCAACTCCCTTTCCATATTAATGATTCTACAATCCATCACTTCGTGAATTCTTCTTCACAATGATAAGAAGAGTTCACATCAAAGGATCAAAAAACAATGTCACTATTAATGCTTAGCCATCACAGGCTAGTCATTCCTATGGTAACTTTTTTGGCACCTTTAGTTTCAAATTTTGAAAGCTTAATGGATCGAAATGACATGTTTTCTTAGCTCTAATTTGTACTAGATATTTGAATCAAACAAGCTTTTACCCTTATGTTTCTTGGGAGATTTCTGTTCTTATTGAGGTCATCATAGGGCACTATTGTTATCTTTTAACTAATGCATTGTCCAAGCCAAACTTCTTATATGAGAATGTGCTTTTCCTTATTTGACTTGTCGAGGTGTGACTTAGAGCCAAAAGAAGGGATTGGCTCACCTTCATCTCATGTAATAAGTAAAATAACATTAAAAGTAACGATATTTCAATTCCATTGGCAAGCCGACTCTTACTTATGATACACCTCTCAAGTGAATTCACAAAGTTAGACTAGAGTAAAGCTTAATAAGGTTTTCTTTCCCTACAAATTCTATGTAGCCCATTCCCTTGTAATGTTTTCATTGCATAATAAATAAGGATAATGAGAATCTTATTAATCCATTCATATATGTCAATAATTAAATGATGAGACATTTAGCAACCTTAAGGGAGTCATAGTTACTCCTATAGTTTACTCAAACTTATTCAAATTTATTTATTTTGAAATTTGGAGTATTAGAAAGAAATCAAATTGCTTGAGCATCCTTGAGGATTATCACAATACTTTGTTTCAATTGAACAACCTGGGAAGGCTCACATAGGGGCTGCTTCTAATTTATACCCCAACTAACACATGTAGATCCACTCTTGCAACATGTGCAACTCATTGAGTCTACCAACAGTTGATGGGTTCTAAATTAAGACCCCATACCTAAATCTTGTAGTCGATGTTTTTCTCAAACTTATAGATCCATTTTGTTGATTTGCTCTACCTACATTTCTTCATTGACCAAAGCCGATTCACTTTGGAGACCTTATGTTGTTATTTGTAGGATCGGGTGTGGAAGGAATTTGACCATCCACGTTTTCAAGGGTTTTTTGGGGCAGATCATGCATTGCTCAATATGTAGTGCGCTTCCAACTACTTGGCCATACCATTGGCTAAGTCATTTCCATGGTTGACAGGAAGCGAAGTAGAAAAGATAACTCTTCTCAAGGCACCACCAATGTCTATGGACCACTTTACGTTACGATTGACTGCCTCATCCTAGCTTGAGACATTAAAATTATTGCTTTTTTGAAGCACATGCCAAATGGCACTCTTCAATGCTTTTCACTTCTCTTAGGATTGGCTAACCCATGTCTAAGTTTCCTTAACATGGAATCTTTATCACCTTCAACCTCCAAAATTACCATTTGAATTTTATTATTGGCACAAAGATGTACACCAGTGAATGCTCCATGTGAGCTCATGCCCCATATTTTGTTGTTCTTGTTGCACTCTCCTACTCATCAAGACATTGCATTGCACCAATGGCTAGGTGTGGGTCACTTGCTTAAGCACTATTCCTTTTCGAGGATGCCACTTTAGATTATAACTTGGGCTTCAGGCTGCTAAATTTCTATGTTGGATTGGTCCAATTTTGCTTACCATTACTAAGGGAATAAGTTCCTTCTCCTTCACTTATTTATAAAATTAAACTTAACTAGCATCCTCACCTAACATTGGGTCATGATTCCACACCATGGAGGATGGAGTTGGATTGGTGATGGACATCTTCTTGTCATACTAAAACATCAATTCCTACTTGCCTATACCACAAGACTCAATGTCATCCACATCTTATCACATTGATAGCCAAAAATCACTCAATTCTTTAACATGCTATTCCATAGCATGGAGTGTCATTAATATTCTCAAAATTCAAATTATAACCTAATCCAGTTATTCTAAGCTTCTACAAGGTGCAACAATTCGCATTACACTGATGTAGGAAAGGACTTGGCTTGCATCCATAGGCACACCTTACATTCAAAAAATGGATGGTTCATGGGATTCTAAAATTCACAACACATAATGCATTTTGCTGCATCCTTTATCAATTCATAAGCTAAGATATCCATTATTGAGAGTCATTCAATGTTTGATTACCAAGTCTAAATAGATTTAGTGATGCATATCAAAATCATTGCTAGCTTAACATTTACGCTCCCTTGGTGCATGAATAGGCACGTAGGCTATTGTTTATGCCCTATAGCATTGCACTTCATAATGAAGTCAAAGCACATCTGGTAGATGAAGCAATGAAACCCCATAGAATGTTACTTCCCATTGGCCCGACAACAATGATCGAATCAGACTCTACTATAGCCATTTCTATGATGAATCAGTTGTTTTGTCTAAAACAAAAAGAAGTTCCTACCATAGTCTATTGCATATGTTTAGGGCATACAATTTCTTGCTATCTCACATAAGGCATTAAGGCAATAGTGTTGTGTACTAGGTCTCTCATCACACATTTTTATATGATTTTGTTTGAAACTAGTGAATGTCCCTTTCTAAACCACTTCTATTTTATTTTTTTGGTGATGTTATGTATAAACCTCCATAAGGAGAGTATGATGTGTACTTTGGCCTTTACTTTATCAAGAAACATAAAGAATTTGATTTCTCATAAGATGTTGATAGAGTCCAAAAAGTATCATCCACCAATTCTTAGGTGACATCATTCATGGATGAGACTCGATGGTATCTGATCATCATTGATCCCCCAACTTTTGTCCTTGTTTAATGAAAATATTCTTGGAAAATGTTTTCACAATGATTCCTTTTTCATAAATCCAATAATTTTATCTCTAATAATGAAATATCAAAGCGCACAATAGTCCTTCTTAATAATTACTTTGATCTCAAAGGCCACACAATATGATCAAAATCTTGTGATGTTATCCAATGCTAATGTACCCTTCGCATGGGCTTGCTTTGAGCACCTTATTTCTTCAAAGTAATGATGCTGTGGGCATGACTTGGCTTACTAACACCAGATTGCATAATCAACAAAAGGATCAGGGCAGGTTGTGCACATCAAAAGATTAACAAATTGACCCAAACTAAAGTCCAACTATGTGCTTTTCAACTGCAACAACTTAAATATATGCCATTGGAGCTTAAATTATCATGGCTTCTAGCACCAACCTTGACCTCTAATTGATCCTTATTAAAATATTTAGATTGTCCTCATTCAAGTACTAGACTTATGGACCCCATTATTGTTATTTATTGTTGAAATATTGTTCAACAAGAGGGGTGAATTGCTAGAATTAAAAATTTTAATTATTTAAAAATATTTTAATTTATAAATTCATAATAAAGCTTTAAAATTTATGAAATAATAAGATTTAATGATTTAAATATGCACACAAGCAATGTTTAGGTGGTTTGGCTTGAAATAAAAACGCACATCCACCCAAAAAAATAAGACACAAAAAAAACTATATGAACCTTTTGTCAAAAGTAGGGTAGATTAAACCCCTACAATAAGAATATAAAATAGGCTACAATAACCTTAGAATTAAAATAGAATTGAAAAAAGGAAAGAAAGAAAACAATAATGAAAATCCATACAAATAAATTCCTATACTTGACAGAATATTTAATAGGTACAAGTATTTTAATTTAATTGGCTATGAAATAAGAAAATAAGAGCTTAACTGATTGGAAGATGAATTAGTAAATAAGGAATTTGTTAAAGAAAGGTGCAATGAAAGGAGGAGATGATTAGCAATGGCTATGAATTAATTTAAAGTCGTGACTTGAGAATTTTTCTTTAGAATTTTGTAAAAGTTTTCATCAAAACATTTTTTTTTTCAAAATTCTCCAATTTATAAAAAAATTCTAATAGCTAAAAACACTTACCAAATATCCAATTTTACATATAAATGTTTTTCCATAATTTTCAATTTTATAAATTAATATTCTAAAAAAATGCCAAACAATTCAAATTAACAACTAAAAGAGTTGTTGC
Source organism: Vanilla planifolia (assembly GCA_023846275.1). Lineage (NCBI taxonomy): Eukaryota > Viridiplantae > Streptophyta > Magnoliopsida > Asparagales > Orchidaceae > Vanilla > Vanilla planifolia. The sequence goes on from CM043870.1 coordinate 25,864,035, forward strand.
TTTGGAGCTGTTTGATCGGATGATGCCATGACCGTTCAATGGCAAAACCTGTGCCATTAGATTAATAGAATTCAATCTGCACTTGTTGGACAAAATTATTTGATCTGGAACGTTGGATCAGAATTGCAATATGACCACAAGATATAGCTTGTCAAGCGAATGAAATACGAACCTTGCGATCGCGACAATGCATGACAAGATGATAGTAAGAATTAGTGGTTTGAAAAATGAGATATAGTGGTGATTATTCCATTATTAAAATGCATGATCAGATGGCTCATTTCATTCCTACAATTCAAAAGTTTGATGTGCTATAAAATCAATTCATTTAGTCCCACATTGTATATCTAAAGAGCACTTTTTATCGTATAAATATTTTGGTGCATGCTAGCGGTAGGCTGGTTTTGAGATTGGTTACCTCCTAATTTGTGTGGGAGTTCATCACCTTTGCCTGCCAATAATTATAAATTAATTATGTTGTTTAAAAAAAAGCATTCTCAACCTTAGCTACATACGAAAGTGTCAAATGGGTATAGCCTTCATTCCTAAACCAAACCAAACACTGTAGCAAACGCTGAACGATAAGAAAATTTTTAGAAAGGTAATTAGGTTTTTTTGTTTTTATTATATTATAAACTTCTTATTTAAATCATTACTATCTAATAGAATTTGAAAGATATTAATTAATTACTTGAGAAATATATATTTCAAATTTTGAGTCAAAGATGGTGGCCAAGGATATTAGAGATGAAAGTTAATTAACATTTTTGAGCCTTCAAAAATTAATTTTAATTAGCTTAATATTCTAAAAATGAAATTCAAATACCTAAAAGAAATGTCAAAAAAAATATTTCTTAGTGGTTTACCACTCCCACCAAGATCCTTTTCTTGAGATTTCATTTTATCTTCTCTTCTTTAAATTCTCCCATGAATATGAGCATTAACTATTCAAAATCTAAAAATTCATTAAATAAAATTTATTAGAAATACTTAAGATTTTGTTATCATCAAATAAAGTACCATGACTAGGAGTTAATAGCACAACAATTATCACTACCTTATGGTGTCAAAATTAGGTAATTTGTGTGCCTACTAACTTCATTAAATTTAGTGAGTTTCTTTTAGGTTCCCTCTCTAGAATCAAACCATAATTCCTATCACCCATCCCACCATGGTTGTCCTCTATCATACCATCAAAAGTTGATATAGCAAAAATTTGAATGATGCATTACTAGAATTGAGGTTGTGTGATTTGACAACTTATTATGAATTGTTAAGGAGCCAGGCCAAACCTCACATCACCCTTTTACCTAATAAAAGCATCCCTTCTAAAAGTTGGGGTTCAATACACATATTAGATCTAGAACTATTATAAGTATCCAAGTGGCATCTACCATCAAAAAAACTATAACTGATTTAATGAGCTATTCGTAGTTTCATAGTTTGAAATGATTCATACTTACCCATGCGTGCCTTAATCTTTGAGACAAGTATATGACTACTAGATGGATCAACCAGGTAGCTATACAAAGATAAATCATTAAGTAGTACCACATATGATTGAAACAAGTGATTTCAAATACCATGCCAACACAAGAATATGGATTATCACAAGTTCAATAGTAGTATGAAATGCCATAAGTTCAAACATTGAAGAAGTGTGGTGTCAAAAAAACTATTGAATGGAACCTACACATCTAATAGAATAGTAAGAAACATAAGAACTTCTTCCTTAAGAGGGTTTGATTACATGGCAAGGCCCTACACATAATCATTAACCATGCAAAGAAGTAGTCAAGCCATAAGATACAACACCACAAAAAACATCTCTTTTACAAATGGCATCTCAACCCAATCCAACCTCATTAGCCCAAAGAGCTTCAAAGATATGGAAAAGGAAGCACAAAGGGTTTAATGAAGGATGAAGACCATAGCTAGCATAGGTATACAAATCTTTTAGAATGACTTACACCAATCAAACAACCATTAAAGTGGCTGAAACTTATTACACCATCAAAATGGAAGATGTTGAGCACTACTCATGTGATTACAAAATGTTTTGTCCAAGATTCACGATAGGAAAATAAGTAGATTGCATGCTTGAAATTGGGTAAGGCACGATACCATGCACTGCACCATGTAAAGGTAACAACACTCTCAACCAATATATAGTTTAGTGCAATTTGCACTATCAAAATTTTACTATAACATGAGAAAATACTACACCAAACAAAGTCTAAAGAGGCAAGAAAAGTGTGAAAAATATACATTACACCAAATGACGTCTACATTAGAGTTGCAACACATTCTTGTTTAAGTAGTCCCAAGTGATGACATTGGTAAAAAAGAGTAACACATTTTGGGCACAAAATGCTACACCTTAAGAAAGCCACCACAAGGGTAAGGGGCATAACAACAAACATGGCACCATGAAAAGTAGGAGCATAGATGACAAGGAAATGGCCAAGTGTACATGGCATCGCAATACTTTCATAACAATATGAGAAAAACTACACCTCAAAATGCCCCAAGCAGAAGTCAAAGATAGGAACTTTAAACAAGCGCAAGGCATCACCGTATCCATGTGCCAGCAAACCATAGTGCTAAAAGTACCAAAAAGTTACACTTTGTAAGCCTCGCCTGCCAATAACAAATGATGCCCCAGAGCACAGGTGCACTGGTTTCCATGTTCTGCATAGTCCATTGCCACGTGAGAATAATTTTGTACTATGCCAACTACTCTATTGTGTGCACAATTATAGCTACGTGTAATACCACACCACATATTCCACTTTTAAGATTACATATTATGAATAATCCAATTCTCCCAATGGGTTAGCATGTTATCAAATGACAAAAAAACCATATCACTAAAAGTACCAAAAAAAACTCACTTTATGGGTCCCACTAGCAACATGCACAGGATGCCACGGAGCACACACAAATTGGCTATTGTGTGCACACACATTGTCTTACCACATGAGAACATAGGGCATTACTACATATTTAGCTGTAATAATGCATGGTTAGAGCCATAAACCAGTAAGTACAAACCTTAAAGCATATTGCACCATCCAAATTTTGCTTCATCGTGGGCAATGATATATGGCACAGTTTCCTTATGAATTACATATTACAACAATTTTGTTCAAGAGAAAGGCAAGTTTCTTAATAGGTAGCTCCACATTTGTGCCCAAGAATTCATAAGTGATGTATACAATAAAAACATGACACTTTTTACCATGCTATAAAACCACTATGAGTGTCTCTTCCATAATGGATGCAAGCAAGTTAGTGAGATTTTTGAAACCTACATACATTTATTGTTTTGTGGGGTAAATCAGCTACATCATGGGGTTAAATCTTAGTGGATCATGACATTTTGTAGAGAAATCAAAACTGCTATAATTCTCACAATGCACCTTCCAACTTTCATGATTATTAATGTGAGGCATTTGCACCTTACACATAGGGAAGTCTCCAAAGGGCACAACATGAATTACATAGTACCTTACCAAATACCACACAAAGAATAAGTACCACAGCAAGTACAACAATAATTATTGCAATAAATATCACAATAAGTATCATGATAATTATCACAATAGATATCATAATTAGTAAAGTAAGAGGAGCAAGCTAAGCATGCTAAGAAAGCTAAGCAAGTGACCAAGGTGTGTATTAAAACTTTTATGATGTCTATAACATAAAAGTTCTATGACATAATTGTTGTAACAAGGCCACCTTGCCACTTACAATGCCACATCACAAATTTAAGTCATTTTTAAATAATTCTACCCATTGTTCATACTTAATTCCATTTTTTATAGTTCTTATGCCATTCAACTTTCTATAGCATTAAGTGAGCTCGAGGTTGTGCGCCCTCCCCTACTATCGACCAACAGGGAAACAATGAACCTAAGCAACACATCTTAGCATGGAATCTAACTGTTAGGCATTCAATCGCAATCTTGCACTTGATAGCTTTACGCAATTAGCTTTTCTACCAAGTGTGATGACAAAATTTGTGAATCATTGGTTCATCACTTACTATGTTGAATTATTATCATGACACATTTATTAGTTGAGCAAAACAAACATTTCTTACGATGGTCTAAACCCATCTTATCTTCCCTAATGGTGGGTGAATAATCTAACACTTGGTGAATTGTGCTTCATAATGATAGGAAGAGGTAACATTAAAGGATATAAAAGTAATGTCACTATGAATGCTCGGCCACGACAAACAAGTTATCCCTCTGGTAATTTTTCTGACACTTTTATCCTCCAATTTTGAAAGCTTAAATGATTAATAAGACACACTTTCATGGTTTGTATTTGTATTGAAAAAAAAAATAAAATAGGGTTTTGCTCTTTGGTTCCTCACAAGAATTCATTTCTTATTAAGCTTAACTTAGGACACATATGTTATCTTTTAACAACTATGCCACCCTAGCCAAGCTCCTTACCTGACGATGTCTTCTACCGTAAACAACCCATTGAGGCAATATATGGAGCCAAAAAGAGGAGTTGGGCCCCACCTCTTTCTCATAAAATTAGTAAAATAATATTAAAAGTAGGGGTATTTCAATGTTGTTGATATGCTAACTTGCACCAATGTTACATCTATTATATCATTTCATAAAGTTAGACGAGAGTTGAGCTCAATAGGGCCTTCTTTCCTCATTGATTTTGCCAAGTGCAATCACTTAGTTGTGGTTTCATTGGATAATAGAATGGGATAGTATGAATCTCATTAATCCATTCGTGTGTATCACTATATAGATAACAAGGCATCTAGCTACTTTAAGAGGGTTTTAGTTACTCCATCATTTACCCACACTTGGTTGAATTTCCTGACTCTAACATTTAGCGCACTAGGTAGAAATGACATTGCATGAGCATCCTCGAGGAGCATCACAATGCTTTGATTTAATTGAATAGTCAGATTCCCTTAGTTTGTGCTAGTTCTAAGCTAATTGTTCAACTTTTGGTGAAGCCCATGTAAGGGCCTCACATAATTCATTCCTTAGTCAACACATCGACCCACTCTTGCCACATGACTAGCTCAAGTAATCCTTTGATAGTTGATGGTTGAGGAACTAGGACGTTTATGAAAGCCCTTTAGAGCCAATCATTTTCTCAAAATTATGGATCAATTTTGCTGACTTACCTTGACAACATTATTACATCAATTAGAGGTTGTCCACCTTGGAGATTTGATGTATGAGTATGAGTGGGTGTAGAAGGCACTTGGCTATCTAGATTTTAAACTATCATCATGGGCAATCTAACACTACTTCACATGTGGTGCATTTTCAATCACTTGGTCCTACCTTTGGTTAAGCTATTTTTAAGGCTAATAGGATCTTAAGCAAAAAATATAGCTCTTCTTGAGTCACCTATCAATTTCTTCAGACCACTTGATGCTGCCATTGAATTCTACATCTTGGATCAAGAATTTTAACTCTACGATCCTTTCAAGTGCATGACAAATGGAACTCTTGAATGAGTTTTCAACATCTTGTAAAATTTACTGACTCATGTGTAAGTGTCCTTCACATGGAACCTTTCCATCCTTTGGCTTTCAAAATCCTCATTTCAATATTTGCTACTACCACAAATATCTACACTAGCAGATGCTCCATGTAGGCTCAACCATACATTTTATAGTGTCCTTTGCACCCTTCAACTCATTTCATCATTAAATTGCACTAAAGACCAAGTGTGTCACGTGCATAAATGTCATCCATTTTCAAGAAAAGTTAATTTGGTAGGTGATGTGTTACACACTCCTTAGGGGATTTTAACTTTCGTAACCACCTTCCTACTATCTTAATTGACCAACACCCCTTGTGAGCTCTAGGTTAGTGTGTAGTAAGACATTATAACCTAGCTTTTAGTTCATCTTACATTAGTAGTTCTACTTATCAAAAATGTCTCACTTTTAGCTTAGATTCCTTAGCTCAACTCATCAATGTAGCCTAGCCTTCCTACTTATCTGAAGTTTGAGAAATATTTAAGGGGATTGTGCCCCTGATGCCTCTAATCATTCATTTTACCAAAAAAATTTGAATGTGGCTCTAAGTAACATATGGGAGACATTGAAGGGAACCAACTACTAGATGGTTCGATTAGTCATTCACCTTTATAACCAAGTCAGATGAATGAATTGCATATTGGAATCATTGTGTGCCTCCACAATATTTTTCTCGGGCTTCGTCCCACTTAGGCATAGTTCACCATCTTTAGATCCGACTTGCATGCTCTCACTTGAACTCTTTGTAGAAGATTTGGGTCAGTTAGTAGCTCACCCATCCAACAAGGATACCATGAATTAGCTTCATTGCACCTTCGGGCATTGCTCATCCATTGACTCACAAGCATGTCAAACTCTTTGGTATGTGTTTCAATACATGTTAGGTGTAGAGCTTGTAGGCCATTGCTAATGCACATTATGCTATCATGGTATGCCTTGATGGGGTGAGCATTGTGATTGACAATGATGATTATTTCTCCATGGGCGATGTTCGCTCATTCTCTTAACACTACAAAGGCTCAAGATAGTCCTATCATCGAGTCATGAAACAAACAATTTGATGACATTCTACATCTAATTGAGGCACATTGCTAGCCACCATCTGCTTCCTGTTAGACAATCTGAAGCACTCTTTCACTCATTTTTCAAAGTCTTTTTCATTTTTCCCTCATAGTACTTGTTCGTTATTGGACCTTTGCAATTATTTTTCTTTGGATAGAATTTACCACAAAATTTGGGTTGTATTCCCAAACCACCTAACTTTTTATAACACCTTTGTTTAGTAGTAGAGTACTAGTTGAATGAAGCTCTCACCCTCTCTGGTGTTTGCTGCAAAGGGACTTGATCTTGGTCCATCATTGATGATGGCACTCTATACAAGAATTTGGGCTTCAGGATGCCCAATTTTTACCTTTGGCTAGTCCTACTTTGCTTACTATTACTAAGGGAATCCATGTAAGTTACTTCACCTCCTATTTATATGCTTAAATTTAGTGGGTAGCTTCACCAAAAATGAGGCCATGATTCCATTTCGTGGAGCATGGTGTCGTATTTTTTAGGGGTATCTTCTTGCCATGTTGCAACATCAATTGCTACTAATCAACAACACAAAACTCATTGGCATCCACCTCTTACAGCATCAATAAGTGACACTCACCCAATTTTTCAACATGTCATGCCATTGCACAAAGTGCTATTGATCATCTCCAAATAGAGGCCAAGACCCAAAGTTGGGATTCCTAGCTTTCACAATGAGTGATAGGTCAATTGAAACCCTTACATGCGTGCCCTTTGCTTTTATCCTTGGGCAAAAATTGTGCTTTAAAAATGATTGTCTAAGGGATTCTATCATTCAAACTATGTAGTCTATTTTGGTGTGTTCTTCATCAATGCAAGAGTCAAGATATCCATTGTAGATAGTTATATGATGTTTTATTGTCATGCCTAATTAGACTTAGTGATGGACATAAGACTCATTGCTAGCTTACGATTGGCTCTCCCTTGGTGCTTCACCATGTCCATAAGCCATTATTTATCTCTTATAGAATTGAGCCTAATTTTGAAGCAAGAGCAAACTTGATGAAATAATACCATATAAATCTTTTTGGCATGTAACAAAAGTTAATTAGATTGTCCAATATCATTGAACCTTATTTTCATGGATAAAATACATGCCAACTTAAGAACTACTCCACCACACTTTTCAACCAGTCAGTTCAACAGATTAAGCAATCCAACCATACAATTGCACCTTCTAAATCTGTCTACTAGTTCAATGGGTTTCTTCCAAGTCTTGGTTCTATTTGAACGAAGTGAAGGGTTGTGTTATGCAATTCAGAACATGTGTAAAACTAACCAAAAAAATGACATGAAGCCCAAACAAAATTGCATTAATGTTAATGCAACCCTTGGAATGAATGCATTGTATTGTATGAATAAAGGGACAAGTGAGCACGAGCTCTACACACCAGGATGTTGTCTCAAATAAGCAAGAGCTACTGCATTATCTTGGATGACTGAATAAAAAAGTCAGTCCAAGACACAAGAATTATTATAGGATATTAAAATATATGTACTTTAGTTAGAAAGCTGATGGAATTTTTTAATATAATTATTCAATGAAAGACAAATATTGTGTGTTCAAAAAGCTAAGTAGATATGACACAAGGCAAAAGAATTTAATACTTTAGGATTTAAGTTTTGACAATTAGGTTAGAAATATGATAGAAATAGAATTTTCATAATTTTCAATAAAAATTTAAAAGGTGTAATAGATGTTATGAGGATTAGCGAAAGGAACATAGCTTCAAAGATCATTATAACAAAGTAAGCTATAAATGTTGGCAATGACCACTCCTAAACAAGGACTAAATATGTTATGGAAAAGTTTAGATTGATTTAGAAAATTTAACACTAAGCTTTCATGAAAACTTTTTTAATTTTAAGAGACTTAAATAGCATATAAGTAAAAAGAAAAAGAATTTAAACAATATCTTGGTGGTTATGGATTGGGAAAGTTAATAAAGATAATAAATTTTTTTTCTAGTTCACTTTAGCATATGATTTTATTATTGTTTGTATTTTTTTAAGAAACAAAAGGAATAGTAATTACTTGAAAAGAAAAGTCTCTTAAACACATTGATTGTTTTTTAAAGAGGAAAAAAAGAACTTTTAGATTGTAAAGATTTTAAGGTGATACCATGAAATGTTTGACCATCCAACATCAATTAATGATCTAAGATGTCCACTTTAAAAAGTAAAAGAGATAAAACAAATGAATTACCTAAGAATAAAAAATATTAACTTAAAGATAAAAAAAGAAATTTATTCAAGAATAAAAGTCTTAGATTTTTGTTCTAGGAGATGAGGCAAAACACAAATCATATGCGAGATGACATTGTCAATTATATTGGTAATACAACTGAGTTAATGCTTAGAAGTTCTAAAAAGTGTGCCCAAAATTAAAATGATCTTGTTGGTAGAAACAAGAAGTAGAAATTAAGGTTAAAAACAAATTTTCTTATAAAACATGACTCAAGTGTATAAGTATTGAGAATTCAAAGAGATATGTACTAGCAAGACAAAAAGCCACAAAGCAATGATACAAAGAAACCAACTTTAAAAACTTGTATAAGAATTTGAAGATTAAAAAGAGAGAAAGGTACATATATCGACCTACCAAAACAAAAAATGGAAAACCAAATATCTATGTCAACTAAAATGGATCAAGATTATCTATCAAAAAGTACTAATAGGTGATGATGATATTAAAATCGACATGAACAAGCTACATTCATTTGCTTTTCAACAAAAATTATGACAAGAAAATTGATCAAGGGAAGTACTATGCACCTAGACCTCAACTTAATATAAGTTGAGCTATATACCTGTTTCCTATCTTGATTACCACAAGTTAATCCTCAAGGACATCCCTTGATAGCTTATCTTTATTGCATGAGTATCAACAACTTCCCACTAATGATTAGCATTCATAATTAACACCTTCAACTAAAGTATCAATAGACACTAACACTCCTTGATAACCAATCAACAAGCTTAGAAAGACCTCAAGATCATAAATAAGCTTCATCAATTAAGTTGAGCTCTACCCTGAGACAAGTCATCATGCATTTTCTTCACACTTTGGCTAATTTTGTAAGATGCATTCATAATCATAAAATATTTGAACTTCCTCAACACAATCCTATCATGTTAACCCTATATACAACCTCAACGATATCAATTATATCATATACATCAAAGATATGCTCGTTTGGCACTTGAGACATCAAGTATGGTTTTATTATAATACAAAAAATTAAAATCAATCTAAACCAATAAAGCTAGACACTACAATGTGCCACTGCCTTTAAACTAAGACTGCCTTCTTAATCAAGAAGAATTTTGGTGAATAAATCTAAATAGTTCTTGCAACGAAAATAAAAATAATAATTCTATCAAATATCAAATGAATACATATAATTGTCACAACATCTTATGCATCAAATATCAACAAAATTCTAACACAACCATTTAAGTAAAAGTAAGAAACTATAAATAAAGTTTTATAAGCTATTTATGTCTATTATTCTTAAAATCATCAATAGGTCATGTTTCATTATAATCTCTTTCTTGAACATGTTGTTTAAATATACTTGCAATTATTGTATGATTACCATAGGAACAAATAATGAGCCAACAATCTTCTTATGATATGTCTTCGTTTTGTAAATTTTTTAGCCAAAACAAACAAAGCCAAAAATCACGAGCTCAACAGACAAAATATATCTAAGAAAAATACAAGGCACTACAAGATTAGGTCATGACGTATGTTAGATCTCAATAAAAAAATATATTATATCAATTGTAAGTTATCTAGAATGAGTCTAATATATCAATGTAATATTTCCATACTTTACATTAAATCCTTTTAAATTTTCCTTGTAATTATTTTGACCCTTATTTTAAACTTCCATTAGAATGCAAGCCCCCTTTTAATTCAATATTTTCCTTTATTCAACCCTTTTTCCTTTTCTTTCTATTAACAGTTATAATTTAATCCTCAAAACAAAACTAGATATTCTTTTAAAATTAGGTTTCATCTCTAAACGATACCAAGGAGTGAGATACAACATATCATTAGTTTATTATTAGATTCCACCACTAAACGATACTTCAAAATGTGATAAAACCATTTGTTAACAAAATGACTTCTTCTTTTAATATAACAGCCTTATTCTTAAGACAAACCTTTGTTTAACTTTTATAATCTTTTTTTTGATACCCTTAAAAATAATATCTTATTTACTTAAATAAAATATCTTTTCCTATTTTTTTCTTAGTATAATGCAAATTAGTGACATATTTCATGCCATGCGTGTTAAAAATATTGTGCCAACTTAAAAAGCCATAAAATACTCCTAACATGTTCATACAAGAGTTAGTTGAGAAAAATAAAATAAACAATTAATTCTCTCATAGACCCTTCCAAAATAATTTAGATCCCTTTCTCTATAGCCAACAATTCCAATGCATACATGACCAGTCTCATCTCTCATATTTTCCACAGCCAACTCTAGGATATAAAATTCCAAAAAAGCTTGATGAAATTCTCTTTGAGATATTTTAAAATGTGCTCTTCCTCCAAATTAGATTCTACATTTCCTTATTACCAATGCCTAGCAACACTATTTAATGCTATTACCAACAAAAGAACTCTCTTGTGGTACACACACGTCATACTATTAAACAACATTTCTATCTTATCAAAGCAGTCATCTACTTAGAAAGGATCTATAGTTCCTACAAGGTGTGGTGAATGTAAGCTTAAGAATTGCTCCACAAGACAATTTGCGTGTTTTATTCTCACATTCTTCTCATTTTTAGGTTCCATATCAACCCTCCTAAACTATATCCATGATATACTCTCCCTTCAATCAATCTTCTTTCCCTTGAGCTATTATGATCATTTTGTTATTAGAATGGTTCTCATCTTCTTCACACATCTTTTGATTTCCAAACTCTATGTTGCACTTACTAAAATTTCAAGTTATCTTCTAAAATAAATTCAACAAAATTTCAATTCATATACATAAAAAATAAATCCCAAAACTTAAAATTAAATTCATCATGTATTTAATTCTCAAAAAACTTTCCCAATAAATATAAAAATTAAATCATAAATATCTTCTCATAATAATTCTTTTTAAACTTTGTTTCTCCAAAATCAATTAATTATCCTAAAATTTCACAAACAACTTTTAATTCTTTCAGGAAACTTACATCAGTTTGAAGGACTATACATCCCCTCAACATATAGTATGTCCATATAAGGTATTACTCTCTACTATATGCAATTCTTATTCTTCTTGTATTGTATGCTGAATCAACCTATCATACATAATAATTCACGTATTGCATACAATTCTCTAGTTGGCTCTTATAAACTTGATGTATCATATATAAAAATTCATGTATTGTACATAATTCTTTGTTTTGTCTTCATACCTTTAACATATTACTTATAATTCTCTATCTAGTCCTTATACACTCTATGCACCATATGTCTAGGGGTGACTTACCATACATTAAGGAACAACATATTATACTTAACAATTCATGTACAATATATGAAACTAGATTTCAATAATTTCCTAATCTTTATGTTTTAGTCAATTATTATATAATTACATGCATTGTTAAAAACATTATAATCATACAACTTAATTCAAACATGCATAAATTATATACATGAACAACAAATAGGTTGTACAAGCCCCCAACTAGACCAGCCCTCACATTAATAATAATAGGGATCATCTTCTCTACTCCCCAATGACTACCATTCTCCTATGTTTAAGGCTATAACTCTTCTTGTAAAGGCTGAACACCCTCTTTTATTTGTAACAACTACATATTAAATTGTCCTCTTGCTGCCCCATAGCCATATTTTTTCCTAAATCCAAGGTCTGCACATAAAACTTCTTGGTCATATGCTTTCTCTTTCTTTGATCTCTAAATCTCAAACAAATTTACAATCATCTCTTCATGATTGTTTATTAAATTTCTTATTTATTTAGGTACAATAATTAATTTAGCAATTGGTACCAAATTACTATTAGTGTTATCCGTGCAAGTAAATATGTTGTTAACTAGATGTCACACATATGTAGTTCACATCAAAATTTGTGCAAATTGATTTGCAAATTATAGTGTTGTTTAGAATAGTGCATTTCGCAATCTGCAAGTTTTACCTATTATGGAAAAATTATGGCTTTCGTTGTAAACACTCCTTAATTCAATGACACATTATAAATAAAGTTTAACATATACATTGTAAAAAAATATTAAAATTCATGTAAGGCCTTGTTTTGTTGTAATCATTTATCTTAAGTATAAAGAAAATTTAGATTTAAATTGTTATGTGATATGTATACTTGTGATTTTGTATGATCTCCAAGGATAACAAATGATATGTAGTGACATATTGGTTATTTATGTTCTTACTTTATTCACATATGACTTGTTGCCCATATTCAGTGCATTTGACATTATAATTATTTATTTACAATATTAATGATTTATATGAAGCTCATGATGCATAGTAATAGCACATCATTTAAAATAACTTCACCATTGATCATATGGACATGATTGTTTGTGAGACATAATGGTTAATGGTATCCTTGTGTTGTATAAAGGTTGGTTAATCCAATCAAAAAGCCCAAGAAGTCGTGACTCTTCTATTTTAGGATAGTGGTGAACATACTTCTAACCCAAACCGACATGATGATTATATTACCTATGAGCTATTGCGATTGGATAGCAGGATGTATGACTCCATATATGAATATAGATATATTATTCCTTACATGAATATAGTGGATCATATGCCAAATAGCTATATCATGCATATGGTTTTATATGTTGTCTATTTGCCAAGTTTGACAATTACGTATTGGATAATATTGATGTACATAAATTTTGTGAACATTTATGTTATATTAAATTAAGTTGATTAACATGATCAATCAAAATAAATAATTTTAAATAACATTTATGAGTTAATGCACATCTTTACTTTATTGTTCATGAATAATACATGATAGAATATTCCATAATTTTGGTTTTTAATCTTATTCAATTGCATATGGTAGAGAATTCATTCTCCAACACCTCGCCATACATGCTGTGACATGAAGTTTCATCTAATAATTGGTTAGATCCTCAAACATTGCTTTATATATTTTTTCAGACCCAATTTACTTAATTAGTAAATTGTCATTGGAGTATTAGTAATAAACTATCTTTTGATATTGGTATATTTAGGTGTTTTATTATATTATCTTAATTACTTATCCAGTCATCTTCAAAATTTGGTCTATGAATAACATTACATTGTTCACATTATATGTGCTTATTATCAAATCTAATGTAATGATGTGTATATTTTTTAATTAAATAAGACTTGTTTGCTTTGATTGCCAAATTCTTCTCTAACATATATCTTTTTTAGTTTAATAATACGAAGTCAAATTACTTGGCTTTGATTTCTAGCTTGTTATCAAAGTCATGGATGTTGCTCGTATTATCAAGATATGACACATAATGACACCATGGTAATTTAGCCTTTTATTTCTTCTCAAATAGAGAAAAACATAAGAGTATACATGCAACATTCACATAAATAACACAAAAAATATTCAAAATACAATAATAGACCAATGGACTAATGTAGAGCCAATTGTAGGAATGGCTAATATAGGAATGATAAGAATTGTTGTGGATGCATGAAGGAGCATATCATGAATAAATTTCTTTGTTTAAATTCAATTGAATGAATCACAAAAACTAGAACAATAAATTGAATCATTAAATTTAATATTGTTTAAATGTATACAACATATGTTTGGTCTAGACATCACTTTTCAATAATACAAATCCGCACTAGTTGAAGTAGCATTGCACACCTAAAAGAAGTTCGGACCCAACATGTATATTTTGCGATAAGTGACACCTAACAATTAGAAGAATGCATCCTTCAACTTGAGGAACTTACATTGATTTCTTAGTTTAAGTTAAATCAATTTTTATATGTAATTCATTTTCATTAAATAATAAAAGTTATATGTACCTATAGCTAGTTCATTTCTTGAAATTATTGCATAATCTCAATAAGAAAACACGTAACATGTTATAACAAGTTGGTTATTTATATGTTAATTTTATTCATATGAAACTAACTGAGCGTATTTACTATTGAACATAATACTTTTTTATAAACATTGGCAGCTCATGTGATACCTACAATACATATTCCTCTAAAGATCATGTTGCATAATATTATTACATCATTATTAATTACTCTATGATTGATTATATATAAGAGCGATTGAATGTTGAATGTGACAATTAATGAAAACATTTTTATTATATGATTGGATGACTAGGTCAACAAGCTCTCAGAGAGACAACTCTATTGTTTTAAGTTAGTGATAACCTCACTTTGTTTTAGGAAGGTTATAACGTTCCTCCTATTTTAAGGTGAGCACAATATATCCACAAAGTGATTATATTATCTATGATTATGATAAGTAAATTGTGATGTACATGATTACTTATATATACGTATATATATTGTATTGATATATTAGAATATTGATGCATACTAATTCTATTTTTTGTATCATAACTATAGTTGAAATTCAAACGAGTGATTTTATAAGTTGAAATTTGGTTGTTCATAATGTTGATATTCATAAATTATGTGGGTATTTATGTTTTTGGCATTAGTTCAATTGACATGTCTAAAACATTTAAGTAATTGGAAGTAACATTCGAACATTGATGCATGTCTTATTTTTTCATTTATGAACATTATGAGTGATAGACTTTATATACTAGTTTAATGTTTCATTTCACTTCTTATGAGCTACGAGACCATATTCATGTAGAAATTATTATTATGTATTCCATAAACCCTTGACATTCCCTTGTGTATATCTACACCCCAATCTTTATTGCTCAAGCTTTACCAAGGGATTTCACCTATTAGTTTGCTTTGTAAACTTAGATGTTATTTCATATATTAACTTTTAAATCTATCTCAATAATTAGTAGCAATCGTCACACACCTCCAACACTAGACCATCAATTGGGATGAATATTTAAGAGTTTAGTTTTATTGATTATCTTGTTATCATTTAGATTTAGATAATCAGTAATATATTATTATTAAAAATATTACTATATTAATAATATATATACTTTTTTTTGAATAAATCAAATTAATTAAGTTTCTATTGTCAATTTATCAATTTATTTTATCTATATAAATAATAATTCTTATTGTAATACAAAATCAAATCATTTAACCTTGACCTAAACATAAATCGTATAGATTGAGATTAAATCTCCCTACATTATGCCTAGGTTATCAAGATGTAGCACCTTCCAAACCTAGGATATGGCACTCACTTATAAAGTCTTACATCCACCAGGGCTCGGTATGCCCTAGCTGTTGGTTGTTCCCCTTTTTCTACCTATGCTTTGAATGCCTTCCATGCCCTAACAATGTGATACATTGATTCATGTTTCACAAAAAAAAAAAAAAGACTTTTTGTGGAAAATGAAAAAATAAGACTAACATTGTCCTTTCACATCAATGAATTGCAGCTCACCGCCAGTTGCCTTGGTTTATTAATGTAAAAAATTCGAATCTTTGGAAAAAAAAGGAAAAAAAGCATTAGGATTTCAAAAAATGTGGATCAATTTTCAACAAAATCGTAGGGTACAAAAAATGTCCCAGGTGCTGTAGTTAGGCATCTAGGTATCCATGGTATCCACTTACAAACTTCCTCAAGCATTCCTGATTAAATTATACTGAAATCATACACAAGGAAAATCAATATTGAAATACTGTTAAATCCATGAACGACGGAGGCAACAATATCTTTTGCCCTGGCTTAAAAAATTTCAACTGTCTTGCAGTCTTCCCCGAAAACCTTGTTTGAGGTTAAATAAAGATGTTTAGGTCTCGGTGATCATTGGAGCAACAATATATCTGGAGGAGTGGTGGTGGTGGTGGTGGTGGGGATTTACGAAACTCAAACACGGCTAAACAATTAACAAGGAAGATGGAGTTCTCAGAGATCCTCCAAGGGCTCGTTTGAGACTCTTTAGGCGAAAGAGGCCGTGCACGCACAACGACATAGATCCTCTCCATCAGTCATTGGAATAACATAAAGAGAAGAAAAAATTCGTAGTGAGCTTTCCCGCTTATGCACAGCCAATTCGCAGTGATGACTGATGAACTTATAAAGAATTGGGTTATTGCCCGGTGGGTCTATGTCTGACCCGATTCATTATTATTCCAACACATTCAATGTGGCACAATGCGACATGATCCGGCACACCATATGTTATGCTAATTTGTGATCGATAATTTAACTTTTTAAAAAATAAATTAAATGCATCATGTTTTTATTACTTTTAATTTTTTATTATGTAACATAAATTTAACTAAAAAATGTACATATCTTTATCATTTGAAAAATGAGATTTATATGTGCCCAACATCTTATGTGCATGACTAACGAGGCTCACAAAGTGTAAATTTTTTTTAAAATTTTTATAATTGCATGCTGCTAAGACTTTGATAAGATAGTTTATTAGGATACTTTACTTCTTCATTGATAGAATTTTCATAACATACAATCCACTAAAGAAAATATGCAACATAATGTGACTAGTAGAAAAGTGATAATATGATGGTGCATTTTGTGATAGGGTTTGTGCAAGCTTGGTTGTAGCCTTAGCCTCATCTTGTTGTACTTGCATGTTTGGTAGAACACTGGGTGCACTGCAACACCGATAGGGTACTATTTGCACATGTAGTAGCAAGTACGTGCACTCCTTGTTACATCCAATGCATGTGTGTATTGGGGCCCATAAAGTGCAACTTCGTTTTAGATTTTTCTATTATCGACTACAGATGTATTGACAAGGTGATGTCCTATTAGAAAACTTGTCTTCCACATTGATGGAATTATTACAACATACAATTCGCAAGTGTTAATTTGTCGCACGGTGCCATCTACGATGAAGAAAAAGTTAGATGATGCAATATACATAAGGGTTTGTGCATGTTATGCTTCGTCCTTAGTCATGTACAATTTTTCATAGTTCTCAAGTGTTGTTTGCGACATCCTATGCATGTGACTGGTGGTATAACATTTTTTGGTATTTTTAGCACTACCATGTGTTGGTTCTTGTATAAGGTGATGCCCAATTAAGAGACCTATCATTGTGCATGTTCAAAGTGTCACTCTTTTTGCTCTGTGTGGGGCTTTGTGAGGTACAATTTTGCTCACTTTGTAGTGAAAGTTTGGCAGTGCCATCTGCTTTCAGCAATGCCTTTGTCATCAGAGATCTTGCCATTTTGTTGTATGATGTATGGTAGCATCCCAGTCTCCCGTGTGTTGGAATTCTTCACATGCAACATTTTGTGCTTGAATTGCATGGCTTTTTCTCACCATTGCCATATCTTAGGATAGGTGAAGCAAGAATGAGGTGTCACTTTATTAGGGAATTGACATGGCATAATGTGAAATTATCACACTCTTCTTACTACTTGGAGCGTTATTTTGTGTGATATTTGCCAATGTCACAGTGAAACTTCTATGGTGCAAATTACACATGGCCATGAGTTGGTTGAGTGTGCTATTACCTCTACATGGTATGATGCATGGTGGAATGCCTCACCCTCATGCTATGTATTCCTATGCATGCAACATGGTGGGGCCTTACAAGTGTGACCTATTAGTTGTGAAATTACAACTTTTTAAAGTGATTAACATGGTGTTCCTTCATGGCTAGCAAAGTTTAGAGCACGCAGTGTGCTTGTTATCTTGTCTTGGATATTGAAAAAAACATTTTATAATTACCTGAGTCATGCTCAACAACCTCGATTTGGCAGGTGTAATACCTTTTAGCCATTTTAATGGTTTGTTGATTGGTGTAGACCATAATGGATCATTTGTATTATTGTGTTATTTTTTTAGATCTTGGTGGTTGTCATGCCATGTGTATGTTAGCTAAGGCCTTCATCCATAATTAGGCCCATTATGCTTTTTTTAAAATCATTGAATCTTTTTGGTTTAATGGGATTAGATTGGCTTTAGACCACATTTGCACAAGAGTTATTTTTTAGCAGTGGTGCTTCTTATGGCTTGGCTGTCTCTTGGAGTTGTCAATTATTATTTGTGGGGCTTTGTCAGCTAACCAATGCTTTTTAAGGAGAAAGTTCATAGGTTTCCTTCTTTTCTATCGGTTTGTACATTCCTATTCAATTATCTTGTTGAAGCCACACTTCTCATGTCTTTGAACTTTTGTTGTCTTGTAATGATGCAATTGAACATGTGATCGTTCTTGCTCTAGTGTTGGCATAATCATTGAAATCGTGCATTTTTATCTTCATTCTCTACCAAGGAGGGTTGTCATTGAAGAATCCTATTATTGAGTGGCAATGTTTCAAAACTTGACGAATGGCATCAAAACATGAAAGCATTTATTATTCCTTTGTGAAGTGTCCCTAGACATGACGAACATGTCAATTATGACATAAGGTGCTGCCTAGTGCTTTATCTTTGTGTTTCAACCTGGTTGATCTTATCAGAAGTCATTTGCTTATCTAAAAGATTAGTCCATGCATGTGTGAGTATAAACAATTTTAAACTATGAAATATTGAATGACTCATTAAAATAGTTGTAGTTTTTGTGAAGGCACAAGCTACTTTGAAAACCATATAATTTTAGAGCTAATACATGCATCAATTCCTAACTTTTTTATGGGATGCATCTATTAAGTAGAAGGTCGATGTGGGCTTTCACGTGGCTCCTTAACTTTTCATGATAAGTGATCGCATCACACAGCATCTGTGCATGTGATGCATCATTCAAATTTCCATCATATCAATTTTTGATAGTAATATAGGGGCTTACCATGGTAGTAATGGTTAATAGAGAATTAGGGTTTGATTCTAAAGAGGTAGCTTGAGACATGGCTACCACATCCAAGGAAGATAGTAAGAGAGCAAATTTCTTAAACTTGCATGGTGATGAATTAATAATAGATAATAATATGGGCTCCTTAAGTCTAGTAATTTGAAAAAGTATAATATAAATCATCTAATGGGCATCCTTTGGAGGGAAAGCCTGGTTTTAGAAGCCACAATAATCTTAGCTCCAATAGCTTATGTTTATGTTGTAGTTAAAAAACTTGTAGTAATACCATTGTTTGGGTTGATCGATCTACCTTTTTGTGTACACTGCCCACCCTAATCTTTTTGTCAATGATGTAGTTTGGCTTTATCTAGCTTGTTAGTGCCTCTAGCATCATTACTTTGTAGAAATTAAATTTCTTAAGGCAAGCCCATGCATTGGATACATTATCATGGTATAACATCATTGGATTTTGATCCTTTTATGATGGCCTCTGAGATTGAAGTAAAGATTAAGAGGGACAATCATGGGCATACATATCTCATAATAAGAGTTAAAATTCTTGAATTTATGAAAAAAATCATTGCAAAAGAATTTGATAATGTTGTTTTAATTAATAAAGAATGAGAGTTAGGGGCTTAAAGATGATCAAATACCACCATAGTCTTAACCATAAATGATGCTAACAAGGGATTGGTGGATGTCACTGTTTGGACTCCATTATCACTATATGTGAAATCAAAGTCATTGGGTTCCTTAGTAAAGTAATAGCCAAATTCTACAACATACTATCTTTAACAAAGTTCATATATAAAATCATTAAAAACACAAAATTGAATTAATTTGGAAGAGGCATTAGTAGGTCTCAAATAAAATCATATAAAAATGCATGGTGAGAAACTTAGTCTTTAAAATTATTGCCTTCACACTTTTGGGGGATAAGAACTATTGTAGGAACAATTATTTGTTATTGTCAAAAGTAATTGATTAACTACAATAATGACTATAATGTAATTTGATTCAATCACTATTCCTTGGACATTAAGAAGTAAGTCTTTCTAAATTTTCATTGCTTTTAGAATAGCAACAATGTCCATGGTAGTAGTTGGATACGAAACCAAAGTTTTTCTGAGAATAGTAATAGATCTACCTATGTCATCCCATTTAGCAGTACCAAATCTAACACTTATGTCATCATGTATAACTGCATGTTTAAATTTAATCTAACCTATTGGAGGAATCTAATAAGCGATAACAAACAACTGGTCAAGACTGTCAGACCTCTCGTTGAACATGATCAAAGAGTTGTAGAAAGTAGCAACTATAATGTGATTTCTTCTTTGATGTGCAACTAAATTGAGTACCTTTTTTTTCTTGTGCTTACAAATTCTAATTATTCTAGTGATACAATAAAGATAAAGTAGTACATTTGACTATATGAGAAGTCATAGCCACCTACACATTCATAAACATCCAATTAAGGAACTAAATAATAGAATTCACATCTCAGTATTTAATCCCACCAAGCTGAATTAGTCATTTACGAAGCTACTAAGCCAAAGTTCTTTCATGATATACCACTCTCAGAAATAATTTTTCACATTTTCATTAGTATGGCATCACTAAGGACAAAGTTTAAATGTCTCAATCCCTCTTGCATGAAGCCAGGCGCAAGTAGGAAGTAGATTTAATGCTAATCTCCAAAGGAAAATGTTTACTTAAGGTTGCATCATCTCTTTCCAAACCCACACAACCTCCTCCCTTGATGTACATATACATGTCATTGTATATAGTCTCTAAGTCCAACATCATATCCTCACCCAATTTGAAGCATAGAACATTCATTTGATTTGATTTAACCTAAGAAGAATGTAGAATTTAAAATACCAAATCAAACATGAATAACTTCTAAATCTTTTTGTGATTTGACACCCCATGCTTCTTGACTAGCTCTACTACAAATATCAAATACTCCACGTCCATGTTAAAATAGATTGTTTTAAAGCAATAAGAATGATGCCAAGCAAATTAACCAAAAAAAAGGAAACAAATTTGCTTGCAACAATTCATCAAACTATATTGTTTGTGGTACAGGGGCTCTAATTTTGAGTGGCATAGATGTATGAGATGCACAGCAAGACACATGAAAATTATTATTATCATAATGTATTTTTGCTCTAATGAACTAAACTCGTAAATTATCTTCTCCACTAACACCACACCTACCATGTTTTGCAATTAGCCTTGACTACTAGGTCGAAAAAATACAAACTCCAAGTCTGACACATTCCTTAAGAGTTGTATTTCTCAATAGGCATAGTTTATTGTACTACTATCATTTGAACCACTCCATAAATAACGACACAACAATATGTTTTATTCTATTATAGTGCATCTTGGAATTAAGGTGGGGATTAAGCAATAAGTAAGAGTTAACATCGAGTTCATTATGACATTGTGGCCCACCATTAATAATGATTTGATCATCCACCTTAACACACAATTTTCTACTTGATTAATAATGAATTTCAATTATTTTCTCTAAAGTTTTGTTGCAATAATTGGTTTCCAAGATATTTTAATTAAGCATATGAAAATTTCAAGAAATCAACTTTCTACACTTGTACTTCATCCTTTACTAAATAACACATTAAATTTGTTTAGATTGATCACCTCACTAAGTGATGTTGTTACTACTCTATAATATTCTAAATATTCTTCATTATACCAAAAGTTGATGTTTCATAAAACATGATGCCATCAACATACAAAAGGTGTGTAATCATCAAAGAAGAAGGGAAATTCCTAAGCTCAATCAAGACAGCATGATCAAACTGATACTAATAAGCCATAAGATACTTAGACACTGTAGTAAAGTTGTATGGATTGAGAGGACAACCCTAACTTAGTTACTTTGATCAATGATAGATAATCCTAAATCTTGGTGTGGTGATATAAGGCTTAATCCAAACATAACAAAGTGTAAGGAACTACCAATGTTTAAGTATATTCAACACAAATTTCTAATTTTTCTTATCATAAACATGATCCATATCTAATTTCTAATTTTCTTATCAATTCTTAAGCATATCCCTAGCTAAAACCCCCAATTACTTGCATCAATGATAGATAAAAAATGTTAAACATAATCCCAAATCTTTGTGTGGTGATATAAGCCTTAATCCAAACATAACAAAGTATAAGGAACTATTAATGCTTAAGCATATCTAATACAAATTTCTAATTTTTCTTATCATAAGCCTAATTCATACCTAATTTTGTTACCATCAAACCTTCTTTGAAAGAAGACAGGTGCAAATAGGTTTTGCTTTCTCATTCAAAAAAATATTATCAAATATAGCATGACAAACACAAAAGCAACTTGATCCCTGACAAAGACATCTGGAAGCATTACCCTATGTCGAACCACCAAAATTTTGGTCACTACTTTATTAATCATATTGCGAAGGCTAATGAGCCTAAACTTCTTTGGTTTTGATGCTCTTTAAACTTTAAGGATGAATATGGCCTGTGTGTCCTTTCAACATTTTGATATAAAACTATCTTTAAAAAATTTTTTCACCTCTATAATAATGTCAAATCTATGTGATCTTCTAATAACTATGTACAAACTTAATTGAGAAGCCAACCATACAAAAGATGGGATTTATTTCTTTTGTTGGACATCATTATAAATATGATCTTATTATCACTTATTAGAGTCACAAGTGTAGCCCCTCTTCATCATTAGTAATTATCAAGGGTGTAGAAGGCTCATATTGGACATGGATACACCACTTCTTACTAAAAAAGTACAAAAGAATCTCTTTAATCTTTGTTTAGGAGGCCATCAGTTCACTAATATCAGATTTAGGTTGTTGGATATAGTTGCTTTTGGAGTTAAAGGTAGTCATTTCCTAGAAGAAGCATGTCCAATCCCCAAGGGAGGCCTAATTAATCTTTTTATACTGCCTCCACCATGCTTCTTCTAATGTCATGATAATGAGACATGAAGAAATAAGCTATCCAAAGGATCTTGTTCAAACTCAGTTAAGCAACTCTTAGATTCCATGTGTTGAAGCTCCTAGATTTCCTATTCTAATTGCTAAGATTTTTATAGTAACTACCAAGTTCTGTTATGCTCCATTTCTTTAATATGACATAGCTTTGCTAAATTTAGTGGACAAACTATCCATTGGGATTCCTTTAATAGTACTTTTCCAATCTGTATTAAATACATTAGTTTATTAGGGAAAAGATAACCAAATATTTTCAAATTGGATTCTCCTTTTAGTTTTGCCCAATAATGATTGTCTAAACTATAATAGTAATGGGTTGTGGTCTAAGGGATGTGAAGGAGAAGCATAAAAGTGGTGATCAGGATGGCTTGCATATCATCAATATTCATAAAAGCTCTATATAGTATTTCATAGATGTAGGCATTCACCTCATTGTTATTACACCAAGTAAGGCAATTTCCAATGAAACCCAAGCCAATCAGATCCATATCATGAATAAGTTAGAGAATTCAAACTAAGCCTGGCCATTGCTAAATTTTTTGCTACTTTTTTCATTGCAATGCATGTAAGGCATTAAAGTGCCCTACAACAAATAATGGTCCACCAAACATAGCACTATCTCTAATTTGGTCCCAAGCTAATCAATAGTTTATATAGTAATATCTCACCAAGATTTTCAAATCTCATTATTATAATATCTCACCAAGATAATAACCATCTATGAAGAATGATCCATAATCTCAAGCATGCCCAATTCTAAAGTAATGCTACAACGACCCTAGATAGCCTAGTCAAAGGCTAAACAAAGTAATCCAAAGTTTTTCCAAAAAGTTTATCCTCCTTGTAATAACTAAAGGTCTCCACATGAGTTTCCAAGAGACAAATAATGAAGGCTGTATTCATCCTTACTAAATACTATAGGTATCCATTAGATTTTGGTACTTTAATCCCATAGATATCCACAAAAAATATGATCATAATTTATTAACAAAAATACCATTATCACTAGACATAATGGTTCCATTTGTTATATAAAACTACTTCTTATGGGCACAACAATTCCATAATGGCACAACAATTCCATAATTGCATGTAGCACTAAGATAATTAATGAAATTAATTATTCAACTTTGATAAAGGAAGCATTACCAAACTAAGTTCTTGAAATTGTTTGTTAATCAAATTGTAGTACTGCACAATATGTGCATCTCCTCTATCAAACAAAAAAAGTGAATACCCACCTCACCATAATATTAATGAACTAGTACATTGAAAACCAGGTGATGCAATAACCACCAATAGCCACAGCCCAATAATGCTATGTACAGACTTTTTATACTATAGGATTGCATCAAAGGGGCATATTGGAGTGTCAAATTTACCCTTTTTAGGAATTTAGCTATAACCTTTGAGGTTGTCTCCTACCATATTTACTTGATATTGATAGTTTCTCCTATTCATATATCTTATTACATCGTAGCTGAAATACTCACTTGGAGCAAAATTTCAATTCCAACACTCAGCCATGTAATAGCATCAAAGAATGTAATTTAATTCCTATCATACATAATAATAAGTCCAATTAGAGCAAAAGAGAGTTGCCATCATAATAGTTATAACAAAACTTTAACTCACTCTATCTCTAAACACAACTACTCATACATAGATTTCCATAATGTCTATAGGTCACCCTTACATTAAGTACAAATACAATAATAATTTTATGCACATAAGGATGACATGCTTATGGGTCCCTCACTTCTAAAATCTACTTGATTTGTAGCCCCCACATCCTTGCTAAAATTATTTGTAGTACTCTTATATTACAATTCAAAGTGGATAAATAATACAATAATTTTAAGGCTCCCAACAACTAATGGTCAAAAAATAAGGGCAGTCATGTCTAAAACATTACTACTTGTAGCTACCAAACATGTAAAGTGACATCTTCCTGGCAATAATTTCGGCATACTTTGATGAAGTCCCCATTAATAAATAGCCTTCCACACCATGCAATTCATATTGTAATAGACCTCCATTTGAAGCTATCACTTAAAGCCAAAAAGCCACAACTTCTAACTTCCACCTATTATAGCAAACTAATACAAAAGAATGCCTTTCTACACATAAGGACAATTTAGGTGAAGTAGCTCAAGAAAACCTAATGTTTTCTTAACTTCAAACCACTAACCAAATTATTTATATCATAAGTAGATGTTGCAGTGTACCATGCTTAATAATTCTTTCAATGACTTTTTTCTATGCTTCTAGGTACGTTAGTATTGTTGCAATACTAGGATTATTTGTAGCAATATAAATATATGTAATAATAGCATAAGAAGAAAATCAACCTTTTCTTGACAATTAGTTTGCTAATCTTGAAATATGCAACACTTACAATTTCTCAATCCATCTACCACTGAGTATAACCTAAAGAATACACTTCCTCTTCATAGAGGTAGCCAAATCAATCATAGTGGATTGTTATCTAATAAAATAGGCCAAACATAAGATATTCAATACACCTAGAATTTGTGACATGTAAACTCCAGGCAACCAGCTTTAATGCAAAAGTGCAAATAACCTCTCTATCATTACTAGTCATACTCATAGTAACCTTTTTTAAAATCAAGGTAAAACCATTGAGAAATCCAAAATATGCTTTCCAAGTGATCCCAACAAAATAGCCAAATGATTGTCTAGTAAATTTTTTGAAAAATTGAAGCTATTGCTCAATGCTCTGCCTAAGCTTATATTAAGATTCATGGAACCGCTATTTATTTTTTTATTTTTCAAATTAACCATATGTTGCCCTCCTTTTTTCTTTTTTTGTTTTCATTATCTTAGCAAAATTCATTCCACATACCTTTGCACTTTTCTCATACACTAGATGAAATTAAAGTCTTTGGGATCCATGATAAAGTAATTACTGAAGCCTACATAAACCTCTCCTTAACAAGGTTCATAAATAAAATTAATAAAAAGACAAAGTTGAAGTGGTTTGCAGAGGGGCATTCCCAAGTCCCAAACCAAATCAAACAAATGTGCATGATGAGTTACCTAGATTGCAGCACCATTACCTTGGTTCTTTACATGATAGGAACCATTATTTGTTGTAGACAAAAGTAACTAGTTCACAATAGTAATGGTTGTAGTACAATCTAATTCAATCACTATTGCTTTGACATTAGGATGTAGTGTTACAAGAAGTTCTATTACTTCAATAATAGCAATGGTCTCCATGGCCAAAATTGAACCTAAACCAAACTTTTTGGACAATGGTAATATGTATCCCTATGTCATCTCATATAACAATAACAATTCCAACTTTAAAGTTATCATTCATAGTTACATCATAATTGAATTTAATCCAACCCATCAAAGGGAGAATCTAATAAGAGGCCAACCCATCAAGGTCACCAGAATTTCCACTAGATAATATTAGAGAGTTGAAGCAAGTAGTAGCAACAATTCAAATGCTCATTTGAAAATGCATCAAATTGAGTACCTTATCCACATGTGGTTGTTGATTCATATCAAGCCAAGGGTGGAGCAATGATAGAGATGCAAATTTAACTATTTGAGAAGTTGTAACATGAATATTCATTATGATCTAATGAAGAAGATAAAAAATTGAAGTGACAAGCCTACATTTTATCCTACATGGTGTGAAGCAATCTTTGGCCTACCCTATCATTCTGACTGATAGTTCTAATTCGAATACAGTGATCTTCTTGCATAGCTGCATCATAATTGAGATTAACCCATCTCATTGGGAGAGGAGTCTAATAAAAGGAAATAAGCCATTAAGACTACTAGAGCTCCCACTCTAAACAAGATAAGAGAGTTGAAATAAACACATCAATAAATTGAATATTTCTTTGGAGTGCAGCTAAGTTAAGAGCCTCTTTTGCATGTGCTTGTAGATTTTCGTTAGGTCAAAGATTAAATAATATAAAAGTTTTGAAATCAATTGTATGAGACATAATGCCACACACATATTGATAGACTTCTAGTTTAGATACTCAAATAATGATGTAACATCCCAATAGTTCAAAACATTGAGCATGAAATTCTCATTTGTGAAGCTGCTTGATCATAATTCTTGACATTATGGTGCTTCTACAATCCTTATTGCACAACTTCCATTAGACTAGAACCCCATGGATATAGCTTCAGCATCTCAAACCCTCTTGCATGAAGCCAAGAGTGAGACAGAAGTAGATTTAACACAAATTTCCACAAGAGTATGCTAACCCAAGGTTGCATCCTCACTTTCCAAACCTATGCAACCTCCTTTCTAACAACATTCTGGCATATATATATATATATATGTGTGTGTGTGTGTGTGTGTGTGTGTATGTGTGTGTGTGTCATTGTAGATAATCTTTTGAGTCTAGCATTGTATCCTCACATAATTTGAAGCACAAGACATCATTTTCATTTGATTTGGACCATAAGATATATAGAATCTAACCTACTAGATCATGTGCAAATAGGTGTTGTATCTTATTATGATCCTAGAAATCATATTACATAGCAAGCTATATTAGAAGTGTTGGATGGTCCACTTCTATGCTAACATTGGTTGGCTAAGAAGAAATAGGAAAAATGTCAAGGTAATTGTCTAAAGGGAATGAGACAAAATTACGAAATGCAATTTTCTCATACAATTTAAATGTAGAGGACTTTAGTTTAGTTATATTACATTGTTTTGACTTTTGTCATTAAGTCTTTAATAAATATTTCATTAAAATTAAATTAAATATTTGTTATTTTTTTGGCTTTTAAATATTTTCATTTGTAATCATTCAAAAACTAGTCTAATTAATACAAAACAAATGACTTGGACTTATCTTTAAGAGGTCTATCTAATTAAATATTTATTTATATTTTTTTAAATATTTTATTTATTAGGATTTTTGCATATTTTATAGGATATTTTGATTCATACATGATTTTATAATTAAGAATGTTATACTCGATCTCCTTAGTATCTTAGAATGCTATATTCCCAAATAAAAAATTATATTTTTTTCAAATTTTTTGTTTTTATTTGGTTATATTATTATGTAACTCTAAATCTTCTCAAGTGTGACACTTATATCATAAAATTGATTATATTTTGTTGCTAATATTAATCTCATTTCAGCTTCAACATAGATTTTTTTATATTAAAATAATATTATTTATTATTTGTGCTTATTTATCTTGATAATTCAAATTAACTCTTAGAGAGGTTTGATCAAGATGAAAAATATGCCATTCGCCTTGACTTGTTTAGCACTATCTATTTAATTTTTATTTTTATAATTTCAAATATTTTATTTTGAAGTGTTTTAACATTCTTTGTAACATATTTTGATTTATACTTAATATGGCAATCGACGGTGTGGCACTTGACCTCTTTAGTAACTTTCTTATGCATTTTTCTTATTTCTTAAAATGTTTTGTTTTGATTTGGTTATTTTATATCTTAACTAAAAATCTTCTCATGTGTAACTTTTCAATCACAATGATTTTATTATACTACATTACTTTAATTTATCATATTTTAGCTTTATTTTATATTTACTTAATTTGAAATAATAATTTATTATTATTTATGCTTATTTAAATAAGTAACTCATAGTAATTCAAAATATGGTTTGATTAAGATGAATCAAATGTCATTGGAAATATTTTATTTTTCTAGGGTTTTGAAATGCTTCAAGACAAAACACAATTCATACGAGTTTTAATGATCGAGTTTCCAACTCTAAATCTCTTAATTATCTTGTAATTCATCTCTCTAGTGCAATTTATGTCATTTCCTCAAATGTTTCACTTTTGTTTTGTTATATTACTATTTTAATCAAAATCTCTACTCTTCTCACTTTTACATTTCTATCATTTGGTTACTCGATGAGCTTTATCCAAATAAATATTTATTTTTTTTTATTTTGCAATATCTCAATTTCTAGTGCTTTGGCATGCTTTACAAGGCATTTTTACTCTTAAATTTTTTAATGGTCAACTTTGTCACACTTAATGTCTTTAATGCCATGAAACTTAATTTTCTCGTACAATTTATCTTTTACTTCAAATTTTTCATTTTGATATTGTTAAAATACTTTGTAACTCTAAATCTTATTTAGTGCAATTATTATTTTTGCTTTAATTTTCTTGTATTTTTTTGATTCAATTTATCTCATTTTAATTTTAATATATATTTTCTTTGTATTAAAATAATAACTTTTTTATTATTTATGCTTATTTAATTTTTGCAATTTTTAAAAATTCTAAATGACAGCTAATTATAACAAAATAATTGTTATTGTACTCACCTCAAGGAAGTCTATCCAGATAAATATTAAGTTTTACATATAAATATATTTTATTTTATTTTGTTTGCTAATACTCATGAGAGTTTTTTGTGGTACTTCATTTGACAATCAAAGATGTTACACACAACCCTTTTAATATCTTGCGATACAACTTTCTAATAGCATTTATCTTATTTCTTCAAATATTCACTTTAAATTGGTGATATTACTATTTAACTCTAAATCTTCAATCGTGTGACCTTTACATCACTTTGATTCGAATATTTTATATTGCATAAATTTACCTTATTTTAGGATTAATATATATACTTAATATTAATAAAATAATTATTATTATTTATGCTTACTTATTTTGGTAATTGGTAGTAATTCTAAAGCTTTTTTATCAACATAAAACAAAGGTTGCTCAAATCATCACAATGAACTATATTTACTTGAATATTCTTTTAAATTTTTTAAAATTATTTTTAAGGTCTTTGTCAAGTTTTTTCAGATATTTCGACTCGTACACTATTTAACGAATTAAAATATTTTACTCAATCTCATTAGCATCTTATAATGCAACGTTTCTATAAAGTTTATCTCATTTCTTAAATATTTACCATTAATTTGTTTATATTACTATGAAAATCTAGTTCTTCTCTTGTGTGACATTTACATTCCCTTTATTTTGTTAGATTATATTATTTCAATTTCTCTCATATCAAATTCAATATATATTTACATAATGTTAATATATTTATTTATAAATATTTATACTTATTTAATTTTGTAATTTGTAGAATAAAATGTCGTTGGTCTCATCTTGATGACTTTATACAATATCCATTTTTATATTTTCAAATATTTTTTTTTCTAAGGTTTTAAAATTGTTAATGAGACATTTAGATACTTAATTATATAATGATTGATCATTTTACACTCGATCTCCATAGTATTGTAGAGTGCAACTTTCCCATATAATTTATCCTATATCTTCAAAATTTTCTCTTTTATTTCATTAAGTGATTGTGAATCTCTTCTTATATGAACCTCAGATAGCCTTGAGATTAATAAATTAAAATGCTTTAATTTTTCTCATTTTAACTTTAATGTTTGTTAAATTAATGGTAAAATAAAAATTTATTACTATTTATTCTTATTTATATTCATTATTAAGTAGTAGTTTTAATCAAGGTTTCATCATCACAACAAAAATTTCATTGGACTCATCTCAAAAAGTTTTATAAAACTAATGATTTTTTAAAATTTTTAAATATTTTATTTTCTAAAGTTTTGAATTTTTTTAATAAATTTTTATTCCTGCATGACTTCAAAAAATACTGTACTCAATCTCTTGAGTAATTTGGAAAGAAGCTTTCTAATATCATTTTTGTCAATTATTTAAATTTTAGCTTTTATTTGGTTAAATTATAGTGTAACTTTACATCTTCTCTCTTAAGAAATTTATCTCATATTTATTTGATTATATTATACTACCTCAATTTTTCATAATTCAAATTTAACATATATTTTGTAATAACAAAACAAAATTTTATTATTATTTATGTTTAATTACTTATCTAATTCACAATAATGTTATAGGAGGTCTGAAGGAGACAACATGAACATCGTTGACCTTGATAAATTGTACCTCATTATTTATTTTTATATTTTCAAATATTTTATTTCCTATGGTTTTATCATATCTTACACGATATTTTCAAATACTGTACTCAATCTCTTGAGTAATTTGGAAAGAAGCTTTCTAATATCATTTTTGTCAATTATTTAAATTTTAGCTTTTATTTGGTTAAATTATAGTGTAACTTTACATCTTCTCTCTTAAGAAATTTATCTCATATTTATTTGATTATATTATACTACCTCAATTTTTCATAATTCAAATTTAACATATATTTTGTAATAACAAAACAAAATTTTATTATTATTTATGTTTAATTACTTATCTAATTCACAATAATGTTATAGGAGGTCTGAAGGAGACAACATGAACATCGTTGACCTTGATAA
Source organism: Vanilla planifolia (assembly GCA_023846275.1). Classification (NCBI taxonomy): domain Eukaryota; kingdom Viridiplantae; phylum Streptophyta; class Magnoliopsida; order Asparagales; family Orchidaceae; genus Vanilla; species Vanilla planifolia. The sequence continues at coordinate 25,895,933 of CM043870.1, forward strand.
ACTGTACCTCATTATTTATTTTTATATTTTCAAATATTTTATTTCCTATGGTTTTATCATATCTTACACGATATTTTGATTCATTTCTGATTTTATCATTGAGGACATTGCACTTGATTTGATACTTAGTGTGCTTCATTGAAATATTCTTGTATAATTTATTTAATTTAATCAATTTTTTTTATTTTCTTATACTAATATCTATCTCTAAATAGCTTATCATGCCACCTTTACACCACACTGATTTAGTCATAATGCATTCCTTCAATTTTTCTCATTTATTCCTTAATATATGTTTACTTGATATTATAAAAATAATTTAAGATTATTTAAGCTTATTAACCTTAGTACTTTATAGTAATTTCAAACTAGGTCTGATCTACTTGAAATAAATGTCATTTGACTCATGTTGACTTTTGTAATATGACTTTCCTAAAAACTTTATCTTATTTCATCAAATTGTTTTCTTTTATTTGGTTATAATATAATGCAACTATAATTCTCCTCTCATGTTATCTTTATAATTATATGATTTGGTATATTACATAACTTTAATTTATCTCATTTTTGCTTTGCTATATATTTACAAAATGTAAAAAACAATTTGTTTTTTATTTATGTCTATTTTTTTTGGCAATTCATAGTAATTCTAAACTTAGTTTGATTAATATGAAATAAACGTTACTACACTATTCTTTACAGGAACTAATCAATTAAATTTTTATTTCTATATTTTTAAATATTTTATTTTTAATTACTTTTGCTATAACACTCAATCTTCTTAGTGTCTTAGGATAAAGTTTCTCACAATATTTATCTCATTTCTTCAAATCTTTCACTTTAATTTTTTTATAATTCAATTAATCTCTAAATCTCGAATCTTGTAACCTTTACAACACTTTAATTTTGTTATAGTACATCACTTCAATTTATCTCAATTAAGCTTTAATATTTTTTTTAATATTAAAATAATAATTTTATTTTATTTATGTTTAAATATTTTGTAATTTGTAGTAATACTAAATGAGGTTTGATTGAGGTGAAATAAACAACTTTGCACTTATCTTGATGATCTCCATCTTTTTAAATTGACATTTTTTAATTTTTTAAATACTTTAATTTTTTTACAATTAACATGTTATATGAGTAATTTCAATTTTTACATTTTTTTGAAGATTAAGGACATTACACTCAACTTTCTTAGTGCTTTGTAATGAATCTTATCTGTATAACTTATCTCATTCCTTCAAATTCTTTGCATTGATTTAATTATATTACTATAAAAGTCAAACTCTCCCCTTATTTAATGTTTTCAATAGTTTTATTTTGTTATATTATATTATTTCAATTTCTCTCATTTTAATATTCTTATATATTTACTAAAGTATGTTTGATTGATATAAAATAAGCATCAACAGACTCATCAAGATAAGCTCTAATCAATTAAATATTCAATTTATAATTTTAAATATTTTCATAGTTTGTTGGCAAATTTTCTTACTAATTTTGATTTATACATGATTTGATGATAATAGATGTCACATTAGATCTCCTTGGTACCTTAGAATGCAACTTTCTCACACAATTTTTCTAATTTCTTCAAATCTTTTGCTTTGATTTCATTTTAGTTTTACAAATTATAATTCTCTTCTCATATCACCAACACATCATTTTGATTTGGTCATATTGTATTACTTTAATTAATCATATTTTAGTTTTGTTATATATTCACTAGGTATAAAAATAATAAATTATTATGATTTATACTTATTTATTTTGGTAATATGCAAAAATTCCAAATGACATCTTATTGATACAAAAGAAACATTGCTAGACTCATCCAATTGAGCATTAATTAATTAACTATTAAATTTTTATATTTTTAAACATTTTATTTTCATGGTTCTCATTTGCCTTATGAGGCATTTTGATTCATGTTTGATTAGAAATTAAAGATGTTACACTCGATATTCTTAGTATTTTTAATGCAATTTTACTACATAATTTATCTAATTTCTTCAAACCTTTCTCTTTCATTTGGTTTTATTATTAGGAAACTCTAATTCTCTACATGTGTGTCCATTGCATTTCTTTTGATAATTCATAATATTTTTAAATGAGGTCTAATGTACACCATACAAACATCATTGGACTTGTCTCAATAAGCTCTATATAATTAAAGATTTTTTCATAATTTTTAAATATTTGATTTTCTTAAGTTTGTACATGTTTTGTAAAGCATTTTTATTTTTTCCTAATTTGATTATTAAGAATATTGTACTTGATCTCATCAATATATTAGAATACTAGTTTCCCCTAATTTTAGCTTATTTCTTAACCAATTTCAATTTGAATTGCTAATATTAATATGTAACTCAAATTCTATTATCATATGACTTCTACATCCCATAGAGTTGATTATATTATTATAATTTTATTAGATTTTAACTTAAATATAAATTTTGCTGGTATTAATATAATAGCTTATTATTAGTTTTTCATAGATAATTTTGTAATTAGCTAAAATTTGTCATGAGCTTTGGTTGAGATGAAACAAATGTCATTGTTAATATTTCATTTTAAAGGATTTTTTTAAGGTTTATGAGATATTTTGTTTTGTACTAGATTTGATTATCCAATATCCTTTTCTCTTAGAATGTAAATTTTTACTACAATAACTCCAATTTCTTCAAATGTTTCACTTTAAATTAGTTATATTTTTATTAAATTTTGATTCTCTTTTTGTTTGACGTCTACATTGCTTTGATTTGACTGTATTACACTTCTCCAGTTTATCTCATTTAATCCCTAATATATATCTATTTAATTTTGAAATAATATTATATTATTATTTATGTTTATTTAATTTTTTATTTAACAAAAATTCAAAATGAGATCTTATGAAAAAAAGCAAACAACTTTGGACTCATCCAAAAAAGTTCTTTCCAATAAAATTTCTATTTTTTATATTTTTAAATATTTTATCTTTTAGGATTTTTTGAATGCTTTACGAGGTATTTCGATTTGAGCTTGATTTGATGATTGAGGATATTACACTCAATATCTTTAGTGTTTCAGAATGTAGCTTTCTCGAACACTTTTTTTTATTTCTTGAAATCTTTCGGTTTGATATGGATATATTATCATGAAACTCTAATTCTTCTCTTGCATGACATTTACATTACTTTCATTTATCTATTTTATATTATGTCAATTTATCTCATTTCATCTTTAATATATATTTTGTTAATATAAAAATGATAATTCATTACTATTTATATTTATTTAGTTTTTTTAATTAATTGTTTTTTTAAAATGGGTTAATGGAATAGAAATAAACATAGTTGTACTCACTTTGATCAACTTTATCTAATTAAAAATATTTTAAAATATTTTTATTTTTTTAATATTTTTTAATTTTTTTTTAATTTTTATTTTAAATGCATTTGCCATATTTTACATGATATTTTTATTTTGACATGATTTAATGACTGAGAATATGCATCATTCTTCTTAAAAACATATAACACAACTTTTCTCTATAATTTATCTTGTTTTAAAATTTTTCATATTTGTTTCATTATATTAATATGTAATTAAAATCCTTTTATCATGTGGCTTTTACATCACATTAAATTGGTTAGACTACTTTGCTTCAACTTATTATATTTTAGCTGAAATATAAATTTTCTTAATATTTAAAATAATATTTTGTTTATTATCCATGGTTACTTAATCTAGTAATTTATAGTTATTTCAAACGGGGTCCAAACGAGTGAAATTAACACGATTGGACTATTCTTAATAAGGTCTATTCAATTACACATTTCTGTTTTCACTTTTAAATATTTTATTTTCTAGTATCATAACATGTTCTATGAGGCACATTGATTCATACCAAACTCGATGACCAAGGATATTGCACTTGATCTACTTTGTATGATAAAATGGAACTTTCTCATAAAGTTTATCTTATTTTTTAAATGTTTTTGCTTTTATTTGCTTATATTATTATATTACTCTAAATCCTCTCTAATGTGACCTTCTCATCAATATGATTTGGTTGTATTACATTATTTCAATTTATCTCAAATCTACTACAACATCTAATTATTAAATAAAAAAGTTATTTAATTATTCATGTTTTTTTTTGTAGATAATAGTTATTCCAATTGAGGTAAGATGAGGATGAAACAAATGTGGTTGGACTCATGTTGATGACCTCTATCCAATAAAATATTTGTTACTATTTTTTTAAATATTTTATTTTTTTATTGTTTTTACATGTTCTATGAAAAATTTTAATTTGTACCAAAGCTGACATTAAAGAATTTTATGCAAGCTCTCATTAGTGCCTTGATTTTTAATAGATTTTAAAAATTGAAGCTCTATAAAGTGTGATTAACTATTATTCTTGTAATTTTTTGTACAAGGAAAGGATAATCTATGTTATTATATATTTTCTTACCTTTGATGTATATGAAAAGAAACTAAGTGATGCTTAAAGGTTTTTGAGTAATATTAGAAAAGTTTTATTGTAGAAAGAGGAAGCTTGGAAGTTTTTCTATAAAATAGTACAAGGCCATTATTGTGATTACTTATTCTGATAAAAAAATCAACTTAAATAGATTATATTAAGATCATTGATTTAGTAATGTTTCTAGAATTAAAATTGAGTAACAAGAGAATTATAACTCTTCTTAAATTGGTGTTTAGTAATTTATTTACAAGAAGTAAAATGAAAAGAAATGTAAATGTAAGAATTTTCCCAAGGTGAGTAGATAGGTAAATTTTAAATAATTATAATGTAAATATCTCATTTTGTTGTGATTATTCAACATTTAATTTTATGACGTATTATCCCTCTTTTTTCTCAATGTTCTACATCATTATTATATATTGTAATATGAAAACTAAATAATGAAAAATAGTTAAGTGAAATTGTTGATTAATCATTATTATATATTGTAATATGAAAACTGAATAATGAAAAATAATTAAGTGAAATTGTTGATTAATTTTGTAATACTAGTGATTTGAATATTAAAAAGAAGAAGAAAGAGAATAAAGAAGGAAGATGAGAAATAAAAACAAAATAAAAAATAATAAAAGATAAGTGCTTATGACATGAGAATGCATGAGTACCAAATATGATTCTGGCTATGTAAGATTTATTATGTTGATTTTATAGGTGATGGTAATAGTAAGACATGGATTTATTATGGCTAAAATGAGTAAAGATAAGAACATTGATTTATCCAATCACATTAACTCTAATTTTCATAATCAACAACTAATATAAGTAGAGATGAGATGATGTACTACGATATGGTGCCACTTGCATTAGACCCCAGATGATATATGATGAGGTACATGCTTTTTGATCTAGTAGATAGAGATGATATCTATTGCAATATTAATATGATAAATGATAAGCTACTTTTTGGGTGATTTAACAACTAGAAATGTGATATGACACATTCTTATATGATTTAGTAGCTTTTGATTAGATATATTATGACAATTATATGTTATACGATGAGCCACTTGTAATGTGATTGAGTAGCTTGAACGAGATCTACTATGATATAGATATGATATATGATAAGTCACTTGTTATGTGATCAAGCATCTTAAAGCTAAGATCTACTATGAGATAGACATAATGTAATTTTCCTGTAAGTTGTTTTATATGCTATGAAGCAATATTAGATGATATGATATGAGATTTATATATTGTTTTCTTCAAGTAGAAATGGCATAGGTGAATTGAGACCTTATAATAGTGGAATAATAATCAATTGGTAAGTACCTACACCATAATTATGAGTGCCATAAAATTGATAAGAATTAAAGTCATTTAAAATATATATATAGAGATTGGATTTCATATGAATCAAATCAATTATAGTGGATAGAGAGATGTGTATGCATGAACATATTACAAGCTACAATTATGCATCTCCTTACGTGTTGATTATTTTATAAAATTCTACCATTAGATCACATGCTCTTATAAGGTTATTCATCTTTTTAAATCTTGATATCTTAATTTGGTTAATTCACTTTATATACATTTCTATATAATAATCATAAGAACTTATTTATTGTTATTTTTGCCTTTTAATAGTTTTATCTTATTATCTTATTTTTGACTTATACTATTCAAGCAAATTTACCAACTAGGCTTTAAGCTTATTATGTACTTACAATATAAGTCAAATTTCTAAAGTACCAAGAAATTGGAAACTATAGGTCCACTTAAGTTTGATAGCTTATGTTTTATAAGATTATGATTTTTTTATTTATATAGTTTAAAGGACATGTGGATGGTCTTATTTAAGGTGTTGTATGGATGTACATGTTTATACATGTGTCCTTAAATAAGATCAACTAGTTCTTTAGATTCTAGTTAACAATTCATGAACTATTGTTAAATATCTTTATTATGTTGCATGATAAAGAATTGATAATTATATTATCTTATGTAAATGAAATATTTTATTTTGTAGGTGTTATGCTGATTAGATTATTTCATAATTGTATTTGTAGTTTTGACATTATTGTAAATGTCGTATATCTCTTGTGATTATAGTGTTAACTTTTGATATGTTTAAAAAAACATGGATACCTTTGGAGGAAACACTTTTTGTTCAATTTTTGTAGTATAACAATTTCTTATAAAAGACTTGAATAATTAGATGAATTGATAAAATAATAATTAGAGTATGTCTTATCAACATTTCTCACCTAGTTATGTTATTAATGTCTTCTAATTATGTTTAAAATCTAATTATTCTAATCCAAAACTTATTAAGACTAATATTAAAATGATATGTGAGGTAGGCTGTGATAAGTGGTATCAAAGTAATTAACTTCTTACAGATGATAGTTAAACATCTAAAGAAATTTAATTAATAAGAATTTATACCCTAGATTGAGTGAGGGTTATCCCTATAATTTTGTGGGTGAGTTAAGACACTGATATATTACACACTCTATATCCATATATTACATTATATGTAACTTTTGTTGAAAGTCTTTAACCTATAAGTTTGTTAAATTTTTCAAGTAGGAGCTAAGCATAGAAAATGATGTAAAAAGAATTTATGTCTAAACAAAGTTGAGAAAATATATTTTAATGTTCTAAATAGTGAGAGTTATAGATCTTTTAAGAATCATGTAGTGTGGGAAAGAGGAAAAAAGAAGATTTGTTTTTGTCCACCTACCAAACAAAGAATAAAAACTAGTTTTGGTGATGCATCTATTGTGACATTTTAAAAAAATTGCCACATTGTACTAATTGTGGTAGACTACATCATGGTAATTGTTGGGTTGATAAAGGAGCACTCAAGCATTGCTATACTTAGAGAGAATATGGCCATTTAGCCAAAGACTATCTTAATGTTAGCTATGAAACAATGATGCCTCCATCACTTTTATGATTAGATAAAGGTAATCCATCTATTATCATTCTTTTTAAAGCTAATGCAGATTATTCTATAATCCTTGATGTTATTGACATTTCTCCTCATAAAGTCTCGAATGTAACAGAACTAATAATAGTTATGCATATTTTAAATATCTTTTTGACATTTTTCTATATTTGCTATCATTTTCTTTATCATTATGAAAGTTATATTCTCGGTACTTTATTAGTAAAAGAAAATAATGGATTGAAATATTAGGATATTATCTTACTATATGTGTTCATAATCTACAAAATTATGTATTTGAGATTTTTAATTATGATGTGTATTCCAATTATAATGTTGAGAAAGATTTCATCTCCATTTTAGGTTGATCAAATCAATGATATGTAATAAATTTAAAGATATTGAATTACAATTTGAAAAAGTGATTATCTATGTTACATTGTAGTAATGAGAATTAATAAACAATAGGAATTTTTTAATTACAAGTGATGAACGTTTGTTATCGTAATTACTACTTTGTAAATAGTTTTCATGATATATTAATCAATTACTATTGAGTTTCATCATGTTTAAAATAAGAGAAATTATATATTGGAAAGAACAATAAATGTATTTTTAACTCACACTATTATTTGTTTAGAATTCGATTAAAGCATGACACTAAAAGTGAAACGATAAGATTGAGGTTATACTAATTGAATATATTATTTTGGTAAAAAATGAGCCAACTCATGATTATATAGAAGTTTAGCTGGTGTTATTAACACAAAGTTTTTCACACTAATTAAATTACATGCATACATTGAAGGGATAATTTTATAAGGCCAACATATTAATTACATTTATAAAGTGGAATTGCTTTACTTATGAGGTGCTCAACAGATGTTATCTGCTTGCAATCTATACTGCTTCAAACTTTTAGATTAACAACAATTATTTTCTAAAATATTTGCATCAAATGTTGATCATGGAATAGTTTGTTAAACTAAAATTTTTGGAAAAAAATATTTTTCAATATGATGAAGTATATTTTTAACCTTTTAAGCAAGCTATTAAACTAAGACTGAGGAAGCTAAATTGCATTGAAGATACAAATTTGAGGTACTATATTGGTGTTGTTATAGAATAGAGTTGTGAAATAGTGAAGTCAAGGATCACTTTGAATACTCCTAAGATTCTTTAATAAATGTGAAAGAAACTTGAACATGTGCTACGTAATGTAAGATATTGAAATAGTGAGTTGGACAATATTGGAGAAAACTTGAATGAAATGTGCTCAAATGTTTTTGTTTCAAAAGGGACAGATGTAACGAAATAGAAAGAATTAAAAGAGAATATGCTTAATGACATTATCAAATTAAATTTTTTATTACAAGCTAAACTTATTAATTATAAGGACATTTGGGTAATTATAAAAGTAGATATTAGGGATAAAGGCTTGATCTTTAGAAGATCTAAGTTTGTTGAAAGAAATGCTATGAACAACAACATATTGAGCAATTAAAAGGGATGAAGTTAACAAATGAGGAACTTGAGGTTACATTCTTACTAAAAGAAAAGGAGATTGATGCTTTAAATGCTTTCTAGGAGAGAATTAGAAGATATGATTTTGTTTATTAGGAGACAAAAGATTAACTAAATGCTCCTTTCATTTACATTCATATTTCAATTGTTTAAGGAAGATCGCGACTCTTGTTAAATGAAGTTACAATTATATTATGAAAATAAATTTAAATGTGTAGTGAAAGAAATCAATAAAAACATCTTTAGTTTATTTTAAATTTTTGGATGAAATTTTTCTTTGGATTGCTAGGTTATAACTATCAGATTTGCTTTGTATTATCTTTAAAAAATTCTAAGACATTTGATAAAGTGAATTGGGATTTTAATTTTTCTAACAAAGTTGATTAAAATAATTGTTTTGACTATTCTCTCATAAAACATGTATTTTTCAAATATGTTATATTTGAAAAATTAATATACCATTTCATCGAGCATGTAGAGATGAATCTATCCATATTTCTTTTGTCATAATTAGAGATCATTTGAACTTAATACAAATTTATGAAAGAAAAATTAATTATTAACAACACCTAAATTATTAATTAGAAATTGAAATAATCAAAAAACTAAAAAAAAAGCAACATTCAATTTTAGATATCCCAACAAGTACTAGTGTTAATTCTTCTTTCCTATCATGCACGTCATCAACCCATTTCTTGGCCTTCATTCCGCACCACCTCACCTTTGACTGACTTAAGAAACTTCAGTGTCCTTCAAAATTTTGGTCTCTGACCCTTGTGTTTTTCCAATATGAAGTTATTATGCTTAAGATTGGTAACTCATGAGATGCTATTACTATTTCATTCCTCTTTGATTTGATGGGAAGAACCCAATAACAATTAGGTTACGAAAAAAGGGAAAATGCGATGATTGGGTTCAACCTTCTCATTCTTTTTTCGAATTGTTTTGAGAGAACTTGATAGGAATTGATTTTTAGCTTTTTGCATCCGAATTTGGACAAGAAAGTGTTGTTTTTTTTGGAAATTTGAGCCTTATCAACTATGACTGACTATTGTGCTTGTAATTTTAAATAAAGGAGAAGCAGTATGTTATTATGTATCTCCTTTCTATCGATGCAAATAAGGAGTAATTATGTGATACCCAAAGGTAATTGACTAATATTAAAAAATGTTTACTATAAAAAGAGGAAGCTTGAAGGTTTTTCTACAAAATAATGTAGAGTGGTTAGTGAAATTGTTCAATTGAGTATAAAATGAAGTTTATGCAGGCAACATTGAATTCATAGACTAGGAAATATTATTTTAACTAGTATTATGCAATAATCTAATTATAATTGTTTTTAAATAGGTATTCAATCATTCATTTGCAGGAAGTTAAAGGAAAAGAAAAGTTAATGTAATAGTGTTTCTTAGAAAAGCATCAAAGTAAATTTAAAGTAACTGTAATTAAGAATAATTTTTTGTTATGATTATTTAACATTTAATATTATAGTACATTATTTTTCTTTTATACCATGTTTTACATTATTATTGCATTCTATGTGATTAGAAATTAAAAATAGGGTTGTGAAATAATTGATTGATTTAGCGATACCAATGATGAAGACTATAAAAAATAATGATTAAAGAGAATAAAGCAAGTAGATTGAAATAACAATTGAAAAAACAAAATCAAAAATAAATGCTTGTGACATAGTACCCCATATGATTAAGGGTATATAAGTTTTGTTGTGATGACTTTTTCAATGATGGTTTTGATGTATCATGGATATAGTTTGGCAAGAATGAGTAAAACGAGAATTATAGTATTTGCCTAATAACTTTAACTCTAGTTTTCACATTCTACTGCCACTACAAGTGTTGATGAGATGATGTACTATGATTTATTATAGTTAATATTAGACATCACTTGATATGTAATAGCTAGAGATGTTATCTACTATGATTCGATTATAATATATAATGAACTAATTGTTATGTTATCTAATAGCTAAAGATGAGATTTGCTATGATATAGATATGACATACGATGAGTCGCTTACTATGTGATCCAAAAACTAAAGATAAAATTTGCTATGATGCAAATGTGATATATGATGTTTTGCTTGCTATGTGACCTAGTAGTTAAAAAAAGATCTACTATAATATAGATATGATATATAACGAGCTAGTTCTTGTGTGATCCAATAGCCTAAAAATGAGATCCACAATAAGGCAAACATGATTTGATATTCCTATAGGCTGCATTTATATTCTATTATATGATGTTAGATGATGTTAGATGATGTGATATGAGGTGTGCATGATATATGCTTGATGTAGATGTGCTATAGATTAGTTGGGATCTTATAAGTTCATTACATATATACAAAATAATAATGGAATGAAAAAGTTAAGAAAATACTAGAATCAAAGAAGTTTAAAAACATAAAAGGATATTGATTTTAGATGGATAAAATAAATAAAAATTGATAAACAAATGTAAGTATGAATATATTATAAGCTACAATTATGCCTCTTTTTATGTGTTGTTTATTTTATACAACTCCATCATTTGATCAGATGCTCTCATATGATTTTACAACTTTTTAAATCTTGATATCATGATTCTACCAAATGATTTTATATGAATTTCTAGAAGATGATCACAAGAACTTACATGATATTATTTATTTGTTTTTTTATAATTTATCTTATTATCATATTTTATCTCATTTTATTATTTAATTGCAAATTTACTTGCTAGGCATTTAAGCTTATTATGTATGTACATTATAGGCCAAAATTCTAAAGCACAAAAAGAAGAGAAACTTTAGGTTTTGTTATATTTGATACATTGTTTTTTAGAAAATTGTGATATTTCTTTTTATGTGTTATAAAGGTCATGTGGATGGTTGTATTTGAGTTGATGTATCGATATATGTATTTATTTTTATATCATTTATAAACTTTGTTATATTTGTAGATTCTAGTTAACACTTATTGAACAATAAATATTTGGTTAGATTAGGGTATATAGTGTTTCATTATTTTAAAATTGTATTTCTAGATTTGTCCTTATTATTATTATTAATTAATCACTTGAATGAAAGAAGCATTAGTAGTTTTTGAAAAACTTTATCTGTTTTATTTATGAGGTCTAGTAGTTTCATATGTTAGACTTGAAAAATTACATGATTTGAAAAAAAAAAAAGAAACAAAGTTTTATCACCATTCCTTGCCTAGTTGGGCTCTTACTGTCTTCTAATTGTTTTTAAACTCTGATTATTATAATATTCAGTTTTTAGGACTTATATTAAAATGATATGTTATGCATGGTGTTAGTATTTACTCTGGTTATTCATTGTAATTTTAAGCATATCTAAACTAGTTGAAATAAATGTTGTTGGATCTTAATGAGATCCATCCAATTATTTATTCAATAACCTATTTTTAAAAAACTTTAATTTATATTAGCTTTATATACTTTATGAGATATTTTGATTTTTATTTGGTTTCTTGAATAAGGATGTTGCAACTAATAACCTTAGTAATATGGAATGTAACATTACTATCTAATTTATCTTATTTCTTCAAATATTTTACTTTGATTTTGTTATATTACAATTTAACTCTAAATCTCCATTCATGTTAACTTTACATTGCTTTTATAAGGTTATGTTATATTATTTCAATTTAACTCATTTTATCTTAAATACATATTTATTTAATTCTAAAAATAATAATTTATTAAATATTTATGTTTATTTACTTTTATAACTTGTAGAAATTAATAAAAGTAAGTCTGATAAAGATGAAAACAATTTCTTTGGACTCGTCTCATCTAATTCTATCCAATTAAATATTAATTACTAGTACTTTATTTAATAGTGAAGGATAATAGTATCTAGGAATTCAACTTTCACATACAATTTATCATAATTCTTTAAATATCTTTATTTGATTTGGTTGTGTTGATATGTATCCCAAAATCTACTATTGTGTGACCTTTACAATCCTTTAATTTGGTTATTAATTATTATTAATTGTGATAAAAATACTAATCCTAAAGGACGTCTCATAGAGATGCAACAAACCTCGTTGGTCTCTACTTGACGAGCTCTATCCCATTCAATTTTTCATTTTTATTTTTTTATATATTTTATATTCTAAGTTTTGGCAACCTTTATGAGAAATGTTTACTTGTATCTTATTTGGTGATGAAGGATGTTATATTCAATCTTCTTAATATCTTAGAATACTACTTTCCAATATGATTTATCTCATTACTTTAAATTTTATACTTTAATTTTGTTATATTCCTATGCTATTTGACCTCTTATCTAGTTATGTTATACTGTTTCAATTTATCTAATTTAAATTTTAATATATATTAAATTGACATACAAATGTTAATTTATTATTATTTATGTTTATTTACTTTGGTAAATTGCAATTTCCATTCGAGGTACGATCAGGATGAAATAAATGTCGTTAAATTTCCATAATCATTTTTAAATCTTGACATATTTTATTATTTTTTTATGCTTTAGGTAATATTTCTATTCGTAATTGATTTGACAATTGACGATCTTACACTTGATTACATTACTATCATGGAATGCAACTTTTACATATAATTAAACTCATTTCTTTAATTTTGTTTTCTTTAATTTGATTATATTATTATGAAATTTTAATTCTCCTCTCATGTGAGAATTATATTAATTTGATTTCTTTTTATTCAATTCTTTAAATTTATTTTTATTTTTTTCTTTAATTTATATTTATTTAATATTAATAGAATAATTTTTTATTATTTATGCTTATTGAATTTGGTAGTTAATAGCAATTCAAAACATAGTCTAATGAAGATGAAACTAAGGTTCTTGGACTCATCTTATTGAACACTATCCAATTAAATATTTATTTTTTTATACTTTTAATTTTTTTTATTTTCTTGGGTTTTAGAATAGTTTAAGAGATATTTTGATTCATAGCTAATTTGATGATTAAGGTTATTATAGTCCATCTTCTTAGTATCTTTGAATTCAATGTTCTATTGATATTTATCATATTTTTTTCAAAAATGTTTCATTGATTTAGTTATATTTTCATGTAACTCTAATTCTCTTGTCGTGTGACCTTTATATGTCTTTTTTGTTTTGTTGTATTATATTGTGTCAATTTATATCAATTCAATCTTAATATTTATTTACTTAATATTCAAATGATAATTTATTATTATTTAAATTTATTTAATTTTAAAAATTATAGTAATTATAAATGAGGTTCAATTATGACCAAAAAAGTCATCTTGCTCATCTTAATGAGCTCTATCTAATTAAATATTTATTTTTATATTATTTTTGAAATATTTTATTTTTTAGAGTTCCAGAATTCTTTACATAAAATTTTTACTCATACCTTATTTAACGATCAAGCATGTTACACTATGTCTCATGATTAAAATGTAACTTTCTTGTGTTATTTATCTTATTTCCCCAAATTGTTTGCATTCTTTTGGTTTTACAACTATAAACACTAATTCCACCCTAGTGTGACCTTTATATCACTTTAACTTAGTTATAGTACATTGCTTCAATTTGTCTCATTCCAACCATAATATAAATTCATTCAACATTAAATTAAAAATTTATTGTTATTTTTCTTTATGCATTTTGATAATTTATAGTAATTCTAAACGAAGTCCATTGGAGACAAAACAAGCACTACTAGACTCATCCCAACAAATACTATCCAATTAAAAATACATTTATATATTTTTATAAATTTTATTTTCAATTATTTTGTGACACTTTATAAGGTATTTTGATTTGTACCTAAGTTGTTGATCGAGGTTGTTAAAGTTGATTGTGTTAGTATTTGAATGGAACTTTCATGTTCAAATTATTTTTCATCATTTTTTTCTTTTAATTGCTTATTTAATCATAAAAATCTAATATTCTCTCATGTGACCTTTACATTGTTTTTTTTTTATATTACTTTGCTTCAATTTAACTTATTTTAGCTTTGCCATATATTAACTTAATATTAAAATAATAATTTAACATTGTTAATTCTTATTTAACAAAATAAATTCATAAGAATTCTAAATCAGGTTTGATTGAGATAGAAGAAACCTCATCGAAGTCATCTCAAGTAGCTCTACCAAATTAAATATTTATTTTTATATATTTTAAATATTTTTAGAGCTATGATTTTTACACATTTTATAAGAAATTATACTTGATCTATAATATGATAATTAAGGTTGTAAGACCCAAATTTTGTCGTGTCTTAGAATACAACTTTCTAGACAAATTTACCATACTTATATGTTTTTGTGAGTTGATTATAAAATGACTATGTAACTTTAAATTGCTTCTCATGTGCATGTTATGTCACTTTAATTTGCATTTATTACATTACATTAATCTATCTCATTTCAACTTCAAAATATATTTACATTATAATAAAATAATATTTTATTATTATTTATGTTTATTTTCTATGGGCATTCATAGTAATTTCAAACAATGTTTTATCAAGACAAAACTAACCTCATTGAACTGATCTCAATAATCTTTATTTACTTAACTATTCAATGTTCTATTATTGGATATTTTATTTTTTAGTATTTTAACATTCCTTTTGAGTATGTTTAATTCATATTTAATTTGATAAATAAGGATGTTACATTAAATCTGCATGACACCATGGACCATAATATTCCTAAATAATTAATTTCAATTCTTGAAATTGTTTACCTTCATTTAGTTATATTACTATGTAAATCTAAATCTCCTTATCATGTGACCTTTATATTACATTAATTTTGTAATATTAATTTTCTTTAATTTATCTTTATTTTTCTTTAATACTGATTTTCTTAATATTAAAATGATAATTTATTATTATTTTGATTATTTATTTTTATAATTTGAAATAATTTCAAATTACGCCTAATTGAGATCAAACAACACAAATGTCGTTAGGCCCACCTTGACAAACTCTATCTAATTAAATATTCTTTTTATATTTTTATATATTTTTTAAGTATTCTCCAAGCTTTATTAGACATTTTGATATTTATATAACTTAACGAATGAGCATGTTACACTGAATTTGAAAAACAACATTCCATTAAAATTTATCTCATTTATTAGAGTTTTTTCTTTAATATTATTATATTGTTCTACAATAGTAATTCTATTATCATGTGACCTCCACATTTGTTTGATTTGGTTATACACCATTATTTCAAATTAACTTATGCCTATTTTAATATACATTTACTTAATATGAAAATAATAATGTATTATTATTTAAGCAAATTTACTTTGTTTATTCATAGTAATTCCAAATGAGGTGTAATTGAGATGGAACAAACTTCATTAGAGCCATCATAATGAGCTTTATCCAATTAAATGTTAATTTTTATTTTTTTAAGATAATTTATTTCCAATGATTCTGGCATACTTTAAGAGATATTTGGATTCATGCCTGATTTAGTTATCAAGTAAGTTTCATTTGATCTATTTAGTATCTTAAAAAGAACATTTCTTAAATAATTTACCACATTCTTCATGTTGTTTGTTTTGATTTGCTTATATTACATTGCAACTCTAAATGTCTTAATATAGACCATAACATAGCTTTAATTTGGTTGTATTACATTACTTAAATTTATATCATTTTGGTTTTAATATATATATATATATATATATATATATATATATATATATATATATATATATATATATATATATATATATATATATATATATATATATATACTTTATATTAAAAATAATAATTCATTATTATTTAAGTTCATTAACTTTAGTAATTAGTTGCAACTCCAAATGAAGTTCAATAGGGATGGAAAAAAGATAGTTGGACTTGCCTCAATGAGTGTTATTAGAATTAAATATTTGTTGTTATGTTATATAAAATTTTTATTTTATATAATGTTGGAAAACTTTATAAGCAATTTCAATTTATACTCGATTTCGTGATCAAGAATGTTACAGTTGATCTCTTTTATATGTTTGAAGGTAACTCTCTCACACAAATTGTTTCATTTCATCAAATGTTCCATTTTTATTTTATTATATTACAATGAAACTCTAATTTCTCAGCATCTAACTATTACATTCTTTGATTTGTTTATATTACACTACTTTAATTAAATTAATTTTAGTTTTAACACATATCTACTTATTATTATCATTATCATTATTTATACTTATTCCAATTGAGGTCAAAACAAGGTTTGTTCAAGACAAAATCAGTCTTTGGACTCATCTCATTGACCTCTTTCTAATTAAACAATCACAGTTTATGTTTTTAATAGTTTATTTTCTATGATTTTTGTAAGATTTAACATATATTTTGATTTACACCTTATTTAATGATCAAGGTTGTTATACTCAATCTTCTTTGTATCTTGGAATGTAACTTTTCCTTAATATATGCCTTATTTCTTAAATAGTTTTCTTTGATTATGTTATATAGTTACATAACACGAAATATCATCCTTTATGAGCATTACATCACTTTTATTTGATTGCATTATATTATTTCAATCTTACTAATTCCATTATTAGTATATATTTACTTAAGGTTATATTACTATGTTATTCTAAATATCCTATTCTATGACCTTTTCATCACATTGATTTTCTTATATTATTTTTTATTTTAAATAATCTCATTTTAATTATAATACTTATTACCTTAATATTAAAATAATAATTGATTATAATTTATGATTATTTATTTTGGTAACTCATTGTAATTCTAGACAATGGCTAATCAAGGTGAAAAAAACATCATTAGACTAATGTCAATGAGTTATTTATAATTAAATATTTATTTTTATAGTCATAAATATTTTTTCTAGGGTTTTAGAATGCTTTACAAGCTGGTCCAAGTGGTACCTAATTTGACAACTAAGGATATTATACTCGATCTTATTATAATGCTTTAAATTATAATATAACTCTAAATCTTCTATCATGTGACCTCTATATCTTTCATTTGGTTATAATACAGTACCTTAATTTATCTTATTTAGCTTCAATAAATATTTACGTAATATTAGTATAATTTATTAATATATTCATTCTTCTTTTATATAATAATGAAAACAAATCCATAAGTTGTCCAATCAAGAAGAAAAAACTTCACTAGATTATGTTATTCTACCTTTATCTAATTAAATATTGATTTTTATGTTTTAAAATATTTTATTGTCTATTATTTTAGCACATTTTACCAAAAATTTTGAATAGTACCTGACTTGATGATAGAGAATATTACACTTTATCATGTTATTATCTTGATATTCAACTTTTTTGAACAACTTACTTTATTTGTTAAAATGTTTTGTTTTCTTTTCGATATATTATGTAATTCTAATTCTTCTCTCATATTACATTCACATTGCTTTAATTTTTTTATATTTCATTACTTTAATTTATCTTCATCAAGTTTTATTATACATTTATTTAATATAAAAATAATAATTAATTAATATTTATTTTTATTTAATTTGGTAATTTACTCTATTTCAAAATAAGGTTCGATTGAGAAAAATTGAAGTTATTTGACTTCTCTCGATGAGCTTTACTGAATTAAATACTTACCTCTAATATTTTAAAAATTTTATTCTGTAAGGAGTTGTAAGGAATTTTGATTTATACCTAATTTGTTGATCGAGGATGTTATGCTCAATCTTATTAAAATCTTAGAATGCAACCTTCCCAAAAACTTTATCTAATATTTTTCAAACTTTTTTCTTTGGTTAGGTGATAGTGCAATTTGATTCTTCTCTTTTGTAACCCTAGCATATCTTTGATTTGGTTATATTATGTTATTTTTGTTTAACTCATATTAGCCATAATATAAATTTTATTAATATTAAAGTATTAATTTATTTTTATAATTTATGTTTTTAATTTTTGTAATTTTCAATAGCTTTAACTGAGCTCCAATCGAGATAAAAGGAAATTGTTGGACTCATTTAGAGAAGGTCTATCAAATTAAATACTTTACACAAAATTTTAATTTTTTAATTTTTATTGTTTTAATATGCTTTGCGAAACAATTCAATTCATACCTTATTTAACGATTAGAGATGTTGCATTCACTTTCCTAACTATCTTAGAAAGCAATTATCCTAAACAATTTATCTCATTATTTCAAAAGTTGCATTCAAATGTACAAAATAAAATCATGTGCAATCATCTTGATCCTCAAATTAAGTACAAATAAAAAAGTGTTATATATAATGTACATAAAGAAAAATAGAGCTCATTAAGATGAGTCAAATGATGTTTGTTTAGTCTTGATCTATCCTCAATTGGAATAATTCAAATTACAAAAATAAATAGAAATAAATAATGATAAATAATAATTTAACATTAAAAAATATGTATTAAACTTGAAATAAGACAAATTGAAGTAATATTATTATATTACCAAAATCAAAATGATATAGAAGTCTAACGAGTGAAGAATTTGACTTTAATACTTGCATATTCAAATCAAGAAAATAATTTAAACAAATAAGAGAAATTATGTGACAATTCACATTTAAAGATAATAAAAAGATCAAGTATGAAATCCTTGATTATCAAATTAGATTCAAATCAAAAAGTCTAAAAAATTACATAAAAATCATTGAAAATAAAATATTTAAAAATTATATTTAAGTTAACAAGCATAAATAATGATAAATTATTATTTTAATATAAAGAAGGTATATATTAAGTCTTAAATGAGGCAAATAGAAGTAATGTATTATAACCAAATAAAAGCATTGTAAAGTTCACACAAGAGGTGAATTAGAGTTTTATAGTAATGTAGCTAATTCAAAACAAATCTTTTGATAAATAACATAAATTATAAGGGATAGTTAGATTCTATGATATGAAGGATATCAAGTGTAACATCCTTGATCGTTAAATTGGGTACGAATCAAAATATGTCACTAAGCATGCCAAAAAACTAAAAAAAAAATATTTAAAAAATATAAAAATGTATATATATTGGATAAAGGTCATTAAAGCAAGTCCAAGTAAATAAGTAAAACTACTAATAAATTGTCAAATAATATTAAGTAATATCTATGATGAAACTAAATTGACATAAATTAAAATAATATAATATATCCAAATCAAAATGTTGTAAAGTTCTCAAGAGAGGAGAGTTAAGACTTCATAACAATATGACTAATTTAAAATGAAACATTTACAAATGTGAGATAAATTGTAGAAAGAAGTTTTATTCCAAGGTCCTAATGAGATCGAGTGTAACATACTCGGTTATCAAATTATGTGCAAATCAAAATGACTCAAACAACATGCAATAGCTCCAGAAAAATATTTAAAAAAATAAAAGAATTAATATTTCATATGATAGAATTTATCGAATCGAGTCAAACTATATTAGTTTTGTCTCGACCTAACCTTCTTTCGAATTATTACATATTATGACTATAAGTAAACAAAAACAAAATAAATTATTATTTTTATGTTTTGTAAATATATATTAAATCTAAAATGTGATAAATTAAAGGATTATAGTTTAACTATATCAAAATGATAAAAAGGTTATATGAGAGGATTCTTAGAGTTACATTATAAAATATTAAAATGAAAATGAAATATTTAAAGAAATCGGATAACTTTTATAGAAAAATTATATTCTAAGATACCAAAGAGATCAAGGAAAATATCCTAAATCATTAAATCAAGTATGAATCAAAATATCTTATGTTATGAACCAAAATGAAGAAAAAATAAAATATTTGAAAATTTGAAGATAAATATTTAATTCTATGATGCCGATCAAGACATGTCTATTAATATTTTTTTCTTCTTGATTGATACACATTTGGAATTTCTATGAATTACAAAGTAATAAGAATAAATATTAATGAATTATTATTTTAATACTAAGCAATTATTAAATAAATCTTAAACTTGGTATATTCAAGCATTGTAATGTAACAAAATAAAAACAATGTAAATGTGATATGATAAGTGATTTTCAGCTATATAATAATATACCTTAATCAAAGAGAAAATTTTTAAGAAATGGCATAAATTGTATAAGAAATTTATTTTCCAAGATCATGGTGAGATTGAAAGAACACAATATAACTAAATTAAAACAATGTAAAGGTCAAACAAGAATGAAATTAGTGCTTCATCATAATATCATCAAATCAAAGTGAAACATTTAGAAAAGAAAAAAGCAAACATATAAAAATAATCAAAATGTCTTAAAAAGAACCCTAAGGACATAGAAAAATGAATATATAATAAATATTAAATTGAATTTTTAATTTCATAAAATTCATTGAGCTAAGCCAAATGATGTATATTTTATTAGAATAGGATCTCATTGAATTATTGTGAGTCACCAAAGTAAACAAGCTTAAATATTAATAAATTATTATTTTAATATTAACTAAATAAATATCAAAGCTCAAATAAGAGAAATTAAAGAAAAGATTATATCAAATTAGTACAATGTAAAAGTTACACGATACGAGATTTAGAGCTTCACTATAATAAAAAAAAAGTAAAATATCTAATAAAATAAAAAAATAAATGAACGAAAGTTGTATTCCGTGAAGTTGAAGAGACAAATTATAATATCCTTGATTCTCAAATAAAGTGGGAATAAAAAAGTTTCATAAATTATGCCAAAAATTTAAAAAATAAAATATTTAAAATATATAAAATGAATTTTTAAATAGATAAAGCCCATTAAGACTAGTCTTAGGATGATCGTTTCATCTCAATTGAACTTCACTTTTAAGTAAAATAAATTACAAAATTAAATAAGCAAACAAAAAAATTAATTTTTATTTTTGTAATATATAAGCATATATAAAAGTTCAAATGACATAAACAAAAAAATATAATATAATAAGATAAAAGTGTTGCAAGATTCATATGTGAGGAGAATTAGAGTTTAAAATTAATATAATAAAATAAAAAAAATAATTTAAAGAAATGAGATAAATTGCACATGAAAGTTGTATTCAAGGGTACTAAAGAGAATGAATGTCACAACCTTGATAGTTAAATTAAGTACAAATCAAAATATCTCATAAATATTTTCAAAATATTTGAAAATAAAATCTTCAAAAAATTATAGAAATAAATATTTATTTTGATAGAGCTAGTTGTGATAAATTCAATACCTTTTGATTCTTCTCTTTTGTCCCTCTTTAAGAATTTTTATTTATCAAAAAAATTAAATAAACAAAAAAAATCATAAATTTTATTTATAATTTTATATAAATATATATTACAAATGAGTTAAGATAAATTGATGAAAAGTAATATAAGGAAATCAAAGAAAAACATTTGTTGAAATGAGATAAATTTTAAAGGAAATTTACATTCTAAGAAACTATGGAGATTGACTATAACATTCTCAATCATCAAATAATGTACAAATCAAAATGTCTCATATAACATGCTAAAATAATAGGAAAAAACTTTAAAAAAAATCAAAATTAACATTAAATTTGTTTGAACTCATTGATAGGAGTAAAATGGTAATAGTGTCATCCCAATTAGATTTCATTTGGAATTATTATGAATAACTAAAGTAAATAATCATTAATAAAAAATTATTATTTAATTTTAACTAAATATATGCATAAGTTGAAAAGACATAAATTGAAGTAATTTATTATAACTAAATCAAAGTGAAAGAAAGCTAAAATAAGAGGACATTTCGAGTTATATAGTAACGTGACTAAATCAAAATAAAACATTTGAGGAAATGAAGTATATTGGATGGGAAAGATTCATTCCAAGGTACTAAGTTCAAATTGCAACAACTTCTATCATCAAATCATGAAAAAAAATCTAAATGATAAAGTATGCTAGAAAACTTGAAAATAAAATACTTAAAAGATAAAGTAATGAATATTTAGTTGGGAATTGCTAATCAACATGAGCCCAACGATATTTGTTTCATCTCAATCTAACCTTGTTTGAATATGTTACTGGGTAAAACTCATCACGACAAGTTTGATAACATTGTTTCCTCTTGGTCAGACGTCATTTGTAATAATTACAAATTATCAAAGTAAATTGGCATAAACAAAAATACATTATTACTTTAATATTACTTAGATATATATTAATACTAAAATAAGATAAATTGAAGTAATATAATATAAACAAATTAAAGTGATGTAAAGATTACCTGATAAGTTGTTTTTTTAATATAACAAAATTAGAGAAAAAAATTTCAAGAAATGAGATAAATTTTATAGAAAAGTTATATTCCAAGATATTGAGGAGTTTGAGTGTTTCATAAATTATAAAGTAAAGTTATATTCCAAGATATTGGAGAGTTTGAGTGTTTCATCATCAATTATCAAATAAAAAACTAATATAGAAATGAATACTTATTTGAATAGAGCATAGCAAGTGGAGCCCAACGATGTCTCTTTCATTTAAATCTATACTCTTCCAAAAATATAAAAAATTACTAAAGTAAATAGGCATAAATAATGTTGAATTATTATTTCAACATTAAGTAAATACATATTAAATCTAATATGTGATAAATTGAAGTAATGTAATGTTAACAAATAAAAGTGATGTAGATAACACAAGTGATGAGATTAAGAGTTTAACAACACTAGTAAAACCAAATCAAGGCCATGTAAATGTCATACTTGGACAAATTTAGAATCACATAGAGATATAGCTAAATCAAAGAAAAATCTTAAAAAATATGAGATTAATTATACAAAAACGTTACACTTAAAGATCTAGTAGATGTCGATGTTAGCATTTTTTATTATTAAATTAGGTAAGAATTAAATTATCTTATAAACCAGCTAAGGCCATATAGAATAAAATATATAAAATATTCAAATTGAGTATATAATTTGATTAAATTAGTCAAGATGAGTGTAACGACATTTATTTCATATCGATTAAACCTCCTTAAGAATTTTAATTAATTATCAATTTAAGCACAAATAATAATGAACAATCATTTTTAATATTAATTAAATATATATATATTTAAGCTAAAATAAGATAATTTGAAGCAATGTGGAAAATTCAAATCAATGTGATATTAAATTAGCATGAGAATTGATTTGAAGTTACATAATAAAATAACTAAATTAAAGCAAAAATTTGTAAAAATGACAAATTACATGAGAAAGTTACATTCAAAGATATTAAAATGATTGTGTGTAATATACTAGATGGTCAAATAAATCACAAATCAAAATGTGTCATAATGTGTGTCAAAATAACAGAACATAAAAAATGTAAAGATACAGATATGAATATTTAAAAGGATTGAGTTCATTGTGATGAGTCCAATGATGATCACTTGATTTCAATTAAGCCACATTTTGAATTATAACAAATTATTAATGTATAAAATTGTACAAAAAAATAAAAATTATTTTGATTTTACTTAAATATTTATTAAACCATAAATAAGTTAAAATCAAAATATCTAATAGATCCAAACAAAAATAAAATAAAAATAAATATTTTTTAAAATATAGAAATGAAACCTTATTAGATAAGCCTTTTGAGACTAATCAAACGACATTTTTAAAATATAGATATGAAATAAAGTGAGGCAATATAATGTAAAAATATCATTGCAACATAATGGCCACATGAGAGAAGGTTTGGAGTTACTTACTAATATAATAAAATCAAAGTAAAATCATTAAGGAAAGAAGATAAATTAAGAAATTTGTAATCGAAGAAACATGAAATCAAAGTAAAAAATTTTAATAAAATAAGATAAATAGTAAGGGAAAGTTTGAAGATACTAAGGAGATTTAGTGTAACACTCTCAAATCATCATACACAAATTAAAATATCTTCTAAGATATTTAGAAACTTGAAAATAAGACGTTTAATTAGATAGAGAATATATATTTAGATAGAGTTCATCAAAATGAGACATACAATATTTTTTTCATCTTGATTAGACCCCATTTTTTAATTTTTATGAATTATGTAAGTAAAAAACTAAAAAAATAATAGATTTTCTTTTCAATGTTAGGTAAATATTCATTATAATTTAAATGAGATAAATTAAAAAATATATATACTATAATTATTCAAATTTATGTAAGTCATACAAGATAAATTTTGGTGTTGAATAGTGACATTACTAAATCAAAGAAAAACATTAAAAGAAAATGGGGCAAACTGTATAAGAAAGTTGCACTCCAAGAAGTATAACAAAATTAATTAGTTAATAATGAGAATATGTATATTAAACTTGAATTAAGATAAATTTATGAAGTATAATATAACAAAATCAAAGTGATGTAAAGGCTACATAAGAAAATATTTAAATTTACCTAGTAAATTATACAAGAAAGTTACACTGTAAGATAGTATAGAAATATTAGGTAATATCCTTGTTCATAAAATTTAATAAGTATCAAAATCTTAAAAAAATACAAAAACAATAGAAAATAAAATATGAAAATAATTAAATTAAATCATGAAACAAAAAAATTACAAAATTATGTCTCAGTTGAGTCTCATTTAGAATTAAAAGAATACAAATAAATAAAGTAAATGTACAAATAAAAACAAATTATTATTTTAATATTAACAAAATATATATTAAAGTTTAATTTATTAAATTGAAGAAATGTAATACATCTTTTTCAAAGCATTGTAAAAGGTTGCACTAATAGAGATTTAAAGTTACATAGTAATCTAATAAATCTAAACCAAAAATTCAAATAAATGAGATCAATTATATAAGATTATTACATTTCAAGATACTAAGTAAATCAAGTGAAACAATCTTGATCATCAAATCAAATATGGATTGAAATATAACTTAGACCAAACTAAGTCCTTACAAAATTAAATTTTTAAAAATATAGAAATAAATATTTTATAATATAGAGCTCATCAAGAAAAGTCCAATGGCCCTAATTTTTTCTTAATTGATTCTCATTTGTAACTACTAAGACATTCTAAAACAGGTACAAAAAATAATAAACTATTATTTTAATATTAAATAAATATATATTAAAACTAAAATAAAACTAAAATGAGATTAAATGAAGTATAACCAAATCAAAGTGGAGCAAAGGTTAAAAAAGAGGAGATTTAGAGTTGCAAAATAATATAACCAAATCAAAGAGAAATAATTTAAAAAATACGATAAATTGTTTAAGTAAGCTCCATTCTAAAATATAATGTACATCAAATGTAACTTTTCAAATACCAAATAAGATATGAATGAAAATGTCTCATAAAATGTGCCAAAGCTATACAAAATTAAATTTTTTAATAGATAAAAATAAATATATTATTGTGTAGAAGTCTTTGAGATGAGTCAATTAACTTCTATTTCTTCTTGATCTAAAATAAATTAGAATTATTATGAATTACAAAATTAAATTGGCAAACATAATAATAAATAATTATTTTCAAATTATATAATTATAAATTAATGCTAAATTATGATTAATTAAAGAAATATAATATAACAAAATTAAAGTATTATAATGGTCACACTAGAGAAGAATTAGAGTTTTATATTCTTTTAACCAAATTAAATAAAAATAATTTGAAGAGAGAGATATATTATATAAGAAAGCTGTATTCAAGGATATTATGGAGATTGATTATAGTATGCTTGTTCACCAAATCAAGTTTGAACCAAAATGCCTTTTAAAGTATGCCAAATTCTTAGAAAATAAGTTATTAAAAAATATATAAATGAATATTTAATTAGATAAAACTAGTTGAGGCAATTTGGATGACTTTTGGTTTGCTATATTAGATCTCGTTAAAAATTACTATAAATTACCAAAATAAACATAAAGAAGAGTAAATTATTATTTTGATAATTAGAAAAAAATATTAAAGCTCAAATGAGATAAATTGAAGCAATATAATATGACTAAACAAAAATGATGTAAAGGTCACATTAGAGCATATTTAGATTTCCATATTAGTATAAACTAATAAACGAAAAATATTTGAGGAAATGAAATTAATTGTTAAGGAAAATAACATTACAAGATACTATGGTAATCAAACATAACATCCTCTATTACCAATCAAGTATGAATCATAATGTCCTATAGAGTGTGCTAAGGCTTAGAAAAAGCTTCTAAATATTAAAAAAATTGAATATTTAATTTCTTAAATCTTGTTGAGATAAGCATAATGATGTTTATTTTGTTACAATCAGAACTCATTAGGAATTACCACAAATTATAGGATCAACAAAGCATAAATAATAATTATTTATAATTTTAATGTTAAGTAAAAAAATTATAAAATTGAAATGAGTTAAATTTATGAAAAGCAAAATAAATGAGCAAAATCAATGTAAAGGTCACCTGAGAGAGAATCAATGATTCATTGTAATAAAATAAAATCAAATAAAAACCTTTTAAAAAATAAGATCAATAGCAATGATAATAAAAAGACCGATTATAACAATTTCAATCATCAAATCAAGAATGATTCTACTAGTCTTATAAGGTGTGCTAAAACCTTAAAATTTAAATTGTTTAAAATTTTAAAATGAACATTTAATTCCTTCGAGCTTATTGAGACGAGACCAAATATATTTTTTTATTAACCCTGTTTAGAACTATTGAAACTTATGGAAGTAAATGATTATAAATAATAGTACAATATTATTTTAATACTAATTAAATGTATAATTAAGCTAAAATGAGATAAATCGAAATAATATAATACAGCCAAGTCAAAGTAGTATAAAGGATACATGAGAGAAGAATTAGAATTTTATAGTAATGCAATCAAATTAAAGCAAAAAGTTTGAAAAAATTAGAGAAATTATACAATAAAATGCATGCCAAGATGTTAAAGTGATCGAGTGTGATACCCTTAATGGTCAAATGAGATATGAATCCATATGAGTCTAATGATGTTTGTTTCGTCTCGATCAGATCTCTATTAGAATTATTATGTATTACAAAAAAAATATTCATAAATAATAATATTTTTTTAATATTAAGTGAATATATATTAAAAAAGATTAGATAAATTTAAGCAATATAAAATATCAAAATTAAAGTGATGTAAATGTTACTTAAATTGAGACTTACTGTTACATAACAATATAACCACATGAAAATAAAAAAATATAAAAATTGAGATAAATTATACTAAAAAATTACATTTTATAAGTACTAAGGTGTTTGAGTGTAAAATCTTCCATTATTGAAATCATTCACTAGTTGAGATCTCTCATGAAACTTGCCAAAATAATAAAAATAATAAATTTAAAATATAAAAATTAATTTTATTGAGCACAACAAGATGAATCGACTACATTTGTTTTGTCTAATTGATCTTTCTTTGAATGGCTATGAATTACAAAAATTAACCATCTTAAATAATAATAAATTATTAGTTAATATTAATTAATTATATATTAATGTTGAAAAGAGATAATAATAATATAAGGTTAGATTTAACGTAACATAGAAATATAGCAAATCAAAGCAAAAACCTCAAAGAAATGAGATAAAATTAAGGTAAATAATAATTAGGAATGATTCTAATAAAAATTAAGGTAAAGCAAAACTTAGATAAAATTATTTATTATTATTATAACAAAATAAAAATTATTATTAAATTAAATTGAGTATGATATCCTCTATCATCATAAAATTTATAAATATTCGAGGAGAATTAGTGTAAATAAAGTAGCTAAATTGAAAAATAATATTAAAAATTACCATGTAATATAAATATATTATAAACATATTATTATTTATCAAAACTCATACGTATTTGTTGACTTTATTTTACCACTTTATTTAAACTTTTACCACTTGTATAATGCAAGACATTATACTTTATGAACTTTGGTAGTTTCATTATCTCTTAAGTATATAAATACTACGCAAATGTCATATAATATAATGGAAGACATCGTACTATGTGGACACCTAATAGATCAACTTAAGCACTACATCTTCAAGTATGAGCCCTTATCTAATCACACATATGAATTAGTTTGATTGTACGATAATGATATTGTATTGTATGATTAGTATAGGTTCTACTTGTATTGTTTTAAATTTCACTTAATCTTGATTTTAATATAACTTGTGATGCTACTAATGCATTTTTCCTAGTATGTAATTTTTTTACTTCCGATTAAATCTCATTCCTTATATAAGAATAAAAACCATTGGTTATGCATGAGTATAAATGAGATGCATGAAAATAATGCAGAGCATATGTGCCACATGATTCTTAATGTAGGCCTTAACATTCTAATCAAGTGAAATAAATAAAGTTGGGCCCTAGATGGATGCTAGGCCATCAAGAGATAAGTCCACATGGGTTCTTCATGTGAAAGTTGAACCACTAAAGTCCTTGACTAATGTATGCTTGATCTTTGCTTTTTAAACCTATTCATCACATCTCAACCACACATTAGTATACAAAAATATGATTTTGTTATCATCAAATCACCTCATGGTATCGAGTTGACAAAGAATACTTATAGGCTACTATTGAAAATTAATGGAACTTCAAGAAGCTTATTACCCAACAACCATAGTAGTAAAACTAGAGGGAAACTTTATAAGCTTTGGAAAAGCTTTGTGAGTGATGTCATCATAAGAAAGCTAAGTCATGGTTTTTAAATATTTTTCTTTAGTTTTAGTAGATCCCTACAATCTAGCATGTGTGAAGTTAAAAGTTTGAATATTATTCCAATTGTTATGTTTTTGAATTGCTATCCTTTGTGTTTTTGTTGATTTAAGGAGCTTATCGATGGTGCATTTGGGGACTTTGAGAATTTGAAAACTATGAATTTATGGATTTTGGTGCTTTCAGAAAATAAGTAATTAAGAATATGCATATTCAACAATTTGAGCATATTATGATATTATATACACATTTTGAATATGTATGTAGAGAAAAGAAAGAAAACTTTTCCTAAAAAACTAAGTAAATAAACTATTGTTGTTATTATGAAGTAGGCTATTACTTTTTTTTTGAATCAAAAAGAGGCATAAACCATACAAAAGGGTTCTCATATATAATCTTCACAAATGATCAAACATGAAATCTAACAGCATAAGTTTAATGAGGGGCTTGGGAAGGGACACCCCTTCCCCAGACAAACTCAGTACAACATGCAGCATGCACCAACCAGTTAGCAGGCGCATTCCCCTCTCTATAGATGAGGGAAAATCTGAGCGCATCCAGGCGCCTTGCGTGCTCAATAGCCTCAACAAAATGGCCCTCCATAGGCAGGTGGGAGATGAGCTTGTGGACCTCCTACAGTGCCAGCATCGAATCTGTCTGAATCTCCACAGCGCAAAATTGAGAAAGGGTATCCCTTAGCAGATCCAGGGCCACGAGCATAGCCTGAACCTCCATAGCTTCACCAGCCTGTGAGAATACCCTCCTACCAACCACCAGGAGCGACATCCCATGTAGTCCCTCATCACCAACCCAAGGCCAGCAGTATTCTCCTCAACAGCAGCATCACAATTCACTTTTATCCATCCAATGGGGGACCCAACTATGGGTTACAAGCAGTTCAAAGGAGCTGTAAGGGTTCCCGTTGGACATGGATGAGTAAAGGCTGCAATGTCTTGCTACTGCAATAATCTTGATCTTAATCTTGCGTAGCATAGTGCAGGGGTTGACCACAGAATCGTTGTGCCTCCTCGCATTCCTTCTCTCGCAGATGTAGTACATGGTAGTGGCCAACATAGCAGCATGCCCAGAGCCAACCCCACATCGCACCGTCGGTGAACTGACAAACTCCATGAGCCGATTTAGAAAAGTCAACCCGACACCCGCACCCCAAGGGGGCCCTAGTGCGACCACGGCCGCATGAGCCTGATGATTAACCTAAAGTTCCTGGGCACACAGGCAATCCCAGAAGACATGCTGCGTAGACTTCTCCGCCGCGCAGACCCAAGAGCAACCGCTACCCTCGAGCAATCCCCTCTGAGCCATCCAAACTGTCGTAGGGAGGTAGTCCCCAGCCACGTGCCACAGGGACATGAGCACCCTCGACAGTACTTTAAGCTTCGATAGTCCCCTCATCTGGTCCACGTCTCGCCGGTATCTTCTCTTGATGGTGTCCTCAGCTCTGCATTTCATGTGCACATAAATTCTCTCGTCGTCGACCCTCTCTGTTTCAGTATTTTCCTGAAGCAGCGTGTCCTATCCAGACATCCGAGCCCTGGGGAGGTGCAGTAACCTGTCAAGCAGTTGCTCGCCAGCCCATGCACATATAGTGTCAGCATCTCAAACTCTGGCCACGGTGACGCATTCAACCACACCTACAGGCCACATAGTGTTCATGTTGATGAAAATAGGCCAGCAGCAAATAGGGAGGATGTCAATCCAATTGTCTTCTGTGAACCTCGTCGTCTTCCCATCGTCGATTCTCCATACAAAGATCGACACCGCATCTGGCATTGCCTCCAGCACAAGCCTGCAAGCATGGGATGCGTTCCAGGGAGCTTTCGAAGCGGTATCCGTCTCATTATACTTTCGCCTCATAATATCCACCAAGAGGCTCGCCTCGCGGCTCAGAAGGAGCCTGCAATGCTTCATTTGCAACACACGTTTCCAGGCGCTAAGGTCTCGAAGCCCCAGACCTCCCGCAGTCTTCGGTAAGGTGACACTGTCCCAAGACGCATAGTGCATCATATGCGTGCTGCTCCCCCCGCACCATAGGAAGCTTCTGATCCTTCTTTCAATCTCATCGATGACTCCCAAGGCACGACACAATGGCATAATATGTGGCTCAGAATGGCGGTGAGGACAGAGGAAGCCAAGCAACTTTGCCAGTGAGCGACAGCGAACAAATCCTCCAATTGGCAACAGAGGCCTCAATCCTCTAAATCAGGAAGTTGAGGTCTGCTCGCTTTAGCAGCTTCTCCGAGATAGGGACCCCGAGGTACTTGAGCATTCGGCTCTGTTCCATACCAAGTTTCATTGCCACCATCTTCGCCTTCTTCCCGCTAATACTTATGTTGAAATAAACTCTGGATTTCGAGAAGTCTACGCACAGGCCCGCTATGTTATTGAAGGCCTTCATGATTCTGCGCACCACGTGTGTGGCCTTGTACGTGACAGAATCATACAGTAGGACATCGTTCGTGTAGAGCAGGTGTGAGATCAACGACGCATGCTGCTGGATCTGAACCCGAGCAATTGTCTGGTATCATTGTCCCGCACCAACACAAAGAGATACTCTATCACGATGACATACAAGCAGGGCAAGAGCTAACATCCCTACTGGAGCCCCCTCTAAGCCTCCACCCAAGGAAGACGAGAGCCGTTGATGAGTACCCCAAATCTCAGAGAGATGATGCAGGCTTTAATTCATTAGCAGCAAAGAGGAGGGAACCCCATGAGCTTCAGCATCACGACCAGGAAATCCCATTGCACGTTATCGTAAGCCTGGTCCATATCAATCTTAATTGCTATGAGCCCGATTTTGTGGCAAGTAGGCTATACTATGTAACTTGAATTACATTAATATGATTTGATGTGACATGAGCATAATTGAATGACATCTAATGATTATGTACATACATTTTGACTTAATATATTATACTCTCATGTGTTATGTACAAATGATATGAAACCTGATAGATTTGATATTACATTTATATTACTTTAAGTATCAAAACATGATATGAAAAAGTCAATATGAAATAAGAAAGTGAAATGAAATGAAGAAAGAAATAAATAAATAAAAAGATGAGACCATAAAAGCATAATGATCTATGTTATCATATGATAAGAAAAGATAATAGAATATTATAATTTTCTTATGATATTATCTCATAGTTGGCCAATATAATGAGATTAGACAGCCATTACTAGAATTAGTGTAGGACCTTAATGTGCAAGTTGGCACCATACATTATACTCTACTATCACTAGTACTCTATATGTAGCGATGATAAGAATAGGCTTAACTATCACTAGTACTTTTTGTCAGGTGATGATAGGAAAAGTTGATATAATTATGATAGCTAGCTATTTAAAGATAAAGGTTTAGAGATGTGATGATTCCATATAGATTTAAAGTAGAAATAATAGTCATTAAGAAAAATTAAAGCCCTTTTTTAGTAGAAATGTGAAAATTTAAGAAATATAAAAAATAATAAAAGTAAGAAATGATAAAAAGAGAAATATTATATGATAAAAGGCTTATGTGCATGCATTCATGGCATATATGGATACATAATATGAATATTGGTAGCATATTTCTTGAGTACTCAAACAACTTGCATACTTTTTATTTCTCTTTTTTATTTACATATTGCATAATGTATTCATTCTCCTTTATTGCTTATAGTTATCAAATTTGCTACTTCATATTTTTATACTCATTATTTATTTATATTACAGATTAAGACACAATTATGCAAACATCTAAAGACCTTTTAGCAGTTGAGACAGGTTCCAAAAAGAGGGAATATGTTATGAGTATGGCTTTGATGTGTCTATTATGTATGATTTATTGGGCAGTGTGGTTGTATGATTTCTTTATACGTGGCAACTACTATGCATATGTTGGTATTATGGTATTGTGATATCTATATGATTTTGGTAGCAATATCATGGTTGTGGATGCTTTTGGCTATATATGCATATGTTGTGGTTTGGAATGTTTAAGTTTTTGTTGGAATGTGGTCGTTGTGTACATTTAAGTGATTATCATTATTTGTACTAAAGAAAAATAGGCATTTTAAATGAAGAGTCTTTTTATTTGAATTTTTGAACATTTTTTGTAAAATTATAAAGTTAAATGGTTTTAGAGCATTTAAGAGTTGGATTCATTCATCATTCTCTGTTTGATTTGTTGTTAGTATCCTCTAACTAGTTTTACACTTTGTTTAATCTCGATAATAAAACCATTAGAGGTGGTACTAAGTATGAGGTTTAATTGGGTGATGTCAGCTGGCATTATCAATTATAATGGGCAACTTAAAGATAAACTTGCACACACTATGAAGAAAAACAAAGGGAAAGATAAATACAATATACTTGAAAAGAAAATATACAAAAGATACTTATCTAAGACAATTTTAATGTTAAGGAGATCTAGAGCAACATAAGGGTTGCTCCATATGTTAGGCCTACAACCTCTTCATTGATACAAAAATGAGGTACTTAGAAATGGTTTAATAAAATTTATCTGGTGATAAAGCAAGAAATAAAGTAAATGTTACATTAGTGTAGATTAAAAGAATTGAAAGAACTTTATTGAGCTTCATAAAAAATTAGAGCAATGAAGTAGTTATACACAAAACAATCTGAAACACTTAACAAAAATGAGTTGTAGAGACTAGGAAAAACAACAATAAGTGGGATTCATGAATAAAGTTTGAAGAAGGTGGAGGTGGAATAAATTCAAGTAAACTTAAAATGGCAAAGTGAAAGAAAACTATGATGTTAGTGTGGTAGAAAAGCATTATCTTAATGCTAAAGATAAACTAGCATGGCATCTTATTGCCTAGGATTTGCACCCTTTATTCTTGTACCAAAGGCCCAATAACTCAACATGTCAAAGTTCTCGTTGAAATCAACCTTAAAATCTCAATGAGATGCAAATGAATAATGAAAACTTTGCACATACAAGATTGATTCTTTCCAAAGGGTAAACCTCTCCTTTTATAGAGAGTCAAAGTAAAAAAAATAAAAATAAGAAAGAAAAATAAAAATACAAAAATCAAAATAGATTTCTTAAAAGTTATCAGTTTTGGCTCGACATAGGTTAGATTTGCACGTGTTGTAGCAGATCAAATTTGGGTAACTATGTCATGGGTTAGGTTGATTAGTCAAGCAGATGTGAAAAACTTCATGTGCCTTAGTGGGTCATGAACTTCTATGTTAGTGGGTCAAATTAGTGGGTTGGTGTGGTATTAGTAATTTATATGCATTCGTGGGTTATGCAAACTATTTACCTCATGGATCAGATTACTAGGTTGGCACAACGTCGATGGTTCTGTGTGCATTTGCGTACTGTATGAACTATTTTACTGGAAAGTTAGACTGGTGGGTTGGTATGGCATTAACAATTTTGTGTGTGTTCACAGTTCACACAAACTATTTTTTTAAGGGATTAGCATGACATCAATGATTTCGTGTGCCTTCATGGTCACATGAACAATTTTGTTGGTGGGTCAAACTAAGGGGTTGGTAAGAGAAGACCCCAATTCTTTGCATTTTCTCATCCAAACATCATAATAGATTTCTTAAGATATGATTTACTACATTGGATGAGATCAACACGATTTCCAATTTGAAGAGAAGGCTTCTTCGAAGCGAAAGACGAAGTACGGTGAGTTGCCTTTGCCTCTAGCCATTAGGGCATGGAGGATCAAGGTGGAATAGACTCCCTCGGCGTCGTATCTTGAGCAGCGGCTGGTACCCGAACAGCGGCCGAAGGGAACGCAGCAAGAGCTAGGCTCAGGGAAGGGAGAAGAATATGCCGGGATCCCCATCCAGCATGAACTCCTCTCTATTCCCATGATATAAATCACTTCAGCTTCAAGACTTTGATATATGTATATCGAGTGGAGGTATGTCCCCGAGTGGATCTCCGAACTTAGCAAGAGAATCTGCCACATTATTCTCTTCTCTCTGACGAATTTCAACAATTTCTTCATCAAATCAAGAGCCAATTGCTTGTATCTCTTCAGGATAGAGTCCTTTGCTTTGTTTCGAAGATGTCTTTGATCTGATTTACGACTAACTGTGAGTCACCGTGGACAATTACTCTCTTCACCTCGAAACCTAAGGCAAATCTGAGACCAGCAAGGAGAGCTTCATATTCAGCTTGTTGTGGTATATGGTAGTAATATCAGTATATTTGGAGTGCTTGCTTGAGTGTAATCTTCTCTGGACTAGTCAGAACTATTTCAACTCCACTACTGTGCTGTGCTCTCCTGATGCTCCATCAACATGCATCGTCCAAGTGCGGGGGACGTGGTCCGGTCCCCAGTTTCCGCTTCTTCACATTTGTAATGCCATTGGCCAATATGGGCGACTTTATTGAAGTCCTGGAGATATAATTGATTTCATATTCACTGAGCTCTATCACCCGGGGCCCGGGCCCCCCTTTCCAGTTATCCAACTTTGAATTCCAAAAAGATCGGTTCACATTAAGGAAGCCTAAGTTGAGAGTTCCATTTCCATTTCTAGTTTAGGCTGAGAGGTATATTTCTTTATTGCAATTGATTTTTGCATATCATATATATATCAAATCAGAGAATCGAAAATCGAATATGAATGGTTTCTTTTTAAGGGAATTCTAAATTTTACAATGTTCTGATTCTCATAACTTCTTTTAGAAAATTCTTTCATAGAATTCTCTCAATATTTTTAAATTTACTTCGAATCATTTTCTAGATTGTTCTTTAGCTTCTCTTTTTTTTAACACTCTGAAAGTTTCTTTCAAAGAGTTATTTTTCCACTTAGCATTCTAACCCCTTTAAATATGTGTTGAATACATTTTTTTAATACATAAGATTTTAATATTCAAAATAAAAAAAATATGCATTTTTCTTTGACAAACTTCAAAAATTTCAAGTTGATTAATCCATACCCACACTTGCAGATCTCCCACTAGCATGTGTCTTTCACACTCGTAGCCACGTGAGCACATGGGTCTTCTGCATGCCTAGTCCCATATGCTCGGTCACGTGTTGTGCACGTGTCAAGGAAAAATTGTCTGCTATTAAAAAACCATACCGTGCCCTATGTTGAGAATGTGCAACTGCATTTGTGTGGCACCTGATGGTGGGTTCTTGTGTCAGCTATGCGCATGGCACCTGATTGTGAACACCTACACCTACTGATGTCAACACGTGGGATGCGTGCACGAGTGCAAGTACCTACATGTGACATTTTTTGTTTTGTTTCTCTTTTGTTTCCAATATTTTTTTCCTTCTGCACTAAGTCTCTTGAGGATGCATCCATGACTTCACATGTAGCACTTGACGAATATGTTGTGGCGTGCACTTTAGTACACCTGCAATCTGCATGCAATCTAGCTTATAACTCTACTGTTTTGTATTTTATATTATTACATCATTTTGTCTCCTCCTTTATTTTCTTTCTTTCTATTTTAATTTAGTTACCTTAGAAATGATCTCCTAGTTAATAGATGTCTCTATTTATGATTATAGTCTTAAGAAACTTATGAATCTTTACCACTTTATTAATGAATAGTTGAACAATGTGCAAAGCATTGGTAGCTTTGAAACACATAATGAATCTAGCCATTTTTGTCAATCAAATTATCACTACAAAAATAGTCCTATCTTTTATCTAGGATAAATTTCATACTAAGGTATTCCCATGGTCATGCAATACTAGCAATGGGGTGTAGAGTGTGGTGTTTTGGGCGTGTTATGGTGATTGCACAAGTCTTGCACTTGATAATTATTTGAGTGACATGTCATTTTAATCTCAGCCAATAAAACATGTCTTCAATAGCCATGATTGTTTTGTCTTATTCAAAATTGTTTACTAGTCCTTCTACATGTTTCTCCCAAATTAAGAAATTCTTAAGAGATGTTTGCTATATGTAAAGTTGCTTATCACAAAAAAGATAAAACCTTTTAATCATATAATCATACATGGCCTTGGCTGAATTGGTTTCTAATTATCTATAATTGGATCCAAAGTTAGTGCAATCGGGCTACAAGTCAAGTAGAGCTTCAAAGTCAATGGTGGAGACAAATAATGCCATGAGCACATTCACTCATCTACTAAGGTACTCAGAAACCTTATTTTCTACGCTTAGCTTATGTTTGAGGATGAAGGAATAGCTTCAAAAATTTGACTCACTTAGTGGCTTTGGCTTTAACTTCTTTCATGAGTTTATATACCTTAAAATCTTATGACCTAAATAAAGTACAAATTCTTAAGATAAGAGAAAATGCCTATAATGTTTTAAAGTTTAAACTATCATGTAAAATCATTTATTATAAATAAAGAATTTCTTATAAGACTCATTCAGTTTGTTGAAATACATGATCAGTCTTTCTTCCTAGCTAAGGAATCCTTTAATCCTATGCCTAAGGCATCATAAGATACTTCAAAAATAATGAAAATTCTAGAGTCATAATATAAGTACTTTAGTCATACTCTTCTTAAGCTTTTTAAATGTCTTCTTATCTATTGGCGTTCATTCAAAATTTCTCTTTATAATATAATCGATTATAGAGATAGTGATGGTAAATGAATCTCATATAGAAGGTTGCTAGTCTATTAAGGCTTTTAATGTCATAGATAGACTAAGGTGTTGGTCAATAAACTATTGCTTTAATCTTATTAGAATTAGCTCATATACTTTATTTTGAAAATGTGAAGCTTAGAAAGTTCTTACACTTAATAATAAAGATGCTTGTATAAGGATGGTGTAGAGGCAGTTCTCCCTAAGCATAGAACAAATCTTTCTAAAGTGTTCTAAGTGGTGTTCAAGTATACAACTGATGATCAAGATATCATCAAAGTAAACTACTACTAAATTTTTTAGTAAAGCCAAAATATTTGGATCATTATTCTCATAAGCATACTTGGGGTGTTAGATAGGTCAAAGGACATGACTAACCATTCGTATAATCCATTCCTTATTTTGAAAGTAATTTTCTAATCATCTTTTAATTAGATCCTAACTTGGTACTTTCTACTTTTTAAGACAATTTTTGGAGAAAATAGAGGTTTTTCTCATTTTATCCAATAAGACATATAAGCATGGAATAAGGAACCTTTGATGGACTTATTATTAATATACATTCTCTATAAACCATCTTTCTAAAGAGCTAGAAGAGAAAGTACTATACAAGTGATAAGGCTTTCCCATATGATTCCTTTACTTAAGAACTCTTGAACATATCAAGTGAGTCATTGGTGTTTGAATGAGCTTATCTTATAGTGTGGTAAATTTGGTAAACTAGTTTATTATATAAGGTTTATAACATGTTGGATGTCATGAAGGGGTGACAAACCTTGGGATTCCTCAGTGAAAATATCAAGAAAGCTAAGTAATATGGGTTTTATTATGGGAGATATTACTATATTAAGTACCTCACTTAAGATCTCTCTCACTACTATGACTTAACTGATAGTTTTATCAATAAATTCTTGATATACTTCACCTTGGAGCATAACCTTAATCTTCTTATTTGGGGTGATTCCTAGCTTCTTCTTAATTCATTAGATGTGATCTTTAGGTGGTGATGGATATAGCTTGAATTTTTTTCCTTGATGTGTGAAATGTGTTGGTTTTGTTGGCAAGAAGAGCATCATAGCCATACAACCATGTTCTCCTTAAGATGATACTTTCTACTTGCATGAGAATTTAACATAAAAATATCTTCTTAATATTGGCTAAGGCTAAGTGGTATAATACATTTCTTTCTTGATGGTATTAAATGTTTTGTTGATCTAAAAATCATTCTATAAGTTTGAGTGGTCAGTAGTGATAAGTTTGAGACATGTTACACTATTAGTAGAAATGAAATTGATGCTACTATTATTATCTATGACAATCTTATAAACCTTTTATCCATGTTTGACAAAGATATAAAAAATGGTGGTGTATCTTTAATCTTCACTTGTCTTAAGTTAGTGAAAGTGCAACTCAAAAATGTCATTATTTTAGTGTCCTCAATGGTGTTCTCTCCTTTATGTTTTGAGTATTTATTAGTCTCTCCTTTCGAAAAAAAAATTTCTCACCATTTTTTCCTTAATATAGTTTATTTATCATGTAGAGCATTTGGCTACCATATGACCTCACCCTTTCTATTAGAAACAAGTTACTTTATGTGGTTAGTTAATAGGTTGATTATGTTTTATGATAAGTTTAAAGATATGGCTTGAAAGAGGAAACTACTGGTTAGTGACTATTGGGTAGTTTAGAGTTGGTCGACCAGATAATTAACTTGGGTGTTGGTTCAATTTTTTTTACTTGATAAACTTTTTGGAGGTACTTAAACTCACTAGCAATTATGTAGGCCTCTACTAAGTGTGATGTTACACATGAAAAGTTCTTCTACACATCTTCTCCAAGTCTAGCTCAAAAGTGATAGAAAGTGAGCAAAGGGTCCTTATTGGTACTATGACATAAATAATACTTATCAAAATGAGTAATATACTCATTAATTAATTTTTCTCCTTTAGTTATGTATTGATATTATCAAGTAACTAGTTTTGGAGGAATCATGTATGCATTTATCTCTTAGGATTCCCTTAAACTCATTCCAAGTTCCTATGGGTGGTAATTCTTTCTATTGATAATGGATGTCCATGGTTTTTATAAATAATCAAGCTTGTTTAGTCAGGTTCATTTAAACAAACAATCCCTTTTAGTATTTGCTAAGTATAAACCATTGGAAATAATGATAACTTCCCACTCTAGGTAGTCCTCAGATTTTGAGACACTTTCAAAGATGGGTATGTTACATTTTATGGAATTCATGAGCTTGTCATCATCATTTTCTTAGTGTTATCCAAAGAATGATTTATTGATCCTAACATGTATTTGATCAGGTGGTTAGATAATATCAAGTTTAGACATAACAGACTCATTAGTGGCTTCTTCTAGTTAGTTGATCCTAAATCCATATTGTTCTAGATTTGTTCCCAATTTTTTAGACTAGTTAAGAGGTTTTGAAGTCATTTGTGCTTGGTCAATTTGTAAGTTCTTCCAATTCTCATGCACATGTATTATGCTTTTTAGAAAAAGAAAAATCATACTTTTGTTTTGTCCTTTTATCACTCTTTTTTTTTATAAAAATTATGTGCAAAAAAATAAATAAATAAAGGTTTACATTAGTTTTGCTTTATCATTAGTGTTGTAAGAACTAATGTAATCATTCTTTGATACCAATATTGATCCTAAATAAGCATTGTAAATTATAATGAGCAATTTAAGAATTAACCTACACATGTTAAAAGAAAGAAAATGTGAAAGATAAATATAAGAAACTTGAAATGACAACACACAAGAGATACATATCTAAGGCAATCTTAACTAAGGAGAGACCTTGAGAAAGATGGGAGTCACTCTATATGCTAAGTCTACAACATTTTCAATGACATAGAGATTGGAAACTTAGAAAGGGTTTAACAAAACAAATGTTGTGATAAAGTAAGAAATAAAGTAAAGACCACATGGGTGTAGAATGAAAAAATTGAAAGGACTTTATCTACAAAATTGGAGCAACAAAGTAATTGTATGCAAAGCCAGTCCAAAACACTAAAAGAAATCAAGTTGTAAAGAGTAAGGAAGGTGATGAAAAGAAGAATTTGCTAATAAATTATAAAGAAAGTGGAGGTGGCAAAATTCTTAATAAACTTAAAATGACAAAGTAAAAGGAAATTGTTATGTTGGTGGTGGCATGCATGCATTACCATAGCTTTGAAAATAAATGGCATGACATCTCACCACATGGGCTTTGCACCCCTCAAATTTGTACTAGAGCCTCAACGAATTAGTACATTAGAGTTTTCACTTTGATCTATGAAGTATTTCGTGCTAAGGAAATCCCACAAGAGGGGGGGTGAATTGTGTATTTAAAAATTTTTATAACTTTCGAAATTAAAACTTAAAAGTTTTAAGCACGAATAAAGAAATTTGAACACAAAAGTTTTTAGGTGGTTCGACTCAAATCCGAGTCTACGTCCACCCCCAACCGGTGTTGGGAAAAATCCACTAAATGCACCAATTACAAGTGAGGTTTTTCGTACGGTTCACCTCAAACTTACTTGGGATTTTTACTACGGCTAATCCCAAACCTACTTGAGTTTTTCTCCGGGCTCAACTCAAACCCGGGGCTTTAGCACTACTGCCGGGATGTCCTTACCCCAAAACGAAAAATACAACGATTGGCAAAAAGAACTTAGGAGAAATAGGAGCAAAGGGAGGCACACACAATTGAAAAATTAGAAGGATAGAAGTGAGAAAAAATTGAATCATGAACCTCTAATTTCAAGCGCCTTGTTGCAGTTCTCCTTTTGAGCTTGAAGGCA
Source organism: Vanilla planifolia (assembly GCA_023846275.1). NCBI lineage: Eukaryota > Viridiplantae > Streptophyta > Magnoliopsida > Asparagales > Orchidaceae > Vanilla > Vanilla planifolia. The sequence continues at coordinate 25,937,954 of CM043870.1, forward strand.
CCGTTTTTTCTTGTGATTGCTCGAATTTGAGATCTGAAATCTTTGAAAGAATTTAGCAAAGGTAAAAAAAAATAAATCTTAATTCTTCCCTATTTATAGAGCTTAAAATTGAGCTAAAAAAAACCTTCAACGGCTCCTAAAAAACAACTAGCCGTTTGGGCAACGGACGGAAAGCAGCCACCGTCCGATCTGGGCCCAAAATCGAACGGCGCTGATCAAATTTACGAAATAGCTGTTCGATTTTGATCTGGAGCGTTGGATCCGTGCGCTGAACGAACGGCGCCGATTAAACTCGCTAAACAACCGTTCGATTTTGATCTGGAGCGTTGGATCCGCGCGCTGAACGAACGACGCCGATTAAACTCGCGAAACAGCCGTTTGATTTCAATCTCGCGCGTTGGATCTGGGCAGGCTTGATCTGCGCCTTTGGATCCTGCCGAAGTTATAAGGTGGGATTTTTAGTCCCACACTGCAGAACTAAAGTCGGCGCACCGCTTTATAAGGAATTTGCACTGTTTAATTCTCGAGCCTCTGTGGGGTTGGCTCCCCCCTTCCTTGACCAGGATTTCATCACCTGGTCGGGTTGACTTGACCATGCACTGTTCATTGACCGTTGACCGTCGCTGTAGTTTGACCTAGCCGAGCTCCTCTCTGCGGGCTTTGGGCGGGCTTGGCTTAGCCAAGCACTGTTCATTTGACCGTTGACCACCGTTGTAGTTTGACCTCGCCGTGCTCCTCTCGGCGGTCTTGGCTCGCCCTTTTTGGGTCATCCAATTTTTAATTTCTAAAAGACCTGGACGGGCTAATTGCGTGACGGGTCGGCCCGCCCAGTGCTACAGTGAATTTTCCCGAGACTTAAGCTGTTTTAAGGTTGATTGGAAGAATTTTTGTGCTAAAATTTTAAATATAAGTGTACCAAAATAATTTTATATTATCATAGTATTATAAGTTTTCTAAATGACTATGAAAAGAAATTTATGAAAAATAATTCCTAAATAATTTTAAAAAATCAAATACCAATGTCTATACTTTTTGTCAATAAAGCTTGGCCCAAAAATCAAAATTCAATAATTATTAATTTTATAACATTTTTAAATATTAATACTACTAGTGTGCCTCATAATCTCAAAAATTGGACATCTCAATTTCAAGAAAATTAATAAAAACTCAAATATGAAAATTCTAGTACATGTCTCAAATTTTCTTGAAGTATGCCATGACTTCAAGGTCCTTAGAGATCACTATTTTAGACATGTGAAATACATAGCTTGATTTAATTAAATATTAACAATTTTACTTAAAATCAAGCCTAAATAAAATATAAACATTTATGCTTGACTCATCAAACACAAGGGTGTAACAATCTACCCTAAAACCTTAACAAAATGCAAAAGAACAATGAAAACTTTACTCATGCAAATTTAATTCTTTTCACAAGATAGGCTTATCCTTTTATGGAGGCTTAAGTAAAAAAAATAAAAATAAAAATAAAAAAATCTATGATATAAAGTTATTTTCAAATAACTTTCTAAAAAATTATCATTTTCAGTTTTTCATGGGTTGGATTCATGCGGGTTGAGCTAATACAACGAATGTCATGTGCTTTAGCATGCCACAAACTATTTTGCTAGTGGGTCAAACTTCAAGTTGGCATGACATCATCAATTTTCATGTGTATTTAAGGGTTACACAAATAGTTCTGTTGGTGGATTGGATTAATGGGTTGGTGCGATTTTGTGTGCATTTGTGGATCGCATGAACCCAATATCTAAACTAGATCCATAAGACGCATTTGCTAAATTATTTCGACCAAATGTAGTTAGGGTGGGCCATTGTCAAGTTGGGTAAGGTTGACGGTGGTTGACATAGCTAACAAGATGGGCCTAATGAGACGTTTTTTTGGTTTTCGTCTTATGTGCTAATTTTGGGCCCAAAGTATAATTTTTAGCTATTTAGACTATACACATTAAAAATAGATACTTTGATTACTTGGAAGTGTTGGTGTATGCCTGACTGGCCCTTTGGCGTTGAGAATCCTAATAGTAATTGGTATCCTCACCATAGGGCAAGAAAAAATGGTCTTAAAGAAAACAAAGCTCATATAAAATCGAATTTGCAAAATGATTCATAAAGCATTACATTGCATGATATGATTATTTATCATATTTATTACATTGCTTATTTATTATTGAATGTGCTAAAGACCATACATTAGGCATGAACCCAATCATGCATTGTATTATATGGAAATTTGTATAAAGTTTGCTTTATTGAGCCTTTGGTGATGCCTCGTCCTATTTTTAGCTAACAACTTAAATATTAAAGATGCACATGTATCATCCAAAAAGTATGAATAATATTTAACTAAATTGTATTATACAAAATTCATTATTGATAATAAAAATTTGATTATAAAATAATTTATAAAATTTTATAATTTTTTATGAGTTATTTATGAAAAATTGTACATCTTTAGAAAAATAAATATGAGTCCTAAGGAGGTAGAGAAATATTAGATAAGATTAAATTATTAAGAACTTAATAGTTTTATTTCATAAATTTTTTATTTAAATTGATCACAAAAAAGCCAAAGTATAAGAAAAATATTATTATAAATATTTCTTTTAAGAAAAAACATTTGAAATTAATGAATGATGTTAGAAAAATTAAGAAAAATTGTAGAAAATAACATATTTTATTTGGAGTTTAACAGTATTATTTGTGTAAAATTTGAGATATTTAATAATTTGTACATGTGAGAAAATTATTATTTTAAAGAACACAAATTATTAAAAATATTAAATTATATAAAAAATATAAAAATGATAAAGTTTTATTAGTAATTTATGTTAAAATTTATTTTAGAATTTTCGGAGTTCATTTTAATTAAAAATTCAAGAAATTAAATTTAAACTAAAGTTTTAATTAAACTATAATATTTTTTAATTCTAAAAACTTATTTATCCCTAACATAAACCTCATTACCAAATTGGTACAAAATGACCATTATTAGCTATAGAACCATTTAGAGACTTTGAAAGAAATGTTGATCATGGTGTTGTCTCCACTTCATTAAAGGTTGGTATATTAAGATAGAAGAAGGCAATGATTTTGTTGATTTAGAAAACTGTCATGAGAATAGAAAGGAATACAAATAGTCCAAATTAAAATATATATCAAGTGGGAATTTGAGAGAATCGTGTGGTCAAGATTTTAAGGAATCTCAAAATTTGAGATTTTTTTATTTGAGAAATTTATTAGGTGGAACAAACTTAAGAAGAAGGTTTTGAGCTTGGTGAAGCTCGTGGGGGTCCTTGATCATAATAATTCAACTCTAAGTTGACCATGACATTGTTTTTGAGATAAGTAATTATGAACATTATGAGTTATATATTTAATGTATAATGAAATCTAAAGTTTGTAGCCCTTAATATCTAAATTTGAATTAAATTACAAAAATTAATATTCTAGTGTCAGTTGATGCTTGGACTTGTATATTAAGTCGTATGCTATGTACTCCTTGCAAAATTCCTTATATATTATTACATGTTTAGCATGCAAAAATTTTCATATGAATACTAACATGTGAGATAAGGAGAATTTTATAATCATTTAGTACTTACTAACTTGGGAAAATTCAAAGATACAAAAATAATGCAATTATGGCAATATGATCAATTACATAGTAAAAAGGAGGGCGAAGTCTCTATAAGCAATGAGACTCATAAGAGTAATCTGAAGAGGAAGGGTTCCATAAGATTATAATCTAATGATGATATAATTGACTTAACATGCCAACTTAATAATGATATCATAAGACTACTGAAATTAAAAAAAGGGTCAAGTGACCAATAAAATGAAAAAAATGGTAAAAAAATAATTTTAAGGAAATTCTTGCTTCGTATGTGTAGATTCCTTGATATCTTTTACCTGCTTTATTTTTCTTTTATTATGATATTGCCCAAGCATGAGACGTGATCTAAAACTTTCATTAACTTGCATGCATAAATAGATTACCAACTAGACTAGTGTTGATTGGCTTAATCTTTTCTTGACATAAATAAATTTTAGGTTATGTTGATATACTTCATTGGAGTCAAGAGAATGAAGAATAAAGAGATAACAAAGCTAGTTATATTCTACTTATATTCTTTTAGATATGATATTTTAAATTATAATCATTTGGGATGCATGTAATGTTATTTTAATAGTAAGACTTAGTGTGAAATAATGTGTTGTAATAGTTGAATAATATTAAACATAGTTGAAATCCTTTTTATGTTGTCAATGAAACTTGATTTTTTTAATTTCATAGGATTATAAATTCTATTGCAATTTTAATGAAAAGTTTCTATTCACCTCATTATTAAAGAAAAATTATATGATAAATGTTTTAAAAGAATGAGCATATTTATTTTTGAAGTAAGAACTTTTATATTAAAAGAGAAAATATTAAAAGGAAATTTTTTACTTAAAGAATTTATTTGTGGATCTATTTTGATAATCAAATAAAAAGAGATTTTTAAGATTTTATTTTTTTCATTACAAATTTAATTGGTTATGTGTGCATGTTTGTATATATGTATATGCTTAATGATCCAAAAAAATGTTTTAAAAATTAAGTAGCACCTAATTTGTATGTATATTCAAATAAAATATTAAAATAATTTGAGAGAATGCCATTGTAAATCAGTAAACTCTATGAGAGCAAGTTGATGAGCTATATACTTAGCATGATTACTAGTTTAAAACAATTTTAATGGAAATTATGTATTAGGAATTTAAAACATTTAAGTAAATATAATAATAAGTTGTTTTCACAACAATTGAATTTATTAGTGCTTCTTTTAACTTTCTTTATGACCATTGATACTGAAATTTCATATTTGATTTATTTTTTTTCCATAGCAAATATTTACTTAAAAATTTAAAATATTTGGAATCTCTTTGTTAGCATTACATCTATGATGATGATATATGTGTGAGAGATTTCAAAGCTTTGTGCTTTAATGGTGGTGTTTAAAAAAATAGAAAAATTTTATGTGATGATGTTATAACTTATTATTAAAAGGATTTGGTCATACTTTAAAGCTTTATGTTAGAGAGACTTGTTAAGGGGTCTCCACATACTAAGGATGAGTAAAGGAGAAAGGTGAGTGGTGGGTGCCAAGACACTGCTTGTAGATAAACTTGGGTATGACGATTGGTATTGAATAATCTTTAAAGTCTATTTGTATGATTTTCTTATTATGGTCATAACTTATAGTTGTTAATATAACTTAATTAAATATTATCATAATTAATAAGTAATTAACTAATATAAAAACTTACAAAGTTCAATTGATCCACTTTTAGATGTGCCTATAGGACAATAAGACTTCTTTTTCCAAGAGCTATATAATGCGCACACCTTGGGCTCCAAAGGAATGCCGAGTTCAATAGTTGTTAGAATTGAATTTGACATAGCCATGAAGTTTTGATGTGCCATGACACACCTAAAATTGACTAGGATAATTATGCTACACAAATTTCATATTTGTTGTATTTTGTTAGAATTTACGTTATATTTTTCTTTTTATGTTGTTAGTATTACTTTTATTATTTGCACCCTATTGACATTGTGAGATATCCCTAGTTTAGTCATGAGTCATTTTTGTGTATTTCAGGCTAATTTTTATAAAGTTTGAAGATTTACCTTAACAACACATGGTGGATGGACAATCGCATAAGGCAGGTTGAGCAACTTTTAACTGTCAAACTTACACCCATTGGCAGTTTACTGATGCTACACCAAGCTTTTTTCTATCTGGGCGACGTGGATAGTATAAGCCACAATGAGCAATTGGGTTGAATGCCTGGGGCAATCACTATCACTAGGCCACTAAATTTGTGTTGCTTGCTTGCTTGCTACTCCACTTATATCCTGTGAAAAGCCTTTGCATCTAAGATTTAGAAGCTGCCAGATGAACGATTTTGAAGTTTGCTTATCTTCTTCTTGAGCAAAGAATGTTATGAGTGACACCTTCTCTCAACACATTGAAGTCCAAGGAATGAGTTATCATGCTCAGGGATTCACAGAAGAAGTTCCATCTGATGCATTTCTTATATGCAGATTAGGATTTTGTTTTTAGCATTTCTCATTTAATTTTGCAAGTAGCTAGAGTATTCCAATTCTAGTTTTCTGTTCTCAATTTGGATTTAATTCTCGTTTAGCAAGCAGATTCCGAAGTTTGTGAAACTCTACAAAAAAAAAAAAAAAAGATCATGCTATGTGTTAATAGTTTCCTTCCTAAAGGTTTTGTTGATGTGACCTCAAATTATGATTTTAAACAGCCTGAGCAAAACTTGTAGTTTAAATAGTAGATTTACTAGTTATCTGTTCTCTAAGTAAAAACCACATCAAAAGAGTTCCAAAACAAGCGAAATTTTGAAGCATGCTGGCTTATGAGTTTTTTTAGAACTGATTCATACAATTGCAGGAAAGGCAAGCATAACAACAAAGCAAATGTAAATCTCAAGGAACCTAACCCGCAATAAGCTTGGGAGGAAATGTCAGGAAGACTTGAGAAAAAGTATCATCGATTTCACCCCACTGCCTAGCTTTAACGACACAGATGTCCCCATATCCTTCAAAGATAACAAATTGAAAACAATAGCCTTAAAGCGGAATTGGTAAAATTATTAGGTAACACTAACCATCCATTACTTGAATAAATCTCTTAGCCACAGAACTCGCATACACATGTGCTCCTTCGTCGACCTGCATCAAAACAAGAAACTTAAGTTAAAATGGTTTGATGAATTCGAGCAAAAAAGATTCACTTGAAACACATACATTGTATTTCACCTTCGCGCTTATCATGAAAACATGGCAATCTCCTATGTTACCACCGGACAAATGCAGCAGCTCCAGCTGCAGCTCGTCAAGCACCTTCGACACGTTCAAAACGCACCCAAGCTTCCTGCGCTGCGTGAGCCTAATGTACGCCTCGTCTTCGACGATGCGCACGTCGACAAACGTTCCCTTTGCTCTCCTCTGAATCCACGAGCTCCGCACGCTTCCATTCATTCCATGGTTACCGTCGTCTATCATGGATTTGATGGTGGAGCTCTCGATGTCTCCGTGGGCTTCGTCCTCCCTTTCGAGTTTCGTACTTCTCAGCTTCTTACACCTTTTTTTCCCAACGCGTACTTTGAGTTCATCTACCGTCCTTAACAGCTCTTTAATGTACTCAATCGTGTCGGAGACTATTGTAGCTCTGTCGGGCTTTCCAAGTAACACAGCAATTTTTATTAGTTAAACAAATGAAGGAAATGCGAGCAGTAACAAAGCTTTACCTTTGATGGGTTTGGAATTAGTGACTTCAGCAGCTCAAACTTCTTCCCCAAACGCTCTCTTCTCTGTTTCTCATTCTTCTGTGACCCATATTCTTCCAGCCCCCTCATCACCTCCTTTCTCCTCCTCTCCATTTTGGAGCTCTCAAGCTGCCCACCAAGCACTGTAAAACCTCCATTATGGTTCAAGACCACCCGTTGCACCGGCGGATCATATAAGATCGTCGGCATGGCCAACGTGCCATACGAAGAGAGATCACTGACGAAGCTCTCCGACAGAGTTCGAAAAACCGAAGCATCTCCATGGCCTGAAGGATCGAGTACAGAACTCTGCCCAAACTGTCTATGTCGGTCGAGCTCTTCTCCAATAAGTGAGATTTCTGAATAGCTTTGTATTGTTTGAAAAGGATCTACTCCAAGGAACATTGTTGAATTTGGGTCAAACATGTTCCTACTTCTCTGTACCCGAAGAACGTCCTATGCATCAAAGAAAAAGAAATAAGAACGAAGACAGACAGAAAGAGAAAAGCTGGCGGTTGGTTGCGGGGTGGAAACTTGGAAGAGATAGAGTTAAGAGAGAGCTGGCGTGTCGTTTATCTTTTATTTCTAAGGGCAGATAGAGGAGTATCTTTTGGTTCCTTCTTCACTCTTAAGGCTGAGAGGAATAGTACGGGTTTGGTGCTGAGATTGGTTTCGAATGGGACCCACCTTCAACCTGTTCCTGTGGAGCCCGCGCACCAGGCCCTGGCGAGTGGCGATCTTCTGAAATTTTGATACGTGAAATTATTTTGGGAATTTGGATGTTTTGTGGTCCAATTTCTAAATTTCAATTTGTTCAGTTTTTTTCAGCTTTGAAATCAATCATTGACCAAGAATAAGTTGTTTAGATGCTTTGAAATGTTTGCGATGGAATTAATTGTGGAGCTCAAAGGGATCCATCACGCAAAAAAGGGTTATATACGACAGTTTTTCATTTCTCTAATTCTCTCTCTCTCTCTCTCTCTCTCTCTCTCTCTCTCCCTCTCTCTCTCTCTCTTCTGTGTTGTTCTCCATCTTTCAAGTGTCTATGTTTCATGCAATTTGAATTTTTCTATGCTGGTAATGCTATAATTGGAGGTTGATTCATGCCTTCAACATGCACCAGCGTTCAATGCAAAATTCTTATACCTATATATATATATATATATATATATATATATATATATATATATATATATATATGAAATTAGAAAAAGACAAAGCCTTATTAGTTCAACTCAAGGAGAATTTCTACACGATTTTTATAAGAATTAGAGACAAAGATTTAAATTTATTTAATTATACAAAATTTTGAACTATTTGTGAAATCAGATAAATTTACAACATTATTGATCACTAAAATATTCGTAACATGTGGAAAACATTGTGCAAAACATTGTTGATCACCATAATGTGTGGGAAACATAATTTTTTTCTATAGGTGCCTTCTTCTATATTGTGCAAAACATTGTTGTATACTTATTTAATGATCTAATGAAAAACATTGTGTACAAGTCAAGCCTTTTAAAGGACCCCCTTTGGTCCCTCACTTCACCTTCTCAACCTTCTCTTTCTCTAAAGTTCTCTTTTCTCTTGCTCTCTAGTTTCACATATTCTCCCCTCTTGGTTATTCTTCTTATAAGGTTTTGGGCATTATCATCTCAAAGTTGGTAACAAGAGATATCTTTATTATTGTTTAGAGACATAAAAGTATGTTGGCTTAGTTCTTTATATTTGTTTGCAATTTTTTTTGTTTTGTAATGTAATCATGCAAATAAATATCAATATTTTGCTAATTTTGCATATTACTTAGGCAAATTTGATCTTGTTGATGTGAATGTTGCAAAGGTTCTAGAGTGGAGGCTTGGAATAATTTATAAACTTATTATAAAAGGAATAACATGGTGATTATTTGTAACATCCCAAAAGTATGGTCAAATATTTATATAAAGTTTTGTGGATTTTAGATTACTAGGCATTTTAAATAATGAAAAATCATGATCTCAAAATTAATCAAATATCTTACAATAATGAAATCGTAGTATCCCTAATAAAATAAAAATAAAATTTATAATTATTTTAAATTATTTATTTTTTTTAGAGTTTTTAAAAACTTTTAAAAATTACACTACTTTTTATAATAAATTATATGCCATTGAAAGGAGATAAGCTACCTCAAATGACAAAGGTGAGGCAAGAAATAAATTATTTGAACTCCAACCATACTAAGTTAATGAAAATAAGAATTTTCTAAATGATGAAAAAAAAAGATTGAAGATTAATAAGAATTTATTTGCAAACTTAAAAATTTTTAGAAATTAGCAAAATGTTATAAAAAAATTAAAAAAATTACAAATTTTACTAAGATATAAAGCTTATAAATGTAAGCTTAGTAAAAATATTTTAACATAGAAAAGAGGTGTGACAAACAAAAAATTAAAAGTTGAAGAGGATTTAAGAAAATTTTTAAATAATATTTATAAGGATTTTAAATTTAAAATTTATTAAAATTACTAAATGTCAATAAAAAAATATGAAATTTGATTGACAGATAGAACTTGTCAATAAGAATCATAAGAAATTAGCTGATAAAGTTTTAGAGATCAAATTGATAAAAAAAAATAGTGAGAAATATTAGATTTCTTAATGTTGGATTTAATTTAATTATATTTCTTAAATTCTTAATCCTAAATACACAACAGAGGTATCTGACACAAAGGCAGCCTCAATTAATAGGAAACTACTAGATTTTAAGTAGTAAGAAGGTAAGGAGGTGTCCAAGGGCATTTTTAGAAGAGTTTTATAGCCACAAATGGAATATCGAAAGGAAAGAACTCGATCATCCAAGAATTTTGGTGAAATTAGAGAAATCAGTTGAGCCACGTGCATAAGAGAAAGAAAGAAAGAGACAAGGCATTGTTGAAGTTTGCAAAATGGTATGGTAAAATTTCCTTAGTCTAACGATCAAGCCAACAATGAAATAGAGGAAAAAAGAAAAGAAAAGGAGAGAAAGAAGAACAAATAGGTATTGAGAAGGGATTCATGTTTGTGAAAAAGCACACAAATCCAAATTGATGCTAAGGTCAAACCATTACTAAATAAGAAATTTGAGAAATCTAGACTTGTACAATATATATATATATATATATATATATATATATATATATATATATATATATATATATATATTATGTTATTTATTACATAGTGATTACGTTAAGACTAACTCAAATTGAAATTAAAAAAGCATTCAAGGATGTTTTTAATCCCTTGTTATTATGATTTTATTTGATCTTGATTTAGTTAACATGTTTTGATAATGCCACTTGTTCTCATAAAAATTATTATGCAAAAGCATGCTATAAGAATATGCATATAAAAAAAAAAGAAAAAAGGTTTTTAGAAGAAAATGATATATAATAAGAATAAAAAAATAAAGTGAATAGAATAAGAATAAGAGGTTGTTGAAAAGGGTTAAGTATGATTCTTAAAAGTGAACAAATTATGGTTATCCAAAATGGCTAACTAGCTATCTAGAATAACATATTTTAGAAGTAGGCCCACATTATGAATAATATGTTTTGAATCTAGTGCCGAAAGGAGTTAGTGCCAAAAGGAGTTATCATTAAGGTTATTCCTATTTAGAATAATATGTTTCAAGAAATATACCTAATTTGACTTGAAAATCTAAAAAAGCATGGTGCTAGAACCAATTTAAAGAGAAAATGATAAGGAAAGAGAATTGACAAGAAATTCACATAATTTTTTAAAAATAAAAGATCAAGTTTTAAAAGAAATTAAAACAAAATTTGATATTTACTATTTTCTTATTACATGTTTATTTGTATAATATTGACCCAATATAAGATTTAATCTAAAATTGATTGTTTTATATTCATGTTATATTATTTTTGTCATTATGCTATTGATGGTTGACTTAACTTATTTTATAGCTTAACATTTTAAATTATGATAATATATAGTATGAGTCTCTAATAAAATAGTGAGAGTGATAACTTATGATTATTTACTTAGTATAATTCAATTTCTTTATAATGTGTTGTATAAGCTACTACATTAACTCATTATGTGTTTAAGTAGTTTGGGCATGTATTAATATTCTATGCATGAACTCTATGTTTTGAAAGAAATGTGAAAGTTGTATATTACTTCCACTATAATTGTCAAGATAAGTTATGACATTTTATTTACTTTAAAAAATATTTTTCAATCTAAAGAAAAAAAGGGTTGATGTGGCTCCAACCAAAAAAGTAAGTGGAGATGCCACATTATGTCATAGGAAGCTTCATAGTTAAGCCCTTTCAACATTCTTGGAATGTAAATCACATAAAGAAAAACAAGATGCTAATTTCCAAATAATAAGTTAGCTTAATCAATGATGATGAGTTACTCTACTCATTAGGGCAGGGGGGTGGGGCACAAAACAAGTATAAGTATAATTGCAAGAGGAAAGTTGAGAAGATTAAGTATAGTATTACGATGGTGAACTAGAATTAGGTAAACAATGCTACCACAAAGAACATTTCTATCTAGTTCACCCACATGGAATTGAATGGAATGAAGAACTTAATTTTGATGGAATGTTTACCAAAAGATTCATTAAATAAGTTTTCCATTATTGCAAAACCGTGAGCTAATCGTAATGTTTTGGACAAATAAGTAGATCCATTACTTTATTAGTGTATAGGCTATTGTGAACAAAGCGTAGTATAATGAGTGGCCTAATAAGTTTCTTTTGAGCCTTGTAAGTGTTGAATAGAACAAAATAGAATAATTGCACCAATGGAGGCTATGTGCCCTTAAATTGAAGCATCTAACTAGACATGAAAGAAATCCCTTTTGGAAGTTGACAAAATTAGAATAACTTGATTATCTAAGGAAATCATTAATTGTGCACTTAGTGCTTTTGTAATTTTCACTTTAAACTCAGATGGAGATTATGCCAAAATATTTTTCAAATTGAAGTCTATTTTTATGTCAAATTAGGCTACAATCAAGGCTTGAGAATCTTAAAAAAAGTTTACCCATTCTACTTTTAGTTGTTGGGAGGCTTTTCATTATTTCTTGCATTGTTACATGAAAGACTTCTTGTAATATAACCTTCGTATGGTATAAGATATTAATTCTAGTGAACAAATGTAGTTCTAGCTATTATTTTGACCATTTATGACATTTATCAAGGGGGTTGTGAAGCCAATACAAACAAAAGAAACATTAACATAACATTTCCTCTATATGGTGTTATTGAGCTTTTTAATTACAATAGGCATCTATGGAAATAATATTATCACTATGAAAATATTATTAATATTATTTCTCTAAGATTTTCATGAATAAAAAATATAAATATTTGTTAATTGAATATGATGAGAATTGAAAAGTAAAGAATGAGATTTCCATGAATTTATGAATATCATAATTGCATGAGCTTTTATTCATATTATTTGATATGACATCATAACCTTATTGACTATGATATTAAAAGAATGACAAATATATAAACATATGAGAGATCATAATTATATAAGTTATCGATTTGTATTATTTAATATGATACCATGACCTAATATGATATAATAACCAAAAAAGTGAGTTTTCATATGATATTATTTCACAATTTGAGTATGGTATCAAGAACCACGTTAGCATTGTCATTAGCTTGCAATCAAGTTTGCAAGACAAATAGTATGGATGTAGGCCATGCTATGAGATGGTATGAGACTAAACAATATGTATTGAGTTATGCCTTAAGGACAATAAGGCCTCCTACATAAATAATACTATATAATTTATAACTATATGTAATTATTGTATATGAAAAAAATTGTAAGGGAGAAATTATCCTTTTGATTTGTAAATTTTTATCAATTTCAATTACATCATATAATTGAACTATTTAATAAAAAGTTGTTTTAAAATTTTATTATTATTTCCTCACTTAGGTTGAGTAGGGTGTGATAGGATTGTATTAAAGTAATTGAAATCTTATCAATTTGTTTTTAAAAAAATATAATAACAAAGTATGTTAGATACCTATTAAGGTAGTTAAATGAATAAAATGTGTTACTTTAGATTTCAAAGTGAAAGATTTAAGATTAGAGCATGCATTAAGGTCAAATCATTTATTAGGTAAAAGGGTTAAAGTATAGACATTATCCTTATCTATATCTTTACACAAGTCATTAGTATTATCTTTTATCAAAATATGTAAATATATCTATATGAAATTAAATGGAATAAGAAGAAAGATTAAAGAGAATGATAAAACCTATGAGATTAGTTGAACAAGATCAATCAGGAATTAAATCTCAACATAATATTAAAACAAATGAAAGTGACTATAAAACCTATAGATGGATGATCGATGATCTTTGAAGAATGACCTTGGTAATGGTAGTGGAGATGTTATTAGAATGGTGTGAATTAGACAAGTAATAAGACCCTACAGTAGAGATCAAATATGAGCATACCCATTGTATAGAATATGAAAAATGACATTAAGGCATTGGTTACTAGGTTGAGAAAATCAATTGAGACATTTCATTTGTGGAAGCCAGACCATATGCCTAAGTGTTTAGATTATGTTGTTCAATTTGATTAGGATTTAAAAGGATACTTGTATCACAAAGTGTTGATAGAGATGTTCCTTCTTTAGTTTTAGGTGTCTCTAGTGGAAATTAGTTAGGCAAGAAAGGAAAACCTATAATATATGTTAATTCTTAATAAGAGGATCCAAACTTTATTGTTGTGTTATGAGTATGCTATATTATAACATTTTTTAGATATAGTATTATTCCATTTTTGAGTTTCCCAATTTTTTTATAATGTATTGCATACAAGATAACTCATTTGTTGACTTGATCAAATTGAAGAATCAATTATTAGTTGCATTGCCTATTAAAAGTGAAATTTAGGTTGATAAATGTATTTAAGAGAAAATATAAATTAAGGGAAACAAATTGTTTTTGAATGAATTACTTTTCTCTTTAGTAAGAATTGATATTGTGTGGGGTATGGATTGATTGTGCCAAACAATATTCAATCTTTCACTACGTTAAAAGAAAGTATCAAAAATTTGGTGGATTATTGTGACCAATGACTATACCATAATGGAAATAAGAGATTCAATTCTATGGATTGTGCTATTGGATTGATTAGATTATTATTAAGTCATGTTTCTATTTGAATAGTAATTATTGGATTGATCAAAATAATCTTTTTATTAATATGATAGCTTATTAAGCAAAGAGTTTGATATATATATATATATATATATATATATATATATATAACTAAAGGGAGAAGTTAAAGAACAAAAGTGATGAAAGAATAAGGATCAATGAAAGTGATCTATAATTATTAAGATCGTAAATTAATAAAATGATTGATGATAGGATTAGACTAAGTGTTTTACTGGCGAGCATCAAGTTTAGTTGTTAAGAAAGAGAAAGGATGGTTGAGAATGTGTATAGAATGCTAAGAAATAAATAAATTTTTTATTAAGATTAAATATCTTACATTGATAATAGATAATTTATTGATTTTTTAAGGTGAAACAATTAAAGAAACAAGATTTTTAAGACATCTGAATAGAAGATTCTTATATGATGAATGCAAGTGTTATATTATTAAAATAAGATAAGTGTAATTGTTATAATGACATGAAATGAGAATGCTAACGATTAATTATAATAATATAGATAAATGAGGATAAAATGATTTAAAAATAGAGAATTGAGAATAAGATTATGGATGAAGTATAAGAATGAAAGAATGAATGAATATTAGTGAAGTATTGTTATGATAGAGATAATGAGAGGAGAAGAGATGAAATAGAATGGCAATGAAGATAATAGTTTAATGATAACTAACAAAATTGATATAAAAAATTGTAAGTTTAATAGATGAATAGATGATTGTAGAGTAATTAAAACAAAAAAATATATCTATTAAAAGTGATGTAATGAGAATTTGAAATACTAAAAGATGTATAATGACCCTCATTTGTACCCAAATCTAGATAACAAAACCCCCTATAATCAAGCTAAAGGGTTAGTGCTCAAGTATATTTGATATGATGAATTCTATTTCTTAGAATATATTATTTATGAATAACAATACTAAAATAATATTGAAATTAAAGAAGTATATCATCATTCCAAATTTAGTCAAAAATAATATTTGAATATATTAATAGAAAGAACTTTTCAAAATGAACACAATGATATTAAGTTTATAATTTTTAGAGACCTAAAAATTTATTATATTATTTTAAATATTTATGTATAATTATAATTTTCAAATTATCATATAAAGTAGATTTATAATTTTCTAAATTTTGACTTCAATCTAATCCATTTTATAGAAGGTAGATATGAATATATAAGAATGTAAGTTTGTATTAATGTATATTTATAATTTTTGAATTTCAACGTGGAAGGAAATCAGAGTGAAGGAGAGAAAGTAGTTATTAATAAATTTATAGAGGGTTTATGAAAATCTCGTATGTGTATGTGAATGAGATTTTTAGTAAAACAATGACACTAGGGTAATTTAAATAAATGAATTTTTTTTGGCAATTTGTGCTTTCCTAACCTAATCCAATGGAAATCTTTGAGGAATTGCAATAGTAAAGACTTAATAACAATTCATGACAACTTATAAATAGTTCAATGAGTCCAATGAGGAGTCAAGACCGAGTGAAGCTCGGGTTACTCTGTTATGTCATTATTTGCATGTTTTGAAAAAAGGAGTGAGAATAGGATCGGGGGGCCAATTCTAATGACAAAATAAGTTGGGAAGTGTTGGGTTTGCTTTGGAAATAGATGCAAAGATGATAGCTATTGGGAGAATAAAAGAGATAGGGAGCTCCAATTCAGGCTCTTGTAGGATTTGGTTTGAATTGGAAATGGACTTCATCAAGTTAAGGAGATTAAAAAGCAGTGAACCTAGTTTGAGATTAGGTTAACTGATCCAACCCAAATTTAGTTCAGCTCTTCCGATCTGCAGATAGGAGGTGGATGAGAGAAAGAATTAAGAATTGGGTTGTGACCAACATTGGTCTATTTACTAGTTCAAGTGGACCATAGAGAAAACAAAACATTTAATGATTTAACAAATATAATTGAAATGAAATACAAATAAATAAAATAAAATAAATAAAAAGGAGAAAAAATAATGAAAAATACATGTAAATAAAGAAGAATAAAATTGAGTAAAAATAAATTAAATAATAATATATTAAAATAATATTAAAAAAATAAAAAATGTAAAAATGGTAAAATAGTAGAAAAAATAAGTTGAAAGTTAAAAAGAATTTGCAAAATCTTATGGAGACATGTATTAATGGTTTAGTGTGAGATTTAGCTTGGGGTCGAGTGTGATTAAATAAAAACTATTAGTGATTATTTATTAGGGATAATTTGTAATAATTTGTGTACATGCATGATAAAATTGGAAATTAAAAAAAGAAAGAGATCATAGCAAGAAATTGCTTCTCAAATTTAAGTAAATAAATATATAACTTGTGACATTATACAATATTACGTTTTATATTTTTTATATGGATTCTTTTTTACTACAATTTATTATGCTAGCAAATGTTTATATTTTTTATGATTTAGCATAATTTTATTAGTATTTTGTGTTACTTATTACATGCTTTCCTGGTTATATAGTTTTACTTGTTTCAAGACTTTTATTGTTTTATGATTTTTCTTGTTACATGATAACACAAGAAATATTTAAATGGAATGAAATGTAAATAAAAAATAGCACATGAACTTACATGTTTATATCATATATGAACATGGTTGTAGAAGTAATTTGGTTATTTAGAAATTTGGCATGATTACTTAGAAATGTCGAAAAATAAAATATAATATTTGATATATTAGGGCTATGTTACCCTACATGTATACATAATATTTTAGCATGACGAGGACTATTATACCTTATATGTGTAGGTCACTAGTATTTCAATATTGTTAGGGTTGTCATATCTTATATGTGCAAGTTATCAACATTTCAATATATATAAGGCTATGATACCCTTATATGTGCAAGTCACTAATATGTTATTATGGCTAAGGCTATGAAACATTATATGTGAAAGTCATTAGTACTTTTATATGATTAGGGTTATGATACCTTATATGTGTATGTCACTAGTACTTCAATGTGAAAAGAACAATGATATCTTATGTGTAAGCCAAAAGTACTTTAATGTAGCTAGGGTTATGATACCATGTATGCCTAAATTATTAGCACTTATATATCTAGTGCTATGATACTCTTTTATTTGCTTTGATTATGTAGTTATTAGTTATTTGCATCAAGAAGATAATGGTTCCAAGGGAATAGTAATTACATAAAATATGTGAAAATAGAAATAAGAGAAAAATAGATAATTTAGTATATAATTTTCTTATCATTATGGTTATGATATAGTTTCTGAGTTACTCATACAAATTATGATATTATTTATTTATATGATTTATCATCATGCTTACATTGGTATGTATTTTGTACTTGAATACTTATTGAATTTATTTGTTGAAATTTATAAATCTCATTAGTGCTTACAATATAGGTCATACATCTACTATATTAAGAGTTGGGGAATTTAATACTATGAGAGAGGATTACACTTCTAAGATGTAAGAGAGAGCATTGTTTGGTATCAATGGATTTTTGGTATTTTGTTGGTACAATGGTTTAAGTTTTGTATATATTTTGATTTGGATGTTTTATGTAGATATGATATATGATTTTTAGTTATATTCATTTTCTTCTATGTTTTATCATTTTATTGGTTTTAGTTGAAAAAATTTGACTCATCGTCAGGTCCTTGGCTAGGATTTTTGTATCATCATCCATTGATTTAATTGCACATTACCTCTAAATTTATATCTTATTTAATAGATTGTGAGGTGATATCGTAACAAGTTGAATAAGTGAGATGAGAATAGATAATTGACTATGAAAATATTGTATAATATAGTAAGTAAAGATCAAAGAATGGATGGATGAAAAGATAAGATAACATGATTAATTTTTGGGTATGAGAGAAGAAGAGTATAAGTGATTTATAAGATAATTTAAAGTAAATGATAAATATTTGCACATGAATTAAACATAATACAAGTTTGTGGTGGAAATGACAAATGTTAGAAAAATATGAAATAAATATAGACAAAATGAATGAAGTAAAGATGATAAATAAAATTGATGAATGATTGAAATAATCAATTATAATAACACATATTTGAATGTTTGCAAAGTGTGAGATGCATTCTTATGAAGATAAGGATAGAGGAAGTGAAAAGATGCAAATATGAAAAATAGATGATTTGATAGAAATTGAACATGTTAGAAACAAGACATAATAATAAAATTTAGATCTGATACTTGATTAGTAGAAAACATGAGTTGATAAATGAATATAGGAAAGATTGATCAAATATTATGTTAAAGATGAGTTTTTGATGATGATAACTAGAGTTATGATTGGAACGATGATTTAAGAAAATTGAGTTTCAACTAGATTTGACCTATGAAGAGATCCCATTACTAAGTTTTGAAAAAAGAGAAGATATTGAGTATATGTGATCTTATTGATTAAACTCAAAGGGCAATACCATTTTGAGCAAATAGATAGTTAAGGCATTAAATCAAATATGATAAGAGGATGTTATTTAGAGTTTATTTCACAATTTCAAGATACAATTATTATAAATATAGATTTGTAATAATGTTATAATAAACTAATTTAATAGTGTTAATATATAATTAATGATGTGATTTATCCCAACTAGGTTAAATATGAACATAATATTTAAAAAATAAGTAGCAATTTTACAATGTCTCTAAAAGCAAGCCAATAATGAATTGTTTAGACTATTGATAGATAGAGCTAGTTGAGCAGAGTCCTTCCACACTTGTTTTTCGTTGATTAGAATTCATTTAGAATTGTTATAGAATTTTGAATGAAACTTCTCTTTTTGTATGCTTTCATTTTTTTTGAGTAAAAAGTTTGTGCCTAACTCTAGTTAGAGTGATTCCAACTTTCTCTACCCATGTGAAAGATAATGATCGAAGGTGAGAGACCTTCCACCTATAGAGTCGATAATCAAACAAATTTTTGCTTCCTCTAACACCCTCATGTCTTCGCTCACCCTTTCACTGTCTCAAAAAAAAACAACCAAACTATGACCTTTCTTAATAAAGCTCCAAAACCTAGCCTATAATCTTCCCCACTAACCTAAACAACCAACTTTTTGTCATTTTTCATCTTTGGTGCTTCACATGCTAACTCCAATAGAATTAAAAAAATATCATCACTAAAAAGATATAATCTTTCAATAACTTTTATTTTCTCGTTGTAAGATAAAGTTAGATTGTTCTTTCTTTTATTAAAATATTTCACATAGAATTTATCTTAAATTCTGTAATTTTTATTTATAAAATTGAATGTGACAAAACTATTTTGTAGGATTTTATACTTAACTCTTAATATGTTGTCACATACTCCACTAAATAATTCATGTCACAATTTTGAATAATTCTAAAATATCACACACACTATCTAACCCTAATTAGTGTACAAACCCTTTCACATTCTTTAATAATTTACAAAGCATCTCTAATATTATAAGCTAAATTAAACCATAATAGAAGCCTATTTTATCCTATATCACATTAATAATAAACATAATTATCATAAATAATGAAGGATTTATCTTTTAGCTCGTTATAAAAATTATTGAAGTCCTCACAAACTAGATAATATCATTAATCCTATCAAATCTAAGGATTTGTGAATCTAAGAAAGTGATTACTAATATTATTCTTGAAAGTGCATATGCAAGTTTATAATCTTTTCTTGGTTTATGTTTGAAAACAAGAATAATGTGACAAGTATTCAATCTAGTTTGTGTGTTTACAATTCAACTTCTTTTGTGTATTGATATATTTTAAAGTATAATTGTTTATATTTAAAATAAATTTATTATATAATAAATAATATGTGTATTGTTTTAATGATTTTATAATTACATAAAATTATCTATCATATATAAATATTATTATTTAGTAGTATTTAGTTTTTCATTAAAGTAACTAAACAATTGTCTTGGCAAAATACACCACTAATTCTAATCTTAAAATCATCACATGAGACTTCAAAGACTTTACGAAAGTTAGGTAAACATAAAAGAGGTTTTGATGTCAAGTCATTTAATTTGATTGAAAGCCTTTGATGCACCAACACTAGAAACAAATTTATCATTCTTTAAAGCTTCAGTAATTGGAGCTACTATTGTACTAAAATTTCTTATGAATCTTTTGTAGAATGTTGCAAGGCCATTGAACATTTAATTTTAGCTATTCTCTTTAGGATTAACCAATCAAAATTAGTTCTTACTTTTTATGGGTCAAGTTAGAGGTTAATAGATGATAATACAAATCTTAAGAAATTAATTTTCTTTTATATAATGAGCACTTATTTAGGTTTATGTATAAATTTTCATGTCTAAGTTTCTCTAAAACAAGTTTAAGGTATTCTATATAGGATATCTCATCAAGGTTAAATATTAAGATGTCATCAAAATACATGACTAAGAATTTTTCAATGAATAGTTTGAGAATAATGTTCATCAAATACAAGAATGTACTTGGTGCATTTGAGAAGTCGAGAGACATCACTAGCCACTCGTAAAGACCATTAAATGTTTTAAAAATAGTTTTTCATTCTTCGTTAGGATGAATCCTAATTTGATGATAACTATTAATGAGGTCTAGTTTTGAGAAGAAATTCAAACTAGAAAAAATATCTAATAGATCATCTAGTCATAGATTGAAAATTGATATTTTATTATAATTTTTGTTAATGTCTTTATTATTGATGCACAATGTTATTAGCCATCCTCTTTCGGAGTTAAAAGTGCATGAGCTACACATGAGATAAGACTTTCTTATAAGAAACCCTTTTTTAAGTAATTCATCAATTTATTTTTTTAGTTTGGCATATTCAGTAGGATTCATTTGATATTGAGGAAAATTTGGCAACTAAGATTTAAGTATTAAGTCAATGGCATGCTAGATGTCTTGCTTAGGAGGTAGTTCCATAAGAGTAATGTTAATAAACTGAGATAAAATATCAAGTATCAAAGATAGATTGATCTTTATTTTATCAACTTCTTTTATATGCATAATGAATAATGAAGTTGGATCAGAAAAGTTTTACATATGCTCTTAAAACCAAGTTTATTACTAGTCATTATAGGTTAAGAAATACACTATCTCTAAAAAAAGTAATTAATTTGTATTTAGCACCATTGTTTTCAAGTTAGGGATTAGTATTTCAAGTTAGGTCTTATAGACTATAAGTTTGATCATGGGTTTTAAGAGTAGAATTTTGATAGCTTTATCATTAAATTCGAATATATATATATATATATATATATATATATATATATATATATATATATATATATATATATATATATATATATATATATATATATATATTCTCTCAAAAATAATGAATGACATTCATGTCATAAAGTTATGCTCTTTCAAGTAAGATATATGTTATGTCCATGGAGAAGATATCACACCACACATTATCTTTAGAACTACTCATTTTTTAAGGGAACAAGCATCTAGATGTCACGAGCAAGAAGATTGTGTTGACCCAACTCACATGGAAGGGATTAGAATGGGGCTCAACCTTGAGGTTGGCTCTAATGAAAGTATGAGTAAAAATCTTCATAATAATATAACTATCAATGACCAATCTACATCTCTTTTTATTACATGTAACAAACATGCTAAAGATATTCTTTCTCCTACAATCCTTTACATTAATTTTAGACATTAACAAACACCTTTTGACTCCTAAGTGTTCATCATCATTTACCCTAAGTTCTTCAATAGATAAAATCTGATCTTCATCTTAAAGTTCTTCTAGTTCAGGTTCAAGGGAATCATCATCTTCTATGTGTAAGAGTTGCACTCTACATTGGTATTGCATGTGACTAGATTTATGACATTTAAAGCAAACTATATCTATCTTTTCTTAGAATATTTAAGATAAAGTTTTTGAGAGATAAGATGTTTAGCTTTTGTTATGTTACACTAGATTTAAGAGTGATTTTATGCACGCACAGAAAACTATAAGATTTAATCATGTTAATGAATGATGTAAGCGTTTTGTACTTTCTTTATTAATTGAGAGAGTTAAAAAAATTTTCTAAAATTTATGAATCATAAATTTAACCTTTTGCCTAATTTTTATTTAAGCTTAAGATGAATTTTTTTAGTTTTCAATCATTATAACTAGATTTTTGTCATTACAACTAAATCTTCAAATTGACTCAAGAAATTATTCATGCAAAAAAACCCTTGATATAAGGTCAATAATTACCCATAAAGTTTCTTATCATACTATCTTGGATAATATTTTATTCTTAATATTTCTTTTATTTCTTGCCAACTTACCACTCTTCTTCTCATTCGTTCTTATTTTGTAAGAATGCTTGACGAATAAGTTTTTGCATGACCAATAAACTTCATTTCTACATAACTATCTTTTTAGTAGTCATCCATCCTATATTAATTAAAGTTTTCTATTTAATTGAGTCAGTTTAAAATTTTGTTTGGGTCATGGACCCTATCAAAGGTTGGTACTTTTATGTTAATCTTTTTGTAAAATTCTAAGTTAGAATCTTTGTAATAAAATTTATCATCAAGGTCCCTCTTAAACATATAATCCATATCTTGGTTATTAACATCCCCTTCATATGAAATAATATAGTGTATTCATTGCATTTTATTTAAGTTTCCAATTTATTCTCTAGGTGTTCAGTCTCAAGATTTGAAGCTTGTTCTAAGTCATCTAATTGGTCCATTATTATAAATATGAGACATTATGAAATGTAAAAAAATAAAAAATGAAGTAATGCTAAAACATTAAAATAAAGTATAATGATAACAAACAAGATGCATTAAAAAAACAAAAATCTATTTTTTTAAAATTTTTTAAAAACATTTGATTTTTTTTTCTTATAATATTAATAAAATAAAATAAGTAAGTCATAATATTAATAAAAATATTTCTCTTTGGTTATTCATTCTAGATTTCATGTAATGATTAGCATTCAATAGAAAGGCTAATAAAGTAGAGCACTTCTTCACAAGTTACACCAATAGGGATAATGTTATATTTAAAAAAATGGTTTGATTTCATAAAATCAAGTTGCAACTATTTTTTTGACAAGATCAAATATTCAAAGAAGTAGAACAAGAGATGCCTGTCCTCCTTTATGTTTCTCTTTGAAGTGAACTTTCAACCAAATAAAGATCTATAATAAGAAATAACACGATCCTGTCCCAAGGCTTAATGAATAGTGAAGCACCAAAAATCAAGCTTTGATTTGATGAAGCTATTGGGTTCTTCTTATTCTCTTCAAGGTGCTTTGTACTTTCAAAAAGTGGTGAAGATCTTCACTCTGATACCAAATGATGGAAAAGGAGAAGATATTGGGTTGTTGGATGAAATGAAATAATTGCTTAGGTTAAATGAAAAAAGAAGTATGGTAAAATGGCTTAAATGAAGGAGAATATAATTGAGAGGATAAAGCAAAAATAATGATTCACTTACCAAAGTGAATCTAAGAGAATGCTACCAATCTAACTCGAATACTCAGGTCACTAAGTAATGTACTTTCTTTAATCACAACCAATTCACCATTCATCCATTCATAAGAATTTATTTAAATAAGATATTACAAATAATTAATATAAAAATAAGATCTCTACATATTTCTTAAAATATTTTATACCTATATAATTCTTTAATAAAAAAGTATGTTTCTCACTTATTTCTTGAAGACTTTTATACCGATATAATAAAAGTATACTTCTTATCTACTTCTTGAAGACTATCATCCATGTATTTAAATATTTTAAACACTTTTATTAATATAGCACCAATCATACAATTATTTTGATGTATAGATGACTCATGACTTCTTAATGCTACCATTTATATGTTCTCTAAAGTGTTATGCTTGTATTAAATTTTGGAAAGTTTTAACTTAATTTATTTGAGTTTGAGACCATGTTATGATCCTATGCTATGTTGTGTTGTTATTTTCTTTCCTGTATGTTACATTAATATGACAATTTTTATCATATGGTAATAAAGAATTTGAATATAAATTGATAGTTTTAACACTTTTTGTACTAGTTTGATGCACATGTCATCTTAGTACTTTCGCAACAAGTCTTAACAATTGAATATACTAATATGATATTATTATCATTATAGTACAAGAATAAAAAAAATAAAAAATATAAAAATGATTTTAACATTGATTGCATCAATTTGACACATAAATCATCTTAGTATAAAGTGAAAAGCATGAGAAATAATCCACATATTTATAACATAAATTTATCATGCATGTGCAACACTAAAATGTAATCATTCAACCATGTGTAAGTATGATGCATAAACTTCATACTATATAATAACAAAATCAAAAAAGAATGAGATGCATTATTATAATACAATGATAGTATTATTATGCAATATAAGAGCCAAAAATAACTTACATAAATTTTTCAAACAAATGTATAATTATAACACAAATATTTCATATTATATATTATGTAGCACTTGTAAATTAATATATATATTATACAAAGCCTATCTTGAGAGAAAACAAATGATATACTCATATAAAGTAATATTTATACTTATTCGTTAGAACATTGAATAACATTTGAGTTTGTAAGTTGAAATGCAAATCATTCATTACAACATTAGATATCGTATTGTATGACAACTAAGTAGTAAAAAGCATGGCTTGATTAAACATGTTTTCAGAAACCTTTCAAGGGATTATCTTAATTAAAGGCTTGAGTTGAACTTATGACAACTTGTAAAAATATTAATAAGGTCTTAAAACAGCTATAGTGAACTCAATAACTCAATATGAGATTTAATAAAGAATGTATAAGTTAAAATATACAACATAATTCTAATTATGTCACATCAATATCAAGTGATAATTTTAATAATTTTATCCCAAATAAAGTATAGGTGATGAGATCTGAAAATGTAGCCATGCCATAAGAGTTGAAATAATGGCTCAATGATTTACACGTTCAGCCAACACAAAGTAAAACCACTAACACTCATTGACATATCTTTGCTTGTGGATTACTCGATGAAACATTTGATCAAGTTCTCCAAATAATTAATTCTTATTTGATATTAAAATATATAATCTAAGTACTAAAAAAAGAATATTAATAAAATTAATATAATAATTTTATTATCATCAAATAAGTAATACAAAAATCAAAAGAACAATAAAAAGCACTACACAATGTTACTAAATTGTTACAAAAAAACATAATAATACATGAAAAAGATGATCCAAAAATACTAAGAAAATTAAATAATAAGAAATAGAAAAAGGTGATGAAAATACAAGGTTTGTGTATGAAAGTTATTAAGATAATCATGATAAAAATCTGAGCCAAACCATTAAAGATAGTATAAGAATGAATAATCATTGAGTTATGTATGTAGTGGTATAAGGATATTAGTTGAGTCAACAATAAACTGGCATGATATTTCACCACTTGGGGTTTGCACCCCTCACACTAGTCGACACATCAAAGTTCTTGTTGTAATCAAGCTAAGATCTCAACAATATGTAAAAGGTAAAAAGTTGAATTTCAATTCATGCCACTAACAATGTTCACATACATCAAAGTAGGTCTTATAATTTGCATTGGTAAAAATTCTTAAAATCTCAAAAAGCCTCAAAATGTGTTGTCATAAGCTATTCTTAAATAGCTTTTGCAAAATTTCTACTATTTTTTAGGAGGTTGGTTATCAGAGGCTAAGTGGATGTGCCATATCAACAATGCACTCATTCATAATGGGCGTCAAGATAAATCGGTAGGGTTGGCACTCTCTTGAGTTGATCTCAAGTTAGTAGGTCATCTGTGAAAGCAGGTTATGCAAATTAGTGCTACTTTAAGTCATATGTTAGCTTCATTTCAAGTTGAGCGTCAATGGATCAATGATGGTTCAATAAGGTCATGCAAATTGACGTTAGATCAAGTCGTGGATTGATGTGTCATGTGTGAAAATGGGTCGTTCGTACCCAAGAAACTAATGCATAGGATGATGTCACACAAACACACAAGTGAACATGGTTAGGGTTTGGGCTAAACGGTAGGTCAAGGTGAATAAAAAATGGATTGAGGAAGACTGAAAAGAATTGGCCCAATGGGCCACAAATGTGTGTATATAAGCCAAATAGTAGTTCAAAAGCACACTTTTAGCTTACATATGATAAATAAATCATTTGATCATCTGGAAGTGCTAAATGCTACCTGATTAGATCATGTGCATTGAAAATCTCAAATATAACTAATGTCAGCACCAATTTCCCCAAAGTAAGAAAAACAACCCTATTGAGTGAATTGTTCTAGATCTACCCACGTAAGTCTCCAATGCATCTGGGTTCAATGTTTGTAACTCTCCCATGTGATCTAAGTATCCTTAGTGTATGATTGATCTTTTTAATTAACAAGATATCTTTGATAACTTTAGTTTCTAGTTAACATAGTTTGATTATCTAGTATTTGTTTCAATTTAATCACTCTCTTTATCATGAAAAGCTAATGAACGCTTAGGTAAGGATTGTTGTGATATTAACCCCTAACCATGGTATTTTATTTGATGACAATAAATCTTAAATATTTTTAATAAATTTTTTAGTAAATTTTCATATTCTAAATAGCTGATACTCATATTCTAGAGAGAATTTAAAGAAGAAGATGAGTAAAAGTGAAATTGCATGAAAATCATCTTGGTTAGAGTGGTAACCATTAAAAGATATTTTTTGACAATATTGATAGTTATTTTAATTTTATATTTATAATGTTAAACTTGATTAAAATTATTCTTTCAAGGCACATAAAAAGATTAATTAAATTTTATATTTAATATCATTGATTATCATCTTTGATCTAATATCTTGAATATGCATTTCTTAATCATTTCATTAACATTCTTGAAATCTTTGATTTAGTAATAATTTAAATTAAAAATTTTAAAAAAATATTAAAAAAAACCTAATTCTAAGCCACATAAATTTCCTCCTAATTACAGCACATCATTCACCTTTTGTAATAATAATTGGGTTGGGGCATCACTTTTAAACCCATTTGGAATTATTTGCATTACTCATGAACCTATTTCGAAATTATTTTAGGTTAGGGCATTACCCTCCAAACCTGTGTTTAATATTAAGATTATTGACAAGTGCGGGTGATTAAATCCTGAATGTACTAAGGGCAGCCAACCTTGAAATCAAGCTGCCTTTAAAGGCCACAAGATTTCCTATAAGGAGAAACTAAAAATCCAAATGCACAATGTGGGACTAAAAAACATGATGAATTCCTGAATTACGAGAGTGATGTCAACCGTCCAATCGCGCATTTCATGATCGAACGATCACCATCATATCTAATTTCAGAAAAATGCTAATTTTATCAGTTGCCTGGTCCTGCAATTTTGTGATCGCAT
The DNA here is from genome assembly GCA_023846275.1 of Vanilla planifolia. Lineage (NCBI taxonomy): Eukaryota > Viridiplantae > Streptophyta > Magnoliopsida > Asparagales > Orchidaceae > Vanilla > Vanilla planifolia. Next base: position 25,965,945 of record CM043870.1, read on the forward strand.
AATCCGAATTTTATTTACTTGAAAAATTAAGTCCTGCTGTCAGACAGCTATTCAAATCTAACGACCAAGATCAATTTCATATTTCTAAAAGACACGAATTAAACTGTATTCATCATATCACACAATTTTTGTCATCGAACGATCATGATTTGGTTTGATCCAATGGCTTTTATGCAACAGCTATTTTAGTAGTTATTTCGAGCCATTGGGGATATTTTATTAAATATTGATTTGCAAATAAAAATTAAGAAATATGTAGAATTATAACGACTAAATGGGTGTTTGGTAAATACTTGTAGTCATTAAAAAGATTTTATAAATAGGAGAAATTTTGAATGAAATGAGTTAATGAAACTTCTACAAAATTCTAAAGAATATTTTTTAAGTCACGACCTCAATGCGATTTGCAATAAAAGCTCATCGTCGCCTCCTTACAATGTGTCATTTTTCATTGAACTCCAAAATTTCTTATTATTCTTCAAATCAGCTAAACTCTCATTCTCATTTTTAACTAAATAAATTAAAATATTGTGCTTTGTTGAGCATTTTGTAAAACATAAGAATTTGTTTGTAAGAAGTTTTTTCATTATTTATTTTTCCTTTTTATCAATTTTATTTTATTGTAAGGTCATAGAAACCTATTTTTTTTTTCTTATTATAAGAGTTTAGCCTAATTGTATTTTGTTTATTTTCATGCCTGATTTTTGTTGTGGGTGGACGTAGGCTTGATTTTAAGCGAAATCACTTAAAAGTTAATTGTGTAGAAGTTTAAATTTTTGTACCTTTTTATTTCATAATTTCTCAAAACTTTATTATTAAAAATAAAAATTAACATCTTTTTAAGAAATTAATTTTTTTCATTTTAGGAATTCACCTCCCTCTTATTGAACCACATTTCAGGTGTTCACTCTCAAGGGATGTTGGCTCAAATGACTCATTAAGGATCTTGATCAACTTCTTGTAAGCCATCAAATTTGAGAGATGTTAAAGGTATTACTGATGTTATAGTTATCTAGTAACTCCCTAGTATATGAATTCATCCTAATCTTGTTTAAGATTTGGAATGGATCGAGGCTTCTTGAATGTAATTATCTCAAGGCTCTTCATAAAAATCTTTTAGATATGATTTATCACATGATCTCCTTCTAAGAATTCTTTATACCTATAGTGCACATCAGCTAATCTATTATATTACTCATTACTTAGGTTTATTTTATCCTTATTGCTCTTACTACCTTCTCTTACTTGTGCAAACTCTTCCATAACTTGAATGTATGATCTTGAACTGGTAGTAGGAGAGGTCAACTAGGCTATGAGATTTGTACTTATTATGAGCATCAAAGGACTCATTTCTATAGATTCATTAACTAAACTATTATATGCATGTTCTACATATGGTGATAATAAATTCCAATATATTTTTCTTTAATAAACATTTGCTCGAAGGTGGTAGATAGATTAAAATTTTAACTTTGTCCTCATAAGATGCTAAAAGATTTTCTAAAAGCATAGTGAAAAGTCTATCTCTATCCATAATTATGGTTTTGGGTAACCAGTGGATCTTAACAATTTCATCATTGAATAGATGAGATATGTGCAAGGCATCAAAAGTTTAAAACATAGGATAAATCTAGCTAATTTTGTAAATCGAACTACTACCATAAAAATAAAATTGTCTTTAAAGAGTTTTAGATAGCCCAAGGATAAAATCTATAATGAGGTCATCCTATGGTCATGATGTTACTTATAATAAGGCATAAACACATTACTTAGCCACATTACAAGTCTTACACTCAAAAACTATCCAAATGATACATTGTTCTAATCTTGGTCAACAAACTCTATCTTCAATGGTCATAATTGCTTTATCATGTCTGAAATATTCTGTTAGAACTCCAACATGTACTTATACAAAGAAATCTCTAATTGAAGTTTGAGATATGTATAATTGTTTGTCATGAATAAGGTAACCCTCTTTAATTTTAGTCATAAATTGCATTAGTTGGATCAACAATTAGTTCTTTAAATGGGTCTAAAACAATATAATTAGGGTACAAGTCAAGGTTTCAAAGACAGCGCTTAAGAAAGGTAATGTGATGAGTAGGTTCACTTGTCTATTAAGGGCATTAGTAACAATGCTCTTTATACTAAGATTATATTTTAACTTAAAGGTATAGCTCTAAAGAAGCTTTGTCCATTTAGTGTGATGTGATTTTAACTATGTTTGTGAGTTTAGATATCTCAAAATATATACATACTCTTAAGGTAAGAGATAATGCCTCTAATGCCTAATAGTTTAGATTATCGCATAAAATTCTTTATCATTGATGAAGTATTTCCAACGATATTCGTTTAATTTTTCATTGAAATATACAATTGGTTGTCATTCATAGCTGATGACTCCTCTTACTTACATTCGAGGTATCACATGGTACTTAAAAACAATGAAAAAGTTTGAAAGTTGAAGTATAAGTGCTATGCTCATACTCTCAACTTTTTCAAATGCCTTCCTAGTTGTGAGGGTCCATTTAAATTTGTTTTATTCAATCGATTATGAGGGTAGTGATGGTACTAAAACCTTTAATAATCTTTTAAAAAAATAGTTAAACCATAAAAACTCCTGACATTATGGATGGACTAAGGCGTTGGCCATTCAATTATAATCTAAAGTTTGTTGGGGTCGACTGATACTCCATCCTTTGAGACTATAAAGCTTACAAATTTTATTTGATCAATAATAAAGGCATTTTTTAAGGTTAATGTAGAGACCGTTTTCCTTAAGTGTAGAATAAATCATCCTCAAATGCTTTAAGTGGTGTTCAGAGTATGATTAAAGATTAGGATATCATTTAACTATTAAAATTTTTTAAGATATAGTTAAAATATGTGAGTCATTATCCTTGTGAATCTACTTAGGTCATCAGATAAGTGAAAGAGCATAACCAACCATTTATGCAACATATCCCTAATTTTAAAGGTAATTTTCCACTTATCCTTTGGTTGAATCTTGACTTGATAATAACCACTTTTAAAGTTAATTTTTTTAAAAAAAATTATGGTTTTACTCATTTCATCAAGTAAGTCATCTAAGCATTGGATAAGAAACATGTACTTCACAGTTATTTTGTTGATCACCTTACTATCTATACACATTCTCCACGATCCATCTTTCTTAGGGGCTAAGAGGATGGGAACTACAAAAGGGCAAAGGTTTTCTCATATGAAACTTTTGTTTAATAATTCTTGAACCTGTCAAACAAGTTCTTAGTGCTCAACTAGGTTTGTCATATAATATGATAACTTTAGTAAACTAGCTCTACGTATTAAATTAATAGCATATTGTATGTTATAAAGTAGTGGCAAGCTTTTGGGTTCTTCAATGAAAACATTAATGAAACTAGATAACATTGGTTTTAGTATTGGTGTTATGGTTGCATATAGCACTTCACTTGAAATCTCTCTTACTATTATGACCTAAATAATGATTCCATCATTAAATTCCTTATCCATTTCACTCAAAAAAAGACAAATTGAATTTTCTTCCTTGGATTGGTGGTGGGCATCTTATAAATAGGCAAAATGTGATCTCAAATGAAGATAAATGTAACTTAATTTTCTAACCCTGATGTGTGAATATGTAGGTGTCAGTTTTGCTAGTAAGGGCATCATGGTCATAACACTAGGGTCATCCTGCTCCTTAATTATATAAGAACAATATTACATAAAATATCTTTTGAATATCAGTCAAATTTAAGTGATACTATGCAATATGGTTTGATAAGAATAGAAATTTCTTTAATCCAAGAAATAGTGTATGGATTTGGATGATAGGTGATGGTAAGTCTAAGTGGAAATAGTGTTAATGCTACTAGCATTGTCTATTATAACCTTACAAACCTTTTTTTTCTAGTTTGACAAACATATGAAAAATTGAGGTACATGTCCAATGTTCACTTACCTTAAGATAGATGTAAGTGCACCTCACAACTATGATAGGTTCAATTTCCTCGATCTCATTTTCTCCTCCTAATAAACACTAAGTTTCCATATGATCTCATCCTTTACATTAAAACCAATTTATTTTAGGAGAGAGATTAATAGGTTGAGTAGGTTTTATAGTGAGTTTAAGAATAGGACTTGCAAAAGGGAGTGCCAGTGGACGACTATTGAAATGTCAGGGATCATTGGGTTGAAAGGTTAACTAAGGTGTCGATTCAATTCTCCTTACAGGATAAAATTTTTGGAGGCACTCAAACTCACAACCTTATAAGTTTCTTTTAGAGTGTGGATATTATGTATAAAAATTTTTATCTACACATCCTCTCTAAGTTTAGCTCAAAATCAAAAGAGGTGACCAAAGAGTCTTCACTGACATCACAATGCTAATGGTACTCATCAAAGTCAGTAATATACTAATCTATTGACTTTCCTCGAGTTAAAGGATGCCATTGGTCTAATAACTAATTTTTGTAAGAAAGAGATATGTAGTGATCTCTAAGGATTTCCTTGAGTTTAGTCTAAGTTCTTATGGATAGTGATTCTCTCTAATAATGATTGGTGTCTATGATTTCTAAAATAATAAAACTTTTTTAATGCAAATAGTATCTTTTACTATTCATTAAGTCTAAGGCACTAAGAATAGTGATTTATGGTGAATTCCCACTCTAGGTAGCCTTAAGGTTAAAGGTGTACTCATAGGTAGGAGTCTTATATTTGATAGACTTCAAAAGTTTATCATCACTATTTTCATGAAGTTATCTCAAGATCATTAATCTTATGAGGTGTATGATTGGCTGGATAGACAATGTTAGATTTAAATAAGATAAACTCATTAAGGTCTTGTTCTATTTGGTTAATCCTAATTTCAATTCTTTGAATTTGTCTTTCATATTTTTCATTCTTATTAAGAGATCTTGAAGAGTCAATTATATATGGTTGAGTTGAAAATTCTCCATGTTGTAATTACTATCAGTTATTGTGTGTATTAAGAAAAACTTTTTTCTTAATTTTTTTAATAAAAAATTAACTATTAACAAATAAAAGAAAAGATTAATTTAGTTTTAGGTTTTTGATGCTGCATGCACTAACATAACTTGCTCTGAGACTAATTTGGATATTAAATAAGAGACAAACCACTATATAAGTAATAAGAAGGATTAATCTAAACATGTTAAGAGCAAAGAAGATACATAGGATAAAAATAAAAAATTTAAAAAGGACAACGTGTAAGAGATATTCATCTAAGACAATCTTTACTAAGAGGGGACTATGTGTTAGGCTTGCAACCTATTGACAGTGTAAGAATGAGGTACTCAATAAGGATTTAATGATACCAATCTTATATAAAAGTAATTAGCAAAATAAAGGTCAAATGAGTAAAAATTAAAAGTATTGAATAATCTTACCAAATTATTACAAAAATCTTAAAATAATGAGGTAATTGTATACAAAAGAGATGATCCAAAAATACTAAGAAAATTGAATCCAAAGTAAAAGAAAAGATGATGGAAATGTGAGGTTCACATATAAGAGTTATCAAGATGGTGGTGACAAAAAATCTAAGTCAAACTATTAATAATAATGAGAGAATGAAAAATCATTGAGTTATGCTTGTGATAAGATGCAAATGTTGTGGTTGAGGCGACAATAAATAGGCAAGACATCTTACTACTTGGGCATTACAAACCTCCTACAAGTATCGATGCCTCAACGAGTCAGCTTATCTCGAAGTTCTTGCTGCAATCAAGCTAAGATCTCAACAAGATGAAAAAAAACTAAATTTCAATTCTTGTCACAATAATAATATTTACATACATAAGGTTAGGCTTCTTAATTTATAGAGCTTAGGGTGCATTGTTAATAGTACTTGTAATCTTAAAAAGATCAAAATCTATTATCACTAGCTATTCCCAAATACCTTTTCTAAAATTTGTCCCTCTTTTCATGAGGCTAGTTAGCAAAGGCTCGACAGATGCTACAAATCAGCAGCATGTGCATTTATGATAGGCATAGGGATTCATGGGTCAAGTTAGTGCTATCACAAGTCAGACATAAGTCAGTGGGTCATGTGTAGAATTGGTTCAAGTGAATCAACATTGGTTCGAGTCATGGGTTGATGAGTCAATGTTGGTTTAGGTCAAAGGTTATTCTATCAACATTGATTCAGGTTGCTGGTCAATAGTTGTGTGCGAAGGCTAGTCATGCAAATCAATGCCAATTCAAGTCACAAGATGGTAGGTCGTATGTGAAAATGGGTTGCACAAACCTGTGTGTACATAAGAAACCTACGTGTGAAAATGGGTCGTGTGAACCCAGGAGACCCACAAGCGAGATTGTGTCAGCCTAGCAAGCAAGAAAACACGGGTCAAGGCCCGAGCCAAATGTTAGGTCAATGTTAGTTGGTGGCAAGTTGAAGTGGGCAAACAATGGGACACTGATAAGTGTCTATAGCTTGAATAATAGTCTAGAAGTGTAATTTGATCACAAATTACATTTTTGACTTAAAATTGAACCTACATATAATAAATAAATCTTTTGACCATTTGTAGGTGCTGAGTCCATCTAATTTGATCATGCATAATGAAAATCTCGAATACAACTAGTGTCCTCTCCATAGCTTAATAATCACCTCTACAAAAGTAGAATATAAGCAAAGAAGCTCATCAATTCTTTAGAATAAATTTGTCAAGATTAAAAACTTAATTTCAATATTTAAGGTTTATTTATAAGCAAAAGATCCTAAAACATACCTCAAAATATCTATAATGACTCTCTTAATAGTTATGCCAAAATTGTCATTTTCAATGAAATAGGTCACTGTGCCTAGCACGTGTAATAAACATGTGGCATGGCAATGCAGCCTACCACCATGTGCATTACATGTATAAGTAGCACAACATAATGTGATTCATAGGGTTACCTACTACAGGTGTATACATAGGTAACACAGATTCCACCACATTATGAAAGCTATAATAATTTTAAGCTTTTTATCATTTAAAATGATACATTCTAATCACTCATGTAATCTTAAACTTTAATGCATTTAAATGAATCAAGATCAACTTTGTGAATGATATAGGTTAAGACTAAGATTTATTCAAGGATTTGTAAAACTTTGTAATCAAAACATTCTCTATCACTTCCTAATATCATTTTGATCATAATACCAAGTCATAAATTAAAAAAATGATCAATGAGTTTCTCATGCTTCTCAAGACTTGCATGGATGCTATCAATTAGATTTTCTTAATCATGCCATATTCAATTTATCAAAAGATCAAATTTTAAATATAAAAAATATAAATGCATGTGTGGGTGTATAATCTCTTAATAATTAAGTTAAACATCAAATTAATCTTTTAATATGAATTTATAAAAAGTGATCATTTATTTCCCAAGAACTATGAGCACGCCAATTAGAGTTGCTCTTTCATCCTTTGTGTCCTTCAAGCTTTATTAAAATTATCTAATTGGGATACTAATTAAGCCACTATATGGTAGGTGATCACCAAGTCTAATTGTCTTATACATAACCTATAGAACATACTAGATAAAAATGTTAGATCACCATAAAAAGCCCTCAAAGGGTTTATTTTCATTAAAATCAAATGTTTATTCTTCCTTCAAGCAAGTGGAGTTAGCAATTCTCTTATCAACTTATAAAATCCCTAGTCCTTTTTTCTCTCAATTGACCACTTTTTGCATGCTCCCCATCATGTTGCCATGAAGCAATATCAAGGAGGATTAGGTCTTCCTATGGCACTGGGGCTCACAAATGTCCCCAAACCTCTTTTTCTTATGATAGTGATTGAACTAGCCTAAGGGAGTTCAGTTTTGCACGAAAAAAAAGGAGAAGAGAGAAGAGATTATGCTTTAAGGGCTATTGATAAGAATGGTGAGGTTATGGGGTTTTTGTTATGATTAAGTAGGAATAAATAGGGAAGAGGATAAAAGAAAAAGGGAGTACACTATTGAATTAAGGAGGAAAAATGAATTTTCTTGGTCAACAGTTTCCAATTGAAGAAAACTTATGATGAAACTTTTGAGAGAGAAAGGGTCATACGTTGGTGTTGAAATCAAGGAAAGAAAAAGGAGTTTTGCATATGAAGAGAACATTTGGATTCCTTAAGGAATTACATAAGAATGAGAAAGAAATTTTAAAAAAAAATTCTTATGTTTTTCTATTTTTAATCTCAATTCTAGTATAAAACTTGTAGAAATTAGATTGTAGTGAATTTTGTGCATTGAGCTTGGAATGAATTAGCATTTAACATGTAAGTGCTTGGTGGATTTAAAATGTATTATAATGACCCATGTAATTACCCCCAAATATCCTCCAAAAGTATTTTTAATGTTTGCAAATCCGAAGCTCAAATATATTTTGACCAGTTGCAACCCTAAAGTGTGCCAGGACAATAATGATTACATCCCAATTTTACTAACCATTGTAAATGTCTCATCTTAAGAAATTTATATATATGTAGTTTACATTTTTTGAATACTAATTAAATTTTTTACAAATTGTTTAAGACTAAAAAAAATAAAAAAACATTTAATAAAATATTTAAATAATCATCTTATTTATAAGAAGATATACTCTTTACCTCAAGATTTGAATCATCTCCTCTTTTCTTTCCCTCTTTTGTGGACATAGTTGTTCCTAAGAGCTTAAAAATCTTCTAATGCATGTTTCCTATAAGAAATTTTGATATTATAATATATATATATATATATATATATATCTTTATTTAACACTATATGAATCAATGTTCCTTGCATTGATCATACTAAAAGACCTCTAAATCTCGTCTGACGAAGTTTTATGCAACCTAATCATTAAGTTCTATATTTTTCATAATCTATTTATGATTTTTTTACCTCAATTGAGATTTAATATAATTATCATTATGAAATACTTTTATTTTATTAATTTTTATATCTTAATTCTATTTTAAAATATTCTAATTAAATACAACTATATAAGAGCTTGGGGTATTACATATTGACTCATTAATTAAATAATGAACACTTACATTTGATGATAGAGTTGCAAGATACAATGATAATAAATTCCATTGAATACCTTAATTGCATGGATTTCTTATATTCTTACACAATTTTTTTAGATTCTTGTATAATTGACCTAGTAAAGTTAGATTAATTACATAGCATGATTATTAATAATATCATTACATAGTTTTCAAAATTAAAAAATGAACATTGAATGTTTTAAAAATTATATTGTATCAAAAGATTTTTAAAGCTTTAGACTTCTCGCACGTGAAAATTTGGCTAAAGCATTATGAAAAGTAAACTTAACTAACAGAAGAATCCCTATTATATGAAGCAATCAAACCATCTGATTAGCTATCTAATTAAGCCTTCAATGGACATCAAATCCATTAATGGAAAAATTTATTAATCAAAATTCAATTATTTACTGGATGTTTTATTGGAAGGTCATCAGACTATTTGATAGTCATCCAATGACCGATCTAATAAAAATCAGCAATGTCTTAACCCATTAAAAATCAAATGGGGTTACCAAAATTGACTTTTGTTGAATGACCATCAGATTATCCAATAAGGGTTTGATGATCTATCAAATAATTAGTTTAATGATGGTTGAATCATCTGATAAATATTAAATAAATAAAATAGTTCATGTTTGAGTTCTATCAAAAGGTTATATGACCATCCAATAGATAATTTAATTGCCATCAACTAAAAATTAAATTTTATTAAAATGTTATTGATCCTTCTAATGGACAAACTAATTGTTATCAGATAAGATATCATCTAGTCTTATAAACAATATATTAAACTCAACACATCAAAAATGGACTAACTAAGGAGACCAACAACTAGATTAGCAAGTTGGATTTTAATAATATCTCATCCAAGCCGTTACAAACATCTAAAAATTGACTAAGACTAAGAAAACATTTAGAGAAACTTGGGAGGCTAAGCTAATGTTGAGAGCTTTATAAACAATCACCTTAGCTTTATAAATAGAACCAAAAACCAACCTTGATAATGCTCACTACAATTCAATTTTTTGTGCTTAATTGACATCATTGTCAGAAGCTTTTAATTTTCATTACATTTACAAGTTAACATATCATCTCAATTTAAGATTATTTAAAAACTTCACTTTATTATTTTTTAGAGAGTTTGTGTAAGATCCTATTATTACTATTGTTGGGATTAACTAGATCTAATGAGGATTTAGGAGGCCACTCTAGGCCTTGTATGTAGAAGAGAAAGCCTACAAGCATTGTCTAAAGAGAGTGTCAACTCTAAACCTTGCATAGAGAGATGCCTAACTCTGAACCTTTCATTGAGGGGATTGGAAGCCTATGCTCTGCCACTAGTAAAGAAAACAGTTATAACTTTTTCATCGACAATCCAAGAGAGAAGAAAGAGCAAAAAATTTAAACTAATTGACTTAGAGATGGATGTAAGCTCTAAGGATAAGAATCAAACTATTTAAAAATATAATTTATCATTCTCCCTTTACTTTATTACACTGTAAATTATATGATATATACTTTATCTTGCAAAAATTCCTATTCACCCAATTTATCCCTCTTGTTTGTACCAAAACATTAACATTTTTAAATACTCTTGACTGTGAAAACATGCAAGTAGATATTTTTTGTACAAACCTGATTAATTCATAATTTATTTGACATAAATGGCCTTATCATTAATCACATATAAGCTTTATGAGATGTAAACGAAGACCAACTTGAGTAATTAGCTATAATTTCAATCCCCACCAATATGAGTAAGAAAGGTCAACCATAAGAGCCATGGTTGTCAATAAACAAGGTTTGGGCAACAAAAACTTCGGTTAATAAAAGCATAAAGAAGAAACATAGGTAAATAAGGATATATTAAAACAAAAATCAATTAATTAAAAAATTTAATTCAAAAAGTAAATGTTTTTAGAATCTATATGCAATAAAAACCAAACCAAAGACACCAAAAAAATATATTTTCTGTATTGAAAAGGATCTATTTATAACATAAACTAATTTAGAAATGCCTAATTCAAATTTAAGCTTCTATAGTTCATTAGATGCTAACTAAGTTACAGTAATTTAACATCAACTTATCTCTATCTATTTAATTAGATACATAACAACTATAAGAACAAAAAATGCACTATTACTTTTATGCATGGAAGTAAAATTCTAACCGATATAACATCATTAACCATAATAATTTCAAATTACATCCAAAGGACTTGGAAAACCTAACAATTACCATCGACCTGAAAGATTTTTACCTGTTTAGCAACCGATCATCAAACAAAGGTTCTGTTAGCGTCCTCATTATTTTACCAAAACAATAACAAGTTAGCAACGAGAAACGGTTACCAATCTTATCAATCTCATTACCAACTCCATTGTGATCGGTTGAAAACAAGAAAGTTGATTATAGAAATGTTAATCACCATAACATTTCCAGTTGTTTATAAGGCACATGGAAGGATGACAAGCTTTTTCATGCATTAATTCAAGCAAGAAAGAACATCCAACAGAGAAGCAGCGAACCGCATCTGCGTTTCTTCATCAGTTGTTATAAATAGAGGAAAGTGGACAAAGAGAGAGCTGATTCCATGCTGTTCTGCAAACCGGAGGGAGTGATAGTAGACATAGTTGCACACAAAACGACCAGCATCATATGAACGAACAACGTCATAACCCATTTCCGATAAAGATTTCACAATTTTCACCACGGGTAGAGAAGTCTATTGAAGAAAAAAAAAAAAAACACAAACAGGTTGGAGACCAAGGTCAAAATGAAAAGCAATTCAAGAAGCATACTTAAGAAATCCAGCCTTGATGCGGACGCTCAAAAAGAAAACAAGCCTAAAACAAAATATTCCAGTTGTTATGAGATAGCTATATGTATAATACAGTATTGATAGAGATGTTATATTTCAAAACTTTTGTAAATTTGATAAACAATATTGTCACCCATTTTACTGATAGACATAAATAATGAACAGAAGATGTTATGCATTTGGTCTTGAATTCAAAACTTAGATGCACTTACAAATCATGTAATTGCTAAATTGTATTATTATGATTATTAAAATAATACATAATACAAAAATCTATATTAAATGGCATGTATTACACAAGGCTTGTATTTTGTTAAAAGGTTTATTCATCACATTTATATTTTCTAACTAAAATAATTCTGAGTACACCATCCCTATTTGTTTGATGTGCAATGCAAAAATGTGCATATATTTTAACAAATTACATTTTTGCGCATGCATCATTTTTCTCAATATTTCGCATCTCCCCTTCATAATTTTTTTTCAGTGTTTGCCCAACGAGAATGTAGTTTTTCCAACACTATTTTCAGGTGTTTCTAAAGATAATAAATGTAAAGCAACAAATTGAGAATTTTACATATTAGCATGAAGCAATGTAAAAAACTCTAGAAGTTTAACTCTAACAAGTGGTGCACAAGTCATATTATAATTGTTAAACTATAGTTTCATAATCTAGTTCACTCTGTCAACAGAATTTGATTGTCCTTTTCTGCATGCTGCCTCCCAATGGAAATTTGGGTCAGCAATCATGCGTTCTCTTAAAAATGCAATTAAGTTTTTCAAGTCTCAATAGTACAAGACAATCCTATCCCTCAGTATTAAATTATAATCATCTTGCTTGGTGAATCTATAGTGCCTTAAAATGCAATGCAAGTTTATTCATGTATCATTTTCTACAATTGCAGTCATAAGCAACATGCACCTAATGGTTGGTGGAATGAAGGCATCTCAAGAATCTGTATACAGTAGAAGGATCCACATTAACATTAATTTCTTAACGATTTGTTTCAGTAAAGTTTATATGAATTTCATCTGCATGCACCTAAATCATGCAACTCACATAGTTAAGAGATAAATCAGTTATTCATAATGATTATCTTGGTAATAATTGGACATCAATTATATTTTATATAACATTTATTTGAAAGGTTTTCTTATTTCTCAAGGTTAAATTATATGTTTTCCTTTGATGGTTCTCCTGAACCCATTAATATTAAGTCTGCACCATTCTCCATATACTTTTACAGGCATGCTTTCCATGAGAACTGTCTAATTTGCCCTAATAAAATGAACAAGTGATGATTGTGAGGGTTGACAATTCCTTTTCAGCACGATAATATCTCTTAACCTCTTCCATCTTTTCTTGAAATATGCTTTTTCTTCAAGAATTTCAGCTTTCAATTTCCTTAAGATAAATTGCACAACAAAAGGCTAAAAAAGCTGTTGGACCAAGTTTAAATCTATTAAAGAAAAAGAACGCAGAGCCTATCAACAAGTCATGCCAACACCAATCACATCCATCTACTATACAGATCAAACCACTGTTTGGAAAGGGTTGTGCATTGACTTCAATCTCACCTGGAACGCACACAATCTATGTGCTGTGTTCACTATAGAAGTCATTCAAGTATTTTAAGTCACACAAGTTTTATGTCAAGTGAATTCACTAATACTTACCCTGGCAAACATAGCTTATGTCATGTTCTTGCAGAAAAGAATGGCATGGAAATTACTATAATTTCTTGTTCATATTTGAAATTTGCTAGCTTTCTCTACATTATGGCTAAAATTTAAGTGCAAAGGTGTAGCTAAATAATATTTGTTCGATTAGTTTAGAATTTCATTCAACTCAAAACAACAGAAAGTCAAATCTAAATTGAAGAATTTAAAAGCTGTGTCGGTTTAGCTCAAGTTCAAGTCAAACTCAAAACATTAAGATTTGAGTTTGGTTTATCATGCTGGAACGAGACTCAATTTCGTTCATACTGATGCCTATCCTTCATCTTCTTCGATGCACAACCATATGGTACACTTCATCACAGTTTCCAAAATGCAGGATTAACTTGTTACATTTATGCCTCGTTTCAAAAGTTCTTCAACAGGAATAATTTTGCTTCATAAAACCCTCCATTCAACAAAATGAAATTAGCAGTGGTTGTGGCTACTTTACAATGACTACAGTGGTTTCTAAAGAAATACTTAATTTGTTTAATATGCAGAAAAATAGCACAGATACTATACCTCCCTGGTTTGCATAATTCCACCATCTGATGGGATAATGGGAATTTTCTGAAATGGAAAGAAAATCATAAAAAACATTTCAAATCATACAACGCAATAAACTGCAAGACCAAAGCACTTAATAAACCTCAACTTACATTAGGCTTCCACCCAAGTTCATCTGGGCATAAGAAAGTAGCTTCATTGACTGCTTGACTTTCAACAGCAAACCCCATTGCACCACTATTAACTCCAAAATGAAGCTGCTGAAGACCAAAACTCAATTACAAATATGTCAAAACAATCAATCAACAACATCATTAACATAGTACATCACCACATAAAAAATAATACAAAAAGATACTCATTAACTAATACTTGTAGTCAATTCTTTTTTATCTAAAAAAAACAGCATAATTAAATGACAAGCTTTTTAAGTTCATAAAGATGCATTATATGCCAAAGAACAGATCAAATACATTTGATCCAATTCAAACTTGAGAAGTGGGTATCATATTCAATCTTGATAGCCATGCCTAAATCATTGTATATCAATTTGAGATCATTCCTATCCATGGTGGACTTGAAATTTTACCTTTAATTCAGCTTTTAAGTGCTCAAATATATATCGATATTTTATGTTGCAAAGCACTACTGAATATAATACATGGAATCATACAAATGAACAACAAATTTTAATAAATATGTACAAGTATATCCAGTATAAATGATAATTCTATTCATTCTTGAATTAGTTCGATTATACACTATTGGCTTTACTTTTGCCGTCACCTAAAATGTATTCCACTAAATTTGTTGGACTCAACATTATCATAAAGAAGATCAAATGGTAGTGTACTTTTTTTGGGATAAAAGAAAGAAATAATAATAATAAATTGATCTACCCTATGATCTTTAAGGAATCCTTTGATTTCGTGAACTTCAAATTCATGTTTTCCTGAAATTAAAAAAAATCTTTTGTTTGGTTATATGGATACGTTAAACCACATGGAATTTAAAATTGCCATGAGTATCCAAATTAAGTATTGCATTTTCTTGCAAAACATGAGGTAGATTGAAATTGCATTTCTACTAACTGCCATGGTATCAATCTAAACTAGGCATCAATGTGAATCACCATCGTTAAAACTCCACCGTCGAACAATTGTAGCATAAAACTGCCACATTGTCATTCTCCCCAGCTGACAGCTATCCGACACTCCTAGAGTTGCTAAACTGCTGTTTATTTTAAAAAAAAAAAAATTTCAAATTCAAGAAACAAAACAATAAATTTTAATTTACCAGAATAAGTGTAATAAAAAAAATAATATAACATAAAATTGCATTCATGAATTCAAAATTCACATGGATTTGAAATTACACATAATCAAATGGATGCTAAGAAAACTTATTCATAAAATAACAAGTAAGCAAGGAACTCAATAATTAATAGCATGAAAAAAGGTTGATACAATCCTAAATGATATATGTTTACATTTGGAAGTTGGTGCACTAAAGCCACTACCCTTTGTAGTTAATCAAGTATGATAGCTCTCTATAGGACAATTAAACATACATTCTTTTATATATAAGAATGTTTACTACATGCATAAAATATACTCAATAGGAAGTCAACTGAGGTTTGAAAGTGTATGACCGACCAAGATAGTTCTCCCTGAAGACAATTTATTGTCTTGTACATTCGTGGCAAGCTCAAATACTTTGTAAAGTTGATCAAGTGCACCTTCACCAGCTGTTTCAAGAACATTGCAGCTACCTATAACAAGGCCCCTCGGAAATCCCTGTTTTTGCATGTATCCAATCAAATTATTGACAATTGTTTCAGTAGGATTCTCCAATACACCATGAAATTTTTTGAATCCAGTAAAGTGAACAGTAACTTCCGGTGGCCCTTCTGAACCCATTGAATGCCCTCTTCAGGTGTTTAAAAATTAGAAAAGAACTGCAAGGACACGAAAAGGCCTTCCCTGCATGAATGAGAAAGCAAAAGTTGTTAATCGAAAAACAGCAACTAAAATTTCAGTTAGAATATTTAGTAGAAAACTAAAAAGGGCCAACGGTGGATGTTAGACAGCAAAAACAAAATGTCAAAAGGAACCAGTAAAGGCAGGGTTTAAGGATTTACACAGTATCAACCTAAAAGTCAACAAACTATGATTAAAAAGGCCTATGTAAAAGGAACACAAGAAGATGGAACATAATTCAAACACATAGTAACAGAATAAAAAGAACGACTTATAGAACAAACCGGAGATATAATATTTAAACTGAAAACCTCACTGATTTCATAGGTAATATCAATACTGTGTAAAAGAAAGCATACCGTCAAGAAGGACAGATTAAACAATTTTAACAAAGAAAATAAAAAAAGATGAGAACCAACGCAGTAATTTTTCCTAAAACAAATACCCAGTATGTCTCCAATGCTCCTGTGGTGCAAACAAACTAAAAAAATACAATCCAATTTCGAAATAAGCATAAGCATCAGAAAGATAAAAAGGAAAATAACCCAGAAACGGGAAAAGCTAACATTACCAGAAAATATTCAACAAGTGGCTAACTAACCTGAACAAGTGAAAACGTATCTACTATGCCATAGGAATGGAGAAAAGCCAGAAATAAAAACGCAAAACCTCACCTTTTTCCCCCTCGGATACAAGAAAAACTGCGGATTCTCTGGGAAAAGACCGTGCTTTGTAAATAATTGAATCAAAATAGGAATTGGAAAGAAAAGATAGAAAGACAGGAAGCAACCGGCTTGAGACCGTGGAACGATGAGTAGGGATCGCCACACTCGCCAGTGGTTTATGGATGAATATGTAATTAGAAATTTAGATAAGTTTCAGCTTTCGGTCTATTATGTAAGGCAATTTAAAAGTTAGAACAAAGAAGATGGGATACGTAACCTAGTGGTTGTCGGACTTTTCTTTTTATCGTTTGTATAAAATTTCTTCGATTCAATGTCTAATCGAGAAATTTTGATTCGACTTTTTGTTTGATTTGGCGTTTCGCTGTACATATCATTCTTGGAAAACATTTTTTACACAAAAATACCAAAATCTATAATTTCGTCTTTTCTATTTTAAACATATATTTCTTAATAAAAAAACGTATTAATTGCATAAACTGTAACGCACTTTGAAGTAAAAGGCCAGGAAAATTAAAGCATTAGCTTGTTTAATATAAAAACAACGTATGCCATTCAGCACATGTTATTAACATTAAATTTATTTCAAAATAATCTAATTAAAATTTTGTCAAATGCAAAACATGAAGGCCGTAGCTATTAAATTCTCAAGATGTCTCTAAGTGTAAAAAAATCAATTAACAAGAGCTCACTTATCAAAAAGCATATGCACAAGAGATTTTAAGAAGATTTTTAAGATTTTTTTCAGCAAAAATATGAATATATAATATCAAAAACAATGATTTACAAGACTCTATAATTCATTCACTTAAAAAATTATAGGTAATAGCATAAAAAAATAAAGAGGAATTTTCTAAGCAAGCCAATTGATCTGTGGACCTCCACCACTACGTCAAATTGGTATCGCGGGCACCACCCAATAAATGTAGACCCCACCTGGCCACCTCACGGCTGCTATCTCACGAAGCTTATCCCATGTGCACTCAACGCCACATTCATTGGATTAACAAGCGATGGAGAATTAAAAAGGTTAGCTATTCTACTAAAACACATGTGGGAGGAACTAAATTTCATTCAAATAAATAACAAAAAAAAAGTGGGAATCTTCCATAATTATAAACTCAAAAGTCCAAATTTTGCATTTTTAAATTTAACTTATTTTTTATTAAATTAAATATTTAACTTAGTTAAAATTTAGCTCAAATATATTTTGTTTGATATATTAATAAATTTAAAATGATTGATTTGTAGTGAAACATTGAAACATGTGATCCTTCAAAAAAGCTTACAAAAATCCAAAAAAGCTTAAGTGAAAAAGAATAAGTTTATAATTCAATAAAAGATAAATAAACGTAACAAAAAAAAGAGTGGAACATCTACAAAATTTAGATCTCCAGGTTTGAGAAAGTTCGAAACTTTTACTTTTAATTAATAAATAAAAACATTATGAGAAACAACAAAAATTTCATGATAGATTTTTACTATGCTCAAATTATGATTCTTATATCTAAATGAAGAGTTTCAAGATTAGAGTATTTTAAAAATAATTTGGTGAATTGTTAAAATCATTGACAAAATTTTAATGCTAAAATTGAGAAGTGAGTAAAAGATAGAAGGTAGAGGCTCCATTTTAGAAGGTAAAAAAAATCCTTGAGATTTGGGCAATGACAAGGATAAAACCATAAGTAGAGAGAACAAATATAACACTTTGAAAGAGGTTATTCTAGAGGAGTTTAGGGTAACTAAAATCTCCAATGGGTGCGTCATTGTTAAGCAATCTTTGCACAAAAAAGAAGAGCAAGAAGGCAAATCAAAGCATGCCTCACCAAAACCCAAACCTTAATCGCCCTCTCCTCATTTGTGGAGGTCAGTAAGTATGGCGATTCCTCATCGACCTTTCTCGGGTTTTAGTGAGACGTCAACTAATTCTTTTTCATTTATTTTATAAAAGTAAATAGAAGAAGAAAATTAAAAAACTCCTTTGAAAAAAAGCCTTTTCAAAAGTGAAATTTGAAACTTTCAAACAAAATTTCCTTTAAAAAGAAATAGATTTACAATGAAATTGCATTTTCTAATCAAACCATTTAATCATTAAAGCAATTAAAACCTTTAAATACATTGGTTCACACTTGGCTCAAATTATGTTAAGTCTAAACTAATACCATGATACACATTCTATTACATACAATCATCTCTCATAAGAAAAATATTATTACCATGATTACAAATTAAGGGAGAAAATATGAGCACCCTTTATGTCAAATCAATATGATCCAACTTTCACTATTCTTTTATAGCATCACAGTATGTCTCATTTTGACCTAAAACTGTTAGGTAAAAAATAAGCTAAGTCAACAATCACTGGCTTAGTGAGAAAAACATATATAGATGTATAAATAAAACAATAGTTGAAAGACCCTTTCATTCTCGGATTGACACAACTCCTATGATAGATATGGTTCATTCCCGTGCCCAATCTATTCACGTTTTCACGTTCCAATGCCTTCCCGATACCTCCCAAGGAAAATTTTGAATTGGATCCAAAATGGACGAGTTAGTGTGAGCTACTTTTTCGTATTCCGAATTCAATGGTTTTAATAAACTCCCTAGGACAGTTCGTCTTAGCCGCAACTCAAAAGATTTGGGACCAAAATAGGTTAGCAATCCCACTTTTTATGGGTCCAAAAATTCTTTCACAAAATTATCACATGCGAGAGTCATTTGCTAGTAATACAATATAGAAATAAGCATGTGAATAACCAATAGAATGTAAAGCAAATTGTCATGTAAATGCTTTAATACTCTTTAACCTTTTATCATCTTCATAAATTTACTCATTTTTTTAACCTTTTATATTCTTGAACATTAGATTAAGGAAATTTTTTTTATAATTGATTGGGTATACCTAGGAACACATCATTCCAATATAAATAGCTTAAATAAATAATTTATTTGGTTCATCTCTATAATCATCATTTCAGAATAATAGTTGTCACTTTGAACAATCATTTCACTCTATTATCATTTTTAACCTGTGATGATTGACTCAGTCATTCATTATTTTAGGTTTTAAAATTATTTTATTTTTTCATATCATACTTATATGATCTATAGCTTTGTATTATACTATGAGTATAATCTCTCTTTATATGTACTTATTCATATTTATCATATTTATATGATCCTCTTTATTATATATGTATGATCAAAGTTAACTTATTCAACTCAAAAACTCTTCTTACATTGTATTATATGATGTATTTTGTCATAATTGTATGATCTATTTTTACTACACATTAGGTTTATAATTGATAATACTTCTCTATCTTTATTGTACTTATATAGTTCTTTTAATTATACATGTATGATATCTTTTATTATTTTTATTATTTTATTCTCTCACTTGATAGCAAGGTACAAGCCTCTCATGTTGTACCGCATGATTCAATTCTTCTCTTTCTTAGCTTATCAAACTTGTCTAACTCTTTGTTGATGTTTAATTACTCATCTATTATATTATATGATATTTCTTATCATATTATAAATTTTAGTTAACTAAGTTTCTCATAACATCATGCTAAATTATATTATATAATTTGCTTAATCATACTATACAATCATTTATAAATAACTTTAAACTTTTTAAAGATAATTTTAAAAAATTAAAAATCTTAAAAATTATTTTTTACTCAAAACTTTTTTATTTTATAATATAAGATGTTACAATTCCACTTTTACAAAAAAATTTTCATCAAAATTTAGAATATAAGAGGGATATTTTTTCATCATCTTATCTTCCAATCCCTAATAGCCACTCTTTCCATTTAATTTGTCCATAATATTTTCATAATCAAAATTTCTTTATTTTTTTAATTTCTTTATTTCCATTGTCAAGATCCTTACCTATTTTTCTTTGAAAAGCAAATTTGTTTGTAGCTCGAACCCTTTTGAATTCATGTTTAACATGTATGTTAGATCCTCCACATACTTTCTTAGTGATAAGATATGAAATGCATTATGAATCCATACTAGTTTTGTAGGTAATGCTACTCTATAAACCATTTCACTAACCCTTCTAATAATTTGGAATTATCGAATAAATCTTGACTTGTGATTTCCTCTTTAAACAAATTTAGTGATCTCTTCTCCCTCTTTGAAAAGCAAATTTAGTGATTTAAGTTATAATACCTCTTCTATTGAACCTAGGCCTTAAATATATTTTCTATTATCCTCCTCACTTTGATTGTAATTTTTTGACAGTCATAACTGACACAATTAGTGTCTTTTCATTCTTTTAATACCAACATAAAGATGATTGTTATTTTCTTCCATATAATGCTTCAAATAGTATCATCTTAATATTTGATTGATAACTATTATTATAAGAAAACTCAATTAAAGAAAAATGTTAATTAAGTGTCTAATATTTCTTGTGATTTCTTCTAGAATTGTAAGGTAAACTTGGATCCTCTATTAAATATTATTGTCTTTAGTTTTTCATGTAATTTATTATCTAATTTAAATATAGTTGTATCAATCTTTCTATGATGTAGCTTGTTTTAATGGATAAGAAATGTATTGATTTTGTTAATTAGTTCACAATAACCTAGATAATATCCTTGATTTGTCTTTAATAAACAAACAACAAGGTTTATGAAAATTTCCTCTTACTTCCACATTAGTATAGAAAGTGATTATAAAGTTTCATTAGGTTTTAATGCTCTTTTTTGATTTGTTGGCATATCATATATTTGCTTATCATCTTTTGTATATCTTTTTTCAACCCTACTAGCCAAAATCTAGTTTTCATATCTTGATACATTTCAATTATGCTAAGATGTATTGAATATTAAGATCCATGCACTTGTCCTAATAATATTTGTCATTTTTCCTCTTGGTTGGGAATTTATAATTTGTTCTTATAGTAAATGATATCGTTCTCCAGATTGTGTTAAAAATAAGTTTCTTACCTTCTAAATTTTTTTGCTTTTACCTTCTATAGGTCTTCACCAAATTATTTTTATTAGCTATTTATATGGCATGTATATCAACCTATTTATCTTGATGTATAATTAAACATCTTCTATTATTGAGTTATAACTATTTAAGTTTGCCTTTCTACTTAATGTATCTGCTACTATATTAGCTTTTCCTAATTGGTATATGATCTTTATGTCATAATATTTTATCAATTATAGTTAATACCTTTGCCACATATTTAATTTTTTTATGTAAAAATATATCTTAAGTTTTGGTAGTCATAATATATTTAAGTCATTATCCCAAAAAGATAATGTCTTCAAATCTTTAGAGAAAAAATGATTGTCACTAACTCTAAGTCATGTATGAGATAATGCTTCTAATGAGACTAGAGTTGTTAGGAAGCATAATCTATGATTGTTGCATTTTACATTAAATCTACTTCCAATCTTTGTAGTGAGGCATCTATGTAAACTTGAAACTCTTAATCTAAAATTAATAAAGTCAATACTGGAGTGGTTGTTAATTGTTGTTAGTGATTGAAAGCTTTCCTTGTACTTTTGATCCCAAATGAAAGAAGTTTGTTTTTGGGTAAGTCTTATCAATGGAGAAGAAATTTGGGAAAAACCTTTGAAAAACTTTCAATAATACCCAACTAATTCTAAGAAATTGTGTACTTCTATAGCATTTGTTGGCCTAGGCCATTCATTTATTGTTATCACTTTGTGACTATTAACTACTATCCCTTTGGCACTTACAATGTGCCACAAAAATGAAATACACATTAGAGAAAAGCTATACTTTGAGAATTTGGAAAATCAACTATTGTTTCTTCAACCATTGTATCACCATTTCAAGATGTTGAGTGTACTCATATTCACTTTTGGAGTATATTAAGATTTCATCAATGAATATAATACAAAGTCATCCAACCACTATTTGAACACTCTATTCATGATGTCTATAAGAGCACATAGTTTATTAATCTAAATGGAAGCATTAAGAACTTAAAGTGATTACATTAGGTCTTGAAACTATTTTTAGGATGTCTTCCTGAATCTTCAATCCATGATATCCCAATAGTAAATCAATCCTCAAGAATGCCTTTGCCCTTTGAAGTTGGTCAAATGGTTCATCTATCCAAAGCAATGGTTTTATTTATTTTTAATGATGACTCCATTTAATTTTTGATAGTCAATGCACATATGTAGACTCTCATCGTTCTGCTTAACAAAGAATATTAGTGCTTCCTACAATGAAACAATCAATCAAATACACCATTTTAAAGAAAATAATATAAGTGACCTTTCATCTCCTGCATCTGTATTGATGCCATTTGGTACGTGCCTTGGAGATTGGTTTTGTACCTTGGATCAAATCAATAAAAATTGGATGTCCTAGTTTGGTAGTAATCTAAGTAGGTCTTTAGGAAAACCACTAAATATTTACAAACCATTAACACATCTTACATTTGTGATTTTATTTGTGATACACTATATGGATACTAGGTAACACTCTTATACCTTTTGAAATAGTTTCTTTGCTTTCATAATAGATATAAAGGGTACCTTTTTTCTTTCGTAAAATAAACTAATTTTGAATCATTTTCTAACTTAATGGTCACCTTTTTCTCTTAATAATCAATAACAACTTTAAATATTATAACCTAATCCATTTCTTGTATTATAGTGAATTCCTTGATATTGATTTTAATTAATTTGAATTGGCAATGTATTCCATTTATTTTAGCTTCATATGAAGCATAATGGTCTACTGATACTATTTTAACAAATGGTAGTGTCCCTATGAATAGATTTTTTTAATTTTTTTGTTCAACTATTATTGCTCAAATTATGGTTACAAACATAAAGGAATGTCATACACCACTAAAAAAGAGATACCACAAATTTATTAAAAAATAATAAAGTGCATATGATCATGTCAGATGATGTTGGAGCTTTAGCTTGATTGAATACATATATTCAAGGATTTACCAACTATGATTGCACATGAGTTAGGTTCTTGTCTTTGTATTGTTTGAATTATTTACTTCCTCTTTGTCATAATTTTTGTGGCTCCTTAAGCCATCATGTACAACAACTAAACATTTATAGCTTAACGTTAACGTATTCATAACTTAACATTAACGTTAAAATGGAAGCATAAGTAAATGCATAATGCTGAAAGTACTATGATATTGTATGATCTTATGCGTTTTAATTTTTATTAATTTACACTTCATCATAATATGATGATCTTACTAATTTTACTATATTGTTCAACATAAACATTTGTTTACCTCATCAGACTGATATGTCTAGTTGATGTTAGATAATCTGATGATATGTTTTATGGTTATGATGTTACTACTTACATATGATGTTCCATTCTTTTTCCTTTGCTCATATTATATGATGGACTATACAATTCTTTTCTGCTAACCTGCTCTTTAGATTATATCATATGATACTATGATAGCAAACTCTGCAATGTTTGTAATTAACTTATTTACATTTTTACTCACTATATCATATTGTATGATGACCTTTTATTGTATTATACAATATTTCGATCCCATGTTTCATCCTTTATTCGTATTATCTAATAGCATAAGGTATAACATATGGTTCTTTTATTTTAATTAACTTGCTAATCACATTGTATTGTATGATGATGTGATATCATACCGTATGATAGTCTTAGTTTTGTTTATCTCCTTACTATGTCATACTATATGATAACTAAATATTGCATGTTATGATGTCCTTAACCACTTTTTACTAACCATATAGTATTGTACCATACTATGGTATTGTATAGCATGATAATCTCATTTATATTATTTTTCTCTTTACTCTGTTGTATTGTATGATAGATTGACTTTGTATTATACATGAGTCTTATTCTAATTTTCTTATCTCTAGCATATTGTATTGTATGATCTTTTTAATCATACTATATGATTTATTCCCTAAAGCTAAAAACTATTTCATCTAAACTATAGGTTTTGTTGACATGTTTTTTTAATATAAACAAAAACTCAATCATAATAAAACAAAGTATAACATATGTGCTTTTCCATTTAAAAGGTGTATATATGCTCACCACTAAAATTTTCAATTTCTTTCTAAGTTTAATAATTTAGGCTGTGGTTATAGGTGGAATATTTTTCTAGAATTCTCAAACTAATTTTTACATCCTATTTAATGTCCATGTCTATAGTTGGAAAATCTTTATTAAAAAAATCTTAAGATCACTAAGTAAATAATAACTTCCTTAGATGCTTTGGACTTGCACATATTCTTTAATATAATGGATCTCAACCTATAAAGTATAGTAGTTTAGTTACTCACACCTAATATAACTTAAGTTAGTGGTAAAGTGACAAGATACACATCCGTAGAGTTCTTAGATTGTAAACAAAGTAAATCACATATTTACTTATATAAGTTAGAGAATTAGACCTAAGAAGTAATCCTTCTCATAAGATGAAAAAAGTGTACTAAATTTAATACTTTTATGGTGATCTGGCACTTTTATGGTTGCTAGATAATGGGTCATGATCTACCCTTTTGAGTCTCTTGCTTTTCTTTCCAAGGAAGATTGCTCATGACATTTCTAGTATCAAGCAAGCTTAATAATAATACTTTGTTACTTCATTCAAAATATCATGTCTTACAATATGATAAGCATCCTTACTAATAGAGATCTTAAGAGGTACAATGATAATTTGCTAAACTTAAGAATATAAAATGACACTTAGAAATAGAAAGAGAATATTTTGGAATTCTAAAAGATAATTTAAGAATTTCATAAGTCCATATTAATTGAAAAAAATACTTTGAATTTTGCTAAAAGCTCTCTTAAATGTTACAAAATTAAATGAAATAAGTAGTTCCCAAATAAACTATATTTTGGGTGGTGGTATAGCGAATGATAAGGTGGCACAGTACATGATCAAGGGGAGAAGGGTGCATGGTGTGATTAGTGTAGTGATGCTTTAGTGATTGGGTTTTGAGTCGATGCTAGTCAGTAAGTAGGCATGCATTCATAAGTTTGCCTAGGTTTGCAAGTTAGTGTGGGTTGATGTAAGTTCATGGTTTGGCATAGGTTTGCAGGTCAACATAAGTCATAGGTTGATGCTGATGGCTAACGATTTGACACAAGTTCAAGAGTTTACATAGGTCGATGAGGGTTCATGGGTCAATGCAGGCCAAAAAGGTAAAGTAGGCTGCATGAGTTAGCACTAATTAATCAAGCTGAGTGTTGGTGAGAGATGACAATCGTTGGTAGAAATAGTTCCAAAACTAAATTGAAGTCATTTTAAGTCCTTTTTTTTACCAAATCTTATGCTGGTGGAACTATAGGACTATTGCATGGTTTCCATGGATTGGATCTAAAATTAAAAATATCCAAAGAGTTACAAACTAACATTTTTTTTATAAAAAAAAAATCTTATTCCATGCACAATATTATGTACATTGAGTGATACATTTGCTAAATGATGTGATCCAAATTCAACTTGATATAGTTGCTACAATCAAAACAACTTGATTAGACTTAAGATAATTAGCAGGTGAGCAGCTCGCCTATGTCATCTAACATAATTGTCTGATCCAGAGGGATGCGTTGGAGTGATAGAACGAAATGAGAGACAACATTGTAGTATGAAGATGTTCAAGGACGAACAGTAAATGCATCTGTGATATGTATTTTTCTAATGCAGTAATGGAAGGCAACATCATAGTACAAAGATATTAAAAGATAAATAATAAAAGCTAACACAGAACATTCTTGCTTGATGCACTAACTAGCAAGTATTGTAGCTAACCGACTAATCGTCAACAATATGCTCTATCGTACTTGTCCGATCTGGAGAGATGCATTGGAGCAACATTATGATCACATTAACTATGTCCTCACTGAGGATACTCATCTAATACATATCTAAGAGGCGTCATCGTAGTACAAAAATGTCCGAGTATGAACAATAAAGGCATCCACAAATTTGTCTGATGCGATAGTAGCTAGCTTCGGCATAGTATAAAGATGTCAAAATATGAAAAGTAACAACTTACACAAAACATTCTTATCTGATGTGCTAATTAAAAAGATAATCGTAACTAGTTGATGAACCATCAACCATATGCTGTCATGCTTATTTGATTCAGTGGGATGCATTAAGTAACATTATGATCACATTAACCATGTGTTCATTGAGCATACTTATTCGATGCACATCCAAAAGATGCCTTCATAATATAAAGATGTCTAATTATGAACAATACGAGCATCCACAAAGAGTACATATCCAATGCGGTAATTGGAGATATCATCACAATACGATAATATTTAAATATAAATAGTAAGGGAATGTAATGATGATGTCAAACATTATGGTGAGTAACTAAAAATGATGACATATTAAATGAAATAGTTTGGTATTCTATACAACATTTGAACAGAGGGAGTTGGCCAAGTTTTTCAAGGGGGATTGATTGTTAACAACAAATACATTGTAGAGGACATATTAATATGATGTTTGAACTTGATTAGATTTAGGTTTGTAAAGAAGATATGGGTTCGAATAGGCAATTCCAAACAATGATAACTATAAAAAGATCTAATTTTATCTTATACTATTGTTCTAGCTGAATTGAATGAATCCTAATAATTGTCTTTGAAGAGATCCTTGTTTTTGGAAGGAAAAAATTGATCATCCAACCTCAAGATGAAGATAAGGTCCTTTAATTCAGACACGTTATTAGTTAATCTCTTGGATTTACTGTTGTCAATATGCATCATCATAGCACTAGATTGATTGTGAAGATCCAAACCAATATATGGAAATTCTTGAGGTTCTTAGGTATTGGATTGAAAGCTTACATAGTGCAATAAACCCCTATCCAATTGTGTATTTTCATTCTTGTCATAGAGCATATTAGAAACTCTAATATAAATGACTTTCAACATATCCATTTTACTTTGTCTCTTACAATATTTGGGAACCTACTGATAGTTAAATCGAATGTTTCATATTACTGAGCAGGCAAAGTTTGCAAGTCAGCTTGCAACTATATTATTTCACTAAAAATAATGTACTTGCACATTCGAATTCACTATCACCTAATTTATTATCTTAATTGGCCACTAATGTATCAAGGTATAGCTAGATCACCAATAATTGTATCTAAACTCGATTTACAGTTAAACTTCACAATGATGTTTGTTTGGTTCATACTCAGATTATTATAAAGTTGAAGACCTAATAAACGAAATGTAGCACTAACCTCCACACATGTTGTAGTACTAATTGGAGTAGCAAACGCCTTAACCATTCTATCATGTTGATCCATCATTATACCACCATAACTTGTAGCACCAAATTGTCCCTATTACATGTCATAAATATTTAGTTTGAAGTTGTTTTGAGAAAGAGACTCTAACTAACAATCTGCATCCTCTAATATTAAACAGTGTAAAATGATGAGATCAAATCTTACTAAACCAATATATTATTTAATGAGTTTCTCTGAGTTAATGGAAAATATTTAAATATGCTGTAGCAAAAGGATTTTATTTTCCAAATTATAATGTTAGTAGAAAATTTAATTTCCTCAAATAATTTTAAATTACCTGCTATATAAGCCTTCAAATAGATCAAGGAATCGATATTTTAAAGGTTAAGTAATTTAGCTTTTGTATTATGAAAAAGAAAATAATATAAATATATATATATATATATAAAAAATTGAAACCACCTAATAAAGAATTTACCTTACAATTTGAAATTTTCAAGAAATAACATGAGGTAACAAAATTGCTAGTGAGGAAGTCAAGATGAAGTTTATTTTGCAAAAATACCAAAAGAGATGAATTAATGCTCTTCACAATATTGCTTTGAATGTTATGTCCCCAATTGTAGATGAAGTGCATCCCACTCAATCCTTTCGCTTGACCATTTAGATGGAACACACCAAGCTAGATGAGATTATAGATTATATTCAAACCATATGGTCAAATCCTTACATGACATCAAAAGCTCTCTTTTAAACCATCCTTCCCAATTTTATAAGGGGCCATTTGAAAAAAAATTCATCCAAGTTTAGAACTGATGCAAAAAATAAAGGTCATCATTTTGTGCATATTTCAAAAAAAAATTAATGAGTTTTAAAATTTAAACTTTAAATTTAAATTTAAATTCATTTAGATAATTTTTTCTATTTCATTTAAACTTATTATTTAATTTTTTAAAATTATTTAAATTTACCTTTAAATTTATCATAAATTATTTAACTAATTGTAAACGTTAGAATTATTTGAATCAATAAATTTAAATTTTAAATGTGAGTTTAAACTTATTTAGATAAATATCTCTATTTAAACTTATATTTAAATTTATTATTTAAATAATTTAAATTTATTATATTTACCCTTTAGTTAGGTTGAATTTTAAGATTATTTAAAACAAGATTTAGTTGTTAAGATTAATATGAA
This sequence comes from Vanilla planifolia, assembly GCA_023846275.1. Classification (NCBI taxonomy): domain Eukaryota; kingdom Viridiplantae; phylum Streptophyta; class Magnoliopsida; order Asparagales; family Orchidaceae; genus Vanilla; species Vanilla planifolia. The sequence goes on from CM043870.1 coordinate 25,995,167, forward strand.
ATTGTTGTTTTTTGAATTCAAATGTTATAATATTTTTTTTATAAATAAACCCATTTAAGAAATAAAATGATTAGTATTAATGATTTGAATAAAATAATTTGTGTAATACTTGAAAAATTGTGGCCAACCAACTCCACTTCTGTCTCAAAGAAGGCATAAACAACCTCCTTTCTTCGTATATACATGTATGAAATTCTAGAAAAGCATAATAAATCAATCCCTTCATCTAAAAAGGCATAAGAGACCCTTCTCTCCATCTATTCTTTGATCATTATATTTATGCCATCAATTTGAAATTAGAGCTATGCTCACCTAACATTAGGAGTTCCTTAGAGTGATCAAAGAACTACATCAGGCGATCCAATAAGAGCTACCCAATCTAAGACCAACATCTTTATCAAGGATAAAATTCCTTATAAGTTTGTTGTCTCTCAAATCCTCATTGGATTGCCCAGAGTGGCCTAAGAATCACTTGAGTCTAGAAAAACTATAAAGCTTGTTCAATAAGAGAAAGAACACAACTAATGTGCTTGATACATTATACCAAACAAATAGAGGATGTCTAAATCCCGCCATGCTCTAATACACATGGTCTTAAGCACTTCTAAAAAATAGCACAACATAAATGCATGCATATATTCTAATGCAATGGAGACTAAGGGATCACTAAAACAAAACCTAACAAAAATCATATAGCTCTCTAAAAACTAGATCTCAATAGTGAAAGTCCTAATGAATGGAACTAGTAGGGCTTCGTAGTTACCATGTAAAAGAGCTTTCAGAAAGGCTTCCTCTAAGTTTTAGATCTGATGACTCAACATGTCTTGCCTTAAATCAAGTTAAAGACAAATCCTAAAACATGTTATGATGTATTACGATTCCTCTAATAAATCACATTAAGCCATTTTATCGTCAAAATGAATCATAAAGTTAGCAAACTCGTAGAATCTTATTAGAGGGTAAGCAAATGTTCTAGCAAATGCTCGTGATAAGGGGAAGATAGTTTGATTTTATGAGCTCTTTCATCTCTTCCCAACTCCTTAATGGAGGCTATCCAAATCTAGTCAATTGCCTCTCTTGATTAACCCAAAATATCTTTGCATAGCCAACTTCATACAAACAAACCTCACCTTCCTCACGTTCAATTGATTGTCCACATTAATGGATCAACTTCCACTTCTTCATAAGCTTGGTATCAAGATCACTCTCTTCTCACCTAATATAATCTCCATCCCTCTCATGATAGCAATGGGCCATAGATCCTTGAGGTTAGGATAGCATTACTTTAGAATAGGCTTTTGTGATTGTTTGATCATATCTATCTATCATAACCCTTCTAAAGATCCTTCACATGGTGTCGAATACACTAAAAAAGAACTAATCAAAGTTAATGAATTCTTAGTGTCCTCAATGGTCGATTAAAACATGCTAGTCCATAAGCACAGATAGAGAAGCCTTACCATCAAAGCAAGGTGTTCTTTGATCTAAGAATTGAACTGGCATAGGTTCTCCATTATTAGTTACTTATTCTTATCCAAATCTTGTAGTGGTGTTCTTGAAGAAGTATACATTGGCCACTAAATATGGCATCAACTCGAGTTCTAACATTTCCTAACTCTTAACTTACAATATATGACAAATCCGCTATCTGTTCTTGTAGCCTAGGAAAAATCTCCTCATTTTGCTACTCCAACATTCTACCAAAGTACAAGAGAAACTCCTAAGTATAATGACAACTCCAAAATGACCAATGTGTAACTAATCTTTGATACCACATTGTAGGCAAGGGTGTGAATTGGTCCAAAAAGGGAGAACTTTTGCACTTCTAGTTTTAAGTCCCATTAAACTACTAAGTTTAAGATGCAATTACACCCATTAAAAAAAAGTTAGCTTTCAAAATTCCCAAATCTCAGACATTCATGAAATATGAAAGTTCATGATTTGTATGATTTGTGCAATTGTCTAGGATTTGTTCTTATGCCATACAACAAAAGCTCAAGCACTCTTAAAGCACATGCAAACAAGTTAACAAACAAACCCATATTGACATCTTAGAAAAGTAGACTAAGAACAATCCAAGCAAATCTAAGTAACTAGAGAAGAATTTTATGGAATTATTAAAATAATTAAATGTTTAATCACACAATCTAGTAAAAACTAGCAAATAATGAGGTGAACCAAATAGCAAATAAAGGGATGTGTTTTTTAGCAACTAAATTACAATAATACACAAGTACTAGAACAAATAAACATTATTACAACCACTAGTGAGAAATAAAAAATGTGATGAAAAAAATGCACACCGACTAACTACACATAAGGGACTAAGGGTGAGATACCTCAAGGCACACCAACTAAAGGAAGGATGACAATAGCTCTGCCTCCAAGTGTCAACAACTACTTCAACTTTGAAGGGATCACCATTTTCATTATTCTAAAATTTTAATTTCAGTTTTACAAAAAAAAAACTCTAAATTATTTATGTGTGTGTTATTAACTTTACAAAATAAATAATAAAAATAATATATACACACCCAATAGGAGTCATTCCATTTGTAAAGAGAATGAAGATCACCTACAAAGAAGAAAAGCTTAGCATAAAAGACACGTTTTGGAGCTTTTCAAGTAAATAATTTGTCAAAATTGTATAAAAGATGAGGGACTATATAGTTCTACTTAGCATAACTTTAAATTAAGCTCACCAATATTCCCTACAAGAGCAATTACCACCCTTAAAATGATGAAATCTGTTAGCATCTCTTAAGATAATCTCACGTGCCATGGCTTTTGCTATTAAATTGATTGCAGAGTGACAATCACCACAAATTCTCAAGTTCTTCATTACACGAATTGGCATTCCTTCTCGAACTTTCAAAAGTCCAAATGCCACTGCTTGCCTCTCACTATGGTAACGAAGGTTAAGCATCTTTTGTTCCTCATCAACATCATGAAGAACATAACTAAGATCAGGTGTGTATCCCATCTCTTTTAATAAACCATCCAATCGCTCTAGCATGCAAGCAATAATCTCATGTTCAGGATGCACCATTATATCTCCACCAGTGAACATATGCACAGTCTTGTCAACTTCAATCCAGCTACAACCAGGTGACTTGCTTACACTCCTCAAGCTCAATGCCTTTCTTAGTTTAGCAACATCCTCCCACCTCCCCATCGCGGCATAAATATTAGATAACAAAATGTAAGGCCCTGAATTCCATGCCTCAAGCTGCAAAAGCTTTTTGGCAGCAATTTCTGCAATTTCAACTTTTTTGTGGATCCTACAAGCACCAAGTAGAGCACCCCAAACCACCGCATCAGCTTCAACAGGCATTTTTCTGATTATTTCCATAGCTTTTTCAATCTGACCAGCTCGGCCAAGCATATCAACCATACATGCATAGTGCTCAGCTGTAGGTCTAACCATGCTATTTGAATTCAAGGTCTTGAAAATCGCTTTCCCTTTTTCAACCATGCCTGAATAACTACACGCTGAAAGGGCCCCTATGTAAGTGATCTCATCAGGAATCACACCAGCTGAACACATATCATTGAAAATCTTCAGAGCTTCTTCCCCTAATCCATGCTGTGCGTAGCCTGTGATCATCGAATTCCAAAGGCCAACATCCTTTCCATCAGACATATCAAAAATCATCCTAGCCATTGCAAGTTCACCACACTTTACATAAACTGTGATAAGAGCTGAAACAACAAATACATCAGAATCAAAGTGTGATCGAACCATTACAGCATGAACCTGCCTGCCATGGCCAAGAATAGCCAGGTTAGCACAAACAATAAGAACACTGACGATTGAGGGAACACTTGGCCGAGCATTAGCCATCTGCATCGAGCGAAACGCATCAAGTGCCTCCAATGGGGAAGAATTTTGTTCATAAATTTTCACCATTGAGCTCCACGTCCCATCATCTTTTTCCAACATCTGATTAAACACATCCCTAGCCTCAGTTACCATCCCACACTGCCCGAAACCAATAATCATCGCATTACAAGCAATAACAGGCTTCATTTTCATCATCTTAAATAAGTCATTGGCCTCCTCAATCCGTCCAGCTTGGGTGTATCCTGTCAGCATGGCAGTCCATGTCACTTCGTTCTTCTCTGGCATCACTTCAAAAAGCTTTCTTGCTTGATCAAGCTGCAGATTATGGGCATATCCAGAGATCATTGCAGTCCAAGCTATTACATTCCTACGAGGCATCTCGTCAAAGATCTCCCGAGCCTCAGCTGTTCTACCCATCTGGCAATAGCCTGAAACCATAATGGTTCTTGTAACCACATCCCTCTCTGGCATAGTATCAAACAATCGACGGGCATCATCGATACGCCCTTCCTGGATAAGCCCGCCAAGCATGACTGTACATGAGATAACGTTCTTCTCCGGCATGCGACGAAAAAGTGCCTCGGCCTCATTGATAGCGCCCGCCTGTATGTACCCACGGAGCAAAGAGGTCCAGGAGACAACGTTACTTTCGGGCATGGTGTCGAAGATGGTTTGGGCATCAGAAAGACAGCCCAGCTTTACATAGCCGGAGATCAAGGTATTGTAGGATGTGGTGTTGCGCTGTGGCATTTGTTCGAAGAGACAGCGGGCAACGTGGGGCTGGTTATTGAGGAAATAGGCAGAAATAAGAGAGTTCCACGAGACGACGGAACGCTCAGGCATCTCATCGAACACCTTACGGGCGCATTCAATCTGGCCAAGGCGGGCTAGGCGAGCGATGCGGGAGTTGGCAGCGACAATGGCAGGAGTTGAGGAGGTAGGGACGCGGAACGGCGACAACCGCATCCTTCCTCTAATTCATTTCATTAGTTACACGGCTGTGTGCGAACCATTAGACACGAAGACGACATAACAGCCGGCTAGCTGTTCTTTTATATGTATCGTTTCACTCTTCAACGGAGCAGCTGATAACAATGAAATCCGAAAGCAAAGGATGCAGAAAACACAGCTCGGCTGAAAAATGGATAAATGATTGAGGGCTGTAATATTCCTTCCCGTGAATTTGATTCTGATCCGAAGAGGACAACTTTTTTACTTTTCTTTCATTTGTGCTTCTTCTTGCAATCATTAGGCCTACGATCCCAAGAAGACTAGGTTACTCCAATCCATCTCTATTATGGTAGAATCGTCTTCCCATGTGAATTGAAGCCCAATTTTCATCTCCTCTTCTTACTAGATTAATTTTGTTGATCCAATTTCTCGTCTTAGATTTATTGAGGGAGTTATTCTTCAATAATTATGTCTTAAATATATTGAGAGTGTTATTCTTTGAGAACCATCTTAGTGACTTTCTAATTATAATGAGTTTATATGTACATGCTTACTACTATAACAAAGTTAGAAAGAACAAAGATGTCATCTCAATACTTTTTCCTTTAGTTGGGCTATTTGTCAGTGTCTTCGTCAAGAGCAACTTGCCTTTATTGCCTATGTGATCTATTGTGCTTCAAAGAATTGACCTCATATACAAAAGTTGATCAATGTGTGAGATTTGGCCAATTTACCATCTATTATATTTATAAGCTTACAAACTATTCAATAAATATACTTTCATATTTCGTAATTATATTTGATGGGAATTATTAAAACTGTACCATAAGGAACTTCAGCGTGCTTGCAAAAACAAAAACATGAGACAATTTTGTATAAAGCTACAATAGTGTTCAACGAAAAAAAAAAAAGGCCCTACTAAAAAGATGCATTAAAGTCTTAGTTAAAGTTTTGTCTGCATGAAATCATTTTTATTTTTTTAATAAATTTAAAAATATCATATTTTACTAAAACTGTATTTACTTTCAAATAAATTACTTTTGAAATAGCCTTCTTCAAAACTTCTTTTCAAGCTCAAAAATAAATCCATGAGTTTTCTACAAATAAAGTTGGAGTTGATGATCGGCCTTTGAATTGATTAATATTAGGTTATATAGATAAATTTTTATTAAGCGTAATCTTTTTTATAAAAGAGTGTTTTGAAATTCAAGCATACGTAATTAAGCATTTTTTAAAACATATTTTTTCAATTAAAAACATAAAAATTAATATTAGAATACAAAAAGGTATCTTATCTTTACAGAAATAATGTTAAAAAAACATATTTCATATTATGACTAAAATGTCAAGTTATATTTAACTAATTTTATGCTATCAATTATTTTAATTTATATTTATAAATAATATATTTATAATATATATAATTTTTAAAAATAAATAATAATATTTGCAAATTATTTTTTTTATTAAATCTATTTAATATTGAACTATATCCATATTAAATGGAGCCTTAATTAACCTAATCAAAATATGCAAAAAATATCTAAATTTTGATAGTATTTATCTATAATTATAAATCAAAAACTTAAAATTGATAGTGTAGTCATGTAGAGACATGCCCTTTCATAAATTGAGGAGAATTCTAAAATTTGCAACCAAGATTACCTTTTAATCAATTTAGGTTCTATTTGATATATTGTTTATATATTTAGTTTTTTAACAAAACATGTATTCCAAAAAAAAACTAAATATTTATCAAAAAATTAATCTTTTTAAGCATATTTTTTAATTAATTTAATTTTTAATTGTAATTGTGTCAAACATAATCTTAATGATACTTAGCCACTCTTTCATGCCCTCCTTCATTAATCTTACCAATCACACCATATCATAAAATAATTGATGAAAAATACAAAATAAAGAATAAATAACAATATTATAAGAACCACAACTAAAAACTCTTGTAAGATGATCTAAGAGAAAAATTGTATTATTCTTTTTCAAAGATGATGAGAAGAGGGAGAGAGAGAAGATAAAAAAAATAGAAAAGATAAGAGACAAAAGTCATTTATCGTCTTCCTTTAACTTTATTTTAGAGGTATTCTATTCTTCTATATTCTTCCATAAGGTGTGTTATGCATGGAAAGTAATTAAATTTTTTTTCCTTTTTTAAGGTTTTTTGCACAAAATTTATTGTTTTTTATTTCCATTTTTATAAATGTCATTTTTCATTACCATTTAGTCTCAAGTGTCTTGTAAACCCCAAGTTCAAGCTTAAGTTCCACAACCTATGAATTTTATATCATATTAAATATCAATAACTATCCAAATATTAGTTTCATATTAACTTTTTTAAGAGAATTAAAAGTTAGAGTTTTGTACAATACAAAATATTAGTGTCATAAAAGATTGAATAGTTTTGCACTAAATATGCTAAAGTAAAGAAGAATTAAAGATTTTCATATAGTATGATCTATGCTCATCATATAATATGATAAGTCATTGGGATAAGAATGCTATGAGAAAGAAAAAAATTATTATCATTACTTTATTGCACTCCCCATACAAAGTTTTCAAAAATAACTAGGCTTTTTAAAATAAAAATTCTAAATACTTTTACTATGTTTTTAAGTTATGATATTTGAGTTTATGATTCTTACAATTCACCTCTTTTATATGAATATTTAGCACTATTATTCCAACATGTTTCACTATGTTAAAGTATTATCTTTTTATGTAACACTATTTGGACTCAAGTGAGATTTTCTCTCAAAAGGTGTTTCAACATCTTAAAATTAGATTATCCTAAACATGATATTAAAATGGTATCTCCTTTAGTTTGATATGATTTAAGGACTAACTATATAAAAGTTAATGAGCTTATAAATCTTAGGTTTGAAGATAAGAGGGTGTGATCATAAGATGATGTCCCAAAGAGAGAAATTATCTAACAATTAGTGGCTTCTTGGCATGGTTTTAAGTAAAGAATTTTAGGGATGAATAGTCCACATTAGTTATTAAGGGTGAGGATTATTTTGGATTTTATAGATGATGCTATGATCTTATGTTGTCAAGGTGTCTTTTGGGTGCAAAACTCACTAATGTTAGGATGGGGAGACCCAAAGAGACAAAACCTTGATATAATAAGATTAACTTGGTTTTTTGGTAATCATCTCTGTTGTCCTTATCTCCAATAGTTGCTATTATGCCAATACTTTAGTCATCAATTGGTGTTCACCAAATTTACTAAATTATTATGCTCATTATAAAACCTTCTCTATTTAGATAAGAAATGCTATCATTAACCAATTTTTCAAAGTAGAATCAATAGACTACACCTCTTTGGCCTAACTTACCTATGTAATGATATAGTAGTGTCTCTTATTCAATTAATAGCATTGTAATACTTATTTTTAGTAGTCCTTCTTGATCATCCACCAAGCATCTGAATACCTTTGTGCATGTACTTGAATAATTGCTAATGTAAGCATCTGTGAGCATGCTTATGCATATATGCCTTATGTCTTAATTTGAACCCCACCATACTATCAAAAATTGTAGTGCTACCACACCTTACTAAATGAATAATACCTTGCAATAGGTATAACATCAAATTCTCTTTTGGGTAGAATTTTTTATCATCTGCCACTATTTGCAAATCATTTGCTATCAAAGCCACATATACCCTCATTTATTTTTTTTTGACATTAAAGTTAGATTCATCCATCATTTTCATATTTTTTGTATCATAGCTAGGTTCATCCTTATTTCTTCTCTAATAGCTTTTGATATCAAAGCCAAGTTTTATGGCATATTACTCATCACAATGATCCAAAGAGTTCACACAAAAAAGTTATTTTCTAATACTAAGCTAGAGGCATGAAGGTTTTCATAATTAGTAAATCTATAAGAGAGGTAATCTTATAATTCTTAAAGCGTAATTTTCATTCATATAGTAAGATTATCTCAACTTGAATATTATTATATGAGATTATATACTGATAAAGTATAATTGAATTACTCATTAAATCTTATTGTGATTGAAAACTAAGTTATGAATCTTGAGTAAACTTACCTTGAAACTTGTTAGTGATAATTAAGAGAGAATTTCATCCTAAATTTTTTAACTTATTTAAAATATCATTAATTTTGTTTCTCTATTTAAATTTAGAAAAACTTTTTGATAACTTGCTACTACTTTATCATTATTTGTAATCTATTGATTCTTTGAAAAAAAGAATTTATATCACCTCATTACTTATTTTTTTCATTATCTTAATTTATTAAATATTAAATCCTTGATTATAACAAAAATATTTTCTAATTGTTCATCAACATTTTTTTGAATATCCCACAATGTCATGAAAAAACATGGAATAAGATGGAAACATTACATTCATGTAGTGGAGAATTCTTTTGATAAATTAGATAAGATCAAAACTACATTAGTTAAGATAAAAAAACTAGCAAACCAAAGTAGAATAAAATCATAAAGATAATTATTATGGCTTATATAAAAATGTTTAGGTTGAGACAAAAATAATTGATGTTACCTTTGGATCCTATAAATTTCTTGATTGGTTAAATCAGATGGAATATTTCTTTAACCATTATGACATCGATGACTATTAAAGAGTGAGTTTTGTAAAGTTAAAATTAGTAAGTAATGTTTTGAAATTTTGTCTTAGATAGAGAGCAAAGCTTGGCTACAAAAAGTTTCACTTTATTATAAATGAAAGAACTATGAAAGACATATTATCATGAATAATATGAAGTTATTTAAAAATATTAAAAATCTCTTATCCCAAGTTCTTAGAAAATTATATTTATTTTTAACATGTACTCCACCCATAGGCATAAATTCTATTATGAATATTTAATTTTATATAAAAAAAAACTTTTGCTTGAAAGTGATAAGCTAAATAACTATAAAATACTTACCCTTAAGTGAAAAAAAGAAAGTATTCCCTATATTGACAAAGAAGAAAAAGTAGAAGATAAAAATATTGATTTAAAAATAGTTGATAAAACTTATAACCTTAACTTTAAAAATATAGAGAATATTTTGGATACATCTACACATCTTTTTATTTCTTTTACATATGCATCAAAAAATATTTTTTATTCCATTTTTAATTTGCTTAAGCAAAATATCAGATATAATAATTCTAAGTGTATTAATTCAGTAAAATAAATCGAATCTTTTAAAAACTTTGATAGGTGTAACTAATTATTGATGTATATTCATTAAGAGAGTTATACCCTTTCATTTTTAAAAATTTTATTTGAGAACTCTTGAACTATATAAAAACTTGAGTACCATTATGCATGTTTTGAATTTGTCATAATATATCTTTTACAAAATTATCTTTCATATTGAGTTTTCTCTACCTTATAAAGGATTGTTTTTAATAACAAAACTGATGAATAGTTATTAAATATCCATTTATTTAAATATTTTGATTACTAGCTTTTTTGTGATATTATTCTTATAAACTATTTTATTTCTTTCAATTTTAGATATATTAGAAGTATTAATCCCCATCAAATGGTCTAGTCATTAAGGACTTAAAGAGATTGAGATCATGCTTGATGAAGATTCATTTGAAATATAGTTTATAAAATAGTACTTATGTTAGGATGGATTGATGGACAACAAGTAATATCAAAATCATGCCAATAATTAGTTCATTCTAGGATTGATTCAAGACTTATTTGGAGTTAAATCTAAGCCAAACACATATCAAAAAGCTCCAAGTAATGTTTGGAAAATTTTAAATCATTATCAAATTGCAATGACTTATAGAATCCAAGATTGTCCTTTATTTTATTTTCACTAGGATGTTCATGTTCATATTTTTATTATTATTATTATTTTGATAATCTCTTATAGTAAGAGAAATTTTACTCTTTTCATTTTTTTATGCCTTTTTCTATGTTATATTTAGACATTTATGATGGAAAAAAGGGATTTTTCTTTGTTTGTTATCATTTTGAATTGAGAAGAGTTTATGTGCATGTGTGCCAAAAGATCTTTTATATGAAAGTATAAGTTGATTTTATTTCATCCACATTGTGATAGAAATTTATCTTGATATTTCATCGTCATCCTTATTACCAACATCCTCCTTCTTTCTAGACATTGTTCGTGACCTTGATGTCTTAATCATTCACCAATCATTGTCAAACACCACTATATATTACAATCACTATAAATCTCTCCTTGCTAACTTAAGATGTGTTGCTTGTGCAACAATTTTACATAGTAGTAGCTTTAAACCACACATTGCTTCATCAAATCATTAACATAATGATTATAACAATGCATCTACTTAACACACCTAGTGTAGCACTTGTGTTCAAGCATATGCTAAGTAACTTACAGCACAAATATGCAACGACAATTGCATGTCTATATCTTATGTCTCTGGATAAGCCCTATCACATCGTATGATTTGTCTACAAGGTTTTCTCATCCTGAGAACTCATTAATATACCTTTTTTTAGAATAGAATAATAGAAGTGGAAGTAAGATAATGACAAGAAACAAAAAAAGAGAGAATGAGAAAAGGGTTTTTGTCACAAAGAGACTAAATTCTTCAAAAAAAATTATTCAAGGGGTTCTGAATTCTTAAAATTTTGATTTTTAGAATTCTTAATTTTAAAATTTTGAATTATTTCATATATCCTTCTCATCTTTTTATATAGAGATTTTGATATAATATTTAATTATTAAGTACAACATATTTGATTTTGACCAAAAATATAATTTTTTTAAACTTTTGTTTCGCAAGGCTGGCTTGATCCTGAGCCTGTTCGTGTTTGCACCCCCAGCATGCATAAAATTGGGCTAAGAGACTGTTCACACATGTGGTACTATTCATGTGTTTGGTAGGTGATCAATAAGCTGCACGTGCGCCCATCCCACGTGATCATGCATGCTAGCATATGTAGTTGTCCATGCAATGCTCCTTTTAGTATGCATGCTCAATGCCTTTGTGCATAGTGCTTGGATAATGCATTGCTCTTTTTGCTTCATACTGTGATGGCGATGTTCATTGTTTTATGGCTCTTTTGTTTTTTTTTCACAATTTTGGATTTAATGAGCTTTAAATTGATATCCTTATCATCATATGTGTGTTAACAAATTACAATCACAAGAATAATGTTGGATTCACATTTTTTAAAAGTTCTTATAGTCTATGTTTATTGTAAACCATCCTTCATCCAAGTAAATAACAAGTAGGTCGACACAAGGCTTACCAAAGATATCTAAATCAATATTCATCCATGCAAAATCTTAGTCTATCATGAACTTGTATCCTACACATGCAAATCGTTATACATAGATTAACACTAAGTCATGCAACACATGAATTAAAAACTTTGCAAGGGTGGAATCAACTCATTATGCACATCAAGTGGATAAGGTGAAAAATTCTTAAGTTAGACTTGTCGTTCTATATGAGATAAATATCTCGAAACTATCTCTTGAAAGAGGATTAAATCCAATTCAGTGAGAAGGAAAAGACAGTTGCTAATGATCAAGCATAAAAGTTATTGTCATGATCTTGCGTTGGCTTGTCACATCTTAGCTCTTTAGTTTCAAAATCCACTCATAGGAAGGACTTTACCATCATTTTGTCTTCTCTCCCAATGCTTCTTTTGTAAGAGCAACTCTTATCATCTTTTCATTCCAAGAGATCATTTTTTGTGTTAAATCTCTTAGAATGAAAAACAAATAATGAAATCCATTTGAGTCATATGAGGTATGATAATTGTTCCTTTATAAGAGTTTTTTGCACAAAACTTGTTGGTTTTTGTTTTCTTCTTTGTAGATGTCATTTTTCATTACCTTTTTAAAATCAAACTGTCTAGCAAATCTCTGGTTCAAACTTGAGTTCTACAATCTATACATTTGATATCATACTAAACATTAACAACTACCATTAGGATGACCATTATTATCGACAAACATCTAAGGCTCCAACCTCACATTCCTTTGTTGCTTTCATTAAGTTAATTAGTAAACCTTATGGAACACTTAAGGGCTAGCTTTAGCAACAACAAAAGATATTTGTTATCTTACAAACAACTATAATTAATGAGCTAATGGAATTCAATAGTTCAATAAGATGATTATCTTATTTCTCTTGAGATTTTATTGTATAATTTAAAATTTTAGAATTTTCAATAACATGAGGTAATGTTATTATGATGTTGAAATAAATTTACCAAATTATATATTAAACTTTTATGAAATATGATAAAGTAGTTTTAGTAATTACGTCACACATGGATTTTCCCTAGCGTCTTTTTATCGATAAAAGAACTCTATCACTTCCTTCTACTTGTCAAAGTACTTCTATCTAACATAAATTTATTTAATTTAAACAAGGAATCAGTTCTTGTCTCATCGATTATGTTAGGCAGGCTTAATGTCTTTCTTAATGATAACAAATTATTCGTTAAACTCTCTATTTGCAAGTAATATTTAATAGCACAGTAATTTAAAAATATTGAATATATTCATTAATTCATAGGCATACGTCCCACAAATTTGCAAATAAATTCTTGCTGCTCTATTAAGGGATACTCTTTTTCTAGATTAAGTTGGCTGTTGTAAAACATTTTAATGCTATTGTAGTTATATAATATGAATTAATATTTCTCACATTTTAAAGAAAACGTATCAAGAAGAAACTTTTTAAAAATATTTTACTGACTGTTGATATGTTAATGATTCTAATAATCATTGACTAAAGGTGAAACAGTACAAAAATCAAACAATATAATTTCTTAAAATTAACACTGTTCTTGTGCATGGCAGTTTCATGTGCGTGGATGACCGTACTGTCCTTCGACGTGCAAAGTTATTACTATTTTTAAGAGGACAATCCATTCAACTATACCCTGAATATTGGATAACAGTAAAAAGAGTCCTACTTAGTACGTGATAAAAAATATATAATTAAAATATAATAATATTGGATAAATAATTAAAAATAAAACAAATATATAAAGTTATTTTTAATTTTTGAAAGTATAGTCAATCAAAGTATAATAATTATACAATTATATGATAGTTGAATACGTTTAATTTTTTTTTGAAAAATTAACAGTGAACCACATGCATTCTTTAGTGATGGAATATATTAAGATTAGAATATAATAAATTAATATGATGAAAATATACAATGATAAATAAATGATTAAAATATAACTTTTAAAATTAAATAGATATATAAATTTTAAAAAAATTAATATTAAGCCCCACATTGGATTTATCACCAATAGTTGAAATACATTTTTATTTAAAAAGTTGCATACAAACATAATTTAGGGTATTCTAAGCATAATAATAAAAATGTTGAAACAAGTCACCAATAGTACCAATCCCTAAACCTACGAGTTTGGTTGGAGGTTGAGACAAGGGAATTTAAGGCATGAACCTTGATGCAATCCTTCCCTCATAATGTAACAATATAAATGTTTTCAATTCAAAAAAAAAAAAAAAAAAAAAAAAAAAAAAGAGAACCATTTGAGCTTCATTTTAAATCATTTGCCTGTCCACCTTTAGCTAAAATTCCTCATTTCTTGCACCACCCCAACCTAAAGTTGACAGTACAATCAAAGCAATTCACATGGCTGAGTTAAAAGCTTCACTTAGTAGGTGAAGATTTCAACGACCATCTTAAAGGAACACCTAAATTCCAGTATTCTTCATCTTATAAGAGGTGTGGTAGACAGATTCAAGAGCTCAAACAACAACAAGATGGAGAAGGCTACTAAGATGAAACTTGTTCTTCTTCCTGTTCTGCTTGCTGTTTGTTGTGTGACTGCTGAAGCAAGGGATTTAAAGAGTGGGAAACAGGTCGTTTACCAGCCTCAGACATTCCCAGGGGCATATGGATTTCTTCCAAACCCAGGTTCTGGGTTTCCTGGAGTGGGTTTTGGGCTGCCTTCCATTGGCGTGCCAACATTCCCCGGCGGCACCCCCCTGCCCTCATTCGGCGGCGTTCCGGGCGTTCCGGCTGGAGTTATCGGGGGCCAGCCATGATGTTGCTTCTTAAGTTCGTTTGTTATGAACATCTCCTGTGTTTTACGTTTTAATGTGTACTTGTATTAGAAGTTTGTTGTTCTAACGTACCTATTTTGATGGTGGTGATATATGTGAAGAATAATAAGGTTGGCCAAGTTGGCCAATTGGATTTGGACTGTGGTTTGTAACTCAAATTTGTTGAACTAAAAAACTTCACGCGAATCATACATAGTCCTTCGACGTTATTTTAATAAATTTTTAGGCAACGGTCAAGAAATCAAGTATTTTCAAAAGTTTATGACAATGTCAGTAGTAAAAGAAATGACAAATTAATTTGCTTAACTTTGAGGGGATTTCTCTTAAACCAGCGTATTGTGAATGGTGATAATTTAAAGAAACTAAAGAACTACAATCACAAATTGTTGAGTTGATAATAAATGTGTTTCATCTTATTTTTTAAACAATTGCTCTATAAATAAGAAGTTTCTATTCAAATGAAATGATCCTTTTAGGGATTTATTATCTTTTTATCATATGTTGTTCTTTGATATTTTTGGATTTTCTCATTTTTGTTTTTCTAATTAGATGAGATATACATTGGAAGAAAGTTTTATACATAGTTTATATTACTTTTGCAATACAAGGTAATAGAACTTCAAGGACAATTATCAATATTGATTTTTCTTTATTTGTCAAGTATTTTACAATAAAATCTATTTATTGTTATTCTATCATTTTTTAATGATTAGGTGTGCACATCTGAAACTTTATTGATTATTATTTGAGAAATGTTTGTTATCAACATCTTTCATTGCACTTATTAAGATATCTTTTCTTTTTGTTTCTTGTTCACTTATTCTCTTTATGTTTTTTATGAAAAAATAATTGTAGTAGTGATCATTTTGGTTCAATATTACACCAAAGAGAGGGAAAGAATTGAGTATATTAAGTTTAAAAAGTTTAACAAAAGAAACTTGATTAAAAAATTCTTGCTTCAATGAATTTGTATGTCTTTAATGACTAGCAAATATATTTGAGATTATTTATAATAATAACTCAATAAAAAATAAAAAGAATATAACTTATTATATGACCATAAGATAGATTATATGTAACCAAAAGATAACTAAAATGTAAAGAATTTTAAAAGAAAATTACTTGCAATGATGTTAATATTTTTTAAAAGATGTTTAATCTTTTGATGCAAAAGTGCATGTGATTGAGAAATTAGAATAGTCAATCTTAAGGCATAATCTAATGCTCAACTTGGTATATGAAATATAACAATAACGAATCTTTAATTATAGAAATTTAAGTGAGAGAAAAGGGAAATATTTAAATACCCCTTGGATAAGTTTTGGAAGAAATAAAATAAATTAAATTATAGGCTATAGACCACACACAAAGAAAGAGTAGATGTAAAAAAAATAAAAATTACAATAATTAAAGTCTAAGTATATACATTCTTTAATATGATTAATATGCCAAAGAGGTTAATAATAATAGAGTTAAAAAGTGAACAATTTAAACTAAGGAAATTAGCATGAAGAATTATAACTACAACTTCTATAAGGACACTAAGTTTATCAAGACTGAGTAGGTCAATTGAAATTGAGTACAAGACCTACTTATTCTTCAAAATTCAAACAAGAGAAACTTGAAAGCATTTGAATAGATGAGGGTTGTCACGTAAAAGAGAGTAAACAATTTTGAAATGTGTAAATGGCAATAAGCCAAAGAAATTAAAGAAAATTTATCATAATTGAAGCTTAATCATCTTCTCTAGCTCCTTCTTCGAAGGTATTTTACTACCAACTTAAGAAATAACTAATGCAATGCACACAAAACAATTTACCATATTAGATTTAGTCCTTATGTATTTTTGCCTTAGTGTTGAATTTTTTTACTTGTTGCTATGTTTTATATCTTGTATCACCTTAAGTTATGTCTATTGATGGTGGTGAACTAAAAAACATACCTATTTGATGGTGCTGATATATGTGAAGAATAATAAGGTTGGCCAATCGAATTTGGATTGTGGTTTGTAACTCAAATTTGTTGAACTAAATCATTCGAACTCAAATCATTCGAGTCCTTCGACATTATTTTAATAAATTTTTAGGCAACGATCAAGAAATCAAGTATTTTCAAAAGTCTATGAACATGTCAATACTAAAAGAAATGACAAATGAATTTGCTTAACTTTAAGGGGATTTCTCTTAAACCAATGTATTGTGAATGGTGATAATTTAAAGAAACAAAAGAACTACAATCACAAATTGTTGAGTTGATAATAAATGTGTTCCATCTTATTTTTTAAACACTTGCTCTATAAATAAGAAGTTTCTATTCAAATGAAATGATCCTTTTAGGGATTTATTATCTTTTCTCATATGTTGTTCTTTGATATTTTTGGATTTTCTCATTTTTATTTTTCTATTTAGATGAGATATGCATTGGAAGAAAGTTTTATACATAGTTATATTACTTTTGCAAAAAAAAAAAAAGTAATAGAACTTCAAGGACAGTTATCAATATTGTTTTTCTTTATTTATCAAATATTTTACAATAAAATCTATTTATTGTTATTCTATCATTTTTTAATGATTAGGTGTGCACATCTGAAAACTTTATTGATTATTATTTGAGAAATTTTTTGTATCAACATCTTTTATTGCACTTATTAAGATATCTTTTCTTTGTGTTTCTTATTCACCTCCTTTTATGTTTTTGATGAAAAAATAATTGTATTAGTGATCTTTTTTTGATTCACAATTACACCAAAGAGAGGGAAAGAATTGAGTATATTAAGTTTAAAAAATTAAAAAAAATAGAAACTTGATTAAAAAATTCTTGCTTCAATGAATTTGTATGTCTTTAATGACTAGCAAATATATTTGAAGATTATTTATAATAATAACTCAATAAAAAAATAAAAAGAATATACCTTATTATATGACCATAAGATAGTATATATGTGACCAAAAGTTAACTAAAATGTAAAGAGTTTTAAAAGCAAATTACTTGCAATGATGATAATAATTTTTAAAAGATGTTTAATCTTTAGTTGCAATAGTGCATGTGATTGAGAAATTAGAATATTCAATCTTAAGGCATAATCTAATGCTCAACTTGGTATATGAAACATAATAATAATGAATCTTTAATTATAGAAATTTAAGTGAGAAAAAAGGAAAATATTTAAATACCCTTTGGATAAGTTTTGGAAGAAATAAAATAAATTAAATTATAGGCTACAGACCACACAAAAAGAAAGAGTAGATATAGAAAAAATAAAAGTTACAATAATTAAAGTCTAAGTATATACATTCTTTAATATGATTAATATGTCAAAGAGGTTAATAATAATAGAGCTAAAAAGTGACAATTTAAACTAAGGAAATTAGCATGAAGAATTATAACTACAACTTCTATGAGGACACTAAGTTCATCAAGACTTAATTGAGTAGATCAATTGAAATTGAGTACAAGACCTACTTATTCTTCAAAATTCAAACAAGAGGAGCATGAGAGTATTTGAATAGATGAGTTGTCACATAAAAGAAACAATTTTGAAATGTGTAAATGGCAATAAGCAAAAGAGAAAGAAAATTTATCATAATTGAAGCTTAATCATCTTCTCTAGCTCCTTCTTCGAAGGTATTTTACTACAGACTTAAGAAATAACTAATGCAATGCACACAAAACAATTTATCATATTAGATTTAGTCCTTATGTATTTTTGTCTTAGTATTGAATTTTTTTACTTGTTGCTATGTTGTATATCTTGTATCACCTTAAGTTATGTCTATTGATCTCTTGGTTATTGTACAATTAGTTTGATGAAAATAAAATTATTATATTATGTTATTATCACACTAGTCTTTTTAAAATGTTCTTTTTTCTTAGGTGTATCTCAATTAATATACTAGTTAACATATTTGATTAACCATCATTTATTATTTAGACTCGGTATTCAAATTGAGAGTTGCAATCCCCTAATCTGATCATCATGCTTACGACGTGTTGCCCAAAATGAACCATGTTCTTGCACCAACTGGTCACTTAGTTGACTCAAAAACTAATTTAAACTAGGCTAGGTAGCATATTAATATATGCTAGTGTGTATATGACATCAAAACAAACCTAATAACTTTTGATAAAGCATACCTATGTAAATCTATAATATCAAATAAACCATAATTTATATGTCATTAAAAAAACTTAAGCTGATCATATGAAATATAAAAATACATATAACAGGTTCATATAATCCAAAATCTAACAATTATAAATTACAATACTATGTATGAGTAGAAACCTATAACATCATAAAACGCTAATAAGATGAATAATCTACTAAACTACTAACTTTGATGCCCCCTCTCTAACTCTTGTTTCAACTTCTAATTTTTTATGTCTAAAAATGATATAAAAGAGTGGGTGAGCTAAGCTCAATAAAAAATTCTCAAGTCTTACTATAAAATTAATAATGTAGTAATATAATATATATTTAGTAAACCAAAATCATTAATATGAAAAATGATATCGCATAAGATATCTTATCCTAACAAGTTGATCCTCAATATGAAATTAGAGTCATCAACCATATCTAATATTAATTAGGGTCTTATAAATCTCTATGATATCATCATTATCTAAAGTGCAACATAATGGATGTCTAGTGTCCCATTAATAATTTAACACTCTCTTTAAACCCATGAAGTCCTTGACACAAGTTTTGGTACTCTTATCTCAACATGTAATTTGACACTCACTTAGAGAAAGTCTAATCACATGGCATTGCCACAAAGGATACTCTATTAGGTGCTTAAGCACATCTATGATCTCTCATAATGTCTTATAAATCAGTGGCTATTAGTTACCCTAGAATACCCAATGCATTATCTAATAGTCTAGAGCTATGCTCTACCAATCACATGCCAACCTTGTAAGACTCTAGGAACCCTAAAAAAGCATAGTACTCCTCACCATATTATTGCTAAGTTCATAATCTCTAGTAGAACCATATTAGGTGGTGGCACTTAGCCACACCATAAAATTTAATAGGAGTTTTGCCATCTGTATATCTGACCTAGTTAACTTTAACTAAGGGGCCATCATCTAGGGACATCTCAATCCATGTCATCATCAACATAAACTTACTTATCATGTAACATCCTTTAATATGGTTTCATAATCAATTGTTTAGGTATATCTAAACTATTCTTGTAACCCTAACTTATCATCTAGGACAAACCTAGAATTTTCTCAATACCTTGACCACTTATATAGATCATTTAGGGTTTCCTTAAAAACTTTGATATTATCTGGGCTAACCTTGAGTTTCCATTAAAATTTTGATTAGCTTAACTAGATAGTCCTCTTATATCTAGTTTGTCATTTCTATATCTAGTTATTGCCAAATATTTATTTGAGATCTTTACTAGAATCTTTTAGTTATCTACATTATCACATATAATGTAGCACAAACCAATGATATAGCAACAAAATGATGGCACAGATCTATGACAAGGTATATAGTGTAAGCTAATCAAATTGAAGTTTTAGAAACCTATCATGAAATATGAAATGAGATTTCTCATAAGTAAGTTTGGGACCAATATATTAAGTTCACTTCCAATAATGATGAAATTATGACAAGAAGTTTGCACAAATATGTGAAGAATCTAGATATTCTATTTCGATTACAAAATGGTGTAAATAGTTGGTTATTTTACAGGTATTTTTTAATACTTTCTTATTTTTATAAAAGTATATATTAATAGATAAACATTTATAAATAGTACTAAAATATAAAATAGAAGTATGTAATTTGATAATTTGAGTTATCCTCTTTGTGCTTTTGCTCGGTGGCTTGAGTGTGGGTGAAGTTAGTAGCTTTTTTTCTTTGAATAACTTTTTGGTAAGTGTTGCAGGTTTATTTTGTGATACCCTTCATCTTTTCATATTTTTAACTCATTTTTCATCATTAATAATCACTAATAAAATCACTCTTTTTTTCTTTTACTTTCTCACGTTATTTCTTTGCAAATTAGAACATGGTTTTGTACCAATTGCTTGGCTGGCACTATATCAGTTACATTTATGCTACCTATACACTAATGTGCTCATAGAGTACACATCCAACTCCTAGCTGATGCACATCCAATGCCCAATAATAAGCATTTGTAAAATGAATTGTACCTAAATAGCATTTTTTTCATTTTTAACATTTGATTTCTTCTATTCCACTCTCACATCATCTTAGAAATAAGAAACCTTTACTTCTCTCCATCATCTAATATTAGAGATAAAATAATGAATCCTTAAAAGTACTTTAAAGTTTAGAGAACATTACGAAGCTTCATAATTAGGGTTTTGTTCTTCATCAAATGCCAAGTAAGGTATAGTCCTACCCTTTCTTTGTTGTTACTTCTTTTATTTGGTTAGAGTTCCAATTTTATAAAGACAATACTAGCATGTCTAGTTGTAATTATATAAGCAATTAATTTTTTTTCATGGTAGTGAAAACTCTACATTCTAAACCAAGCCATTTACTTGCAATAATACCCATAAACTTATTGAGTGTCCACTTGAAAGGGAGTGCACTTACACTATAGTCGAAAAAGTTCACCTCGAGCTCATCATAGTGACATACCTGATGGGAATGTAACTAACTAACGATGAGAACACAATTCAAAAAGGTACTATGAATATAGAACTATGTTTAAAGAATTGATCTAAGAATACAAAAGAAAGTCAAATTTGATGCATCAACTTTTGATGGTATCCATGACCAAAACAAATTTGTTGATTGACTAACCTAAATGGAAGACTTTTTTGAATGGTACAAAATGGATGATTAGCAAAACATTAGCTTTTCCAAAATAAAACTTGTTGGTTATGCAAAAATCTATTAGACCAACATACTTTCTATGAAAGAATGAATAGGTAAATGACTTATGACATGAGTAGAAATGAAAGAAATATTAAGGATAAAATATTACTCAAGATATCATGATAAGAAACTTCATGGTCAAGTTTTATCATTAAAATAAGATCCATTAAGTGTAATAGGCTATTTAATCAATTTGAAGAATTAATTTCTTGAACAAATTCTTATGATAATCACTAGTAACTAACATATTCATATTATGACTCCAATTAGAAATTATCAAAAACGTTGAACTTCATGACTCACAAATATTAGAAGAAACTCTCCACATTACCCAATTAGTAGAACATCAGACCACCTCTTTCTTATTCAACAAGAAAAGCAAACTTAGCCTTTCACCATACCCCACACCAAAACTAATTAAAAAATCTAGTTTGCCCCAGTTAATCCCTTATCATGTCAAAATATACATACCTTTCACCTCATTCCTTTAAAAGAATAAATTGATACTTCCAAAATAGAGGAAAAGGAGTTATTTATTTTAAATATAAGAAATGAGGTCATCTTAGCAAACAATGTTGAGCACATATCTTTCTCATTAATTAAGATGAAACCATAGATTTTTAACTTGAAGAATTGGAAGATGAAAATAAACTCTTAATAGATGAGAAAAATTATGTAGAGAAAGAATCACATATTGGGATCATGTGATATTTAATAATGTCAAAAATTGGCATAAAAGATTGGTGAAGATAAAATATTTTCAGCATGTTTATCACATGCAATGAAAATAGGTATAGATTAGCCATTGATGATAAAAATAGCATGAATGTTAATGCTATATATGCTTTGTCTCAGGCAAACCTTAAAGTTGGCCACATCTAGATCCATTCTATGTGAATTAGGTGAATCACAAATTCTTACTAGTAACATCTAGATGTCATGTTCCCAAAAGTGAGATGTTATTAGGGCAAAGTTTGGTGTGATGCCCTTTCAATAGATATAACACATATTCTACTTGGTAATCCTTGGTTGTATGATATGATTGTAATTTATTATGATAGAAAAAATACTTATGTCTTCAAATTTAATGATAAGATCATAAAACTATCACCTTTAAAATCAATTGAAAACTCTTAAATCACAAGACCACTCTTAATGATTTACCTATTTAAATTCAAAAAGAAAGCAATAAACATAAACTAATAACATTTTTAAGAGCAAAATTTAGGTTTTTTAAAATCTTATCTTAGCATTAATAAAATTAGATTTAAGACTCATAGAAGAGAATTCACTAATCGCTTATCCTTTTTTACTATGCATATGAAAGGAGTACAATAAATT
Source organism: Vanilla planifolia (assembly GCA_023846275.1). Classification (NCBI taxonomy): domain Eukaryota; kingdom Viridiplantae; phylum Streptophyta; class Magnoliopsida; order Asparagales; family Orchidaceae; genus Vanilla; species Vanilla planifolia. The sequence continues at coordinate 26,018,246 of CM043870.1, forward strand.
CATTCAAAACAATTTATCAACTAAAGATAAATGAACTCATATCTCAATTTATAGATATCATCTCAGAGGAACTCCTTAATGAGTTATATAAGAAAAATTTAATGTATAAATATGACTTCAATGCAAAGAATTTATAAACATGGAAAAAGCTTGGTTGTCTTACATCCACTCATGTACAAGTACAAACTTTGATCACACCACTAGAGCATTGATATGATGTTTAAATTCAAAGATAGTGAGTCAATCGCCAAATCAATGTACAAAATGAAATACCACATCATATAAGACGACATTGCAAGTCCTCACCTCCTGCATTAGATCATTGATCAAATCGGATTGATATGAATAGGGATCAATTTTGGACAAATAAGCGCTTTATGACACTATTCACATATGTATTTCTTTAGGCTCAACCATCTTTTTCTTTGATCTCATGCGAAGCAAGCTGGCATTATTTAGATTTCATATATTAATGTTTTTGCCCAATTCAAATTTCAAACATGCATGTTGACTTATAAGAAGAAAAACAAAAAACATCATCAAATGAAGACACTCATTATCCATCTCATGACAATAATGCTCAGATATTATTCACCTACTTATGTCTTTGACCTAGAATGATTATTTTTTTTTGCTCTAGTATGATATGAAACAGATACTATTCACATTTGCTTTCATTTCCATTGGGTGAAATGCTTCACCCTTACACCAAACAAATAAGTCAACATACAACTGATATGGTGTGTCTATTTTGTTATGTTGCATATGCTATCAATCACCGACTAGTATAAACAATTATCAGCATAAGCACAATGAATGACTTGATTCATAACAAATGGTGGTTGTATCACATGTAATTTAAATTTAATTTTAAAAAGTGATATTACATGGTTTACATATGATATACAATTAAAATGTGTGGGACAAAAGACAGTGTCAACTAATCGACTTGTACTCTTTCCTAATCTTAATAATTATATTAAATTTGATGTTTGGGTGTGAGCTATAACTCTACGAGGAGCCACATGGTTGTATGCAAATTATGTTTTTAAGTTTTTAAAAAGTCTATACAGTATAATAAATAATAACATAATGTGTGATAGAATGAAAAATATATGACAATTACAAATATAGATCATGTAGTTTAACTTAAAAAATATATAAGTATAATCATTTGTTTAGTACTATCACCATTAGTTTTTAAATAAGTTTAAAAAGTATGAGGGAAGACTTGGATCATGAGGTATGACAACAAAAATCATACAAGTATGACCAAGTGAGAGAAAAATTTATTTGGTATAATGAAATAAGAAACATATAAATAACCCCAACACACATCATATTACAAGATTAGGAGAATCATATATGTACGATGACTTTAATGAGAAAGAATATAGATCAAATAACTATGATAAGGTACATCGATGGGTATAATGTCATGAGAATAACTAATCTAAATGAATAAAGAGGGATTATGTAGGTATGATTAAGGATACCACATAGGTATAATCAAGTAAAGGGTTGAATTAAGAGCATCATACATGAACATTATAGGTTAAGACATAATAAGACTATAAACTAAAAGATATCATACAAGTACAATTAAGGAACTATATATGTATGATTAATATAATTAATAATGGACAAAGATAAATATCAAGTATCATACAATATGTAGTGAAGGAATTGTATAATATGACCCTGCATATTGAAAAGATATTAAACTTTAAATGACATAATCAAGTAAATCATCATGGCATAGAGTCCAATTAAAGAAAAATGATCAGAGATAAAAAGGAAGAAAGGTGAAGAGGCACTCAACTAGATAGACACAACTATTAGAAATAAATTAAGGGATAGAAATGCAAGCAAACTTCAGATGTGTATAAAAGAAGGTGAGGCTAATCTTAGGAAAACTTTTTGAGAAATATTGAACAAGTTAACTTTCATCAATAGACTTATAGTGAAAAGAAAGAGAAAGAAGAAGTGTTTTGGAAGGTTTTGAGGAAGAGTTGAACATGAGGCAAAGGCTGTCATGGGTAATGTAGCAATCAAGAAGTGAAGCAATTGTGAAATTACAAAAATTGAAACCATAGTGTTACTCTTACATTGGAAACAAAAGGTAAGAAAAATTTTATTATATGTATATGATTTGATGTATTATTAATAGTAGGATAGAGGTCTTATATAAAGATGTGAAATGTTAATTTAAGGATTCTTATGTTGAATGTCAAATTGAGGATTCTTGCATATGTAATCTTATGCATATGTTTGATTTATGATATTTTGCTAAAGGTGTAGAGCCTTAGAAGATGATTTTAAATAAATATCTTGTTTGATTATTTTCTTTGAATTATAATGACTTAATAACATATTTGATTTTTGCATGTTGCTTGAGATAAAAAGGTTTTCATGAACGGAGGTCAAAGTTTAAAAGATGAAAAAGAGAATGGTTGTTGTAAGTGGCATCTGTGTTTTAGAATGAAGGTTTTGGAGATGAGATAAAAAAAAGCCATTCATCTAAGTTGTTTACATTGGAATGGTGTGTTCCTAAACATGCCTAATTATTTATGACATGACCTTGCCTTCCTTAAGACAATCCTAAAAGAGATGAATAGTTAAAAGAAATAAAATTAAGACAAAAAATGAAAGAGTTAAAAGCTTTAACACGAATATTTAGCTTTACTTTTATTATTTATTCACATTCTTTTTATGTTGAATTGCTAGAAATTGACCTATGTTTGTAGCAAACCAGCATGTTCTTTACATATATGTATATTTATTTTCCATTGAGCTAGCAATGGTTGGCTTAGCCTATTTTTGACCTAATACTTTTAGGTAAAAATGATTCACATCATGAGTCTATCGGTGAGCAATGAGGAATAATGCATGTTGATTTAATTAAGATGATGCTTATTTTCTCATTGTTGTGTAGTTATTGTGACAATATTTATTTTAATCAGTGATGTTGGCTTTGACCTTATTCTTTTTAAAGCACTATGAATAATTATATTTTAAAGGTTTTGGTTGTGTTATACCCAGTAAAAAGTTTTATGTTAATCTTTAATGAATTAATTTTTGGCTTGGATGATTTCAGATCGACAGTAGGATGAGCCAGGAGCTCAATCAGAGGCTAATGGAATTTCTGAAATTTCTGGGGATTTTTCGGAGCACCGAGGTAATTTTTAAGTAATTTTCCCTGTTTAATTAGATTTATTGGATTTTTAGAAATTCGAAAATCCATTTAAATTAAACCGGAAATTGGTTTTTACCGCGCGTGAACCGGACCGGAACGGTTCAGCGGAGGCGGAGACGGTTCGCCGAGTGAGTTTGCGCGTGCGTTCTGATAAGCTGATCGGACGGTCGTGATCGACGGTTGGGATTGAACCGGCTGATCGGGTGCTTACCGTGTCGATAGCGTGTCGACAGCGCGTATCGGGTGCTTACCGTGTCGAAAGCGTGTCAACGGCGCGTAATGGGTTTCACCGTGTCGGCTAGAAATATAAAACCCTCGCGAAACGATTAGGGTTCGTTCGGCCGACCGATAGAGAGAGTTTTTCCGGCGTACGACGCGTGATTCCGGCGGCCTGGCAAGGGGCTTTTTGTGCCTGGAGATTCACGGGAACGAGGAGAGTCAATTCATACCGGATTCGTTCGGCGAGGAGCTGCGGCGAGCTGCGGACGAAGTTCACCGTCGCCGGCGTCGTTGAGGTAGGAAATTCAGTTTAAATTAGTGATTTAGTAGAAAATTAAAAGCATGAAATACTTTGCTTCATGAAAACAAGCATGTGGATGAAAATCGGATTTAATTGAATGCTAATTTGTGTCTTGCAAATTTCGGAATTCCTGGAAAAATTCCCATTTCGCCGAAAAAAATTTATTAATGCTTAGGAGCATGTTAGGAAATTGTTCTCCTTGTTCGCAGTCGCCGGAAATCGACGGAAGGATCGTATCGGTCGGCGATGGCGGCGGCTAGGGTTTCGCGGGCGCCGGGCGGAGGAAGGAGATGGATTAGGATTTAGTTAATTAGTTAATAATTAATCGTAAATTAATTAATTAACAATTATTAACTTAAATTGGTGCGGATGAGAGAGAAGCGGAAGGATTTATAATTCGGAAATTAATTCCGAATTTTCGGAAATGATTTATTTAATTTTAATGCGGCGCGGAAGAGGAAAGACGGGAGGAATTAAATTCGGAAATTTATCCCGAATTTTTGGGAAAAAGAAAATGCAGAATATTTAATTCGGAAATTAATTCGAATTTTGGAAATAAGATATATGAGGAATTAAACTCGGAAACTATTCCGAATTTCGAAAAAATGGATAAAGACGGAAATTGATGACGGAATTTAAAAATTTCATGAAGTGGGGAAAAATGTTATCAGTGATGACAGTACAGCTGGAAACAGTCAGACAGAAGTATGGTACATGGATGCTACCAGAACAGTCAGTAATTGACAGTTGTGTTGCCTTGATGGCAACGGCATGGATTGAGTCAGTTTATTCAGTGTTGGCATATTTTATGGATTGGCATACTGGACCGGACTACTATAGACCCTATATGATGTTTTAGGGTAGTTGTGGTAGGTAACTGTGCGGTTCAGACTTAGCTTCCACAGTATACATGTGACTGGTATGCGCCTTGTTGTACCTGGATACATGTTGCCGGATCTTGGAGTTAGAGATTGGCAATGACTGTAGGGGCGTGATGCTTCTATGGAAGTTGTTGGTAGAGGACTCTTTGGGACGGTGGCTGAGTCGATCTCTCCTGGTCCATGTGTGTAGGCCTGCGCGCCTGAGGGTGGCAGGGGTGTCTCGCAGTGGCTAGCCAAGTGTGTAGGCCTGCGCGCCTTAGGGTGGCAGGGGTGTCTCACGTTGGCTAGAGATTTTGTGACTGGATCTGTCTATAGTCTCCAGGAGATTGATTGACGAGAGACGCTGCGGTGTCGGGTGCTTAGGCGCCATGCGTGTTTCGAGATGGGCGTTCCCACTGGCACGCTACCTGGAAGCCCAGAGGAGAGCTACTCTGGTGTGACTAGGGGTGACTGTGGTTGGTCGGAGTCTGGGACTGAGAGTGCCTATCCACCATACATTGTTATGCTGTATTCTTATATTTTTGCTATTATCCTTCTCTTGCATGTGAGTTTTACTAGCTGTCTTTCCTACTGGGCGTAGCTCATTCCTGTATTATATATTTTCAGTGGCTCGACAGACTTGACACTACCAGATTAGGTAGGATCGTGGTCAGCAGGATTGTGGAGGATATCTGACTTGTGATTGTCTGAGATATTCTGGTTAGTTGATTGTTGCTGTTGGATGTATTTAATGAGATTGTTATTCTCATATGTCATGTAATATGTGAGGGAAATTCTGACTTATGTTTCTGGTTGGATAACATTACACTTGTTGGACTTGGATCTTATTCTTGTAATGTAGTTTCATTCACTGTTTTATTTTATTGTCTTGGAGTATGGTGTGTGGAGTGCCATATTTTATCTGAGGATGTTATATATCTTTTTGTTTGATGGTGAGGTCATTACATGACTATGGAACTTAACCATGGGGGTTCAGACTTCTAATAGACCGGTTCTCCTACCCGTAGGGGTTAGGAGTATTGGGTATAGTAGGAGTAACATTGCGCGAGTCCATCTGTTAATTCAGGAGTCATGAACCTGATTTGACGGTGTACCCGGGAGATGGGATCCACATTGTTAAGGGAAGTAGGTGTGTAATGATGTGTTATATCCTATGTTTTCGTAGGCTACTCAGGTTGGTATGGGACGATCTGAGCTGTCTATATAAAAAAAAAAAAAAAAATTGTATGCCAAAAATCAGCCTAGGAAAAAATGGGGTGTAACAGGTTGTTTCAATGTTATAATGATCTCTTATTGGTAAATAAGATTTCAATGCAAAGTATGTTTTAAAATTGATGGTCTTTAATAACTTAAAGGCTATAGAAAAAGGTGATGATAACGGTGATCTATAGCTTGGAAAGGATTTGACGGTGGACATTCAATTGATTGCACAAACTTGGTGGCAATGGTATAACTTTATTCTAATTTGAATTTTTAATTGACTATTTGGATTACTTGATTAGATGGCTAGCTTGAGAGGCCTCCCATCCCTTAACCACTCCTTTGTTGAGGTACTAGACAAAACCTATCTACCATTCCAATTCCAATCAAATCACCATTAACTTTCAAAGGGGAATAGAAATTTGTCTTTGTAGAAGATGAAATTAAGAAAATAGTCACTACATTTAGGTTATCATTAATCAAGGAATTCTTATATAGATAAAAACATTTAGTTAAATTAGGTTTTGAAATGAAGTCATGGTAGAATCACTATAGAATAAGCATATCCTTATCATATTTGAAAAGGATAAGGATTTTCTGAGATGCTGGCTTCATAGGACATGGAATTTGATAAATTTTCATATGAGAACTTTCAAGTAGTGTCCATATTTTTAACTCAATACTGAGCTATCCCTAGCTCTAATATGGGTTTCATTTGAACATTTACTTATTCACATGTTTAAGAAAATGGCATTATACTCCATACCTTAAAGAATTAGAAACCCTTTAAAGGTGGATGCTACAACTCTAAATTCAACTAGTACAAACATGGATAAAGCCTATGTCAAAGTAGATTTAGTAAAAAAAACTATCAAAAAGAAAACAAATCATGCAAAAGGGTAAAGAATCTAGTACAATAATTTGCCTTACTATTGCTCAATATGCTATGAGTAGGGTCACTCTTCAGTTCAATGTAAACAAAACATAAGGAAGTACAAGCACCCATTAAATTTGCTAAAGATTGAACTAAAAAGAACAAGAAGGTTACCAAAAACATTGAGCCAACAATGGATCTGATCAGAATAATATCAAAACCTGTAAACTCTCTAGATTGCATTTTTAAGGAAGACAAATCATGATGCCCAACACCCATCTAAGTTTGCCATTTTAACTTGATATAAAGAGATTAAAAAAGAACTTTAAAATAAGATTTTAGATGACTATGTTACATTTAAAAAATTCTTGAGGCAAGACAAATAGGGAGGCTCCATGTTGAATTTAGAAGCATCATAGGAAGGCTTTCAAAGAAATCTTGATCACCAAGCACTCAAGGATTTAAAAAATGATTTAGATAAAAAAGCAATAAACTTAGGATCTATAAAACTTCATCAAGAACACTTCACTCCTTTGCAAACTAGGAGATTTAAAGGAAAAGAAAAGAGAGGCTTCGTGGATTGAATTATATAAAAGGGACACAGAGAAGTTCAAAAATCCTTAAAAATATTGGATCAAACAAACATCAATAGATAGTACCCTTATTTGGATCATAACATGAACCATAATAAGAGACCAATCTCTCACCTCAAGCATCTAACTATATATAACAATATCATATTTATTGTTGTGCTAGAACCAATGTCACATATCAACAATTTATTCAACCTAACCATGTCATTGGGTTTTGTCCATTATAAAGGAAACTCTTCTAACAAGATATAGATTCTTTGGAAAACAAACTTTTAACGTTAAACATTATATGAGGATGGGCATCTTAATTGCTTTTTTATTGACAAAACTAGCAATCAATTGATGGTTCATTATATGTTTTTTATGCTAAGTGTGCAAGGATCAAGAGATGGATATTGTGGAACAACATAACTCAAATTATGATAGATTTTGGAAGTCATGGATTATTGAGAGATATTTTATTGTTACTACATTTGTGAATGAGTGTAAGGGTCCTTTCAGTCTTGATTTGGCTACAATGCCTGAGTTTAATGATTATATAAACTAATGTAGCCTAAAGACCTCTCTTACCCAGGTTTGATGTTCACCTAGGTTGGGAAAAACAAACTAAAACATGTTTGGAAAAGATTTGATAAAATAAAGGTAATTAAAGATTGGATGGAAACCTATTCTTTAACAATCGTACAACATTTATGTAGAACAAGTTCTGATCACTCATTACTGCTACTACAATTTCTTAAAAGTAAAGATGCTAGGCCTAAGAAATTTAAGTATCAAAACATATGGCCAAACTATTCAAAATGTTATAGCTTGTTAGAAGTAATTGGTCCATACCCACATATCTCTCTAGCATGATGGCTTCAGCATATAAATTAAGAAGCCTAATAAACTATCTCAGATAATGAAACAAACATTTGGCAATATTTTTCAAGCAATCAAGATTAATAAAGAAGTGGTCAAGCGTAGAGAATAGAAATTTCATGAAAGTTATTTAATAAAAATTTCATGAAAGTTAATTAGAGGAGATTAAAGTCAAACTCATTAAGACAAATGATCAACTCATGGTGAAACTAAATAAGAAAGAGATGTTCTAGCACCAAAAGGTTAAAACTATATGACTTAAAAAAGGGTGATAAGAATACAACCTTTTTTCATGCTCAAGTTAAGGATAAAAGGCCTATGCTCAACATTAGCAATATTAAAGATATAAATGAACAAATGTTAATATGTTAAGAAGAACTTTAAGAGGTAGATATAGAACATTTTCAAAAGCTATTATTCTTTAATAAGTTCACATTAGATAAGGATTTATTAAATAGCATGCCCACATTTGGTATCTAAGGAAAACAATAGATGGCTAGTGAAAGAGGTCACCATAGAGATCAAATAAGTTATATTGGACAAAGATAGTGCACTTGGATCAAATGGTTTTAATTATCATTTTTGTTAAAAAATGCTAAGTAATCATCATTTGTGATATGCTACAAGTTACCAAGGATTTTATAACTGGTAATTCCATTCCTAAAAGAGTTACAAGCACAAGTTTGGTGTTAAGCCTAAGATAAAGACTTAAAGATTATTTAAAGACTACAGTATAGTTTGTGTATGTAACTTTACTAAAAGGTAATCCCATCTCTATTTTGTTCTTTATAATTTCCATAAAGGTTTTTAATTTTGTGCTAAATAGTTTATTTATCATTGTTAAGCAATGCATTATGCTCTACTCAAAGGGTGCTTATTGATTTCATATCTTAGTTATGTCAATGATATAATTTTTTTCAACCAAGATGATTTGAGGTTAACTACCTATCTAAGTAAATTTTTAAAAAGTTTTAAGGCACATCAGATCTTCAGTTAAATGCATAGAAGAACAAGTTTTATACAAAGATAAGGTCATAAGTTTTGACCATGGAACATTTCCTATAACATACTTGGGATGCCCATTATTTATTGTTAAGAAAAAAAGCAATCTATTTTTAAAGAATTCTAGATAAATTAACCAATAAGATGGTGGGCTAAAAGAAGTACTCTAGTCCATGGTTGATAGATTAATACTAGTGAGACATGTCATAACCTCTATTTCAATATTTTTATTCATGACAATGCACCCCCTAATGCAAATCATAGATAGAGTTGAAAAACTTATGAATCATTTTCTATGAGGGAAAGTTGATAATTTACACAAACATCATTGGGTTGCTTACGATAAAGTGTGTGCTCTTACCAAGGAAAATGGTTTAGGATTGAAAAGATTAAAAGACATAATGATTATCTTTTCTGTTAAGCTAAACTAGAAACTCCTTATTAGCTAATCACTTTAGAATAAATTCATGAAAGATAAATAGATGAACGAAAATGCAAAGGGGATAAATTTAGATACTTGGAAATTCTTGGAAGGAACTAAGGATCTTGTGTTAGAGAACTCAATTACATGCATCAAGTTAAGTTCTTTTATATAGACCCTTATAAAGGATGGAATCTTACACTTATAATCTTCATGGAACGTCTTTAGAACCAAATTACTAAAATTGAAATCTAGAAACATGATTTCAAATGCTAGATGTGTCATTATGATTTGTGTTGATATGGAAAATCTTAAACAAGCTCTTGCCTTTCTTGAACAATATAGACTCAATATTTAGCTAGCTTTTTGATGTCCTCATTATCATTGTGAGTACTTCTTAGACCATGCTTTTACAAACTATCATTTGGAAAATAATGTGTTGTGTTTATTTTGCCAATGCATTAGTAATCTAGCTCATGATGCAACATAGCATTCAATAATTACTCAATAATTGGTGGTAATAGATCACTAGGAGCTTAATAAAGCAAGTGAAGTGCTTCAGATTCTTCCAATGTTAACATGTTGGGTATCTAGAAGGCTAAGAATATGAAGGTTATGAGGATACTTGTCAATCAAATATAACCATTATTAATAATGTAATCAATAATTGATATAGAATATCCATGTTCTTCCTTATAATGTAAACTATGTAAGAAGATAAGCTCATAGTGCTATTGGGTACACTAACCCCTTTTAGGCAAATGAGAATTAGAATGTATGAATTGGTCATTTAGGAATTATTGTTTACTAGCAAAGTAAAGCACAATGTCCATGGTAGCTGTATGAAGGAGAGATTTATCACTAGAGGTATCATTTAGGATGATAAAGGTAATATGATACAAGCCTTTTCATTTTTAGATGGTGATAGCTCGATTGTGGAGGAAATCGTGATTATTATCAAGAAAGATTTGCAATTGTTAAAAAACTAAAAATCTTATTATGGTTAATATTGAACTTAATTACATCATAATTATCTAAAATGACCCAAGGGAGCCTAAAAACTACATTGGAAATTTGTTGAAGGCATTCAACAACTCAAGCTTGACTTTAAAAAAATTCTGATGGAATGGAATTTCATTTATAAAGAGGAAAACAAAGTAGCCAAATGTATTGCTAAATTGGAAAATTAGTTGGAGACTACATAGATATTAGATAATTAGAGTATTCCATTTCAATGTAGAGCCCAAATGAACATGAAAAAAGTTCATCACCTTTACATTTGACCATCATACAAAATAAGAATTCTGATCACTCCATGTGATAATTAATACAATGCTTAAATTTAAAAGTGTCACTACAACTACTAAACAACATACAAAATGAACTATCATATCATATCATGTGACCTTTTAATTCCTTTCTTCCTACCTCTAAAAAGCTAGATTGTTGCTTACATCAAATTTAAATAGTAAAAGTTGATTTTAAGGTGAATTCACCTTATGTAGTACTATTCATATAGGTGGCTTCTTGGCCTTGAACAACTACCACTTTGTTCATTTACAATGTGGGTTTAGTTTTATTGAGATCTTGTGCTCATTGTAATTAAATGATCTACCTACCTTCTTGATCAGAAAAATATGTTCAAAACTAACAAGGTGGTTAACATACTTCATTATACTTGTATGATCATTGTTCAACTCCTAATGACAGAGCCTACAATGTCATTGTTCATCATGTCATGTCCTTGGACTAGTTAATCATTCATCATGTCATGTCCTTGGACTAGGTTGACCTTCAGTTTGTTCAGTTATGATGTGTACTTAGTACTATTCACTTTTTCACTTATTGTAACTAGACAAACTACCTAACTCATGGATTAAAAAAATACATTAATATATAATAGATTAGGTGTGATTACTTTGATACATTTCCATACTCAAATCAATCAGATTCTTATGATTACCAAACAAGGTAAATGCATTGTATCGCCTTGGACCAAAATGGAATGGAACATTTCCTTATCTTACATGGCACATCATCATAATTCACTTCACTATCATCAATTGATGATGTAACATTCGTATGTGCGTGGCACTCCATTATTGTCAAATTGTACTAGTGTTTGATTTTATTTGTTTTTGTAAATCATAGTATAAAATACCTTTTATGTTAAAAGAAAGTGATTTATTTGCAAAGAAGGTTTTTTTTGTTCGATTATGTTATCTTTTAAAAGGTTTTGTGGAAAAGTGTTTTTAAATTTTCTTTTTTTATATGTTTTTATCAATAAAAAAATAAAAATAAAATGTGTGTGGGCAACATAAGCATGCATGTGGCATCATGTCAATTTGTTTTGGATTTTGCAAAGTTTGTGAAATAATAAAATATTATATCTAAACCTTTATATAAAAAAGTATAAATGATATATGAGACAACTCAACCTTAGGGTGTTACTATGATAGTTTGAGTTTGCTAAAGTAAGGACTATAGCATTTGAAAGTGGATAGAGATTGAAGGCACAGATAACTGATTTTTTAGGACTATCCTTTTTATGGAGTGGCTAATCGACAAAGAACTATATTTCTAAACATCTACATATCAGCATGTTAAGCCTTTTTTCTTTACAATTATGATTCATAGGATCATTACCATGGTTCATGCCTATGCTCTTTGTAATGTGGTCAATCCACAACAAATTACATTTCTAAATATCTATATGATTAGCATGCTAAACCTTTCTTTTCTTTACAATTGTGCTACATAGAATCATAATCATGGTATAAGCAAATTTGAATTAGTTTTTTGGCAATGCATTAAGCTACATTTGATCTTAAAAGTTAAGTTTTTTAAATTTTTAAAATCTTATAAAAACATGTTTTAATATAAATAAAAAATTAAAAAAAATTGTTCTAAGTACCCACTCCTTGGCCAAGCTTAAAAGCTTAGGCCAAGTGGCTCTCGATGCTAGTCCTTCAGCCTTAGGAAGTCATGGGTCAAAAGACCAACTAAAATTGAGTCAAATCAGGCTTGAGTCTTGGTCATGACCTCCCAAGAGATCTAGGGGGTAACCAACCCTATTAAGCTAACTTACATGCACATAGAATGTACTATAAATGCTTAAGTTCATGTATATGCTTATAATGTTGGACTAAAGATGATGCTATTTTGCTTCCAAACCTGAGAAAACTAATGTCATCTAATCATGCAGTTTCATGATCGAACGGTCACAATCATGTTCACCTTTTTGAATAATAAACTTCATCTAATTATTCATCCTAAATACTCGATTCAACGATTGAGATCTTCTACTCATTTATGAATAATGCATTTCTTCTAATCATCCATCCAGAAAGCTTGTTCAAATGGCTGACAGCTTCTTTGCCTTCATGAACAATGATTTTGTGCATCAACATTGTCCATCTACCATTTAGATCGAATGATCTAAATTAAATGCTATTGAGATTAGATCTAGAACCTTTAATTATTATTCTGATCAGATGGTGCATATTCTGTATACCTAAATTAGATGGTAACTATTTTTTATCTTCTTTTATTGATTTTTTATAACTACAACTTTAAGAAAAGATTGTTTTTAGCCATTGGAAGTGTTATTTAGCATATGTTTGTTTGGACTAAAAATACCAATATTTAGATTTGATAAATCAAGTTGAAAATTTAAAAATGCTCGAAAGTAGTACAAAATTGAGAGCATCAAATTCAGTATGCTTTAAGAGTTATAGATTATTTTATTTTATAATTTGACTACTCTCTTCTATGATCATTTCACATCATCTAGATAATATTTACATCAATAGTTTCTTGTTGCACTTTTTCTTGAAGGATTGAAAGGTGTAGAAAATTTTGAATATGCCAATTTTTATAAAGTTTTCAACTTATCCTTATAACTAATCTTTGTGGATTTTGGTGTCTTATTAGAGCACTGATTTGTAATTGGTTTATTTCTACCAACCTTAAAACAGAGAGTAATTAGTAAAATCTCGATCAATAATTGAAGGTGGATATAGTGCTTTTCTTGGTCGAACCATCTATAAAAACTCTTAGTACTTTTCTTTTTTTGTTGTGTATTTTTTCTTTTTCATTTTATCAGATAATCTTTCTAAAAATAAATTTTTATCACTATATATTAAATTTTTTTAATTAAAAGGTTTTAAAGAATAAATTTTTTTATTGAATACATAATTCATCCTTATCTTCTTATGCATTATACCTCACATAATTCACATAAAGTGGTATCAAAGTAAGTTTTCTATCTAAAGAAAAAAATTTCTTAGATAAAAAGCTTATGGCTCTTCTTTATATTGAGGATAATGCGATCTGATCTGAGGAGCATTGTCACACCAACCAATTTTATTCAAAGGTGAGTTTTTATCTTTATTAGAAAAATAAGGTGCATTTATTTTTAGAATTTATCAATTCGAAAATTCATGACATTATTGGACATCCATTTGACTTTTTTTTATTAAGGCCATTAATGGTGAAAAGATGAAAAAATCATTAGGTAAACTCACACTTGTGAAGAAAGATAGAATTAGCTTTAAGGTTACTTCTCAAGTTAAATAGACTAAAATCAATATATTTGTTCATGCATAAGAATTGTTTTACATGAATATAGATAAGAGTATTAAGGCATTACTATCAAGATGTAAAAATATTATTAATACTCTATCTAACCTTGGCAAGGAGTTTTCTATTGGTTAATCAGTGAAGAAGATTTTTCAAGTACTTCCTCAATAATATGATCTTTTGGTGATAGCTTTGAAAGTAATAAGAAATATTTTGTCTATCACTAGAAGAGCTCTTAACAAATGAAATTGAGCTTACAAGGAGAAAGTATTAAAAACTTGTAGCAAAAAGGAAAAAGAAAAAGAAGGAAAAAGTCATTACTTTTGTAATCGAATCCTCTACATATTCATATTTCTCCATCTCAATTGAGGTAGCAATTATTTTAAAATTTTATCTCAATTATATAACAAAAAAATGTAAGTAAAAGTTTTGGAAATAATAAGAAGCAAAAGAGAAAAATTATTTCACATGAAGAAATAATTTGTTATGAATATAAATTATCATGACATAGAAGGCCCAATTACCTCTATTACAAGGAGAGTTGAGAAATTTCAAAAATAGAAGAATGAGAAAAATGTTATGAAGATCTTATGGGATTATTTAGATAGTTCTTTGTTTTGTGATGAAGACTAAGAGAAGAGTTTGATTTGTCTTATGGTAAAGGATATTATTCCTATTACATTATAAGAAAATGAGGTATGTTCCTCTTTCTCCTCTTTGTCATCTTATTTGATGAATGATAATGAAGAATAAGATATTAATATTTGCATCAAATACAAGAAATCATTTTTCAAATATCTTAAAATAAAAGAAGAGCATAAAAATTATTTAAGTTTATAGGAACATATGAATGAGTTGAATGCTAATTATTTGTATAAAATTAAGATTAAAAGAGATGAAAAAGCCTATCTTATTATCAAAAATATATGCTTAGTTAGAGAATTAAATGATTTGAAAAGTTTAAATCCTCATGTAAGACTTCTTTTCATAAGGTTGGCCATATATAAATGTTATATATTCTTTTATCCTAAAATAGTTTGTAATTATTACAAAAGATTTGGATATATTTTCTCTTATTATAAATTTAGAAATATTAGTGATAGTAAATCTTTTAGATTTATTTATATTATAAAGAATAGTTCAATTAATGATAAAATTAAGACATGTGGAACCAAAAAGGTTTGGGTTCTAAAACCGAATATTTGATTTATTTTGTAGGCATGCCCTCCTTCAAGGATAAGGGAAGATATGTGGTACTTGGATAGTGGATGCTTAAGACATGTGATTGGAGGTGCATCTTTATTAATCCACTTGATGTCTTATGATTTTGGTGAAGTTATTCTTGGCAATAACTCCAAAAAGAAAGTGATTAGAATTTAAACTGTAGGCAACTCACCTTCTATAAGAAATGTCATTCTTGTGTAAGTCTTAAGATATATTCTTCTTTAGTATTAATCAATTATGTTATTCTAATTTTAATATTTTATTTAATAAAAATAAATATATTATTAGTAAATATAATATTTCTTTTATCATTAGATGTAGAAAAGACAACACCTATGTTTTATTTTTGCACATAGTTAAGGATATTGGACTAGAATGCCTTACCTCACATGAAAATAATTCTACTTTATTGCATAAAAGATTTTATCACTTAGGAAAATCTTCTTTTAAGACATAAAGTTTATCTTAGTTAGATGTTTGCCAAACCTTAGTTGGTTAAGTGATCAACCATGTGGTCTATGCCAATTATGAAAACAAATCAAAGAGAATTTTAAACCACTTAAGAATATTATTACTAGGAAACCATTAGAGCTTATGCATCTATATCTATTTGGTTATATTCATCCAAACAGTATAAGTAGAAGTAAATATGGGTTGATAGTTGTAGATGATTTTATTAAGTTTACATAAGTTCTTCTTGTTAAAAATAAAAGTGAAGAATTTGAAAAATTTTTAAGTTTAATTACTAGGATTGAGAAGGGACACATGGTTAAGTTAGTCTCTAATAGGAGTGATAAAAAAGGGGAATTCAAGAATGAAGTTTTCTAGGATTTCTGCAACAAAAATGAAGTATTGTATACCTTCTCTTCACATTGGTCCCCTCAACAAAATGATATAGTTTGGAGAACAAATATAACCTTGCTTGATGCCACAAGATACATGCTTAATGAGTATGGTGCATCCAAATATTTTTTGATTCAGTAGTTAATATTGCTTGTAATGTGCTTAATAGAATAATATGTAGACCTTTGCTAAATATTTCTCTTTTGAGTTGCTTCATGTTAATAAGACCAAGGTATCCTATTTTTAAGTGTTTGGATGCAAATATTTCATTTTAAATAATGAAGAAAAAGATTTATATAAGTTTGATGTTAAGTCTGATGAAAGGATGTTTTTAAGATACTCACCTATTAATATAGAATTTAGGATATATAATAAGAGAACACTAGTTATGAAAGAAACAATTTATGTTAAGTTTGACAAATTTCTTGTAAAAACATTTAGTAGTAATCATCAACATGATTAACTTGATGAAATAGAAGATTTAAATCTTAGAGAAGAAAAATTAGAGGATGTAGTTAAAACAAGTGAACCAATAAAAAAAGAAAATCAAAATGAGAAATAATTGAGATATTCTAAGAATCATTTTAGTGAGTTGATCATAAGAAATATCAAAGAGAAAGTTAGAACTAAAAGCTCTTATAATCATGCAGTATTTGTATTAAATTTTGAACAAAGTTTTATAAAAAATATTTTTAAAAATGAGTATTAGATTATTACAATGAATGAAGAGTTAGTATAGTTTAAGAAAAATCAAGTATTGGATTTTGTACCTAGACCAAATGATAAAATCATCATTGAAACAAAATAGATTTTCAAAAATAAGCTAGACAAAAATGGAGAAAATATTAAGAATAAAGCAAGATTAGTATCCAAAAGCTATTGATAGGTTGGAGTAAATATGGATGAAACATTTGCTCTTATGGCTAGACTTGAGATAATTAAGATTTTACTTTATTATGTATTCTACAAAAGTTTTAGATTATACCAAACTAATATTAAAAGTATATTTTTGAATAGATATATAAATAAAAAAGATTATGTTGAAAACCCCCTAAGTTTTGAGATATATGATAAGATAGATCATGTATATAAACTTAAGAAGTCACTTTATGGTTTGAAGCAAGCTCTAAGAGCTTGGTATGAAAGATTGTACATTTTTCTTACTTCAAATAGATTTTGTAGAGATAAGATAGATAATACTTATTTATTTAAAATTCAATTGAAGGTTAAATAATATGTCCATTTTATTTTGATGACATAATCATTAGAGCATAACGTAAAGAGATGTGCTTGAGAATGAGTTTCAAATGAGTGTGATGGGAGAGCTAACCTTCTCTTTGAGGCACCAAGTTAAGCAAAAAAGTAAAGAAATATTTATTTCTTAAACCAAATATCTGATAAACTTGTTAAAAAAATTGTTATGAGAACGTGAACAAAGAAAGACTGTATATCATAAATCAAGATGAACCTAGATCATTGATGCAAAATTATTTAGAGGAATGATTGGATCATTATTATATCTTATTATAAATAAGCCTAATATTATGTTTAATACAGATTTGTGTGTGAGATTTTAGAATAATCTTAAGAAATCACACCTATAAGTAGTCAAGCATATCTTTAAGTATCTTATAGTAAGACTTTAAGCTTATGGTACAGTAGATGTGAGTTTATATTTGATTTAATGGTCTATATAGATATTGACTTTAGTAGTAGTAAGACTTATAAAAAGAGTATCTCTGGTATGTATCAATTGATTAGTGGTTTACTAATTTCTTAGACTAATAAAAAATAAAATTATATGACACTATCAACAACAAAAACTAAGTATATTACTATAAATAATTGTGTTGCTCAAGTTTTTATATTAAATAACAACTTTTAAATTATAGATTAGAATTTCTTAAATTTTAGTCTTTTGTGATAATTGAAGTGTTAGTTATTTGTCTAAGGATCCCATTAAACACTCAAGAACCATACACATAAAGTTAAGATATCACATTATTAGAGAGCATGAGTAGAAAAAAGATATTTAGTTATAATTTCTTTTATCTTTTACCTAATTCGCTAATATTTTTATCAAGCCATTAGCTACCAAAGTTTTTCATAGATTTAGATTGAGCTTAGCTTTGAACGATTACAAAAGGGAGAGAACTTAGTGCTAAAATTCAAGATGAGCATATAATAGAATTCAGGAGTATAGGCTTTCAATCTAAAGGAGCTATAATATTGAATACTATATTACATAGTTTGTTATTTTCATATATGTAAATCATTTGTTATTATACTTTTTTTAATATCATACATTTAATTCTAGCATTGGTATTATAATCATCAAGGGGGAGATTTTTATACCCTTTGATGTGATGATCATAAAATCAAGCTAAATATTACTAATATTTTATTAATTTTAGTATTATTTCAATTCAATCTTAAGATATTATTATAATATTTTGGGTTTATTGGATGAATATTGAAGGCTCAACTTACCAGTTTCTAAACTCTTTGTGAACTAATCCACAAAAAACTAAATTTCTAATCATCTATATGATTAGCATGTTAACCTTTCTTTTCATTACAATTATGGCACATAAGTCTATAATAATGGTTCATACAACTTGGGTTAGTTTTTTGGTGATTGAAGGCTCAACTTACTAATTTTGAGGCCAATGACCAAGCTCTTTATAGAGTGACTAATCTATAAAGAACTATATTTCTAAACATCTATATGATTAGTATGTTAAACATTTCTTTTCTTTATAATTACGACACATATGATCATAATCATGGTTCATGTATATTTGAGTTGGTTTTTTGTGATAAATTAGGTTACATTTAGTCTTAAAAATTAAGCTCTTTTGATTTTTAAATTATTATAAAAAATGTTTTAATATAATAAAAGTTTTTAAAAATTCAACCTCAGCTTCCACTCCTTGACCAAAACCAAAGGCTCTGGTCAAGTTGCCTTCAACATTGGGCACTAGGTCTTGGGGAGCCACAAGTCATGAGATTAGCTAAAATTGAGTCTTGTTATACTCGAATCTTGGTAAAGTTACAAATCCTATAGTGACTTGGGTTAAATTGAATCAAGGCATCTCTTCTGAATCAGCTTAGGCATATCAAGTAGCGTGATCGAGTTAGGTGAGACCCCTATATATTATATATGCATCTAGGTTCTTTAGGTCATGACCTTCTAAGAGCACCAGGGGATAGCCAACCCCATTAGGCTAACATATACACACAAAATACATTATAAATGCTAAAGTTTATGTGCATTCTTGTAATATGGGACTAATAATGATACAATTTTGCTTCCAAATTGGAGCAAACTAGTGCCATCTGATCATTTGTTTTTATGATCGAATGATCACGATCATGTCTACTTTCTAAATAAAAACTTCATCTAGTTGTCTATCTTAAACTCCTGATTGAATGACTGACATCTTCTCTATATTTGTGAATAATACATTTCATCTAGTTGTCTATCTAAAAAGATTGATCAAATGACTAAGGGCTTCTTTGTCATTGTGAAATGATTTTTTTATCATTACCACCCATCTAGTATTTAGATCTATCAATCTAGATTAAATCCCATTGGGATTACATCTTGACCTTTTAATTATTATTTTGATTAGAAGATAACTATTTTTTATCTTCTTTTGTTCATTGATTACAATGACTACTTTCATGAAAAACCATTTCTAATCATTAGAAGTATTATTTTGGTATGCTTTTGTTTGAATTATAAATAAAGATCATTTATTAACATTTGAATTTAATGAATCAAATTGAAAATTTCAAGAATGCTTAAGAGAAGTCCAAAACTAAGAGCATTAATTTCAACATGCTTGTGTGAGCTATAGGTTATTTCATTTCTTATTTCTATTACTCTCTTCTACAACCATTTCACATCATTCAGATAACATCTACATCAATAGTTTATTGTTCCACTATTACTTGAAAGATTTAAACGTGCAATAATATTTATACATGCCAATTTTTGTAAAACTTTTGATTTTTTCTTGTAGTTAATATTTGCAAATGTTGGTGTCTCATTGAAGCATTGGTTTGTAATTGTAATTTGTTTCCCCCTACTAGTCTTAATAAAAAGAAGTGATTAGTGAAAGCCTGATTGGTGCTCAGGATGGATGTAGGTATGGGTTTTGGTCAAGCCACTTAAAAATCTTGATATTTGTTATTTTTTGTTATTTAATGTTTTTCTTTTTTAATTTGTTGAACAAGCTTCCTAAAAAATGATTACTAAGCATAAAAATTTTTCTTTAATTAAAATATTTTTAAAATAAAAAAGTTATTAAACCCTCAATTCATCATTTTCCTCTTATGCATTGTGACTCACTTGATTTAGATCAACTATTACATGGTGACTCATCAACATATATAAATGGTGCATCTTTCAAGGAAATTTTCCTCAGATTGTTTGTGTTGCTCTTTCTCTTTTTTTCTCCATGTTACTCCCATATCATTGGTCATGAGATCTTTTAATAACTCATCTAATGAGAGATGGTCTAAGACCTTTCAGGTTTTGATGGTGGTCACTAATGGGTCAAATTTCTTTGGTACTCCCTTAAATTCTTCCTCACCTAGTCAACTTTAGAAAACAACTCCACCAATATCTAAGAGATCATTTATAATGCTAGTAAAATCAGTAAGAATAATTTTAATTATCTCTCCTTACATACAAATATGTTTATAGTCAAGCATAAGCAAGTTAATCTTGCATTCCTTGACTTAGTTAGTCCTTTCATATGAAACCTTAAGCATTTCCCACACTTCATGGGCTGTCATAAAGTACATAAATCTATTGAATTTATTTGCCAAAAGACTAAAATGATCATACTAATACTATTATTGTACTTGTATGAGATTATAAATATTATTCATTCTCACATCACTCTATCCAATCCCTTATTCATTGAAACTAAAGAATATATCATATAAGTATGGAAGATAATACCATACTGTACGAAGATTTAAAGCTCTCAATCTCAATAGAACTTCTCGAATAAATATTAGCATACTTGTATGATAAGCATATCATAAATGTACACTGAGTATAACCACTCTACTAAAATTAAGATCACCCTTGATTGTATCTTTATATGAAATATGTGATGATTAGCTATATTATATAATAGGTAAGCTCATAAGTGTATAATTAGTACTAATGAAGTAATCCTCACCTAATTTCCATTCTTTTTTAGTTTTAATTTAATTTAATAATTATGAATTATACAACTTATAAAGAATGCAATACTTTTTGGTATAGAATGTGTATGTAAACAAACTAAATGATATACATAATTTAAAGAAAAATTTTCATGAGTGAAAAGATGTTTATAAAATCATTTAAGCACTCCCAATAAATTCTCTTCAAAACTTATGTGTCATAAGTAATTGTTATAGACTTCAATATTCTATTACCAAAATAAAGAGAACTCAATAAATATCTTCTCCTTATATTGCTCAAACTTGTGTTTCTCTTAGTGTTAGTTATAGTTATCTCTCAAACACAAATGCTAATCTTCTTAAATCAATTTATCAAAATCTCCACATGATTATCCTTTATGTAGTTAAGTTGCATGATCTAAGAATACTTAAGAAAAGCATTAGTAATTATAACATAGTAACTTTGTTGTCATCAAACGAGTTATGTAATAACTAAGGATACAATGCTATTTTTATGTATATAAAAGATAATGATAGACAAAAGATTAGATCTCCTTTGACCCCATTGTCCTATATTTGTTGATATTTAAGAAGAGGAACAAAAAATATTTCATTTTTCTTTTGATTCATGATAAAAAGAGGGAAAGGTAAAAGTTAAATAAAAATCTTATGTATCCCAACGAGTTGTTTACTATTACTTTTATTGTATAAACTTAAGGAGAGCATGAATTTAAAAAGAGCATTTGAATTCTTATATATTTTTTATTGTCTTTTTAATAAATTATTTTTTATCATCAAAAGATAGAGATTATTAAACCCTTGGCTCATCTATGACTTGCCTAATAATAGTAAAATCATTCTCTTGTCATATTATTGTATTTGTTAAGTTCTTTCATATCATGCATCTTATGAATAAATATGTTAATAATTTGGAGAGCTTGGCCTTAACTCAATGGTCTATTTGGTGGGATTTAGTGAGAATTTAACTAGCATTAAATGTACAGCTTGAATACACTTGGAGAGGATTTATTATGGAGACTATTTAATTTGTTCTTAGCATATTAAGATCTATGATATTCATGAGGTACTAAATAATAATAAGATTTTTAGTGTGTGAGCTAAGAGTTTTCCAAATTTCATTTCCACTTATTTAAGCTAATTAAGGCATGAAATAAGATTTTTCATTTATAGAATTTCTTTATTAAAAACTAAAAAAATTGAGTTTTCATTCACAACACATGATCAAAACACTTATAATGTATGGTGCATTGTATCTAATGTATAGTAAGTTTAATTTAACTTAATAAGTAAGCAAGTTAAGTGGATGGTACATTGAACAAAAGAAGTTTTTCAAACTTTACGTATGCTATGTAGCAATTAACATAGATTATGTTTAGTTCAACTATCTTCATACTTAGAGGAAAGGATGATGCATTAAAAGCTTAATATGGCACCTGAAAATTGTGTAATGTGTATTATTATTCAAGGTATAATACATTTGGTTCATTTGTTTTAAGTACTATATTTGTGAGCCAACCCAAGAATTATGTATGGAGAATTAATTTTAATATAAAATATGTTTAGTACAAATTAGAGAGTAACATATTGTATAGTTCTTAAAATGTATGGTATATTTAGTTCATTTTCTTGAGTAATGGCTAGTTCAAAAAAATTTTAAAAATATTTAGAATAACCATTAGAGAGCCATTGGAGTGTTTGGAGCCATTAAAAGGCTTCATAAAGCTAAATAGAAAAAGAGTATAAACTTAATGAATAGCTAATAAGAATTTGCACATTCTCTAGAATCAATATTTCTTGAAGATCATGATCTTGACAATTTGGTAAAAAACAAGGTTATTAAAACTAGGAACATTGTCCATCCTTCTCATCCTTTTTTCAACTTAGCATTGCATAAAGCTAAGTTTTATATATTGTTTTAACATCAATTTAGTGTGCCTCTTAATTCTATTATTGGGATATAAAACTTTGTATTTATGAGCTTTATTTTTTCTTTGTCTTATTATTGCAACTTCATCTTTAGTTCATTTATTAGACATTTAGCTACCACATAGGGTACTTTGTCTAGTGATCGTAAGCTCATGGGTTCATCGAAATTGGCCAGCACATAAGTCTTCTAAGTTGGCTAGGCCTACCTTCATGAGTGGAACACACATAACTGCTTATAGGTTTGCACAAACCTTGAGCAACACAAATCCCCAATCTAGTAGACATATAAACTAGATTCTGATTTGTCTTCGATTTGAACCATTGTAAACCCAATTTTGACTCACTTCTACCACTTCTCATGGCATAAAACCTTCAACTTGATCCTATCACACCCATGACATGGCACTTGCGGCCCAACCCACAAGCTATTCTAACGCTTGGTAGTGTCGATCCACCCATGCTTGACAAACATGCAAACCTACCAACCATCCACCACCCAACCATCAAAAATGATCATTTTTAGCAAAGCTACTCGAAAATAGCTTATGGAAACAAATTTTGATTTTTTTCCAAGGGTAATTTATGGTTTCAAAGCTAATTTTAATGGAAACCCATGATATTCAATCTTTTTGTAATGTTAATCATTTATTTCCTTATTTTTTTTTAGCTAAAGAAATATGTCATTTCATATTTTAATATAATTATTGATATCCCTATTTACTTTTACCTATATACTTTTCTAGGCTCTTTATTAATTGGGAGGCCTACCCTTATGTAAAATTACCTTTGATGAATGAAGCCATTATTTTCCTTTACATTTCATTGAGATCTTTAGTTTAATTACAATGAGAACTTGGAAATCAATTGGTTCAGGCTCTAGTATTAACAGGAAGGGTGTGAGGCCCAAGTGGTGAAGCATAGTACTAGTTCATCATTGATTCAACCATCAACATTACTATAATAACATCTCCATACTAGTTTATTTATGGTTTGATTACTAAACCCTTCCTTTAAATAGTTATGTGGCATAATTAGAATTGTATTACATGAATTCATTTTTATATAAATACAATAATGAGTATCATATGAGTTTTACTATCTATTTTCTAATTGAGATAATTTTTATAAATTTACATCACAAGAAATTGTAGTGTACAATCATAGCATATGAAATTTTCTTGAGAGTTGGTGATATGTCTTTAAGCCAGTATTATCAATATCAAAACTTAATTGTTGCTTCCAATATTGGAGTTGTATAATATGAGAGCCATCTCAAACTTTTATGATATATTATTTTAAACCTGTTGACACTAGTTGATAGGTACTTTGAGCTTCTTGTACAAGGTATTGTTTTGTAATATCATGCATCATACAACATTCTTGAGCGCACAAACCTTGTTTGCACATGGCTTAGTTCTATTTGTAAGTGTGATATCATCATAATATTTATACAATACGTTTATGATAACAAAAATGAACTATTCAAATAGGTTCATCATTAAGATGATCATTATATGGACACTATCACCATGATATAATATCATCAATATACTACTAAGATTTGAATCCTAAGAGTTTAATGGCTGGTTAAACCTTCTAAGAAATGTGATTTTAGCCATTACAACTTGATTTACATCTATTTTCCTCTCTTTTATGAATAAAAAATTGATGATGCTTCAACTTGTAATACTCTAATCAATTGATTTACTTTGCAATGTCCTTACTTATTGTTGGAGCTTTGAAATTCATTTGCATCGTCATGCTAAACTTGATTTGCACTATTATTTCTATTTTAAGCTTATCGTTAATATCTAATTCTATTCATTTAGCATTTGTTTCATATTTTTCCTTGAAGGATTAAGGTATAGGTTGGTGTATAAACTATTAAAATATCGTGTATTAGTTCTTTTAGCTATTTGATATTATTGTGTTGGTATAACTTTGCTAGATAGGTTCATCAACTACTATTGTGAAGGTTTTGGCTGCCTCACCTATTGGGAAAAATGGCACTATGTTAATGAAAGCCTAACTGGGTTAGTAAGGGTAGATGTAGGTAAAACTTTTATCAGGCCACCTAAAAATCTTATGTGTCCCTTCTGTTATTTCACTCTTCTTAAATTCCTTAATTATAGTTTAATAATAATCTTATTGTTAAATAAAGGATTTTGAAATCTAACCAAGACTTTATGAAACTAATTTATAATTATAATCATGGCATTTAAGAGATCTTCCTTGTAAAACACTTATGTTGATTAGATTGAGCTTGAACTAAAGAATTCATTAAATCTGATTTGAGTATAAAGTATATTCAAATTCTATTTAGTGATACATATAAAAATTGTAAAAAGAATTTTACTAAGAGAATTAAATTTTATTTTTCTATACAAGACTATTTTTTGTTAAATAAACCTTAGAATTAAAACAATTAAGTGTTATAGATCAAAGAAAATCTTAATTACACAATTCACCCCCACCTCTCCTCTTGTGATTTGTTTGAATCCTCAATTATTTCTTTATGCATATGAAGGATACAACACATTATATTGATTTGTATTAAATCATGACCTTACTTGTGGCATGGCCCAATTGTTGTAATAATTTTTGTAGCATTACTGTCTTGTTATGCTTATTAAGCTTGTGATGGTAGACTATAATTAACATTGATACTTTCAAGTGTGCTTAATAAATACTTAGAAAAATAAGGGTCTACATAAGCTACAAGAAAAGTCCAAAACCTTACAAAGAGCTTGAAATTAAAAAGACATGCTTATGTAATTAGTTTTCTATACATGCTTAGTTTTGTAGTTTTGATGTACCAACAATAAGACTTGATGTAATAACTTTTATATTCTATTACAAGCACTAATAAACTATAGATATTTTAAACTGGTAGTATTTAATATATTTTTTATTATTATTGAAATATGTATGCATATGTGAGGAAGGATGTATATGTAAAAATATTAAAGTTAGCATGAATTCATTAATTTTGATATATAATAAAAAAAAATAAAATGTGTTGTTAAAGATTGTGACTTAGACATCACAACATTGAATTAAGAAATTATTTTAAAACTTCATATCTAGATAGTTGTTTTTTAAATTATTGAGGCTTATTTTCTTACCAACTTCTAAACATAAGATAAGAAACTCATTGTAAGAAACTCAAAAAAGCATGCAAATCAAGTAATAAAAGGGAAAGGTAAATCATATAAAACTTCATTGGATCCCTAAATATAATGATTCAAATCTTGGACTCCAAAAAAGCATCATTTAATACATCTCTCTGAAGTGCTCTTAAAGTTAGCAACACTTAGAACATCAAAGTATTAAAGGAAAGGGATACTAAATTATAGGATTTAAGTTGCACACAAAAAATATTTATTTTATCATTATAATAAATTATATATGTACTTAAAGGAGAGGTCAACCTAGGAGTTGACAACAAGTAATAGAAAATCAAGCTAAAAATTATCAATGACTACCTAGAGTGGTCAACTAATAACCTAAGGCTTTTATCAATCACACTTGATGGTTGAGCTAGAGTTCCTTAGGTGATTTTAGACTACACTAGAAAATTTGTTTATTTTTATCATTTAATATGGACACCAGAGTTTTCCATATTCCTTTAAGCACCTAGTGCATTCCAATAACTACTTAAGGTAGTAAAGTGAAGAAAAACCATTAAAAAATAGCCTAAAATGTGTAAAGTAAAACTTGTTATCATATGGACCATCTTAGGATATCATGAGAGTACAATTGGCAACAAATCAACATGAAAATTAAAACATAATAGAAATATAAAAACATATTACAATTGTATTATGAAGCATCAAATGACCATCTATATCATTTGGAGGATAATACCATGTCTTGTCAACATTATTTTGCAAAAGAATGTAAACTAAGCCTTTATAGACTTACATAGATAACTTCACAATCACCAACCAAAGATGAACCATATGATCACTAACTCAAAAGAGTCTACACAATTTGTTCACAAGAGTGACAAACGGCCCCAAATAAGTCCTACAAAAGTGCTTAAGAAGATTCACAATAAAAGCTCAAAAGAGCATACAATACATCTAAAATGTAAAAAAATAATGTAAAGAATAATTGAGCATAATGTCCATGCAAGGAGGATGACTATGAAAAGTATAGGCTTAATGATATCAACTAAAGCATTAATGTATTTTTGAAATCTTAATTTCTCTTATAAATTTATTTTAAAAACTTTTGTTTACTTTGTAAACATCATATGTGGAGAGTGCAATTAGAAGAGTACAAAATATATTTTTAATTGTCTTGATCAAACAACAAATCTATGTCCACCTCCTACCAAAAAAGTTAGGAAAACAATACTAAAAAATATTTCATAAAAGTAGGTAGAAATAATCCTACACCAGAACAAAGGATCTTATAGACACCAAGTCAAAGGATCCTACAAGTATTAGGCCAAAAGACCCTACAAAGCACTAAAATAAAAAAATCATATAATTGTTGGCCTAAAAGAGCCTACAACATTGAGCCAAAAGATCCTATAAATCATTGAGCCAAATGATCTTATAATAATAGCGAAAACACCAAGTAGAGATCAAAGAGAAAGTCTCAACAAAGGGGAATAAAGATATAGAGAAAAACTTAAATACAAAACTCTTATATGACTCAATATATTTTTTAAAAGGCACACTAAATCATATTAAAGTAAAGTAGAAGAGATTATCAACTTAGCTCAATGCTTAAACTTGAATCATGGTTGTGAAAAGAAGGTAAGCAATGCTTTATCACTTCAATCCAACTCCTTTGATCAATGCCTCAAGATTCATGAAGATCTTTCAGAGTAATTTCACTTAAATAATATGCAAATTTTTGTTAGCTTATTTATTAAGTTTAGGTCCCTTTATATAAGCATTAACAAGATCTCCAATGACTCTAAACATTTTCCAAAGGCTATATTAGAAATTTGTAAATTTTAATCAAACTAGTTATTATACACATAACTTGTACTAAACTTATCATCCAATCCAAGAATCATATTAAATGAATTAATTGTTCAATGCATCAAACTATCAACCTATTTCTTCTTTCATTCTAACAAATGATTGTACTATATGATAAGACAAGGTTGTGCTGTACAAAGTTCTATGTTTTAGTGCTTTCTATGGCTATTAACTCGTTAAGACCTAATTGTACTATGTGATGACTATATATTATTCTATATGAAGTGCTTAGTTTTTTTACATCTCTTTTTAGTAATTGAATATTTAATTTCATATATATATATATATATATATATATATATATATATATATTATACTATATAATACAAATAATTTGTAATGCCTAAAGAAGGTGAGGAGTGAATGTTAAGTGATATCTTAAAAATAACTAAAGTAAAGGGTGACTCTCCAAATAAGACAAGGAGTGGAGTTGGACGTTGACATGAGAGAGAGAGAGAGAGAAACCACTGAAGCAAAGAGTGGCTCCCTTGTAATGTTCTAAGCTACATAAGAATGAATCTTCTTATATCATCTACTAAAGTGAGATCCTAGTTTATATACGTAATACCTAAATTTTAAAATGTCAGTGTGCCTTATTGGGGAAAATCCATATGAGATCTCATAAAAACTCCATGGTTAAGCTTGTCAGGGATAAAGTAATCTAGGATGGATGACCATACATAAGGGCTCCCCATGTAAAGGGTAAAGTCTACTCAAGTTGGGATGAAGTAATCCTAAAAGACAATATCTTGATATAGTAAGATTAAGATGTCACATAATCATACTATACAAATTCTTTTATATTATAACTTGGACCTTGCTTTGTCTAATTAGAAGTGTTTGCCAACACAAACCAATCATACTATATAATAAATGGGACTGTATTATACAATAAGTTGGAACAACTTCACTATGCTTAATCAGACTCTTATCACCTATTTGTACATACATTCATAAACTAATTATATGGTATAATAAGTACATCATACTATATGATATGATAATTTTTCATGAATATTAAGTCTTATTCATATGTTAAAAGACCTAGATAAAATGCATGTCTTAAGCTTACCTTGGTTGGAAGAGTGTTTTGAAATCTTTAGCTCACTCATTCTATTACACCAAGGTTTTTTCCAAAAGCCTCAAGTGTAACCAATCATAATATACAATATACTTACAAGTAAACATCTATAACAAAATATTAATATAATAATCATTTAACAAAATTTTCATTCACAAATCTGATACATAAAAATAAATATCTAATAATCATCAATTGTAATACTTAAATTGAATAAAAAATAACATAATAAATAAATGTTAAGTCCAATAAAATAGAATATAAGTAAGCAATCACTAATCCAAATATAATAGTCTTATATAATCCTTTATTCGTTAATAAATAATTGATAATCATATAAAGAAAACTCTATTATTACTAATGATAAAATGTAAAAAAATGTATCACTTAGCTTATGCGTTAACTTTTATAGTATTAAACCTAGCTCCAACCCAACTCTTAACTTTCTAATTCTAAAAAAAATAAAGAGAGTAAGCCAAGGAGCTTAATAAAAAAAAATCTTTAAATCATACTATAGAACTAACATATAATAATAATATATATATATATATAACAATTAAATAAATTATATAAATAAATAGTATCAAATGCTAACTCCTATAAGTATATCACTATCAACCAATTCCATTAGCACATAATCTTATGATGTGAGATTCTTAATATCCTCTTATCAATCTAATACACTCTTCTATCTAATAGAATCATGATAGAATCTTGTACTTCTATTACATCATATAGTAAAACATTCTTTAAAGTAATGTCAATCCTATAGGTCAACTTTGTATGATTCTAATGGTCCCCAATAATCACACGTGCCCCTCATCTTAATCTAATACATCAATTATTCTTTCATGGGATTATTTATACAATGACATTTATCTAATCCTAAATATCCTTATCACTCAATTTAGCACTCCTATAGGCTCAACCAACTACATGTAATTGTTACTTCTAAGTTAGATGAATAAAGTAACTAATCTATCTATCTCTTAAGTGAATCTGCATGATCAAGAATTCACTATATCTACTCTTCACCTAATCAAAGCACATCCATAACTCATTAAATCTTCTCAACACTAATCTATCACTACCTAACATTACTTAAATTTCTCAATTTGAATCTAATATGTAAAAAGTTCTCAACTTAACCAACAACATTATAGATGAAGCACTTTTCTTAACCCCTAATCCATTATCTAGGATTGTTCATGCCTTGATAAAGAAAATCTAAGGTTTCAACCCAAATTCTTATTTCACCTATTTAGGTTTACCATCATCTAGATATCATATGATTACCTACAAACCCTAATTTGATGGATTAGAATATCTTGGCCCATGTTTTCATAATTAGTCTTGCCTTGATTTTATATAAGACCTTACTTATTTAGGCTATCCTTAGTATTTGCATATCTTAGTTTTCACTTTTAGGTTCAATGTATAGTTGATTGATATTACAACTAAGTTTGGGTTCACAAAACATTTTTTATTAGTAACCTTTATGCATCCAAGGTAATCTTAAGTCATAATACCCATCGTAAGGCTTCTCTTGAGCTACCACACATTCCCTAAATCATCATTGGGATGTCATCACATAGCCTAAAAGTATAATCTCAAAGAATCTAGTTAACCTAAGGGTTTAGCTAACATTATTATCTTATCAGTTTCTTAGCTAAACCTAACATATCTCATAGTTTTAATCCAACTCTCTAATCTTTTCCCAATGTCTTAATCAAGATCTTTACTATAAAAAACCTTATTTATAATGTGGATAATGAATCACCAAATGGTATTATATCAATCTATATTTAGGACTATTTATTATTTGTTTCTTTTATAACATTAAATGCTATGCTTGCCTTACATTATTTTTTTAAGCATCTTAAGTTAGCATTTGAACCCTACTAGTAACTAACCATAAGACCTAAAACTTTATCCTTAGGTTAGTACTATCACCATGCTTAGTCTCTTTGCATTAGCCAACCTAACATTCTTTTAAGGCCCTAAATTAAGCCCTTACAAACTTTTTAAAAAGAAACCAAAGGACATAAACACCTTAAAAGCTATATAGGTTTTTTAAGGGTTGAACCCATGCCACACATTACTCAACCAAGTCATGGCTCAATGCTTTCCAAGCATAGCTGAGGCAAAGGAATACTTGGCCACACTAATCCATAAGTTTTCGCTAAATTTCTAAAGTGCCATTTTATGGTTCATGACTTAAGATAAGGTGTAATTTGTATTACATGATATTTTGCATATTTTCATTCATGGTTTTGAAATAATAACACACATTTCTATCATATCATGTCATCCAATTAAAATTATTAATATTATCACTTAACCTTGGTGTCCTACATCACATACATATTTTAAAAAAATAAATTTATATACCAACATAAGATCAAATCTTAGTTTTTTCCTATTTTTTGGCTCATCATGTCATAAAACTCTTAGTTTAATTATGCAATGATCAAGAAGTGAACATACATTCAAGTTACAACATCATATATTAATTATACTTAGAACGAAGACGAAAATTATTAGGAATCTTAATTTTTAACAAAATATAATAAGAGAATAAGGCTAATATGTGTTAGTTATGAGAGCTATACTTATTAAAATTTTCTCTTCCATGGTTGGAAAATTTCTAACATCTGTCATGCTAAATTATTCATATTACATATATATTTAGACAATCCATCAATGCATTAAAATTAAAATAATTTTAACCTTATTCCAAATGAAATTGTCCAAGTTAAGATGTTTTTGCATAAAAAACAAGTATTATAAGTCTAGCATTCACATTTATCAATAGACAAAGCTTACTATACAAACACATAATAATGGAATTCAACTTGCATTCATAGGTAGTATAAAAATACGTATTTTTGCATGGATTCTTTAGCAATCTTTTACAAAAAAGGAGTGATAAACAATCTTAAAAATTTCCTTGAGTCTGACATTCACAAATACAATAAGTGATGCCATCATATATGCATATAACTTAATTTGCATTCTTGGGTTGGACATTAAGGTAAGATTTTGCATAAGTCTTTCAATAATTTTTTAAATAAAATATATCAAATAATCATTACATGTTAGTTATAATTATCCTTAGTAATGGTAAATATTTTTATATATCAATTTCATGGACATTCAATTTCTAAGGTTTTTGCTTACAATTATTAAGATAATCTTTTTTCCTTAAATCTTAGCTAAATTTAATATATAATATTAAGGGTCATCCTATATTGTAACTTGAGTGAACAACCTATCCAATGATAAGGTCTTCCTCCTTCAAGTCATGAGATCTTTTGTATCATGGTGATGCTCTTTTTCTTCCTTTACTATCTCTTAGCTTTCCTCCTTACAACACTCCATGGCTAAGATTTTTTCTCAAACACCCAACCAAACTACAACATTATCCTTATATAAGGTCAATTAAACATCCTTAAATCAAGAGATTATCTCAACAAACTAGACCTTTTCCAACCTTTAGATCTTAGGTATAAAAAAAGTGAAACCACAATTTATTTTATTCAACTTCTCTATAATATGTAAGTATGATATGATCATTATACTATGTTATCAAATAGATGCACTACTATACAGCTCCACAAATCATATTTGTATGTTCCTTGATTCAAAAGTGGTCGAAGCCTACAAACCTACCTCCATTATGGAGGCTCAAATACGAAGTCAACCAGCAACAACTTAAGCAAGTGTTTAGATAGGGGCATACCCCTATCCCACACAAAATCAGAAGAACACGCAGTTTTTGCAACCCAGACAGCAGGGGCATTGCCCTCTCTAAGCACATGCATGAAGCACAGAGCCATCATAGTCCTCGCATGATGGAGTGCATCCGAGTAAGCACCACCCTCCATAGGGCATCGAATAAGCTACATCACCTCGTGAATTGCAAAGGTGGAGTCAATCTGGATCTCAACAACTGGAAAGCTATGTAGCTTTGTCATAATCATCACAATGGCCTCCAGGATCGCCTGAACCTCCATAGCATCACTCGCTTGGGAAATAAGTCGCCTTCCCACAATATAAATGGGTCTACCATAATGATCCTGAGCCACCATACCCACACCGGCTGCCTCTCCCTTCATTGCCGCATCACAATTTATCATGATCCATCCCGTTGGGGGGAAACCAAGTATGGGCTACAAATGACCCCTTAGGGTGAAGCTTCCCATTGGACATAGATGGATAGGAAATCATGGTCTTGGCTGTTCAGCATTCTCCAGTTTTATCTTTTGAATTAGGATATTCTTGCTAAGATTGCCTCATTTTGCTTCTTAAGGTTTTTGTTCTCTCATATGTGATACATACTATTAGCAACCAAAGCCAAATGAGATGCCACACTCCCACGCGCTGTGCCAGGCATCCCAGTGCGGGACAAGAAATGCGCAAGGGAGTGCGATGCCACCCCCGCTTGATCGTCGCTGCACAAGTCCAGTGCCAGAGCTGAGGCACGCAGCGTAGGGTCTACCCAAATCTACTGTGCCATCTTACAGTCCCACAGGGCATGCTGAAGTGTCTCCACCACACCACACCCCCAAATGCAATGTGAACAGTCCCCCAAATGTCTTCTCGCAAGCCAAGCAACCGTGGAGATGAGATCCCTAACAACTCTCCAAATAAAAGTGTGGACCCAAGGCATAGTCTTCAACTTCCAAATCCAAGCTAAGCGATCCTCATGAGGCCGAACATCTCTTGTATCAATAAGGGCTCGATAAAACTTAATACATGAGACTTTGGCCAATTTAGTGTGCTCCTGCACAAGCTCATCCTCTGCATCATTGTGTCCCCACGATAAAAGCCGAATCCTCTCTCTAAGCATGTAGCTTGCCCAACTCATAATAGCAGCCATGTCCCACTTTCCTGGTGCCAAGATACACTCCTCCACAAGTTTTGACCAAGAGACCTCCATATTGTTGAACGTGGGCCACCATCTGATTGGGAGAAAACCCAGCCAATTATCCTCATAGAAATCTGTTTTCATCCCATCCACAATTTTCCAAGCAAATCCCTCAATAGCTCGAAGAAGAGCCTCCTTGAGGAGCCTGCACGCATGAGAAGCACCCCGAGGAAATTTGCATAAGCTATTGCCAAGAGGGTACTTACAAAGCATGATGTTCACCCATAAGCTATCCTCGTGATATAAAAATCTCTTGCAGTGTTTCATATTTGTATGTTCCAGTAATAGTACTTGTACGATCCATATAGCTACAATCACCTCTCATACCCCACAATTATCTACTACTGTTAGTAGATCATACTTATATAATTACTATATTTTCTTTTCTTGTTATTGTACTTATATAACACCTTTAATTCATATAAGTGAATTCATAGTATAACTTAAACCAACTCCCATTTTTTAGATTATTGCCTTTATAC
Organism: Vanilla planifolia; assembly: GCA_023846275.1. Lineage (NCBI taxonomy): Eukaryota > Viridiplantae > Streptophyta > Magnoliopsida > Asparagales > Orchidaceae > Vanilla > Vanilla planifolia. The sequence goes on from CM043870.1 coordinate 26,053,069, forward strand.
GATGTCATGACCAGCCTAGTATGATCAATAACAAATTTTTGTCATAGTTGCATCCCAATTTTCTATTATCTAATCGTACCTCATGATTAATCAATATTATATTGTACATTATTTCCAACTAAGCACTTTTTCATTCCTTCTCATTCATCATATCATATAATCTACAACTATCATACTATATGATTTTCATCCATTGCATAACTAGAAACAATAGAACTTAATTATTCAAAATTTACAAGCATTTATTCAACAAAAATGATAGAATATATTGGTTAGTGAATGGAATGTATAACATATTCAAACTCCATTATAGCCTTCATGTCTCAAGTATACCAAAATAAGTAAACTCTACAAAAGTCTTCTCCAAGCATGCTTAACTACTGTGTTTTCTTGATGTTAATTAAAATTTACATCAAGCATTATTAATAATCCCATTGAGTTAATGACCAAACTCTTCAATTGATTTGCATACTTAATCTTAAGATATATGATTTAAAATACTTTAAAAAATATATTAGTAAAATAATAAAATGATGTTGTTATCATCTAACTAGTGTACACAAAACAAAGGTTCAACAATACATCACTCAACATAAAAAAATATCAAATTAAAATTTTCTTATAAAGTGTCGTTAATATTACTAATTGTCTTTCAATCAATTTTGAATGTCTAAGAATATGTTGATCATGAAGCCTACTTGCTTCCACACTTTGATCCCATGAATCAAATAATTCAATTAATCAAATACATAAACATATGAAAATCAATGTTGTGAGTATAATGCTTGAGTGAATAACAATTGATTAGACATTGTTCGGCATTCTCTCTAAGCACAAATCAGAGTATTTGATAAAGATTTCAAACCATTCAATTAGTGCCACATTTTTTTAGCTATTTAAATATGTTTCTAAAAACTATTAAATAAATTTCTAAAGTATTATAATCTATGAATGCTCAAAAGATGATGAATATAATTTATCTAACACTTATGCTTGATGTTGCAAAAATTCTTTAACATAGTTATTTAAAATAATCTCTATTTGATCAAAATTTTAACTTGGTTTTAAACTTATTTAATTTTGAATTTACACTAGAGGTATTTCATGCTACATGTCTTATATTAACCTTAACATTTTAGAACTCTAACTTGAACTTTAAAACATGAAGTTAAACGTGGTGAATTTGACTTGCTCGCTAAGGTAAGCCTTCATTAAGTCATTCTTAGTTATCTATGACTTGCCATTTCTAATTGCACACAGCTAAAATCTCTAAGCATGTCATCAGTAACAACTAGAAATAATTTTTAAGTTTGTTATCATAAACACTCCAATTGGCTCATGGATTTAATGTTCATTATTGTGCCAAAACCATAATACATAACATATTAATAAAATCCTTCATCTCATAAACTTATTCTTAAAATTTTAACCCAAAATATCATATTTGATTCTCTATATTCTAAGCCCTAGTTCTTTTATTATTATTTACCCTACACCTATCTTAACTCAACCCTAAACAAATTTCAATTGATAATTCTAGAAATATTATCCTTCATCATATTTGATTAATAACAAAATAATTTCTTCTCAATTTGCATTGATAAGGATTGAAAGAAAGTAAGATGATAGTAAAAAAAAAAAAAGGGGTTCATTGTCATCTCACAAACCATTATCCTAAAATAACCCTAATCATTAAAAAAATTATTGATCATGATAGCATCTTGAACTAAAAACTAAGTATTTGTTATTATAGTTTTATTTTACAAACTAAATGCACTATCATATGATATTGATGGCTCAAATTCAAATTCTTTACAAAAATATGTATAATACAAAACAAATATTCATAATATTCAAAATCTTTCAAAAGACATTGTATGATATTATGTACCCATCTTATAATATGATGCATATATCTTGTCTTACATGAAATAAAAATCTTATGATATAAATATCACTTTATTCAATATAAACAAAGATCACATGACATAATCTATACCTAAAAACCATACTTTATTTAGAAATTAATTAGACAACTAACTACTACCCATTAATCATTATTCATTATTAACATAAACATAACACTAATGAAAATAAAATAAAACTACTTTAAAGATTTGTTCACTCTAACTTCAATCCTAATATACTATAAATAAGGCCTACAAATTATTGCAAACTTAATCATAACACTTAAATAATTTATTAATAAGCTTAAGTTTTTAAGTTGATAGATTCTAGTTTAAGAACATATCATACCAAACTCATGGTCCTCACATAATATATTGTATAAGTACTTTGATTAAATAAAAAATCGTGATTCTCATAATTTTTATAACTTCCATGCGTATCAACTAATCTCTACCAAGGTTAACCTTGTCCTGATTCTTAAGTATTTTTTAATATGCTGTTCATATACATGATGTTAAATAATGTAGAAAAACTTTTGTTAATGAAGGAGATGCTAATCTAATGATGCGTGACCCATCATAAAGGGGTAATTAGAATATCGTCGCATAAAATTTCCAAGAAAATATTGATAATACTCTCTACACATCCTATATGACAACCCTCGCATGTAAACACAAAATATTCAATAATTTTGCTTTTCTATTTTTTAGTATCATAAAAAGGAAAATAAATTTTACCTTTGCACACTAAATATTCAATAATAGACCAACTCTTTAAATCATACTTCATCAAACAAAACTCAGTTTAACAACCTACTAAAAAAATGTTAAACTCTTTTTACTCGTTCTAAATAAACCAGAACAAAATCAAACATATAAGCAAATCACGAAGCCTTCAAATAACTAAAACACAACACTGTGCGAATCAAGTAATTCCATCGTATTAATACAACTCCCAAACAAAGTACAAATAAAACTGGAAAAAATGACCACTTTATGAAAAGGCATATGCTATAAAACAGCTCGATGGACAAAACAACACAAGAAAAAATACATATAAATATATTTCCATAACGACAAACATACAGGTATGACTTGTATCAATTCTACTAAAATCCTGTGCAAATAGATAGCATGATCCAGAACTGTGTAGCCGAATAAGGTAACAGCGATACAGTTATTCCTAACAGGCAGATCCAAGAGCTTCTCAGATTCTTCCTGCTCACATTTTCTTCATAACTCTCGCAACAACAGATAGTTTCGACCAACAGGCGACTGGTGCAGCCTCAAGAACCCAAATCACAGCCCACACTTTTGGGTTCAACAAAAGCCTGCTAAAAAAAGAGAGGCAATGCTTACTTTGTTGTGCCAGTCTCAGAGAAAAGTCTTTGGCCCCCCCCATTACGCCAAACACCTCGGATAGGTAACCCATCAGCCTGAGTTGTATTGCTTGAGCTTGTTTCTTCATGGCGTCGATCAAGCAATGCTGCAGCAGAACCATCACCCAATCTTATCCGTTGAGATTTTTTTGGGTTTTTCTTACTCCGGCCTCCACTGCCGTTGCTTTTGCTCTCCATGTTCTCCTTTCCACTAACTGAAGAAGAATCATATGTTGTCAAAGTAGGGGCCTTACCCTCTCTGTCTAAGGGAAATTTATCTTTGGTAGATCTATAGCCATCCTTTGATAGAGCATCCACTTCATCTTCAATCTGATACTGAGCCAATTGCAGCTTTCTCACTTGGTCTAAAAAGCTATCGGCCAATGCATCTTTAGTAGCTATTTTTTCTTCATGATCCACAGCTTTCTGCTTTCCCTTACCTTTCTTCCGTTCCTTCTTTGTACCAATGGTAATATTACTGTTGTTTTCTTCTGGGCCTTTAAGACGTAGGTTGGCATTGTATGCATCAATCAGTTCCATCTGCTTCGGGGGATCAGGACAGAGATGGGCCAAATCAAAAATAAGATGCGAAAGACCAAACTGCTCGACATAGGAGAGATATTCCCATGTATTTATTTGATTTAGCCGATATTCAGCTGAAATGGTTTTAAATGCCGCATATTTCTCTTCATCCATTCCCAGGGCAACACGGATATTCTCTACCAAAGACTTGTTTGCCCTGTGAACATTCTCCAGATTTTGCATGGAGTTGTTAGGAGTGGGCAATTCCTGGTTTGAAGTGGCAACATAGACTGTGCGGCCCCGAGAGTTATTTGAAGGAGCACTACTAGTTAGGCTAGGAGCAGAAACAGAATGCTTTAATCTAGTTGCAACATCTGAATTACGAACAGAATTGATGTGAACAGAAGCAGTGAACTGATTTCCTATAATAGGTTTGGCATGATTGCTTGAAGAACTAAACAATTGTGGGAACTGGTTTGCTGCTCCTGGATTTGAATTTGATTGTGCAAGATCATGACTTTTTGAGACCGGCTTCTGTTTGGAAGAACTTGACAAACTGGAGGAACCCAGTTCATAAAATTTCGATGACTTGGTCGACGCAGAGTGCAGACTTGTGGCAGAGCCCTTGTTTAGGACGTCAACGCGAGCTGCTGGAGTATTTGTAGGTAAACCCTCAGATAAAGCTGCAGGATTTTTTATCTTGCTTTCTGCTCCTGGAAGCGGAGGAAATGATGATTCTCCCAGCTTTGCTGTGTACCCTTTAGTAACAGCCAGCGCATACCGTATGGACGGCTTGGGCAGGTCCAAATTAGGAATAGAAGACCCATTTCCAGAGCTTTCATAGCCTGAACTGACAGCTTGTGCCTCTGCAGAATTTGTGATGATATCAGCTTGCCTAGTTTCACCATCTTCGCCATTTGTTTTACCATCGAAAAGAAATTCATATGATCCTCCCGCAGCTGCATCCCTCTCTACATTAGATGGTCCAGGACGGAACTCACGTCTTGCTCGCCGTTGATCTTGTTCATTAGTCCGTCGGTATCTGAAGCTCACAGGTATCTGCATCACAATCATGAGATCAAAACAAAAGGGCAGGAACACTAATGCAATACGCCTAGAAAAAAGTGATACATGATGGCTACTTCCAAAAATGTAAGTTAATCAGCCAACACGACAACAGGTCATTAAGTTCCAGCATACCTGCAGTGCAGAATTTCTTTTGGAGCGAGACATATGGCCCCCATGCTCCATAGCATTATGCCTCTAAAAGAGGAAAAGCAATTAAGCAATGAGCAATATTACGTGTAACTAATTGAAAATAAAGGCAGCTAAATCTAGATGATATAAGAACAGAGGATTATATCCAAATCTGCTAGAACGGTATTCGAATACCTTCATTTCAGCTTCACTTTGGAAGACAACAAACTTCTTTGTCAGGCATGCTTCATTCTCGCACAAAAAATGTTCTTGATGGAAATGAGCCTTGAGTGGAGAAATAGAATCAATAAGCTAACTGAGAAAACAAAAGACACAAATATGCTACAAATATGCAGAAACAGAAGCTGAAATCAATCAGAAAAACACGAAGTTGCACCCTTGAAACATGTATTTCTTGAAGAGATGCTAAAAAAATGATCCTTAATCAGTAAATCTAACTTGAATTTAGTTCATTTATATAACATTTCAAGAAGAAAAGAATGATAACATACCTCTAAGTCATCATAATTGCTATAGTAGTCATATTGGTCTGGGCGAAGCCTGAAAGATAAAATAATGCATAAATGTGTCTTACATTACAGAAACCTTACGGGCAATAATATTTATGCATACCTCTTGCACAAATGGCACGTATAATGTTCTGTAGACATGTGCATATAAAGTTCAGCATCCCCATAAAATGGATTTCTACAGAACTCGCACATAGGATGCCCTGCAAAGCCACCGTGTTCACTATCCCTTCGATCGACCTCTGAATCTCCACTGCTTATATGTTGTTTTAGCTGTGATTTTGTGTACAACTTTTGCTCTGAAACAAATACCTGCTCAAATTACCAAAGTAATTACGGTGTAATGGAAACCAACCAGAAAATGTCAAATTCTAAAAACATAACATTAGAAATGCTCATAAATGACTAAAATAGTAGCTTATTTATCATGATATATACCAGATTCTTCCGTCATCAAAATTGAAATAATTAATGCCATACCACAGCTTAATTTCAAATATGTAATGACTAATATATATGTGAGAGGCTGGAGACAGAACCACTCATTGGGCTAACGGCTAGATGAAAGACTCCAACATAAGGCAGCCAAAGCCTCTAGAGACTAGAATACAGCATAACTATTTAGAATACAACAAAGCAATATGCGCGTGGGTGCCAACTATCTCAAGTTCGTAAGGTCTTGAAAATTGTTGCCAGTTCTAATCAATTCCCACCCAGACACTCCTCAGGCTTTATACACAGCCTTCTTCAAAAGAAAAAAAAAATAGAGTTAATTTGCACATTTTCTGCTTTCCCTTTGCATAGGACCTTTGAAAATTTACTACAAATTATTTTTCATGTTTTCCATTAAAAAATGGTTTTCCATCAATATAGTGAAAGGTGTTCTTTATGAAAGAGTTAACCCATTAATGAATCTGGCAAATTGGTTTCCAAGGATATATTGCCTCCTAATCCATAACTGCAATCAAAATTTCATATGAGACTTAGTGGAAAAGATACTAGAATTACTCCCCCACACTATTGCCAAAAAAAATACTAGACTCATATTAGACAGATCATAAACAATAAACAGGGCACATTAGGTACATCAGCTATCAAAAATCACAACAGAAATAGACCGAAACACACAAATGTCATCAAGTAATATTCCAATTAGGGATTTTAACAATTCAATCCCAAGTCAACTGAACCGTAACTCATTAGCGGGTCAAAGTTTTTAATCCAACCCAAGCTATGGACAAGAAGGATTCGATCCAAGATCAGCAATAGCTTGATGGTAAATGGTTCCAACTCTATTCAAGACAAACCAATCTAACTTCCAATTAAACCTTAGATTTTTTTTGCTCAACTATATTTAATGTATCAATACATGTTTAATTCCATAAATTGTTTTTGTGTAGATGTTTAAATATGCTTAGATTATGAATACATAATTATTTGAATCTAATTGTGATCCAATCCAAGATTGACTTAACAATCGACTAGTAGCAATTCAATTCAAGACTAAATTAGGTTCATAATTGGCCTGTTAAACTTCGATTTAAACACAATTCCTCAGCGAATGAAATTCACCAAGACTTCAACTATGGGTTTTATGACATTTCAATTCAAGACTAAACTAAGCTCATTGGCGTGTTATACTTCATTTCAAGTATACTTAGTGAGGAAACATTGCCAAGACCTCACGCATGGGATACGTGGAGAAGAGACCTTCCTAAGACTTGTTGAGCAACTATCTTTACTCTTTATCTCTATTGGTATTTGTTTTCTCCATGATTTTTATAATCATATAATCATCTCTCTAACTTGAATTTGATGATAATCACTCTTCAAATGTATTTTAGAGAAAATTACTACCCAACACATTATTATACTAAAAAGCTTGCAGCATCAAGTTGACTATAGCAAAATTAAGCACAAAATAAAAGCTTGAAACATTTAGTCTTAATATCAGCAAATCGTTTGCACCCTTGATCCACCCAAGAGCCCCTTTTCAACCATGTAAACTTCAAAACTCGAGAATAATTAAGTCAATCAACTCTTGCTCTAGCCTCAATCCAACTAGCTGAACACTACCACCTGAAATAAAAACCAAGAAATGTCCTACTAAGCTATAAAAGTGCCGTTCTTTAGGTCAGCATTTGCACTGCTGCAAAAGAAACACATACATCTAACAATAATAGCATTTATGCAAAAAAAATGATGTCCATGGCTACACTTCGATAACCAACGAATCACTGAATAGATAAAGGGAATGTGAACGTTAAAAATCAAAAGGTATGACAAACAACTCATAAAAAGTCACACTTCATCTTAAAGGCTACTTTTTGACATCTATATAACTAAAGCTTAGTGGAGCACAAAAAATCTTTCAAAAACAAATTATAACTATATCATTTGGTCTAACATCTAACCCATTTAGGAATAGCAAAATATCTTACATGAATTTAAAAACTGCATTATTATTAATGCATATTCTCTGAAATCTATCTTCAAAATCAATTTGCAAGAACCATATTTGTGGTTTCAAGCTCTCTCTCATAAACCATTTCCTTAGGAGCTCCGCAGCGACTTGTTACAATTCAACATGCTCAATGGCATTCAACCACTACAGAGCCGGGTTTGTATAGTGGACAAAGGCACCAAGTTTATGGCATGCTACTCAGATACTTTTCACAAATCTTTAGAGCTAATCACACATCTCTAGGACTAACATTTACCTGAGGAGAACAATACTCCAAAATCTTAAAAAATATATTATGGCTACATCACTTGTCAAATATATTACCAACTAGAGGATCAGGAAATGATGCCTTACGTGAAATAATGATTGCATTGTTATCTATGCACATTCTCCAACAATAATTTTCTTCAGAATAAATTTGTAAGAACCATTTATGGGCTCAAACTCTTTCTCATAAACTCATTCCTTACAAGCTCCACTGCCACTATTTCCTACTCAACATGCTCAACAGCATTCAACCATTACTGCGGTGGATATGTAAAGTGAACAAAGTTACTACGTTGATCGCAAGCTACACGGTACATATAAGGGTAAACAATTTAGTAGATAATCAAGAGAGTAATTAGGTTGATTTGGGCATCATTGGCTTCTCTAAGGGGGGGAAAAGATCCTCCAATTATGTCTGGATGAGCACAAACCTGGCTTCCCAAAGAGAAGGAATGGCAACTAAACAACCATATGCAAAATAGGACAATGCTAACAACTACATAGGTAACAAACCACGTCATGCTTTTACCTTCATGTTCAAGAATTGAATGGGAATAAGGCAACTGTTCTAAGCTCCTAATTAGGATCAATGGTCCATGACACAGTAAATGGCAGGGAAAGGTAATCTGTGACGAATCCAAGGTATTAGGAATGGGAATATGTTGATGGAACATGCTTTAGCAATACGCCCATAAAGGTCTACAAGGAATAGATCTAGATCTAATAACAAGTTGGAGAGGCACAATTAGCCTTCAAAATCTTTAAAAAAAAAAAATCTAAGCTACCTAATATGCATGTCCAATGACAAAATCCCGAGCAAACAAATCCTTTAGACATCCTCCATAAATCCATCACAATCATAGAAACAAGGGCTCGCTTTCTTCAGACGCCAAACAAAGTGCGATGGAGTCACCTACTTTTCCACAAATAAATCATTATCATTAATTAAGGTGGTAATGATGGAAAGGCACAAAGATGCCTCACTAACAATCAACTTCAGTACATCCCATGCTATTATAAGCTCATGAATATGGTACTCTAGTTGGTGCTCTACAAAACAACCTTCATTATGGCAAATCACACTCCTCAGACTGGATGTCATACTCAAGATAATAATCAGTTTTGTTTTCCAAACCAAATAGTCCTTAGGATCCAGACATCCAATCATGTTTGGTGCATTAATCTAATTCTTATAATGGTCAGCTTATAGTTTCTGTATGCTCATAAGTCTGTGGTGATGCTGGTCATATAAAATGTTTTCTATAAACCCAAGGACCTTGAACCCTGAGCTTTGGAATGTCCTGAAGGAGAACTCAACTCAACACCATGAAGTGGCCATACTACCATCAAATTCTCAGGTAATTGGATGCATTCATTGTTTGGTGAAATTTAGCTATAGTCGAATGAATTTGATTAAACGCTCAAGGCAGGAAGGTGGTCGCACGTTTTCGAATGCAATGACGAGTTGGATCATCTTACTCATAAATTTGATTCAACTCCAATTGGGGAAATATGTACAAGTCTAATAAATATGCATATTAATGATTTAAAGAACATTTGGGAGATCAATTTGAGGTATGAATAACAAGGAAAACATAAATCTGTTATCCATGGTGAATAGCAAATTAATGGCTCCCAATGCAACATTAGCCGAGTAATTGAAGTATTAACTGTTGAAAATTAACCCATAAAGACAACAGACGTAAAGGGTAAACCTAAAAAATTGAACCTGAAATGAATAAGGGGTGAAGATGCATTTTTTTGTAATTTTCTTAACACTAATAGGTGACTTCAAATACGCAGATTTCAGGACACAAGAAAACAATAGGTTGCACAAAACACAAGGTTGAATAACAAAAACTGAACTAGAATTTGATATAATACCAAACAGCAACTAGATGAAGATGGAAACAATCTCAAAGAGTCTTGTTGTGAAGTGTCTCCGAGCACAACAAGAAGCACAAGTGTAGCACAGCTGCCCCCACCAAATCATCGTTGGTTTCCCACATTGAATAATGAACAGCATTCAAAATTCTGTCATCTTTCAAAAATCTCAAATACCCTTTCTCTGCTAATTAGATTTATAAGTGGACTTTAACTCCCCTTCAAGGATTGCACGCCAAGACATCGATGACCCCTTACAACATCTCCCATGATTTGCTATTGGGATTTGGGAAATGATGGTCTAATAAAATCCCAACTCAAGGACCACCCAGGGGATCAGTCAATTTGCCATTTTGTTGATTCAATGAATCAATCAACTTGAAGAATCAGATGACTTGCAAAACATAAACAATGGATGCACTTGAGGTGCCTCTATTTCCCACATAATTTCCGCTTGTCATAGAAGCACAAACACACAACAATGCATACTACATAAAACTCATTACTTGCATCATATTGCATCAAAAACTAGATACCATCAACCAAAAAGAAGGTAATTTCAAGGTACAAAACATAAAGATGTTCGCCATTCCATCATATTGCATCAAAAACTAGATACAATCAACCAAAAAGAAGGTAATTTCAAGGTACAAAACATAAAGATGTTCGCCATTCCATCAATTCCCCATGGCTTCAAAGATTTTGTTATTGATGAAATATGGTGTGCATCATGAGAAAAACCAATTTGTCTCACGACGGAATCCAACAAAAATGAAGATCATCCAATCTGATCTGCCCATAATCAAAGTTGAAATATATGTATGATGACAATATTGCTTGCAAAAAATGTTGAGACAGTAACAAAATAGACTTGATATGTCATGGGCTATGTGCATTGTATCCTAGTTGATAAAGCTTGTGTCCATTTTCAAGTCCAAAAATATATAGAAACAAGCAATGATAAACACATTGTGATAGTACAGGTTCTAGAACTATGGGTGGGAAGGGGTATCAAAGGAGCTACTCACACAGAGATATGACTCATTCTATCATACCTCCTAGGACTAAGAATAATAAACAAGATGGAGTCAAAAGCGAAGGATAGAAAGAGAGTTGTGGCAACACATGACTAGGAAGTAGGTTATTGAATAACATCAAATCTACTTCATAAAGCTTTAATGCACAAGCACAAGAGCTAAACTTCCTAATAACCAAGTATGGTTTCCTTTTATTTACAGCTTTCTTATCTTCTAAATTTCCTAGAAGAAAACCAAAAAAAGATAAGAATGGACTATAATACAAGTCTCCTAAATAGGTCCCTCTAACCCCATATGAATAAGAAACATAAGTGATCCTAGTGCAATTCACACATTATCTCTCTTTAATCTCCATTTGCAAGGTATGCAAATGAAAATACTTAATAAGTATTTTATATGCAAATGTTGTGGATAAAAAACCCAAATCTTGTGAAGAATATAGATACAAATGGGGTAAAGATGATGTCAACTTCCCAAAATTTTGAGATGAGAATGACTCCAATAAGTTAGCAGAAGTATGTGCACCACACTATCATAATTTAACAATTTTAGTCAAATAACGGGTCGGCATAATTAAACTCAAAATTGGACACCTCTTTTCTAAGAGGTAGCACAAAAGGCTAATTTTGAAAACGATATTAACTAGCTCAAAGTTGAGTCACAAAAGACTCCTATTGCCTCAAGAAGAATCTTTTGGCTTGATAGGATTTAACATAAGATTGTGTCCCTTATACCTCATCATGTGTCCTTACCCTTAAAATATTAAGCACCAGGTGTATGCAAGGTCAACCTAAAAGGAAATAAACAATGTTCATGAGAAGAAAATCATCCTATTCATGATTGGTATAGCATATGACATCTCTGGGTAATATTTATACCATTCTTTAGGATAGTCAAATAGGGGCATAAGTGTTCCTTGTCATGAGACATAATCTAAGGACAAACCAGTAAGAAGATTCATGTGGTTCTCCCAATTGATGGCAAGCTTACATACCTTGCCTCCAACCTTGAAATTGGATTGTAAAGATGTACTAATGTCAATAAAAGTAGCTTTGTGTTAATTTCCAAAGCTTTTCATAAAAATAGTCACAAGAAAGGAAAGTTTACAGCTATCATTGACTAATTATGTGCCAAATTCTGTCACCAATATGATTTGTGCATTCAACCTGGTGAAGAATCTGATCTTGATGTAAGAAGCATCATTGAAATGCTCATGCAACCTAGAGAAGAGTACACACTAATAAAGGTTGGCCATCGTATCATGCAAGCATATTTATTATAATAAGTCATGGCAAAATGATTCCAAAAATCTAAGCTAGTTTAAGATTAACTAAAAAGAAAGGAATAAATATCAATAAGAAGCTCACATTCAAACTATGTTCTGATACCAAGACAACATAGGGCAAGACAAAACAATTATGAACCCAACAGTTTGGAAAACCATATAAAAGAGCTTAACAATAGAATGGAACCAAATTGATATAAATTCTTGAGTGGCCTGTCTTCCACATCATTTAGTCAAATATGGTTTCATCAATTAAAGTTCACTCAAAGATAACAAGGAGCAGAAAAACTGCGAGTTATCGAGAATACAATGATGGTTGTATTGTTTTATTCATTTTCGCATTGATTCGCAAGACCCAAGTGCAACAAATAGACATGCAAATTCATGAATTTTAACATTTTGAGATCAATTTGAGGCAGTAACAATGAAAACCAAAATTTGATTAAGTGCATTCACAATAAGTAGATCAAGCTTATTAAGAAGAAGCTTCATGTTGCTTCCACTATCCATGGCAAATAACTAAATGTTTCTTAGTGACACAATAATCAATTTATTAACAAACTAAGCATCAGATATTACTCCATAAAGAAAATAGATGTAAATGGCAAAACAAAATAATGAATCTAAAATGAACAAGGGGCAATGACAAATTGTTTTTGCAATTTTCTTGACCATAATTAGATTTACAGTAATTGCTATAATTGAAGTGTTAAGAAACACCGGGAAACCACATATTGAATGAAGCATGAAGGCGAACAATGAAAAGAAGCGAAACATAACCATAAAGTAATCTAAAGCAAACAACTACTAGAGCAAGACACAAAATAAGATATACCAAGTCTTGATGAAAGGCACACCCAACCACATCAAGGATTTGAGGTGCTACACTTTGCTTAGAACCATGAATAACATTCAAAATCATTCATCTCCCAAAGTAGTCAAAAGACTACTCTATGACCTTTTCTTTAGATAAGAACTAACTCTTCCCCAAATAGCAGCCTACCATATCATCCATTCCTCACTATTTCGAATGATTTGACAACGATGAGATATGAAAGAATGACCTACTAAAACCCTGACATGAGATCCACTAAACAGTTCGATCAAGTTGTCATTCAAAAGATTAAAAAATTAGTTGGCTCGAAAAATTAACCTAGTAAAGAAGAAATTTAATGTACTAAATAAATTCTTATTTTAAGAATAAGTACACACAACAATACTCATTTACAATATATAACTATCTAATTACATCAAAATAACAATAAATAGATATTATCAATGATGCAAGATAAACTATTAAGATGACGATTGAATTGATCTAATAAATTTGATTGATCTTTTATTTAGTCCATAACATTTTTATTATGGGTTGTAATGGGTAATATATATAAGACCCCTATGATATTTTTATCCTTTTCTATATATTTTATTATTTTTATATATTTTTATTAGAAATTGTATTTTTCTTATTTTGTTTTTGAGTTAAAGTTTAGTATTATAATCCATTTAAAATCTTATTATAAAATGAGAAACAAATATTTTTTTGACTTGACATCTTAGTTCCAAAAAAGCTGTGGTTTCTTTTCATGTATGTGTATACAACCTGGGTTATGTTCGACATCCAAATTGCAATTCGAATTTATCTTCACCGCCATTTCCCCATCATTTTTGTTATCAAAGAGCCTTGGTGATGTATTCTCCATCAATTTAGTATTAGGGCCTTGGTAATCCATCTCACATCAATTGGTACAATGCTTTATTCATCCATCGTCAATTTGGTATCAAAGCCTTTGTGATCCCTTCGCCATCAATTTAGTATCAAAGCTAGGATCTCTCTCCATCAATTGATATCGGAGCCATGCTTGTCCATCATCAATCAGCCCACAATGATGCAAAACAGGTTTTATCATAAAGGTAATTGCAAGACAAAACTAATTGGGCTTAAGCCAAAATTGCAAGCCCAAATACATGAAGAAAAGCCTCCAAAGCATGCATAATAGGCCCAAAACACTTGACAGACTATTTGGGTTCAATAAGTTAATCAGATACCTTTTACAATATTTCAATACTATCTCATCAATTTACAATTATTAATATTTTCACCTTTATGGAATAAATTATGAATACTTTAAATTCAAAAAAATTAAGATTTCAAATTAAAAAAAATAAAGATCAAAAGGGATAAAAAATCCAAATTTAAGAAAGTACGGTTTAAAACTCAAGATTTCTCAAATTTAGAAATTTAAAGATTTTCTATTAATTTTTCTTTTATTTTCAAATTTAAAATTAAATAGAGTTTACTTGGAATTAGATTAGTCTTATATTAATTATATTTACCTTATATTTCTTCTTTTATATATCTCTTTACAAAAAAAGAATTAGAGTTAAAAAAACTATTTAAAACCCATATAGAATAAATAAAAGATAATCATGTTTAGATAATCTAATTTCAACTTGGACGTGAGCGTGTATTGTTGTTCAACAAAAAACATAAGCCAATCCATTTCTCTTAGGGAGCATAGGTGACCCTCTCTTTTTATGTTCTCTTCTCACTCTCTCAACACATTTCACCTCAACAAATTGGTATCAAAGTTTCTCCATTTTTGGTATCAAAACCTCAAATCATTGCACCACATCTACAAAAAAGATCCTTTT
This sequence comes from Vanilla planifolia, assembly GCA_023846275.1. Lineage (NCBI taxonomy): Eukaryota > Viridiplantae > Streptophyta > Magnoliopsida > Asparagales > Orchidaceae > Vanilla > Vanilla planifolia. The sequence continues at coordinate 26,068,196 of CM043870.1, forward strand.
CTAACTATCATCTTCCTCTCTTTTTCAATTGTAAGACCATAGAACCCATTGCTTTCCATCCCAATGAACTTGGATCATTTGCACATAATCTCCCTTTAACAAAGCCTACTAATGAGATTAAGTCCACATAAAAGACCACGTGAATGATTCAAACATATTCAAAACACATGCTTTAACAATTTTAATTTCAAAAATTGTAAAAAAGTGTTAAAATTACAAAAAATACAAAATTTCAAAAAAAAATTAAGAACAATTTGAAAAAAGTAAACTTTGTTAAATGAGGTATATTATAAAAAGCTTAGATTTATTTTTATGCTTTTAAAACTATATTGTTGAATCCATGATTATCTCATTGTTATCCTACAATAAGTCATTAATTTTTAATTATATTTATCCTTACAACTTGTATCCTAAACTTCAATATCATTTTTCATGTTGTAATTCCATGATATTTTATTATAGTTATGCCTAAAGAGAACGTAAAATCACATGTATTATTTATTGGGCTATATAACTTTAACTTCCTATAGTTATGCACATGAGTGTAGCATGAAATCTCTTTATAGTACATTTCTTAAAAGTACCATGGGAAAATATATAGATTGCATTTACGATGGTTAAACGGTTAATTTGGTATATTTAGATCTCTTATGCTCATAAAAATTTATTGCACTTCATATTCTAGATCATATTCAATTACGGTCCATGATGATACTTAAGCTAAAGTCACATAAATATATTTTATTTCTATCCATTATTTACTTAAATAATATTTGGTGATATGTGATTAACATGCAATATTATAATTTTATACCCAATTAAGTTAATAGATGTTTGATATTTTGATCAAATATTTACTATCACCAACACATTAGTTTGTACCAATCGAATTCAATTTTCATTAGCACTACCCCTTCAAAAAATAATGAATTTTTCATATGAACCTAAACTTTCTAAATCTTCTAAACCTAATCCACCAAACTCTATATTCTCCTTAAATCTAAGAAAACTTTTGAAAGTAAGTGTTCTAAATCTAATCTATTTAAGCCTAATTCTACTAAGCCTAAACCAATTAAACTAAAAAGAAAAAAACCAATTGAATTTGTATTGCATCAAAAATTTCCTTATCATCAATTTCGACTCTATTATTATGCATCCAAGTTCATTCATTCTGAAGCGGCGGCGTGCAGCGGCGGAAGTGGCGGCATAGAAGCGGTCTGAAGGGGTTGCGGAGCAACGTATTGAAGGATTAGTGTGGCTGACGGGGTCGTTGCCGAAGGCTTTTCGCTGGGTCCTTTCCGGCCCCGGCGTGGAGGCGAGGAGGAAGCCGGGCTGCGTCCCCTGCAGTCCTAATGGCGGGAGGAACTACCCGGAGGAGCAGTAGAAGAGCCCGAACTCCCCAGAGCGACTCTCCTACATGCGAGGGTTCTTCTTCTTCTGTTGGTGGCTTGTCGGCCTTGAAGCAACCCCCCCGTGCGTCCGAAGTGCAGGGCTTGGCTGTTGGGGATGACCAGGATGGAGACTCGGTGAGTAAGACTATGCAGGAGCAGCTGGAGCATAAAGGGGAGGAGGTCCATGGGGTCAGGACTGGTGCTGGGGATCCTATTTTCCCTGAGGAGGTTCGTCCCGCCACTGTGAACAAAGTGAGTTTCCGGGAGGCCTTAACTGCCAACAGCGCTCCCAGATATAGTGACAAGGTGATTTCGCACGTGAGGCCGGCGAATATTGATGTCAAATTGCGCGCGGCGGATATCCCTGAGTATGTGGAGGGCGGGGATGTGGTTATGTCATCAGAAGCTTGCTTGAGGCGCCTTGACTACCACAAGTTTGACCTGGTTGGCCGTCTCTACGGGAACATCCTTCCTTTCCATGTCATTGAGAGGGTTCTACTCAAGCGCTGTGGCCATATTAACAACTTCAAGATTTTTGATCTCACGGCCAACTGTTTTTGCTTGCATTTTGAGTCGATGAGTGAGCGGAACGACATCTGGTTGGGCGGGCCTTGGCAGATCGCCGGCCAAGCCATGGGACTCGATCTGTGGTCGCCGGAATTCAACCCCAATTCCCCATCAGTGATGCGCGCTCCTGTCTGGGTAAGGCTCCCCGGTCTCCCACTTATCTACTGGGATGTAGATAATATTCTTCGAATTGCTAAAGCCATTGGTGAACCGTTTCTTCTCGACGGCGGGCTTAGAGCGCTCATCCTTTGCGCGAGTTTGTGTTCGAGTGGACCTCGCGAAACCTCTCAAGCCGGGCATCTGGATCACCAAGGACTACGGGAGGGTCTATCAACCCTTCGAATACGAAGGGCTGTCGCGCATATGCTTCACCTGCGGCCACATCGGACATTTGGAGAACTCATGCAAGTCTGCCAAAGCTGAAGGAGCTGACATTAACGAGACCCCGACCACGGCCATGGCGCGGGAGGAACGCCCAGAGGTCACTACCGCTCTCGGCCGCAATTTGCCTGAGGAACCTTGGGATGACCGCCGGTCAGGTAGGCGGGATGTACACGGCGAGGGGCACGGCTTGGGCCCTTGGATGATTGTGCAGCGGAGGAAAAACAATCGCAAGGGCCCTGGGGGATTAATCAAGCGGCCTCCAGGAGAAGTTCATAGCCGCACAGCTCGGGGATATGATGGGGCCAGCACATCTCGGGGCAGCAAGAGTCCGCCCAAGGTTCGGGGAAGAAGCAGAGTCCGGGGGACGGTCAAGGCTGGGGCGCAGAGTCCTCCGCCGGCAAAGCTTTCGAATGCTGGGAAATTTGCTAAAGACGGCCATGCGAATTCTCCATTTCTGCAGGGGGTTTCAGTGGACGATGGAGCCTCCATCCCGAATGGGGTTGACCCTTAATCAGGATTTCTTGTTGTCCGTGCTTCGTGGGGCACGGAGGCCAGCAAGCCGATTGCTGAAGAGCTGCTATTAGTTTGTGTGGGGATGCAGGAAGCAAATCACTTTATGACTACTATGCGGATCATCACGTGGAACATAAGAGGTGCCAAGAAGAGCAAATCGAGGGCCTATTTGCAGCATCTAGTACGCGAGTGGAACGTGGAGGTTGTTGTGCTACTGGAAATCAAGATGCAGTATTTCTCCCGGCGCGATGCTAATTAGATTCTTGGGAAGGAATGAGATTTTGTGATTCAACCATCTTTCGGTAAGTCAGCTGGAATTATTTTGCTATGGAAGAAAGAGATCAAGCTAGCACTCACGGCGGCCTCGGCCTTTATGGTGGCTTGTTCGATTACCCCTCGATAGGATTGCACCCTCAACTGCTGCTTTGTTTATGGTCCAAGGGTTTCTCAGGGACGCCGCGCGATCTGGGACGTTATCTGCACATCATACTGTGATAACTCCCCTCTCCTGGTAGCTGGTGATTTTAACTTGATTATGGGCCAGGAGGAGAAGCGGGTAGGTTGGCCTTTCATCTACGGCAGTGAGCAGCAGTGCTTTGCTGATTTTATGCAGGATCTTCAACTCGTTGACATGGGTTTTTCTGGCAACCAATTTACCTGGTGTAATGGGAAGAAGGGGGGCACGCGCATTCTGGAGCGACTTGATCGTGCCCTGCTCAATTCTGCCGACCTGATTGCTTTTCCCAACAGTTCGGTAAATCACCTGGGTCGCCTTGGCTCGGACCACTGCCTGCTGTTAATCAATCTGGGTGGCAACAGGATATGGCCGAAATCCAGCAGGCTCTTATTTGAGAGCATTTGGCTCCACTATCCCCAGTCCTACCGTGTGGTGCAGCAGGCCTGGAGTAGGCACGCAAATGGGGACCCCATGGAGATTGTTTCGATGAAGTTCAAGCGTTCACTCATGGCGTTGCGCAGTTGGAGCCGCAAAGAGCTGGGGAGTTTGATCAACCGCAACCAAGTGCTTTTACGTGACATTGAGGAGCTGCAGGCAAGAGAATCGACGGTGGGACTCACTGAGGAGGACCATGGGCGTCTCACGGAATTGATCACCGCCTTCCATAGGGGTTGTGCCCACGAGGAGCAGTGGTGGTGGCAGCGTGCCAAGGTCCACTGGGCACAAGTCGGGGACGCCAACACGCGCTTCTTTCACAATATGGCTTCGTCTCGGGCCCATATAAACCGCATATCTATGCTCCAGGGAGATGACGACCAGGTGGCGGATTCCCCGTACAGCATCGGGCAGGCCTTAACAGAGTATTTTGAGCGCAAGTGGCGTTGCAACATTTCCAGGGATTTGCCGCAAGTCATCTCTCCCCCGGCGGTTGTGAATTCTGATGTGGCTTTCAGGCTGGGAGCTAAGGTCACCGAGGAAGAGATCATCGAGGCATCAAGAGGAATAGGGCGCCGGGATGTGACGGGATCTCAGCTGAATTCTTGCACGACTACTGGACCATTGCGCGCCATGATGTCATTAAAGCTGTGCTGGCTTTTTTTGAGGACTGCAAGTGGAAGGACACCCTTATCATCCTGATTCCAAAGAAGCAGGGCGCAAGCAAGCCGAAGCATTACAGACCTATTAGTCTCTGCAACACTGTGTACAAGGTGGTGGCTCGGGTCTTTGTCGGGAGGTTGAAGCCCGTTTTGCCGGACCTCATTTCGCGGGAACAGGCGGCGTTTATCCCTGGCCGCAGCATTTCTGATAATATCAACATCGCGCAGGAGATGGTTGCTAGGATGCGGACTTGCAAGGGCGCGGCTGGACTCATGGCAGTGAAGCTCGATATGGAACAGGCCTATGACCATGTCTGTTGGGACTTCCTTCTTGAGATGTTGATGGCTATGGGATTTCCTCCCATCTGGAGGGACTGGATTGCTGCTTGCATCAGTAGCCCAAGATTCAACGTCCTCTTCAATGGAATTCGCCTCCCGTGGGTGGTGGCTCAGAGGGGTCTCCGACAGGGCTGCCTGCTCTCCCCGTATCTCTGTGTCATGGCATCCGAATATCTCTCGTGCTTGGTGAGGAACCATGAATCCCGACAGCTTTTGGGGTTCCGGCCGGGGATGCATGCGCCTTGCATCTCGCACCTCCTCTTCGCCGACGACGTCGTCCTTTTCGCTCCTGCCTCCCGTATCGCTGCCCGTGCCATCAGGAGGATTATCTGTGAGTTTGGGAAGGCCGCTGGTCTGCAGGTGAATCTCGCGAAATCCAAGGTCTTTTTTAGCTCTAACCTCTGCAGGAAGAAGTCCAGGTTGATCCTCAGGAAGCTCAGCATGGAGGAAAGAAGTTCTTTTACATACCTGGGGATCCCCATCACTGCCAAGCGCCTTTCCAAGATTGACCTCAGCTTCTTGCTGCAGCGGTTGGATGCTATGCTGATCAATTGGAGAGTCCGGCCTCTTTCGCTGGCAGGCAAGGCCGTTCTGGCATCGTCAGTCCTCAGTGTCATCCCATGCCACGTGCTAAGGCATTGTGTTGTGCCTGTGGGGATTATTGAGGCCATGGAGCAGCGCATCAGGAGATTTCTGTGGAGCGGGACTAGCAGCGCGAAGGCTATGCATTATGCGGCTTGGGAGTGCATCACACTGCCAAAATCTGCGGGTGGTTTGGGCCTCCGGGACCTCCGCGTTTGGCATCGCGTTCTTCACATGGAGGGCTGTAGACGCATTCTCAGTCGGGAGCCTAGCCTCTGGGTGGATTTGATGCGGAGAAGATATGCTATGGAGGATCCACTGCTGAAGGCCCCCCGCAACGCGTCCTCGGTCTGCAAAATGGTGCTGGGGGCAATGCCGGAGGCCATTTCCCTCTTTGTTTGGCGTATTGGGGATGGGCGGACGACGAGATTTTTGGAAGATAACTGGCTGGGAGTCCTTCCTTTGAGTTGCTGGCTTACTTTCATCAATATGAACACCCACTGGCCGGCCAACGTCGCTGAATGTCTCCTGCTCGACGGGAATTGGAATTGGGATGTTATTAGCGCTTGGGTAGATGGGGAGCTTCAGGACCGCATCTCGCATCTTCCGAGAGCCTTGCGGTCCTCACAGGACGTATTGCTTCTTTCCCTTACGGAGAAGTCCCGGGCTGCTAGCGGCCAGATCTACTCGAGCATCGTCTGCAATGCTTGGAAGGGCGGTAATGACAGCAGGTCCTTGGAGGAATTCTGTGGCATCTGGAAGTTAAAGGTCACTCCCAGGGTCCGCGTCTTCATGTGGAGGGTCGCCGGTGATCACCTTCCGTTGGCGGTGTGGTTGGCCCGCCGAAAGCTTAGCAACTCTCCCTCTTGCCAGCAGGGCTGCACGGAAGACGAGTCCTTGCAGCACATCTTTTGGCGCTGCTCGAGAGCCGAAGAGGTTTGGGCTGACTGCACTGTTCGGGCAGCGTTGACCAGCTTGGACCAGTCAACCGGGGCCGATCTATCGTTCATTGACCGGGTCCTCCAGTTCGTCGAGTCTCCTGTTGCTCGCCAGGGTGCCGGGCAATTGGTTGCGGCCACCATTGCGATTACGCTATACTATATTTGGTCGAAGAGAAATGCAGCCAGACATAACACCCCGGTGCCCCCACCTAGCTCTACTATCCGGACTATCTTGCTTGAGGTTGACTCGTCCCTCAACCGACATCTCTCCCTCTCCTCCCTGTCCAGCGGGAACCCTGGCAAATCCACGGACTTGCTTGTTACGCACAGTTGGATTCCCCCCCCCCCCAACAGGTTGGATCAGAGTGAATTGCAACGCCGCAGTTGGTGATTCGATGGCCGGGTTGGGCATGGTTGTGCGGGATTGCTTGGGCAGACCTCTCCTAGTGGCTGGCAAGAGGTTGTTATCCCAGGCGGTTGACATGATGGAGACTCAGGCTTTGCTTATGGCGCTTGACATGGTTATGGATCTTCTTCCCCTGCACCGGGCTGTGGAACTCCAATCTGACTCAATGCTGGCTATTCAGGAGGTGCGCGAGATGGTATCCCTCCCCCCGGGGTCGGGTGTCTTCGCGGCAACTATCCAGTACGCTTCGGATCTTGAGGCCGTTCGTTTCTCACACATCCTCAGAGACGAGAATGCGCCTGCTGACTGGGCTGCTCGGGCAGCGTGCCTTAACGACTTCATCTGGGGCCCCAAGGATCCCATTCCTAAGCCCCTGCTCGATCTCATGTTATCTGATTTCACTTTCAATCCCCCTTGAGGATCCTTTTGTAATTTGGGCTTGGCCTTGATATAATAGATATTATATCCTCTTCAAAAAATAAAATAAAATAAAATAAAATGTTTACTTTAACTTTTAATTTCAAAATCACATTTGTTTATTGAGGCACAACATGGCCACAAGTTTCTTTTGTAGGCCTAACATACAAAAGAAGTAATTAGTTGGATTGTTTAAACTTCCATATGACTTAGTCATGAGATACACTCAACTAGCTCGATTAATTTTCTGTGCAATTAAACTATCAAATGATTTGAGCTTTGTCAACCCTTCAAAGGACAATCCAAATGATACACTAATGCCTTGAAGTAAATTTAGAGTAAATTACATGACAAGCCACTTGATATAGAGGATTTTAAATCATCTACCCATATCAAATAAAACTCTACGAAGTAGAGTTTCTCGCATTAGGGTGGATTTGTGCAAAATATTTTGCATCTTAAGGATAGTTGTAAGGCAATGCTCATCATACTTGATTTAGAACCAAATTTGAAGCCCAATTAAAACCCAAATGCATAAAGAAAAGGCTTCCAAAACAAGATTAATTGTTCCAGATAACTTAATAAGTCAATTTGGGTCTTAACAAGTTAATAATATGACCAATTACAATTTTTAAATACCACCCTAACAATTCAAGATTATCTATATCTTCATCTTCTATGAGATAAATCATAATGTTTTAAACTCAAAAATCAAGATTTAAAGAATGAGAAAATTCCAGTTTCAAGAAAACAAGATTTATCTAAAAATTCAAATTTAACACTTCACAATTCCTCAAATTTACGAATTTAAAAATATATTTATAGCTATTACATTTTTATCTTTTATTCTCAAATTTTAGTTTGAATAGAATTTGTTTTTTAGTCTTAAATTAATTATTTTTTCTTTTATTTTATCTTTTGTATCTCCTAATAGTATAGAAATAGATTTAGAGATAAAACTATTTAAGACTCTTATGAAATGAAACTAAGACAATTGCCTTCAAGTATTATATTTCTATTTTGGATGCATACATGCATTGGTGTTCAAAGGAATACAGGTCAACCACCCCATTTCTCTTTCTAAGAGAGCATAAGTACCCTCTTTTGTCTCTTTATCCTCAATCAAATTCATATCAAAGATTCTCAAACACAGCCATACTTGCATATAAAATTAAACTCTACAATTACATCACATGCATAAAAAATTATTTACTATGTCAACCTAAGAACATGGACTTGATGTTCAAGATGTGTAGATATTAAAAATATGAATTTGATGTTGCCCACTCATGTCATCCTACAACTCAATCCAATATGCTTTATTGGAATCCTAAATGAAGGTCGAAACTTTTGCTCATGCTTGAAAATAACCCTCAAGCTTGTTTAGGTAGTCCTAAATTACCACAAATTCCTAATCTGAAAAATGCAATCATGCCAAAATAAAATTATGGATGATGAATCATGGAATGCTAAAACCTAGTGATACATGAATAATGCAATGGTGGGGGTCACAAAAATCTAAGATAAAGTGATAATATATGGGTATAAATATGATAAAATCTGTAACAAAAATAAAAAAAAAAACAGATTGTGTCAACATGATAGTAAGTTCATCTATACTATCACAAGCTTTAGGCCCAAGGTTCATATGAACTATGCATACAAACTAAGATTGGCAACCACTGGCACAAACACAATATTAGCCGATGAGAAATGCACCAGATGTTCTAAAATAACCATAAAAAAGACCAATTAATTCATGGTAAACCAATGCTAGTTATGAAAATTTTACTAGAATAAGCAACTTGAATTAAAAAGCCAAAAAAACAACAAAAACTCCTAGCACATAGCCCACAAACATACCCGAACTTCCAAGAATCATGCAACAAGATATAGAAAGGTCTTAACAAGCAAGAAAGAAGACATCTCAAGGACAAGACTCACTCCACCAAGCAAGTTAAGGCTATCCACAATGGTAAGTGTTGACAATCAACAAAGAATACATGCTACACAGTTGTTATAGGAAGGAAAGGTGAAAGGTGACATAGCAGTGTAATAGCAAAAAGCCTCATAGCTTCATACAAGCACCTTTACCTTAAATCTCCTTTCTAATAAGCTCTATGAAGGAAAAAACCACAAGCTCAAACATTTATAAAACATAATTCAATAAATGTAGCTATAAGTCCTTACATAAGAAGCACATGCCCCAATTTATAGATCCCAAGTAATCCAATATTTAAATGAAAAGACAAAAATTCCCATTCCATAATATAGATAGAACAGGAGGCATACCTTATGCCCAACCATTATGAACAGTATTTGACAAGTGTATTTATGTTGGCATTTGGTAACATGAAACTTTAATAAAAATTTGGTCCTGTCCACACTCTATTTTGACTAGTCATCCCTGCTATCCTCAATAATGAATGGAGCATTCTTTGCAACTTCCAAGTCTTAAATTGCAACAAATTTCACCTCACTCCCTAGTTATTACAACCATTAATAAAAAAAAAAACAGAAGTAGGATGACAGCTCCAAATCTATAAAAAAATGCTTAAGCTTTCTAGCTTGCTGCTTCTTTAATAATTGGAGTCCCCACCATAAAAAGCCTATATTTACTAAATTATACAAAGCATAATAAAAAATCCCTCCTAGACAAACTGATCACTAAAATATTGTTATCATTGTTGAAATAGTTGCATTTTATCAAGACACTTACAAAAGTAGAAAACATTTCTACAATCTCAATATAATTGCACCAACATCATGAGTCTTGCTTGAGTTTTACCAAAACATAAGGTAATTTTCAGGAAAAAGAACAAAATCAAGACTACAAACTTAAAAGGATGACAAATTCCATGGATAAATCAACGCAATGCAAAAACCAATTCAAATGTTTCTTTGATAATACAATAACGTATGCAAAAATAAAGTAGCGATAACTGATTAGGGCCTCAAAACAAGGAATAAAGGAGGGACCTACCTTTCTTCCTTCTAGACAAAGGGTGCACATAAGCACCTTGTGTTGATGATAGAGATGGCCTTTCAATTGCTCCAAGTTCCTAAACTTGTTTCTTCTATTGCTGCCATGTCCACTTTGATCATCAGCATTACCATCACATATACTACAAGAAAGCTTGCACATTGCTTTTATCATACTGTAATTGTCCACATCATCGAAATACGCTTGAGATTCCTCATGGTACCAGTACTGATTATGCTGGCCTTCACTAACACCAAGTGGGAACTCAGAAAAGTCAACTTTTGTGTCTGTAAAGTGGCCCAGAGCCTAAAATACAAAGGAATTTAACATTTAGTAAAAGTTATCTTAACAATGTGCTTCATGCAATATATTCAATCATCAATATAAGGTAATATAATAGGAAAGAAAAAAAGCCGAATACTATGTAAGAGAAGAATTACAGCATAGTTTCCTTACAAGGAATTCTAGATAACCACAAAAGCAAGCCAAATCCATGAATATTGCCAAAGAATATATGCTTAATATAGGCCCAAATTGGGCCCAATAAAACACCAAATAACACAAAAGTTTAAACCAATGAATAGGATCATATTAATCATTTATTAACATTCCAATATTATTCTCAACTTTCAATGTTGGATTAATTCTAATGTCACATTATAACAAGCAATATTCCCCCTTAAGTGAAAGCCTCATCTACATTATCCATTATTCCCTTAACTTCTAAATCTCATGACCAATTAAGTCAAGTGTTATGTCGAACACCAATAACATTAACAAGATCCAATTCTCTGCTTAATCATGATAAAAAGCACCGAAAAACACGTAAACCACAAACTACATAAATCAATTGAATCAGACATGAAAGAAATCTTGATTTCCCTAGTAATAAACGAAAATTTACAGTATCCCATTGAAGAAATTATCCAGTCCTAATAAATAAAACTATTCATTTAGTAGAAACATGGATACTTCATTAAGATTTGAGAAAATTTTGTTTATGACAACTATTCACCTATTCCGACTACCGATAGCAAAGAGGTCGGGATTCAGCACCATGTAAAGCAAACCTTACCCTGGTGACAAAGACGGTAGGGCATTCTGTTTTGCAGATGCAACAGCGACGGTCGTTGAGAATGAATCTGAGGCGAACAACGCAAGTAGAACACACCTCGCGATGGCCGCAAGGTCCGTAGGCGACCCACTCGAGGGTTTCGGCGCACACCGCACAGCAATCTTCCATTTCTAGGGTTAGGTTTTCGCCGGAGGAGGGAAGATAGGTATCAGCTGAGAGAAGACGAGAATTGAGTAGGGAAGAAACGCGTAAGCGAAGCAGCAAAAGAGAAATCGAATAAGCGATCAGCGATTACTTTACCTCGCCTTCCTAAACCTGATCTTCTATTGCGGGCATGGCAGTACAAATGTTTTTTTTTTTTTTTTTTTTTTTTTTTTTTTTGTGAAGTTTTTGAAGAGATAGTTATCATAAATTGCTTAACATGAACGGGAAAAGAATTTTATAAGTTCTGTGGCATGATTTTAAAAATCTTAAAAAATCTAAAGATATAATATTAAAAAAAAAAGAGAGAAACTCCAAACATAAAACTTTTATGTTTTTTAAATTCAAAATAATTAACTCTAAAAATATTTAAATTTTATTCATCTCTTCTTGATTCTTGTTCCCAAATCCTCATTCATCATCTATATTATAGGAGTCATATAGATTTTTATTATTATTTTTAAATAACATTGTCTCTTAAACTGATATATATAATTCTTTTAAAACGATTACATTATTGTGATTATGTTAAATTATTTTTGAATTTATTTTCTTCTTAATAATTATTTAAGGGATCTAGAATCATAATTGTTCTTGCCATTAGTTATGAGATGTTTTGATATATATTTTTTCAATAGAAATGAAACTTTCTTCTCAACGTGACAATTTGAGAATTCTCACAACAGTTGTACTAGTCTAATGAAATTTTTTTAACTGTCATTATTATAATAAATATGATATCTCTAAAAATCTTATACTCATAAATATGTAGCATCAGTTTTAAATTACTCTCTTACTAGGATAAATATTGTTTATTTAGTCAAAACTTCTTATTTTATAAAATCCATAAAAACATTACACATTATTGTTTACTTTGCTTTTGTTCTCCCCATAATCTCCTAACATATCCTTACACTTTTGCTTTAGGTCCCCTCTCCTTTTTATGTTTGCCAACTTACTTTATAAGTTTACCAAAAAAATTGTACTTTTACGGACGTTACGTTTTTTTTCTTTATTTATTTTCCCAACCAAACACTTTCTAAATTCCATGAAGCTTTAAGATGGAAGCAAAAGTTTCATATAACTTCATGATTTTAGCTCTAAGATTATGAGTAATATTATTATAATTTTTTTTATATAATCTATTATAAATATTAAAGTTAAGATAATATAAATATAAATATAGATATTTTGAAAAATAAAATTAGTTTTTTAAAATTTTAATTTAGATTAATTTTGTGACATCTCAAAATGCATATCAGTTTGTAAAAATATACTAGAATTTCAAAATAGGTATATTTATGAAAAAAAATTCTTTAAGAGGAATCTAATGGTATTTGATTATACTTTTTTGAGATCTAATTCTTTTGTTTAGAATTTTTGAAATAAAAAGAATAATTAATCATTTTACTAATTATGAGGGCCATTATGGTAATTATACAAATTTTATAATCAAAGTTTAAGTTATTTATCTAATAAATTAGAGAATGAAAAAGAGGAAACATAGTTCATAAGATTGAGAAAGAAAAACAAAGAGGGAGAAAGATGATTAGAGAAGAAAAACAAGATTTTGTTAAGAGAACTTTTGAAACTACTATTTGGAAATTTGAGAAAAAGTAAGTAAAGTTGTAATCATTAAGAAGAATTTGAATTCATAATTAAAAGCAAGAAACCAAAAAGGAAGTATGCAATATGATAAAGCTTAAGAACTAAGGATTATGAATAAAGTATTTGTAAATCTTTGATATTTTTTGTAATTAATAATGTTCCAACTCATTAATTTTTGGAAATAAGAATGACGTTCTAAATTACATTAAAAAGATTGAATTTTAAAGAAATCAAAGAATAGAGTGTTATTCTTGCATCCATCCCTTGATTTATGTATGGTATGCTGAAGCCAGCATATAATATGTTAACTAGAATGTATTATGCATTAACCTAATCAATGGTATGTTTGGTATGGGCATAATTTCATACCTTGTTTATTCATTAACTCTTAATTTTTCTTTTATTAGAAATATTTAAGAAATAAATAAAGTTGGCATGTCAAGAGAATGTAAAAAACTTTCATAAACGAGGAATGACAATCAACTACTTTCATAATTTCTTAATAATTCAAAATTTTGACTCATGAGATTCAAATTTTAGAAAAAAAATAGATAAAATCTCTCCTAAAAACTATTAGTTTTTTCATATATATATATAATTGATTTATCAATTATATATTAATAATAATTTATATTAAAAAATATACTATCACTAAAACACATATTATTGTAAAATCATATCATCATGAGAAAATCATAAAAATCTCAACAAACATTACATCATCATAATAAAACCACATTTCATAAGAGAAACTATACCACATAATCCCCAAAAGCTAATATACATGAGATATATATAACAAAATCTACAATACTGTCATTATTTGTAAGTACCTTACTTTTAATTCTCAATATTTTTTCTATATCTCTAAATGCCCTAACTCAATATGTACATATATCATGTCCTATGCTATAAATGAGTAAGTATAAAGGCTCAGAAGTTAAAATAATAATATAAATAAATTAGTATAAAAAATATAAAATAGAATACACTTGATCTTAAACATATGACAATATACATTATATCAAGAAAGTGAGAAATCATATCTTTACAACTTTGTAAATATATAACAAAAGTTTTTAAATGCAATACAAATATGTTATAGCCTTTAAACTTTATAGCATAATGATTTTCATATCTTCTTTTATTTTCTTACAAATAATTTATATAAATACTTATATGAAAAATTATTTATCAAAACTAATTCAATCTTAGTTTTTTCTCATTTTCATTCAACCTTTTTTTAATTAATAAAGGTATTGGTTTATCCCTAATGACTCTTATCCTCAATATCCTAATTTCATATCATCTGACATCTTATTATATCTATCACCATATCATATAGTAAGAGATGACTACTAGATCACAGACCAAATAATATATATATATATATATATATATATATATATATATATATATATATATATATATATATATATATATATATATATATCTTCACTATAGACCTTAATTATCATATCACATAGCATGTGGTGGTTACTAGATCACACAGTAAGTGATAGCTTCTAATTACACAACAGGTAGTTCAATCATTGAGGTTTGATGCTAATGATATTATTACTACCAAATCATACAACAAATGATAGCCTTCAACTCATATAGTAACACTATGGGATAAAGCTATAAAGGAACATATTTTTCAACATTACTTATTTTTTATAAGATATTAAACTTAAAATCAAAATTTCTTTACTCATTTTCTTTTTTATCTTTAACATATCACATAAGAATTTTCATCTATAACCTAATTATTCTTAATTTTGAATATTTATATATAAGTATATCATTTAATTTATCATATATATCTTTAATATTTATTTACTTACCCTTTTTTCATTATAAGCATGTAATAATACACCAAGTATATTATACAATACTAATCATAAAAGAATATAAATACTTGTATATGCTATGTTATGTTACTCATATTAAATTATGTATTATATAAGGTATAAAAGAAATGATCATTCATATCACAAAATCTTGATATAACAATTATATAAATAATTTATTATTTGTATCATAATTTTATTAAGTTTATTTACTTAGACCTTTAGGACTATACTCTAAAGTCAATTTCTTATTTTTCTTCTTGTTATGATTCACAGTCAACTATTACAGATCTCCTACCTAAAAATCCATACAAGCTTCATAATAATTTAACAAATTCTTTTGTATTTCTTTTTTTATGAAATCATACTTGAAGAGTTTTCTTACATTTTCTTTATTGTCTTTATTTTTAGTCAAATTTTATAGTTCATAATTTTAACTTGTATAGAATACCTATTCAGCTTAATGTAGAACATTTCTAAAATTTTAATTTCTAAATATTTGAAAATCATTATATAATTCACTTCAAATTGATTAATCTTTTCTCTCTCTTTTCAAGCACTTTTTATCAATTTTTCCTTTTCTTGAAACCTTAGCTTATAAAAACTTGGTTGATTTAGTATTCCATCAACCTAATAGCCAAGTGGGATCATGATTAGAACCAAATAATATCTTATATTGTCAAAAATGAGAGAAATCAAAAGCAAGGAGCACAAACGATGGGTTACGAAAGTTATGGATCCTTATTGCCACTTGTTTTTCCCCAAATCTTTCAAACAACATAACAATTCATTAGACTCTTATACAATGATTTTTGCTTAGAATCTCATGAACTTAAAGTTAAATTTTGTAAAATAAAAGAGATTTTTTAGGTTTTAGGTTTTAGCTTTTACAGCTTATGTGAGGTCCCCTATAGTGCAGTTAGCTTCAACTTCTTGATTCTCTCGAAATGATGATGGCAATTGATATTCTTATTATCGATGAAACAACTCTCTAAAGAAATTCTGGCCATTCACATAAGGAAAAACCTAGGGCAAGGATGTCAACCATGACTGGGCGAAGGGGTTCTATTTTTAGAAAACAAAAATTACATATTAATATATAATATATAATTTATTAGTATTTATTCCTATTAGTTTTGATAATTCATAGAAATTACAAATGAACTTCAATTAAAACTAAATAGATGTCATTAGACTCATCTCAATAAGCTCTATCCAATTATATATTTATTTTTATATTTTATAATATTTTTTTTAATATTTTTTCAAGATATATATTCTTTGATAAATATCTACTTTAGAAATAATACTATAATAATATAATATGGGTCATCACACATACAATGCTTGGAGTTAAAGTATAATATGCTAAAATCGATATATAATATGTTGATTTAGACATATAATATGCTTGTGCAAGAAAACTTTTGAAAATTAAAAAAATGGAAATGATAAAGTATATTGTGAATAAGATAAATTAATATATTATAATATATTTTTATATAATTTTACTGTGTGTAAATTTAAGGAAAAAATTAGAAAAAGAAATATTCATTAAAATTAGATAGATGAATCTGATAATCATGATGTATGTGTATTATTTTTAATAACATCCTTGACATATGTTATAATTTATATCACATCATGGCAAATAATGTTACATTAGTTTGATTTGACTTTATATATACATGGTCTACATTTTTTGTGCACTATTTATGTTGTTTTCCATTATTAATCTAATGTGTATTATTTGGTATGTTTTACTTATATGCATGGGATAATAAGAATGATAATAGTTTTTGGCAAAACAATTGAACAAAAATCATAAGAAATTTGGTATGAAAGTATAGAATGGAACATGACATAGGATATATAAAATAGATATTATATCACAAAAATGGGTTTCCTTGACATATTGTCTCACAACTCATGTTAGATATTTGGTATTATTAGTGGATTATTGCTATTATTTTGAGTAAGGTAACATATATTAATTTTATACTAAACTTTGATATAAGATGATGTCTTATACATAAACAATATGGCCTTCTTGATTTTGGTAGATAATGGTTTTAGACAATATTTTTCTTTGATTATGAACTTATTTATAATACTTTGTAAGGAAAAAATAAAAATAATAATCATAAGAAAAGCAAGGCTCTAAAGAGTAAAGTATTTTATGAAAGTATTATTTTAATAAAAATGGGAAGATAAAATAACAAAGAAATATTGAGTTATTTTCATAGTATGGTTTATACATGTATGTTATTTAGTTGTTTTTTGTTATTCTATTAATTGGATATTACTTTATTCTTGTATCATTATATTACAGATTTTATCACATCATGTTTGATTTTATTGATGTCTACTGAGTTTTTTGAAATCTCACTTGGTACTTACATCACAAGATATATTTTTTCATCACCTAAATGAAGAATCATGATAAGATGAATATTAGTTATAATTAATAGATGATATAAGTTTGAGAGATTATTTTGGATATTGGTCATGCATATGTTGTATCTATATTGATGATACATTAATGTATTTATAGTTTGTGTGATAAGAACTTTTACTTTGTTATACTATGATTTTGTTATAATTGTTATACTTATAATTTGATTATAGTAAATATTTATATGAGTATTTTGAACAATTAATTATTGATTGAATATTATGGTTAAAAGTCAGGAATTGGTAGGTTTGGAATTGTCTTTCCACCATTCATTGCATAGATAGTATCCTTTGATGAAATTTATAATTATTAGTTATTATGAAACCATTATTTTTTAATTCCACATTAAGTTTAAGCAGGGTCTAACATTAGGTTTCTCAGGTTGCCAAATATACCACTTTTTCAAATCTATCAAGCTTATTAAGTGTTCCTTACATTATCTCAAATTTTATCATCGAGCTTCTCAAACTACCTCAATAATTGTGAAACTTTAAGAGTTGTCAAATAATGTTGCCATATAATTTTTATTCTCTTTTCTCATTGAAATTCTATCACATTATTCAACAAAAGTTCCATGAGTTGCCCAAAAATAGATTTTTGGTTTTGTTTATTATTGTATTTTTGTCTACTTTCCTTTTAGTTCCACCAAACACAACCATTATTGTTAATATTATTTCTCTTATAATGAGAACCATCCTCTTATGCATTCTTGCCTTCTTCAATTGATATCAAAGCATGTTTTGTGACAATTATCTAGCAACCCATAATACTTGTTAATTTATTGATTCCTTTTTTATCATTATCATGCTCATCACTTGGAGTTATTATCATTATTTTTCTTATAAGGACCACTCTATATTGTTGTGGAGCATCACTTATAAGATTTGATGGGTGTTGTGAACCTATAAGTGTGTTTGGTTGTTCTACATTGTGATGAAACTTAAAATCCTAATAATCATGACAACTTGGAGTGTAAGATATATTTTTAGGAAAACTTCCTTACAATAGTTTACTAATCATGATTGAAGCATGCTACAATACTTGTTACACAAATCCATTAATTACTCCAAGCTAAGTGGTTTTGAAAGTAAAAGATTTGATACAGTTCCCAAGTAAATTTTAATCAATTATTAGTGTTAGGTCACCCTTATATTTGATGAGTCAAACTACAAATATTTAACTTTTTATTATAATACCTTATTTAGTATGAATCAAGCTTAGTTGTGAAGAACAAGTCCTGTACTTTTGAAGATGGTGAATTAGCGATCTTCAAAGTACCTTGGATTATTTAACAAGCTCAAGAATTGAAGATGTGCACATCAACTTTGGAAAAATGTTTTTTTTGCTATGAAATAGAATATTAGCTTCTTGATTATTAATCATAAGGTATATCTCTCCATTCATACACTTTTAAATCCATCTTAAGCATCCAAATTGTTCAATGCTTTTCTTGATTTAGGAAACGTTTAGGATTTTATTTTCACTCATTTAACCAACCCTAATCACTTCTTTTAATCACTATATTTTGGTTAAATCATAAAAATAACAACTAAAAAATATAATTCTATTAATGTTTTATAATTAAAAAATAAAAATAAAAAATTTCTTAAGCCAAAACCCCAAGCATGTCCTAAGTGCGAAGTACTTTGGCCAACCAAGCCTAAGCAAACCTATTTAGCATCGAGTCAAGAGTCTAACTAGAACCAAGTTAGTTTGGGCCTAAACTTAGTTAGGGTGCTTTCTTGAACTTAGTTGGGGTAAGATAGTAGAAGCATCAGATTTTGTAAGACTTGTTTGAAGTGTGTAATGAAATAAGGACTAAAAATGATAAGCTGTGAACCTAAAAATGATAAGCTGTGATCCTATTTGCATACGGGTGGCCAAGGTGATGAAATCCCAAGCACATAAGGGAAGCCAATCCCATATACTGACTCATACTATGTGTTCATAAAAATCTTTCTAAATAGTAAAACTTTGAACACTTGCACTATGTGAGACTAAAATGTTTTCTCACATCCTACACTATAGTGCTTAATAAGTTATTTCTCACTATCTAATCGTTAATCAAATAATAGAGCTTTCATATGCTTGTACGTATTCGTTCAAGGCTAAAAAGTGGATGACCAAGATTTCATGTTATTTAATCAAATGGTTTTGAGTGATTCATCCTTTTCAAATGATTTATTCTTCACTTAGATAACCTATAGCTCTTCATTTTGAATCTTCTAACTAAGATTATTTCCACCTTTATCATTTGATGAATCAAATGATCCATATCTCATCTAATGTGATTGGATGATCTAGATCTAATCCTCCATGATCCAATTATTCATAATTCATCTATATTCACATTCATTGATCTAGCATTTTAGATCTCTTATAATCGAATCAAACAACAATGGTTGATCTCACGTAACAGCTATTTTCCTAGCTGTTATTTCAACTATTATAAAAGCTATTTGGAAGAGTTTTTTTAAACTATTTGGTAGTAGCTTATTAAAGAATTTTTTATTAACTTTTTAACAACTATGATCACATTTTGTTTTATAAAATCCAATATTTATGAATGAAATGAAAAATAAATGTGAATAAAACTGTAACATTTAAGGAAGCACTACATGGTACTTCTTTAATGTAAAATCTCTCAGTAGTACTTTATAGCTTAGCACTATTAAAAAATTTCAAATTCTTCTAAGGCTAAACTCTCAAAAGCTTTCATTTGCTTTTTTCTCTTTAGTATTCTGAGTTTATTGTGCCTCATTTTTATTCTCAAACAAACATAAGAAACATTATACACTTTTTATCAAAAACATTTTCTTATTATATTTTCATTTTCATTTTGGGTTGAGTAATCTAACATTTGTGAAAGCCCAAGATTGATTTAATCATATTAAAAAATTAAACTGAGGTTGAGCCAACAAAAGCTCAGGCAATAGTTAAACTACAAAAGCTAATAGTTTAGAAATGAACCATAAAAACAAATCTCAAGTTATAAATTTCTTAGTAGCGATATTTTTTTGACTTCGATTAGGGGTGGATGTTATTTCTAGTTTGAATTGAATCACCTAAAAATTGATGCATACTATTATTTCTTCAATTGATATCAGAGTGAGTTTTCTACAAAAAGTGAGTTAAATTATTTGGGTGAGTTGTTGTGTGTGTTTTACTTATTTTGTTAAGTTTATTTATTTAGTTGTTTGGTTGCACATTAAGTTTAATTTTTATCTTATCATTTTGTATGCTTATCAAAATACTTGTGTTTGTTAATTTACATATCCAATTAAATTTTTAATATGATTTCACTCATGATTGATATTGGTGGAACATTAGATAAATGTTTTTCTTTAGTTCATCCCCTATTATTTAAGGGTGAATTTTATTTACATTAGACAAATAGATTTAAAATCTTTATCTAATTAAAATTTAATATCAAATTTTATGATTTACCTAAATATTCATGTACTAATGGGATCGAGTTGGTTAGTGAACTTAATAGTGACTAAAGGAGAATGGCATAATTAAATACTAGAGCACTCAACTATCTTAACTATGACATATCTCTTAAAAAATTTAATCAAGTTATGAATTTTCATACTACACATGAAGTTTGGAAGAAGTTAAAAGTAACTTATGAAAGCACTTCATAAGTTAAAGATATAAAAATATATATTCTTACACATGATTATGAGCTTTTTAGAATAAATTTAGGAAAAACTATAAAGAACATGTTTATGTGATTTAAATATTACTAAGGATTATCAATTTTTGGAAAAGTGTTTTTAATATAGAACTTGCAAGAAAAGTGTTATGAATTTTACCTAAGGAGGATGATCCTCTTATCATGAAAATAAAGACAACCAAGGACATAAACAAG
This sequence comes from Vanilla planifolia, assembly GCA_023846275.1. Classification (NCBI taxonomy): domain Eukaryota; kingdom Viridiplantae; phylum Streptophyta; class Magnoliopsida; order Asparagales; family Orchidaceae; genus Vanilla; species Vanilla planifolia. The sequence continues at coordinate 26,089,339 of CM043870.1, forward strand.
CTTACATTGGATAAGTTATTTGGAGAATTATTGATGACCAAGAGTTGAAGAAGAGGATTCCACAAGCAAGCAAAGGATGAAGTAAGGAAAGAAGAACCATTGGTATTTCAAAGCAAGCAAAGATGATTTAGACATGACATATATCTCTTTCATGAATTTGGAAGAAGAGGTAAATTTTCATGTTAAAGATTTAGTTAAAAATTTGGCAAAAGAAGAAAAGAATGGAGAAGAAGGCAACAAGATGCTATGAATGTGGTCAAACCAACCATGTTAGACCGGAATGCTCACAACTCAAAGACACCAGAAGGAAAGAAGCCAAACAAAGAGAGTAAAGAAGAAATCTTTTCAAAATACTTGGAGCACATCAAAAGATTTGGATGACACAACTTTAAATAGTAAGAATGAAGGAATGATATACTTCATAACAAATGATGATGAATCAAGTATATTTAGTGAAGAAGAAGAAAATGAGATAAGTTCTTAGTCTAATAAAATTTTTGAAAATAATTATATAGAAGTTATTAGTAGTTTAACTCTTTTAATGTCTACACATAAAAAATTAAAAAAGATTTACAAAAAAAAAATTGAACTTCTAGATTTTAATGTCTACACAATCATGGTGTGGAGATACAAAATATATAGAGTATACTTAGGAATTATTTGTAGAAGGAAGCATACAAATTAAACAAATCAAAGTTATATTTTATGACTATTAAGTTAAAATTTATAATTTATGAAACAAACATAGAGAGAAAATCAAGATCTAGCTCTTGGTGCTTGATAGTGGATCCTCAAGATATATGATCAGAGATGAATCAAAATTTATATCAATAAGATGTGGTCTAAATAAACAAGTAACAATAAGAAGAAGATAATCATAATTGCTGATGTAGGTATGCCTAAGTTTATACTTTCAAATATCTTTTTAGTTGATGGATTAAAATTTAATTTAATTAGTATTAGTCACTTATTTGATAATGGTTATTTTGTTAGTTGATAAAAGAAATGGTGACACTTACGTGATTAAGTTTGATTAATTAGAAATTAACAGATTAGAATGCATAGTTAGACATTCAAATGAGAACACTTTATAGTATAAAAAACTAAGTAATATAGGTTATTCAATCTTAAAGAAAATGTTAGTTGTAGTTAGAGGTCTTCTCAAGCAAAATAATAGTAACTAGAAAATATGTGAATTATGCCAAAAAAGAAAATAAGTTAAATCTTTCTTTAAACCTAAAATTGATTTAATCATTAGTAGATTTTTAGAGATAATTTATTTAGACCTTTTTGGACCCTACAATTATGTGTATTTCTTAGGAGAAAGAGTTAGACTTTTGAAACTTTTGTTAATTTAATAAGAGAGATAAAAATGTAAACCAATCTCAAATTAATTTATATTCAAAGTGATAATGGTAATGAGTTTAAGAATGAGGATTTTTACGGCTATTACAAAGGCAAAGAAATAAGGCATCGATTTATACACCTTAATAAAATGGGATTATAAAATGGAAGAAATGACCTTGGTAAAGGTAGGTAGAACTATGTTGGTGGAATATAACCTACCAAAGTACTTTTTGGTCAAGGAAAATAACACAACTTGTTATATAATAAATAAAATTAATTTAAGACTAGAACTTAAGAAACTCCTTATGAGTTATTAAAAAAATAAGAAATTGAATGTTAAATACATTCATATTTTTCAATATAAATGCATCATTCTTAATAATGAAAGGGCTAACTTGAACAAGTTTGATAAAAAAAAAGAAGCATAGCAATTTTCTTAAGGTACTCTTCTTTTAGAAAGGTTTATGGAATTTACAACATGGATACTCAAAGGATAGAGAAAATAATGCATGCAGTATTTAATAAGTCTATTCAAAAGACAAATACTAAAAATTTAAGTGAAGAGATAAAGTTCTTAAAGAACTTATACTTGAATAAAGATGAAGGCAAAAGAGAAAGTAAAATAGGAGAAGAGATTGATCATCAATTACCTAAATATTGGAAGTATCAAGCTTTACATCCAGAGTAATTAATTATAAAAGATGTTTCTCAAAGAGTTAGGAATAAAAGTTCTATAAGAGAAATTGATCATATTACATTTATATCTTTTGCATAACTAGTATTTATAGAAGAAGTCCTTAAGGATGATTATTAGGTTTGAGCAATGAATGAAGAGTTAAATCAATTTGAGAAAAACTTAAGTATGAAATCTAGTTCTTAGGCTTATTGATTAAAAAGTAATTGGAAACAAATAAGCATTCAAAAATAAATTAGATAAAAATAGAGTGATAATTAGAAACAAAGTTAAACTTATTGTTAAGGGTTATAGCTAAGTTAAATGTATAGATTTTGAAGAGTTATTTGTACTAGTAGCAAGATTAGAGGTCATTAGACTTCTGTTAGTATATTCATGTCATAAGAATTTTATATTATTTTAAAAGGATGTAAAAAGTGCATTTTTAAATGAGATACTAGAATAAGATGTGAATGTAAAATAATCCTTAGGTTTTGAGACTCATGTACATTGTGATTATGTAAATAAGCTTGAGAAGGAACTTTATGGCTTTAAGCAAGCTCCTTCTAGATAACATCATAGATTGAGTGATTATCTAGTTGATAGTGGTTTTAAGAAAGAAAAAGTGGATATAATATTATTTCTAAAATCTTTAGATTACCATTTATTACTTATAAAAAATTATGTTGATGACATAATTTTTGAAAGCACAAATAAAAATGTGTAAATAATTTGGAGACTAAGTGACAAGACAGTTTAAGATGAGTATAATGTATGAGATGAATTGCTTCAACCAAACTTAAGTTTGATAGCTTGTTTTTGAGAAGGTTATGATATTTTGATTTATATATTTTAAATGAAATGTGGATGATTATTTTTAAGCTGATGTATCGATGTATGTATTTATATTTGTATCTTTGATAAGGACAGCTAGATCTATATGTTACAATTGACACTTCATGAATCGATGGTAAATTACTAATTTTGTTATGTTTAAATGCATTGGTAATTACTCTATCTTTTGAGGAGAGAATATTTAGTTATATAACTGAACTTTAGATTTGATTATATTAAATTATAATTATCGATTCGTGGTTATTGTAAATGTTATGCAACTTTTGTGATTTTTATTATTGATTGTTGACTTATATAAATAAAACATAGGTAGTTTTAAGAAAACTTTTGACTATTTGTTTTTTGAAGTATAAAAGTTTCTTAGGAAAGACCTAAAAAATTAAATGATTTAAATACAAATTAGAGTAAGTTTTATTATCACTCCTCACTTGGTTAATTTGTTAGTACCTTCTAATTATATTTGAACTCTAATTATTCTAATTTTATAGTTGTTAAGCTAATATTAGAATTAGATGTCAGATGGGGTGTGACAACATAGTATCAAAATGGTTGACATCCTAGAAAGAGTAGTTAAGCTTTTAGGAAAATTAAATTATTGAGTAGTAATACCTTAGATTATGGATTATACTTGAAGCAAGTTTGATGAATGAGGACACTGATATAATACACACATTGCATCCATATGTTGCATTATTTGTAAGTTTTTTTAAGTTCTTTAACTTGTTTATATTTGAAAATTATGTAAGTAGGAGCCAAGCATAGAAAAAGAAGATAAGAAAAAATTTATATCCAACTGAAATTCAAAAAATGTAGTTTAATGTGGTAAAATATGAGAGTAATAGATCTTTTAAGGAGCATGTTATGTAGGAAAGAGGCAAAAACGAAATTTAGATCTTATGCACCTAGCAAACTAAGAATGGAACTAGTATTTGTAGTGCATCTATTATGATAATTAAGAAAAAAGTACCACATTGTACTAATTATGGTAGATGGAAATGAGGTAATCATTGGATTGGTAGAGGAGCACAATATAGTTATTATACTGCCAGAGAATATGACCATTTAGCTAAAGATTATTCTCAAGCTAGTAAAGGATCTATGTTGCCTCCATTACTTTTGAGCTTAGATAAAGTTGTTTGTAACAGCCTTTGTTTCCTTTATTTTATTTATTGTATTTTTTTTAGAAAGAGCTATTTGAGACGAGTCCAACGGTGTCTAGTTTGTAATTTTTGGAGTTTTGATGAATAAATTATGAATTTTTAAAGATTTGGGATAGATTTGTAATATTGAGGATATATTTGTAATTTTGTAAATGTCGACATAGTTCAATTCATTTTGGCAGAAGGTCTATTTGTAATTTTAAAATTGTTGGCTGCGCTGGGTATATGTCCAATTTTAAGAATTTTGGCGTAGGTTATTTCTGGGCGGAGGATATATGCGTAAAGAACGCATTTGTAGGGGGTTTGGTGCAAAAGAGCCGGTTATTGAGCCACATGGCAGTTGCTTCACGAGAATTCGACACCTTGCTGCAACGGTAATAAAAGTTAATCGAGTGCGTTTGAAAAAAAACACATCTGCGAAAACTGCAACTGCATGCGACTGCGAGGAGAATTGCTGGAGTGCAAGGTTCTGCAAAAAACGTGACTGTGACGAGAATTCCTTAAGAACGAGATTCTGACTGCCGCTGCCGTGCTCTTCGAGGAATTTTGGCATGCAACAGTGACGGTCGGCGAGAATTTCCGTAAGGTAAGAAATAATTTCTTTGTCGTCGGGGTTGTGTAAAGCTTTTCGGTGAGCAGCGTAGGCCGACAGGGCAAAAGCTGAGCCGGATTCGACCGATTCAGCATGTGAAACAGCCGATCCAGCACCGACGAAAGGTTTAGGTTTCGCCGGATGCACAGGAGAAGAATAGGAATCGATTCAGTTGCACCGGGTTTGCACTGCGGAACCGGGCGTGTCAGGCAGGGGCAGTCCAGCGCCGCGGAAGAAATTAAGGAATTTTGGGAATTTTAGAAAACACGTTTTGGAAAGCTTTTAGAAAGCAAGATTTTTGGCTGTTTGGGAAAGCTTTTAGAAAATGGGATTTTTGGCTGTTTGGGAAAGCTTTTAGAAAGCGGGAATTTTAACTATTTGAGAACAATTTTTAGGAAGTAACTTTTGGCTAATAAGTATATTTTAACTTGATTATGTTTACATTACGGGCTTGTAGGACATCAAGAAGAATAAGAAGTGGGCAATACAAATTGTACAGTAAAATCAAGAAGATAAATTCCTAACCCTATGATGTAGCATAATATTATTTGTTTTTACATGTCTTACTATCACATAGTGCTTTGGTTGTTACTTACGCATTTGCATGAAAACTAAAAAGAAAGAAATAACATGATATGATAATGAAATAAAAAGGAAGAAATAATATGAAAAGAAAGGTCTTTGATATGGCATAATTGTTTGGAATTATGATTGGAAATGGTAGTAAAAATGGATTCCCGGAGAACATTATCCTCACCACTAGGCTCAGCATGTGTTGCAGGGTATCGATCCTTGGATTAGATATCTATCTAGTGTTATATGTTATGTGCTATGACTCCATGATGATTTACACCAGGCTCAACATATGTTGCAGGGTATGGTACCATACCTGCCTAGTAGCACTAGGCTCAGCATGTGTTGTAGGGTATCGATCTTTGAATCAGATATCTACCTAGTGTTATGTGTTTGGTTGGATGCCAGCTGGAGGTCATTTATTGATGATGATTGGATTCAGAGGATAATGTGTCAAAGGGAATTGGGCCCGGTAATAACACATCTATAAGGAAGTGGCATTTCTTTTGGTTTTTCTTTGGTTTTTCGTCTGGTATTATATATGACATTCATATGCATAAAGCTCAAACCATACCAATGTCATATATAATACCAGATGAAAAAATAATGAAAAACCAAAAGAAATGCTAGTTCCTTATAGGTGTTTATCACTGGGCCCAATTCTCTTTGACGTATTATCCTCTGGATCCAATCATCATCATAAATGACCTCAAGCCGACATCCAACCAAACAAATAACACTAGGTAGATATCTGATCCGAAGATCGATACCCTGCAACACATGCTGAGCCTAGTGCTACCAGGCAGGTATAGTACCATATCCTGAAACACATGCTGAGCATGGTGTAAATCTTCATGGAGTCATAACACATAACATATAACACTAAACAGATATCTGATCCAAGGATCGATACCCTACAACACATGCTGAGCCTAGTGGTGAGGATAATGTTATCTGGAAATCCATTTTTACTACCATTTCCAATCATAATTCCAAACAATTATGCCATATCAAAAGACCTTTCTTTCCATATTGTTTCTTCTTTTTTATTTCATTATCATATCATGTTATTTCTTCTTTTTTAGTTTTCATGCAAATACATAAGTAACAACCAAAGAACTATTTGATGGTAAGACACCATGTAAAAACATATAATATTGTGCTACATCACATGGTTAGGAATTTAACTACCTGGATTTGCTGTACCAAATTTCTTGCCCACTTGTAATTTTTCTTGATGTTTTACAAGCCCATAAAATGTAAAATAATTAATTTAAATATGCTAATTAGCCAAAAATTACTTTCTAAAAGTTGTCCCCAAACTGTTAAAAATTCTGCTTTCTAAAAGCTTTCCCAAACAACCAAAAATCTCGCTTTCTAAAAGCTTTCCCAAACATTAACATTTCAAATTGTTAATTTCGGCTATTTGTTCTTGCTGGTTTCCCATCGCGTGGACCGGTCGCGCCCAATGCGCCCGGTTCAGTGACGCGACCCAGTCCAAAACCTGGATCGGTTCCCCCCTCTCTCTCCTGTGCGTCCGACGGAACCAAAAAATTTCGCCGACGCTGGACTAGCTGATTCATGCACCGAACCGGTCAGTTTCAGCTCGACTTCCGCCCTCTCGGTCTCCGCCGCTCACCAGAAAACTTTACATAACCCTGATGATGAATAAATTATTTCTTACCTTACAGAAATCCTCGCCAACTGTTACTGTAGCGTGTCGGAACCTCGCTGAGCACAACGGTAGGCGTCGGAAATCTCGCCCTCGCACTCCAGCAATTCTCTTCGCAGTCGCATGCAGTTGCAGTTTTCACAAATGTGTTTTTTTTCAAATGCACCTGATTAGCTTTTATAACCGCTACAGCAAGGTGCCGAACTATCATGAGGCAACTGCCAGATGGCTCGCTAACCAACTCGTTTGCATAAAACCGCCTACAAATGTGTTATTTACGCATATATCCTCCGTCCAGAGAAATAAACCTTCGCCAAAATTTTTAAAATGGCATATATACCCAGCACAGCCAACAATTTTAAAATTACAAATAGACCTTCCGCCAAAATGAATTGAACTATGCCGACATTTACAAAATTACAAATATATCCTCAATATTATAAACCTATCCCAAATCTTTAAAAATTCATAATTTATTCCTTAAAACTCCAAAAATTACAAACTAGACACCGTTGGACTCTCTCAAAGAGCTCTTTCTAAAAAAAAATACAATAAATAAAATAAAGGAAACTAAGGCTGTTACAATCTTTCCTCCTTCCGAAAATTTCGTACCAAAATTTAGAATAGCTCTGGATACCGAGTGAGCATATCTGCCTCTACTTCCCATGTAGGTTCTCTTTCTATTTGATCGTACCATAAGATTTTAACTATGAGAATAACCTTGTTTCTTAGCTTTTTCTTTTGTCGATCAAGGATCCTCATTGTTGTTTCTGGATAAGTCAAATCTTTCTAAATTTTGATGTCTGGATCCATGTAACAAGCCACATGGGAGAGATCTGGAATATATCTCCTTAACACTGAAACATGAAAAACATTATGTACTCCTACCAACTGAGGAGGTAAAGCTAGTCGATATGCCACATGTCCAACCCTTTCCAGTATTTGAAAAGGACCAATGAATTTAGGTTTTAATTTTCCTGCCCTTCCAAACCTAATGATACCTTTTGTTGGACTTACTTTAATAAATACATGCTCACCCTCTTGAAATTCGATCTTTCGGTGTTTGATATCATAGTATTTCTTTTGTCTGTCTTGGGCTGCTTTCATTCTTCCTTGAATAGTTTTGATCTTTTCGATTACTTCTTCTACAAATGTAGGACCCATCAAACTTCTTTCCATCCCTTCATTCCATCATAAAGGTGATTGACATTTTCTACCATAAAGTGCTTCATATGGAGCCATGCCAATGCTAGACTGATAACTGTTATTGTAAGCAAATTCTACCAGCGACAAGTGACTTTCCCAATCTCCTCCAAAATCTAAAATACAAAGTCGCAGCAAATCTTCCAAGGTTTTTATAGTTCTTTCTGATTGACTATCTTTTTAAGGATGGAAGACAGTACTGAACCTTAAACTTGTACCAAAAGGTTGATGTACTCTTCCAAAAATGAGAAGTGAATTTAGGATCTCTATTAGAGATAATAACTTTTGGTATCCCATGCAACTTGACAATTTGCTTTACATATTCTTGAGCAAATTTTTCAACAAAATAAGTTGTCTTTATAGCAAGAAAATGAGCAGTATTTGTCAACCTATCTATAATTACCTAAATTGCGTCATGACCTGTAGGTGATCTTGGTAATCCAACTACAAAATCCATTGTCACTTCCTCCCATTTCCATTCTGGTACTGGCAATGACTGTAGTAATCCTCCAGGCTTTTGTTGTTCTCCTTTGACTTGCTGACAATTAAACACCTCTGAACCCAATTAACCACATCTTTCTTCAACCTTGGCCACCAGTATTGTTGTCTTAGCTCTTGATACATTTTATTCTCTCTTGGATGTATGGAATAGCGAGAGTTGTGAGCTTCTTTTAATAGTATTTCTCTGAGTTGCTGATGTGCTGGTATACATAGTCTATCTTGAAATCGAAGTAGACCATCCTGATCGAATTTAAATTCAGATGCTTGTCCTTTGTGGACCCTTTGGATTATCTTTTGTAGTTCTGGGTCTTTAGCCTGGTCTTCTTTAATTGACATCAACCAATCTGTACGGCTAAATGTGTGAGCTAGCAATTTCATATTTCTTCGTATTTCAACTTCCAATTACAACTTGTCCATCTCAAAGATCAATTGCTTTTCTTTTGGGGTAGTTAATAAGTTATTAACATTGGCTTTCCTACTAAGAGCTCATAATATTTAATAAATTCCTACCATCTTTTTTGCCTAAAATTTAATTCCCTTTGAGTGAAGATACATTTTAAGCTCTGATGATTAGTAAATATCATACATTTTACTCTATATAAGTAGTGTCTACAAATTTTTAGGGCAAAAATTATAGCTATTAACTCCAAATCATGCATAGGATAATTCTTTTCATGTGTCTTAAGCTGTCTAGATACATATGCAATTACCTTGCGATGTTGCATTAATATGCAACCTAGCCCTTGCAACGAGACATCACTATATATCTGATAACCTTCTGCTCCTTTTGGCACTGTTAGAATTGGAGTTGTAGTTAATTTCTTTTTCACTATTTGAAAGCTACAAGCTACATCCCATTCAACGAGGCATCAATTTTGAAAAATACAACTGCTCCATGCAATTGATCAAATAACTCATCAATCTGTGGCAAAGGATATTAATTCTTGGTAGTGATTTTATTGATTTCTCGATAGTCCACACACATACGAAGACTACCATCTTTTTTTTTTCACAAATATGATAGGTTCTCCCCATGGGATACACTTGGCCTAATAGATCCTTTGTCTAATAATTCTTATAGTTGTATTTGAACTTCTTGTAGTTCAGCAGGTGCCATACGATAAGGAGATTTTGAAATTGGCTCAGCACCAGGAATCAATTGAATTTCAAATTCAATTTCCCTATCTGGGGGTAACCCTGATAATTCCTTTGGGAAGACATCCAAATATTCTTTAACTATCGAGACTTCTAAGGGTTGACAAAATTGTCGATCCAAGTCCACAATAGATACCAAACATCCATCACATCCTTTCTTCAGTAGCTTCTGGGCTTTAAGCATAGTTATGATGGGAATTTTTCTCCCTTGGTCAAAATAGATTAGTTTATCTTCTCTAGAGATTAAGATTTCAATCCTCTTTTCATAGCAATCTATTTTTTACTTTATGCTCAAACAACCAATCGTGGCATGGATTGGTCGGAACCAAAATATTTCGCCAACGTTGGACTAGTTGATTCATGCATCGAACCAATCGATTTCGGCTCGACTTCCACCCTCTCGGTCTCGCCGCTCACCAGAAAACTTTACATAACCCTAACGACGAATAAATTATTTCTTACCTTATAGAAATCATCGTCGGCTGTTACTGTAGCGTGCCGGAACCTTGCTGAGTACAACGGCAGGCGTTAGAAATCTCGCCCTCGCACTCCGACAATTCTCCTCGTAGTCGTATGTAGTCGTAGTTTTCGCAGAGGTGTTTTTTTTTCAAATGCACTCGATTAGCTTTTATGACTGCTGCAGTAAGGTGTCGAACTCTCGTGAAGCAACTGCCATATGGCTCAATAACCGGCTCTTTTGCACAAAACCCACTACAAATGCATTCTTTACGCATATATCCTCCACCCAGAGAAATAACGTGCGTCGAAATTCTTAAAATGGCACATATACCCAGCGCAGCCAACAATTTTAAAATTACAAATAAACCTTTCTGTCAAAATGAATTGAACTATGCCGACATTTACAAAATTACAAATATATCCTTAATAATACAAATCTATCCCAAATCTCCTTGTCAAGCCCCCACCTAAACTAGTACCTCTAAATAACAAAATTATCATTAGAGTAAGGACAATAAACAAAACCCAAAGTAGGGACCTGACGATAAGACAAACCCCAACTCCAAAATCCATAATATATAAATAAAGACATGTTTTTAAACGTTAATCACACTAAGCTCTCTCCTTTCTCACACATCTCGTGAAAAGGGCTCTCTTGTAGCAGTATCATTCCTAGTTCTCGGTGTAGCTGTTTCATGACCTGTGATGTAAGCACTAATAAGATTTACAAATCTCAATAGATAAATCCACATAATTAACCCAATATAAATAAAAATACATACCATGAATAGTGCAGATGAATCATATGCATAAACCATACAATATATCATATATAATGCCAGATGAAATACCAAAAGAAATGCCAGTTCCTTATGGGTGTGTTATTACCGGGCCCAATTCCCTTGACGCATTATCCTCTGGATCCAATCATCATCAATAAATGACCTCCAGTCAGCATCCAACCAAACACATAACACTAGGCAGATATCTGATCCGAAGATCGATACCCTGCAACACATGCTGAGCCTAGTGCCACCAGGCAGGTATGGACCATACCCTGCAACACATGCTGAGCCTAGTGTAAATCATCATGGAGTCATAGCACATAACATATAACATAGACAGATATCTGATCCAAGGATCGATATCCTACAACACATACTAAGCCTAGTGGTGAGGATAATGTTCTCTAAGAATCCATTTTTACTACCATTTCCAATCATAATTCCAAACAATTATGCCATATCAAAGACCTTTCTTTCCATATTATTTCTTCATTTTTATTTCATTATCATATCATGTTATTTCTTCCTTTTTAGTTTTTATGCAAATGCATAAGTAACCACCAAAGTACTATGTGATAGAGACACCATGTAAAATCATATAATATTGTGCTACATCACACGGTTAGGAATTTATCTACTTGGATTTGTTGTACCAAATTTTCTTGTCCACTTCTAATTTTTCTTGATGTCCTACAAGCCCATAAAATGTAAAATAATTAATTTAAATATGCTTATTAGCCAAAATTACTTTCTAAAAGTTGTTCCCATACGGTTAAAAATTTTTCTTTCTAAAAGCTTTCTCAAACAGCCAAAAATCTCGAACAGCCAAAATTCCCACTTTTTAAAAGCTTTCCCAAACATGAAAATTCCAAATTCTTAATTTCAGCTATTTGTTCTTGCTGGTTTCCCATCGCGTGGACCGGCTGCTCTCAATGCGCCCGGTTCAGCGACGCGACCCGGTCCAAAACCTGGATCGGTTCCCCCCTTCTCTCTCCTGTGCGTCCGACGGAACCAAAATATTTTGCTGACGCTGGACTGGCCGATTCATGCACTGAACCAGTCAGTTTCGGCTCGATTTCTGCCCTCTCGGTCTCCACTGCTCACCGGAAAACTTTACATACCCTGATGACGAATAAATTATTTCTTACCTTACGAAAATCCTCGCCGGCTGTTACTGTAGCATGCCAGAACCTCGCTGAGGACAACGGCAGCGTCGGAAATCTCGCCTTTGCACTCTAGCAATTCTCCTCGCAGTCGCATGCAGTTGCAGTTTTCGCAGATGTTTTTTTTTTCAAATGCACCAGATTAGCTTTTATAACCACTGCAGCAAGGTGTCAAACGATCGTGAGGCAACTGCCAAATGGCTCGCTAACCTGCTCGTTTGCATAAAACCCCCAAAAAATGCATTATTTACGCATATATCCTCTGTTCAGAGAAATAAACATTTGTCGAAATTTTTAAAATGGCACATATACCTAGCACAACCAACAATTTTAAAATTACAAATAGACCTTCTGCCAAAATGAATTGAACTATGCCGACATTTACAAAATTACAAATATATTCTCAATATTACAAACCTATCCCAAATTTTTAAAAATTCATAATTGATTCCTTAAAACTCCAAAAATTACAAACTAGACACCGTCAAAGAGCTCTTTCTAAAAAAAATGCAATAAATAAAATAAAGAAAATTAAGGCTATTGCAGTGTTCCATCTATTATCATTCTTGTTAATGCAAATGCAAATCAACTTGTTCTCCTTGAAGCTATTACTATTTCTCCTTATAAGTTCTTAAATGTAGTAGATCTAATAATAGGTATGTGATACTTTAAAAATCCTTTAATCATACTGATATATAAGCTAACATTTTTTATTCTCATAAAAGTTATATTCTTGGAATTTTATTAGTAAAAGTAATTATTGAATTGAAATATTAAGATATTTTTTTATTAAAGTGTTTATATACTACAACTTAGACTTTTTATTATGATGAGTATTTTTATGATTATTTTGAGAAATATTTAATAACCAATTTTAGTTGATCAAATAGACGACATGGCATACATTTAAAGATATCAAATTAATATTTGAAAAAAGTTATTATTTGAGGCATAATATAATAATGAGAATCGATAAATAATATAAATTTGGGTAATTGAAAGTAATAAATTTTCATGATCATAATTTTTTTTTCTAAATAGTTGTTTTGATATAACGATGAAATCTATTGAGTATCATCATGTTTAAAACAAGGAAAATTATGTATTGATAAAAAAATAAAAGTATTCTTAATTAATGTAATTATGTTATTAGAATTTTATTAAAGGATGTTGTTAAAATTGATATGATGAGATGAATACATAAATAAGTTTCAAGAATTTGTAGAATACTAATTATGTAGGAACCAAATAGAAAATGATTCTTAATACCTAGTGGATTTATAAATATTTTAACCAAGTTTCGAGAGTAAGTATAGTCAAAAGTGTTTAATTGATTAATCTAATATGAAAAAAGAAATCATATATGAGAAATACATTTTGAGTATGTAAGCTAAAGTGATAAGATTGAGAATATAATAAATATATATATTGTTTTGATAATAAAAAAAAGCCAAACTCATGATTATTTAAAAATTTGGCTGGTGTTAATAAGGCAAAGTGTTTAGCTTTATTTATGTATGATACATGAATACATTGATAGGATAATCTTATCTAGCTAATATATTAATTCTATCCATAAAGAGAACTTGATTTACTTGAGAGGTGATCAAGTTGTGCTATTTCTTGTAATATACATTGATTCTTAATTTTAGATTGGAAGCAATTAGTTCTTAAAAATGTTTGCATCAAGTGAGGCTTATGAAATAGTATTTTAAAGTAAAATTTTTGCAAATACATACTTTTGAATGTGTTGAAGGATAATTTTTAGATTTTAAATAAGCTATTGAAAGTGATGCCAATATTGAAGAAGCAAAACTGCATTAAAGATACCAATTTTGGGATACTCTTTATTAGTGTTGATATAGAATAAGGCCTTAAAATATTAAATGTCAAGGAAAACCTTGGAAATTCTTAAATACTTTATGAAATGAAAGCAACTTCAACTTGCAATACGTAATGTAAGATACCTAAATAGTGAGTGGAACCTTATTGGAAAAAAATTTAATGAAATATGCTATAATATTTTTGTTTTCAAAGAGATAAATGTAACTAGTTAGTGAATTAATAGAGGATATGCTTAATGATATTATCAAATTGAATTCTTTACTACAACCTAAAGTTGTTAAATGTAAGGATATTTGACCAATTGTAAGAGAAAGTTTCATGGAGAAATGTTTGATTTTTAGAAGATCTAAGGTTGTGGAAAGTAGTTGATATGGTAGATTTAGATTTTTACAAAGGTCTAAAACAGAGCATACAACACTGAGGATATTCAATATATTATTAAGAAATATTAAAAGATATTATGCATTAATCAAGATTATGTGACACGTTTGATATTTTAAAACTATTCAAATATTGATATTCCAAACTTGTAGTATGGATTATTAAGTTTAGTAGGTGATAACACCTTAAGTATTATGCATAAATCTTACAAAATAATTTTTTATCACATCTAATTTCATAATTAAAATAGAGAATTTAAAGTAAACTCTATGTAAAGTACTTTAATAAAAATAATAACTCTAACCTTGGATTACTATTTAAAAAATAAAAGTTGCTGAAAGGGCACCCTTTTTTCACGATAATATCCTATAGTTCCATATGCATTGGCATAAGAAGAACCAAAGGGTAAAAGGGTGACATGGTGTTGATTTGGGTTCGTAGAAAAACTCGTGGGTGTTAATGAAATGAAGATTTGTTTTTTTATCGACTCTCTTGATAGAAGGTCTCTCACTTTCGATCCTTATCTCTCACAAGAGATTTGGTTGTTAGCTCTCCTGATGAAAGGTTTCTCACCTTCGATCCATGTATCTCATAAGGGAAGTTAGAATCTCTCTAGCTAGGGTTAGGTGCACACATTTGTTCATAAAGATAGAAGCACATAAACAAAAATAAATTTTTATATCATAATTTTTCATCTCTTACAGCATAGTGAGCATCGTTATTTATAGAGACCTCAAAGGTTCATCAATAGTTCTTTTTAAAAATGGTTAAAAAAGTTGAACAAAATTAATTGAATTAATTAATTACCAAATTAGTTATTCATTTTGGGTGGTGGTAACAATAAGCAATGAAATGACTGGCAACGAAATGGTGAGGAGAGTGGCATGGTGAAGCTGTTGATCTAAGTTTTGAGTAGGCAAGGGTCGAGCAAAATAGATTAGTAAGATTGGCAGGTTAGCATAGGTCATCATAGGTTAAGCATGGGTAATTGATCTATGTAGAGTCAAGCTTAGGTCAAATAGTATTCCTGAGTCAATCGGGTCACATGGGTGCATGGGTTGGCTTGGGTGGTGACAAAGATTGTTAACGACAACAGGTGGTAAAATTAATATAAAAATTCAATTTTAAGCATTTTTAAGCAATTTTCAACCAAATTTTGTATTGGTAGACTTGTGGAATAGGTGAAACTCAAGCAGATGTGCATCTCCTATGTCATTTTCCATAGGTGGGAGAAAGCTTGGCTTGGTGGTATCAGGGTGATGGGTGCAGTAGTGTTCTAACAGGTGCGGTATGATATGGTGCAAGCCATTATAGGTAAGTTAGGAGTTCTCGATTGAAGGTTTGTCCCTCCAATCATCTAAAAATTTTTTAAGTTTACAGTATTTGGTTAGAATTATTTCATGATCTAAAAGTTTCTCTACATTGTCCTTACTATCAATGGTAATGTAGTGATAAGAATAGGTTCGTTCAACATAAGGGAATCAAGCTCAAATAGCTTATGAGGTATTAAATGTGGTGTCTTAAAAGAGATTAAATCCTTAATATTAAAGGTTACACTAATCTCATACTCTTCTGACAGATCCAACATATACATATTAGTTCCCAATTTTTTATTATTCTTAAAAAGTCCAGCATCATGCATTTGTAATTCTTATAAGCTCCAAGAGAGAACTATTTTGACCCAACTCTAATTATAACATAGTCTCTTTTATAAAATTCTCTAACATTTTTTGGGCATCTAATAGTTTCTCATATCTTTTATTTCTTAGATTAACTTTTTTAGATATTATTTTATGAGAAGTAAAGAAAAAAAGTAGAGGCAAAAGTTTGAAAGTATATTGGTAAGGAAATAAAATCAATGAGAGACATTGGCTTATTACCATGAGCCTATATAATTGATATAGGAATGGTAAGGTGGTGGTTAACTCTTTAATTATAAGAAACCAAACTAAGACTTTTTGATCAAGGTCTTCCTATCTTGGGGTAATGAGATCAAGCTTAAATTCTTTATCTTTTTCTTTTCTTTATCCATAGGCTTAGAATTTTTTATAAATTTGCTAGGCTTAAGTGATTGGGGTCTCTTATGAAGTGGCGTAAGATGTAATGTGATGGTCATTTCTTCATAAACAAAAGAGCACATGTTAGTCTTATCCTTCAAAGTTGTTTCCCTATCAAAAATCTATGGTCTTTAAAGGATAAGATTACCTACTTATATAGGTACGACATTACATAAAATCTCATCATTTTATTTACCCAACTTTTGAGGTACATAATATCATTGCTTGATGACTATATGGGGTTTATCTATCCAAGACATAGTATAGTAGTTTAGGTATTTTAATAAAGAAACTCTTATTCCTTTAATAGCTTCAAGTGATATTTTATTAATTTAACTACTATTATCTATGATCATCATATGTAGTTATTCTTTAATTTTTATATTGGTACTAAAGATATTGGTGCACTTCTAGTAATATTACAATTGTAGGGTTGTATGGGTACAACTAACCATAAAATTTTTCGTGTCCTTTTAATTCTTGCTTAGCTTCCTCATCAAGCATTATATTTTCTTCTTTTTTTACTCTTCTATTCATTAACACTTTCTAGGTTCATAGTCATGGATCTTTTGGGTAGTTTGTGGCTACATGTCTTTTTCCATGACACATAAAATATGAGATTCTAAATTGGGTGGGTTGGCTTAAAGAATGTTATGAAGAACTGAGTAGTAATGTGGGTTTGGGAGGTTTAAAAATAATGATAGATGAGATAGATAAAGTATAAGTATGAATGGGTTAAGAAATTATGGCATGAGCTTTTAAGAAGTTTATTCCATCATTTCTTTTAAAATAAGAAATTTTACTTTTTTTCTATATTTCTAACTATGCAATAGGCTTTCTATAGACTAGCAAAGCTAAGATACAGTGTGCTTCTAGAAAAGTGACGAGTGATCAAGGTCCACTTTTGCCAAACTATCTCCTAGATAAAACTAAATAGTTTCTTGGAAAGATGGTAAAGAGCTGTATCACTATTTTTATGCTATCAACTAAGATAAAGTTTACTCAAAACTAACTAAGAGTTCTTTTGTAGATAAACTAAGAAAAAGAAAAAAAAACTTTTTTTTATTATTTTTAATAAAAAATAATATTATATAATACCAAAGTTGATCTAGAGTAGAAAACCACATTCTCTAATGCCAAAGTTGAATATATTAAATAAAAAAATATTTTAAAAGAAAACTATATACTCTGATATCAAAGTTGTTATATAATATATTAAACTTTTACTTGGGTCTAAATTAGATTCTATAATATTAGAGATAATTAATAGATTATTAAAAATATAAAAATATATTATGTATTAATCTATGTTAGGTGGTATATTTGATATTTTAGAACTATTCAAAGATTGATGTTCTAAACTTATAGCTTGGATTATTAAGTTTAATAGGTGATAACACCTTAAGCATTAAGCTTAAAATCCTGCAAAATAGTTTTTTTGTCACATCTAATTTCACACAAAATAAAAAATTTAAAACAAACTCTATGTATAATACTTTAATAAAAAAGAGTAACTTTAACTTTAGATTACTACCTAGAAAATAAAAGTTACTAAAATGATATACTTTTTTGATGATGATGTCTTGTAGTTCTATAGTTGGCATTTGGAGTACCAAAGAGTAAAAGGGCAACGTGGTGGTGATTAAGGTTAGTAGGGAAGCTTAGGGGTGTTGGCAAAAGAAGGATTTGTTTTGTTATTGGTTCTCACGATGAAAGGACTCTCACCTTCAATCATTGCCTGTTGTAAAGGATTTGGTTGTTGACTCTCTCGATGGAATGTCTCTCAACTTCGATCCTTATATGTCACAAGGGAAGTTGGAATCTCTTCAACTGGGGTTGGACACACACATTTTGTTCATAAAGATGGATGCATACAAATAAAAAAAATTATTTCATAATATTTCATCTCTTATAGCCTAGTAGGTATCCCTATTAATAGAGACCTCAAAGATTCATCAGTATTTTTTTAAAAAAATTAAAATAAAATTTAAAAAACTAATAAATCAATTAAATTAAGTAGTTCCAAAATTATCTATTCATTTTGGGTGGTGGTAACAGTAAGTGAAGAAACAATTGGTAGTGACATGATGGGGCGAGAGGTGCAACAAAGCTGTCAGTCTAATTTTTGGGTAGGAATTGTTTGGCAGAACGATTAGGTGGGACTGTAAGGTTTGCACTGGTTGTGTGGATCATTGTGGGTGGAGCATTGGTCGAACAATGTCCCCAGGTCAATCAGGTCATGCAGGTGAGCGGGTCAACTCGGACGACGACAGACGGTGGCAGGTATCAAAATTAATAAAAAATTCAATTTTGGACAAACAACAAAATGTGCATTGGAAGGGCTAAAGTTAAGAAAAGAGGAGCTTGAGACTACATTCTTGTTAAAACAAAGGAGATAGATGCTTCAAAAGTTTTCATGAGGGAATTAGTAGATATATTTTGTGCATTAAGAGAGAAAAGAGTTTGATGAAAGAAAATTTAGTTGTTGTAGAAAGAGATCACAAGGGTTAAGATTAAAGATATAGAACTTCTTGATTTTATCTTGGCAATTGAAGGTAGTTTCAATTTACCCATGGATCTTAAACAAGATGTTGAGAATTTTTTATATAAACTTAAGTTAAAATTAGTATTGATAGTGAGTATAATGGAGGTTAAACAATGAGATTAATTTATTTATCTTTTAGGCAAAGTGAATAGAATGTTATATTAAATAAATCAAAGTTTTGTAATTATTATATAATGATGAGGCATAATCATGTAAAATGAACTAATTCAAATAATATGCTAAAAAAGAGAAAAATTTAGGAAGAATAAAAGGAAACTATGAAGAGGGTAAAAAATTATATTTGCATGGTAGTTGATGTAGAATTTAGGAAGAAAGAAGAATGATAAAAGTAAGCTAGTATGAAAATTTGGATTTTATTAACAAAGAATGGCATTTTCTATTAATAAAATTATGATTCTACCACTTAACTATTATAAGTAGGTATTATTTAGTGAAGTTAAAATATAAAGTTTTTATTCATTTTTGAAGAGTTGAGTGGTCATTGAAAAGGTTGTTAACTTTGTAATATCAATTGAATAATATAATATATATAAATTGATCATTTAGAAATATTTATGAGTTAGATCATATAGTGTAACAGAATCTAAGATCAAGTAGATGTTTAATATTGATATCTTTAATTTTTATTATAGATTTTCATATTTGAGAAAATGTAAGACTTTGCTTTAATTTGAATTAATAATTAAATTAATTAATTAGCAAAGTAATATAATAGTTTAGAAGAGAGTGAAATTTTAAAACAAAGGACATTTAAAGGAAAGAAAGATTTGATAACGAGAGCATTCGTTTATTTTAAGTTTTAATGGTGAGCTATTTAAAAAATTATATCATGATATATCATTTTAGTTGGCAAGAAATTTTGATGATAGATTAAAATGTTCCTTGGAAATATACATGCCTAATTGTATTTGATAGATTAAAATCTTTTTTAGTTCAACTGTTTAAAGAAGATTAAGACATTTAATTAATTGAATGAACAAAGAAGTAATGAAAACTAATTTAAAGAAGAGAGAATGAAAAAGAGAAATATTTTGGAGGTTTACATCACTAACCATTATTTCTTGAATTTCCCATTCTAAGATATGGAGAGAAGAGCTTTGTTGACTCATGCATAGAAGAGTTAATTACATTGCCCTTTCTCTACCTTGAGGTAATTTCTTTGAATGTTTCCTTCTTCGTTTCTTAAGATAGGTATCATTTGATTATATGCTGCATAAAGTTTGACATTCACTTATTATTCTAGTAAAGCATCTTAGCTTTGTGATTTTGATTTTCTTTCAAAGGGTAACTAAATGCCCATATGAATTGCATTCAAATTTTAATTACTTAGGAAAGATCAAGTTTCTAGTAAAAAAACAAGTTACAATTGTATGGTAAATGTAAATGTAAATGTGTAGTGAAAGAAACTGTTAAATATATCTTAAGTTTATTTTAAATTTTGTGACAAAATATTTCTTAAATTGGGTATGATGTAATCACCTGATTTTTGCAATATTGATTTTAAACAGTTCTAAACGATTTGATAAAGGGAATAATGATTTTGATTTCAATTAAAAGAATAATTTTGAGTATTCTCTAATAAAATGTGTATTTATCAAGCATGTTAAATTTAAAAAATGACTATGCCATTAGATCAAGTTCATCAAAATGTGTCCGTCGATAGTTTTTATGTTGTAATCAGAGTTTGTTTGGATTTTATATATATTTTTTTAAAAAGAATCATTAAAAGTATATAAATTATGAATTAAATAATTAAAAAAATGATAATATAATAAGTAAAAAACTCTAGTTTCCTTCCCAAACTATATAAGGGCTTTCTCTTTTCTCCCTCATGCATGCGGTTGACTTATTCCACTACTTTGTTTCTCACCAGCTCACCATTATGGTGATTTAAGGAGGTCTGATGGAAGTGGTTAGCATAATCAAAAGAGAACCTTGATTCTTTAACTATGCTACTTTTCTGCCACGTTGCCTCACCATCACCCTAAATCAAGGCACTTCGAGGTTAGGATTTTTACCTCGTAGTGTCATTGTGGTGTTGCTTTATAGAGTTTTTATAGCCAAGATTGGAGACTCATGAGTTGCTATTATTGTTCCCTTCATCTTAGATTCTACAGGAAGAACACAATCATAAGTTGTTGCTAGAAAAGGGAAAGACTATGATTGACTTCAATTTCTCACCTAATTTTGTCCTATTACTTTAGGAGGATTTAAAAGAAATTGATTTTTTGTATTTTACATCAAAAGTGATGTAGGAATAGGGTTGTTTGCACAAATTTAAGCTTTAACACCTTTGATTCATGGGCGTGCTTATAATTTCTAATATGAAGAACAGAGAATGAGTGAGTTATTATGTCTTTCCTTACCTTTGATGCACACAGGGAGGAAGCTTGATGGTTTTTCTTCAAAATAGTACTAGGTAGTTAATGGAATTACCTGATTGAAGTTGAAATGAAGCTTAAGTAGGAAGCTAAGGGAAAAGAAATGTTAATACATAAAGTTTTCCAAGGAAAGTAGATAGGTAAATTTTAAATAGCTTTAATATTAGCTTGCAATTATTTTTCATATGTATTATACCTACATATAGAAGCTTGCTAGGTGTTATAATTAATTATTTTGTTAAATAGGACTTTCTAATTGTCTCATTGTTCTCAAGATGATGAAAGTCCATGAGATATATGCATTGTTTGATGCCTTGGCATGTTATGGCTCCTTACTTTGACAGATCATGATGTGTATGTTTATTAATTAATGAAATTAGCAAGCAATAACTCTTGTTTAAGCTTAAAATTAAGATGCATGCAATCATAGACTAGCTTACCTATGACCTTACATAGATCTTAACATGCAAAATTGAGTTATTATAATTAGATGTTATCATGCAACTAAAAGTAAACACATAAATAAGATTAAAAAAGCATCTATTTTGCTATATATGCATGCTTGTGGTTCTTGGGTTTTACTTAAGGATGTTGAATCATACCTAATAAAGGTATACATGATGATTTAATTTATTAAAATAAAGACTTTATTTATGTTAAGGAGATTTTTTTAATATGTTTGTCATTGTAAATGTTTAAAGGATAATAGGAAATTAAATGATTGAGACCTAATGTGTATGTTATATGTTTGAACCATGAATAGTTAAGGTATAGTTTCAATTTTTTTTATCATACTAAATGTTATGAGAACTATGCATAGATTGGAAGATTTATCTTTGTCAAGAATTCATGAGTATATTTTACCCTAAATAAAGCATGTTTCATTATCATGGTGGTTTAATTTTAAATGAATGCAATGTTGAAATTTTGTTGGATTGATCATGTTTGTTATTATGTGCTAATTGAAAATGTTCTATACTTAGGTAATTATTTTATTGTTTTAATTCATGATTTGATGATGGATTATCTAAAGTCTTATTGAGATTGAGAATTACACATATGTTTTCTTTAAGATAGGATGAATTTAGGTTGATTAAATTATCATGTGCCATGATTATATTTTGAGTTAAGTTCTAAATTACTACATCCTGTATTTAATTATGAAGATGTTATCTTGTTGAAATTTGTAACCATGATTGATAATGCAAAAAATTCAACACTAGACATATAAGGGGAAATGCGCTATCTTACTTACATTCATGCATATTGCTATTATAATCTCTTGAAAGTGTTGAGAATATTTAAATTATATTGCTTGAAAGAATTCAAATTTATGACAAATTTTAAGCTATAGAATTTAGCTAAGAACAAGAAATAATAATAATAAAAAAATTTAGTATGTCAACTTAGTAACAATTTTTTTAACTATGCTATAAGACACTAAAATGACTTAAGCAAGAATTCTTCCCAAAAACCAAGCCAATAAATTTTAAACGCAATGGGACTATTTTTCATGAGTTAAGCCTTATGATTGAGTGGTAAGGTTCATCTATAGGATTAAGATTATCACCTAATAAAGCCTCGACATATAATGGTCATCCAATGTCTCTTGAATAGACCTTAAATAAGGGTTGATTTAAGACAAAGAGTTGGGTTTTTTCCTTAAGATGGCTCTAGGTTAGTCTAAGGGATTGAATTAACCTTTGTATTATTAGATAGAGCTTGATGTAGAATGGTTTGATGGGTAAGAACATGAGTAACCTTGAATTAGGCCCTTAGGCCATGGATTGACATGCTAAATGTAGGTTTAAGAGGTGTATCTAAAGAGATGCTTTTGGGAGGGATGGTGTGACTTAGGTTAGCCTGCAAGATAAAAGAGAGTTACTAATAGAATTCATGTGAACCTAAGTTAAAGTTAAAGACTATGACTAGAAAGATTTGTGCTAAGGACTCATACATTTAATAGGTACTCAAGTGATAGCCTGGATGATGTTAAATAGGTGGTGAAATCTATGATGAACAACTTAGATTGAACATGCACATGTTAGGAATAAAGAAAATGTAGAAGATAAACACAATAAACCCAAAAAGGTAAAACATAAGAGACACCAATCCAAGATAATCTTAGCCAAAAGGAGATTAGAAATAATATAAAGGTCACTCCATATGCTAGGCCTACTCCTCTTCAATTGCATAGAGACATGTTACTTAGAAAGGGACTAGTCTTGGATGAAGAAAAAGAAAAGTAAAGGACACATAAGCACAAATTGAAAGCACTAACCTTGCAAAAACTAAAGTAATGAAATAAGTTACACATAACGGTGATCCAAACACATAAGAAAGCAAAATCATAAAGAGTAGGGAAGGTGGTGCTAAGCAGAGGTGGAAAATTTGAGTAAATTTTAGGAGATGATATGAAAAGGGAATTGCATAGAAAAAGGAAAAGTAAAAGGAAATCGATGAGTGAAAGAAATGACAAAGTGAAAGGGAACCATTATGCCTTGATGATAGGAAGGCAATGTCTTAGAGTTTTAGGTAAACTGATATGGTCTCTTACCATTTTGGCTTCACGCCCCTTCTTCTAGTATTGGAGCTCCAATGAATCAGCTCATCAAAATTCTTGCTATGATCAATCCTAAATCTCAATAAGATGTAATGAAGTAGTTGAAATTTTACTCATACAAAGCTCATCATTTTCTAAGGGTAAGACTCCTCTTTTATAGAATGCCTAAGAGTAAAAAAATTAAAAAAATTAAAAATAGAAATAAAAAAATAAATTTGTAAAATTTGTTGTTAAAAGCTTTTGCTAAATAACTTTTTGAAAATTTGTCATTTTAGTTTCAAAATTATTTTCTAAAAAGCTATTTCCGTAGATGTGGTTAAAGCTATTACCAAACAACTTTTTGAAAACATACCATTTTGATAAAAAAATTTGATAATCGATGATTTTTCTAAATAGCTTTTTGAAAGCTACATTTTTTATGCAATGCTAGTTAAGTTCACACGGTTGTCAGAGGTCAGATTTGAGCCTATGTGTCATTGATTGGGTTAACAGGTTGACATAACAATGATGGTGCCATAGGTCAGACCTAACTTAAGGTGTCACAGATCTATTGGGGGCATGGCATTGGTCGATCTATGTGTGTTCATGGGTCACAAAAACCATTTTGTTGATGTATTGGAATAATGGGTTAACACAACATCGACAGATCCATTTTCATTTTTGAGTTGAATATGGGTCAATGTGTGGCGGATCAGTTGATGAATTGGTGCAATGTCGATGAATCAATGTGCATTCATTGTCATGCAAACTATTATGATGCTGGGCAAACTAGCACATTGGTATGACATCAATTGATCTAGGTACATTCTTAGGTCATAGAAAGTATGTTATTGATGAGTCAATCTAGTAGGTTAGTGCAGCTCTGCAAATTCAGGTGTGTTAAATGGTCACATGAATTCGTGGTTTGGAATGAGCCCCATAAGGCCTATTTGTTGATCTATTTTGGTTGAATGCAATCTGAGTTAGCCATCATTGAGTCAACTTGAGTTGATTGAGGTGGAAGGCAGAGTCGATGAAAATGAGATCAATTGGCCATGTTTTGTCCTTTTTGTGTTTTTAATACAAATTTTGAGCCCATAATACAAATTTAGGCCCCATATTAACTTTGCAAATGAAGAATGGATATCTTGATTGTTTACAACTACTGGTGCATGTTTGGCTGGCTCCCGGGCATAGAAAATCTTGATTAGTATCCTTACCAATTCACTCAGAGTTAAAAAAAACTCATCTTTGATGAGTCAACTATTCTAGATCAGCTCTTATAAATCTTCATTGTATTTGGGTTTAGTCACTATAACTCTTCTCTTGTGATCCATGTATCTTCAATGTTTGATAACAAATAAGTCACTTTTGATAACTCTATTAAATCTGAGACATTAAAGGTATTATTGATGTTGTAGTCATCTGGTACTTCCATAATATATGCATTTGGTGCAATCTTGTTTAAGATTAAGAATGGATTGATGCCTTTAGTACATAATGTCTACAAAGTTTTTAAAGAGGTCCTGATTCATATCATCACATAATCTTCTTCCAAGAATTCTTTATATATGTAATGTGCATCAATCAATATATTATATTACTAATTATGAGTTTTATTTTTTCTTTAATATTTTCATGGATCTCCCTTATATGCTATGCAAACTCTTAGGCAATATTATTATGTCAATGAGGCTGTGAAACTTATATCTATTATAAGCTTCAAATGGGCTAATTCCTATAAACCTATTGACAAAACTATTATAAAAATTCTCTATATATAATAAAAGTTGATCTTAATTCTTTAAATTTTTATTTACCAAAACTATAATAGATTTTCTATGCTACTATTTACTACCTCAATTTGACTATTAGTTTGTGGGTGGTGGGTATATGAGAATTTTAACTTTATTTTTATAAGGTGTCAAAGGATTTTCCAAAAGTATGAAATGAAAAAAATGTCTTTATCTATGACTATGGACTTGATAAAACCATGAAGCTTTACCACTTCATTAATGAATAATTGATTAATGTGTGAGGCATTAGAAGTTTTGAAGCATGAGATAAATTTAGCCATTTTTGTAAATCAATCTACCACCACAAAAGATGCAGCCATATCTTTGAAGGGTTTTGGGTAGTCCAAGAACACAATTCATATTAAGGTCCTCCAAATGTCATGATGATAGTGGCAATGGGGTGTATAGTTCATTGTTTTGGATGTGATATTTTATGATTGTACAAGTATTACACTCGACAACTATCCAAGTGGAATGTGGCATTAATCCTGACCAATAAAACCTATCATCAAGGGCCATGTTGATTTTGTCATGTTTGTAATGGCCTTTTGTTCCTCTTATATGTATCTCCTAAACTAAGAAATCTCAAAGTGATGTTAGTCATTTTAGAGTAGACCTCTAGGCTTCTGATGTTCCACTTTGACCTTTTGATAAGTCAAGAATCTTTGAACATAATTTGAAAAATATTTTTTCTTTCCTCTCTACAACAATAGGCCTTAAGGTTGAGGTATATGTTTGCTTCTCCAGGACGAATTGCCAATGTACTATCAGGAGCCTCGCTCAATAGCCTCCCTTTGAATCCCTGATGTCAAGGGACACACAATCTACCTTGACAAATGAGAATGCCATCTCTCAAGGAAAGTCCTTAGACTCTCTTTATTGTACTCAGATTATTACCTCCTAAAGCTTAAGGTCTTCTTACTATAGTGCCCTTAGCCCTTCAAGCTAGTAAGCACAAATAGAAAGACAATTAAGTCAAGTCACCGGGGATTGCATTGCTAACCTATCCTAAACTTTATTAAAATCAAAACATGTCCTTTCTCTTTGAATCATTTACAAACATAGATCCAAATGTTGCACCTCAACTGAAGGCACTAGTCATTAAATTTTCTTTTCCCTCATAATATATAATATCAAACTTATAGTTCTTTATAAGTTCTAACCATCATCTTTATCTTAGATTAAGCTCCCTTTGTGTAAAAATATTCATGAAGCTTTTAGGATCTGAGAAAAACTTAACTTGAACACCATATAGGAAATATCACTAATTCTTGAATGTAAAGATAACTGTTGCCAACTCTAAATCAAGATTAAGATAATTGCATTCATGATCACACAACTATCTAGAGTAAAAAGCCATAATTTGGCCATTCTATAAAAAGACCACCCCTAAGCTAACGTGTGAAGCATTAATGAACACTTGATAGGGCTTACCTTTGCTAATTCCAAAATTGGAGTTGAACTCAAACTAATTTTCAATTTAACAAAGCTATCCTCACACTAATTAGAAAAAAAGAAAGTTGCACCTTTCTTAGTTAATTGATCAAGGGCTACTATAGTTTTTTAGAACTTGGGCACAATCTTGTGATAATACCCTATAAGGCCCAAAGAGCTATGAATTGTTTTATACTATAGTGAGTCTTTCTTTTTTTTACTACATTGATGATATTATATAGAAAGCAAACTAAATCCAATAAAAAGGAGTAATTTGAAAATTTTTCATATAATTTCTTCTTCCTAAGTAACTCAAACATAGTATGGAGATGCACAATATCCTACTTTCTACTCTTAGAGTATACCAAAATGTTATCAATAAACATAATGACAAACTGATCAAGATAAATTTGGAAAACATAATTCATGAGATCCATAAATATCATAGGTGCATTAGATAAGACAAAAGATAATTCTGTGAACTCAAAATGTCCATATGAAATACTACAAGTTTTCTTTAAAATGTCCTCCTCCCTAATTCTAATTTGATGATATCTACATCAAAGATCAATCTTCGAGAGGGCTAATGCACTTTACAATTTATCAAGTGAGTCATCTACGTGAGGTAGTAGATACCGACTTTTAATGATCACTTTATTCAATTCTTATTATTCCTCTCACATGTATCAACTTCAATCCTTCCTTTTGACAGAGAGAGTAAGAGGTTGCTATAATGAAGAACTTGGCCAAATTAAGGCTTTACTAACCAAGACTTGTAACTAGACCATGAGCTTTGGAAGTTTTGATGGAGCCAAGTGACGTGGCACCTTTGTAATATGAATGACTCCAAGCACCAATTCAATGGAAAACTCTAGCTCTCTCATTGGTGGTAAACCAGACAAACTCTTTAAGAAAACATTATGATAATAATCCTTCATAACAAGAGTATCTTGTAGCAATAAGGTCATTGGTTGGGAGTCAAATATGATGCCAACTAACCAATGCAACCTCTATGAATCAAATTTGAAGTCTTAAGAGATAATATGATAAGGATTTGATAGTTAATTCTAATGTAAACAAGATCAACTTAATCTGGTATCTAGGTTTGACCTATTTTTCTCAACAATCAATCACCACACCATGCTGCATCATTTAGTCCACACTTAATATAGTGTCAAGTTCCATAAGAGCTACATGAATAAGTTTGGCCTCAAAACCATGATTGAGAATGACAAAATCACCTTTGGCTCTCTATGTAGAAGGAATATCCTCCCTAGAGGGTAACTTCACCATTAGAGGCACATGTAACGAGCCCTTATCACCACTAATTCTCTCCCAAGAATTTTTAGATATAAAGGAATTTGATGCACTAATATCAAATAAAAAAAAATAAAACTAACATCATAGAATAAAAGTGTACCAATAATGACATCATCTTGTAGCTTATTGTTGAGTTAGAGCATATATGCATGGCTATCCTCCTGATATGGCTCCTCCTTATCTAATAACTTAAATCATCCTTTGTACTTTTGAACAATCTACCTTCTTATGACCAAGCTTCAAATAAGATGAATAGACATTCTCTTGATATCTACAAGAACCTTTATGTTACTTGTCATATTGTTGGCATCTGATGGCCTATTTTTTGGGTTGATCAAACTACCTCTTACTAATTAGGCAAGCTAGAATAAGTGCCACTTGAGTTCTATAATTTGATTTCTTTCATGATTTCTTATGATGAGACTTGCCCTTTTTTTAGTTCATGTAAAAATTAGAATTGCTCCTTTTTTTACTAGGCTCATGTTGAGCCTCCATATATTACTTAACTGACTCCATTAACCTGGCTGCCTCCACGAAGTCATGAAATCTAGAAAATCTTGTCACCACCAAATGTTCTTGAATTGATGGACCAAGTCCATCTAATATGATCTCATACTAGTGTTCCTTTAATGTCTCATGCTCATATGCATATCTAGTCAAGTAGGTTAAGCAAGGTGCATTATCTAACACTGACATCTTACTCTACCTCAAGTGGATCAACTCCTCATGAATTTGAGCTTTAGCTATTTCAAGTATATAACAAACCTTGAATTTAGCCACAAAATCCTCCCATGGTACCTTGCTATTCAGGGTATCCTTAAACATGGTGTGATGCTACCCATGCCATCATGTAGATGCCTCTGCATCTATACAAAATCCATAAAAAAAACAACCATATGCTCTACTAGAGATCCTATGCATCAAATAGCTCCAAGATGTATGATATCCAATCAATAACTACTTCGTCCTAAGGACCCCAAAAAAAAACTCATGACCTCAATTGCATGAATTCATCTAACCAATGATCCCCTCGAGATTTAAGTTGTGCCAAAGGTGTTAAAGCTTGACTTGGTCAATCTAACATAGGCTCTACTTAGGCATGCTCACTACCCATAGTTTGTCTCTTAGCAGTTCTCCAAATCCTAACCATATCTACCAAAAATAAATACCTTATTGATGTCACTAAAAGGCAATGACTAATCATTAAAGAATTATTTTTATCTTATGTATTCCTATGACTTACTCTCTTCATATTAATAATTCTAGTATAATATGCCTAAGTATGCCTTATACATTAAGCTAGGCTTTGATTCCACCTTTGTAACACCCAACCTTTTTAGCAACTTTGTTTTTAAGCCATTAGGTGTAATTATACTTGCAATTACATGTGGTCAGTTACCCTTTGACTTCTAAGCTTAATACTCAAATTGGGAGTTGCAATCCCCAAATTTGATCACTAAGCTCATATTGTGGCACTTATTATGAACTAAGCTCCCTTACTAGATGGTCATCCACATGACTTAAGAATTGATTCATCCTTGGCTATGGTAACAATTATAATGGCACACACAAGTTAATAATGTATCATGTAACATACAAATAATCTATATGCACAAAATTAAAACATCCAACATTTAGATCTATAAAAGAAATAACATTAAAAAATAATAAAATACTTTGCATCCAAGTCCATCAAATAAATCTAGTACAAACAAAATTTTTATAATAAGATACAAAAAATAAATTCCTAGTTTTTACATCATTAAACCAAAATAGATATGTCTTATAACTAAGAAAAAGTAAGAAATTGTAAGAATAAGATAAATCCATAGTTCCCCAAATCATGGGTTCCTTTTTTTAGGTTAAAATTGTTAAACCTTCTTTCAAAACAAAAAACATTTTTTTCATAAGAGTAGTATTACAATTTTCTTGATTGAAATAATTTCAAGTCCAATTTGATCCAATCAAATTTAGCCACTATTATTGAAGTGTATGTCTAACTTTTTTCTATTGGGTTACATGAAAATGCAACATATTTTTTTGATCAAGAGAGACATTGAGGTGAAATAGTATGGTATCACTATTGAAGCCATCATATTTGTCTAATTGAATAATAAGATGTTTCATCAAAGAACAATGTAGTCCAAATCTGGATAGTAATGACACACATACAACATACTTGTCTAATGCAACAATGTAATGGTATTATAGATTATTGATGTGCAATCATCTGCGTTATATTTTGTATAAGTCCATTCCTATGGGATTCACAATAGAAATGTATAACCACATTGACTTTATAATCTCTAAGTGTACATATTTGATGTATAATAGAAAAGCATCATTGGAATTTGAAGATATCTAGATATGAATGGTACAAGAATCCACAAAATATACTTGCCCAAAGAAAAGATAGAAGGAACCATTGTAGTATGCTAATATCAAAATATGAATAATAAGGCCACTATTGAGATGTATCTAATTAATTTGGTTATTGTAAGTGTCATTATAAAATCATAATGTGCATTTATGAATTGTAAAGGTAGGCATGTGACATTTTTGTTTGATTTGATAATTGAAGATTATCTATTTAAAGAGAAATGTTCTAGCTGATGTGATGTACTTGGCCAAACTATAAAGAAATGTTGAAGTGATAATATGATTATAGTGACATTTTGAGTATTGAGTAATTTTTTTTGACATAGAGATAGGTTGTGTCATCTTGAAACAAAGATATGTTATGAATAGTAGAGGCTTCATATAGTACACTGATGCTTATTGCACTATACAAAGAGTTTGTGAATAGTGAAGTTATCCAAATTTTTTTATTGTACCAAGGTTGACACATTATGCCTTGTGTAACTTGGGATTACGATCTACTTCTAACACAATTAAACTAATGATTCCACCCAGTTAGCTATGAAGAAGGCTTTGTGGATGAAAATGAGAATCAAATGTTAGATTACAAAGAATAGCCTCTACCTTGTAGTTATATTTGAGAGAATATACTTGAAATATCTTGAACAAATAAGAAGTCACCAAATAAATCAAATGTGAAAAAAACTTTTCTTACCTTCGAGGAAACTATTGTTCATGGTTTCCAAATCTCCTGGCAAAATATGGCTAAAGGTATCAATACAATAATGCCAAGTTAGGAAGGGCTTTTCATTCTCCATAATGTCTAAATTCTATTAATCTTCTCCTTGTTATTGTTGAAAATCATCCCTAGCTTCTACTCAAACTAGTTTCAAATGTAGTTGGTAACTAAGAAATCTATGAAGAAATGGAATGGTTCATATTCACATCCATAGTATAGACATTTAAAAGGAAGTTGAAATCTAAACTTCCTTATTATAAAGGAAAAACAATAATGTTTTTTAAATAATCACCACAGAACAATTCATATTTTTATCAAAGTTCACTTATTTTAGAAATTTGTTGATTCAAAATTAGTAGGATTTGCTTCTCAGAGCTTATTGCATGCTTTGCTAGTACAAAATTCCCTAATAACTTGAAGGGGGGAAAAGAGATTCCTACATGTTGTTAGAATCTAGCAACACTACTTGACTAAAGTTATTCAATTTTAATGTTTTACACCAAGTTAATGATTTGCCCACCCTAGTTTTGGCAATAAGAGTTTTTTGGGTTGCTATCAAATTGGACTTTCTAAAACCTACTCATAAAGAGTTAGAAAAATAATATGACCACCAGAGAATGCATGTAAATGCTTTGATTGTTATAGTGTTATTCTTCACTCCTAGTTAATTCTCCTTATTTAAGGAGGTTTTTCTCTTCCAAGTGGTATAATTGCCCATTAGGATTGCTAAGGCTTCTTCAAAAGAAGTTAGCTATAACTTTTTCAATACATTTGACTATACTCTTAGGTTTGTCATGAACCATCAATAGATGTGTGGGAATGGAGTTTAAAATACTCTTTATAAGAACTAGCTTATCACCTTTTGACAAACATTTGTAATTCCAATCATCTACCATTTTAATTATTTTATCTTTAAGAGACTAGTATATAGATGTCTTTTTCCTTCTTTTGAAGATCTTAATTCCTAAATACTTGAATGGTAATGTTACTATGACAAAACTTTTCTACATTCTTTTTTAGTTTAATTTCTACTTTGATGCATTATGAAAATTAATAAACATACTTTTTAATAGTTTATGCTTTGACTTGAACTCTATTGATATGCTTGTAAAAAAAATATCTAAGATTGCATATTAAAGACTTCCTTCTTAAAGTGAATACAACTATTTCTTTAGCAAAGGATAGATGTGTAATAGATGGGAACCCTCTAGATTTAGAAAACTTGTCAATTTTTTTGCATGTTGCATTTTGATTCAAGGCCTTAAAAATTCTACAGCCATGATAAATAGGTAGGGAAAGGGGGTTACGTTACTTTACCCATATTTAGCTTTGAAGAAACCATAAGGAATACTATTTATCAACACCAAAAGCTATCTAAATTTAAAGAAATTTGTTTCTAAAAGTATGAAGTGCTTATGAAAATCAAACACTTACAACAACCTAAAAAATAAATCCTAATTAAAACTATCAAAAGTTGCTTGTATATCTTGTTTCACAATGAGATTATAGCCTTTATTTTTATGGTTAATATGATTGACTATTTCTTGCACCATGAAGATGTTACCTATTATGCTTCCTCTATTAATAAATGTAAACTATTTCAAGGAAATAATTTCTTGCAAAATTTGGTGAGTTAATTGGCCAAAACTTTAATAAAGACATTGCTTATAAAATTACACAATTTGGTAGGCCTAAAATCCTAAAAGAGTACGTTGAGTCTGATTTAGGAATTGAGGTTATCTAGGTACTTATGATATATCAAGGAATTAGACTCCTCTTAAAGAAATCCTAAGCTACCTCCAACATATCTTGAGTAATAATATCTTAATAGTGTTTGTAGAATAGACCTATAAATCCATTTAGACCCATTAAACTATCATAATTCAATCCTTTCATAGCTCTCTTAACTTCCACCATAGAAAACTCTTATATGATAGAATTGTTTTGATCCTTATCTATAAGACAAGAAATGTTTTACAATTGAGTTTGGAAAGTCTCCTCATTCTTGGTCTTGTTTGGGTCAGACAGAAGAATTAATAATTTTGATAGCCTCAAAACTTATCTGACATTCATCTTCATTCCAATGGTCCTCTATATTTTGACTCTTATTAATTGATAACTTAGCTCTTTTAACCATAATAAATGAGTGGAAGAATTTGGTACTTAAGTCACCTTCCTTAAACCACTTAACACATGCATTTTATTTCTAATATTATTCCTTATGAGTCTAACTTCTAATATGGTCTACTTGAGCCTTATACCACTTCGTCGTTTTGTCGTCAAATATGACTTTATCATATTGCTCTTCTAGCAACCTAATGTCATCCTCTACTACTTTTTTATTATAAAAAATATTGCTAAATGTTTCCTTGTTTCATTATTTTAAATGTATTTTTATCCTTCTTAATTTTACTCCATATCTATACATAAAAATGTAATTATTGTGAGAAGATCCCAATCTTCTTTTGCATTATCTATGAAGGATTTGTGTTGAAACCACATATGTAGACACCTAAATTGAAGTAGATTTCTTTGGTTAGGGCGATGAACTTGAAGTAGAATTTGCACATGATCTAATGTTAACCTACTTAGATGTTACACTGAGAAGTTGGGAAAAAAGAGCTAACCAGCATTCATTGCATAGCAATCTATCCAGGAATTTCTAAACAAGAGCTCCATTCCATTTGTTGTGCCCCATGAAGAAACTTCATATAACTTGTGGTTGAATTAGAGACACATTCTCAAAGAAAATTGGAAGTCTTTCTTGCTTTAAATTCTTGAGTGGTTGGACCCAACCAATTCAAATTTGTAGTAACATTAAAATCACCTCCTATAAGCCATGAGTTGTTTAATAAAGTTTACTTGTGTTGTAGGTGCTCAGACTACAAAATCGACCTTTGACATCTATGTGTTTTTTATGCATAATAGACACAAAGACAATGTTGTTTGAATTTCTTATTTTAACCTTAATAAGCATAAATCGGTTCAAATTGCAAATGATATCTACTTGAAGCTGATCACTCCAAATAATTCATATCTTGTTTAATTGATTGTAATTGCCATAATTAAATCCTAATTTGTAAGAAAAGGTTAAGACTTTTGATTCATTTACCATTGGTTCAAGTAAAGCCAATAATTTTATCTTATGGTGTAGGGTTAAAGCCTTAGCTCTTTTGAGGGAAGCATTGCATGCAACGCCTCTAATATTCCATATTAATGCATTAATCATTTTGGGATGAAAATTCCAACTCAAGGGAGGCTTTTGAACTTTGCCTTATAAATAAATGAGAGTTAATCTACATTTGAGTCTTTCAAAGATGACCTCTTTTGCATCTTCTTTGTTGAAATACCATTATGGTTTTTGTTGGGTTTAGAGAGCTGTTGCCTAGTGGGCATCTCTAAATTAAGATACATCTCTCCAAAGATCTATCCTTCTTCTAATTATATGACTTAATTTTCATTTGTCTCTCATTGAGATTGCAAATGATATCTTTCAATAATGTGAGTGTTATGTGGAAGAGGTTCCTCTAATTTCTAGTTATGATGCATAAGTAATTTACATTCATACTTTGAATGACTTTGCTTATGACAATGTAACAATGAGGAAGAATTTCATAACATATTTTCTACCAAAATCCTCCTTCTTTACATCCTTGATATTTAAAGATTTTGATTCTAATGGAAAGTTCTTTAATAAGATTCACTTCCATATAAACTTTAGTAATGTGTGACCTTAAGCGAGAAGCCAACATTAAATCTAGCTTCAAATGGAGTACCAATTGTTGAGGCTAATGAGTATAATGTAGTTTTGTTAAATAAGTGCAATGGAAGATGTTAAATGCTACTTAGATTTGCACAAAATAAGGCTCTATATTGAATTGAATGTTTAGTGGCCATTTAGACACATGAATTATAAATTATGCTTTACTCCAATTTTTTTGATCCAGTAATATAAGAAGACTTCCTCTATAAAGAATTGAATAAGATTATTGTTGGGGTTCCAAATATTCAATCATAAAGGAGATTTTGAATTTGAATATTTGAAACTCAATTCTTATCATAGTCATATTTGTTTTTCTATGAGAACCTACCAACTAGGGTAATTTTTGGTGGAGATGCAAGCAAATGTCCTCCATATTAAAGACCACCCCTAGTTCATCCTTTTAGAAGGATAGTGGTTTTATTTTACATGGTGAAGGAGCCATCGATTCCCTTAATACCTCTATTAAAGAGCGATTAGAGTAGGGTGCTCATGGGCACTTATGCAATCTTCTATCTCTTCGATCCTGCACGTAAACAAATAAGGGAGTATAATAAAGTCTAATAGAGAATCCTTAATTTGCATTATAAAAATCACATGAAATCTAAGATATTATAACAATACTATATAAGTAATATAAATCAAGATTAGATCAATATAATTATCACATATTCCATGAAACAAGGAATAGAATGTGAAGTATAAACTAGAAAAATGCATGATGAACAATTAATGTCGAGTGACCCACCAAAATCTAGAACCACCTCTAAGCCCATGCAACCAAATTTAAGGTCTATCATCACATAAATCAATAATCTTTTCTAAGATATCCCATAACCATATAAATCAAAACTATTGTCTAAAACATGTTATAGCCATATAAATTGGCACTCTTTTCCATGATTGCTATAACCATATAAATCAACACTCTTTTATAAGATGTTTATTACTATCTTAAGAGTTCAAATCTTGGGGTTTATTGCATCAAAAGGATATCCTTAGTATTACTTGATTTATCACATTGTTATTAATTCAAATTGCCATTATTTAGAATCTACGTATTCATAAGATTTTCTTATAACCTCTTAATCATCTAGGAAGAAAACTATTATCTAAAATGTTTTAAGATTATCTCTAAACTCTTAATCTAGTTATTTAAATAATCTAATAAATCTAGAAGTTATCTTATTATTTAGTCTTTGCTCTTTGCCTTTTTTGGAGTTCTATATAGAATCATTTTGCTTATTTGACTACCCTTAGGCTCTCACTTAGGTTATAATGTTAGTTTAATGATTAGACATCTTTTTAGTGTTACTCATTAATCTAAGTTCATATGAGTTCCACCAATGACTACTTTATCATCTAGTTTAGTTTGAGCCATTATGCTCACCTAAAGTTCCTCATGAGCCACTCACATAGCTCCCTAAATCATTATTTAGGGTGCTAACTTTTAGCTAAAGAGACTATGAGGCTACTCAGTAACTTACCTAAATTAACCAAGCAAAGCTTAGGATTTTTCCATTATAAGAGCAAGCAATCCTTTTGGCAAGCCTAGCATCTTTCTTTAAGGCCAAAATGAGTACTCTACTCCTCATCTAAGGTTTTACTTGAGAACTTCTCAATCCCATGGTCTTATTTCAAGCATACATAAGATTCACAAAGTTTTATTATGCAAGATCCAATCCTATATTCTTACCTGGGGTTTTCTTACATATAAATCAAGACATAAGTCTATCTAATATTTCCTTATTTAGTCTACACTAATTCAATTTGACATTAATCTTTGATCACAAGCTATTCAAAACTTATATTACTCCTTATTATTCTATTAAAAGTCTCTAATAAGATATAGAAAGAACATCTAAGGATTTGTCTCAAATCTTATAATGGCTATCAACTTTATATTAACCTCATCTAAACCTCACTTAGTTGAACCCTACCTAACTTATGCAAGGCTAATAAAATTCTTGACCATTCCTTGTCCTCTTCCAAAGCTTCCTACTGAGCTATAATAGATTCCATAACTAGATATGAAAGACTTCTTTTAACCTTATAAGCCATTTAGGTTATTTCAAGGTCTAAATAGTGCCTCTTCATTGATTAACCAAGTCACATTGCTAGCTTCCCAAAGGAAAATGGAGGCATGGCAATGGTTAGCCATAGGAATACTTAGGGTTTTAGCTAAGTTTTAATTTTTATCCTAGTATCCATTGCTTAGTCTAGGTTGTTTTGCATCAAAGTGTATTCTTAAATGTGTATAAACCTAAGTTCTTGTTATCACACCATAAATCATAATGAAGTTTAAGGTGATTTTGCCTAACCAAAGCTTATCTCAAAAAGCATGTCATCTAAAAAACTGGACAAACACTTTATTTTTAATTTCAAATCATGGTTTTCCAAATCTATCAATATCATATCTTTTTATTAACATGGATTCTTATTCACAATTATCATATAAAACTTCATAGTTAAGCCACAATATCAAGTTTTCATGAATTTAAAAGCATTTCAAATCATACTAATATAAATCATACTTTCTTAGGTCACCCCAATTTCATGGTTTTTTTATGAAGTTCACAAATCATTACCAAATCTTGAATTATTATTAAAGTAATTAAAACCTTAGCATGAAGAATATTGAATTATTATTAAAGTAATTTTTAAATCTTTAAGAAATTAAACACAATACAATGTTGGATCCAATTTTAAATGCTAAAATCATAAAACTATATGTCATGTCTAGGGTAAGGTAATTCATGCTAGCATAAGTCACTTTAAAAATTTGAATTTTGAGTACATTTTCTATAATAAGAAGAAATCTCAACTTTAACAAACATATATTTACAAAATCCCATCATACATCTCTCAAGCATGGCAAGATTGATGAACATGGATGGCTTAAAAGACATTTCATGGAGATGTCATTCAAGAATCATTACAATTATATCATGTATCATTGAAGAACAAATTAATCATGTTCTTAATAAATCCATAAGGTTTTTGTTAGCACATCTATTCATCTTATTGAAGAGCTTTAAGAGAGGAAAGAAGATTGCATTACATGATTCCACATAAAACATGACATTTTAATAAAATAACTAATTGATTAATCCTAAGAATATCTTTGTTTAATTGTGTGATCTTGAGATTCATCCTACCTCTACCCTGTAGAGGACTTCTCTCCTATTTCACTTCAATTCTTGTAGTTTCTTCCTCCTCCTCTTGCACACAATAAGGTCTCCTCATCTGAATTTAATCTTTTAGGTTAGAAGGATTACTAAGGTTTGTTAGGATAATTAAGCATGACATCTTACATATAAAAAACTACAAACTCTTGATCCTTCTCTTTAAGATTCATGGTTAGGATTAGACCATGATAATCAAATGGTCCAAATTTCCTTAATCTTAATTTAACTACCTCTAACCAAGTCACCCTTAGATTTGGGGAACATCTATTCCAATGGTTAAGATAAAAAGAAACTTAAATACAAACGTTGGCATCTTCAAACCAAAATCTCCCATTATTAACTATTAATTCCTTGAATTGTAATTATAAAATGTTGCCATTCATACTAGTATGTTACACTTATATACCACTTCTCACATCATTACTCGATAATTCACATACCTAATGCTTCTCTTAGCTTGTTCAACTTATATGATTACGTTAATCATGTTGTACAATATATTAAGTCTCCTATATTAAACTTTTTAAACTTTGTAAATTTTCCTTTCCTTTTTATCAATTAGGATGCTCCATGATATCATACCTATATGATCATAAGTATAGCTTAGACTAATTCTCCTTTTCTTAATTCAATATCTTTGTATGATAATATAATCATTCTTTTAGAATCATAAGCCAACTGATATAGGACAAAATTACTAAAATCTATCTTTAACTCATAAATAATGGAGAAATACTTAAGTTCAAGTAATAGATCCATAGAAGCGCCTACCTAAGATACTATAGGTTTAAAATAAAGCAATTATAAGATTACTAGGTAACTAAGAACTTTCAAAAGCGAAGAACTTATACAAATACATTAACATAAAGGAACCTAACCTACAAAAGAGAGAAGTTTAGCTACACACACCCAATGTGACTCAAGTTGGTGGTGAAGTGGTAAAGTACACATAAGTGGAGTCTTTAGATTGTATGAAAAGCAAATCATACATTCACTTACATAATATACAGAGTATAACATGACAAGTAATCATTTCTTATAAGATGGAATAAAGAATAATAGAGTTAAGCACTTTTAGTGTGATCTAATACTCTTATGATTGTTGGATAATGTGTCAAAATCTTCTTTTTTGAATATCTCACTCACCTTTCTAAGGAACGTTTAGAATCATACAATTGGATGATCTCTCAAGGCACATTTCATATTAAGCAAGCTTAATAATAACATTTCATTACTTCATTCAAAGTTTTATGCCTTAAAATATGGTGAGAATGTCTCATCTTTTTAATGTGTGAACAAATAATATAGAATGTGATTTAAGACTAAGTTTAGCAAATTTTGACACTTATTAAGATCATGCCAATCAAAATAATAGAACATTCCTATTTCTTAGACTTGATAAGCTCTAAAGTCTAAACATCCAATAAAGGCTTAAGATTCTATTTTAATCAGGCTAATTTGTTAATTATCATTCCTTCCATGTCTTCTCTTATGAGCATATGGTATCTCAACACCTAAGTTGATGTTCTGACAAGTTTGGTTCATTTTCAAATGATAATTACTTTACTTTGATGTCACTTATCATAGACTTACTTGATGTATAGGTTGCACTTGATCTACTATCTTGATGTTGTTTCAACTGGTTTATACATGTTTTTATGGTTACCCTTAGCTCTTATATTGAATTAGTTAGCTTCATTAGTGGTTATGCTAGTCAAGAATTGAATATTTTATATTATTTTCTAAACTTAGTGGTCATAAACTACAAGTTCAAAATAAAGTTCTTAATTGGGACCATTAAAGAAAAATAAATACCAAAATATAATAGTAAGATAACATACAAATATAGAAATATTGTAATAACAAACTTGAAATTAGTTTTTTCTTTATTTTTGTTTTCATACAACTTCTAACAACTTAATAACAAATGCATAAAATTAAAAGATTCTTATTTATTAAAAAAATTAAAATAATATAAGTTCTTATATCTATCTATGTTATGATATTAAGTTGATATAGAATGAAATTACTACAACCTATATTTGGCTCATAAATAATAGAGAAATGCTTAAGTTGAGCAGTAAATCCATGTAAGGGCTTACCCAAGAAGCTATAGGTTTAGAATAAAAAGATCTTAGGATCATTAGATAGGTAAGAACTTTTATAAAAGCTAATAATCAACACAAATTCTATAACATGAGGGAACTCAACCTACAAAAGAGAGCAATTTAGCTACCCACACTTAATGTAACTCAAGTTGGTGACGAAGTGGTAAGGTATACACAAGTTGAGTTCTTAGATTGTAAACAAAAGTAAATCACATATTCATTTGCATATGCTAGAGAATAAGAAGTGATGAATAATCTCTTCTTGTAAGATAAAAAATGTAGTAGAGTTAAGCACTTTCTTAGTGATTTGTCACTCTTTTGGTTGTTAGATAACGGATAAGGATCTTATCTTTGGAGTCTCTTACTCTCCTTCCCAAGGTATCATTAGAATTTCATCATCAGACGATCATTCATGTCATGTCTCATATCTAATAAGCTCAATAGTAGTATTTCATTACTTCATTCAAAATTTAAAGCCTTATTAATGAAGATAGAGTAGAGATTAGGTCATGGGATAGAAAGATATAATTGATTAGATTAAATGGAAAAAAGTATGATGAAAGGTCTTAAACAAAGAGAAATAGAATTAAAGAGGATTCACTCACCAAAGTGAATCCAAGAGAAGGCCATCAAGGCAACTCAAGCACTCAAGCTACAAATTAATATATTTTTGGTCATAACTAAACCATTTATCTATTCATGAGAGATCTTATAAATAGAAGATTACAAGTAATTATTTAATATAAAAAGGAACTTTTTATATGCTTCTTGAAGATTTTTATGCCCATATAGTTCTTCAATACAAAACCATACTTCATACCTACTTTTTTTCAGACTAAATATTTTGGACACTTTCAATAATGTGTCACTTAACATGTGCCACCTATCATAAGTCACTTATCGTGAGCCACCTATCACTATTTTGACTTCATATTTTTATTCACCTAACTACTCTAAAAGATTATTTTAGATTGGAGACAAAAGTTTATTTAAAATATTTTTTATATCTTAATTTATTCTTTCTTAATTAGGATTAGTTCTTTTGGGCTATGACTAACTCTCCTTATCATTATTCATGTGATAAGCTTATGATAAACACTTCTTTCATGTAATTTAAGCCTAAATTATACTTTTTCTTTATTTATTTCATGGTATTTATGCTTATGTTTAATTACTTGTTCTTATCTTGAATCATTCCTCACTTGTTAAGAGAAACTCTGTCATAAAGAATTCAAATATAGATAATTTTTCATGAACTTTGGGTTAACTAGACATGTTCATGATTTGTGGGGTATTTATTTTCAATGATTGGTTTATTCAACCTTCTTTCAAAAGATTTTTATGAATAATTGAAACTTAAAATCTCATCAATGAGAACACCACCTTCTTCAAACAAATTTAGGTGTATCGACAATGAAAACTATTTTCTTGAATCACCCATGTAACTATTAGTTTGCAAATCGTCATATTTAAAATTTACTTTTAGTTTGTCATCTTTAGTGTTGAATACTAGTCTAATAGACATAACAATGGGCAATTCAAAAATATATATGTCATCACACCTCTCATTGTGTTGAACCACCTTTACTTGCGAAATACTTTAATAAGAGATATTAAAGAGCTCTACACATGAGTTTGTAGGCCATTTCTCTAATTTTGGAATTCATTTTTTATTTCATACTTGAAAATTTATAATTCTTCTTGCATTTCTTCTCGACATTGATTGGTCACTTGAAAAAAAGTTTTGCACTAAATTTGACAAGCTTTTGATTTGTTTCTTTCTTGTTACTATAGCTACCATTTACTTAAGTAAGGCTTAATGAATAGTGAAGTACCAATAATTAAACATTTATTTGATGAATCTATTGATGTATCATGGATATATTATGGCTAAAATGAGTAAAGATGAGAATAATGATATTTTTCCAATGCCATTAACTCTAATTGTCATACTTTATTGCCACTATAAGTGGAGATGGGATGATGTGCTATGACATGGTATCACTCACATCAGACCTTGCATGATATGTGATGAGTTGTTTGCCATGTGATATAGCAGTTAGAGATAAGATTCACTATAGTGTAGATATGATATGTGATGAGCTATTTATTATGTGATTTAGTTACTTAGAAATGAGATTCATTATGAGATAGACATAATGTGATAGGCTAGGTTTATATGCTATGATGTGATGTTATAACATATAAGAGATTTGTATGCTATTTTCTTGATATATAAATATCATATAAACGAGATGAGATTCCATAGCACCAGAATAATAATCATTTAATAAATATTTAAGCCTTATTAATAAATATAAGCACTATGAAATAGATTAGAAACAACAATAGCATGAGAATGTTGAGAAAATATTAGAATCAAAATAGTTTAAAAGCATATTAAAAAAATTAGATTTTAGATGAATAAAATAAATTATAGTAGATAGATAGATGTTATACATGAAGATAATTAAAAATTATATTTATACATTTTTTGTGTTGAATATTTTATATATTTTTATACTTTGAGCACATACTTTTACATGCTTATATATCTTTTTGTGTCTTGATATCATGTTTTTATTAATTTATTTTATATACATTTTTTGATGATCACAAGAACTTGATTAATATCATTTATTATTGTTTTTATAGTTTGATTTATTATTATATTTTATCTTATCTTATTATTTACATATAAATTTACTTATTGGGATTTCAAGCTTAATAAATACTTACATTACAAGTCAAACTCCTATGAAAAAGTTCAACTACACTTAAGTTTGATATCTTATTTTTATAAAGATTGTGCTATTTCTATTTATATATTTTAATTGACATGTGGATGATTGCATTTAAGGTGATGTATCGATGTATGTATTTATATTTATATTATTGATAAGGATAGCTAGATCAGTAGGTTCTAGTTGACATTTCATGAATTGATGATAAATTATAGATTTTGTGATATTTAAAATTATTAGTAATTATGATATCTTTTGGAGATAAAACATTTGGGTATGTGGGTGCACTGTAGATTTGATTATATTATGATTATAATTATAAATTTGTGGTTATTATAAATGTTATACATGTCTTATGATTATTATTTTTATTGTTGACTTGTATAAAGAAAACATGAGTAGTTTTAGAAAAACTTTTAACTATTTTTTTAAAGCATAGTAGTTTCTTAGGAAAGGCTTGAAAAATTAGATGATTTGAACACAAATTAGAGAAATTTGTATCATCACTCCTAACTTGGTTTGGTTATTAATATCTTCTAATTGAATTTAAAGTATGATTATTCTAATCTTATATTTGTTAAAGTAATATTAGAATTAGATGTGAGATGGGGTATGACAACATGTTATCAAAATGGTTGACATCTTAAGAAGAGTGGTTAAGATTTTAGGAAAATTGAATTACTCAGTAGTGATACCTTAGATTGTAGCTTATGCTTAAGGATTTTGTGGGTTTTATGAACGTGGACACTAATATAGTACACACATTGCATCTATATGTTGCATTATGTCTAACTTTTTTTTTATTTCGTTAACTTTTTTATGTGAAAATTATGTAAGTAGGAGCCAAGCACAAAAAAAAAAGATAAAAAGAATTTTACACATAATTAGAATTCAACAAATGTAGTTTAATGTGCTAAAATATGAGAATAATAGATCTTTTAAGAAGCATGTTATGTGGGAAAGAGGCAAAAGGAAATTTGGATCTTATGCATCTAACAAACCAAGAGTAGAAACTAGTGTTTTTTGTACATCTATAATGACAATTAAGA
The DNA here is from genome assembly GCA_023846275.1 of Vanilla planifolia. Classification (NCBI taxonomy): domain Eukaryota; kingdom Viridiplantae; phylum Streptophyta; class Magnoliopsida; order Asparagales; family Orchidaceae; genus Vanilla; species Vanilla planifolia. Next base: position 26,133,745 of record CM043870.1, read on the forward strand.
AGGAAGTGTCACATTGTACTAATTATGGTAGATGGCATTGAGGTAATTATTAGGTTGATAGAGGAGCACACAAGAGTTGTTATGCCTATAGAGAATACTACCATTTAGCTAAAGATTATTTTTAGACTAGTAGAGGATCTATAATGCCTCAATCACCTTTGAGTGTAGATAAAGGTATTCCATCTATTATCATTCTTGTTAATGCCAATGTAGATCAACTTGTTCTCTTCAGATATATCATTATTTCTCCTCATAAGGTCTCAAATGTAGTAGATTTAATAATAAGTTTGTGATACTTTAAAAATTCTTTAATCATATTAATATATATACTAGCATTTTTTTATTCTCATAAAAGCTATATTCTTGGCACTTTATTAGTAAAAGTAATTATTGAACTGAAAAATTAGAACATTATTTTATTATAAGGGTTCATATACTAGCAACTTGTGTAATCTCAAACTTTTAATTGTGATGAGTATTTTTATGATTATTTAAAGAAATATTTAATAACCAATTTTGGGTGATCAAATAGATGATAGAGCATAAATTTAAAGATATTAAATTCAGATTTGAGAAAAGTGATTATTTGTGGTATAATATAATAATGAGAATCAATAAACAATATGAATTTTGGTAATTGGAAATGATAAATTTCCATCATCATAAATGTTTTCTAAATAGTTGTTATGATAGATCAATAAAATACTAAAGAGTTTCATCATGTCTAAAACACAAGAAATTGTATGTTGGTAAGAAGAATAAATGTATTCTTAATTAGTATAATTATTTTATTAAAATTTGATTAAAGGATGATGTTAAAAGTGATATGATGAGATGAATACATAAATAAGTTTTAAGAATTTGTAGAATAATAATTGTGTAAGAACTAAATAGAAAATGATTCTTAATATTATAATGGATTTATAAAAACTTTAACTAAGTTTGGTGTGTACATATCGTCAGAAAGTATTTATTTGATCAACGCAATATGAAAAAGGAATCATAGATGAGAAATACATTTTGATTATGTAAACCAAAGTGATAAGATTGAGGTTATAACAAATGCAAATATTGTTTGATAATAAAAAAAGAGAGACAAACTCATGATTATTTAAAACTTTGGTTGGTGTTTATAAGTAAAGTGCTTAGCTTTGTTTATCTATGTTACATGCATACGTGATGAGATAACCTTATCGACTAATGTAATAATTGTATCTTTAAAGAAAAACTTGAGAGGTGCTCACGTTATGCTATTTCTTGCAATATATATAGATTCATCATTTTAGATTGGAAACAATTATTTTCTAAAAGAGTTTGTATCAAGTGAAGCTTATGAAATAGTATTTTAAAGTAAATTTTTTTAAAATACATACTTTTGAATGTTTTGAAGGATAATTTTTAGATTTTAAACAAGCTGTTGAAAGTGATGCCAGGATTAAAGAAGCCAAATTACATTGAAGATATTAATTTGTGGTACTTCATTAGTGTTGATATGGAATAAGGCCTTGAAATATTAAAGTTAAGGAGCACCTTGGAGACTCTTAAATGCTTCACGAAATTTAAGTAACTTCAACTTGCACTACTTAATGTAAGATGCCTAAATATTGAATAGGACCCTATTGGAAAAAATTTCAATGAAATGTGCTCTAATATTTTGGTTTTCAAAGGTTAGATGTAGCCAGTCAAGGGAATTAATGGAGGATATGCTTGATAAAATTATCAAATCGAATTCTTTGTTAAACCTAAAGTTGTTAAATATAAGGATATTTAACCAATTATAAGAGAAAGTTTTATGGAGAAAGGTTTGATCTTTTGAAGATCTAAGGTTATAGAAAGTGACTGATGTATGGTAGATTTAAACTTTTATGAGAGTCTAAATTAGAGCCTATAATAGTAGAGATACTCAAAAGATTATTAGAGAATATGAAAAGATACTATACATTAATCAATGTTAGATAGTGTATTTGATATTTTAGAACTATTTAAAGGTTGGTGTTTCAAACTTGTAACATAGATTATTAAGTTGAGTAAGTGACAACATCTTAAGCATTAAGTATAAAATTCTACAAAATAATTCTTGTCACATCCAATTTTATACATATAAAGTAAAAAATTTAAGACAAATTCTATATGAGATACTCTAATAAAAAAGAATAACTCTAACTTTAAATTACTACTTAGAAAATAAAAGTTACTAAAAGGGTGCACTTTTTTGGTAATGATGTCTTGTAGTTCTGTAGAAGTTAGCATTAGGAGCACCAAAAAGCAAAAGAGCAATGTGGTAGTGATTTGGGTTAATAGGAAGGCTTGGGGGATTGTAGTGGAAGTGAGTATTTGTTTAGTTATCAGCTCTCCCGATGGAAGGTCTTTCACATTTGATCCTCATCTCCTACAAAGGATTTGGTTGTTAGCTCTCTTGGTAGAAGGTCTTTCACCTTCGATCCTTATATCTCGTAAGGGAATCTAGAATCTCTTCTTAGGTGCACACACTTTGTTCACAAAACAATAAGTAGACAAACAAAAATAAATTTTTATTCCATAATTTTTCATTCCCTACAGCCTGATAAGCATCTCTATTTATAGAGACCTCAAAATTTCATTAGTAATTATTTTTGAAAATTTGAAAAAAATTGAGAAAAACTAAAAACTTAATTGAATTAAATAGTTCTTAAATTGGTTGTACATTTATGGCAGTGGTAACAATGCACAGCAAAGCAGTCAGTAACTAAAAGATGGGGCAAATGATGTGGTGGAGCTTTTGGTCTTATTTTTAAGGAGGCATGGGTCAGACAAAATGGATCGATGGGAGTGGCTGGTTAACATGTGTTATTGTGTCAAATATTGTTCCTAGGTCAATCGGGTCACGTAGACACGTGGGTTGGTACAAGCTGGGGCTACTTATAACTACAAACAGTGCTATTTAGAGAAATCAATAAAAAAAAATTAATTTTAAGCATTTTTAAGCAAATTTTAACCAAAGTTTGCACTTGTAGACTTATGGAACTCATGTGATGCTAGCGGATGTGTATTTGTGAGTTATTGTTCGATACTTTTATATCATCCTCCCTAGGTAGGAGAGAGTTTGGCTTGGTGGTATCAAGGTGATGTGTACAATAATGTTCTAACAAGTGTGGTGTGATATGCTATAAGTCATTATAGGTATGCCAGGAGTTCTTGATCAGAGGTTTGCATTTCCAATGAACTAACACTTTTCTAAGTTTATCATCTTTGGTGAGAATTATCTTATTATCTAAAATATTCTTTATATTATCCTTCTTCTCAATGCTAATGTAGTTGTAGGAATAGGTTCACTCAACATGGGAGATTCAAGATCAATAGCTCACTAGGTATTGATGTGGTGTCTTATAAAGGATTAAATCCTTAATGTTAAAGATTGTACTAATCTTATACTTTTTTTATTAAATCTAACATATATGTAATTGTTTTAAATTTTTGAATATTCCTAAAAAGTCTAGCTTCACACACTTGTAAATTATTATAAGCTTTGAAAAGAAATTATTCTAACCTAACTCTAATTATAAAATAGTCTCTTTTAAGAAATTTCTTAACATTTCTTTAAGCGTCTACTTATTTCTTGTATCTTTTGTTACTTAGATTAATTTTTTTTAGATATTTTTTTATGAGAGAAAGGAAAAAAAATAGAGGTAGAAGTCTAAAAATAATCTAGTAAGAGAATAAGATCAATAAGAGACATTAGCTTATTATCACGAGCTTATATAATTGGTGGTGAGTCTAGTAAGGTGGTGGCTAACTCTTTATTTAATAGAATCTAAACTAAGTTTCTTTGATCAACGGTCTCCCTAACTTGAGGTAATATGATCAAGCTTAAATTCTATCTTTCCCTTTTCTTTATTCATGAGCTTATAATTTTTTATAAATTGTTAATGCTTAAGTAATTAGGGTCTCTCATAAGATAGGACATGGTGTAATGTGATAGTCTTTTCTTCATAAACAAAAGGACATGTGTTAATCTTATCTTTCAAAGTTGCATCCCTATAAAAAAACCATGATCTTTCAAGAAAAAGTTAACCTACTTGCATAAGTACAACATCACATAAAACCTCATCATTATACCTACCCAATTTTAAGGGTACATAACGTAATTGCTTTATAAATAGAACAAAATATTTCTTAAGAAAGATGGTAGGGAGTCGTATCACTACTTTGTATCACCTCTTAAGACAAAGTTGTCCAAAAACCAGCTAAGAGTTTTTTAATTGATAAACTAAGAAAAAAGAAAAAAAAACTTCTTTTTTCATTTTTTAATATAAAAATAATGTTATTTAATACTAAATTTAATATAGAGTAGAAACCCATGTTCTATAATACCAAAGTTGAATCCAATAAATAAAGGAAAAAATTAGTAAAAAATTATATACTATAATACCAAAGTTGATGTATGATAGATTTTAGACTTCTATTAAGGTCTAAATTGAAGTTTGTAATATTAGAGATGCTCAATAGATTATTAAAGATTATGAAAATATATTATACACTAATCAAGTTTAAGTGACATATTTGATATTTTAAAAGTATTCAAAGATTGGTATTTTAAACTTGTAGTATAGATTATTAAGTTGAGTAGGTGATAACACCTTAAGTATTAAGCATAAAATCCTTCAAAGTGATTTTTTATCACATCCAATATTATATATATAAAATAAAAAATTTAAGGTAAACCCTATGTGGAGTACTTTAATAAAAAAGAGTGACTCCAACTTAAGATTACTATCTAAAAAATAAAAGTAGTTGAAAGAGCACACCTTTTTAGTGATAATGTATTGTAGTTTCATAAGCATTGGCATTTGGAGTACCAAAGGGTAAAAGAGTGATGTGTGGTGATTTGGGTTAGTAGGGAAGCTTAGGGGTGTTGGTGAAAGTGAGGATTTGTTTAGTTATCAACTCTCTTAATGGAAGGTCTCTCACTTTTGATCATTTCTCTTACAAGGGATTTGGTCGTTGGTTTTCTCAGTAGATTATCTCTTACCTTCGATCCTTGTATCTCACTAGAGAAATTGAAATCTTTCCAACTAGGGTTTGGCTCATATGTTTCATTCACAAAGAAAGAAATATGCAAATAAAAATAATTTTTTATTTCATATTGTTTTATCTCTTATAACTGGTGAGAATCTCTATTTATAGAGATCTCAAAGTTTTGTTAGTAATTTTTTTAAAGAAATTGAAAAAATGAAAAAAACTAAAAAAATTAAATAAATTAAGCAGTTCCTAAATTGGTCATACATTTCAGACGGTGGTAATGACAAGTGGCAAAATGATGGGCAATGAAAGGGTAGGGTGAGTAGTGTGACGGAGCTGTTAATCTAAATTTTGGGTAAGCACTGGTCAGGCGAAATCGGTTAGCAGGACTGGTGGCTTATTGTTAGTTGTCACAGGTTGTTGTAGGTAACGGGTCAATGTGGGTGGAGCATGGGCAAAATAGTGTTCCCAGGTCAATCAGGTCACACAGGTGCATTGTTCAACTCAAGTAACCATAACGACTACTGATAGTGGTGGCAATGGTCACAAACAATGACAAATGGTGACAAATGGTAAAATCAATAAAAAAATTCAATTTCAAGAAATTTTTAAATACTTTTTAATGTAATTTTGTAGCAATGGACTTGTGGAGCTACTATAATACTAGTAGTTGTATTTTTGTGAGATAATGTTAGACACTCCTATGTCAGTGGAATATGGACAAGCAACAAAATGAGCAATTAGAAGGGCTAAAGTTAAGAAATGAGGAGCTTGAGGCTACATTCTTGCTAAAAGAAAAGTGATTGATACTTCAAAAGTTTCCATGAGGGAATTAGATGATATATTTTGAGCATTAAGAGAGAAAAGAGTTAAGTGAAAGAAAATTTAGCCGTTGTAGAAAGAGATCACAAGAATCAAGCTTAACGATATGAAACTTTTTTTTTTATTTTAACACTTGAAGGTAGTTTTAGTATACTCATGGATCTTAAACAAGATGTTGAGCATTTTTGAGGAGAAATTAAGTTTAAATTAGTAAAAATAGTGAGTACAATGAAGGTGAAATAATGAGATTAATTCATTTATCATTTAGGCAAAGTGAATAAAATATTATATTGAATAAATAAAAGTTTTGCAATTGTTATATAATGATGAGGCATAATCATGTGAAATGAATGAATTCAAATATCATGCTAAAAATAAAAAAAATTTAAAAATAATAAAAGGAAACTATATAGGGGGTAAAAATATATATTGCATAATAGTGGATGTAGAATTTAGGAAGAATGATAAAAGTAAGATGGTATGACTATTTGGATTTTAATGACAAAGAATGACTATTTCTATAAATAAAATTATGATTCTACCTCTTAACCATTGGAATATGTATTATTTAGTGAAGTTGAAACGTAAAGTTTTCATTCATCTTTGAAGAGTTAAGGAGTGGTTATTGAAAAGACTATTAACTTTGTAATATCAATTGAATAATACAATCTATGTAGATTGATTATTTAGAAATATTTATGAGTTGGATCATATAGTGTAATAGAATCATAGGACCAAATAGATATTTAATATCGATATCTTTAAATAATAGATTTTCATATTTGAAAAAATGTAAGTCGTTGTTTTAATTTCAATTGACAATTAAACTAATTATTAGCAAAGTAATATACCAGTTTAGAAGAGTGTGAAATTTTAAAAGAAAGACTTTTTAAAGGAAATATTTGATCATGAGAAACAAGAAAGTTAAGATATTTTGCATTTGCTTATTTTTATGTTTAAATGGTGAGCTACTTATAAAGTTATATACTGATAATATCATTTTAATTGAAACTCTGATGATGAATTTTAATCTTAATTGGGTATATTTATTCTTAATTGTATTTGATTGATTTAATTTATATTATTTGAGATTAATATAGGGGAATGAAATTTTTGTTCATTTAGTTGCTTAAAGAAGATTGAGACATTTAATGAATTGAATGCACAAGATGTAATGAAAACTAATTTGAAGAAGAATGAGAATGAAAAAGAGAAATATTTGGTTATTTACATTACCAACCATTATTTCTTGAATTGCTCATTCTAAGATATGGAGAGAAGAGCTTTGCTAACTCATGCATAAATTAGTAGAAATAGAAGAGTTAATTACATTGCCCTCTCTTTACTTTGAAGTTATTTCTTTGAATGTTTCCTCCTTCATTGCTTGGGACAAGCATCATTTGATTATATGCTGCAAAAAGTGTGTCCTTCGCTTATTGTTGAAGTAATGCATCCCAGGCTTATGATTTCTATAAAATTAGATTTTTTTATAAAGAGTAACTAAATGCTCATATCAATTGCATTCAAATTTTAATTACTTAGGGAAGATCAAGTCTCTAGTAAAATATAAGTTATAATTGAATAGAAAAAGTAAATTTAAATGTGTAGTGAAAGAAACTGTTAAATATATCATGAGTTTATTTTAAATTTTGGGACAAAATTATTTCTTAAGGTTGGTAAGATGTAATGACCTGAGTTCTACAATATTTATTTTAAATAGTTTTAAGTGATTTGATAAAGAGAATTGTGATTTTGATTTTTTTAATAAAATTGATTAAAAAAATAATTTTAATTATTCTCTCATAAAATGTGTATTTATCAAGCATGTTAAGTTTGAATAATGAATATACCATTGGATTAAGTTCATTGAATTGAGTTTATTGATGTTTGTTATGTCACAATCAAAGTTTGTTTTGAATTGTAAAATATTTTTAAAAAAAGAATTATTAATAGTATATAAATTATGAATTAAATAATAATAAAATACTAATAAAATAATTGAAAAACCTTAGCTTCCTTCCTGATCGACATAATTTCTCCTCTCTCCCTAGCACATTTGGTCGACCAATTGCACTGCTTCATTCTCACCAACTCTCCATTATGCTAATTGAAGGAGGTCTGATGGAAGTGGTCAACAGAATTAAAAAGGAACCCTAATTCTTTCACTATGCTGCTTCGTTGTCATGTTGCCTCACCATCATGTTGAATTAAGGAGTTTTGATGTTAGGATTTTTACCTTATCATCACTGTGGTGCACCCTTATAGAGTTTTTATAGCCAAGATTAGAGACTCATGAGTTGCTATAATTATTCCCTTCCTCTTTGATTTTATAAGAAGAACACAGTTGCAAGTAGGTTGCTAGAAAAGGGAAAAGGCTATGATTGACTTCAATTTCTCACCTAATTTTGTCTTATTACTTTAGGAGGAATTGAAAGGAATTGATCTTTAGTATTTAACATCAAAAGTGAGGTAAGAAAGGGGTTTTTTCCTTAAATCTGAGCTTTAACACCTTCGATTGAGGATTGTGCTTATAATTTCTAATATGAATGGAGAATCAATAAGTTATGCATTTTCTTACCTTTGATGCACACTGAGAGAAATCTTGAAGGTTTTTCTACAAAATAGTGTAGGTTAGTTAGTGGAATCACCCAATTGAAGTGAAAATGAAGCTTAAGTATGAAGCTAAAAGGAAAGAGAAATTAATACATAATTTTTTTCAAGGAGAGTAGGTATGTAAATTTTAAATAACTGTAATTGAAGTATGATATTATGTCATAATTATTCAACATTTAATATTATAACATATTATCCATTTCTTTTTAATGTCATATTCTACATCATTATGGCATGATGTATGGTGATAATAAAAGTAGAGAAGTAAAATAATTGATTGATTTAATGATACTGATAATGTAAAATATAGGAAATGAATAAGAAAAAGAATAAAGAAGTTGATTAGAAAAAAGTGCTAAAAAGAATAAAATAAAAGATAAATTCTTATGACATAAGATCACATGATTTAAGCTATATGAGTTTTATTATGATGATTCTACTAGTGATGGTATTATTGTGTCATGAATATATTATGATTAAAATGAGTAAAGATGAGAATGATGATATTTGCATAATGATATTAACTCTAATTTTCATACTCTACTACTACTACTACTACAAGTGGAGATGAGATGATATTTTATGAAATGGTATCACTTACATTAGAGCCCATACTATATGTGATGAATTATTTGTTATATGATCTAGCAACTAGAGATGAGATTCATTATGATATGGATATGATATGTGATGAGCTACTTATCGTGTGATCTAACAACCTAGAGATGAGATCTATTATGAGCTGGACATAATAGGATATGCTTGTAGGCTGAGTCTACATGCTATGTTGAGATGTCAAATGATATAATACATGATCTACATGCTATGTTTTTGATTTAGACATGATATAGATAAGATAGAGTCCCATGACACTGGAATAATGATCATTCAATAAATACTTGGTCCCTGATGATAATTATGAGCACTATGAAACAAATGAGAAATAACATTATGATAAAAAAGTTGAGAAAATACTAAAATTAAAGTAGTTTAAATATATATGGAGAGATTAGATTTTAGATGGATAATATAATCTATAATTGATAGATTTGTATACATGAACATAATTAGAAGTTACATTTGTGCATCTTTTTTATGTATTGATTATTTTATATATTTTTATGCTTTGATCACATGCTCTTACACATCTTTTTATATTTTGATATCATGTTTTTGTTAATTTAATTTATATATATATTTAAATGATGATCATAAGCACTTATTTAATATTATTTACTATCATATTTTATCTTATCTTATTATTTACATGTAAATTTATTTACTAAGCTTTCATACTCATTATATACTTACATTACAAGTCAAAATCTTAAGGCATTAAGAGATGAAATATTTTAGCTGCACTTAAGTTTGATAGCCTATTTTTTGAGAAGAATGTGATATTTTTATTTATGCATTTTAAAGAATATGTGGATGGTTGTACTTGAAGTGATGTATTGATATATGTATATCTTTGATAAGCATAGCTAGATTTATAGGTTTCAGCTAACAATTCATGAACTGATGATAAAATTATGGATTTTGTTATATTAAAAAGTATTAGTAATTTTGATATCCTTTTGAGATAAAATATTTGGTTATGTGGGTGCACTATGAACTTGATTATGTTAATATTATAATTATAGATTTATCATTATTATAAATATGATATATCTCCTATGATTATTATTATTATTGAGTGTCAACTTGTATAAAGGAAACATAAATAGTTTTAAAGAATATTCTGTCAATTTGTTTTTTGAAGAATTATAGTTTCTTTGGTAGGACTTAAAAAATTAAATGATTTGAACACAAATTTGAGTATGTTTTATTATCATTCCACACCTAATTAGGTTGTTAGTATGCTCTGATTTTATTTAAACTTTGCTTATTATAATCTTAAAGTTATTAGCACTAATATTAAAATGAGATTTCTAACAAAGTGTGACAAATAGATGTAATTTACCATTTTATTAGAGGTGAAGTAGCTAGAGTTAGTAGAATTTGAATATATTCTTATTAAGCAAGAATTGATAAACTTATTTACTAAATCACTTACAACTGATCAATTTCAAATCAAAAGACAATAATTATGTGTAATAAAAATTATATAAATTGTACCTTTTTTTTATGGTGTCAAGGAAAAATAAAATTCTTATCCAATAATTCTTGAATCTACATTTTCACATATACCAATTTTGTATGTGCCATTCTTATGAAGCTTTGGTTATCGACTCAACTCTTAGTAACAATTGGATTTCAAACTTAATTTATTTATTGGGAGGAAGTTCCAATAGCTCTTTCAGAAAAATATCCTAATACTTATATATCACTAGTAGAACTTATGGCTTAATAAGCCTTTTATCAACATACATAATAAATAGCAAAAAGCCTTCATTATCATTCATTAACATTTTCATTTCTATTTCTCCTAAATAAACACATCCATAAGAAACTCACTCCTATCAAATAATTTAATAAATAATGGATTATTTATTTAGTTTAATTCAATAATTAATGCATCAAGACTGTGATAAGACATGAATAATGTGAGGTATATTAACAAACAAATTAGCTACTGACAATTGCTAGAATAGAAGCATACCAACTATCACATCCATTAGGTGTATGGCCTATTAATATGCACTAGTATGCACCCTGTGCTATCCACTCAACTTACAAATTTCCCTTGGGCAACATTTCTTGAAGCCATCTATGAGGTACTCTTTTGTTATTACCAATACCTCCTTTGCCAATAGTATGACCAATGCTTAGTGGGGAAGAAACGATCCTTGATATAGCTTGACAATAGGATTTAGCCAAATGTCCTAGCTCTCCACATCTAAAGCATTTAGGATGACATCCTCACTTTACCAATATACCCCTTAGTGTAATTTGCAGCATTTTGGACATTGAAGTTCTTTGCGACAAGATTATGTATCTATTCTACTACATTAGCACTAGAATCTTGTCGACTAGGTTAGAAATAACCAAAACATTTATCACCTTAAACTTTTTGGATGATCTTTTTGAATGGATTTGAACTCTTTACTAGTAATGTTGCCTCTTTATTCATCATTTAAATATTTTTATTTCTTACTTCCACTTACCTAGCATGCTCCATATTTTGCACAAAATTAATGTTCTTTAATATAATCAATACAACTCTAATAAATTATCTCAACTCTTAATGGAACACAAAGAACTCTCTATATTCACTACCTGTGTAGCATAGTAAGGAAAGAAATTTTCATCTTATAATCTATAATTAATGTCTCCTTACTCTAAGACTGTCAGCTCTTCTCTTATATTTTTTATGGGATGGAGAAACAAATCATATTTTAAAATCTTCCCATAAGATTTCTTTTGCTAGTGGACTCTTGAAGTAAATGCAATGTCAAGATTCCCACCAAAAAATGGCATTCCCATCTAAGAGAAAAAGAGTAAGTGGTAACTTCCTACATTCAAGATAATCAATTCCATCAAATTTAGCTTATTTGATTTTCTATTTCTAAGGCAATTAACCCTCTCAAAAAATGGGGAGGCTACATTCTATAAAACTATTATGTTAATTTATTAGCATAGAAACTTTGTGGGGGCCTTCTCTTGAAGCAAAGAGAAGAAGATTACATTTGTCCTAGAGGATTCTACCCTTCTAACCTCCTACTAACCTTTATCCCTTTTATAACACTAGCATGGGATTCAACTCTTTCAAATTCTCTTGTAGTTCTTCTCTCTTAAACTAAAAGTGTATTAGTCTCTTTTTGTTATCCATAATTCAACTTTTAACAAAAAAGGTAGCATAAACTATAAAGTTATATTATGTGTATGTTAAAAGCCCATCTTAGCTTCTCAACATTGGACTTAGATACCACCCTATTATGCCTAATCTAACATAATTCAAAATGAACTTAATAAAATACTCCAATATACTTGATTACCAATAAGTAACAAATTTGGATGACACAAAACTAAAATTGAGCAAAAGTGAAAATGAAATATCACATTACACATAACATCTTAACTAAAACAACCAAATAAAGTAACACACACAAATCTATGACTACCATAAAAAATGTAAAATAATCATATTAATACAATAATTGTCTACTAAATACAACAAATCCTCACAAACAAAGTATCTCTCAAAGAGCTTATAGAATATAATATAATCTCTCTCACTTATGGTGTTAAGCTATCCTCTAAGCAAAAAAATTACTAGTTACAAGCATAAATGTAGTATAAAAGTGCAAATATGCAGCTAATGAATAAGAAAGAAGTGATAACTAAATAATGAATTGCAATCTATATAAAAATATGTAGATAATGAATCATTATATGAATGCTCATATGTAACTTACTCATATATGCACATAGTTTTCATATAGTACTAATATCATATATTACTTATATCGTAACATAGATTTTACTTTCTTTTTTCTATATTCAAATTTATTTTCCTTTTCTTTCTTTCTTTTTTTCATTCTGGCATCGAGCTATTTTTCCACAATGGGGGATTTCGCAAAAATGTTGCGGAGACAGCCTAGCAGCTAATGCTTCCGAACATGGAAAGAATATGCTCATGATGGTTGCGTTGTCATTCCATGGTCTTATCTTTAAGTACCAATGACACCAATGGTGATTTTCCTTCTTATATCAATAGCTACAAGATAGGGCTTCTTATTTCTTTCTTTCTCATGATCTTATAGATTATTAGGCCTAAATTTGCTTTTCATTCCTTCTCTTTCTTTTCATTTCACTTCTTTCTTCTCTTTTTTATATTATATTCTAATTTTTATAGCTTCATATATATATATATATATATATATATATATATATATATATATATATATATATATATATATATATATATATATATATACACATACACACACATACATATATATCAATAATAATAATGTGCAATCATAAAATTACAAAATATGCAAATGATCCTATGTTATTCAAATTATTTACATTATATTATATTCCATAGTAATACTAAAAAAATTAAGTAAATCAACCTACTTGCATCAAAATTACTTAAGTTGACTATTGATGAGATATTTCCTTAATTACCTTATCTTTTTCTTTAGCATTTCCCTACATTTCTTATATAAGTCCCAATTTATTTTATTAATAATTATTCATATTTCATTTTTAGGCTTTAAAAAGTTTATGCATCTTATTTTCCACTTTTTATTTCTTCTTATCCCGCAAAATTACTTAATTTCAAAATGGAAAAAACTTACAAAAGCTTTATAAATAATCCCAAAAAACATTTGAAACTCAACTAGTATTCACTATTTAAGGCATCATATCAATCTAATTTTGAAAATAATATTGTACGATTGCTAGTAAGTAGTTGATTAGATAATAGATTAGAAAGATTGATTATAATTTATATGCTTCATAAGGCAATCATATTATCCAATAATTTCATCAGATTGTATAATCCTCTCAAAAGTTTGGTTAGTATTATAAACTATAAGAGCATGATGTCCATAAGAGAGGGATGAATTATATAATTTCAAATCTTTAAGATAACTAAAATAATTCAATTTACTTTACGATGAAAGACTTTATTATTCATAATCTTATTGGTTGCTATAACACTTGTTTTTAAAAAATCTTATTAGACTTATAAAAACTTGTTGTGTTATTGTATAAGTAAAATGCACACAAAGAATTCTAAATAATTTGATCTAAACTCAGATCTACATATAACCCCAATCAAATGGTTAAGCAATCCACTAAATATTAGCTTCATAAAAGTCTGCATCACTTGCTTAATAAAACACTTATAATATTAGCTTAATAAAAGCCTACAATATTAGCTTAATAAAAGCTTATAATAATAACTTAATAAAAGCCTACAGTATTAGCTTAATAAAAACTTACATAATGACTTAATAAAAGCCAACAAAATAAAGATCAAATAAAGGTTCCAACAATAAGATAAGCCAATCAAATAAAGATCAAAGTAATAATTTTTATAACTAATGAATAATTAAATAAGAGATACATTATAACAATTAAAAAAATATGTAATAAATCTCAAGGAGAAAACTAAAGTATAGTATACAACTTAACACAATGAAATGATGACTCATATGATAATAAATAAAGATAAACTCATAGTCCTTCCTTTCTCCAAATGTTTCTTAAAGTATAAGATGATTGTAATGGAAATCTCTTTTAAATAATAGGTGAAGCATTAGTTTTTTCTATTATTTGAATGCTCTTATATACTCCTAAGAATGCTTTCAAATGATTCTAAAACTTAAATAATAATATAAAAAATAAGTTTAACTAGTTATTACTCACATCTTAAATTGATTGTACTATATGATCCACTAAATCATATAAGTATGATGCACCATTAATAACATCATACTCTCAATCACTAAAATCTAGCTTATCATATCTTCCCTATCCATTAACTATTAATTCTTTTCTAATTAAGCATATTTAAGGAATGGACAAAGTTTAGAGTATTAAGAGAACATAAAAGATGAACCTATGTAAGAAATGATAATTAACTACTCTCTTAATTCTCTAATAATTCAATTTTTTTGCTCAAGAGAGATTCAAATTTTAGTGAAAATTATCTATTTTCTCATATATATAACTTGATTTATTAGTTATACCTCAATAATAATTTATATATAACAAATATACCATCGCTCAAGCACAATACATTATAAAATTATATCACAATATGAAAACCATCAACACCATGACAAACATTACATCATCACTATATAAAATCACATTACCACAAAAGAGAAACCATATAACAAAATCTCTAAAAGTTCATATACTTGAGTTCATAATAAAATCAACAACACTATTATTATTTACAAAACAACTTGATTCTAGTTCTCAATACCTACTTTTAGACCTCTAAAAGTCTCTACTTAGTGTATGCTTGTGTTATGACTTACAATATAAGTAGAAAAGTGAGTATAAAGACTAAAAAATAAGCTAATAAAATAAATAAACTAATATAAAAGTGAATATGTAATAGAATATACCTCATCTCAAGCATTATGAAAATATAAATCACCTTAAAAGAAGAGAAAATTATGTCTCTACAACTTTGTAGTAATATAAAAAAAGTTTTCAAAATATAATACAAAATAAGTTATAACTTTAAATCTTCAGAGCACAATGATTTTCATATCTTTTTTCCAAGTAATTTATATAAATACCTATATAAATACTTATTTATCGAATATGATTCAACTTAAGTTATTCTTATTTTTTGCTTAACCTTTCTTTTCAAATAATAAGGTCCCTGGTTTTCCTCAATGGCTTTTATTCTTGGAATCCCATTTTCATATCTCTTGGCATCTTATCACATCCAACACTAGGTTATATAGTAAGCAATGGCTACTAGATCACATAATAAGTGATAGTTCTTGATCACATAATAGAAAGCTCAATCATCAAAATCCAATGCCAATGGTACCAACACCATAATCACATAACAAGAGATAGTATCTAGATCACATAATAAGTGATAATAGCTAGATCACATAGCAAGCGACTATGGTATAAGGCCACAAGTGAAACATATTTTTCAATATTACTTATACTTCATAGAATATTATGCTTAAAGCTTTAATTTTTTATGATCTTTCTTTTCTTTATATTTACCACACTGTAATGATTTTTATCAATTAAACTAGTTATTCTCAATTTTTGAATATACATATATGCATGCCATTTTATTTTACCTACATAATATTTTTGATATTCACTTTCTTACCCATTTTTTATTATAAGCATGCAATAGTACACCAAGTTGATTATGCAACATTAATCAATAACAAATATAATATGTATGTATATGTTAAGATGTCATGCTACTCATATCTAATTATACAATATATAGGGTATAAAAAAAACTAAGGTTTATATCATAGAATCTCAGTGTAACAATTACATATCCACTACTTACATTGTAATTTTATTAAGTTCATCTTCCTAGATTCTTAGGTATTAATATAATATTAATTCCCTTTTCTCTTTGCTTCCTACATTACAAGTTAGTAATAAGGGGTTTCACTATCGCTTATCAATTTGCTAAGTTAAGTTAATATAAAGCAACTAAGTAATCTTATAAAAATTCTTAAAGTTAAAATCTAGCCACTATTGAATTTCTTTCTTGTAATCTTAGCTTTAAAACTAAGAGTCATTTATTATACATAAAATTTAGCTAAAAGCATGATACCTTAGGTCAATCTTACTTTTTGTTCCTATTATGATCCATAGTTAACTATTACGAATCTCCTCCATAAAAATCCACATAAGCTTTACAATGATTAAACAAATTTTCTTGTATTTTTTATTAAATCTTATCTTATGATTGCTAAATTTTCTACATGGAATAACTATATGAAAAACAAAAATTATATGTTTACCTTTTCTTACTATTGTAATTCATAATGAGGGTGCTTGAGTATTCTTTCTTTATCCTTCAATAGTATAAATCTACAAATTTGCTTTTCTATTCCTCTTCTCAATTGCAATAATAATTCTCACAATAAATGCATTACGAGGTAAGGTTCACCCAAATCATTTTCAAGTATCTCTCTCCCTTCTCATGATTGTTTTACTTAACTCATCAATTGTATCAAAGGGACGCACCATTACTATCAAAGACCATTGAATCTCGTGAACACTTATGATCCCTTCATATGACAAGGCTTAACTAGGTAAAGGAAACAACTTGAACTAATTAAGGAATTGATGACAAACAAATATGTAAGGGGTTTGAATACTCACTCAAGGCACTAATTTATATTTAGGGCTTACCATCATCATCAAAGATCATTGGATCTCTCATTTTCCTCAATCTCCTTGCTTGATGTGGCTCATCAAGAGGAGGTTGTAATTACTTAGGTCAAGGATTCCTTATTATTATTATTATTATTATTATTATTATTATTATTATTATATATATATATATATATATATATATATATATATATATATATATATATATATATATATCTCATATGTATTCCTGAAAATTGTTGGCACACCAAAGCCTTACAAGAGGTCATGAATCGTGCACTTGTCAAGGGAGAAAATTAATTAAGGCTTGAAAAATATAATTTAGAGATGATAAAAAATATTTTTAATAAATTATCCTTTTTATTTTCTATCTTAAAAAATTCATAAAAAATCTAAATTATTTTCATAAATTACAATGAACATACCATTGTTTTTCTCTTGATATTGTCTTTCTAAAAATGATTTACAATAAAATTCTGAAGTACTTTGTATGATATATTTTTTGAGATGTATAAAATTGTATTATTATGACATATTTTAAATAAATTTTAAGTGAACATTTAGGTTAGTGATAACACTAGAGCAATGAAATATAGAACTTCATAACATTCTCACCTTGTAGAATTTTTATCTTAAACTTTAGAAGAGTTTTAGATATTGACTTCTCATGATAGATTCAATTTCATAGGACTCTTTCTTTCAATTTGTTTCACCATAATATCTTGATAATGAGAATCACTTTTTTCTTTAAAACTCTATTATACCATTCTAGTATATGAATAAGATGCTTTGTATATATCATATCTTACTAGAGTTGTCATTCTTTTTAAATCATACTTAATGACATGTGGTAGGTCTACAATATAGTTTCTCAAAAGTGATATGTGAAAAATATCATAAATTTTTATTAATTATGGAGGCAAGTCCGACGTCTATGTAAGTGGGCTTACTTTTTCAATTATCTAGAATGGCCCAGCATATTTGGGTGTTAATTTTCCTAACATGCCAAAACAGGCACCCCTTTTATGGGGGTAAGTTTAATAAAGACATGCTTGCCCTCTCAAAATTTAATATTTTTGTGTTTCTTGTTAAAATACCTCTTTTGCATGTCTTGAGAAGTCTTAATTATTTCTTGAATCATTTTCACTTTTTTAATAGAGTTTTTATTAAACTTTAGCCACATTAGTTTCTTTTTACTTCCCTTACACCAATATAAAGGTTATTGCATGTTTTTCTATATAGAGTCTCATAAGAAGTCATCATAATACTTGATTGAAAACTATTATTATATACAAATTCAATTAAAGATAAGTAACCTTCCTAATTTGCTTTGAAGTCAAGTATGCCTAATCAAAGTAATTCCTCTAAAATCTAGATTATTTTTAAAGATTGTCCGTCTCTTTGAGGATTAAAAATCTTACTAAAGCTTAATTGGGTTTCACAAGTTTTAGGTACATTCCTCTAAAAATGAGAGATAATTTTTTTCTCTATTAGAGATAATGACTTTAAGAACCCCATGAAATTTCATGATCTATTGTACATAATTTTGTGCTAACCTATCTATTGAATGCATAGTTTGAATTGCTAAAAAATAGGTTGATTTAGTCAAATGATCAACCACTACCGATATAGCATTATCTTTAATAAAAGAACTAGGTAAACCCACAATAAAGTCCATTGTGATACTTTCCCATTTTCATTCTAGTTAATTAGTAGGGGTCACAAAATCTAGTAGATCTTTGTTGTTCACTTTTTATTTATTGGCAAACAATGTAATTCTTGACCCAAGTTGTAACATTTCTTTTCAGTCCAGGCCACCAATATCTTTACTTAAGTTCTTAATACATTTTATTACTTTCAAGGTGAATAGTATAATGAAAATTATGAGTTTCTTTTAGTAATGACTATCTCAAGTATTTGTGTTTAGGAATACATAATTAGACTTGGAAGCATAACATACCACCTATATCAAGTGCAAATCTAGATATCCCTCTTTCTTTAACTTTTTGAATCAAATTCTTACACTCTTCATTTTATAATTAGTCCACCTTGATAGACTCAAGTCAATATGGCTTGATAGACAAGTGATGCAATGATAATATATTCTATTTCAATTCTTTTTCTAATTGTAGTATATCAATTTCAAAAGATATTTGACTTTCATTAAGTTGAGATATTATTATATTAAATTTGGACTTCTTAATTAATACATCAATAATAATATTGGCCTTTCTAAGGTGGATATTTCAAGATCATAATATTTTATAAATTCAATCCATTATCTCTATCTTAAATTTAATTCTTTCTAAGACATAATATATTTTAAGCTCTGATGGTTAATAAATACCTCATATTTCATTCCATAAAGATAGTGTTGCCATATTTTGAGAGCAAATACAATTGTCGTAAGCTCCTCGTCATGTAAAGGATAATTTCTCTCATCTAATTTAAATTATTTAAAAGCATAATAAATGACCTTCCCAAATTACATTAGCACATATCCAGGCCTTAGTATGAAGCATCATTAAAAATCTAATATCCTTCCAAACCTTCAGGTAAAGCAAAAATTGGAGATGAGGCCAACTTTTTCTTTAGAATTTGAAAACTTTTTCATAATCTGAATCCCATCCAAATTTTATGACCATTTGAGTTAATCTTATCAAAGGTGCAACTAATTGTAAGAATCCTTATAGAAATTTTTTATAATATCCTATTAAACCCAAGAAATTCTTAATTTTTGAAACATTTGAGGATCTGGACCAATTTATAATTGTAGCTATTTTCTGAAGGTCTACTAAAATTTCTTCTTTGCTCACTACATGTCTTAAGAAAGAGATCTGGGATAGCCAAAAGTCATATTTTAAAAATTTGACAAATAGCTAATGATCCTTAAAGTCTACAAAGTATGAAAATGTCAAGTGTGCTTTTTAACAAACTTAGAATATATAAGAATATAATAAAAAATGACCACAAACTGATCTAAAAAGTTTGTAAATATCCTATTCATCAAGTCCATAAATACAATAGAGGCATTAATAAAACTAAGAAATCATAATGCTTATATGAAGTTCTAAGGGGTTATAATACTCATGTAATGCATCAATTTCAATTTAAGACTTTCCCTCACCATCAGAGACTATCAAATCTTTTATTTCCCTTATTTCTTTTCTTAGCATGTCTCATCGAGAGAAGGTTGCAATTGCTTAGGTCAAGAAAACTGCTGAACCTTCCTCATTAACTCTCTTAGTTGTAAACGTGCAAATCATCGAGACTCTAAAGCCCTAAAAAAAGGTTATGTGGCCAAGCACCCATTAGGGAAAAAATGTATTAAGGCTATAAAAAATATAATTTAAAGACAATAATTAATATTTTGAATAAATTATCTTTTATCTTCTCTATCTCTAAAAATTTGTAGAAAATCTAGATTACTTTTAAAAATTGAGTTTAATATACCATTGGATTCCTTATAGTATGCTCTTTTTGAAAGTGTATTTATAATCAAATTCTAAAGTACCTTACCAAACATTTTTTTAAAAATATATATAAAATAATATTATTATATCTTATTTTAGAAAATTTTCAAGTAAGCATCAATGTTAATGATAATATTAGAGTGATGAAATGTGAGTCATCACATTACTAATTCATTTTTTATATAGATTATAGAAATATAATACAGACATCATATGGTGTGACTAAAATAAAATTGTATAAATCTAGATTCTGAGCTCTTGAAAAAATTTTATATCATGCATGATCATGCACTATAATAGATCATATGAAGCTCATTTATACTAATCATAAGGTATCATATTAGTACAATATGATATCATATTATTACGATACATATCTGCCCAATATATAGTATCATAAAGTACAAAAATTATATCGTTTAGTATGGCCAAAAATGACATGCTCACAACCTAAGTCTTGAACTCTTACTAAATAGATAAATAGATCATATGACTATGATGAATATCAATGTATTTTTTAAGGCCCATTAGCTTCTTACGTCACTTGAGATAACAAGTGACATACTCGTAAGATATGATGATCATACTAGCATGGCAGTACATCTTAATGAATGTAACATGCTAATATGAAAGATAACTTCTTATAATATAGAAATCAGGAAGGTTAAGCCTTAAATAAGACCTCTCAAAAAAATAATCAATATACTATATGATAAGGGTATCATACTAGTACAATAAATACAAAGTAGCCATATTACTTAGGATTGCCCTCAATCGTCGCTCTACTCGATTCAACTATTAACGGATCATATTGTATAATGGGTTCATTGTATCAGGAAGATTAGTTCAATTAATGAAACTTTTCTCTATTTAATTTTAAATTAATTTAACCTTAATGCTTGATGTAACTCACTTATAAATGTAATGATTTAAGATAAATAATGTATGTAAAACAAGATAAAATATATGTCATAAGAAAATTTTAAGTGCTTCAAGTAAATTATTATTTTATTGATATGATAAGTGTAAAGCAACCATACTACTCAAGATTTCCTTGATCGATGCTCTATCTGATTTAACTATTAACTGATCATATTGTATAAGGATGATTAGTTTAATCAGTGAAACTTCACTTAATTCAATCTATGTTTAAATTTAACTTTATTTAATATCAACACATGATGTAACTCACTATGAATATAATATTTTAAGATAAATAATATATATAAAATGAGATGAAATACATATCTTAAGAAAATCCTAAGTATCTTAAGTAAATTATTATAGATTTTGACATTCTAATTACCAAAATAATGGGACTCGATAAAAGTCTTTTGCTTGTGTTTCTTAAACTTGTGTTTCTTAAGCTTGTGTTTCTCCTAGTATAAGTTATAATTAACATCCAAATAGCTTCATTAAACTCTTTGAGTTGCATGATCAAGTTTTCATATGATTAGCCTAATTTCTCTTTAGATGCATGATTTGAAATTAATATGTAAGAAAAGTATTCGTAAATATAATACAATGGTTTTATTATCATCAAACAGGTAGTGTAATAATCGAAGGGTACAATAAGTCTAATTCATCTCCTCATCATATTGGCATTAGCCTTATCATTTTATCTAATTGAGTTGATCGTACATATGACCTGATTATTACAAGACATAATTAAAAAATAGTAAGATGGAGATTTTCAACCTAATCCATGGCACATAAAAAATTTATCCCTAATGACATGACATACATTTTATATTCTTCCTGAAGAAGGAAAAACTTAGATGAATCATACCTTAATTTGGATTTTTGCTTCAAAAATGAACCAAGCTTCTCTTTGTTGAACCCTTTGTCTATGTACCATTAGTTTGAAGACACTAAAACCATTTTGTTGTTTTTTTAATTCTTTTTCTTAAGTATTTTAGATTATATATCTCAAGATTAAATAAGTGAATTAATTATAAAGCTTCATCTTGACTCAAGAGTTTATTAGAAGTGTCTTGGTGAAAATTGTGTTTGATACCAAGAAAAACACAAAGTTTAAGAAACCAAAAGAATCTCATTTTGGAGTTCTCTTATTGATTCTAATATGTAAGATCTAGAACAATTTACATGTGAAATTAAGATTTAGTAAAGTTTTGAGTGTAAGTGATATGTTTTTAAAATCCTTTCACTCAATTAGGATTACTAAATATAAGCACTTTATCTAAGTCTTTTAACTTATAAATGTTCCTTATAATAGAGAAAAATTAATAGATTACATCACTTATCAAAGTTTTAATCAAGTGAAAATTAAAAAGAGTATGAATTAGCAAAGCTATCCTAATCATATAATATAGGATCCTTATCGTACAATATGACTATTTCATATGTATGATCAGATGAAAGGTCAGGCTTGATAACCTTGTATTTGTGTTAGCATTTCGTATAGTGCATTCATATGCATCCTATAAAGAAAGGCTCTTTCTAAAAAACTCTTCAACAATAACCTTACCTACAACAACTCTTGCAAGCCTCAACACTCTGGTATCCTCTTTCTTCCTCCTAAATCCTTCTTTTTTTTTCTCTAAGGTTTCACCTTAGTTATTGGTGCACAAGACTAACTTATTTTTTTTTATAATAAAATGATTAGCTAGATATTATTTCCTTTCTCTTTTCTTATTTTAAAAACTATTAAAAATTTTAGTTGATTTTCAAATATTATAAATATCATATTAATGAATTTTTCAAATCAAGACCTTCACAATAGTATACTTAAATCTTGAATTCAACTATTATCAACTTAGCAAGCATTTCAATGCTTCTAAGTTAAAATAATTCTTAGGTTGCATATATATATATATATATATATATATACAACACACATCTATTAAAAAATCATAATAAATAATATAATTTATAATTAATTAACATGACTTATCATAATTTGGTTGATTATACAGAATAATATAGTGAATATAAGATATGATCAAATATAGATTTTTGAGAAACTTTGTGAAGTGAATATTTTTGAAGAAATTTAAGACAATACCTTTTTTTGAAAAAGTAATATTTTACAAAATATAATAATAATAATTTTTAGTAATATCAAGAAATGTTCATTTTTAGGTAAATTGAGATACTGTAGGTAAGTAGATTCAAATTAAAATAATTAAAACAAAATATTGATTATTTTAGTATTAATTAGTTTTTATTTGTTTACTAAACCATTATCGACTCGCAATTGTTATTTAGGGAATAGAGATTGTGTTAAGTAAAGTTTTAATGTATAAAATGACATAGTTTATTTTTATTATATTTTTATTATAAGTTTGACATGTAGTATTTTTATATCATCTAAGTAATATGTGCACTATAGTTTATTTAATATCAAATGGTGAAGCATGATTGAGTTATAAATTATAGTGAAGTTATTGCATATGTTTTACCTGTCCTCGAAAAAAAAGGAAACTATTAAAAATTTAATGAATGTTTAACTTAGAATCCTTGATATCATTATGTCACGTGCTAAGGATAGGTTAATTTGGTGAAAATATAAAGACATTAAAAATTGTTAAAGGAAACACAATGCCTGCTACATTTTGAACATTTTATATTTCTAAAATTAATCCAAACTATAGACTCATGAATAAATATGAAATGATTAGAACTGTACACAAAAATAAAAATTAACAAAGTAATGATGAAGATAGAATCTATCTTCCATAAATCCTCATAAAAAGTTAGCAAATCTACCCAAAATACTACAAATTAACAATGACCATTCAAATAAATTACTATCTTATATACAAAATTCATTATCCAAATATTAAACAACAAATTTGTAATTAACACATTTCTTTTTAATTTTTTTAGATACATTAAATTTTCTCAATTGCACACACAAATATTTATCTCTTAAGAGTAAATAATGCAAAGGTTAACTAATAGAGATAAATTTCTATTAAAAAAGAAAGAAAATTCAATTTAGCATACAATTAATAGATCGAGGATGATTATATTAGCTAGATATTATTTTTTACATTGTGCAATCAACTTAAAATAGTAATGGTATTTTTATTGGATGCATATGAAAGCAACAAAAATTCTATAATAATAAATATCTTAACAAATGAACTTTCAATAATATAAACATCCAAAATTTGATTGATCACACATTAAAATGAGCATTCTTATATTAAATAAGTTAATATTGAAAGGGAAAGAGATCAATTTTTTTCCTTTACATATTTGTAATTGTCGACAATAACCATGACCTCTATAATCATTAATCTAGCCATGGTTAGCAACAAAAAACACAAAATTGATACATTTCAACACATCTTTCAATTAACAAATAGTTTATTTAATTATATAATTTTTTTATAATACTTAGGCATGCGAAAGATAATATAAACATCCATTCAACTTATATTAGCAATAAAAAAATAAAAAAAATCTTTCATACCAAGTGCACTAGACAAAAATGATACATCACTCAATAAATTATTACAAGAAAACAATAATGATATCACCCAAAAAAAGGTAAATTTAAACTGAAAATATATTTTAAAAACTTTTAAAAATGCTTATCTCTATCATAAGTTACAACTTATATCTATAGACAAAGAAAGTTATACAACATAAAAATTCTAATAGCCTTTGCATTAATAATTATTTAGTTATGATTGTTGCAAAAAAAAAAGAAAACAATCTTTTTGTACATAAATTATTTAGTTATTCATTGTACAACATCTCAACATCTATCTAAAGGCATGTATCCTTATGAGAACTATTACATTATATATATGTCAATTTTAAAAAATAATTATGCTAATTTTTAACAACAAACAAATCATGACATTAACATATTATTGACTAAACTAAAGATAAGAAAATCAACCAGAGCATAATTCTATTACTCTTTTTTGAGAAATAATAGAACAACTAAAATATGAAAGCAAAAGTAACATATTTACATCCAATCTATTTATAAATTTTGTGAAGTTTATATTTTTTGAGAAATATTATGATAACTAGCATATAAAGAAGATTCAATTTTGCAATAAGTTTACATAAAGACTTAGCTATGTAAATATTTTTGTATAAATAAAAAATTTATAAATACAATAAGTATTTGCACGTTTAAAAAAAAACTTGTGGAGCGAACACTTGTTTTTACTGATATATAATACAATAATAATATTATTACGGGGTTTAGTCGATATATTATTGATTTTTATGATATTGGAACTGTGCTCATCTAACAATGTCTTGTTGGGGGAAAGGGCTGGTGGATTCGGGCGGTATATGTGGATGAGGCTGCGGAGCTTTTTGACGCTGCTTTGGGCAAACGAGTTTATTTCTCCCTCTTCCTTCCCATCTCTATCAGTGTGCTGTGCTGTGTTGCGGTGCGTGAAAGGCATACACAACTAGACCTTGATGGCGATGATGGGATCTGCGATGTGCGTACTTGTTTGAGTTGCTCTACCCTCTAATGTTTTCCCTCTTTTTCCTTTGCTTCGTTCGGCCGGTCTCGAGGTACCAGTTGCTTCTGTTTGTCTTTGTTCCCTTATTTCCATTGCTAGGTCAATCTTACTCACTAAGATGCACCTTGTTCGAATTCGGATTAGGAAGTTTTGGTTGTGATCTTGATAACCAAATAAACGTTGCTGTTGATAGATTGGTGCCCACTCTAGCAGTGTAGTGGTCTGCGAGTTTAATTTTAGAGCTAGTTTAAGGTAGAACTAGTTCTTTGGTGAATGGGGATATTGTTGAATTATTGAGGTTTCTCTTATTTGTTTTTCAACGGACATGAATTATATAATAGTCATGTTGTAGAAAAGAAATGCAGTGGAGTGTTTTCCTTCCTTTTCTCACTTCTTTTGGGTTCTTGAAGCTGCGGAGACAGTGTTTTTCCAGAGGGCAGCCCTTATGTATTGGTTTTTTGTAATCTAGCCTGCTCTTTGATGGTGGTGAAGGTTTCAAAGGGTTTGGTTCTGTTCAACAGACTGCACTGCTTTATGCAACGATCCAGTGGACAATCTTATTGATTTTTAATTATTTTTTTTGACAGTGTTCATGCATTCCATGGTCATTTGACAATCGAGGTTGCTGAATTTAAAGGGGAAAAAAAAAAGGAACAAACTGGATGGATATTCCATTTTTGTTTTTGATAGAAAAGGACGTAAATTGAACTGCAAAGTTTTGTGTCTGTTATGTACGAGCAATGCAAAGCGGATATATTTCTTGAATTTCTGGTAACAAAAGGAATATATGATTCATTTTGCTTAAGTGGAAGCACCAAACTTCCAACTCCAGATCGAGTTCTCATTTTAATCAGTTTGTAGTGCAATCTGAAACCTCATTTGATTATCTTTTGAGAACAGAGGGGGAAGTTTGTTCTATTCTATTCTATAGACTTTGCTTTAGATACTCTTTTGTTCTCTACACTTTATGTTTTAGCTGTTTGTTTATCATAAGCTGTCTTTCTTTGACTTTTCATAGTATTCTAGTGTGAACAGTTGCATTGAATCCACTCATCGAGAATGCATCAAAGGGAGGGAGCGATTTTGTTCTCTACCCTTTACTATCTTTTAGCTGTTTGTATATCATAGCCTGTCTTGCTTTGACTTCTCATAGTATTTAAGTGTGGACAGTTGCATTGAGTCCAGACATCGAGTAAAGGGAAGGAGGAAGAGAGGGAGGGCTCCGGAGTTTGTTCCATTCTATTCAGAAGACTTTGCTTTAGATACTCTTTTGTTCTCCACCCCTGTCTACCTTTTAGCTGTTTATTTAACATAAGCTGGCTTGCTTTGACTTTTCATAGTATTCAAGTGTGAAATGTGTCATTGAATCCAACCGTTGAGCATCCATGGAACTAATGCAGCCAAAATTCATTGTTAAAAATATCATGGAAATATACATATCCATTTTTCTTGTTTTTCATCCCTTCATTGCAGTAGTATAAGGAACTAAACAGAGAGGTGGAGATTGGGCTGTTATATTGGAGAGATTTAGAGAACATTAATTTAAATAAGTACTTTACAACTGTTCTAGATCATTCATTTGATGGTACTAAGTTTGCTTTAATATTTAGAGCCAATTATCCATTAAGGTAGATATCCATTTGGTTATCATAATTAACTGTTGAGCAGAATTCACTCATATTTCTCAAAACTTATTCTTAAACTTATTTCAATGTAAAATACAAATTTCTGGAAGTTCTTCTGGCCTACAGAAGCCTTTAAATTCATTCATTTTAAGAATGACTGTTAGAGCACATGTTGTAGAGGCTTATCAGGTGTTTGAGTATTTGTTCATTAGTACTTTGTTCAAACAATATATTTCTAACTCATCTCTCTTTATTCTATCTCATAAATACGATGTTATAGATCATCGGTCGAACTGTTGGAGGAATACATCTAAAAACTATTGTTATCCTAAAACATCCAAAATAGGTTATTTGAGGGACTAACTTGATAGGAACATAATATCAGCATGAGCTAAGTTTGTATTGTGGGGTCTTAAGTTTTACAAAATTAATGCCATTAGCCTCTACAAATTTTTCAATTCAATCGTTTCCAATTCTACCGAATTAGTTTCCTATGCTGAAAATGGTATCTCTAATGCCTAACTCGCTACTGAACTTTGATTTTTTTTGTTTGAAGTGTTATATATGTTGAACAAATTCTATTGGGCCGTGTTTTGTTTGCAGATTTAACAGTTTTTTGGCAACCCATTTATCATTATTTGTAATGTACTTCTGAATTATTGGAGGATTAAATCGATAAAAAATTATTGGGTTGGTGATTCTTGCTTTTTGGGCTTCTTTAATCTGTGAGTTTACACATGCTGATTTGTTGAACATGATATACAGGTGCTGTATAAAAATGGGAAGTACATTTTGATCTTCTGGTATCTCTTAATTCTTGGAGTTGAATTGTCGTCTACTGTTTTTTCTATTGGCTACAATTGATATATGATGGCTCGGAAAGGAAACCAAAAAAGGAATGGTGTTGATCGCGAGTCACATGGACAGCAGAAAGCGGTTCCTGAGTCATTGGATGCTTGTTATATGGAGAAAAAGGAAAGTTCAGATGAGAAAATGGCTGATTTTGGCCGGTCAGATAGTGACTTACAATTTAGGTCAAGTAATCCTTTCAGTGAGCATGCCAACTACGTTGATAATAAAGGGAACTGTAGAAGTTCCAAACCAAGAGTTTCAGAGGTCCCTTTGAGGCGGAAGTTAGGTAATAAAATGCAGAGATCAGCGCAAGCTTATTTCTCTAGCAAAGTTGTTAATGGTGCAGAAAATGACTTGCTATGTGGTGCATCTAGGATAACTGAAACTGACGGTGCACTGAATTGTAAATTGAACCTGAATGGCAGGTCTTATGGTGATTCTTCAGTAAGAAGTACAGCAGCTCATGTTGGATCTTTTGATGCCCTATATGGTTGGAGCTTTCAATTTGCTTTGCATGTCTTGGAAATCGCCAGTGAATGGATTGAACCTCAAAAGGCTCGACTCTCCTTTGTTATTAGCTATGTGTGTAGTACTTGTGATTGTGGTGTTGCCAAAATAAAGCTTGTATACCCAGTGGTTTGGAAGTGGATTTTGTACTTTGGTAAATTAATATTCCTACTTGCAATGATTTGGCTGGACTGCAACATAAGGGGCTTTACTTCTTTGTTGCGTTTTGGTATGACATCATTCTTTACGGTTCTGTGGTGCAGCCTATTGTCGATCATTGGAATGGTCGGATTAATTAAAGCGATTCTTATGATGGTGAGTATATTTGTAGACATCTAATTTTTCGGCTCTCGAAGAGAACATGATGTGGGTAATAGTTGTTGCAATATGAGGTTCATGTCCTTGTTCAATTCGTTTAAGCAGCTTGTGGCATAACATTTGACAGGGCAGATATAAATGGATCTAATTCTTCTCCGAAATTGTGCATACATGAGCTTTCAATCTGTTTTTCCCTACCATTACGTGGGAACTTCGTCTTTGGATGGTCTTACTAAATGTGTTTTTGTGTATATTTTTTTTTTATCTGTGGAGAGAGTTCAGATTTATCTCCTAAGCAGTAGCATGCATATTTTTTTTTTCTATGCAAAATTATAACCATTAATCCCAGTAGCGACATAATATTTGCTTCTATTCTGATGTTTTCAAGTAGATGAATCTTTTGTATCTAAATTATTATTAGCTTACTTGTTTTCTTTCTAATTCAGGTTATTACTGTTCTGTTGGTTGTTTTCCTTGGTATTGGTCCAGCACTTTTGGCGCTTATCATTTCTGCAACTGTAGTTTTATGGCTTTATGGCAGCTTCTGGACCACTTGCCTTGTCACCCTTCTTGGAGGTCCCTTCCTATCTCTTTTATCTTCTTAGTAATGTATGTTTATATGTCATGTCCTATCCGATGATCAAGTAGTATGATTATCAATTTTGATGCCTTACACAACTACTTGTAGGTGTTACATTTGGCTTTCGTCATGAAAGACTGGCACTTTGTTTAACAACGTTCTATTCTTTGCATTGTGCAAAAAGCTATATGGGGTGGCTTGGCTTACTTCTGGGACTTAATCTATCTTTCATCTCATGTGATGTTTTCCTTCGAGTCCTGCCAAAAAATGTTAATGAGCATAGGTTTGACATTCCTCAAGGACAAGATATCCACAGTGAAACTGGAGCAGATGTGGATGACACCAACACTTCTACAAGGCATTCGGCTGATTTCTCCTGTGAGATACCCTCAACGAGTGGGAGGGAGACAGAGTTGACATCTGAAGATGAAGTTGCCCGCATGTTAAACTGCAGAGATCACTATTCAGTTTTGGGTTTCAACCGATATGACAATTTTGATGCTTCTGTGCTCAAGAAGGAGTACAGAAAAATGGTAATTATTAAATTCATATTGTTTTCCCATACATCCCCCTCCCCTTTTCCTAATAGCAATCAGATCTGCATGTGATATTTGCAGAACTTCTGTCATTATGCTTACACTGATGCTTTAATAGATTTCTTATTATTAGCAGTAAGATGTAACTTGTAATTGTTTTTTTGAACAGGCAATGCTTGTTCATCCCGATAAAAATATGGGCAATGAGAAAGCTGCAGAAGCCTTTAAAAAGCTTCAAAATGCATATGAGGTAAGCTTTCTCTGAATTCAATGTTTGCATTTAAAGAATCTAGTTTCATTCTTTTATATAATGAGTTTCTAATATAACTCTAATTTTGATTTATAGGTTCTACTCGATTCCATTAAGAGGAAAAATTATGATGATGAACTAAGGACTGAAGAGTTTTTGAATTATATAAGAAAATTCCAGACTTCTTCGCACAAGGTTTGCTTTCTATGCTCTCCCTACGCTGTACCATGCCGTAATTTTATTATTTTAAATAATGGTTAACCGGGCATTGTGACAACAATTTTTTTGAATACTTTAGAATGGAAGGCATGGTGTTTTCAGTCCTGAATCTAACCATTTTGAGGCAGAGGATGGAGGGTTCGATGGAGTATCAAGAAGAATTTTGTGCAAGAAGTGTCATAGCTTCCACGTCTGGATGCTAACAGAAAGATCAAAATCTCATGCAAGATGGTGTCAGGTCCTAGTTCTAATTGTTTGTTATTCTCTGTTTAAGGGTCTTTTTTTCTAACAGATCTGAAGCTTATATTACTTTGGGTTGCTATATCATCTTAGAAGCATTGCTTTGCAGGATTGCAAAGTTTTTCATCCGGCCAAAGATGGTGATGGCTGGCTTGAACAGTCCCTTCATCCATTTTTTTTTGGATTGTTGCAAAAGGTTAGTAATTCTTGAGTACCAGATGTTTTCTTCTTTGCTATGTTATCCTGCAACTTTAGCATTTATGTGAGTAGCGGATTTTATTATTTACTTGCTAATTTCTCCTTTTTAGTTATTCCTGATAAAAATGTACTGAACATCTTATCAATTATGTAGGTTGATAGCCCACGTGCATACGTTTGTTCAGAAAGTAGAATATATGATGCAACACCATGGTTCTTTTGTCAGGTTGGTACTTATTCTCATTGCAGTTCATTGTTTCCTTTAAGAATTTTTACCCTATTCTCTCTTTGAAATGCTCAAATAATATCGATTAAGCAGCAACCCAATGTCTGAGCATAAGTTCACTTTCTGGTGTTCTTACATTTATCCTGTGGCAGTTATAGCTATTTATTTCCTTCTGAAAAAGTATTGTTTTTAGTATTTGAATATTTTAGTTTTACTTATAAAGATTTATAATGCTTTAGTATATTGCGGCATATTGGTGATATCAGAAGTTTAAAAGATTTATAGGACATGACCAACGTCCAAGCCCTTAGCTTCATCTCTACTGAACTGGCTTCCTTTGCAGCCTCCATCCAATCATGGTCACCACTATCAAATATTAGGTTTACCAGCTGTCCAATGATCGTTTATTTGGTGCTTGCAATCATCTTAATTTTATGTCTTCCTGCTGGGGAAAATGCATGAAAAAGGGACAAATTCAACCTTCTGACATGTTTGATAATTTTATTGTATCTGAGTTGATTGTTACTTTCTTTAAATTGCCTAATGATTGCTGAGCATGGCTTTTCAAAGTCATTTATGAAGCTTCCTTCAACTAGCTTAGCAAATTATCTAATTAAATTAGCTGGTCAATTTCTGATGGCGTTGAAGACTTGTAAAAGTATTTTGACACATGCATGCTATTTTTTTGGCTGTTTGTTGAACATTGACAATGTTTTGTTTGACATTTAATAAGTTCTTAGGGCTTATTTGGAAAGCAATAGGCATTACTAATTGATTGAAAACCATAAACTTTATTTGTTTTGGATTGTTAATAATAAAATCAGAAAATTGTTAATGGAGGTTTCTATAATCTTCTTATAGATGCTTTTTCATGGATAGCCAGCCATCCAATCTAGTAACCTAATTACGTTTTTGCATTATATGTACAAACACACACCCACACACTTTATAGGCATATATTTTCTGTCAATAACATATATTGTTTCTCTGGTCCTAAAAAGCATACCTTAGAGACCCATGAATATAAGCCCCTCACATCACGAAAGCTTGGTCACCAATTATTATCACCACTATAAGAGCTTGTTTTTATAACTAAACTTGTATTATATTTGTTGGTTTTGATCAATTAAGATATATTCATCTAGATTCTTAGATTGTTCAACATGACTAGATTTTTGCTTTAACCCCCTTTCTAGTTATATTCATAAAGAAAATATCTTTTGGTAAAAAGGTATATCATTCATCTTTTCATGAACTTTATCATTCAAAACATTCACTTGTCATGCAAAAGGATGAGATTAGAGATTAGGACTTAGACTTAAAATTAATCCTTATATTTCAATCCTAATATTGAAGTTGGTCATTCTTCCTTGTGTACAAAAAGAAAGTAGAGGTTTAATTGGACTATTAACTTCTATGCAAGCAACTTAAACTTCTTTCCATTGAAAACCCTTTGAACCATGTAATACAACATCATCATCCAAATGTATAACATTGGTTATAAGACGTACATGAAAAGTCATCTTTTTTAAGATATAATAATATCATGTTGTAGATTGTGTATAATCACCTTCTTTCATTTTTTGGAAGTATATTTAATCAATTTAACAGGCATCCATTGCTTTTTCACATTTCATGTTTTTCAAAATTTTTTTCGATGAAGTGCTAAAAATATCATATCTTAATAGAAGGAAACTGTTAAATTTCCATTTGAGTTATTGAGCTCATTTTACTTTTCACATTGTTGTAAAAAAATTTTCTGCAAAAATTACTTATCCACCTAGACTCGATCTCACCTTCTCGGATGAGTACTTTATCGAGTAACATTCTTAATATTATTCCCTGAAGTTTTTAGTTTTCTGCCTAGATAACTAAAACCATTAATTGTTATTGGGTTGTGTTCTCCTCCTTGGCTTATACAATCTAAATAATATATTTATTTTGTTCTTATAAGAAAATTATAAATCCATAGTTTAATAACCCTTGCAGGTTATCACATTCTCCTTTCGTTTCCTTAAGCATAGGCCAAAATAGATTTTTAGCTTAGGTAAACTCTAAAATAATCCCAATTCTTTATTTTATACTCCCAAAGTATACTTATCATGACTTCCAACACATTCATGGTCTACTCTTCCATGATACTCTATTGAATCTCTGATAAATACGGTCTTGGGGGCATAACTGCCAACAACATTATTTATATTCTCCCTATCTATTATAATATTTAATCTTATTGATTGCATGTAACATAGCTTGATTATACAAGGAAAATGAGGCCCAGTGATGTCTTCTTGATTGCATTTCTCTCCACCAAGTCATGTAAAATTTTGCCATCAAAAGAGCTGATTTTTGCATCCCTTTGTATCAGGGAATGAGATGTCCTGCAAACACTCACAAGCCTAGCTTCCATGTGAACACCAGCTTAAGCTCAAAGCACAATGGCAGTTCCAAAGCCTCGAGCTCGGCACACAGAGGCAGCAACGGCATGCCGTCGGCCAAAAATGGCAACATGAGGACTGAGGAGGATTTCTTTGAATGGTTCCAGAATGCCGTGAACTCGGAGAGGTTTGGAACCGATGGTAATCATAAAGAGGATCCTTGTGATAATAGCAGCGGTTCCAAGAACAAGAACAACAAGAAAACGAGGAAAGGGAAGAAGCAGCGATAGGTTATTTTCTGTAAGTCTGTTTTGGCTGACAACAATTGCCCGTGTTGTAAGAATTATGCCTTTTCTTAGATCAATGCAAGTCCTCGTTGATGCTTTGTTTGTCTTGATCTCTTCTCTTAAATAGATCCAGGGATTGCAACTAACGAAATACAATCACAAATTATGTAATATTAAGTTTGGATACCATGAAATGATGGTGTGTATTTAATTACTTGGGAATTTTCAAATAGAATGTTAAGGACTCAAGGATAAGGTGCGGAATTACGTATTTGTAAACGCCTGTATATTTGCATTTAGTTAATTCTTTTTCCTATATTTTGTGCCATTCTATGGCATACGGACATGGACACAATAGTAATTAATCAGACCTACTGCATATTTTCTTAAAACAAGTAATAGGTAATGTTTGAATGATAAGTGGGGATGATGGAATTTCTGGTGTTGATAATAACTTTGGAATATTTTATTCTGTATGCTACCAATGAAAAATTTTCTTTTAATTTAAAGGGCACATTTTATTCTTTTGTTACAACTTGGTGAGTGAGGTAAATTTGTTGAGGTAATTGTGTTGGTTGTGTGAAGATAAAGTCGATGGCTTAACTGGAGTTTTGTTTGTTAGTTATTCGGTGCCTCTTATGACAAATAACTTAAATTGGGTAAAGTTGAATGGTATGATTTTATTGTGATGTTGGATGATAACAATTTTAATAATAGAGTTATCGAGACTTGTCTTAGATTGTATGGAGATGATTGCATGTGATAATTGGTAAGCTTCACAAAGATTTAGCTTTGAGGATTGATTTCATCTAGAAAGAGCATTTTGAGTTGTGATTTAAGATTATTAAAGTTATAATGAGGTGTTATGATAATAGTTATCATAGAGAACTATCATCTTTGAGAATGTTAGTTTGTAGGTTAAAATAAATTTAGAATTTTTAAAATTAAAGTTTTTTAAAATAATGAAGTATAAAGCAAAGTTTTTATAAAAATAAGATGTTAAATTTTTAAACTTAGCAAAAATAAAATAAAATCTTTTTTGTTGGTTCACTTTTTTTATGTCAAAATATATGTGTTTGTAAGCTTTCATGATCATAGAAAGATATCTAGTATTTAATTTAATTTTTCAAATTTGTATTTATAAAAATTGTCTAAATGAAACTTAACTTTAAAATTGTTTTGCCTAGTCTTTAGGTATATGTTCAAAGTGATTTTTTTTATCAAGATGCTTATATTTAACAAAGTTACTAATTATTTCAATTATTGATATTTACTTAAAATTTGTACAACTAGAGTAAATATAACCTAGTAATCATATTGGATTGGTTGATTTTTAGATTGGACGTTCTAACATTTTTAGAAAGATCCTATTGAATGGTTCATTTGATGTTTGCTAACTAGTGATCATGATTAAATTGTCAAATTATTATGCATTCAATTAAGTTATACGTGCATAATTTAATATTACCCCCAACATTCAAAATATTGGATGATCCAAGTTAATATACATTCAATATAAGTTGTATGCGTACAATTTAATACCTTGTTGATTTGCAAGATATTACATTGGCCAATCCTTTAAATGGAATGATTTAAATGCAATTAGACAATTTGATTAGCTTGATTGAACCTTAGATGACTTATGTATTGTTTATTAGTATGAAGAGGAGTTGAAATAATTAAATGTTTTATGTGTTTAACCTATAGTTTGATCTATACATAGAAGGAAAAAATGGTATAAATTCTTAAAGAAATAGCTAGAATGTACTATATTTAGTAATGCTACATTCTATTGATACAATTAATAATAACATGATATTCTTTGGATACGATTGTGAGTATTAGATCAAATCTAAACTTTAATGATCAATTTGCATGGCACATCTACTTGAAAGCTTTAGTTTTACTAAAATTTATGAAAGTGGGAGGTTGTGAGCATTATAGTGACAAATAAATTTCTATCATTTATTGAGATCATTTTCTCTCTTATAAACTCTTTTAGTGATTTATAAAACATTTTGTGGATTGTATTGCTATATTCTTATTGTATATTTTTTCTTTTATTACTTGTTTGGATTGATTCCTTCGATTAAGTTATTTTATTATAAGATTCTTGTATGTTTCAATTATGTGGGTTCTTTTAGGCTAGTATTATAGAACTTCTTTAGATGTGATGATCCTAAAGTTTCTTTTAGACTTTTGTTCATTGAGATTTGCAAAGGACTTGAGTGAAGGGAAGTCCATTCATACATGTTTTGGAGTAGATGTAGGTTAGTAGTTTGGTCAAACCACCTAAAAATGATTTTGTATTTTCTTATATTTTCTTTAACTACTACAATTCTTCTTCTGACATAATGAAGCATTTTAAAAATTTAAGATTTATCGCTCTTGTCTTTGTCATACTATTTACAATTGATATTGGAACAAAGTCTAGAAAATGAGAACAAAAGAAGCAAATATCTTGTTCTTTTGTCCACATAGGACTCAATGGTCTTGTAAATCTTTGATAAGGAGTCTCTTCATTGTTCTTGATACTTTTGAAATGAAAGATATCTATGAGAGGATTAGGATGTAGATCTAAATTAATAATATAGATATAGAGTTGTGGTACATGGCCAAGAATACATATAAATACACAATGAAAAAAAAATAGGAATATGCATATGTAAAAGGTTCTAGCTAACCATTAAGCATAAGCACTATACATGATTGAACTCATTTTTCATAAATATTTTCATTGCAATCAATCAACATAGAATTTAAAAAGTTTTTATGATTCTTTAGAATAGCACATGAAATTTGAAACAAATTTGAAGTCACCTATGAAGGTATTTCATACTATGAAAAATTGAATGCTAATATGTTAATACATGATTTTAGATTTTTTTATATCCAAATGTATTAACAAAGTTTCTATTTATGCAATTTATAATTATTACTAATGATTTGTCCAATTTTTGAGGAGATTTCTCTATTGCAAATAGTCTAAAGAAAATGATTAGAGTATTGTTGCAAGACTGATCCATTGGTCATGAAAACAAAGGTAATGAAAGCACTTTCTAGTTTTCATTTGGATTAACTTTTTGTTGATCTTCTTACCATGAGAAGGAATGATTTGGTGGTAGGATTCAATACAACTCGTATAGTTTTTGTGAGTTGATAAATCAATTTTTTCTCAACAAGTTTAATGTTTTAAAAATGCTCCAAAATGTTGCTTTGTACAACTTTTAAAGATAGTTATTTTACATTTTACCTTGTGATAAATACCACCATTATGGCTTTAATGGTTTTTGGTTTAAAGTAGTCTTAGTCCATTAAGATCAATTTTGACAACATCAAGGCTTTCTCAAAGCATGTAAAAAGCTCATTTTTAGTAAGGTATCATTTGAGTTTGGTAGCTTAAAAATTAGGATATTAAATTTAAATCAATCACATATTCTAGTGTTTGTGATAATAATTTCTATGATCTCAAACAAAGTTTGCAAAAGCACCCATTAAGAGTCTAATATAGAATTTTAGCGTGCTTTTAGGCATGTCCTTGAGAAGAGAGAGGAACTAGAGAGAGAGAGAGAGATTGACTCAAGGTAAAGAGAAAAATTAAGGATTTGTGAGAGAGAGATGGATGGTAGAAAGAGAGGTATTGTTATTGAAAATAATGATAGAAAATGTGAGAAAGGTGAGAGAGTGAACAAAGGAGAGATAAAATAAGAGAGATGAGGAGATACATAGAGAGGATAGAGACAATTATAAAGGAAAAAAAGAGTTTGGCTAAGTAGGGTACATGTTTTAGAGAAAAAAGATGCAATAGACAAGACAGAGGATGTCAAGAAGAAAAGGAGAGAGAAAATGAAGAAAAAAGAACAAATAGAAAGGAGAGAGAAAATCATGAGAGAGATAAAAAAGGGGTTTGAGTGATGGTTTATTGTAGATTGAGAGTGATTAAAGAGAGAATAAGAAGGGGTGGGTGAATGGAGAGAGAAGGAATAAGTAGAGAAAAGATAAGAAGAATCTTGTATTCTTATGTGGAGCTATTATGCACATGTGTGATAAATGTTAATATGAGAGGGCTTTTGAAATCATCCAAATTCCAATCTCCTTCATTTCAAATAAAGTATAAATTTATTTTAAATTGCAATACTTATTAATGTAAGAGGTCAAAACCAACAATATAACTAAAATACAAAACTAAATAAATAAAAAAATAAAATGATAAGATAAATCTAAAAATGGTTGTGTTTGGTATATACATTGAAAAAAGGTGAATCTATTAGAATATTTGAATATATTCAAAGATTTAATAGGTAGAACTAATTACCTTAATAAAAATGATAATTACAATTTTTTTTATTTTGGATTAGGTAATATATTAGACGAGAGTTGATTTTTGTTATCCTTGTATACTTAAAGATAGTAGTGGCATAGCTTAATTAGTGGAGAGATTTTGAATTTTGGTATCTATGAATTTTAAATGTAATAAGTAGACTCATTTATAAAAACACTCAAGAAAATGGCTCGCTTGATTTGTCTTTTTCATTTAGATCTAAAGCATATAAGAATGTCTTCACAAATAATCTTCAAAATGAGATTAAAATTTACAAAAAATGTAAAATGATTTTGCATAAGATATCAATGCAATTATATCTTGTACTTTGAGAAAGAACAATAAAAGAAATTAAAGTATGAAGAAGTCAAAGATATTGTTTTGATAAAGAGAAAATCGAAGGGTAAGAAAATTGATTTAAAAGAAATTAAACCTATTACTGATAAGAGTGAAGAGATAGAGAAATAAGGAATTGACTTAAAAAAATAAAATTAACTTATGACTTAATCCTTAAAGATGCTAAAAATATTTTGAACATACTTATTGATATTATTACTTCTTCTTTATGAACATCCCAACATAATTTTTATTGGGTGCTTAATTTAATTAAGCAATATACTAAATCAGTGAAACAACTATCTCTAAAGAAATTTGATGAATGATTAACTATTGATTTGTTTTTACCTAGAGAGTATATCATTCCACAAATTAAGAATTTTAATGTGAGGACATTTGATTTTGTATGAAGATGTATATTGCTACAAATGTTTTAGATTTACTATGATATATGCTTCATAAAAATATCTTTGATGTTGAGTTTTTATTTTATTTTATGATTACTAGTATATAAATAAGAATTAAGGTCAACCTCTTTTAATTTTAAATTTGTAAATAATTTTTAAATAGTTTTTACTTAAATATCTTGATTATTGTCTTTTATCTGATATTATTCTTGTAAACTATGTTGTTTTAACTTAGGTTTTAGATGAATTGAAGGATTGTCCCTAATGTGATGTCTTTAGTTCTAAGAAGGCGTTATATACATTAATGTTGAGCTTACTAAAGAATCACTTAGAGTATAATTTTGTAGGCAGAGTTTCTCTTAGTAGAGTGGATTGATGTAAGATAAGTTGTAGAAAGTGGATATGTTGAGTTAATCCAGTACATCTTAAATATTTTTTTAGTTTATCACCCTTTTAGCTCATTATGGATTTTAATATGACACATGTGTAACACCATCATGATGTTTTTATCCTTTTTTTTTGTAGATTTTATTATTTTTATTTAGAAAGATATTTTTATCATTTTATTTTTGAGTCTAGGTTTAGCATTGTAATCCATTTAAAGCCTTTCTATGGAACGAAAAAGAAGATTTTAGCATGACAATTTTTTTCAATAAACTATGATTTCACCTTGTGCTTACTGCACAACATGTGTTATGATCTAGGGATTTTCAGGTTACGTTCCAAATATTCAAATTGCGAATTGAATTCTTTATCATTTGGTGTTAGAGATTGGTTGAGACTAGTTATAAGAGTTCCTCTTACCTCTTCTTTGTTACTCCGACTCATTGGTAGCCTCATCCATTTGATGATCTAGGATCATCTAGGTCAACAATGGGGGGATTAACTTCATAACAAGATTATCTTCCTCTCAGTGTCTTTCAATTCATTCATACTAAGGTTGATGCACTCTAAATTCATTTGGATACTAAACTAGACAAGCTAAGCTATTTGAACAATGTACTGAATGGTTTTGGTGTGAATTTAGATGCTTATCATAGTCGTGAACAAACCCAATGATATTTTATGCATTCTATTTTAATGATTTATCATGCTTTAGTGTTATTTTATGCTTTAGAAGTTGTCTTTATATTATGCTTTACAAGTAATGATTCTCATTATGTGTTAATATGTTGTGAGGAATATTTATGGCAATGTAGTATATCAATATGATATACCTTCAATTCAAGGGGAGTATAACTTTTTCTTGAGAATGCTTAGCTTGAAATGCCTATGTTATAGTGTTTCCTCTCTTATTGTGTACTTAAATTGTAGTTTGTTTTCACATAGGTTTTACATGGGATCATCCACTTTTGATGGATTCCACATGGGGAGAGAATGCATGCACAATGAAATAAAAATAGGATCTTTACTATTTACTTGTGTTGTACAAATTTATAAGGAGCTTAATATGCATAAATGTAGGGGAAGCACATGCATTGAATTTTCCCAATGCTTCTCATGTGATAATGTTGGTAATTGGATAGAAGTATTTGAAAGCTTATTGGTGTCTACCTTATTTTGCTTCATATATGAATTAGGTTTTGTTATTAACAAAAGCCAAAGATTGTTGTCCTGTAGACTCATGTAGGTTGCTTAATGATAAAAAATACCATAATCTTGTGATCTTACATTTTGTCTTGAGTGAGTTTTAAATCTTTACTTTGTTCTTATCTAGAGTTTCTCTTATGCATGATGAACAATAGTTTTAAATCTTTGATCTTCAACTCAAAATGATTATGATAAGTTTGGGTTTGATGTAGTTCTAATTTAAATAATCAGTTTGAGTTAGATTGATAAGCCATTTGAGGCAATATATTAGAAATTCATTTTGAGTCATCTTCATTTTGATATTGACTTACAATCGTATGGCTTAATCTTATGAGGCACTAGAACCATAATTGGTAAGCTTGAGTGATTTAGTAACAAAATCTTGTATATCTACTTTCATATGACACTAGTCATTACAACTCACACCCAAATCATAAATGATTACTTTTCTACCAATGTATAAATATTCTCTTCTAAAATACATGTAAATAAACATATGATTTTATATAATGAACCCAAATAATATCAATAAATATGAAAAGTAACAATTTCACATTTTACAGAACTTTTAGGCAATGATTAGATGATCTGATCAATCGTCTAACAAAGGTAGAGATTAACAAAGTCTAAATAAGTATTTATAGTGTTACACCCCATTTTTCCTAGGCTGATTTTTGGCATAAATTTTTTTTTTTTTTTTTTTTTTTTATATAGACAGCTCAGATCGTCCCATACCAACCTGAGTAGCCTACGAAAACATAGGATATAACACATCATTACACACCTACTTCCCTTAACAATGTGGATCCCATCTCCCGGGTACACCGTCAAATCAGGTTCATGACTCCTGAATTAACAGATGGACTCGCGCAATGTTACTCCTACTAGACCCAATACTCCTAACCCCTACGGGTAGGAGAACCGGTCTATTAGAAGTCTGAACCCCCATGGTTAAGTTCCATAGTCATGTAATGACCTCACCATCAAACAAAAAGATATATAACATCCTCAGATAAAATATGGCACTCCACACACCATACTCCAAGACAATAAGGTAGGGTAGTAAATGGAAACTACATTACAAGAATAAGACCAAGTCCAACAAGTGCAATATTATCCAACCAGAAACATAAGTCAAAATTTCCCTCACATATTACATGACATATGAGAATAATAACCTCATTAAATACATCCAACAGCAACAATCAACTAACCAGAATATCTCAGACAATCACAATCAGATATCCTCCACAAGCCTGCTGACCACGATCCCACCTAATCAGGTAGCGTCAAGTCTGCCGAGCCACTGAAATATACAATACAGGAATGAGCTACGCCCAGTAGGAAAGACAGCTAGTAAAACTCACATGCAAGAGAAGGATAATAGCAAAAATATAGGAATACAGCATAACAATGTATGGTGGATAGGCACTCTCAGTCCCAGACTCCGACCAACCACAGTCACCCCTAGTCACACCAGAGTAGCTCTCCTCTGGGCTTCCAGGTAGCGTGCCAGTGGGAACGCCCATCTCGAAACACGCATGGCGCCTAAGCACCCGACACCGCAGCGTCTCTCGTCAATCAATCTCCTGGAGACTATAGACAGATCTAGTCACAAAATCTCTAGCCAACGTGAGACACCCCTGCCACCCTAAGGCGCGCAGGCCTACACACTTGGCTAGCCACTGCGAGACACCCCTGCCACCCTCAGGCGCGCAGGCCTACACACATGGACCAGGAGAGATCGACTCAGCCACCGTCCCAAAGAGTCCTCTACCAACAACTTCCATAGAAGCTCACGCCCCTACAGTCATTGCCAATCTCTAACTCCAAGATCCGGCAACATGTATCCAGGTACAACAAGGCGCATACCAGTCACATGTATACTGTGGAAGCTAAGTCTGAACCGCACAGTTACCTACCACAACTACCCTAAAACATCATATAGGGTCTATAGTAGTCCGGTCCAGTATGCCAATCCATAAAATATGCCAACACTGAGTAAACTGACTCAATCCATGCCGTTGCCATCAAGCAACACAACTGTCAATTACTGACTGTTCTGGTAGCATCCATGTACCATACTTCTGTCTGACTGTTTCGAGCTGTACTGTCATCACTGATAACATTTTTCCCCACTTCAGGAAATTTTTAAATTCCGTAATCAATTTCCGTCTTTATCCATTTTTCGAAATTTGGAATAGTTTCCGAATTTAAATTCCACATATATCCTTTTTCCAAAAATTCGGATTAATTTCCGAATTAAATTTTTCGCTTATCCTTTTTATTTCCGAAAATTCGGATTAATAATAAATTTCCGAATTTTCCTTCCGCTTCTCTCTCCTCCGCGCCGCGCCGTTCGTCCGCGCCGACTCCCGCTGAACCGGTTTTCGCTGCCGGTTCGGCTTTCGCGCCGTTCGTCCGCGCCGAATCCCGCTGAACCG
This sequence comes from Vanilla planifolia, assembly GCA_023846275.1. NCBI lineage: Eukaryota > Viridiplantae > Streptophyta > Magnoliopsida > Asparagales > Orchidaceae > Vanilla > Vanilla planifolia. The sequence goes on from CM043870.1 coordinate 26,177,229, forward strand.
GTTTTCGCTGCCGGTTCGGAACTCTCGCGCTGAACCGCGACACCGCCGAACCAATTTCTTATTAATCCGTTAATTGGATTATTTTAATTACTAATAAAATGGCGTAAATACCATTAATTACTTAATTAAATTGGTAATTATCTAAACCCTTCTCCTTCCTCGGTCCGATGCCCGCGAAACCCTAGCCGACGCAATCGCCGACCAAATCAAATTCTTCCGCCGATTTCCGGCGACCGCGAACAAGGAGAAACAAAATTCTATGTTCGTACTATCCTAATGTTTCAATAATGTCACTAATTTCTAAGGATTCAATTAAAATTTTCCACCAAAGGAGTTTCATCCGATCCCCAATTTGACAATTTACGAAATTAAACAATTCCAGCATACGATACTACCTTAACATGAATAAAGCACATAATCAATTCAACACATGCTTGGTAAAATTCCCGAATTCGGCGGGTATAATTTTCCGAAACCCTAAAACCTAACATGCTAAAATTATAATACTGCAATGCATTTCCGACTTCAAAATTTCAATCACATGCTCAGATAGACATTAACAAAATATTCCATGCTTTAATTTTGCTAAATAACTAATTTAATTTCTGAATTTCCTACCTCAACGACGCCGGCGACGGTGAACTTCGTCCGCAGCTCGCCGCAGCTCCTCGCCGAACGAATCCGGTATGAATTGACTCTCCTCGTTCCCGTGAATCTCCAGGTACAAAAAGCCCCTTGCCAGGCAGCCGGAATCACGCGCCGTACGCCGGAAAATTCCTCTCTATCGGTCGGCCGAACGAACCCTAATCGTTTCGCGAGGGTTTTATATTTCTGGCAGACACGGTGAAACCCATTACGCGCCGTTGACACGCTTTCGACACGGTAAGCACTCGATACGCGCTGTCAACACGCTATCGACACGGTAAGCACCCGATCAGCCGGTTCAATCCCAACCGTCGATCACGACCGTCCGATCCGCTTATCAGAACGCACGCGCAAACTCACTCGGCGAACCGTCTCCGCCTCCGCTGAACCGTTCCGGTCCGGTTCACGCGCGGTAAAAACCAATTTCCGGTTTAATTTAAATGGATTTTCGAATTTCTAAAAATCCAATAAATCTAATTAAACAGGGAAAATTACTTAAAAATTACCTCGGTGCTCCGAAAAATCCCCAGAAATTTCAGAAATTCCATTAGCCTCTGATTGAGCTCCTGGCTCATCCTACTGTCGATCTGAAATCATCCAAGCCAAAAATTAATTACTAAAGATTAACATAAAAATTTTTACTGGGTATAACAATCTCCCCACCTTATCAGGAATTTCGCCCTCGAAATTCAGCAAGAAGTTCCGGCCACTTCTCCGCAACATCCTGCTCTAGCTCCCAGGTTGCCTCCCTTTCGTCATGTCTATTCCACAGAACCTTGACCATAGGAAACGACCTGTTCCTCAGCTGTCTGCTGCTCTCCTCGAGGATGCGAACTGGTAGTTCCATATAAGAAGAATCTGGTGTCACTTGCAAACCAGGAAGATCATCACTGATACAATGAGAAGGATCTGGCACATATCTCTTGAGATTCGAAACATGAAACACATTGTGAATCCCAATCAGATGTTCAGGAAGTGCCAACCTGTAAGCCACTTCACCAATCCTCTCTAGAATAGGATAGGGTCCAATGTAACGAGGTCGAAGCTTAGAAGGCTTCCCGAACCGGAATAGACCTCGCATAGGACTGATCTTCAGGAATACCCTATCTCCCACAGAAAACTCAACAGCTCTGTGCTTAGGATCATAATATTTCGTCTGGCGATCTTGCATAATACGTAATCTGTCTTGCAATAACTTGATTTCAGCTGTGGTCTCCTGCACAATCTGAGGTCCCCACACCCTCCTGGAATCACCCTCCTCCCAACAAAGAGGGGATCTGCACCTACGCCCATACAATGCCTCGTAAGGTGCCATACCAATCGACGCCTGGAAGCTGTTATTGTACACAAACTCTACCAAGGGTAACCGTCTGGCCCAATCTGTTGAGTAAGTTTGTACGCTCAAGCGTAGCAAATCCTCCAAGGTCCGAATAGTCCGCTCAGACTGTCCATCTGTCTAAGGATGATAAGCAGTACTGAACTTCAACTGTATACCCATGGCAGCGTGTAAGCTCCTCCAAAACTGTGATGTGAACTTGGCGTCTCTGTCAGAAATAATAGATCGGGGAATTCCATGCAATCTGACAATCTGCTGAATATATACCTCTGCCAATTGTGCCGCTGAATCCGTCTTCTTAATTGATAAGAAATGGGCTGACTTGGTCAATCGATCCACGATGACCCAAATGGCGTCAAAACCTTGTCTGGTACGAGGAAGACCAGTTACAAGGTCCATAGTGATGTCATCCCATTTCCACTCCGGAATCGGCAATCTCTGCAACAATCCTCCAGGTCTCTGGTGCTCGGCCTTAACTTGCTGACATGTAAGGCACTTCTTAACAAAAGCAGTAATATCTGCCTTCAAACCTCTCCACCAGAAAACACTCCTCAAATTCCTGTACATCTTGACTTCTCCAGGGTGCATAGCCAAAGTTCCATAATGAGCCTCTCGAAGGATCCTCTCCCTGAACTCCTGATGTGATGGCACACACCAGCGACCCCTGAAAGTCAAAATGTCGTCTCTGAGAGCAAAGTCTCCTCCCAATCCCTGCGATGCCAACTCTAACTTCTCCTTCAGCTCTTCATCACAAAGCTGAAGATCACGCATCTCAGATAACCAGTCAGCCCGAATAGTCAACGAACTGAGTCTGTGAGCCAGTCTCTGAACAGACAACTGTTCCTGACATCTCTCAACATCCCAATCCAAGTCTGCTATAGAGTCGCAAGCTATCACAGTATGCACAACTGCGTGTCTGCTCAAGGCATCAGCCACTGGATTAGCCTTTCCCTCGCAGTAGTTTATTGTCAGTTCGTAATCTTTTATCAGTTCCAACCACCTCCTCTGCCTCAAGTTCAGTTCCTTCTGAGTGAACAGATACTTAAGACTCTTGTGGTCGGAGAAACAATCTACAGGAACTCCGTACAAATAATGTCTCCATATCTTCAAGGCAAAAATGACAGCAGCTAACTCCAAATCATGAGTGGGATAATTCTTCTCATGATCCTTCAGTTGCCTCGAAGCATATGCTATAACTCTACTATCCTGCATCAGTACGGCTCCCAAGCCTATATGTGAAGCATCAGTATACATCTGATACGGCTTCTCCTGTGTAGGTAACATCAATACTGGAGCGGTGCTAAGCCTCTGCTTCAGCTCTAGGAAACTGTTCTCACAACTCTCTGACCACTCAAAAGATTTTCCCTTCCGGGTCAACTGTGTTAGTGGAGCGGCCAGTCTAGAAAAGTGAGGAACAAATTTCCTATAGTATCCAGCCAAACCAAGGAAACTCCGGATCTCAGTGACAGAAGATGGCCGTTTCCAATCAACAATAGCTCGTATCTTGCTAGGATCAACAGCCACGCCCTCTGCACTGACAATGTGTCCCAAGAATGCTACTGAGCCCAGCCAAAAGGAACACTTGGAGAATTTTGCATACAGCTCATTCTCCCGCAACACTGTAAGCACAGTCCTCAACTGATCTGCATGAGTTTCCCTATCTCTGGAATAAATCAATATATCATCTATAAAGATGATCACAAACCGATCCAGAAAGGCACGAAACACTCGATGCATCAGGTTCATAAATACTGCTGGAGCATTAGTCAATCCAAAAGGTAACACTGTGAACTCGTAATGCCCATATCTAGTACGGAATGCTGTTTTGGGTACATCAGAACCTCTAATCCGGATCTGGTGATAACCCGAGCGTAAATCAATCTTGGAGAACACAGTTGCTCCCTGAAGCTGATCCAACAAATCATCGATGCGTGGTAACGGGTACCAGTTACGAATAGTAACCTTATTCAATTCCCTATAATCCACACACAGCCTCATACTACCATCTTTCTTCTTGACGAATAAGACAGGGGCACCCCAAGGTGAACAACTGGGGCGTATGAGTCCCTTGTCTAATAAGTCCTGTAATTGAGTCTTCAACTCTGCTAGCTCGGCTGGAGCCATCCTGTAAGGAGCTCTAGCAATAGGAGCTACTCCTGCCTCCAAATCAATCGAAAACTCCACTTCCCTAGCTGGTGGAAGTCCAGGCAACTCCTCTGGAAAGACCATAGGGAAGTCTCTCACCACTGGAATATCTGACATAGGGGTAGTGGTGGCTTGGCTATCGGTCACATAGGCCAACCAACCAGTACAACCCTTACTTACTAACCTCTCCGCCTGAAGAACTGAGATCAGGGGAATCTGCCTGTTCAGACCAAAGTATATCACATCCCCCGAACCAGGCACTCTGATCCTGACCTTCTTCTCCCAACAATCCAGCACCACTGCATGGTAGCACAACCAATCCATTCCCAAAATGATGTCGAACTCTGCTAGTGGCACACATATCAACTCTGTCACGAACTCGTGTCCACTAATCAGAATAGATCCGTCAATCTTCTGAACAGTGGGAATCTCTTTCCCATCAGGAAGCCTAACCAATAAGGGTTCCTTCAAGTAACCCTTGGATCCTGATGTCTGATTCCAGATCCTCTCAGCAACAAAAGAATGAGATGCACCAGTATCAAACAAAGTCATGCACTGCACGTTGCCAAAATAAAGCATACCTGTGATCACCTCTGGTGACTCTGAAGCCTGCTGCCGAGTCAGTGCAAACACTCTGGGCTGTCCCCCAGATGAACCAACCGGTCCTGTGATCCTCTGTTTCTTCAACTCTGGGCAGTCGCACTTCTTGTGTCCGGGCTGTCGACAATGGTAGCAGATATTCCCCCCAGTCCGGGTACCTGTCTGCTGCCCTGGTCTCTCAGAGATAGGTCGTGGCTGGACCACGCCCTCCTGAGTACCACGGTGATCTCTGTGTCTCTTGTCCTTTTTGTTTTGTTGGACATTTCTGAATTCCTTCCTCTTGTTGTGAGTCTCTCTCTGGGCCTCCATCCGGTGTCAATAAGCTCAACGGATCTCGCAGCCTCCACCAAGTCACGAAACCTGGCAAACCGACTCACAACTAGCTGGCGCTGCAGCATAGGACGAAGTCCCTCCAGGAACATCTCACATCTGCGCTCCTCAGAAGGTACCAGCTCTGCGGCGTACCTCGCCAGATAAGTGAACCTCGATAAGTAATCGTTCACTGACATCTGGCCCTGCCTGAGGTGTATAAGTTCCCTCCTGAACTGAGACATAGCAGAAGCCGGAATGTAGCACTCCCTGAATGCCTCAACAAAGTCTTCCCATGCTATCTGCTGTTCTGGGCCTCCCCATACATGGCGCGCCGCTGGCCTCTCCACCAGGTAGCAGCCTCTCCCTCCAATACTAGAGCAGCAAGTACTACCCTCCTGCCAAGTGGACATCCCAAGGCATCAAACAGCTCAAGCATATGAGCCATCCAGTCATCTGCCACCGCTGGGTCAGCCGACCCACTGAAGCTCCGCGGACGCAACCGCATGAAGGCATCGATCCAACGATCCACGGCTGGCTCAACTGGCAATGCTGGGCTCGTCTCCGGGGTAGGAGTAGTAGATACAGGTCTGCCTCTAGCTGCTCCACGAGCGGAAAGTCTCCTGGTACCAGCCATACTGTCAAAAGCAACTAATCTGGCATTAGAGTCGTCATTTGGCAATTGGCATATAGACTACTATAGTAAACAAAAGAATCAACAGTTCTCCCCACCTTGGGTTGAACTCCTATACATGTCTAGCCCCACTATCCTCACCTAGGGCTCTGATATGTCTAGCCCCACTATCTTAACCTAGGGCTCTGATACCACTCCTGTTACACCCCATTTTTCCTAGGCTGATTTTTGGCATACAATTTTTTTTTTTTTTTTTTATATAGACAGCTCAGATCGTCCCATACCAACCTGAGTAGCCTACGAAAACATAGGATATAACACATCATTACACACCTACTTCCCTTAACAATGTGGATCCCATCTCCCGGGTACACCGTCAAATCAGGTTCATGACTCCTGAATTAACAGATGGACTCGCGCAATGTTACTTCTAATAGATCGGTTCTCCTACCCGTAGGGGTTAGGAGTATTGGGTCTAGTAGGAGTAACATTGCGTGAGTCCATCTGTTAATTCAGGAGTCATGAACCTGATTTGACGGTGTACCCGGGAGATGGGATCCACATTGTTAAGGGAAGTAGGTGTGTAATGATGTGTTATATCCTATGTTTTCGTAGGCTACTCAGGTTGGTATGGGACGATCTGAGCTGTCTATATAAAAAAAAAAAAAAAAAAAAATTGTATGCCAAAAATCAGCCTAGGAAAAATGGGGTGTAACATATAGGATGGGCATTGGAGCATTAGAAAGTCTATCCAATTGGATCCTAACAAATTTTGAACCATTTAATGATCAATCCAGTCTTTAACTTATTTCGAGCCATAAAATTGGTTTAGGCATCAGATAGTTTGTTCAACATTTAATGGGTGTTTTGATAGGGATTAGAGTATCCTTTGGCTTAGTCCATCACAATTAGTATTCTATCAAGCAACCATCAGAACATCCAATAAATTTTTCGATGTCTGGGATGAACTTTACATTGATAATGAACTTAAGAATTATGGTTTTGTTGGACAATGATTTGATTGTCCAATGGTCATTGCATTGGCTATTAGACATTTTGGTAAACCTCATTATTTTAGGCAGTTCAGGCATGAATTAATCAAATTATCGAATAGTTTGATAGAACCATATAATGTATTTATCAATAGACTTAATGTCAAAAGATTCTTGGGATTTTGAATGATTAATTCTAGTTTAGTTTCTAATTGGTCATAATGCCATTAGGCAAGCAGTAATTTGATCGTTACCTATAAGTAGAAGATGCCTAAACCAATTGTGATAGAACTTGTGAGGAATGCAGGAAGAACACATTGAACACATTTTGAGCAAGCCATTTATAAGCTTCCACTTGAGTAGTTTCACATAACTCCTTTCATTAGCAAAATTTATTGAGTTAAGATAGAGAATTTGAGAACTACTTTATAGTCTCAATTCTACTTCTGTTGGAGTGCATCTATTACATAATTATTATTAATATTGTTTCAAATCATTTAATAATATTTTAGTGTGTCTCAATGATTATATCATTGGTTGTATGTAACATTCCAAATTGTGAAAATAAATAGTTTTCTATTTTATTTATATTTTTATGAATTTTAAAATTTTTTAGATTTTCTAAGATTTATTTTAAATGTTCAAAAAAAATCATAAATCACAAAAAGAGGTACAACACCTAAAAGAAGGGAGGTGAGTAAGAAAATTTAGCAAACAATTTTTTTGAAAGTTTATGAAATCAATTTGGTCAAATTTTTATTTTTTTAGGAATTAAATAAAACATTTGAAATTTATATGAATATATGTATGAGTTTTAAAAAGTTTATAAAAAATTAATGAACAAAAAAATATGAAATTTTATTGAGACCTAAAACTTATTGAAACGAGCTTAGTAAACTTTTTTCAACACAAAAATGATTTGAAACGACCTTAAACTTAAAAGTTGAAAGAGATTTAAAGGAAAATATTAAATAAATATTCCTAGAAATTTTAAGTTTAAAAATTACTAAAAATAACTAATTGTCACCAAACAATTGTGAAAAGTTTCCAAATTGTAGAGCTCATCAAGGAGATGCAAATTGCTTGAAAAATATGATGAAATATTATGGTTTTCTAAGGTTAACAAAAACGTTTCAATTAATTTTAAAATTTTTAGTTTTTAAACCTAAGCCTAATGCAAAAAATGGTAGAGAAATTTTTTTTTATTGTTAGTGGTTCAAAATAATGGCCAACTACTAATTCAAAGAGAAAATGATACAAGATGCATCTTTTGATGGGACAAGATATTTGAGATAGATAAGAAGTCCAAAGTGCAGAAGAGGTGTTGGTTAAGTATGAGAGATAGAGAGAGAGAGAAGGCCACAACAAAAGAAACATTTTGGGAAAAAATTTGGGTGGAGAAGCCACTATTGAGGCTTAAGGAAAGTGAGAAGAGTTTTATTGTTGAGAGATTTTTGCAAACTAGAAAGATAATCAAGAAGGAGATTTGTGGCTTTGGGAAAAATTACTTTGCAAGTACTATAGCACTTGTGAATGTCAAGAAAATTTCATATTTTGTGATCCATTTCATAGTATAACCATTACTAAAAAATTTAAGATATGTAGGCTTATATCTATATATATATATGCTTGATGTAATATGTTTGAAGCTTTGTGACTCTATTTGGAAAAGAATTAGTCTAATTAACTTGAGGTTGAATGCTTTTATGTTTGTAATGATATATTACAAATGCTTGATTTGACATGAGTTTTGTTTATGCATGAAAGCATGCTATTATTATAATTTTTTTTATGTTAATTTACAACATTTTATATAACAATGTAACTTGTGATAATGGCTAAAAAATGAATAGATAAGGATTTGAAAAGTGAATAGGAAAATAAAAGACGATAACATAAGGGTTGGCAAAGGTAAGACAAGATTCAAAATATGAAAGGATGATGGTTGTCCAAAGTGGTGATGAGCATTCTTGAGTAACGATTTTAATGTTGAGCCAAAAGAACCACTCATTAAGGTTATTTACATGTAATAATGTGTCCCAAGAAATAGACCCAATTTGTTATGAAAGAGGCCTTACCTTACACCAATTCCAAGATAAATGGCTTTATGGATTTTTCATAATATTTGATATTTCATTTGCATAGCCCATTCATGTGCTTTGTCATGTTATATGTTCGAAATTGACATAACATGTAGGATGATAAAAAATTTGTATTGTTTTACATATATATATATACATGTTTTTTCCACTAAAATAGTAATGATTGTGTTAGCATTTGATTGGCCTAAAACTTTTAGGTCAAGACTAGGCTTAGTATGGGCATGATCTTTAGCTTAAATGTTACTTTTATTTTTCTATTAGTTGTGTAGCTCAATTCATTTTACACATCTTTTAGTATGGATGAGTTTAGTTTACCTTAGGTATTCTGATAACATGAACTTGTTAAAAATTTGTTATTGCTATATTAACATGTTATTTAGAAACAATGTTATTTTGTTTTAATTTCTTTTACTAGTTTTCAAATAGAAAAAATTTATATTTTTTTTCTTTATAGCTTTGAAATGTTTTGCAAAATATGGTAAGATTTTAATGATTTTTAAGGCAAGCATGCAAAAGGCTTTGAAAAGAGTTTCCCATAATTTTATTTTATTTTTTAAATGTGTTATAAAAACCATAGAAAAGAATATAAATAGATGACATGGTACCAAACTTGAGAAAGGTCAAGTAAGGTTGCCCCATTGTAATTATTTTGTTTGAGGTTATTCAGTATGTTTGGCTCCTAGATTTAGTTATGTAGTAATTGTTATTGGCTCATATAGGTTAGCAGTTTTGGTTTATTTCAACCTTTTTGTAATAAGATCTTTTGGGTCAATGTTTGAAGAATCTTTTGAGCTAGTAATTATAGGCTCTTTTGGGTATGTGTGATCCCTCTAGATCTTTGTAAAGGACTTTTTTACAAACATTTATGAAAGACTTTTGATTTTTAAGCTTAGTATTTCATGACAGAGGTGGATGTTGGCTTGTTATTTATGATTAAACCATCTAAAAATATTTATCTTTTATTTATTGTGTTCCACTTAAAATTGCATTTCAAAATTAATTAAGAGGTTTTGCAAAAGTTATACTCTATTTACCATTTACCTAAAATTTAGTAAAAGAACACAATTTACCCCTTTGTGTGATCACAAAATGCATCATGTCCCAATGTAATCTTCTTTTAATCTAGTAAAATAAAGAATATTAAATTCTAAAGATGATATAATTAAGCAAAATCTAGATAGAATATTATTTGGTTTATTTTGTGATTTATGTTTATGTTCTAAAGATAAAGAATAATCGTATAAAAACTCAAGTCATTTGGCACTTATGTGATTCAAATTCTTCTAAGTATTGAAATGCTTTAAAGCATGCTTAATTGTGATTAGGAGATTTGTTTATGCAACAAAAAGCTTCTTCAAAGCCTTAAAATTTGCATAATGACATAAATTTTCTCATTATAGATAGAATACCTTTGCTTTGCATGATTCAATGTCATTAGAATGTTCTACATTATATCCTTTTTAACTTAAAACCCATTAATAAAATACAACAAGAATCAAATGTAACTTCAAGCACCTTAGAAAATTATTGTAACATTGGCATAGTTAATTAATTCATTAAAACCTTAATCGATGATGAAGATAGGGTAAGAGGAACTCCTACAGTGGACTCTCAGATGAAAGGTGTTAATGATGACCATGGTGGAGATAAATATAAATCACAACTCATAAATCTTTAGATTGTAACCTAAAAGAACCTAGAACACAATCTAGGGATGTGGATGAACACATGATGACAAGGATGATAATGATGACATAAATATATGTAAATTGTAACTCGAAAGAACCTATATTACAATCTAGGGATGTGCCTGATAAAAGAAATTATAGTTTTAGTCAATTCAAGCAAACCCAATCTTTCTCTCATTCCATAACAAGGATTTAAATGGATTATAATGATAAACCTAGGTTCAAAAGAAAAATGATGAAAATAAGCTTCCTATTAAGATTACAAAAATATAAAAATATGAAAAATAATATAAACTTATAAGGGCCTTATAAATGACCCATTGTAATCTAAATCAACTCAAAATATAAAAGAAATAGAAAAATCCTTATATACCTAACTAGATTAGTTTAGTATCATCTATTAGAGTAGCTTACACTACATCAATTGGGTAAAAGACTTTTCTCTTCCCTTGGTTCAAAGAAATCTATTCTTTTTTAATAAATTGTGAGTATTACACTTGTATTAAAAATGTCAGTGAACATTTTATTGAATTTAGCTAACTTATGAAAGCTATGAATCTTAATATAGTAAAGGCCATTTGACTATTAACTTTGATTTTCATTAGACCAAATTAAAACTTTTAGCAAGCACAATGATACCTAAAATGTTATTTTTAGTCTTTGTAATCAAATATTTCTTCAAAGTTACAAATAAACTTTCTTTCCTTGGATTCTTTAAAACTTTTGGAAGATGACCTAAATGTGTACTCTCATCAGACTAAAAGAGTGTTCATCAAACATATAAAACTACTTGATTTATTTGGTAATCTAGTAGGTATAATTAATTATTCATATAGACAATATAAAGCTTTGAAGGTTATCTTCCATTCTTTCTTAAGTATGATTAACTACTTCATATCATTAACCCTAAGTATAAGAAACTAAAGCTTGATGATTATCTTATTAATGGACCAACTATTAACATCATCCTCCAATTTATATTCTTCTTTAGTGTTAATAGAGCTTGGATAACACATGAATATAGGATTTTTTGTAGGAAAACTTTCATAAGGAGTTCATACTACTTACTACCTTTTATGTTTTACATGCTTAGTGGGGTTCATCTTATAATGTAGGAGATCTAATAGTTATGAATATAGGATAAAAATTAATATCATGTTGAATGTCCCTCAAAGAAGGTAGCTCATCAAAAAGCTCCTCTAAAACAATACCAACAAATATCTCTAATAACTTTATAACTTTTCATGTTCAAGTAGAACTTCTTTTATATAAAAAATCAAAAAATTATGTTAAAGAATTCTTTCTTAAGGTGATTAAAGCCAATAGGCTCTACAAGATTTCTAAGAATAATGAAGTAATCAATTAGGCTCCTATGAAGTTATGCCACAAACATCTTTAATAAGTTTATAACATTTGAAAATATGTTCCCATCTTGTTCAAGTGAAACTTCCTCTATATAAACAAGATTCAAAGAACTATATTTAGAAAATTCTTTGTTAAGGTGATTAAGCTTCAAGATTATCCTAAAGCTTTAATTCTTTCTTCTATGCTACAATATGCAAAGTTGTGAAGATGGCTTAGAATAATGATATTTTTAATATTTCTTTAAGGGCGTTGTAATGTGATATTTTTTCATTAAATTTGAAAATATAAATGTTCTCTTTTCCAACATATAGCTAGGGCCTTCTCAATAAGAAATGTGTTATGCCTATAAGTTAGACATCTCATGATATTTTATCTTCATAGGTTCCTATTTTCAAAGGCATTAAACACCTTGATATGACTAGTAAAAAGGTATAATTCACCTAATTAAATGAAATGATGGAAGATAGGGCTCAGTTTTGAGATTAAATCTATTGAGAGCACTTGTGGAGATCATATTCATGACACACCAAACTCACATATGACTAGTCTTAACTTTTTATCATTACAAGTTGCAAAGACAATGAAGATATTCTTTCTTTTCCAATCCTTAGCTTCTATTGAAGGCACATATAAACATCTTAAAAGGCTTATGAGCATGTCATCATCCTCACCATGTCCTTCCTCATTTGTGAAGAAGTTATCTTTTTCATCTATCTCTTTATACTCAAACTCATGCTAATTTTCTTCTTCAAGGTTTGGATAATCTTACATTATTATATTTGATATTTATGCTACTTAAACCTATAACAATAATCAAAATGATTTTAGAAGTTATTTGTAATAATATAGTATTAAGTTATGTACTAGATGAAGATGAAGGTAGTCTAAGTCTACTAGTTGGCTTGAATGCCTTAGAGGTTAACCCTACAGACTTAAATCTATTATGTATGGGTGTAGCTTCCTATGTCTTCTTAGTAATTGATTTAAGTTGCATGTCTCTTTTAAAACTGAGTGTCATGCAACTCTACATCTTTCTTAATTTTAATCCTAAGGCCCAAGATATATCTATTAGCTAATTAATAATCTATGTCAAGACAATCTATCCTGATTAATAAGCCTTCAAAGGTATTGGGATGCTATACAATAGTAGAATTATCTTGAATTAAAGTATGAAGTTTCCAATACAACCTTTGATCATTGTATAACATAGTACTTAAGCTTTAATTCAACCCACTTGTTGCATTTTCTTGAAGTTGTTCTTTTGGTAGTTATCAAATTTGTACTCCTTAAAGATATCTTTTAGAGTGGTCAACTTGTCTAAAAATTTGTTAGAGTCATAGATACCATTAAATGTTACTTCCTCAACCTTAATGGTATTTAACTGGTCATCCTTATGAATCTTAGTAGTGGTCCCTTATCTAGTTTATTCTCTATAAATATGTGTTATTCATCCTCAAAAGTTTCATTTGGGAGAGGTGAGGTTGAGTTCGTATTTTTATTAACAATCTATTTCTAAAATGGTTCATCTAGGCCCTTTAATGTTATTTTTATTCTATCAAGTCTATCAGATGAAGTTATCAATGCATGATGTAATGTTTCCATCTCATTCTTAAAGGTTTGTAAGCCTTTAGTTTAGTTTTGTCTAGGTGATAATGTAATGTAAGCAAGTTTTCAAGTTCATATCAACATGGAAATTTTTTTAGACCTCGATTTAATAAGTCATTTTTAATAATATTTTATCTTAATAAAAAATACTGCTAAAAATAGATAAATATGATGAATCAATTATGTATAGATAATACAAAGTATTATTTATTTTAATTGTTTGAAACATTGGTAAAAAACAGTTACCAAATAACTCAATTTTTTTTCAAAGTAGTAATTAAAGTAATCAGTTTTAAAAATAAAACTCAAGATCCTAAATATATACTTTGTATCCTTGGTGGGCTTAAATTATCAAATGTATCACTTAGTTGTGTCTTAAAAGGCTAAGGTAAGTTATGTTATTTTTAGGCTAATAATTTGATACGGAAAATAGAACACATAATTTTTTCATGTGATTTATAGCTAAACATGTTATTATGCTAGTTTCACATTAAAGGTAAATGACCATATAAATAAATTATAATCATGTTTTTTTATAGATTTACCTTCTTTAATAGCTCTTCTGATTTGTAGTTCTTCCCTTCAATGTAGTAGATCTTCTAAGTTCTTGCATAGTCTTGTTGACCGCTTAAATTATCATAGTAGATATGATATAGTGAAGCTTCATTCTAATACCACTAATGTCCACATATGTCCTTAGAAAAGAAGATAATCTAGAGTGTTAGATTGACCTGAAGGTAAAGAGAGGAATTAGGATTTGTGGGAGAGAAGGGCAATAAAGAGAAGGGTATTATGTAGAAAGAAAAGATAAATAAAGAGTTAGGGGAAAATTTGAGAGAAGTGGACAAATGGAGAGAGAAAATAATAAGAGGAAGAGAGATAAGGTTTGGTTAGTGGGATACTGTAGAGAAAAATGACAGAGAAAATAAGGAGAAAGGTGAGTGAAATTTACGAGATTAAGAGAAAATGTGTGAAAGAGGAGAGCAAAAATTACGAGAGAGAGAACATGAATGAATTAGGATAAGTGGGGTGAGAAAAGAGAGGGAGATAGGTGGAGAGAAAACAGATAAGGAGAAGGATGTTTATGTCTTTTTAGGAGAAATGGCTATGCATGCATACAAATGATCTTAGTCTAAGAGGTTTTTTAAAAATATCTAAAATATAACCTCATTCATTCTAAATAAAATATAAATAGATTTTAAATTAAAACCCTTATTAATGTAAATGAATAAATTAGTTGTATAACCAAAATTTAAAACTAGTTAAGTAAATAGACAAGAACGAAATAATATGATAAAACTCATAAATTTGGAATCTAGAATCTAGAGTAAAAAAGAAGCTTTTTAGAAACTTTTTTTATTCTCATAAACAACTCCTTAAAATTTAAACTGGCATTAACTCAAAGGAGGTAGTTTATACTTGTTTTTCTACTCTTTTTGGGCCTTTTCCTATACTCTTATCTAAATTCCATAATTAACTTGGATCTTATGCACCCTTAGCCCTTTTATAATGTCTTGTTCTAATTTAATTTTAATGAGGTTTATGAGTTAAAAATAAACTTAATCCTTTGTGCATGATCTCCTTAAACAATACAACAACAACTTGTTTAGTCATCATAAGCAAAATCGATGCATTTGTGGACATAGTTCTTGTTAATACAATTCTAGTTAATGATTCAACTTTTTATGAATAATAATATAAGCTTATAACTTTAGCAAAATGGGTTCACTAAATTCCATAATAATTAATCAAGAAAGAGTCACATGAACATTAGAAAACTATTATATTAGATTTGAAACATCAATGCAAAATTTTGCCAAGCACATATGAGAGCAAAGGTGGAGTAGGCACTAGAATCATCTAAAGGTAGAGAAAGAATTGAGGTAACCACAAGCATCCAATAACAATACAATGAAGATATAAAAATTATGGTAACTACTACGATAATTAATGAGGAATTACAATGATTGTGTATATCAAAACACCAAAAAAGGATACATGACTAAATAAATTCTTCCTCACATAAGAAAAGAGAAAGGAAGAAAATACCCAAAGAATCCATGTTAAACTAAACATTCCATGCAAGTGGTTTGATGCACTATGTGATCAAAAGTAATCACCTTATGTAGTGAAGCAATTAACCCCAATTTGAAATAAACCAACAATTTTAGTTTTTCATCTTCTAATCACTTGAGGAGATCTAAAATCTATATAGTGTAATCTATTTTATACCCAACCTTTATCAAACTTAAATAACACCCAAAAGAACCCAAAATGATAATTAAAATGCCAAGTAATTCAAAAGGGTTTAAAAGTTATGGAACTATCTAATGCCAATCTAAATATGCCCAAAATAACCTATCTACATGCAATCTTACATGTACTCTTACAGCATTACCTTACAAGGCATCATCCATTGATAAAATACTAAAAATATAACAAATCACAAAATGAGTAGGAAATACTAGAAAAGGTCATAAAAATGGAGCTAGTGAGATCTCTCAAGTGCTAGAAACTCTGTGATTTGAAGATCTCCTAATTGAAGGTAATATGTTGTTATTTTTCCAAATTAGATATTCTATGGCCTACATAACCATGTCTCTTAATGAGAAAATTAATACATCAAAACCAAGGTTTATTAACAATAAAAGGCTGGTAATTCCACTTGAATGATCCTTGGATGATGGAACCATAGAATCTTGATTTGGCCCATTCTTTTTACTCTAATTATTTTTTCCTTTTTTCCTTTTATCCTTTTTTGCATCTAAACAACGTAGCCTTTGCTTGAATGTTCATCTCAATCACATGAAAGTAATTAATAAGAGGTCTTGTGCTTATTGGAATTATTGAATGCCAAAATCAAAATGCCTTCACTAGATAATTAAAATATGGAACCACTTTCTCAAATTTGAAAAGTCCTAGCTTATTATATCTATATAATCCATATAATAAATTAAGGCATTACAAAATTTCTAGTAACTCACCAACAATAAATTTTCTACAATTCTTAGGACTAGATAAACAAGGTGAAAAAATTATTCTTTGAATCATATGTTTAATGCTGGTCAAGGACTAAAAAAAGTGATGAAGGTTCTTATGTTCTTTTCAAAGATGTTATTTCTTTTAAGAATTTTGCTAAAAATAAATTTTAATTTGCACATTAAAAGCTAAGGATGTTCTCACTAAATCTAACAAAATAGATAACTCACCTGCTAAAGTTCATAGTGCAAGCACAACTACCATCTATGATAAGCTGCAATGCCAAACATTTAAAAATGCTAATTTCAACTTGTAGCCTATTTAGAAGGAATCTTAAAGAATTATGAAGCTACCTTTCCAAGAAATGAAAAATATAAATTTCAATACCTTTGTCAAGGGCATTGAATTTTGTATCTTGTGGACAAAAATGATGGGAGGTTACTTCAAAATAAGGTAGTTATCATCTTGGGTCAAATGTGGGTTTATCAAAGATAAAAAGAAATTAAAAAGAGGTGCTTCTAGCTTTAAGATAGAAAATTGTTTCCAACTCGAAGTTTTTTGTCAAGCAAAATTTTGAGCATAAGGGAGAACAAGGTGGTTACATGTCTTTTATGAAGCTAAAAAACATATCTGCAAAAGTTGTCAAGATTTGAAAGGAATATAACTTCTAGTCCTTCACTTGATGAAAAAATAGTCATCAAGAGAAATGCATATTCAAATGGAAATTTTAAAATAAGTATTATTGAGTCTATCATCACATGATACTTTTCTAAGTGAAAGTAGCCTAAGTGGAAAGAAGTCTAAGGGAAAAGAACATCTTGATGATGTCATAAGTTAACTTTATTTTGAAATTAGAAAGCAGCAACTATGATCAACTTACAAATTTTGATCCCATAAGTATAAAGAAAGATAAATGCCAAACTCTCCCCATCCCAAAGGTGAATGCGAGTAGTGGATTAATGTGGCACATGAAATAAAGAATAAAAAACAAAAAAAAAATTAATTGAAGTTAGGGGCATAATGAAATGGATCATAGATGCCTTAAAGATATGTTTTATAAAAAATCCCTATTATGGAAAAAACCCAAAAAAATTCATTTGATAATGAAAAAGATTTCTATGTTCGAATATAGAAGAATTCTCTTTAATTTTTCACTTCAAATGAAAGGGACACTATATAAGCCTTATTATTAGCTTAAACCTTACAATTCACATTCATAAAGTTGAAATTTTAAAGTTAGTCCAAAGTTCCACAAAATAGTATTAGATTATCAAATCATCAATCTAAGAAAGATAAATCAAGCTTGTTCTATGGGTTGACATTAGATAGTAAATTTTGTGGTAGAGATGTTTTCATCTTGGGATGATCAAAATATAGTACTCAATTTAAGGACCTAACTTTTAGTTTTGTTAACAATAAAAAAGGGTTGTCTCATAACCCTGTAAAGAGTGCTTGAGCTTCCTTTCTTTTAACAACCTTTCGAAAAAAGTGAAAAATGCCCCTCTTAATTTTTTAGTCTATAACTTTTTTCTACCAAATCATTGGGTGCAACATGACTCATACTAGTCAATGTACTTAGCTAGCCACCTTTCACTTGCTAGGCTTGATATTCAAACTAGGAGTCATGATATCCTAATTTGATCAATAAGTCTCTAGTGGAGCTTGTGTGAACCCAAGCTTGAAAGATTGCTTACACATTGGTAAATGTGCTTAATGGTACTTTATGGTTTCTTCAAAATAAGTAAATGTCTTATTTAAGATACACTTGTTTCATCTAAGCCTTAAATGACTTATCTTTGGTATTACAAGATTTTATCTAAACCCTAATGTCTTATTTGGATTTTAATCTAAACCCTAAATGCATTATCTAGGTACTTTAAGGTTTAGTTAACCCTTGGTTTTGGTTTAAAGGTAGATCCTACCTAAGTCCAAAATTTACTTAAGAGTTACTAGATCTGGCTTAATCATTATGTTATAAGATTCTTCTAAAAGTCACAATTCAATTCCAAGCCTAACTAGATTTAATTGAATGATTTACTTATAGTTAGCTTCAACACCTACTATAATCCAATCATCTTTACAAAGGCTAAATTATCATATCCATTCCTTGGTTTATACAATGCTTTATCCTTAGAAATTATAGGTGGCCTAAATCATCATCCTCTAAGCAACTCATGTAATATCAAGATTATCCTTAAATCCAATCAAGCATAGCCAAGATTATTATCTTCTACACTAATCATGCATGTATAAGAATATTTTATACTAACCTTGAATCACACATGGCTAAAACATCATCTTTCATCCTTCAATATATTTGGAAATTACGATCTTGATACCAAGATAAACTCATTCTAACTTCATCCCATTTATTCATAGCCAACTCCCAACTAATCTTACTAGTATAACCATGGTCTTTTATGTAACCTAACTTTCTTCTAAGGTCCAAACCAAACTCTCAAGCTTCCTACATAGAAATTTAATCTCTTTGTTAAAACTTTATGGCCTCAATCATCACATGTAACCAATCTATATAAACATACTTAAGGCATAAAAAAAGTTTTGGCCAAAGGAATCATATTACATTTGGCTACAAATGTAATTTCCAACCTAAGAATTCATGACCTAAATTTGGAACCTAATTGTATATGAATAAAATCAATCATTATCCTAGCCTTCTTAGTTCTTACTCTACTAAAATCATTGTGTCATGTTATGACTCTTTAGCAACATATACCAATCATCATGGATTAACTACTTCTCACTTAATATCATGGTATTGTCCTAAGAAATCATGAGTTCAAAATGAGGTAAACTTAACCATTCAATTCTAAGCATGGGTTCTATATAACATGGAATGCATTGGGTCATCTAGATCATGATTAACATTGTCATAGATCATGATTTTCTTCTTTTTTCACATAAAATAAAACCACATTACAAGCCTAGTATATTTTAAGGTCATTAAATAAACATAATTTCTTGACAATATGAGCATAAATTCAAATTATATCATTAATCAAATCTCAGTTTCATAGTTCCTTGCTTTAAAACATTACATAAAACCTTTGGCATTCATGATTCCATTCATGCAAGAATTAATCTATTCAATTCATCAAATCCATCACAACCTATGCTATCAAAGTTTTTCATGGAAATATTCACATTAAGGAGTATGAATCTTGACTATGATAAACTCTTAACATTAACCAAGTTAACCTTCACAAATTTCATGCAATAAATTCAAATCACATGGAAATGTGTCTTAAGCATGCTTTAAATCATCAAAATGATAGCATTAAGCTCTTGGGTATTGAAGAAAATTAAACATTCATCAAGATGATTCCACATCCTTATGATATTAATCATGGTATAGTTTGGATCCATATTTAAGTATGAAATTAAGCTATTAAAATTAGATTAATGTCTTGGTTTTGGCCATAATGTTAGCTTCCATATATCTAAATTCTTTTATTTTAATGATGAATGAGATCATATTATATGATTATATGAAGCTGGAGATGAGTAATGTGAGGAGAGATAATTGATTCAGGGGCTACTGATCTAAATTCAATTATCATGTAAAGAAATTAAATATCACATCATAAGGATGCCTTAAATTTCAATTTCTTAGCTTCATTTCTTAGGGTCTACCATCAATTAATTTAATAACTAGATCTAGGTTTCATTTGAAAGGAGCATGGTATAACTCATCAAAATCAACCCAACTACTATAACATAAATTCTTTAACAAAATATTTAATTATTATCTAGGATATAGATAGATTTAATGCATGGCTTTGAAGTTCATCCTACCTTTAAGTTGTGTAGACGACTAGTCCAAGAAAGCCTCTCCCTTCTTGCTTCAAGGTTGTAGTTTTCCCTTCATTTTCCTTGCTCACGGCTTACCTCCTTATCTTGATACCTCTTAGTTTTGGTTCCTTGCTCCTTCACATGGGTAGGGTTTCTAAACTTTAGCTAAAACCTCATGGTTAAGCTTATATATAAAACCTTATAAGGTTTTGGCCACCTCAAAAGAAAGCATATGATGTCCTTAAAAAAAGGCATCAGTCTTATATGTTCAACAAGTCAAGTCAAGAAGACATCATCCCACTATGAAACAAAACAAATGTTATTAGATAGATATGATCTCAAATTCAATATCAATGAAAATGCCTTAGTACAATGAATATATCATTTGATTTCTATCTACACCAATAGATCTATATACAATACAAATAGAACACTACTCCAATCAGACATGCATGAAACCTAATGGCAATTCTAACTATATAATTATGCAAATTAACCATAAGAGAAAATGTATTTAGAAGAAAACCATGTAATAAAAATTCTTACAATTAGCTTGATGAAGAATAAAATAACTATTTAAAAAAAATCGTTTTATAAGATTCTTAACTTTAAGGGACCTGCACCTTATGAAACTTGGCTAAGATTTAATCCTCATGGAAATGCATAGCTATGATTAATTCCTATGAAATTTGTCACTATTTCCCTTTCAATCCCACTTGGAAAAACCACCCCATATCCTTAATGGATGGTTACAACCTCTTTTGGTGTATTTGTATAATTCATGTTTGGGATTCCAAGCAATGCAAATTGCCTTCCTTGATTGAATGAATTCAAGCAATTTAAATTCCAAGCATTCCTAAGCCATGTATCCACATTAGATTTCTTAATTTTATGGATTTCATGCAAATTGTAATGCCATCTTATGGTTGTGGCTCAGGTTATAGTCATGCAAGTGAATATGAGAATCCTATCACCTATCTTATGCAAAAAGTAATCCATGTTAACTCAAATTAAAGCACTTAGTTCTCTAAATCAAGGGAGAAAAGAATCACTTTGGTTTGCTAGGGGGTCCAATTTATGCTAGAAAAAAAAAATAAGGGAAGTAACTAAAAAAACTTTGTTTTATATGTTCTAAACTTTGAGTACTATTCATAATTAAAAATATTAACTTGAAAAAACTTGATCATCTAATATATCTTAGAAGTAGAAGTGAAAGAAATGTAAAGACAATACTATTTTGAGGTACATCCACAACTCTAAAATATGTGCCCCAAATAAGGGCATTTTTTATTTAAATGTTAATCTAGAATTCTCAAATTAGTGTTGGACTGTTATCCTTCTAAGAAAAATACCCAAGCATGCTTTCATTTTTTACACTTCAAAGGTGTCACACTTTTTGACTTATATTTTTCAAGAACTTTCAATTCAAACTTTCATTGTGGTTTGGAATGTCAATACTAGAAGAAACAAACCCTCAATTCATAAGACAAATATTATAAGTAAAGCAACCTCCCATTCAAAAGATTTACATGCTGAATGTAATGAATCTCACAAGCTTGGATTAAGATCATTAGTTAATTCAATATGCTTAATGATCAAAGTGCTTTGATTGCTATTGACTTCTAAAAGATCATCTTGATTAGACATAATCTTACAAAAAATATTATTATAAAGAAAGACTTATCTCCATGTCTAATCTCTAAAAACATACCACTTTAGATCTCATAACCCAAAATAAAGGTCAATGATTTAATCAACACGTTTAAGGGCCAAACTACTTGAATGCTATAGACACATATAAGGAAATTCTACTAAGACTCAATTAAACCCATGGCACAAAATAGAAAAAAATCTCCTTCTAATTTAGAAGCTCCAATTGGATGAACCAAAATTCTAGCTCACAATTCAAATATATTAGATAGTGCTTTATTTGAGTCAGCATGTCATTCAAGGTTGATCCACCCAATATTAGCATACAATACAAACAAAATAGACAAACTTTCGCTTTTTTACAGTCCCTAAGCACTTAAGCCAATTCTCAACTTATGTGCAAAACAAAGTAGGAAGAGCTTCTTCTAGTTCACAAGATCTTAGCAACCAAAACATTATTGAGTTTAGAAGTCAAACATAGTAGATAATTAACTATTTGGTTCAAGATGTTTTCCAGATGATCCATCCCATTTTAAACTAAGACGGACAACATAGGTAGAGCTTTCCTCATTTTATATTCCCTTATATGAAAAGCCAATATCTAACTCACAAGTGAAATATAATAGATAAAGCTCTCTCTAGATAACATGCTAAAGAAGCTAAACTAATCTCATCAACTAAGGCTAAGATCATCAGTTAGTTCAAAGTATCTAATACTTGTATTATTAATGTGTTGTTTGTGTCCATTATTATCAAGATGATGGTTTACCAATCCACATTGTACTTATTCTACTTTTTTTGAGTATTTTATTGTATTTCTCACTAATCACATTTTTGTACCAAAAGCTGCCATGGGATTTGTCCAATGGGAATATGAGTTTATTTTGGATAGTTAAACTTATCTATGTAGTCCTACAACTACATCATATGGTTAGAAGAACATGTAGCTAATGGTGGTCAAGACCTTACAAGTTGATGGTTGGGATTATTCACTTAGTTTTGTTAAAAAATAACATAGGAAATTGGCTAACCATGCTAGGTAGTTAGAATAGAATTCCCTAGGTAGTTGGTTGAACCACATTAAGCAATCAATTGATGTTTTTGCAAACTAACTTTGCTTTGTTTAGTGTACCATTTGTTTAACAACTTTACCATGTAAAAGGCTAACAAAAGATTCTATTATGAAAAGTTTTTTAGTTGTTTGTAATTATTTAAGTTATTTTTGGAAGTTATTCCTTCTCCACTTCTTTCTTTAGAGTTCATGTTTCACAAACTAAGTTTGCCTTGTTTAGTGTGCAATTTTTTTTATCAACTTCACCATATAAAAGGTTTACAATACAAGTTCAAATTGGCTAGTGGTTAGTGTTGACCAAACGAGCTTAACTATGCTAGACAACCAAGGACCTCTATTATCTATTTCAAGTGATGAGATTCATTAGTCATTCCATTGCCACATCCCAATGCTTCTAAGTGGGATTCCTACCCACACATGTGTCAACATCAATCCATAACATCAAAATTAGTTTTCTTAATCAATGCCCTTACATTAATCCTTCATGGTTAAGTTTGTAATGTAGTTTTTATGTACTAAATTAGTTTGGTTTGAAAAGGTGAAATGATTTAACTAAAAGTTTTATTTGTATTGTTTTTGTTGGTTTGAATATTATATAAGAGTTTTAAAAGGCTTTTAAAACTTTTCAAGAATATCATTAAAGTTATCTATTTTTTGTATTTAACTTGAAAATCTATATATAATTTAAAAATAAGTAAACTTAGCATTTCAAAAGTTCATAAAGTTTTCAAGAACTTTATTATTTAGTATTTGTTTTAATAAAATTGAGTTTTCATTGTGAATAGTTACTTTATTATAGATTGTTCAATAATAAGGAAAAACTTAAGAGAGAAAAATGGAGCTTACTTTATTGTTAATTACAGCTTCCAAGCTAATATAGTTTGGCAAAAACAAATTAGGTTGACACCTTATTCAATCAATCTTGAGAAAATTTTATTTTGATCACTTTCTAGTTTGAGCAAGATTTATATGTGTCCCTCCTCCCAAAACAAATATGTTTTCATATAAATTTTAACCTTTATAGAATACAATTTTAAGCTTTTGTTTCAGCCATCAGGACCATTGCAAATCATTTCATAAATATCACTACATTGGTTTAGTTATAATTTTTTAACACTTTCTCTAATTTTCTCTTAAACCTTAAGCTAGATTTTAACTTGTTCCCTTTCATAGTTTAGTGATTACTTCAAGTTTAATTCGACTTATACTAAACCCAATAAAACATACCAAAACTATCTTATACTTGCTTTGCTTACATTACCCTTATCTTTTACTATCACCTCATTCGATGGAGCCACCAGAACAAAGCCCATCACCACCTATACATGTTGCATCAACTACTCTAAGTGCTACCACAATAAAATTAGCTCACCTTTTGAGCATATTATGTAGAGCAATCATTGGTTCACAAGACTCAAAAGTCAAATTAGTTTCATCAAACAATCTAAGACTAAAATTCTCTAGCCAATTTAACATGTCTATGGACTAAATTGATTCAATTATTACAAAACATCAAAGGGCATTCTAGTAGAACTCAACTCACTCTTAAGCCAAACTTAATAGTTATAGCTTCTCCTAATTCACGGTACCCAAGTGACCTAGTAAACATTTCATCTCTCAGGTCGAATAAAGCTTCAAAAGCTTTATTGGATTGTACATGAAGTGCAAGGTTGAACCATACCATATTTATCTTTCAAATCAAACAAAGTAGGTAGAGACTCCTTCAATTAATGATCTCCAAGTGGCAGAGCTAGAATTTTTCTTATAAGATGAATAATATTAGGGAAAACTTATTCTAGTTTACAAGACCCAAGTGGTCGAGCAATTGGTTAGCTTATAAGTTGAACATAGTAAACATAGAAAAATTTGGTACAACACATTGTCTAAGATTGAACTATTCCATGTCAAGCTCATAAGACAAACATAATAAGCAAATCTTCTTCAAGTTCACAAGTGTAGAGTGGTTGAGTTAATATCCAACTCACAAGTGAAGTATATTAGCTAGAGTGCTTCTTGGTTCACAAGTGTAGGATTAAACCAGCTTGTTCTCACAAGTTTTAGATCACTAGAAATTTAATACATCTAAGGACCGAGTGTTATTGACATCTTGAAGGTCATTTTGAAAAGTCTCAATCTAGGTCACAAGCCAAGCATAATATGCAATTCTTCTCCTTGTTCATGAGGCACAAGTTGCTAAACTAATATTATTCTCACTAATTAGACATAATTAGCATCATTATTTGGTTCAACACAACATTCATGGAAGGACAACTTTAATTTAATTAACAATCCAAACATAATAAGTAAAGCATCTCTTAGTTCACAAGCCCCAAGCAAGCTATATAGATCATAAGTAGATAGTTGTTGATAGAATAATGTAGCCCAAAAAGAAGATCTAGAAGAACCCATGATGAATTAGGCCTAATTTCTTCATTAACATTAACCAAATCTTGCAAAAAGGCCAAAAAAATGTAGGAATTAATGCTATATTGAGTGCATTTGAATTTGGATTATAATGTATTATTTATGAGACTCAAAGATATTTCTTATTAGTTTTTATGCATCTACCCATTAAATTTCTATTTCTAATAGTTTTTTATTATTTTATTTTTTTAGGTTAAGAAATATTTTTGTTTTTATAGTTTTACCTAGGGTGTGTTATGTAGTTTATTTAAGATCTTGTTCTGTGAATGGAAAAGAAGCATTTGATTTGTCATTAGATTGGGAGCCTTTAAGGTGTTATTTGCATGCTTGCATAGAGAAAATCTTTGATGAAGGTGTAGGTTGGTCATATCTCTCTGCACCAAACCACTATTGCCACTTAACCCCTTGTTACTTTTCACTACTTCAATCACCATGACTTCGAATTGCAACTCCTTGCACCTCTTACAATCACCATAACCTTGATGCATCACTATTACTATGATTCTTACTACCACCTGAATCCTAACAAATCGTTTGTTATTATTTAATTACCACATCCCAATTTGTCACCACTTCATAGGACTTCCCTGACTAATGCATCAAACATTGATCTCTTATGTTTGTCATCATCCCATCATCACTGCTAGAATGACCCTTCCTGATGTTGCTGCCCCTATGCCATCGCTTCTATCTTATGACATTCACTAATGAGACTTTGGGCTCATGTAGTTGAGCACATTTCAGTTAGAAATGTGCCTCTGATCACCCCATTTTCCATCTTTAGTTGACTAGCTTCACAACTCACTTATTGAGCCATTGTTGCTCCATACATCATCTCTTACTAGATTTATGCCTCTAATAATAGCCAACATCACTTGTCCATCTTATTGGTACTATAGTCTACCCTTACTTATCCATATGCATGGCATCATTGAGGTTTGTTCAGTTTAATACATCATCCAAGGTTGAATTGTCCATAGATCAAGTTATTTTCCTTTAAATCATTCCTTTAAGCATCATCATCAACAAGGGAGGAGAACCCTATCAAAATGATTTATGAATATATAATTTTTTTATTTTTGTCACATTCTCTCTCATACCAATTCTTATTTTTTCCATCATCTCTCCCATTTTTTCCTTGTACTTGATTAGAGCATCCTCCTCATTTGCCTTCAAGCCTGATTAGTTCCTATTGTTCTTGAACCAAATTGAGATAGTTAAAGCCTTGAATAATGTCTTGATTAATGTAACCTAAGTTCAAGACAATCTAATCTTAAACCAACCAAAATGAGTGTAGTTCTTTATTTAGCCCAATTTGAAAACAAAATAAGACAAAAACAAAATAGCCTACATTGACTTAGTTTTAAACAAATAAAATCTTTCTTGACATGAATAAAACCTAAGTCAACTTAGTTGGGCAAAATCATGCTCAATTCAAACCCAAGTTGAGCTAAACTGGCCCATGAACATCCATGTTAAGCCAAATGCTGCCCCATCAATAAGCCATCATGTGAATCTAAAACAATGAGTGAAAGTTAGGCTCCATCAATGTAGGAGTTGCATTTAGAGTTGTGCATGTGCTTCGACCTTGTTGACAAAATATTTCATAAGCTTTAGTGCACATCTGACAAAATATTGTAGAAATCCCATTATATTCATTTTTGAATTTTGGTATGTAAAAAATAAAAAAAAATATTATAAAAAGTAAAAGATATAATAAAAGACAAAAAAATTCAAAACAAAAAAAAATTGAATCTTTTTGACGATATTAAATTTTAAGTGATAAAATTGTTAGCCCTCAATAGGGATTAAAAAATCTGAAAATTTTGAAAAACTTCAGAAAATTTCGAAATGAATGCTTAGAAACCATGAGTGGCTGAGCAAATTTTTTGAACCATGGAATTTTAACCTTGGAGGCATAGTTACAAAAATACATTTGAGATGAGATATGTTGTAGAAGTTTTTGAAAAAACTGTTAGAAGTTCTAGAAAAAATGAAAAAAATTCTTTCGTATAGCTTAAAAAGGATACTCAAGACATAAATTGATGAAAACACTCTTATAATAGGAAACTTTTGAAAACTTCCAACAATGTAAAATTTATTCTTGGATGCTAGGAGGTTAAACGTTATATTTAGGATGCTATTTTTTTTATTTAAATCTCCAAAACTTTTATTGAGGGTCCAAATGACAAAAATGGACTTTAATTGGAAAACGTTTAGAAAAATACTCATAAATGCCCAAAAATTCAAAATGATACCTAAGCATTATTGTCATGCCCTTCACAAACTAAAGGATTTCTCACAAATTCAACATCATCTAGGCTTGGGTGATGATGCTACATACGCATACAACATAACTCTCAAATCATAATCACTAGAAATATTCTAGCTTAAATGAGCTCAAGCTTACCAAAGTTATAATTACATAACAAAATTAGCAACAATTTTTAACATGAGTTGTACATATACTTAGTTTCTTTTACTTAGTTTCTTTAGCAAATCTAGAGGACAAGCTAGCCATAATTATAGGAGGTTCTAGTTCACCATAAGCATACATCTTATAACATCTCATATGATAACATATCATACCAATTTAATCACAATAAACCTAAGGATAATTGTAACATTTCAAAGGGTGGATTGAAGTTATAAGAAGGGAGAAAAAATTATAAATATTCTTAAAAATAATAAAATATACTAATTTATTGTTTTAATAATTATTTTAAAATTTTCAAAATTCATTAAAATTTTATAAAATTATATATTTACTAAAACTTGGCTGTAATATTTAAAAGAAGAGAGATGAACTTCAAATATTAAAATGTATTTTATTAGGAATCTAATAGTACTAATTTAGTAAACATTAGATGTGCTTGATCATAAAATGGGAGGTCAAAGTTATAGAAAAAATATAATATTATTTTTGTATATATAAATATAATTTTTGAAATAAAAAATTATTAAAATGATCAAATAATATAAAAAATTACAAATCGTCTATGACTTATAAAGATTGAGTAAATTATTTTAGAGTTCATAAAGTTTTTCAAGTCATTGGATACAATTGTTCAAGAAATAATAATTATTTAAAATTTTAATTAAGGCTTAATTAAATTTTATTTTGTTTTATTTTATAAATCTCTAAATGGCCAAACAATTATAAAAGGCATGAAATGGTGACTAAAGCTTCATATCGACAATATATAGTGTGTAGGTGAAGAGACAAATCATGTGAGAACAAGAAGATGATGTAGTCATTGATGGGAGAGGAATTAATGACCATGGGAGGAGCAAGCTTAGGAAGGTTATAAAAAAAGTAATTTAGGTGGCTATGTGAGGAAAATTTTGCAAAACATTCTTCAAGTGAGCTGAGAGCGAAGCAAGAGAGCGTTGCAACCTCATGAAAAGAAAGTGAAAATAAATTTTGGGAAGTTCTCTAGCAAAACCACATGGGGCTATCATGAAGAAAGTCTCAATTAAGGAGAGGTGGATCTGTGTGGAAGTTTTGAGGTGAAGAGTAAGAATTTGGTTTAGGAATGGAGTACAACATGTCATGATGCATTGGTTGATGTTTGTATGATGCTTGTTGTTTTTATAAGAATGCAAATTTTTGTGAATAATCATCATGCTATTATATCATTTAATATTTTCTTAAAATGATTCATTTAAATTTCTTTAATGTTTATAAGGATGCATCTAAATTTTTGCATGGACATTAATATATTTTGAGAAAAAAATAAAAAATGAAATTTAATGTGGAAAATTATGGAGTGAACAAACATATTAGTTATTAAACATACTCTTAAATGGGTTGAGTTAAATTATCCAAGGGAAAAATAAAAAATGTTTTAATGATTTTTTTGAAAAGCCATGTCTACTCATAAAGTGTAGTCTTAGATTTAATAGAAAGTATAAAGATGCATAAAGGTAAGAGAATATGGTTGGTCAAGCATACTTATGGGATAATAATAGAATGGATAAATTCTAAAAAAAGTTACACTTAGAGGTGAGAGAATTGATATCTTCTACCCAAGTACTGGTGATGATAACCCATGCCTAAATAAGAATATTGGTTTTATAAAAGTTGAAAAAGGTCAAGGGACCAATCAAAAATGAATTTAAAAAACAAGAATAAGGATTTCAAATAAATTATTGCCTTGCATTCTTGACATTTTGGTTTTATATAAATCTGCAATACAATATCGTACAGATGTGTTATGGACTTAGCATGGAACATGAGCCCAATTATAAATTAATTTGCATCGAGAATTTATACATTTTTCTTGTTGAGTCTATATTAGTTGGTTCAATATATTTTGGGCATAATAATAATTATAGGTAATATGGAAGCATTTCTTAGGATGTTAAAGGTGCAATGAGTGAAGATGTTCACTTAGTACTTTTTATTTCTTTTAATATTGTAATAGAAATCATGCATTAGGATTTAGTGACTTAGGCTTTAATAGATGCTATTGTGATAATAAAATATTTTTCATCAACTCATATTATGGTTGATAGTTCTACTAATTATGTTGCAAAAAGGTTTTCTTTTCGTTTTTCTTATTAATAATGAATCAAGATGATTTCACTTGTATTCTATTACGAGATTTGATATGAATATTGGTTATTTTATCAAAATAAAAACTATGGTTTGGTTTCTTTATGAAACTTTAATTGGTTTATGGTTTTAAAAGCATATGAGTCTTATGTAAAAAAGAAGATTTTTTAATACAAGCCTTTCTTATTAAAAACTGGTTATTAAAATTTGATGATGACAAAGGGGGCCACTATAGAGGTTGTATTAGAATAATCAAAGTTCAAGGTAAACCATTGGAAAATGGACAAATCTAAGATGAAACCTAGAAATAGACAAACTTAGGATAAAAAACTTAGAAATTGATAAATTTATGATGAAAAAGCAAGAAATGGATAAACTTAAGATGAGAACTTAGAAAATAAATGACATCTTCAGTTATGTGAGCATGGGTTGACATTCATAGTGAGAACACACACTATTTCTATATTGTTTGTTATTTATTTGATATTCATATTTTGTCAACATAAATGCTCAATTTATTTAGAAAATTTTGAGAAAAGTTGAAGGTTGGCTGAAAATGAACTTTAAGTATCATATGGAATAAGTTAGGAAAAAGATCTAAAATTGTACTAAAGTTAAGGAAAATTGATAGTATTTTTGATTTGATATACAATGCATTAGGGTTAGACATATGGTATGTTCGCTCCAACATGTAACATGAATAAATGAGGGGATTTAAGTCTAGTGAAATATACAATACATTAATAATTACATACAATATGCTAGGTTGTACAAATGGTTTGTTGTGGGGATTTATGATACATCAAAAGATAGATATTTAAAATCCAATTTTTATCAATTTTAAAAGGATTTTGAGTTATTTAAAGGACCTTGATGCGAAGAGTGTTGATTTGATAAATTTAAATGGATTTGGGGCTAACTTTAAAAGTTCTAATGCATGAGTAAATATTCTAAACATTAAAAATTTGTTTTAAAGGTTGATTTAAGATTTGCATTTCATTATTTTATTTGATTTGTAAGTTATTTTGAATACTTAGACCATGAATGCATGTTAATGAAATTTGACAATGAATAGAATTGAATTTAGGAACCTCAACCTATGCAATGAGGAAGTGGCAATAGAAATGCCACCTTTAAACAAGATAAGGTGAGATGGGAAAGGAAACTAGGGATATGAGCTTAGAGAGAGATCACACTACTAGAAATAGGGGTCACATAGGAATATTTTTGGTTAGAAATGGGACACATGTTATTGATACCCATGATCCTTTTGAAGTAAAGGATTGCTTAGAGCAGATCGAGATTCTTTTGGATAACATAACATGTGTAAAGAATAAGAGAGCCTCTTTTATAGTACAAATAGTTGATGAAATTATCAAACATTGGTGGTAGAGCTAACAAAGACTTCATTTCAATGACAAACTCAACTTAGAGATTTTATATAAGAAATAGGAAATGTTATGACAATTTTTTTTGGAATGATGCATTCCCAAGTTAGCTAAGGAAATCATAAGGGATGATTTTATAAGGCCATATTAAAGAATATTAACTATTTTTGGAATATAAACAAACTTTATGCATTTTTGCTAAATATGCACATATGATGGAGGCAATGGAAAAATAGAAGTGTTATGTGTTTCAAAGGGATCCATGAGACTTAATTAGAAGTCTCATACCTCATATGCAATTCATAACTTATAGTGAGCCAATGGAGGCTTTTCATCAAACTAAACATGATCAACCTAGTATGGAAACCAGCAAAGCAACAATAGAAAATGGGTTTCCTCATCACATAATGGGCATAAGTATAACACCATGATAGCTAGGTTATGATCTAAAATTTCAAGATCTAGAATAAGAGAATGGAAAAATGTAATTCATGTGGCAAGAATCATTAGAGAGAATGCTATAGGAAGAAAGCCATCACATGGTTTGTCTACGATGAGATTGGATATTTTACAAAATTCCCTTAGTCACAGGACAATCTATTGATGGTGGCAATGCTAATGGAAGATAAAATGCACATGGTTGTTATATAAGAGGATCCAAATTCAATCGAATAATTAAAGGTAAAAGGCAAGACTTGACCTCTTATTGCTAATTGGCTTAGCCTGGAACTGACTCAATCACTTAGAGGGAAGCTCCATCATCTCTTCATGTCATCACAAGTACATTATTGTTATTAAATCAACTTGTGAAAGTTCTGTTTGACTATACAACATCTCATTTACTTATTTTTATTATATTGATTGTAAACATGATAGTTGATTCATATACATTAAATTCAATGCTAGTGGTTACTCTACTTATAAGGGAAGATGCAAATATATGTATATATATATATATATATATATATATATGTATGTATGTATATAAGAAAATATGAAGATTGATAGTCAACTATTTGTTTCCAAATTGACCACAATTAATACAAGGAAATTTGTTTTTATCTTGGGAATGGATAGATGATAATTCATTGGGTTATTGTATATTATTAAGAAATGAAGATAAAGATTTTTTTTTTGCAAATGGTACAAGAACAATTTGCATTGGTAAGGGTTAGAAAACACCTCTCATTTTAGCATTGGGTGGTGGAGAAGCTGATTTTAGAAGGGGTGTGAAGGTCAACTAGCTTTAGTACAAGTTGTTGGCAAGCAAGAGCTACAACTACTATATGTATTAATGATATGCAACTATCACAAAGTGTTACCTAAGGATGTATCAGGACTACCTCTTAAGTGAGGGAATTATCAATCTTGTACATTGAAGTTAACCCATATTACATGCACCATATTAGATGACACTAAAAAAAACACTAAGAGATGAAGTTTTAATTACAAGAAATGGTTGAAAAGGGTTTAATTAGATCACTTGTTAGCTTTTAAATGTGTAAGCTTTTTCTTTTTAGCCTTTGAATTTTTTTTGTAATTAAATCATTTCCTAGAATTGATTTATTCTTCATAGAACACCTTCTTATTTATATTATCTCATTCTTAAGATCATTTATGGAACACACAAAGGCTAAAAATGATATTTCTAAAGAGATTAAATTAAATATTATAGGTCTCAATTTGCATATGTACAAGTACACTTAAGATTAAATTATAGATGCATGAAGTGGGCATGATATACATAGAAGATAATTGTGTTGATGTGCCTGCTAGAATTTATAAATTTAAGAGATAATAAAAAAAATAAAATTTATGAGTGATTATAAAAAGAAAGTGATTTCTTCATCATGAACTATAAAGGTGTTTGATGTTTGAGCATGAATGATGTGTTACTTTGATTACAAATCACTTATTCATATAATTTGTGTAAGAATAAACAAATAAGATAAGTTATTTTCTACTAATATTCTAATAAAAAGAAATGAAAGAAAAAACAAAAAAAATGAAAGAAGGGCTTGGTGATGTGAAGGTAAATGCTAGCTAGAACAACATATTCGAAAATATTCGAGATATGTGCCAAAGAGGTCTCCATTCAAATTATTTAAGTGTAGAATAATGTGTTCCTAAGCATGTCCCTTTTTATAAATGAAAAAGGCCTTTCCCTAAAAAAAATCTATAAAGAGATAAAGAAAGGTAAAATGAAAGTAAACATTGTGTAATGTTATAAAAGATTCATGTGCAAAAAAATTGCACATGTATTGTTACCTCATTTTTTTTTAAATACTCATATGTTTTACTTTTATAGTATTGTTGCAAATGACTCATGTATGTGATTGCCAAAAGATTGTAGTGCTATACATATAAGTATAACTATTTACCATCGAGCTAGTGTTTGTTCGCTCATGCATATTTTTTCCTAATATTTTTAGGTCAAGGAAGGCACTTCATTGGGTTATTGGGATGGAGTGAGAGCTAGTATAAGATAATTTATGAGAAGATCAACTTATTATTACATGTGTGATACTTGTGTTTATGTTACTTGAGCAAGAAGGATATGTAAAGGATTTGTTAACTTTAATATTATATGTATATGTACTTTTAAAACATGTGATGCTTCTACTTGATTATAAAAGTTGTTTCTATTATTTGATTTCAAAAGGATAAATGTTTGCTTCTATTATGATTTTTTAAAGAGCAAAGAATGATTTCTTACATGTTTTCAAAATGTTAAGAAAAAAGAGAATGAAATAAATATCGTGGCACCAAAATTTTAGAACAATGACGAGGGGTCACCATATGTCCTTCTTTGGGATTCCTAATTTGTAATACTTCTCTTAGGACAAATTTGAAAAAATACAAGAGTATATGGTTGCTTTGTTTGAATTCAAGTTCTATAGTAATAGGTTTAAGAATGTTTAAGTTGTCATTCTTAATGATCTCTATCCTTCCACATCAAATTTTGATCCAAACAAAAGTTTTGTCAAACTCATAGCTAGAAAAAGGATGGTATTTCTTTGGGAATAATTTTGGTCCTTGGTTATTTGTTCATGTTGAAAGATTAATGTAACTACAATTGTATTATAGCATGCATGCATTAAAAAACTAGAATAAGTATAATGAGTGCATGGCAACATAATTATCTTATCCTACTATAATGTTGGTAGGATAGAGCATGAGATGCAAAGGAATGAATAACAAGATCAAAATAATGAATAATCTTAGGCCTCCAAAAATAGAAAGGCCTAAACAAACAAATAATCACCTAAAGACCACCATGAGATGATTTAACTTTGCACATAGATGATGTTACAACATATTGGATGATATCCCTTACTTGACTGAGGAATATATACTAAGGGATATCAAAATTATAAGATCAACTTGGTCATATAGGATGATGTAATATTCAGCTCATGACTTAAGTGTACAATCATCTAATCAGACCACTATACATGGAAGATAAATAAATCATATATGCCTAATTAAATTTCTTTGATCATATACTAAGTGTTAACTAAGGTACAAGAATCATACTATTGTAGTTCTTGATCATATCTATTCAATCTACACTCAACATGTATTCCTGATGGCTTGAACTACATCATTCTACTATGAGATACTAATCACACTAGTTTGATGGCCATACAAATCCTCTTCTTAAGTCTTAGTTAGGTTGTACTTATCTTATATTTGTAATCGTACAAAGTTGATTGGTGATTTATAGTTATAACTAGTATATGAAAAGTGGCCAACTTGTACAATGAGCTAATCATAGGTGTATGAAGTATATGACACTCCAAACTTGTGTTCTTAATGACAAGGATCATTCATACTCCTACAACAAGAAATATCATACATGCACAAGTAGCTATATTTTTTTTTATATTCTTTATTGAAATACTCACTTTCCTCCTAAAAAAGAATTTATTCTCAAACTTTACATGATTTTAATCCTTTTGTACCAGATTTCTTTAAATCTTTCACAAGCCATAAATTGATTATTATTTGCTCTTTACGTATGGATGAAAACAATTCATCAAGCCAATAAAATAATGCTTTCACATCTATTCTACTTGTCAAAAGTGTATAAATAGATGTATAATTAAGCCTATTGCAAGTCCATTTTGGTTTGATAGAAAAGGACCACACCTATTAGTTTCAATAACAATAAATTTATACAAGTGAACCATAAGGAATGGCCAAAAGAAAAGGATTGTCTCCATAGGTCCTCTTTATAGAGACACACATACACATGTACTTAGGCTTTGATTTTAGGAACCCAAATCATCTTGTGTTCACAACTATTGGTGGTGTGTAAGAGAGTGTTTCTATAGTTCCTAAGCATAAAGAGATGCTTTTAGGAATTCAAACATATTTTTTTTCTTTCAAATCAATGGATTTCTTAAAAGGATAATTAATTAAAATTGACTAAGATTGTAATAATAATTACATACAACTTTAGATATTTAATTCAAATAGCATGTTGAGTAAATGTCACATGCAAATGAGAAAATTTACTAACATTTTTTGGCCACCACTTAAATTCACGTGTTAGAAATTGAGCATGAAAAGAAACATGTGAATAAGTACTAATAAATTTTTCCTCCCAAACATAAAGTTATTTTTGGGATTGAAAAATTGAACCATTTTCTTTTCAATTTTAGAGTCACATGCTTATGGATAATAAATTTTCACATTCAACAAACTTATCTTGTAAATTACTTAGAGTAGAAATATGCAACCATGCATCTTGTTTGGAACACTTCTTTTTTAAGATAGAATACACATTAATTAAGTTTGTATGCTTATATTTTAGTTCATCAAACTAGTTAGACATCTCATCATCGTGGCAAGAAAATGAATCAATGTTTGAGAAACATGTACTTTATTTGCCTCTATCTGTATGATGTAGCTTAGAAAATCTTTGAGTCATCTACTTTTCATTTTTTTCTTCTTTATTTTCTCTAATGGTTTGAGCTTGCTCATTAATACATAGTCTATCCAACTCTTGTATTGCCTCATAACATGTAGATGAGTGAGCTTTTTATCCCAATATCCTATGAGAAAGCAAAATATAAAAGTTTGGTCCTTTTGCATTGAGTTGACTCATCATATGAGATCTTTCATTGTTAACATTAGAAATAAAACAAGGATATTAAAAAAATCTAACAAATCATGATCTTCTTTTAAATAATTACCCTATAGAGAGTAATGCTTTCCAATAAATATGGGAGAACAATACATAATGATAAACAACATTGTAAGTAATTCACCATGCACTCAAGAAGGTAGGTATTAGATCTTCTTATAAGAATTTCTTCCTTTAATGAAGCCCATTTTGATACCACTTGTTAAACTTATTAGGAGTAAAGCCCATAAGAAGGAGGGGGGAGGGGTAAATTGTGTGTTTAAAAGAGTTGCTACAACATAATTTGAAGTGTGAGAATGATAATGAGCTAAGGAAGAAAAAATAACAAAGAGAGTTTTTGTCACAAGGAGATGCAATTTGATAGAATGATGAATATTTTCATTCACCCACAATTCTTAGAGATTTGATATAATATTTTCATTCACCCAACATAGTTTTTCTAAAAAAAAATTGTTATATATGTTCTATCTTCTTACATTGATCAAAATACTTCAAGTTTTACTGGTAAAAAGAGTGTTATTAGATGTGACAATAATATACTTTGTCAAAGAATACTCTTCTATTTGTTACTATTTTTTGAACTTCTATTTAGATTTCTTGGTATTTTATTTTTTTGGTTGTCTCTTTACATTTATTCTTCTTTTTGATAGCCTTTATGATTATACTATCTTATTTTTAAAACTAAATAAGAAAAAAAAAAGATAATCTAATGGCAATAGAATAGTGTAGACCTATAATATACTTTGATAATTTATATCTCATTGATGGGTATTCCTAATCTTATAGTTTATTGCCAAAAGTTTGTGGTAAATTCTTATATTGTATGTCTTTATTGGTGTCATAAGTTTTGTACTTT
The DNA here is from genome assembly GCA_023846275.1 of Vanilla planifolia. Classification (NCBI taxonomy): domain Eukaryota; kingdom Viridiplantae; phylum Streptophyta; class Magnoliopsida; order Asparagales; family Orchidaceae; genus Vanilla; species Vanilla planifolia. Next base: position 26,214,542 of record CM043870.1, read on the forward strand.
CTCTACTTTTTCATGTAACCCATAAGATAAAATTCTTTTTTAATTAAATTTTTAAATTGGCTTCATATCACTTTTACAATTATACTAGTCCTTAATGAGCTAATGATTATTTTTAATTAAGAATATGCCTCCTTATTTGTTGATAAATAATCATACAGAGAAAAAACTATAACTGGTTACTTAACTAGGTGTCTAATTTTTTTACATTACACTATCATAAATAGGAAAATCAAGTATAACATCTATGTTGAAAGGATGCTGTTCATTTCTGTGAGCCAAAAGAGTGAGATCAATGATGCATCCTCATCTTCATTTCTATTTATCCTTAGATTATTAGTTAATCTAGAATTCTTCTATTTAAAAATAGTTTCTTTTAACATATTATCTTTAAGATCCTTCACAATAAGGGATTAGGATTTTAGCATTATATTTATTAATATTTATATTTGTTTGGTTAATAAAGCTACATGTACCTCCAAGCTTGATGGTTGGATAATTAGCATTGTCATCTGGACTGAAGCCTTCTCCATCTCTTTATTCCATTTTATGACTACATTCTTTTTAGCTCTTATCATCAACATCAAAATAAAGTGTTGTCATACCAAAAATAATATGATTTACCTACAAGTGTTTTCATCTTGAGCCCTTGATAGGAAATCTTTTTTTAGAGTCATTATAGTAGAAATTAAAGCATGAGAATAACAAAGATCTGAGAAAGAAACAGGTGAAGAGAGTTTTTGTCAAAAAAAAAAATACAATTTCTTAACAAGATCAAATTGCTTCATCAACGATTGTTATCCTTTTATATAGAGATTTGGTTATATTATTTTATTATAAATATATATTTTTTTAATTTGTAAAAAAATATGAGGTTTTGATCAAAATATCAAATTTTGCAAATTCTACAAAGTTCAACATTGCTAAGGGCATATCTACATGTGCAGAAGTTATTGCATATTCTCTAACACAATTCATGTCCATAGGTATTGTTCCTATAGGTGAATATTGTCCTATTATGCTTGCACTAATTATGTAGCGCAATAAGTTTACCTATTGCATGCACAACACAATAAGGTTACTTACTATGTATGTGGATCACATGCACACTAGGTGGCATGCTAAGCATGTGTAGTGCACTTGCATAGTGGCTATACCCACCATGACACATGATTTGCACATGTAATGGTGTTATGCATGACATGTGACCTACACACTACAATGCATATTCTACATGCAATTCTCATTGCTTGGCACCAAAATGATGATTTGCTTGTTATTTTGTCTCCACCTTTTGACATTTTTCATAATGTTTGGATTTAACAAACCTATAATAATTGAGCGATTTATTAGTAACCACTTCACCAAGAGCTTGTCCACATGGCTCCAAGGTCTAAAAGTTGACTATCATCCTTAAGCAAAGACATAAAGCCTTCTTTTATCTTTCTAATATGTGTCTTGCTCCTCCTTAATTAATCGTTGCCTATTCATGACAACTTAAGCACATTGTTAAACAACACATGCTTGGTTTTGTGGTCATTAAACCTCAAGAGATTAACATGCATAAAATTAAGTGATCATTACATATTATACATATGGTATGTTAATAATTAGTGCATCTTATGCAAGTCTTGGGATAAGGTTCATTGAAAGTATGTTTTCAAAGATGAACTAAATATAGTATTTGTTGATAAATAATGAATTTTTAGTCATGTCATTTATATATTTCTTCTATTGCATTATCTATTTTCCAGCTATCTCTCTTATTTATGTGTTGAGTTTGGTTTTTATAAATTCTTTTAGGTATATTCACTACTTGAAAATGTACCAAATCAAGTGAAGTAAACATTTTATTCACAAGTAAAACTATATCATGTGTAGGTCATTGACTTAAAAATAATTTAATTAATTAAAGAGAAACATATGGTACATTGATAAATAACATATTTTATATTATGTGTATTATATTGTGAAAATGCAAAAATGTTTTCCTAAGATCTCATACTTCGCTAAAGATTGAATGGTGAGAAGATAATTCAAAAGTGTTGCTTCTTAATGCATATAATTGTTGAAAGTAAAATATTGAATATACATAAGATTTATGAATGATCCTAAATGCAACACATAAATTAGCATAAATTATGACATTCTAACTTATTGAAGTAAAATAAAGTAAACTTAAGATATTGTCCACATCATCAAGAGCATGGTTCATCCATGGCTCCAAAATGTGAAACTCTCTAGCCTTGCTAATCTACCATGGAGAAAAACATTGTCAAAAAAGCATCATCATCCTTTAACTTCTTCAAATTACATTCTCAAGCAACACATTAAGAAACTTTGAGATAAAATTTTGTTATAATCATATTCTCACATGAGGTCATGATGTTAACCATCCCCTTTTTGATGATGAAATAACAATTAATACAAGTATATATATAAAAATGTGATATTATAAGTAAATGATCATGAAAACATGTATGCAACAAATGATGTGTATCTAAGTTGATGTTTACAAGTATTCTTTGGTAGAAATGCCACTCTTAGGTTTGAAAGGAGCCTTGTTTTGCTTCCCTTTATAACATAGGCCACACGTGTGCTCACTATTCCATTATAATTTAGGTAATTCCTCAGATAAATTACATTTCATTATCTTGTTAATGGTTGAGGTACTTGCATGAGAAATCCACCCATGCAAAAGGCTGTCATAGTTGGCATGTGATAAGACATTTAATGTCACATGCTTCAACACTTATGAAGCCTAACCTGGAGGTATTATTTTTCCAAGAGGCTAAAACTAATGGTTTATTACTTGTAATAATAATACATTGTTTAAAAGTAATTTTAAAGCCAATATTTATATTAGACTAATACCATTAGATTCTTTAGCAAGCATGAACATAACACTCTGATGATATGGACTGGTGCATCAAGCACACACAAAAATTGGTTGTTACATAACAAGACTTTTTGTCTCTACATTGTGACAAGTCTAATATGATTCTTACTATTTTGTTGGATGATTGCAACAATTTCTCATTCACATGTAATCTAAAATAATTAAGGACATAGCATAACCTATAGAGCAATCTATAATCCAATTCTAGAATTAATTGAAGATCAGTTAGTTTTTTTAACAATAATTTTAAAACTAAATTGCATAATTGACTTATGGATAGCAAATTATAACTTAAATCATCAAATAATAGGACCTTTTTAATATATGTAAAAGAGCTATCAAAGGTACATATGTCATTGACCCTCTTCTTGGAGTTGTCCCTTATGATGACTCCTCCATCATCAGCAACTTTAAGTTGGGTGAACATAGACAGATTCTTATTCATATGTCTTAAACAACCACTATTTAAAAATCACATGCACTCCTCAGTTCTATTTGAGAAGCATGTCTACACATAAAGGATCAAGGATTAATTTGGATATGCAAGCCATTCTTTGTCCAAAAGAGCTAGATAGACTTATTATAATGTGAAACCTTATCCTTAGTTTCCCATATAGAATTTGGAAATCTAGAGCATAAATTTAATTTTATGAAATTTGTCTACATGTCCAAGTCTAATACAATATTTATAGCAAAGTTTATGATGATATGATGAAGCATGAGAATGCACAAATGAAGTTCTCCTATGAGCAACATGATTATGTTGAGAAGTAAATAAATGTGAATGCAAATTCATAAAACCATTGAAATCACCAACCATTATTAAATGTTGAGTAATTGTTCTAGCTAATTAATTCATAGTTCTCTTTAAATTAGCAAACATATTTAATTAGTTTCATTTAAATGTTGACAATTACAAAGATAATTAGTGTACTCTGACTTCAGTTGTTTATGTTTTTTGAAAGCTTTTATATTTATGACACACAATAATAAGTTCTTGTTTAATCTTATTTTGTGTGGGAGGAAATACTTTATAACCAGAAGAAGTGCTGTCACGATCATCTTCTTTAGCCATAAGGCAAACCAAGCTTTCTTTCTTCTTATTTTCACTAGAGGAGGACCCCTTCAAGTCACTTTAATCCACCTTCATTTCTTTCTTCTTTTGATTGCTCTTGTATTTCTTTATTCTCTTAAGTAATTTAAGTCTTTCAAGATGAATATCTCTTAGCTGTCTACATTTATGGAACTCAATCTCTTTAGGTTTGAGCTTAGGTCTTTATCTCTACTCCTTTGGTGCAACTTGTGCCATTACATTTAAGAAAATGAATAAACCTTTAGTATAAAAGCTACCTCATCATCACCTAAAGCATTAGATCCTCAGTAAGCCTTAATCCTTAATGCAATGCCTTCATCTTTTCTCTTAAAATTTTGCTTTTCTAAAATATTCTCCTCCTCCTTACATCATTTCATCTCTAGTTCATTAGTCATCAAGTCTCCCATAAGTTCACAATAAGAGAGATTTGAAATTTCCTTTTCAAATTTAATGGCTTTGGTTAGTTGCATATAGGACAATGGGGTTAATAGGTTTAGAATTCCTTTTGAGTACAATTTAAATTCAACATGACATTCTATTCTCAACTTGATTGCTAAATCGAGTGTATAATCAAGGTTTTGGAAGATATACTTAGATTGTGCTTACTAGACTTTAGTCATAATTAGGATATGTAGTTACATTTAATTGAACTTGTAGAAAACAACTACTACTGATCAAGTATAAACCCTTTCTCATTTGAAACATTATATAAAAGAAAATATAAATAACCATTGTGCTAATATAATGAATAAAATAAATCATAATAAGATAAGAGATAATATTGAAAGTTATAAAAAAATGTGCAATTCATTAAGGATATAATTTTTAAAATATAAGATCATTAAAGAAAACACAATGACTCAAAGCACAACAAGATTGAATCTTAGCAAGAGGATCACATCTTTATCAAAGTAATTCCTTTGAAAGGAATAATAGACTTAACAAGAGTCCTAAATCATTGAAAGAGTTTATGAGATCACCTATTGAGTAGCTTACCATTGGCTTAGGCTAGATTACACAATTTATTCCACATATCTTCACTAAGAAAATATATTATGGATCCTATACATGTGATTGATTATGATCCAAGCATTATGAAAGTGTAATCTTCCAAAAATAAGCATAAGAAAGTTTAATAAATTTAAATCATGTGATCTTGAAAAGAAGAATATTAGAAAATAATTTATGATCTTAAAGAGAGAAAAGTTATAAAAAATGATTTTAATCAAAATATATCTTTATAAATATTTTTAAACTTTTTAAAGATTTTTCAAGATTCTAAGGTATCATACAATATAATAGGATGAAATCGTATGGTATTATCGAGTGAGAATCAATTAAATGAATAGATTTAAAAGATGAAATCTTATTGTATAAGTATGATTATGTGAACATATGAGTATGACAAAGAAAGTTGGCTAGGTCAGAGCCATTTGACAAGCAGTTAAGAAAAGGGTTGATTGTATAATATGACCATAGAGTAGTGTATAGTATGATTGTGTAAGAGAGAGAAAAAATGCAAGAAAAATATGAGCACTCACAAAAGGATAAATAAATAAATATATTCAATATAATGAACATGAACTTATAACTACAATAGAGTATAAAAACCAACATCAGTTAGTATAAGCATAATAAGGCAAGCATATAAGCATGGCCATATGTAAGAGAGAATATATGAAGTATTAGATCATACAATATGATAAAAATGTGTCATACTATATGATTACATGATGATAAAGTAAAGTGGGCTTAGTGTGAAAGTGACCAATGAAAAATACCCTAAAATGATCGTACTATATGAAACATATATTGTGTCAACATGGTGGGACCTAAGAGCATCAACTATTATCAGTAATGGGTTACAAGGTCCTATTATATAATATGATAATGGGATCATAACAATATGATAAGAAGAAATAAATATAGATTTAGGTAATACTAGAGAACAAACTATACCAATATGGTGATCATACTTATATGATTAGTAGAAATTAAACATATTTAAGAATCTAAAATAAAAAAATTAGGGAAATTGATATGAGGATGATTTTAATTTATGAGAATATTTTCTAAATGAAAAGTTAGATGATGAAAAGGCATCAACATAAAGCGATAGAAGTTTTAGAGGCCTTTGAAGGGTCAAATATGTGTATAGAGATGAGAACAAGTATAGATAAGGGGTAACAGGAAATATAAGAGGTGTAGCACTCAGCCATTATTAATAAAAGAAAGCAAAGATTTAGTGAAAGTATTTATAGGAGTTTTGGAGAGAAGTTGTGTAAGAGATAAATGCAAATTTAAGAAGAACATACTCTCAGTACTATAACACAAAAAGAATTAAGATTTATGCCTTGGTGAGACCATTACTCTATTTTGAAAGCTAAAATAATCCTATACCTATGTGTATTTGTTAGAATGAATTTTGCATTTGGATAAAGAATTGATTGATTGATTAAAAAGTTTAAATTGGAGATGCATGAAATGGGCATGGTATATATAAAAGATGATTATATTGATACATGATGCTCACCAAAACTTATATATTAAGATATGATCAAAAAGTGATCTTTATGAAATATTGTAAAAAGCAAGTGTTTCTACATTAAGACTTACATGTATGTTTGATACATGAGTATGAATGATATGTTACTTTGATTATAATCACTTATTGATATAATTGTATGATAATAAACATGTGAGATAAGTTAATTTATAATAATAATCACAAAGATAAGAAAAGAAATGAAAGAGAAATGAGAAAGAGAAAAAGAGGCTTAGTGAAGAGAAGGTAGATGTTCAAAGCACAAAGACATGAAATTGTTTAAAGTGGCAAAATGCTTTGGTAGAATAGTATATTTTGGATATGAGTCAAAGGAGCCCTTATTTGAGCTATTTAAGTATGGAATAACTCATTCCTAAATATGCCCAATTTGTTGAATAAAAAGAAATTTTTCCTAAGCTACATCCCTAAATAGACAAAAAGATACAAAGAAAATAATATATAAAAGTATAAAAGATTTATGCGTATAAAAGTTTCACATGTATATTCCAACAATGCAAAAATAATACATATTCCACATAAATTTAACTTTGAAGTTTTTATCCTAATTAGTAATTTCAGCACGACAATTCTCTTATTTAATCATTGATTTCATCCATCAAACATATGTTAAAATTACTTGTTGAAACATCAAGCATGCTTATGGATTTTGTAATGATAGTTTAATCATGATAACATAATCATGCTAAAAAAAATAATTTCAATTCTCACTATTTACATGTTTTTTAAGCATTGCTAGGTCTTCATTAAAATCAATAATAATCTTAATAAAATCAATACTTGATAGAAAAATCTAATATCAATCTCATGGCTAATGGAAAATAATCATCATTCTATGTTAATAATAGTATCATGAAGGAATCAATTATGAAAGCAACCTAATCATGCTTTTAAAATAACTAATAGTTTTGGATAAAGTAATTTTATCATGTTATCATCAATATTCATGGAAGGGGAGAAAATCATTCAAAGGATAACATGATTCCACATCAAATATGAACAATTACATAGCAAGGTAGCCAATTAATTACTCAAAATTAGCTAGGTTTAATTTTACGACTCTAAGGTTCATCCTACTTTAACTATGTAGAGGTCTTATCCATGGAATTCTCTTCCTTTTCCTTCAACTTTTGATTGCTTCCTCATCCTCTTGCTCACAACAAGGTCTCTTCCTCCTCATTACCTCAATTTTGTCTTCTAAGATAGAAAGATGGTTAGGGCTTCATTTAGTTAGTTAAGCAAAACATCTTATAGACATATATGGCCACAAATCCCTAATCCTTCTCTTTAAAACTTATTGATAAACTTAGGCCTCGCTAATCACCTAGTCCAAATTTCCTTAATCCTAATGTAATTAAGGCATTTCCAGCCCTTAGATTTAAGGCACCTCAATTTCTATTATTAGGATCAAATGAAACTCAAATACAAAACCTTATTTATTTAGTTTCTCTATATTATATTAGTAATATAGCTATTTCATGTTACATGATGAGCAAAATCTCTCTTTACCATTTATTAACACCACTAGATGCAATTGTATGATCCCATAATTCAATTAAATACAATACATTACACACAACATTCACACATTGTAACTTGACGATGCAATGCTTTTGTTAGCATGATCATATTTATATGATCTCAGTAATCATAATATAAGATAAATTTGCTCACTTGATATTAATTTGCCAGTTTTACAAAATTTTCCTACTCTTATTATCGTATCTATATGATCCATGACTTTGTACCCATATGATCATAGAATTACCTTGACTGGCCTTTCATTCTTTACGTTAACACCCTTGTATACTAGTGCAATTAGCATGTTATGATCACTAGCCAAGTTTCTTGCTTATTCATATTTCTCTTTTTCTTATACTAGATTATGTTGTATGATGTGCAGTGGTCATAATGTACTACACCAAAACTTCTTTTTTAATGTATCAGACATGTAAGACCATTAACTTTCGTGAAATCATTTTATTTCTATAATCACTAAGTTGCACACATATGTCCAAATTTTGCTTTAATACACTATTCACACATGCATCCCAATTACTTCTCTTGCTCGATTATATTGTATGATTATCTAATTCATACTATATTATATTCATAATTGAACTTTCCAAAAATTTTCTTTCTTCATTGTATTATACATCTTCAATCATCATACTATATGATCCTTATCAATACAAATTTAGAAGTAATCTAACCCAATCATTTGAATTTACAAGTATTTAATTGACAAAATAAAAAATAGCATATCTTTAATAGCTAAAAGAAAGATTTAACGCAAACCAAATATTCACATAAAATGTTTTAAGGAGTGAAGCATGAAATGGTTGGGGTTAAAAAAATCAAATAAAAAATTTGGATATGCTTTCACAACGCAATTATTGTATTTTTGAATATTTTCTTTTAAGATTCAAAATAAATTCATTCAAACTCAAAACTTATAAATAAAAAAGATTGAACTCGTCTCCTTGTATTTTATCTAAAAATAATTATTTAAAAAAAATCCAAAATACTTCACAAAATAGCATGCTTTATGACACATGTTGCAAAAATATACCCTTTTACTTCTAATCCAATTTCATATGTCTAGCATATCAAAATATATCTAATAGAATCATTTATATTCTTATTTATCATATTTATATTATTAAATTATACATATATATATATATATATATTGATATACACATATAGAGAAACAAAACTTTTAAGTGTTATAATTGTGAATTTAACTTGGACATATAATGAATAAATGTCCTTGAGTGGTAGATCAAATCTTAACCAAGGTAAATTAGCATAAATCCCTCATTATAAATTCTAAGAAGTTCAATGAGGCTATTAGAGAATTTTGATGGCTTTGGTCCTTGGAAATTACCAAATGTCACAATATTGCTTAATCATAAAAATACATTTAAAGAAATGAAGCTACTCAAGCTATCCTCAAATCCTCAATGGCATTTCTAATGAGTTATGTAGTCATTGGTCATCTTTTGTGGTCCCTAAAACACAAAATTCTTCAAAGGTCTTTGAGTTGCTAAAGTCTTAAAATGCCATTAGTGGTATGAAGCTTAATAAAAGTCTATGGCTATTCTAAATCTCATCAAAGGTCATTTATGGTCTCTAAAGTAACCTCCAAGCCTTTTTAATCCTTAAAATGTCCTCAACCTCTTGTGCTTAATCAAAATGACCTAAATGCTTCAATGGAATCCTTAAAACAAGTTGTCTCTATCACCTCTCACAACCTAAATGCCCCAATAGCATCATGAACACAAAATGCGCTTGCAACTAATCAAATCAAAATTGCACTGATGGTTTTTCATATTTGTTAAGCTCAGTTATGTCCAAAGTAGGTCCAAATCCTATTTGGTTAGGCTTGAAAACTAATAACCTTAATTTGGGCCACATTCTTAGTCAAACATAATCCAAATCTATATTAGACAAAATCCTATAATCTATCAACCTCAGATAAGCCACACATATATCCAATTTTTAGCTATGCTTGAACTCTTGATTCTTTCTTCAAATCATATTAAACTTTAAGCATGTTTGTTCACTTTGGTTCTTGATATGATTCCTTATATCCTTATAAATCCAAACAATCCTCAAGTTTACTTGACCACCTTGTCTTATTTTGATACATCATCATTAATTAAGCTTTGGGAAAGTTTGACCATATTACTTTGCCTCAAAGTTCTCTCTCTACTCAAAAATGAATCCTTAGGCATGTTTGAACCCATGATCTTATCCTAAGATATCCTTGACATTTGAGACACTCACCTAATGTCTTTGTTCATCAAATCTTAAAAACCTAAAATTCTTATTTCATACAATTCCAAACATGATCATGTGAAGGTATTAGTTCTACCAAAAGGTATAATTCATAACAATTAAATAATTTGAAGACATGTTTAATAATGTCATTTATCGTTAACATCATGAGTATGCCAATAGGACTACCCATCTTATTAGCATATAGTGCTTAGTCATGATGAACAATCATATTGTTTAATCTATGCTCTAAATAAACTTTTAAAACTTAATCCCATGTCAAGGTAAGATCAAACCCATATACAATCCATATCAAGAACCCATATAAATAAGCTCTTTAATATGTTCTCTTAAATGGAAAGTTAAATGGATCCAAACAAAGAAATCTTAACATTATAGTTAAGGATCTAGCAACAAAAAGTGATGAAGGATGGATGCTTTGAGAGAGTAAAGAGAGGAGGGTCAATTATGCCCTCTTATAGAGAGAAATAGCATGGCTACTTATGATTTCTCTTGAACACCATGACACAAAGGAAAAATTAAATTATTAAAAATAATTATCATCTATTCATTCTATAAAATATTTAAATATTTTTTTTAATTTTAAATCTATCTTCATAAAATAAGAAGACATACAAAATAGAACAAAGACAATTAATTCAAGACTAATAAAAATCATAAAAATCTCTATTCAATTTTAATTTGAAAATAAAATAGTACAAATAAAGATGTATAAATATATCTTTAAATTTCTCAATCTAAGGAATCTTAAAATCTTGAACTTAATTTCTTAATTTGTAGCTAAATTATTGGGCCTATGATTTTTGTCTTAATCCTTAGTTTCTTATTAACAATAGTGCTTATAATCGAAAGTAGGAAACTTCTACAACAAAAATAGTTATCACTTGATGAAACTATGGAACCACTTTCGTCAAATTTGGGAAGTACTAATTTATTATATTCATAAGCCTATTATGGCATCCTAAAGGAATGAAAATAACTTTAGTAATTCTTTTTATGTTATTTTGATTTTTTGGAGATTGATTAGATTTTTTACAAAATCATACATTACCAAAAAGGGCTTATGACACCTAAAAGGAGTGTGATAAGATTCAACAATTGGATATGAATTTTAGGAATTTAGTAGTACCAAGTTGGTGGAAATTGAAGATGTCTAGACTACAAAATAAAAGATTAGAAGTTAATAGGATCTAATAAAAATAAAAATTAAAGAACTGATACTTAGCATAAATTATAAAAAATATCAAATAAACTCACGAAAGTTTGGAATGTAACTAAGATGTATATATTATAAAAAACTATAATAATTATTATTTGGATTTTTTTAGAGAAGAAAATTATTGAAAGCGTCCAATGATGCTAAAAGTTATGAAAGTTACATTTGTAGAATTTAACGAGTAGATTAATTTTGAGTTAATCAACCAATTTGTGAAGACCATTTGGATCAAAAAATTCAAGAAAACACACATAGCATATTTTATTTTTTTAAATCTTATGTTAAACTAATTATCCATGCAAAGAATATATGTTTGTGCATAAAAAAAGAAATAAAATATAATGACAATACCATAAAATAAATAATTGAGAACATATCTGTTCATGCAAAGGAATGGAAATTAAAAAGCTGAACAGCTGGTGAAGAATTTTTGGAAGGAGAGAGAAAGAGAGAGAGAGAGAGAGAGAGAGAGAGAGAGAGGAGAGAAGAATTTTATGAAAGTCCTATAAGAAGAAAGGGAAAAAAGGAATTGATTCTAATAATCTACGTAGAGGAGCACCGGAAAGGAGGAAGGACAATTACATGGCAAGGCTACTACTACATTTTTTAATCTCTTGAGAATGTCTTACTAAGCTTAATTTCATGAACTAGAGAAAAAAAGAATGATATAGTTCGTTAAAATTTAGAATTAAATATATTTTTTTATTAGAAGTGACAAAAGGAAATTGAAACGAGATAAAAATAAATTCCAAGTTATGAGGACAAGGCTTTTTTTTCTTAAGAAGGGAAATCAATGTGTTCCAAAATGGGAAAACCTCTTTCTAGGTTAATTTTTAGAAGTGGAGCCTAAGGAACTAACGATAAGGTATATCTTGCTCCATGGTATCATCCAAAGGTGGAATCCAAATTTTATTTAGTATTTGTTCTATAAACTAAATGACACTTACTAATATATAACAAAAAAATATATTGAATAAATAAAGGGTTCAATCTAGACCATTTATAATTTTTATTTACTAGTCTATAACTTATGGCATGATCCCAAACTTTTATTACCCTACATTTTTGTTATTTTTCTTTTCTTATTGTGCAACTATCATTTATCTTAGCCAAGTTTATGGCTTAATAATTTCAAGAAATGACGATGAACATAATGAGATTCTAGGAGAGCCATGAGGGGGGTTGACACCTTTTCATATATTTATTTTGAGATAGATGGTTGTATTAGGTTAAGCATATAATATGTATCACAAGTTTTTATGACAACTGGTTTCTATAATTTCATATTTGACAATTATTGTAATTTTATTTTTCATTTTGAGAACTATAATGTTTGAACTTTGTTTGTTTTAAAAACTAAATTTAATCTTGCTAGTTATGTAATTGTTCATTTGATTTCAATGAATAATTCAGTTTTACAAAGGAATTAATAAAGAAAATTTCTTAAATGTTTAAAAGAAAGATTTTGATTTGAAAAAATGGTTTCAATATGAGTAGATCCTGAAATTTTGATGCCACATCCATATAATAAAGTAAGACCTCATGGATGATATTAAAGGGTGGTTTCAATATGATATAATAGTTTGCCAAAGAGTGATTTGATTATTATCCCCAAACTTTGGAATAAGAGTATGGAATTACTTAAATTTTATAAAATAAAAAATGATTTGACACAATAATAAGAAGCCAAACTAATAATCCCAAAAAAGATTTATTTATATCAAAAGAATAAAGAGGAAGATAAATTATTACACTTGTTTAAACAAATTGAGGATATGGAGATCCCAAAGTATTTGAAATAGAGGAAGTCTTCTATACAAAAGAAGAATGACCACACTTGGTTGTTTGTTTTTCAGAATTTCCTAAATAAAAAACATTTGAAGAAGGGAATTGTTCATGGACTCTATGTTAATACATTTCATTCTAAAGAATACTTGGGGTACTTCACAAATATTAATAAAAAAAACTTTACATTCATTCAAGTAAATAAAACATAATTTTATGTTTAGAATTTGGTGGACTTGGGAATAATGGAAATATATCAAATTATTACCTTCAATTACATTTTGGATGCTTCTTAGGGTAAGTGAAAGCCCCAACGTTAAACAATTCATTAAAGGAAAAGTTTCCTTTAAGATTTCATAGCTAGCTTGGTATTTAGCTTCAAACTCAAACTTTTGAAAAACGTCTCCGGCTACAATAAGCCTCTCTTTTTCTTTTGAAAATTTTCTTTTAATGATTCCTTAAGTTTATGGCTTTCATTTACTTGAAAAAGCATCCCAAATTGATTTTAAGAGAATAATTTAATATATTACCTTTCTTATCAAATTGACCAGATTCTAAACATAAAAATTGTGGACAATTTACTTGAATGAGTATGAAATTTTTATTGGTAGATATCTATGATGTACTCCTATCATTCTTTAGTTTCATTGGTATTAACATAGAGTTCATGAATCAATCCTTTTTTTGTCTTTTGCATTTGGGAATTTCTTAAAAACACACTACCAATCATGGCCTTCCTTCTACTGTATAAAAGACTTCCTTGATTCCAAATAGTTTTGCAATCTCTATATCTTCAAGATGTTTAAAAATAGCAATAATTTTATCTTTCTCCATAATATCCTATTGATAATGATGAATCTTATCCTATACCATTAGTTTAGTTTCTAATTGTTGTGTCCTTTTATTTTTTTATCTTAAAAATTTAACTCATTTTATAAAATTGATAATTAAAAAATTAATCAATTTTGAGATTTGAATCTTAGAATTATTTCTCTAAGTCCCTTTTGCATAGAAGATAGTTTATCATCTATCTTGCTTAAGGCTTGAGATCTCTAACAAGAAGATCTTTCTATGATATTTTCTAAGAGTTTAGTTGCTTGCTCTTCCTTTTGTATCTTAATAGAAATTTTTTTGCTTCAATATATATCATTTCTAGTTGGGTCAACTAATAGTTGGCAACCCACCAATCAGTGGATTGGATAGCCTAAAGGCATCCATTTATCTTTTCATATGCCTTATAATGATGTTCCTTTTAACTCAAAATTATACCAATATTTGAGAACCATAGATACATATGGTTTATTTTTGGTTGTTTTTGTTTCGTTTTTCCTTTTAAGGCATATGTGGTGCCTCTTTTCTTTATTGGGCTATTTTTGTTACAACCTGTTGAGTTTGCTACACCATTTTGTTTAGTTGTCCTTTTTGAATAGCCTATTGGGCTTCTAATGTGGTCTTTTGGACCTTAGTTGAGGAGTAATCTTCTCCTTTGGTTTTCTTTTGAGTCACTTCTTGAAATTTAATCATTCGTTTATTTTGTCAAAAAATTGTTAGAACATAATTAACTATTCTTCATTCATGACATAATTAATAGATCAGTAATAACGTTATAGCCAAAAATATACTTATCATCATAAGTAAATGTTTTTAGATTAAGTGCAATTGTGATTCTTCTTAGATTTTCTTCAAGATTATGGATTATTTTTCTTTTAAAAAATTAACTTATTATTTTATTATTAATCTTAATTATAAAATGTATTTGTAGTTGGTAGAGTTTGAAGCTTTAATTTTCATTTTTATAGCAAATAATTTCTTACCATACATTGCATATTTTATCTAGATTTTTTAAGTTTTTTAGATGTGTATGCAAATATTTGATTTTCTTTTGCAATCAATACTCTTAACTAATATTAATGAGAAGCATTTGTTTCAAGAGTCAACAATTCTTCTTCCTTTGGAAAGTATAATACTTTTTGGTTTTCAACAGCATCTTTAATTAATTTTATTTCCTTTTCTTGTACAAGAGATAAGGAAATAGAAATTTTATCTATATTCTATTTCTTTTGTTCACTAGTAGTTGTTTTGTAATTTTCTTCTAATCTTTCTTAAAGAGTATGTATTCTCGAAGATAATTTAGGTATTAATTTTCATTGAGAGTTTAGTAACACTAAAAATCTTTGTTTCTATTTTAGGGTTCTAAATGTATCTAGAAACTCTTTGATTTTGTTATAAATATGTTTTTAGAGTTGTATTTGTCTATATTTAATACTTTTTCAAAAACAATCTATTTCTATTTTAAAATATTTTATTTTCTTGGGATTTTTGTAACATATCAGGATATAGTATCTTAAAACCAACTTGATAACTATTAATAAAACTGTTATACAAATTAAAACACAACCATTAATAAACTTGATTTCCTTTCCAATGAACTAAAAAATCAGACTATCCAAGTAAAAATTGCAATAAAAGTTTCAAAATCTACCTACTACATTGGCATTTATAATCTAGAATAATAATATTTTAGTGGCTCCATTTCTCAAAAGATCAAATATCCATAATCCTAATGAAAATTTAAAATTGCACTTTCTTAGAAATTTTTACTTATGAAACCCTTGGATCAAGAATTCTTGTCATTTGGTATGATGGATTTGTTGGTTTTGTCACCATGTTGCATTGGAGATAAATGTGGAGTAAGGTGAGCAGGAGAGGGATGCATGTCATCTAGTTCAAACTAATATTTATTAAAGGATGAGTGGTGACAAATGTTGTCCATACCAAGGATATAGTCGACATCAAAGCTTGTAGGTAAAAGTGAAAAGTTAAAATAATAGACCTGGGTTGTACCATGAAGTCACGGATACTAATAGGAAGTTGGTTTATTCTGTGGGAAACAGAAACCATTCATCCTATAAAAGCATGTAAAAGCCTCTATTTTTCTATAGGGAACCAATATTATTGAGGAATGAAGATTTGTTGTAGCAAGCTTGCTTCAGCTCCTATGCTAAGGAAAGCATGTACTACAACTTCCTGATATTTAGGACGGTTCAATTTAATTGGAAGAAAAACATGAAGTTTAGCTCTCTTTTTTAAGTCAATCATTTATCCGAGAAAGGTATTTTAAAAAATGTTTTGTTTTTATCTCAATGGGTTTCTGAGAGTTTTTAAAGTTTGTTTCTGCACAAGATTTTCCATATGGAAGCTTAAGCACTTTTATATCTTTTTAGAGGAAGAAGATTCATCTTCTACTTGGGGCATGGAGAAAATAGAAGTAGAGCATTCTAAATTGTTTTTATTAATTATAGAATTGGTATTTCTAATGGTAATAAACTATTCAACTGTCTTAGTAAAGATCTTTGGTTTGAGAATTTTAATAAAAAGTTGGAACTCATTATCGAATCTCAAATGTTGTACATGTATTATTCTAAGTTTTTTTTGGTTTTTTTATGCCTATCTCAAATATTTTAATGAAATCATTTTCAGTTATGGATCTGAAAGTAAAAGTATCATTTAGAATCATACAAGAGTTCCATAAAAAAAGTCAAGAACTTTAGACCCATATAATAATTCTATGCCTATTAGACTTATTGAGAATGTACATGCATTGTCAATATTTTGATTTTATATATTGATATAGAAAGTAAGATGTATGTTTTTGCCAAGTAGTCATTTTACAATATGTGATTTAGCTCCTTCGATGATATGATTTAAAGGATTATTTATAATCCATTCATTTATGCATTATTACCAATATTAGAGTATCTATTTCAAATCAGAATAGTGTTGTAATTTTTAATTGTATCATACATATGTGTAAGTATTTCATTTTGGGATATTTATTTTTTAATTTTTTAATTTTAGCTTAATAAGAATACTTATAGATGTTAAGGCTCCATCTCTTTTAAGTTCAATGATTCACTGCATTCTTTCAAAAAATATAAACGTGTTTATCAATGAAACATGATGTGAGAGATGGAGTCCTGATATTTCTTTTATATCTATATGAGAAATTGTCTCTTTTAGTTTTTTTAAGATCTTTGTCTATAATTTTGAGTTGTTGTCCAACACTATCATGTACTTCAATTATAGATGTTTCTTTAGAACTAATTTAGTTCATATAAATTTGTTATTATTGATGTTCTTCAATATTTTCTATTTAGTTGCTAAATGCTAATTTATCTTCTTGAATTATGATTGGTAGATCCCATACTTGTGTATCACTAATACTCTTAGTGGATCTTTTTTTTCCTTATTAAATAATCTTAATCTTCTAAACTTGTGTTTCTTTTATAAAGATTATTATGTTTGTTTTGGTTATTGGTTCTATAACACCGTGTGCTATAGAATATTATCTTTTGCATGTTTTGGGATGTCATGGATTATATTATAATGTCTAAAAGGTATTTGAATAATAAGGTTAAGAGGTACTTTTATATTTTTATACCTCTTATGTCTTATATTTCTCTAGTAATAGACGGTACATCAAAGAGATTTTATTTCTTCTTGCTTTAAAAGAGAAACTAAGTTTAGTATTTTATTTTGTATATCCTTTTATTAAAAGTTATCAATTTGAAGATGCTCAAATTCTTCAACTAATTTTTTAGAGTTATCTTTTACATATGTTTATGAATTGGTGGATTCTATTTCATATATTAAGGATGTGGCATCTTTTTATTATAGTAGTACATTGATTTATGTGATGTCTTTCTTTTTTGCATTTAAAACATCTACAATTCCTTCTAAATTTTGTTTTTTTTGTAAATTCGTTCTTTGAAAATTTCATCCTTGTTTGATATTTGTTTTAATTTCAAGTTTTCCCTTTTTTTGTGTCATCCTAAGTTGGGATTTTTAATTTTTTTTCTTTTTGGTTGTTTTGATTCATATAATGGGGGACAACCATATAACCAATTTATATCTTTTACAAATTTGGAATAACAATTATATCATAATTTATTGTTTAATATTTTGTTTCATTTCTTTTTGTGCTCAAGCTTACTCACAGATTTTTCTATAGATTATGTACAAGGTCTTCTTAACATTCCTATATTTCGTATATTGTGGGATGCTTCAATAGTAATCAATAATTCTTAATATTTATATTGTATTATATTATTTCAAAGAAAAAGAATTTTTGAGAAGAACACTTGGATTAGAAATTCTTGTTGTTTGGTATCATGTATATGATATATTAATCCAATATATGTGGCCACAACTTCATCTATCATACATATATCACATAATTGTATTTTATGAAGTTTCTTCATAGTTTTCTTTAATTACTTTTTGTTCCATAATAATAACATAATTTTTTAATTTTTATAAGGGTATTTATTTTATTGGTTCTTTTGATTTGTTTGAAAGGCTTGATTATTTTTCTAAAAGTTTGTAAGCTTGGCTTGCTCATCACCTTCCTAATAACTAGTAAACTGAATAAATCAATTGCATTCATCATTGGAGGTAACATGAAATAGTTCCTTTCATGTGTTGTGTTAGGCTAATTAAATAATATTTTATTTTCTTATAAGAGATTTTGTTTATGTCAAGTATTAATCCCCATGAGGTGTCATGTTTATAGGGGATTTTCTAGTGTGGGCAAATTTTTTATTTTAATGCAATCTGACCCAATGTACTATATTACCAAAATCAAGTACTTCAAAGAATGTGGTTATCTAAGATTATTCTATTGGGATTCTATCTTTTCTACTTCTTTTATTGGATGATGTGGATGGTGGTTAGAAGATGGCAAGTATAGATTCACCGTTTTCATTTGTTCATATATTGTGGGAGTATTTGTTTTCTTCAACATCTATGGATTCACTAAATCAAAATTAAAGTTTATTTTACATTTATAATAATTTATTAATGTTGAAAATGTTTCATAAAACTCATATATTGTGGAACATTCTATTTCCCCATTTAATGTGTTCCAATAAGGAAATGAATTGTTTAGAGTATTTATGATTTATTTGATCCATATTCATTCTTTTATTTGTTGATTTTATCTTAACTATTTATTAATTTATTATTTTTATATTTAACTTGAGTATTTTTCTCAATTTATTACTTATATTTTCAAGTCTATTATTGATCTTTTGTAAGAGATCAACAATATAATTGAAAATTCCTATTATAGAAGGATATATAACTCTTGGTAAATGAATTATATATTCATATTGCTCCTTGTCTAGACTAATTGAACATTTATGATTATTCTAAGTTAATATTATTTTACCCATCATGAGGTTTTTGAACATATATTATGTTTTTCTTTCTTTTTTATTTGTCTTTGTTGCAAGTCTTAGTTAATTAGTTTTGATAGTCTATTATGTAAGTCTCATTTCTTCTTATTACTTGTTGATACTTGCTCCAATGGCTTATCACTATCCTCGCTTTAAACATCTAAGTAATTCTAACACTCTTAGAATGCCAACAGGATAAAAACAAAAAATTAATTAAGGTTACTTTCTCCAAAAAATGATTAACTTTAAAAAAGAAGGCTTAACTTCATGTTTTTCTTCCAACTATATTTAACATTCCTAAATATTAGAAATTTATCATGTTAGGATTCTAGGAATTCAAGAGTTTGTCCTTCCACTGGATTTTTTATATGGAAGCTTGAAACCTTTTCTATTTAGAAGAAGAAGGTTCATCATTTGTTGGGGGTATGAAGAAATCATAAGGGAACCATTCTAAATCATGTTTAATACATGTGAAAATGGCAATTCTAAAGGCAATAAAATATTCAACTTGCTTAGTGATCTTTGGTATAAGAGTTTTAATATCTTAGAGGTTATATATCTATTATTCTAGATTGTATGGTCTTTTCAATTCCTACCTCAAATAGTTTAAAGAAATGTTTTGGAGTTATGGATCTAAATATAAAATATCATTTAGAGTCATAAAATATTTCCATTGAATACTAAGAACTTTAAGCATAATAATATTTCTATGCCTTCTGGAATTATTAAGAGTATACATGCCATATCTATATTTTTGCATTCTACACTAAGTAGAAATTAGGATCATTTTTATGTCAAATAATTCATTTGCTAAATTTGATTTAGCTCCTCCTATGATGCTATTTAAAGGATTACTTTTTGATAGTCTCCTTTGCTAAACTCAAGGGTAGAAGCAAGTTTTTTACAACAAATATTCATTGCATAATAATATTGGGTTTCCTTAGACAAAAAAGGTGGTCTTAACAAGATTTTATGGGACAAATGGTTCCTATTTCCCATAAAATAAGCCAACTTCTTATCAATATCCTAACATTCATGGTACATCCCAATTCTATTCTTTTGACTTTGTCTTTTTACCTACAAGCTTTCCAACCAACTATATCCTTTGTAAGGTGCCTTCATCATCTCTCACCATTTAAAAAATATTATTTTGAACTAGCTAGTTGCCTTATACCACACGTCTCTTTTATTGCTCACCTTGCCAAACCTTTTTCCTCAATAGTGCATTATGGTGACAAATCCAATAAAATTTTTCAATTAATCAACCAAAACAAAATTTGCACCTACAACAAACACACCAACAAAGATTTTAAAATCCATATCCATCACATACTCAAACCATTATATTCAAATAACCCCCTTAAATAGTTCGAAAAATCACCCCATCATTGTTTGCTCGAATTATTAGATCAATGCAAAGAATCAAACGTGTGAGTGAATAGTATTATTGTATCTTCTTTTGGTAAGGATGAATTCAATAAACAAAAGCTCAACTTAATTTAGAAGAGTACAAGTCCTCATTCTTCTCTAGCTTTTCTCATGCAAAACAATTTGGAAATCAAAAGAGAAAAAGCTCAGTAGATAATCAATTGTAGAAAACTAAACATCTATCTTAGATTTGATAGCCATTTTATCCCAATGGTAATGCACATCATAAAACATATATAAGGTACAAGATACTATAATAAGTTTGATGCCAAATTAAGATTTTGACAAATTATACTTGCTAACAAAGAATCCTTTGAGCTCACTAGCTTTAGTTGTCCTCAAAGACAATTTGAATGGTCGATAATGCATTTGTATTACAAAATTCTTCACAAAAATTCCAAAAATAGATGAACTCTAAGACCATAAGTAACATTTATTAACTATCATTAAAATAATTGTAAATCACAACATTATACTAAGTCCCATGAAAAAAAAACCCTTTTAAAGTAGAGATAAAGTTTCATGGAAAAA
The DNA here is from genome assembly GCA_023846275.1 of Vanilla planifolia. Classification (NCBI taxonomy): domain Eukaryota; kingdom Viridiplantae; phylum Streptophyta; class Magnoliopsida; order Asparagales; family Orchidaceae; genus Vanilla; species Vanilla planifolia. The sequence continues at coordinate 26,236,094 of CM043870.1, forward strand.
CTATTAAACATAGGAAACTACAACTCCAATAACATATTTATACCAAAATAAAAGAGTTTTTGGATGTTTAGAACTCAAAAAAAGCTACAAAGCTTTTTAAGATCACTAAAGTATGGAAGAAAATTCATACCTAAATTATCTTCCAAAATACATAATCTTTAAGAAAGAATAATAACTAAACAAGAAAAATACAAAACAACTATTAGTGAACAACTGAGAAAATGGAATATAAGCAAAATTCTTATTTTATTATCTCTTCAAGAGGAAAAGGTAATAAAAAAAAATTAAAGATGTTCAAAACAAAAGAGGCCACAAGAAGAAGAATTGCTGACACTTTAATCAGGTGCTTCTAATTCATATTGGTATAGAGTATTGATTGCAAAGAAAAAGGAAATAGTTGAATACGCATCTAAAAAATTCAAAACAATCAAGATAAAATATGTCACATATGATAATGACCTACTTTCTATAAAAGTTGAAATAAAAAGCTTCAAACTCTACTCACTACATAGGCTTTTTATAATTGAGATTAACAATAAATGAGTAGCTCAATTTCTCAAAAGAAAAATAATCCATAATCTTGAAGAAAATCTAAGAAGAATTAGGATTCCACTTTCCCAAGAAAGTTTTTCTATGATTTTATATTCTTGGCAAAACTATCCTTATTGCTAATTTATTAGGTAGGCCTTGAATAAAGAATGGTAATCTCCCATGAATTTCTCGACAAAATGAAAAGAAAGGATAAATTACAAGTGGCCCTGAAGAAAACCAAAAAAGAAGCTCCTCAACCAAGGCCCAATGGATCACATCAAAAGCTTGTAAAGCGATAGAAGAAAGAAAGACAACAAGAACAATGGTGCAACAAACCCAACAAGTTATAATGAAAATAGCCCAACAAAAAAAGAGGCTCCACAAACACGCCAAAAGAAAAAAGCAATAAACATGGTTCGAAATAAACCATATGTAGCTAGTCTTAAAAGATTCATATAATTTCTAGTTAAAGAAACATAACTATGAGGCATAAATGAAAAGATAAATGTATGCTTTTGTGCTACCCAATCAATTGATTTTTGAGATACTAACTACTAGTTGACCAAACTAGAAAAATTTATATTAAAACAAAACAAGCTCTTGTAAGAGCTCAATGAAAGGAAGAGGAAGCAATAAAACTTCTTGAAAATGTCATAGAGATATGTTAGATTCTATCATCTTAAACCATAAGTAGGAAAAAATATCAACTACCTTCTAAGCAAAAGAGACTTAAAGAAATATTCTCTAAGACTCAAATCTCAAATTTGATTAATTTTTTAATTACCAATTTTATGGAATTACTTAAATTTTATAAAACCAAAAATGAAAAGGCTTTAAATTAATAGTTTAGTATATGATGTAGTTATATCAAAAGAATATTTTGTGGAAGATAAATTATTACTCTTCTTTAAAGAACTTGAAGATATGAAGATTCAAAAACTATTTGAAACCATTGAAACCTTCTAAACAATAAAAGGAAGGCCACATTTGGTATTATGTTTTTAACAAATTCTTAAATATTAAAAACATATTAGAAAAGGAATTGTTCATGATCTTTATGTTAATACCAATCATCCTAAAGAATACCAAGGGTACACACCAAATATCTATCAAGAAAACTTCATACTCATTCAAGTAAATTCACCATAGATTTTATGCTCAGAATCTGGTCAATCTAGAAAGAATGGGAGTATATTAAATTATTCCTTGCAATTTAAGTTTAGATACTTCTTAGGGTAAATGAAAGCCCTAAACTAAGAGAATTTATTAAAGGAAAATATTTAAAACAAAAAGAGAGGCTTCTTGTAGATAGGTTATTTTTTCAAAAAGCTAAGTTTCGAGATAAACACCAAGCCAGAAAAGTTCATGTGGGAAAAACTATCTTATTTATAAATACATTAGCCCCAAAACATGTACCTAAAGAATTTCATAATAAAAGAAACAATAAACTTCATTCATTCCCTTAAATCATGGAGAAGTGGTAATATAACAAGAGAAAAATTCTATGAAATAGAATCTAAAATGACAGATATCAATGCAACGTTAGATAATGATTTAAATTAAAATATTTTGGCTAGAGTAGCTAAATGAGATTAATGTAGAAGATGTGGTGGACCCCACCACTAACTCAAACAAATATTTTGTACAAATTGTAGAACCTACCACTTAGCCTAATAAAACCTTTCTCGATAGCTATACAAAATAACATTATCACTTTTAGTAAAAAGTGGTTAATAATGTAATCAGGTCACTTAATGCCTTTCTAATGACCCAATTTTTCTAACAATGAATTTAAATAGTTTTAAGTGATGTGGTAAAAGAGTCAGAGATTTTGATTTTTTTATAAAATTGTTTAAAATAAAAATTTTGAGTATTTGCTCATAAATCATGTATTTATCAATTATATTAGATTTGAAAAATGAATATACCATTAGAATTGAACTCATCAAGATGAATATGACAATTTTTGTTTCATCGCAATCAAAGTTTAATTGGATTTAATAAAAAATTATTAATAGAAAATTATTAGTAATATATTAATTACAAAATAAAATAAAATAAAATAAAATAATACATTATATAATAATAAAAAAAACACCAAATCTCCTCTCACTCTCTCAACGTCATTTTATCTCTCCCTCACTCATGCAACTAACAATTCTACAACTACTCCTCATCGGCAATCGATTTAAGAAGCTCTGGTGATATGGTTAGTGGAATCAAAAGGCAATGCTAACTTCTTCCAATCCATCACTTCCCTATCTCGTCCCTTCACCATCACGACCTCCTTTGCTTTCAATCCTAGTCATCGTGTAGCTATACAAAATTTTTTGGTTGAGATTGAGGACTCACGAGGGGCTATTTGCTTTCGTTCTCCTTCTATTCCATGGGAAGAACCCTATTACAAGTAGGTCATCAAAAAAAGGGGCAAGGTAATGATTAAGTGCTTTTCTTCCTACATTCAACCTAATTACTTTGATAGGGGCTGAAAAGAATTGAATACAAAAGTTTTGCATTCAAACTATGATAGAAAGCATTATTTTTTGCAAATTTGAGCATTAACAATTGTGACTGAGTCCTATGCTTATAAATTTGAGTACAAAGAAGAGAGAATTAGTTAGCTACTATGCATTTTGTTATCTTCAATACACATGAGGAGGAATTAAGTGATGCTTAAAGGTTGTTGAATAATATTAGAAAATTTTCATCATAAAAAGGAGAAACTTGAAGTTTTTTCTACAAAACAATACAAAGTCACTAATAGAATTACTCAATTGAAAAAAAAGTAAAACTTGAGAAACTTGAAGGTTTTTCTACAAACTAGTACAAAGTCACTAATAGAATTACTCAATTGAAAAAAAGTAAAACTTATACAGAAAACTTTGAATTTATAGATTTAAGAATGTTACAGTAATTAATATTAAGCACCCATAGAATTGTAGCTATTTTTAATTAAGTTCTTAATCATTTATTTAACAAAAGTTAAAGGAAAAGAAAAAGTAATATAAGAACTTTCTCAAGGAAAGCAAGTAGGTAAATTTTAAATAATTATAATATAATATGATTTCATGTTACAATTATTTTGTATTTAATATTATAGCATATTATCCTTTTTATATCATATTTTGTATCATTATGACATGTTATGTGATGGAAAATAAAAATAAAAAAAATTGATCGATTTAGTGATGCTAGTGATGTGGAATATGGAAATTGAATAAGAAAGAAAAAAGAGAAAGCAGATAAGAATTGAAAAGAATAAGGTAAAATATAAGTGCTTATGACTTGAAACTACATGAGTACTAGATATGATTCAAGCTATACGAGTTTTGTTGTGATGATTCTATCAATGATGATATTGATGTATCATAGATATATTATTACTAGAATGAGTAAAGATGAAATAATAATTTTTGTCCTATGATATTAACTCTAGTTAACATACTCTATTTCCACTGTGAATGAGATTTACTACGATGCAAGCATGATATACGATATGTTATTTATTATATGTTGTAATTAGAGATGATATCTATTATGATATAGATATGATATATGATAAGTTATTTATTGTATGATCTTACAACTAGAGATGAGATTTATTATGATGTAAATATGATATATGATAAGTTATTTACTATGTGATCTTATAACTAGGGATGAGATCCACTATAATATGAACATGATATATGATAAATAGCTTATGTGATCTTACAATTAGAGATGAGATCTACTATGATACTGATATGATATATGATGAGCTATGCTATTTGATCTAGTAGTTAAAAATGAGATGTACTATGATATAAATATGATATATGATGATTTACTTACTATGTGATCTCATAGCTTTGATATAAGATCCATTATAAGATAGACATGATATGATATGCTTATAAGATGGGTAGTTATATGCTATGATATGACGTTAGATTGTATGATATTAGATCTATATGTTGTGTACTTAATATAGAAATGCTTTATATGAGATGAGATCCTATGATATAAGAATAATGATCATTTAGAAAATAATTAGCCTTGATGATAAGTATAAGTATTATGAAATGGATAAGAAACAATAATGGGATAAGAAAAAGTTAAGAAAATACTAGAATCAATGTAGTTTAAAAATATATAGAGAGGTTGGATTTTAAATAGATAAAATGAATTATAGATGATAAAGAGATGTGCATGCATGAACATATTATAAGCTACTATAATACATCTCTTTATGTGTTGATTATTTCGTATAATTCTATAATTTGATCACATGCTCTTACATGCTTATACATCTTTTTGATATCATATTTTTACTAATTTATTTTATATATCATATATTTAGATGATGATCATAAGTATTTATTTAATAATATTTATTAATTTTTTATAGTTTATCTTGTTATTATATTTTATCTTGTCTTATTATTTACATGCAAATTTATCTATTAGACTATCAAGCTCATTATGTACATACATTACAGATCAAAATCCTAATACACTAAGTGATGGTTAGTTGTACTTAAGTTTGATAACTTATTTTTGAGAAGATTATTATTTTTTTTTGTATTTTAAAAGATATATAGATAGTTATATTTGAGGTGATGTATTGATGTATATATTTATATCTATATCTTTGATAAGCTCATCTAGTTTTATAAGTTCCAACTAACACTTCATAAACTATTGATAAGATTATAGATCTTATTATAAAAAAATATTGATAATTATGATTTTTTTTGGATAAAATATTTGGTTATGTGTATGTACTACGGATCTGATAATGTTAAGATTGTAATTATGAATTTGTTATTATTATAGATGTTATTTATCTCTTATGAAGATTATCATTAATTGTTGACTTATATAAAATAAATATGGATAGTTTTAAGAAAAATTCTATCCATTTTTTTCTAAAGTATAGTATTTTTTATGAAGGATTTGAAAAATATTAGATGATTTTTACAAAAATTAGAGTAAGTTTTGTCATCATTTTTTGTTTGATTAGGTTGTTAGTGTCCTCTAATTATATTTAAATACAAATTATTTTAATCCTAAAATTATTAGAATTAATATTAAAATTATATGTTAGGTGAGAAATGATAAGTTGATATTAAAGAGGTTGACATCCTAGGGATGGTAGTTAAACATCTAAGGAAATTGAATTACTGTGTAGTGATAACTTAGATTGAGGATTGTTGTTATGAATTTGTGGGTTGATGAGTAGGACACTGATAAAATACACATATTACATCCATATATTATATTTTATGTATTTTTTGTTCAAATGCTTTAGCTTATATGCTAAAATTTTGTAAGTAGGAGCCAAGTACAAAATAATAAGTAAAAAAATTTTATGCCCAAGTGGAATTGTGAAAATACAATTTAATATGCTTAAAGATGAGAGTAGTAGATCTTTTAAGAATTATAATATGTGGAGAGGAGGTAAAAAGAAATTTTGTTCTCATGCACCTAGCAGACCAAGAGTAGAAACCAATGTTAATGGTGCACTATTGTGATAATTAAAAAGAAAATATCACATTGTACTAATTGTGGTAGATTGCATCAAAGTAATTGTTGGGTTGGTAGAGGAGCACACATGTTTTGTTATGCTTGTAGATAATATGGCCATTTAGCCAAAGATTACCCTCAAGCTGATAAAGGATCTATGATTCCTTCATCACCATTAAGCTTAGGTAAAGGTATTCCATCTATTATCATTCTTATTAATGCTAATATAGATCAGCCTATTCTCCTCAACACTGTTGTTGTTTCTCCTCATAAGGTCTTGGATGCATTAGAGATGATAATAGGTATGTGATATTTTAAAAATCTTTTAGTCATGCTTCTGTATATGCTAATATTTTCTTTATTCCCATGAATCTTATTTGTTAGCACTTTATTGGTAAAAGTAAATGTCGCATTGAAATATTAGGATCTTATCTGATTATAAGTGTTCATAAATCAATAATTTGTGTATTTAAGATTTTTAATTGTGATAAGTATTCTTATGATTATGTAAAGAAACGATCTAATAGCCAATTTTAGTTGATCAAGTACAAAGAGCATAAATTTAATGATAACAAATTAAGAAAAGTGATTATCTGTGATATAATATAGCAATGAGAATTGATAAGTAATATGGTTTTTGGTAATTAGAAGTGATGATTTTTTGTGATCATAATTATTTTTAAATAGTTGTTATGATAGATCAATGAAATACTATTGAGTTTTCTCATGTTTAAAACAAGAGAAATTGTATGTTGAGAAGAAGAATAAATGTATTCTTAATAGGTGCAATTATTTGCTTGGAATTTGGTAGAAGGATGATGTTAATGGTAATATGATGAGACGAATACATAAATATGTTTCAAGGATTGGTAGAATGATAATTATCTAAGTAAGAACTAAAGAGAAGATGATTCTTGATACAATAATGGATTTATAAGTACTTTAATTAAGTTTGATGGATAAGCATAGTCAAAAAGTGTTTAATTAATCAATGTAATATGAGAAAAAAATCATGAATAAGAAATAAATTTTGATTGTGCAAGCTAAGATGATAAGATTGAGATTATAACAAATGGATATAAAAAAAAGAGAGCTAAACTCATGATTATTTAGAAATTTGGTTGGTGTTAATAAGGCAAAATGCTTAGTTCTATTTATGCTACATGCATATATTGATGGGATAACCTTATTTAACCAATTTATTAATTGTATTCATAAACAAGACTTTATTTACTTGAGAGGTGCTCAAGTTATGTTATTTACTTGTAATATATACTAATTCATAATTTTCGATTGACATCAAGCGAGGTTTATGGAATAATATGCTAAAATAAAATTTTGGGAAATACATACTTTTGAATATGTTGAAGAATAATTTTTACATTTTAAATAAGCTATTGAAAGTATTACTAGGATTGAAGAGGCCAAACAATATTAAAGAATACCAATTTAGGGTACTCTGTTGATGTTGATAAAGAATAGGGACTTGAAATAGTGAAGTCAAGGATCACCATGGAAACTCTTAAAATACTTTATAAAATATAAACAACTTCAACTTATACTGTTTAATGTGAGATACTTAAATAGTGAGCAGGGCCCTACTAGAGAAAAGTTTAATGAAATATGCTCTAATATTTTAGTTTCCAAAGAGGTAGATGTAGCCAATCAAAAGAGAAGGTATCAATGGCATTATCAAATTGAATTCTTTTTAACAAGATAAAGTTGTTAAATATAGGGATATTTGTTAAATTGTAAGAGAAGGTTTCATAAAGAAAGGTTTTATCTTTAGAAGATCTGAGGTTGCAGAAAGTGGCACTATTAATAAATAGTAAAATGAAGAATTAAAAGGACTGAAGTTAACAAATGAGGAGCTTGAGGATACATTCTTAAAAGAAAAAAAAAGGAAACTTGATGCTTTAGGAGATATGATCTTTGAGTATTAAGAGAGAAAAGAGTGAGCTGGAAGAAAAATTAGCAATGTTAGAGAGAGATCATAAGAGTTAAGTTTAAGGATATGAAACTTTTTGATTTTATCTTGACACTTGAAGGTAATTCTAGTTTACTCATGGATCTCAAACATGATGTGGAGAGTTTTTGAGGTGAACCTAAGTTTAAATTAGTAAAGGTAGCAAGTACAATGTAGATAAAAAAGAAATTAATTTATTTATCTTTTAGACAAAGTGAATAAAGTGTTATATTGAATAAATAAAAGTTTTTTAATTGTTATATAGTTATAAAGCATATTCATGTGAAATGAACTAGTTTAAATAATATGATCGAAAAGAGAAACTTTTAGAAAGAATAAAAGGAGACTATGAAGAGGATAAAAGAAAATATCTATTGTATGATTAGTCGATGTAGAATTTGAAAGAAAGAAGAATGATAAAAGTAAGCTAGCAAGATAATGTAGATTTTATTGGCAAAGAATTGTTATTTCTATGAATAAAATTATGATTCCAATGCTAACTATTTGAATTAGGTATTATTAAGTGAAGTTGAAATGTCGAGTTTCATTCATCTTCAAAGAGTTAGGGAGTGGATATTAAAACATGCTATTGCCTTTGTAATTTCAATTGAATAATATGATATATGTAGATTGATCATTTAGAAATATTTGTGTTAGATGATATAATGTAAATAGAATCATAAGATCAAATATATATTTAACATCGATATCTTTAATTTTTCGAATGGATTTCCATATTTGATGAAATGTAAGACTTTGGTTCAAATTGAATTGATGGTTAAACTAAAATTTTTTAAAGAATGACCTTTTAAAGGAAAGATTTGATTGAGAGAAAGTGAGGTATCTTATATTCATTTATAAGCTGCTTACAATATAATGATTATATCATTTTAGTTAATAAGAAGATTTTATGATGGATTTAAATCTTATTTGGGCAGTTATATGTCTAATTTCATTTCATTGATTTAATTTGGATGATTTGAGATTAATATAGAGGAATGAAATCTTTGTTAGTTCAACTATTTAAAGTAGATTAAGATATTTAATGAATTGGATATATAAAGATGAATGAAAACTACTTTGAAGAAGAGAGACTGAAAACGAGAAATATTTTGGATATTTATGTTTCCAACTATTATTTCTTGAATTGCCCATTGTTGGGTATGGAGAGAAGAGCTTTGTTGAATTATGTAGAAATTTGCAAAAAAAAAGAAAGAGTTAATTATATTTCTTTCTCTCTATCTTGAATTTATTTCCTTAAAAATTTCCTCCTCTGTTACATGGGAAAAGCATCATTCAATTATATACTAAATGAAGTGTCATTTAGTTATTATTGAATTAAGGCATCTTAGGCATGCAATTCTTATAAAGTTGATTTTATTGTGAAGAGCAACTAAATTCTTATATTAATTATATTCATATTTCAATTTCTTAAGAAAGACCAAGACACTAGTTAAACACAAGTTATAATTATATAGTGCAAGTAAATTGAAACGTGTAGTGAAATAAACTAATAAATACATCTTGGGTTTATTTTAAATTTTAAGATAAAATTTTTCTTAAGGTGGGTAGGATGTAATGACCTGATTTTTATAATATTAATTTTAAATAGTTCTAAGTGATATGATAAAAGGGAATTTAGATTTTGATTTTCTTATAAAATTGATTAAAATAAAAATTTTGAGTATTCGCTCATAAAATATGTATTTATCAAGTATATTAGATTTGCAAAATGAATATACTATTGGAACGAGCTCATCAAGATGAGTCTATCAACGTTTGTTTCGTTGCAATCAGAGTTCATTTGGATTTAATTGAAAATTATTAAGAGAATATTTTTAGTAATAAATTAATTATGAATTAAATTAAAATAAAAACATACATTCTATAATAATAGAAAAAAACCCTAATCTCCTCCCTTTCTCTCTCTCTCTCAACACCATTTCATATCTCCTTTATGCGCACGACTGACGATTCCACTACTTTGCTTCTCATCATCTCACCGTTAGTCGATTTAAGAAGCTGTAGTGGTATGGTTAGCATAATCAAAAGGAAATCCTAACTTCTTCCAATCCATCACTTCAACATCTCACCCTTTCATCGTCATGACTACCTTGGCTTTCGTTCCTCACCATCATGTAGTCGTACAAAATTTTATTGTTGATATTAGGGACTAATAAGGTGTTATTTGTTGTCATTCTCCTTTGACTTGACAAGAAGAACTTGTCTCAAGCAAGTTGCTAAAAAGGGGCAAGGTAATGATTGAGTTTGTTTTTTTTTATCTAATTTCATCCTAATTACTTTGAGATGAATTGAAAGGAATTGAATTTAAGGGTTTTACATCCAAATCAAGATTGACAAGTGCTATTTGTTTGCATAAATTTGAGCCCTAACAATTATGGTGGGCTCTTATGCTTATAAATTTGGTCTCTTAGCTATTATATATTTTCTTGTCTTTGATGCACATGAGGAATTAGGTGATGCTTAAAGATTATTGAGTAATATTAGAAAATTTTTACAATAAAAGGAGGAAGCTTGAAGGGTTTTTACAAAATAGTGTAAGGCTACTAGTAAAATTGCTCAATTGATTTAGAAATGAAGCTTATTAGGTAATATTGAATTCATAGATTTAATAATGTTGTTTGAATTAGTATTAAGCAACCATAGAATTATAATTATTTTTAATCAAGTGTTTAATCATTTATTTACAAGAAACTATAAAAAAGAAAAGTTAATACAAGAATTTTTCCAAGAAAAGCATGTTGGTAAATTTTACATAACTATAATATAAGTACAATATTATATTACAATTATTTAGCATTTAATATTGTAACTTATTATCCTTTTCTTTTTGTACCTTGGTCAACATCATTATGACATGCTATGTGATGGTAAATAAAAATAAAGAATAAAAAATAATTGATCAATTTAGTGATCCTAGTGATATGAAATATAAGAATTTAATAAGAAATAAAAAAGATAAAGTATATAAGAAATAAGAATTGAAAATAATAAAATAAATAATAAATGTTTATGACTTGAGACTATGTGAGTACCTAATATGATTCAAACTATACAAGTTTTGTTATAATGATTCTACCAGTGTAGATATTGATGTATCATAAATATATTATTACTAGAATGAATAAAGATGAAATAATTATATTTTTTATTGACATTAACTTTAGTTATCATACTCTACTATAACTATAAGTAGAGATAAGAGAATACATTATGATATGATACCACTAACATCAGACCTTACATGATATATAATGAGCTACTTGTTGTGTAATCTTACAACTAAAGATGAGATCCACTTTGATACATGATATATGATGAGCTACCTATTATATGATCTTATAGTTAAAGGTGAGATTTATTATGATGAGGACATGATATATGATAAGTTGCTTGTTATGTGATCTTACAGTTAGAGAAGAGATCTGCTATGATGGGAACATGATATATGATAAGCTACTTACTATGTGACCTTACTATTAGCGATGAGATCCACTATGATGTAGACATGATATATGATTAGCTTCTTATTATGTGATCTTACAGCTAGAGATGAGATTTATTATGATGTGGATATGATGCATGACGAGCTGCTTATTGTGTGATCTAGTAGTTAAAGATGAGATCCACTAAGATGTAAATTTTATATATGATAAGCTGCTTGTGCGATCTTATAGCCTAGAGATGAAATCTATTATGAGGCAAACATGACATAATATTTTTATCGATTGGGTCTATATGTTATGATGCATTTTAAGATAGTATAATATAAGAACTACATATTGTGTGTTTGATACAATTATGATTTATATGAGATGAGATCATTAGAATAATGATCATTTGGCAAATACCTAGACCTTGATGATAGGTATAAGGACTATGAAATAGATGAGAAACAATATTAAGATGAAAAAATTAAGAAAATGCTAGAATCAAAGTAGTTTAGAAATATATAAAGAGATTAGATTTCAAATGGATAAAATAAATTATAAATGATAGAGAGATATTATACATAAATATATTATAAGCAACAATTGTGTTATTTTTATTTGTTGATTATTTTATATAATTCTACAACTTAATCACATACACTTCTATGCTTATACATCATTTTATATCTTAATATCATAGTTTTGCTAATTCATTTTATAAATATTTTTGATGATGAACATAAGCATTTGTTTAATATTATTTATTAATCTTTTTATAGTTTACCTTATTATTATATTTTAGATCATCTTGTTATTTACATACAAATTGATCTACTGGGTTTTCAAGCTTATTACGTTCTTATATTATATGTCAAACTTCTAATACACCAAGAGATGGCTAGCTGTACTTAAGTTTGATAACTTGTTTTTGAGAAGATTATAATATTTTTATGTATTTTAAAGAACATGTGAATGGTTATATTTGAGGTGATACATCAATGTGTATATATATATATATATATATATATATATATTTGATAAGCTCAACCAGCTCTCTAGATTATAACTAATACTTTATGAGCCAATGATAAGATCATGGATTTTGTTATATCAAAAAATATTAGTAATTATGATATTTTCTTGAGATTAAATATTTGGATATAAGGATGCATTGTGGTTGTGATAATATTAGATTATAATTATGGATTTGTCATTATTATAGATGTTATTTATCTCTTATAATTATTATTGTTAATTATTGACTTGTATAAATGAAACATGGAAAGTTTTAAGAAAAATTTTATCTATTTGTTTTCACATATCAACTACTCATTCTTGTAGTCTAATGTTTTAGACCTTAACTCCCCCTAAATAAACCATAGTAACCTAGAAGGTGTATAGGAAGGTAATGATTACTCATAGGATCAAGTCTCAACATGTAATAAGAAGAAATGAAACTTACATAATAGGTTATCGAACTTAATTAATTAATACAAGCAAAGAAAAAACATTAGCAGGAAAGGAAAAGCATAAATTGTGTTGAGAAACCTTACAATGGGTAAAATAATAATAAGAACAATTGTGAATGTTCAATTGATCTGGTCAATGACGAATGTGATCATATAATTCATTTACCAAGCAACATAGATCCTGCTATAGCATGCATTTTCAATTATATTGTTGATCTCTCACAAAAGATTAATAATAAACTTGAAAATATAAGTAATAAACTTTAGTAAAATATTCAAGTTAAATATTACAATCATACATTAACAAATCGTTAAGATAAAATCAATAAATAAAATAATGGATATGGATCAAATAAATTATAAATATTATGAATAGTCCCTTTCCTCATTAGAATAGAAACTAAAAGGGGAAGTAGAATGTTCCACTCTACATGATTTTATGAAACATATTCTTCATCAATAAATTATTATACTCAAAGACTCGTATATATATAAGCCAATGAAAGAGGTAAATCACATGTAAGTAATCAATGTCATCTTCACTTAATCAATGAGAGAATCAAAGTGATTACTCTTAGACAATCAAATCCATATTCAGTAATGCTCAACTTTGGGAATATAATAGATTGGGTAAGATTTCATAAAAATAGAAAATTTACTCATATTAAAGAACATGACACCTTATGAGGATTAACATTGAACATAGTCAAAATCTCTTATAACAAAATAAAATATTATTTAATAAGATGGACACAGTGCATGAATAGGTTATTTTCATGTTACTCCAATAATGAATGTAATTTATTCAGTTTGCTACAAGTTATTCGGAAGGTGATGCACTAGCCTTGCTTGCAAACATTGACAAAAATAATCATGTATTACAAAAATCTTAGAAGATGCAAAAAACAATCAACATTACAAACATTAATAAATCATCTTATGGTTGCTTTTATGAGACAAAATCCAATTGAGCAAAAATAACTTTGAAGAAATGCTTCATAAAATAAAGTTATGCGATCTATGTATGCTAGATGAATTTGTAGCCATATATCAAATTAATATATCATATACACGATAATAAACAATAAGAATTCTAGATCCTCAAAAATTCCTTTTTCCTTGGAATATTATAATAAAAAATAAATATCAAGAATTGTTGAATACTACTAAAACTTATAATTTACAAAGCACATGAATTTCAAAAAGAGTTTGTACAACATTTATAAAAATAATTCGTTAACAAGCTAAGGCACAAAAGGAAATGAATAAAAATATAAAAATAATAAATTAGGATATAGTTACTATTCCAAATTTTTAGAAGATATAAATTGGGGGTATATGGTTATCCCTTATTATATGAATGGAGACAACCAAATAAGAAAAAACAAGAATCCAAATTTAGGGTTGCACAAAAACGTTGGAATCCTAAATTTAAAAAAATACTAAAATTAGAAGAAATTTTCAAAGAAAATATTTATAAAAAAATTTAGAAAGCTTCGTAAATGCTTTAATACAATCAAGAAGGACATTACACAAATGAATATCCTACAAATATAAAAATTATAATAATCAATAATATTTAAGAATATGGCATACACATAAAATCCATAGAAGTTATTCTAGGTCTTGCCACATCCTTAATATACAAAATAGAATCTATCTATTTAGAGACATCTAAAGAAGATTACTCAAAACAATTAGTTGAAAAAGTTGAGCATCTTCAAATCAACATGATAACCATTAATAAAACCATTATACAAATGAAAATACAACCATTAATAAACTCAATTTCACTATCAAAGAAAGAAAAAAAATAAATTGTCCAAGATATGCCATATACTCTAAGAGAAATATAAAACTCAAGAGGTACAAAACCAAAGAAGTATTGACCTTATTATTCATACACTTTTTGGATGTTGCAAAATAATTCATGAATCCAAAAACATATAAAAGAGAATATTTTTCATAACATAATGTTATGGAACCATTGATAAAGACAAATATAATAATATTAATAAAAACATAATTTTAAAAGATTGAGATTATTTAATAATGAAAAATGAGCCCCTAAAACTATTATAATACATAAGTTTATGGATATACCAATAATAATTGAAGATGTAAAATTAGATTTTAGCATCATAACAAAATATTTTGAAGAATATCTTGAATATCAAATTTATATGAACTCAATTAGTTCTGAAGAAACATTTGCAACCTAAGTATATAGTTCAAATTATAGATAAAGAGCTTGAAAACCAAAGGAGGTGATTTCTTATAGAGATAAAAAAGAAATATATAAGGTGATTTCTCATAGAGATAAAAAAAGAAATATATAAGATTCTATCTCTTATATCACAATTCTTTAAAAAACAAACTTATATTTTTTGAAAGAATGAAAGGAAACACTGAACTTAAAGGAGATGAAGACTTAACATTTATAAATCATCTTAAAAAATAAAATTAAAAAATTAAAAAATAAATAACCAAAAAAACACCTACATATTAGCATGATGCAATACTATTCCATTTTGGTATAGACATTCCTATAATGGCAATATGCATGAATGAAAACATTAAAAATAATCCTTATAATAGTACCATAGGAGGAGATAAATCAAATTTAGCAAGTTGACTATTTAGCATAAGCATACATCCTTTAACATAGAAGACAAAAATATAAACAAGGAATGTACACTCGATATGAGTATAAAAGGCATAGAAACAAAAATATAAACAAGGAATGTACACTCGATATGAGTATAAAAGGCATAGAATTGTTACTAAGGTCTAAAGTTCTTGATATTAAATGGGAATAATATATGGCTCTAAATGATAGTTTTACATTTAGATACATAACTCCAAAAAAATTCATTCAACTATTCAAGGTAAGCATTGAAAAGATCATACAACTTAGAATAATAGATATACAATATTTAAGATTCAACAATGAGGTCCAACTTTTTATTAAATCTCTCAAACCAAATATCACTATGCTAGTTGAATAATTTATTGCCTATGGAAATAACATTTCCATAATTATTAAAAATAATTCGACGTTGTCGCCTTTGTTCTCTCCATATCCCAAATAGAAGACAATCCTTTTTTCTCTTCCTTTTGTAAAGCTCTTAAGTTAAATTCAATTGGAAGAAAAACATAAAGTTGAGCTTTCTTTTTTAAGTTAAAAAAAAAAAAGAAATCAAAATTACATAATATATTATCAAAATTAATTAGCTAGGACATGCATAGAAGAAATATAAAACAAGCCCTCTTAAGAGCTCCATGGAAGCAAGAGGAAGCAACTAAACTTCTTAAAAATATCATGAAGAGATCTTCTACTTTGAGATCTCAAACCATATGCAGAACAAATGACCATCTTCTATGCAAAAGGGACTTAGAAAAATATTCTCTAAAAATAAAATCTTATATTTGATTAATTTTGAATTAATGATTTCATGAAATTACTTAAATTTTATAAAATAAAAGAATGAAAGTGGATGACAATTAAAAGCCAAACTAATAGCCTAGAATATGATTTAGTTATTTCAATGAAATATTTTGGAGGAAGTTAAATTACTATTCTTCGTTAAATAACTTAAGATGCAGAGATTCAAAAACTATTTGGAACTGAGAAAGTCTTGTATACAACAAAAGGAATGTTACAATTGATAGCGTGTTATCATGAAATTCCCAAATACAAAAAACATATTAAAAAAAATGTTCATGGACTCTATATCAATTCCCATCATCCTGAAGAATACTAATGGTACATCCGCAATATCTATTAAGAAAAACTTCTAACTCATTAAAGTAAATTCATCAGTTATTTTATGTTTAGAATCTGGTTTATCAAGGCAAAATAAGAGTATATTAAATTATTTCTTTTAATTTGAGTTTGGATGTTTATTAATGTAAATGATAGACTTATACTTGAAGAATTCATTAAAAAAATTTTAGAACAAAAAAAAAATCTTCTTGTAACCAAATATTTTTTTTTCATAATGCGAATTTTGGAGCTAAATACAGAACCAGACAAGTTCATATAAGAAAAACTATCTTATTTCTAAGCATATTAACTCTTAAAAATGAACTTGCAAAACTTCATAGTAGAACGACAAGAGACTTCATTCATTCCCTTGAATTGGAGAGAATTGGTAATATAACAAGAGAAAAATTCTATGAAATTGGTGCTAACATGATAGATATCAATGCCACATCAAATAATGATATAGACTAAGAAATTTTGGTAAGACTAAGAATAAAACAGAAGTTATTGTAGACCCCACCACTAGCTCAAATGAATATTTTGTGCAAATGATACTCACTATCATTTACCCAAATGGAGCCTTTCCCACAAATCATACAAGACATTATTATTTTCATTAACAAAATAATAAATAATATAATCTATCAATTAAAGATAACAAATTATTAAGACTAATTGATGACTTATTCCAAAAAAAAGGTATCCAAGTAGGGTTATATAATAAAATAATAATTAGAAGAGACATTGATAACCAAAACTCTTATTAAAACTTCTTTATAATATTGTGTGTGTGTCTGCATATTTTGTGTATGAGTTTGTAAGTGTGCTAGGCAAGTGAAGGCTTTGCACCTCAAGTGATAAAAAAATTTTAGTTTGTATTTAAAAGTCTTTTTATAAAATTCAATTTACTTCTTATATAAAAAATTTGAAAAATTCAAATTATTATTTTTTATTATGTAGTTAGACTTTCTAAACTATACTTTGTGTAATTCATCTTCTTGGAAACCTAATAGCATAAAAAGGTGACGACGTACATATCAAAAAAACAAATTTGTCTCATACATTTGTTTGTTTTTATTTTTTATTTTTTATTTTTTTTATTTGGGTGACATGTCAAACTAGAACGCATCTATATAGAATGATATGGACATCGTGGCGCACGGCTACGTGTCATCAAATATAAAACTTCCGACGCGATAATTACAAAAGTAGCCGCTGTTGTTAACTCGGCATCACGCGCATGCAATGCGGAGTTTCTACGGAAACTTCGGGGCAATTTGGGACATTGCAAGTGGAAACGCAGATCTTGTTCAAAATTCATCGCGTTTATCAGTGAGAGACTAAGACGATTTCATGTTAAGTTAGGTTTGGCTCAAAATGAGCTCGATCAATTAGCAATCGGTTCAAAATTAGTTTGTGACTCGATTGGATTGAGCCTGAAATCAATCAACTTTGAGCCAACTAGTCCAATTTTAGTTTAAGTTCAGTTAGGAGTTGTTTTGGTCTTTTAGCTATTAGTTCAAAATCGTTTTGTAGCTCGATGGGATTGATTTGGTGTTTTCAAATCTTTTGACTTGTACTCAACTGGATTTTTATGGACATTGAGATGGTTTATTCCTTTTTTTTTTTTTTCTTTACTAAGGAGTAGCCCTTAAGCAAGGTAAGTCAAAGGGGTCCCATTATATGGATGGATGAAAGGGAACAAAGTTAACATCAAGTAGCTCAAGATCAAATAGTATATACCACTAAAAGATTTGAGAGCTATGAGATCTATGTTTTTAAGGGGATAATTGTATTGTGTATGGGCATAATAATTTGTGTATACCATGCATTCAATAACACAATATGATAGTGAAGAATGCATATAGTGCACATTCTAAGCATATCAATCATTCTATAAGCACATAATATGCTATAACATACTACAATATGCTAAATTTCAAGACATGACATCTTGTTCCGATCATGACGTGAAATTAGCTTGTAATACAATTCAAACTATTTTCTTAAATGACAACTCCAATACTTGATTCAAGGACAAATTAGGCCATAATTCAATTGAAACACTAAATGGTTTTCCACCTTTGCAACAAACTTTGACTCGTAAGCATAATTGACCACATCACAATAGATTAACAATTAAGCCCTCATCCTCATTTATGACAAGAATTTTGATAAGGTTTGGTTGAATGATGATGAAGACAATCCATGTGACTTATTTTTCTAAGGTTCAGAGTTTCAATTTGATTTTAGTTTTTAATACTAGTAAGAAGATTAATTTTAATAAATTTGACCTTTTTCATTTATAAGAATGTTCTACTTGTTTGGACTTAGAAAAGAAATTCATTCTTTAGACCTCGTCAAGTGTAAATAGTGAAAATAAGGTAAATACTTTTATACTAACCTTTTGTATAGACTAAGCACTATTAATTTGGTGCGGATCATACATGAGCAAGCCTTATTCTTTGAAAAGTTTATGATCACATAAGAGGGAGAGGGATAGTGAGTTTGAATTGTAGATACTAATTAAATCTCTTGTTAGTCTTAAATTTTTTTGTTCATAAAGTAAGAAATCAATGTATGTAATGAAAATAGTTAATAAAAAAGGGTAATATAGTTTATGCTCGCTTCCAAACTATGTAAGCGTAGATGTTCCTAATATGGAATTGAACTAAACCTTTACACAATGAATCTAATTTTTTTTAATAATGTTCGATGCTATAGATCCTCAAAATTTTTTGTCTAATGTTTCTTTAATTATGAGTAAATTATCCATTATTGAGAAGATTTTTTATATGAACATAGGAAAACAAAGTTATAATTATAATTTGTATTTGTAGAAGTAGAATTGAAGTGATATTTTGGGTTTTTTTTTATAATTGTTAAAAGGTTATAAAAGGTGACAAAACTAAAATTATGAACGATGTGGAATTGATTAAATATTAAAAATAAAAAAAAAACAAATTTTGAATACCAATCCATGATTATGGTTTGAAAGAGATTGAAAATATTAAATTTTAAGAAAATGACTTAATGTCTTTTTTCAAAAAAAAAAGTAAATAATTTGCCTTGAAAATTTATTTTCTTTCCCAAAATAGTAAGGAAGTGCTAATAATCTCTATGCTATAAAGGAGAAAAACAAAGCGAGGGAAAGGAAACTCATTAATTAAAAAGAAGAGAAAAATAAAAAAAAAATATGAGCTAAAAGGAAAGGAATATTGATTATATGAATTTAATGATTATATTTGATTTTAATTATAATAAATTTCTCAAGTAATTTTTCTTTGTAATCTAATATGTCTATTAATATTTTTTTTAAACTACTTAAATAATTAGACTTCATTATTATCATAGCCTATAGTAGATTACCATTATAACAAAGTAAATAAAGATCATCAAATAGTGTAAGAACATGAAGAACAGATGAATAACTATACATTAGTTTCAAGTCTAAAAGTGACTCTTTTATTTTTTAAGACTTACGTCAATATTGCTTTTGATATTTAATTTTTTTATACATTCACATCTTCACAATATTTTTTATCATGTTAGATAACATTTTAAATAGTGAACTTCATTATATGTCTATCATTTATAAATTGGTTTTGTGCTTCTAATCTCTTTTGTAATCACATTATTTATGTGAACCTCTTACCTTATTTTTGTGTGAGAGGGAGATTCTTACTCAAGGCTTTATATTGAAAGATTAAATGAAACAGTCTTTCACCTAAGAATTATGTCGGTAAGATTGAACACCTACTCTAGGCATTGTAATAAAGAGAGCTTTATAAAGCCAAATCCAAGGCTGTCTTTGAGAAGTTTTATAACATCCTAAATGCATGCAAATTTATGCAAATAATTATTTTTCAAAATTAATAATAATTAATACATAATTCAATAAAATATAATGATCATAGGATAGACTAAAGTCTTCAGGAGGAAAAATTATTTATATCTTCTAAGGTAAGAAAATTTATTAATTTATAATTTTAATAATTATTACCTTTTTTTAATCATTTAGTTTAGCAAAAAATTATGACATAAGTTAAAAAAATGGCTGACTCCTAAAAATAGAATAGAAGTTTAAATATTGTAGTACATTTTATTATAAATCAAAAGTACTAATTTTGTAAAATTCAAATATGAATTAATCATAAACTAAAAGGCTAAAGTTATAAGAAAATAATATTATATAGATAATGTTTTGAAAGAAAAATTATTAAAAATATTAAAGGACGTTAAAAACTTATGAAATTTTATAAATAAAAATTCATAAATTATCTATTTCTAAAAGAAGCAAATAAATATTTTGTAATTGTTTGAATAAAAAAATTTAAGAAACATAAAAAGACAAAATTTTGGCTAAATATTTAATTAAAATTATGTTTCTAAATCCCTAAACGGCACAAGTGAACCAAGCGCATGAAAATTCGAAGCCACCAACAATCCAAACAATGAGAAGGTGAAGAAATGTGGCCATTGAGGGAGAGGAAAAGATGGGATAGCAAAGAGGTGATTGAAAAAATTATAAAAGGTGATATGTGAGCTACTATGAAACTTTTGTGGGAAATTTTGAGAAAGCTAAAGTTCTGCATCCATGAGGAAAGTTTGGGAAAATTTTCTTGAGCTTATTGTAATAATGATTCATGAGAAACTTTTTGAAGCAAAAGAAAAAATAAAGCCAAGGAGATCCTTGTGAATTCTTGTGATAGATTTGTGAGAAGGTAAAGAGAAAAGAATTAGTTTAGGAAACTTATATGGAGGCACTTGCACAAAAAATAAATTACTTTCGCATGAGTTCTTCATCGTAAAATTGAAATAAAAATATTTTGCATTTCTTAATGCATCTACTTAATGTAAATTGTAATGTAACTAGTGGTCTCTTTTTATGAAATTTTTTCTTTTGAACAAAAGAATATTATTAATTATCATGGTACATTGGTTGATGTTTGTTGCTATGCAAATTGTATTTTATATATATGTAAATTTTTGGTTGATCTTCATGTCATTGCATCATTATGATTCCTTCTAGAAATGACTTATTTATATTACTTTAGCATTTCATAAGGAGGCATCGAATTTTAGCATAGAAATGGCATATTTTTGAAAAAGAAAGGGACATTAAAAAGAAAAAAATTAAATAAACAAATGAATTAGCTATAAAACATGTTCTTAAAAAGAATGAGTTAAACCATCAAAGCGAAAAAAGGACAAATGTTGCAACGGTACTATTGAAGGTTAAGTATACTTATAGAATATACTTCTTAAGATAGAGCTTATAGAAGGTGTACTTAGAAGTAAGAGAATTGACTTGGTTAAGTATACTACCCATAGCAATACACCAAGAGGTGAGATAACTAATTTACTGAACCTAATTAGTAATGATAAAGACATAAGAATAAATAAGAACATGGGTTTTGTAAAACATTGGAAAATGTCAAGTTACTAATAAAAAATAAATTTCGAAAAATGAAGAATAAAATTTTCAAATAAATTATTTCATTGGCATATTTTATTTTATAGACATATACAATGCATGTTCTTTTATTATATAATATGAATGTGGTTGTGGCATGTCTTAATTGCATATTACTCTACATTATGTAGCTTTTTCCTATTAGACATGTGTCTATTAGCTCTTCCTATTTTTCTCTTAAAAATTACATGTAATAAGATGCACATCATTAGACTTTAGGAAAGCAATAAGTGGATTTTTATCACTTAGTACTTTTACTATTTTTAATAATGAAATAGAAATAATGTAGTGGGATTTGAACACTTGGATTATATCAATAGTTGTTGTAATAGCATAATGTACAACATGATTCTTATTTTGGGTTCTAATTTACTTTGCTTCTACTAGGAAGTTAAGCTATCATTTGTAAATATTATTTTAAAAATGGAAATTAAAGTTTAAATTTCATATTCCATTACAAGATTCTAGATTAAGTAATTTAAAGTAAAACAAAACATGATTTGGTTGTTCGTTAAAAATTTAATTGGCTTATAGTTTTAAAAAATAAATTTTTTATAGAAAAAAAGGATTTTAAAAATAAATTAGTTACCTTTAGCAAAGAAAATGATTTGAAAAAAATAAAAAAATGGATAAATAAAATATATGGAAATATCAGGGTGCCACGGAGGTGGTATCAAAGTGGTCAAAATCTTGATGAGAATCATAGAAACATAGGCAAACCTAAGGTGAGAACTTAGAACTAAAATTTTAAAAGTGACATTTTAGGTTATATGAGCATGAGTAGACGTCATAATAAAAAAGTGTACCTTATTTTAATATTGGATTGCATGTTACTTTTTTGAAATATGCATTCAACCACATAGAAAGTAAACTTAATATAAAAAATTTTAGAAAATTTAATTGCAAAAATAATGTCGTAAATGAACTTCACAAATAATAAGTTAAAACTCACATAAGGTACATTAACTAAATATCAAGAAATGAAATAAATTGAAATTGAAGGAAAATAGATGGTATGACTATTTCAATGTATATTATATTAGGGTTTGATGTAAGGTTGTCAACTCAAATGTAGCACACTTCTAAGTGGAAAGATCTAACTCAAGTGAAATGTGTGGTACATCAATATAGATGGATGGTACAATGAGTTCAATAGGAGGTCTATTGGGATGGATAGATCATCCATTAAGATAAAATGGATAGTATGTCTAGTGTATGTGTGCTTGACCTAGTTCAGGTGTATGGTATGTGATTGAGATGTATGGTATATATAGTTATAATGATAAAAGTGATCAATGTAATCAATTTTAAAGGGATTTGTATTAGATTTTAAAGAACTTAATGCATGGTTAGATGTTGTAAACATTGAAAAAAAACATTGTATGATTGATTTAAGTCTTACACCTTATAGTTTACTGTGACATGCAAGTTAACTTAAATACCTAGACCTTGAATGCCAATTAAAATTAAGTAATGCATAAAAAAGGAATCTAGAAACCTAAATTTGTATGATGAGGAGATTACAAGCATAAAAAGTAGAATGACAATAAAAAAACCATTTAGGGAAGAACAAGACCAAGTTAGAAGAGAAAAGATAATAAGGATATAAGTTTAAAGACAATTCACACCTATTAAAAATAGGAGACAAAAGGGAATGTATCTAGCTAATTTGTTAGTGGAACAATTCCTGAGACAACATTCATGGGTACCATTAATCTTTTTAAGTAAAGATTGGCTAGACATGATCTAGATGCTTATGGATAGCATAAATGCCTAAAGAATTACAAAGTAACATTAAAAGTAATGGCACATGATGGTTCTATTAAACATCAGTGGTGAGGGCAATGATAACTTTGTTTCAGTGTCAACTCAAATGAGAGATTTCATGGAGAAAATTTTGTTACCTTTTGTTAATGCAAAAAAGGATTTAGGAAATTTTAAAAAAACTTATTTAGGATGCAAAAAAGGATTTAGGAAATTTTAAAAAAAACTTATTTAGGACAAAGGCAAGGAAGTTTTATTGGCACAAAATTTTTGGATAAGTGTAGGTAGAGAGTTTTTGTACACTCCAATATGACTTGGCACAATGTGGCAAGATTTTGATTAAGAGAAGTTTAAGATGTTTTTTGCATACAACACTATTTGAGGTAGTTCATCACTATTTTAGATATCCTGACAATGTTAGCTATAAGGTATACATGATAAATATAGTAGTAGTGGTGGGGCTATGTGTGGAGGATGCTCAACTAAGTGTGATCAGAGTGCTTGGATACATATAGGGATGCAAAGTTGATAAAGTGGAGTGTTATGGCATTATATGGGTTAGCTTGGATCAGAATAAGTTAGAGTGAACTAGCAATAGGTTGAAACAGCTTGGCTCAAGTTTGCATAGGTTTAATCTTCAACTTTTTATACCATCATTTATGTTGCAATGAAGAGTTGTATATGGAGTTCTTGAGTTATCGACTTTCCAAAGGTATTTTATTTGTGATTTTGCCCTAAAAGAACCATGGGTAATTACGAACTTGCAATGACTTATGTTACAACTTTTGTGAATGATCAGTTGTTTGATCCAAAATGTGAGCCATTAAGTGGTATTTCGCATTTTAAAGTTGCAATAGGGGTTTTAACAAAAGATAAATATTTTCTCTAGAGATGATGATATGAGATGGCATTGGCCAAGCCCATTGTTGGAAGGAAAGCATTTATAAGAGGATGATGAATAGGGGTAGACCATTTTTGGAAGGAAACCAGTTCTTCTTAAGGTCTTTATGCTATTGAAAAATTGTTAAAAAAAAAGAAAAGGAGGGTAAGACCTCGCTTCTTGAGTTCATCATGCAATGTCTTAATGAGAGAAAAGATAGAAGGATAAGAGTATGCTTCTTGAAGCCTTCATATGATGAAACAATGATGAAGGATGTGAGAAAATCAAGACCTTGTCTCTTGTATCCTTTGTGTGAGATTATGAGAAAAAAATGGGTTAAAGCCATTTCTCAGTACTTTTTGATGTTTTGGTAGTGATGAAGGATATCAAAAGAGTGTGTTACTCAAGCATCCAAATGTTTTCTAAGTGGTGCTAAGATATTTTATTGGATCATAAGAGTGGTTCTAAACATTTTGATTACAAAATAGAATCAACATATAGATTTTGCATCAAAAGCCAATATTTTATAATAGACTTTGTTAACCCATAATTTTAGTAGCATTTACGTTTTAAGGTTAGAATTTATTAAGGTGATCCCACCCTAATTCCATGAGAGCTCAATACCATTTTTATCTAAGGCTAGTAATAATTTAGTCCAATGATTTCTTTGATGAGTTATAGCCCATCTTAGTTTACAGCTAATTTATTGTGCTCTTCTTGTCACTTTGAGATTTCACATTTCTTATGAATAAGGTCCCTGCTTTAAGAGGGCATGTTTTGATATGCTTATCAAAGTACTTTTCTATGCTTCACTTTTTATTGAACTATTTAAACTGTTCTTGAATGCATCCCTCTTCATGAGGATCTAGTTTGAGTTTTCTAACTTCTTCATTTATTTACTAGGCATCAACTATGTCTTGATATTCCTTTAACGTTTGGACTCATAAAGTAGAGTGGTTGATTTCTATCAAGAGCATGGATTTAAAGCATAAACTAAAGAGCATGGGGATTCTCTTATGGTATTAGAAATAGTGGTTTAATATGCTCATACCATTCTAAGAAGCTCATTAACTTAATGCCCTTTTTTTATTTCTAAGTGAGGCTTCTTCAACAAGATCTTGTTTGTTGCCTCAACTTGACCATTTGTTCAAGGATAGGTTTTAAAGGCATAGTTTAGGTAAAAATCATATTTCTTACAAACATTTTAGAGTATCTCTACTTGGAACATTATAACATTGATAATGACTTAGCTAAAATAATTTTGAATCAACTGAATATATCAATCTAAAAAAATTACAAATTTCTATTATTATTAGGCCAACATGAGGCTTAGCTTCGGTTTATTTTAAGAAATAATTAATTGTGATGAAGTGAAACTTCCTCCCTCCTCTAGCTATAGAAAAAAGTCTAAAGAATTCCATATCCCAAATAGAGAAAGGCAAAGACATATTGATGACTTTCATTAAGATTTTTGGTTGTTTAAGGAAGAGGAGATGACATTTGCACTCTTTGCATTTTCTTACAAATAGCATGTCCTTTTACATGATGATTTAGAAAAATCACTATCTCATAATTTTCATGGTCAAATTATGACTAACAATATGGTTACCACATTCCTCTAAGTGTACCACTTTTATAATTTCTTTGACCTCTAATGAATGGACACACTCTCACAATTTCACTTATTTTATGGTAAAAAATCCATTCATCTCAATTATTTCTTAAGAAGAAAAATAAGAAAATAATGGGTTTGTTGGGTTTGTTGAATTTCAACTATTTCATTTCACTAGCAAGATACGTAGAGTTACTTCCCATTTCGCATTGCATAAGAGATTTTTTATCGCAAAGAAGTCTTCAAAGAATTTTGAGAAAATGTCAACAATTATTGGTTACTTTGAGAACTAGACCTCTAGTTTCAAATGAGTCATCGACTTGGCTAGTAGCAAGTTGTGCATCATTGAAGATAAGCAGGTGATTGACTCATAAATCAAAAGAAAATTTCAATCTAGATATTAATGCTTCATATTTGACTTTTTTATGACTAAGAAGTTTATTTTCATCTCTCTTTTACTTTAACAACTTCTAGGCTTAATAGAACAAAGCCAATTCCTCGTGATTCTTATCTTAAGGCTCCATCCACAAATAGTTTTTAAGTCTCTAATAGGGGTAAAATTTTTCTTCAAAGGAAGTTCCTCTGACTAGAAAATCAATAAGTACTTAGGATTTAAGATAAGATCAAGGTATGAAATGAATCTCAAATTCTCTAAGCTTGATGACCCCATTTTTACAATTCCCTAAGACTTTTTCCTATTAAAGCATGCATTTCAAATACTTGTCTATAACAAAATTTATGACATAAAATTTGAAATATTGTTGTAGTCATTAAGTAGACATGAAGGGTGTCAGTACTAAATTTTTTGAAGGAGGATATCTTGTTATACATGTTTTAAAATGTAAGAGACATAATAAATGGTTGCTACATACCTTTATCTTCTCAGATTAATGCAGAGCTAACAGTTGAGTTTGAGGTTGCTAAATAGATGAACAATGGTTCTTTAATTATTGAATTACTCAAAATAGGAGGATGAGATAGATAAGTCTTAAGTTTTTAAAAGACCTTTTCATAATCCTTTACTTATATTAGTCTAACAATGTTATGTTAAGAGTTTAAATAATGGATGAGCTTTTTTGCCTAACTTGGTGATGAAATAGCTAAGCCTTATAATACATCCAGCAAGGAATTTGATGATCTTTTGAGACTTCAAAGAGGACATATCTAAAACATATTCTACCTTGTTGGGGCCATAAAGCCAAGAAATGTTCCTACAAATGCATGAAAAGAATATTTTAAGAAGTTGAGCTTGAGATTGAATTTTTGACAAA
Organism: Vanilla planifolia; assembly: GCA_023846275.1. Lineage (NCBI taxonomy): Eukaryota > Viridiplantae > Streptophyta > Magnoliopsida > Asparagales > Orchidaceae > Vanilla > Vanilla planifolia. The sequence goes on from CM043870.1 coordinate 26,263,789, forward strand.
TCCTGAAGGTCTCTATTAGGTCTTATAGATGTGCCTCAAAAGAAATGTTTTTTACTAGGATGTGATCCACATAAGCTTTGAGATTTGTATTTTTCTAACTTTGAAAGATGGTATCAATCATTCTTTGATCAGTTGCCATAACATTCTTGAGTCCAAAGAGCATGACTTTATAATAAAATATCCCAAAGTTAGTAATGAATATAATTTTTTCATCTTCTTTACTCATTTTAATTTAATGGTGTTCTAAGATGAATCAAAAAAAACTAAAGCATATAAAGTCAATGACCAATTCCACAAGATCGTTAATTCGAGGCTAAGACTATGAGTCATTTGGGTTAGCATAACCGAGATTAGTGTAGTCTTTGCACATATGCTATTTGTCACTACTTTTCCTCACTAGTACCAACTTTTCTAGACACTCGATATAATGGATTGGTTAGATGAAATTGGCTTAAAGAAGCATCGACACTTCTTTTTTGATTTTCTTTTATTTCATGATTATAAAACTTGGTTCTTATGATAGATGGTTAAGTCGTATAGGTCTATATGAAGGGAGTGTTAAGCTATCAAGTGGTTTATCCATGGCGTGTCTAAGGGCTCCCATACAAAAGCATCAAGATACTCAACCAAAAACTTGATGGTGGCCTCCTCACTTTTCAACTTGATTCGTAAAAATAGTTACAAGCTTGGTTGAGTCAAAAAGATCAAGAGGAAAGGAGACACCTAAGGAGACATGGTCGATAATTTCTTTCTTAGAATTCAATGGTTAGCTTAATTATTGCTTTCATGAAATTTAGACAACATCTACTTGATTACAATGGTTCCTTTACACTCAAACCACCCTTAATAGGGTATTATGTTTCATACACATGTTTGAAGTCAAGACAACTATCTTGAATATGTTCATTTTGGCCTTTCAAGGATAACATTATAAGCAAAAGAGCAACAATGACAATGAGTTGAACATTTACATGGATGAGCTAAAAACAATTATCCATAATAAGTGGCAATGTGATGGTTCCTTCTAGTTTCAAAGATTCTCTAGAAAAGCCTATGAGTGACCATATAATCAAGAGGATAAGGTAACAACTAATACTAATTTTTGCAAAGCAATCAAGAAAAATCATGTTAGCTTAGCTCTAGTGTTAATGAAATTGTGATGGACTTCAACTTTGGTAATTATCTCTAAGATTATGATAGCATTGTCATAAAAGTTGCCAAGAGGTTGCATGTCTTAAAGCTTAAATGATATTGGAACTAATGGTTGTTGTTGACTTGTCACACAAGCAAATGATCTTAAAATGGAGTTCTTAGAGTGAGACTATCTCCATCTTGTGATGACATAAGTAATTCTAATAGGAGAATTACATTTGTCTTTTAGCATCAATAGATGAGTCTAGTCATTCTTCTGAGATAGAAGTTTTTTTATGACACTTGGCTTTACAAGTTTATTAGAGAAAATATTAGGTTCAAAGACTTTGCTTGATATTCATGAAGGCGGCTGTCCTTCAATAGTCTCTTAGTTTAAGCTATAAGGGCCTTATATTCAAAAGTTGTGTGGTTATGATTCTCATGATATTTGTAGAACTTCATTGTGTCTTGATTATTTCTTAAGAGTGGTCTCAACTTTTGTTACAATCTATCTTTTTTAATAGCTACCAAAATTTTTTTCATCTTAAGAGAGTACAAAAAATGCTATGCCTGGTATCCTCGAGGGTAAAAGTCAAGGGAGTCTTATAAAGACAATCTTTATTATCTCACGACCTTTTTGGTCCTCAATCAAGGGGACTTAAGGGTTGTAATGCCTTACTTTATAATCTACTAGATAAAACTAAAGAAAATTTCTCATTAATAAAATAAATTACTTTGTTGAAGATTTCTTATAAGGATCTTAACAAACATCTAACTAGGTGCTATTAGAAATCTCTTGGTTCAAAAGACCTAATAAGAGCTACTTGAGTAAGTAAAGAGTCTTCATGATCAACCAATTTAAGAACTTCTTTGAAGCATTAGAAGAAGACTCAAAGTGGTTCTAATTGATATTACTTTAGATTAAGAAGAGACTCAAAAAATCATTTTAAGCCTAACATAGTTAGAGAAAAATAATAAAAATAATCTATTTAGTTGGTTAAATAAACAAATCAATCTAAGAGGCAATTTTAAAAACCATTCTAAAGATGTATCTTTAAGGTAGGTAGAGAATAATTTGCATTGGATGATCCCAGTTATGACATGTAAAGCAAAAATTGCCTCAAAGTTTCTTAAGAAATATAGGACCAAAATTATCATAATAGAAAGCAGAGTTAGGGAATTAAAGTTTAGGAGATAGAGGTTTTAAGAGATTTTCTTTCGTAGAAGGAGATACTTTCTTAATGATATTTGAGTTATAACTATATTTCCAAAATAAATGAGATTCGTCTAGGAAAAAAGATGCTCTTGAATTGAATAAGAAACAAGTTCTTATGGCATTGCAAGAATAAACTGAGGATAGAAGAGGGCTTCAATTGGGAGTGTACTAGAGGGCCTTGCATTATAATGCATAAATGAGTTAATGAGATGTTGCAAAGGGGTGTGTACTTGAGGGTTTTGAAAGTGGATGTGATGTAATGAGGTTCAGGTGTAATGGCTAGGGCTTCAACTGGCTCTTTGTTGGAAGAAGAGATGTTTAGCAAAATTATGATATTCCCCCTTAGTAGGGAGGCAAAATTTGCTCTTATTTACTCTCCTATGAGTATCGGAACGGTGGAGGAAAATTTTGTTAAATGTTTCACATGTTGAAATAAACAAAAAGGATTATTGATGGGTAGTAAAGAAGGTTCTAAATTTTGTTTAGTTTGAGATAAGGGTTTTGGGATCTCTATTACCTCCTTATTATGACTATTAAAACTTCTATTTTTTAAGTAATTGAGGCTTCCTCTTGATCTTCAATTTTAGCTTTCTTGATTCTTCTTATGAATAATACTAGAAAATGTTGATGCAAAAAAAAGAATTAAAGAAATTTAAGCAAAAACTTAAGGTAATGTTAAAGAAACTTGATTTCGACAAAGCTTCTAAGTGTGGATGGAGAGTTTGAGCACACTTTGGGGTATATTGGCATAGTGTGGTAAGGTTTCAATTGAGAATCTTGATTTTATGCTATTTGACATGTATAACACTATTTAAGACAGTCCATCACTATTTAGGATGTCTTAATGATGTTAGGTATGAAGGCAACACTATTGACTTAGCTGTTGTGTATTTAGGTGCAGTAGTGGTGAGATTGAGTACAAGATCACTCAACTAGAAGTGAATGTGTGAGTATAAAGGCACATGGGGGTACAGTTGAGTCGATCAACTATTGTACTCACTCCACAGATCAAAAAGGATCAGTGTGAATCAAAGGTAGGTTAGAACAAATTGATCAAGCCAACATGGCCCATCTCGCATCTACGTGGGTTAGTGCAGATAATACACATCAATGCAGGACTAGCCCAGTTTAGCTCACCCTGACCAGGTTCCATACAAAGGTGTATGTGTCCAAATGTTTTGTAGAATTTAGCTATTTTAAGTAGGAGTAGGAGGCATGTCTAAGAAGAAAAGAAAAAAAGGGTTACAAGGATTGGGAAGCAAAAGAGATGTAGGAGCAGTAGAAGAGAAGTGTGAAAGCTTGAAGTTGAATGAGAAGGCTTTTAGGGAGAAGAAAGTAAGCTTTGGAGTGGCAGAAGTGTAGTTTCAAGGCTTCAATCAGACATGCTCTACTTACAAAAGATCTTTAATTACAAATTTGAGGGAAATGTTGAGCCCAAGAAAAGGTGTTCTTCATATGACCTCTTAAGGATAATGCCATTGATGGAGAAGTTATGTCTTTGATTCCCTTTAGTCTGTTAAAAAGGTGCATTGTTATAATGGTGCTTGATAGATAGCATCAAATCCACATTGAATCCCTCTTTTATTCTATAAAATGAGAATGTTTTCTAGGGAATCCAATGAAGTGAGGTAGCTTTTCCTTTTCTCTGCTTTTTTTACTAAGTTAAAATCTTCTTCTTCATTTTTTTAGAATGTAGGTTCTTGAGTTAGCTAAAGAAGGGATGGGAGATGATCTTACAAGGTTATATCAAGTGAATTAACTTTTTTATAATACAAACAAACTTTTTTGTGTTCATTAGATATGCACTTTAAATTGTAGAGACAAAAAAACAAAAGTATTATATGTTTAAAAGAAGTATGTGAGAATTAGAAAAGTTATTATAATATCCCAGTGTTTAGTCATATACAATATGTTGTAAATCACGAGTTTTCTTTTAAATTTAAATTTTACATGAAAGCTAAAATACACAAGATTTTTTTACATATAAGGTTGTTCTAATACCTACTATAGTATGATCTAACATCTATTACAAGATTTGCTGGCTATCAAAATTCTTGAGGTAGAAATTGTACTAATTATCAGTCGTTAGTAAGCTAGATAATGCTTTAATAATTCAATTAAGGAGGAAGAATAATGGTATATGTATGACTCACAATTAGATGCATTATACATGCCTTAGCAAGGTGTGGGGATCACCATGATTATACAATGATAGCCACCAAGTGCTTGGTGTTGTACCCTCCAAATTACTAAGAAGGGATTTAGATGTACATGATAAAAGAGTGTACAAGGGGTGACATGGCAAGATGATAACAACCATGAGTGAGATAGAATTGTACAGTACAAAGAGTAGCTTTGAACTATATGATCAACTACTAAGAAGATTTTGTATATGAACAAATTCGATAAGAGAATTAGATAAAGAAAAGTGCAAGAAAGTAATAATTGAATAAGTCTAATCAGGAAGGTCAAAATGAAAGTATGACTCATTACTTGAAATAAAGAGGGTCATACCTAGATAATGTGAGTGTGAATGACAATATAGTAGTATGATGGCATACAATGGTGAATAATAAAAATAGATCATTTCTTATGATGCTACAAATCATACCTAGACGATTTGAATATGAAGAGTAGCATGGAATACAATGGATGCCAATTATTAAACAAAGAGTTTATTGTTTTGGATGTTGATGCAATCATACCAGACAAGATTTTGGTGAGTAAGAAGTGGACAGTCAAAGAAATATATTGAAGATGATAGAGAGATCTTAGCTGAGGTGAGTATATTAGACCTAGACAAAGAAGAACTTCATAAGCTATGATGAGCAAATTGGTGGAGAGAAACTAAGCTATAGGATGGGGATTGAAATAGCTTTTAGGAAGCTATAATGCAATATACTAGATTGGTTTCATATTTTGCATTAAAATAGGTAAAGATATTGAGCTCAGTCTAGTTTGATAAAAGCTTTGCATAGTTTTAAGATTTGTCATGGATAAAAAAGGCTAGGTTGTAGGCTACTGCTAGCTAATTGTGCTAAGTGATTAGCTACTACATTTTCTTCTTTATAGAAGCCCTGACATTGGTTGATAGCACCTAGCATACTCCAAGAAATAATATTACCTTGCACCATGCCTAAAATTGGTTTGCAGTCTAGGTGATTTTAAGGATTCTTAGTTCTTTACAAAGTATCAAACCCAATATAATTTCCATACCTTCTACTTTGATGTTTGATTTATGACTTACGAAACTAGAAAATGCTTTGATTACTTGACCCATGTGATCTTGAAAAATCCCCCTATAATCTGTAAGACCTAGATTACTATGACTTGATGCATCAATGTTAAATTTCAAAGTGTTTTATAGTTGTGGCACCCAGTGCATTGCTTTTGTCATCCTGTATTCAATCTTTGAAATTGAAGGGGCAAAATCACATTAAACAAGTTAAGAGTTTAGCCAAAAGATGTGTTAATTGGTAACAATTGAAAATATTGTAGCTAATTTATAGAACTCTATTAATTATAGTGCTTAATACAAAGGTTTGATCATCACATAATCATTAATTGTATGCCTTTCATATGTCCCAACTAATAAGGGAAGGGACCAAACATACTACCTCATCTCTAGTAGAATTTATGGAATTGCTTTCCATCAATGTTGTAGTTTATTGAATAGTGTTAGTTCACTTCTTGAATTTTCATACAAGATGCATAGAAGTTCTACATTTGAATTGACCTTATGCATTCCACAAAGGCATGGTTCAATGAGTCATCATTTTAATAAAAAGGCTAGCTGATAATTTAGCTTGCAAAAGTTCTCTGAGAAAGGTACCAAGTTGTTAAGTATCTACCACATTAATGTCAAGATTTCTAAAGGGGTGTAGTTGTTCTAAATAATTTTCCTTTTAACTTAGAATGATACTTTTTCTTTTTGCTCTTCCGATACTGATTTAATACTTAAGCTACTATCCATGGTAAGTCTCCTGTAGGTGTGCTCAGATTTTTGAAGTGGCTCAATGTACTTAAAAGTTTGTTTAATCTCTTCTATGTGATTCCATGTTATTGAGCATAAATTAACTCTTTTTCTAAAGTAATATTTAGTTCTCAAGAATTAAGCCCATAGGTAACTAGTATTGTGGAACTTCTAGTAGAGTTTAATGCTAAAGGCTGCCATAACCTTCTCAAGTTTCCTTACCCTAAATTATTTTCTTCAAGGGAAGGACACAATTTCTTCTAAGTAAAAATAGCTCCCATTCATAGCCCCTTTAATTGTCAATAAGATCTTCTAAGATAAGCAAACTACCATTAAGGAATATAGTGGAATTGATTAAAACATGTTTTTAATAAGCACCAGCTTGCCACCCATGGATAATAGCTCCTTCCAGCTTATCATTTTCTTTCTAATCTTTTCTACCAAGTGTTAAAAATATGTAATCCTTTTCTTGGCCTTGAATAAGATGCTTCCAAGATACACCACAGGGAGGCTTTGTCTCTTAAACTCGAAAAACTCAATAACAATTGTTTCGTGTCTTGGTTTGCCATTTCTATTGTGCATAATAAAACACTTTTGTGCATTGATTTGAAGACTTGACAAACCTTGAATCTAAAAGAAATTTTTAAAAATTTGTACTAGATTTCTTATCACCACTTATAAAAATCATAAAATTCTTAATAAAATGAGGTAAGAGAAGCTCGTCCTTTATAAAAACAAATTATTCCATGTGAAGGATTGCAACGTGCTTGGCCTTTCAGATGAGATGTACTAAAAATGTAGTACGATATCATTGACATTGTGCTCACTAAGTGTGTGCATCCAATTTAGAATAAGGAGGCATCAATACAATATGAAGATGTTTGAATATGAACAATAAAGGCAATCATGAAGTGTATTTGTTTGATACTACAGTGGAGGCATCATCTTAGAATGAAGATGTTCAAATATGAAGTAATGGCTTACACAAAGTATATTTGTCTAATGTAGAAACCAGAGAGTATTGTAACTAGTTGATGAATTGTTATTCATGTGCTCTATCATACTTGTTTGATCTGAAGAGATGCACTAGTCTTACAACCTCTTGTTAAACATATTCCCTCACTTTTCTTAGATTATTGAGATTATTTAAACCACAACTAAAGACTTCTATAGCAAGAACAAAAAGTAAAGGAGATAATGGGTTGCCTTGCGTGAGCCCACCATTTGGTTGAAAGAACTTATTACATTTTCCATTGATTATGATGGAGTGCCAACTACTTTAGAAATTATTCATGATGAGATTGATGAATCAAATATTAAAGTTGAACTTGTGCAAAACTAGTCATTAAAAGTCCCAAGAAAAATAGTTAAAGGCTCTTTTAAAATCTAGCTTAATTATGCAATTGTTACCTCCAGTTTTATGATTAATTTTCTCAAAAAATTCTTGAGCCATAATAAGTTCTCATTTATATCTCTATTTATCACAAACCCTAATTATTCTAAAAAGATTAAGACTAAGAGAAATTTTTTTATGCCCAACATAAACAGCTTAGAGAAAATCTTCTCTATGAAATTACATAGAGGAAAAGGTTTAAACTATGGGTTCTTAATTTTGGGAATTAGTATTAAATTAGTGTTGGATATTTCTCTTAAAATAATAGAGCTTGAAATAGTAATGTCCTTGAGGATTGCATGAAAGAATTTGTTACATATGTATCCTTTCAATAAGCCATCTAACCCTTAATTTTTTACACCAAAATTTCTTTTCTATTTTCATAGCTATAAGTAATTGATCTTAAGCTTTGACTAATTCCAACCTTGAGGCTTCAATCTAGATATTGATTCAAATTGGTTTTATTACTCTAGGGCTTACACTTATGCTATCGACAGGGTCTCAAATATATTCTCAAAAATTGAGTTACTTCATTCTTTAGGGTAGCATTTGAGTTGTTTGAGTTTATAAGCCAATGCCCACATTCCCAAACTTGTCACTACTAAACTCCAATTTTATTTCACATTAAGTAGAAAGTTTTTCAACTAGTCTACACATTTTGGAATATGAGTTTCTTAGGAGATGAGCTTTCTCCCAACGAAAAAGTGAGTAATGAAGGGGTGTGATCAAATAAGGCTTTGTTGAGGTGTTGGATGGCTATTAAGGGGAATGAATTTAACTAGATCTGATTCACCAGTCCTCAATTAAGTATTTTCAATACCCATTTCCCTTTTCATGCCCCAAACAAGTTAAATTACTATCAAAGAAGGGGAGCTCTTTCAGATCATAGTACTCTAATTATTTTATACATTATGTGATAGGGCCAATTTTTGGGGTTAAATATCTTTTATATTTATCTTGGAAAGTGATAACATTGAAATCAGCAACAATAGCCATGGGAGAATATTAACATCTATCATTATTTTAAGCTTGTTCCAAAGGTTCCTTCTTTCTATAAACAAGAACTTTACGTACACAAAGGAGTAGCACACTTAATTTTCCATTCCTCATGTTTTACTAACTCGTGCAAAAATTGTTCTTCATTCCTAACTACTTTACAAGTGAATTCCTTTTTCCATAGCATCAAAATTTTGTTTCATGAATTAAATTCATAGAAATCAAAATTGTGTTCTATTCTAAGAATTTTTATTTGCTTTTTTACTTTCTGTGGGTTCTAACAAGGCGATGAAGGATATCTTGTGGATGTTTATAAATGTCCTAAGGTAACAATCACTTCTTTGCTAATTTCCCCACTAATGTTCCAAATTAGGAGGTTGTTTACTATAATCTATGTTTTCAATACTTTGAGTGGTTTGATGGCTTCTTTTAATAGCTTTAGGACTTTTTGTTTTGGAAGAGATCCTTTTGTTTTTTTCATAATCTTTTCATTTTTAATAATTATGGTCAATCTAAAAGAGATCAGATGTGTAGGCTCTTTCCTATAAATCATGACTAAATATAATTTATAATTCTTCTTATTACTTCCTAGTTTTTCTTAGTCTTGGACCATGGAATCATTAGAAATTTGATTAGTGGGATGGTTTTTTTTTCTAATGCCAAAATTTGCTTCTCTAGGAAATGGTGGAGACTAAGGTTATTTGCTTTGTCCTATTGAAGAGTTTCCTTCTTTGTAAAAATAGTAGAGCTAGCTGGCCCAAAACTATCCTTTCCTATATCAATGGCTTTTTTATCAATTTGTCAAATCTAACCAAGGATTATGTTATTTTTATATCCTCCTATTTTTAGATAGTTATGTGATGTTCCTAGTTTATGCATTTGAGGCTTTGTTGCCCCTTTATCTTTTCAGTTGAAGCTTTACCATTATTGGAATGTTTGCATTATTTTAAAGAGTGAACTTATTTGCTACATTCTATGTAGTAGCTTTACAAATTTTTGTACATTACATTTTTCTAGAAACCGTTGTTTCTCCCATGATTTTGGATATTATGATTTGGGTTGGGAGTTTATTTTCAAAATCTACTTCCATGCTAACATGTGTGACATTTAATTTGATTAAATTTATGGTTGTCACATCTAGATTTAGTGTGATTCTAGTTATTAAGGCAACTAAATAGAGTGATTGTTTGTTAAACAAATGAACAAGGTGTTTGTGCAAGATCCATATCGATGCTTGAGATGATTTTAAGTTCAACCAAAAAAAAGAGACCATTAAAAATCTCGTTAATTTGACTTGATAATTAGAAAGATAAAAACATATATATTGTGTTTGATAAGTCAATAAAAAGAATCTTTAACATAAAATTTGGATGATGTGATAGCTTGGATGAACCTTAAACTGAATAAAGAAGAATTGTTTTTTGAAAAAAGGGGATTATGAGGAACAAAGATAAGAAGCTACTTAATCCATAAGATAACAATTTGGTAAAATAGAAATTGTATAAATTATACCTCCCTTTTGATGTTATCAAAGAAGGAGAAAGATTATTATTTAGATAAAATATAGATGAATCACAAAGTGAGGGGAAGCATGAAGTAAAGGAGAGCATGAAGTAAAGGGGAGCATATATATCTTATTTTAATACTTATGACTATTTTTTAAATAAATATTTTTATTTTTTATATTTTTATCTAAATATTTACATCTTGTCATTGTCAAAGGAAGAGATTGTGAAGTCACCCTCGTATTTGATGAGTTAAATGGTAAATGCATAGCATTTTATTTTAATGGTCTTGTTTATTATCACATAGGTTTACTTGTAAAGAATAATCCATGCACCTTTGAAGATGATGAATTAATGGTCTTCAAAGTACCTTTAAGTGTTCAACAAGCTTCAAGATTTGAAGACACACACGTCAAAGTTAAAAAGTATTTTCTTATTTTTTTGTTATAGAATATTAACTTTTTGATTAAAACATCTTCATTTATCTTAATTTCAAATTCTACTCAAGAATTCAATTATTCAATCATCTCCTTTATTCAACAAATATATAAGGTTACATTTTTAATTTCTTGTTCTTTATCTTAGTTAAATCCTACTTAAGCATCAATAGTCAACTTTAGTTAAGCTAAAAAAATAATTTTTGTCAAATTTTCATAATTCAAAAAAAAAGAAAAAAAATTATCTTTAGCGATAATCCCAAGCATGTACCCAAAAAGAAAACAAATTATCTTTAGACACAATCCCAAGCATATGCCCAAGATAAAAATACTTAAGCCTCACCAGCTTCGTGCCAGAAGACAGTTGAAATGAAATTGGGTCAAGCCCAATCTTGGCCACTGTGCTTCCTGAACTTGGCTTTGGTAAGATAGAGGATAAAGTCAGGTTGAACTCGAATCAAATGTGCATATGGGTGGGATCAGACTCATACCCAATATAACCTGTAAGCATACAAGCATGCCCAAGTTATGAAATCTCATGCAAACAAAAGGACAGCCAGTCCCAATTGGTTGACATAGTACACCGACACAAATTATTATAAAGTGCAAAATCTTTTTCCTTTACTACAATGTGGGACTAATCCTTTGGTGCTTATTTGCTTCCAAAATTGAGAGCGAATTAGCGCCATTCGATCGTATATTTTAAATAGTGATAATCATGGTGGAGATCATCTCTGCCTTTTAAAAAGTCATAATCATCCATCCTAGCATCTGTTCGATAAGCCCAATCTAATGGTGATGATTGATTCTACCTATTTCATATGATCTATTCTTGATTTGATGGCATAGGTCTCTCTAATTTGAAGCCTATGACTGAGATCAGTCTCATCTTTACTTTTCATTAATTGAATGATCCAGATCTCACCCAACTTGATCAAATGGCTAAGATTTAATTCGTCTTGATACAATTGTTCATAACTTATATGTTTTACATCTTTTGATCTAATAATCCAAAACTTTCCATTTATATTCAACAACCTCTGGTGGATCTTGTCTAATGGCTAATTACCTAGCTATTACATGTGCCATTGTAGTTAACCATTTTTAGAAGAATTATTTAAGTTGTTTGGAAAAAGCTTTTTAAGTTGTTTGATTGTAACTTTTGAAATAGTTTTTTCTTGACTTTTTAATGACTATAATAAAAAGATTTTTATAAATACCTAGTCATTATGAATGACTTATCAAACGAATAAAAATAAGATTTTAACATCTCAAAGAAGAATTGTATCATATTCTACTAAATTTCTCTTGATAGTACCTATAGCTTAAGACTACTAAAATTTCAAATTCTTTTGCCTAATCCTAATTCTTTTAAGCTTTCTTTTTCTCAATCCTCTTCATAATTTTGTACTCTTTATGTCTTTCTATATTTATCAATATACACAAAAAATTTGTACTTTTTTTATCAAAAATTTGTTTCTGCCTATATTTTTCTTTTTCCTTTAGGTTGGGTGACCCAATATCTGTGAAAGCTTGAGTTTGATTTGATCTTATAAAAGACTGAGTTAGAACTAAGCTCATAAAAGCCCAAATTATAGTTAAACTTATAAAAGTGCATAGGTTAGAATTGAATTGTAAGGAAAAATCCTAAGTAGGTGGTGGTGAACAATAAGAAAAAGTCTCAAGTTATAACTCTTTTACTAATAAAGTTTTTTCTCGACCTTAGTTAGGGTGTACTTAGGTTCTAATTTAGGCTAAACTATCTAAAACTTTGGTTTAACATTTAAACTTTTATTTTTATTTTTCTTAATCATGAAGATTATAAATTAATATATTTATAAATGAAAGTTTTTAACAAATATAAATTTTTTTATAAAGAATTTTTAAAAAATAAATACAATCTTAAAATTAGAAAATATATCTATAATTCATCCCCTCTTGTGAGATTTATACACTCATTTTTACATAAATTAGTATCAAAGCAGATTTCCTAAAATTAATGAATCAAATCACTTGAGCTATCTGTCATGCACATTTTAATTATTTTATTAAATTTACTTAATTACTATTTTGGTTGCACATTAATTTTAATTTCTATCTCATCATTTTTCATGCTTACTAAAATACTTTTACTATTAATTTGCGTATTTGTTTCAAAATAACTTTACTATTGATTGATATTTCTGCAACAATAGATGAAGGTTTTTTTGTTCATCTCTTACTATTTAAAAGTGAATTATTTTATATTAAAAAAATATATATATAATTTTTATCAAATCTATTAACTTAGAATTATAGGAATTGATTACCAAACCTTGTGATTTACTAGAGATTCATGCATGAATAAGATAAAGTTGATAAGTGAACTTTGTAATACTAAAAAATGGCACAATTAAATGTTAGAGTATTGAATTATCTTTATTGTGGTATATTTTCCAATAAATTTAATCAAGTTATGAATTTTCATACTTAATATGAATTTACATACTTAATATGAAGTTTGAAAAGTTGAAAGTAGCTTATGAAGGCACTTCACAAGTTAAAGATGCAAAAATAAATATGCTTACATATGATTATAAACTCTTTAGAGTGAATCCAAAAAAAACTATAAAGAACACATTTATGTAATTTATAAATATTACTAACAGATTAACAAATCTTGAAAAAGTGTTTTCTAATGTAGATCTTGTAAGAAATAATGCTAAAGATTCTATTCAATGAGTATGATCTTCTTACCACGATAATAAAGGTGGCCAAGGACATAAATAAGGTAATTTTGGATGAGTTACTTGGAGAATTATTCATGATCGAGATTGAGATAAATAGAATAATTAAAGAGGGGAATCTACAAGCAAATCAAAGCATAGAGCAAGGAAAGAAAAACTATTGGCATTTAAAGCAAGCAAATATGATTTAGACATGACTTCCATCTCTTTCATGGATTTGGAAGAAGAGGTACATTCTCATAGTAAAGATTTAGTTAAAAATTTGACAAAAACTTTTATAAATAAGATTTGGCAAAAGAACTAAAGAAGGGAGAAGAAGGCACCAAGATGCTCTATTTGTGGTCAAACTGGCCATATTAAACTAGAATGCCCACAATGCAATGACATCAAAAGTAAGAAATACAAAAAAGAAATAAAAAAGAAGAAAGCTTTTCAAGCTACTTGGAGTGCATCAAAAGATTTGGATGCTACAACTTCAAGTAGTGAGAAGGATGGATCGATTTACTTCATGACAACAAAAAATGAATCAAGTACATTTAATGATGAAGAAGATATGAGATACATTCTTGGCCTCATGAAGTTCTTGGGAATAATTACTTAGAAGTTATTAGTTCTTTAACTGCTTTAATGTTCACAAATAAAAAATTAAAAATGATTTACAAAGAAAAAAATTAAACTTCTAAACTTTGTCATGAGAGATTCCATGATTATTGAGAATATTTCTTTTAAAAAATAAATTATTAATTCAAAAAAATATTCACTTGAACATGCAAAAGTTTGTAATGTCATGTTTATTTTGTTAAGCATAAATATATGTTTTCTTTTGAGCATATGTATAATGTTTCAAATGTTGCATGCTTTTATTGTTGTAGAAAAGGTCATATAAATAAAGATTTACAAATAAGAAAAAACATGTTTAGTTCAAAACCAACTTTTAATTAGGTGATTAATTAAGAATGACATTATGAATGCTCTCACAATGAATGTTAGTGGTCAACCCAAGCTTGCTTGGTTTCTTAAGGTTAATGAATAAAGAATTAAATTTAAGGTGTCTCCACAATTATGGTGTAGAGATACAATTAGTAGGAGAAATTTTTAGGATGAAATTTTTTTTCTAGACATAGTGTTATAGCATGATAAATTCAATGATTGTGAGAAAGTCAACACTACAATTCTTTCATGATATTCTTTGAGAACATATGATTAGATTTTCTTATGATTTTTTATTGATAATTAAAATATTTTATAGTTTATGAAAAAACTTTATTTGATTTGAGCTTTTTTTTAGAATAAAAAAGAAACCATTAAAATCTTGTTAATTTGATTTAAGAATTAAAAAGAATAAAAATATATATGTTGTGTTTGATGAGTCAATAATTTAATATAAAATTTGGATGATGTGATAGCATTGATGAACCTTAAATTGAATAAAGAAGAATTTTTTTTAAAAAAAAGGGGATTGTAAGGAATAAAGAAAAAAACTACTTAATCCATAAGATAACAACTAAGTAAATTAAAAATTACATAAATTATATCTCCTTTGTTATATTATCAAAGGAGGAGAAATATTATTGTTTAAATAAAATTTATATTAGTGACAAAGTGAGAGGGAGTATGAAGTAAGAGAAAGCATAAAACAAGAGAGCATAAACTAAGGGAGAGCATATATATCTCATTCTAATATCTCTTATCATTTCTTAAATATATATTTTTATTTGTTATATTTTTATTTAAACATTTATGACTTGTCATCATCGAAAAGGGGAGACTGTTAAGTCAACTTTATATTTGATGAGTTAAGCATTAAATGCTTAGTATTTTACTTTAATGAGCTTGGTTAGTATGAAATAGGTTTACTTATAAAGAATAAGTCATGCACTTTTGAAGAAGGTTAATTAATAGTCTTCAAAGTATCTTAGAATGTTTTATAAGATTCAATATTTGAAGACATGCGTATCAAATATGAAAAGGTTTTTCTTGTATTTTTTTATTAAATGTTAGCTTGTTTATTATAAGACACATCTCTATTCATCATAATTTTAAATCTTACTCAATCATCCAATTTTTTAATCATCTTTTTTATTTAGCAAATATACAGGATTTTATTTTTCAATCTCTTAATCCTTTTCTTAATTAAATCTTACTTATGCATCAATTATAAAACTTTAATAAAATTAGAAAAAATAATTTTGGTAAAATTTTCATAATTTAAAAAAAATAAAAAAAAAATTATCTCTAGCCACAATCATAAGCTTGTGCCCAAAAATAAAAAAAAATTATCTTTAGCCATAATCCCAAAAAGTTCCTAAGTTCAAAAGTCTCGAGCCTCGCAAGCTTTAGATCAAGTGATAGCTTGAACAAAATCAGATCAAGCCTGATCATGGCCACTATGCATCCTAAACTCAGCTTAGGTAAG
This sequence comes from Vanilla planifolia, assembly GCA_023846275.1. Taxonomy (NCBI): domain Eukaryota; kingdom Viridiplantae; phylum Streptophyta; class Magnoliopsida; order Asparagales; family Orchidaceae; genus Vanilla; species Vanilla planifolia. The sequence continues at coordinate 26,279,582 of CM043870.1, forward strand.
GCAAAGGATAGAGTAGGGCTAAACTTGAATCAAATATGCATATGGATCACGTCAGATGCATAACTTTTGTATGACAAACATTTTGTATATTAATATAAAACAATTAAAGGTGAAAAAGGTATCTAAGATGATTTTCATATAATAACATTATTATTTTAAAGGATACTCATGATCTACTGGATGGTCAAGCTAACCAAACCATATAGATGTGATGCCTAAATGAGTTAATTGAAAAATAGTGAAACTAAATAAACTAACGTGGTCTAAAATTGACCAAGTCAACAATAACGCTAGTTGAAATGACGTGCATGAAAAAAATGATGGTCAATTCATTTAACAAATAATGAATTTCAAAAACAATAAGAACTCAAACAAAAAACGACCTTAACTTCAACAGCAAGTTTTGTAAAATGAAATTAATGCTTAAGCTAAAATACGATTATAAAATCCCTTTTTCTTTTTCAGAACGTTACAAGTTGGATTTACGGAACGATGACTTCGATACGCAGTAAAATTAATTGTAGATTCGTAATTGCCAAGCGATTGAGCCTTTTGTCAAATGTAATCGTCTATAAGAATCATACGCAACAGACACGTCCTGGCGATCGAGAATCGTCGATTTGAAACCATGCCCTCCTAAGCGTCAGTTAAAAAACCCCGCAGGGATTCTGCAAGCCTTGGAGGGAGAAACATGGGAATGGCATCAATTTTATCGGTTCTTGGGACTCTCGAGTCGATTGCGACGACCGTGAGGAGAGGGGTTTCGGCCTCAGCATCGGTGGCTATGAGGTGGCCGCCGCAGACCGTCGTTAGCGGGGCGTTCTCAGTTTTCCGGTGGCCGGAGATCGATTTCTCCGTTTTCGACCAGGTCATCTGGCCGGTGGTGGTGCTCGTGGAAACCGTCGCCCTAGCCGGCATTATTTGCTTCTACCTTGCCTTCTGCGGCTGCAATTTCTGATTCCCCTTTTGTAACTCAGCTGTTTTTGTAAGTTATTAGTTTGTTCTTGCTGTCTGATATGTTCCCTCTTTTCCATTTTTTTTTTTTTTAATTATGGTCTAAGTTTATCCTTAGAAGCTTCATCCCGATCGGTGAATTGGATCTATAATTGGGTGATTAAAAGATCCAACACTGAGAAGTGAATGTCCTTCGCCTGTGCGTTAATGAAGAGGGCAAAGACTCGGCGTCTCGGGACAGTATTCTTCCATTGTTTCCTACCATGCAAGAATAGGGATGTTTTTGGACTAGTATTTGAGAGGATTGCGTGTTTTATTAGCTCTCGACTTCATCCTTTTTCCAGTGCTCGCACCCAATAGCAAAATAGTATAAATGATGGCAACAATGGACATGACAATTGCGTCAAAAAATTTGAGATCTTTTAGATTCAATGATGCCAACCCATACTCGTTGAAACTTCGAAATAACTGTCACAGAACGAGGAGTTTCATGATGAGAGCCTGTTTCACCAAAATAGAAAAGATCTCGTTACGCTGAATAACTTACTCTTCCAAGATGAGTGCATTCTACCATTGTCAAATAAGAAGGATCTAATATCAAGCTGCAAGGGCACCAATCTCATGGAATGGGTAGTAGCGCTTGGATTCCAGGAATCCAAGGTGACGATCAGTGCTTATCAATCATGGTGAGGACGAACAATGGAGACATCGAACAATACGATGGAGCTCTCATTACGGATCTAATATCACGTTGACAAAAGGACTGATGCGGCATAGGTTCGACGGATTGAGTTATTGCCATGTGAAGGCATCTTACAGAGACCTTGTGCTTTCGTTAATCTTTAATAAAGTGCTTATTTAAGAATTTTTAAGTTTAAGCGAAGCTCAAGTTCAAACGTTTGCCATAGTTTAAGAGTAGCAATCAAGAAACAAGTGTATGAATTTGAATAGGGACAGTCATAGGAAGTCAATGAATTGTTCAAGATGCTCCATAGTAAACAACCTCTTATAGTTTGTAAAAACACCTTGAGTGATTTTTGAAAAGAATACTCATGACAATTGATTTATTTTAATCACCTAACAACATAGTTTTAACCAATGAAAAGTATTATGATTCCTCTGAACCTCTAGTATAGATGATAATAGGCATTCTTTTTTAAGTAGTAATAATGGAAGTAGAAGCATGTGAAATGGCAAGAAATAAATAAAGAAGAAAATTAAAAAAATGTTTTTTTTTATTATAAGAAGATTGAATTCTCTACGAAGTTTCCTTTTAAAAAATTCTAAATTTATGAAATTTTAATTTCTAGAATTCTAATTACTTCATATATCCTTCTTAACTCTTTATATAGATACTTAGATATAATATTTTATTACAAAATGAAAAAAACATGTGATTTTTACTAAAAATATAAAAATTTCATAGATTTCATAAAGTTTGCAAACTCTTGGCCTAACATTATGTGCCGCCCACATGTATAAGACAGCACTATGGCACTGTTCATTTGTGTGGGTAGGCCTACGCACTTGTTGACCTCTTTTGTATGGTAGGTCCACCTACACCTTGCAAGTGGAACATGCGCACAGTAGGTCGTCGATAGGGCGTATTTGTAACACACGTGTAATCATATGTGTCTGTGCTTCTACGCTTGGTTCCTAACCAACATGTGCTTTAGCGTGCTTATAGCGAGCCACTATGTGCAGCATAGCTTACGACTTCTACTACATCATGTCACAATAATGATTTTTTGTTGTTTTGTATTCTCTAATGTTTTTCATAATTTTGGATTCATTGAGCTTAGAATTGGTCTTCTGATCTTAAGTCTCTTATTTTTTAGATTTGAATTCCATCAATTTTCTTTTTTGAATTAATTCTTTGATATATCTAACTCTGTTATCTTCTTTAAGAGAATGAGACTTTTGTTATCCTTATCAAGTTGTTTCTTTAACTTTGTTACTAGCGATATATAATTTTAACAAGTGTTCATTAACCTCTTCATTTGTCGATACTAACAATAACTTTTGTTAATACTTTTTTGTCCCAAGTCAAAAGGAGGTGTTCATCCTTTGTAACATGAAACCTTTGTATTATTGATAATAAATGGCATCTCAATCCCATAAATATAGACTCCTTAGAATAATTTGACAAACATCTAAGAGTAATGACAAATTTTATATTGTAGTATTTTTCAACTCTCCTCTTGGAGTCTATATAAATCATCCTAAAGAGTAAGATCTTGAATGAGTCTAACTTAATTCTTTTCACAAGATTTTCTAATATTAAGTTTTTTTTCACTTTTAATTTTGATAATATCTTTGATAAACTCTTTCTTAACTTATATTCTAGTGATAAAGAGTTCTTATTTTTGCTTTACTTTATGAGAAATGACTTTTGGACTCATCATAAGAGATAAGTTTTTATCAACTTATAAAAAAATTTGAAGTACCTTTTTAGTATTAACTATAGTAAATATTTTATTATTCTTAAACATTTTTAGAAATAGTTCAAGATATAATTTCTTAACATTTTTTCATACGTGTCCAGACTTCTTATAGTGATCATAATACTTCTATATTCTACTGGTAGTCATTATTATAAAATACTTTGTTAAAGAATATTCTTTCTTTTATAGCCAATTTTTGGATTATATTAAGACTTTTTTAAGAATACTCTTTCGTTTATAACCAATGTTTTCTTATGACATGACCCTACTTCAAGGACGTGATAAAGGATAATGTGCTTTAAGATAGGGTAACTTCACAACTTCCTATGTTGATTAGCTTATTTCAAACTTTTCACATTTTACATTCTTTAAACCTAATTTTTCTATTTTACCATTATCCTTTAGATCCAAACTAATATTTATATCCATATAACTCCTGATTATAAGAAACAATAAGTTGGCATCCATTCATATAAGATGGCATCCATTCATATAAGAGTGTCACCTTAGCTTCCTACACAAAGTACTAATGACATAATATATATATATATATATATATATATATATATATATATATATATATATATATATATTGTCATCTTGCCAACCTGGAGAAAATACTAATGACATTATATTATATGTATTAGAAAATTTTTAATTATTATTTTTCATTTCATCATTTATAAGTAAAGTTATAATCCATACCACATGTCATTATATCTAATTATTTTTTTTCTATTATATATAACCACATCCTATTTATATGAAAATTTTCATATAAATCATGAAAATAAGATAATATTAAACTATAATCACATGTAAAGAAAATTCTTATAATCATAAAATAACCATGCCCTATAAATGTATTAAAATACTTAACATAATAACCAGATGTGAAACATTTAAAATTACATATAAGTTTGTTATTATATTTACATCATATTTATTTAATTTTGTTACCTGAATATAAGATAAAATTATTTTTTTCTAAATTCCTTATCCTCTTGATTCTTTATAATATCATACATGCACATGAATTATTAAATATTTTTATTTAATATTTATAACACATTTATTATTAACCATATAACCCTAAAAACATCTTTCATATTTCTCCATTTTTACCTTACCAATATACCATTCATTTACTTTATCGTACTACATATTCAACCACAAAGTCTCAAACAATATTATAAATTATCACTATCATACCGTGTGATTTCTCTCAACCTCTCTTCTATTCATCACACATTATTGTCCTTTCGTTAACCTCTCGTCAACCTAATGTATCATACATTAAGCCAACCAAACAATACATTCTACAAAATTCTTAATAGTATTACTTAACTTATTGTACCTTACAATTGAAGTATTATATGTTCTACTTTCTTGATTTTGGATAGTTCTTTCTTTATTACTTTCTTAACCATTCATACAATGACCCCATCATTCTATACATTTTATGCATCATATTTTTGAAAACCAAATTCATTTACTACTCTCACTTAGCATACCATTGGCGATCCCATCTATAGTATATTCAGTTATACTAAATGCTCTAATAATATATCATACTCTATTTTGCTCTCAATAACTCTAAATAATATATTGTACATTAGAGCTAACATACTACATATTTAATTCAAATATACCAACTTGCTAAACTGGCCCAACCCTGAATATACATTACATTGGGTCTAATGTACAATACACTCTATGTTTAAGTGGGAATGAACTCTTTAGAGCATGACAATTTTGCTCTAGTTCATTCTAGAACACAACCTAAACATTCAACATTCTTAGCACATATAATAAGCTAAACACTTATAATCTTGCATAAAATCCAATTAAATTCAAAACAAAGACAACTTATACTTTTTCTTAGCTAAATGCTATACCTTTATTTATTATTGAAATTATCCTCTAACAACTCTTGTTTCCCTTTTGTTTGTTTCTTATCCCTTCCTGTAGGGTTTTTTATAATTGTTTCTCTTTTTTTCTTGCTCTTCATTCTTACTTTCCTCCTTTAATCATGGGTTTCACTTTTCTCTAGCCTCTTTTTCTCTTTCTTTCCCTCTATTTTCTATTTTACCTAAGTATATCACCTCACCTAATGACAAATCCTTTTTAATCCTTATGTAGCATATGACAATAAGGATTAGATTGCTAAATAACAATTTTGCCCTCTATTAATTCCCAAGATTAAATTTATATCTTATTTTTTAAAAATTCATAATAAATTATTTAAACATTAAAAAATTATAAACTCACCATCATTAGATTTTTCATGAAGAGTTCTTTCTAACAATATACTTAAATAAAATCATTAACTTCATTTGAAACCATGATATACTTTATAAGATAAACTCAATATAGTAATATTTTGATCAATAAATGCAATAATTTTGAAAATTAATTTTATTTCATTGAAATGCCTATGATTACAACTATATCTTCTTAATCTCATGACTTAAAATATATAACTCATAGCAAAATTTCATGATGTTATAGCATTAGTGAACTAAATAGAGAATATTGCACAGTACGTCATATTCTTATCGCATGGTACTATCCTTTATAAGAATAAGAAAAGAGCAAATTAAATAGTTTGATGCATTAGACAAGAAATGTATTTAGAGTTAATATACAATACGACACCCAGATCATACAATACAAAAGGAAAAGAAAGTCATGCAATGGCTAGTTAATTACCCTTGAAAATAAAAAAATTAGTCATTATGAAACCAATTAGGCTACCTTAAGAGTCTTATTAAGAATTTTTATATTATAAATAAGACTTGAATCACTTGAAAAAGAATGGCTTTTCACATATTACCAAAGTGAGGTGTGCACTTTAATTAGGTTATTCATTGCTCAACTCCATTGTTGCTGATTGTAATTATGTGAATCTCTAAAGTTGATTTCAAGTATTTTCATTCTTTTGCATTACATTTATTTGATAACATTATTTCATATTTAATTTCTTTTAGTTTGTGCCACTTGATACTTTGATTAAGGTTGTAGAGATCTTATAAAGTTTTATTATGAAGGTGTTTATGCTTATTTATAGCCATTATTGTAATAGACTCATTTGAGTTTTGTTTTGTTGGTGGCTTGTAAGGGTTTTCACCTATTGGTCATTTGACTAAAGGTATTTTTAGTGGAGTGAGTCTAGTTATAAATTGCAGGTGGATGTTGATCCAAATTTAGATAAAATCACTTAAAAATATTAGTATGATTTTTTCGAAGTATTTACTTGTTTACTATACACAAAGTTTTTAAAATAATTAAATATCATTCTAAAAGATATAGTTCCCCCTCTAGTAGTTTAAACGTTACTACATCTCTTGTACAGCTTTATTTGGATTTCATTATTCGATCATGTAATGAGATTTTTATTTAAAAAAATGGTTCAAAAAGTTGGTAATGTCACAAGCATCACAAACCTCATCATAAAAATTTGATAGATAAACTAATATAATTGTGATGTAAGTAGGACTATTAAAATTATTTATGTTTGAGCAATGCATTCCATGGAGCAAGATCATATGGTATCACCCATTATGTGCATACACATTCATTCCAAAACTAAATTGCATGTCTTCTAACATCATATAATGTATGAAATGAAAATGAGTGTTCTTACATCTAAGTAATGATGTGATTACCATAAAGCATGTTTAAAAGAAATGCTAAAAATATAATAAGGAAAGTAATGATAAATAAGATATGACTCTGTAAGCTTTATGATATGTTGCTATAAAAATAATAAAAAAATAGTTTTCCCTATAACATTATCCTTTAGATGTCACTTGCAATGTAATTTATCGACTTAAATATCATACCACAGGCATCGAACCTCACTAAGATTTCAGTTGTGTGATCTCGCAATTCTTAGTTGTAGTTTAATATGGAGAATAAGCTAAAACCCATTGTCATTAGTACTTCATGTGGGGATGGATAAGTGGGGTTTGTATAATAAGATTGTGCTTGCTATGTGATCTAGTTGGCCAAAAGTTCTAGAGAGATGATATGATTAAACACTAAACAAGATGAGGTGGGATTCCAATGGAGATAAGATAATGTTTATTGAGAAAATAGTTCTTTAATATGAAAAATATTAGAATGATAGAATGAATTGAGAAATAAAAAAATGAAAAATGATTAAAGAATAATAATTAAGAAAATTATTATAATATGAAAAACATTAAATATTCATACATGCATATGCATAAGAATGTACATTAATAAGCATTATTTATCAGTTACATGCTTTCTACTTGCGTACTTTATGTTTGTCATACATTTGTTACTAATTTGTTAATATTATACAACCTTTCTTTTATTGCATTTCTTATTGACTTTTTTTAGGGAACAATAAAGTCATCAAATTTTACCTATCCTACTAGAGTTAATCACCATTTTTAATATATTGTACCTTGTACAATGTTCTAATAAATGGGTGTTGAATCTCATCCAATTTGATGAGGGCCTTATAGTATTTGGGAGGATGTTGTGGATCCAAAGTGGTTGAATTTGAGCTTTGTGTTACTATTTTTGCTAGGTAATTTTTCACTTAATTGCCTTCTTTTTATAAAAAATTTCAATGGATGATTGTCGTCCCCAATACTTGATTTATTTGCATAGTTACTTATTGCTTGTAACTATCAAATTAATTATTAAGCTTACAAAACTTATCACCTATTTATCTTACTAGTAAGTCTTTTGAAGTACACAAAGCTAGGGATCATAGGCAATTGATATAGGTTCTTGAGAGTTTTTTTTATGACTCGATTGGAGCATTTTGATCATATTTTGAATAGCCCAGGGCTATATTTTGGACTTTGAACTTTGCAATTGCAAGCTAAGGCTAGGCTATGTTTTGTTATTTGTTTATAGCTTTGAAAAAACCAATTAGAGAAGAATATTATGCTTTATCATCATTCTCGCATAGGGAATTGATAATATCCACAATTTTATTTCCTTGATATCTTTTGTATTTTAAGTATTATGGGCAATAATGATAAGCAAGGTATGACACCCACTCTAAGGACATACCCACACCTTAACTTGTGGTATTAAAGCATCCATTCATCATTTTTAAATTTTCAAGAATCATTATGATCTACTACAATAAAAGGTACCTAAAAGTGCAAATGTTTAATAGAATGTTAACATTTATGTTAGAATTTTAAAAATTAATTTTCTTAAAAATAATGAAATTATAATTTAGATTTTTTACAATAAAACTTAAAATGCAAAACTTATTTTTTAAACCATTTTTTATTTCATAATACAAAGTACCTAAAAACTTTAATTTTTTAGAAGCCATTTAATATTTATTTATATTTTAAAGATTATACTTAAAAATATTACTCAAAACAAAATTTAATTTTAATATTATTTTAAAGCCAATCTTCAACTCTATGTAGTATTATTTCTAATACTTTGCGTGCATTTTACAAAACTATTTATTATTTAATATAATTAGTTATCATTCATATTTAGCTAGATGCTTTGCATTAAAATATTTAGCAAAACTTAGTGATGTAGATTTGATGATCCTATCTTAAGATTGAGTGAACTAATTACCTTACAATGCCCCTAAAACATCATCCTATTGATCACTTATATAAAGGATTAGATAGTTCGATTTAATAATTACATTATATAATTTATACTCTCACAATTATATATATTGCCAATGTTCAACATACAAAAAGCACTAAATCAAATGATCAATCAATTGTTCTTAGAGATCGTTTAAGGACTTGATTTAATTCACGTTTGGCTTCTATCTATACTAGGATAGACAATCCATAAACAAAACATATTTTTTAACCAAAAAGTGATGTTATATCATTTGTTGGGATTTCAAAGATGTGATTATGTGGTGAAGATCTTTTACATTGTTTGAATTGTAAGATTGCTTCTTACATCTCTTCAAAATTCACATTGTGTTGAAGACAATTACTAAATGTCATGGTTTATCAGAATGACATAAAAGTTTGATTTGAACAAAAAAAAATAAGGAAATGAAATTTTTCTTTGATGTCACATCTTCATTAGCTTAAATTTGCAATTGATATATTATGGTGATAAAATCTTGAAATGAGAAACTAGTATTGATAATCTCTATTTTATTGAGTTTGTCTTACCTCTAATGTGAAAGAAAAACTATGATGTAACACAAAACAAGTACATTGTATTTCAATAACAACATAAGCATACTACAAGGTCTCAAACATAAATCAATCTAATTAGAGCTTCTCAATTTTTGACATATAAATAAAACTTTTCAAATTTGGAAATTTTTCTTATTTTAGCCTTGAGAAATCATAGTTATCTTTACTTATATCATAATACATGGTTGGTACTACTTTAATAAAAGAAACCTAAAATACCTTCAAACCATCTCTTGTAATCTAACATCGTTTGTTTTATTTGCAAGCTATTGTTCAATTTTCAAGCGCCTCTTTGGTGTTTGAAATGTGCAAATGGTGCACACGTGTGTGGATGGAGAGTGGATGGTGTGTAGAGGCTAGGTGTTGGTGCAAATGATGTGTTAGCATTACACTACTGCATATAGATGGTACATAGGTGCTAAGTGAGTAGAAGATTTCTTAATTGGTTTCAATGCTAATAGTTGACAATTTTGCCCTTAAATTTAAAACTATAAGTATTCTTTCTACCGTAATGAATTACACTCATAACATTCAACCAAGATGAGCCAATTAGAATATATGTTATGTTAATGAGAAGGACATTACACAAAACTTTATCCTCATAATTATCTACTTTTAAGGGAATAAACCATCAAGAGGTCACAAGTAAAGATGTGTGGATTATTAATTTATATAGAATGAATCTAAATGTAGCACAACCTTAAGGTTGGCCCATGGCAAAGTATGCGTGGATATGAAATTCATGACACTTCCTCCATTTATGAGTAGTCCACACTTTTTTTATTGTATGTGACTTAGTAAATATTTTTTCCCTTCTTGAGTCCTTATGTTCAATTTTTCACACTAATAAACTCCTCATTACTCCAATGTGTGTTTTCTCTTCTTCTTCATGTTCCTCATTAAGTAAAACTTCTTTTTGCATTTTCATTTTCTTAAAAGTCAAATTTTATAATTTGCTTTTCATTTATGAGAGGGGAAAGAAATATGCTCTACATTGATTTCTATGGTGCCCTGGTTATTGGCACTTAAGAAAGATGACTTCCTTACCTTTTCTTTTGGAAGTATCAATTTCTCCAATAGAAGGAGAAGAGTTGGAGGGTTTGGATCCTTTCATATAATATTATTTGGGCTAAATTAGGTTTTATAATGAGTTCTTTTATAGAGTATGGAGAAAATAGAAAACTTAGCTTATTGGTGGAGAAAAAAGACTTTGTGTTATTCTACTAATTTAGCTATACATAGAGTATCTTCAACATTTTGTAGGTCATGAATTTTTATTCCTAAATTTTTTAAATGAAGTTTTAATATAAATTTATTAGCTAGTTGTCAACCAATTTCACACAATCTATTATAACAACTAACTCTTCAAACTAATGCAAATAAATAGTTACACTAAAAATCTTGTCTTATGAATAAAATTGACTATAGGCTTTCTTATCATGTCGTTGTAAACAATTTCTTATCCTTATCATCTTTAACCTCTCACAACCCGTTAACCTATTCATTCTTCTTTTGTAAAGTTGTTTGTCTAATGGATTCTTGTATGCCTAACATACTTTAAGTTTTTGCAAATTTAAATTTTTGTTAATCAACTATTTTATATAATAAAAAAAGTCTTCTATTTGATTGAGCCAATTAAAAAATTTGTTTGCATTATGAATCCCATAAAAACTTGGTACTTTAACCTTCACTTGCTTTTGCACTTCTAAATTAGGATCTTTTGAGTGCATCCTATATTCATGGTCCCATCTAGGAGTATACTCTCTATGTTAGCTACTTCCCCTTATGTATGTAACTATGATGTGGATAGATTGGACTTTTAGGACTTTTTGTGCAACTATAAGGCTTGCATTTTAATGAAAAGTTGAACAACCATTTTTGTAGGGGAATCATTTTTTTAGTTTGGAATTTTTCAAATTATTCAATCTTAAGGTATTTTACTTGTTCCAAATTCTCTTAAGTGTTTTGAAATTACTGATTTAAGAGTTATCATGTAATGTAAAAGAAAACAAATCACAATGTAGACAAGGCAAGTTTATGCAAATAAATATATGAACAAAACCTAAGAATACAAAACATTTAATGTGGTGGTTTATAAAAATAGCAAATCTTTGAAGATATGAGTCATCTTTATTTCAACACGATTACATGGTTGGTACTAATTTAATGAGGATGTCCAAAATCTTCAAAGATGTAAGAAAAGTTTCAAAAGGAGAAACTTGAAGATATGGAGTGAAACTTGCTTGTTGTTAAAGAATGACTTCTGATTTACTATTTAAAAGACTCTTCATGAATGACTCGACGATAAATTACTTATATCTCAAAATTACTTGATAGCATTGTGTTGGGTGAAACTTGGTAATCAAACCCTCAAAGAGTGCTTGGTTGCCTCTTATCCTTTTACGCTTTCTCTCTTTCATTTTTACTATTTTCTCTCATCATGGCTTGGTATTGTAGCTTTTGTAGTCCTTAAACAATTACCAAAATAGCATTGTTCTCATGCACCATCCCCACCCCACTCACACACTACCCCACTTTGCCTATGATAATGCACTACCCTCTTTGTGCGCTTATTAACATGCAACAACAGTGTTTGCACACTCTCCCAACTCATGCACCTTTTTCTCATTCAATTTCTATGCTCCATTCATGTGCGACTACACAATGCTTATGCACTATTGCATACGCATCTATCCTCTATGCACCATCCATGCACACTCAACACCCCATCCATACAACTTCTACACCTTCTATGTACTAGCTTTGTGTGTTATACTAACGCATGTAAAATGAACGATAGCTCACTAACAAAATGAACAATGTCATACTAAAACTATATTTAGAATTCATCTTGCACATCATTCTCTATGAAAATATGATGATGATAACTACCATTTATTAAGAAAGAAGTCTACCCATTATACTATTATGAAAAGGGATAATGATAAGCATAATTCTATTAAGGTAGAATCTTTTATATTAAGAAAAATGTACATGAAAGAAGGAACTATGAATAACTAATGGATAATGAAGATTATGAACATGGATAAACTTTAACCCTAAAAGAAAGAAAATAAAGAAAGTTTTGTAACACATACATAACATAGCATTTGTTGGCATAATATTATATTATGTTTATAATTGTGTTATGATATCATGATATTATATTCTTGCTTGTAATGTTAGATTAGAATTGTATCCACGCCTTATTTGATATTTTTAGATATGACATAAGTATGTGATAGAAAAAAAAACAAAAACAAAATTTAATATTTCATGCTTTAGAAATAGTAAAAACAAATGTATGAGATCACTTATTATAATTTATTTTATATTGATTTAGTATGCATGTGTTATCTTGAGATAAAATATAAAAATTTTAAAAGAATAGAAAAGTTTTGAGAGGCTTTACATATGCTTCAAGTTAAAAGGAATAACAATAATCCAAATGCTGCTATTGATCTATTATAATTATATTGTTAATCCTATATTAGCATTTTAGAGTGACACGGATGTTTCATACCACAAATCCACAACACATATTTGACATGTCTCAAAATTTTTATCCATCAATCAAGGCTAAAATTAACCAAGGGATCAAAAAATATTTATTAATAGTAGATTGATTTAAATTACTTAATCAATGAGCAAGTAACCAATAGACAAATCAACCAAAAGTAAGAAAATAGTATGGATAAATTATTTAGGTTTGATGTAAAGGAAGAAGCAGCCAAGAATGATGAATTCAAAGTAATATTAAGGTTATAAAATTGAATTTAGACTAAAAACAATACTACTTGCTATGATACATTATATTTAAAATGGATTCATTATGCTCAAACTTTGAAATTATGAGTAGCGTCATATGAATATAGCATGATATGTGTGATATTACATATCATATTTTAAAACAATAGATGTGATCATACTATGAATATACTATTTGAAAAACATGATTGATTTCTATTTCTCTTATACATGCATTTCGAGACTAAAACAATATTGTTAATATTTTGATTTATTGTTCTGAGAAAATAAAATTCGAAATAAAAAAAAGAAAAAAATATTTCTCATTGAGATCATATCTTCTTTATTTCAAATTTATGAATTGTAATAATGTGCACTTGAAACGAGAAGAAATGCCAATAATATTCACTAGGCATGGGAGATACATCCCACCTCTAGTGCGAAAAGAAAAAGGATTGATAATAACAATTATGATAGCAAACTAAAGTCTTATCAATATATTGACATAAAAAAAGGATGATAACAACCATCATTAAACTAGAATTAAAAACTCAATCCCTTTATATTGAGTATTAAGATATGAAGGAAGATATTACAAAAATTTAACAAAAAGACAATGGTTATGATTAACTAAAACACTTGAAGGCCAAATAATAGATAAAAAGATTTTATATTATATAAACCTAAGAGTGTTAGTATAATGTATCTCATATGTTTACAATTATGCTATGCTATCATGAGATGATAATATTTCACATAAATTTATTAAATTATAATTACTTATTTGAATCACAAAAGATGTAGACTTTATTTAACATTTTAAAGTAGAACAAAAAATCATTGAGAATAAGGGCATGAGAAAATTCTCTATTTAATATTGCATTATTTTTCATGTTTAATTAATATGTTTTGACTTAGATGGAATATAGAAAGTGATGGCAACACTAGGAGATGATGATGTTGATAATAATAGAAACTCGTATTGACAATTATAACATATTAGGCAATGTATATAAAATAGTACCAGAACTTTTAAACGTGGAGACATCAAATTTTAAATCATTCTTTTGTCACGAACTTATTAAACTAAACTCTATTACTATAATTTATATCATATAAATACTTTTAAGTTTTAAAAGGAAATTACTTAAAACCAAGTTATAGTTTATAAACGTTTTTTTTTTTCTTTTACAATCACAGATATATAAACTTCTATAGTTTTTCTTTTACCTCATACGATAATTTCTTTCAAAATTCATCTCAATCATAATAATTACCATTGAATATTTTATAAACTAAAAATAAAATTAAATAGGTTGAATCATTTTTACTTTATTTTATTCATATCAAACATGTCAATAATTTGATTATATCATTTGATATAATTAAAGATGTATTTAATTCAATATCAGTGTTATACTAAATAATTTTAAACATTTTGAGAATTTAATTTTCTTTAATTTCATTTAATTGCCGGAGGCAACAATAGGTGAAGGAAATGGTTAACAACAAATTACGAGTGGTGATCATGAATAGGAAAGTTAGATATAACAATCATCTTACTATTAAAAATAAAAATAAATAACTACTTAAATAATATTAGATTAAAAAATTATAAATCTTACATCATTAGATATATATCAACCAAATGTACATTAAACCAAACTTTCTCAAAATTAATTAAAATAATTATACATTTACAAATACATTAGGCATCTAAGCATATGCGAATAACAAATCCAATAGTACATAACAAATCTAAATTTCAACAAAAGAACATTTCAGACTAATTTTCATCACATCTTTTTCACGATGCCCATCCCTAAGCATAAAATTGATGACAGGGATTTTACATACATCACAGCCATAATACTCAATGGAAGTAATTTAGGGCACAAGCTCTAAACAAAAAGCACAGAAAATAGACTGAGAACCTCGAATCAATGGCAGCAACCTTCCTGCATACTAAGGAAAACTAAAAATTCTACATGACAGCTACGACAGAAAGATAACCTAGTTGTAAGTGAATCCAAGTAACAAGATCGTTTCATGACCATCAGTTATACTGCAACTCTAGTTGGCAGAAAATTTTCATTTAAGATTCAATTACAATAAAAAATTGTGTAAGTCTTCTGCTATTTTGCATCGATTATGCTTGAGCTTGAAATTTTTATAATTCACCCTCACTTATGTGGACATCTAACTCTCATTTTTCAACAATTGTTAACCATCATTGCCCACCAGACAATCATTGTTTCCTACTTACCTCGACTTTCACTTTTGAACCAACAAAACGATGTGTTATAGGAAGTGACATTTCCTTTAATCTCCAGACCCATACTGTTGTTGATCTTTTTAATCCCATAAGCCCATGAAGAGTGTTTAATAACACAAACTTTTAAATGCAAAAATGTAATGTATTTCATCATGTCTATTCAATGCCGCCTTTCAAGTTAATAAATCTTTGGAGAATTTTGCATTGCCAAACTGCCTTAGTTTAAATCACTCATTTTAACTTTTTACAAATAAAATAACCAATATGGCACAATTTAATTGATTAGATGATCGATGCGCATGTCAAATGGAAGATCCTCCATTTGATGCATAGTTTGAGCATCCGAGTCAATCCAAAAAAACAAGAAGATAGGATTTTAAAATTTAAAATCCATGTGGGTTGGATGGCCAACACCAATCCATAGGATTGTTTGACAAACCTAAAGATTTTAGCCATTGGAGGTCATTGGACAATCTAAACTTATGGTTGAATTATAGGTTGAGTCAACATTAGATAGCAAACCCTTGATCAATGAATGTTTGATCCTATGATAGAAACCTAAAATGGTCAAAATTTCAAAAGAAACAACTAGAATTTTCTATGTTCAGAAATAATAATGTTTGACTAACAAGATTAACAATAATATGGCATCCTTCAACTTTATGCCTTAACTTGGATTAAATATTAATTGTGCAATATACATGCAAGATGCACTTGAAAATATCAGCTTTGTTAAAATTCATTATAGTGAAAGGTTGTGTGAGACATCTTCAGTACAATTTGAGAACTAATGGAATTTCATGAGACAACATTTTGCTCTTTTGCAAGGTTGATCTTGGTCGTATGCCATTCTTTCAAGGATTTAAATCCCTTTAAACTCCTCCAATTACAAGTGGATTTGCTTAAGAGTTTTTAAAACACTTTTAAGCAAAGGTGTGATCAACTAACCTAGGTTTTCCTTGTTTCAAACTTTACTACCTAGATGCTGATGGCTTTTATCCTTTTTAGTCTCTTCTTAAGAATAAAATCCTCTTAAACATAACTTTCAATTTCCACAATAAGAACATCTATGGGAGGGAATAATTGATTAGACTCTTCATCAATCATGGAGAGCTCATCAAATGGCTTTAGGTTTTTGACATTCACCAACAAGTAAATTTCCATGTAAAACAATATGATACCAGTATTATTATAGATTTTCTATAAGAAGTTGGAATGGATCACATCATATTGGCATCAACTTTCTTCCTTTGTGTATGAGTCATTCCCTTCTAATATATAAACTGTATTAGACCTCTTAATTCAACTTGCTTCTTGATACACTACTTTATGTCTATCTTTGTACTTTTCTACATGATCTTCAATTGCTTCTCAATAACAACGAGTTCTTTGAATATTATCAATACGTATCTATGCCTAATTTGTTGATTTGGAACTCTAAAATCAAATGGGTTTTTAGACAAATATCATATACATACTTTAAATGGAACCTAACCATTTAGATTATAGAAAGTATTATTGCAAGCAAATTGGACATACAATAGACTTTTATCTTATGTGTTTGAGTAGCAAGAATTATACTTTACCACTAAATGTACAATTAGACTATCAACAATCACCATTTGGTCATATTGTGGATGAAAGGTTGCACCCTTTTGAAGCATCATGTTCATCATAGACCATAGAATTTCCCAAAAACCACTTCAAAAACAAGGTTCTTAATCAAACACAATGCTTGTTGGCAACCTATGATGTAGCTATACCTTCTCAAAGAATAATCATGTTATTTTTGTACTCTTAATGTCTAGTACAAGCTAACATTTTAAAAATGTCTATAACCACAAAGATATAAGTGTGATCTCAGCATATTGTTGATAAACCCTTGCGAAAATTTCATGTAGACACTTTCCCAAGGTCAATTAGGTATTGAAAGAAACATTCATAAGCCAATACTTCTAACTGATTAATTTCATTATGCTATAGAGTACACCGTCTCAAATGAACTTCTCCACATCTAATCCTAGGCCAATATACATGCCTCTATAGATTCAAAACATTCATGTTGACATTGAAGTGTCCCAATGCCTTCAATGCATGTGCTTCCCAATTCTAGTTTAGGCTTATCACCATCTATTGGAATGCAATGTAAAGCAATCCATATCATATAGTAAATTTTGAGCTATTCCCATCATTTAATTCAACACCTTGATAGCCAGTGCCTTCTACATATCTCAACATATGTTCTCATGCTCCTCTGGATAGATATGCATGATAGAGGATAGGCATAAATTACTCGTTAAGGGTCTCGAAAGCATGTCAACTAGCTTGTTGTAAGCTGCTTTCTTGTACTTCAAAACTAAATTGCATTGCTGCAAGTAAATCATCAATTTGACATGACATACTTGTTGCATATTTGTTTTGCACCTAAAAGAATTGAAGTGGTTTGTCATCAAAAGATATGATTATCTTTGTCTAGTAGATACAATCTCCAATGCTTCATAGCCTAATGTAAAGCTAGCAATTCTGTCACAAATGAGGTAGGCTTGTTGAGCTCCTTATAACACAAAGTAGTACATTACAAGACTCCCTTACTATAGAAGCAATGGACTAATTGCACATTTTGATGCATCCACCTCCACCTCTAAAGAAGTTCATAAATCAAGTACGCCTAGTACCGGTGCTTCATAAATCATTGTTTTCAAAGATAATAATGCTATCTTATACTCATCCTTCCACTTGAACCACTTGTTAACTCAATTGATGTTGTGCAAGGTTGCAATTATCTCCAAAAAATTTTAGATAGACTTTCTCATGTAATAACAAACTCTTACAAAACTCCTAACCTCTACCAAGGTCATCATCTCAAGAAAATGTCAAATGACTTTGACTCTTTAGCTATGCCAATTACGATTTCCACATTCCCTATCTCAAATACCTAGGTAGATAAAGGTGGACAACCCAAGTAGAAATTTCTTTAGATTTAGATTTAGCTTCAACCGAGAAACATCAGCAGTCCTCCGTAAAGTACTTTCCCTAACCACCTCAGCTCCAATGCAAATAGGTCATTAAGCCCAGAATTCTCCTCGTTTGGAAGAAGCAGCTGTCCCTGCTTTCATATCTCACTAAGAAGGCCTTTACCAAAAGTAAATTCTCTTGTCCACAAACTTGGTAACTAGCCTAGCCACCAAAACCTCTATCCAAGACCGCAATTTATGGATTCCGAAGCTCCTTAGGCTTTAGGCTAACAAACAACCTCCCAAATCACATAGTGGATCCCCAAACTCCCCACACCACTACTCTAAAGAAAACCTCTAATTAACTCTCCACAACATCCAACACAAAGAATGAAATGTAAGAGTGTGACATCACATATATTGGAATCAATTTATGAACAATGTTGATAAGTGTGAGTCAATCAATAAGAGAAAGAATCATGGCAACACACGCAAAAATCCCACTTTAATTGCATCAACCACTAAGAAAAATTGATTGCAAAGGCCACCTTCAAGTGAGGGGCAACCCCATTTGCTTGCCTATATCCCAAGCTAATAGCAATCGTATCTCATCTCCTCTTCAAGGTCCTCTAACCAAAAATAATCGTGGACTTGCCTCAGTTGATGCAATTTCTAAAGGTTCAACAATAGACCCAATAATGGCAAAAACCTCTATCATAACTAGTAAAAAAATAATCAAGTATAATTAATAAAAAGTAGGTGAAAAATGATCAAGACTAAACAAATTTGAATACCTAAAAGCACCTCCTACTCAAGCTTCCTTTGAATGAGAGAAAGCAACTTCAAAAATAATAAAGAGGTATAAGGAAATTAAACCCCCGATTGAATTTGCAAGTGGACAAAATCAAATCAAATCTCTCCTCATTGACCATCAATGCAAACCTAGGTTTCATAATGCAAGCAAGGAGCCATGAATGCCATCTATCAAGGAATTTGAACAATCCAAGCGTCATCTCGAGGAAATCACATTTCATATGATCATAAGCCTACAACATGTCAACTTTCACTAACATGAGGCCAATCATAGACTCAGACAAAGCCAAGAAATGCATGATTATCAAAAAAAGAAAGTAGTTGTCAACAATATGCCAACTCAAAATAAAGGCCTCTGCTCCAAAGAAATGAGAAGAGACAAAGAACTTTGCATTCTCCTAATAAGAACCTTTGCCACCATCATAAAAGGTGTCAAGCAAAGGGTAACAAGTCAAAAATTGATCAAGCTTAGATGCGCCTTGGACCTTCGTTATCAAGACAACTAAACTTTCCTTCCATCGACAAGACGTGATCCCTTAACTTAAAGAACAACAATATATCTCAAATAAGATTGCACCCTGTGAAATCCCAATAGCCCCTGAAGGGGGCAAAAATGCCATAAATCCTTTGCACTCTACTTTCTCCTAATGAGAAAACTTTCTCTTGAACTCATTAGCATAGAAAACCATCATAAGCACCTCAGCTTGAGCATCAAAGTTGATAGCACAAGGCAGAACATCAATAAGCAAAATAAGAGAAATCTATAAGCACCACCTCTTGGTGGAGTAAAATACCAAAAGACTACAAAAAACTCTACTATCATCCACTCAAGTACCCTCATCATGCATTAAATTGGCAATGCAATCCAACGTCTTATGCTTGTGTCTATGCTATGCAAAATAGCAGCCTTCCAATCACGTCCATGAGCCACTTGACCCTAGTCTATTGGAGCCACTAGGTCTCAACTCTAGCAAAGCTAATGAGGTAATCTAAGATCAATTTTTGAAGGCAATCGTACTCCTACTTGGGGCCCATACCCCTTCATATCACTAGCCTAATACTCAACAATCCTCCACTCAAACTATTTAACAAAAGTAATGAGGTCACCAATCAATTATTGACTCCACTAACCTAAGGGCTTTTAGGGATCTAACACACTTATGGTCCAACACCATTGAGGTACTCCCCTCTATAGGTTTGCCCCAAGCCCCAATAACCACAAGCTACATCTTAGAGAATGACAACTAAGCATACTCAAACTTTAGCAATGCC
Organism: Vanilla planifolia; assembly: GCA_023846275.1. Lineage (NCBI taxonomy): Eukaryota > Viridiplantae > Streptophyta > Magnoliopsida > Asparagales > Orchidaceae > Vanilla > Vanilla planifolia. Next base: position 26,300,226 of record CM043870.1, read on the forward strand.
CCCTGATAAGCACAATCAAGATGATCAAGCTACATGAGAAGAGAACAATGATCAGAGTTAACATGAGTGAGATGCGTCACTTGAGATCTTGTAAACTTCATGAGGATCTTATTGAGCCTTTCTAGATTTTGGCCTAATCGTATTTGGTATGGCACTAAGCAAAAGTTGTATCAACAAAAGAGAGATCATATATATCAATAACAAAAATGAGCTCAACAAAATTCTATTTAACAAGAACCAACCACAAAGGATATCTAAACTTCGTATCACACTCTAGTGTGCATAGATTGTACGTAGTGGCCAATTAATCTATCAACCAAGGAAATGTCCGCAATGAGATACTACCTATGAGTGTTGATTGTCTAAATTGTGCCAAATTAAGCCACCCAAAGATTAAGCCCCAAAACAAAACTATTAGGAGTACATAGAAACCAAATGTCTACTCACATGAACATTTGCATCCCATCAAATGAAGGACTTGGATCTCCAACAGCACAATCACAACTAGACTGTGCTCCCTTACAAGGCATTGTAAGTAGCATCTCGAGGTGGCCTTGAAGGCCCTCAACAATTCAAAAAGCGGATGCGGGTCAATTGGAGGGAAGCCCCACCACTCGTCGATGAAGACACACCACTTTCACCTTTCACAATCATTCTAAATTCATAAGATCCCATAGCTCCATGATACAAAGCTCCTCAAACATGCTTTCACAAGAATGAAGCCATTGCTTACAAAAGGTAAGGGCTAATGGGTTAGCTTATTCCATGCGATGATCACTTGATTCATTGAGGATTAGATAATCCTTCACGATATTTCATTGAGCCATCCCTGAACATCGAACTGCCTATCCCCACGAACAAAAAAAAAAATCACAACACTATTCCAATTGTAAATTGCGTAGAGGTGTAGGTCTAAACTGTTACATCTCATTGTCTTATACAACCAATATGATGTAGGAATTGAAAGAGTTAGATGCTAACAACTTGGTACACTATTCACTATCTAGCTGTAATGCCCTTTACTGGCAAATTTCCCATTGTAGCCAAATCTCCCAACCCTATTTTGTTGTAGAAACTTTATTGCTACTTACGGTCCCTAGGGCCTTGATAAGGATCTTGCCCTCCATGGCTAGCAATTTGGCCCTAAGACACATCTCCATGATTACCCATAAATTACACATAGGCTTGTCAATAGCATATTTGACAATCATCACACATGGCCACTTTGGTGAAATTAACATGCATAGCCACAAAGAGTCATCATTATCATTTACATTGGGTTCACTCAAGATCTAATCAGAGTTAGATGTTGAATTTGGAGCCATTTGATGCAACAAATAAGCCCATTTAGCTGTTAGAACACCCAAACAATTTGCATAAATCAGATGATGCGATCAATTGATTGCCCAAGGTAATTATTGTTCAATTATTTTCAAATTGCAAACTCTAGGTTTTTTTGAGGTTTGCATCCTTAAAACTCAAGGTTGCAGTATTTCAATTTTTGGGTAGGTTTGCTTCTTTAAAAATTTTGGAACACACTATAAAACAAATGTTTAGATGAATATAAGAAGTTTTGGTATTGTTTCAACCCTAAGTATAAGGGAATCCTACATGGAATCCTTCTTACTCAATCTTCTTTATAGAATCCTCTATGATAATGCAAGCAAAATTCAAGGCTTGTGATCCTATACAATAGTAGGGATTATGGATAAAATACGTGGTGTTAAAACCATTGGAATTCTTCAGGTGTTGGCTCCTAGATCTAACCTTGTTTCTATTGCTCTTTGTGATCAAATTTAGCTAAAAGTTGTGATTCAATGAAAGCATTATTAGAAATTGTTTTGGATGGATAAATAAATACCAAATGAACTCAAAATTTGTAGAATTGTAATTCAAGAAATTTTTAAATGATGCACATTTGAAGTTTTTATTAAATTAGTCCACATGTTTAAGCTTTAGAGAATTCAACATAGACATATTTTTGGAATCAATTCTCGAAGGTCTCTAATTTTGAGATATTAGACAACTTAGAGAACTCTAAATGTAGTAAAAACTTGCAACAAAAAAAGTTTATTGAGCACTTTACAGGTTTTATATTTTAAGTTTCATTCAAAAGAATTGTAACATAAGTTTTCAAGTGCTTGAATTTAGACTAGTTGGTTGTCTTAAGAAAATTTTTTCATGCTCATTATTGATTTCATTTGTTATATGAAACTTGATGTTTGTGCTCCTTTGCATGTATGTGACATAATAATTGACACCCATTTTGACTTCTACAATTCATTAGCACTTTCATATAAAAGTGATTTTATTTCTTGTTTCCACTTGTATGATATCATATACTCAAATGCTTTGTATCGTTAAGTAGTTTTGATATCATGGTTATTGCATTTTACTTATTGCACTCGTATTTTCATTTTGAAGTTAATAAAGCTACTCACATGACACATCATGCTATTCATTGCATTCTTCAACCTGAAACACAAAATCATATTAACATTTTTTAAAAACTTATAGAGATAATATTATATCATGATACTCTTGTCATTTTATTGTGCAAATTTATTTCTCAATCCATCTCATTTAAACTTTACTGCATGAATTAACCAATTGATTTTCTTTGAAAACTTATTTTTATGTTTCTATGTTTCCAGATGAAATGGTTGGACTAACAAATATTTGTAGCATCAATACCATCTATGAGTTTGTTGTTGGATAATTATTGAATTTTATATTTTATTTCAATAGTGTTTTGTTGTAGTTGATCATTTAGACATCGTCATTTTAATTTTAAAATTGTTGTGTTTCAATTGGAATAAAATAACTAATTTAATATCCCATGTGTCTGCTTATATTATTATCTTTTTATTATAAGGCAAAGCTTTGATTTCTTAACCTTTACTATTGCACAGTTAATGTCAAGACACTTCATCATGGTCTATGAAGCCAATGTAAAGTGTCTTCCAAATCTTGGTTGTGACACATACTAATTTTATTATAGGTAAATCTAGGGAAAATTAAGCAGCCATTTGATATTTGAATGACCGCAACCTTGATAAAGTATAGGAAGGGAGATCACCAAGACACACATTTAAAAGTTCATGATATAAATATATGAAGATATAAATATGGTCTTTGCAAGACTTATATAAATACCAAATTCCCCCACTGTCCGAATAAGTAATAGAAGCTAGAACCAAGTAAAATAAAACAATTATTCAAAGAACCAAGAAAAATAAAACAATTATTCAAAGAACCAAGTAAAATAATGGATAAGGTTACCTTGCCAAAATATCACGATGCAGAATAGAAGGGTAACAACAAGAGCAAAAGCATTGCCAGAAGAAGATGATGCCGCTCTCCCATTCTTGATCTTCTTTAGCTCATTCATTCTCGCAATCCTCCCCTTCTTCAATGCTTCCAGCTCAGAAATCTCCCTCATGAGCTTCTGGTCAGCCAAATCCAGTGAGAGTGGACGAGGAGGAAGGGGAGGTTTAGGATGTTTCTTACAACCCTTAATCTTCAATTTCATAGAACTTGTCACCTTCTCCGCATTGAGCTCTCCTCTAATCTTCTTGTTATACACCAAAGCTTCACCACTCCCCAGTCGTACCTCAGCAAAGTTGTGCAACATGTTCTCAGGTTTTACTGCTTCTTCCCCACCAATCGACGCCTTAAAACCAACAATTTGGTCAAATGTCTTATTGAACATGTTGCTTCCCTCTCTTACATCGGAGTCGTCTACTGTAGCAACAGTGTCACTAAACAGATTGATAACAGTATCCTTTTGCCTTCCAGGAGTCATACTCACCAGTTAATAAAAGGGCACCTTGTCCTTTATAATCTGAGCTCTTCAATATTAAAAAAAAATTAAACATCTCCCCTCTAACAATTCCCTTAAATCACAAACAGTAAACGGCTACAGAAACTAATCCGTCGTGAACCAAGTTCTTGGAATAAAAAAGCACAAAAAAATTTTCCGACAAAGAAATAACACGTATATGACCACCAGAAATAAGGGAAATAAATGATTGAACGAGAAACGCGCAAAGATCAACAGATTCAATGGTAACGGAAGAGTGCAGTTCGAGAGCTAAATGCTAGCTTTCAAATTCCACTGCAAAACGCAAAACCCAAACACCATAACCATAAAAAAAAGAAATCACACCCACTTCCAAAACCAAACCCTAGAAAAAGGAGAAGAGTAGTAGTCTTCATTTGCCCCGCTTCCCAAAGGCGAACCGGTTCATTCCTTTTGTATCTAGCTTCAACTAATGCCACGGTATTCGTATGTAACTGTTCCGCTTGCCGCCTGGAAATTAGGGTGCATTAAGAGAAAGACGAAGGGACATGGGATTGAAGCGTGTGAAGAGAGAGCGTAGGGAATCGATGCGATAAAAAATCTCTAGTAAGAGAGATTCTTCAGAAAATATTTAGTGTAGACGATCGACTGTCATTCTGTGGGATAGTTATTGCTCACAGTAAATGTATTGTTTTGGGAAGTGATGCTAGAAATTATTTGATATTTTACGGAACTATGTGTTGTCACAACTTTTCTTTTTGGTATTTTAATTATTATTAATATATAAAAAAGAAGAATTTCCACCGTTAAAGTATAACAATAAACACTTGAAACATATTTTAATAAAAATTCAAAGTATTTGTGCCATATCAAAGGATTGTGTCATATGATAAACATATTGTTACATCAATATCTTGTAAAAGAATTAAGGATCATGATCAAAAGCAAAATACAAAAATAATGTGTCTGCATATTATGGACACAGGTAATTTTATTGAGGATCAAAGTTAAGTCATCACTAGATTTGACGAGATGTAAGCAAGATAAGTCATCATCATTAAAAGACAAATGTCGAGGTGATTTAAAAATGCAATTGTTCGCCCTTCAGAGTATTGAATTTGTATCTACAAGTTTCATCTTTGCAACTCAATAGTCAACAAAATAGTTTAATGTATCATCCCAAGTCCCACAAATAGCAAGCTTTTTTTATGATAAGTTGATTTAAAAATATTGAGAATTAAAAAAAAAAAGACATCATAATAATAGTTATAATAGACATGGTCTTAAACTATAACAAATCATACGAATTTTAAAATTAATATTTTAAAAATTTAGTAGTGATAATTTTGTTTTATTGTGTTAAGATTTGGCTGATAAGTAGGTAAATAGAAGAATTTAAAAACGATAATTTTAATGTTAAATTTTTTTTAGAAATATCAAATAATGTCTTAAAGTTATGAACAAAATATGAAGTTGATGAAATTGAAGGATATAAATTTTTTAAAATAATTTGGTGAAATGTTGATACCAATTTAAGTAAAAATATAGAGAAAAGAAAAAACTTTCAAAAACCTATAAACACACTTAAGATTTACCAATCTTTCCTTTTCCCCTCTTCTCCACATTTGGTTTATCCTGAACCTTATTCTTCCTTCGATTATTAATTCTTATACAACTAAATTCTATTTAGAAGGCCATCACAATGATTATCATCGCATGATAAGGTAAGGCAAGATTATTAGAAATTTGACCATATCTTTTTAAGCATGTTGTTTTAACTTGTAAATAGGCATTTAGTAATCCTTAGGAGAATGCTAAAAGGATTTGAGTACTTCCAAAAAGAAATAGACAAACAAAAAAAAGTAAGAGAAAGTCAAAAAGTTTAAATTATATTTGAAGGTCAGCATAAAATTATCAACAACTAGAGAAGCTAAGATATGTTAAAAATCAAATAAAATTATATTAATTTTTATTTGCACCTCCGTCAAAGCCATTGCAGAAAACTTTTTCTAGCAATGATAGAGAAATATGGAGAGAGATGCCAACCCTAAGAAAAAAAACAACAATTCAAATTAGTTGTACTAAATAGTTAATGACATGGTTTAAGTGAATGCTAAAGTGCACATGTTAAGCATGCATCCAACTAAAGATGGGCATGCATGTAGAAGGGCACTGCATTATAAGACATGAACATGTAAAGAAGGGCATGATGCATCAGACACCTACGCATGTCATCACATAAAATGGGCGCATGCTTATTGCACATTCTCCATGTCAATGACTTACTTCACAAGCATTCCATTTGTGTGATAGGTTCACTTATCACACTATCTTGGTCAACACGTGCATAGAGGGAGTTTTGCACATGGAATTAGTACCCTAGTATATGAATAGTCCTCATGGCTTAGTCATATGCAAATAGGGCATGGGTGACAGTACAAATAGGTGCAAGATCGAGCCAAATTTTGTGAAATTTATAGAATTTGGGTAAATTTTATATTTTTGATAAAAATCACATGTTTTATTATTTATAATAAAATATTATATCCAAACCTCTTTATAAAGGGATAAAAATGATTTATGAAGAAAATTCATGATTTTTAAGAATCAGAGTTTTAAAAATTAAAATTTTTAGAATCAAAACTTCATGAATTAAGAATTTCTTGGAAAGAATCTTCTTGAAAAATTTAATATTCTTGTGACAAAATCTTTTTTGTTCTCATTCTCCTTTTTTCTTTATTCCTTATCATTATCATGCTTCCACTTTTATTATTGTTACTTTGAAAGAAAAGTCTATTAACGAGGACTCAAGATGAGAACAACTTGTAGATAAATCATAAGTGATTCAATATAGTAAAGATTTTTACCAAGTATTTGTAATTCTTCTTTAGCTTCTAATATATGGTTATAAAATCACCTCTTCTTTAATTTCAATGATTTCTTGTACTTCTTTTTTTATGTTTATGTATAGAGCTCTCTTAGGATACTGAGCTATGACATACTCTCTCATGAGAATGATAACACTCTACTTTGGAGCTAGTAGATGGTTTGTTTAAGGGGCATGAGTTGCTTGTGGATTAGAAGTAGTAGTACGAGTCTAAAGGTGGAAAGTGATTGAAGGAATCTCACTCTTACATATAATTAATCATCTAAATTTTTTTCATATTATAGACCACTTTATATTTCTTTTCTAAATTAATGACATTTCTTTAGTATAACCCAGCTTGAATAGACTCTCTAGCCTAAGTTGAAATTAAGATAATACTACTTAATGTGGCTCTTGCATACTACATCTTAGCATATAATTCACAAATTTAATATTATATTTGGTAATAGTTTTTTAACCTTGTGAGTGATGTTGTCATTTATTGAAGAGTTCACCAAAATAAGAGGTAGGTACATATTTAGCTCAACAAATCTTAAGTTCTTTCCATGATTATGGTGATGCCTAATATTTATTAAGATATTGCTTTCAAATATGTGAACAAATAACTTAACATGTGATGTGAGCCTAGTTTTTACAAATTGGTATTTTATATGCTTATTAAGATCATACAAATCCAAATAAGATTATACAATCTTGATATGCTCTTAAGTCTAAACTTTCATCAAAGGTTGCGACTTTTATTTTAACCCTAGTTAAGTTAACAATCATCATCTCTTCCATATCTTTTATCCTAGGTACATAGAGTATCTTGATTTTTAAGTTGATGTTTTAGTTGGTAAGGTCATTTTTAAAGGATAATTCTTTCACTTTAAAGTCACTTATCATAAACTTATTTGATAAATAAGTTCCACTCAATCTACTATCTCTATGTTACTCTAATTGGTCTATGCATGTTTCAAAGGTTGCTCTTAGCTCTTATATAGAGCAAATTTGTTCTAGAGTTACATGTTATATTAATGGGTCCATTGGTAGTTGTGTTAGTCGAGAATTAGATATTCTATATTATTTTCTAGACTTAGAGGTCATAAACTATTGTTTGAAAACAAAGTTCTTAATTAGGATCATAAAGACAAAAATAAACACATTTTAAAATATAATAATAAAAGAGCACGCAAATAAAAAATGTACAATCAAACTTAAAAAAATATTTATTTATTTGTTTATTTTATTATGTTTTGTTTTTTTACTTTTTTAATAACTTATACTAACTAACAATAAATACATAAAATTAAAAGATGATTGTTTAATGATAAATTAAAAATCTTGCAAGTTCTTAAAACTAATCATGTTTTGATACCATGTTAAAAAAGAATGATATATTAAAATCTATCTTAAACACACTAACAATTGAGAAATACTTAGATTTAAGTTAATATATCCATATAAGGAAATACCTAAGGTTTTATAAGTTTAGAATAAAAAATCTTAGGATCATTGAGTAAGTAAGAACTTTCCAAGAGGCCCAAGACATGCACTAATCTCTAACACAAGAGATCTCAACCTAAAACAAAAAGTAGTTTAACAACCTACATCCAAAGTACTTACATTGGTGATAAATGGTAAGGTATAAGTAGAATTTTAGAATACAAAACAAGAAAGTCGCACATTTATTTACACAAACTATGGAGTTGGATGTGATGATTAACTTTCTTAAAAGATGAAATAAAGTAAATAAAGTGGTTTAGTATTTTCTTGGTGATTTAACACTCATGTGCATATTAGATAATGGATTAGAATCTCTCTATTTGAGCCTCTCACTTACTTTTTCAGGACACCTCTAGAATCATATTATGAAATTGATCTCACACGACACATTCATATCAAATAAGCCTAGTGTCAGCATTTCATTACTTCATTCAAATTTTATTCCTTAGAACATGGTAAACATTCCTATTTATAGAGATCATAAAGGATGTAATAATAATTTGTTAACCTAAGAATATATAAGAATACTTAACAAATACTAATGGATGCATTTTTGTAGTTCTAAATAACATTTTAAGAATTAAAGAAGGAACCAAAAATTTAAAAAATTATTAGAATTTTTCCAAAATAATGTCATGAAAAGTTGTAAAAATAAATGAAATAAGAAGTTCCTAAATGGCTTGTACATTTTGAGTGGTAGTCTAATGAGTGACAAGGTAGTGCACCAATAAGCATGGGTAGAGAACCACAGTGACACCTTAGGTTTAGTTCAGGGGTTGAAAATACGTTAACATGTTGATAAGGGATGATAGGCCAATGCAGGTTGACATGCCTTAAAGTAGACAACACAGGTCAAGTGGATTAATAAGTTTTGATTGGTAAGCATCGATTAAATGATGGGTCATGTAGGTTAGCATAAGCTGAACGAACAGAAGGGGTCATGGTAGCGAATGGTTGTGGCAAACAATAGTTGATAACATAAACAACTAAAAAAACTCAAATTTAAGTTAATGAATAAAAGTTTGCACCAACTAAACTATGAGAATATTGTAAGAATGTCTTAGACTAAAATTTAAGCTAAAAATATCTAAAAAACTATCACTTGACCTTCTAATAACTCAAAATAAAGTGTATAAGAAATAACTTAGTGAATTAATAAAAAACAAATAAAAATATGTAATAAATAAAGAGTCAGCTATAATTGACCCCAATAATATCAATGATTATGGAGGTTAATATGAAGTAGAGGAGCTAATCTTGGCAAAACTCTGAGTTTAAATAGGATTAGTATACCTGTAAGTAAAGCCTTTACAAAATATACGAGACACTACTACATCATCAAGGGTTGTTGAGAAATTGGTTAAGCTTGCAAGAATGGGTGAGGCTCAATTAAATGAGGTCTAAGTATGGTTAGTTTAGGATTGATAGCTGTTATTATGATTTGAGGTAAGTCCTTGAATATGGATTATATGTCATGTTAGAGATTTTCAAGTGATTAATTAAAAATAATAAAAGTTTTGATTTGCGTGTGATTACAGCTTAGTATAAAACTAAATCAGGGTTAACCAAGTGAGGTAAGTTATAAATAGACTTAGGTCTTGTTATGCTTAAATGAAAACCTTAGATATGAAGTTATAATTAGATCATGGATATTAATACTTGGTGAGTCTTATGCATGCTTGGAATAAGGACTTAGAATAGAGAAGTCCTTAAGTATAACTTTGTATGTGGAGTAGATGGCTTGATTTAAGCTTTAGATGTACATGCTAGGCTCAACCAAGGAAAAAATATCTTATTCCTATGATGATTAAACCTTAAGCATAGCTTGATTGATTTGGGTAAGACACTGAATAATCTTATAATCTCTTAGGTCATATATTAGTACCTTATATGGTGATCTATTGGGTTAGGAGAGTGGCTTTAGAGTGTCTTTAGATGAGCATAGTGACACAGACTAGATTGGATGTAAAGGATTCATTAGTGGGCTTATGTGAACCTAGGTTAGTATGTAGTTATTATTTGGAAAGATGTCTAATAGTTAAGCTAAGATAATAGCTTGGGTGAGAACCAAATCAAAAAATGATTCTAAATAAAATTTTAGATAGGTTTAAGGGAAAAGACTAATTAATAAAAAAGCTTTTAGATTTACTAGATCATTTAAATAATTAAATTAAGAGTTTAGATGTGACCTTAAAATATTCAAAGAATAGTTATTTTAATAGTAGTGATTTGAATTTATAGCAAAATAATAAGGTAAACTTAGTGGAAGAAAGTATTTTCATGTAATGAGCCCTAGGATTGAAAACCTTAAGCAAGTTATAACATGTCGTGGAAAACTATAGTGGTTTGTATAGCTATAGCACATCTTGGAAAAATATATTGGTAGTTTAGCTATAGCACGTCTAAGAAATGTGTGCTAATTTATATGATTATAATACATTTTGAAAAAGAGTATCAATTTATATGATGATAGATCTTAAGAAGTAGTCCTAGGTTTTGGTGGGTCGCTAAATATCAAATTGGTTGTATCATACATTAATCTAGTTTATATTTAACATTTTGATAATTATTAAATGGCATGTATGATTATGGAATTAATATGAATTTGACTTATATTGATTATATAATATTTCTATAGTACCTAGATTGCATGTGATTTTTACATGCAACTTGAGGGTTCCTTATTGGGCTTTAGCTCACTCCCCTTTATTTTTACTTGATGGATTGGGGATGTAGGAGATTGCATTAGAGTCTATGTTTGTGACAACTCTTGATTCACTTAATATTTGTTATTACTTTTATTTTCTTGATGAGAGGATATTGATCCTTTTGATTTATAATATAATAATTAGACTTTTATATTATCATGAATTGTATTTATAGATTTTGGTTTGTAGTAGATCTATTTGATATACTTTATTATTAGATATTTTATTATCTTTTTATGTTTTTTTTATGGATGTGGATGATGGATATTTCAATTTATGCATATGAATTTTTGGCATGTTACATATTATATTGGTGCCTCATTATAATTAGAAAGTTATATTAGCTCAAGTTGAACTAGTTCCTAAGTCATATGAATGACCATCTTGTAAGGGGTCTTAGTTCATGGTGGGTGGCACAACATGAGCTTGGTGATTAGATTGTATGATCATGACTCTCAGTTCAAATATCAACTCAAGGAGTAAGAAAGTGATTAACAAAATGCATTGATGAGTATAAGGGTGTTGCATCATGATGCTTTTAATAAAATGGCTAAAAAAATTGGGTGTGATAAATATGGTATTAGAGCATAAGTTAGAACCCTTGAGAGATATTATAGGTAGCAAGCATCTAAAGTATAACCCTTATTAGATTGACCATATTAGGCTTTAATATCACTGGCACCACTTGAGCCCTGTGGGGGTAATCGAGACTTCCAACAGTTCTTTTGGATATCACACATCTTAGAGTTGTTTAATGCATTGGGTTTCTCAACAAAGCAAAAGGTTGTTCTTATGACTCTAATATTAGATAGTGAGATAGCTATGTGGTCTCATGGGCAACATCACACTATGTTTGGGGATCCTTTAATAGTAAGGTACCATGTAGCTGTATGTAGAGATTATTATGTACCTGAGATACCTAAAGCTTAGATTCATATGGAGTTTATCCACTTGAGGTAGGACTAGATGTCAGTGTTAGATTATGCATCCTGCTTCACCAACTTGATTTTAATATGCAATTAAGCTTGTGACATTAGAGGGCACCACTATGAGCTTTTCTTGGATGGACTTAAGCCATCACTTTGGGAACATTTGGTGGTGACTAAACTTTACATGGTGGAGGAATTTAGGTAAGTGCAACAAGTTGTGTGACATTTGGAGGCTCAACTTGAGCCCAATAAAAATTAGAAAATTTTTCATTCTTATTAAATAAGAAAAATGAAAAGACTCATGATAAGAAATAACAAAATAAATGAGAATGAGATAATCAAGTGGCACTTATTCTAGCTCCTTTTATTAGTGAGAGACTATTAAATCAACCTAGAACATAGGTGCTAAGATGTTGATGCTATGGTTGGAGGCATAGAGGTGCTTGTAGATATTAAGAGAATGTTTTGTTTACTTATTTAAAGCTTGATCATAAGAAGGAATATTATTCATAGGGCCAGGGATGATTTAGAGTACTAGTGAGGAAGGAGCCACCTCAAGAGAATAAAGGATAGGCTCACATATATGCGCTTACTTAGCACTAGGCTGTGAAAAGTATCAGATATCATTAGTATTCCTTAACTCTATGATGTTAGGTTCATTATGCTATTTTAAACCAGTACATCACATTACTTTTCAACCAAAACTATTTAGGAGAGAGTTAATGATGCATTAGGAGAAATTATAATAAAGATTATACAATGAACTTAAAACCTATTTAAATCAATGAGGTAAAATCCAACATAATGAAGGAATTTGTTTAGAGTTTTCAATTATAATAAATAACGTTGAATGCCAAAGTAAGTATCCCCGACAACATTTGCTTTTTTTCTTGCTTGAAAAGTTTGAAAGTCAAGTGATCAAGGACGTGTATAAGGCATGAAATCAAGCCTTATTTATAAGAAAATGAATATTTGAGCCTTAGTAATGTCGATTGAGCCATTGAGAGAAATAAAAATGGATAGATTTTTAATCTCCAAGAAACATGAAGATAATTTGAAGGTTTCTTAGGAATGTGTTGAATGATCTGATTTAAATATCAAAATGTTAAACTAGTCCTTTCTAAAGTATCCCTAAAAATTAAGTTGATTGTTGGGGGGTATGTTGAATAATTTGATTATTATTAGAGGATTTACATAGATATGATTTTAACAAACTCCATTTATGAACAACATATTGGGTTGTAAATGGTCTAATGTCTTTTAAGACCAAATATTAAATGATCCATTTGATAGTGAATTTGATTTTGCTACTTAGCATTTTATTTACATTATATCCTCCATTAAATAATCTAATAATCAGCAAATGGATCGTTAGATGTTCTAAAGCCCATAAAAGAGAGCTCCTAATTGAATTTAAGATATGATGGATCTACCCATTATATGGAACTTATTAGATAGTTCAACAAGCATCCAAAAAAATATAATGAAAATTTTCTTACAACTTTTGTCTTATTGGATGTTTTAATAGACTATCCAATCATTGTTCATCAAAAATTAAATTTTATAGAGTGTCTATTAGATGATCTGATGGATATTTTGACAATGCCATTGAAATTCTTTTTAGGCCAAAACTTCTTAATGGATGATTTGATGGTTAGAGTGATTTTGGAAATGAGTTTGTGAAGGTGAGGTTTAATCTTGTAAAACTTTGAGTAGCAGCTCTTAATCTAGTAGATAGTCATTGTTAATTCCTAATGAAATTAAAAATATGGTGCACCAAGGTGATCATCATTCCATCTTAGTTCATCTTCCAAATAAGGTTGAAGTTTGAAGCAGTGTTAAATCACGCTCATCTAGCTAAAGCAATCTTATTGAAGCATCTTAGAGTCTTAAAATCACTTAGAGAGAAGGATTATAAAAACAAGATATATGAATTTAATGTCATCAAACATCTTATATGGGGTCCACGGGGTTAAAAAAAGCCAAAGTCTACCTTTATTCTTTTATCAAAACGATTTGGCTAAGCCAAGAAACCAAGTAAATAACAAAAGTAACATGATGAATCAAGTAGAACTATCATGAAAATGAATAATTATATCATAATAGAAGCTTGTTGGTACATGCTTCAATCTAAATAACCTCAGATTAAAATATAGTGAAGTTTATGTTTGACTTTGTTTTTATGGAATAAGAAAGCTGTAAACTCATCATTTAGGACCATATTAGAGGTCTTTATTGATGTAAATTTTAGTGAAAAGCACAATTCACCCCTCCCCTCTTGTGCGTTGTTCTCACACGATTTACATCAAGTGGTATCAGAGAGAGGTTTTGTCAAGAGAAAGAAATTTCTAAGACAAGATCCTCATGGCTCTTCCATGTGTTGAGGACAATGCTATCTTGTCTGAGGGAGCATCGTCACACCGTCCACCCTTGTTCAAGGGTGAATTTTATCTTTATTGGAAAAATAGGATGCGTTTATTTTTAGAATCCGTTGATTTAGAAATTTGGGACATTGTTGAAAATTCATTTGATTTTCCAATTAAAATGGTCAATGGCGAAAAAGTGAGAAAACCACTTGGTGAACTCACTCCCGAGGAGAAACATAAAGTCCAACTTAACTCTCGGGCCATAAACATTTTGTGTTGTGGGTTAGGTGCTTCGGAATATAACCGAATTATGAATTTGAAAACAGCGCATGAGATTTGGTCAAAATTAGAAGTTACCTATGAAGGAACTTCTCAAGTTAAAAAGACCAAAATCAATATGCTTGTTCATGAATATGAGTTATTTCGCATGAATTCGGATGAGACCATTAAGTCTATGTTTACTAGATTTACAAATATTGTTAATGGTCTATCTAACCTTGGCAAGGAGTTTTCTACTGGTGAACAGGTGAGGAAGATTCTACGAGTCCTTCCTCAACAATATGATCCACTTGTGACAGCCTTGAAAGTAGCAAAGAATATTTCAGCTATGTCACTAGATGAACTATTGGGTGAGCTGTTAACAAATGAAATTGAGCTTGCAAGAAGAAAGAATGAAGAGCATGCGGTAGAAAAAGAAAAGAAAAAGAAGAAGGAAGAGACAATTGCTTTTGTAGCTGATTCCTCCACAGATTCAGATGTATCAATCTCAAGTGAGGTAGCACTTATTTCTAAAAGCTTATCTCGTTTATATAACAAAAGAAATACAGGAAAAAGATTTGAGAAGAATAAAAGGCAAAAGGGCCAAGTTGTTTCCCATGAAGAAACAATTTGTTATGAATGCAAATTGTCTGGGCATACTAGGCCAAATTGCCCTCACTACAAAGAGAGAGTAGAAAAATATCAAAACCAAAAGAAGAAGAAGAAGGCTATGAAGATCTCATGGGATGATTCAGATAGCTCCTCTTCTAGTAATGAAGACAAGAAGGAGAGCTTGATTTGTCTTATGGCAAAGGACAACATTCAAGAAGCAATATCAGATGATGAAGTATGTTCCTATTCCTCCTCTTCTTCATCTTCTTGTATGGAAAATTATGAAGAGCAATACATAGCCATTTGTACCAAATATAAAAAATTAGCATCTAAGTATCTTAAATTAAAAGAAGAGCATGAAAATTACTTAGGTTTGTGTGAACATTTGAATGAAGTGAATGTCAATTATTTGCTAGAAATTAAGAAAGAAAGAGATGAGAAGGCTTCTTTTATTGTCAAAAATACATGCTTAGTTAGGGAATTAAATAATTTGAAAAGTTTGCATGCTCATTGTAGGATTTCTTTTCAAAAAATAAATTATGCAAGAACCACTACCTCCTCTTATGCACAAAATGCTATTTGTAATTATTGCATGAAGTTTGGACATATTTCTTCTTATTGTAAATTTAGAAATTCTATAAATAACAAATCTTCTAGTTTTGTTTGAGTTAGAAAGAGTAGCTTACATAATGATCAAATTAAAACAAGTGGACCCAAAAGGGTTTGGGTTCCTAAATGTAACGTTTAATTGTGTGGTGTAGGCATGCTTTCCTTCAAGGACCGGGGAAGGCATGTGGTACTTGGATAGTGGATGCTCAAGACACATGACTGGAGATGCATCTTTATTCATCCACTTGAAGAGCTATGATGGTGGTGAAGTTACTCTTGGTGACAACTCCAAGAAGAAAGTGATTGGAATTGGAACTGTGGGCAACTCACATACATCCATAAGAAAGGTCCTTCTTGTACAAGATTTAAGGTACAATCTTCTTAGTATTAGCCAATTATGTGATTCGAATTTTACAGTTTTATTTAATAAAAATGAATGCATCATTAGCAAGGATAATCTTCCTCTTGTTATAGGATGTAGAAAAGATAACACTTATGTTTTATTTTTACACATGGTCAAGAATAGTGGACTTGAGTGTCTTACTTCACAAGACAGTAATTCTACTTTATGGCATAGAAGATTTTGTCACTTAGGAAAGTCATCTTTTAAAAAAATCATGAAGTTTGATGTGGTTAGAGGTCTACCAAATCTTAGTCAGTTAAGTGATCATTTATGTGGCCCATGCCAATTAGGAAAACAAACAAAGGAAAGTTTTAAGCCTCTTAAGGACATCACTACTTGTAAACCTTTAGAACTTGTTCACTTAGACTTATTTGGTCCTATTCATCCAGAAAGTCTAGGTGGAAGCAAGTATGGGTTAGTAATTGTAGATGATTTTACTAGATTTACTTGGGTTCTTTTTGTTAGAAAGAAGAGTGAAGTATTTGAAAAATTCGTAAGTCTTATTACAAGAATGAAAAAGAACATGAAGTTAGGTTAATCTCTATTAGGAGTGATAATAGAGGAGAATTTAAGAATGAATTATTTGATGAATATTGTGTTAAAAATGGAGTGTTTCATACTTTTTCTTCACCTAGGACTCCTCAACAAAATGGCGTAGTTGAGAGAAAGAATAGGACCTTGCTTGATGTCGCAAGGTGCATGCTAAACGAGTATAGTGTTCCCAAATATTTTTGGGCTGAAGCAGTTAACACTGCCTGTTATGTATTTAATCGAGTCATATGTAGACCTTTGTTAGAAATTTCTTCTTTTGAGTTGATTTATGGCAAGAAGCCCAAGGTAGCTCATTTTCATGTGTTTGGATGTAAATGTTTCATTTTAAATAATGGAAAAAGAGACCTTGATAAGTTTGATGCCAAGTCTGATGAAGGGATTTTTCTAGGCTATTCACTTTCTAGTAGAGCGTTTAGAGTATACAACAAGAGAACACTAGTTGTTGAAGAGACAATTCATGTTAAGTTTGATGAATCTCTTAGTGAGGCATCTCATAGTCATCATCAAATAGATCTACTTGATGAATTTGAGGACTTATGTCTTGAAGAAGATAAATTGGATGATATAGCTAAGGTTGAAGAACCAATAAAAGATGATAGTGAGATTGAGAAGCAATTGAGATATTCTAAGGATCATCCTAGTGAATTGATTATTGGAGATTTAAAAGAGAATATTAGAACTAGAAGTTCATTTAATCATGCAGCATTCGTGTCAAATGTTGAACCAAGTTCTGTAGAAAGTGCATTTGAAGATGAGTCTTGGATTGCTGCAATGAATGATGAGTTAGTACAATTTGAGAGAAATCAAGTATGGGATCTTGTACCAAGGCCAAATGACAAAACAATCATTGGTACAAAATGAGTTTTCAAAAACAAGGTAGATGAGAATGGTGAAGTTATTAGAAATAAAGCTAGGTTAGTAGCAAAAGGCTATTGTCAGATAGAAGGAGTAGATGTGGATGAGACATTTGCTCCTGTGGCAAGACTTGAAGCTATTAGACTTTTACTTGCTTATGCATGTCACAAAGGGTTTAAATTATACCAAATGGATGTTAAGAGTGCATTTTTGAATGGATATATAAATGAAGAGGTTTATGTTGAGCAACCTCCTGGATTTAAGATACATGATAAGTTAGATCATGTATACAAACTTAAGAAAGCTCTTTATGGATTGAAACAAGCTCCAAAAGCATGGTATGAAAGATTGTGTATTTTTCTTACTTCAAATGGATTTCATAGGGGTAAGATAGATAATACCTTATTTGTACAAAATTCAACTGAAGGTCAACTAGTATGTCAAGTGTATGTAGATGATATAATATTTGGAGCTTCTAATGTAGAGATGTGCATGAAATTTGCAGATTTAATGAAGAATGAGTTTGAAATGAGTATGATGGGAGAATTAACCTTCTTCCTTGGACTTCAAGTAAAGCAAACAAGTGAAGGAATTTTTATTTCTCAAACCAAATACTTGATTGGTTTGCTTAAGAAATTTGGTTTTGAAAGTATGAAGTCAAGAAAAACTCCTATTAGCACAAGTACTATCATAAGTAAAGATGAAACTGGGAAGTCCATTGACACAAAACTATTTAGAGGAATGATTGGATCATTACTATATCTTATAGCGAGTAGACCTGATATTGTGTTTAGTGTAGGTTTATGTGCAAGATTTCAAGCAAATCCTAAGGAATCACACCTACAAGCAATCAAGCATATCTTTAAGTATCTTATAGGTACTAAGACTCTAGGCTTATGGTACCCTAGATGTGAGTTTGGATTTGATTTAATAGCCTACACAGATACTGACTTTGCTGGCAGCAAGACTGATAGGAAGAGTACCTCTGGCATGTGTTAATTGATTGGTGGTTCACTAATTTCTTGGGCCAGTAGAAAACAAAATTGTGTGGCATTATCAACAACAGAGGCAGAGTACATTGCTGCAGGTAGTTGTGTTGCTCAAGTACTATGGATTAAACAACAACTTTTAGATTACTGCTTAGAATTTAGTCAGATTCCAATTTTCTGTGACAATTCAAGTGCAATTTGTCTATCAAAGGATCCGGTTCAACATTCAAGAACCAAACATATAGAGCTTAGATATCATTTTATTAGAGAGCATGTGCAGAAGAAAGAAATTCAACTGTCATTTGTCCCATCTTCCGCTCAAATGGCTGATATTTTTACCAAACCATTGCCTACGGATGTGTTTCATAGACTTCGTTTGAGTTTAGGTGTCATTAACCCCTTTGAGTGATTACAAAAAGGGGGAGAGTGATGTGCTAGGATTCATGGGGAGTATAGGCTAGGATTCAGGGGGAGCTATATTATAATCCATGATTGTTATTTATTGTTACTTTAATGCTTCGTCTTTTTATTTACTTTAATGCTTCGTTTTTTATTTGTTTTTGAGTTTTGGTTTTGTAATCATCAAGGGGGAGATTGTTGTACCCTTTGATGTGATAATTACAAAACCAAGTTATTTATTACTGAAGGAATTTTTAAGACATGCGCAAGATTTTTTATAATTAAATTTCTTTTTATTTCTCTTGAATTTGATATGTAAAAACCTTGAGATTATGTGGCACACTAGTAGTATTAACATTTAAAAATATTATAAAATTATTTAATAATGAATTTTCATTTTTGGGCCAAGAATATTTGACAAAATGTATAGACATGGGTATTTGATTTTTTTAATATTATTATGGAATCGTTTTTTACGAATTTCTTTTCATAGCCACTTAATTAACTTATAATACTATAAGAATATAAAATTATTTTTATACACTTATATTCAAATTTGTGGCTAAAAAATTCGTCAAAAATACCCTAAATCAGCAAAAGTCTCGGGAAAAAGCACTGTAGCATGGGCGGGTCGACCCGGCGTCAAAACAGCCCGTCCAGGCCTTTTTAGAAATAAAAAAAGAAAAATAAAAATTTGGTTGACCCGAAAGGGGCGAGCAAAGCCCGCCCAAAGACCACCGAGAGCAGCTCGGCTTGCGCTGGTCAACGGTCAACGGAACAGTGCCTGGCTAAGCCACGCCTGCCGAGAGGAGCTTGGCTAAGTCTAACTTCAGCGCGGTCTAGGGTCAAAGAACAGTGCATGGCTAAGTCAACCTGAACCGGGTGATGAAATCCCGGTCAAGGAAGGGGGGAGCCAGCCCCAAAGTGGCTCGCAGGTTAAACGGCGCAAATGTATTATTAAGCGGTGTGCCAAATTTCATTCTGCAGTGTGGGACTAAAAATCCCACCTTATAACTTCGGCAGGATCCAAAGGCGTAGATCAAGCCCGCCCAGATCCAACGGGCGAGAGTAATTTCGAACGGCTGTTTAATCAGCGCCGTTCGTTCAGCGCGTGGGATCCAATGGCTTGATCATCTCTAGACCGTCTGATCCGGGCGGACTTGATCTGAACCATTGGATCCCACGCGCTGAACGAACGGCGCTGATTAAACAGCCGTTCGAAATTACTCTCGCCCGTTGGATCTGGGCGGGCTTGATCTGAACCATTGGATCCCACGCGCTGAACGAACGGCGCTGATTAAACAGCCGTTCGAAATTACTCTCGCCCGTTGGATCTGGGCGGGCTTGATCTGCGCCTTTGGATCCTGCCGAAGTTATAAGGTGGGATTTTTAGTCCCACACTGCAGAATGAAATTTGGCACACCGCTTAATAATACATTTGCGCCGTTTAACCTGCGAGCCACTTTGGGGCTGGCTCCCCCCTTCCTTGATCGGGATTTCATCACCCGGTTCAGGTTGACTTAGCCATGCACTGTTCTTTGACCCTAGACCGCGCTGAAGTTAGACTTAGCCAAGCTCCTCTCGGCAGGCTTGGCTTAGCCAGGCACTGTTCCGTGGACCAGCGCAAGCCGAGCTGCTCTCGGCGGTCTTTGGGCGGGCTTTGCTCGCCCCTTTCGGGTCAACCAAATTTTTATTTTTCTTTTTTTATTTCTAAAAAGGCCTGGACGGGCTGTTTTGACGCCGGGTCGACCCGCCCATGCTACAGTGCTTTTTCCCGAGACTTTTGCTGATTTAGGGTATTTTTGACTAATTTTTTAGCCACAAATTTGAATATAAGTGTATAAAAATAATTTTATATTCTTATAGTATTATAAGTTAATTAAGTGGCTATGAAAAGAAATTCGTAAAAAACGATTCCATAATAATATTAAAAAAATCAAATACCCATGTCTATACATTTTGTCAAATATGCTTGGCCCAAAAATGAAAATTCATTATTAAATAATTTTATAATATTTTTAAATGTTAATACTACTAGTGTGCCACATAATCTCAAGGTTTTGACATATCAAATTCAAGAGAAATAAAAAGAAATTTAATTATAAAAAATCTTGTGCATGTCTTAAAAATTCCTTCAGTAATAAATAGCTTGGTTTTGTAATTATCATATCAAAGGGTACAACATTTATAATACTAAAATAGTATTCATGAAGCTTTATATATGATGATGGCCCATCGAGCTAAGATAAACTAAGTAAATATTACAAATACCATATAATTCTTAGGAATGATAGAAAATGTTAAGAAATGAAAATGCTAATAAAATATTTATAACAAGAAGGAAAACTTCAAGAAAGCAAATAAAAGACTAGATAGCTAAGAAGTTAGAATCAAAAAATTGGCACTTGTGTCCCTCCTCCAAATTACCTTAATCTAATAATGACTGATTGATCAAACCCAACAAGAAAGAAGTTAGGAATGAAGGCATTGACAATGCTTATGATTCACTATAGAAATCTAGATAAATAGAAGAGGATTCTCACAATCCTTAGGAAATGAAAGAAATGCCTCACAAAATGATATTCAAATTAAGGTCTTGGGAAAGATTGCTTACATAAATGGGGGCTAATGGATGGAGCATTGATAAATGACCAAGTTCTTAATCAAGTATGGGCTCAAGCTTCTTAAACAACATAACAAGATTGATGTCACTCTCCTATTTTTTCTCTACAAAAGAATTCAAAAATTTATGTGACATCCCTAATTTATTTATATAATCAAGGATTTGCTATTATATTTTTGTAATAGAGGTAATGCTATATAAATGCACTAAATTTAGTTCATTAAGACTATTAGTTACTTGTGTTATTACTATTACTTGCTTGTACTATTCGGTTTTAGAATCATTCAAATATAAAAATTTCATATTTGCTTCAATCTTCTCTCTCTCTCTAATCATTACCTACATTCTAGGTTCACTTGCCTTATGCTTTGAGAATGAAATCTTACAAGCATCACTTTTTCCAACCACTATAAGAGCTAATATAAAGAAAATGGATCACAAGGTATTAATGCGTCTCTATCAAACATGTACGATTGAGAGTACAAGATTATGATAAAAGCAAAGTTGGACATCTCAACCATAATAAAAGAAAAAGAATATTTGAAAGCCAAAATCTATGGAAAATAATAGAGAATAAGTTTGAAAGTTAGACCAATATGTAGCACAATTGTGGTAGATGTTTCTACTTGATGAAATAGAATTTACCTTAATTGTAACATCCAAAAAATCTATTTTATGTGATATAATTTAAATATTAAGATTAAGTTAATGTAATTATTAAGTATAACCACTTTGATGGAATAAAATTAATATTCTAAAATTTTGTTATTATGACATGAAATATTGTTTTAAGAAGTATGATATATTTTAAAATAAAATTAGAAATTTTATTTGAGCTCGTCATTAGATATAACCCTTTGGGAAGAATCTATTAATATTTAATTTATAATGTTTTGAGTCTTAAATAATTAATTATGAATTTTTGAAGTAATAAACATATAGGTTATTTTGAAAATTATTGAGACAAAAGTAGTATTTGTGTAAATTTAAACCTATCACTTAAATAAAGATAGGGACATATAAGTTTTGATTAGAGAGCTGAGAGATGGTGTGTTATTTAACAAAGTAAAATTGATATAATGAGAGAAAGAAGAGAAGATGAAGAAAAGGAGCTATTATCAATTTTTATAGGAAGAGTGGAGAGATAAGAAGAAAGGATTTGGTTCTAATGGGGTAACCATGCAAAGCCCAAGTAGAGAAGGATTGAGTGGTGTTGATGTAGAAGTGTTGTTGAAGTAGCAAGATAATAGAGGAGAACAAGCCAATTAAGGAGGTAAGAATTATAGCTGTGATTGTTTTATTAATAGAAGGAAAATTAATAGATTTTAGTATGTTATACACCAATCTAAAAACCTAATGCATTGTAGATAGTACAACACATGTTACCTTAAACCTAAATTGGTTTAGAGAAGAAGATTCACATAAGATTTTTTTGGGTTGGTGTATAATGTATTAAACTAGACATATAATATGTTAGCTTCAATGTACACAACATTAACTTGTAAGGTAGAGAGCTTACATGGGTGAGTACAATCTATTAGAGGAGAGTATGTTAGAATTTAATTATACATATTTTACTTTGGATCCAACAATACGTTATGTTATAGATCAGTAAAATAATAAGACAAAGGAAAGTACTACTTAGATAGCCATGATGTAGATTTATATGAATCATATATTATTTGATTTACAATATATTGTATGCTATTAAGGAAGTTGTGGAATGTGTAATATGTTAGGTATAGTGTATAGTACTTTGGTATTATAACAAGATGAAAAAATAAAATGAGATTCACATAAGATTTTTTTGGGTTGGTGTATAATGTATTAAACTAGACATATAATGTGTTAGCTTTAATGTACACAACATTAACTTGTAAGGTAGAGAGCTTACATGGGTGAGTACAATCTATTAGAGGAGAGTATATTAGAATTTAATTATACATATTTTACTTTGGATCCAACAATATGTTATGTTATGGATCAGTAAAATAATAAGACAAAGGAAAGTACTACTTAGATAGCCATGATGTAGATTTATATGAATCATATATTATTTGAATTACAACATATTGTATGCTATTAAGGAAGTTGTGGAATGTGTAATATGTTAGGTATAGTGTATAGTACTTTGGTATTATAACAAGATGAAAAAATAAAATGATATTTTATATAAAATAATCATAAAAAAATGTATAGAATAAATTAAAATAGATCATTTAGTGATCAATGTGTATTATTATATTTGTAGAAAATCAAGAGAGAAAAGAAGTTTAAACAAGCATTTCAACGTAGTTTTAGATTAGTAACTCTAGTTATTGTAAAGTGTAATTTTAACTTATTAAATAATATATTTCATAATTGAAACATTATCACATGAAATTTCTTATCTACTTTGTTCTATCATTTCATATGGTTATCATGGGGATATGATATTTATCAACATGGTTTTTTTATGCATTTAAAATAAAATAATAGCTTTAATATGAATAAATAATTAAGAGATTTGATGATGTAGTACACCTTGGTTATATGGCATGATACATAGAATAAGTTTCTAAATGAAGAAATGGTATATAAAATGTAGTTGGCTTCCATGAGATAATATCCTTTTGTCTCATATTATTTTATTTGATAACCACTATTGCATTGTGTAGGATAGCTAGTAAAGGTTTAGGTTCATACCTTGCTTTGTTATGGTGTCATGATTATGATATGATCTCATTAGATAATCACTAATATGTTATGTAAGATGGCCAAGTATTATTTTAGCATCTTATATTTTAATTTATGGTTTAATATTTGACATTAGTACTTTGTGTAGAGTGGCAAGGTATTAGTTAGGGATCTTATATATGGTGTTGAATGTCAACTTACTTATACCAATGGTAGAGATTATTGGATGTGGTATTAGATATTATTGGATAATAATGATAATGGTCAAAGGGTAAACAAAACTCTAAGGAATAAAAAATGGTATAAAAATATATTATTTTACTAAATATATCAAAAATCTATAATAATTGAATACATATGGAAAACATTTCTACATATATTTCTATTTTTATATCATTTATTATTCATTATCATGTTGTTTCTTAAATAATAATTTTATTATGGTATATAAAATTACTATTTTATTATCTTATAAATTTATCTATTGAGATCTATAAAATCGTCTTAATATTTATATCACAAGTTATACTTTCATATCACATAAACATGAGGATTATGAGAAGATGATGAGAGCCGTACCTAAAAGAGTGTCTAAGTTGGAGAATTTTGAGTAGTGTTTATCTATGTGATTAATATGATATTATGATGTAAAGATTTTTTGATTTAGCTTTTATTTTGTATCTTGAAATTAAAATGGATTACTTATGATGTGGGTTTGTATGTGCAGCTTTTGTTAAATCTTTTAAATAATATCTAATCCTTTGGCATTGAAAAATTTTGTGATATTCTAAAATATCATTAGATATGGGTTTTGTCTCATTGTTAGTAACCAACTAGGGAGTAATTGTTTACTTAGATTCTAATTACTTATGTTTAATCTTCTATAATTGATATATTATGTTAATAACTTTAGAAAAGGCCGTAACATTAATATTAATCCTAAATGAATAAACTTATGATGCATATAGCACTTAAGGTTAGATATAGCTAATCAAGCATAATATGAGTTAAGAATACTTACATAGAAGTAACATATAGAAAAGGAGGATGTTAAAGATATTATTATAGTGCCCTCCAAACACAAGGGTTGAAAGAAGCTTTTCAAGGTCAAAACTAAAGTGAAATTTCTAACATATCATGAAGAAGTGAATGCTAAAACAAAACAATTATTCTTATTTGAGATGCCCTTCTACCAAATATTGGATAAAACAACACTTAATTATTAAGGTAAAAAAGAATAGAGGAAAAGTGAAATGGTCTCTTAGAAGTAGGGTGAGAACATTAAGATGTTCATCATGAAGATCACAAGATGTTTTGGTATCTAAGAGTGATAGAGGATGTGTATGCACATCAATTATCATGCATTAAAAAAAGTAATAGTCATGAATAAATACCCCTTCTTAAAATTAATGACTCGCTTGACCAACTAAAAGATGCATAACTCTTCACATAATTTGATTTGAAATCTAGATACAATGATATTTTGATTCATTAGCAAGACTATCATGATCCTCTGTGTAAGCCTATGATATTTATAAGAGGGGAAGGGAGAGTGAATTGTGATCTTTTAAAGTTTTGATGCGACAATAATTATTTAATAACAATTTTATCCTAATATTGTTTGATATAATTGAAGATCAATTTTAGTAAATAATAGATTAATTTTTAAAATCTTTTGTGTTAATAAAAACCCATGAAAATTTAGATAAAAGAAAAATAATAATAATAAAATTTTAGGTGATTTAGTATAATTAAATCTTACATCCACCTTTAGTGTAATAAATAAGTTTGCACCAAAACAAACTGCTCCCTTTTGCTACAATGGTAGGGGTAAAACTTAAACGAAGAGATCCATGAGGAGATTTATGACATGCTTGGATGAGCCACATATCAAACTTAGATGAATTAATACAAAGGTAGTTAAACAATTTTGTTATAACACTTTCCACAAGTTATTAAGCATAATTTTTATAGCTTTTACTTATAAAAATTGTATGAAATGGATTTTAAATAATGTGGGAATATATTACCAAGAAAATTGAAATATAATTATTATAATAAAGAGATCAAAATGCAATTGAAATAAAAAAGTAATAGATGGAGAAGATATTTTAATGAATGCACACATTTTTAGTAGCTTGTACTCTTGTTCTTCCTTTTAGTGATATGAAAGTGGAATCAATAGATTCATTTTCATAGTTTATTCTCAAGTGAGAGTGTTGGTGTTTATATTGCGTAGTTGATTAAAAACAATTTTAGTTGTCCCAAAGGCTCAAAATTTATGTTTCCAAAATAATTAATTAGCTTTAATAGATTTGAGTTTCATTCATATTATTAGAAAGATGGAATTGTACACAGGTGATAAATGAATCATGTTGATAGCATGGCAATGCACTCATACTATATTAATATTTTAATTACACAAAGTATATCATATATATAAGGCACTAGACATTGTGAATTATAAGGCATGTTCACCACCCAATGTTAAAAATAGTTTTGAATTTTAAAACTTTGTATTTGGCATAAAAAAGATTACAAAAGCATGATACCCTTAAAACTTGAGTTATTCTAAAGATTGTGCACATCTGATAAGGGCATCGCCTAATGAATTTTTGCATTAACTTGCATTGCTCTCAGGTTTTTAGATACTTCATATGAGTATGATAGTTAGATCATATTAGTATAAAGGTGTTCCCTTTAAAGCATTAACTTAATGAGCCTTAGGTTAATATTTTTTTGTGCATAAGATATGTATATCTTATTTGTATAAAGCTATACAAGTTTCATTATATTACTAAGATTATAGAATTAAACATATAAATATAGGATCATATTTATATATTACCTTTATAACCCATTATTACCCTAAGTCATTTTAAGGGCTCAATATAGAAAAATGATAAGTTAGCATTTTTATTATATGATAAATGATAAAGTTTAGTACATTGAACATGAAGTAGTTTCATATAAGATCAATAATAGATATTTTTGATATATGATCATGCTATAACTTGTTTTTTTAAATGAAAATGATAGTCATATTAGTTTAAGAGACTATCATACATATACAACATGCAAAACTACATATAAATCACTAAAAAGAGACAAAGTAGAAATGCAAATTGCATATTTAAGATGAGGGACATCATTTGGTGTGATCAATATGCAAGTTAAAATTAGAGCTTTGTCGCAATTATTTTAATGCATAATAATTTAATATTAATTTTAAGCTTGATTTAATTATTTAGATAACTAGTTTACATTGTTTATTTGTGATTATTCATTGTCTTAACTTATGAGAGGGAAGTTTGAAGAAATGCATTAGCTAGATAAATGCAATCTTATGTGCCATGAAGTAACTAGTGAAAGTTTAACATTCTAACCATTTTAAGTAGTAGATGATTAGCTCTAGATGGGCAGCTACTATCCTTAGAACTAAATCTATTGACTTCATGGTTCTATGGTTTGAGAATTGAGTTATATTCTTGAGTAATTCCACCCTCATTTCTTGACTTATATTAACATGTGATTTGCTTAAGCTTATCTACCCTACAACATCTATTCTCTATTGTTGTACATTTTTCACAAAAGATTAATAAAAAAAATTCTTCATTTTGTTATCACTAAACCTCACAAGATATGGAATCAATAGCTTATACCCCATTTCGAAGATCAATAAATAACAATCTTCAATCAATCATAATTATAAAATTATCAAAGGACACTATCTAATTAAGGAGTGATGATAAGACCAAACCACTTTTGACACATTATCCATCCAAATCATATAACCATAATGACAAATCAAAAAGTTATTTTTCAAAATCAAAATGGATTGAGTCTTTCTTATAATTGTTCATTCTTCCATTATAAGTGCATAACATACCTTATAATTTCTACAATTTTATCAATTATAATTATAAAAATATAAACTAACAATCTACTTATAATCATTACTAATAAAGATTCACAATCATGAAAATGTAAAATGGAACTAAACATAAAGTACAAAACTATTCTACACTTGGTTTTAACAACACTCTACATAAGCATATGAATAAATTAAAAAAATATTGTCTCTAAAATACGAGAAACCCTCATATAGCATTTGCATCTCTTATCTCACGATGAACCAAATCTCTATTGAATAAACTTTCAAAAGCTTATTAGAATAATTTTTAGATAGATGATATAAATCAATATCATAAAAAGTAACAATATAAGACTAGTAATAAGAAAATATTTTATTCATATTTTTCCCATTTTTCAAATTTTTTTGCCATATAAATTTACTTTTCAATACACTTTTTTTTACCAAAAGTTTTCTCACCAAATACCCCATTTTCTATAACAATTACTCCTACTTTATAGCATCTCATATCATGTATCCATGGACCTTTGCCTAAATGTATAAGTAGACCTTTAATTGTAAGTATAAGTATTAGTCATGGTTGACATCACATCATATATAGTATATGATATAGAATAGGAGACCATGGAGGAGACAATGTTAGAGAAATCAAGTTAAGAATAGGCCATGGACTAGAGCTTAAATAATGATGCAACAATTACTAAAAAAAGAGGCCAAAAAGGCCTTTTGAAGGGTAATTGAATATTCTTTATAGTTTATCATAGTTTCATAGAATTTTTAATTCAAATGATAGAGAAGGTACTACAAATTTGATACCAAATCATGAAGAAGAAAGAAAAAGGAATAGGGAAAGAAAGCTAGCATAGGATAACCTCTCTTTGTTTCCTGATGTAGTCTATCCAGATTTGAAAAATAAATATGGCATCCTAAAGCCTTATTGGGCTAAAGGATTTCTAGTATTATCAAACTAAAATATACAAGTTTTAATTTGGTAACTATTATCATATTATTTAAGATAATACTTATTTGTTAATAATTTTTTCATTTTTTTACCAAGTAGAAGCACTCTTTTCAAACCTTTATTCTTTGTATAAGAAATCTAGTAAAAGTTTCTCAAAATTGCCTATTATTTTTAGGTTTGTAAATTCCTCTTTGAAACAAAATAATAAAGGAGGATAGAGAGAGAGAAAGAGTAGATGATGAGTAAGATGGATGACATTAGGAACCATATCGTAATTCAAGGTGAGGAGAGGATAGCTTACACCTCCCTCTTATTGCTAGTGCATGCATAAACCAAAGTTCTCCATGGAAACATAACAATTCTCAAATACTAGTTTTATATTCTCATTCCAATCAGGAATTTAAATAGTCATAATGGAAAAACTTAATTAACAAAATGACAAAAATGTCCTTCTAAAGAAAATAATACAAACATAAAGAAATATGTATAAAATAAACAAAAAGACATATATGTATTATATATGACCCATTATTATTGAAATAAAATAAAAAATGTACTAAACTAAGAAAAGCATATGGGACCCATATGATATCATCCTCTTAATGCACTTATCATGCATCAATATAGATTTGAAAACTATACTCATCACACCTTACATAAAATGGTAGTGCCACTTTAATTCGAATTGTACTGAAGCTCATCACCCCTTACAAAAATAGGAGGCCACATCATAACACATTACACACTATGCCATGTTATGTTTCATTATGATCTACAAAAAAGTGTCAATGCCAAGTCATCTAATAAGGATAATACCTATACTTACGACATAAAATAATATCATAAGAAAAACAATATCTCATACCATTTATCATATTATAATATTATATCATATCGCTTGCCATAATATTATTACATCTTATGCATATTATAAGCCTCATATAGCTCAATATACCATATGCTATTATTTTATTTTTCTTTATTTTTCCTTTAAATTTTTTTCTTTGTCATCTACCATTGTTTATTGCATTGTTCTAACATTATAGTTATAGTCCAATAAAAATATCTAATAAAATGCTTTAGATAGATAATGATTTAAACATGCTAATCAAACACAAGCTAATAGAAATATCAAATTTCACAATATCACATCATATTAGAACATGTATGCCATAAACATTATACAATTAAAAGTCACATGTTATTTATCTAATATTTGATGAATATCAATCATATTAGAATGTATCACATAGATAATTTATTAGCAATATACCTATAAAATAGTTATCAGATTTATCTAACTAACTTGTTAGATGTTGTTCCTTTATTTATGTAGATTTTTTTTGATCCTACACAATAACAAGTACATAAATTCCATCAATTTTCACATTTCTCAAAACTTTACTCTTTCTTTTATTTTTCTTTCAATTTTTTTATTACAAAATACTTCATAAGGTCTCTTTCAATGAAATATAACATGTAAGCATTAAAATATGTAAGAACTTCTCTACTATACAAAAACCACAAAATGATTCATTAATTATAAGAAGCTATTCTTCTTAATACCTTGCCTAACCATATAAAATCTTTCACCACTCGATTTTTATTATTTCTATAATGAATAATGAGTTAAGAACAATCTAAAACACTTACCTTGATTTTCCCATAATTCAATATTTGTAAACTAAAACCCTCTTTGTCAAGTTCCAAGTTTTTTTTTCTTTACCTATATTTGTTCCCTAAAGATGAGCAAAAGCACTGATTAATAAATCAAAGCTTATTTCTCTAGTTCTGGAATGAAAAATCATGGATTCAATTCAGACCTAATGCAGGAGTGAAGAAAATATGTTTTTCTTTGAATTAAGCAACCATGCTTGGGTCAATCTCCTCTCCTTTTTTGTTTATTTTTTATTCTCCTTCTATTTTAACTTTCTTTGCTTCTCCCTCTTACCACTCTTTCCTCTTGATTGTTTCCTCTACAAAATAGCTATAAATCCCACTTGAAATAGATTAAGAAATATCAAAGACAAAATTTATGGAAGAGGTGGCACCCATCCTTAGTTTAGCATCTTAATTAACTTTTTCTTTTTTTTTTTGGAGAAGTAACTAGCTTTTTATTAATTCATAACTTAATTATAAATTACCTCATAAGCTATGGTACTTCCTTATTAACTATTTGGGATTACATGTAAATAAAAAAATTATTGAAGTTATCCAACTAACTAGTGAGGATCATATTAGTCAAATCATAAAGTAGAGAAGAAATCTTGGTATGCTACCACCAAGTTTGGTATTTGTTTGATACACCAATTCATTTCATCAAAATTTTACATTAATACCTTACTGAAGAAGCCAATCCTATTAGTTTGGTATAAATAGTTTTTGAGACCATTTAGCATGAGAGTTGAAATACTTTGTCTATTCTCATATTTGAGTCTCATATCAGTTGGTTTGGCTTAAAAAATAAATCATCATAGTACGAATGTCTCACAAGATGAACAATATTTGTGACGACTAAATGTACATGGATGAGTAGTAAATGTACTTGTTCATTGAGCACTATTTTATGTGGCCCGTTTGGATGAGTCTAACATCCATTGGACTATATGTTGTGACAATAGCCAGTTCCTCATAATGTAATGTTACAATTTTAAGTGTTGTTGTATCTTAATAGTACTATAAGCTAATATTATTTACTTTGTTTAATACTTTGTCAAATTATCATCAATTGAAGTTGTATGGAGGTGATCATGCCTTGAAATGAATAATATTCACTATCCAGCACTAAATATATTGTAATTATCTTACTATTCATCCTATTATAATCATACTATTAAGATCACCATTGAGCATGAATAGTAACTTTTGACCATAGAAGTACCTGTCTGATATGCATTGTCATATTTGTCTAATATGTAAGCTATTATATTTAACCTTTTGAACTAATGTAAGTCAGGTTGTAAATGAATTTTTGTGCCTTATGAAAATAATATTCAAATTGTATGAAAAATGTGAAAAACTCGAATAGCTTTATTTTGTACCCATGTAGATAGAAGGTGTGTTTAGCATTTTAAATGTCATACCTTGTATGATGTTTAGATGTATCAAACCTATAATGTTTTCATATTGATAATGGATTTTCTTTAATCTGGAATTAATTGCCTGTTTCGTATACTAGTTGAATTTATTTTTATAGTTATTTTTGCCAGAGATCTAGCTATCTTATTAGTTTCTTTATATATTAGGCTCCATTATATGCTTAATAAACTAAGTTCATACTAATTTGAAACATGGACTTTGCTAACTTTAATAAGATATTTTTTCTATTTGAAAAAGAATTGTAAAGCATACAACAGTGCACTTCAAGATGTGAGTTGTTACTATGAAATTGTTTGCATAGATGCATTACTTTAACTTCAAGTATTATCTAATTAATTTCAACTACAAGTAAAGCTTTACTAAATTCCCTTAAATGGTTCTTAATAACTCCACCTCTAAAAACACCATAATTAGTACTTCAATTCTTACTAATAATGGTCAACTTCATCTAGTTTATAGATGGATAGAACCACTTAATCAATTTTATCACTCTTTTTTGAATTGCTATGAATTACAATAAGATTCTCATAAATACTAGTTTGCTATCTTCCTAAGGAGTTTGAATGAAGGAAAAAATGGCTAAAAATGATGTAATAATCTGTTTTAACATTATAAATAATATTTGTTGTTGTTTGATTTAATTTGTCATAGATTATAACATTCTTGGCTTTTCAAATGTTCCAAAATATTATAGTAAGAAACATGAGTATTACATCTCCTATGCTCAATTCATAATAGCTTGCTTCTACTATAAGGTAATCCATTTTGAGATTTTATTGATATAAAGTCATTTAATACTTAGATTGTTTACATAAATGACACATGCTTGTCTAGTTATTTCAAATTCCAAGAAAGAATGATCAATTGAGTCTTTATTTAGGTAATGAGGACACTTTGAAGTAAGCTGAAAGTTGAGTTTCTCTTGGTTATTTAGGAATAATAGTAGGTTTTTTCATATTGCCCAAATCAACAATGATATCTTTAGAAGATATTTGGTGCATCCTAAGTGTTGTCTAGATTTCAAAATTAGCTCTTTAGATCTTAATTCATGTCAGGTAGATTGTGTGTTGAAACTTTTTTCACTTGTCAAAGTCCATATCCATATTCGATTGGATTAGAACATTTTGTGTACACTATAATCAAGCTTTTCGTCCTTTACATGCAACACTATGTGTTGTATTTCATTCTTATAATATTCAAGAATTTGTATTTAGCTATCATGTAATTGATCCACAAAGAATTATCGATTAGTAATTTTTAATTGAGTTTTATAGAAAAGGCTTTCATCATATTCTCTTGTTTCTTAGAAATTAGAACATTTTTTTCTAGAGGAAGACTTATTTTATTCAAAGAAGTCCAATAATGCCCATGATTCTCTTCAATGTTCTCTTAAACAAATTTGTTCATTTTTCCCAAACCATTGTAAAATTGCATATGGAAGATTGCTAGCTATTAGAGTATATAATGGGATTGAAGGAAGTACATGTTTGAACAAAATGACTTTATCCCCTATAGAAAACATCTGATTTTTTAATCCAGCCTATTTTTTTTTGAATTTTATCAATCAAATGATGGACATAAGCAACTTTCTTTTAACCCATGTATAGTTGGTAGGCCAAATAAGTTATAAAAAGGCTAGTATGATCGAATCCTAACCGCTACAGATTCATTTAACCTATCTTACACTCATTTTGTTGCTTCATATGACCTTTCTTTTATTTTAATTAATTAAGAGGTGCATTGAACTTTGGAAATATTATAAGAACTAATAAAGATTATTAATAGTTT
The DNA here is from genome assembly GCA_023846275.1 of Vanilla planifolia. NCBI lineage: Eukaryota > Viridiplantae > Streptophyta > Magnoliopsida > Asparagales > Orchidaceae > Vanilla > Vanilla planifolia. The sequence continues at coordinate 26,334,101 of CM043870.1, forward strand.
TTAGATCTCTATTAAATATAAGTTAGGTGAGTGAAAAATGGATATGATCTTATATCTTTGTCTTTTATAAAACTTGTTTGCTATGGAAAGATCAACTCATGTAATATTCACTGAATTCAATTTACTAAGAGCTTGGTGATTATATTTCTTTGTAAATTTTTAGAGATTGATAGGTTTAAAATTAGCAATAGTTTTTGGATCATTAGATTTTGGAATGAGTATAATGTTTGTGCTAGAACTCCTTTTAAGAATTAGAGACCTATTTAAAAAAGCTATAGCCATATTGAACACATCAATGGATATTAAATCCTAATAATGAGTAAAGAATTTACCACCTATCTATCTAGGCTCCAAGCACTATCTAAGCATACTTTCATCTTAATTTATTAGAGATGACTTCAAAAGATTCTAAAAATGAGTGATATAAATTGTAGCAATTTTGTTCTTTTGGTTACCCAAAGTGCCATGAGAGTCCATGATGCATTAAATTTTTAGTTTGTTAGATCGATTCACTACTAAATAGAAGAATATTGTATTTATTTCTCCTTCCTTTTGTTATTTAATACTAGCTTTTTTTCCAACAAGTTTCTACTCTATACAAAGCTTCTAGTAAAGAAGAATTAGTAGAATCTAGTTGTTTTCTTTGGCCCTCATTTTGGTTTGCTTGAATTTGTGATCCTATTCTCCTCAATAGATTTCATAGCATCAAATATGTTCTCAAAGGTAGATTTGTTCTAATCTTTGAGGCACTTGTCAAGCCTTTTTAATTTTTAAAGCTATGGCCTTCATCTCAAGTGTTTTATGAAAAAATTCTAATTTTCCTCCATTGTTTTCCTAAATGTAGGGTGGTTTAACCATTGTTTTAAAATTTAAATTATTTGAGACTTGAAGGAGTGCTTTTGATGAAATTTAATAGAAGAGGCACATGTTTCCATCTCATTTTGATAAGGTGATGAAATATAGAGGTTGGAAATAGATCTATCCATTTTTTATTAACTAGCACATTATATAAATCTTTCCATACCCATTTATCATTCCTTTATCCTACCCATGTAATGGAAGAGCTTAAAAAGATGTATATGATGGCTGAGACTTAAATAATCAAAGAACTCCAACATTGACTTTAGTTTAGTAGTAGGGGGTTCTTTATAGTTATCATAAGATGTGATTTCATTGATATGCCCACCTATCATTGATGGATTTGTAGAAATGCTAGCAATGTGTAACAGGTTTGCCCATATTAATCTCCTATAAGATACTATGGTTTTAGTATAAGTAAAAGTGCATCTAGCTTCAAAAATTCATTCTTGATGTTCGATAGTGAGAAAGATAAATTTTTCCTCATCAATGTCAAAATTATGTCCATAACAAATCAATATTTGATCATTTTCAACAAATATTCTAAGAAACTAATCATTCACACATAAAAAAACTTAAAATTATTAGACCTAATTCATTGCTTGATGAAATTAAGCAGCAGTAATAATTACATTTAGATGCACATGAAAAAAAAAATAAAAACATGTATTGATGCATCAAAAATATTTTTTTAGTCTTAAAACTAAGGTCATTGGTCATTTAAACTATAAGTCAATTTTCTTACCCTCAATTTTGTCTTTTTTTATCAACAAGAGAAATGCCACCAATTTATCATTAAAAATTTAAGGTCATTTTTTAGATCATCTTTAAGATAATAGTTTTTTTAAATCAAATTGAATATTCTAAGAAGAATTTGTGTGTATGGGTGAAATAAATATTGATAGTCAAAGTCGCTTCCAAATACTTGAGGCTAAAATCTCTTTAATTTTTAACCATGTGGGAATTCTCCTATCTAATCATTATTCTTTGTCTAAAGAAGTTACCCAAAGTCCTTGGCATTGCCTACTTCAACTTTGTGAAGTTTACTCTTTAATAGTCATCCATGTCACGATAATTAAAAAACTATTCCATCTAATTTAACTAATTAAAAAAATTATGTGGTATATTTGTAGTATTAAATTTGAGTGCATAATTCTTGATAGACATCTTTATGATTTTTATCAATGGGTGACATGAGAACTTTACTCTAATCTACCAATATTTTGGCCTCAACTAGTATAGCTTTAAGCTTAACTTGCTCATTAAATGAATTCTTTGTTGCATGATCTAATTTTTCTATTATATTGCATTGATAACAGTATTAGACATTCAAAATTTCAAGATGATTAATAATGAGAAAAATATTTTTTTGTAGGCCAAGATTTAATATTTAGCATTTAATATCAATATTTATTTTTATAATATTAATAATAATTAATATAATATATATATATATACTAAATTGTTGCTTTTTTAAATATAAAATCAAATTAATTAAATAATTTGAAAGCAAATATAATGTTATTAATAAGTAAAAAACTAATAATAATAATAATAATATGGTACAACATAGTTACAATATAGTTCTTTATAAAACTTTAACTCAAACACCAAAATAAATGGCATATAGATGGTCTAAAAATTTTGAAGTAGGACTCTTCTTTAGTTATGACTCATAAGTTTTAGGATATGTTGACTCAAGGTTTTTTGCTTGGCTCTCAAATATATCAATATCTAGTGAGTATCATAGTCGCACTTTATGAATTTCTAACTTAACAGACTAACCTTCAAGTTAAGATAGTTTTATTAGAAAAAAAAAATTATACTTCAATAATTTTATGATTATCTCCCTTATAAACTCATTAACTATGATGACCTTCATGTCTCCTATGAGAATTTGAAAAGAAACCTTTCTAAAAGCTTTTGGGATCTTAAAAACTATTATTTTCTAAACTCCTTAAATAGTCACAATAGCTTGGACATTGGGAAAATGTATATCTAATATAAAAAAAATGGTGGAATGTGTTGCTTTGATAGTTAACTACCTTGGAGTGGGTTGTGATGCTTTAATATCAAATTCATTATGATAGGTAAGCAAGAAATCATGAAAAAGATGGCCAAAGAGCAATAAGTGATGGTATTTTCATATTAAATGGAGGCAAACTATGGAAAACTAGTGGTAGATGTGTCAAGGGGCAATGGCTAAGGACAAAAGGTCTTGATGAATGATAATGTAGGATTGAACTTTGATAATTAAGGCCAGTGCAAAACAAAAGGGCTCATTAGGATAACATGGACAATGAGTGAGACATAGCATGAGGCAAATAGATTCATTAAGATGACATTAATGATGAGCAAGAAGCAAAGCTTGGGAAATATGCAAGTGTTCTAATGGCCAGGGCTTGTAACCAAATAAGCCATGCCAGTAAGATGAGGGTGTAGTGATAATACTATTAGATCAAGGACATTTGATAGCTAGGAATCACAAGGAAGATTAAAAGAATTAATGTCAATGCATGATCAAAAGGCTAATTTAACTATTTAATCAAGTCTTTTAAATTGTTTAATATTTCTTGTAAATATTCTTGGGGCTTCTTATCGATCAGATCATTTTATCAATAGTCCAAAGCTTCAACTATAGTTTAATAAAAATGATTTTTAGTAGTTTAATAAAATAAAAATGAAATTAAACTTCAAAAATTAAGGTTAATAAATTAAATAAATGTATATATTATTGTCAATGGTATTGTGAATGTTTATTATAGTTCATGTTATTTGTTATGCCTTTCACTTTTTCATGACTATATGTTAATAGTAGCTATCTGATTTGTGTATTAGCTTTTAGAAATATTACAAAAGTATGTACTTATCTTATCATGGAGTTTATTATATTGATTCTATGCATATTATGATAGTCAAATAGACATTATTTTTGTTGTGACAATGATAAAAGATAAAAAATATATTAGAATACTTATGTGCCAAATAATAAGGTGTAAAAATGATGGAACCAAAAATATGGCATAAGCACATGAAATTATTTTATGAGAAATGGTATGTGAATTTGGATTCATCATTTATGTATATAAACACATATAGATTGGTTTTTAATTTATGCTTATTATTTCTAACTTAAGCATTCATATTGAAAAGTGATATGTATTATGACTTTGGTTTGATAAGGATCATTTGTCCTTCTTGGTCACTTTGTAGACATGACAATCCTAATTTCATTATCATAATCTAGTCTTATAATGATAAGCACATTTTATCATCCTATACTAACCAAAATTCTTATCATTTTCAACAGCATCTTGACATGTTAAGACCATAATAACTATAATTTTTTAATGTAGGATAAGTTGTATCATGAGAATTGTAATAAGGTAAACAAGTAGGGCATAGGATGCTAGAGTTTTAATTTTGCTATAATTTATGGACTAATTATAAATGAAGGCCTATAATGAGCTATATAATAATTTTATTGATTTATTTATTATTATCAATCATTAATAGGTTGTAACTTTTCATGTATGGAACCTATAAAGAGTTTTTATTTGTTTATGTGTAATTTATATTTTTTTTATTTTTTATTATGTAGGGACATTTTTTCATTTTGTTTTTGGTCCAGAGCTACTCATTCAAATTCTTGTTATAGAATAAAAAACAAATTTACATTTTTAGCCAATTAGAATCATAAGGTATTGAAGCACAAGCATGCACACAAGGTTCTTCTAAGTGAAAGGATTAGTTGACTTTCATCCTCTTTCAGGTTAGGATAAAAAATTATCTCTCAATGTGTTGCAATGCATATTTGTGCCATTATTATCATCACTTGATTATCATATTTGTCAACTTCCTTTTCTCTATCATTATTTATAATTCCCTTGCATCACTACACTCATCAAGAACTCCCTCTTTTCCTTTAATCACCACCCATTGTACACATTTCTTTATAGCAACCTAAAATCCCTTTGTTTCACTTAGTCAACAACTACTAATCCAAGTTACCACACCCCACATAAAATCAAGCATACACATATAATTCAATCTAAGACATGCATAGCTAGATTTATGCCACCTTTCATTCAGCTCAGCCTTACATCTAGTTCATGCAAATCTAGCCACAACTAGCATTACTACTACACTATTGCACTTTTGACTGATTCCTAATCACCTTACCATCATTTTTCCCTAACCTTATGCCTTTAAACCAAGCCTTACTTATGTGATTCCAATCTTATTAGGTTAGCTCAATTAAAATTGGATTGAACCTTATACTTATTTGACAATAGTTGACCCAAGGCACACTAGAAGTCAGTGAATTAGTTTTCATACATTAAAAAATTTAAGAACAAAATAAAAATCATAGTGTAGCAAGTAACAAATGTAAATAAAAAAAGAAGTGAGAAAAAGAATACAAACTAATTTTTAGGTGATTTGTCCCTTAAACCTTGAGTTTAATGGAGAAGTCATTTATAATTGCCATTTAAACATGAGCAAAGGCATAAGTCCACACCATTCAACAAAAGGCTCAAGAGTAGGTTCCCTTTAAATCCCACACTTAGATTCAAAAACCTTCATGTTCAACTATAGCTTATAGCCAAGCTGAGTTATCAATAATAGGTTTAGGATATACAATGAACATTATATTAGGAAATGGAGATGAATGTAGTTAGAAAATTGATTGATTTTCTTATTAAAATTTATCATCTTTTGAATATGAGTTTAAACATATTTATAATGAAAAATGGAAATCTTTAACCTTTAATAATCCTCAAAATTTAAATAACTATTTTCCAAATCATTATTTTCATTTACATAGTTGTTCCCAACAAATCAACTAACAAAAATCAAATAACCATTAGAAAGACTAATCATTAGCTCCACAATGGTTTGATTAAGTCAAGGTTTATCTTAAACTTTTATAGGATTCTCTATTGAACTATACTATATATTATCTGATGATCAAGATTTTTAATTGGATGATCAAATAGTCTTTCAATTGGTTTGATTAGGTTTGAAATTATATATGTATTTACATGCTTTTTATTAGCTCTAAATAATCCTCAATGGCTATGACAATGTTTCCTACAATATGGTTAACCTAGCCATTACTTACACTTCTTGAACTTATTTAACTATCAATCTAAGGCTCAAACAAGTACAATAACTAAATTGTGCTAATCATCCCTTTTACACTTGTCTTATTAAATTATTTTACTAACTAATAATTGATTGTACTTGAATGATAAGACCATTGTATGTGTATGAAGTACCTTATAATCCATTTCTCTTCTCTCGAGTTTCAAAAGAATCATTTTTGATGGTGACAAAGATCATACAAGGATGAAGTCTATAATATATACTAACTTATCAAGTTTCATAGGATCATACAAGTGATTAAGAAAATCATATTACATGAAGTATATCAGCTCACTAATTGCTTAAGTATCAACTTTCATTTCTCTATTAAATATGATTATTCTTTTAAGATAAATGAAATTTTATATGTATGAAGATCATCTCTATTTGTTAGTCAGTGTGAATCACAAGAGGGAAGTGAATTATGGTCTTTTTAAACATAAAAAAATTTTAAATTAACAAAGTATGCATACAAGTTAGTTTAGATATTAAAGTAAACTTTTATAGAAAGTCCTGTCTTATTATGCAAATTGTTTTAAGATAAATAAAATGAAATAATTAAATACAAGAAGGAGCAAATAGAAACACAATAGATTTTAGATGGTTCATCAAAGATTAAGGCTTACATTCCCCAATTCAATGATTAGGCTTAAACTCATAAAAGCATACCTTTTTGTTACAGCTAGTAGGGGCAAACCATACAAAGAGAGATCCAAAAGTGGATTTTTGTAGTGCTTAAATAAGTCACAAGCACAAACACAAAAGAGTTACACAAAAATAGCTTATGAAAATAGTTTCATCACTTTGAACAATAGAACATACAAATTCCTACACCTTTCACTTATAAACCAATGTAGCATAAGAGTATTTTGAAAAGAATTTCTATTGAAAACTAATTGTTCCAACATGGTTGAGTTATTTGTTTTTCAGTTGATAGATATGCAAGTGAAATCATGACTCATCAATTATCAATCATCAATCATTTCTTATATGAATATCTTATTATTTATACCTCCCACATGATTAAGTAATAACTGAAGCAGTCTTAATGACTTTAAATTAGATTTTTAATGAGATTAATTAGTTGTTAGAGTTCATAATTTTTTATTATACAAGTATGATTAAGAAATCATATTAGGACAATACATAAAAGAAACTAATCACTCAATAAAGCACTTATAATAACCCATTATTTTATTTACTCAAACTATATCATATAAGTATGATAATAGATATCATACTATATGATGCATGCATAACACATAATTTTAAAATTTCACTTGAGTTGTCAAAACTTGGTACTGAATGATCATGAAGATCATACAAGTACCCTTAAGGCTTATATACATTCTAGGTTATCTTAGGATCATACACATTTGATAAGGGTATTATATGCATAAGATGAATTTTTAAACGTAATTCAAATGCTCTTGGATTTTTTAGTATTTTCATATAAATATGATAATTATGTTGTAGAAGTATAAAGGTATCAAAGTTTAAGCTTTGACTCATAGTCTTAGGTTACAATAAATTTATATAGGTATGAAGATACATTGTATTTGTACAAAGGTTTTTAAGGTTTACCATTATATTATATTTATGTGGATTGTACTCATATGAGTATGTAAGCCTTTTCATTTTGTACGATGCATGTGTCTACTAACATAGAACAGTGAGCAGTATTATACAAGATGATAACATATATTACTGATATACAATCATGCTATACTTTATCTATGTAACAAAAAATAATGGTCATACTAGTATGATGAAACCATTATGCATATACAATAAATTTAATATATGTTGATTTGAGAGATAGAGCAAAAAAAATGAAAGTACAAGTATAATAAGATATATTATTTTGTATGATCAATGTGTAGATTAAATACAAAGCTTTATGACCAAATGAATTCCTTGTACATTTGATTATAATTAAAATTTAATATGACTTTTCTCTTGATAGATGTATGACTTTAAAAACATGCATGAGTAAGGTGAATGAATACAATCCTCTGTGACATAAAGTATTAAGTGAAGTTTTGGCATTCGACCATTTGATGTAGTAAATGAAGAACTCTACATAGGCAGCCACTCCAACTAGAGCTAATTCCATAAGGCTCCTTGAAATGAAAGTTAATCCATCTTCCTTAAGCAAAGTCACCAAGCTTTGTCTACATCCTTACATGTGAATTGCACCAACTTATTCAACCAACATGAATCTATTCCTTTATATCACATCTCACACATAAGATTAGTTCACAATTACTTGGTTCTATTATCATCAAACCATACAAGACATGGGATCAACCATCTTTCCCTTTTGCCAATTACAAAATCAATGCTAGAATAAAATGTATGAAAGTAGAAACTATAAATCATTCAAGCACTATGTTTAGTCAGAATAATTAGCATATTCAATCACTAAGCTTTAGCACATTAGATTCCAAAATAGAATTCAACAAGAAAGCTTTACCATTTCCAACATAGAGAGGACTCCTCCAAAATGAGAGCTCCCCTTTAATTATGGAATTCTTCTTCTCTCCCTTTTTGGAATCATTCAAAGGGGTTCACTTAGGGTAATCTTAATTCTAGTGAAGGCATCTGAAGCTAATAGTTTGGCAAAGATGTGTATTAGTTGTGCATTGAATGTAATAAAGATGAGATTGATATCTATCTTTTTCTACATGTTCTCAAATGAAGTGCTACCTTATGTCAATGTGTTTGGCTTGGGAATGCTAGATTGGATTTTTGGTTAAAGATATGGAACTTGAGTGAACTAGTATATTAGTGAAGTACAAACCATAATCTTAAAGTTATTTAGATTTCTTATTCTAAAGCACTTGATCTACACAACAACCAATTGCTATATATTTAGATTTCATTAGAGATAAAACAACATGGTTTTGCATACAACTAGCACAGAAGATGAGTGAATTTTTAAGCAACTTACATGTGCCAGAGGTGCTCTTATTATCAATCCCACTACTTGTTAAGAAGCATCAATTTATGCAATCAAGTCAAAACTTACTTCATATCTAGGATACACAATAATTGGATTTCTTTACAAGTTGATCCTCATTGGATTTCTTTACAAATGAAGAATTATAAACTCTACCCTAAGAAAACTAATTGATCTAAGAAAACTATAAAGTCACTCAATTTGAGCTTGAAGTGCTTGCTTGAGGTCATAGAATGCCTTCTTCAATTTGAGCACATGATCTATCTTTTCATGAATTTCAAATCCTAAAGGCTACTCTACATCCAATTCTTTTTTGATAAAGTTTGACATCCATATGATAAAGTTTGAAACCCTTGTAATAAGCCTAAGATATGAGAATTCTAATTGATTCTATTGTAGCCACAAGAGCAAAGATCTTATCTACATCAATGCTTTATATTTAGTTGTATCCATTGGCAATTATATGTTATTTGTTCCTTACTACAATCCCATTTTCATCCAACTTATTCTTAAAGATCCATTTTATATAATTCACATGTTGATATACTAGTCTAAAAACTAATTCTCACACTTCATTCTTGGAAAATTGATTTAATTCATTAGTTATTGTAGCTAACCAAAACTTATTATGCAATGCCTCATCTATAGACTAAGTTCAAAATAAGATACAAAGGCTACATGGTTAATTATTTCACTGGACTTGACATCATCACCTACCTCTCTATAATTAAACTCTTAGGAAGGTCTTTGACAAACTTTTGTTCTTTAAAATTTTCTTATCACTCCTTTGGCCTTCCCTTTGACCTTATTGTCAATGAGTTTATCATCAAGACTTAGTTCATCAAGCTTCTCAATTAGATCTAATTAAGATTTATCAATAGATTAACCATAATAAGACTAATCAAAATTCATATGATTGGATTCCTATACAACTTGAGTCTTCTTATTAAATACTGCAAATGATTTTCTATTCATGGAGTATCCTAAATTCATTTCCTCATTAGACTTAAATCAAACTTATCTAAATTAGTTTTTTTATTAATTAAAATGAAACACTTCCATCCAAATACATGCAAATGAGATATCTTTGATTTTCAATCATACAAAAGTTCATAAGGAGAAACATTAGTAAATGACATAAACTATATTGATTACATAGCAAGCACTATTAACTACTTACATCAAAAATATTTTGGCACATTATATTAATTTAACATACATATTTTCATTACTAACAAAGTTTTTTTTCCTATCTCAACTACATCATTTTGTTGAGGGTTTCTAAATTAGAAAAAATTATGTAATATTTTATTAAGATTGTAATATTCTATGAAAAATTTATTTTTTAGCAAATCTACTTGGTCACTTCTTGCTATACTTCTCTTTTGGCTAGTCAAAATAAAACATATGGCCAACCAAGGTTTGTTCTTATCTCTTGATTTTGATGATTAAAACTTGCAAATTTATTTAACTAGTTAGCTTTTTATTTTGCTTGCTTAAGATATGGTTATCTAATTTGTAAGCTAGGCTGACATGCACTCTCTAATAATATAAATCATGAGCTTAGTGGCTTAATGAATCCTACAAATTAGGAAGTTATGGTGGCAATTAAGAATAAGAAGTAGAAATTTTAAAATTTTCATTGATTCTTGTAATTAAGGAAGGGATTATGAATGCATGAATCCTAATCATGTGATATGCATGGATCTTTAGATTTGGAAGCTATAACCAACCCCAAATCAATGAGGCAGTGATTTCATTAAGGCATTTTAAAAGGGAGCCATGTGATTATTTTGATCTTAATCCTTAGTCAGCTACTCTTATAAAAATGCAGTGATGAAGGGTTTGTGAACCAAGTATATAAGCCTTAGGATATAATATTGCTAGAGTGCTAGAAAACCCTAGCCATGCCTTATGCAAGAAGGCCTTACCTAAGAAAAGTTAAGAAAAGGAGGTTTTGCCCTGAGAAAGAGAATGAGGAGGAGACTTCAAGACTCAGAGGAGGAGAAGCTCATCCTTGGAGTAGTCCACTATACAAGTCAATAGGAAAGATGCACCTTGAAATCATACAATTAAATGTTGATAATATCAAGGTAATACAATCAGTCATTTTGCTAAAATAAGAATGTGATGATAATGGGACTATGATTATGTCATGATTTGTTAAATTACCTTCTCATGAAATCTAATCTAAGAAGAAGTGATGATAAAAATTTAGCCATGTGGATTAAGTACTTCATTAAGAGCATGCTTGACATGTTTATTTGAATATTATCTACATGAAGGCCTTTGTTAGATCAATGGATGTTAATTATTGCTTTTTTACTTGAGACATGATGTTGAGGTTAATTATATGTGAGTTAAGATCCCTTGTTGATCTCATGATCTTATATGCAAAATGTGAAATTGGTATGATTTATGTTAGCATGCTTCCATACCTATGTATGCATAATCTCTAATTGAATTATTACCAAGCAATTTAATGACTTTGGTTATGATGAAATGCATAAAAATTATAGATCAACTCATGTTAAAAAGATTTTGTTAAACATTATATTATAGAAAGCCTTGAGCTAAGATTGCTAAAAGTTATGAATTATTCATGCTATATTTTTTCCAAGAATGCATGCAATGTAGAAGGTTAGATTTCATGCTTAAATGTGTTGAATCAATAAATATTGTTGAAAAATGCACCATGTTTGCTTATATGTTAATTTCATTAAACCATGATAATCTTAGACTTCTAACTTAGGCACCATAACATGATGAGATTTTATAATTATGAAGATAAGGCCTTGTTACAAAATTGATGAAATTCATTCTTGTATAACTAAAACCTTAGATTAGAACATGAACATTAGGATATAACTAGGAAATATAGCTAAACTCTAAGGACTTCTTACCTCAGTTATGCTTGTGAAGCTTGTAACATGACTTGGGTATGTCATATGAGGCTTGGTTTAGATATTATATGAACCTAGATGGCTTCTAAATTGAGTTATAGTCCTCAATTTCTAAAATGTAGGCTTGAAAGGGCTAGGTTTTAAGCCTTGGAAGAAGGATAGGTTGGTTAAGGTCATTATTAGGCTAACATGGATAGTTGGGTTTTTTGATTTGGAGTGCTTAAAGGTGAGTTTAGATTAGGACTAATAGATAATGTCATGTCTTTATGGTTAATCCCTATGAGGCTATTGGGTGAACCCTAAATAGTTATGTTTCTAGATGAATAAGCCATAAGTAGCTTATGAAAAGGTGGTTAGTAGTTCTCTTAAAAAGTGTTAACTAAACCATTAGGTATCCTAGATAAGGAAACTACAATTTAGAAGAAACTCTAATGCAGCTCAAATAAAATAAAGAAAACTTAAGGTACCCACATATGCTAATTAAGGTTAAAAGGAAATCTTAAGCTACCTTAAATAAGGAATTAGGATTGGAATGAGAGCAAAAGCACTTGGTGGGCCATGAGCTTACTTTGGTTAAGAGCTTGGATTAGTAAGGCTCTTGGTTAAAGACTAGACAAACTTTGGTTTAGATAAAGAACGACCATGGAATCCATATCTCCGAGGGTTAGTCATACATTGCTTACGCTAGAATATGGCAGCTCAATTTTGGTCTTAACCTTAATAGTAAGATTAGTCAAGGGCTAGGTTATTCTTGTGATGTTTGTTAAACCCTATGCATGACTTGGTTTATTGAGTAAGGTCATAAGTGTCCTTATTTAGTCTCTTAAGTCATGGGTTAAGATCTTAGATGATAGTTTGATGGATTATGTGTGTAGCTTAAGAAAGACTTTTTAGATGGTATAGTGGCTTAAGTTTTTGCATGAGACATGAGAGTCACTAGTAAAACTTATGTGAATCCAAGATAAAAAAAGACTAGCTAAAAGTTATAAAATGCATCTAAGGTGTAAAAACTAAGGATGTGGACTTGAGCAAAAGCTTAAAGGTAATTTAAATAGACAATGTGGTCTTAGATAAGATCCCAAATAAGAATAAAGATAAATGTTAATTATTAGTGTAACATCTAGATATGATAGAGTACACTATAAAGTTAAGGCTTAAAGCATACTCAAGATAATAAATAAAAATTTAAAATAGTTGAATTAAGGTTAAAGAAAACCTTCAGGTACCCAAGATATTAGATAAAAAATCCTAAATACCTTATTAGAGTCTGAGAAAATCATAAAACTAACCTTAGATAATTGATTAAGGGTTTTAATAAAATTTTAAGATTACTCAGATAGTTGATAATAGTGGATTGGATTAATGCCAATATGTTTTTAATTATATGACCTTTGTGAAGATAAGATTTTGAATGTAATGTTCTTAAATTTTAAACCATCAAGCCAAGGATGGGTACAACTTAGAAGGGAGTGCTTAATTAAATAATCAGAAGCTCATGAGATTAGCATAGCTTGAAAGGGAGTACCAAATTTATTAATTAGAGGATTATGTGAAAGAAATAGCTTAGAAGAGAGTTCCATATTTCCTAATCAGAGGCTTTTGAAATTGGTATAACCTAAAAGAGAGTGTCATATTAATTGATCAAAGGTTTGTGTGATTGTTATAGCAAAAAAAGGAGTAAAACTTCCCATTCAAAGACTTATTTAATGGCACAGCTTGGAGAGGAGTACCATGTTTCTAATCAGAGACTTATCTAATTGGTACAACTTGAAAGAGGGTGTAAGATTAATTGATAAGATACTTTCATGATTGGCATAGCCCAAAAAGGAATGCTAGATTACATGACCACATACTCTTGGTGTGATCAAGGAGGCTCAAATCTTGTCTTGGTTTTCATGGGCTTAAAGGGAGTACTTATATACTAGTGGGACATTGAGCATCCAATTAACTATGTCATAAATTTCATAGTTTGACATACATTTGTATGATAGCATTGATCATGATGCTAATTATACTCATATAAATTTGATATAATACATTGTTATTATATGTTTATTTTTTATTGTATGATTTGAGGATTTTTTATTGAGCTTTAGCTCACTCTCCTTTTTTAGAGTAGATGAAAAACTATAAGAAATAAAAAAAAAGTTTTGCTAAAATTGTCAGGAGCAACACTTCTAGTGGACACTAATGAGAGATCAAGCTCATTTTGTAATCTAGTAATTAATCATGCAAACTATTCAAATACCTCTTCTCTTTTTATTAAATAACACCCAAGTAAATCTTGAATATTCATAATAATCATAAAATTATACTTCTTTTCTCTTAAACTATATGGATGAATGGGTCCAAACAAATCTAAATTTAGTAATTTTAGTGGTCTTCTAGCCATCATTTTGATTTTAGATTTAAATGAGGATTCGAGAACTTTTCTTAATTGGGTTGATACACTAAAGAAAATAATCATTCTAATTTTTTATAGAATCCTAAGTCATATTTAATGATCTCTCTGAATGTGGATGAGCTAAGACAACGTAAACTTATATGCTACAAGTCTAAATTACTTAAGATGTAAGTCATTCTAATCCATTAGCTTCTTTAAGTCTTTACATAAGTATTATTTTTTAAGAGCCATAATAATTAGTTTATTATGTTTACTAATAATACATTGGTCTCTATAGCCTTCACATTTCTCTAAAGTTCTTTTGTATTCTCACTCCTCGCTCTTAATCTGATCACATAAAGACATCTCATTACATGAGATTGAGTTAGCCAATGGAAACAAAATAGACCCTCTTGCTTCATTTATAGTAGCTGAAATAAATCAAACTTATCTCAAACATCAAATTGTATCAATTAAGGATATGTAAAACTTACCTTATGTAATAAAATATTATTTCTAGCAAAAAAATTTTCAACATTATCTACCTAACTCATCTAGTGATCTATAATCACATGAATGATCATTGCATCAATATAAGTACATCCTTTGTTCCTTATGCATTTAAATGACTCTATTGACCTTTATATGCCCCAAATCAATAGATATTGCTTTATAATGAAGGTTAGGTTAAAAATTTTATGCAAAATAAAGTAAAAACATATAAGAAACTTTACATGTAGGTAAAGAAAGTTTATTACAAAATAATGGATTTGAAGTTGGGGATAAAGAACTTGATGAAGGTCACACAAATTTAATGGGTTCTTTTAATGACTCACTTGGTTTAAGATCAAGGAAAATTGACACTAGTGGATCACATTTATAAGGTTCAGTTTAAGAATTGTATTTAGTCTTACGAGGAGTACTTTTAGGTGATTCAATTTTAAAATACTACAAATGTTCTAGTTCATATGAAAGAAATTCATCTATTTTTTCTTTGAGTAGCACTATAACTAAATAAAAAGGTGATGGGTATAATATTATATATTGATCATTTAGTGTAATAACCATAACTTTTTTAAGACAACAAATATCAACTAAACTCAATCAAGTTTGATCAAGAATAAAATAATAATAAGCTATATTAACTATGTTACACCAAAAATATTATGTGAGTAATATTCATAATTCATAATAAAGTGTGTTTGGGTGGCTTCAACTTAAGTATTTTCATTAAAAGTACTTGTATAAGGTCTGGAATGTAGAAGGGTCTTGATTTTTGAAGGTTTGACAAATTTTGATGATACCAAATTAACCATATAATTATTACATATATAAATTATTATCTCCCATAAAACTTTTAAAATAATTTATATAAAAAGGTTTCAAACCATAGTCAAGTGAAGATATAAGGGGTGATGAAGTAATAAAATCCATAAATGAATTTGTTTACAAAATCTCTTCATGGTGTTGTAGATAATGAAACTCATGAAAATTTGACATCATTGATATATATAAGTTTAGGACATAGTGTGTAAGGATTAACATATCTAAAAATGTCAAGATTTTGTAGGACAATAATGAGATAGATGTAAGTATAATAATCTAATTTTGAAAATATAAAGATAAATTTAGTATTTCAAAAATATATCTAATGAAACAAAATAAGCTCTAGATAGTTTAGAGAATTACAATGGCACGACACAAAAAAATCTATTATATCACAAACGATGGATGATGAAGACAAGATAAAAATCTTATATCTAGATTTGTATTTGACTTAGCTACCAAAATTGATGTAAAAGGTGGTGGTGCTTAGAAACAATATTTTGGTACAAAAAGTGCTTAAAACATTGGCCAAAATCTCTTAAAATATAGTTTTTTTGGAAGGTTATTCCCAAGATATTGTGAATTAAATAGTAGAATCTATTCTAGCTTGGGTAAGTTAGTTGGTCATGCAAATTCATACGAGATAATTTGTTGGTTAAACATTGTTTATGCAAGATGTAGATTGGGTCCTTAAGGTTTTGTTTGGGAATTTAGGAAATGATGTTCACAGGCTACTTAAATTAGTCAACGTGTTATAAAAGGAGATAAGCACAATGGTCTGATGTTGATTTATGGCCAAATTTGATTCAAATGTTTGATGAGCTACAAGAAGGAACTTGAGGCCAAGGCTTGTTGTGGGGGTTAAGTGAGTGCCAATAAGTGGGCTTATAATAGGAAAAAATAGGACCTTCTATATCTTGAATTTAGCATGATGTCAATCTTTTTATATAACCTATCATACGTCACCTTTACAAGCATGTAGCTTTTGATATGCTTGAAATCAATTACAAAAGAAGACTCACATAGTAGATATGACGTATTTCAAAATCCTTATGGTTTATAATTAAAAGTAAATCAAATTAGTATTTAAAGCCAAGCTTGAAATAATATAAAACCATAAATTATGAAACTTTTTTTTGGAAAATTAGAAAATAGATTTGAGCTAATTTTGGAGTTTTTTCAAACTCGTTCAAAATTAAAATATAAAATTTTTGGGTTGAAGTTTGAACATCAAACCATAAATCTTAAAATTCAAAAATTAATGCAACAAGGCTAGCCATATGAGCATTTTAAAATGAACTAATATCAAGCAAACTACTAATTATGAAGAAAGAAAAGCAAAGCACAAAAAAAAAGAAATATAATGATCTCACTAATCATAATAGGTGAATTAATCCTAACAACTAATAGTTGTATCCTTGGATATAAAAGATTCAAGCCTTTGAGTGTAGCATCCTAATTATCACCACCTAAGTTGTTAAACAATTTGTTTTTATAGAAAATCATATGTTTGAAAGCCTCCTTTTTGTTGTACAACTTATTTAATTTGGCAATCATAATCTACGTAAATCTTTTTTAAAAAATTCAACCCAAATGATTCTTTTGAAAAGTTTGTCTTATTAAATTTTATAAAATAACACAGTCTATAGTTTTATCATTCTTTAATAGAACTAAGAAAATATATTATCCATTTTAAAATAATAAATTCACATGTCACCTATTTCTTAGTTGAATAAAAATACAAAAGCATACAAGAGTTAAACAAAATATTTTTATTGATTCAATAGCATTTATTACAACCAATACCTCAAATCTTAATACATAATCTCTAGTAAACTAAAAAGCAATAAAGTATTAAGTCATATTTCTATTCACTTCTCTACTAGAGTTTTATAAAGTTCATATATATTACTTATAATTTTTAAGTCAAAAGTAGGTTGAGTAAATAGACTTAGTCTCAATGCAACATTTCACATTTGGGTCATATCACATTCTTGGTTATAAACAATCATATAACATAATAAATCGCAAGTGTTGCACATGTATAAAATAAACATATATATGAGGGATGTAATGCCATATTTTTGTTTAATCACATATTCAAATTTCTTAAATTAGTTTACATTTATATTGTACATTATTTATTAATGTTTTCTAATTTTATAGAATCCATGTTATTATTAGTTATTTAGCTTGGTCAATTGTTAACCAATTATCTAGATGCACTCCAAAAGGCTTTATTTAGCTTAGGAAACATCTTTCATGGATCTATTGATTAAGACTAATAAACCATAGAATGCACTGTAATGGGTTCTATCTATACTAAACTACAGTTTCATGTTTCTTTAACTTAAATGAATTAATCTTAAGATGCACTCTCATATGCTTTATCTAAAATGAGCAACACTCTAACTATTTTTCTAAATAGTTTAGTCATGAATTGAATTATGAATAATTTTCTTACAAATTTAAATTCCCTTTAAAATAACTTTTATTTATTATTATGATTGCTTTTATATTTCCCTTTTTTATGTTAATGTGCATACCAAAAGTTTGATGCATTCTCAAACACTACCAAGCAATGCATATAAACCATTTTCAAAAATAATCATGTGAAGTAAATCTATCACAATTTGTATGTATATAAAATCCACTTGCATAACAATAACATCAACCAATATATCATAACATATCATATTATATTCTTTTATCCAAAAGATAATTTGTTTCATAAACATATGCCATTATTTGCACTATCAATGTTAAGCATATGCACTAATAACTATATAGATCTTATAATATAGAAAATTAAGAGGATTTGGACTAGGATCAAGACATGGCATAGCCCAAATAATAGAACAAAATGGTCATCATGGGTCTGGCACAAGGAACATAACAAGGAAGCCTAATTGAAGCTAGTCTTTGCCCATCACCAAAAGTACATCCTCAACATCTAATGTAAATAATTTTTAGCTTTTTCTAAGTGGCTTCTAGATGCATCATTAATAAAGTTTTGTTCTTAATTTTTGATTGATTGTTGCATTTATTAATGCAATTGCTTACTTAATGATGTATACATTTATAAATAGAGTCAAATTTGAAATGAGATGAAAGTTTTTTCGATGGGTTTTGAGAGAATATTGTCTATCCTTTTTCTTATTTGCAAGAGTTGGGAAGGTTTGGTTGTCCACACTTGGTAGAGGCTTGGTAGCCAACTGCTTGTCACGCATTCTTATTTTTCCTACTTCATACTCACCACACCAATGTTTATTGCTACATTCTTACTTTTCTATTGAATTCCTAAACATCTAAGCACCCCTCTCCCTTCACCTCATAGCTTTTAAGTTTGGTTCCCTACCATCCATTATTATCCATTTCGAAGCCGTTCCACCTCCATTCCTCCCTCTTTATCTCACAAAATCATGTTGAACATTGCCTCCCATCACATCCTTTAGTGCTACCACATTCAAAGGACCTTTTCATTTTACATCTTCACTTACTTGTCTAAGTGTTCTAGATTTAATTATACAATAGGCCATTACTTTTAATTAGTCAAATATCAATTAGATGCATAAAGGATATCCTACTCATTCAAGAGTTTACCCATATTTACAAGAAGGTCACTAGATTACAAACATTAAACATCAAATAAATGCATTAAGATGTACGTAGTGTGCCTGTTATTCGAAGTGTTTCAAAATTATTTATATGATAGACCATTACTTGAAATTCATCTAATCTCATCCATATGCATTAAGAGTTATACAAGATTTCCTACTTATTCAAGAGTTTATCCATATTTACAAGAAAATTATTAGATTGTAAATATCAAACACAAAACAAATATACTAAGATATAAATAGTATGCATATCTCAATTTTGTGATGTAGTGAACATGTCTTATGGTTTTCTTTCCTTTCTTTCTTTCCATTCTAAAGAATTTATTAATCTTCTTTTCTTTCCAAAAATACTTCCCTTGGCATTCCTTCACAGGTTTCTCTATTATTTCTCTTGAGACACAGTTTGTACATTTTGAATTTTGACCCCAAAACACAAAGCTATGCATGAAAGATCACTTTTGAAGAAAAGGTGCACATGTTGTTACTTTTTCGTTCTCTTTTCTTTTTATCTTTCTATTCTTGAATGACATATCCTCTTAATTCATCAATTAATTTAAGATAATTTAAGATTTTAAAAAGGTATAATTAAAATCTTATATCAATTTAAATATCTTATATTTTTAACATATTTATCTTGTAAGTTCAACCTCCCATTTTATGATTGAGACATGTTCAATTTTAACAAAATTGATATCTTTGGATTCTTAATAAAATGTTTTTTAGTACTTAAAATTTATCTTTTTTTATGACTCTTTTTTTCAATTATAATATAATTTTAGAAAAATTTAATAAATTATCAAATATTAAAAATAATTATTGAAATAATAAATTAACAATTTTGTTTAGATTTAGAATATTTATAATTCTTTTTTCTCCTTATAAAGTTCTATCATCTCGTGATCATATAGATTTTGTTAGATATGTCACAATTAAATTTAAATATGTCACAATTATATTTAATTCTTCAAAAATAATTATTTAAATAAATTTTGTCTTTGATATGTTATATTAAATTTCATTAACTATCACATAATAGAGAAGAAAATGATAGCATCACACATTTCATATAAGAAATAACATCATTACAACATTAATAATTGAACAAAAGTCTACTAAGGAATTGTGAAACACACATATATAGAGGTAGATTAGAAAGAGATAATTGCTGCAAGACAAAGCTCCGTTTAGTTAAACTTTGCGCAAAGCAAATTAGGGGAATAGCCTGAAACAATTAAATATTTGCTCAGGAAATTAGTCTCATTCTGATCACCCTTCCTTGGCACGACCATATATAGCTGTTATGTTTAATATTACCAACCAATGTGAACAAACAATTACCGAACATATTCATTGACTCACAAAAATCCTTGACTTGACTAGTACGAAATAAACCTATGATTTTATTTGATGTGTTGCATGATAACACGAGGGTATGAAGCATGTCACATATAATATCCAAGTTACATTTAAACAGATAGATTGTTCGTGACATAGTACTACTTCTGTACCCCAAAAAATGGAAATATCAGCAGTGACCGACTTTGTGATGTAATGGCATCTGCCATGTTATTCAATACTAAAAAGAAAGCAAATAATGGAAGATAACCTGAACATTAAAGAGCAAAAATTAGAAGTATTTGGAAGTTAACCGCAGAAACTGAAGTGTGAAAAAGAAAGCTAGCTGAGAAAATGTAAAACTGGTTTTCAACCTTTTCAAATTACTATTTGTTCATAAATATGTTTATTAAAGATTTATTTTTAATCATATAAAACACCTTTTTGTTAAAACCTCTTTTCGAAGTTAAATCTCAGTCCATTGTGTACATCTTTGAGGGCTATTCCATTCCTTTAGAATTGGGTTAGAAAGAATTAAAGGCCACAACAATCATAGCTAGCCCAAAAGAGAAGAATTTGGCTTAAGCAATCTTCGGATGTGTTGCTTATTGATTTAGTTTGAATTCAACCAAATACATGGCAATATAGATTACCCAAAATCCACAATCACATCCCATCAGCAAATATCTTTCTGTTCACCTTTATTCACCCATCCTTCTTTATTAAAGCATGAGATTAGATTACTCAGCAGGGAAAGGAGAGGCCAAATCTGGCATTGAAGACAACTTCAAATCAATGCCCCCCACATGGTACCATGTGCATGCATACTGTTTTCTCCTCACCATCGCTCAATAAATCCAATGGAAACCATGTTTCAGCATTTGCGTCTCCTCTGAATCCCACTTACTACAGAAATGTTGCAATGGAGCAATAATTATAGCATATACTGTAAGAGAAATGAGACCACAAGTCTCCCACATGGTCTGTCCCCTTCGCATCAGGAAGTTAATCATCGCTGCCACCATAACAAAACGAAGGTCTGTGTTGGGCTCCTTCCTATATATGAAAATGGTTAAGCCAAATGTTTTTTCATTTTTTAAAATAATTCATTCAACAAAATTTTGGAAAGATAAATTGTTAAACATAAATAGAAATAAGTGTTTTTTTTTTGGGCATTACTTGATTTTTTTGGGGTTTAAAATTTAAAACAAAGTATTAACTATGTTTCTTGATTTGGAGTTGTTTATTCAAAAAAGAAAAAACAAGCAAACAAAGGGGACCTTTTTAAGATCGACTAAATCAGTCCTTGAATGGCCAATCATGACATCCTCTTTTTATAATTTGTTTATTTTGAATTTTATTATTTTGTTTTTCCATCGTGATCATGTAGAATTTGTGTGGTAGATTCAATACTATGTGGAATCAGATTGGACATTCCACATGTGCACTGTTCTTCATGACAACAATTGAAAACTCAATTTACAATATTGTAAACTTGATTATGACTCATGGTCATTTTTTAACTAACGTTAGGCAACAATCTTCAACAAGGTCAAAGGAGATCAAAACAACTTCATTAGAAGATTACCAAATATCAAACAATTTTGCTATTTCTTATAAAGAAGTTATGATTTTTTGGTTGATAGATGAGATCTCTTTAAATTGTTACAAAAACAATCATGCCCTGGCAGAAAACCAGTTCAAAGTAAGCACTGGGGGCATATCATCCAAGAAAAGATTCCTTATTGCCAAGAAAATAAAAGAAATGAATTCAAAAAATTTTTCATATGCTTCGAACCTACCCATTTGCCTTGTCTGTCATTAAATTGTTAATATATATCAACTACAACATGGATTTTTTTGAGGGCCAGACATATTTTTCAAACAAGTTTGGGTTGTTTCCCAACTAACCTTTGAGATATTCTTTGATTAGCCGTCAAAAGATTCTTTGGAAAGTATTGTGATCACAAAAGTCATATCAAGGTTTCATTTCAGCAAAGCAATGCTTCTTAACAGTGCCTTCGGAGGTGTTTCTTGAGGACACTTCCGTAAGCAAGCTATACAGAAACTATTAGAATACTTAAAAAAATTTTCTTGTTGTCATGATTGTAATTATTTGTAATTGATTGTAATTATTTTTTTTGGCAAAAACTTAACTGTAAGTAATTTCATGTGGAATCAGGGAGATTTTTTTGACACTGTCGTGATCTATTTGCACATGTAATAATTGTACTTTTAATCATATGTTTCCTTTTTTATAGAGAGACACACTCTTACCCACAGTGGCCATTTTTTTTTATGTATCTCTATTTTCTCTCTTTCTACTTATTATTTTCTTGCTACGTGTTTGTCCTTGCCTTCCAAAATTTCTCTCAACATCTTTTTACACTATCAGCTGGAATATGACAAGAGGTCAAATAGTGATTGGGATCAATGCCTCATTCACTTCAGCTACTTTACATCATAATTTGGTGCCACCTGATTCTCCAACACCATTAACTTCTAGTGTGATAAAACATGCTGCCCTTTTGATTGACCTTCTCTAGAATTCAAACACTAGTCCCATAGATGATAGCTTAGTTCATGACTATTGTTTCTACTTATGGCATTTGTTGTTGAATGAAATTGCTAAAAGCTTAGCTTTGGCTCATAAACAATAGAAAAATGTTTAGGTACAAACAATAAATCTATATAAAGGTATACCAAAGATATTATAGGTTTATAATCAAAATATCATAGAATTACTAGGTAAGTAAAAACTTCTTTAGTAGTTAATGACTTAGATAATTTTTTTAACATTAAGGATCTCAACTCGTAAAGAGAATGATCTAGCTACCCATACCCAATGTAACTCAAGCTAGTGGCTAAAGTGGCAAGGTACATTTAAACGGAGTTCTTAGATTGTAAACAGATTAACTCACACATTAATATGCACAAACTGAAGACATTTGACATGATGGTTAATCCCTCTCTTAAATGACAAAGTAAAAAATTAATTAAGTTAAGCATTTTCCTGATGAGTGCTCTTATTGTTGCTAGATAATGGGTTAGGATCTTCCTTTTTGAGCCTTTCACATGCCTTTTCATTACACTTTCAGAATCATATAGTTAGATAATTGCTTATAACATGTCTTATATCAAGTAAGCTTGGCAGTAGCATTTTATTACTTTATAAAAATCCTCTCATATACAACATGGTGAGCATCATCTTTATTTATAAAAATCTTAAGGGATATAATGGTAATTTTCTAAGCTTAAGAATATAAAATGATATTTAAGAATATTAAAGATCACATTTTAAAATTCTAAATGATATTTTAAGAATTATAAAAATCACCATAAATTTAAACAATTATACTTTAAATTCTATCATTAAACTACTTAACAAAGTTACCAAATTAAATAAAAAAGTAGTTCCAAATAGCTTGTGATGATTTTCACATTTTTAAGTGGTAGTACGATGAGTGACGTGATCAAGATGGTATGGAATGAGAAGACATAATGATGCTTCATTGTTTGATTTACAAATCAAAGCGGGTTCATGGGTCGACACAAGTTCATAGATCAGGGTGCATTCATGCATGAAAATAGCTCCAAAAGCTTAAATTTAATCAAAATTAACTAATTTTTGCACTAAAAAAACTATAGGGTTGTTGTTAGAAGTCTTTAGACTAGCTTTTTAAATTAAAAACATCCAAAAATCTATCAACTAACCTCCAAACATCTCAAAATATATTATACCAAAAAATAATTAGATGAACTAAATAAAATTTGAAATAAATTGAAGATAAAAATTGAAATATGATGTAATATAGAGAAAGGTTGATTGTAATCGACCACTTAATCACAATGATAATAAAGACTAATAAGAAGTATAGGAACCAATCCTGACTTAACTTTGAGTCCAAATAAGGCTAACATGCTTTCAAGTGGATCCTTTATGTGATGTGTAGGATGTTACTATGTCATCTTTCTCAGGTGAGAAAAGGTAAACTCCATCGAGCTAGGGTGAAATCTCTGATACCACTCCAACATCTCTTTTGTGCCAAATCTTGTGTGAGAACTATTTGATCATCTAAGATTTGCTTCACTTAATCTTTTAACTTACTAGATGATGCTAAAGAAATTGGTGAGATAGGTTTGCTTGATAATGATGGTGAAGGCTTAAATGACTCACTAAGTATCAGATGTGGTTTTCTACAAGATACAAAATTCAATATATTAAAGGTAGCAATAATTCCATAATCTTTGGATAAATCTAAGACATGCATTCATAGCTAGTTTTCTCACAATTCTATATGGAGTAGTAGCATGAGCATACCATTTCTTGAGGATTCTTAATAAGAATCTCTTAGACTTAATGAGAGTCATCACATAGTCACTCTTAATAATTTTCTTGAGTTACGTATAAGTATTTACTAGTCCTTTATATATTCCATTATTTTAGTTTGTTCACTAATATGTTTGTATAAAGATGAAACATGATAAGCAAAAGACCAAAAAATCTTAGAAGTATAAAATCATGAGGTAAAAGAATCAAATCAATAGAACTCTAAGAATGAGTTTTAGAACAAATTTCAAAGAGACTCAAACCTATTGTTTGATTAATAGAATTATTTTAAGCAAATTTAGCATGCAAAAATAAAATGTCTTAAATAGAAAAATTTTATTGAAGAAGGTTGCCTAAGCTCTGGTTGATTATTTTTATTTGCCCATCTATTTAGGGATGATAGTTGATGAAAATTTAAGTTTTACTCCTAATATGTGCCAAAGTGTTTTCTAAAAATTACCAGTAAATCAGACAGCACAATCTAATATAATTATTCGTGGTAACCATGAAATTTCACAAATTAATTAAGAAATAATTTTGTGATGTTTAGGGCATCTGATGTCTTATTATATGGTATGAAATAAGCTATTTTAGAAAACTTGTTAATAATTACAAATATAGAATCATGCTTTTTAATAATTTTTGATAATCCTAATATAAGTTCATACTTATATCTTCTTATGGTCATTGAAATATAGGTAATGGTCTATATGCTCCTTGGCCATAATTGCCACATTTAGCTGTTACACAAGTTTTATATTAGACAATTATCGATGCAACTTTTTAGGCAATTCTTTTCAATAAAATTAGTTGGCTATGTCTCTTATAGTTTTGTCTCTACCAAAATGTCTTATAAGACTTTCAGCATGTCTTTCCAAATAAGGTAATCCCTAAGAGATGTATGAGGAATGTAAAGTTGTCCATGGAACAAAAATACATCTTTCATAATCACCAAAATTTTTTGTAGGTGATGTATTAACTTCATAATACATATCATCAAGGCTAGGTAATCATTATATAAATTTTTGAAGCATTTGAATCTAGGAACACCTCCAATTATTGTTGATAATAAGTAAACATGATGGTTTAATGAATAAGTTACTTTATTTTCTACTTCAAGGTAATGTTTCAAAACAAAAGTAAACTCTTACAAGTATTCAAACAATTTGACATGTTGATGACTTCAATTCTTTTATGAATTTAGTTACTTGAGTTCTTCATTGTTAGAAAAAAGAAAATATTCTTGGGTCAACAAATAGTGTCTCCAATGTCTTAGAGATTGGATTATTACATAACATATGTTTAGTATTTCTTTGTTGCATCATTTAGCTTTTCATTAAAGAAAATGATAGGATATCCTCCTTGACTTAGGATTTTGCCAATGCATACTATGGAAGCACCATAAGCAACTTCAAAGGTGATTGAAAGTCTAGTAACTTAAGAATTGGAGCTTGACTCATGGCTTCTTTTAATTTAATATAAGTTGCTTCTATTATTTTTTCCAAATTGAACACTCTTTTTAAATACAATATGTAATCAAGATCACTATATTACTAAATCCTCAAATGAATTATTTATAAAGAGTGGTTAGTCCATAAATGTTATAAACTTCATGTACATTGATGGGAATTGTCCATTCAATTATGGCTTTTATCTTTTTGGGTTAGTGGCTAAACATTCTTTTGAGACTACAAAACCTAGAAAAGACATCCCTTTTTATAAAAATTCATACTTCTTAAGACTAGTAAATAAATGTTCATATAATGTGGAGCATACTTGTCTAAGATTTCTTAAATGTTTGGATAAAGTATGGTATAAGCTAGTATACCATCAAAATAGATTACTGCAAAATTACCTAGTTAAGGTCTCAAAACTTAAGTCATAAGTCATATAAATATATTTAGTACATTTGATAATCCAAATAGTATAACTAACCTTTTATATAGTCCTTCTTTTGTCTTAAAAGAAACCTTTCATTTATCATTTAGGTAGATTCTAACCAGAGGGCATCCATTTTTTTGATCTATTTTAGAAAATATGATGGCTTCGGCCATTCAATCTAGCAAATCATTGATCATAAAAATTTAAGACCTATATTTGATTGTTATTTTATTAATAATATGGCTATCTATTCACATGCACTAAGTTTTATCTTTTTTAGGAGCCAATAGAGTGGAGAAGCACATGGACTAATACTTTCCTTAATAAATCCCTTGTGAATGAGCTCATGCGCTAGTCAAAGCTGATGGATTTAATTGGTAATGTGATAAATATGATAGTGAGGTGTTAGGAACTAAATTTATATCATGTTAAATATCTCACAATGATAGGAGTATGTTTGGCAAGTATTAAGAAATACATTGGCAAATTCTTCCAACAAAGATTTGACTATGGGTGGTGGGTTGGATATACTAGTATGTGTTTACTTAATTATCACAAATTAGATAACTTCACCACTAGCTATTTTCCTCTCAATCTCAAATAGTGAAATAACACTACATAATTTTTGTTTTTTTTACCCTTTTCTTTTAGATTATTTTGGTAAGAAAGTTTCATCAAGAGAGTTGAAAGGCATAACATAATCTTCTTTCCTTCATATATAAAATTATAAGTATTAGATCTTTTGTTTAGGATGGTATCTTTATTGTATAACCATGGTCTTCATAAAATAAGGTTACCTAACTATATTGGGATAACATTGCATCATAGTTCTTTGGAATATTCATTAAGATTCAAAGGGACACAACATTATTGTTGTATGTGAATCAAGGTTTTTATCGATCATGATATAGTGTATGGGTGGGGATGATCTGTGAGTATTATTCTATACTTTTAGTAATATTCTATGCTATGACATTAATATAGATATCATTATCTATAATAATCTTATAGGATTTTATCTTTAATTACAATGAAGATATTAAAGATGTTAGTGTATCACGAATCTTTAGATGGTACTGATATAGTCAGAGTGTAACCAATGATAGCTATGGGTGATTTAATATAGTTAATGCTTTCACATAATACTTATAATTTCTCTTTAGCATCCTTATCTAGATGTATAATCTCCTCTTCTTTAACTTTAATATTTTTTTCTATTTCTTCTATGTTTAAAGAGTAGGGCTCACTTAGAATATTGGGCTATGACATGCTCTCTCTATTGATAATGAAAATAATTTACTTTGAAACTAATATGTGGTTTGTCTGAGGGTTGGACTTGATAAGTTGAGTTGCTTGTGGAGTAGAAATAATAGAAGTGGTAAAAGTAGTGGCATAGGTCTAAGGGCTAGAAGTGGTTGAAGGAACCTCATTTTCTTATGGGTAATCAATCCTTTAAATCTTTTCACATCACAAAAAACTTAATATGCCTTTTTTAACTAGTAATATTTCTCAACTATAATTCACTCTAAATAGACCCTCTAAGCCCAACTCAAAATCTAGATAATATTACATGATCTGGTTCTTGGCACCATAACTAAGCATATAATCCTTAAATTTAGTAATATATTTGTCAACAATCTTTAAACATTAGGATAGATATTGCTATCTCTCTAAAAGTATATTTGAATAAGATGTAAGTATATATTTAGCTCATAAATAAATCTCAAGTTCTTCCCATGATAGGGATAATGCTTAATCTTCATGAAGATACTATCTTTCCAATGTGAACGAATAACCTAGCATATGATGTATACCTAGTTTTTACAAATTATTACTTTGATGCTCATTAAGATTATACCTGACAAAATAATGCTTTATTCTCATTTCTTAGTCTTGATAATCTTTAGGGTCTAAACTTTCAACAAAGGTTAGGGTTTCTACTTTAATCATGTTAAACTCATGATCATTATCTCTTCCATACCTTCTATTATGGACGTGTGGCTCAATGTCTTAGTCAACATTTTTGTAGTCTCAGTTCATTTCTAAAAGACTATTCCTCCATTTTGGTGTCACTTGTCATAGACTTGATCAATGGGTTAGACTTAATTTACTATCTTTAAATTGTTTCAACTAGTTTATCTATGCATGTTTCTATGGTTGCTCTTATGTCTTGCATTTTATTAGTTAGTTCTAAAATTTCTTATTATAATGCTAGGTCCATTGGTGGTTATGCTAGTTGTGAATTAGATGTTCTATATTGTCATCTAGACTTAATGGTCATACATTATTGGGTTTAAAACCAATTTTGTAATTAGGATCATATAAAATAATTACCAAAATTTAATAACAAGATAACATATAAATATTAGAATTATTGTTGTAACATTCTTGAAAACAAAATGTTTTTTGAATCTTAACTTCTAACAACTTAGCAACAAAATATACAAAATTAAAAGATGTTTTTTTAATAAAAAAATTAAAATCAAGCAACTTCTTGTATTTAACCATGCTCTGATACCTAATTGAAGTAGGATGAAATTGTTAAGAAGCTAGCTTTGTCTCATAGACAACAAGATAATGTTTATATTCAAGCAATAAATTCGTATAAGGGCATACCCAAGGTGTTATAAGTTTTGAATTAGAATATTTTAGGATTACTAGATAAGTAAAAACTTCCTTAGAAGCTAAGGTCTTACATAATTTTTTAACTTTACGGATCTTGACCCAATAAAGAGAAAATTTAGCTGCTCACACCCAATGTAACTCAAGCTAATACCAAAATTGGAGATGTACACTTTAGATTAACTCGCACATTCACATGCACAAACTCAAGAAATTGGATGCGATGAGTAATCTCTCCCATAAAATGATAAAGTAAAATAGTAGTTGACTTAAGCACTTTCTTAGCGACAAGCACTATTGTTGCTACTAGATAATTGGTCAAGATCTCCCTTTTTGAGCCTCTCACTTGCCTTCTCGAGGCACCTTCAAAATCATATCATTGGATGATCACTCTTGACACCTCTCATTTCAAGCAGGCATGGTAGTACCACTTCATTACTTCATAAAAAATCTCTCTTTTTATAACATGATGAGAATCCTTATTTATAAAGACATTAAGAGATATAATGGTAATTTGCTAAGCCTTGAAATATAAAAGAATATTTACGAAATACTAAGGGCCACATTTTGGAATTTGAGAAGATATTTAAGAATTAAAACATTCACCACCATTTTAAAAATTATACTTTAAATTCCATCAATAAAATTCCTTAAAAAACTATAAAATTAAATATAATTAGTTTCAAATAGCTTGTGTTGATTTCCATGTTTTCTATTCATAATGCAATTAATGACATAATCAGGATAACATGGGTGGAGATGATGCTTAGATGTCTAATTTGTAGGTCAACATGAGGTACTAGTTTGTGAGTAGGCATGGGTTCATGGGTTGGCATAGGTTCGTGAGAAGAAACTCTCTAAAAGCTTAAATTGTATCAAAATTGACAAAATTTTGTATTAATAGAACTATGGGATTTCTCTTGGGATTTTCAAGACATAATCTTTAAATTAAAAATATTTGAAAGACACAAACTAATCTATAAATGACTTAAAATAAAGTACAGATGTAAGTAACTAATCATAATGAATAAAATTTGAAATTAGATAAATATAAAAATTGAAATATGCTATAATAATAAATAAGGGATGATTATTATCGACAACCCATTGGTAGTGATAATGGAGACAATGAGAAGTAGAGAAGCTAATCTTGATTTGGTTCTAAGTTTAAATAAAATTGGAATGCCCTTAAGTAAAACTTTTATGTGATGTGCAAGATGCTACTACATCACCATTGCCATTCTTTCACTTCTAATGACAACTCCAACAAACATACTCACCACTCTTAAAATTCCTATGTGCCTAGCATCTACCAATCAAATGTCGATGTTCCCTTTAACTCACTTACAGGCTTAATAATGAACACTCTAACTTCCCTCATCTTGATTACTAGTGTCATCAAGAAATCTATCCATTATCATCATGTAAGGATAATCCACATTTAAGTAATGTCCTTAGGCCTCTCTTATAAGAAGAAGAAAGTAGCTTTATCACTAAGAGCTTAAGAGAATTCAAAGAGGGAATCCCTTTATGTAGAATTATTTAGATAAAAGAGTTCCTCACTCATCTAATATTACTAAGGAAACTTTAATACTAGTACCTTAATCACTATATTCAATATTGAGTTGACTATCTATCTAATGTTAGGTATCCCTAAATGCAAGTTGCTTGTTGATTTTTTTTAAAAGGAGTTACCTTCATGTTGTACTAGTTTGTTTTCTAATGCTCAATTACCTACTTAGTGGTTTTTTATTAGAATTTGATATCTCCTATAAGGTGAAGGGGCTCTAACATTTTCTTTATTATTCTAGGAGATGATGAACCCTTTCATGTCTATTTGCAAAGATTTTGCCAAGATTCTTAAAAATGTACCAATTTGGAAGATAATTTGAACAGGACCATAAGCACAATATAGAGTAACACTAGAAATTGAAGAGGCCAACTAAAAACTTATTGAAAGAGGAAAAGCTCCAAGATTAATGAAAAAACAAAGACTTCAACATTAGATAAGCTAAAGTATAGCACTCATACTCTTAAAACTTCATTAAGAAATCCAACTAAACTTGCTCCAATTGTTGATAGAGGTAAAAAACATATTGTTTGCAAGATCTCTAGTAATAGGGCTTTACCTTCAAAGAAATCACCATGAAGATGGTCAAGATGGCTTCCTAGTTGAAGCTCCAAGGAGCAATGCTTTGAAAACTCTAATCACTTTCTCTACTGAGGACCTCTAATTACTAAGTAATCCATTTGACTACATCATTCAAATTGTTGTGGAGAAAGAAAAATTCTAGGAAAAGAAGGTCTTCATGGATTTTGGAAGCAAAACTATTGCCCTATTCCTTAACTTCTTTGAATAGTTCAAGCTTCCTTAGGACCTCCAACAAATTATGTATAGTTCCCTTGTTGGACTCTCTAGAGGTGCCTACTACATTGAAATTGTTATTACTCGATTGTTCACTCGTAGCTTTGATGACTTTGCCATAATGCATATGAAAAAAAATTCATTGTAGTTAAAGGTCACTTGTCTTATAATAATATTCTCAAAGGAATCATTACGAATCACTTCCAAGCATGATATCAACTAATTCTATAATAGGACCCCCATTATGGCCTCATTATGAAGAAAACTTATATATGATTGGAGATGTGTGAATAAGTTCATAGTAAAAGCCCAATCCAAGTGCATGTTAGAGAAGTAAAGGAGATTGATGTAAGTGCCTACATAATATAATATTTTTTTTAGAAATACAATTCTACCAAAATAGGGGGTTAAGTAATACATTGCTCTTGGATCTCCATTGTCACTTAACTTTGAATAAGGAAATAAAAGTTTTATGTTGGTGATGTAATAATGAGGTTGATGAAGAAAGTCACTACTCTAGAGATTCCAAGGAAAAATGAAACTAAGATATGACATCTCATTACGCCTATATTGAGTTACAAATATAACGTTAGGGTAGAAATTCTTGATTATATCCCAAAGACATTCTCTTAAAGGGATGTGAAGAGAATAAGACATTATTCTTTAGGAAGAGAGTACTCATAGAGTGAAGAAGAGTGTGAGGAGCCTCAATATCAAGATACATTAGTTGTTTATGAAGGCTTATAATGGTTTTGAGGTTATCATCATGCTCAACCTAACCCAAATATGTTTGCCAGACTTGATGCTATACAATCAAGTATCAAGGACCTTCTAATTCAAATAAGAGATAGCTTCTTGTGTATTTAGAATTAGTTAAATTCTCCTTTTGGAAGGCACCATGACTTCTTTGGATCACTTTGAATGGATATCTAGATTGTATTTCATAAGTCTAAAACTTTTGAATAATAAAAAATGATGTAATGTTGATGTAAAACTTTTGTTCATTAATGAGGTTTGTGTGCTCTTGTGTTATGTGCATCTTTAAAATCCTATAATGAAAAGTATGAATATTCCATCTATATGTTAGTGAATATCTTGATAGTGCATAAATTCAAAATAGAATGGGGAAGTGATGTTAAATAAAATGACTATAGCAAGTTATCAAAGAAACTTTTATGTTAAAAATACATAATTATTGGGGAAGGATCACTCAATCAAATTAAATCATCTCATTAGTCCCACTTAGTAAGGATTTAAGATGCCCCTAAAGCAATAAGTCCAAACACTAGAAGGAAAAAGGTTGAAGGCCATCCTCATTGAGGATCCATATGTCTAGAAAATATTTTAAGGATTTATAATAATTAGGACATATGTAAGGATTAGAAATAGGTTACTAGATAGTTTAGTATCTTTCACCTCACTACAAATGAGCATTTTCATCTAGAAAAACAAGGTCTTAAAAACTAAATCCTTAAAAGCATGCACATAGGATTTTTAAGTTGTATTTAATTGATTTAGTTAGTAAAAATGCATAATTTTACATTACTCTTAATTAAAAATTGATAGCATTTAAGTTTAGAAAAGATAATGAAAAATTAGTTAAAATTGATCTAATCATTTGGCATGTTATACATAACATATAATATATTTAGTATATTTTTGATATTGTATAGAAGAAAGGAGAATCCACTTAAGAGTTTAAACTAATGTCCTAAGTTTGTGTATATATGTTACAATTAATAGATAGTATTTTAATTAAAATGAGTAAAGTACTCTAATGGAATACCATGTCTTAAGGTATCATAGATGACCCAAGCAATACATGAATTTCTTACATACAATATGTTTAGTTCATTGGTTATGCATGAGCATAAAAGGAAAAATTTTGATACCTTTATATAATATGATATTTATTAATATACAATATGTTTAGGCCAATGAGCAAGCTATGTTGAAGTGACCTAAAGATGATTAAATTAATATATTTTGTTTGCTAAGCAATATACTATTACACCTCTCTTACGGCTAGCCCAAGATTTGTCATTTTGTCTTGAATTTTTTAATTAAATATTTTCAAATTTACTTGATTAAGTTAATTATTGGTTAATCATGTATATAATAAGTTCACTTAATCACCAAGCTATGTTGACTTTACAAGTTAGTCAACCTAAACCATGAGCTAGGATATGAGGTGGCATGATAATTCTTACAATTAAGGAATCCTAGTTGGTTGTTTGCCTTGATTGCATGAAGGGAATTGGAGCTTAGGTGGTTGTTTACCTTGTTTGTGTGAAGGGAATTAAAGCTTCATGTAGCCATGCATGCATGGTGTCATGCCATGAAAGCTGTTACTAAATCCTCATTTAAGAAGGATGAGGCAATTTGTTACAGGAAATGAAGGGATAATCTTAGTTTACTTAAGAGAATCTGAAAGGGAAATCTGATTTCTTAAATGAAATTTGAAAGGCTAACCTTGTTTTCTTAAGGGAAGTTGAAAAGATAACCTAATCTTCTTAAGGGAAGATGAAAAGTCAACTTGTGAAGATTTAAGAGAATTTAAAAGCGCAACTTGGGAATTTGAAAGAGAAACTTGTGAAGTTGAAGGTTCAACTCGTGACGGTTCAGGGGAATTTGAAATGGAAACTTAGGAATTTGAAAGGCAGGGAAACTTAGGAATTTGAAAGGTTGTCTTATGAAAACTTAACTCTGGACAAAATGAATGAGTTATGTGGCTAATTGGTTCTATATAAATCCTTTCATGTCAAATTATTAGAGTGTTAGAAACTTTATCCTTGGAGGTAAGGATATGATAAATAAGAGGAGCCAAGGAAGTGAGGCCTAGTTGTGAATAAGAAGAGGAAGTGACTTCAAGACTTAAAGGAGGAGAAGACCAAAAATTGGGGTAGTCCCCTACACAGCTCAAGAGTTAAGATGAACCATGAGATTATAAGAGTAAATCTAGATATTATTGAGGCAATATATTCAACTATTTTGGTAAGCATGCATGTGAAGATTTTCGGCCATGAATATGATAAGCTTTGTTATCTTCTCATTGAACTTAACCTAAGAAGAGGAGATGATAAAACCATGCCATGTATTGAAGTACCTTGCTAAATAACATGCTTAAGCTCTTTAATCATATTTCTTTGAAGATTTTTTTAGATGAAAGGATTCTATTTATTTCTTCTTAAGTAGTTAATTACATGCTAGAGTTAAGAATCATTATTAATCTCATAATTTCACATGTAAACTCAAGAATTTTAATATAAAATATATTGGCAAGCACATATACCCATGAATGGTTAAACTTCAATTTAAATTGAGCATGCAATTTTGATGGTTGATTATAATGTAATGCATGGAAATTATAGATCAATCCAAGTTAGACTAAAAAGGTCCATCCTCTAGAAGGGAAATGCTCTTAGAGTGCACACTTTGAACAACCCTCTAGTCAAGAACTAAATGATTGAATGCTCAAAGCAAGTTTTACATCTAATAATGATGATTTCTTCATGTGCACGAGGTACAAAAAAGATCATCACAAAAAAGCCTAATGTAGCTTACATCTTCCCAATTTACAAGATAAAAATCAAAAGCCAACATTGATCTATCCTTCCGTATATCAATGATTAATGCATTACTATGTATTGTTGGTTGAGTGCCCAGTTAGTAGGCTATAGCTAGGCTCAAATTGATCACTCAAATGAGGGAATTTTCACTTCCTTCTTTATTTGAACCTCTTTCTGATAGTAGGACCTTTAACTTCATTCATCAAACTTTAAACTTGATTGTGCAATGTGAAATTGCAATAATAAAATTTGCTTGCTTTGCATGACAAGTTTACTTGCGATGTGGAAGAGGACAAGGATTAGTTTGTGCAAGTTAAGGTCAAAATAGCTGATGATGTTACAAAAGTGGCTTGTACATTTGTATACAAAAAATGTATAACTAATGAGAGGAGTCTATGGGCTAAGCTAAACAACATTACATCTTTTATCACATTGCCTTGGATGGTAGGAAATGACTTCAACATAATAGTTGTAATTAAGGAATATAAAGGGATGTCCCAATAAAATCTTTGTACCATAGCAAAATTCCAAGACATTATCTAGTAATGTGGACTAATCCATCTACCTTTCTTAGATTCAATTTCTCAAGGTCAAAAAATGGTTAGGCCACAAGATCTGGAAAAGGTTGGGTTATATTCTAGTTAATCACCACTAGTAACAAGATTATAGTTTGTCTTCGATTACATTCCTCTTCATTACTCACTGCTATTATTACATTTTGCAACACCTGTAACTAGCAAGCCATGTTCATTCAAATTCCAAAAATATATGGCTTAATCTTGATTCATTTTTTTCACATGGTTAAAAAAACTTGGGACCAACAGGTTAGTGGAAATAGCATGTAAGTGGTGACATTTTTTGAAAAGACTCAAATAGCACCTTATGTAATGGAACAAGGATCAATTTGGCAACTTCTTTTATATGGTGAGCAAGATAGAAAAATGAGTGCTAGAGCTTGAAAAATACTATGAACAATTCTAGTTAGATACAACATTTGAAGAATTTAGCTTGGCTCAAAACAAACTCAATAAGACTCAACAAAATGAATAAACCTTCTGGAGACAAAAGTAAACTTCTTCTATGTGGTGAGCAAGGTAGAAAAGTGAGTTCCAATGCTTGAAAAATATTATGAACAATGCTAGTCATATACAACATTTGAGGAACTCAACTTGGCTCAAACAAACTCAATATGGCTCTATGGAATGAAGAAAACTTTTGGAGATAAAAGTAAGGCTAAAGTGGCTTTAAAAATGTCATTAAACACTAAATTCTTCCATGCATATATGATAGCTAATCATAACAAGCTTAGAGTTCAAGGATTGCAAGACTACAATGGTAATTTGCTCCAAGGAGATGAGGAGATTGGGAATGCAATAGTAAATTTCTACAAATTATTCAAGAAGGAGAATCCACTAGCTCTTATACATTTGTGAGTTTCATTCCTACTCTTTTGAGTAGAGAGGATAATGCTAATTTAATGAGGGAGGTTATGAAAGAGGAGATCAAGAAAATTGTATTTAGTATTGATAAGAATAGTTCCTTCGAGCTTGATGGATTTATAGGTCAATTATTTTATTATTGTTGAGACATAATTGGAAATGACATTCACATGGCTACAAAAGATTTTATAGTAGACATATTCATTCCAAGAAGCCTAACTAGTGCTAACATTTTCTTAATTTTGAGAAAGAAAATTCTATCTTGGTTTTTCAAATTTTTAACCTATTTGTTTATGTATGTGTGCTAAAAATTTCAAATTGATTGCTCAAAGATGTAAGAATTTATGGACAAACTAATATCTCTAGAACAAACTAATTTCATCAAGGGAAGAGGTATAGAGGTTAATTTACTAATTGTTCAAGAAATGTTAGAATATCTTAATTGAAAAGCTTGAGGTAACAATTATGTAAATAAAGTTGATATAAAGAATCCTTTTGACAACATATCTTGGAAATTTCTCCTTAATGCATTACTACAATTTGGGTTTGACTACCAGCTTATCCATCCTAATATGAATATTCTATATTGTAGTTAGTTCTTAGTGGTCATTAATAGTGGTTAAATGGGTTTCTTCAACCCACACAAGGGTGAAACAAGGTAGGCCATTATCCTCATCATTATTTATTCTAGTTGTGGAAGCCTTCAATAGGGCCTCGATAAACTATAGTCTAATGGTGATATCCATTTCTTTGCTTTGTCAAGAGGTAGTATTAACATCTCACGTCTTTTCTTTGTAGATGATATAAACATATTCATTAATGGGACAAAAATCAATACACATGATCAATAATTTCGTACGATTATTTCAAGAGAAGTTGAGTTTGTAGATTAATGAACAAAAAAAAATGAAATTCTTTCCTCGAAACACTATC
This sequence comes from Vanilla planifolia, assembly GCA_023846275.1. NCBI lineage: Eukaryota > Viridiplantae > Streptophyta > Magnoliopsida > Asparagales > Orchidaceae > Vanilla > Vanilla planifolia. The sequence continues at coordinate 26,371,772 of CM043870.1, forward strand.
CAATAAGCCATTTGGCTCATCATAACCTATTTGGGTTGTAATTTATATAAATGCAAAAAGAAACATCTCTATTTCAACCACTAAAAAAAAGATAACTAATAAATTTGTAGATTAGAAATAATAACTTCCTTTGATGATAGGTGTATTAATGGTTAAAAAGCATGTCCTTTCCTCCATGATTCTTCACATTCTTTTGGCAATGAATCTTTTGAAACAATCCATCTTAATAATGGAAAGAAGTCTAAATATGTTTTTATGGAGTAACTCAAAATCTGGGCATAAATAAAGATGGAATAGCTGGAGAAAGATTTTCTTTCCTATGGAAGAAGATGGTGTGGGCATTAAATGTTTTGAAGATTATGTATTGCATTGATTTATAAACTTTGTTGAAAATTCAACAATGGGTACTACTTATTGGAAAGTCTCATGCAATCTAAATACAATAACAAAATGAGCAAATAAGGAGCATATAAATACATGGAGGTAGATTCAGCAAGTTCAACAAAGCATGGAATAATGCACAGTGATTGTAGGTTTGGAGTAGTGCAAATATTGGTCCTTAATAAATAGTGAGCAATTCACAATTTTTTTTCCCTAAAGCTTAATTAGGGAAACAAATCATATTGCACCCTAGAAGACATATTTGGAAGGAGTGGCTACCATATGAGATCTCGATCTTTTCATGGAGATTACTCAATGGCTTTCTTTGCTTCATAGAAATATTGTGTAGGTCTTGTTCTAGCTTCCATCAAAATGCCTTAATTTCTTAGTTGTTGATAATCATGCAATTATTGGCTATGAAAGGGCACATCAGGTTTTGCAATACTTTTCCAACATTTTAACAATTCTAGATTAAACTTTTCAATCTTTTCAACATATTTTGCATCACTAGTAGATTTATGGCAATATTATAATGGTTAGGGGAGAAATAATACTCTTTAGTATCAAGCATTATTTGTTGGAAAAATTGGAAAGCTAAAAAAAATTTCTATTTGAATGGAAAATTATCTTAGTGTCATGAATTTGCAAAAAAAGCAGTTTCTTCTTAAAAAGATAAAAGTAAGCTTTCCTATCCCTCAAAAAAGCCAAGAAGACTTGACAAAAAAAAAACACCCATTATTTGAGAATCTACCATTCGGTAACAAATCAAGTTTTAAAGTAGCTCAATCTTGTTCAAAGATTTCACCTAATTAGGCATGTCTAAAATATTTTGTCATAGTAGTAGGATTGTTATAAGTGACTTCATTATGTTTGTTGCATAGAATTCAATAGTTATCATTTCTTGTTCAAGACTATACTTGGTTTTTTCCCTTTGAAACGGAACATTGGCCTTCATAATTCTATCTTTATCTACCATATCTTAACCAAACTTTGCATGAGCTCTATGTGCATTTGTATACTTTGGAGAGGTTACTTTTCTTATAGTTTAGGAACCTTTTGTCTTTAGTTTCATCACTTGTTTTTCATCTTGTTCAATAATATCACATAGAGTATGAACACAATGGAAAGATAAGCAATAGACAACAAGGTCATCTATCCAATTACACTTGACTTTGAGTGATAAAAGTCTTATGAATTGCAATTAATGATCTCTGAACCTACATGTATGTTTGTGATCCCCACTTTCCCATGAGCAAATAAAACTAATAAATTTTAATAAAAAAACATAAATCATTTCTTTTGAGAGAAAGCCTTGTTCTAATACCTTATGTTGAGGAAGTCTTTGAACTAAGTTTGATTGAAGAAATGATTTAATTTGTACTATTTTGCCAAGGTCTCATGCTATGTGGATGTTAAATTCTATGCTTACGTGTGATGAATCTCTAGTTTTGTTAAGAAGTATACCACGCTTACTCTCAATTCAATCATGAATATAGTATATTTCAACTTGAACATTATGACATGATGAGAACATATAGTTAAACATGACACCTTAATAAGAAAATGGATGAAATTCATTCTTATTTAATTGAATTCTAGACTAGATCGTGAACTTAAGGATAGAACTTGAAACCTTAGTGCCAAGGATTTCTTGTAACCAAGTATTTTCCATAACTCAATTATTATTGGGTAGCTTGTATCATGACTTGTTTAAGTCATGAATGGCTTGGCTTAGATATCGTAGGAGCCTAGATGGATTTTAAGGTGAGTTATAGCCCTTAGTTTTAGATTAAGAAGCTTGAAAGTGTTTGATTGAGGCCTTAGAAGTGGGGTAGGATGGTTAAGATCATGGTTAGGCTTACAAGATGGGGTAGGCCATAGCTAAGAGTGCTTAAGGTTAAGTATTACTTATGATTGGTAGCTAAGAACATGGTCTTATGGCTAATCTCTAAATGGATTGATTTAATTAGAGGATCTTAGATGAGACCTACAAAATGATGGTTTAGGTGATAAGGCCTAAGTAGCATGAGAAAATTAGTCATTCATAGTTTAGATTTTAGGTAAACCTAAGGAAGGTAAATTGATGTAGGATGATTAACCTTGGTGTAGGTTTAAGTGTTGGTTATGATGAGTAAAATCTTAAAGGATAGATTTAGGATTTGATCAAGATCATTAACACTTGACAAGTCTTTGTGTAGGTTATAGATAAGGCCTAAAGTTAGTGAAGATCTAGGTTAAAGCTTTGAATAAAGATTAGAAGTCTCAATGTTTCCATAGAATTATGTTAGGCTTGGTTAAGGGTCTAAAGACCATTATGAGGTGGGTTAGACCTTAAGCATGGCTTAGTTTATTAGGTGAGATACTGAATAACTTTGTTTAGTCTCTTACGTCATGGGATGACACCCTAGATGATAATTTGGGAGATGTGTGTGTGGCTTAAGAGAGACTTTTGACATAAGTGTAGTGTCTCAAGTTTTCTCATGAAGCATGATAATCATTAGTGTAACTTATGTGAACTTTGACTTGTAAAGACAAACCACATATTAGAAAAATTCACTTAATGATAAAACCTAAGAATGTGAACTTGATTGGAATCTCAAGGGTAGCCAAATAAGTAAGGTGGTCTTAGAGAGATTCCAAATAAGGCTAAAAACAAACTAATTGTTTGGTGGGGTATTATAGATAATAGGGTTAAAGTTTAAAAGAAATCCTAGATTACGTCTAATAGTAGATAAAAATCATAGATAATGGTGTTAAGGTTTGAAAAAGCTTAAAAGTTACCTTAGATAAGTGATTTATGGTTTTGAGAAAATCCTAGAATATTTAAATAATTGAAATAATGGGTTGGATGAATGTTAAGATGAAAAGTAAATACTTGGATAATTGAAAGTGAACTAGTTTTTTATTAAAATTGAAAAATTTCAATATCAAAGACATGTTTATGAAACATGTATGATAATAAATTGAAAATATATATAACAATAATTTTCTTACGTAATTTAGATATCATCACATAAAATGTTTTGGATCGTGGATGGATATAGTTCTCTTGGTAACTACATGTTAATAATGGGTCATTTCATCAAATTTATTTGTATATCCAATTTGTTTAATACACCTATAATTATTTTACACAATCTATTATTTAACTAAACTACGTAGTAATAACAATCATTTTGAGATGCTCATAGAAAAAAGTAATAATATGTATAAATATACTCAAAATATTTTGACGCTTAGCTCATGGATTATTTCTATTTCTTTTAAGATCACTTATTTTAACCTCTTCATCTTAATCAGTAATCTTTTAACTTCTTTTAAATAAATCTATTCATCCTCTATTTTTGCTCATTATTAATAAGAAAAATAATTTTTGCTTGTTTATACTATAATTACTCTTATTTTTTTTTATCAAAATTTAAGATGTACTTGCATTGATAGCTTTTATGCACAATCTTTTCACATTTATAACAAATTTTAGTCTTATTTTGAAGATATATCTAATAGTATTTTAGATGTTTGATTTTTAGATGAAGAAGATAAATTAGGCTTAGAAATTTTGTTGAATGGTTTTATAGATAAACCTAGTGATTTGCATTATAAATTCATAGGTACTAAAGTTTAAAATCTCTTTACTAATTGACTTGTCAGTAGCATCTTTAACTATTTTAGAATAATACAACTCAACTACCCTTTTGATCCCTTTCTTAAGTTCAAAAATAAATATTTTGGTTAATTACTAATACTTATCAGAGTAATTAATCATAGTTATTAAATTTTTTAAATATATAAAAATGTTTTATCATAATATAATTATCATAATTCAACATATATAATTATTTAGGTAATCTCTTATCATAATATATAGAAATTTATGGTGTGCATGGTAGAAACAATGTGACTCTAATAGTTCACATGTTGGAATTGCATGGGAAGTTGTTTTTACACTCATTGACATATCATATAGTGCATAAAAGAGGTACAGGTTGGATATAGGTGTCACGATTGGTTGTGGTGGGTTAGTGTAGTGTGACATTAGCAGTAGATAGAGGCACAAAACCCAATGGTAACTTCCATTTAAATTTCTTTCAAGCAACTTAATGGTGGCATAATTTATGGCAATAAAAAAGACTAATGCTGAAAAAGATAGAAATTGAGCAAAGAAAAGTGGCAATTTATATATCACTGCAATAGTTGGACCACTACAAAGAAGGCTTTGTCTCCTAAAGTTGACAAAGAATGGGTTGGGGAAACTTCTTCATGTAGATCTCAAGCAATTTCTAATACCAGAAAAATTTGAATTGTAGTTTAGATGTTTAGATCGTAACTCAATAACATTGCTTTAATAAATTACAAGACTAAACTTAAACATAAAAAAATAACAAAAATACTCTTTTCAATAAAAATATAAAAAATAATAAAATATACATAAAATGATAAAAATTCCATGATGGTTTTATACATGTAACTCATATAACTCACAATCAACTAAAAATATGAAATTAATTGGAAAACGTCTATATGGCTCATGGGATAAACTCATTACCATCCACTTGATATAGCATGTCCTATATCACTATCATACAATATGGTCATTGGAATGTATAATACATTTTTTTTTCATTTTTCATGAATAATAGTAGCTTGAGAAAATTTTGAGATACTAAAAAATAATCATTAGAGATGTTTTAGAGTCATTAGAAGCTTTGTAAAACACTATAAAAAGGTCCCAAAGTTGTTAAAAAAAGATAGTAATCATTTAAAAATCTATTAGAAGAAAATGCACCTATAGATTATAAGCTATGCTAAATAACTATTATACATTATTTAAATATCAATTTGATATGCCATTGGATGTTATTTTTTGGTTATAAGACTTTGTGGTTGAGCTTGTACATTATATCTATTGTCCCATGATTGAACCACCCCAAAATTGATGCAAACTACTACAACCCTATGCTAGCTCAAATTGACACATATTGTGTATATGACCACCCAAGTTGTTGAATCACCCATGTCGATGAGGCCAAATTGTACATGAGCTGAACTAGACTAGTGCTAGCTATCAAACTAGCACATGCTTTGCATGTGCATTGCTTGAAGTTGACATGGGCTCAAGTGAATTGACTAGAATACCCAGCATGAAAGTTCAAGTGCATGTGCCGAGCACATTGTCCTCAATGTCATGTCACTTGAGCTACCCAAGAAACCATTTAACCCACACCTAAATTTGCACCTTTCTACATGATCATACACTTAAGCGCACATACCAAACATATGTCAAATCTTAGATTTGCTAGTTGCCAAACCCAGATCAAGCCATCTACAACCATTTGACCCTAAAACCCACTCTTCACCCTTTAACCCAATAACCTAGTGGTCTTACTCATGGCCCCAAATTTGACTTCATAACCTGAATTGTGCCTAACATAAACCATCTTTGCCATGTGTAATCATAGTTACTTGACATGTGACTTGTAAAGTTATTTAAAGAGAGCCTAAACCTAATCAAAATTGAGCACAAATAGAGCTAAGGTAGTTTCAAACCAACTAATTAAGTCAAAACCAAGTCAAGCCAAGCCCAAATCCATTCAAATGAGCTTAAACTAGGGTAGATTGCACTAGATCGAGTTTAGAATTGGCTAAACTAGACCATATTAGACCAGATTCAAACCAATTTATTTAAAAACTTTTGAAGTGCTTTTAAAAGTCCTTTTGAATAATGTTTAAGACAAAATGACTAAAATCTTAAATGAAAAATTCATAAAGAGTAAATGGAATATTTTAGGAGGTAAAGACACTTATCTAAAGTCAAAATTTGTAGACTTTTCAACCAAAATAACTTTGCATTTTTTCAAGAAATATTTCATGATTGAATCTTCACCAAATGAGGATATTGAGATAAGTATTTAATATTATAATTTATTAAATATAATAAATACTTTCTCTTAAATTTGTTTAAAGTAATGATAATTACTTTGATGACATTATGACGCATGTAAGTGTCAATAAGATAAGATGAAGTATAATAGACATTTTTTTATAAAACATTTAACTAAAGTTGGACATAATTTGATAATTGGATTACAAGCACAATTATTTTCATATATAAATTTTGAAGTTATTATATTTGGATTATCAAGTATGATAAAGTGATTGAATAAAATATAATATAATAATATGATGCATATGACATTATGAACATATAATAATGAACATAAGATGAATTTATGACATTAAATATATGTTGGTAATAGATATGTTATGATAATAAATCTATGAAATTAAGTTTATATGACATATCAAACTTTAGCGGTAAAAAAACTTTGATAAGAATTATTGTGCTTTTATTTTGATTAAAGATTTGAAAAAAAATTGAGTTTTTATTATAACCAAGTACATCAAGTTAAGACAATCAAATGCTAGTTGATTGACTTTGACATGGTACTTCTGAGGATATTTGTATCAACCAATTATAGAAGAAACATTTAGTTGAGCACCATGAAAACTTGTGATAATTAAGTACAAAAAAACCTCTGGTTGATTACATTGAGCTTGTTGCTTGGTTAACTAGAAATTAGGTTGACTTTCATATATTGAATGTTATAGATAACAATAAAAAGTTAAGATAAAAATTAGAGTTTTTATTGTAATCAGGTCTTATGTTTACTTTGGTTAAGAGCAAACTAAGCCCAATTATGTAAGACTATACGAAAACTTGTAACAATTGACACTTTGCATTTCTATAACATGATATTTTTATGATGATATTTAATTTTATGATGTGTTTATTTGTTGGTGATTTATTGAAGCATAATTTAAGGATATTTAATATATTTTTAGCTCTTTTATGTATTATATTAAAATGAATGACATCTTATATATACTTCTTTATATATTGTAGTGATATGAATAATTAAAGATGTCTTACACACAAAGAAACTTAGATTGGTAAATTGGTAAATTCACATTAAGTAAAGATGAATTAAAGCTAAGTAACTTGATTTTCTTCTTAACATTTTTATTAGTTATATAGTTATCTATTGATTTTATAGTTGATTCGCAACTTATGATTAACATTTTTCAAATGCACCTATTAAAGATACTCTTAGAGACCATGGGTATGAGTGATAAGTACATAATAATAAAAAAATATGTTCTAGTATATAGTTACAAATGAAGTGTGGTTTAGTAAGAGGGTGATGAATTGTTAGAAATAAAAATTTTGACTTTTTATAATTATTTTAAGAAAATATTTAAAGTAATTTTTAATAAGGTTTAATAAATCTATAAAAATAAATTTTTTACAAATTTTAATTTTATTTTAAAACATATTAATTTTTATAAAAGTTGTATAATAGAAATATCAATAATAATTAAAAATATACACAATTAAATTTTAGGTGATTTGGCTAATAAAATAAGCCTACATTCACTCCCGACAAAAGTTAAGTAAAAACAAACACTCAATATAAGCCTTTCGCCAAGAGATAGGTAGGCTAAATGCTCATAATACTGAAATAAAAGAAATTGCTTACTATGACCTTGCAACGAAATAAATAAGACAGGTTACTTCAACCTTACAATGAAATATAATAATAATAGAAGAAAAATATTAAACAATACAAAATCGAAATTAATACAACTAAAATCCTATAATTGATGAAATGATTAAAGATGTGCAAATATTTTAATTAAATAAATTAAGAATTGAGAAAATTAATAACTTAACTGATTTGAAAAAAATATAATTTCAAAAGTTTGACAACTGATGGATATAGCAATGTATGGAAGTGACGATAGGAACAGGTTGCTAACAGCTTGAATATTTTGACTTGAAATTTTTTTGTTACATAAAAATTCATCACCTCATTTTGTTTCCAAAAGTTCTCCTATTTATAGGCAAGTTCCAATGATTAAAAACACTTACCAAACATATGAAAGAGCCATTACAGCTTTCACTAATGGATGTTATTTTAATTAAAAATTATAACAACTTGAAATAATAGCTAAAAGAGTTGTTGAGTAGGATCTATTCGATGGAACAATTCATGACTATTTGATTGGGAAAACTATGCTATCAGACATATGATAGTAAATTGGTATTGTTTAGAAATATACAATTGATCTAAGCCATTAGATCTAAATCATGATCTAATGGCTAGATTTTGATCCTACCAATGGAATAAACAAAGACTATGCAATCATAAAATGACATGAACAAACGATTGATAGAGTTAATTCTTTTAAGAAAATTAAATGTAATAGTGATCAGTTGATTGCAAAGAACTATTGGTAGAATTAGTGCTCACATCACTCTCACAATTTGGGAGTTTTTCATGCAAAAAACTATTTTTAATCCCACATTGCACAATTGTATTTCTACTTTCTCTTTATAAGGAATCCTATAGCATATAAAGGTAACATTATTTTTGGGGTGGCTGTCTTTTGGTACATTTGTGATTTAATCACCTATGCAACCAGTTATATACTTTGTATTTCGTTTGCAGAAGTAGGATTGATTTCTTGATTTGGAATGCATTTTTTGGGAATAATTATGGATACCGAACAAGTTCAGGATTAATTGCATTAAATTGCAACGGTTTAATGCAGTGAAACTGTTTACTGTAACGAACCTATGCAGTTGTAATTACCTCTATTGAAAGGGTTATTATTATTTTTATTATTAAATTATACTAACTAATTAATATTATTAACATATTTTTTTATAATAGATTAATTAAGGATTTTAAAGATATTATTAAGATAAATGATGGTCAAGATAATCAAGGAGAATGGATAAAAAATATTAAAAATCTAAATATTATAATAAGATTAATCTTAATTTAATTTATTTTCCTTATAAGAAATATATTAATCAACTTTAACATTTTAATCAAAATAAAATTAAAATACATAAAGTTAAATTCAGAATTTATCTCTTGATGGTTTGTTACTCAAACCAAGATAATAATCATGGGATTCAATATTTACTCATTTTCTACTTTATATCTCCTACAAACATGAATATTGGCTACCTAAAATTTGAAAATTTACTTAAATAAATCTATTAAAAATACCTAAGATTTATTATCATCAAACAAAGCATCAAAGGTAGGGGTCAATAATACAACAACAAATTCTTTATCTTCTTATAAAATAAAGTTAGGTATTTAGTATCTTTTATGTTTAATTATAAAAATAATTTACAGAAAAAGATTAGCCTAGTGGATAAAAAGTGCCAAAAAGTAGTGTCATCACAAGAGCGATCGAAGGTGGGGCCTCTTATTGGTTATTAAGAAATTTGTCTTAAGGGGAACATTTATCTCTAGATTGACATCCCATATTGGGTTCTTTATCTTTAATAAGTTTGATAGTGTGATAGTTAATAATGGGCAGTTTAGAACTTGGACCAACCTCAATAATGATTTTTCTTAGTATTAATAGCATAGCTTAACAAACTTTGTAAAAGCTTTTACTATAAGAAAATATTCTAAGGAGAAAGATGAATTATTCCTTAAACCTCTAACCCTTATATATGAAATGGATATTGAAAGGTCACATGGCATCATTGACAAGTTATTGATGTGTTTCTCATTTATGACAATCTTAGCCACCTATCTCTTCCATAGATTGTTATCATTATTGACATTAGACTTCATTGATTTTGATCACCATCAATGTTTTCTAAAGTTCAAACATGTTTTCCAATGGATAGGGTATTCTTTGAGTCTATTTTAAGATATTCTTTGAGTAATATTTAGACAATTCTTGAATATGTTCCCTAATCGATTTTCATGTAGTGTTTGGGCCTTATTTGAGTGTAGTAGAATTTAATAGTGGCTTCCAAGGGATTTCCCATCATTTCTTTAAATAGACCTCAAGAAAAAAGACTACAAATCATTAATTATTGTACTTATTGTAATCATTTTAGCAAATAATTGATTCTCACATAAACTTGTTTATAAACACCTCAAAAGAACATTATTGTGAGCTATTCTTACTTCTAATATTTGTGGTTTCTAACATCTGTTAGTTTTTGTTTTCTAAGGAGAGAAAATTAATAGCCTTTTTGTGTGCATTTCTTTCTCTCCTTTTTTGTGTGTGCACTTTTCTTATCATGCATACTTCCTTAACTTACCAAAAATAATAGCTTAACAAAAATCAACATAGTCCCATAGTTTCATCTATCCATTTGGATCAATTTATTAAACCCTTAGTATTTACACATTAGTTTAATGGTAATAAAAATATTGTATTATTTTACTTTTCTTAATTATTTTAGATTATGCATTTTAAGATAAAATATGTTATCAATTAAAGAGCTTGTTTGTTTACTCAATAAGTGAATTAGTAGTGTTTTAGTATTAATCATAATGGGCATTGAGAGAAACACAATGATTAAGCATACAAGGAGAAGATCTTTATGAGTTATGTTTATTTTCATAAAAATATTTATGACCATTTTTTTCACTCAAATAGATTTTAGCTTAAGATATACTTCTCATCTAGTTTATTTTACATTTTAATTAAGCCTAATATTAGAGAATTGTTAATAAATTACATTACTTAATATAAATTAATCAGATAGGAGTTAAAAATTGAATGGATTGAGATAATCTAGCAAAATCTATTCAAATCATACTTGTACGATGATCTCATGATATAATATCACTAATCATCTTCATGATTAGACAAATAATTAAACTTAGACAATCCTTAGTTGTGTTGACAAGATATGGTGTTCATATAGGATGATGTCGTTATCATACTTTTATGATCAATTCTTTAATGAATTAGATAGGGCGTTTAGACTAAGCAATTTAGACGTGAACATAAGTTTTTCTTATTGTACAGATATAATCTTCATATCATATATATGTGAAACTTATTTTCCTAAAAGATGTAAGGAGACATATAGAGCTAATGAGTTTTGTATAGTAGGATTGCATTTATTATGCATGTTCAATTTTATTTAGCAAAGAGGTGTATTTTGGGACTGAGATAGTTTATGTGATGAAATGTTTCATACAAGTATAATATAATTATTGTATGAGTATGAAATTGCCATAATAGAGATGGTAAAATCCTTAATTTATGTCATACTGATAGAATCCTAGTGATCATTCAATATGAAGTTTTGAAAACTTAAGAGATGAAAAATTAAATATGAGCAAAGTAAAGAGTTATTAGCTTTGTGTATGCACTAGTATAATTAGTTATTAGTTAGTGAAATAACCTAATAGATCATGTTTGATGTGTTAGATGACTAGGATATTATGCATATTATATATATACTATCCTTGGATCAAATATGACAATTAGTCCAAAATTGTAAGTATTGATTAGTTTGACTAGTTTTTTTTTAAAAGGCTTGCTTTAGTTATTAAGGTTTGTTTAGGGCTATGTAAATGCATATAAAAAGGCATCCAAACTTAAGTAAAGCAATTAATAATCATTTTGCATTTATTATGAATTGTTTAGAGCTAACAATATTTTTCAAAACAAAAGTTTGAGATTTTATTTTTTAAGGAAACAAATCCAAAGGCAAGTGGTGAAGATAAAGTCCTATGAATTACACATACATTGTAATATTGAATGGCTTGAAAGGTCACATTTTATAAAATGCTTTTTTGGGGATAAAGTTGACATGTCCTTTGCATGATTGTTTAAGGGATTCTTAGCAAACATCATCATTGTTACACCCCATTTTTTCCTAGGCTGATTTTTTGGCATATATTTTTTTTTTACATATAGACAGCTCAGATCGTCCCATACCAACCTGAGTAGCCTACGAAAACATAGGATATAACACATCATTACACACCTACTTTCCTTAACAATGTGGATCCCATTCCCCCGGGTACACCGTCAAATCAGGTTCATGACTCCTGAATTAACTGATGAACTCGCGCAATGTTACTCCTACTAGACCCAATACTCCTAACCCATACCAGTAGGAGAACCGGTCTAATAGAAGTCTGAACCCCCACGGTTAAGTTCCATAGTCATGTAATGACCTCACCATCAAAAATAAAATACATAACATCTTCAGATAAAATATGGCACTCCACACACTATACCACCAAGACAATAAAGTAAAACAGTGAATGGAAACTACATCACATCACAAGAATAAGATCCAAGTCCAACAAATATAATATCATTCAACTAGATACATAAGTCAGAATCACCCTTACATAATACAAGACATAAGAATAACAGTCTCACTGAATACATCCAACAGCAACAATCAACTAACCAGAATGTCTCAGAAAATCACAGATCAGATCTCCTCCACTAGCCTACTGATCACGATCCCACCTAAAGCTGGGTGGCGTCAAGTCTGCCGAGCCACTGGAAAAATATAGATAAACAAGGAATGAGCTACGCCCAGTAGGAAAGACAGCTAGTAAAAACTCACATGCAAGAGAATGATAATAGCAAGAGCATAGGAATACAGCATAACAATGTAGGGTGGAAAGGCACTCTCAGTCTCAGACTCTGACCAACCACAGTCACCCCCAGTCACACCAGAGTAGCTCTCCTTTGTGCTCCCAGACAGCATGCCAGCGGGACACGCCCATCTCTGCGCACGCATGGCGCCTAGGCAAAGCATGCCAGCGGGACACGCCCATCTCTGCGCACGCATCACAACGCCTAGCACCCGACACCGCAGCGTCTCTCGTCAATCAATCTTCTGGAGACTATAGACAAAACCAGTCACATAGATCTCTAGCCAACGTGAGACACCCCTGCCACCCTCAGGCACGCAGGCCTACACACTTGGCTAGCCACGGCGAGTCACCCCTACCACTGCCACTCTCAGGCGCGCAGGCCTACACTCATGGACCAGAAGAGATCGACTCAGCCACTGTCACAAGAAGTCCTCTCCCAACAATTTCCATAGAGCCACGCCCCTACAGTCATTGCCAAGCTCTAACTCCAAGATTCGGCAACATGTGTCCAGATACAACAAGGCGCATACCAGTCCACATGTATACTGTGAAAGTTAAGTCTGTACCGCACAGTTACCTACCACAACTACCCTAAAACATCATATAGGGCCTATAGTAGTCCGGTCCAATATGCCAATCTGTGAATTATGCCAAGACTGAGTAAACTGACTCAAACCATGCCCTTGCCATCCAAGCAACACAAACTGTACCAAAATTCTGACTATTCTGGTAGCACTTACCCAAGTGTCACACTTCCTTCCAACTAATCCAGCTGCACTGAATTTATGGATAATTTCCAACAGTCAATTTCAACTTGGCTATGTGATTTCCTAAAATCACCTTTTTCTCACTTCAGGAAATTTTTAAATTCCAAAATCAATTTCCGCCCTTTATCCATTTTCCGAAATTCGGAATAAATTTCCGAATAAAATTTAAATTCCACATATATCCTTTTTCCAAAAATTCGGATTAATTTCCGAAATTAAATTTTCCTCCGCGCCGCGCCGTTCGTCCGCGCCGAATCTCCTGAACCGGATCTCGCCACCGATTCGGGTCTTCGCGCTGAATCGAGAACCCACCGGCCGAATATTTAATCCAAATTTCCAGCCGACGTTTAGCATTTAATTATTAATAAATATTGAATAATTACAATTACTTAATTAACTAGACCGTAATTAATCTAATCCATCTCCTTCCTCCGCCCGGCGCCCGCGAAACCCTAGCCGACGATTCCTCCGGGAAAATTCCGTTTTCCCCGTCGATTTCCGGCGACCGAGATCAAGGAGAAACAAAATCCGATGTTCGTACTATCCTAATGTTTCAATAATGCCACTAATTTCTAAGGTTCAAATCAAAATTCCTGTCGAAGTTTCATTCGATCCCCATTTTAACAATCTATGAAATTAAACAAATTTCAGCATTTGATACTATCTTAACATGATTAAAGCACATAATCGAATCAACACATGCTCGGTAAAATTTCCGAATTCGGCGGGTATAATTTTCCGAAAACCCTAAAATGCTAAAATCAATAATTTGCATTAATCAATTTCAAAAAAACCACAATCCGCATGCTCCGGTAGCTATTTGCAAAATAATCCATATTTTTAATTTGCTAAATAACTAATTTAAATCTGAATTTCCCACTAAAATCAATAATTTGCATTAATCAATTCCAAAAAAAACCTTATCCGCATGCTCAAGTAGCTAATTGCAAAATAATCCATATTTTTAATTTGCTAATTAACTAATTTAAACCGAATTCCCTACCTTTGCTCGCCGCCGGCGACGGTGAAGCCCGCACGCGATCAACCGCAGCCCCTCACCGAATGAAACCGGTACCAAAATGTTCGCCTCCGTCCCGCGAACCTCCGGTTACCAAAAGCCCCTTGGAAGGCTGCCGGAATTTACCGCCGTTCGCCGCGAATGCTTCGCCTCAATCGCCGTTCGAAACCCTAACCCTAACAGCCGAACAGTTCGGGTTAAATACCCAGCTTAAACCTGTAATAACCCGTTAAGAATCCATTAAGCACCCGTTGACCTTCTAATAACGCCGCTTAACCCCGATCAGCCGGTTAATCTCCACCGCTGTTCTCGTCCGTCCGATCCGCTTATCCGCGGCTTATCCAACCGCAAGCGCAAACGCACTTCGGCGAACCGCCCGCTTTCGCTGAACCGCTCCGCCTTCGCTGAACCGCTCCGGTCCGGTTCACGCGCGGTAAAAAAAACCAAATTTCGTTTTTTTTTTAAAAAATCTCGGTGCTCCGAAAAATCCCCAGAAAATTTCAGAAATTCCAATAGCCTCCAATTGAGCTCCTGGCTCATCCTACTGTCGATCTGAAATCATCCAAGCCACAATTGAATTATTGAAGATTAAACCTATAATATTTTACCGGGTATAACAATCATTGTATAAAAACAAACCACACGTTACAAAAAATTGCAAATGAACCAATAAGAGAATGCATTCTTCCACAAATTGAATTGATCACTTATGAAACAATGGTTATAATGCTTCATGTCAAGATTGATGTCACCAAGCAAGCATTTCTCAAAGGCTTGTGATTGTTTTGCATGTAACTTGTATTGTTAGGTTGAATAATTGAAATGAAAGTGGTTCTTAAGTGCATATGAAATAATCATTTTTAGTAGAAATGAAGTTGTGAATCATTTAACATACTTTTGATAATTTTGTAGTAAAAAGGAAAAACAATTTTGAAATAGAATCGATAAACACACCTTTAACCTTAAGGTTGCTTAAATTCTCACTTGCCAAACATAAATTCTTTATGACCAAAATCTTAGAGAAGAGACACGGATTTAATACATTAAAGACATGACTTTTGTTTCAAGGGTGTCCTCTAGGAGCATTTGGGTCTTTGTAGGGAGAGCAATGCTCAAGGTGACTGGGATTGGCCTTAACATAAACCTCCATTATGTTGATATTTTGAACTTAAAAACTCGGAGGCTTTATAAATACTTGGTTACAAGCTCAAAACTAGAGTCATAGCTTGTATAGTTCCTTCCATGATCATATGAACATGAACAACATTAATGTTACCTTCTCTATGACTTCAATAACTCGCCAAGTCATAACTTTAGCACTCTATGAACCTCAATTGTTCGGGCAATTCAAACTCAAAAAATCTCAAAAATTTATTTTAGCTCACTTAATGCTCAAAATTAATGCCACAACTTATTAATGGCCTTCCTTTCTCCATTATACAAGGTTAATGCAAACAAAACTATTTCTATGAATTCAACACTACACCCTCCTCTTGTTTGCCTTGGCTTGAGATGATGAAAATATAAATAAAATTATTGTAATGTTATTTTCTATTTTCTTGAGAATTGATTTAATGATTTCTTACTTTCTCATAAATAATTAATCTAAATTTGAAATTTTAATATAATAAATTATTAAATTATAGTAGTAAACCACGCATATTCATGAGTTAAAGCTTCTAAACCTTGCACTAATCTACACATTCTAGTAATGAATTTAAGGTGACATTGCCACCTCGTCATCCTTCAAGGACTGTAACTCTCAGCTTGAAAACAAAAATTAACCTTATTCATAGTTAATTTTTGTTTCCAAACTCATAACCTAGACTTTATAACGTCAATTAGATCAAACTTGTTTTTAGATCTTATTTGAGTCCAAAATACCAATTCAGATCACTCCAACTTGCAACAATACTTCTACATTTCCATCATCATCCATCAAGAAAAATCTCCCCAAAAATACCGGTAACTGCTGAAAAAGTGCATAAAATACAAAAAAAAAAAAAAAAACTTATATGACAATTTAACTTTTGCTCTTCTTCGATTATAAACAAACTGCAGCTCCCCGACCTTTATTCCCCGTCTTAATTGAGGATGTGTACCGTCAAAAGACAATCATTTATTGTAAAAAAAGGTGATGAGATAAAAAAAAATGCAAATCACCTTTAACAAAAATGCATTTCTTTTAATATGTCTCTAACAACATTTTTCAAAATTAACTTTTCGAAAATGCATTTATTTATTTTTAAATAAAAACCAACACAAAGCACTTGGGAATTTTTATTTTTTTTTTATTTTCCTTTTCGTCGAACATTTTTTTCTGAACTCTTAACGATGAGTTCCCAATCTCCCTTAAGAAATCCGTGTTCTCCACGGCTCTCGCACGGGAGATCGCGAAAACGGCGCAACGGAGGACGCCGAGACGGATTTACAGGAGTCACACCCATCAGAGACGCTATTTTACAGTATTATAATACAAATTAATACCATGGGCGGCGGCGACGATTTTAGCGGCTTCAAGCGGCGGACCGGTCGGATTCCGACAGTTGGTTTCCTCCAGGGGCAGAGAGAATGGCGGTGAGGTTGCTCATGGAGCGGACCTGCATCTCAAGCGCTGCGATGTAGTCGGAAGCCTCTTCGAGAAGCGTGGGGAATGAGAGCTTCCGGCCACCGGGAACCAGGTGGCCAAGGACAGCCGCCTTGCCCTCAAGGACCGCCGCCTTCTTCTTAGGCATGGAGTGTGCACCAACCGCGGCGGCGCGTATCTTCCAGAATAGAGAGGAAGCCGGAGTTGCCGGCCGCGGGCGACGTGCCTTGAGCTTGATCTTTCGGCTGGAGAGAATGGCCCGGCTCCACCGCGTCTGGCCTCGGGCAGCCACTGCAAGGACCTGATCGGCCGCTTCACGGATGTCGCGGCTTCGCGGGGGGGCTTCGGCAGCCGGTGCGGGGCGGCGGAAGCGGCGGAGGGCGTCAAGGAGTTTGGTGGAGTACGCGTTCTGCTCCATCTCCGTGCGCCACTTTCTCGGAGACGCTTTCCAGTTAGCTAAACCACTCTCTTTCTTCTTTCGTCCGTCCTTGGCAACCGAATGCCCTTCCGAGTTCGAAATCGCCATCTGTGGATGGGGCAATCGATGGAGATCGAACGGAGTCGACACCAGGGCCGATAACCTACAGGATTTGGTAGAGTAAAAATGAACCGTCGACCAAACCAATGGCCTGTGGTGGATTTGGAGAAGAAAAAGGGAGTTGATTTGCGATGCTTACCTCGGCGTAGCTTACGACATCGACTGATAAAGATAGAAATTTGGCGAGGAGGTTACGAAAGAAGCCTTAAATGCTGCGGTGGTTCGTACAGAAGATAGAGGAAAATGGATACAAATTATTCGGTTGTATTTGTAGAAAAAGGTGACAACTGTATTGATAAACATAAATAATTTTTTATTTTTAGATGATGCTAGTATTTTTTTATTTTAAACATTAATTATAAAATATGAAATAAATAAATAATTAATTGTACAACTTGTTATATGCAATTTTCCAATTTTTTAATTTATAAAGCGGGTTAATTTTTTTTCCTAATTATAATTTTGACATTGTTTTAATTTTTTGATTGTTTGTAAAAAAATAATTGAAAAAATATTTTAAAGGTTATTTAAATAATTTATAATATGTTATAAAGTAGATATTTTATTGTGTTTCAATAACAATAATGATTGTTTAGCATGACTTTATTGATGGATTCTATGATGTATCATATTAAAAGATTTTATTGTTGATTTGATTAACAACAACTCTCTCTTCTAAAGAAGAATAAGTAATCCTCTTCAAAAAAAAAAAAAGAAGAATAAGTAATCAAATTTACTATCTCATTGCCTCTCTAACAACAATAGAATTCTACAAATTCAATAATCATAGAAGAGGCAATTCTTAGTTCAACTAGCTTCTCAACACTATTCTAACAAGATTGAGAGATTGCAATATCAAAAGGATCTTTCATAACATTTCTTAAGGTCTTCATTCTCTAACCCATATAATTCTAATAGTACTTAACTATCACAACATGCATATATTGACATCTTCATTAGAGATTGTAATAATACCATGACCATCCAAACATTTGTTGACTTGGTAATATGCAAGATATTTATTAGATGTTAAAGATTTTGCATTTGAGTTATTTTGGAGGCTTCCTAAAAAGATTTGATCACTTTCTTAATTGATTCCCAATAAGTTTTCTTGTTTGCATTTGCAACCTTTCACATGGTAAAGTAGCATGTTTCCAGTGTATTTTCTATCCAACAATAGGACAAAGAACAGAAATATCTAAATCGATAGAATGATGCAATAGTGGAAGCATGGGCAAGCACTTTCTAGATTTTATAGATCGCTTTCCTAATATCCTCCTCAAATTATGGATGAAAATTTTAGAAGAGCCAAGAGTTATTTAAATTTTGAGGATTGTGAAAAGGGGACATAAAATTTGAAAATATAGGTGGATAAATAAATAAGTGTGGATATTCTAGAGCCAAAGTTTAAGAAGAAAGTTTGTCATTTTAGGGCCCATAATTAGCAATTTTTGAAGCCTCTTAAGGCTCCTTAAGATAAGAAGCAGTTTTACTTGGCCAAACTATCCATGAGTTAAAATGTTTTGGAAGACCTAATTAAATGAAGCTACTCTAATCAAAAGGTACTTGATTAAATAATACAAGTGTCGTGAAGACAATAAGAAAGAAATTAAGCAATGCTCACAACACTAGAAGTCATTGAGAATTTAATTTAGAAAGCAAGCTTCAATAATTCAACCAAAAGTGAACTTCAATTGGAAAGCTAGACCAAGTGTGCCAGTTTTTGGCATAGCCCTTAAGGTTGCTTCAACTCCACCATAATTGATGATAAAAAAAATATTTTTCTATACCATCTTTAAGGACAAGCCCTCTAAAAGAAACCAATTCTAAAGTTGGTTAGAGAAACTTGGATTGTTATGCTAATAAAAAATTTCTCCTAGTGGATTCTAAACACCTTTCTTTTTAGAAGGCCACATGCTTCTCAATAAGAATAACATTATTATAATAGCTATGATTGCTACAAATATTATAACGAGAAGAGCACTAGTTTATTTTGAAAGCTCTATTGATATTTGATTTTGGTGCCTCCGCAAAGTTGGGCTAACTAAAGAACTTTTGACTTCTATATATGACATTGGCTAGATTTCCTAAGAAGGTGGTATATCCAAAAAGAGCAAATATTTTTACTCTAGCATTAAAACATGTGACTTAAAAATAAATACCTAACTAATTTACTTATCATAGAGTGAATTTGTTATATGATTTATTCTTAGGAGAGGAAACTTGAACAAATTTAATGTTATAGACTCACTGGTACATATTATTGTTAAATTCTTAACTCTCACTATGGTAGTACTAGTCAAAGGGGACTTATTAGAATCGAGAAAGTGCTACTACTCAACTCTTTAAGAAATACAAATGAAGGAGAATTTCAAGGGAAACAAGAAAGTTATTTTTTAGTAAGATGTTTCCTACAAACTCAATACAAATAACTCAAAAATAAGAATTTATTAATATGCTTTAAGTGATCTCTTAAGAGAAGTTGTCCTCTTTATTTTGATTGAGCATGTTGATGACTTTCAAGATATACTTAGAGTATGCTTATTTTGGATTTAAAAAGTTTTGAATAATAGTTTAATGTGAAATACATAGTATCCTTAATTTGGTAGCAATAGAAACCTTAAGCCTAAAGAACAAGTAATTATTTGTGAAGAATTGAATAAGCTACACCAAGACATGTTCATCAAGCCTATTCAATTTCCCAAGTGGTTCTCAAATATAATATTTATGAAAAAAATTCAAATATTAAATGTAATATATGTGATGATTTTACTCATCTTAAAATTCCCTTAAGATTCTCATCCATATCCTAAAATCAATACCATCATAAATTCAATGCATCTGTGTTTAAGATTTTGTGAAGTTTTCTTAATTATCATTAAATAAAGTGGCAAAATTTTGTGAGAAAAAATAACATATATTATGAAAGTTAGAAATTTTTGTTTAAGCATCATGTTATTTGATATTCAAAATGTTGGAGCAACTTATTAATGGATTGTAGAAAATGTTTTTTGAAGCGAACATAGAAGGAATTTTGCTTTTTATATCGATGATATTTTTTAGGGCCTAATCTTATTTTCTTCATATAATATGTTAAGAATAAAAAATTGCTCATGATGGTAATATTTGAAGACACAATTTTTCATTAGGTAGACACTTGGTAGTAAGATGAATGCCTAAATCATTCTAACCACAAAGTCATCATATATTTTAGAACGAACTACTCAAACATTATTTAAAACATCTAAAATAAAGCTCCAATAAAAAATTCACATCATAAATATCTTAAGTCAAACTATAGATATAAAGTACCAATTTTTAATTTCTAAATGTATGAAATATACAATATAATCAATATAAACCATAGTAGTATACAACCATCACATAAAAACTCTATCCTTTAAATCATCTAATGAGAATAATTATTATCTCACTAAAATTCTTTTTACTTCGTGTAGTGGAAGTATAACCTATGATATAATATTAGTGGGATTTTATAGAACTCAATATATAAATCAATAAAGTAAAAAATAACAATATTATAAGCTAAAATAAAAAAATTATATGAGAGATGTCCTACTAATATATATCCATGAAATAAAAATAAAAAAATAAACAAAAATTCTTTTTCTTATTTATTCAATTATTTATTTTTTTTCATATATTTTATTTCTTAAGACTTTGATTCACTTTTGAGTATTATCTTTGCTATCCAATAATGTCTAATATTCATATTCAAATAACCTCTTTCTGTAGATATAAATATAGCTAACATCTAACCACATTTAGAGGTATGCGTTCCCAAAACATTATCTTAACACCCTGCAAAAATGTGCTAGTGTAAATACCAAATCATTCATAAAGACATGAGATTTTAGACCCATACTTAGTCACATTGTATAAAGTACTAGTGATCATCTAATAAGATTATATCATAATCATGACACTAAATCATATAAAAGGTATGGTCCTAGACATATACCAAACCATCTTTCATGAAGTAGTGTCAAGCATCACCCAACTTAACATTAGAATAGCCTAAAAAAATATGCTAACAATGTTGGATTACTAGGTAAATATAGAGAATGTAACAAATCTAGAGGACACATTCCTAAAATCTAGTGGAGGTAAAAAAAGGGTGAAAACATGATATAACATCTTTGATAAAATAATAATGTTGAAAGAATGCACATGATCTCATACAAAACAAGTTGAAAGAATACAAATATATAATTTATCAACTAAGTATAATAACATGCCTTACATACAACTTCTCTTACAGAGCTCACAAAAAAATGCTATCAAACCCAAGATCTAAAACTATCCTCTAGGTGCCCTTAACTCCTTATGTACTTGCACCATAACTTATAATGTAACTAGATAATAAGTATAATATACTTTATTGATAAACCACCAGCTACATACAAATAAAGTAGATGAATGTGGAATATATAATAGATAAATAAAGATAAAGTATTAAATAAGGATAACACATGACATTAATAAAAGATATAAAATGTTGTATCATTAAATATATGCTCATTATGGGTGTGAGTTATAGAATTTTTATGAAAAAATGAAAATTGTCTACATCTTCTACCATGATGTTGATATTACTTTAGATTATGAGCCTACAAACTTATGTCCTATGAAACAAGGATGAAGAACCCAAGAATAATGGTGGAAGAAAAAATGTTGTGGCACACTAAATGAATGCAAGGTTGTTGAACTCTTTTGTCTTGATTTTTCAATGTTGTTGTAGTGAGAAACATGAAGAAGAAGTTGAAGAAGATGATAAGGAATGAGGTTACATTGGTTGATTCAAATCTCTTATCATAATCCATAAGCATCAAGGAGGATAAAGAAGAGAAAGGGTGATGTGTCTCATGGCACACCATGATGCATCTTTTAGAAGTATAGATAATAAGGTAGCTAAAGTCTTTTAAAAATAATTATAATATAATTTTCATGAATTGATTAATATTATTCAATTACTTGTAATGAAATATAAATGTTTGCAAAAAGAGCACTAAGAATGTTTAGTTCTTTCTAATAACTTAAATGAAAAGAATTGAAGATATTTGCTTAATTTGGAAAATACTTGGAATGAACTTGCTTAATTTATTAGTTTGAATGCTAAAGATAAACTTGAATTTGATAAATTTAAGAAATGTCTTTGAAATTGTGATTTATTCCATCACATGCATAAGATTGTTTCATTTCAAAACTCTAAATTTATGCATGTTGAAAACAATTCTTATAATTCTTGCAATTATTACGTATAGAAAGCACACATTTCTAAAGATCATGAGATTAGAATCAATGTGAACTTTAATTATGCTTGCTATATTTGTTTAGAAAAGAGAAATAATGTACTTAGAAATGTTGATCTACTTGATTATAAATTGGTAATACCTAATTTCATTTGGGTTCTAAAATCTAGATTTTAAATTTGTTGTATTTATGAGCATGATTCCCTTATTTAAATTAGAAAGGGGGTAAATCCTTTGAAAGAATGTCAAGTTTCTTTAATATTCTCCTTAAGTTTTTATTTGTATTATATTTATTTAATTAAGATTCCTTTTACATATATAAATATAAGGGGAGAAATGTATTTGATCCCTTGATCCTTTTATATATGTTTTATAAATAATTTCTATTTTTCATATATCTAAAAAGAATTTTTTGGTCTGATTTCAACAAGAATTTTTTTATTATGAATCTTTTGTCATTTATTTTTAAATTCTTAATAATGATTTAGACATGTACCCCTTGATTTCTTAGTTTTATCTTTAGTTTTTTTTATCTTTTGATCCATGATAAATAGGAGAAAAATGTGAGTAAAATAAAAATCATTCCATGCATCCCAATGCTTAATTTAATAATTATTTAAAAAACATAAATTGAAGGGGAGTATGAATGTAGGGAGAGCATTTGTGTGCTTACTTGATTTAATACCTTTTCATTTTATCTCTGTCTAATCATTTTGTCACAATAAAAAGAGGGATATTATTATACTGTTGGTCTTTGCATTACTTGCTTGATAATAACAAAATTTTTATATTATTTCTACTAATATTTTTTTAAGTATTTTTAGATCATACATCTTAAGATTAAATAGAATCTACTAGAGAGCTTGATCAATTGATTTGTGGGACAATCTACAAGTGACGTTAAGGTGTTTTGGTAGGTTTTCTCAAGCTTGGCTCAACTATCAAATATTAGAGTGTTTGGTCCTAGCTCTCAGTTGAGTGGTTACCCATCCAAAACTTATCTTCTATATAATACTTTGATTAAAGTTATTAAAACTTATTGCTTGATATTTATATGATACATAGGGTTAAATTCATCCTACTTATGTATTTTGAGTTTGTAATATCTCTTAATATGAATGAAACTATGAATTATCTATGAAAACATAATCTCTAAAGAGTTAAATTAAGCTTTGATTTAATGCAAAACTAATAGAAATTAAATCATATTGACACAAGCTTTGTTCTCAACTATATATATAATGAACAATATAATACCTTTCTTCATACTTTTATGTCTCTTTAACCCTACTTTATGTCATGTCACATGCAGTTAGAATAGTATGTTATAAAATTATGATGTTTTCATCATATTGGTATGATAATTTGTTGCCTTAAGATGACCTAACCATATAATGTTATCCCTTCTATAAACTAAGTATGAACCTTAGCATTTTCTATCATTTCAGGTATCATATAATGTGAACTGGTTTTTTGTACTTGTATAATCATTTTGTTATTCACAAAATAGTTAGAATAACTTAGAGTAAAATGGAGTCATACAAAAGTGATCCATATATCATAGGAGTACGATAATTTTGTAAATTTAAAATGTGCAAACTATATTTTCTTCATAAAAATACATTGTATGTATTATACATGTACAAGAAAGTTAGCTTTTACTCTCATTGTTATGATAATGTCATGATCTTGTGTCATATAAGAAAATTTTGAGAGCAATGAAAAAGTTATCAAACATTGATGATCGATGTGTATAATGTATGGATCAGTTAGAGAACATAGAGGTATAGCTACATTAGATAAGTATGATCTTCATGATCAACTTGTATGATATTACATAATATAGAACAATGTGTTAGGTGACTTTTATATAATATAATGTATTATATCATAGTTATACAATACAATTTAGAGAGTAAAATCAACAGGTCAGATAGACACTTAATTGAGGCTATTAGTCCTTTCTATTTATTTTCTTGGCACAATCCATTGATTGTATTTGTATAAATAGTGATTGAAACCTATAATGGCTGATTCATTCATCTTGAGAATGCATTACAACTATCAAAACATCTTTAACTGATCTTAATCAATTAAGAAGTATAAATAGAAGTCTATTTGAGTTAGATTAAACTAATGAATCAACTTGAAAATCATTAAGAGAAAGTCATACTAGAGTCATGTTTTGTGTTTACTACTTCTAAAACTTTAATTTTTTTATTTTATTTCTATTACATCAATGCTACTTATATTGCTTGCTAAAATCATTCTACATCATGTGAAATTATGCCATATTTTTCTCTCAAGTGGAAAACATAGATTCTTGTTTGTTTTAATTTGTTGAAGTGCTAAAGCACTTTGCATAGCTATTGTTTACCCTTTTGAGTACCCCATCTGGCTATAACAAAATAAGAGTGTATTTTAGTACAATATTTCCTATTTGGTTGGAAGTGAATATAGATTCGAGTTTAGATTGACTACTTAAAATTATATTACGTTCTTTATCTATATTGCTCTCTTATATAAGGATTTATAAAACTAAATAATAATTTCTAGCACTTATTTGCAACAGACATTAAGAAAAAGAAGAAGACTTTCATTGCTATCATTACTTGTGTTTGAAATTGGCTTGTGTCTAATTTGCACAATTCACCCCTATTGTGGGCATCATAGTCTCAAAATCTCAACACTTTATATTTGACATATTGTGTGTTTTATATAGCACTATCCCATAGCCATCCAAACAATACTTTGCTTTCTTTACTCATTATTATTCCTTAACATAATGTATCATACATTGGCTCCACCATATTATATATACAACTCAATACATTATACTTTCCTCCAATAAACTATACTTAACCCCTAGCATTTGTGATTCTCTAAATGATGTATTGAATACTAAGTTAACATACTATATATCTGGTTCAATATATGGTATGCCAAATCCAAGGGACTTTACACATACATTCCTCTTTGAACTAAGCTAACCTTAATGTACTATATGCTAAGACTATTGTACAATAGTTTCTCATTTCAAACAAAAATGTGAACAATAAAATCCACTAAGTTTCCTCTTAATTCAACTTTAAACTTGATCCAAATCCAAAAATTAACATTTTAATATGTATAATAGTTAAAACTTTATTCAATTTACATAGAAACCAAGTGAAACAACAAGAATTCTAAATTTCTTTTTCCTTCTAAGCTTGATTTGTATTTTCACTCTATTCTTTCTATCGTAGCAATATCTCCTTTTTATGCTTTTAGTTACAACATAATTAAATCTCCTTTTATTATCCTATGCTTCTAAACTCCATCTTATAAATGCTATTTCTTTCTTTCCTACTCTTCCATTATAGCCAACTCCTTTCTCTTTTTTTCTTCTCTCTGCCATTCTCTTCTCCTTCGTTCCTTTCTTTCACCTCTTTGTTTTCCTCTCTTCCTTTTTAATTCTTTTACCACCTCACCTCTTAGCCACACTTCATTCTTATCTTAATTGAGGTGTTAGAATGAAGTTGGACCAAAATGACTAGTTCACCTTAACAATCCTTAAAACAATATTTCTACCATGTCTTTTAAAATTTATAATTAATTATTTAGACTTCTAAAAATTATACATTAATGATCATTTGATTTCTCTCAAATAGGTCCATCAAATTAATTGTTCAAATAAGTTATTTGGCTCCATTTTGTAATGTGACACATTTTTTAAAATAATAATTTTGTAATCACTAATAAAAATATTTTAAAAAACCAATTTTAATAGATTAAAATTCTCATATTTATATCCAAATTATCTTAATCTCAATATTTATATGTATTATATAAAGTAAAGTTTTGGGATACTACAATATCCTTATATAAGGGAAAAACTTTTTCAACCAACTTGATGATTTACAAGAGACTTTGGAGACATTATAAAGGAATATTATAATGTTGAATCCTTTACTGTATGCATCTGGAGGCTTAAAAAATATGCTCCTTGATTTACCTAAGTCAAAGAAGGCACCAAAGTCAATCCCATGAAAGCTAATGTTATCATCAACATGCCATCCTTGAAGGCTACCTTATGTTGTGAAATATTTCAGTGAGGGAGTGGTTGGTCTTATTCATTTTATCAACTTGGAGATAAGTAAGAATAGATTTGCATGTAACTTCATGAGTAGAGAAAGGTCAAGTGAAAATTTTCTTATTAAGAGGCATTCATTTAGTAAGAGAAGTACTTATCAAGATCATCTGCTCTTGAGCCTCAGATTGAACAACTTTATGTTTTTCTGACTACCATAATGCTGTCAATATTATTTATGATTTAGATGGATAAAATGTAATATAATTCTCCAAACAAAAATGGTCATAACTCTAAATATGTCTTTGAGAATGATAACCACATTTGCAAGCACAAAATTACTTTTAAGATAGATAAACCATTATAGCAAGTCTTTTGTTATCTTAAAATGACAAGTCAAATCCAAACGTAGGCAATAAAACTTTAAGGAATCATCTTCTCTTTTACTCTAAGACTAGCAATTTGAGTACAAGTATCTTGATCTCAATTTAGGTGAATTCTTGTATCAAAGTTTGAGAATTTGAACAAAACTTTAAGTTTGATCGTGTCCATTGAACACATTTTAATAGAGCACAATAATAGCATATGTGTTGTTATTACAAGCCTTGAAGAAGTTATTATTTACTAAGCAATCAAAAGATTCTTTATATTACTAAATAATTAACCAAATTACTGACATTACTTATTGGATTGATGTTGCGTTATTCTTTGGGAGCTATTTTCTTTGTTTTGGGTTGCTTATTCATGATGAAGATTAAATATCATTTCAATAGTGCAATTATATTCATATGCTAAAACTTAAACCAAATATCAAGAATACATCTTTGGTCAACACAACTTATCGACTGAGAAGATGATGAGAATGTGAGTAGTTTGTAAGCTTGGTTTTGGCATGAGCCAATGTTAATACACTCAAAGAGAATGTTTCTCATTGATAGTATTGTGAATTAATCATACCATATATTGTTAGGGAACACCATAATGGCGATTTGCCTTCTAGCCTTGCAAAGTTTCATTCTGCCAAGCAAAATACCTTATTTGGTTGCAATATATATATATATATATATATATATATATATATATATATATATATATATATATATATATATATATATATAAGCATAGATTAATTGTATTTGTATAAACAAGTTGATGGTACCAGATGATTGAAAACACCATTCATAGTATAGGTTTAGATTTTATTGATAGCAACGTCATACATGAACAATCAATAGATAGTACATGTCCAAATATTATTTCACTTAAAGCTCTAATAATAAGGAACATTTAGTTATGATTACTTAATTTATCAGTCTCATCAATACTTGACATATATTTCTAATATCCTCTATTACATTCTTATGGTATGAACATATCATACATATCTGACTAACTACTTGCTTGCACATCCACTAGACGAACATGTATAATATAGGTGTGATTATCTAACCATAAACTTATGAACTATATATCACTTCAATATAAATTTTTATTGTCTATAATGATCTAAATGTGTATGATAAAAATGTCTGACATGTATGAATGTTTATTTTTTGGACTTCTTGATTGAATCACTCTCCTTTTTTTTATTTATTACTTTGGAAGTTAGTCTTACATATACACATGATTCTAATCTTGTTTTATGTGGGATTCCTCATATTCTTTGACATAGTTTACTTCCTATAAAACTTATCCAAGTGAAAGATATTTTGAACCAAGTGTTTTATGCATCACTAGCTTTTCATTTATTCTCAAATTTAGGTAAAACTCCTTCTTCATGACAAATGCAAAGTATTGGAAAGATTTAGCTTAATTGTCACCTTTAGAGTTTTAACAATATAATCAATTTTATTAAGATAAGAAGCACATTTTCTCATATGTACAAATTTTGTCAGGTGAGCTACACAAAATTTCACAAGCTAAGGTTTGTCTTCATAGTTCTTTATTATAAAAATACACCTACACAAATACCTATACTTTTCTTTTAAGAATCCAAACCATCTTGAGTTCATAAGTGGTATTATGATAATAAGATGATTTTGTAACTTTTTACACACATGCCTTCCTTTAGGAATCCATATATATGTATTTCTTTTTAAGTTTATAGATTTTCTAATGGAGTAATAAATAGAAATATTTTTATGCTTACTATTATAATTGCACAAAATTTTAGAACTAATTAAATGAGTAAGTGCATGTAAATAAACATGATTCCTTTTCATAAGATTATGTGCTAAAGCATGATGAGGCACATGTGTATAAGATTGAGCATGAGATGAAACACATGAAGATATACCAAAAAAATTTGCATTCAAACAACGAGTTCATTTTGTAAGAAAATTGAGTCATTTTTTCTTTAGTTTTAGAATTTTTTTCCTAGTTAAGTGTTCTCACACTTCCAAGCATCAATACATGAATCACTTATAGATAATAATCTTTCACATTTATCAAACTTATCTTGTATATTACTTAAGGTGTGAATGTGTAACATTTTTTCTTCCTGCATTGATTCATTCTTGTCCGTAAGTTCATTGCATTCCCCTTATAAAGTATTAATGACATTTTGTTTATTATTTTTCACTTTTAAGTTAGCATACATGCTAATTCATTTTTTATGTTGATATACTAGTTCATCAAAATGATTAAACATATCGTCATCACAATTAGTAAAGGAATCAATATGAAAGCAAGATTTCCTTGATATAAATTTGTCTTCATGACTCAGCTCTGAATTGCATTGAATGAGTTTCTTCTTTTTTTGTTCCTTTTTCTATTGTTGCTTCATTTCTTGCTTATTTTCATCAAAAGCTTGGGTTTGATTATCGCCATACAACCTATCTAATTATTGTATTACTTTAAAACAGTTTGATAAGGTATAGATTTCAATTCCAATGTCCTGAGATAAAGCACAATATAAGTAGGTTTGTCCTTTTGCATTCAATTGGATCATTCTCCTTGATCTGTCCCTCCTATCATTAAGAAGAATGCTAAGATGGATAGAAAAATAACATAATTCAAAATCTACATTTTGGATAAAATTTTTTAAAGCAATTTTTGCTATAAAGTAATGTTCTCCAACAAATAAAGAAGGGTAATTCATATTAATAACAAATACTTGAAACAATTTACCTACTTCAAAATCTTATCTTAAAATTTTTTCCTTTAATACAACCTAATTTAAAACCAATTTAAAAGAGTTTGTAGTGCATAAGAGGGAGGATATGAGTGAATTATGTCTTTTAAATTTTTATATAGTGAGTAATTTTCTAAAGCAAGTATTGATAGCAATAAAAAAATCTTGAATTAACATATTAAGATATAAAGCTTATAAATGAAATATTTTGTTATTTGTATAAGTAATGTTGATTAATAATTCAACCAACCATGTTCTTGATTAACTTCCTTAACTTTTAAAATACTTCATGTTTGATTAAGCATTAATTAGAGATATGTAAGAGAAAGTAATAATACACACCAAAGTTTCAAGTGGTTCAGCCATCAATAGAGGGCTTACATCCACCCTTAGTTGGCCTAACAAGACTTTGACTAAGCCAATTTATTTTTCCAACTAGGTGGTAGTCTTCATAACATTTGATCTCCATAGATTAATCACCAACTCAATCAAGCTAGAATCATAGGTCAACCATGACCACACATAAACTAATATCCTAAATCAATCACTTAGTCAAGCAATATTGAATAGAATATGTGAAACCTTTTGTTCCAACAACCTTTACCTTATAACTTCAAGAAATTATGGAACAATAGAAAAATGAAACAGAAAAGATGTTACCAAGAATAAATAATAAAGAAAGATGCAATTTGAGCAAAAATGTATTGCTGTTGAATCACAAGCACTAAAATCGAGAACCTTATTTTAAATTCCAACCTTATCTTGAATTTCAATTAAGAACATTAACCTTTTATTCTTTTAAAACACTCCTTTTAATACTTCTCGAATATTAAAAATAACTTAAGGCAAGCAGAATGGTTAGAATTGCATTTCCAACATGCTCAAAATAGGTTTTACAAATCACGTTCCTTGATCATTTTAACATGTTATTGATTTAATGCATAGGAGATAAGCATTAGATTTAGATCAACCTAATGATTCCTCAGTGTGATTAGTGTATTTTAATTGTTGGAAGATTATTCTACAAGTATGACAATTATCATCATACTTTATGGTTAATGCTCTAAGAACATAATTTAGCTTTTAAACCACCATACTAGATGATCACAATGATAACCCAAGTATGTTATGTTTGTCTTATGTTTAGATTGATCATACATGTTCAACATACAGATCACTATTGCATGATGACATATGCAAAGCGAAGCTTAGACATCATATATGATGAAGGACATTATGACCATGCAATAGTTAATTTTCTAAGTTAAATAGTAAGTCGTACTGATACAATGGATGTGTCATATATCATTGACCACATCAAAGCTTATTCATTATTAGGATTCTAAGAGAAAATATTTGTCTTACTCATATGAAGTAAAGTTTTTCTAGGTATGATGCATATAATAACTCAATTCCCAAAACATAGAATAGAACCATACAAGTCCTAGTATGTTTCATTTAACATGTTTTTTTTCTTAAGATAGATGACCACTACATTTGTAAGATGAGATCATTGTACATATACGATGCAATGACAATATCACATTCAACTAATAATATAAGTTAGATCCTAGAATGTACAAGAATTATTTTAGTCACGTAATGTATGATCATAAAGAAGTAAGAATAATGATTATTTGAAACTTAATTTCTTTAAATTAAACACTTGATTTGCATTAGGGGAGTTTATATTAATGTCACTAAAGTTATAAGAAAACTATAGATGGATTATTAACTCAAGGATAAAGGTTTGACATAGAGCATGTATGAGTAAGATAAAATATAAAACTATGTGCCACTTACAAAAACGAAAATATTTGACATTCTAACTATTGAAGAATGCAGTAAATGAATGCTTGCAAGTGATTTAGCCACAACGTAAGGAGTAAGCTCAGATGGCTTCAAGATCTTTAAGTTGAGCTAGCTACTTTGAGCAAATGTCTTCAACCTTTATTCCACTCCAAGATACAACTGACCACTGCATCCACTATCTATTTTTGCATATTAACAATGAACTATTTATTTACTAAAGCTTAGTTTGGTAATCATTAAACTCATGGACACAACAATGGGAGAGGGGTTGCTTGAATTATGAACTTTAAGTAAAATCTTTTACATAATTTTTAAAATTCTAATATTATAAAGATAATAATAAAAATATAAAGATGTATGATGGTTTTACTCCAAACAATGTGCTTATATTCGTGTCTAGTCCCAAAATATTAGGCTTACTACCACAATTAATTTTTACAAAAGATAGACTAGTAAAATAAATTTACAAGTTGATTCAGTAGGATCTTAAGTTGACCCAAAAAAGCTAAAAAATAAAATGACTAAATTGAGAAAAAAAAGGTAATAAATCTCTTACAAAGCCAATGATAAAAAGAATGTAAAAACTCTTATAATGAAAGCTTGTACAAGGTATCCTATAAAATGTTTTTTATATCAAAATTAAGGATTAGACACTATTGGTTTCATGTTTAGGAAATATATTCAAACATAGCTATGAAAAAGAATGTAGAAGATTTGTTAATTGTAAAAGCATAAGCATATAACTCCTTTAGATTGTATATTTGATCAATAGTCCTTTTTTTCATTACACTTATGGATTCTAATAGCCATAATATCCTCACAAAGTAGCTAAGAATATCCATAATGGATGGATAATAGTTAGATTTAATTCCTAAAATATTCATTAATATTATGAATGTTTTTGCTATATTTTGTATTATACATCCAAAACAAACATATAGTAAGTCTTGGGTTTAGTTTTCTTCTATAGTAATGTAATTATAAAAGTGAAATATATGCACCATACATTAATACTAATGTTTCATATGTAAGTCTCAAGTTAGGTTTGTCGAAGTAGTTACTCTAAAAAATGAATTATACATACCATATATTAATAATAATGCATCATGTATGTGTGACCATATTAAAGCTAATGCATTATTAGGATTCTAAGAAAAATTATTTGTTGTACTCATATGAAGTAAAGTTTGTCTAGACATGATGGATATAATAACTCAATCCCCAAAAAATAAATAGAATAATATATGGTTGATACCTTATATGATTGATTTTACATATTATGATATTAAGAAAAATGACCACTAAATCTATAAGATGAGAGAATTGTATATATATGATGTAATAATAATGTCAAATTTAACTGATAATATAAGTTAGATCCTATAATGTACAAGTATGATTTTAGTCATGTAATGTATGATCATAAAGCAATGAAAACCATGCTTATTTGAAACTTAATTTTTTTAAATTAAACACTTGATTTGTATTTAGGGAGGTTTATATTAATCTTACTCAAGTTATAAGAAAACTTTAGATGGATTATTTTCTCAAGGATAAAGGTTTGACATAAGGAATGTATGAGTAAGAAGAAATACAAAACTGTGTACCAATTATAAAAAGGAAAATATTTGACGTTCTAACTCTTGAAGAATGTAGTAAATGATGGCCTCCAAATACTTAGCCTCAACATAAGAAGGAAGCCCAGATGGCTTCAAGGTCTTTTCATTGAGCTAGCAACCTTGACTAAATGTCTTCAAACTTCATTCCACTCCAAGGTATATATTCCTTACTCTTCACAATCAACCACTACATCTACTATCTATTTTTGCATATTCACAACACCATAATGAACCATTTGTTAACCTAAGATTGTTTTGGTGATCATCAAACTCAAGAGTACAGTAATGGGAAAATGGTTGTTTAAATTATGAGCTTTTAGTAAAACATTATTCTTAATTTTTAAAACCTTATATTATAATGATAATAATAAAAACATAAGGATGTATAGTGGTTTTATACCAAACATTGAGTTTACATTCATCCCTAATCTCAGAAGACTAGCCATACCACCATAACTAATTTTTGCCAAAGCTAAATTTGGAAAATACATTTACAAATCGATTCAGAGGGATCTTAAGTTGGCCCAAAAAAGTCAACAAAGCAAATGACTGAAATTTGCCAAAATTACAATGAACCTCTTGCAAAGCCAATGACAAAAAGAATGCCAAAACTTTTACAACAAAAGCTTGTACAAGGTATCCTTTAAATATTGTTAACTGTAAGTGGTTGGCTATGATGATGAAAAATGCTTGAAGTGATGTTACCAAATTTTTATATCAAAATTAAGGATTAGGCAATATTGATTTCATGTTTAGGAAATATGTTCACACATAACTAAGAGAAAGAATGCAGAAGATTTGCTAATTGAAAAAGCTTAAGCATATAACTCCTTTGGAGTGTATATTTGATCATTAGTCCTTTTAATAGCCATTATTTCTTCAAAAAGTAGCTAAGAATAACCCACAATGGTTGGATAATAGTTTGATTTTAATTCATAATATATTCATTAGCTATAATGTTTTTTTTTATATTTTGTTTTGTACATCTAAAACAAACATATCATATGTAAGTCTTGGCTTTAGGTTTTCTTCAATAATGTACTCACAAAAATGATCTCTTGGGATCAAATTTTCTATAGTGTACTTACAATAGTGAACTATATGTACCATACATTAATACAATTGTGTCAATGCAAGTCTCAAGTTCAGGTTTGTTGAAGTAGTGTACTCAAAAAAATGAACTATACATATTATATATTAATAATAGCATATCATATATTTCTAACCACATTAAAGCTTATTCACTACTAGGATTTTGAGAGAAAATATTTTTTGTACTCATATGAAGTAAAGTTTTCCTAGGTATGAAGCATATAATAACTCAATTCCCAAAAGGCTTAATAGAATTATACAAGATCAATACCTTGTACCATCAATTTTATACAACACACTCTTAAGATAGAAGACCACTGCATTTGTAACATGAGATCATTGTATGTATACGATACAATGACAATGTCAAATTCAACTGATAATATAAGCATTCTTATAATGTATAAGCATAATTTTTGTTATATAATGTATAATCATAAAGAAATGGAAACATTACTAATTTTAAACTTAATTTATTTAAATTAAACACTTGATTTGCATTTAAGAAGATTTATATTAATGTTACTCAAGTTATAAGGAAACTCCATATGGATTATTAACTCATAAATAAAGGTTTGATGTAAAGCATGTATGAGTAAGATAAAATGCAAAATTATGCGTTACTTACTAAAAGGAAAATATTTAACATGCTAATTGTTGAAGAATATAGTAAATGAAGGCCTCCAAGTGATTTAGCCACAATATGAGTAAGCCTATATGGCTTTAGGATTTTCAAGTTAAGCTAGCAGCCTTGAGCAAATGTCTTTAACCTTCATTCCACTCTAGAGGCATACATTCATTGCTCCTCACAATCAACAACTATATTCACTATCTAATTTTGCATATTCACAACACCATAAATAACTTTTTAATAACTTAAGCTTGGTTTGGTGATCAATTCAACTCAAGGGTACAATAATGAGAGAAGGGTTGCTTGAATTATGAGCTTTTAATAAAATATTATTCTTAATTTTTAAAAACCTTTCATTATAATGATAATAATAAAAACATAATGATGTTTGGTGGTTTGACTCCAAATAATGGGCTTACATTCATCCCTAGTCTCAAAAGACTAGCCTTATTGCCACAACTAATTTTTATCGAAGATAAATTAGGAAAATATATTTACAAATCGATTTAGGGGGATCTTAAATTGACCCAAAAAAGGCAACAAAGAAAATGACTCAAATTCAGTAAAATACAATGAATGTCTTGCAAATCCAATGATAAAAAAATGCCAAAACTCTTATAGTGAAAACTTGTATAAGGTATCGCTAATTGTAAGTGATAGACTATGATGATGAAGAATGTCTGAAGTGAAGTTACCAAATATTTTATATCAAAATTAAGGATTAAGTAGTTTTGATTTCATGTTTAGGAAATATGTTCACACATAGCTATGAGAACAAATGTAGAGGATTTGCTAATTGTAAAAGTTTGATCATATAACTCTTGTAGAGTTTATATTTCATCATTAGTCCATTTTTTCATTGCTCTAATAGATTTTAGTGGTCATAATATCTTCACAAAGTAGCTAAGAATAATCTCCATTGGTTGGATAATGGTTAGATTCTAATTCTTAATATATTCATTAGTCATTATAGTTTTTTGCTATATTTTATACTATACATCTAAAACAAACATATTGTATGTAAGTCTTGGGTTTTGGTTTTCTTCAGTAATGTACACATAGAAAATGATCTCTTGGGATCAAGTTTTCTATAGTAATGTAATTACGAAAGTGAATTATATGTGCCAAACATTAATACTTATTTATTGTATATAAGTCTCAAGTTTAGGTTTGTTGAAGCAGTGTACTCACAAAAATGAACTATACATATTATATATTATAAATACTATACCATAAGCAAGCTTTGGGTTTCTTATATTATTTTTAGCAAACCTTTTATCAATGTGCATATATTACCCACTTGAACTAGATGTACCATACATTAATAATAACATAGTGCATGCAAAGCTTTGGTTCAAAGTTTCTTTCAATGTTTACTTTCAACTTGCCAGTATACTAAGTTAAATGAACTAAGGTATAGTACAAAAATATTAATGAACCAGATGCAAGTAACTAACTTGGAATCCTTTGAAATAGAAAAATCATAAGTACCATACATTGAAAATAACATACCAAATGCATTCCTTGATATTATGAATTAATCTATTATGATCAGTAATATAAAATCAATAAGAGACCATGTAAAGTATGTTGACGTCATGTATCATACATTTAATGCATTTTATGTGATTTGAAGCCAAATTTTCCTATGATCTTTATTTGATTAATAATTAAATGTTGAAGAGAAAATTACAAGGATATTAATGGCTTTATGCGTATGGCTCAAAAAGAGTATAGGGAAGAGTAGAATTTGCATGTTCATTTGAGAATGATCTTATGTGTCACATGAATTAGAGCATAGGTATTGAAAATCTTGCTCAAACAATTTATGAGATTTTTCCAAGATGGTGACCACACCATCAAGGAAGAGATGTTATCCAAGCACTTACAATGTGAAATTCCTTTGGCTTATTTATTTCACTTGACTATTCTTTCTACGTACGTGTTGTGCAGGTCAAAAGGTTACCTCTAGACAACACCTAATTTCTTAATGTGCCTACAAAAACATTCTTAAAATAAAGCATTAATAAATTTTGATATATAGTTTTGTTATCATTAAACTTTCATGTAATGGTCATAGGAATCATAATCTACCCCTTTTAATGATGACAAAATCATAGTTATTAAAATAATAAGAAATTGATAATTAATATGACATCGAAATAGAAACAAGTAAACTACTACTTAAGAACTCTCCCAAAATTTAAGCTTCCTCTTAAAAGGTCAATTATGCCTTAAGTCATTCTTATTTTAGCAAAGATATCTAAAGGTAGTGGTTTAGTGGAAATATCAACTAAATGTTTACATGAAGGAACAAAATGATTCTATTATTTTTAAATCTATTTACTCTCTAATAAAGTGATTTCTAATATCTTCATATGAGAAATACATTACTAGTAAAGAAGCTACACAATCTATCATAACATGAACAAGGTGTTTTTTAAGAGCATAAAAGGCTTTTCTATGTTTGTACACATGATCTAACTTACTATACATTTTAAAACTATACAGTTGTTCAACACACACAGACACACACACACACAAACATATATATATATATATATATATATATATATATATATATATATATATATATATATATATATATATATATATAATCTTCATTTATATTTTTGAAATGTGGGTGCGTGATGTCCACACAAGAGGGGAGGTGAATTAAAAAAAATATTAATTTAAACAAACTCAAATATATCACAAAAGAAGTATTTTCTTTTTTTAATGGATCTTATAAAGCTTGTTTTAGAAATTGTGTCTAGCTTTAAAACGTGTGTGAAAATACAAATAAACTAATAAACAAAAAAAAATCGTTTGATCAAATCTTGAATCTATATCAACCCTTAAAAAATAGCTAGGTTTGCACTAAACCAGTCCCTTTTTATAGCAACTAGATAGGGGCCAACCTAATAAACAACCACTTCCTTTTTGCTACAACCATGTAAGTTTGTATTAACTTAGAGGAGACTACAATAATTAAGTTATGGGACCTTACAACAATATTTGAAAGGCCAATGCAAATCAAGTACAAAGTCTCAACAATGAGACAGAAGTAAGCAAGTACAAAGCTCAAATAGAAGATCTTATAACCCAAATATAATTAAGCATGAGGCACACTAAACGAGGTTTAAATAATTTAGAAGAGATATGTAATTTATCTCAATGAAAGTAACTAAGTAATAACATGTAATTTAGGTCAATATGAAATGAAGGATGGTTGTAATGAATGTGATCAATCCTTGTTAAAGTGTGGTTCAATAGGAGAGAGTGAATCACTAAAAATAAAAATCTAATTTATAAAAAAAATTTACAAAAAATGTTTTAAAATAATTTTTAATAATCTGAAATAAATCTCTAAAAATAATTTTGTATAAAATTTAATTTTATTTTAAAGTATATTAATTTTTTATAATATATTTTTATAAAAATTATGAAATAAAAAACTAACAAAAATTTAAAATGTACACCAATAATTTTTAAGTAGTTTGGCTTAAAATTAGGCCTACATCTAGCATTGATAAAAATAAGTAAAGAAAAAATAATCACTATATGCATTCATCAAATGATGTGTAGGCTAAATCCTCATAACAATAAAACAGAGAAATATATGCTACAATGGTCTTACAATAATATAAGATTAGTTGATAATGGAAAAGAAAACAACAATACAAATTTATACTAATTATAAATTAATTTCTTTTATTTGACAAAATGCTCAACAAAGCACAACTATTTTAATTTAATCACTTAGAAAATGAGAGCAAAGCTAATTTGAAGAAGAATGTAAAATTTGGAGTTCATTCATGAAAGATGAAGTGTAAGGAAGCAATAATGAGCAATTAACGGCTTGAATATCGTGACATGAAAATTTTTTCATTAGATTTGTCAAAAATTTAATCAATCAATTATGTCAAAAAAATCTTCTATTTATAGATATTTTCCAATAACAAATATTAGTTACCAGCAAATTAATTAACCATTACTAGTTAGCATAAGTTTTAATTAAAATGTTATGTAATAATATTTTAAATAGTTTGAATTGTTAAAAAAGAATAACTAAAATAGTCATTATGTAAATGATCTACTAGATATCATCAGGACCATCTAATTCAAATCAATAAAAATGGGAGCTACATAATAAAAAAGACTTCGGACCGTTCGATCACATAATTATGTTGTTAGAAGATAGGATTTAATTTGGCACTATTTAGAAAATTGGATTTGATTTTAACTGTAAGATCTCAAGCATGATGTAATTATTGGATTTAGATTTTATGATCATATTAATTTTAGACTTGTAATTAAAAAATTGCATAATTGGATGATTGAAATAACTCTCACAATTCAAAAATCATTGGTGCGAAAAGAGAATTGGTTTTAGTGTTACGTTGCCTGAACAAAGTAATCATATTTCATTATTGTGTTTTCCTTTGCCTTTTAATTTGCTTATTGGGGTTGACTACCCTGGTTCTCTTGGGAAATCACAACCTTAGCTGTTAGTAATTGAATAAAATATTTATTGAATTTGGGAGCTATGCTTTGATCTGTTGCCCTTAGATAAGGGTTTGAGAGTTATGTCATAACCTACTTACTATAGTTAACTGGCTCCAAGAATAATGTCGTTACATAGGCATAGGGTGTATTTAAGGTAGTTTAAGTTAATTAAAATTAAGTTTATTATTAATATTAATAATTATTTATTTATTATTGTATTATACTTTTTGTAACAAATTATTGAAGAAAGATTTCCAAAGGTATGTTTAAGAATAAAATAATACTTTGGATGATCAAGATAATATGATCAAGGTTTTAGAATCCTAATATTTTTTTAAGATGGTTAATTTAAGCAAAATTTAATTTTTTTATCTTGTAAGAATAATTTTAATTAAGGTTATCATTCTAATTAAAATAAAAGCGAATATTTATAATTAAACTCAAAATAAATTTCTTGATAATCTACTACTCTAACAATGATATTTGACATTTCTTTTCTTCTTTAAGTTCTCCCATGAATATGAGGATCGTCTATCTAAAATTTAAAAATTTATTCAAAAATAATTATTAAAAAATACTTCAGTTTTGTTATAATCAAATAAAGTACTATAATTAAGGGGTCAACAACATAACAATCTCTTTATTTTGATGATAAAAAAACTCTTAATAAAATTACAAAAAATATACATTATTTATAGAGGAACTATGAAAAATAATTAAAGATATACTCCCTTTATATGTACACCATGATTAGATTAATACTCACCCTTAATTTATACTTATGTTTTTCAATTTCTATTCTCTCCCCCTTGTCATTATTGTTCAAAGAAATTAAATACTACTATACAAATTCTATGTTTATAAATTATTCACAACTTAAGGGTTTTGTGAAATATCAACCAAGCTCATTTTGTTCTAATTACACTTTTATTTGATGGTATAAGGGTTAACTCCCACAATTACTTTCAAATTAATTTAATTAATATTTCATAGGTATTTCCCATATCTCATTATTCAAAACATTTTTTTATTGAGGTTATCACAAAATTTGTAACAAAATCTTAATCATTATGATATGATCTAGTTATATCATGATCCATAATTTTGCATATAACTTGTTTTTTAGAATAATCCTTATTCAATTTTAAAACTTTAAGATTTTGAACTACTTATTTTCTTTATTTTTTTATTTAAATCTTCTAAACTTAATTTCTTAAATCTTATTTATTTATCATCTATGTACATATTGTTTTGTTTAATTAAAATTAATTCTTCAAGATTTACATGTACACTACTTAATTTTAATTATTATATTTGAGAACTCAAATTATTTTGGGTTCAACACCTTTAAAAGTGGATGAACTATTATTTGTCTTCACTACTAATACATACGTAGGTAATTTGGAATTAATATTAGCTATAATTCTACATGCAAGTGAAGATAACCAAGTTGTATACAATAATGATATATGAGTTTCTTTCATAACCATGCAAAATATTAGTATTACTATTGTGTCTATTCATATGAAATCTTCTAGCATTTATGACAAAAAATTCTCTGCTAATTGGTTTTCCTTTTGAAAGTGAACATGTAGTGTGCAAAGAGTTAAAATCATTGAATTTCTTAACTAAGGAGACTTGCTCATTAACTTTTTGTACTAAATTATCACTGACTTTTTTCATATTCTTTAAATAGTTGTTATCTTTTTTTAATTTAATCACAAAGACTTGCATATTCATAATATTCTTCTCTTAATTTATTATATATTTATAAAGAGCTTTATATTTATAAAAAAATGTAAAATAATTGTTGACCTAATTTTTCATTTGAGTAACTTACCTCTTCTTCTCTTAAAGATGTACTTTCTTTTTCTTCATTATCTCTAGCCATCATACAAAGTAGTACTTCTTTGTTTTATTCATCTTCAATCCTGCAAGTGTCCTTTGACTCACTCTAAGCTATTTTTAATACCTTCTTTTTCTTCTTATTTTTTTCTTGCTCTTCTTTATTTCATTCTTCTTAATCAATCCTCATATATTACCTTTAACTCGTACCAAATTTTATAAGCTATTTCTAAATTCATAATTCTAGTAAATTTAATATTATTCAAAGCATAATGTATAAAATTTATAGTTTTATTATTTAATTATACTTTATATTTTTCTTTTTCATTTTTTTTTTAATAGTTTAGAAACTAATATAACCTATTAGTTTTTGTTCATAACAAGTTTGAATGAAGCTTGTTTTAGTCCCTACATTTCTGTATTAATAAATTTCAGATGATTAGCCATCTTAAGATTTTAATAAAGATAATAATCATTACTAAAGAGTGGGAGACTATTGAGCAAAACACATTCACTCAAACTCACTAAAGTATCAACTTGAGTCATAAATCTCTTAGATACTTTTTCTCACTAGAAAAAGAGCTTACTAGGATACTAGTTGAAGTGTGGTTAAAAAAAGAGGGGTGGAATTAGAATTTGACTTATAAAAACTATATTTAAAGAAAATGCTTTAAAATAATTTTTAATAATCTTATGCATGTTTTTAAAAAAAGATTTTGTAAAAAATTTAATTTTTTTTAAAACATGTTAATTTTTTAATAATAGTTTTTTTAGAAAATGGTGAAATAAAAAATCAACAAAAAATTAAAAATATATACTAGTAATTTTTAGGTGGTTTGACTTAAAATCAAGTCTATCTCTAGCCTTAGCAAAATCTAAGCAAAAATAATATAAGTCTTTCATCAAAAATTTGACAGGCTAAACCCTAATAATAATGAAATAAAAAGAGACATGCTACAATGATCTTACAACAAAATAAGATTGAAAGAAAGTAGGAAAAAATTGGTAATGAACATCTATACTTAAATACAAAATTTTTTTTATGCTTAATAAAATACTTAACGAGACACAAGTATTTTAATTTAATTAATTAAAAAATTAGAGCTTAGCACATTTGAAGAAAAAGTAAAATTTGAGGTTTGATGATGAAGGATGGAGCATAAGGAAATGACGGTAAGCACTGGCTATTAACGACTTGAATGTTGTGACTTGAAATTATTTTTAGTTTTTTTTCAAAATTTTATTAATCAATTATGTTTAAAAATCTTCAATTTATAGATATTTTTCATTGGCTAGAAATTGTTACTAAATAGTCCAATTAGCAGTACTTGATCGATGTAGGTTTTAATTAAAAAATTAAGTAATTATATTTTAGAAATGATTTTAAAATG
The DNA here is from genome assembly GCA_023846275.1 of Vanilla planifolia. Lineage (NCBI taxonomy): Eukaryota > Viridiplantae > Streptophyta > Magnoliopsida > Asparagales > Orchidaceae > Vanilla > Vanilla planifolia. Next base: position 26,414,895 of record CM043870.1, read on the forward strand.
GCTAAAATAGCTAATATAAATGATATATTAGACATCATCAAGACCATTCATTCTAGATTAGCGAATATGGAGGCGCACAATTGAAAGTACTTTATATTGTTTGATAAAAAAAGCTATGCAATTTAATAGCTAAACTTAAATTGGCACTATTTAGAAATTTTGTTTTGATTTGGACCGTTAGATCTCAAGCATGATCTGAATGTTGAATTTAAATTTTACATGCAAATTAATTTTGGGTCGTGCGATTGCAAAGTTACATGATCAGATGACTGATTAATTAAGGTATTAAAAACAGTTGGATGCGATGATGATCATTCAATCTGAAAATAATGTGATCAAATGATAGAAATAACTCTTGCAATTTTGAAGTCACTTATGGAAACGAAATACTAGTTTTAGTCCTAAATCACCTAATTAAGTATTCATATTTCTTTGTGTTTTCTTTTGCATTTTAATCAACCTATTAGGGTTAGCTGCCCTTGGTTTGCTTAGGATGTGTTGGTAATTAATTAATTGAATTAATGAACTTAGGGGTTATGCCCTGATCCAATGTTCTTAGATAAAGGTTTAAGAGTCATGTCCAAACTTGATTATTTCAATGAACCATGTTTAGGAGGAATGCTCTTACCCAAGGTGTAGGGTGTAGAATTATAGTAGTTTTGGTTAATTTGAATTAAGTTTTTTATTATTTTTTACAAATTAATTATTTATTATTATAATATATTTTTTGCAACAAGTTAATGAAGGGATATTTTCAAATATATGATTAAGAATAAAATGATTATTTGGATGGTCAAGATAAGATGATCAAGATTTTAAAATCTTATTTTTTTTATAATGGTTAATTTAAATAAAATTTAATTTTTGTATCTTATAAGAATTATTTCAATCAAAATTAATATTCTAATCAAAATAAAAATAAAATATCTAAAATTAAACTTAAAATAAATATCATGGTAATTTATCTCTCCAACTAAGAGATATTAATGGGATTTGAACTTTGCTCTTATTCTTTAAGTTATCCCATGAACACCAATGTTAATTATTTAGAATTTGACAATTTATTTAAATAAATTTATTAAAAATACTTATAATTTGTTATCATCATGTAAGGCACCATGGGTAGTAGTCAACAACACAACACTTGTAACCCATGGCCTTGCTCGTTCCATCTCTCTAATAATGAAGATTTTCAAATGTTGCTTTCCATTAAGATATACAAGTGAATATTAACCTTTAACATAATGTTTAGATCTACTTTTATAAGTCATACAATGCTGTCGAATGACTTTGAACAAACCCAAATGGCTCAATCAAAGTTTTCTAGAACCAGTCAAACTAGGACTTACACATAGCCTGAACTAATCATATTATTTGATCCTTGTACAAGTAGAACACACTAATAAGCTCGTCATCTAAACTACTAAACAAGTTTGACTAGTTCAATTTGCTTCTAACTCAACATCATTATTATACAATGATACCATCATATATGCATGAATAGTATGACTCTTTACATCTAATGTTTTCACCTCTGATGTTTTCACAAGATTGTACAATACTATGATAAAGATTGTACTTGAATGAAGCCATTCACATCCACTACTACTAAAAATAAAAGATTGTACTTGTACATTGAGGGGGTTAAACTTATACAATGAATTTTAGCATTCTTATTACTTAATTCCCAAAAATTAACTCTACTAAGATATCATACTGATTCAAATAAAATTAGCTCATTCAATACCTATCCTCAACTATTAACACTATTAAAGATATTATACTTGAGTGAAGTAGAGATCATACATGTTTGATAATGAAAACTATAAATCATACAAACATTACTCAGATGATCACCATATCTGATCCTATCAAAGAGTTGAGCATACAAACATGATAGATATATCATAGTATATGAAGCACATAGGTTTAAAACCATAACTAATAACTCTTAAAAAATCACAGTAATACTTGTATGATAACAGTATCACATATCTATGAACATGGTATTTAATCAACTTAACTTAAGATTACCTATGTTTGATTTTCTATTTGATACTAAAAATAATTAGTCGTATTATGTAATGAGATGATCAAATAAGCATGTTTAGTAAAAAATTTTCAAACTTAATCTCATTTGTCCAATTTTCAAATCTTAGTTTAGGCTATATTTACTAATATAGTATATTAAATTTATAGTTTTGTAAGGCATATTTATATGTTAATTAACCTAGATGAGATGCATGCCTTAAGACTAAAGTAATATGAGTGGAAAGATTATTTTAAAAATTTTTAAGACTCACACTCAATCATATCAAATCTTTATGCCTCAAGTAAATTATTATGGGCTTACATTGTAACTAAAAATGAATAAGCAAAGATCTTCTTCAAGTATTACTTAAGCTTTTTTTAATAAAACTATTATTATTAATAGGACAATGTGATAGGAATGATCTACGTGATGCCAAAATAAATGTCTATTTCATGTACCAAATAAGGACAATGGTGAGAACATACTACACTATGTCCATTGTTTAAATATGAGTAGGGTATGTAATTACGTACATGGTTAATGCAAAAGCTAGTTGCCATTGTTGAAGTCTAATTAGATATTAAAGAGAAAGATGATTAAAACGCTTCATATAAGATAATAAACAATTATTTATGTCTCAAGAGATGATAAAATGAATAGTAAATAATTAGACATATTTGTTAACCTGCCAGAGCATAATATCTCATAACAGATGTTGAATGACTATATTAATCCAGAGTGGACAAGATTTTCATCTTAAACATACAACGATGATCATTATTATCCAGTATGTTATTCAAGTTTGATGTTCAACAATGTATGACTCTGAAGTGCTAATGTAAGAACAACATAAAGAGCACATCAATAAAGAATTATTCAAGAATCATTCATGTCAAATAATGCACAAAAATGAATAACAAATGATTTTGTTACTTTGTTTGTGTGATTGATTGTGCTTGAGAGCATTGTATGTTATGTTGAATGTGTAGAGAAAAAAATAACTTCTAGAATGTGAATAAGGCTAAAACTAAGGTTGGACACATTCAATGATTTATAATAGTGAACTGTATCTAATGAGAGCATTGGCATTATGCTATGATTGATAATTGTCATGAGAAGATACTAGTAGCAACTACTAGTACAGTTTTTTAAGTTGAAAAAATATAAGAAGCAATGCCCACCAAAATACTAGTGAAGGAAATTGCACTGAATTGAAGCATTGATTTTAAATGTCATATTTTATTTTGTCTTGTACTTAGTTTGAGAATCTTGTATCTCTGATTGTAGAGAATTTTGGCTTTCTCTATTGTTATGATAGCATAATACTTATCCATTTTGTTAATACCTTTGCAAACTTCTTTACATTTCACTTTAGCAAGGCTCTTGCAGCTTTGTTTTCCTTTTTTTAATATTGTTTCATGTACTACAAATACATTTTTGTAGTAGCTTAATTTGTTCTTTCCTCTCCTCAATTGTCTAGTGTGGGGATTTAAAATCTAAATTCATATTAACTAAGTTATAGCTTTTGATATTAATGATCACATACATAAATCATTGATTAATATAGAATTAGAGAGTCATAGTAATGCCAAATACAATGGCATCTTATGCTAAATTGAGATGAGTGGGTCTAACAAAGGCATAAGACACCTTTGAAAATGCATCTTGAATGAGTATTATCACTTTTGTCTTATTCTGTTTGAACTATCCATGAAATAACATGTGCTAAAGGTGCAGTCCATGAAATGCATTGATAGTAATTAACCTTCTTGAATTGAAAAGGATACAATAAGCCCAGTTCACTAAAACTTGATTTGTGCCCGAGTCAATTGATGAGCCTTAAAAATATTGAAGCATTTCCAATTAATATTCTTAATCATCCAACCTTCTATTACAATTTTCTCTTCATATAATATCAAGTTTCTAGCTTTCCAAATATGCCAACAAATTAAAATAGAAATGAGAGACATAACTTCCTTATTAGAGCTATCTTTCATACCTTACCATTATTGGGTTAAGACAAAAGTAATCAGCTATAATATCCTAACTTTATTTTTTAAGGACATACCATAAAATTCCTAATCCTAATTAGCAATACTACAATTAGTAAAAACATGATCAAGAGTGTCTTCATTTCAACAATGTGGGCACTTAGAGGCATGTTGAACACATAGTCTTCTTAGCTCAATTGAGAAGGGAAGAGCATAATTGAGTGTACACCAAATTAGGGTAAAACTTTTGGTAGGGAGTTTTCCATTCCAGATTTTCTTTAGAAGTCTTTTGAAAAGTTTAATTCTAATAGCATTCTTGGCTAAATTCAAGATGAATAAACCATCATTATTTAAGGTCTAGAACACTTTTCCTCCAAAAGGAGATTTGAACACCATAGATGTAACCAGTCCTCTTGTTTTTTCCCATAGTTTTCTATATTTCAAATGCATTTTGTGTGTGTTTATCATTCCCATATTTGGAATAAATGAATTTTTCCTTAAGTAAGTTGGTATTAGTAGTCTACAATTTAGCTTAGTAGAATATGCCAATGCCATGTCATTGAACTTCCTTAAACCAAGTCCATTCTACTCGCATGGTTCATTATTTTGTCCCATCTAATTCAATGGTGTTTCTAATTACTATCGTCACCCCATAAGAATGTACTCATAATTTTTTTAGCCTTGATACAATCTATATTAGAGGAAGCAAGGTCATTAATGTTCGAATAAGGACTGAGTTGAGTATATATTTGATAAGTATTAATTTTTCTCCCATTGACAATAACTTTTTCTTCCAACCAACAACCTTATTTTGTAGTTTTTTTATTAGGTGTTGAAAATATATAGATTTCTTTTTTCCAATTAAATTGGGCATCCTAGGTATATAATGAGCATAGATCCTTGTTTGAATCTTATAACCTTAATAATTCTTCTACTTGCAACTACTTTGAAATTAGAAGAAACATAAAATTTGCATTTGTTCTTATTTAATAGTAAACTTGATGTCAAAAATTTTCAAGCATGTTATGAATACCCTTTAAGAACCTAAAGTCCCCTCTACTAAAAATTTTGATGTCATCAATGTAATTAGTGGCATGTCCCTTATTGTAGCATAATGCATTATTTTTCTTTTATGAATTGTCTAATTTGAACTTCTTGAGAAGTATTTTATAGCAATGATAAAGAGCAACATAGAGATAGAATTACCTTACAAAGCCCCTTTTGTGATTGAAAGAATTCACATGGAGAACCATTAATAATAGTGGATGACTATGAACCTTTAAGAAGATTCTTAACCAAAGAGTTAAACTTTGCTAGAAAATTAAAGCTGTGAAGCACCTTAAATTAAAAATTCTCTTGAATTGGAATCAAATGTGCTTTTAATGTCCAACTTAACTATATATTTTCCTCCTAATTTTCTTATTTAGTGAGACAATTTACTCTTGATTAATCATAATGTTAACAACAATTTGCTTATCTTTAATAAGTCCAACCTATTCTAGTGAAACAATTTTGCTTAATAAGTATTACATCTTATTAGCTAGAAGCTTGCTCATTCCAGCAAAGTTGGTAGCAAAATAGGCCTAAAGTACTAAAAGGTAGATGGGGTTGTTGGTTTTTGTAATTAACATAATATGAGAGTTGGCAATTCCTTTGGATATAGCCCTACCTTTTAAGAAATCTTATACTCATTCTTAACATCTATGGTAATAATATCCTAGTATGTAGAAAAACCTACACCATTGTAGCTAGCTGGGACCATGGCATTGTGGCTATCAACTAAAAAATAACTTAATGAACTTCTTCATTGTCTATATCTTAATAAGAGCTATGTTATCTTACAAAGTAATAAGTTAAAGAATACAGTGTAACTCTACCTCATGGGTAATAGTCTTCATTTTCCCTAAAAGTTATTTAAATTTTTGTATAGCAGCACATTGTAATTGTTCTCATCTTGAGATCTTGGTGTCGTCTTTCACTTAAGCATGAAAAAATTGTGTTTTTTTCACCATCACTTAACCATTTGATTTTTGATGCTGAAAGGTTTCTTCCTTACTCAGCTCATCCATAAGATGTTGATAGCTACAATAATCTGATGTTATCTCCTTGTAAATGACTTTCCATGAATTTCATTTCATAATCTCAATCTTCCACTTTAGCTTTTTTGATATTCTAAAAACTATTTCCAAAAGTTGATCTATTCCATTATTTTGGACATTCTTTTAGCCTTTGAAGCTTGGAAGCTAGTGTCTGCATGCACGTCAAGTGTATAGGATTTGTCTAATTATTGTTAATCAATTTTGTTTAGGGTAGGATGTGAAGTCCACATTTTGAAAATTGAAATGTAATGGACCATAAAACTATTTAGTTGAGATCCACAATATTAATGAAGAATGATTAGATCCCAACCTACTTAAATGTTTGATAGTTATAGTTGGGTTGCTATCCATCCATAATTTGTTTAGCAATATCTTATCTAATAGCCCCCAAACTCATTTACCTTTTCTTTTATAGAATTAAGTGTATGGTGTACCCTTAAAAGGAATCTTAGAAAAGCCACATTGATTGATTTAGTCCTTAATCTCATTTATAGCTACCATGTTAGGGGTGAACATGCCCTTGTATTCTATATCAATTTAAGCAATGATGTTGAAGTCACCTCCCATTAACAATGATGTGCTTTGATTAATAACAATTTTACTGAATTTTCTTCACAACTCATACCTTAATGTTTTAGAACTTTTAGCATACACTATTATGTAATTTGAGACCAGCCCATTCCCAATAACTTCTAGATGTATTGATGATCATCTTCTTATATAGTAGAGCATTGAATATTATTCTTCTAGAGTATTAAAATTTTATTTTATTTGCTATAGTTATATTGGTCATACCCTAATTTGAAAGCCAAGTATTGTAACTTTCTTATTTGTGTCATACATTTAAGAAGAGTTTAATGTTATCCATTATATAAAGTTCCTTCAATGATTTATATTATTCTAGCACTTCTATGATTCCCATTCAGACTAGCACACTGAGTGAAAATCTTCTTTGCTTCTCTTTTAGAACTTTTATTTTGGATAAGAGCCAAATGATCAAGTTCCAAAGGCACTAAAGATTCTTTGTTATCTTTCATGGAATTCCAACCCAAAATCTTTTAGAATCTAGAAGCATAGAGAATTGAGTTTTATGTATAGCTATAGTTTTTGAGTTAGATAGGGATCTCTAATGAAGTTGAGGATCTTTGTTAATCACTATTTATTCATCAACTAATTTGCTTTGTAACATTTTTCTTGTATTACTTTTCTTAATAGTTAGATCCATTAATACTATGACTACTTCTCCTAGCTTTAGTTGTATTTATCTTTCATTAATTCTATTATCTAAAGCAATTTTATTTTTTTCCTCCACTTCTTTAGCTAGAATGACCTTATAATGTTCCTAATTTTTATCTTTCTTTTCCAAATATTGTTGTGTGAATTGGTGTTACAATTATCTAGTTCCTTTTGAGTTACCAAATTCACTAGATTTGGTTTATAGTTAATTATGGAATGTCCTTGCTTGTTGTAATGTCTATAGTAATGTGGTAGAATATCATATTGTATTTTCTACCAGGAACCACTTGAACTGCCTCTTTGGGTTATATGAATGTGTTTAGAAAGCTCCTTTAATAGATCAAGCTTAACACAGCCTTCCAACCCCTTGTTTGTATCAAGTTTAGAGTGGTAGTGCACACTTTTAATAGTTTCTTGGTCATGGAGATAATTGAATATAAAGTTGCCTTATTAAATAGATGTATTTTTTTTTTCATTTACTAAAAGATACTCAAGAAAATCTTAGTTGGAGCCAATGAAGGTTCTATGTTTAGATGAAAATTGGTATTCTGCTTAAAACTTTCATCTAAAATTCATCCCCATTCTAAGAGTGATATAACCAGCAATAAAGTCATATTCCTTGTCAAAATGAATCACAATGTGTTTACTATTGAGTGAACCAATTTTTACCTCACCAAGAAATTTGATAATCGAAAAGCTTTTCTAATTAAGTCCATGCTTGGTATCTTGTAAGAAAAATTTTGAATTATAACCAATTTAAACTTATCTACTATTTTATTTATTTCTTCCTCAACAAAGATATTTTTTTGGTTCCCCCTTAAGGGTTGTTGGAGACTTAATTTTAATTAAAGAGCATAGGGTTGTACTACTCATGACCTCTATAATAGAGTGATTAAGTGATGAACTTGTTACCTTATCCATATTCCTCATTGCATAATTGAATAATATTTTTAATTAGCTAAACTAAAGATTTAAGCATACCCATTCTCCATTTGGCTAACATCATAATATTATTCTTGTTGGATGGTCAACATCCTAGTAGCTTTCTCACCTTATTGATCACTTTTTCATTCACTTTCCTAATCACCATTCAAAATCTATTGCTTATAGAGTGACCTTTATAGCTTGTCTTTTTCTTAAGCTTGTGTTTCTTTTGATGTTAGTAATGGTTGACTCCAAAACATTACTATTAAGCTTCTTGAGTTAGGGGATCAAGCTCTCTATATGATTAACTTATTTGACCTTAAGTAAAATAATATATTTATTTTGTTGTCTTCAAACTAGTGATGCAAATCCAAGGGTTCAATAATATCCCTCTTTATTGATGAAAAAAATCATCAAACAAATATCGAGATGAAGAGATATTAAATTGTGCAAGCATATATACTTTCCTTACATTCATACTCCCCCACAATGCATGCAATTAAATAATTAATAAACAAATATATTTGGGTGTATAGAATGCATTTTTCATTATTTACTTTTCTCTCCCTTATTTTTTCCATGTGAAGATAAAAGAAAAAATGTTAATCACTTGTTACATGCATAAACACTAAACAACAAAAAGGAACAAATCATTAAACTACTATTAATAATTTAACAAATAAAATGACCAAGGGTTCATGATAATGATACTTGTTGAAAGTTAAGCAAAACATACCACTTAAAAATATATGAAAAAATTAAGGGTGCAACCACTTTCCTTGTTCTTATAAAGATTTTATAGGTCATACAAAGTGTTATGTGCATTGTCCAAATTCAAATTTTATAAATCATAAGGACTAATATTTAAAACACAATAATTAATTTGATCCTGCCATTTTTATTCTAAAGAAAATTCACTTAAAGCTTTTCTAAAAATTGTCTCATATATTTTTAAGAAAAATTCAAAAATATTATCAACAATAACCGATAATTCAATATCAATAGATACAGTAAAAATATGCATTTAACTTTTCCAATATGAATAGAACTTTCCTTCAAACAAGGGGGCAATGAGAGAAAGTTCCCTCACCAAAAGAAGCATATTTATCAACCATTGTGTGAGGCATCAAAAGGACCTCCTCTAGGAGATTTATTTATAAGATGAAACCACACTCTGATATCACTTGTTGAAATATAAGAGTGTGATGTCCATACAAATTGTGGGAGAGGCATGGATAATCAAAGTCATAAATTTAAACTAACTTAATATAAGACAATGAAAGTCTTTCCTTTTTAATAATGTCACTTATAAAGCTTGCTTTAGAAATCATGTTTAGCTTTGAATACCTTTGTATGGAAGTATAACAAAAGTAAAGAATATAACAAGACTTTAGGCAATTTGATCCAAGCTCGGTTCTACATTTTCCCCCAATCAATTGGCTAAGCTTACACTAAACAACTCCCTTTTTGCTATAGCTAAGTAGCTATCAACCTAACAAACAATGACTCCCTTTTTGTTGTAGTTAGTTAATGGTCAACCTAAAAAATGGGAAAGAGGAGTCAACAATACTAACTTAGTGGAGCCTATAATCACTAGGATAAAAGACCCAAAAATAACATTCAAAATACTAATACACATCAACGCGATGCATTAATAATGGGACAAAGGAACCCAAGTGTAAGCTCAAATACAAGGTCTTATAACCCAAGTATAATTAAATAAGAGGCACATTAAATGTTGTTAAAATAATAAGAAAGAGATGCAATTTATCTCAATAAAAGTAACTAAGTAATAACATGCAACTTAGCTCAATGTGAAATAAAAGAAACTATAATGAATGAGATTAATGCTTGTAACCCATAGCATTGCTATTCCTTTCCCTCTAACATTGAAGATGTTTTAGTATTGTTTTTCACAGCTTTCCTTTTCCCTTGTATGAATAACTCATATTTTAATCAATTTTATTAGATATTTTATTATCATCAAAAGGATGAGATAGTTGAATATTTTTAATAAATTTGGTATAGTGAATTTTTAGATTCTAAATAATTAATATATTTGTTTATAGGGGAAATTAAAGAAGAAAAAAAGTAAATGTCAAATTCCATGAATATTCTCTTAGTTTCAATGGTAAATCACCAAGCGATATATTTTGACATTATTTTTAGATATTTTAAATTTATTTTTTAGAATGTTAAGCCTAATTGAAATTATTCCTTTAAGATAATTTTTTTATTTTAATAAATAATCTTAAATTTTAGGTTCTTAATATCTTGAATCTTAAGAAATGATTTTTTAGTATCTTTGAAATTTGTTTTATTAATAATTAATTCAAATATTAAAATTAAAAAAAACTAATTATAAGTCACTTAAACCAAAAAATTAGGCTACCCTTAAAGCACACAAGTTATCTTATAAAACAAAAAGAGAACTACAAATACTATGTGAGACTAAAACAAACAATTTTTTCTTATCGAATAACTCCCAAATTATGGGAGTGATGTGAACCATTTGACCACTTAATTTGCGATTGAACGATCATCATCTTATCCATTTTATTAAAAGAGCTAATGCCATCAATCATCCCATCACACAATTTTGCAATTGCATGGTATGAACTTTATCCACTTGTAAAGTTAAATTCAATCATCAGATCATGATTTAGATCTAATAACTCAGATCAAATTTCATAAGTTTAAACAATGTTAGATAAAATGCATTCATTCAATAACATAGTTTTCAAGATTGAAAATCTCGAATGCATTTGATTTAGTGGTTCCTATGCATTGACTCTTTTAGTCGTTATTTTGAGTCATTAGAATATTTAATTTAAAAATATTTTTTTATTTAAAAATTATGAACACTATAGAAATTTAGCTATTAATTTGAGTGTTTAGTAAGTACTTTTAATTGTTACAAAATACTTATAAAAAGGTGAATTCTTGTACAAAACTTATTTTTGAAACTTTTACAAAATTTTGAAGAAAAATTCTCAGGACATGATCTCGGAGTAATTTGTAGCTAGTACTCATCGTTACCTCTTTATGCTGTGTCCTTCATCAAACTTTAAATTCCTCATTCTTCTTCTAATGAGCTAAGCTCTCATTTTCTTATTTTTTAACAGATTAAATTAAAATATTGTGCCTTGTTGAGCATTTTGTCTGGCATAAGAATTAGTTTGTATGGATTTTTATTCCTCATTTTGCTAATTTTATTTTGTTGTGAGGTAATTGTAGCTTATTTTTTGTTTTTTTTGGTGAGGGTTTAGTCTACTCATCTATTGATAAAAAAGCTTATATAGTTTCTTTTTATGCCTGGTTTTTGTGTGGGATGGACATAGGCTTAATTTTAAGCTGAATTATCTAAAAATAACTTGTGCACACTTTTGAACTTTTTACCTTTCTATTTCATAATTTATAAAAAAATTATTATTAAATAAAAATTAACATACTTTAAAATGAAATTATAATATGTACTAAATCTATTTAAAGATTTACTCAAGTCTTTTAAGAAAACTTTTAAACTACTTTGTTAATTATTTTCAAGAAATTAAAATTTTTATTTATAGTAATTCACCTCTCCCCTCGTGTTGAAGAACTTTCAATCACTTTATTCCTAAAAACTTCCCAAACTATGTCATAGCTGGAAAACTCATGTAAGAGATAGAGGGATAAGGTCTTAAGGTGGTTCACTAATGCATACATAGTTTAATTAAGCTTAATTATTTTAATTATTGTACTAACTAATGATTTCCTTAAAAACATTCTTAATAAATTCATATGATCACCAAAAATCACAATTAAGCCATTATTAAACTTGTCTTGGTGTGCTTTATCTAAATATATAATGATTTCCAAACTCTAAAATATTTTTTACAGTGGCATGCTTTATTAGGGACGTCATAAAAATAATTATTCTACTTTCTGATATCAAATTCAAATATTTATAATATCAAAATTTTTATATTAAGATCATCCACACCATTATTTATATGTTAACAACACTTAAGCAGATTTAAATAGTAAGGAAAATTTAATAATGTTGCACATTTCAAGTTAGCCTGCAAGTGAATCAATTGTATAATTTTGGACTTAAGGTTTGCATTAGGTTAAACAAGTTATTCATCAGAATTAGAGGAGATAATGGTGTGAGATGTTATACTATGTCAACAAGTGTGCTTCATTTAGAGAAATATTGTTGCATAGATTTGTAACTTTCAAATTTTGAAAGAAACATGAGTTTCAATATATTATTTAAGGATTAATTTGCACTTTTTAGAGCTAAACAACTTTGATGAAATGAAAAAATGAAAAAAAGTAAATTAATTTGTTATAAGGAACATCCCTAAGAATGGGGAAAATCCATGACCAAATGATGGAAAAAAGTTTCACTAATCATCTATGTGTAAAAGGAATGACTCTAAAGCTTGTATAAAAGAAACAAGCCTCATGAGAAAGGACAAAAAGGACTTAATTACATTAAAAAAGGAAGAAATAAGATAGCCATTACACATGAGGGTAAGGTTGTTATCTCAAGAATACTTAAGAGGTGCAGCTATCCTATTACATGAGTTGAATTATTTAAGGTAAAGAAGGATGTAGTGTTATCTAATACTTAAGAAAATGATGAAAGAGTCTTAGATATTAAGGGTTGTTCCTCATTCCCTTAGATATATTTTATAATGGATAAGCCATTTATCAAGGATGTTTACATGGCCATCAAAATTCATAAGCCACATAATTGAATTTTCTTTAGTCATTGGTGAAATGCATGTGTGGAGCTTTCTAATTTTACTAGCAAAGATCCATGCAGTAACTAAGGAGACTTGAATAGTGCTCTCATAACTCAATGATATCCTTCTACACTTGGTCAAATGGAATGCTATCATATCCATTCAAGTTTATATGGTTGCGATTATGTTGTAGTGACTTGATTACCTTAGAGTTGATCCAATGGTCGAACTAATATCGAAATTGTGCCCAAGAATAGTTAATATGTGGGATGAAGGGAATTGAAAATAAGCTGACATACTTTATATGATATTTGAAGGGGGAGGGGGAAAGATTCAAAGTTTTAGTTTTTAAGGGATTTTTTATTTTAGTAATTTTATGAATTAAACAAAAAAGAGGTGCGAAAATAGAAAATTATAAAAATTAGAAATTATGTAATATGTTGACAATTTGATGTTGAAGTGATCTCCTTCCTTGAGATTTAATGCTTTCCCTTTGTGTGGTATTATAAAAGTTAGTAGTGATAAGATTTTGATAGTTAGAAAATGTGTCTATACATAAGAGAAATGATGTGTAACACTAAAATTTCTATGTCATCAAAGATATGAAACTAAGTCCCATGCCAATCTACATGTGGTTCATTCATGCATATTATGAAGTTATCTTTTTGGTATGGGACAAAAGAAAGAAAAAATAAATTATACATTACCTTAAATGGTAGTGTTCAACAATCCATAAGATAGACCAAGAGATGAGAGACACAAGCTAAATAAAATATGAAAAATGTTAAAAAGAAGCCCAAATATGCTCTAACCTAACAATCTAATGCAAAATTCAATCACTTGATGTATTCATTAAGCGATTACTCTGTGTTGTTGAAGAGCTACTAAGGTGAATCACCCTAAGACCTAATATATCTATATGAATACTTGTTGTTGTACACATATCTTAGAAAACATGCAAGGAAGCTTTATTTTTGTACACATATCTATTAATTGAGAAATGTTGTATGGAGCCATATTTTTGTTTAGATTAGCCATGTTAAAAACATAACCTCTAACGCTACATGATTTTCACATATTAATTCCCTTAAGATAGGTGGTTGCTCAATTTAACAAATAATAAGGTACAATTAGTGGTAACTCTCCAAATGAATGAATCATGGTAGTGCAGTTGCATCAAAATTTTAGATTCCTTAGAACAAGGTGATCTCACCAACAAAAGAAATATCTTTAGTAAAATCAAATGTGGATGATCATTTATTTACTATTTCAATATACTCTCTTAGCATATATAATGGAGCTAATGATGTGGTAAGGATTAGGTTAGTCATTATATGCAAGGAAAAATGGCTCAAAACTCATATAAAAAATCATTAGTGACTCCATATAAGTGATAAGATTAGTCATGCTAAAAATAACACTAATTATAGAAGTATATGTTAGTTTTGGGACATAAGCATTTTGCCATATACCTTTCAAAGTCTTAAGCAAGCCAAATTTCTTAATGTGCTACTTTGAAAAGTTTGATATGAATAACATGAACCACATTAATTGTCCATTGGAAACACTCATTAGTATTTGCAAATAAAATATTGTCCTTCACACGATTAATTTTTATTTCATTTAAAAGTTGAGTATGCATGAATTTATGAATGTACTATGAAAATATTAAGTCAACAAAAGCAAAACAAGAAATGAATTCCAAAAATGGTTTGAGATAGTGAAGAACATATTGTTTGCCAAAAAAATGATCACAGTCATATTGAAAATGAAACAAATGAAAGTTTGTTTAAAATTATCATAAATAAGACAAAAGAAAAAACAATTTCATTATAAAAAAATTACAATAAGATTAATAAAAATAAAACCACCAAATACAACATAAAAATGAAGTTTTAATTTTTTTTAATGGAAATAAAAGAGATAGTATCTTATGGCATCCAAAATTTGTTCTACAAGTATGCTTCTTTGTAATTGTTAAGGATAAAATTTCTCTATTAAGAAAATATCATGCATGAATAAATGGGACTCCCAAAATTGGGTCAATCATAAAATCTAAACAAAATGATCACAAATAAGATTGGCGTGCCTGAAAAGGACTATAATGATATGTATGAATGATCGTCTATGCAAGGGATAACAAAAATCTTAAAAGACTACTCAAAATGCTCAAAAAGTAGTATTATAAGCTCAGTATATCACTACGAGTGGAATTGGATAATATCCTCTATCATGTATTGAAAATGACTGAAGTTTTTTTTTTTGCATCCAACAATGTAGTGCTTATAGATGAAGTAGATGAGTTGACAATGAACTCAATAGGTTAATCAATAGACTCAATTAAAGAAATGAAAAATTTTGTGATGTAATATGCAAACTCTTTTCTACTTATATACTCAAATAGAGAAGGACAATAAAGTGGAGTGCAAGTAGTATACACAAAATTGGATGAATCCAAAAACATTTTAGACTTCTCTAATGGTACAAACTCTAAACCCTCAAGAAATAGATCCACAAAAGTGGCCATTTGGGATGCATAAGGCTAGATGAGTGGATAGGTTTCTAAGTGAACTAAAATGCCTTGTTCAAGCTCTTGCTTAAGTTATGCATTCTAATGAACTTCAATCATAAGTGGGATCTTATACATGGACATCATTAAAGTAATTATGAGATGAATCTATAGTATCATAAGAAAGGTAACTTAAAGCATGTCTGAGGGTGATGAAAACTCACTAAATATTGTTCTCAAAAGAGTGTCATTAATATTAGAGTATGTAACAACTAAAGAAAAAAGTAATAGAATTTGTAGACATGGAGAGCATATTTAAGTCTAGTCTAAGAAGAGCTAGTAGCTTTTGTTTTTGATGAAATGTAGAATAGGAATGCTCAACCTATAATACCACAAATAAACTATATTCAGTTTGGTAACATTCTATAGTATAGTTTTCCTTACATTTTTTCAAACAAGATAACATGAAAGGTCATTGACAACTTGAAAAGTAATGTAAGGGTTAGAACAAAAAAATGTAATATTCAAATCTAAGAATACTGTCCTTCACTACTTGTACCACTTATGATATTTCTATCCAGTGCTTTAGGTTTTGTCCCATGTAGAAAAATGGAAGAATAACTCCTTACAACAATTTATTTCTACTCTTTGACATATGGTGTTGATTAGGTTGGAAATATGAGGTGGCAAGAAATTATTATTATTGACTACTCATTTGGTAGCACCAAAAATTGTGGTTTATTAATCCATTTCCTACTTTGCACACTTTTAGGAGATAAAGAACATGGATGACTACTTCTTTGTAAAACTTTTTCTTAAATTTCAAGGACATGAACAACTTGGAAATCTCATAATTTGTAGCCCCTTAAATCTCCAACATTGTTGAGAAAAGTGTTCTTAGCAAAACAACACCTTCATGGGACTCTCATTTCGATCATATAACAATAAAATGTAGAAATAGTAGAGGAAAAAAAAATGAAATGAGAATTCAAGGAAGAATAATGCTAAACTCTATTTCAAACTATTCACAAGGAAGGCACTGGATAAACAGATCAAGTAGATTTACTCCTATACAATGTAAGCATAACTAAACTATTTTCCATGCCTCAACCCTCTAATGGAATCTTAATTTATATGGGGGAACCCCCTCCCACAACACACACACACATACATAAGAGATTTACATCAATTGTGTCTTCAAAATACAAGATAAGATAGAAAAATAAGGTAATGTAACATTAACTTCCAAATATATCCAAATCCTTGATTTTGAACTCAAGGATTGTACCTACAAAAATTATGAATGTGGATGCTTCACCTTCAGTTGAAAGTTAAGTGTTTGAATTGGTCTAAAAATTGTTTGGATTGAGTTAACAAGGTCTTTATCCAAATGTTTTATCAGATGCTCATTAAACATCTTATAGAATTTACTAGATGGTCAAATAAGGGATTAAATGCCCCAATTTAAAGGATAAAATGGTACTCTAATTATCTTCTATGATTCTTATCTTATTCGTTTTCCCTAGGTAATGGATTTATTTTTTGAATAAGATGTTCAATTGTCCATCAAATTATCTAGTTTAATTTTTCAGTTGATTTGATGAATTTTTTATAGTGAACATAGGATGTCATTAGATGCTCATTAAACAATCCCTACCCAAATTAGATGATTAAAATTTCCATACTCCAAATTACTAATGTTTCGATGAGAATCTTAAACCCCTTAGACCCATGATGTTTCATATATTAATGGTTCACTTTGTAGAGAAGGGACGCACTTCCATGTTTCAAATAGATGCATAAGCTCAACCAAGCTTTGCTCTCTCTTGAACCACTTCATCTTTGATAGAAGTTGCACCCTTTTTCCCAATCTTATAGGTTTACCATACCTTCATTTCCTTAGCTATGCTTCTAACATCTTTTTGTCAAGAATTGGAAGCTCAAACATTCTTAGGTTCTTGACATTTACCATATAATATATGATAATATATTGTGGAAGATCCAAAATATATGATAATATATGGAGAAAAATCTAAAATATATGATATCATATAAAGGAAGATCTAACTTGTATCATTGTCACCTATTTTCTTCATGTTTTTGGAAAGTCTACATCTTATAGGTTGTCTTCATTCTTGCCTTTATTTAGTTTATCTCTATCAATTTTTAGCAATAAAAGGTCCTTAGTCTTAAACATTTTCTCTACTTATTACTAATCATGCCTACCTTTATCCTTGATTTTGGGGATTTTTGACTTGCTTCTCCACTCTTGTTAAACTTTTTGATCCTTTTGATGAATGTTATGTGTAATCTGCTCCATTTCTTCTAGTTTTTGTACTACATTGAAGAGGAATTCCAAGACAAAAGAACTTTAAGATATGTATATTAAACATATTTCAAAAGGGAAATTCTCAATGAAGCCATGCCCTACTTAGGTGTAGGAAACTTAAATGTATGATATACTTTCGTCCCATTTGTTTGGTCTATGTGCATAGTATCCTTGCAACAAGTGCATTATGTTTTGATTGAACCCCTTAGTCTAGCTATTTATCAATGAATAAAATGTTGGACTCTTCTTCAAGGTAATGTCCATCATTGCCTACTAGACTTTCCAAAACTATTTAAAGAATTGGGTATCTTTTCCATAGATGATAGATGTCAATAATCCAAATTATACCAATACCATGGTAAAGGATACATCTTGCAAACTCCCTCCCATGATAAGATTCTTGTAAGGAATTAAGATTGCTATCTTTGAGAATCTTTCCATGATGATGAAAATATAGTTTTTTATTTTATAAGTACTATGTTAACATGAAAAGAAATCCATAGATATATTGTCCCATGGTTTGATAAGAATTGACCAATGGGTGTAAAACACTTGTTGTTGATTGAAAGGCTTTAACATATTGCATACTATGCACCCCCATATAGGCCTTACTATGTGTTTATGTAATATTTTCCAATAAATATGGCACTAAAGCATTAAGATGGTATTAAATTGCCAAAGTACTCCCATACCCTTGATGTGTGCCCATCCCTTATTCAACAATTCTATCGCTCTTCTCTAGAATGCATAGTTGATATTTGTTTTGTATAAAAGACCATATGAATGCTATACTCCTTAATTTTCCTTCACTAAAGTCTCCTTAATATAGGGATCATCTTTGTATAAATGTGTAAACTCCTCTTACAATGTTGAAATAACTTCCGTACGTGTAGATAAAAAAAATAATAAAAAGGCAAAATAACATATCCTCCAACTTGTTTTACACTATATTCTTATATTTGATGATTATGTTGAACTATTTTATGTAGTTCATTAACTTCATTTGATAGAATTGCCACAATTTTGATTGTGTCTACAAATGTTATAGCTGAAAGTGGATTGCCTGTATGATGGTTTCCTTCAATAGACGTTATAGTCATCAATGTGTTGTAGCCTATTGAAGTGAATAATACTTTTTGTCATTACAAAATAATTCTTTTATACATTTTCTTTAACTCAAATGGTGCTTGTAGACTAGGTAAGCCTTATATTAGTGCATTATTGAAATTTCTCTTGAATGAATGACATGTCTTCCTAGTTGCTAACCCATTCAAATTTTCTATTTTCCTTGGCAAGCACATGTACAAGAAAAGGTGTTATAGAGAAATATTAGATGAATTTATAAAGGTGTTGGCATAACCTAAGGAATTATGTACCCATGTATCCTTCCTTTATCTTGGCTACACCTGCATTTCACTTGTCTTCACTTCATTAATATGTAGTTTTCCACTCCCAATCTCAAAACCCAAGTGTATAAGACTTTCCTTAGCAAATGTACTCTACTTTAAGTTCAAATTTACTTGCATCTAATGAAAAAGATTAAAAATAGTTGCTACATTTCTTAGTGATCCTTTATATCTTTCTTGCAGATGAGGATGTCAACATGGAAATGATCACACAATCTAATATAAATGCAAGATATTATTCATGATATCCATAAATGATATTAGCACATTGCAATTGCCATGTAGCAACATCTGCCATTCGTATAGACATCACTTAGGCTAAAATGTTCTCTTCTAAGAACATTACACAAAATTTGTAAAATTTATGTATCTCTTTTTTTTATGTGAATAAAGAAAATTTTAAAATAAAGAAAATGAATCTTTAATATTTTTTTGGAATGTTGCAAACTCCAAAAGAAAATTTTAAGTAGATTCAAAATCTTTTTTTCAAATGGTTTCATTTTGGCAACTTATTTAATGTTGTATGAATTTTGCCCTTGTTTGTTCTCTTTCTCATTATAAAAACCCAAAGTTATTTCAAACGAAAAAGCAATTTTTTGTAATTTTTAATTTTTTTATGTGATATTTTACATTAATTTTATTTTATTAATAAAAATTTTTAGAAAGCATAGTTAGCTATCTTTGTTATGTAGTATATAGTTGATGCAAGACTTTTAATTTTTCTTATAAATTAAACACAATAAAGAAAGGAACTAAAATGAAAACTACCAAAGCTAAGAAAGATTAAATAACTAATATTTTTATTTTATAAATAACTAATATAATATTATTATTTTCTCTTATTATGTTTGAAAATAAAAAACTATGTAGACAAACTCTAATTCTAAAAGTTTATATACTTTTGCAAAGGTTTTCATATGATAAATCTAATGGCTATATTTTCTTTAAATTTGATTTTTTTTAACTAAATGTGAAGAAAGTATTATGTGAATTGATAAAAGGCCAAAAAAGTAAAGTTCTTCGTTCTAAAAAATTTTGAATGCATTGAAATAATCTTGTTGAGATGAATCTAATCAAAATGCTTTATTATCAATTAAAATATATTTGGTAATCAAATACCTTGAGTGAGGTTCAATGTTTAATGATCAATAACTAAAAAGAAAAGGGGTGGCCCCAAAAGAAGCAACACAAATCTAATGGACATGGAACCTCAATGCATAGTGAATGGAAGTCATGGCCAAGTGTTACGAAATGACTCTATGGAAGTGTATGAGTTATAGGTTGTGAAGGGGAGAACTAAAAATGAAGATGAAACTAGTTGAAGGGACATAGAAGAAGGATAAGAAGAAAGGAAAGAATGATAAGGAGAGAGAGAGAGAAAAGATGAGGGAGAGAGAGAGGAGAGAAGAAAGAGAAAAGAGAAGACTTTTTGTCTCATGGTATTTTTGTCATTAATCACTATATGAGCATCATCAATTTTAGAAGAGTTTAATAGTGTAATGGAATTTTGAAAGAATTATAAGAATTTTTTTCAAAGAAGTATAAGGAAGAAAGTAAAAGAATGAAGAGATTAATACACTACAATATTAAGGGTTTAAAAGCCTAGCCTTCAATTACATCATGCCTTCCACTATATCAACAACCAAATAAAAGTGAAATTCATTGTTAGTTTAGTTCACGAAGTAACCTACCTTTTCTAAGAACAGATTTACGTCAATTGACCATTTTGGTAGCAATGTTTGTGTAACATCAGTGGCAAACAATAAACCTCCATTAAACGAGGGAGTTTACATGACTATCAACATAGTAAAGTGAGATAGATTAAGAAAATTGAGTGACATTAAGGCCCGATGATGGTAACACAACTAGAAAGGCAAAGGGTAGATTAAGGAAATAATCATATATCAAACTTATAAGGTGTGGGTGGTAGCATGTGGAGGATGAGTGGAGGTGACATACATGGAATTAGGCCAATATAATGGATGCCACCTTTTTTTGTTTGTAATGGTAATAACTTGTGAGAATGGGTGGGATCATTGTGGTTGTGTTAGTGGATAGTTTGAGGGATCAAATCAATTTTCAATTAGGCATGTGTGATGATGGTGGTAATGATGACAAGAAGATAAACACAGATGCCATATTGAGATTTAAATAAGGAGAAGCAAGAATTATGCCTTTTTGAATGGATTTTTCCCATAGTAAGCATGCCCCATAACAACTTAAAGGTATTCAAAATCATAGTAACCAAAGATCTCCTTTCATTCCTCAATATAAAACATTAAGTATGTCATAATGCATAGCCTATACTACAAATAAAAAGACAAAAAATGACCATTAAAAAAAACTAATAGGGAAAATGATAAAAAATAATGGGAGAAAAATCCATTATGAGTATTGGTGGTTGAAGCAAAATAAGAAACAACCTCAAGTCTTAATGACTTTCAGCGACCCATTATTTTAAACAAGCTAAACACTCTTTTTAGGTATTTTGGGTCCTTGCTTCATATTTGGTCTATTATTTATGATTAATCAAAACCTTATGTACTTTAGGATCTTTTGGTTCTCTTATTGTTTTAAATCATCTCTGCCCCACAAAAAAGAACTTTGTTCCATAGAGTTGAAATCTAAAGAAATCTTTTAGTATAGCTAATACAAAGTTTTTTTATGTCCTATGTGGTGAGTGTGCCTATGAATCAAAATCAAATGAGGAACATCTGAACTAGAAGATACATTAGTTAAGATACTATTAAGTATAAATAACTTCATAATAAAAGTAGATGAGGCTAATCATTATTTGGTCTACTTATAAAAAGAGCCCATAAATTCTCTTCATGTAAATTAACCATACATGACAATAAATCCTTGACTTTAAAGACATTTTTGATAAATATGCTACATGATATATTTAGAATATAAGTATTGGCATTCAATTTTTTGATAATTTTGAAATGAATGATAAGCTCTTTCATATTACTTTTTGTATTTGGCGATGACAAACTCCTTTAAAGAGAACATGCACTGACATAATCTCCATCTTTGAATTTTCTCGAAGTTCTACTTTTACTAAAAGCTTTAGAATATTTTTCATTACTTATTTTAATATATATTTTTTTTTTCATGAAAGTTACAAAACTCTTTAGAGAATAAAATGCAAAATTAGAAAATTGATGAGTAGAAATGTTCATCACATAGAATGGTCTTGTAGGATTTTGAGAATAGGTTATTTCAAAGTTTAATAATTTCCTAGTCATGCAATCTATGTTATTATAAGCATATTCAATCGTGGATAGATGTAAGTCTTAGCACCAATACTTTTTTTAGCTAAGTATCATAATAAGTTTTCAGGTGTCCTATTGACTATTTTAATTTGACCAATAGTTTATGGGAAAAATATTCATAAAAATCTCAATTCTATTCTAGATAATTTTTATAGGATACTTCATAAATATAAATGAATCTTGCATCCCTATCTAAAACAATGGTGTTTGGTAACCCATGTAACAATCTTCTTAAAAACTAACATGGTGATATAAGATGCATCATTTGTCTTCTGACATAGGATGAAGTACGTCTTTTTGGAAAACCCACTTACTACTACAAAAATACTATCATTATGTCAAGTACAATGAGAGCACGCTAGAACAAAATTTATTGATAGATTTTCTCATGGCCTATTTCAAATTGGCATAAGCAAATATTTATTAAATCTTTGTTTAGAAGTGTTTGTTGACTTGAAGACTCGATATTAAGAAACAATATGATCAAAATTTTTCTTTTATGAGAAATGATAAAATATAAAATCTAATAAATTAATGATTTTATCACAGCCTATATGACTTACTGTTCATCTACAATATAATTTAATATTAAAAAAATCCCATAATAAGATCATAAAAATGCATAAAGCTATTCCTCTAAGTAAATAAGTCAAGAAAAAATATCTTATATAAGAGAAGGTTTGTCTAGTTCATAAATTATATAAAACATGGGATAAGATAAATCATCATTTGATCTAATAAAGTTTAAAATATTAAAAGCTAATGAGTCCAAACTTAATGCAACAATAGATAAGACATGAGTTGGTTTATTCTTAATTCTAGGTTTGTGTTTCAAGGCAAAGGATTAATCTTACAAGAATTTGCATGATCACAAATTAAGTTTTTCAATATATTAATACTTCAAGGAAAGCAGATCTGTTAGCACAAATTAATTCTTCATGGAACAAGTCATGTCCCAATATCATAGGCTTGCATAATAACATAGTAATTGTCACAAATGGAATGCTTTTATTTAGCATGATTTAATATCTAAATAAAATAAGTTACTAGTTGTCCTTCTCAACTCAAAATTGTATCAATTCTAATTTTAGAGGAATCACATGTAACATTAAATTCTTTAAGGAAAACTAAAATTTTCAAATGGGTAATGAAGGAATTAAAAAATTAATTTGAGGAAAAGTCATTTTTATTCTTTATGCTAAAAAATTTATCCTTTTTCAATGAGTTAGTTATGCATACTACTACTGTGCTAAAATCTTTAATGAATCTTCAATGGAATGTAGCTAGCTCATTGAAATTTTGGAACTCAATAAACTTCTTGCAAAACAATTCTTTTTGTAATATTTGGTTGAAGGCATTTAATTGATACAATGAAACCTAGCAAATTCATTTGTCTTCATAATCAAACATTATTTAAACTTACAAATTATATTTCTACCTTTAATTTCTTAAAAACTTTCTTAACATGATCCAAATGCATATTTTCATGAAGTCTACTTATCAAGATGGCATAAAAACCCATAAGAAATCTTTCAATTAAACTCATATTCATCAAACACTTAAAGGTATTATGAGCATTTGATATTTCAAAGGGCATAACTAACCATTCATATGATCCATCTAGAGCTTTAATAAGTTATTTTATATTCATATCAAGGTCTAATCTTAACCTAATAGTAAAAATTTGTAATATCTATCTTTTAAAAGTAGTTTGCACCAAAACTTAACCAATATGTCATCAAGCATAAGTATGCAAAACCTATACTTGATGTGATCTTATTAAACTGAATAATACTTTTGTAGGCTCCTAAAAGCATTCTTAGACCATACCTATCCAATGTGATCAACATTCCAACTTTCTAGCAGTGGGTAGGGAGGAATTGAAATGTCATCTGGTATGATTTAGAAGGTCATTTTTATATGTTATTTTTGAAATAGCAAAGAAACCTTTAATATTTAGCATCATATCACTATAAACCTGAAATGATTAGTTTTCATATCTTGTATAATGTATGAAAGTAAGATAAGAGAGCTTTAACCATGCTCATTAAGGCCTTATTATGTGATGGAATACTATAACAATCTAATGTCTTTGTATTACCTAATTAGTCATTTTTGTAAGTGTTTTGGCTTCATTGTTACCCTTATTATACATGAATTTCCAATCTAGTGTAATTACTTCAATCACTTGCTTAATTTATTGATTTCTTTCCATTAACTTATTGTGAGGTTTTTGAAGCCCTAAATCATTTTTTAAGTAATGTGACGTAATTTAGTTCAATTATAACCTTAGTATGGTTATTACTCTTACATACTACCATTCTTTTGGTAATAGGAAATGAAGTTGCTTCAATAGTAATGCATTTACTGACTAAAAGGGAAAAAACTTTTATTATACTAGCTTTGTAATCTCAAATGATTCTACCAAATTTAAACCTCTCTTTGCAGATTCTATTGGCATTGAGCATCGCTTTGTTGGTAGATGGTGAGATCCAATTAACCGACTTGCATGCTTTAATCCACATTTTGCTAAATGGGGGGGTGACTAGGCCAACTATGTAAAGACCATGTCCTCTTAAGTAGTTTTCATAAGAGGAGAGTATTTGAATATGTTGTAACAACTATCAATGATATTGTTGATAATGCTCATATCTAGTTAACTTATTTTCTCATATACTTTAACATTTCTCAATTTCCAAATGCCTTAATAAATTAATAGAGGCAAAATATGAAGCACTTTAGACATTGTTGAGTTCCTATTAACTTGGTGCCACTAGGCATTAAGTAAAGTAAATCATGCATGCTATAAAATTTCCTTTATTGGATTACTAATGCATTAGCAAAAAAAGTCAACACGTTTTTGCTAGATCATAGAGAGCAAAAGTATGGTCTAAAGCATCCTCACTAGGATGGTGAGGGCATTTAAAGGTATGTTAAAAATTTAGTTTTTGTACTTGCTTTTGAAAAGGTAAAAGTTTATTTAAGATTCTCCATATTAGTACTAAAACCTTAATAGAGCAATTAGAATTCCAAACCATCTTTCTAGATTTCTTGATGAGAAATTTATTTCTAATGACATTCCATGCATAATGTAGAATGAAAAACCCAATCCACAATAAGGGTCCAAATAAAAGAACCTAACTTAGTACAAAAGAGTGAATTATCCATCACCAAGTTCTTAGTTTTTGTTACCCTTTGTATTACCTTTCATGTATTTATCTTCCATGAATTCAACTAAGAGTAAATTCCAATTTAAGAACTTCTAATTCAACTTTTTTGAAAAGATAATCATAATCTCTTTTAAGATTTTAAGGTCTAAGCCATTTTATACCATTGGAGCACATTTTTTATCTCATGCATCCCAAAGATGTGTGCATTATCAAAATCCCCCAATAGGAATTAATTCATTATATTTTCTAATCTATCTAAATTTTTAATTGGGGATGAACTATCATGAGTGAAAATGTTGGAATTAAGATTAAGACATGTCTTTTTAATATTAGTCTTCTACTTAAGAATAACAATTTCTTCTTCCGACAAGCCATTTTGTTGGATAAATTATCCAATCTTTGTAGGAAGAAAATAATTTTTTTCTTCCCATAAATAAAAGGCATTCCAAGTATGCATCATTTTCTTACTAGTAAAAATTTGCTCTTTTGTGTATGTATTTGAAGACCAGATGCATCTTGGACTTTCTTTAATATTAATGCTCATTATCGATCTCAGATCACCACTATTGAATACAATGATATCATTAGCATAGCATTAATGTTAATCATTGGGCATCCTTTAAGAAGCGCATAGTGAAGGGTTTTGCCATTAATGAATAGATTTTTCAAAGCCCTATTAAAAACCTCCATAGAAGAATGAATAACAAAGGAGGTATGGTATTTCCTTATTTAAGACCCCTCTAAGATTAGAAAATTTCATTCGGTATACCTTTAACAATAATGGATAAACAAGAACTACTAGTGATGTTCCAAATTAGCTTGATGAATTACTCAGAGAATTTACCTTGCTAATGTTTTGTATAAGAATTCTTATGGAAAACTATCAAATATGCATTTTAGATCTAGCTAGATGACATAATTCTTGCCTTTAACTTTCCTACTAAGGAAGTCAACCAATTCTTATACTATTAGAAAGTTATCTATAATATCTTTACCAATAAGAAAGCTAAGTTGTTTAAGAGATATAATTTTAGGTAGTAAAACAAGTAGTCTATTTGCTAATAGTTTTTAAAAAAGTTTTTTCAAATAAATTACATAAGAAAATTGGCTTAAAATTTTTAATTGTTTCAAGATTTTTAATCTTTAAAATCAACACTAGATTTTCACTTAAATACCTTTAAGGATAGAATTTTTTGCTATGAAATTCTTGGTAGCATCTAGCTCAACCCAAACAATGATTTCCAGCATTGAGTGAAAACATTACCATTGAAATTGTCAAGTCCTAAGGCACTATGTTTGTCCATTTGAAGTATTATTATTTTAATCTCTTCCATTATGACATCTTTCAATATCCTTCTATTGTATTTCTCAAATATCATAGCTAGTATGTTGTGTTTACATTATATTGATGTATGACCCTGCTTGTGGCCAACCATGTAGTAGTTGAGAAAATTATCATATTGAATTCATTATCAAAACCCAATTATTATGTTGACTTTTTTGTATCCTAATTTAGTTAAGTAATTCTTTAACTAAATCCACACTTACAAAAACTCTAGCCACACTTAGTTGAGTTAATTTTAAAGTTGCAACATCCACTATTAGCGGGTTACCAACTACTAAAGCTACGATGTATAGGGCCACTTTATTTAAAAAATGAATTGGTATGTGCTCAAAAGATACTTAGCCTTGAGCTATAGATAGATTCGTGTTAAAGTGAAAATCAAGATGTCACTTTATTTAGAACATACATCTTAGAATCTAATTTGTCCTCATCTATTTAGAACATACATCTTTTAGAATCTATTTAGAACATACATCTTGTCTAGTGATCCCATTTTGTCCTCATTTTAGAATCTAATTTTGCTAAAAGCCTTCTTTATGATATCCATACTAGGACATCCATATGAAAATTTCTTAATCAAAGTAAGCTTAAATGGGGTGATCATTTTTCTAATTTCCTCTTCTTTGAATATTATTTTTGGTTTCCCTTTGAAAGTCATTGTTGATTTGATTTGAATTAGGGAATGGTCAATTGGTCTACCAAGAATCTTAGAAAAGGAATGATTAAAAGAGTAGAGTCCCCAGAAGCCCACCATCAAAGCAAACAAACCAAAAATCCTAATTTAAACTATCTGAGTCAAGATGGAAGTGTAGCATTGTCATTGAGTATTCCCTTGAGATTGGATTTTCATCATCGAGTTCACCACCAACCTAAAGACTTTTAAATACCTTTCCATTTCCATCTCATAACCTTCCTTGAGAGAGAGGATATTACTACCTAGGATAATACTTAAGCCTCAAAATTTCTTTCATTTCTTATTATTGAGGGTAGTCCTACTTAGTCCCTGTTCCTTAATTAAAGTATTAAACAAAAAACATTTACATGATCTATTCTTTCTATTTTGGTAGAACTAATTCTTTGATAATTATTAAATTAATAATAGTTAAATAACTCCTCCATTTAGGTAAATCAGTCCATTGTTAGTGCTATATACACAGTCAATTATTGGTGCTATAATGTGATGTCAGCCTTGGCAAATACCCAAGTGTGACATATATCTATACCTATCTAAATTCATATGCATTAAATTAGTCTTTTTTTATTACTTCATGAATTTAATATAATAATATGATAAATAATATTTTAATTTCATCATCAAAATATAATGCATAAACATCAAATAAAATAATATCTACTTTAATATTAACCTTTTACACTATTCTTACAAATATTACATCACCATTAAAGTTACTAAAGCTATTCATTTCAATAGGTTACATAACTTCTATCATTTCACCAGTCATGATTTGGCTCACTATTTCCTTAGTATACATCTACACACCTAAAATATGTTAGCCAATATAGGCTGAGCCACTATCATAACTCAATAATAAACTATAGCACAATCATCACAAGCCAATCATTACAACATTTGGATCATATCACATGTGAAGTTCATGATCACATATAATAATTAATAGTATATTTTCTCATTCATTTGTTTATAGTAATAAACATTCACATGTACTTCAAAATTAATGTCCTTTCTTATTTAGCATAATCTTGTTTAAGATCATGCTTTCTCTAAATCAAGTATTTGCTTTAAGAAAGTTAAATTTATGTCACCCCTTTTCCTTCAGTGGCAGAAACATTTCCTTGATTTTGGAAAATCCTTGGTTCATTGGAACACAAACTCTATCCTTAATCCTCTTATATGGAAATGTGTCAATTCTTTTACATTAACTATGCCAAGAATGCTCATATTTCTCATATGAGCTTTCAACTCTTTCTTTTTACATGAAAACTAGCCACTTATTTTTATAGGAATGTTTGATGCCCTTCATTGACATGACTCACTAGACATAATTTCATATTCATAAGCATTTCATGCCCATTTGCATTTCATTTTTTAAGCACACGCTTTGTCTTTTCTATATTTAATACTGCATTACTTTCATTTAATATTTCTTAATATTCTAAGCTTAATCATAGCTCATATGTCTATCCATGTGAGTAACAAATAGTCCACATGCTTACAAGTGCCCATACATTCAATTCAGCATTCAGTTCTCAATACCTAACAATTATTATATTTTATGGTATTACACATGAATTTGTACATTAATATGATTTATTATGTGTAGTTATGCTTACTTTGGGCATTGCAATAATATGTCATTTCATAACACATTTAACCACGCCAAAATGCCTACTTGAGTACTAGGTGGTATGTTTAATTTCCCTATCTTTCTCTTTCTCTTCTTATAATCATATATAAAGCATAGAATTACATTTCCTCATGCATTTAATGCACAACATGCTCTTTGATGCTTTCATTTCTTTCCATATCCTCATGGTGTTGACCATATTTAATTATATCATTTAACCCAAATTGACCCATCAAACTAAAGTTGATATGCTTTGATCAAATTATCTATCAACCCATTGGACTGTTTGATCTTTTTCATTAAGTCATCTAATCTTTTTGTCAAACTACCCAATGTGCACCAATTGCAAACTGGACCCATTTGGTTATCCTATCTAACCTTTATCTTATTACACCCAAATCTTGATGTGGTTGTTTGTTATTACTATCACATTATCCAACCCTTATTAAAACTTCAATAGATCATCTAACAAGCAACCAATAATGACTTAGGACCATTCTATCAAAAATTATTAAACTATCCAATCCCTTCATTAGATCGTCTAATCCCCTATTGAACCATTCATTCACTCATTAGATGTTTGATAGAGACTTTGCCTCTTTGTTACATTTTTTTAACCATCTAATCTCTTAATTAGGCTATCTGATGTCCACATAGAGCTATAGATCACATCATATGTAATGATCAATCTATCACAAAACTTTCATACAAGCTCTTAATATATCCATAGGCTTAATGTCACAAGCTCTATCTCTCATGTAGTTTATTGATGAAATTCTATTGGGAACTATGTAGATTTCTTGGAATAAAATGCAAATCGTAGGGAAGACTCACCTTGCTTCCCAAACAAGATCACTTCTAAGAAATATCACTAGATTGAGCTTCTTTGCTCAGGTTTTTTTCATTTTTTTCTTCTCTTAGCAAGAATGGTGAGGGATTTCAATTTGGATTATCTAATTTACTATCTCATGTTCGCTTGTACTCACTAATATAGTAATGGACATTAAAGTATCTTTTAAATAAAAATTATATAGACTTTGTAATCTTTGCTTTTCTTAGTCCAAACAACTTCAAAAATTGTCAAACCAATTTTTGAATAAGCAGCTTATCAAGCTCAACGTTATCATACTAAAATCATAATGTTTTGACAATATTTGATACACATTGCCTTTTGACAACATGGGTTTAATATTTCAATTTATCATTTCTAAAAATTTTAAAGTCCTTATTTTATAATCAAGTCATTTCAAGTCTCATTGAATGATTATCACTAGATTTCTCATAATCTACTATATTTAAAATGACTTTCACCTCTCTTCCTTAGGAGTCACCAAAATATAATTATCGCTATGACCTCTTTACCTAAAAAAACCTTATTTGGGTCTTTTTTTATTTTTTCATTCATATTAAATTCCAAATACAATGGTATTCAATGCAATTATACTTCATGTTATACAACGTCTCTCAGGATGTTACAAATTCATCCCTCAAATGACTTTTGTCCTCAAAATTCTAAATTTTTTAGTAGAAGTTTTATCCTTTAGCTCCAATATAACTTCTCTCTCAATTTGGTTTGTCCATTGTACTTTAACCATTGCATTTTTTTTTCTCATTTGCTTAACTTCCTTAGCAAAATTCCTCATTAGCTTTTCTTTATAGTTCAAGGTGGATTGTATCTCAATAATATTTAGATCATACCTTATAATATGTGAAGGATCAAAAACATAACTTATTAAAAATGATGCATGGAACACATCATGTATTTCAGCTAATGGTGGAGGTAGAGATATTGTATATACAACCTCTCTAATTTATTTTATAATCTAGAAATGCTCATAGTATTGTGGCTTTAATTTGCCTCCAAATTGAGTTACATCATTCATAGGGCTTACTTTTAGGAATACATACTCTCCTTTCTAAAATTCTATATTTTTGCGCTTAATGTCAAATTATTTTCCCTGGTAGTCTTGTATTTTTATTTTTCTTTCTATTAGTAACTAAACCAACTGTGTAGTTTCTTTAACCAGTTCAAAGCACACAAAAATCTATTCATTTCTTTGTATCCAATATAATGAAAACTATTATTTTCTACCACATAACACTTCATATGTCACCATGCTATGCTAAACTAAAAATTATTATTATAAGTCAATCAAAGTTAAATGTGCATAGCATTTACTTCCAAAATCATTGACACATAGCCTAAGCATAACTTTCAATATTCTTATAATCCTCTTAATCAGTGCATCAATTTAAGAATAGAATATTGTGATAAACTTCAATCAAGTATCAAAAGCTTCTTGTGTTTTCTAAAAATAAGCAGTAAATTTTGAATTTATTTCTATCAAAGATTATAACTTTAGGCATTCCATTTAATTTAAAAATTTTATTAGCTTAAATTTATGTTAGCATCTTAGTAAAGTAATACTAATAGGCAAAGTATGCTACTTTTTCTTTTTATTAATGACCACTTATATTACATCATATCATGGTCTAGTCTTTAGAAGTCTCACAATAATATCCATTGATATCTTCTCTCAATTACACATAAGAATAGGTGTGGTTACAAAAATTCACTTGACAACTTTTTCTTGGCATTAACTTGTTAGAAAATCATAAATTTTCTAACATAATCACTTATATCTCTTTTCATGATGCCTTGATGAATAGCATACTTTGCTTCATGAGCTTTTTGCATTAGAAGTCATTATTATTCATCTTCAGATGGAATATAAAATTTTTTTCTAAAATATAGAATCTTATTTTCACTCATATTCATCCCAATTTCTTTACTCTCCAAGATTTTAGCCTTCATCTTCTTCACTTTAACATATCAATTTTGTGCTTCCTTCAAATCTTATAGCCAATTCATTACAAATTGACAAAAATGTTTTTCCTTATTTAAAAAACATGAAGCTTTTAATTCCAAATGAGCCATCTCACTGTTCATTTGAGCTTCTTAAAGATTAGACACAAAGCTTTCCATATAGTTCTTCATCTTAGTGCATCAAGTACAATGTTAGATTTGTTAGAATGCCAAATAATTTCTAACCCATAGTCCTTTATTAATTTGAACCATCTTCTTTACCTCAAGTTTAAGTTTGCAATATAAATATATATTTAAAACTTCAATATCTATATGCACTTGACATTTAATGATATAAAGATAATGTCTCTATTTCTCTAATGAAAAAGTAATATTAGCTAGATGTACTAGATAATGCTTCTCATATGACCATAATAATGTGGAAGCATAAGCTATCACCTTTCCATTCTATATAAGTAAGCACCCTAGTCCTTGTAAGGAAGCATCACTATAAACCTAAAATTCAACATTAATTTTAGGCAAATCTATGATTGGTGTAGACATTAACCTTTCTTTAAGAGATTGAAAACTCTTTTCATTGTTAAAGTTCTATGCAAATAGAACCACCTTCTAAGTGAGCAATGCAAGAAGAAAAGAGATAATTGATCATGAATATAAAAAGTATGAAGTACATGAAAAAAGTGCAATTTAGGAAAAAAATTGAAAAACAAAATTTTATCAAAGGCTAATCAATGAGCCATGACGAAAAGAGTTAATTAGGGCCCAAAGGAGCTAGTTTACGACAATAAAAGGGAAGGAAATTAAAGAAATCATAAAACTTTTAAACCAATATTTTTTAATCTAAATTTATGCTTTTAGAGTAGTTCAATAGCCAGAGAATTGAAGTCAAAATGGCGGTATGTTGTCTCATAGTAAGTGACTCATGATAGGTGACACATGTTTGTTGGCTCATGGTAAGTTTTTGGTATCAATTACATAAGATTTGAGCTTGTATAGATATCAATAAACATAAAATGAAAAATATACTATTGTTGGTTTTGATTTATTCTCATTATACTTTTGCTTGGTGGCTTTAGTGTGAGTGAAGTTGAGTGGCTTTGCTTTCCTTTTGTGTAACTTTAATAAGTGTTATAAGTAATTCTTTGGTGACTGTTATCCCTATCTCCTCATCCTTTCAACCTATTTTCCATTCTTGGTATTCTCATAAAGCTTTTATACAACCTCACCACAACTCTTAATTTCTTCCTCGTCACCAAACTCTTGGATCCTATAGCAACCACATAAGAGTCATAGCTCAGACATCCCATGCATAGCATTTCTTATGTATATTGCATAATCAAGAGGTAATGCTAACTCAACACATACACCATGCAACACCAACCATCCCTCCCACATAAGCTTCACATGCATGCAATCACTCATCACAATGCAAAACACATGAACCTAACTAGCACACCAACAACACCAAATATGTACACTTGACTAGAATTTGCATAATGAACAATATCAAAGCCACTAACATTAGAGCTCAAATTCTTATGTTTGTGCTCTTACATCATCTTGGCATAAAACCTCTTTCTTTGTCTATGTCAATTGATATTAGAGCTCAACATCATAATATTCCATTCATTATGATGATCATTAAATTATGAATGATTAAATTCATTTCCTTTTACATCATTCTAGTAACAAAGCTTCTTCCTCCATAACTTTCTTTATCAAATAGAAAGTAGATTGATAAGAAGGGAAATAATAAAAAGTTTGTCAAATTTTTTCACACTTGGCCTTTTTAGCAACATTTTTTAAAGTCCCTAGGTGCAACAAAACATAGGAACTAATTGATATATTTAGCTAGTTTCCTTTCACTCCCTATGCCTTATGTTCAAATTGCGAGTCTTAATTTCCTAATCTAATCATCAAGCTAAAGGTATGTCACCTTGAATGAACCTTATTTCATTACTAACTAGTTACTTCACTAATTGAGGAACAAGTTTACCATGAGCTAGAGAAACCAACTAGTACACATCAACATGCACATAGTACTAATGCAAACTTGTCAAAATCTATCATGAAATCTACACACAATCCATAGTGCCAAAATGCCATCAACTCTACATACAATCCATAGATAAATAACCACCATATAAAAGTCAAATACAAAATATGAATCTAATAATTGATCATAATAAATGTCTGATATAACCAAGAAATCTAGTAAGTAAAAAATGTTGTTAATATAACAGAAACATGTTCACTATAGTAAGGTAATCATAAAAAATAGAATATTGAAACATCAACACTGCTAAGATGCACACCCTCAACTTTGATTCAAATCAAGCTAACTCCTTAGTAGATGTTATGTAAGGAGTGAATCATGAAGCTCAATAAACAATCCTCAACTCATGCTATAAAAATAATTAGAAGTGGCATAAAATATAACTAATTAGTATATGTAATGTATATCTAAGTGGCATGCTCAAGAAACTAAAATATCAATAGGGGGTCTCAACTACCAAGCTAAGCCAATTCTTATCTTGGGATACTATCATGGAAGAATTGTATTAATTTTTAGCCTCTTAGCATATCTTTGAGAAACTTAACACAGTTAATACCTATCAAGACTCCTTTATACCTACAATCTCATGACCTTCTATTGTAGGTAAACTAGATGACTCACTAGTAATCTAATACTCCCTCCATACTTATGTGAGTCTTATCTAAAGCTATACTCCTCAATCAATCCACACAATTTGCTACACCAAAATTGAGCAATCCACTCACATGTTATACCTCCAAGTTCTCTTAGGAGTAAACAACAAGAACATGACACTCAATTAAACTTAAAATTCTAATAATGTGGTCTAACACTCCACAATCTAGGGATTCTTATCACTTAAATTGATTAATCCATTGTCCTTTGTGAGTCAGTGCTAAAGGTAATTTGTTTCCTCTATAGTCTTGGAAGTTGAAACATATAATCCATTGCATCACAATCCTACAACCTTAGGAGTCATGCACGTAAGCTTGTTAAGATTCTTTTATCTAAATATGCTATAGGATTACTACTAAACATGTCCATCCTAGTCTAAATCCTTAGGAGACACATTAGACACCTCCTTTTTTCCATTGAGTCCTAACAAAAAGCATCTTATGTTTTAACTAGAATCTAGTTTAGTTTATGCATCAAAACTTTAACTAAACCTAAGTCTAGATAAGCCCACTTGGGATATCCTATGGTTTCTTAAAAAAATTTAACTAGAGTATTTAGGCATTTTAGGGTTTCCTCCAACCCTAAATAGCCTATCCAACATTTTTAAGGTTTTCCACAAAATAATAACTAGCTCATCTGAACCTTTTAAGCTTTTTTTAAACCATAATAATATTCTATAGGATAACATAAGGTTTCTTATAAACCCTAAATAATTATTGAGGTACCTCAATGTTTCTTTTAAGCCCTAAATAGCTATCTAAGATATCTTACGATTTCTTTTAAAACCTAATAAGCTATCTAGATCACCCTAAGATTCTTTTAAACCTTAATTAGGTATCTAAGATACCTTAAGATTTCTTCTAAACCCTAATCAGTTACCTGGGGTGCCTAACATCTCTTTTATGCTAAGGTATCTTAAGATTTCTTTTAAACCTTAATTAGTTATTTGAGATACCATAAATATTCTTTCAAACCTTGATTAGCTATATAGGGTACATAAGTTTTTCTTCTAAATCCTAATCAATTATTATTTAAGCTTCCACTCAAGCGCATAACCTCAACCTTAAGCCCAGTTTAGCATCTAAGTCATTTATTAAGCACTTAAGTTCACATGAATTCCACTTAGACCTTCATGTCCATCAAGCTAACCAAAGTCACTACATCCTTCTCAAGGTCTTGAAGCACTACAGCTAGATATTTCCATCTAGTGTGACTTATTCATGACCTAAATACTATCCTCTTAACCAAGCCTTAAATCCATTATAAGGTCATAACCTAGCTTTCTCTCAACTCTAAAGTTTATTTAATGTCTAAATTGAGAGCCTCTCCAAATGAAGGCCTTATCCAATGATGCTCTATAACTCACCAAGTGCTTAAGTTCTCAATCTAATCTTCAAATTTTCATTATGGTTTTCTCATGCTAAATTGAATCCTAAATAAAGGATAACTAAGCACCTTAATGTAAGCCTAATTGCATTTCTTAAGTATATCCAACTTCACACATCAAGGGTCATGCATAGCCAAGATTACCTTCCAACTTAATAAACCTATCCACATCTAAATTTCTTAGAAATCATACATGGCTTGGTTCATCTTCCCATTTTTTTAAACCTACAATAATCTCAAACCTTAATAAATCATACATGGTTAATCCCAATCTCTTTTGCTAGCCTTCTTAAAACCTCCATCTAACTTAGCCTTCTTCTAAAGCCTAGATCATTTTAGAAGACACAGAAAAACATGATGATTAGATTAAGCAATCATGATTCCCAGTTTGAATGTTAAGCTCAAATAGTGAAAGATGGCTAGCCAAATAGATTGATTGGTGCATTGGTCTGGTTGCACCAATAAAAAGAAATTACTTCTTAAAATATTGTATGATACTTACAACATGCATCTCATCTAAGTTACTTCACATATAAAATATGTCTTAGATTAAAGAAAAGCTAATAAATTGCATTATATATTTTAACTCAATCAAGTAGGAATTAAAAATTGATAGAATTGAGTTAATCAAGTAAAATTTGTATTAATCATACTTGTACGATGACCGCATCATATAATAGAAAGTTTACTTATGTAATAAGTCAAAGAATCAAAT
This sequence comes from Vanilla planifolia, assembly GCA_023846275.1. NCBI lineage: Eukaryota > Viridiplantae > Streptophyta > Magnoliopsida > Asparagales > Orchidaceae > Vanilla > Vanilla planifolia. The sequence continues at coordinate 26,451,912 of CM043870.1, forward strand.
GAGTGACCCTTCATAGAATTAATGTAAAGGGAGTTTGTATAATATGATATCTTTATCATACTTATGTGATCAATTATTAATTGGATTAGATATAGTGTTCAAAATGGATGATTTTGGTCTAAAAGAAGTTTGCCTTGTTATACATGCATGATCTACATATCGTGTTTTCATGTGAGATGAAAGATGAGATTTGAAGATGATGTGCTTCAAATAATATGATGAAACTCATTGTAAATATATTATTATGTTTAATTAATTATTGAAAGTAGTACTTAAGTAGTTAGTGTCCTACACTACTTCATACAAGTATAATTCCTTAATCATATGTGTCTAATACTTCATTAAAAAAGTAGGTATAAACATTAAATACTTTGTCCTTATATGATGGTCTCATCATTCAACACATTCTTTATAAAACCTAAGAGCTTAATTTGGTTCTATTCTTTGTATGTGTATGATGGCCTCAACATACAAGTATGGTCATTTATTAGTAGTAAAATGTTCTAGTTAGATAAATCTAAATGGTCAAATAGGTAATATATTATGCATGCCATACTTCTATTATCTTAAAATTAGAATGTCCTAGTCAAACAAGCCTAAAGAGTCAAACAATTAGTATATTTATTATGCATATTATACTTGAATGATCCTAAGTTGGAACAATACAATCAGCTCAAAATCTGTGTAATGGCCAATTTTATTGGTTCTTAAGAAAGTTTGATTTATTAATTAAAGATTTTTTTGTGCAATTGGAGACCATGTACATAAATATACAAAGTGTTCCAAACATAAGTTAAATGATTAATGATCAATTGGAAAATTATTGAGAAGGAATCTACTTGAAAATCATTATTAAGGGACTATTAAGGCTATGGGAGTCAGGCAAGAGTCATTTTATCTATGGCCTCCTTTCATTCCAAATCATTTCAACTAGTTGCACATCATTTCAAGTTATTTCCATAACATTATTTCTAGCAAGAATATTGAACTTAATTACAAATTCATTCTTTTGATGCTTTAATTTCACATTAGTGTGCCTCTTCCTTAAATTGGATTGGGTTTTAGGACCTTGTAGCTGAGCTTTTACTTTGGTTTTGTCTCATTTTTGGGACTTTGTATTGAATCTTTCATACATCTTTTGACCATTATTCTAGAGTCATCTGTCAGCATGATGATTTGTATGGTCTACTAACCTAGTGTTAATGGTTTTTCTAGGTAAATTGTTGTTGGCTCTTCTAGCCTAGTACTTTGTGAGAAAATTGTATCTATATTTTCCTTGAATCCATTGATTTAGATCTTTGGAATATAATTGAAAATGAGTTTAAGTTTCTTTTGAAAAAGGTTGAAAGGCATGAAGTCAACTTATCCCACTAGAAAAACATAGAATTGAAAACTTCATGCTAAATCTTTAAATATCCTTCATTATCTTCTCTTGGCTATATTGCTTTAATAGAATAATGAATCTCAAAACTAATCATGATGATTGAATGAAACTTGAGTTTACCTTTAAGGGAACCACTCAAGTTAAGGAATCCAATATTAATTTTCTTATGTACGAGTATGAATTATTTCATATGGATAATGATGAGTATATTAAGAATATATTTACTAGATTTACCAATGTTGTGAATAAACTTTCAAATCAAAGTATTGTATTTTCTAATGTAGAGCAAGAAGGAAGATACTATTAGTGTTGCCTAAGGAGTTTGATCTTTTTGTGACCACAATCAAAGCCCATAAGGATTTTGACAATCTCTCCTTGGATAAACCTCTCAGGCATCTCATGATTAATAAAATAGAGATTGCAAAAAATAGAAGAAGAATCTTAGTCAAAGTAAAAAAGAAGAAAGGAGATCTAGCTTTAAGGGCTAACTTATTCACATTAAGGATGAATCTTACTACAATAGTAAGGTAGAATTTATTACTAAAAGGCTATCCAAAATACTTAAGAAGTGTGCTATAGGTAAGTCTAAAATGAAGATAAAGAAAAATCACTAAGAGGAAGGGAAAAGGTTGAGGCATATTGTTATAAATGCAATGGTATTGGATATCATTATCTCAATTATCTAATTAGAGTGACTCAGATCCATCTTTAACATTCTCAAGCCTTAAGGAGAAGAAAGTGGAGAAGATTTTATTATGTCACTCAGCTAAGAGTGTTGCATTGTCAATTTTTGAGAAAGGAAGAAAACAAGATTTTGTTTGTCTTATGGCTCACCATGACTCATCCAAGAGTGAAGACAATCAGATGTCAAAGCTCTCTAATAAAGAATTAGAAAGTAGTTTACTTGAAATAGTTAATGTTTTTTAATTGCTTTCTAAGAAACATTAATATTTGAAAAAAGAGCATAAAGAATATTTAAGTCTTTGTGAAGAGTTGAATGAAAAGAATGAACAATATTAGTAGGGTTTGCAATTTACTCAACATAAACTTGCTCAAGAATTAGTTTTAATGTTAAAGATAAATTTGTTTTTGATCAATTTGGATAGTTGCATTCCAATTGTACTTTAACTCACCTCATGTATAAGACATTTGCATTTCAAAATTCTAAATCTAAGCATTTTAAAAATTTTTCTTATGATTCATTTATTTCTTAAGATTATTGTTTGAAGAAAGGTCGTATTAGTAAGGATAGAAAGATTAGAGCTATTGTGAACACTAAGTACGTTTATTATGTTTGGGTTGAAAAGAAAAATAATAATGTATTTAGGAAAACATAATCAATTGCTTATAGAATGGGTATACCCAAATCTATTTGGATTCTAAAATCTAAATTTTAAATTATTAATACTTGGTGCATTCTTCCATGTTTGAATTAGAAAGATAGAGAAATTTTTTAAAAGCATGTTAATTTGCTTTAACTATTTAGTATATTTTTTTATTTTATTTTTTCCAAAAATACTCTTTAAAATTATTATCTACATAAAGAAGGAACAACAATGGCTACTAATGGAGAAGAGCCAATGCTTAATGTGCCCTACCACACCATCGCCTCAGCAACGTAGTCGATGTTCTACATGGTGTCAAACTTGCATCAAGCAGTGATGGTTCTGGCCAACACAGTATATGGTGATCCTAAAATAGCAGATGATGTTTCACAATATGCTTACCCCATTTGAGTGTGTCTACTATTGAACTTCTAGTCTTGCTACCATCAAATCTAAACCAAGCCTAATTATTGTTACTAGTTGCATGATGTCATTTATACTAAGAGTTTGCTTTCTTCGCCCTTCCATGGACTATATCTAATAAAAGTGCTACAAAAACTATAAAGAAAAGGTTGCCAACATGGAGAAGTTATACCCCAGTCTTGTTGTGGATCCAACTTGGTGGTCTGAGAAGAGTTTTGTTGTGCAAGCATAACTTAGATATATATAGAAGTATGCCTTTTGCTTAATTGGAGTTTTGTATAAAGTATGTATTATATTACAATAACATGTAATTTGCTACCTTTAGAAATGTTTTATGATAAAAAATTCATCTTTATATAAACTGAGAGTTGTAATTTAAAATTGTTCTTTGTATGTGTATGATAACCTCTTCATATAAGTATGATCATATGTCAGTAGTAAAATGTCTTAGTCAAACAAATCTGAAGGTTGATGTGAATATCATACAAGTATTATCCTTAGGATTGGAATCTCATTGTTTGACATATTTGAAGGGATAAATGATCAATATATTATGCATATTGTACTTGAATGATCTTAGGTTTAAATAATATGATCAGTTTAAATTATGAGTGACAAGTTCGATTAGTTTTTAAGAAAGTTTAATTTAACCATTAGGGATTATTTAATGTAATTGGAATGCATGTAAATGCATATATAAATGTTTCTAAATAGAAGTAAAAACTAATGATCAACCAACAAATCATTGAGAAAGAATCTACCTGAAAAATCATTGATGCAAAGAACAAGAAGAAATAAAGCTATAAGAATCAAGCATAGTCATTCTATCTAGGCCTTCTATTTTTTTTGCAAAATATTGCCATGAAATTGAATAGCGAAGATTGATGAAGGTGACTGAAGGACTAGCTAGATGACTGGACTTGAGCAATGCATCACATCATTTTACACAAATCTAGTGTAACCAAGAAAAGATGATTTGATCTAAAATTGATGAATGTTTCACCTACACAAGACAAATCTTATGATCCTAGAAGACACTTCATTCATCAAATTAAGGTAAAAATGACAGGATGGTTTTCTCTATAAACCCTATATGAATATATGGACATCTTTTCTCATCGACTTAATCAATGCTTTACAACATTTGGGAATTTGGTGGGAATCCAGCACCAAGGAATGAAGATAATTTCTCGAACATTGAGTTAGATGATTGGTCACCATATTACCATCTTTGAATATATGTTGGAATTGAATCTCTTTGAAAAAAATTGTTTGATTTGATTAAGCACATTTAGTATACGTTAAAGGATTCTTGTGCTTCCCTAGATCATTGTAAGGATTGACCTACTGTCCTATTCTATAGCGATGTCTAGTAAGCCCAACTTGTTGCATAATTTTAAACCAAATATAACTCCATGGCTTCAACTTTTGTATTCATTTTAGACCTCATGTAAATTGAGAAAGCTTTGATGGCTTGACTTGAATGGTCTTTAACCACACCATCACAACTAATAAGACCAAGGTTTTTACTAGCTAATTTGTTGATGTTTAATTTGACAAAAATCATTAGATGAGGAGTCCATTAAACCACTTTCATGACTTTGAAATTGATCATAAAAAATGAAAGATTCAACCCATTATTTACTAATTAAAGATCTACTAAATTATTTTATTTGATTGGATTGCATTTAAAAATGACATGGTTATCATTATGAGCACTATTAATAAGAGTACACATCAAAATTTGTTGCTCATCATATAGTTTAGAATTTCTTGTTTTTCATATATTCTAGCAAATGAGAGATGGAAGGACCTTTAAAATCTCTCTAGCTATAGAGTTTGAGAAATCATAATTCCCCTAATGGTAGAGCATTTATGAATGGTGTCAAGTTAGATGAGCGAGAAGCCAAGCCTCATAGCAAAGTGGTTCCATACATGTGTAGACCCAAGACATCCTATAAATGCAAGAAATTAAGAATCCTCTAATGCATAGAAAGGGTATTTGTCTACAAATTAAAAGTTTAATTTTCTCAAGTTATCAAGAAAAAATAGTAGATTATTTGGAGCCTTCACATTAGTATGAAGATTTTACGAGGTAAGAAGCTACTCGAGGTAATTATCCTTAATTTTTGGATAAGATTTTTGCTTTTGAGTTGTTCTCATGTTGAGTTGATAGTGATTTTATCGTCTTTGGTGAGAGTTTAGTAACTGTAGCCTTTTGAGCCAATTTTTAATATGAATTGCAATATAATGGGCATTATATTTCGTAAAAGACTCCAAATAGTTGAGTTTTCTCTATCACATTTTTGTTGAGGTATTTGTTTTTCATGAATCTAGCTTAAAGGGTGTTTGAAGTGTAAACCTTCCAACAAAACTTAAAACTATATGATTCCTTTAGTTCTTTTAGTTTTTTGACATCTAATCCATTTTATTCCTTTGGGAGCATAATCGTTTTCCAATTGGTCCAATGGTGCTTACTCAACAAGATCACAGTCCTCCTAAGGAAACCATTCATCATATTTTCAATAATTTTAATCATCTTACTAAGGGAGATGTCATCATTAAGGAGTATAGTGGTATTGATTATAAAACATGCCTTACTAGCACTAGCTTATCATTCATTAAGAGTAATTTATTTTTTTGCTTCTCTACTTCTTTAGTTCTTTTAGTTTTTTGACATTTAATCCATTTTCTTTTTTCAGGAGGATAATCTTTTTCCAATTGGCTCAATAGTACTTGCTCACAAGATCACAGTCTCCCAAAGGCATTCATCACATTTTCAACAAAGTTAATCATCTTATTAGGGGGAGATGTCATCATTAAGGAGAAGAGTGGTATTAATTATAGGACATGCCTTACTAACACTAGCTTACCATCCATTAAGAGCAATTTCTTCTTTTAGCCAACCATTTTCCTATAAATTTTGTCAAGCTAATGTTAAAAGTGAGCCACCTTGTTCCTACCTTTGAACAAGGTGCTTCCCATGTAAGGAATTAGAATCTAGTGTCTTTTCAATCCTTAAAGATCCTTGATTCTATTCTCCTACCTAAGCTTCATGTTTTTTACTTCTAATAAAGAATCATTTTTTTCATTAATCTACAAACCTAACATGTCCTAGAGCTTAGTGAAAAAATTTTATGTTTTTAATATAGTGTTTGTCACCTCTTAAGAAGAAGATAAAGTTTTCAACAAATCCCAAATGGGAGATGTGTTGATAACCTCTTGGAAGGCATAGTATTTTCTTTTACCTTAGTTATGTAAGTTTTTTAAACCTTGATTAATGCTTCAATTACTATGAAAAATAGTAACAAGGATACAGGGTTGCCTTACTTTAACCCATAGGTAAGTTAGAAGAAACTATTACCTTTCCTATTAATAATGACCAGCAACCACCTTTTGTTGTAGATGATTATGACAAGATTTAATGAAGGTACTATTGAAATTAAAATTGCATGATACTTTTCCAAGAAAATCCCAAGATAGGTTATCAAATACTAATCTTATAATTTAAATCATTAACCTACTCTTGCTCGAGAAGGATATTTTCAATGATTTTCTTTTCCTTTACAAAGGCTAATTACTCCAATAAGAACAACGAGCATAGGAAAGTTAGTAGCCTTATTACCAACAACATAGATAGAACTTTCTAAGAAAAATTACAAATAAAAATGGTCTAAAATCATCGAAACATATAGGGCAATCAACCTCGGGAATCAAGATTATGTTGGCGCTAGTGTATTCTAAAGGTAAAAGACTACCAACAAGTCATTAATTACTTCATGCACATCATCTTGAATTATGGACCAATAATGCTTGTAAAAGAGACCATCAAACCTATCTAGTTTAAGAGCACATGAAAAATCCATTTGGAGAATAACTTGTTGTATTTCCTCTTTAGTACTTGGTTGAATTAACATTTGATTACTTTCTAATAAGACTAAAGGAGAATAGAGCTAAACACCTCACTACTTTTCTTATAATGGATACCAGACCAATGAGAGGTAAAGTAATCCACTATAACATTAGTAATTAGATCCTCTTAAAGACCATTTGCATCCTTAATTATGTGTATAATAAGTTTCTTTTGTATATGTTGACCATTGTAAATTTTATGTTTTATCACCAACCTTGAGCCACATATTGAAAATTCATCCTATGACTCGAAATTTTTTTTCATCTCCTTAACCTACTCTTCTACTTCTTGAATCTTTTGAAATATGTTACCATATCAAGTTTTTTTCCATTCTTTAAGGAGGTTTTAAGTCTCTTCAACTTCTATGCTAAAGCCCTCATTCCTGACCTAATTATAAGCTATAACAAATGATTGGTGAGTCTAAACCACCACAATTCCTTAAAGATCTCCATTGGATTATGTTTGGCCAGTGAGAACCATTAGAAAGCCCAATTATTTAAATTACCGATAATGCAGCCATCAAACTGAAATTCTTATTCACATAGGTTTTGGTGCAAGATTTTTAATTACGAATTTAGGCTCCACCACCTCGATTTTCTTCTATGCCAAAATTCATAAATTACAAATCTATCCTAATGCAAATTGACATTCCAATATTTTCATACCTATTTTCTATCAATCAATTTTGACATAGGCCAAAATTTGTAAAATTACAACTCTATCCTAAGTATCATTTTAAAAATTACAATTATATTTAAATATTTAAAAAATTATGATAAATTTTCTAGTTCTCTAAAAATTATATACTTGATGTCATAGACTCATCTCTTAAAGCTCTTCTTATTAATATGCTTAATAAAAGAAAGATAGAACATAGAATGAAAAAACAATTTGCCTTGATGGCATTGCTTCCCTCCACCTCTTTTGATAATGATGCTGAGAATGAGATTACATACCTTACAAGTAGACTTGAGCAATTTCATAAACCTAACAAAGGTAAGAGAACTACAAGCAAGATTTCTACTAGCTCACATTTTAGGAATAGTTTAAGAAGGAAGGAGAAAAAGTGGGAAAAAGAAAAGGATGAGTTAATTTGCTTTGGATGCAATAAGTTAAACCATAGCCAAATTGAATGCCCATAAGAGAAGCTAATGATGATGAAGAAGAAGAAGAAAAGGGTAATGATTACTAAATGGAGTGACCTCATGTAAAGGAATCTTCATCATCTTCAAAAAATTGTTAAGAGGTGAACCTATGTTTGATGGCCCAAAGCCAAATTCTAACAATAATAAGGTTAGTAATTAGTATATTTATATAGTAAACTTGAAGATACCACATCTAAATTATATGATGCATATAAGAAACATAAGAGAAAATACAGTGCTTTGAAAATTAAGTGCAAACATAAGAAACAAGACTTGTTAAACATGAAAAACTTACTTAATATTTTAATGATTACTTAAGGATATGTGAACATTTATAAGACCAATAAGAGGCTTTAAATTGAATGTAAAAGGTAGTTGCTAAATGTTAGATATTACATCTATTTCAAAAAAAACTTGAATTTGAAAAGCCAACTTGTTATTTTTAAAATTTTACATGACTCTTATGTACATGTTTATGTGTCTTGCATTCATGAACTTGTTTTTAAGAATAAGAAAAGGTCTTCTTATACTAAAGACTTTAATTTTTACAATTCTTCATCAAGAATAAAATGTTTTATTACAATCAAAGTTGTCATTTTTCTTTAATTTTCCCAATTAAGAAATCTATAGAAGTAAATAAACCATGCTATGTATAAAAAGCTAAAAATTGTTTAAAAAATATAATAAGAAATAATAAGGGTGAAGCCAAGTTTGGGTTCATAAATCTAAGCCTTGATTATTTCATCTTGTAGGTACACCTCTAAAAGGAGATCATTAGAGCCAAATGGTACCTAAATAATGGTTGTTCAAGGCATATGATCGGGGATGAAACAAAATTCTTGGGAAAATCTATGAAAGATGATGGATTTCTAACATTGGAAGATAATTCTATGAAAATGATCAATGGAGTTAAAAAATAGGTATTTCTCAATCTCATTATATTGATAAGATATTACTTATAGAAGGATTAAAACATCACTTAGTATTAGTTAACTTTATGACAAAGGGTTTAATGTATTATTTTATAGTTTTCATTGTCTAGTAAAAAAGGATGAGGACATTGTATTCATAGGACATAAAAATGATAATAATTTGTATAATAGACCTAGATTATATAACTTACATAAATATGTGTCTTAAAACACGTGTTGAGTCAATGTAACTATGGCATAGAAGACTATGACACACTAGTATGTCTATCACTCATAAAGCATATAAACTTGATTAGTGGAGTGCCAAACAATAATCTATGAAATGAGCATTATATGACTTATGTTAAGAGGGAAAACACACAAGGACCACCTTCAAACCTAGCAATGAGATTAAAACCTTAATGCCAATAAAGTTAATTTAAATGGAACATGAAATTTATAAGATTAGAAGGAAAGAAGTATAAATATGTATTAATTGATTATTACACTCATTATACTTGAGTTTTGTTCTTAAGAAAAAAAAGAAAAGATTTTGAGAACTTAAAGAAATTAGCTAAAGGGATTCAAGTTGAAAAGAGTTTAGTTATAAATGACATCATTAGTGACTTGAGAAATGAGAGCTTTGAAATTTTCTATGAAGAATTTGCGATTAAGCAAACATTATCATCATCTTACACACAACAAAATGGAGGAATAGAGAGAAAGAATAGAACCTTGATAAAAATGACTAGAACTATACTACATGAGTATAATATACAAAAATATCTTAGGGATGAGGTAATAAATATGGTATGCTATATTCTAAATAGGATTACTATAAGTCCTCTAATAAAAATGATGTCATATGAATCATGGAAGGACCAAAAGCCAAAACTAGAACACTTTAAAGTATTTAGTTGTAGATGTTATACCCTTAGGCATGATAGGCACAAAAAATGTGATAGTAAATCGATAGAAGCCATCTTTCTAGGATACCCATCTTATAATAAAGCCTATAAAATCTTTAAGAAAGAGTCCCTAATTGTATAGGAAACCAACCATGTAGTATTTGATGAATCCATTCACCTAAGTAAAAAAATTAGATTTAGTAGAGTTAGAGGACTTTTGGAGAATTAATGATGGAGGAAAACCACAAAAAAGATGATAAAATAGTGAAAAAACCTAAGGAATTAGTGTATAACAAGAATCACTTAAGAGAACTAGTCCTAGGTGATCGACTTCATGACGTGGAAACTTGTTCATCACATAGAAAAGAAATAACAAATGCAACTTTTATTTTAGAAATAGAACCTAGAAATGTAAGTGGTGTAGAAAGAGAGAATAGATCGAGTAGAAGCTTAAATGTGAAATAAAGATAGGTTGGCATTACTAATTTTGCATAGGGGCTAAATTAGCACACAAATTAGTATGATAGTGCAAGGTAGTATAAGGTAGGTAGTGTGGGAAAAAGCTATAATAACTATTACAATACCTGAGAGCCAAAATGGAAGGATTTGCAAAGCAAATGAAGTGGGATGGAATGAGGTAATTTTTTTTGTTGAAGGGAATGAAAATTATGATAAAAGAACTCAAATTAAGAGAAAATAAAGTTGAGAGGATAATGGAGAAAGTAAGAATTCACTTACAAAAGTGAATCTAAAAGAAGGCAACCATGCTAATTCAAACACATAAGATACTAAGTAAAGAACTTTCTTTAATCACAACAAACCATTAATCTATTCATAAGGGTCTTTAAATAAGAGATTATAAGAAACTATTTAATACAAAACAAAATTTCTACCTTCTTCTTAAGGACTTTCATGCACATGTAATTATTGAATACAAAAGCACGCTTTCTACCTACTTCTTTAGGACTTTTATCAGCACTAATGTAACACCAACTATGTACTCTTTATTTTGTATGGATGAACATAACTTTTCAAGGCTAAAATTTACTTGTTCTCCAAATTTAAGAAGTGTTATGCAAGCATTAAATTTTGAGGAGAATTAGCTTGATTGATTCAAATTTAAGAGCTTGTTATAGATTTATGCTATTATTGTGTTATAATGTCTTATCTTTATGTTGTATCATTTGCTTTCGACGAAGTAGACTTTACTCCATTGTGTTAAAGACAAGTAATCATTTACAAGTTATGGAGCTAACTTTTTCAAATCATGTGTCATCCAAGTATCTTTAGATAACAATTGATTTTTTCAATGAATAACGAATCTATGATGTATATTAGTATTGAAATAATGCTCATCAATAATAATCTTGTTGACCTCAAAATATTTCGACATTGATTGTATTGGTAATTAACCATCACACCCACCTAATAATAGTTGGACTACTCCAAGCTATGTGTTGAGTTACTTTTATAAGACAAAAGATCCTCAATTTTAAAAATTAGACTAATAAATATGTTTCATAGTAAATTAAGAGCATAAGCATTTATACTAATTTTATTAGCAACTAAGACCCATAAACTCACACATATTTTTTTATATTTTGTAAAAGAATGGCACTCTAGAGAATATGAATTAGAACATGATCCACTTCATTGAAGTTCCTTAAATATTTATTTTAAATAATAGCTTTGGCATACTTTGTATTTGTTGTCTCAATTTGTTTTCTTGATTTCTTTATGTTTTGCTTGAAAATCATATGTGAAAGTAAAATTTGAATTAACAAAATGTGTGAATAAGCATGTCAAGCAAGTTAAAAAGACATTTTGGATTGTAACCATAGATAATTTCAAATGAAGTTTACTTAGTTGATACAGAAATAATATTATAATATGTAAATTCTGATATAGGCAAATGTAATTTCCTACAAGATATCTTAGGAGATTTCTTAATATATGTTTAATGACTTTTGTTTGTCCATCTATTTAGGAATGAAAAGCTGAAGAGAACTTAAGTTTTGTTCCAAATAATTTTCAAAGTATGTTTTTTAAAAAAAGAGACAAATCAAACATCAAGTCAGAGACACTAGTTTAAAACAAGCTATGTAAGTGAACTCTTTAAAGAAAAGTTTTGCAAAATTTGAGGTATTATTTGTTTTAGAACAACATATGAAGTGTCCCATTTCTAAAAAATGATCCACAACTATAAAGATGCTATCATGATGCCATGGTGTTCTTGGTAAGCCTAAGATGAAGTCTATGGAGAGGTCTTCCTAAGGTCAGTAAGGAAAAGGTAAGGCTATATTATATAGTAATGAGAAATAATGTGATTGACGTCCAATAGAATCTAAATCCAACTAAGTGAGTAATTTTGTGTGGTCTCATGTAACTTAAGATTCCTCCAAAATGCAATTATATAATTTTTAAATCTCTTAGTGATGTGTTTGGGATACAAAGTTGTTTACTTCTAAATAAATAGTTTTTGATAATCACATAATTATAACAAATGGTGAATGGTTTGTCTTTTAGCTTAATAAAGATATTATTGACATTCATACAAATTAGGTAATCATCATCAATCTCATCAAATTTGAGGATTTGTGATTCTAATGAAGTCATCATGAATGTTATTCTAGAATGTGCATTAGTAGATTTGTTATTTTTTCTTATTTTATGTTTTAGAACAAAAAAAAATCATGCAAGTATTCAATCCACTTTACATGTCTTATGACTTAACTTCCTTTGTGTATTGATATATTTTAAAACATGGTTGTCTATGTTTACAATAAATTCATTATGAAATAATTTAATGTCTCTAATATTTTAATGATTTTATAACTATATAAAATTCTCTATCATGTGTAGAGTATGTTTTTCTAGTGGTGTTTAAGTTTTTATTAAAGTAATCGACTAAGTGATTATCTTGGCTAAGTACATCATCAATTCTAATCTTGAAAGCATCACATGAGACCTTAAAGTCTTTATGAAAATTAGAAGAGCCTAGAATATGGGTTGTTGTCATAATTACTTTGATTTGATTGATAGCCTTTGATACATCATCACTCCATACAAATTAATCATTATGTGAAGCATCAATAATTGGAACTGCTATTGTGCTAAACTTTCTTATGAATCATTTATAGAATGTTGCAAGGCCATAAAAGCTTCTAATTTTAGTGATGCCCTTAGGGTCCAATCCAAAATAGCTTTAATTTTTAATGGGTTAGAATGAAACCCAATAAATGATAATATAAATCCCATGAAATTAACTTTTTTTGCATGAAGAAGCACTTTTTTAGGTTTTTGTATAGTTTTTTTTTATGTCTAAGCTTCTCAAAATAAGTTTAAAATACTCTAAATAAGATGTCTCATCAAGATTAAAGATTAAGATATCATCAAAAATACATAGCAAAGTATTTTTTAATGAATAATTTAAGAACAATTTTCATCAAATTCATCAATGTATTTCGTTCATTTGAGTGGCCAAAAGGATTCACTAGCCACTCATAAAAGACCATTAAGAGTTTTTTAAAGAAAATTTTTCATTCATTGTGAGGACAAATTCTAATTTGATGATAACTAATATAAAGGTCTATTTTTGAGAAGTGGTTCAAACTAGAAACAAGTTCTAATAGATCATCTAGTCATAGGATTGAAAATTAATATTTTGTTAGAATTTTGGTAATGGCTTTATAAGCAAAACACATACACAAGGAGTCATCTTTTTTTAGAGTTATAAGTGCAAAAGCTATACATGGGCTAAGGTTTTCATATAAGAAACCTTTTTGAAGTAGTTCATCAACTTATTTTTTTTAAGTTGCTATATTTTTAATAAGATTCATTTGATGATGTGGAATAATTGGCAACTAAGATTCAAGTATAGGTTAATGGCATGTTGGATGTCTCATATAAGGGGTAGCTCATCAAGAAGTTCCTCAAGAGTAATATCACTAAATTAAGATAAAAGGTTAAGTATCAAAGGTGGATGACATGTCTTCATTTTATCAACTCCTTTCATATGCATGATAAAGATTGAAGTTGGATTAGAAATTTTTTTGCATAAGCTCTTAAAACTTAGTTTATTAACAATCATTGTAGGTCAAGGAATACACAAATCATCTCTCAAGAAAGTAATTAATTTATGTTTGGCACCTTTGTGTTGATGTGTAGGTTGTATTTCAAGTTGGATTATAGGTTTGATAGTCCTACCATTAAATTTAAATACATATGCATTATCTTTATTATAATGAATGACACTCATATCATAAAGTCATGGTCTTCTAAGTATGATATGTGCTATGTGCATGAGAACAACATCTTCATGACTACTTATTTTTAAGGGAACAAGGAATTTAGATGTCTCAAGTAAGGAGGTTTGTTTGACCCAACTCACATGGAAGGGATTAGAATGGGGTTCGACCATAAGGTTAGCCCTAGATAAAGTATGTGTAGAAATGACATTCATAGCCCTACTATTATTTATGACCAATCAAAATCTCTTTTCATTACACATGACAAACATACTACAGATGTTCTTCCTCCAATCTTCTACACTAGTTTTAGATACTAATAGACACCTCATGACAACTAAGTGTTCATTATCATCTATCCCAAGTTCTTCATTCGAAAAAAATTTATCTTTATCCTAAAGTTCTTCTAATTCAAGTTCAAAGGAGTCGTCTTCTTCTATATATAAGATTTGTGATCTACATTGGTTTTACATTTGACAAGGTTTATGAAATTTAAAGTAAACTATGTTTGTCCTTTCCTTTAGATTTTTTAAGATAACCTTTTGAGGGGGGTAAGATGTTAAGCTTTTGGTATTATAAGAATTTTGGTTTGTTGTACTAGGTTTGGGAGTGAGGGGAGTTCCTTGAGTGAGGAGGAGATTAGCCATGTCTTGTTATTACTTGCTTCTTACTTTTATCTTCACTAATATATTAATTGTTTTATTCTTTTTATCATGCACTTGTTATATCATAAGCTTTGTTGGTTTGTTATCATAAAAAAAGGGAGAAATTCTTAGGCCTATGAATAAAGCTCTTAGATATTTTGATGATAATAAGCCAATTTAAGTTTATTAATTGATAATCTAATTTTTATTATAGATAAGATAGGAGATCAAGGATGATGATAAGCATTCTTACAATAGTCAATTATATCAATATGATCATAGAAAGACAAGTTGAAGGACAAATAATAATCATTATGGAAGTTTCAAGTACAAAATTGAATTTGTGTGAGAGTTTTGACTTGTAAATTGAATTACATTGCATAAAATTCATGCCTAGCTTCATAATGGTATTCACTTTAAAATTTTTATAATCTGCACATTTTCATCTAAACATAGCAAACAATTCATTATCATATGGTATACTTTGTTCATTTAGAAGAGTATAATAAGTCATTAGACAATGCATTAAAGAGGTTATAGGAAACTCAAGATCTTCATATAATATTGTACATTATAACTTAGAATATAATGCTTTGGTTTATAAGAATTCTAATTAATTCAATTGAATTAATTAACTTAAAAACATGAGCCCTAGTACTAATGTATAATATGATAGTCTCTATCAAACTACATGACTAGTTGATTGAGAGGCCTTTCAATTTAGAATACTTACCTAAGAAAGTCATATGACACTATTTTTTATGTATAATATAATCAATTAACTTAGGCTAATTTAAGAAAAATAAGGAGAATCATACATTACAACAAAAATATCTTATATCTTTTGAGGCATACAAATTGTGAATATTATGGTATGATGGCCTTATAGTACATATGATCAAGTTCATTTCTAAAAATCATGGATGGTGTTAATGGTAAAATCATAAAAATTGAATTGTTATGACTTGCTAGATGATCATTAGACATCTAGAACAATAACAAAATTCAAATTCCTTTGATCCAAATGTATTATAAATAAAGAAAAGAAGATTCTAAAAGGTTTAGATAATCAACAGAGCAAATTCTAAAAACTAGAGCCTTGCTTTACAAATTTCTTTAGAGCTTATTAAACATTAAAGTGTTGAAGACAAAAAGCTTATTTTTTCAACTCTTACTTTGTCTTTATTTGAATAAGATTAAAAATTTATTGTTTGCATCTTATTTATCTCACATTTTATCCACTATTATTCAATTGAGAATTTACATTTTTTGACTTCTTGAGAAAATTTTTATACACATATTTTTCTTCAATTTTGTTTTTTAGATATGTCCCAACTCTTGGCTATACAAGTGTGGAGGCTTTGGCCCTCACCTTAGGTTGGTAATGTTGGTAAGTTACGTTTGGTAATGTTGGTGGGAGCACACTCAATTAAGTGTAGGATTTGTAGAATTTGCAAAATTTGAGAAATTTTTAAATTTGTGATCGAAGTCACATGTTTTTTGTTTTATAATAAAATATTATACAAAACATTTTTATAAAGAGGTGAGAAGGATATTTAAAATAATTCAAAACTTTGTAAATTTAGAACCCTTTGTCGAAAAAACTTCTAGAGAAATTCAATCTCCTTAAGACAAAACTATCTTTTCTTTTTTCTTCTTTTGCTTCTCACCATTTCTCATGCTTCCATTTATGATTTTGTTACTTGAAAAAAAGATTTGTTGTCAAGGGCTCTGGGTGAGAACACCTCTTAGATAGATCAGAGAATATGTTGATGATTTAATTATTAAATCATTTACAAGTGAAATAAAATCAAGAGTTACTTTTTATATATTATAGAATGAAGAACTCCATCCTTCATCTTATTACTACAATGAAGAAGACCTTCATCCTATTACTATAGTTATTGCATTTTGAGCTTAGTTATATTATAATCTCTTATATTTCTTGGTAAATTTCTTCTATATCATTTAGATATTGTGCCATATCACTTTCTTAAGTGAATGGTATAAGAACTTGTGCATGGTAATTGCATTCAAGTGTTTATTTATGAACTTTGTATTATAACAAGTTGGCATATTGTTAACCAATGGTACACGATCTTTGTTATGTAGTCTATAACTTTTATCTTTAACTTGTATTTTTTCTAAATAACACTAGGTCCAATATTTGTTTTTTAAGTACTCTACAATTATAATCATTGTTGGGCTATTTCTATCTAATTAGCTAAACCATATCTTCTTAGGTGCAACATTATATATCAAATGGTAAACCTTACAAGTTAGTCATTAATCTAAAATATAATGTCAATGCCATATTTTCTTCTGCCTTCACCCATATTAACTTAATCCTTGAGCTTTACTAACACCACTATGCATTCCTAGAGATTGATTGTATATCATATTACTTTAGTCAGTGATGTCATAAATCAAACTCCTTTAATTTAATTTGAATTATCTATTTAGTGATGATTTTCTTATGAATGACACATTTCTTAGGAAACTGATGGCTAAATCACTATCATGTTAGACATCATAACAAGTTCAACAACTAATCATTGAGAATATTGGATCAACTTTTTGTGCTTAATCTTACTCTTCCTAAATTTATAATCACTCCACCACAACTTTCTCTCTCTCTCTCTCTCTCTCTTCCTCTCTCATAGAAAAGTTGACTTGATTATTCCTCTAATTTCTTGTGAACCCTTTTCTCTTACATCTCCTGACTTCCTTATTTTGGATACTATTAAGCATGTTAGGTAGTTTGACGACCTAAAATAATTCATATATAATTTACTATCCAAAATTTATCCAATGTGAACCTCATCCTTTATCTCCTTAATTCATATATATGCTTATATACTTTAATTTGAAATACAATGAATTACAAAGATATATATATATTATATCTTGTTTATTTCAAATAATTGAGCACTTTCATTATAGTATATTTTTTAAAATTTTATACTCATCATTATATCTCTTCACATTTATTATACTTTTGCTAGACTTCTGATACAAAATATCACCAAATTTGATTTTAAACTATTTGTAACAATTTGTATTCATTTATTTTCTTGACATTTTTAACTTTCATATAATTACATCTATAACGACCATATTTACAATAGATTTAATGACATGACAATTCACTTTTTCATATTTTCAAATTATTACATTTAAAATAAATTTAATCAATTTTGACATATTTATATTTGAATTAAAATTATTAATAAAAATAAATTTCAAAACTATCATTTTTAAATACAATTAAAATGTTTTTAATTAAACAATTTGATAGAATAATTATTACATATAATGTTTACTAATACAAAAAAATTTCAAAAATATTAAAAAGTTCTCTTTGACAAAACTATTTTCTATCATAAAAGTATTCTTTTTAAACTCAAAAATTAAACACAAACAGAATTTAGATTTTGTCATACCAAACAAGATTTTTCTTTGCTCAAGGTTTCGACAATTAGTTTTAGTTCTAATCAAGTTATCAATTGAATTAAAAATAAAAAAAATTATTAGTATAAGACGTGCCTATTTACCTTTAAAAACAGCCAATTCTTTATCATCAGATATGGATTAATCATAAATACCATATACTAAGTAAAAAAGAATGGTGAACATTTGGCACTTTATATAGCATTTAGTTAAGAGAAGCCTCTACAACACGTAAACCATGCTCAATACATTGCAATTCAATCAAAGCAAGAATGGAAGTTTGAAAGGGGAGAACTTTAATTTTTACAGATTTAATGTAACTTTTTTTATTTTGTTTAATTAACAAGAACTGATGAAGGGGTACCTGACAAATTCTTAGGTGCAACAGTGTACGATAGAGAGATTTGTGTCGGACTAGAATCGGACGCTTGTGCCTGGAACAATACATCAAAGGTCACGGACTGGTACAGGCAAACCTCATCCTCCTTGCAATAGTAAATCTATTATAGAAAGAGTCATTAGAAAGGTGAAAGCCATATAAAGCTTTTATAGTTTTTGTTGCAAGTGAAAATAAAAAATTGTATTTCATCACTTAAAGAAAAATCTAAAAACAACCAATTGGTTAGCTATGTAGCGAAAAGACATTAACTTGGATGTTCTCTTATCCTCTAGAAAAAATTGATGCAATATTAGAAAACTCAAATGTCAAAAAATAAAATCCAAACAATCTGTGATATGCTACTAATAGCAACTTGCATGCTTCAGACTACCAAAATGTTATTAGTATCAAATTGAGAATTAATAGTTCCCACAAAACAGATTCATTTCCAGTTTTTGATGCAAAAACGTTTGAGATTTGCACAACAAGAATTGCAAGCAATTACAACTAATTTTGATTATGTCGATTATGAATAATAATTTTGATAACCTATTTACTGAAAAATTAAAATCTGGAAAAGTCCTTTCTAAATCTAGAATTCACCTTGCAGTTTATTCTGCCTATTGCAGGTGAACCGGATGCTCTGATGAACTGAATCGAAGCACATCTAGAGGAGTTTATGGTTCCACTAGATGGTTCAAAGGTTATTGCATTCTCAGGTTCGCTTTCCACTTCAAATTTGCTCATGGCCTCCTGTATTATAGAAGAAAAATAACTTAGTTAAAAGGCCTAATATTGGCATTAGCATGTTTGGTAAGAGATGCAACTTTTCATGCAAGAGTAACTTACTAAACTGAGATGCTTGTCTTAGTGTAAAGGAGAGATTGTTTGTAGTCTTAATATACATGCTTGTTCTACTGAACTATATCTCCCTGGATTCATGAAGATTTCAGCATAGGTATCTTTATTGCATTGTATCCAAAACTTCGATATCGCTATTTATCCTTTATCTTTGTTTCATTTTACCTTGAAACATTTTGATTTGCTACCCTCTCCTTTGTGGTGCATGAAGCAGGTCCTTATATTACCTCCATGCTCCCTGCATCAGTTCCTCTTGTTCGTTTCACCATGGTATCTTATCCGGTTATAAGAATAAAGGTTTGCATCATACCAGATTTCGTAAGGGTATTTTTCGTTTTCTAGCTTTACGATTGTTTCTTCTTTCTTGTCTAAAATTTTTAATGTAGGGATTTGGTCCTTCAAAAGAAAGTTAAACTCATTGCTACGTCAGTTGCAGCCATATCCTTTTTCTTTCTAAGCCCAATATGCTGCATCAAATGAGGATCATTAAGTTGATTTCTAAATTTTTGTTGTGCCTTAGTTTAGTCGAACCATCCCTGCATGGGAAAAGACTTGTAGGCATTTACATGGATTATTGCCTTTTCATCTACATGAGTTGAGCAGGAAGTTCACAAACGTACGATAACCATGACGTTGTGATCGTTTTAAATAGTCAATTAATTGGGTCGTTGCTCTTCATAAAACAAGAATATAGGCTGGATCAAATCATCTCTAACAAAAGAGGTTCTCAGTACTAAGGTTTGAACATTCAGACAGCTTAAACAGCTTTAAGACATTCCAAGGGCTAGTTATATTGGGATTCGCAAGACATAGATTATGCAACTATGTTCTTATCCATAACAAACTTGATAGAATAAAAAAAGAAATGAAGGGAACATTGTCATTTTCTCCTACCATACATGGCCTATTCAAATGAGTTGGCATAGATTAGAGTACTCCTTGAGTGTCTTACAAGATAATTTCAAGATATTTCAATGAAATGTCGTTGATTTGTATGCAAAGCTATATGTGATCTGTGATGCTTGTAAAATTTTATTAGTAAAAGATTTTGCAGGTTGGTTATCATTTCTCAAAGTTGACAAAGAATCATGCAATTAATGTTATGGAACAAGTTGCTGTGACACAAACAAAGTCATTACTAGTCGTTAAGCAGACAACATGCAAGTGAAAAGGGAAATCAAATGTTAGACATAAATGTTGTTTTCTCATATTATATTATAACCAAAATGGCTCGAACTTTTGTGACATGGATTTTGGTGTGACGGCATCAACTGATAACCTCCAATCATCCCTATTGAATTTGTGATCTCCAGTGATGGGTTGCACCATTTCTAGGTATATGGTACCTATCTGATTGATGCGACAATATCTAGTGGTAATTTCTAGAGAGAAACCATCGATGACGTGATCACCTTTAGAGATGTTCGCTAGTTTTTGCCGAGGAAAGTGGATAGAAAAATGACAATATGCAGCAAGATACCATGAGATGAATGATAATAACAAGTAAAAACAATGATGCGAATCATTTCTTAAATGTTGCATCTAGCTATTAATGTTTTTTTACTAAATGAACATGCACAAAGTATGATTTCTTTATATCACCCGAAACACATTTTTGCATGCTAAATCGGTGTGACTCATATACTGTTATGTTATTATTTAGGCCACATACACACAAATATAGTAGAGAGAGATAAAAATGTAATTTAGTTGTGTGATATATGTTAATTGTTGATTTCAAGAAAATAGGTGGAGTTCATAATAGTTTAATTAAGTGGGTTCTTTTTTGAAATTAATATAAATAAAATGTGAATCCGATCAAGTGCTCAAACGTTAAGAAAATTCAAAAAATGAAAAAAAAAAGCAAGAGAGAAGACAACAACGAAATTCGTTGTTGCAGCACAGAGCAGTGAGAATTGCACACAGGGGCTCGTTGCAAGATCTCCGGAGTGCACGCTCGATGCCCATGTGCATTGGGTACACGGGACACTGCACGTGCGAAGCAGGTGTTGCTGTGGGTAAACCCATAGCATGTGTAATACACATGCACATGCCACTGAACCTATTGCAACAAGTGGTCTACACTCACACAGTAGGGCATGTCGATGCTCAGGAATAGTACTTACATGCGTGAACAGTGTTAGCGTAAGGTCATCTACGTGCGAGTAGCAAATCGCGCTAGCATATATAGACCCCTTCTAGCACGGATCTTGTGGAATTTATGATTTTTGGTCAAAGCTTCTTGTGAAAATTAAAAAAAATATATTTGTAATAAAATATTTTATTAAAATTTTTATATAAAAAGATAAGAATAATGAATAAAAAAAATTTCATCCTTTTGGAAAATTTCATCTCTTTGTAACAAAACTTTTCTTCTTCTTCCTTAATACTATCATTCTTAAACCTTCAATTTCAACTATTGTGACACCAAGAAAATGAGATCTCTTGTTAAAGGCTCAGGATGAGAATATTTCGTAGGCAGATCATATAATTTTTTATATTAGAGCTCTTTGATTCGACTTTGATTTGATGCCAATGATAGGAGCTAAGAATAAATTAGTTGAGTAAATTATAAACGGGAATCACAAGATTGAAGAGGTCACAATTGAGATGACTGCATCGATTATGCAATCATCAAGCTTGAGGTGCAGGTAGTTTTATTAACCCAATAAATACAAATGTTAATAAAGATTATGCTAAAAATTCTAATCTTATATTATGATAGATCCTAAAAACAATCCAAAAAAAAAAATACACTTAATCATAAGAATTTTGAATTAAATGATAATCCAAGGATAATTAGAGATAAAGATGAGGATGACATTATCAATCCCACACCCCTTTTGACGCATGAGAATCAACATCCATTCAAGATAAATGCCATGCTTGATTTGCCTATTTATGATGATACAATATATGAAGAAACATTAGATGTCTAATTGAAACAACTAGAAACATAATTTTTTACACAATCATTTATCAATAGATAAGGTGACATGTTCTATTAAAAATGACAAGTTATACGTTAACTTGGTGAAATGCTCACTTGAGAACTGGTACAATTATAGAAGTGACACGAGCCTATTAAAAAATTAACTAAGAATTTTATTCCATGGGTTGAATGAAAAATAGAGAAAGTAAAATAGCTCAAGACACCGACAATGACAAATGACATAAGAATATATAATAGAATTTCGATAATAAGCTGTGAGATTAGAAATATTCAATGAGATGTAGATATTAACAAAGTACATTATAGGTTTGTATATTCTATTATCACAAAATTATCTATTTTATTTATTCAATTATTAAAACAAGCTAATAAATTCACGATTATTATCGAAAAAAGAATGAACATAAAAAGGCAAAAACAGAATGACAATATCGGGAAGCTTGAGTATAGACAAAAATTGATGATAATTAGAAGAACATTCTCTAATAAAGTATGTTACAACAACGATTATCAATAGAACCAAAAGTATTGTGATCACTATAAAAACACAAAACATATAGGACAAAAATATCAAAAATTATGTGCTAAACTATTTTTAAAGCAAATTAAGAAAAACGACACTTATTGCAACTGAGATTGAAATTATACTAGAAACTCTTTTATAAGTTGATGAAAACTTATCTCTTATAATGATTTCAAAGAATATATCTCATGAAACAAAATAAATGAAAAAAAATTTTATACCATCTGCATTCCAATAAATAAAGAACTTTTCAATACTATTATTGACACTAAAAACAAAAAAATCTAATATAAAAAAATCTTTTAAAATGTTAAACTTAGAGATTACAAAACATTTAAAATCTTATTTTTTAGGATGGATTTATAAAGTCTTTGAAAAAAAATTGAAAAAAAAAGTTGAAGAGACAAAATTAAATTCTTTGTGCAATATAGTAATGAGAATTGCATGTAGAGGCTCACTGCAAGCCCTCTGGAGCGCACAGTAGTGAGCTTACGTTGCACTAGATGCCTATGTGCACTGGTATATGGGACCACCACACATGTGGAGCATGTCCAATGGTAGGTAAACCCACAACGCACATGTAATGCACATGCGCATGCCATAGAACTTATTGCGATATATGGTCTGCATTCATGAATAGTGCTAATGTGAGGTTATCCATGTGTGTAGTAACTTGCGCTCGCACGGATAAACCCTTGTGGCACGAGTCATGATTTTTGGTCATCATTGTGTTTCTTGTGGAAATTAAAAAAAAAATATAAATTTATAATAAAATATTTTATTCAAACTTCTATATAAAAGGATAAGGATGATAAATAAAGAAATTTTATTTTCTTGAAAAATCTTATTTTTTCATAACAAAACTTCTCTTCTTCTTTCTTTCTTAGTTCCTTGTCATTCTTAAGCTTTCAATTTTAGTTATTCTTATAACAAGAAAATAAGGTCTCTTATTGAGGGCTCAGGTGAGAATATTTTATAGATAGTTCATATTATTTTTGATATTAGAGCTCCTTGATTTGATGCTAATAATAATAACTAAGAAGAAAGTAATTAAAGAGTAAGCTATAAACAGAAATCAAGAGATTAATAAGGTCTCAGTTGAGCTGACTATGTCAGTTATGCAATCATCAAACTTGAGGCACAAATAGCTTTATCAATCCAATAAATGCAAGTGCTATTAAGGATGGTGCTAAACTCCTAATCCCATATTACAATATATCCTAAAAATAATCTACAAAAAAATACTCTTAGCCATAGGAATTCTAGATTAAATGATAATACAAAGATAATTAAAGATGAAGATAAGGATGATATCATCAATCCCATCCTTTTTGACACATGAGAATCAACATCCTTTTCAAAGTAGATACTACATATGATTTGCTTATTTATAATGGTACAATAAATGAAGAGAAATTAGATGCCTAGTTAAAACAACTAAAAATATCATTTTCTCTACACGATTATTTATCAACAGATAAGGTGATATATGCACGATTAAAAATGATAAGTTATATAATTAACCTGGTGAAATGCTTACTTAAGAACTAGCACAATTATAAAAATGACATGAAACTATTTAAATTAAAAAAGAATTTAACATCATGAGTTACATGAAAGAAAAGTGGAGAAAATAACATATAACTTAAAACATCAATAAGGACAAATGATATAAGAATATATCATAGAATTCTAATAATAAGCTGTAAGATTAGGAATATCCAACAAGATGCAGAGATTGCAAAAGAACGTTAAGGTTTGTTCTATTCTATTACCATAAATTATCTCTTTTTCCTATTCAAGCTTTAAAGCAAGCTAGTACATTCGCAATGACTATCGAAAAAAAGAATGAATACAAAGTGACAAAACCAGAATGACAAAATATCAGGAAGCTTGAGTATAGTCTAAAAATTGACGATAATCAGAGTATTTTTCAATAAAAAATGTTAAAACAAGGACTATCAATAGAACCAAAAGTATTGATCACTACAAGAAAATGGGGTATATAAGACAAAATGTTGGAAATTATATACTAAACTATTTCCAGAAAAATTAAAAAAAGAAAAAATATTTATTGCAATCGAGATTGAAAATATATATAAATTGATAAAAGTTTATTTCTTATAATGAGTTTAAAAGATATATCTCATGAAACAAAACACAGAGAAAAACTCATCACTATCTATATTCAAGTTAATAAAGAACTTATTGGCACTAGAAGAAAAAATACTAATATCAAAAAATCTTGTGAATATGTTAAACTTAGAGATTACAGAACATTCAAGACCTTATTTTTGGGATCGATTCATGAACTTTGAGACAAAAGTTGATAAATAATACAAGATAAAATTTATCATCACCAAAGACTATATTATTGAGGTTATCTATGAAATAGTACTTCTAGATATTTGTCAAATTATACTCGAGAATTCATACTTATGGGATCAAGATATTGTCTATTATCGACGAGCATAACAACATTAGTTTATTAAGGAGGGAAACCAATTTATTCTAACACAAAACAAATAAGCATTCACAAAAGCTGTTGTTGGTGCTGACAAAAGGCGTTGCAGTGTGCAGGTCGCACGCAAATACGTTAGTGAGTACGTGTGAAGGCATAGCAACTGGACACCTGCATGCAGGACTATCAACATGTTTACTATTTAACTTATGTGAAGAGAGATTAATAATTAAACCATACATAAGATAAATACAAACTAATGCACTATTTAGTATTAAGCATAGGGTTTAACAAATTCTAACCAAATAATGTGTACAAGATAACCTCAAGATAAACAATTACTCTACTAAGAGTCAGGCTCTTTGGTTCCAAGATTTGAAAATTAAGCCATACTTGAACAATACCACTAACATGCCTTAATTAGTCTTCATTTATGGATTACTATTTGTGACAATTGATCAAGCTCCCCAAATAGATTCATCTAAAACACTTAAGAAAAAATAATAATAAAAAATACGATAATTTTGTTATCATCAAACTAGTATTACAAAGACCAAGGATTCATACTCATGAGAAATAATGAAATAAAGTGACATTTTAACAAAAGTTTAAGAACTTTGAAAATCTTGTAATTGAAAAGTAAGAATTAATAATGATAATGTTTATTATGCATACAATAAAAAAAGAATAAAAGAAATAGATAAACAAAAGAAAAAGTATCTTAAAGCTATCAAATTAACAAACTAAAATAATTATAATACAAGTTATTATTATTTACCTCAAAATGTCACTATGAAATATGATGTAAGCAGACCGCATGCCATTGATTGATTATGCAAATGTTCAGATTTAGGACAACATACTAACTTGAGTTATATATATGTATATATGTATAAATGTTGAGTATAAAAAAATTAAATAAGAACGAGAATGAACAAAATGAAATAAATGAATAAAACAGAATCATTGACTGAATAAGCTTAATCGTCTACAAGATTACCAAAATATGAACATGAGAAGATTAAGAGATTTTCTTTATGAGGTTATCCCATGATTGCCTAACATAATAAGATTGCTACTAATATTGTTGGTACCTTGATTTAAGGTCATGATAAACAAAAACCCTTCTATTGTTAGTATTTTGTACAAGGCAATGTTAAAAAGATGTTTTGTGACAGAGATGATATCAAATCTCATTCTTGTTGTTGTTAGTACTTTTATGCAGGGTAATGATAAGTAGCCACATGCCTCCACTAAGAAATTACATGAAAGGATTCTGACTCAATCCAAATCCCCAATGATTGGGTGAAAGATGAGCAACATAGAAAATAACACCAACATGCTCCTCCATAAAAAAAAGAGGCATTGAGAACTCCTATCCCACCATCAATAATGGTCTACCTTGTTGGTCTCAATTAATGATGTCAATACCAACAATGCCATACTCTAAAATAGTTGCATTGCAATTGACCTTGATCTAATAGTGAGGTCAAAGGTCATTGTTGGTCAATGAATTCCAAATAAGGAGGACGAAACAATTGCCCTATTAATTGCTAAATTGATCTACATAAAAACACGAGAGGGAAAAAAGGTTTTGCATGAACCTCATAATTGCGATTCTTCTAGGCATGATAAAAGTCCTATACTCGTAAGGAAAACCTGATCATAGTGAAGGTTGCTACATCCATGTTAGAAGTTCCTAGAGAAAAGAAAAGCTT
This sequence comes from Vanilla planifolia, assembly GCA_023846275.1. Taxonomy (NCBI): domain Eukaryota; kingdom Viridiplantae; phylum Streptophyta; class Magnoliopsida; order Asparagales; family Orchidaceae; genus Vanilla; species Vanilla planifolia. The sequence goes on from CM043870.1 coordinate 26,479,157, forward strand.
CCAAACCCACTTATACTCTTAAAAAGCAAGCCAAACCTATTGTGGCATTGCATAGCTCCACAAGACTTGATGAAGAACCTCCACATTCTATATCTCGACAAATATTCGTGAGAGGAGCCAATACCACATGCAACAAGCCACAAGCAAGTAGAAACCACACACTTAAATGCATGCCAGACAAAAGCATGAATTCTTGGTTGGGCATGAAGCCTCTATGCCCAAGCCCTAACTAAAGGGCTGTTGTTGTCTAGTCTAGCACATATATGGTATGGCCCCAGATTTGTATAGAGGTGTTCTCCGATGTCTACCAAACCAACAAGTCCCCCATTCCCATAGGAGTTTGACGGTTATGGATAATTTTTTGTAGCAACAATGGCCCAAAAAAGGATACAAGTAGATCATAATTGCATTCCTTGCTTGTTTCCAAGAAGCGAGCAAGATGCATAGGGAGAAGAACTTTCATGTTATAGGTATAAACCAACAAGTGATATATTTTCTAAATTGAATGTTAGATTAATCATTTTATACATAATAAATTAAATTTTCTAGAAAATCTATATATACGTAAATGAACTTTTATGAAGCTAAAATTGGAGATATTGAAATATGTGAAGACAATACAAATTCATTTGGTTTTTAGGGTCAAGGAAAATACATTAAGGTGGATCAAATTTAGAAGACTTATTTCAATAGCTAATTTAATCTCAAGGAAAGTAAGCTTTGATGGATTATTTTAGGAGATTTGAGTTCATATGAAAAAATTTATCGATTTTCATTTGAAAGATACTAGAAATGATATGAAAATAGATAATAACAAGATAAAATGTTGATCATTTGGTGTGATAGCCATTACTTTGTTAAGATAAAAAAATACCTATTATACTCATCAAAATTTGACCAAAGATAACACTATAATAAGACATTTTGATCACATCACACAAAACATTATCTTAATAGTTTTCATAGTGGATAAGAATACGTATGTTTGAATGACTTCAATTTGAGTGCCATTATCAAAAAGAACTACACGTGGTTCAGGATGTGAAAATGGCTTAATTTCTATACATTTAATAAAGTTAGATAACACAAAATTAATTTAACAAATCTAGATAACATGAGATAATGATCACATTAGTAGGAGACCACAAGTAAGAGCCATTGGTTTGTTGATTGAGAAAAAAACATCTGTGGAACAATAATGCAAGGTTAAGTGATAATAGGATTTGCAATGGATTGTTACTAAACAAGTGGGAAGAAGTACTGTAAGGAATTGGGATTGATGATCAGGACTCTATTGCAAGTGCTCTTGGAATGCTAGTACCAACCAATAGTGGAGACTATGGTGAAGAAGAGGAAAGGCATCAATGAGGTTTGTTATTGCAGTCGTTAGGGGTAGGTGATTGAGTCAAGTCATCTTGGTATTGGGAAATTGTGAAACCTAGCTCTGATAGCAAAATTTGACAAAATATTTATAAAATGAAAATTCGATGGATGGATGAAAGAAAAGAGATGAAGATAAAGAGGATGATGATGACATTGATGATAAATCTAAATTACACTTTAGATACTCTTTGGATCACCACTCGAAGGAAGAGAAACCTAGATTGTAACCCAAAGGTGTGCACATATGCACGATAAAAAGCCACACTTTTCGATTAATGTTAAAGAAAAAAACTCTTTTTCCCTTTTTTTTCATTCTATGACAGCATATTCATAGAGATATAAAGACATATCCTTACTAAAAACAAAAGAAGGAAAAAATGTCAATACCGTAAAATAATATAAAGATAATATGTAAAGATAAATACTCCATACAATTCTTATACTTGACTCATTATAATTCAATAAAAATCAGAAATATTAAATAACTAAAAAAATTCATATACGAGCCCACTATGTACCATTATTTGCATTCTAGCATCTTAGTATGACATTATCCTCTTAATGCAACTTATCTTTTATAGAAATTGTTGACACTTCAACATGAAAGAAAATTAGGAGGTAGAGATTTGCCCTCTAATAGCCATACTATAAAAAGAGAAGATAAGGGTCACGAGAACGAGGAGATAGAGAGCAGGAGATGGGTTCAAGGACAACAATGTTAAGGATAACCACCTCAGAAACTAGTGGAATCAAGGATCAGGACCATGAAGGCAAGCACAAAGGACAACGAGCTTAAGGATAAGCTCAATGGGTTATGAGTTCAAAGATAAGCTCGATGCAAGCAGGCTTGAGGACAACAGTTCAAGGGTAAGCACAATGAACTATGGGCATGGTGGTAAGCTCAAGGAGATCAAGAGACATTTTGCTATGACTTCGAGGAAGAAACACTAAGATAAAGGAATGGTGGTAAGGTTCAACCTCAGAAAGCTTGCATAGGCATCAATTTTTCGTTCAACACACAAATGAGTTCATATAACTACACACTTCAGTTCTAATGTGAAGCAATGGCACAATTTTCTTGGTCATGAATTAGACAATTTAAATTCACTTTGCAAAATCTATTAATTAGATTTGATGCCCAAATAACAGCTTTAGTTTTCTATTTCATTAATCTTCAAGATCAGTGGACTTAATTGTCAAATTGTGGTTCTTCTATCCAGGTCAATTCCTCAAATCAAAAGGTCATTGTAAAATATCCGTAATTCAGACAATTTATGACAATATACATGTTTTCTGAACAAGTGGAATGTATAGGGAAGCATCGACGATGTATGATTTGTATATTGAAAGGAAGTTTATACTATAGATAATCCTATTTAAAATTTAATATGGTAGCTGCCAATCATTTTAGAAGCATTGGCTTTCAAAAGAGAGAGACCCCTCACATTGTCTTCCTCTCATCTTCATCCCTTTATTTCTGCTCCAGCGTTTTCCTTGCTAAAATCTGGGATTTATCACTTGATGCAACAAAAGTTAATAACAAAAGGATGGTACTCTGAAGAAAGTTCTGCTTAGGGTATTCTAAAGGAAATGAAATAGAAAGAAGTGCTAGCAGGTAACTATTATTCCCTACTATGTTTCCTAGACCATCAGCTAAGCAGGCAATGCCTTTGCTCACAAACCACGGTCTGTCCTTGGATATTAAGAAATATCTTCTTATCATTGAGAAATATATAAAACATCATAAAATTGAATTTACCTCAGAAAGAAACAAGAAGGTAGCAGTTCAGAACAGGAACTCAAACCTTAGAGAAATGGTAGCCATTAGGAATTGATATGTTAAGCTCCAAAAAACCTTGAGCAGCTGAACCACCATCAATTTTCAAAATCGTGTCTGAAGAAACCCTTCTTCTTAGGCGTTTTGGTGACTTGGGCTTCGGTGATGGTGGCAGCACCCCTTTCAAATCTAATGTACCCAACACAGAACTATCTCCATTCAAGTCAAGGTATCTGATTATGCTATTGTTTGTATCTGCTATAAGAAACCTTCCTGTAATACCAACCAATCAAGCAAAAAATTGAAGTTTAGTATGATGACACATCATGCACCTAGATTCAATACTGAAAATAACAACTGTAAGCAAAGCCATAAATCAAGCACAATGAAAAGAAAAAGCTGAATCCTTAATACACTTTGTCATGTCCATGAGCGCACCTAAAATATACACATGGATGCATTTTATCCACATACATCCACAAGCTGAAGGTATGTGCATTGTTGCTTTAAGACATAATATGCATTTACAATGATATCTAAACAATTACAATTTAAAAGGAATAAACTCCCAAAAGATAGCTCTTCTCTAAATAGAACAAAGCTCATATGAAAAACTAAGAAAATGGGAACATTAATTCTCCTATCTTGATTTACACATTTATTAAGACAGATATGTCCTTGGTCGCAGGACTTATAAGCTCTTCTTGCTTGGCTCGGAGGCATGCCTATCTAGTGCACATGTTATTGAGCTTAAGCCTATTTTGTGGTACTAATATGCTACGGTCCAATCAGCTTGAAACTTGTTGGCATCATAGTATTCTAAGCATCTATACATGTTGTACATGTCCTTTACATGCTCACGAATGTGGGATCAGTGAGAGGAACTAATTAATGACATGCATGAGCTATATAAATCATTAAAGGTTGGTGGTTGCTTGTATTTTAAACCATGCATTAAGCAAATCCCTTTAGCTATCCTTCTTTCTTTAATTTCAACTCTTTTCTCTGCATCAATGAATTTTTTCAATGTAACCTACAACTACGTTTAAAAGAATTTCTGAAAATATCTTCAGAAAAAGAAGACATTGTCAAAGAAAGTAGGATTGAAGAGGCATTGGTGGAACTCAATATAGAACATTCTTTCAAGATAGAAACTCAATCGATTAAGAACACTAAAAAAATTACAATCCAAAAATTAACATTGATTAAGACTGCAAAAAGTGATTACATGTTTCCTTCTTTAGAATCACTACTGGCTCAAGTGAAGAAAGAGAGATCTAGGGTTTGAGACATAGAAATTGTGGTTATTGGTGAGGGTGACCAACTTGAAAATCCTTGAAAACATGTAGATTCAAATTTGCAATTAATCAAAGAGTAAGGGAGCAATGAGATAACAGCAAGTCACAATACGACCAATATGGATGGAGACTCTCAAACATAGGAAGATACAAAGATCCAAGCTAGCATAAAAGTTGACAAGGAAGATCATTCCACAAATATTGACATTTCAACAAGGGAATTGGTTGTTCAAACACAAGAGATGCAAGAAACAAAACCTATAGGAGGGTCAAAAATGCATAATCCAAATAGAGTTTAGACTAGAGGTAATCCTAATAGCACAAATATAATTTACAAAAGTAATGTTTGACCTCTTAAAAAAATTGATTGAATTAATGGATTTAATGGAATAGTTGTAAGGGTTGTAGGAGGTTGAAAAGGATCAAATGAGGTGAAAGCCCAATTAGATATGATGGAGAAAGCTTAATCCATTCATTAGAAAGAGGTGACCTTATCCCACAAAAAGGAGAAGGAAGACATTCAATCAAAGAATGACTAGTTAGAAGCTAAGGCCAAAACAGTGCAAGATAAATTAGAAGAAAAGACACTCCAATTTGCAGAATCGATATAAGCATTGGCAATGGCTTGAAGTGAAAAAGTGGTAGTATATAAAAGAAACACTACGCTCATGATGAATGAGGTTACCATTAGGAAGAAAAATTTAACTAAATAATACTATTGCTGATTCTATGAGATCATTAGGACAAAAACATCATCAGCTTAAAGAGGGCCACTAATAGATTTGTGTTCATAAACAAGCAGAGCTCTTACAGTAATTAGAGAAAAAAATATTTCTTTGTTTCTTCAATTGAAATAATGAAATGGTCTCAGCAGAATAAACCTTTGGAGATCTCATAACCTCTTCATATTCTTCTGGAAAGATAATGAACATGAAGCTTAATTCATAAAAGGATGGATAAATACATACGCATGATATCACATGTGTAATCCAATTGAATGGCATCATACATTCCTATATAACCTTTCATTTTCCACAAGCTGTAAGACAAGGATCTTTTTTTCTTATCTCATTGAAGAAAGGGGATGAAAATTATTCCTATAGCAAATATCCCCCATGAGAGAGGTAATTTACCTTCAAAAGAAGAAGTGAAGTGAATACCTTTGACCTCCTCAAGACACCATCAAAGAAGAAGAAGCTAAAGAAGAGATGCCCATAAAGTTAGTAAAAGAAAAATACCAACCAATGTGGATGTTAAGAAAAATACCAACTTAGGTGTATGCAATAACCATCCATGTCCAATGAGATGTGAAAGTTCCACTATTTAAGGATGAGCGTGCAATCCTCTAGGTACCAAACATTGGCATGTAATATATCATCTCAATTGGAAGTTAGAAAGAATTTGAACGAGAAAAATTTCCAATAGAGAACAAATACTTAAAAGGCACCTTTGTTATTCCAAATCTCTGTGGTGATATTCAAAACCAAGGAGTAATGGGTCCGCCTCTCAACAAAATAACCAACAAGAGAGAGTTCAATAGTCACTAGTAGCACTGACTTCCTTTGCTAAAATTTCCACAATATTGCTTTAGCAACGGATATTATCCAAGTGCTAGGAAAAGCAAGTGTTCTTAAAGAAGTTCTTCCAATTTCAATAGACTCGCTTTGTGGGAGAGGGAAAAACAATCCAACTTGTAAAAGTCAAGAGTAGACATGGCATTACAATTTGAATCAATTATAACAACAATGGGAAAGTGATAGAGGATCAAGAAAGGAGTCAAAGAGGAAAGCAAGAGACGGGGTTGCAACAGAGGCTGCATTAGACAACTAGGCTTAGAGATGTTAAGTGGGAACAAACTTTTGCAATATGGTTTGGTCTTAACATCAAGGATGAGAGGATTTGAAAGTTTAAACTTGGAAGCAAAAATGATCGTGGAGATGGTGCATTGGAGAAATTAAGGAATGGTGTTCCTAAAATGTCATAGGACAAGGAAATGTGAAGATATGGGGAAGGGTCGGCAAGGTCAAAACATAGTTAGAGAAGGTCGAGGCAATAGCAGTCATAGTGGAGCAAAGGATTTTAGGTTGGCTACATAAAGGAGGAGAGGTGACCAACCATTAGGAAAGGAAATGAAAGAGCAGGTCTTCAATGATGGAGTAACTAGATAGCTAAAAGAAATATGGCAAAATTGAGTTTGGAAAGAAGTGGAACATTGAAAGGGGAAAGGAAAGGAGTGAGAAAGGAGGGCATCATCGTCTTTCCAAAGAGGGAGGATCAATGATGGAGGCAGCTTGAGTAACAACTGATCCACTAGACAAAGGGAGGTCAATTCCTCTCAAACATGGGGGTGAATCCTAATAGCCCAAGGCTACCCTCCGAAAGCCCCATCAATGGGAGAAATGCAAAGTTTTTTCTTTGATGGAGCACAAGATATGTTGATGCAAAATAATTTCTAACCACCAATCATTTGATAACAATAATGGAAATTAATAATCTTATGTGATACATGATCAGGGGATGGCATTAAAAACACTAGATTTATAATAAAAATCCTCCAAAACAAGGAAATAATCATGCTTAAGGAGTGTTGTAATCTTCATTATGTTGGAGTTAGTTACAAAGTACAAATAGAATAATTGCTTCTCTCATAGGATTGTAAGAGTATGCTGTACTTCTAAACTCTATATTCTATTATAAAAGTAAATTCTTCACCCTCTTCTCTTGATCTCTTCAACTTTTATAGATGTCAATCTTTTAAAACAATAGGGTGACAATATAACATCTCCCAAGGAATTTAACTAGATAGATAATAAAAAAATTATTTCTTTTTTGGAAATTAGTATTATCATCAACCTGATAAAAAGAACACTTTGACATTTGCGTATCAAAAGCCAATAAATTAATTATTTATCAAAATTTAAGATTATTGATATCTTTGACTATCTATGCTCCTCATCCACATATGGTTAGCTGAGCTATGGCCTAGTTCTTATCCTTTCTGAATATGGCTTGGTCCCATGACATATAGTCACTTCCTTTGCATGACGTAGTGTGGTACATCCAACATATAGTGAGCTTATGTCATAGTATCAATACATTGTGGTCAAAACAAGATTATGTGTGCTATTTTTGGGTCAAAGTTAATAGATGACTTATATTAACTCAAGGAATAATCATTGCAAAAGTTCACTACATAATTTAAATTAACCCACATGATTGTCAAATTTTAAAATTATAATGATGCTTATTAAGCTAGAATACTCCAACCTATTGGATTTAACTAATAAACAAATTAAATTAAATTGTAATAATTAAATTAAATCAAATCATTGGCTTTCAAATTTTATCATTTCTAATTAATAGCTTATATACAAAAATAATCATGATTATATAAACCAATCTAAGAATTTTTTTTATCAAGCTAATCAAAATGAATCACAAATTAAATGAGTTTTAATTATAATCAAAAGTTTAACTATTCAAATAAATACTTTTCAAAAATGCATGAATGGTCATGTAAGAAAATGGATCAAGATATTCTTATTTAACATTATGTTTGTTCAATCAATAAAGGTTAATTATAAAAACATCTCTAATTTTTGCCTAATTATACAAGATAGTGCTAATTGTTTCAAAAATAGTCACATAGACTTATGAAATAAATGTTGAAATTAGCCCCCAAACATAATTGTTTTTTGTAAGTTCTCCTTTCTTGTAGGGACCACATTGCACAATATATAAACCATTAGGGCATATATGACTATTTTTGTAGACAAGTCAACCAAAAAAATTATCTATAAACTTAGGTTAGATGTTTAGAAAAATATTGAGTATTTTAACATTTTTAAATCATGGATCTACTTGAAGAATTATGTAACATGGTGAACTTCTCTAAAATTTATCTTATTTTTAGACCACGATGATTTTAGCAAATGATTTAAGACTAGAATAAAAAAGGACATCTATGTACGTATAATATAGACATTCATTTAAGAATAATCATAATGTTTTACTACAAATTTGTTTTTTTGAAAAACCTAACATTTATTGTATAAATTTTACAATATCCATAATTGACATGATTTGTTGATAAAACTAAGCCTAATTTGATGCAGTTGGGATGGATGATGCTTAATTTGTTTCCATTGGCTAAGTGAAATCCTTTCAGAAAAATGTCTTTATCCAAGTGAATTAGATGTTTGTGGATGACAGAATGAAACACTATATCTGTGTTTGAGGTGCATAGATTTTGTCTGATTGAGTAGGTTGCGATTCATCTCAGAACGATGATGGTGCACTGAAACAGTAATGGCTCCGTGACAATGTTCTAATCTATTACGAAGTGTGATGAGTATCGTAACTTATTGATGTGCCATCTCCAAGTTGTTATGACGTGCTAATTCAATTTGATGAGATGCGCAATTACGATAGTACGATTGCTCATCGAATTTGTTAGTCATACATTCTAATGTTGAGCTAGGAGCCAACGTTGAAGTACAAAGATGTGTCAAAATGAATAATACATACTTTGAAGAAGCATACTTGTTTGATGCAGAGGGACGTGCCATAGAAATAGTATGATAGCACTGACTAAGCTCTCATTGTGTGTACTTGTCCGATGGAGAACCAGGAGATGATGCATTTATACAATAATGTCCGATACGAAATTGGGAGGTGCTAGCAAGATGTCTCGATCCGATTCGTTTACTTTGAATGTCGTAGCTGTACGATGATGCCCTTTTTTGGAAAAGTAACATCAGTTACTAAGCAAACTTATTCGATTCAATGGATGGCTTTGATCTTAGCTATCTGATAAGTTGATTCTTGATTCTTCTGGCATACTTGGTTAAACTCTTAAGGAGTATCAGAGCAATTGTATGATTGTTGTTCTGTTATGCACATAATTGGCCAATGCCAAGCTTAACCAAATCATCATAGTGCAAAACTATAACAATGTGAACAATAGATGCTTTGCACAATATAGAAGTAATTATCATACAATATGAATGTTTCACACACAAAGAAAATCTCCAATTTTTTCACATCGTATAAGAATTAACCCTCAATGTTGATGCTTCGTACCTTGTACGATGTTCGAATATGTGGGAACTAAATTTCATTAAGTCTAGTTACAGCCCTACAAATCTTGGGAATATTTTCTGAATCCCAAGTGTCTGATTTTGTGGAATTTACTACAATTTTTGTGAGATAATTCACTATTTTGTTGCCTTTTTTGTGAATGTAACTCCAATGGATGATTGTTGTGTCCAGCTCTTGATTCATTTGTTGGATGATGTTAATCAGCATCTAGGGGATGTTCATCTGCCCTTGCACCATTTTTATAATTTCTTTACAATCCAATTTGATAACCAAGTTATGAATATTTTTGTTATTACATATGTTAACCAAGGAGTTGTGACGGTCCTTTTGCTTCTAATAATGATTTGTTGTCAATAAAGTTAAAGAAAGCTTTTACTATTTTGCCTCTATGGTTATGAATAATTCCTCCACAAACAATATGCTTGCTAAGATTTTGCATTAAACCAACAGTGTTTAAATTAAGCATTTGATTTGGAGGGGGAGACCATTTCATGACTTCACAACTTTTGTACTTTAGAAGTGAAAATGGAGAGACTAAGCCCAGATGAAAAAATTGATGATGTTCTTGGGATGTTTGTGTAAATGGAAAGTAGCTAAAGATGTTATAACTATCGATGATGATATTGTTGATGATGGTATTTACTATATAGTTAATTTCCACATGAAATTTCAGGATTTTAGCTTCCATATGTTCTAACATATGATTAGAGGAAGAATATGAATAACTTTTTCTCTAATAAAATTATTTTCTTCCACCATTGATATAGTAGATCAATTAGCTTAGTTATCTTAGCTTGTTGAATATGTAAACTAGTGGCAAAGGTAGACCATACTTAACTTGTTTTGACTTAGCTTACAAATGCATGATTCATTGAGTCTTCATTTCAATAATGTGGATACTTTGAGGCTATTTGAAAAATTAGCTATCCTAAATATTCGGGGAATGATAATAATCTATTAAATATTCTCTATATCAAAATAGATATTTCAATGAAAAATTTCAATTCTAGATCATGTGCCTGGATTTTAAGATTATGCTTTGCTTTTGATTGCTTCCCAGGCTGACTAAATGTTGAAGTTTCCATCAGTTGTGAGTGTCTAATAGTGTTTTCCTTTAGATTGGAAAGTTTAGTATGATTTAAGAACACACATCTTTTCCATTCATTTTCATAAGTCAGATATACTACATTTTGTACTTGATGCCACATATTTTGCTTTCATGTAACTTGCCCATAACGAGTTATTTAAAAGAAATTTTCAATTGAGTTTTGCTAAAAAAACAAACATTATCTCCAAAAGTTTTTTGAAATCTAGCCTATTCTCCTTAGTTGGAAGGTTAACTTTCTCCTAATTGGTGTAATAACACCTGTGATTGCTCTTGGAATCACCCCAAAGAAAACTATTCATGCTCTTCTTAATTCTTTTTTGTATGATAAAAACGAGATTTATTGTCATCAAAGAGAATATAGGTATTGAAACAAAAACATACTTTACAAGAATAAGTTTATTTCCCATAGTTAATAATTTTTTCTTACAACTTATTGTGTTCTTATTAATTTTATCCATTAAGTGTTGAAAGTATTCAATTTTCTTTCTACCAGTGAAAAGAGGGAAACCCAAGTATGTTATGCAAAGATTGTCTCTTTGAAAACCAAGCCTTTGATTTTTCTCACTTGCCTTGAATGCATTTTGTTGGTACTACTAAATTTACTTTTGTGGTGATTTAAGTGAAGGCCTAATATTTTTTGAAAATCTATCAAAAATTTGTGGATATTATAAATTGATTTTAAATCCCTTGCTAAAGATTATTGTATCATCTACATAACCTAAATGAGATTAGGCAACATTTGGGTTGAGCATAGTGTAGACCTTTCCCTTGATTGATGAGCTTATTTAATCCTTAGCTAAAAACTTCTATAGAGAAAATGAAAAGTAACGATAAGAATGGATTATCTTTCTTGAGCCCTTGAGAGACTTGAAAGTAATTGTTTGGCTTGCCATTTATTATGATATAAGTTTAGGTGTTATATAGAATATTTTTTATCACCTTAATGAAGTACTCTACAAAGTTGAATTTTGTGAACACCTAAGAAATTCCCACATTAAGCAATCAAAATCACCATTGAGATCAAGTTTAATCACATGTTATTTTCTCTCATTCTATTATTTAAAATTACAATCAATTCTTATGCTAGTAAAATATTATCTCCAATCTCTCTATTATTAACAAAACCCACTTGCTCAAGAGAGATAAGATTTAGGAATGAATTGTTGAAGTTAGTCTATAAGCAATTTAGAAATCGATTTTTCCGTGAAGTTGCACAAACAAATTGGGCTAAAATCATTGAATGTTTCTAGGTTCTTATTTTTTGGAATTAATATAAGATTTCTGTTTGATATTCCTTTAGGAATTGAAGCTCTAACTAGGAAGTCCTTAATAGTATCTAGTACATTTTTTGTTATAATATTCTAGCAATGTGTGAAAACTTTTCTATTATAACCATTACATCAAAGGTCATTGTGTTGATCCATCTAAATATTGTATCTTTAACTTCCTTTATTGAGATTTCCTTTAATAGATTATTATCTTCATTTGTAACCAAGGAAGGAATATAGCTAAGCATATTCTCATTATCCCTTAGTTTGGAAGCTAATAACAATTTCTAAAGGTGTTGAATTGCAACTTTTGTTATTTGATTTTCTTGTTGAATCCAATTATCATTAGATTTCTTTATATTACTAATAGTCAATTTAGCACTTTTGTCTTTGACCAAGGCATGGAAGAATTTCGTATTTCTTCCCCCCTTTTAAGTCATTTAATGCCAACAATTTGTTACCAATAGACTTCCTCTTTTGCAATGACAATAAGAAGGGTTTCATCAACCTTGATTAGTTCTTTTCTTGTCTCCTCATTTGGAGTTGCTTAAAATTGAGCTTCTGTAATTTCAACTTTTTTTAATACATTTAATTGCATAAAAAATGTTGCCAAATTTTTTTTTGTTTCATTCTTTGAGACAATTTTTCAATAATTTTTAATTTAATTGCAAGAGCCTTCGTACCAAGACAATTAATAGATAATGTTCAATTGCTTTCCACAATTTGTAAGAAGGATTTATGCTTCAATCACATGTTCTAAAACTTGAATTATATGAAGGGAAGTATTTAGTAAAATATAAGAGAAGTGAAGCATGATCAGAGCCTGTTTTGCAGAAATATCAAATTACAACCACAAAAATTTGATTAGACCAAGCTTGATTCACTAACATACTATTCAGCCTTTTCCAGATCCATCTACTTTTCCTTCTACCAGACCAAGTAAAAGGAAGATTGGAGAAAGGAAATTCCTTTAGATTGCATTGGTTGATGCAATCAGAAAATTTGTGAATTTCTTCTAGATTAGGAGAAAAATACCCCTTGTACTCATCTAGCGATGCTATTACATTAAAATCTCCTCTTACTAGCCATGGCATGTTGGAGCTCTCAACAATATGAATAAGACTATGCCAAGACAATCTTCTTTCAATGATTGAGCTCTTAGAATAAATAGATGTGCAAGTGGTAGATTTGATCCAATCTTGATTATAGACCAATAGATGAAGTAGCTGTTCATCATACAATATGACTTAGCAAGAAATTTTTTTTTTTTCATAGGACCCAAATTTTTTTGTATTCATTCCAACACAATGCTAAAATTCTAGCTTATTTGCAAATTAAAATATTCAATTTCTATGTACCATGGGTTCTATTAGTACAACTAAGAAGATTTTGAGTTTTAATAAGATCTTTTTATACAGCTAACCAAACTTTTATTTGCTACTCCCTTTACATTCCAAATTAGGATGTTAGTTATTTTGCTTTGCATTATCTATAATTTGGATGACGCAGGAGCTTCTGTGAATTCCTTTAAGGCTGCTTGGTTTTACTTAAACCTTCCTCTTTTTTCTTTTGCTTCATATTAGGGGAATTCTTCATCATTATATTGCATTACACTCGAGCCAATAGCTCTTTCTTGATGTTCTTTGATAAATCTCCTTGAAAATTGAAGATTACACTAATGGTGTACTTTATCATGTGATACTTCGGAATTAAAGACTCATACACATTCCGACGATTGGCCGAGGCCTCTTGTTTGTTTTTTTCTTTGGGATTTAGTATGCTAAAATCATCCATTAATCAATTTAAGAGCATTTTTGGTTTCGTGTTTTGCATCAAGGTCTTATTTGGAATATTTAAAGTCTCATTTAATTCTGTCACTCTTATTAATATTTTCCATCGATTTTGAGAGGGAGATGAGCATTGGATTTGAGGCTCAACTACTTTGCAAGAGGAAGCCCCTTCTGGTGCTCATTTATTTGATTGTAGTAGCTCCTCATCCTGCATTACTAGCTTATCATTCAATACTAGATTAAGAGGATTCTACTCAACCAATGAAATGGGAACCTTCTCAAATCTATTGTTAGTTGTTGAGTTGTTCCTATTTTGTTGTGCTTTGGATTTTCTGCCATAAGATATTATTGTTTCTTCCTTTTTTTTGAAATCCTTATTTTGTTGAGTAAATCCTTCGCTAAATCCACCACAATGTAAAGCCTTGCAACATTAGATTGGGATAAGTTGATTGTCGTGGCATCCATTTTAAGGGTGGTTCCAATTGCCGACACCACAAAGTGTAAAGTTTCTTTGTTGAAGAAGTGGATTAGAAGATGCTCCACTCAAACTCAAACCGGCATCGGAGAGGGTTTCGAGTTTCGATGAATGACAGTGTGCCATTTGAGCACTCTCATTTGAAAATCTGCAATATTCCAAGCTCCATAAAGCCAACAACATAAGTAGTTTTTCTCTCTAGAATATCTGATTAGATCATGCGACAGACCAAAAACCCCATAGTAATGGAGCTTAAAAAGCCAATTTTGTTGAAGGCAACATGAATCATCTCTATGTTCAAATGTCCTGTGTGAGAGCACTTGAAAAGGGCTGTCAATTAAGAAATTTCATCTTCTTCAAAGACCAACTTTGGCTCACCTTTGAAGAAGAAAGGCAATTTGAAACAAACTCAAGATAGGTTCACAGACTCATCGAAAACTTCATCAAAGGATATATTGAGGGTGGTGAGACTCCAAACACACCATTGTCAGATGGCGATTGTACAGGTCATGAGGCCTAGGGATATGCTATTAAATAGTAGAAGGGTGAAGACTGAGCTTATCTAAGTCTAGGGGGTGAAAATAGTCATCCTCAATATCACCATTTACCATATTTTCAAATTTGTTGCTCACCTTCCACCTTCCTCGTTACAAAAATTGTTTCTATTGCATTAAAAATGTGTTTGTTTAAAAATGTTTGATCCAATCAAATACAAACTCCCAAAAAATGTGGATAGAACCCTTATAACATTGAGTCATAAGAACATATCTAGCATGAACATTTTAACATGAGTACATTATACATTATATCCTCTAAATACTTGTTTTCTTGATCCTTTGTGGCTATGTTCCAATAGATGATAATGAATACTATTACTTATATTATATGAATTGCGTGCCTTAAGCATACAAGTCTTGCTGATAGAATGAAAATATTCACTGTAATGTAATAATAGAATAGTTCACACAAGGTAAAATGAACTTGAAGCTGGACCAAAATCTAGGTACTGCCCAAATTCTTTAACACAAATAAATCACTAACTCAAATAAATAAACTGGTAACAAATCATCATCAATAAAGCCTCTGGGGTGTTAGAGTGATATGTTTGACAACTTATATATATTGGTGCCTAAATTGACAACAATGCTAGCTAACTGAGCTCTGAATAAATGTAATACTCGATGCCTAAATTGACACAAGCTTTTTCTTCTTATAGCCAGCTGAATGATTGCTATGATCATTTTTCCATTATACCTCTGTTCAACCAGTTGAACATTATGTAGAATGACTTTCAGCCCTAGCTCATTTTACTAATTGCAATTGCAGCACCTAATGGATTGCTTGGTGTTTTTCAAGTCAATGATGATGCATAAACAATTACAAAAGATTAGGAATGGAACCAAATGTGCAGATTTTCCAAAAGAAAGCCTTCAAATATTGGTGAAGAATAAACATACTTCTAATATAAAATTATGATCTACAAGTTCAAAAGTAGAATTTCGTAGAATAGGCTCAATGGTCAAACTCTTCTTAGGTGTCAAGGTAGTAGTTCTAAATAGTTATCAACTTTCTAGAAATGGTATGACCCCCCCCCCCCCCCCCCCCTCCGCCAATTCAACTTGTTTACCCCCCTCCCTTGGCCCACCCTATACCATTAATGCTTCCAATCCTACTGTTTTAGGCTATGAAACCATTCAAGGCTCATTGCCTTGTAACTTCGAGTCAACTTGCTGATCCTCCCTCCCCAAATAATCACTATAACGATACTATATCAATTAGCCTACCACATGATTGGAAGAACCCATTTTCTAGAAACACCTACACATCTCAGCACCTAAACTTTATCCCTTATCAAAGTGATATTCTGAAAAATTTGGTAGAGAATGGTGTTGTTGATACTGACTGTTTAGCTCTCACTCTAAAGCTATTGCAATGGGAAGCAACCCCCTTATCTATGATGTTACACATCACTAAAAATTTATAAAACACTACAGAAATACTTGAGGATTTCACCCTCCAACAGGGATTGTTGCATTCAAATTTTCTCTAGAATCGAACCTAGAAGATGTTCTTAGGCCAATACTTGGACTCATATGGGATGTACCCCTATCATCAAGAAGTGAAACCCTAACATTTTACTGGACATGGGCAGCTTTAAACAAATTTCTTTTTAGAAAAATTCTCTAAACTTCCCTTGCACCTTGGATCTCAAATCAGACTCTAAAAAATTATTAATTTTGAGGGTAATGCTAAGAATTCCAAGCTTAGCTTTGCTCATGTTTACATAGAGGTTAACATTAGTTGTACTTTTCCAGCTTCTATCCATCTAGCTATTAAAGGCTTGCATTCACAAGTAGAAATCAAGTATTAGGTCCCAACATCCAACAATCCATATGACACCTTTGGTCATTCCCCTTCCTCATATTAAGCTATTATACCTTACCTATTTCTTCTTGGAAAGCTTCTATTTGCCCCAACTATCTTTTTCAATCCATCCGACTAGCTTTGCAGACTCTTATGACTAGCTCCATTCCCCATCTCACAGATGTGTAAATGATAACTCCCATGGTTGTCTTTATATTTCCAGTGAGTCTATAACCCACCTCCTCCTCGATGGACTTATAAAAAATTATTTCCATTAGTAGTGTATGGTACAACTATTTGTTGATGTAAGATAGGTTATATTAATGGATATGATCAATAGGAGTTTTTCTATTTATTTTATATTTTTAGTTAATTATAATTTGTAATCAATCATTTATAAAGTTCTTAGAAGTTTTTAATTATTTAGGTATATTTTAATATTTTTTTTATTATTTTATTAAAGGTATTTTTGTAATTTTTTCTATTAGTCCAAATATTGTCTATTATATCAATAAGTATGTTTTATAGAATGAAAAAGAATAAAAAAAATTTCTTTTTTACTTGACAATTGAAATTGTAGTTTCTTTTATCTTGTATGTGTGCATAACCTTAGGTTACGATCTAAGTACCTTTGAGTTACGATCTGAAGATAACTAATTTGTAATTCAAATTACCTCCACGGCTACCATCATCTTCATCATCATTGCTTCCATTTCAAATTCTAACATAGGAGTTCCTGCTTCCCATCATTTGTTAACTTTGGTATCAAAGCCTCCTTCATGATATTCAAACCAATATGCTAATTTGTCACCAAACACCTTGATTTTCTTGATTTTTGTGCCCCCACCATTAATATTTGCAATTGCCATTTCTATCGAGTTGCTCGAAAAAGATTTAAAAAAAAAAGTTGCCTCAAGTCCTGCGCAAGGCCGCAAGCCACCACAACCCATCACGTTGCACTACATCTGCACTGCTCAGCCTCACATCTGGACATGCATCCTGAGCCTTGAGTATTGTTCGCATGCGTGCTTCGGCTGCTGCTCACACATGCCTGTGCTGCTACTCTATGTTTACAACCTCTTACAACCATCCACCACTGCTTCTCCAACTTCCAAAACAACTAGTTTTCATCTTTAGAAGCCTTAGTACTAAACGAATGTGCTAGTTGAATCAACATGCACACATCAAATGCTTTTTAAATAAATTTGGGCCAAAGTTTGTACAGATCAATCAGTTCCTTCATCACAATATTTTTATTAGTTCAAATAAAATATTATTTTTAAATATTGGGTGAGAAATACGAGAGATTTGAAAATCATTGAGTCTATTAAAAAATCTTAAATTTTTTAATTTTATTTTTCTATTATTTAGTAGAATTATCTTAACTTAAATATTAGTATATTAAATTACAAATCATCTCGATATGTATCTAAAAATAATTTTTATTATATACTTAATTTAATTAATTATTAAATTGAGTCTAATAATTTTAAATATACTAAATTAGTAAAATAAATTAAGTTTATAAGGAAATTTGATGAATGTTCAATTATTAATATGTATTTATCTATAAAGTTATATCCTTTCATAATTAAAAAATTTTAGTATGAAAACTTTTGAATTATATAGAAACATTAGTAATATTACATATGTTTTAGAATTTTTTACCATATATGCTTCACAAAAATGTTTTTAATGTTATGTTTTTTTTTACTTAATAAAAAACTATTACATAAAAATGAATTACAAGTAAGCTTTAATAATGAAAAATCTAATAAGTACTTTTTGAATATTTTTTTATCTAAGTATTTTGATTACAATTTTTTATTTAATATTGTTCCTACAAACTATTTTATTTTACTCAATTGTCAAATGCATTGAAAGAATAATCCTTCATCTTCTGAGAACTTATACAGATTAATGTTAAGTTTAATGAAGCTTCACTTGTACAATATAGCGGGATGGAGTTTCTTTTGGTGGAGTAGATTAATGCAAGATAGATTGCATCAATAGATAAATTGAGTTGATCTAATAGACTATATAAGATTTTTTATTTTTTTTGTATTTTTAGTTAGCTATGGATTACAATGGGTCATTTACAAGGCCCTTACAAATTATTCTTTGTATCTATAAATATGTTATATAGAATAAGAAAAAAAAGATTTTTTTCTTGCCATTGCTTAAAACTACAATGTCTTTTTATTGTGCATGTATAAACATCTTTAAGTTGTGATCAAAGTTTCTTTAGATTGTAGTCCAAAGACATTCGAGATATGATTCAAATTTACCTACATTATCGCTATCATTTTTATCATCATCGTCTTTCATCTCATATCCCACTATAGGAGTTTCTCTTACCCATCCTCTATCACTTATTCTACTCCCCTTCATGAGCCAAACTTCTATAATTCCTACTCCCCCACCAAGGAGTTCTAAGCCTTTATATTTTGTTCTTCTACCCCTACTTGATGTAAGGAAAAGGAGCACCAGATCAACTAACATTATTACTTTATCTTATGTTTGTTTACTTCTTGTTGAACTACCATTATAATATTTGGCTTCCAAGTGAATCTTTGTATCCTACTTTTATTGTGTAATAATATTGGCCAATGCCCTCACCTCCTTCAAAAAACATTCTAGAATAAAGATATCTTTTATTATGATGGGTAAAAGAAAAATAAAATTTTTGCAACAAAAATAACAAAAGAATAGCAAAAAAGCTAAATGTAAGTATTAAATAATGTTTATTTACTCTTCTCTGTTCAAATTTATTTACACTCTTTTTTAGAAACTGCATATATTTCAAAGACAAAGAGATTATCTTCTTTATATGATGAGATTATGTGAAATACTTGTATAATTTCACATAAAGACATTAATTTCTAAAAATTAATAATCATCTCCTAACCATTGAAATCCATTTTTTTTCTATATTCTAGCACCTAAATTATTGACTAAAATTAAAATAAAATTAATTAAGCTCTATTGGTACTAATGATCTTATGAAAGCTTATTTATCTAGACTCTTATTTCCTTAGCTTTACAAAAAGATTATATAGAATTCAAATTATTAAGCACCCCTACTCTTTCATGCCTAGTTAAACTAAGAAATGAATTTATATTTTTCTATTATCAAAGGTGACAACTAAATTTATATATAAAAGTTGGTGGGTATAAGATATACACAACATAACACAAATATAAATATGGAACAGTAGGAACTTCACTCGAATAGGCACTATACCATGTCATAGAAGAACCTTTGTGAGAATACATAAGATATATAGTTCAATTTTCTTAACCATAACAAAAACCTGGAAAGCCATAAGACTTGAAATGAAAATGTGATTAATTCAACAAATAACTTGTGTTTATTAATACACCATGCTTTCTTTTTCTACTTAAGAAAATAATGAAACTTTTACATACTAGTCAAAGATGTACCGATAAATTGAATTAGAAGTAATAATTATCTATTACAATGTGTCCTTCATCTTAATCTACATTGTAAATGTTATAGCATGCAAACTTGTACAATTTAGCAACAACAGCATCTTAACGCCTTGTAAAAAAATGAATGAGTTCAATCTAAAGGTTATATTGGTTTTTATATTCAATATGTCAAGATGACTTTCGTAATCATACATCGGGCATCACTCTTAAATTCCTTTTAAGAAAAAATAGAATAAGCCTTGAAATTGTAAAAAGGAGTGTCAATGTAAAATCTATATGAATACAAAATACAATTATACATGCATAAGTTTCTCCATATATATATAAGAAAAAACATGCTCAAATTACCAATAATGACCAATGGAAATAATAATAATAATACTCTTAAAAATATTAAGATACTAAAAATGTCGAATACTCTTGTTAATGCCCATAGATTCCCCCAATAGTATCAAACATCAGAAAAAATGCCATAGTATAAAAGCTATGGGGATATTAATTTCAATGTGTTCCTTGAATTAACTTCAATATCATTAATTTTCAGTGTACAAAAATCTTTTTGGTATCAAAAAACAAAAGTGTATTTACTTAAATATCATTACTTTTCCTATGATGCTTATATCAAATTTGAAAAACATGAACCTGAACCAACTAATAGTATGGCACTTAGGAAAATATAGCACAAAAAGCAATTCATCAGCTCTACCATTGACCAATCCTTTGATCAGGAATCAAAGATAAATTATTGCAAAAGTAAAATATGTACCCCAGACTGCATCAAGAAGATACCAGATCTTCTTTTCAGGAAAATGTTTAGCAGATATAAAAGCTTCAGAACAATGGGAGCTAAGGCAATAAAAGTTCTCATTGCTAATAAAATAAAACATTACCATTTCCTGCTTTGGCAATTCCTGATGGCTCAGAAAGCTGCAGAAATATTTCAAACAAATTAATTTACACTTTCTGGGGGTATATAATATGATATTTTGATAGAAAAAAAATAAGGGTACAACAACATAAAATTTATTATCAGAAATGTAGCTAAATAATAGAAACCAATATCATACTTCACACCAAACAAAGTAATAAGACAAAAATAATAGATGACTTTCTGGAGGAACTAGAAAAAGTATCCACATAATAGAGAAGGTACCAAAACCCAAATGCCAAGAAGTTTCCCACTAACACAACCTAAATACATCCTCCTATGATCCATATTAGGTACTTCAATTCTAAAGGCACAATCTAGATATCTGAAATAAGTCTCAAAACATTGTCAAGAAGAAACCATAAAGCTTGAGAATTTTAAATATAAGAATTCTCATAAACCTATGTATAAGCTTGACAAATCAAAGAAGAATTAAGACCAAAAGAAGCGAAGAGTAGAACAATAATTTTATTGTTAAGTTTGGTAATACTGATGCATATTGAACCTCACATGAATGTGGAGCAAATCATGGAAAGTGTTAGACAAAAAATATAGTATGTGATTGTATTTAATTCCTGCATCACGATGGAATATGCAAGCTTATGAAAGCAATATTGAAATAAAGTCCAAAAACATTATTTGATAAAATCTACAAAGTCTTAAACAGAATTTGTATACATAATAATAAAGTTGATCATTGCATCATTGCCAATTGTTGTATCCTTAATCATTGCAGAATTTGACTGATGACAACAAAATCATCGTCTTGTTATTATTAATGCTTTTCTTAAGTGCTTTAAAATCATTTATCTTATGAGCACATAGGCTAATCATGAGAAGAGTTTGATCAAATAAAATCAAAGAACTTAATGGAAATGTTTGGGTGACAATCATAATTAGCATTTGAAGAAACAAAAACTCAAGCAACGCAAGATCTTTATTGAGTCTCTTTATTTTAGAAATTAGAATATTAAATCCTATAATAATGTTTTTAAGGCACCTCGGATTCGATGAGATTTGAATGAAAGAGCTTAAATGTTTTTGAAAACATTTTTTTTACTCATGACGTTTTTACTTTAAGGGCATGCTTATCCTTTAGTTTGTTTACATGCACATTCTATGTCTTAGAGTATTGTATTCATTATAAATTATATCATTTATTATTATTCAATTAAGTTAAAATTGAAATATAATACAAATTAAATGATGATTGCATGGTTAATGCTTAATCATATTTGTACAAGCTTACTCATTATACAATATTTATTTATATTTTTATTTATAAAATATTTTTAAAATCTTATTGAAGGTTCAATGAAACTTTTCTTAGTTCCATACTTTTGATATAATTATCTTCCCTTTTCAAAAAGTTTACACCAAAATTCCTAACAAATTTCAACCACCTTTTAAATGAATTTCAGGTATGGTTGAATCATTTTAGCCATAGTTCCATCTAGAAAAACCTCTTCTTGAGTTCAGAAATCACTCTTTAGCTCATAATACTTTGCTCTCATTTTCATCTCTTCTATCTAGCAATTCAAGTTTTCATTCCTCTTTCAATTTATAAGTTTCATAAACATTTCTAAGAGTTTTCATAAAAGGAGTCTTTTAGTTTTGGGAGCATGTTTTACAACTTTTATCACTTTTTCAAGATTTTGATATTTCAATTTCATTCTCTTTTTTATTATTTCAACATAGAGGAGCCTTTTAGTTTGGGAGGGAGCATGTTTTACAACTTTTATCACTTTTTCAAGATTTTGATATTTCAATTTCATTCTCTTTTTTATTATTTCAACATAGAGGAGCCTTTTAGTTTGGGAGCTGTTTTAGTTGTGATTTCATTTTTTATTCGGCTACTTTTTGAACTTAGCATTTGTAATATTCATTACAATCAATTTAAGATGAAAATATAATTTCATAATTTTTAAGCTTTTATAGTTGTGCATTTTCTTATTCATATTTTACTTTGAATTTATTAGGGCCAGCTTAATCCAGGTTTTCTAATTTTAAACCTTTGCCAACTCTTTTATCCAAGGTGTATTTAAGGAATGGTTTGCAAGTAGTCTATGAAAGGTTTGAGATGATTTACTAGAACTTCTTAAGGTGGCTTAGTGATTGTTGTGGTGATAATGACAGGTAAGGAAAGTAAAATAAAAGGAGAAATGAAGAAGGGAATTATACCACCAACTAAAATAAACTATCTTCAAGAATTTTTGAAATTTGGATAAGAACAAGGACTTTCCTTCAAACCACAGTAACTTCTTTCCAAATAATCAATTAATTAGGCATTGACTAGATTTGTTCTCACTTAAGTAAAAGGTGATCTTAAATCAAGCTAAACGGTTGGCTTCAAATTCAAATAGCATAATCAAGGAAGTTCAAGTTTTTTTTTTAAATAGAGTCACCAAAAAATTCATGGAATAATCTATATGAGATTAAACTCTCAAACACAAGGTGAGATGACAAGAAAGTCCAACCAATAGAGTTCTCTTTTAAATTAAGAGATCATCCATATGATATAAGACTAAAGTGAATAAAAACAAGAAAAATATAAGAAAACAACAAAAACATAAGGATATATGGATGACTTAGTATCAGGGCATCCAAGGACCTAATTGGACAGCCAAGCAAGAACACTATGTGCAATCTACTGATTATCCAGTCTAAATTGTTTAAATGCAGTTCTCTCTCACATCTTCATCATCATCATCATCATCAAAATGCATCATTTTAGAATGATCATCAACATTGGCAAAGTCTTAATAAGATGAGTCCAACTAGATGGAGTCCAAAAGAGCACGACTTTACTCCAAAGCAGGTTATGGCCCTTATGACCTTTGGAGGTGTGCTTGGTTCCCCACCAAAGAGGGTAGAGTAAATCAAGAGAGACCATTTGTCAAGCATTAAAATCATGAGAGATCATTTGTCAAGCATCTCAAATGCATCTAATTTTAGAGTAAGGACAATTGAGAGACAATTGAGAAGACTAGGACATTCTCAAATGATTGCTTCATGGAAGATTTAAAGGAAGGATGGACAAGGAGACAAAAATGTGGTCAAAGATATGGGCAAAGCCTTAGGAGGTGGAAATGTGTGCTAAAAATAGATACAATAAAGATTATTTTAAAAATATTATAAAATGGCATAATACTATACATGTATAATCTATCTAAACATAGGCCATCAATGCCAACATAATCCATTAAAATTGAGGCCAACTTGCTTATTATGGAATAACTATGAACCTAGATATCAATAAAACTTGAAGGACCCAATTGTAGAGTAGCGAAAAACTCATAGACCTTTATAGAATTTGCTTTCATAACAATAGCAAAACATGTATATGATCCTATAACTCAGACATTGTCTTCATCCTATAACTCACACATTTTCTAGATGTGCTTGTATGATCCTTCTTATAATCATTTTATAACATAAAAAGATTGAAGTTATATTTTGAATAGCATTCTATCGCTATGCAAAAAATAGCTTCGAAAAGTAAGTGCCCAAGTTTTTAAGCTGATCAAACAGATGCTGATTTAATTCCAACAAGATATAGTCTAAAAGTTAGAGCCAAATTCTCCATGTGGTTTCAAATTGGGAAATATGATACATTTGAATGAATAAATGAAATAGAAATGTCAAATATACATGCCTGAGCTGACAGACCAGGGCCATCTTTAAATCCAGCATTACCAGTCCCAGCCAATGTAACAACTTTCCTGTTGACGGGGTCCAGCTTCTTTATCTGTCAAACCAAGGAAAAACGTTCATGCTTTATTGTCAGAAAAAAAGTAACAAAGTTGAAAACAAAAAAGGAGCAAAAACTGTAAGTGCAGATAGAAACACTAATATCATCCAATGATTTGCCAGGATAGATTTCAAATCTCATCTGCCTAGCCGAAATAAAATATATTGCATGATTAGGTGACAGAAAGATGCAACTATCTATATGACATGAGGATTTATTTTCAGATCTATGTTAACTATTGTATCAAGTTCATAAAACTACCCTTCAAAGCATAACCATTTGATATCTCTATGAAAATTAACTACTTCTAATTCAATAATTTCTAGCCATGACCAAGAGTTTAGATCAAAGTCAAATTGAGTTTTACTCTAATCAAAATTAACTAAAAAATTTAACCAAGCCATGAGCTATACAGATGGCTCAGCAGTTTGGTTTGAAGCAATTTTGGGCATGACTGGATCAAACTGGATTGTCCCCAATTTGGAACAAACCTCAAACATGGAACCCTTTTTTTAATCTTGGTCACGCGAACTCAATCTAAGAGAAAACAGCTCTTGGTGTTGACCCAAAAAATGATAAGTTCAATCCTAATTGTTCAAGTGTATCAAGTATTTATTGTAGTGACTATGCTTATCACCTCAATACCCCAATCACATATGAACCAAAGGCAAAGTGTAATGTATACTAGACAAGGTGAACTGTAGAGCACATCACATACAGATGCTGGGTGAAGCCATGGGCCTGCGACCTGCAATTAAGTTGTATTCCCTTCAAATCAATAACAAGGATTCATGGACATAGTATAGAGTATATAGTTGAAGGCCTTAAGAGTTCACTTTACCTTACTCTCTCCCACTAATTTGTGTTAATTTGATTCTTCAAAAAGCTCATTGCTCTCATAAAAGATTTGCCTCCAACTTTACTAGCATTCTAGAAAGGGATATTAAGGTCAAACACATCAATAAAAGGAAACCAGAGAGCTAATCACCCCACAAAAATAGAATCAGCAAAGTCAGTACTCATTGGGACCTACCTTAGCATCCTTAGCAAGCATATAGATATCTCTAGGTGAATGAGAACCTTTTGCAAAGATGGCTCTATCTTCACATTCGAAAGAGTCTAAGATTATACCCTTGACCATGACACCACTTATTTAATGACAATGAAATCATTGTGTTAGTTTTTTTAATATTTTTTTTAGTATGTTTCAGGTCATACATCTGAAGCTCTTATAAGATTAATCAATTGGAGAGCTTTGGTCAAATGATATAACAATCCACAAAGAAAGCAATGTCAAGCAGTGTTGATAGCTATACTTTAGCTGTAGCTTAAATGATAAAGTAATTAATCAAACTTCTAGTGGAATAGCTAACCATTAGGAGTTCATCTCCAAAACATCTATTGGTTTGATTGTTTATCCTATCACTTGTTTACATATGATATAATTAGATTACATAACATCATTTATTCAAATACATGATCATTGATTTTTTATGTATTATTATTTTAGTAGTTACAAAAATAATTTGTTATTTTAATAACTACAAAAATACTTTAAAAGTTAAAAAAATAATTAATATATAAAAGATGATTTTAGAAAAGAAAATACAAAATTCAGCTTAAGAACCCAACACATGGCCATGCCCAAAGGCTCGGGCTAAGCGGCCTAAAGTGCTAGGCAAGGGCCTAAAGAGCTGTGAATAAGGAGACCGGGTGAATTGAGTCGAGTGAGGCCCGAGTCTCGGTCAAACCTTAGCGGCTTGGGTTAAATTGGGTCAAGAAATATTTCCTAGATCATTTTAGGCATAACGAGTTGGGTCAAAAGCATAAAGTGTCAAGTTATTGGATCGAGTCAGGTCGGACCCATATACATATGCATAAGTGACTTGGGTTATGACCTCCCAAAGGCACCAAGAGACAACCAACCCCATTAGACTGACCTATATGCTGAGAGGAAGTATTATAAATGTCAAACATCATATATAAGCTTATAATGTGGGACTAAAAATCGACCTTATTAGCTTCTGAACTGGAGTGAACCAGTGTCATCTGATCGCACACTTTAGTAATTGAATAGTTAAGATCGCGTCCGCTTTTGCGAATCGTAGATTCCATCTAACCGTTCATCTGACAAGTCTGATTGAACGGATGAAATCAATTTTGCCATTTTGAACAGTAATTTTCATCTTACCATCCATCCATAAAACCTGATCAAATGTTGAGATCTTCTCTGAAATTGTGAACAGTGTAAAATTATTTAGTCGTCCATCCATAAAACTTGATCGAAAGGCTGAGATCATCTCCTCCTTTGCAAATAGTGCTTTTGTGCATCAGGATTAGATTTGAACAGCTCTCATTTTGTTTGCCCACATCAGACAAGGGTTTTTATACCAGCTCATAATCTGCATTCCAAAGAACGGTTTGAGTTTGTTTACAACTCTAAAATGTTAAAGATTATTTTGGGAGATCTTTCTAGTCATTACAAAAATTCTATTTTTGTCTAAAATATTCCAATATAAATAGAGTATTATGAATTGCTAAAGAGAGGATTTTGCCTTGCTACATCAATTTTTTTGGGAAGAGCAAAATCAAAAATTACAATCCAATTTCTACACCTTTGCTGGAGCAATGTTTGCGACTC
Source organism: Vanilla planifolia (assembly GCA_023846275.1). Lineage (NCBI taxonomy): Eukaryota > Viridiplantae > Streptophyta > Magnoliopsida > Asparagales > Orchidaceae > Vanilla > Vanilla planifolia. The sequence continues at coordinate 26,506,493 of CM043870.1, forward strand.
ATTTTTTTCTCTTTCTTGCTTCAGCATTCTCTTCAATTGCACATCTTACTGATGACTTCTTTACAATTTATTTTTTATTTTCTTATCCTTTTTTATTTTTTCGATAAAGATCTTATTAATGTAATATCTTTGTTGATTTCATTTTTCTTAATAATGTTAGTATACATTAATAAATCTTTTGATTTAATATTTCAAAACTAAATTCTTTAGATTGTTTTAAGTTTTTTCATATATATTCATATCTTAACATCATAATTCGTAGGCTAGTGTCATATATGCTTTTATAAATAAATAATAAAATATTATGATTAATTATTATTTTGTATTCTCTCTCTTGTGCATTAACTTAGTATAGGTTACATCATAAGAAATCCCTCCCAAAGGTTCCCCTACCTAAGTTATAGATTAATATAAAATCTTGAACTATGTTCATAATGTATTCATTCATATGTAGATGAGGCTACTAGAGCCTTTGACCATAGAAACATCTCCTTCTGAAATATCTCCTAAAATGTGCCTTCTTTTCTATGGGATTCCTTATATCATACCGTGTTGCTCAAATTGATTCTTTTAATAAACCTTATTTATATGCCTTTTGCTGCCACAAATATTCCCCTTTCTCCACCATGAATCAGCTTCTGTAAGGAATTTCCTACTGTCGGCTTTTATTTACTTACTTTGTTCTTAACCCAATTTCTTTAATAGACCAAGGATTTCTCAGCATTACAATCATGGGAATGTCAATTTCTTTACTAATATTGCTAAAATCTTCACCCTACTCTTCATGTATGCAAAAAATCTATAATTCATGTTGCTCTCACTATCTTGTTTCCATTCATATTTGACTCTTTCATCTTATTTCCTCCTGAATTCTTATATTGCCTTAGTTTTTATTCAAATCATTCTCTTTTTCCCTTGCCTTCGGATTCCAACTAAAATCTCACTGGTTTCTTTAGAAACTACTCTTTGTCATATTCTCTCCCCCATGAATGAATCACAAGAATTGTCATGCACATCAAACATATGGCCAAATCTTCGAGATTTAAAGTAAACAATATGAAAATATTTGTTTTCAATATCTTTGACTTTTCCTCTAAATTTGAATTTAGACAAGAAGGGCTTCTTTTAAGTTAACTTCAATGCATAATCCAACATACTTCTCACAAATTTCCAACTCTATAGTATTATCACTTCTAGTCACCCAACCAATTGGACTTCCAATTGCCAATAAGATTTTCCTGTGTCAATACTATTCACAATACTCACGATCCTTACCGCTTACCAATGGTAGTACTCTCTAGATCATACTTCAAAGTTGCATATGAAGCTAATTCTCTAATATGGTTCATGATCTTTTATTTATTGCTCTTAAGAAGCCATCTTGACGACCAAACCTCTTCACAAAATAATAATTCTCAAGACCAATGAAATAAATTTCAACAAATGGTGTCAATAAAGCCACAAGTCTAAAATTAAGGAACAATAAACCAACTTTCTTACAAACAATTTAATGATAATAGCATTCTTCAATGATCCCCTAATTCTTGTTTTCTCTAAAAATCATACTATGGGGCACACTTCTTGGATAAATTTTGCCTTTTCATCAAAATCACTAGAAGCTTCCCAGCTCTAATCGAAAGCTTCCTCCTTCATCCTCTACTCTTGTTGTAAATCCTTGTCATCTAGCTCCCCTCCTCCCATACCAAAGCTTCCAGGAGAAAACTTTCTCCTATAAATGGATTGCCCTGCTTGCTCCAAACCATATCTACACCTCAATCTATCTTCCTCTTCTTAGAAATGCTGTGCTTGAAGAGACCATCCTCGTCCCTGCATGCAACCACCTATCCCTCCCAATCCCTCATCTGATATTTGATAATCAAGGAATCCATCTACATTAAATCCTTATTCTTTTCTATTTGTTTTGGTCTTACCTGCCAGATTCAAGAGAAAATGATATGAAGTACAATTTTTGCTAATGATTTTTACTAGGTAAAAATACTAAGATTCAAGTCCAAACTAGAGTTATGCAGAATGATGTTGAAATGGGTCACAACCTTAAATTTTTTTGAATAATAAGATAAAAAAAATTTCCTTATTTTTTATTGCTTAATGTTGAAATAATAACAACGCAAGACTAGCTTTCACTTTTCCATTTTTGATGCCAACCATACTAAATGTTAATAGACATTAGCCTTAAATTCTTACAGCATGAAGGTAGAATGAGAAATTTAGAGATCCGTTATAAAGGTTGAGTAAAAATGGGCATGTGTTGAGAAAGGGACTTTGGAAGGAAGAGTTTACCACTCACATTACATAAGAACATATTGAAAGAACTATAACTTGATCATTGAGACTAATCATTGGTGCTTATACATATCCAAGCAAGTGTTTTACAAGCATCTTCATGCAAAAAGCCTACGGCATTCAAACAAATTTATTAGAAAAGTTATACAATTTGGCGATGTAGAGGATAAGTTGAATAACATTGCCATAGTCCGTCCAAACCTAACCAAGATAAAGTATAGGATTATTTTAGATAACCAATTGTCAATATGAAACTTATCAAAATCAGCATGACATGAATATCTTCAGGAAATAGATGGAGCATGATGTCAAAAAATTCATGTCGTGTTTGTTATTGTTGTTCCTGTTACTATTTTTGATGTTCTTGTTAAGGATAGAAATTAAATAAAAGGCCTTCACTAGAAAAAATGATAGATCACATTTGTAGGCCCTCGGGTGAAAAACCTTGCTATGACTTTGGGTGAAGTAATCTTGCATATTTAAGTTCATTTAAATTAACATTTGATGATTAGGTCAAGGATGATTGTGACCCTTTCTTATTTTCCTATTCCACTGTAGTTAAAAAATACTGGAGTTCAGGTATACCTCGCTGATCAAATATGATGAAATTCAATAAAAAATAGTACCTTGTGATTATAGGAGTCTGCTATGTAAACTTGACCATTTCTTCCACAAAAGACTCCTAAAGGATGCTGAAAAAGTGCATCTGAGCCAATTCCATCACGATCACCAAACTATAACAAAAGAGGGATTTAAAGGTGAATTAGCAAAAAGAAAATCAATAAATAGCATTAGCTGATGCATATCTGCAGGTCACCAACAATGTATAAATCAACTATAATATGGCAATGTTCGTTAAAAGCCACCTTAAATAGATTTTCTGGAAATGTTGGATCTCCTCCTGCAAATAGTATTGTTCCACCAGTTTTCAGGTCCATTAACCGAATAGAACTGCTTTCACTGTCTGCTACATAAACAGCCTGCGAATCTACAGTACATAATTTCATTTAGACAGTTCTTAATATTGTTATAATCCAGATAATACTGAACAAATTACCAGAAGAGAGCGATATCCCAGAAGGTTGTGCAAAGGAAGTGGTAGTTGAACTGTAGTAAAATATAACATCAAATGATAATGTATAACACAAAAAGAGAGGATATTAAAAGACCAATAGAACAGAAGATAGTAATAAATTAGGGTCAAAAGAATGATTAATTTATTGTGAGAACTTTGAAAAGCAAAGGAACAATAACTAGCCAAGAAGCACAATTAGCTAGGCTTTCATCCAATTCTAATACATAAACCCATTGCTTCTCATTGTAGTTTTTCTTCAGCTTGCAAAAAAACATGAAGCAATTCTATATCCATTAAATAAATAAGATAAATATTAAAGAATGAGATATTTAATTATCTTAGATCTTCGTCCAAAAATGATGAAATTGATAGGAATTTAATAATAGACTTGCTGGAAGAATTGGAGAAAGGCTTCTAGTATGTTTATGGTTGACATAGTTTTTCTAAAAATTAAAAACAAGTTTTATAAAATTGTAGTGAAATAATTAATATTATATGGTAAGTAATATTAACCTATAAAGCTGAACATCACCCGCCCACCCAACCAAGCAAATCAACTATCACCTCCTTGAGCTTGTTGATCACACCTCATTGTCGCCAACCCTTCCCTCGAGCTTGCCAATCCCTCATTCTCTTGAAAAGCTGCAGATATATTCATAACCAAGGTAGTAGTCAACAATGATCTTGTACTGAACCTTCTCAACTTCCTCTCAGAGGGCTTCATAGATGCTCACATCTAGAGTTCCTACATCATCAGCTCCAGTGGTTTTCACCTCCTTTTTTGCTAGCAGTAACCTCATCATCCTTGTTATTTTAACCACCGAAGCTCTGATTTTATGATTTATTTAACTAGGTACAAGAGCTTTATTTTTAACTCATGTATGGCTTTTCAAAGTTTACAAATTTAGGTCTCTCCTTAAGGAAAATATACTCGATGTTGCTCCCTATATACTACTTCGAAGAAGTTGACATAGAGAAAGGCATTGTTCACATCAATTTGGAGTAAGAGCCAAACTTAGTTAATGACAGCAGAAAGAATAACATAAATAGAATAAGATTAAGGCATAAGAGAAAATGTCTAAAATTAACCAATGCCACAACTTCAGTATATCTTTATGGCCATCAAATGAGTTGTTTAATGTTCAATAGTTTCATATAATTGAAACTTAATCATGAACACCATCAACAAAGAGTGTGACATTAGCAAGCGATGATACCAAATCCCATGTATGATGATCAATGCATGCCTGCATTTCAATATCCACTAATTGCATTTAGGACCTAAAAGAGTTTCGCAATACATCCTAGTGATAAAAAGAGTGGAAAAAGACAAAGTATATAAACAAAAAGAGGATAACCTATAAAGTGAAATAAAAGACAATATAAGGTTAGAATTATTTTGGCATATTCCATTGTGGAGGCAATTGATAGCTTTAGATCTAATTAGATCTAATGTGGTCGATGGATATTCATCCACAATTACAACGACATGATAAAGGTACATTAGAGTCAAATAGGGCAACTGAGTATAAATCTATAGTGGAGTAGGACTGGGAACAAGATCAAGAGGTAAAAGTAGAACACTTCTAGAACTATTTGTTAGCAAGGGAGAAATAAGATAATAAATGAATGCTTCATGAGAGTTACATAGAGATATTAATGGGCTTGGTTGACATCATAATAATAATACCCTTTTTGAGTCTAGAAATAGCCTTTAAAAAAGAGCACGAGGAAACATTTTATCCTCTCTAAGATGAAAAGAGTGAAAAAAAAAACATGCACAATGAATAACCCAAATGAAAAAAATGAAAAAGATGCTTGCCTAAGTGAAGAGATAAAAGTGAGGCCTTATTTAGGTAACTGCAAGATACACAATTTATTAAGTAAACATTTTATTGCGAGATGCATAGACATGATATTTGACAATAAATGTCAAGTTCAATAGAAAATTATTGAAAGTAGATTGCATGTATTTTGATACACTATCAAATGAAGAGTTTTAATAAGAATGGAGAATTAAACTTTTATTTTTTAATAAAATTATTGAAGATAACAAACTACTATAGATCAACACTTTAATAAGTACACCCAAATAAGTATAGTGTGGTCACCAATAACTAGCGATATCCCAAGTGGGTTTGGACAAAATTAGGAGCAAAGCATCTAAAAGAACTAAAATAAAGAAAGCTTAATAAGGAGAGGAGAAGATGAGCAAATCAATGTCAAACAAACTTAAAGTGTAATGAGGGAAGATGAGCAAATCAAGTGAAGAGGATAACGTCTAGGATAATAATACCACTAATAAGGTGAGATGGTGGCTGACAAAACAATGTTTATAAAATTAAAGAGATAGTATATGTCTTTTACATCGTCGGCCAACAATCGTCCTATTCATGTTACAATCTTGAAAGACAATAAGAAAAAGAAAAAAATTACAAGGCAATTATAAAATTTTGTAAGGTAGTTAATTAGATAAAGAAATATCCAAAAGGTTTAAAACATATGAGAAAATATCTGGAACCATTGAAAATAAGATATCAATGAAATCTTTTCTAGAAATAGATGGAGATCCATTAGCAATAATGGGTGGGAAGGTTTATAGTATAGGGGAGGAGAATAATAAAAAATTACCTATCATTTGGGAAATGTATTAAAATCTAATACTCAAGATGTACAAAAGTGAATAGCTATAATAGAGCAAGAAATAGAAACTACATAGAAGGCAATGTGTAGAGGAGTACCATAGTCATTTATAGTAATTGAATCAAACATAGCACTATTAACACACTAAGTGATAAGAAAATGTTAGAACTTTTCCCAATAATAAACCAATGAGTGAATAGTTATTTGATAGTTATGCTAACAAGGGAGAAAGTAGATGCAACACAACCTTGTCAGTTAATATTACAGCCACAAGCACTATAATTCTTATGGCCTCCTTTAGCATTGGCAACAAGTATAGTATACTTAAGACTAGGAAAGAATTGAACAATGAGTTCAATGACCTAGAGTGTGTGAGAGGCTCATCAAGATAATTGTGAACATAAAATTAGTCATCAACTAAACTTAAAAACAAAATTGACAATATTTCCATATCTAATATTCCTAATAACAATCTATGACTCTCCTTATCTTTTAACATGGTTTATTAGCAAAATATCAAGACATAATATAATGAAAAAAAAATATCCATAACAATAATCAAGATGAAAAAAAAAAGATGAAAACTTCTAGAAAAAAATATAAAAGCTTTCCGGTAAAATAATAGATCCATCCTTGAAGTGCTTGAACAAGCATTACCTCGAACCGTTCAAATTTCTTTCAAATCCATCTCCACTAAAAGCTCTAGTAATTCCATCTAATGTATTATGCTCCCATATTTGATGCTGACCAGCCATTGCAATATAAACCCTCTCATTTGTCGCATTATAGCATAAATCCCAAGGAGAATTGAGGACCTAAGAAGCCATTAATAAGCAAGTCAAATTAAAAAAGAATAGAGTTGACATTGGATGATAGTGATTGTTAACCACATGGCAATATTCATATACAAATTATGGATGATAACCATGCAGTGTTATGATTTCCCATATAAACCTCTTCCCAAGACCCTTATGCAAAAGGCGCCTTATTTTCAAATATTGGAGACAATAATGCAATTTATTGAGAAGCAGCTCTGAGAATCTTACCTGAGAACTTCCTTTTCTTCCTCCTCTATAGTCAGAACCTTTGGTTCCATTTCCTGCAATTGTTCTCACAGATTCACTGACAAAATCAATTTCCCTGCATAATGATCAAGAGATTATCTCCAAAAACACACATTAAAAACTTTGAAAGAAAGGCATATGACATCTCAAATCTACAGAAGACAAGCTAGTACCATATAGCACAAAATTTGATGAAATAATACTACTAATTCATACATCAAATATAGAATTTCCCAAATACACACTAAATAAAGTTGTTATGGTCAATAGGAATGTTTCTTTTCTTAACCGATGATCTATGGAAATCACCACTCAAAGAACTAGGAAAAGCAAGAGATGTTTTGCAACAAATCATCAATAATAACTAATGAGTACTAAGCATCAAATCAAAAGAAATATAAAAAATGATGCCTTGCAATGGCATAAAACAAGGTGTCACTGACAAACAACATATCATTGAAATCAAAATAAGATAATGCCTTGCTTCTACAAAAGTATGAATGATATTTTTCTCATTGAAAATGATATATTTGATATTAAAAAAATAAATAATATAGATATATGTTACAAAAGGTTTAAGAAGTTCAAAATATTTTCATGGTATCCACTTTGCATATGGCAAAAATGACATAACACTTTCCCAAAGAAAATGTCTTAGAATTGCTAGAGGAAATTGTTTACCGAACTTTTTGCAAGCAAACCAAATAGCTTTTCTCATTCCCATAATGAGGAAAATCCTTGAAGATGCTCTTTATTATTGATGTTTCATTTGTATTCTCAACTACCTCACTGTCACCCAACCTAATATTTCCTTCATTGTTAGAGTAGTAAGCTAGTCTATACAAAATCCAAAAAAGAGAAATCGTTATGCTATTCTATCAATTTTAAGATACACTAAGTCTCCAAGAAAATGTCTTATGCATCAAAACCACAACTAATAAATTCAAGATTACACTGATGTTGACTAAGTTGAATTCATTGAAGATTAAAAGTATACTTATAGATATCTTATTTTGTGAGAGGAAATCATGTGTCTTGGAGAAGTAAAAAGCAAATAATTGCTACTAGATCTAATATTGAAGTTGAATACAAAGCAATGGAGCATTTTGCTTTTAAAATGATGTGGACAAAAAATCTTATAGAAGAATTTAGTTTTCGTCACTCAACAATTAAGTCATAAGTATCATAGCCATAAAAGTATTTGCATTGTAAAACATCATATTTTTTATGAAAAAACAAAATATATTGAAAGTAGATTGTCATTTCATTAAAGATGTACTATCAAAATAGATCATCACTCATGTCTCTAATGAAGAACCAGTAGCAAATATTTTTATAAAACCTCTTCAATTTTTACAACAAACTCGAACTTCAACATGTATGCCCCAATTTAAAGGGGAGTGCTATTAACCAAATTAGAAAACTAATATGTTATTGATAATATTGGAAAGTTATAATGTAAATATTATCTAATTATTATGTAGTACTTTCATTTTACACCACAACTCAATTCTCTAGTCATTTTACATTTATATGTCCACATGGCTAATAAAATGAACAACCAAATAAGTGATAACGTGGAATTAAAAAATAAAAAAGAGTATTTGCTATAAAATGAAGCAAACTTATGTTTCACCATAAATCAAACCTCCTCTTTAGAACTTGTGCCTTGGCATCTTGACCTTTATTAATGTCATCAGTGAGATGCAAATCTCAATCAAGTATGAAGCACATAAAAGACAACAGTTGGTAGACAAAATCCATCTAAGGAACTAAATGTGTATAAACACATCAATTACTCTTATATGCCAGTAGAAGACAGCAACACAACAAACCACTGTGAGCCAAAAGACTATAAGAAAGGTGGACATAACCATAAAGGTTCATTACTTTTTGCCATTAGTTAGATTAAATAAAATACATTATTATTTTATCTAGCTTTATTTGTGCACTTTATAATGAAGTTCTAGCCATAATAAAGCCAAATGAAAGCAAATTTTAGGAAATGGATACACAAAAGTAAAACTTGATACCTCATCTATGCATTTGTTAAAAAGAAAGTATAAGAAGGCTCATGCAAGACACAAGCTTCATACCTCAAAGCATGGTTCTCAGTATCTGCGACATACAATGTATTTTTCTTAGGATTGTATGCAAGTCCCTAGGACAATAACAAAACAAACATTATAAAAAGACTTATTTAAATGAATGCCATCATGGTTCATACAAACACTAGAGAAGAAAAGCATTTATTGGTTAAGCATCATTTTGCAAAAAGGCAAAAAATGATGACTTCCAAAAAACAAACTAAACAATCAAATAAATTACCTTTAACACATTTTGCCAAGAATGATTTTTTTTAATATATAACAATTCGATTTCCATAACCTTAGTACTTCTTATTACTGCATGTATATTATTGCTATTGCTTTAAATAGTATCCTGGTAAGGAAATATCAGAATGCATAATAATGCCTATTAACATTAAGCTTCAGAGCTACAATGTTATATACTTCATAACTTTAATCCATAGTCAAAAAATATCTATTATGCTCTAAGGCACATACAAAACGCATTAGAACTCAACACATATATAGTGCAGAAATGGCCTCATACATAATTAATCTTTGCATAGAAATAAATTGGTGAGAGATGATTCCTATTGTACAACAGAGCTAAGATCATCTGAGCCTTAAACTCAAGATTTTATCATGTATATAGAAATACATGACTATTGATTGCAATAAAGAGATAAAAAATCCCCAAAACTTCCAGAATAAATTTCCACTCGGATTATATGCAAAAGAATTCTCTTTTTTGGAGCCTAACTATAATGCAATCATCACTGATAATATTTTGGACTTCTCAAATTTCTCTGATGACTACATTTCCTTAGAGTAGTCAAAGATCTCCCACTTTAACAATACAAACATAAAGCAATAAAACAAAAGTCTTGAAAGAATAAATACTAATCTTTACTAACCTTTATTAATGTTTCAATTAATTTTCATTACTAGTTATCATTATTCATACAATATATATTGATCTCTTGTACCTTATTAGATGGAAATAAAATTTAGTTTCTTCTAAAAAAATAGAGCTAAGACCTCAACTTCCCTCAAAAAAAAAGAGAGAAGTTGATCCAGTGTGTTGCTAGTTAGATAGAATCCATATTATTTTGTTGCTGAATATACTATATATGGTTGTTTTTGGCATAATTTTTTTATGTTTGTTAGATTTTCTAACGTTGTATTTGATAGCTTGTATGTGCTTATTTTCTACAAAATATAAGATAAGCTCACATATAATGGACACTCTTCCTGATTCCTAAATCCTACATATGCAAGAGCTTTTATACACCAAAATGTTCTTCATGTACAAAAAGCGTATGAAAGAGTTCGTGGTATACTTGAGGTCTTCAAATAAAAAAGAACACTAGATGCCTACCAATTCCCATCAACCTAATTGGAGCGTTGGATGCCACTTAACCTTTGGGTCTTCTTCATGCCTCAACCTCTTAGTGATGTTTCCCTAATCCCAACTAGATTAAGGTGAATTACAATGACTTTGCTAATCGCAATGGCCATGCCGAAATTGGGCTCACCTTTTGGGACAGCAAAAGGGTCATCCTACTAGTTGTGGGCTAGTGGGCTTCATCTACAACCCCAATTGCTAGAGGGGAGGACACTACCTGAGACCTTTGTCATTGTGCTTCGGTTCCTACTTGCCAAGTCCAAGGTGTGGTTTGAATGCGACTCATCCACCCAGTGCACAAAGTCACTACCCCCCACATTGTTATGATGATAATATTCAAATCTCCCATTCGTATTACTCACACTCTATAGGTTTTTTGAGTACAAATTACTCCATGTATTACAGGAGGAGAATAGTGGCTGATTAGGCTGCTCAATCAACATAGGGTTGTGATTGCGTGTGGAGTGGGTCATGCCCCTACCTGCTGAGTTTGTTGGCATCCTCAATGAGGACAGATTGTACAAACCTCCATGATCCTTTATTAAAATAGGTTGTAGCCTCTATTTTAACAAAAAAAAGTGGAATAATATATGCATATATTGAAATTATTATGGTCATGTATAGTAGAATAATAATGCCGGTATGAAATAAGAAGGATTGACTAAAGTTTTTCCTATTTCAATTAAACTCCTCTATGGGTTTTTTAAATAGTCATCCTTTTTTATATTAGAAATTGATGTTCATATTATTAAAATTCAAGAAATATCATGGTGTATGCTTTTTTACAATATATTATTTGTTGACATTGTTAAGGAAGTGATTAAAGCTAAACTAGAGTTATAGAGAATGACCTTTGAAGATAAGAAAATTCATCTTGATTGATATGAAATTGCATATAGACAATGCAAGATTAGGAAGATAAGAATACAAACGATATAAAGGTTACAATTTGTGTTATATAATACAGAAAAATGAGACATCTCAATGTTTTGGATTTAAACTCTAAATGATGTAAAATTTGCTGAAAATATGAATAATAAGATTCAAGTAGATTTGAAGAGAAAGAGTACTTCTATTAGTTGTGTGACTAAAATATCCTATCTAACGATAAAACTTAGTTTTATAAGGTTACATTGAGCCTAACAATCATGTATGTTAAAAATGGTGAATAGTGAAGTTTAAACATGCAAATAGAACCATTAACAGAGATAGGCATAGACGAGTGGCTATACTCAATATGAATAAAAATGAGTATATTCTGGAGAAAAGTAGTGTTGCAATAATTATGGACAGGCTTTGAGAGAATCAACTTAGATAGTTTGGATGCATAAAATGCAGTCCCATTTAATAACCCTATTAGAAGACATGAAGTATTTGAAGTTTTTTTTGTACATAACGAATAGATAGACAAAGAAAAGACTTGGTAAGTGCCTATTAGAATCAATGTAGCACACTTGGATATTAAAGAAAGGTTATTGATACATAAAATGCTATGCTAGCAAAGGATTTATATAAACAGCCCCACTTTATGAATTTAACATTTATCATTGTCATCATTGTTTATAAGTTGTGTTAGGTGTTAGTAATATTTGTGAAACTTCATCAGCAGTTGCTTTCCATTTAGTCTATATTTTTAAGTGTTTTCATGTAAATCTTGACACAGTTTAAAAAGTTGGTTTATGATATTAGTCGTGATATTGATGCAAAGAATATTGTTTCCTCAGTTTGAAGTAATTGTGAATGAAAGATCCATTCCTATATGCTTTGTGAAATTTTTTGTCAAAAATGAATAACATGTTTACTTGTATGCAAATTAGTATTTATAAATAAACAGAGAGCTTGAGCGGTTTGAGATAAAGGTTGGATGCCAAAAGCTATTTTACCTGTGGACGATTGAAACAAGCTTCATCAAATAAGCCATCACACAAAGCCTCCTCCCCACTGCTTCCAACATGAAAAATGAAATTTCCGTCAAGGTCTGTCACAACCTAGAATCCAGAAGAGAAGAAAAATGAAATAAAGCATCAAGCGTTGTAACTAAATAAATATCCATGTTATGTAACTCAATACAGACTTGCAAATCTTAAAGATGCTTCTTCCCTCAGATACCAAAATTGTCATTATCAAAAGTTTGCTCACTAAAAAGGCATAACTCATGGTTAACATTGGTGGTGGGATTGTGGAAAGAGGAAAAAGCTCAGATACTCACAATGCGGTTATGGTTACTGTCAGATATGAAGATTCTATTATTCAAAACATCCGTTGCAAGCTTCCCAGGAAATTTTAATGGAGATGTCAATAGACGAGGATCCTCATCTTTCTCTAAAGCCAAGGGAATAGGAGAAGCGCCTAGCAGATTCTTTTCCTCATAAAAATGAAGAGCTGCATCAATAAGCTCATCAAGATCCTGAGAAAAGTTATACAGCAAACAACAAAAGTTATACATCAAACAACAAAAGTTATACATCAAACAACGGAGAAGACAGTTTAATGTTATAAATTAAAAGGCAGAAACAAAATGATAGCACTGCAAAACTTTTCACCACGGAGCATGATGAAAATAATGTCATGTCAAGATAGAAGCCATGGTTACATGAACTAACATGACAATGGGCCAACTTAAAACATTGTGAATTGCTTCAACTATTGAACTTGTAAAAGACACCATTCCAGAAACATATAAAGGATTATATCAAGAAATAACATTGTAATGCTGCCATTTGTCCAACATTAACCAGGCATAAACTAGACCAAAATGTGGATCAAGATAAAAGCATAGTTCAATGCATTTTACTATAAAAGCAGAAGATAAATATCTATTAATTACAAAAGTATGATACCAAATAAACCACACTACCTTACGGTGGCCTTCACCAGCTAATTGTGCTATGATCTTCCCCGTGGGACCAACAACAACAAATGTAGGCCAAGAGTTCACACCCAACTCTCGCCATAAATACATATCCCCATCATTTACCACCTATGTTAGAGCAATAATTAAAAGTTCTCAGCACTAGATAAATAAATTACTAGCTGAAGATAAAAATGTGATCATGGCAAATCAAGAAGGAAATGTTCTAATTGATATACTTGAAATGCCCTCGCAAATAAATACATACTTCAAAAATTGACAAAATGTGCCATTCAAAACCTCATAAGATGCCCAATCAAATATGCTACCAGTAAAAGAAAACAAGAACCTTAAGGCAATGGTGAAGTTGTTGCCACATAACTTAGAGAGGTCATATATTCAAGCTATTGAAATAGCCTCCACAAAAATATAAGGTGAAGTTGGATAAATTATAATTTTTTGAGTTTGACTCTTACATAGAACCCATGCAGGGCAAGTTTTTATAGCATCATGTTGACGCTTTTATTAGCGAGTAACTTATTAATTTTAATGTATATGAACCTTAGCTACTATTATATATGAAGTTTAAAGAGAAAATTTTGTTCAATATTTTTCAAACAAAAGCTCCAAAAATAATAGAATATTGAAATCACACAAAAAGTACAGATAAATATCATATTTTAAATATAAATAATGTATTTCATGAGAAGAACAAGAAATTTTCTTGTGAATAGAAATCCTAACTTTAACGGATTTGTGCCATACCCTAGGAGTACAACATAAATATTTGATCGCCAGTCCTTTGTATGGTATCATTTCAAGGGATATATGCATCTGGTGGCGTAAGACATAGCATAATGGAAAGTAGATGAAGCATCCAGAACATAAAACATGTTAACTCCTTGATCCCTCCAATGGATTATTCATATTTTGATGATATCAAACCAATTATTTATTATGTAATAGTTTACCTATTGTATGTAATCACAAATGATAAGCAGCTTGAAGACAGGGATCCTTAGGCATAAAATTAAAGGAGAGATGCTCCAAAGTCGAGGAGGTTTCAAATGAATGGAAGAGAAAACCCTTCATCCACTTACAATAAACAGGGATTGGTAATTATACTATTCCTTAGGAATAATGTAAAAGCTAAATAAGAATGACAATGGCTCAGATGATCAAAAGTGCACTCATTATGTATGCATACAATAGATTGAAATAGCCAAGACCAAATCAGAGTTAGTCTATATGCATGCCTTTACTACCTTGTGCAGGAAAAGAGAAAGATTACTTGAGAGGAGAACATATACACAGGAAAATATAGAATAAGCACAAAAGAAAAGGAATAAAAGAAATATTAGATAATTATGAGAAAATAATTAGGAAACATTATGGAGAAATTTCTGTAATATTTTTACAGAAACTATTACTAATACACCAATATTTTTAATAACATACCCTCAACCTAGAATATATATATCATAAACATCTATCTTAATGCAAAGATTAGAGAATCAAAGTAATCCAAAAACCTTCTTAAAAATATCAACTAACTGTTTCTCACGAGATATATGTGGGTAATATCTTTGAAAATACAGCATCTCTAATCAAATGGCAATCCACCTTAGTGTTTTTAATTCTCTCATTTAAAATAGGACTGCTCGCATTTAAGAGTCAATGATTGGGCAATATGAAATTCAAATTCTGCAATAATATTTTTTATCGACATCATCTCATAAGAGGAATGTGCTACTGCTTTGCATTCAACTTTAATGCTTGATCTGGCAACTGTTTCTTATTTTTTACTTTTCCATGACACAAGATTTCTTTCTACAAATACACAATATCCATGCATAGACTTTTGACCATTACTAGACTTGACATAGTTAACATCAGAATGAGGTTCACTTTGTAAGCATTTATGCCTTAAATACTCAAGCTCTTTTCCCCAAGATTTTTTAGCATATCTAAAATTTCTTAAGACAATATCACAAAGCTTCTTCTGCAGGTTTGCATACACTATCTTACTACAATAACAAATGAAATATTAGACCAGGTGGCATTCAGCTGATAAGCTAACCAACTAAACGTCGAATATGAAGATTGTTTTCGATGAGTTCAACCTTTCAATTTTGGAGGGTTTCCATATGGCTTACAGTCAAGAAGCCCAATTTTCTCAAGAAGGTTTATGATATATTTTCTTTGGGAGAAACCAACTTTGATGTATGCGAAATACAGCACCTCTAATCAAATGGCGATCCACCTTAGTGTTTTTAATTCTCTCATTTAAAATAGGACTGCTAACATTTAAGAGTCATTGATTGGGCAATAAGAAATTCAAATTCTACAATAATATTTTTTTTATCCACATCATCTCATAAGAGGAATGTGCTACTGCTTTGCAATCAACTTTAATGCTTGATCTAGCAACTGTTTCTTATTTTTTACTTTTCCATGACACAAGATTTCTTTCTACAAAAACACAATTTCCATGCGTAGACTTTTGACCATTACTAGACTTGACATAGTTAACATCAGAATGAGGTTCACTTTGTAAGTATTTATGCCTTAAATATTCAAGCTCTTTTCCCCGAGATTTTTTAGCATATCTAAAATTTCTTAAGACAATGTCACAACGCTTCTTCTTCAGGTTTGCATACACTATCTTACTACAATAACAAATGAAATATTAGAACAGGTGACATTCAGCTGATAAGCTAACCAACTAAACGTCGAATATGAAGATTGCTTTCAATGAGTTCATCCTTTCAATTTTGGAGGGTTTCCATATGGCTTACATTCAAGAAGCCCAATTTTCTCAAGAAGGTTTATGATATATTTTCTTTAGGAGAAACCAACTTTGATGTATGCAAATTTGATGTCATAAAAACGTTTTGGGCAACAAAACTTTTTGTCACCAAATCTCCTCAAAGTAATTTTAATTCTTCAATACAAAATATGATGATCCCAATAAAAATATTATTCACATAAATCAAAAGGATCAGTATTCCAAAAAAGAAGTGGTCACTAAAAATAAAGAGATTATCTATGCTTCTTTGCAAATTCACTTCAATAAGAGCCTTATAAAGTTTACTAAACTAGCTACAAATGCTTTGCTTAAAGCCACATATGATATTTTGAAGCTTACAAAACTTGACCTTACCCTAAGTACATATCCTAAAGGTTATTCCATATAAACTACTTCAAATAGATAGTCATAAGAGAAAGAAATTGTTTGCATCCATTTGGAGGGACGTCCAATCACTTCAATTAATGACAACATAAAGAAAAAGAAAAAATTATTGAACCACAGTAAAAAACATTTCAAATCAATCAATGTCATGAAATTAGATATATATTTTGGCCACCAAACTTGTAACATTCAGTAGTTCTATCTAGTTGATGCTTAATCATGAAAACCAATCAGGAAGGACTACGAGTGATATTAGTAGGCAATAAGACTAAATCCTATGTATGGCGATCAAGGAGTACCTATATTTCAATATCCAATGTTTTCATTTAGGATCTTAGGGTGCTTCATGGTATGCCCAACAAATGGACAGAATGGAGAGAGATAAAGCAAAGCAATGAATAATTGACCAAATGAAATAAAAGATAGCTTAGGTAAACAATACCTTTAAGGAGGGAAACTGGCAAGTTCGGATCTAATATGGTAAGTTGATGCTTAGCCATAAATGACAATGATAGGCATATAACAATTTGAGGTTGACAAGGTTGTTGTGTATAAACTTGTAGTGAAGCAAAAGTGTAAACAAAACACCAATAAGAATATCTATTGACAAAGGAAGAATAAGATAGTAAAAGAACATTTCATCTATGGAGATATATATATGTTTGATTAAGAAATCATAAAAAAGATAAGCCTTTCTAAGACAAGGAATAACCCAAAAAAACGCATCATAGTAGAAGGCAAAGGTTTATCACATTTCAAATGAGAGTAAACAAAACATTCATAATAAAAAATATGAAGGATTAAATGATAAAGAGCCTTGTTTGGGTGAAGAAAAAAGACGATTGAAGCCCCATTTATACTAGTGGATGATACTCAATTTATTAATAGGATAGGCTAGGGAATGTTCACATTAAGCATCAAGCTCTGGTAACATTAAGCAGATCTCAAAATTTATTTTTAGCCATATTATTTTGTTGCAAAATATATAGAAATGATGATTAATGAATAATATCATATTCAACACAAAAGTTTGAAAATATGTTTTCTAGTACACCACTAGAATGAAAAGCATTAATAGAAGTGGAGAATCGAACTTTTATCAAGAAAAAAATTAGAGAAAAAGAAGAAATCAACTATCAATCACAAATACTTTATCTATGCCCAAGGAACTCTAGTGTGATCATCAATAAAGAGAATAAAATAGTAATATCCTAGGAGGTTTAAGAAAGAACTAAGGGGAAAAAAACTAAAAGGACTAAATCAAAAGAATTGTGAGAGGAGGTTGATATAGGAATAAGGGGCACATTGGTATTTACTATATTCTCAGCCATCAAGGTCAAACTTAGAGATTGAAAATGAAAGATGAGTAAAACCCCATTCGATAGGCAATGCAAACAAGAATAACCATGAAAACAAGGCCACTATTAAGATAAGATGGTGATCAAGAATTCGATGGTTGTAGAATTAAAGAGATAATAAATATCTCCAACTAAAACACCATCAAGCTCTTTTCAATTTAATCCATTCAAATATTTGGGGTCCAAGCTATCATAACCAACCTGTGATATCTTTACTATATTTCATTCGTTCATAATCACACTAAAATCATATGGGTATAACTATTAATGTGTCATTTAATAATATTTGATGCCTTCAAATAATTAAAACAAAAAATAGATGTTCAATTCTCAGTTTCTATTAAGTCTCTAAAATACATGCAATATCTTTTTCAATATTTTTGTGTTGAATAAAGAATTATTAATATATCATCATATATATATACCTTACAATAAGATGATGTATTTGAATGTAAAGACTAATATCCCCTTGATATCACCCACACCTCGCAATTTCACATGAAAGTTCCTCGCCAATTCTAGAAATGTCCTTCTCACAACGTGCTACATAACAAATTGAATATCACTCATATCTCCTTTTCTCTCTTCTTCACCTAAACAAATCTCCTTATTATTAAAATCATAAGTCTTTTGGTTGTGCACGTTTTGTTTATTCCTTTTATCCAGAATATGATATATATTTTTCTTGTGTTATTAAATGTATTTTTGGGTTATTCATGGACTCAAAAAGGTTATTGTCACACCTCACCTACCCAATCAATAAAATAACCTGATAATAGACTTGAAAATACAAAATATTAGGTAATAATAGAGTACGCAAAATAAATTTCGTCACAACCAAAAGTAGGCAAGGGTGAAAAAAAACTCACGATAAAAAACCATAACCAAAAATAAGTACAATAAAACAACAGGATAAATAGCCATAACAACATATCTGAACTGTCAAAATCCAACAAAAGTTGCAATAGTATTCTTATACATTATCCATTTACAAAGATATAAATACAACCAGCTTATACAAAACTCTTCACAAAGCTCAAAAAATACAACTATCTCTCCCTCAAAATCTAATGACAACCAATTAAATACTTTTAACTCTACATGAGTTTACATTTTAACTTGTAATATAAATAGATAATGAGCATAAAAAGCTCAGCAGACAAACAAATAACTATAGACAAATAAAGCAATATATAATGCAATAAATAATATAAAAATAAAAGAGAGCAATATTAAAAAATGCACAACATCATAAGAGTATGTAAAGTATGCAAGAATAATCACATACATGCTCATACACATTATGCTTGTGCACACATGCATTTATTATGTGGTACTCATATCATATAATAATCATATCATACAGCTCTTTGTACCATATGCTACTTTTTCTCATTTCTCATACTTTTATAGCTTTTATTATCTTATCTATTTTCACAAGGACTTACTTTTTCTAATTATCATCAATTCTACTCCACATGACTTCATATCATATCACATCTCCATGGCATTACTATATC
This sequence comes from Vanilla planifolia, assembly GCA_023846275.1. Classification (NCBI taxonomy): domain Eukaryota; kingdom Viridiplantae; phylum Streptophyta; class Magnoliopsida; order Asparagales; family Orchidaceae; genus Vanilla; species Vanilla planifolia. The sequence continues at coordinate 26,525,975 of CM043870.1, forward strand.
TCTGGACCTCCAATAACTAGCTAGGCTGCTAAATCACATCCCTCTCGTCTATCACCTTGTTGTATCAAAAAACTAATAATAACAAGGTCTCCATCTATTGTTTCTTTTCACCAAAGTGTTAACAACAATAAAAATAAGATTTGATGCCATCTCAATCGTAGAATCTCTGCCTAACATCGCTTTATACAAAATATTAACAATTTAGGGGTCTCCCTACATCGAAATGGTAACAATAGTAGGGTGGTCTCATTGTATCGGATAACTACAAGATAATGTCATCAGAAAAATCTTAACATTTTTTATTTTTTTATCTTTTTCATGATTATATAGAGCGTCATGAGATAATACCATAGAAAAAATTTTAATACTTTTTAATCTTTTCATCTTTCTCATGATCATATAAATCAACTGACTCGTACAGCCACCTTTATGTCTTCATTCATTTCTATTTTATTTCAAAATTTCCTTTTTCTTTCTTATTTCATATTCTGACACATAAAGCAATATATGTGTGTGCAACTCATACTACTATGCTATATCCTCAACCAAAGCATATGCACAATTAGTTGATGTCATACAATTATGCTCACATCATATTATAGCATTTCAATATAAAGATCAATAACAAATAACTTATATTACAATTATCTCACCTTGTCTATCAAATGGCTTTTAGAGGTCTTTTTCATAACTTTTTCTCTTTTTTTCCATTCTTTGCAATGTCTACAATATTCATCACCATAGTCAAAATATGCTTGCTTTATAATTATAATGTTTTCACAATTACCCTTTATTAAGACATTTCCTCCCTGCACAAATTCTCAATTTCTACATCTTTTTCCTTTAGTAATTCGATTCGCAACAAATTGCACAAAGCACTTGAAATTCCCTATTAAATACTGCATCTATCCTTCTTCATGTACTTTTCATTTGCTTTTGCATAAGGTACATTGAGCTTGGCATACAATACTCAGCTTTGACATACAGTAAATCATATTGAATCACTCCATTTGTTAGTCCAAACAAACCATTTGTTGCCCTTCTCTTCATTATGCTCTTAAGCAAAATGTACGATACATCGAGCCATCCTTTTTCTTCAGAAAAGAATTGGTCTTTCATAGAACGTTGTATGTACCATTTGTTGACACCCAACATACAGTACACTGGACATGATGCATGGTACATCCACCATCAATGTTGAAAGTGATGGATGATAAGCTATTGTTACATTGAATTCATTCTCATCCAATCCAAGACCAACTTTGAACAATTAAAGAGAAATCTTAAAAGCAACCTAAGAAAGGGAAATCTCAACTAAAATCTTTACCTCAAACATCTCTTTTGCACTAAAATTAGATTTAGACTTCCAAGCCTTTCTCTCCTAAGCTCAAGGAGTTCTTGGCTATAGCTACTCCCACCCTAAGCTCCTATCCTACTACAGCTCCAATCACAATGCTCATGTTCTCAACTAGCTCTCTTCCTCTCCCTCTCCAAAGCTCTCTCTTTCTAACAGTTCTCTCGAAATTCACAAAGTAGCCTATTTAGATCAAAGAGAGAGTAAGAATAAATAAAACTATAATCCTTTTTATAATATGCAATAATTTAATAATTAAAATTTTCAATAGTAGCTCCATTCTTTGCAAGTTTTTCAAAATTTAAATAACTTCCAAAAATTACAACTTGTATATCATTAAATTCTTGATGCAAGCTCTTCTCGATAGTGTACTCAAAGCATCATTTGGACTACTTGTAGCATTGCACACTTTTTAAAGTGCACTCAAACTCAATATTTTCTAAAAAATAGTTTTGTATATAGAAAAAATCAGTATCACATACATGTATACTTCATATTTAAATATTCAAACTATTATAGGTATCTTGTTATTATCCCTCAACAAAATACATGTATATCCCCATAGATATTACTTTTCAACATACATTCCCTTAGTATTCCCTTGTCAACTATATTTCTACTAGTATTTTGCTTCCACCACTTACTCCCATTAATACTTTTGCTCTATTGTTGGTTTACTCAACTACCCCATCTGCCTTGAACTATTATACCAATCATCAAGGAAGCATCTATGGGTAAGCATTTGCTTGCCACATCAAATTTACATCTATCAATTGCCCTTTGCAAAAATATGTACCAAAGCACTCATCACCTTTATAGTATTATTCACTCATTCGATTATGCTCCTTCCATTTCTTTGTGGTGTCTCTTTCTAATATTTATTTTCATCACAAAGCACTCTTGGATCCTTTTTTTTTTATTAATCTAAGAGAATTCTTTTTCTTTTTTTTTGAAAAATAATTTTATTGTAAGCTGGAAGTTACAGCTAAATAAGCATTAAGCTTTACCAAATATTAGTTCAAACAAATGAAAACTGCAATGATTGACTAAGACTTTGAGGGATGTAAAGCTTCCGCTTTCTTTCAATAAGCTAGACCACAAGGACATTCAAGGCAATCTGCTACTGTTACATGCATTGGAGAGGTCCATAGTATTACAAGTACAACTCAACTAAGCCATGAGATCCCCAGAGATCTTAACTGAAGCTGTCTAGATGATGCACTGAGAATCAGGTGCATGAAGGCCAACCAGGAACCAAAGAGTAATCATATAGTATGTGGAGAACCAACGTAGCAAATGTTCAAGCAAAAGATTGATGAAGTGTCAAACCAGTCCGATAAGAGAATCATACTGTGTCAACTAAGAGAATGTGCTCTGACAGAGTAGTCCGAACCTTGTATTAAGGAATAACCATAACATAACAAACCAGATACAAATCAGGAGCATGACGGACAAGGCTGATTGGTTTGCGCTAGCCAATGTATTATACAGAAGGCAGTTTTGCTGTGAAGATGATTCATACAATGGGTGTCGTAACCATACAAAGAAGGAAAAACCAATGAGCATCACCATATATATCTAACCCATATTGAAGATTGGCCATACTAAAACGACCAAGATTCAAAATAACAGTGCAATAGACTGATCAAAACAATCAGCTCCAAGTGAAGTACTAAAATGTTGACAAACTTGAATTCAAACACTGAACTAGACCAATTGGAGGGCTGTACAGTTCCAACCAAGAAGATGTGCCTCATCAAGTAAGTCCGATCCATGTACTAAAGTTTGTTCCTAACTAAATGTTCCAGACAACAAACGGAGGTGCAATGGACTGATCCGAATAGTACAAGCTTAGCAATGTACTAAGCCGATAACAAACATGCCTTAGAGAAGAGAATCATATAATACAATGATGGATTTCGTAACCTTACAATGCTTGGATGAACAAGGTACACCATCATAATTGCCTAAACATGGTCACCATAGGAGTACGATAGCAAGGCACTATGAAGACGCAATAGATCCTTAAGGAAACACTGCTAATCTTAACAAAATAGAGGGTCTAATGTATTGTATGATGAGGTCAATCATACTTAGCTGATGCCAAAGAACCAATCTTTTGTAAAGGCAGCTCAATAGAACGTACCTAACAACCAATAAGAATGTACCAAACGATGCACTTACAAAAAATTATCATATGAATTAATTATCAAGATTGTTGAAGACAACTCTTAGATCCTAAATGAAAAAAAAATAATGGGTATTGATTTTGTCTCATCACCTGGTAATGTCACATTCGTTCTTTGACACTGGTGTTCTTAATGAAGTTTCAAAAAGAAAGAACTCTTGAATGCTATAAAGCTTATTTTGTAGCCAAAGGATATAACCAAGTTCATGGCATCAATTATTTTAAAATATTTTCTCCAATGGCTAAGCTCAATTCTATTTAGCATTCTATCCAATGATGACTCTTACTTTAAATGGATGTGAACAATACCATTAACAATGGTGACCTCTCCAAGACAATTCAAAGTAATCAACATGGTATATTACTAGGGGAAGAACAAGGTTGGTAAACTTCAAAAAAGATATATGGATAAAAACAAAACTGTTGTGCCTAGTTTAATAAACCACGTAAGGCCTTTATTGAAGTGAATCGACAATGTAGCATAACTAATTACTATATTTCCATTTAATGCTACTTGTCTAGATTAATGATCCTTGCGATTTATGTGGATGACCTTCTTCTTGCTAGGATTGCTACATTTTAATTACAATGTTAATTAATATTTTGTTTTAATACAACAACTAAAGTATTTTATTGGAAAATATATTATTATTACATTTTTAGCAAGTGAAAAACTGAAGCAATTAAGAAAGAATGCTGAATAGTGATAAAAATCCAAAAAAAAGTATAAAAGGTCAGTTTCGTAATATGGTTCCTTTTCGTTGTTAATATGCGTATAGTGCTAGGACTACAAAAATTGATTTGAGATAGAACATAAATTCTTGCAATAAATAAAGGGAAAAGGAAAAAAACAAGAAATTGAGAGATCATAAAAAATCTAGGTAAGTGAATTTAAGAAAATAGTAATGTAAATATGATTCTTTCAGCATGGCATAACATCTATGATACATGATTTGAATCTTCTAATATATTATAAAATACAATAAAAAGAAGATAAAAGATAAACACATTATATTATATGAGATAAAAACAATAGAGTTAAATAACCTATTAAAAAAAGATAATACAAAATAAAATTTTCCTAAAGTTGTCCCCATGATTCCATGATATGTGATAAGCACTGATACATAATGTTGGGAATAATTGGCATTGGTTTTATATCGAGCCATGAGATGGCATCAAGACCTCCGTTACCACTAGTACTTGGTGTAGAGTCAATATACAAAGATGATATGTAATTAATATGGCTAGTCAGCTATGATATGCATATAGGCAAGAGTCTAACAATGATATAATGAGACATAAAGATGAGATAAGATATAATTAAGATATAAAGTACAATCATAAGAGAAACATCTTGTCCTAATTAAAAAGAAAAAATAAGAAATGTAAAAGAAAAATAAAAAAAAGAAAAATAACATGTAAAAAAATATTGATTATAAATACAAAAATTTGTGTGCACATTTATATATCTAACATACTGTTTATTTCTGTTTTTAGTTCATTATTTTATGAATATTGATGATATGACATATTGATATTATGTTTATTACATTTTATATTTTCTTTTTTCATACTTTATTATCTATTCATGTAGAATTCACCTGTTAAGTATTTTATGCTAATTCCTTAATTTACATTACAAGACTTGTCACAAATTTATAGAAAAAAGATGCTTAGAATACTAATGATGTCTTGTACATTCTAATGATGCTATTACTATGATGTCTCTAAGTGAATATGAAATAAGTTTACATATAATATATTTATTACAGTACTAGTCAATAATGATAGTAATAGGCAGGGCAAGACAATAGTATTAGAGCAAAGAGTTGTTAGAATTGAGAATTTGAATTGAAAATACTAACATAACAAACACATGATATACATATTTTAAAATTCTATTTTTGCATAAATGTGACATTTAATATAAATATTAAATATTAATATGTAAAAATTTGTTAAATCTAGATTGAATAATAAAGAAATAAAAAAAAAGGATCTCCAAATATGCAGGGATCTAATAATAAAAATATCCCAATGCAAGTGACATCATTGTCTTCATGACAAATTAAGGTGTAAGAAGAAAGTTTATTAATAAAATTGTTTATCAATTCTATCATATGCATACCCCTTACTTTTTTAGAAGTTCAAATCCTCTAAAGATAGGAAGATAGATCAAACATACGACTAGAATTTTTTATAGCATAAATTATTCAGAATATAGAAAAGTTCTTCTAACTCCCTTAGTGCTTGAGAATGATATTATAGACTGGTAAGAATCATGCCATCAAATCAGATTCCATAGCAAGCCTATGAAAGAAATTGCATGATTGATTAGAAAAATGATATACTCCTCTATCTACATGAGAAAAGATACAAGCAGATCTACTAGAGTTAGCTTAGAATGATCTTATAATGTTTAAATATGAAATCAAATTCAATATTCTGACAAGACATCTTCCTAATATAGTAGACTCAAAAGAGCAACACTACTATATGTTTCGTAAAAGGATTAAGGCATGATATCAAAGTTGCATTGGTTTCAGATAAAACTTTTGATTTCTTTGATTTAGTTGAGAATGTCAAATTAGTGAAATAAAATTTACAAATATTGGAATGTCATAACAAAAAAGAGAAAACTCAAGCAACAAAGGACTTATAAGAAATTTTAAAAAGTTTCAAGGTAAAAAATTTGGTTATGAAAAATCAAGATCTGGCATTAGTAGTAGCAAAACATATGCAAAAGTTATTAGAAAGATACCTCAGTGTTTAGAATGTAGCAAATGTCGTAAAGAAGTTTGTTAATATAGGCTTAGTGGGAAGATCTAAAGTTTTACATATGGAGAGACAGGCCACATTACTAAGGTATGTCCCCAGGCTGAAAATGTATCTGAGGTAACTTCAACACCTATTAATTTGGTTGGTGGTAGAGGTCAAGCAGGTAGAATTAAAGGTAAAGACATTATATCTATCTCAAGGTTTGAAGGTACTGGTAGGAGGTAAACAATAGGTAGAAGTGGTTAGCTAAGAGTTTATACAATATCACAACAAAAGATACACCACTTCACTGATCTTATTCAGGTACCATTTTTAGTATATTTCAATATCAATTACTTTTTATAGTAGAGAACTTCACTCATTTATCTCTCAACATAAATGTGATGCTTTATCTATGAATTTATAATTTTTAAAAAATGCATTATCAATTAAATTATCTGATGGCACTAAAATTAAAGCTAAAAAGTACGCAATTGACATAGATATTCAAGAGAAAACATTTTATTGAATTGATAATCCTATCTCTAAAACAATTTGACATTATTTTAAGTATGAAATGGTTGGTAGAACATCAAGTAGTAATTGACTGTGTAGAAAAAAAAAACCCAAGTTGGTGAAGAAATGATTTATTATGAAAAAGAAAAAAAATCCTTTTATATCTATGTTTAAAGCTCACAAAATATTATTAAAAGAATATGAAAGATTCTTGTTATCTATGATGTCACAAATTAAAAATTTGGAAAGCCTCAAAAGTTCCCATTGTTTGTGAACATGTTGACGTGCTTTTAGAAGAGTTTTCAAGATTACCCTTAGACAGAGAAATAGAATTTAAAATTCAACAAATGCCAAAAGCTAAACTTATATGTAAAACACTATACAGAATGACACCTATAGAATCACAAGTAAAAATCCAGTTTTAAGAATTGTTAGACTAGACACTTATTAAACCCAATGTATCTCCATAGAGAGCACCTATTTTATTTGTAAAGAAGAAAGGTGATGACTTATGTGCGTGAATTAATTACAAAGAATTAATCAAAATCACTAACAATATCGATATCCTATGTCTTGAATCAATGATTTATTTGATAAATTATGTGTTGTAGTATTTTCAAAAATAAATTTGAAATCTAATTATCACCAATTGAAAATAAGAAAGAAGACATCTAAAATTACTTTGAAGACTAGATATAGATATTACAAATTTCTAATTTTATTGTTTGGCCTAACAAATACATCTACAACATTCATGCAGTTGCTAAATAGAATATTCAAAATATATCTAGATCAATTTGTAATTTTGTTTATTGATGATATTCTAATTATTCCAAAAACACTAAAAATTATGTCGAGTATTTGTATATTGTGTTACAGACTTTGTGTACACATCAAATATATGCTAAATTTTCAAAATGCTAATTCTAGCTATCCAAAATTTTATTTTTAGGATACGATGTTTGTGTCAAAAGGATTTCTGTGAATCTTCAAAAAATAAAGGTTATTGTAAATTGGTTTTAACTTATAAATGTATTTGAGGTTAAAAGTTTCATAAGTTTGGCAGGCTATTATCAAAAATTTGTTCAAAGTTTTTCTCAAATTATACACATTTGTCAAGACTAACTCAAAAAACTATGAAATTTGAATGGATTCCTCCTATGAGAAGAGTTTTTAGAAGCTGAAGTAAAAATTAATATCAACTCTAGTATTGACTTTGCTTGAATGAACTGAGGGTTATCAGATTTATAATGATGCATTATTTCAATGATTAGGCTATGTTTTAATACAGTTTGGAAAGATTATATTATATACTTCTAAGCAATTAAAATCACATGAAAAGATTTATCAATTCATAATCTAGAATTAACAAGCATTACACTTACTTTAAAAAAGCAAATAATTAAATTCTGAATTTTGGAGGAGATTAGGAGAGTCATCAACCTTTAATTAAATTTGCATACAATAACAGTTATCAAACTAGTATTACGATGGTTCCTTCTAAAACTCTGTATTAAAAAAAATATCATTCTCTATTATGTTGGTTCAAAGGAAAAGAAAAACAACTTATTGGACTTGATTTTGTTGATGTTGCCATAAAAAAAATAAAGTTGATTAAAAAAAGAATTCAAGCTACATAATAAAAACAAAAAAATATTTTTATAATAAATATAAGAATGTTGAATTTCAAACAGGTGATAATGTATTTATTAAAATCAACCAATTAAAAGATATTTTTAATTTGGTAAAGCAAAAAAATTGAAGCCTAAGTATATCAATCATTTCCAGATTATAGAAAGAGTAAGACAAGTGGCTTACAAAATTACTTTACTAGTATAATTTACTAGAATACATGATGTGTTTCATATCTCCTACGAAAATATCTGTGATCTAATGCATATAATCAATATGATACAAAATGAATTAAAATTCAACCAGATATAACTTATCAGAAGAAAACAATTATGATTCTGGATCAAAAAGAGAATTTAATAAGAAAGTAATTTTTATAGTTAAAGTATTGTGAAAAACTTATACTGATATAAAAGTAACTTGAGAAATGAAATTAAATATAAAAGCCCAATATCCAAATTTCGTTTAAAATTTTGGGACAAAATTTCTTGGGGAAAGATTGTAACATCCTGATACTCGTAAGTATTTCATGTATAAATTTTAATTATTATGTGAGATAAAATAGCTTATAAAAATTTAAAAATAAAAAACATAAATATTGTGATTTGTTTAAAAAAATTTGCAAGAATGGTTATAGAAAGCTTACTACCAATAAAAAATTCTATAGCTAATTTTTGTGTAGAGTAAATGTTACCCTAAAGATTGTATCACGAAAAACAAGCTTCTTTCAATTAGAAAAAAAAATAACTGACGTGAGTTTAATTACAATGTTAATTAATAAAGTGTTTAAATACAACTACTACAAGAGTTTTATTGGAAATATTTTGTTGTTGTACTTTCAACAAATGGAAAACTAAAACAATTAAGAAAAGTTGTCAAATACTAATAAGAATTGAAGAAAAATATATATGATTAGTATCTTAATATGGTTCACTTCTATTGCTTATATGTGTATAATGTTATAAACTATAAGAATTAATTAGAGATAGAACATAAATTCTTTGTAGGAAATGAAAAGGGAAAAAAAACAAGAAATTAAGAGATCATCAAGAACCCAAGTAGGTGAATTCAATTAAATAGTAATATAAATAAGAATGATTCTTTTGGCATAGCATGACATCCATAATGCATGATTTGCATGTTCTAATGTATTATGAAATACAATAAAAAAAATAAAAAATAAGTATATGGTATGATATGAGATAAAGATAACAAGATTAAATACTCAAAAAGAAAAGAAAATGTAAAGTAAAATTTTCTAGACTTGTTCTCATGATTCTATGATAAGTGATGAACTCCGACACATGATGTTGAGCATGATAGGCATTGGTTTTATAACGGGCCATGAGATGGCATTAGAGACCTCCTCCATTAACACTGACACTTGAAGCAAAGTCAATATAGGAAGATGACATTTGATTGATATGGTAAGGCAACTATGGTATGCCTATGAGTAAAGATCTAGAAATGATATAAGATACCAAATATGAGATAAGATATGATTAAAATATAGAATACAAACATAATGAAAACATCTGGGCCTAGTTAAAAAGAAAAAGAGACATGTAAAAGAGAAATAAAAAGAAAATATATGCAAGAAGAAAATTATTGATCACACATACAAAAATATGTATGCACAATTTAGATATCTAGTATGTTACTTATTTTTATTTTTAGTTTATTATATTATAAACATTAATAATATATCATGTTGATATTATGCTTATCGCATTTGATATTGTAATTTTATCATACATTATTATTTATTTATATAAAATTTACCTGTTAAACATTGTATGCTCACTCTCTTCATTACAGGATATACCACAGATTCATATACAGAGAGTGCTTAAGGTGGCATGTGAAGTTTATGAGTATAGTGTCCTAAACATATTGATGATGTTTTGTCTCCAAATGAAGATGAAATAGGTATGCCTATAATATATTTGTTGTAACTCTTTTAATGAAAATGGTTTGAATGTGAAAGTAATATGTTATTTATTTTTGTTAGTCTCGTCTATAATGATATTGTATCCTTAAATTTTACTGTAATGCTTTGATGTTACTATATCATTAATTAGTAATGGTAGTAATTAATTGGCAATGCATGGCATCTATAATATTTTCTTGATATTAAATTTGCATATAACAATAATAGTGTTTGTCTCCCTCAAAAAAAGTATATCATAGACCTTCTTGAAAAAATTAAACTTTTTTAATGCAAATCAACTGACCCTCCTATGGAAACTCTTCAAAATTTTGGGAGATTAGAAATCCTTCGAAAACAATCTTCATTATCACTATCTAATTGGTAAGCTTTGTCTGACTGTCATCACACCTAATATTTGTTGTTAGTATAGGAAGCTAACATATGCAAGATCCAAAAAAAAAAGAATTGGATTGCTACTTAAAGGATTTTGAAATATATTAAAAGAATTTTGAGAAATTGCATGTGCATTAAAGGCACCACTTACAAAGTAAAACATATTTTGATGTTTATTAAGTTTACTAAAGATTGATGTTTATTTCCAAATATTATGTCCTTATAAGAGGAAATCTCATGTCACTGAGAAGTAAAAACAAATGGTCATTACTACATCAAGTGTTGAAGCTAAATATAGAATAAATGGATAAAAAAATCTTATGGAGTTGAACTTTTGAAACTCGTACAACAATTCTTAAATATGTTAATTAGGAAATTTCTATATTACAAGAAATCTTATTTATCATAAGAGAACAAAACATTTTAAGGTAGATTCATTAAAAATGTATTATCAAAGAAGACCATTACTTATATCATTGGTAAGAATAGATGCTAAATTTGTTTACATAGGCTTTTAGAGCATTTCAATTCTCTAATTTTTGCAACATGATGAATCTTCATAATATATATGCTCCAACCTAATGAGTGATTAAAAATTTTGGTGTAATAAGGACATTAGCATGGTAAATATTCTCAAGAATATCAACAAAATATTCATTATTTCATCATAACTATATAATATCATCCATTTATTCCTTTTCTTTTGTATTAGTTTTATTTTAACTATTTATAAGCTCTCCTTTCAAGTGATAAAAGATCCATTTTTCTTTCCCTCTAGCACAATGATTTAAAAGAATATTAAAATAGAACTTTAGGACAACGATTGTCATGTACTTCAAGGCACTACAATGATTCTTTCAGTTTGAAACATAAAAAAAATATCAACATGTGCCTAGTGATTGTACATAATTGCTAAGGCCTAATAAAATGGTATTTCACAAGAAGGAAAGCCATTCATCGATACATATAACCTATCATTGCCCAAATTTGCAAGATGCCTTATCACTCTTACTACTAAAAGTAGCACTCAAAAATTTTAATAAAATAAGAATTCTTAAAAAAAACAATTTATGAATAATTAAATCACATAAAGAAGAAAAATAACAAGTATATCTTCCCATCTTTAACATGGATGCATATGCAATGAATGTAACTTCAAAATGAAAGTAGAGTATACCAATAAACCTAAGACCAAAAGGTACGAGAATTACTAAGTGATATCCCAAAAGTGAAATTATCAAATAAGAAATAGCTTTTGGTAGACTTCAAATTGGAAGGTATTGAGATGAATAATCTTACAATAAAAAAGAAAAAAAATCTAAGCTACATATGCAAAATCATGAGCTTAAGATTTTGAGAGACCTTTCAAAATAAAACTCTCTTTTGTCGATATAAAATGAGCAAAAAAAGAAAACAAAAGTGATATTGAATTGTGAAATTATAGTATTAAAGTAGTATCTCCTATAGTAAGATGTCATTTGAGAACAAATCAAATAGAAATTGATGAATTTATCACACAAAATCAAAAGTAGGTAATAATTGTCAAGTGATATCTTAGATGTGAAATTATTAAAAAAGAAGCAGCTTTAATAAGATTCTAAGTGAAGGGATATAGATATGAAAAGTCTCACATTAGAAAAAAAAAAGAAGAAAAGATCATAATCTTAAGATGTTAAGATATCTTTTGAGATAACCTGCTTCAGACAATATGAGATAATCTATTTTAGATAATATGAGACAACTAAATAGAGAAAATACCTTGACAAGATGAAATTAGGTCATGACATTACAAAACAAAAACCACTCTAAAGGTCACCCATGCCATTACTATCACCCAAGCATGCTTAAATACTGAGTTTTGATGGATCCGATAAATGAGAATAAGTAACTCAATATGTTGAATGAAAACTTTTTAGTGGTTTCTTGATTCCTTTAATTAAGATAGAAATTTGCTCATCAAAACTATACATTTTGCATGCCCACTCTACCAATAAAATTGTTAATTGCAAGATTTAGACCAACATAATTTTTAGTTTTAGTTTGTATTGCAAGAACTTAGGCAAATGTCAATAGCAATATAAACATGTTTAACACATATTAGCATGTCCACCTTTTGTTTACATCATAGATTTAACTTACAGGGTGCATGATGTTATAACGCAAGACAGCATTGCGAATGGCTTCAAGATCCTTTTCATTGTCAAACTTTGCAGAATGTACGCCAATAACTATAAACTACAATAAAAGAAAGGAAAAAGAGAAATTAATAGGTAATATCAATACAAAACTAACTCACATTTCAAAGAGGAGAATATAAAATGCATTGAAACAAAATAATTCATCTAACACAAACAAAACATTTAAATTAACCAAGGAAAATGACAAAAATAAATCAAGTTAGTTTACCACAATCCATAAGCAATTTCCAAAGTGGCAAAAAAAAGGTTATGCTCAAGAAGTGGTTGCAATAACACAATGATCTATCACACACTTGAAAGGACATTGGATATTTTAATGAAACGACAAATACATTGACAAGTTTTATAATTAACACTCCTAAAAACATGCACATGAGCAAAAAATAGAATCAATAGTCTGTTTTATTATGGAAAAGATTATGACATTTCTGATTCCATTAGCATTGATGTGAATTTATAAGTGAGATTTTGAATAGAGTGATATAAGAAAAAAAATTGAAGCTCCGAGAAATATAGTGGACAGCTCAAATCCCTACAATGCTAAAAGCTGAGTACATCCAAACAAATTCTTAAAAAAATCAATAATAAAAGACCATCCAAAAGAAAATTGGAACACATCCATAAAAGCAAATAGCTAGAAAAATCAATGTTTTAGTAACAAGACTTTCTTTAGGCTGCCTACAGAAGAAAAATAATCACTTGACTTGAGTTTCAGTTGATCTAGTTATCTTTACATAAAGTTAATATCAAATATTATTAGTTAACCCAAGAGTAAAGGCAAATACCTTAAATTGTTGAATACATTTCTAAAAACCAATTTGAATTACTTTAAAAGACTTTAAAAGAAACACTAAGGCTTTTGTCATCTTTATCATAAAATTTCCACAAATGATGGCATAATTAATGGTATAAGCAGGAATCATTACAGTGAAATGATCACAATAATCAGCAAGAAGAATCTGGTTTAACCTAAATTCGCTCAAGTAAACAAGCAACTATTTTCAATTAAACAATGTTCTTTAAGCATGTCATAATAAACCCAAGCCCAGTTTTAAGATATAGGTTACACATTTGAGACTAATCAAATTAGTGAATAGAACTAGGTATCAAAGAACAAGAGATATAACTTGATCAGAACAGGGAATTACAGGCTTATCAGCATATTTCTTTTCTAGGAATTCCAAATCCGGCAACACATGCATACAGTTAATGCAGCAATAAGTCCAAAAGTCTAGCAGAACCACCCTTCCTTTCAGATTCTGCATAAGAAAAATAAATCAACACACGTCTAAGAACAGACAAATAGTAACATGCAGAAGAATTTAAGCAACAACGCAACACCCATGTAGAAGAGCCATGTAAATAATCTTTCCATGGAGAGATAATAATCACAAGTTATAGAAGTTTACAGAACAGAACAAACTTTGGAAGAGAAAAAAAGAAAACAGGGAACCTTATGAACTAAATTTAAAACATACTACCAAAATGGTATTGCTAATTAATTTAGTCTCTCTGATTTCTTTTAATAAGCACATATATGCATAAAAAATTCCCATTACAAAGATTAAACAACATTTTGCTTTGTAAAGGGTATGGTTTATTATTCCTGCATTATCAAAACCAACACAAACACTTGTGTTTAATCTAGAATAAATGTCTCCAATTTGATTCTCCATTGATGAGTTCAATCATGTGAATTGTGTTTCCTATAGATACAGGCTTGGAGGATTTTAGTGTCTGCTTCTTCTTGAGCTTACTTGGAATTGACACAATGTTATCTTGGTTAACCTAGTCTGAAGACAATTCACATTGAAGCATGGTCATTATATATGTGACAATAGTTTCAGATTTCTAGAGATTTTTGGACTTCTTTGCTGCTGCTGGAACCGTCATTTTGAACAACATGCCATGTGATTCTTTGGTGAATTAATACCTACCTTTTGCTAGTGAAAAAATATTTTCAGTATTGCATGGAGCTTGAATGATGGTTCCTTCTCTTTGTCTTTAAACTCAATGACAAGTTATTCTAGGACAGAGACGTGATGGGAACAAAATCTTCAATGGCCCATACTCAATCAGACCACTCACATCCACATATTTACAACAATATGGTCAAAAGTAGACTAATGGTTACCCAACAAAGTGGTTTTTTTTTTAGGTTTATAAGCAAGCTTGAGCTGAAAAATGGTCAAGTAATGTAATTTGGTTATCTAAAAATTTTGGTCATAAAATATAAAGGATGTAACATTCATTATTTGCTTCTCCTATAAACTGAGCCTTCAAGTAAAATTTGGACCATACCTTACAATACATATATTTTTTACCACACAATGTCTGCATCTTCCCATAAGGAGTATTAAATTTGGCAGATATCACATGTTCAGGGGTCCACATCATAGTGCATTATAGCATAATAGGTTTAAATTTGACATATCTCAGAATTTTAAGAATTTGATTTAGCAACAGTTATCCAATTATATCTGTGTCAATGCATAAAAGATCATTCGGCTAGAGGAATCCTACAAAGCTATAGTTGATGTAGCATGCACTTGATCCAATAACTACGTTTTGAGTGATTCACTGAACAATTTTGCTTGATGAGGATAGTAGCCAACACTTTGTTGAGACGGTCTAAGACTCCAGAAGCAATGAAAGGGACAAAATCCTGAGTAATAAAAGACACTAACTGCCTAATAGTTTTGTTACGATTAATTTAACTTGTTTTTTATTAGCTCTAAATTATTCTATGCTATTTTATGTAGTTTTAATCATCTCAAACTTGAATCTACTAAATCCCTCAACTATCCCTGCTCTAAATCCTAAAATCTACCATAATTACCTCAACTCTAAATTCTATTGCCTAACCTACTGTACCTAGAATAACTAACTTTGCCTTATTATCACTGCTTTATATTCTTTGATTAACACTTTAAACATCTAAAAGAACTATTTTTAACCTTTTGAAATTAAAATAATAATTTTCTCTTATTGTTCTTTCCTGAGATAATCATACCAAACAACCTAATCACCTAACATAGATGACAACTAGATGTCTGTAACATAAGATCCTTCTTGGAAAAAAGAGCTTCTTCATGTTGGTATAATTACATAAATCTCTCAGGTTTCAAAAATAGTCAGACATGACCAAAGTTTCATAAATGTTACAAGTACGTCCCAAATCCTTTTTTTTCTTAAGCTACCTTTCAAAAACAATCATTTAAAAATAAATAGTATGCATAATCCTACAAGTAGTCCCTATAGAGAAAGATAATATACAAAAAAAATTGGATTAAGGATCTACTTGTTTTTTTAACTTAAATAACCTAGTTGTTTAATAATGAAAACATAAACACTATTTCCAGCTATCTCATTAGTACATAATAACTAAATTGCTAAACTTTATGTTGAAGTCGAATATTCTTTACTACTAATATAGCACGTTTTATAAAGTTAGCAGGTTTGATGAAATATATTCCTGATGAACCTAAATTATGTGCATCAATTAATTTCGTGCAACCTACAAGAGGAAAGAATAATTTATCATTTCTAGGAGTTAAAACTTTTCTAGGAGACAAACTAAAGAAAACAGACTTTCCAGGCCTGACAATTCATTATCTACCAAAGATTTTGGAGCTGACCATACAGTTGATCCTACTAATTCAGACAGTCAGATCTACTGTTCAGTATATTTTTGGATTCTAGATTTTGCCTGCCTTGTTTGATATTTTTATTGCTTTGGAACAGATGCAGCAATGATTACTTCATGATTGGATTTTAAAACCAATCAATCTTATGGAACCGGATCCATTGCTAATATTCTGTCCAATATCCGTTCAATAAAAGAATTCTGGATTAAAACTGTTATTGAAACATGTAAATGAACAGTCAGTATATTAACCTGGCTAAAAGCATTCGGACAACCTGAAACTTAATTTAATACTATTAGTATGGTGGAAAGATAATCAGCTGCAAAAGCATATCATTATACAATCTACCCAAAGGTAAGTAATATCCTCAATATCAGTTGTAAGAAAGAGAAAATAAAAGCAAAACAAAAAAAAATTAATAACAACTATGAGAGAAAACATAACATTACAAACCATATTACAAAAATTTTAGTAGAAATAGTGAACAACCTTGTAAAATTGAAGTGGAGCTGTGTTAAGCCAGTCAAGCTTGGATGGAAACTCAGGAATGGTTGATGCAGACCCCCTCAAGGAAAGAAGAAAGCAATGACCACCATCAAAAATGTAGAGTTTCACAAAGAAAACCTAATTTTACACTTACTTCAAGAAAGATGACAAAGCTAAAAGAAATACATACCTAGATTCCAAATCAGATAAATAGTTTTTGATCTGTTGCATTGTAGGTGAATTGGTCTCCCCTACACAAAGGTGATTTATTAAACATAAGGGCAAATTTAGGCATTCACTTAAAATAGGGACCTGTCATGGGGAGCTGCCTTGGCTCAAAAAAGAAAAAAAAGTTTGATTAGTCTTACACATTGGTAGAAATGGAGCACATGATATGAAGTTTTAAAACATACAGATGAGGTGTTAATGAGGAAGTTTACAAAAATTAGGAAAATGAAATATTAGAGAAATTTCCAGTGAGAACATAATAAAAATTTAAATTGAACATAAAAATATAGAATAATATGTCTAATTTGTGCAAAACTAGCTAAAAATGATTACAAAAATCAAGTGGGCAAATGACAAAAGTACATGATCAACACTGCCCACTTACCTTCATTCTGATGAAAAAATGGTTTCTTGTCCCCAAAAAATAAATTCAGTACCCCTTTTAAAGACGCATATTGCATAGCCTGAAGAATCCAGGTATCATATTACAAATTAGAAGTTGACATATAATTTCAACCATTTTGATATTGTGAGACAATTCTATAAAAAATTGTTATTTTGCCACCTTATTCATTCAATTGAACAACAAGAAATATATAAATGAGTAATCCGCATTAATAATCTATAAGTCATTAAAAAACATCATAGGCATTCTTTGAGTTACAAAGTTCACAAGAAAGAAGATATCGGAGTTCACTCTAATGTGCCAAACAGCAAAGGTATTAGTGCATCAAGTCATCATTTAACAACCCTAAAAACTTTTACTAGATTAAGGAGAAAGTTCCACTAAATAATTACAATATATTGGATGACATTCATACAATCATTCCATGTCAAGCATCATATACTGATCTTTTATCAATATCATTCTTTTCTAACATCATGTTTCCGCTTACCCGTAAGTAGATGGACATTTAAATACAAGTCACCAAAAAGAAAATATTCTATAGAAATAATGCAAATTTAGGATCATGCACAAAAAAACCAAACTACTTTCAAATCTCATATACCACTTTTGTCCCAAGCACTGCATGGCCTTTTGTAGCACTAGTAATTTTCATCTATGATGTCATTGGATGTTGTACTCGTTCTCTTTTAAATCTGCATGTCCATTAACTTTGAGGGTTCTCAGTGTCGCCAATCCATTTCTTGCTCCTTGTCAACCTAGAATCATAATATAAAACCGATGCATGTTGACAATGGATCTTCACAAAATATGGTAATACTTCGTGGATTGCATTATATGTGTGAGCCCAGTGCTCTTAAGTTAACATAAGCAGCATCTACATATTTGTTGCATGTGTTCCTAGTGGTTCAATATCATAAGTACATTACATTCAAACACATTCAATCTGCCTGTCGTATATTAGTGCTTACCTAGTAGAAAATGTGCTCATTAAGGGTGGGTTCCTTTTGGAGCCAATTCCTTACCTTTCACAATGACAAGAGCAAAGTTAAAGCACACAATGAGGGATGTTCCACCCTTCCCCCTTTCCTCTTAAGTGCTCTACCCTAACCAATTCAAAAAATAATACAGCCCCCTTTCCTTCCAAGTGTTCTACCTTGCCTACTTAAAAACAAAACTATAGTGATCCCTTACATCAATGCTCCACACTCTCTTTCCTAAACCTTCTTCCCTACATAATTGTCACACTTGCCAAGTTTCAAGATGATACTACCAATTTATAATATGAATTAATATTTTTTTAACCTGTCTATGAATTTCTAAAACCTTCCAAAATTCATTAAAATTTGTTTGGTGACTTCATCAATTTGGCATTAATAATTACAACAAGCTATATCATTTTTAGCTTTCTCACACACTCTCATTATATCTGTCTTCCATGGCATTAATATAAGGCAAATGTCCGATAGCCTTTCAAATGAATTTATATTGTGTACTTTTGAGAAAACTTTTAGAGATAGATAAGGGCTATGCAGCATATGAATCTTATGCCTCTTGAAGAATTTATATGTGCTTGTCTTCATTAAGGTGTGCAATAATATCAAAAGAATCAAGAACAAAAAGAAATTGAAATAAACTAATGAATTGAAGTTGATTCTAATCTAGCCAGCAAAATCATGGATCTTCACCAAAAAGGTAAAGCAGACATAATCAAAGCATCAAAAACTTGAGATTAAACGTCAATTATTTTGTGATTGTATTCACAAAGTTGAGGAAGGGTTACGGACCATAGATGAACATTAAATATGATGGACAATTTTAAAAGGTAGATAAAGATTAAGATAATTATTGTAGAGGCTTGTAACACAAAAAGAGATGTGGAACACATCTTAACTGATTAAGACAGGATAAAAGAAATTGTTAACTACAAACAGAAAATGCAACAAAAAGACTAGAAAAATTTACAGTTTTGAAAACATAGAAAAATAATAATTTCACCAAACAGTCTGATCAACAAATTCAAATACATTTGGCTAGTCAGAAATCATTTAGTATGCATGGTAAGCAAACAAGTTAAAAAGAAAATTCCGTATTCATCCAAATGGTTCTAGTATATATTTGAAATTAATTATTTGCAAGAGAAGACAAAAGATTGAAATGGAAATTAAAAGAATTTAGTATGAATAGAATAAACATATTAGCATGTGAAATCAGCCCAATTATGCTTCTTGTCATGCATTGATACAGAACAATGTGGGAATAAATCAGCATGTCCAACTAAATCTGCACGAACATAAATTTTAGAATGTTGGATAAGAGAATGAAATGAACAACCCAATCGTTTGGATCAAATCATAGCAACAGAGTGATGGTTCTCATCACTTTAAACTGATAGAACCATCTTATGCTTTTGTCGATCCCACCAAAGATTCAATCAAAACATAGCATCTAAGAGCAAAGTTTTCAGAATTTGAGTTAATCAGATAATCTAATTCCCACATATAATTCAGAAGAATAAGTGATTCATACACCACATCCTTTTCTTTTTTCAAGGGCTCCAACAATTGACATGTTTCTACAAGGAATTGGAATTCAATTTCTTGACCTTTATTAAGTGCAAGAGAAATCAACTAGGGCCAAAAGAGTATATACCAACCAAACTATATAATTCAATTACTAGATCATTCAACCCTTTGTCTGATCATGATGACACTACACATTCTTATTATTGTAGATATGTTTAATTTATTTAGATTTAAATAGAGTTTGTTAAGCAAGTATGACTTGTTTTACACAAGTCTTATTTTAAATTTGAGTTTGTTTTGCTTTAGTCAAATAAATTAGCCTTTAACCAATGAAGGAATTCTATGAAAGAAATTCTATGGCTGTATTCATTATAGATTTTGTTAATGAAAACTTTCCCTTGCCTACAATTATGATAGGCATTCCAACAACAAATTTTGTCATCTCTTGTGTGGATGTGTATCAAGGCCCCTACATGAATTTGTTGGTTTATCTTTGACTTATTCCTATTGCCTTATCCCTCACAACCACTCCATGACAATCTTGCTCTAATTTGGAGTCCTTCAACAAACATCTTTGAATCTTCAAAAAAAATGGTCCCCCTTAGAGTCTTTCTATCGTTGCAACCAATCTTTGCACGTATCACCATCAAAGTTCTATCGCAACATCTTCTTCTCCATCAAATTGGAATCAAATAGTTTTAGATATATCGTGACAACACTCTGCAAAGATCTCAAAAATTTGTCTTGTTAGCATCACTTTTGTGCTCTAAAAGTGTCACTTGCCACCTTGAATGGTCGTTGCCTTCCATTATTTGTGCAACCACTATATTGTTTATCTTTATTATCAACATTGACTACCACGGTCTCTATGTTGTCTTTTAGTGACCCAGGCTGCCACCCCTTATCTCTCCTCAAAAACATTACTTGCATCACTCTTGATTGTCATCAATGCCTTGTCAATAACTTCATTCGTCTCCTCAAACCAGTAAGACAAATCTCAACTTATCATTGCCTTCAAAAGTCCTTGTTCATAGGTTGTTGTCATTATTCATGTAATCCCCGAACAACTTAGTGTGAATCAAGGAAGAGATAAGTGCTATATAGAAAGCCATAGAATCACCCATACTCAAGGCTAACATAACACTCAATGTCACAAGATACATTGCATAAATTGATTCCAAATTGTCAAAAAAATTCAAAGACATCTATAAAAATTGAGAAAAGTTGGGAGATTGAAGTTTTATTGGAATTAAATATATTTTTTTTATTTGGAAGATCAAGTATATCTCTTGCATTATAAATTAAATTACTAAAATCCAAATTTTATGATAAATATTTCATTGTAGCCATCTTGTGATTTATCTCATGTTAGTTGTATATGATCCCACCAACAAATATCTATTACTTATATTGCTAAAATATATCATAACTATATTGTCTTCATCTATTAACATGATCATGAGAAAAATTTAAAAAATCATATTTTATTTATAGATTTTATTTCCTAATCATCTTATAATCTCTCATTCAAATATGAAAATTGTAATGTCTCTTTTATTCTTTTATTTGATATTTATTAGAACATTATATAATTAAAATACAAGGCAATTACATAATGAATCTAGTTTTTCTTAATTATTTGAAATCTTTAAAATGCAAACCTATTAAACAGCAACATTCATATTTTTTTATATATTATTATGTACATACAATAGAAAATTGCTTACCATCAATCTCTTATGAGAATTATTTTGAATCCATCTACTTGTGATATTGTGTTGTTCAAAGAACAAGGTATTATCCTTCATAAAATTTAATTAAATAAGGTACAAAACACTATATAGGTTAGTCATTCATTATTTATCCTACAAACTAAGATGTTATTTTGTATCAATGATATTGTACTCCATAATCAGTTTGAGAATAAAACTACTAAATGAACTTCAACCTTCAGATTACTAAAACTATCATTATGTCTACATTATCCATTGATATACCTAAATATATGATTTATAGTAAAATAGTCAAAATGAATAATGACAAAAAATCTAATTTAAAAATTTGTAGTTCTTTGGGCAACTTTTTCAGTCTGATTGATGTTCCAGAAGGTCGAAGACTGAAACACTATGTTTTTCTGGCCCTCATCCCATTCTTTGCTCTCAAAGGCGGCAGGTGGCAGCAGAGAAAAGACTTTCCTGGCTGGCAGGAGTCAAAGACTGGTTTTTCCATATCTGTGTGGTCCAGGTCATTCAATATCTGAACCGTTAGGGACAGGAAAATCCATTCCGTCCGGAGAGGCAGGAATCTGATTATATTCCTGAAGTTGTTCCTATTGAAAAGACTACCGAAGCCCATAAGAGTTGCATTGTAGACTATCCCAAGATCTAGTGATCTATGCTTTAAATTATAGTATGCTACAAATGGAAAATTTTTCTCAAACTTTGGAAAACTAAGAAGTTAGGCATTGTCAAGAAAGAATAAGATCTAATGAAACAAACTGATTATACTTTCCATGTGAAGCAGCATTTCCTTAGTACCTTCCAATTCGAGAAAGTAAAAAGGAGACAAGAAACAGCAATTCCCAAACTTCCATATCTCAGAATGTCTCGGCGTAAACCTTGAAACCTGTCAATAAATCAGTTTCAACCTATATCCTTGTTGGTTTTGTTCATATGAACCTTCAACATAAAGGTCTATTTGCAAGCATCAAATGTATTCAAACTTTTCATGCTGAGGATTCCATGGGTAAATTTATAAGGACAGAGGAGAGGAGGGAAGAAAGCTATAATTTGTTTGCCTTGAAAGGATTCTTTTCTGGCATGACAAGAAAGTTCATAGACACAAGTGCTACAGACTTCCAAACAGTTTGTCTTTCAGTTGTAAAAATCAACTGACAGGATTTGAGGTATCTAAATAAATGTCACAAAAAGAGCACGTATGCAATAATATAAGCCATTCCTAAATGAATGCTTCTTGAATAAACCACTTGGGAAAGAAGGATATAACAGCAAACTTAAAACAGCTTGCCGCCATTTGAGGTTCATGCACAGTTAAAAGCATAACAACAAGACTCTCCTAACTGTATAAAATGCAGTGGTAAGCAAACAAATAAATAAGCTAACATTATATATTTACAAGCAACAAGTATTCTTTCGGGAATAATTTTATACCACAACTCTAGAAAATAAAAATAAGAATTAGCAAATGAATTCTAAGAGTTTCAATTACAGGAAAACCTAGCTTTTGATCCTTGAGTAAGGTCAAATATCAAGCTTTGTTAAGGCTTAAAAGATAATTGATATCAGACCTACTCTCTAAAGACTCTTAGTAAGAGAACCAGAAAAGCCAGTTACCAAACAATATAAAGTGATGCAATCAAGCCAATTTTTCTCTTATTAAACATTAACTTTACAACATCATCAGGGTGCACTAAAACTCTAAGGAAAAGATGGTCCAAGCGAATCAAAAGCTCGTTAGAGATGGGACAAGAATATCTCTTCTTGCAAACTTTAATACATTAGCAAATTCCATGCAATAAAAGTTAAAGAATCATCAAGCATCTATTAATTTATAAACCAGCTTAAAATCGATGAGAACTTAAGTAACTCTGTGACAAATAAGCTAGCGTATTTCAGAATTATTCCATCATATGGTAAGCCCATTTTCAGTTCCTTGCCACCTGAAATTATGACCAACATGGGGAAGTAATATCCTTAGAAAACTGAGGCATAATTTAAGGGATGTTCATTATGTCATTTAGTATTGGACAAATAAAATTGATACTATACATCATTTGATGGTATAAAACAATCTTATACGTTTATCATATGATTCTAAAATAGTGAACTTGTCTGAATGAATTCTGAATGAAACCTACCACAAAAATTTTAGAGAACTTTGAGAATGCAGCAAAAATTGTTGCACTTCAATATTCAATTTTGGACGGAATCCATCATTAGTTGTATATAATCCCCAATGCAATAAGCATAATACAGTCTAGATACCCTAGGGCTTGTTGTACCTGCCAATGAAAGTGTTGCTATCCTGAATATACACATCAGCTTCATTTTCTTCAAGCTGTTCAGCAGGAGTATGATCAAAAGTAGCACAATTTTCTTGATTTTGTGGCTTCTGTTCTGCAGCAGTTCTAATCATCAGATCTGACAAAAAATTAATTGGAGTATCCTTACACAGAAGGTTATTGTAAAATCAATAAAAACAGTGGAAGCATGATTTCTGTACAGATAATATGTTGCAAGAACATGTAACAAAATCAAGTCAATCAGAATTCATTCCGTGAATCTATTTTATTCATTCCCAAATAATCTTTTTGTCAAAATGGTTACCTAGTCATTAATTCCCACAGCATATCAAACATGACAAAGATGAAAGTCGCTAGAGATTTTTTTTACTACTGATAGACAACATACTAGAAGAAACTGGCCTTCCACCATCAATAATCTCATTAATTGAAATATTTCCTACATCCTTCCTGATTAGAGAAGGACTAGCTTCTTGTAGTCTCTCCTCGGACAGTGTAGTGGCAACAGCTATACATCTGCATGAAGCAGAGAAAGAGCACAACATTAGTAATAAAGAGTACCACAGCAACTTCAATCAAAAAAAAAAATCATTTGTTCTAAGACTCCACAAATACAGGTAGTGGTACTAATTTTTTTAAGCCACAGAAATTTTACAGAAAAACAATTATTCTGCAATCAACTTAAAGATGCTAGCATAAACTAAAGAATACAAAAGTCTTCCCTTCAGGTACATGATCCATATTTTATGGTTAAGTACACAAGAATTAAATTCTATGCATGATAAGGTTATATATATTCAAGCTACATGTTTATTCAAGAATGCAGTAAAGTCCTACTTTAAAAGAATGTGCACTTGGAACATATCTTCAGCCCCAAAGGCAATGTGATCATTTTAAGGCCTTAGGACAAGGCAGTTGGCAAAGATTTGCAAGCCATCTCTTTGGGAGTGGAAGTGATGAGACCCAGGCCCAGCCCCAGCCCCTTCTCATATGTATTTCCCTGAATTGCAACCCCAGACCCCCATTGTGCTTTCCTGTTATTACTTCGAACATCCATGCTCCAAAAACAGCATAGACGTCCTAGCATTTTTCCTTTACATCGTGATGGCAAAAGAACATATGCCTTCC
The DNA here is from genome assembly GCA_023846275.1 of Vanilla planifolia. Taxonomy (NCBI): domain Eukaryota; kingdom Viridiplantae; phylum Streptophyta; class Magnoliopsida; order Asparagales; family Orchidaceae; genus Vanilla; species Vanilla planifolia. The sequence continues at coordinate 26,551,408 of CM043870.1, forward strand.
CTTTATCCTGCATGTAAATGAAGGAAAGCAGCAAAAAATGAAAATCTATTTCATTTTATCTTGGATAATTTAGTGAGCCATCAAACTTGCTAGTTGTTATGTCTTGGATGCACTAGAGCTTTTTTGTCATTTTGCATAAGACAGGAAAATTTGGGTTTGAATACCATAAAAACACAAAGTGCATTAGTTGTTATGTAAAGTTAACTTATAGATGGTCAAGCCAGTTCCGAACTAAACATTTTGATGGTTATAAGATGAGGGGTAGATCATTCTCATGGAAACCAACAAATAAGGTAGGAAAGCTGAAACTAATTATGCAATGGCCTCCTACCTTGAAGAAAACCCTATGTAAGGACCCTTATAAGATTCACATTCCTAAGTTTAATTCATGAGTTACACTTTAAAGGGCATCAAATCCATTTTGACAAGGCCTCAACATACAAAGAATTCAACTATAAAAATTTATTCACAACAGTAAAATTAGCTCATTTGCAAACCTATTGTTGCCCTTTGAATATGTCTGTACTTCAGTAATCTACGACCTATTTTCTAGTTGTTTTTCAAAATAAGATTGAATGAAATTGCTAGTAATGTAGCAACATCAATGTGTCACAGCATATTGTGTGTATAATCTGGAAGAATTTGCCAAAGAAGTTAGAAGAGTGAGATTCAAGAAAATTTATTTCTTCCAGTGTATATACCAAAAATGCCAGCCAAAAAAAAATGATCAAGGTGAAGATCAAGAATCTCTTATTAAAATGTGTTTCCCTTCCCTTTCTCAATTCATCCCATGGCTATTCCCACTTATGACAACCAAAATCCTCTTAAAACCATGCAAATCTATCAAAAAAAGTACAGCACAAGAATGGCATGCTTAATACATACCCAAGAGATCAATTCCACAATATTTAATTTCACAAATAGAGAATGTTCTTTTTCTAAGCCATATTTCTTTTTCATTGGAAATTTCCACTTCAGTTGATTTCAACTTCAATTGATTCCATGATGAAGCTCTTTGTGCTTAAGGAAATCCTACAAGAGGGAGGGGTGAATTGTGGTAAATAAAATTTTTCGATTTTAGATTTCAATTAAAAATTAAATCTGTTAAGCGCGAATAAGAAGAAATATAACACACAAGATTTTTAAGGTGGTTCGACTCAAAATCGAGCCTACATCTAACCCCAACCGGTGTTGGGAAAAACAACACTAAAAATACCAAATTACAATCGAGGTTTTTCGTACGGTTCACCTCAAACCTACTTGGGATTTTTCCTACGGCTAATCCCGAACCTACTTGAGTTTTTACGGGCTCAACTCAAACCCCGGGCTTTTGCACAATGCCGGGATGCCCTTACCCCCAAAGAACAGAATACAAAAATTGGCAAAATTTAAAATAACTTGAAGTGAAATAAGAGGCTCACACGACCAAAAATTAGAGGAATAAAGATTGAGAGATTGTTAAAGCAATAACCTCTAATTTCGGAATTATTCTTGCCACTTTCTCTTTATGAAATTGGAAGCACCGTATTCACTTGATTTTGCTTGAAATCGTGATCTGAAAGCTTTGAGATCTTAGCAAAATATAACCTCTAGAAGTTCTTCAATCTTTCCTATTTATAGAGCTTAAATTTCAGCTCTAAAATCACTCCCAACGGCTCTTAAAATCAACTAGCCATTTGGGTAACGAACGGAAAACAGCTACCGTCCGATTCGGGCCCAAACGCGGATGGCACGGATTGAATTTCGAATTTACCGTTTGAGATTAATCACGTCCGTTCGATCTGGGCGGGCTTGATCTGAGCAGTGCACATACTAGCCTGTATGTATTAGTAAAATGTGTTCTAAGATAATTCAAATTAAAATAGTTTACCTCCATGGTTCCGCGTCCTGGCGCGTATCCGCGCAGCCTGGGTTCGATTCTTATGCATGTCATTTTAGGCTGAATAATCTCAGCCGTCCGATCGCATTTGTTCTTCTGATTTCTTTGATAGTAAGGTTGGAGTTTAGTCCCACATCGCAGAAAATTCTTTGCCATTGCGCTTTAAAGGTAATTCGCTTCCTGTTACTCTCGAGCCTCTTTGGGGTTGGCTCCCCCCTTCCTTGACCAGGATTTCATCACGTGGTTCGGGTTGGCTTGATCTTGCACTGTTACGTTGTCGCCTGCGTCCTGAAATTGCCGTGCTCCGTTCGGCGTTGCCTGCGGCCTGAATTCCTTTGGACTATGGGCGCCCCTACCGGGTTAGCCCACCAATTTTTTATATTTATTATTTTGTTTTCTAATTTCTAAAAACCTGGACGGGCCAGTAGTCGGGTCGGGTCGACCCGCCCTATGCTACAATGAAAATTCCCGAGAGTAACGTTGTTTTAGGGTGTTTTGTGGGAATTTTTGTGCCAAAATATTTAATATAAGCGTACTAAAATAATTTTATATTACCATAATATTATAAGTTTTCTAAATGATTATGAAAAGAAATCCATGAAAACTAATTCCTAAATAATTTTAAAAAATCAAATACCAATGTCTATACTTTTTGTCAATAAAACTTGGTCCAAAAATCAAAATTCAATAATTATTAATTTTATAACATTTTTAAATATTAATACTACTAGTGTGCCACATCATCTCAAAATTTGGACATATCAAATTTAAGAAAAATAAAAAGAAAATCAAGTATGAAAGTTTTAGTACATGTCTTCAATTTCTTTGAAGCTTGTCATGACTCCAAAAGCCTTGAAGACCACTATTTTAAGCATTTAAAGTTCATGGCTTGTCTTAATTGAATATTAATAATTTTGTTTAGAACAAGCCCATATGAAATATAAACATTTATTCTTGGCTCATCAAACACAAGGGTGTAAAACATGATTCGGTAAATAGTTTGGTCATTCAACTGATTCTATCCTTTGTCATTTAATTAATTTCAACTTTGATTGGCTGTCAGATTTGATTGAGATGTTCAAGCTCTCAATTGTTATCATTTTGAGTAATTTTAGGTTTGGTTGATTATGCAATCGAACATCTAAATTGACCAAATGAACAAAAATGAGAGGGAAAGTAACCTTAGCTAATGCTTATCTACCATTCCATATTAAGCTACTAAATTAACCGGATTTATTTAGTATACTCATATATTCTTTGGCTCATATATAGCAAATTTTCATTCTTGAGTCATTAATGTGTTAGACTATTTAATGTCTAAAGAAATGCGTGTGTCGTTGTCTATGAGTTAAAAAAACACCATGAGTCAACCTTCTAAAATAGTTGCCCAATGTGGCATGGCAACTAACGAGGGATAATAACGTCACAACATATAAAGAATTTTCACAAACACATTGCATACAAAATTCTTTAGCAGCTTACCTACTTTGATGCACAATATTCTCTCATTCAAGAAGAATCAAAATTCAATAAAATACTTCCTAGAACATACATAAAAGGTTCTATAATAGTCATGAAATCAATGATTAATCTAGCTTCTAAGATACTTCAAACAAAGTAGTGAAATAAATCTACTATATTAAATTTTGGAGATATTTATAATTTTTATAAATTTTGATTAAATAGGTTAACTTATCTTAAAAAAGCCTTACTATTAATAGTTTAGATTAGATCAAGGTTATGCCCTCTCTAGAAAGTAAAAACCATGTACTACATTCCTCTAACAAAGTTAGACTTTAAGCAAGACACAAAGGCGAGGAAAATTAAATGCCAAAATGCTTCAGACGACATTGTTCCACGAATTAGCAAATTCTTTTAGTGATAGATTTCCCAAAAAAGTTGAACTGAGCCTTGGAAAACCTACCTAGAACTTTCAAAATACACAAGTTACTAGTGTGCAAATGAAATTTAGTAATATACTAACACGAGCTCCACTAATCCAAACAACAATAAGAACGAAAATTTAAGGATGACCACAAAGAGCTCATAAGGAACATGAAAAGAGAACTAGACAATGAAGAGAGTAAAATAATGTGATCTTCAGCAAAGCAACACAAAGAACATCTCCACTAGATCCTCAAAACATGAAGAGTCAAGCCTTGCACACTAATGAGTATCACAAAGAACTTCACAAGGTGCAAAGTGATGAATGGGATGTCTAAGACCTCTAAGCACACAATCTATGGGGAAAACCCTAAATGACAATCATAATGGTCCCTAAAACTCCTCTAGAACATGAGTGAAAGGTTATTTATAGGCCAAGAAAGTATGCAAAGGAAGCCAAAAGTAGGTGACAGTATGGTATAACACTATAGTAGAATTCCAACAAGTGGCTTGGTTTAACATCCCTAGGCAATCTAGTCCAAGCACCACTAAAGCTTTGGTCTGACTACCTAGGTGACCTGTGAATCACGTCAGGCAATTTGTGAACCACTTCAAGTAACTAATTGGTCCTGAGTAGTCTGAACAAAGAATACCAGGAGACTTAACAAAACCATCCCCGACAGTCAGAGGTAAGAAGTCACAAAAGTTCCTACACGTACAAAATTAAAGTTTCCTATTTTAAAATGAAAATCCATGGCAACCCAAAAAAATCTAGAAAACCCAAAAACAACTTCAAATGATCTAAAGGTATGCATGATCTAAACGATTTAACAACACAACAATGTGACAAATATGTCTAGATGCTCTGCCTCACAACACTAAGCAATTTGCTTTGATAACTCAATTATAAATCTATCAACCTATCAAATAATAAAAAAATAATTTATGTTGTCCATGATGTACTATATAGTCTAGCAACTCACAAAATAAATTTTCACAATTGTGCTAAATTACCTTGCAATAAATTGTTGTATAAGTTACCCTAGTTTAGATTTTGGTGCAAGTCCCTCAAATTTACAAAATAGCCATATGGATTACTCTTGCTTAAGAATGATTGTAACTAGGTTCTTCCTTATGCTATATATGTTGTCTTTGCCATAATAGGAATTCTTATAAGGTAAGACTTAATGAAATGGGTGTTTGAATTCCTTATGATTTACTTCTCCCATCCCCAGACAAGGGTAAAGTGAAGGTCAACCATGAAAAACTTGCTTATTATGACTAGTTCTATATTTTGATAATCTTTACACTAATCCACTACAGTAGCCATCCTTACCTACACTTGCCATTGAACCCATGATGCACTACCTATTACATATGTTGACTCATTAATTCCACTTCCAAAATTACTTCATGAGCTTACTCAACCTCCACCTTCAATTGAGCTTATACCTCTACCACTAGAAGGGTTATCCTTGCCCAACCTACCAATAGAACAAAGCCCAAGCCTATAATGAAAATGTCACTTTGTCATATCCATCACCATTCTCAATATTCTTACTCTAGATGTCATACGTGCAATCACTGCTAAAGAAGGACCACACTTGAGCAAACTTTCTTTTTATTATCTTTATCGAGTACTAACTCAAAATTTGAACATTATATTGTGTTTCAACAACTTATTATAAGACTTTCCAATACTAGTAATCTTACAAGACTTTTTGATGTCATGGATGTTAGCTTTCGCCTTTTGGATAATGAAGAAGTAGATAGGATGTTTATGATTGCTCCAAGGTTTCGTGACTCAATTATTACTGAATACTTTACAACGTAGAATTAAAAGCACTTTTAAGCAGGGGGCAAGGAGCTTAACAAAATTTTGAACAATGTTAATCACTTATAGACCTACTTCCAGCGGTATTTAGTTACTAAAGTCTCGTTATTATTTTGTAATAATTTTTAGTAACTTTTTGTAGTTTTGTTGATATTTAAAAATTATATTCATAGGAAATTACAATACAAAACTTAGCTTTCAATGGTCAACATCATGCCATTTGTTAGTTGGTTACTATCAAATCACCCTTAGAAATTGGATGCTTTTTTGTTTCCTTCTAGTTGTTGCTTTAGTCAATAAAAATAGAGGTGAATTAGGCACTCATATTTTTAATTCATTTGATAGTTTAAGAAATAAAATCTAAAACTTTACCTTTAGTGTGCTCATCTAAAAGAAGCAAATGAAATTGTTATGTGAGATGTTTTCATCTAAGCTTGTGCTAAGCTTGTGATTGTTGGTGTTATGCCTATAAGGTAGTGAGTCTTATAGTATCACCTCAATTATCCCCACAAATAAGTCACATTTAATAGCATATAATCTCCAATCCATCTTGCAAGAATTTCTCTCATTAGTTTATAAATTCTATTTTTCAAAAAAAAATATAAAAGTTTAACTTATATGTTGTATAAGCTTGATATATTGCATCTTATATGTTCTTATATTACTTTGCTTGGATCCATTCTCTTTTTAAAACTAGGGAAATTTGAAAACACTCAAGACTTTATATTTTTTCCACCAAAAATGCTTCAATGATCACTAACAATTTTCATATTCAAAATTTTTCTTTGAAAAGCATTGAAATTTGATCGTTTGAAATCCCTCATATTATCTAGAAATACCAATTTTTTTAAACCTACTAAATGTTTGGTCATTTTATCCCACAAACCTCCTCAAATTCATTTGAACTTTAAGTATTTTAAACCACTCTATATTGACAATTTTAAAATTCAAATATTTCTGAAGTTTCATTATTTTTCTTGCATTTTCATGCTCTCAAGCTTACCCTAACATCTATTCAAACTTTTTATTTTCTTGTTGTCCCTTCAGCTTGTTTTCTCTTCTCCTTTGCCTTTGAAACTCAAGAGCAACCTTAAAATGAGGGCTTCATACCCTCTCACTCTCTTACATATTGCAACCATTTATTTTCTCAATCTTCCTTACAACTAGAAAATTGAAAGAAAATTTACCTATACCTTTTTTAATCATGCTCGTCTAAGTTTATTACATATGTCATAAGATTTATTTAAAAGCTTATGCGAATGACCTAACCATTAAATTTTGCTCTCTAACTAGTTTTATAAGCATTCTAAATATGCAAAGTTTTTACATTGTCTTTCTTGCTTTAAAAAGAAAATATATGCATCTCCATCCTTTTTATTATCAATTTCTAATCTAAACCTTCAGAAATGGTCGTCTTTATATCTTTTCTTAAATTTTTCTATTTATTTAATGCCATAAACTCCCAATATTTATGCAATTATATTAGCTCTATAACATATACTTTCAAACTAACATTTTGTAATACATCTTGTTTCTATGAAAAGAAAGCAAGTGGTCTTTTTTTTAGGTTGTGCACATACTTTATACTTCAAGAAAATCCTTTGCTCGTATTACCATCAATATAGCTTCCTAATAAGAAAACTACAATCTACACAAAAATGGATAGAAATAAACCAATATTGCTACATTGGCTTCCCAATAACATGTCAGAGCTTTATTATATGGATTTTACGGGCAATAACACAAAAGAATGTATACCTCATGTTTGCAGCTTTGGCAGCTTGAATGCCTACAAGAGCATCTTCAATCACCACACACTAGTTAACGAAGTTTCAAGTCAAATCCTCAAGATCACAACAACCCAATAATATTATTGTTATTGATAAATAAATTATGATGGAAAGGCATTAACTGAAATGCATTATTTATATAAAACATGCAAAAGTTAAAATCAAAGAAACATTATACAACAAAATAATTGTTGAACTTACTTCTAATCATGTAAACCAGAAAAGAAAAGGGGAGAAAAGATATTATCTATAATAGTAACTAAAAATAAGTCAATATGCCACCATAAAGGTTACACATCCCTTGTAGCAAAAACCTTGACCCCTGAATATTTAGTAACTTTAATGGCTAGCAACAAGCAAAGAATTTAAAAAACTTGTTCTAGAAATATTCACTACATCACTTTTACCTTCACCATGGTAAACAAATAAGCTTGTTGTTTATTTCAAGGCATGAACATAAAGGGTGTGAAGATAAAATAACTATTCACCAATTAAATCATAGTCATTGATCTAGAAACCAGCTACATGACAAGCATCAATAACAGGCCACTCGAGACTAGTCCCTTAATATCTAGATACTCTCGAGGCTAGACCCTTGAGACCTAAGTGCTCAAAAATGGACCCTCAAGACCCAAGTGCTACAGACCAAGGTTCTTGAGACCCAGGTGCTAAAGACCTAGTCAATTAGAAGCAAAAAAGCTTGAATCCAAGTCATTTCAGTTCAACTCCTTGAGAATTCTCCTTGAGGCTCATGTACGCTTTGCTCAGGGAAATGAACAACCATCAAGGTGATCCCTGAAGTTACTAATAAATGGTAGTAAATCTCTCATAAACACAAACTCCTTAAGCAGTTAAGTCACAATAAAAGAAATTGCAGTAACTCTCCAAAAAATCGTGATAACTCCCACACATGCAAATAACTAAGTTACCATCGCAAAAAAGGCTTCTCACAGTGCATCATCCAATGTCCAATTAGGTAAGATTGATCACCTAATAGAACCCCTACACTTTCGCTTGCCTTTCCTCTCTTTCCTTAGTTTTTCTTGACTTATGAAGATCCAAATCTATCTTTCCCTAACTACTCTATAATCTAACGCTCCAAATTTTCCAACTGAAGTAAGCTTTTGTTTATCATCTTGGATCCAATTTGCACATCAACATTTTTTTGGCATCATCTATAAAAATAACAGGAAAGCTAAAATGGAAGACAAAAAGAGTAAAATGATGTTTCCTAAAGGAAAGCCTCTCGACCCCTATGATCAAGAGTTGATAGAGATTCCTGCATCTCTGCCTCAACCATCGCAAGCTTCTAAATCATCTCATTCAACTTTCAGTAATCCCCTTCATCTTATTCAACAATAGATAGAGCCTTTCATGGGAGTCCTCTCCACTCTTCCTATATTGATAATGGAGCAACTCAACTCTACCAAAGGAGCCAAACCCCTTTCTCAAATCTTAAGGCCTTTGAGACCATTCTTATCACATCTAAACCAAACCATTTTGCCTCCACTTCCACAAATCCTTCACACTATGTCCCCACACATCCTATCAACACTCCATTATCTTACAGTGCAAGGCTCTCTAATTCTCATCTAGTCAACACTTCTGCACCTAGTGTCAATACATTGCAAGCTCCATCTCTCAACACCTATTGAGGATTCCTTTATCATTCTAATGAGAAATCTCACCTTGTCTAGGCATATTGCTATAACCCATACAACGTTAAAGAGATTTCTACCTTCTTAGAGGTTGACACCCATCCCTCCAAAGTTCCAATGGCCAAACTCATCCTTCTACAATAATTTAGACCCCCACATTTTACTTAACATTACCTCCTTACATGTCATGTTTTGAAATACATGGTGTAAGGTTTTCTCCACTTAAAGAGTTAGCCACCACGTGGTTCTAAAAACCACCTCCTAATTCTATGTCCTCCTTCAACTAGCTCAAGAGCCAATTTATTTCCTCGTTAGCTAGCCACATCAAACCCAAGAGAGTCTCAAATCCCTCAATTTAATGTTGACTAATCTGAGCCCCTTTAAACATTCTCTAATGCTTCAACCCTTCAAATAGACCAAGAGAACTCACTTCTAACTCGAGTTGTTCTCATCAGATTGGTCCAACCTAGTGACTTTCAAAAGCATCCCATTAGGTTCCCTCCATGGTCCCTACAAAAAATCTTTAACAAAGCAATTATCAATGAGGAAACAGTCTCCTCTACACTAACTGGACCTCGTAAGCCTACAAAGCATGGACAAAAGGGATAAGGGTCCACATGGATTTCTCTTGAAACACCCCTCAAGGAAAAAATCTTTTAGCATTGACTTCGTTTTATAAGGCCAAAGCAAGTAAAACTAAAGTGAGGCATGAAGATCAACTCCACGTCACCAATAATTAAGCAAAATATGAGGACCTGATCGCTAATTTGAAGTTTAGCATTAGTTTCCAAGTCAAATACCTTAAGGTCTTTAGTGACTCTTAACTAATTGTTACTCAAATCAATGGCTTTTTTAAGACTAAAGACCCAATACTCAAGGCATACATTGAGTTAGCTTAATCCCCTATCCAAAAATTTAATCAAATAGATATAAGTCAAGTTCATTGAGAGAAAGATCAAGAAGCAAATTGCTAGCATGGGCACCTACATGATGATATTTCACCTCTCGAGAGACCTTATATTGAGTCCAAAACAATTCCAGTTCTCAACCTTGAGAGACCTCCTAGTTGCATAGACACCTTGAAGCTTATCTCAACACAAAGATCTTACCCACTCTAAAGCCAAATGCAAGAAGGATAAAGTGCCAAGCCCAACAACATATGCTGATCAAAGATCAAATTAATAAGAAGTCTTACCTCGATCCCCTACTTAAACATGTCCACCCATCCAAGATACAAGATATCATAAAGGAAATTTACTCAGATGAGTGTGGAGATCACGCCTCGAGCTGCAACCTGGCCATGAGGCTTTGCACTAAAGATTCTTCTAGCCAACTATGCAAAAAAGATATTGCTCGTTTGGTGAAGAGAAATAAAGGAAGACAAAATCATGCTCCTCTTCCCTAACAACCAGTGACAAAAATGAAAGCAATCATAGTTTCCTAACCCTTCTTGATGTGGAGCATGAACTTTTTGGTCCATTCCTAACAACTCAAGGTGAATAAAAATATTTCCTTATTGTTGATTACTTCTCCAAGGGGATCAAAGCAAAGCTCCTGGTTAGCCACACAATACCCAAGGTTCATAGCTTCCTTTTGGCAAACATCTTTAGCGAGTTTGGGCTTCCTTCTACTACTATACTACCAATGCAACTATATTCCAAGCAAAAGAGCTTCAAGAGTTCTACAAAAGATATGGTTGCAATTTAAAGTATGCTTTGATTGCTCACCCTCAAACGAACAACCACACAAAACAGCCAACAAGTGTATGCTAAAAATACTAAAGCATTGACTTGACATTAAGAAAAATAATTGGGCTGATGAGCCTCTAAGTGTATTGTGGGCTTACATACCACATCATGCTCAACAACATGAGAATCATCATTCTCTTTAGTTCATGGCTTTGAGGCCATGCTCCCGATGGAAAATCAACCACTCCACTCTCCGAGTTAAAACTCTGCAAGCTAACAGAATTACCAAGAAGGCATATAATCCAATGAGGAAGTAGGAAGACTCAAGCTTGTTCTACTCAAGGAGAAGCACCTCAAAGCTCATCTAAACTAACACAATAAAAAGTGGAGTATGGAGAAGTATCTCAACAAGTATGTCAAAAAGTGCTTTTTCAAAGTTGAAAACCTTGTTCTCAAAAAGTGCAACGTACCTGACACCAAGAAGGCCTTGACAAGCTCACTCTAAAACCTTACACCATCAAAGCTATTGTTTGTCCAAAAACCTATCAACTCCAAAGAGAGAAAAGGGTTGAACTACTATGATCATGGAATGACGACCACTTAAAAAAATTTTATCTACGATAAATACACTTCTTTCTTTAATTCTACCTACCAAAGACATAGCTTAACTTGGCCTAAAGCTTTTATTATTTTATATAACATGCATACTCATGTTTTGAAAAATTAGATAAAGCTACCTCTCTTCTAAGTTCAATTGTAACAAACAATACAAGTGTTTTCAAAAGTGTGGCCACAATTATGATATTACTAAATTAGGGTGGATCATACAAGCTACTTGCTCCAAGATGCAAAATAACTCAATGGGAAGGGCTATATCACTAATTCACATATAATCACTTATAAAAACATAGTTGGAAACCTAATCAAGCACCCGATTCCCCTCTCATAACATGAGTAAATATGTAGTCGTGGATGCTTTGAATGGCAAATTTATACAAGGAAAGTCTGGCACTAATCAACCTTGGAAAAGCAACCATTGATACACTAGACGACGGAGAGAGAATTGCTCTTGAACCAAGCACAAGAGAAGCGTGGTAAAAGTAAAATGACAAAAGAGATGGCCTTGTAGAGCACGTGCTTTTTTCCATCACCAAGAGAGTAGTCGAGGAAGCTTCCCACCCTCTCACAAGAATGAGCTCCCCAAATTGTCTCGAATGACGGTCCAAATACTAGCTCATACACTTAGATCTAGCTAAGAGTGGGATAGAGAGGCATCGAAAAAGGGAGTGAAAAGGGTCAAATAGACCAGAAGCTCCCAAAGGTCCTGTTATCATGAAGTACTACACGGTATACTTTGAACAATGACCTTCACTAGAATAGGTGTACTAAGGTTTGTCTAGACATGAGCCACATTGTTTCAATTTTACCAAAGGTGGTAGAGAGCAGTAGCAATAAGAATAACATTTGCATCATAGCAATCAATGGAAACATGCCCCTCTAAGCAATTCCAAAGATAGTAAAGAGACTAAAATGGAGTCCAATTGGACCAATAAACAAAGAGCAAAATAAAGAGCAAGCTTGCTCGAGAGTAGTGAAGCAACTTATGGTAAATAGACTCAGTCATGCAACAACCCCAAGGACAAGCAAAGGACTGGCTTATCCTACACACCCCTAACCAAGCCAATGTCAAAAGCTCCCCAAGACAACACCTCCAATGAAAGTCCTAAACCCTAAGAGAAGCATAGAGTTACAAAACCTAGGCACCATGACAAATCAATGAGCCCAAGAAAATCATGACAGGAGGAAGCTCACAACCAAGTGGGACACAATGTCTCCCAACAAGCAGACCACGAGCTAAAAGAGCATTTTAGGATGCGACGCACCAACATATCACCAAAATAAAATCTTAGCTATATGGGATTAGGATATGTCCCTTCCCACATCATTATTTTTCATTTTGTTCAATGATCACATGTATGAATCTCCTTAGGAAGTGATTTTGTAGGCTTCAACCAATCTTTTATTCAAAATGAAACTTTAGCATTTTTCCCAAAACCCAAAAGTTTTCAAAAAATGAAACCATGGTGCGGCTCGATCCCAATCTCCCTGATCCAAGAGCTACTTCGTCACAAATCGAGAATAAGAGAATCTACATTAACACGTGTCAATTGCAGAGAAAGAGGATGCGGCCCATCCGTAATAGAACAACCCATCCCATTGCCCACAATCCAAACAATTTGAGTAAGGATGAGACCACTAGCAAAGGCTAGAAACTTCCAAACAGCACAATCCCCTTGTCGAACTTAGAAGGCAAGTTAGCACGCCTCCATAGTCGTCCTAAAGGCTAAACACCTAAAGAGAGTCACCACCAAGAAAATGCCAGATATGCTAAGCCACAAGCACCAACCATCACTCCTTCAAACAATGAATACGCAGCAAACCGTCCCCCGTGAGCTTAACAGCATGCTCTTAAGACACAAGGAGCATGGCTAAATGAAATATGCCCCCTCTCTAAACAAAAGATTTAATCAAGCACTTGATAAAGGAATGCATCCTAGTGAGAATAAAAGAATTTGACATGAAAACAATTGAATGGTGGTCAATATAGAGTTGGTTAGCACCACTCTATCAATTAATGAATGAGATTGGCCCTTAGCTTAAGATCCTCTCAGATATAGACTAGATAAAGTGAAGTTCACAAACATAAAACAACTAGAATTGATCCAAATGCCCAAGTATTTGCCAAATCTCTCCTAGCACATCCTCATTTGTCCAAATAATCATCCTCTACTAAGGTGTTGCCATGCCTCTACTAAAGAATACAAAGGACTTTTGAGGGCTCACCACTTGGCCAATACAAAGGCACAAATGTTGAGAATATGCTAGACCTCAAAACCAACTTGAAATACAACATACACAACCTCAACACAAAGGTGCCAAACACAAATTAATTACCTTCCTTAGAGATGATTTGTGCATCCCTCAACTAGTAATGACTATTAATAAACTAGGTTTTAAAAGCTTATATATAGATTTTTTTAATCCAACTCCATTCTTCATCATGCACATAAAAGAAGTTGATAAAAGGAAGATGAATACATCCCATCCACCATTGATACTTAGCATTCTATCTTAATTTAATAACATTACTCATATGGAGCTTCCTAATGATTACCCCTAATGCAAGACATCCAACATGTCATTGACTTAATACCTGGATCTCAGTTACCAAATCTTCCTCATTATCAAGTGAACTCTACTGAACATGTCGAACTAAAAAAACAAATTGATAAACTCCTTAAAAAAGGTTTTTTTTACAAGAAAACCTTAGAACATGTGCAATTCCTACACTTTTAACTCCCAAAAAAGATGGTTCATAGCATATGTGTATCGATAGTAGAGCCATTAAAAAAATTACAATAAAATATCGATTTCCAATCCCACGACTAGATGATTTGTTAGACCTTATTTCTGGTTTCAACATCTTCTCAAAAAATAGACTTTCACAGTGGTTACCAACAAATTAGAATTCGTCCTGGTGATGAATGAAAAATTATTTTTAAAACTCCTGATGAGTGGCTAGTGATATCTTTGGCCTCTCAAATGTACCAAATATATTCATGTGTTTGATGAACACTATTCTGAAATCATTCATTAAAAAATTCTTAGTCATATATTTTAATTACATATTAATCTGTAACCTTGATGAGATAACCCATTTAGAATACCTTAAATTTGTTTTGAAAAAACTTAGACATGAAAAACTATACAAAAATTTAAAAAATTACTCCTTTATGCAAAAGGAAGTTAATTTCTTAGAAATTATAGTATCATCTACTGGCCTTCAACCTGACTCATCAAAAATTAAAGCCATTTTGGATTAGCCAACCCCAAAGAACATGATAGATATTAGAAGTTTTCTTTTTCTTGTAATTTTCTGTAGAAAATTTATAAGAAATTTTAGCACAATAGTAACTCTAATTACTGATGCCTTCAAGAACGATAAATTTGTGTAGAGTGTTGGTGCACAAAAGGCTTTTGATCAAATCAAACTACACATGACATCATCTCCTGTTCTACGTTTACCTAATTTCTATGAAGTCTTTAAGCCTCATGTGATACTTATAAGATGGAAATTGGTGTACTTAGCCAAGATAATCACCCAATTACTTTAATGAAAAACTAAACACTACTAAATAATGGCATTCTATACATGATAGAGAATATTAATTAAGCAATCATTAAAATAATGAAGACATTATTTATTGTATAATGAATTTATTTTGAATACAGACTATCATGTTTTAAAATATATCAATATATAAAAGAAATTGAATCATAGACACGTATAATGGATTGAATACTCACAAGATTATTCTTTTGTTCTCAAACATAAATCAAAAAAAGATAACAAACTTGCTAATGCAATTTCTAGAATAACATTAGTAATCACTTTCTTTGAATCTTAAATCTTTAGATTTGATAAGATTAAGGATGATTACCTAGTTTGTAAGCACTTTAACAATACCTATAATGAGATAACTAATAAATCCTCCATCATCTGTAATAAATACGCCAGTATAAAAGATTATTTATTTAGAAGCAAACAACTATGAATCTGAAACATTTCATTTAGAGATCCATTAATACTAGAATTACATTTTGGAGGAATCACAACACATGAGACACAACAAAACTACTCAATTGAATCTCGATTCCATTGACCATTCATCAAACAAGACGTTAATCAAATTGTGCCTCAATGCTATACACGTAAGCAAACCAAAACAAAACAAAAAACAAGACAATATATAGCTTTGCCTATTCTTTATCGACCTTAGGAAGACCTCTTTATGGACATCACTTTAAGCTTACCAAAAACATCATGACATCATTATAACATCTTTGTAGCTGTATATTGTTTTTTAAAAATTACACACTTCATACCATGTTCTAAACCAAATGATGCCTCACATGTTACAAAACTTTGCTTTCGAGATAGTTCGCTTTCATGACTAGTCTTCAATTATTGTCTCTAATCGTGATGTTAAATTTGCCTCTTATTTTTGAAAAATACTTTGAAAATTATTTGAAATACAACTTAAATTCTCTTTAGTCTTCCATCCCTAAACAAATGGACAAACAAAAGTTGTTAATCATATGTTAAGAATCTCCTAAGATGTCTTGTAAGAAAGAATCAAAGAACTTCAAACTTGCACTTACCTATATCAGAATTGACATATAATGGTATTATTTTCAAAACAACTAAGCAAACAATATTTGAAATTGTGTATGGTTACAATCCAAAACGTCCTATTGGCTTACTCAATATTCTTATGCACACATTTTTTGATTCAATTTTTACTTTTATACATTATTTTCAATCAAAACATAAAGAAATCAAGAAACAAATTGAAACAAACAATGCAAAGTATGCCAAAACTATTAATCAAAATAGATTTTTAAAAGAATTCAATGAAGAGGATCATGTTCTAATTCGCATTTGCCCAAAGCACTATTCTTTCACAAAATATAAAAAATCACATATACGAGCTTATGGGCCTTTCCTAATTGCCAAGAAAATTAATATAAATTCTTATCTTCTTGACTTGTCACCAAACATGTTTATTAGTCCAATTTTCAATATTAAGAACCTTCTATCTTATAAAGGTACTTCATAACATAGCTTGGTGCAGTTTAACTCTTCTGTAAGTAGACATGATAATCAATTACTAAAACTATCAATGCCAAAATTTTTTGAAATTAATAAGATTATTATTGATGAGCACTCTAATATTAACATGCTTGACAGATTCTTTGTTTGTTGGAACAATCAACCATCATTTGAAGATACTTGGATGACACATGAAGGATTGAAAAAGATAACTCCGCAACTTGTGGAGAATTACCTTAACTTTAACTCCGCAAAGTAGAGTTTTGTTCAATCAGGAGAAAATAATGCAACACAAAAAAAAAGAAATAATAACACAATAACAACATAGACTCACAGCAAAGTCTCAAACTAAAATCAATCAAGATAAAGCTTCCCAAACTTTAATACATGCATGAAACTTTGGAGAACATGCAAATAATAACCTAAAGAAGTCATGGTTTAGCTATACATCATCATGAGTGCATGATTGTACTACATTAATGTCTAAAATTTTTAAAAAATAAGAAGTATGATTTTATTATTTGGGCATAAAAGTCTTCAAAAGGTAAATAAAAAGTATGCTTTTATATTAAAAAATTATATCAACATGAAAGTCTTCAAAAGATAAGTAAGAAACATGTTTTTGTATTAAAAATTTATATGGGCATGAAAATCTTCAAGTAGAAAAAAAATATTTGTATTAAATAATTACTTGTAATCTCCTACTTAAAATATCACTCATGAATGGATGAATAGTGAAGGCATTGTGACTAAAAAAAGTGTATTGCTTTGTGACTTAAGTGCTTGACTTAATGACCTTCCCTTGGGTTCACTTTAGTAAGTGAAGTCTTAATTTTTTCTTTATCTTCTAAACTTTACTCTTCCTTTAAACTATGTTATCATACTTTTCATTCAAATTAATTCAAACAATTATTTCATTCCATCTCATAACCCAATCCTCTGTCCGTCTACACCATTATTCTGTTTACATCACTCTCCCTCTTTAACTATTCTGTAATCTAACCTTCTAAGTTTTTCAAATAAAGTAAGCATCTATTTAATCTTCAAGAATCCAATTTCACATTAATAGTGTGTTGAAACTACACAATAATTCAAATGCATTAAAGTTCACCGTTTTCTTCACGTTTAAACAGAAAGCCATAAGATTAAAAGTTGATTACCATTTGTAGAAAGAATTGGATTTGGATTTAGAGAAAAGCACCAATTGTTCATTTTAGGCTAGTATGGTAAAACAAAACCATGAGTTCCACCAAATATTGTTTATGCATGCATGTGGGAGGGTGGTTAGGCAAATATGTGTTTATGTACGTAAATTTATATAGGTATACATATGATAAATATATGTATATATATACATATATACACACATGTGTGCATCCATTTATTAATTGACATAAGCTCTTTTAGCAAGTTATTGAGTTGTTTTGTATATGTACAGATGTTTGTGTATGTATCTATGTGTCCTTGTATGCATGTGAGTGTGTGTGCTTGTGTGTTAAAAACTTTTCCAAACTTAAGATCATATAAGTTATCCTAAGCCCAAAGAGAAGCAAATTCAAGAAAAATAACTAGTTTGTACATTATGCAGGATTTTGAGATTGACTATGCTTTATCTAATTTAGTGAAATATGGCATTAATAGTAGGGTAGTGGATGTGTTCTAAGTATATGCAAAGCCTTTACAAATATGTGTTATTTAGAATATGTCTTTATATCTGACGTCACATTTCCAACTTATAGCAATGTCATTTTTAACTATTGGTTGAATCACTTAAGCTCATTTTGAACAAAATTATTTGACTAAAATTAACAAGAAAGCGCATTCAAAGGCGCCAAGTTGTGATATTATATCCAAAGTAGTTTTGGTCATACAAAAGGAACAAGAATGTTTTTGAATTTCAACAAAAATAATTGTTCCAAAATAAATGAAGTGGGACAAAGACACTTTATAAATACAAAATGGTTATAGTAAAGATCGTGAAATATGTTGGGAAACTACCTAGAGAATTAAAGAACCTAAACACTAAGAAAGACATGCTGAAAGAGAAAGTAATTCATGCCATTTTAATGAAATTATAGTTAAGAATTTTACCAAGAATAAGCATCTCCAAGAATTCACAACCAAACATTATTTGCACAAACTATAGATTCAAAATTTATTTCAAGGACAAAGAAAACCTCATCCCATTAGTGTACAAAATCTTCAAGAATAATAATAGTACAAAGTATGTGATACTCTCTATAAAAAGTAGTACAAAATTACCTCCACAGAAGGCACATTTAAGCTTTTTGATGCAGCTAAAAATATATCTGGAGCTGGTTTTAAATTCTCAAAGGCATCCGCAGAGATAATGGCATCAAATCTGATTAGTTAAAAATAAAAGAAACAACAAATTGAACATTAACATTTAACAATCATTTTCAAACAAAAGCAGAACCCCTTCAAATATAAAGCATCATTGAATGCTAACTGACATCATTATATACATTGCCTTAAATAATGATTGCACCTTACTTTGGCAAGAGATAATTTATACACATACTCACTTAACCATATCTGCCTCTAATAAGAAGGTTTCAATCACAGCAGCAAACATGAGGTTAGACAGCAATGCAATCAAGATTGGGCATTGTTTTTAAAGGTTAAATCACCATCTTGTTATTATATTAGTTTTTATTTTAAAAATTCTAAAAAAAATAAGAAAAAACTCACCACTTTATAAAGGAACAAGTTAGCTAACTCAAGGTAAGCCCTGATTGGTTTGGATGGATGGGTAGGAGTGGGAATGGACATAGGCATTAACAAAGTGAAACAAATCAGGCACTAGACAAGTACAGATATGTGAAATAATTGTAAATCCTTTATTCACATTAGCCACCCAACCCAATTACTTAGGTTTAAGATATGATTAAGCTGATAATGAACCAATAACACTAGACTATTGTGGGAATTGCACTTGACAAGATTAATAGAAGCTTACTTCAATTGCAAAATTTTATAAAGGGTCATTATATTGTTAAGAGAGGAGAGAGAGATGGATCTTCACAAGTCAAGGACAACTAAGGAAAAAAATAAAAAAACAAAGACCAAAAGGCTTCTCTCTAGTGATCAACCTCCATGAATTGAATACTTGAGAGTGTACTTATAGTTATGAGATAAAGGATGTGTCTTGGCCTTCCCTTGAGGTAGGAGAGTCATTTTCATGATGGTAACCTAATAGTTTGCAAAAGTGGGAGGAGTTACTGTTATTTTATTGATCATGGCTTATGTGCTCTAAGAGTTTGTGCTTAAGAGGGCTAGAAGTGCTATAGCTGTGTTAATAACACATAGTTGACTAGAGCATTCACTTCAAGGTTTGTCTGTGATGACATTAATAGCACGAACCTAGAATTGCTATTGCAATCATCAAGTAGACATAAGCAAAGTTATGTCTAACTTATCAAGGGGAGAGTACCTTATTTCAACATCCTTCAAGGTGTGAGAGATAATAAATTGAGCATTATACACTATTGTCCTCTCGAACTAACACAGAGCTAACAACCCAAGTTGAAGGTTGTCAAGTAGATGAAAAATGGTTCTCCAAGCATCGGATTGCTCAATATAGGAGATCAGGAAAAATAAGCCTTAAGCTTCCGAAAAGTTTTCTCATAGTTGTCCGTCCATTAAAGTTTGTACTTATTACAAAATAGCTTGAAAAATAATTAAGCATTTTATCCTAAATTGGAAATGAATCGACTGAGTCCAATAACGTGCCCAGCAAGAAACCCAGCAAGACACTGGACATTTCAAGATGTCCCTAAAGAAGGTATGTTGAAAAATTTTGGATTGGCTTGGATCCCTACTCTCAACACCATGTAGCCATGGTACTTACCCAACAAGGCACCGAAAGTTTACTTCAAGGATTTAAGCTTATAGTTGAATTTTTTGCAAGTCTCCCTTAGATCTTATAAGTGGGCCTCAAAACATGTGCTATTTACCAAGAGGTCATCCATACAAGCCTCGAGGTCCTTGCTTGTTTGACTTCAAATACAATGTTGATCATTATTCAATAAGTAACTCTGGCATTTTTGAGCCTATAAGGCATGACTTTTGTAGCTAAAGGTTCCAAAGTAAATAATAAATTTAAGTTTTTTTCTTGTCCTCTTTAGCCATCTTGATTTGATAATAACCTGAGAAGACATTCAGGAAACTACAAGTAAAGCCAACAGCCAAGTCCACAAGATCATCAATCCAAGAAAGAGAGTATGAATCCTTTGAATTGATGCAATTAAGATTCATGTAATCAATGCACATGCACCACTTGCCATTACTCTTCTTCACAAGAACAACTTTTGTTAGCCAGTTTAATTAAAAGATTAAGTAAATGAAGTTTACCTTGAGTAAGCTAAAAATATCTCCTAAATTGCCTAACTTCTTGACACACTACAATCTCGGCATTCATGTCATCCTTTTACAACTTCACTTAACACATTGTTATCTTTGCGATCACAATTGTGCTCTAGCTCTTTCCCTGCTCTCTCGATCAATGGTTGGTTATTGTCAATGGTCCTCTTTTCCATTGGTGGCGACTTGCTCTCCCACTGTTAATGGTGCTCTTGGAACACTTATATTATCTGGATGATAGGTTTCATAGATTCACTATACTAATGGTGCTCTTGGACTAGATACAGCATTAATTTTGCCACTTTCATGACTCACACTGTGCCTCCATTGCAACTTCAACGCTTTACCTCATATAGAAGAACCATAGTCACAAAGTGCATGTCAAGCTGGTCTCTACTATTACTATACTCTACAAGTGGATCATTCAGCTTATTGGATAGTTTCTTTCTCCATGTCAGGACTCTTGTGATCAATTGAGACCTCTAGCCTTGTGTTACTCTCCTCTCACCGGTTCTCTTCTGCCCTCATATTGGACTAAAGTTAACTGTGATGCGGTTATTCTAGACCATGACATTGCCGATATCGGTTGTATTGTTAGAGAACACTAAGGAAGGCCTCTCCGAATGGAGAGTTACATGTTCTTCTCTATGGCTACAAGGGCCATATAGGAGCATATGATTCCTTTGGCTTCACACATAGCTTATCACTTTCCTTGCACAATGGGGATATGAATTGAATCGGATTCTCGTCAGGCCAACTCATCTCTCTAGCGTGCAATGACCCTACAATCTGATAGAAGTGATCCTTTCCATCATGCCTGGAGGGATATTAACTGCTTCAAAGATATTAAGATCACAAACGTTCTATAAGAGGCTAACTCTACAACTAATTGGACTACCAAAACAGCCATCTCTTTTGAATTTAGATGGGTTCGGGGCAAGTCTCTCCCATCAAAAATTATGCATATCCTTATATCTAACTAGTTGTATGAACCACCATGAATGACTTTAATAAAGACTACAACCACTTGTGTCAACTCGTACATCTCGTCACTAAATAGTCACTTCTATCAAACAATTGGAATCTCAGAATTCATGTTAAACAAGTGTTGTATTGTCGAATGATCTATCCTTGGCATATCAGATGGCATCCATGCAAAGATGTCAAAATACACAATCAAAAGTTTAAGGGTTTCTTTCTTTTCTTTTTCAATAAGATATGAGGATATGGATACAAGTTTAGTAGGTTCAAAGGAATCAAAAGAAAACTAAAGACAATGAGAGACAAAGTTTATCAACTCTCTGTCTGGAAGCTTGATAGTTGAAGGTCCAGGCTCGACTACGTTTTTCATTAGGTTTAGGTAACATTGTCTCGATTATAAAAGATTCATTCGCACTCAAACTACACCTATAAAGAAATTGAATTGAATGCACGAGTGTGATGTCAAGATTGTCATCCTAAACTTGTTCCTTGTTGGTCTCCTAGGATGGCATTAAAAGATGATAAAGCAACAACCACGCGAAAGTCGACCATATGTATGTCCAAACTAGAATAATTTCTCATTGTTAATGGCAAAGTAATCATACCTTTCAACTTTGTTAAGTCCCCAAAGATAGAAGAATCCAACGAATATTGAGGAAGATGATAACCATAGAACTCCCAATGTCGATGAAGATTCAAAAAACCTCGATAATGGCAACTAACCTTAGAGATTACTATGGCATCATCATAGGAATTGCCAAAAAAAAGTGACAAATCCTCATGTCTGAAGAATATTGAGGCTTGGTCTAGTCACTGAGCTTTCATGTTAGCTACCATGGTCTTCTTGACGAACATCAGGGTGGAGCTCCTAGAGTGAGCTTGCTTTCTCTATCAAGATGACATAAAAGACTTTGACTGGGGCCCTGCTCATGTCTTTAAGCAATAATGACAATGCTTGGTCATCTCCTTTAGCTCAAGATGGGATGGTAGTACTTGGCCTCACAAGATTGCTAAGAGCATACTTGGCTTTGAACTTCTTCACTAACTCTTATAGATAACCATCTTTCAGAAACTTTAGCTCAAAACCTTCAAGGCTTTGCACACAGAAGTTGTGTAACTATTATCCTCATGAAAATTACAAAACTTGGTTTTATCCTAATTGTTTCCTCGAAGTAGCCTCAGTGTATGGAACAATCCCTTTCTTTTTATTGCCTCTACTTCTTCAACTAATGCGTTTAGAGGAATTTCGAAACATTGCGCTTAGTAGCCTCAAAGGCAATAGTCTCCTCGAGGGGCCCTTTGAGAGAAATCCTTGTCAACTCTTTATTTCTTTTGCCCACGCTTAGTGGGATTAAGAGGCAAAGATGTCTTTCCTTTTAACTTTCTAGTCTTCCTAATTGATAAAGTCCTTCTGGAAGCCACTAAATAAGAGCTACATGATGAGAGCAGCTCGAGTTAGACACAAGTCCTCCTAATCTACCTCCTTGAGGCAACTTTGAAGCGATGAAGGCTCCAAGTGGCTTAGATTGGTATTACAAATGAAAAGGGGATTCTAAGAACCTTTTGGATCTAACACAACTAGAAAAAGAGGAAAGCGATTGCCTCTTGATTTTGGTTAAAGGAAGAGATTAATTTGGAAGGCGATTTTCGAAACAATTTGAAAGTTGAGTCTCTAATGAAAGTGGATTAAATTTTACATATTATATGCCCAAACAAAACACATAAGGATGCAACAATCTTAAACTCCTTGAGAAAAATATAAGGGTCCAAGTTCCCATAGAAGAAAGATGAGTTTACCAACTAGAGCTTATGCAAGAGAGGTGTAGAGAGAATCTCCCCTAAAGGAAGAAACTTCTTGGAAGATACCTGGACTATATTCGTACACCCAAAGAAGGTGGGATTCGTCATCAGAGTATTGAGGGAATCTTTGAGTGGTCCATTCAGAATAGTTGTGGTTCTAACATTTCAACTCCACATAATTGGATACAAGCATTTTGAAGCTGATTGATTAAATCTCAAACATCCAATTCTCAAGTGCTAAGGTTTCAAGGGCTTGGCCTTGAGCATCCATGTATCAAGAGTTTGGCCTCGATCATTTGGGACTTGAGAACCTGATCTCAAGCAACTTATTGCCTATACTCATCTTGTCCCACTTTTTGAATCAATGATTAGGACTAACTCACAAATTTTTACATCTTAAGCCATCAACTAACAATGTCTAGTGTAATGCAATACATAAAAGTGCCAAATGTTTTGAGCTTCTATTTAATCCCAATTACCTTACTCATTTAAAGTCAATTTTAATCCCAGAGAAGGTGGGATTCATCATCAGAGTGTTAAGGGAATCTTTGAGTGGTCCATTCGGAATAGTTGTGGCTTTAGCATTTCAACTCCACAGAATTGAATGCAAGCATTTTGAAATTGATTGATTAAATCTCAAACATCCAATTCTCAAGTGCTAAGGTTTCAAGGCCTCGGCCTTGAGCATCTATGTATCAAGAGTTTGGCCTCAATCATTTGGGTCTTAAGAGCCTAATCTCAAGCAACCTATTGCCTATGCTCGTCTTGTCACACTTTCTGGATCGATGATTAGGATTAACTCACAAATTTTTACATCTTAAGTCATCAACCAACAATGTCCAGTATAGTGCAATATATAAAAGTTCCAAATGTTTTGAGTTTCTATTTAATCCCAATCACCTTACTCATTTAAAGTCAATTTTATTTGTAGTTAAATAAATAAAATATTTAGATGGACAAATCATCATAAAATAATTACTACTATTAAAAGACATTTACATTTATTTAGATTATGATTAATACTTAAAAAACTAAAATATAAAGTAAAGACTATTAATGATTATGAGATAACTAGTAGTTTCTAAAATTTAGCATCTTTTGGTAGAATTAGGTGAATGATTCATGTAATCCTATCAAAAAAATATGATGACTCCTCTAAGTCTTACATGACCCTTCCAAAATAAACTTTAAACTTGTGTACCAGTAAACCATGCCCCTTGTATACAGCTCCCTTGCATCAAAAAAGGGAAAACAACAACACTTACAGAGATGTGGGCAAGTCAGCAGCTGCAAGATTTGCTTCAACCTTTATCCGATCCGCACTAGATGCAACAGCAACCTTGAGCCCTTTTTTCTTGCACTAAAGCGTAGAAGTATTAGACTGACTTTTTAATGCAATGATCAAACTCATAAACCAATGAAAGAACAAAAATACCTCCATTATGATCTCAAGTGCCCCTGGGAAGCCAATTCCAGAATTGGGTTTTGCATACTGCAATTATGCAAGCAGAATTCATAATCCTATCATAAAATTCCATTGCAGAGCCACAAAGATGACGTCGCACAATATTATATAGCTACCACCTTATCGAGGTATATTTCAAAAAACCGATTCTTTGCTGATACGGGATCGAACCCATCTACCCTCTTCATCAAAGCTACACCTCCTAAAAAATTTGCCTCTCCTGATCCATTTCACAGAATCATAAACCAGAATGCAGCTAATTGAGCGCAGTAATAAAACTATTGCGTACTATTCCTGTAGTTAAATAGCTT
Organism: Vanilla planifolia; assembly: GCA_023846275.1. Classification (NCBI taxonomy): domain Eukaryota; kingdom Viridiplantae; phylum Streptophyta; class Magnoliopsida; order Asparagales; family Orchidaceae; genus Vanilla; species Vanilla planifolia. Next base: position 26,576,755 of record CM043870.1, read on the forward strand.
TCCAATTGTCATATTAAAGGTCGACCTTTCTTGTTAAGAAAAGTGGATCCATTCACCATCTCGGGCAGAAGGAAGAGATGGAATACCAGTTCCCATGAAGGGCACGAAGTCATCAGTGGTTACTGAGACGCCCATCTCTGCAAAAACTTCGACGGCGGCCAGCCGCGAAAGCTCCTCACTATTGCACAGGACCCCATCCATGTCGAATAAAACGGCAGAGACCTTGCCCCATTCGCTTGCATTCCCTCCAGTTTCCGCTTCCATCTCGTCCACTTGCGACGGCGGTGGCGGAGAAGGAGACGAGGCAGCTAAAACGACGAAGGGCGCTTCCCGAGAAGCCATGGCCATGGTCAGAGCTCCGGTAAGTCTTCTTCGCCGGCGGAGAGGGCGATACGGCACGAGAACAGAATAACCATAAATGACAGGGCTGGGTTGTACAAGAGCACTCCTTACAAAGGCGGGAAACGCTGAGTTCAGCGCCATATCACTCTGCTGGTTATCCAATCGCGAAGCGATTGAACAGACATATAATGGGCACGGAAGATGACGACGTTAGCTTTGTGAGGATTCGTATGCGTGGCTGTGGTTTAATTGAAATATTAAATACGCCATTATCCACATCACAGCAAGCATTGTTCATTCAAGTGGCCCGAAGTTCTGGGCCAGGTGCCACGGGTAAGAAGATCAGGTGAATCGAGTCAAGTTAAGTCCAAGTCTCAATCAAAATTTTAACAATTTGGATCAAATCAGGACTCTTGAACCATCTTAGGTATAACAAGTCATGGTAGAGTCATGAATGACAATGGGCACGGAAGATGACGACGTTAGCTTTGTGAGGATTCGTATGCGTGGCTGTGGTTTAATTGAAATATTAAATACGCCATTATCCACATCACAGCAAGCATTGTTCATTCAAGTGGCCCGAAGTTCTGGGCCAGGTGCCATGGGTAAGAAGATCAGGTGAATCGAGTCAAGTTAAGTCCAAGTCTCAATCAAAATTTTAACAATTTGGATCAAATCAGAACTCTTGAACCATCTTAGGTATAACAAGTCATGGTAGAGTCATGAATGATAAAGTGATGCAGTGGGTCAGATCAAACTCATTATCCTCTTTAACATCAGTCCTATAAGTATGCAAGTGACCCAGGGTGTGAATTCCAAAGCACACGAGAGGGGAGCTAACACCATATATTGGCTTGAATGATAAGAGATGAGGAATCCTTATAACATGAAATAACATTGTTATTAGAGCATGTGGGACTAAGATTTTGATGCTTATTATATCCAGAGCAGGAGTGACTCTGTTCCATTCGATGACACATTTTTACAATCGAACGATCCAGTTTGTGCTTGCTTTTGTAAATAATAATTTTCATCTTATCGTTCATTTTAAAAAATCTAATCAAACAGCTGAGATCTTCTCCGCATTTTGTGAACAGTGCATTTCATCTTACCATCCATCCACAAAGCTCGATCGAACAACTGTGATCATCTCCACTTTTATGAACAATACTCTTAAGTGGTATCAAAGAGGGTTATATCAAGGGAAGAAAGTTTCTAAGAAAAGATCCAATTTCTTGTGTGATGAATTATTTTTTATACAATTAACTTCATAAATCCACCTATGTTTAATGGTAAATTTTGCTTTTTGAAAAAAATAAATTTAAAGCTTTTATTTTAAATGTTAATGATGATTTATTATTTTAATTTGAAAATCTTTTTATTATTTCAAATAATTTTGATGAATATTATAGAAATTTAAGACAAAAGAATGCTAAAAGAATGAATTACCTTTATTTTGTTTTATCTCAACAAATTAGAATCAAGATTTGTCATTTAAATACTTTTTTGAGTCTATGTAAGAACTAAAGAATTTATATGATAAATGGGTTGTATTATCTACTCAAGATAAGAAACAAATGAGAAATAAAAAAAAAAAGAGAAAAAAAAGACAAAACTTCATGCACCTTAGAAGCAAATTCTTCATCTCAAGGTGCACAATATTTTTCTACCACTGATAATGATAGCCATATTATTAGTGATGATGAATTGATTTTTTTTTATGAACTTATAATTGAGCATAAAAAATTGATTAGAATGTATACAAGAATTAAAGTAAAATATGACAAATACGAGTATTATATTTATTTATTAGAAAGAAAATGTAATGAGCTTAAAATTAGAAATAAATAGCTTCAAAGTGATTTACTTGTACATGTTACTGATTTAAATACTTTTTGAAGTAATTGATGAATGTGAGACATCTTTAGTCTTGAACAATTTATGTATTTATTGTTTGAAATGTGAAGATATTTCTTTAAGAGAAAAAAATTTATTTAAAAAAATAGCAAATATTAATTTGATAGAAAAAAAGTTAAATGATTTGAAAGAAAAATTTGGCAATATACTTACATGTGCTTTTACTTCTTATATTTATCTTCATTCATATGTGCCTTTACATGTTATATATCCTTTACTCATATGAATAAAAATATTAGTATTATAAATGCTAGTTCTAATGTTACATCTTATTTGACTCAAAAATATGTATTAAAATGTTCTAATGTACACATGAATGATAATAGAAATTATTATATTTCACATATGCACAAACATGCTTCATCGTAAGAAATAATATTATTTTGCATACTCATAATTTTTATGCTAAATCTCATGTGGTATGTAATTATTGTGATAGACATAAACATATTTCTTATGATTGTCTAATTAGGAAATTTATTTATTTAAAACGAGATAAATATGAATAGATTTCTAAGGGAATATATTTGAAAAATACCTTTGTAAAAGCACCTCTATCACACTCTATCACAATTGAACCCAAGATGATTTGGGCTCTAAAATTTAAAGCTTAAGTAGTTGAATTGGTATGTCTCTATATTTTAGGACCTATGAAGATAAGTCTTGTTTTGTGAGTTTGTGTGACTCATAAAATGTTTTATGTTTCTTAGCTTATTTAGCTTAAGTTAGAAAATTAAATCCTTTTAAACTTAGTATTAATTGATATTAATCATTTAGAACTTGTTAGTTAATATATATACAATTATTGTATGATGAATTCAAATATTATGAGTAAGTCAATGTCATAGTTTCTACATAACATGCTTTGGTGAAATATGATTGAAAGATCATATGATTTTTTATTAGGAGTAAAAATATATGAGCTTATAACTAAATAGCCTAAGAATTAATAGACCTTTAGAGACAACTAATTTTGGATATAAAAATCTTAAGTTTAGAAAAAAAGAAACTTGGATTTATGATTAACATCAATTTTTCTAAATTTACTAGGGTTAAATTTTATAAGAATAAAAAATATGATCATCATAGGTTTTGTTGAATTAATTAAAAAATTAGATAGATAAAATAATTTTAATTTAATAAATTTTAAAAATAAATATCTATATGATTATATGGAATGAAAAATATAAGATTAATTTATATCTCTCACTTAGGAAAGCATGTAAAAGTATGCAAAAGAAAATAATAAACACTACATGTTTAGAGATAATTTATTTGATTTTTAGAAATTAATATAAATTAATATTTTTTTACTAGAAAAGAGATAGTTGAAAATTTTGTTAATTTGATTTGAGAATTAAAAAAATAAAAACATAGATATTTTATTTGATGAATTATTTATAAAAATAATAATAAACATTTTAATGATTAGATAGAATCATTGATGAATCTATTTTAAATGAAGAAAATAAATTAGATAATAAAGAATATGAAAAAGAAGCTAGTTAACAACTATCTTGAGTTTGGTAATATCAAAATCCATAGGAATCAATTAAATGATATGCTAATCACGGAGTTAGAACATGAGTTTCTATGGAAATAATTGATCAAATATATTTGTATTTTTCATATAACTAATATTTATTGAAGAAACCCTTAAGGGTGTAGGTACATGTCATGAATTAATAATTTGATGGACTTGAGAGAAATTAAGGATAAGTATTAGTTCTTATGCTCAGTGATCAATAATTGATTGAAGCTAAATTGGTATTTAAGAATAAACTATATGAAATAGAAGCAACTATTACAAATAATATTAGACTTATTAATAAGGGTATATAATCAACTTCATCATTATATGATAAATCACAAAAATGTAATATTTCACTTTATTAAAAGTTTTCATTAAAAGATTAAAAGAATTAGTGTGCTAGAACTTAGGAAAAGCATAGGCTAGATCCTAGAAAGAGTTAACAAGTTTATCTATTGAATATATTCTTGGTCTTTCTTTGTTAAAACTTTCAATAATTTAGATTAAAGAAATAATTCATTGGATAAAATCTAGAATATTATTATTAAGTTTTGAAAAAGATTTGTAGTGCTAAAATTAAAATTATTTATTCCATATCTTTGTTTTCAAGTTACAAATAATTTTTATAAGTAAACTCTTTTAGTCTTCATAGTTTGAATTGATAACAAGTGATTTATTGATTAGCAACTAAGTGTAATTCTCAAAACTTATAGATACATATTTATAGTACTATTGTGTATCTTTTTACTTTTTTAAATTTAAAAGATAAAAACCCTTGTAATTATGTTTAATCTTATGAAGTCATTAAAAACATACATAAATAGAGTGATAGAGTTCAAAATCATAAATGTTATTAAAAAAAATATGGATAGAATGCATGATAACTAATTAGTATTGTTATAATTCATCTTTTGATGCATGATAAAAAAAAGCTGAGAAATATGTGAAATGAAAACATTTATTGCATCCTAAGTTTATGACATAATTATATGAATTTCATAAATTGAGGGAAAGCAAGAATGTAAAGGGAGTATATGTATGCTTATATGATTTATATATTTTCATTTCACATTTTATCAATAGTTTTGTCATCATCAAAAGGGGGAGATTATTTTACCCTTTGTCATAACATCACTTGTTTGATAAAAACAAAACTATTATGTTAGTTTCTCTAATACTTTTATCGAGTGTCTTTCAAGTCATGCATCTCAAGCTCTTACATGGTCAACCAATTGAAAAGTTTTGATCAAATATCTCATGGAGTAATCTACAAGTAAAGCAATGTCAAACAGTATTGGTGCTATGCTCTGACTATGGCTTAAATGACATATCAAAGATTCGTTGATCAAGCTCTTGGTAGAGTAGCTGATTATTATGAGTCCATCTCCAAAATATTTATTAGATTGATTATTTATCCTATCACTTGGTTACTTATGACATAATTAGATTACATAACATTATTTACTCACATGTATTATTATTAATTTCTTACACATTATTATTTTAGTAGTTGTAAAAATATTTTATTATTTTAATAGCTAAAAAATCTTTTAAAAGTAAAATAAATAAATAAATGTTTTTTAGAAAATAAAAAATTTGGCCAAAAGAATCCAACACATAGCCAACCCCATAGGCTCGGGCTAAGTGGCTTAAAGTACTGAGTCGGATGCAACATCTAAGGAGATCAGGTGAACCGAGTCAGTTTAGGCCTAAGTCTTGATTAGAACCTTAGCAGTTTGGGTTAAATCAAGACTCCTGAACCAGCTTAGGAGTAACGAGTCAAGATGGACTAATGAATGGTAAATTGATGCAGTGTGTCAGGCTAAACCCATTATCTTCTTTAACATATGGTCTTATAAATCTTCAACTAGCTTAGGGTGTGAATTCCTGAGCACACGAGGGGGGAGCTAACCCCATGTATTGGCTCAAATGATAAGAGATAAGGGACCCTTATAATTTGAAATATACATTATTATTAAAAAATGTGGGATTAAGATTTTGGTGCTTGTTGTATCCAAAGTAGGAGCGACTCAGCATCGTTCGATCATGCATTTTCACGATCAAATGGTCCAGTTTCTGCCTATTTTTTAGAATAATAATTTTCATTTTACCATCCATCCAAAAAAAAATATGATCAAATTACTGAGGTCTTTTTCACATTTGTGAATAGTACATTTCATCTTACCATCCACTTGAAAGCTCCATTGAACAACTATAATCGCCTCCGCCTTTGTGAACAGTACTCTTACACTTCATTACTATCCATCCAGCCTATAGAATCTAATGACCTAAATCAAATCCCATTTAAATTAGATATGAATTCTTTATTATGTATTTTGATTGGGCAAAACTATTGTTTTGTCCACCTAGATCAAACGAAGGTCGTTGTTCCTGCTCGTAATCAACATTCTAGAAAGCTATTTTTGTTTGTTTTGAACACCAAAATCCTAATGCCTATTTTAAAGGACCTTTTTAGTCATTAGGAGAATTCACTTTAATCTAAAATATTCTAATATAAATAGAAGAGTCTTAAGAGTTGTAGAATCGATCATTTTAACCTTACTACATTAATATTTTGAGAAGAGAAGATGCAAAATCAAAAATTGCAATTCGATTTTGATGCCTTTACTGGTGCGAGGCTTGTAACTCATTTTTTTTATTTCTTGTTTTAGCATTTTCTTCAATTGCACATCTTATTAGGAACTTCTTCACAATTGATTATTCATTTTTTTATTCATTTTTATTTTTTTTTTATAAAAGATCATATTAATGCAAAATCTTTGTTTATTTTATTTTACATAATAACATTAGTGCATATCGATAAATCTTTTGATTTAATATTTCAAAACTAGGTTATTTATGTTGTTGTGAACTTTGTCATAAGGGCATTCATATTCTAATATTATAATTTATAGACTTATGTCATATGTGCTTTTACAAGTAAAAAATAAAGCATTGTAATAAATTATTATTTTATATTATACTTCAATATTTTTAAAATTTTGTAATTAATGTTATGATGGTGAATCTCCTACCTGTTGTTGCAAATGGGTGTGATTCGTAACGATTATCTCTACCTATTATAGGAAAAGAGAATTGTTTTTCTAGTTGAATCTTCGTGAGGTTTATTGGGGGTGGATATAGGCATGGGTTAGGCCAAACCACCTAAAAATCTTGTCACTTTTACTTCCTTATTATTTTATAATTTATGATATTTCTCTTATTTTAAAATGTTTAATTAAAATATATATAAAAGAAATTTATAAAATTATTTTTATCAAGCATAAAATATTTTATCAAAAAATTTTAAAATAATAATTTTTTTATTTTTTTATTTTTATTTAATAAAATTATTAAATCATTGAATTTTTTATTATTAAATTTTAATTTTAAATAAAAATTTAAAATATTAAAAAGATTAAAAGTATAATTCACCCCTCTCTTATACATTAACTTAGCACAAATTAGATCATGGGTTCTGTAGCTAATTTGGCTTACCCAACCTATCCATTATCTTATCCACATATTTTATATACAATATATTTGATACCTTATGATATATATATATATATATCAAAGCCTATGATGAATTAATTAACATGCCATGCATATGCACATGCCAACACATTTCTTTAGAAATAATCATTCTTTACTACTTACATTAATAATATAATATTTATATACTTGGAATCTCAATGATAGGTTTTAATCAACCCTTTCCTTTCCTTTCGACCCTTGCATCAGAAATAAGATACAAATTATTAAAAAACAATTCATTTCAAATTCTTTACATGTTTATTACATTCTATGATTTTTTTTCTTTCATTCTTTGCAATACTCATGTAACATATATTTCTTTTAATGTAACACACATGAGCACTTGAACTTTTCTCTTGAATTTAAAAATTAAAAACCTCTTTTTTAGAATAAAAAACATTAAGGAACATGTACCATATGTTCTTTCTTTTAGCTCCAAATCATAGACCATTCGTTCTTCTCACGGACTGCCCAAAAACACATCATGTATCATATGTAATTTATAACATACCATACATTATTTATGGTATGCCATACATTAATCTTGAGAATTTAGTATTCAACAAGATAAACTATTCTTTCTTCCTTTTGCACCTTTTTTTGAACTATACATATTGTCTATTTTTAGTAATGTGTGGTATGCTAAGATTAAGAATTATTTTGTTCCAAACAACATAACATATGTCTCACATATCACACTTTGCCTTTGAACTAAACATATCTTAAAATATTGATATATCGCACATTTTTTTATGAAAGACATTTTTTGTCTCTTTAAACTTAACATGTCATACGTAGCATGCCAATACATCATATATTACATCCCAAAAATTCATTTCTATAGCAAAACTCAACCATGCCTTTTCTAATATTCATTTCAAACCTAAAAGCAACAACAACAAGGTGGTTTTATAATCTCTTAGACTCAAATAGTCATTCAAAAACCTCAAAACTTGATAAATATAAAAACCTTAAACTATCTTTACTTCAAGATAATATATATAAAGTAATTTGAAAAGATTTAAAGGTCCTTACTTTGTCTATTTCCTTAATCTTTTTTTGTAAATCTTGGATTGTTTTCTTAATTTCCTTTAATCATCTTTACCTCTAAATACAAAAAAATAACATAATTTATAATAGAATATAACATTAAGTCAAAATTTTTAAGTAGATGTAGGTTTTGTAGACCTAGAGCTAAAAAATTATAAAATTTTGGAGCATTCTCAAAATTCATGCCAGGATGGAAGTAGTTTTTAGGATTTGAATATCCACTATGAATATCGCAACCTAAGAAATCCATAGGTATATTATTAGCTATTTTTAAAAGTCAATTAAATTTCTTGTGAATGTTTAAAAAAAAGAAAATAATATTATATTTAACTCTTTTTATTAATATAAAAGACTTAAATCCCACTCTCCTATTACCTATTGATTGTAAGAGGAAAACCTAGAATAAGAGCTCAAGAATGAAAGGGAAGAAGAGAAAGAGATTTAGCAGAGGAAAAGGAGGACTCTTCAAGTGATTCTTTCTTAATTTATAATTGTGAGAAAGGATTTCAAAGCTACAAAGTAATACAAGTTAAGGATGAAACTAGACTTTTATTTCTACCAAAAGAGTTGCATAAAGGGAAGCTTTCATTTAAGATTTTCTTTAATATGTTATGGGTCTTTATGTTGAATTAAATGAAGTTTGGTCTTGGATTGGTCATGTATTAGGTCAAAATCTCCAAATCATTGTTTCCTGAATATGTCTCAAATGTCATATGATTAACTTGGTCATATTATATGATTTGGCTCAATTGAAAGGTATAATAAAGGTAAAAAATGATGCATTGAGTAAGAGAAGTTAAGCTAACCCCTTGACACATGTAGCCTTTCTAGCCATTTTTTTTAAAAATCCATCATGTGCAACAAACTTTATACCTTTCACTACATTTGACTAATCACTATTTCACTCTCTATGTTTGATATTCAAATTAAGAATTGTGATCCCCTAATATGATCACCAAGATCATATTATGTCACCCTCCATGAACCAATCTCCTTTACCAAATAATCAACCACATAACTTAGGAATCATTTTATCTTGAGCCAGGGTAAATTCCTAACCATAATGGCATATATAAGGCACCAATGTAATATGCAACATACCAAAAATCTGCATGCATAAACTAAAACATTCATCATCCATATCCATAGAGAAATAATATATAAAGATAATAAAATATCTAATAAAAAGTCCATCAAATAAATATAATACAAACCAAAGTCCGTCAAAACAATCCAAGACAATATAAAAGTCTAATTATTACATCATAAATCGAAATTAATCAACATATTACTTCCAAGCAAATGAAATTAACTATAAATATGAAGTGAATCAATAGTTGTCCCAATCACAAGTTCATTTGTAATCTGTTACATCCCTGATTCTACATGTAAAGACAAGGAAAGTGAGCTAAAATCCAATAAAGAATTCTCAAGTCATACTATAAAATTCATAATCTAAGGTATAGTAGTAATACTTATAAGTAGTATAAGTCAATATTATATCAATGTCATGATCATGCATGTCATGTAATAAGCACAAAAAATGTCAAGTCTAAACTAAACAAATGCATGATGTAATTGATTTGATCTCTAATAACCAAAAATCTAAAATTACTCTTAAATCTATACAATTCAAGTAAAGATGCATCATCATATAAATTGACACTCTTTTCTGGAATGTGTCATAGTCATATAAACTACTACACTTTTCAAGGCATGTTATAGCAAAATTATTAGAACACTTTTCCAATATATGTCATAGCCATATAAGCCAACATTTTTTTCCATAACATGTTTTCACTAGCATGAAATTTTTAATCCTAGGGTCTACATCGAAATTCTATTCCTCATTAAGTTTACTTAATGTCACACCCTAATTTTGCAACAATAGTTTAGGATGCAACCAAACTTACTAGTTAATATTCAACTACTTTTCACTCCTTACGCTTAACATTGAAATTGGTAATTGTAATCCCTTAATCCGATTATCAAGCTAATGACATGTCACTTAAAATGAGTCACATTTTTGCTCTAGTTGAGATCTCAGTTGAGCCAAAGATTGGACCACTTTAGGTTAGGTAATCTACTAATATGTTGACATATATATGATACGAAAGTAATCTATATCTATAAATAATCATATCTATATAATATTATAATCATAAATAACCACATAATCATATACAAATAATGTACAATACAATCCATGTCTAATAATTCATATAATAAAAGTCTACTGAATACATCGAAAAGATAAAATTAAATAAACTATGATTATGACATACCAAAACATTATCTAAGAAAGGATCTATTAAGATACCAACTTTAGTCCCCACTTTAATGTTGTATCAACAACTAACTTCCTACACATGTAAATAATTTAAGGGGATGAGCCAAGCTCAATAGGAACATCATGTCTTACTAAACACACCTTATTAGCTTGATTAATATATAAAAAATATCACTTGCTTTTATATATCTATCTAGGCTTAATAAATCTAAAAAAAAAGCATAATCAATCCTATAAGGTGCATAGTGACCCAATAATAATTTGACATGCCCTTGAGATACTAGGTGCAAGTCTGGCACTCTTATCTAATCTTATGATCTAATAATCAACAACCTGATTTTACCAATCACATGGATCACCTCATAGGGTTATAAGAGTCTTCATCAATCATGCAATACTCTCTCTAACAAGCCCTTAAAAATATCCATAATCTCTTATGATGTCTTATAATTAGCACTCAATATACTTGAAATCCTTTATACATGATTTAATAATCCCAACCTAAGTCTTATCAATCACATGGACTATCTCACAAGGTTCAAAGACTCTTAACAATGTGTGACACTCAACCACCATAAACTCAAGCATACTAAAAACCTCTTGTGATGTCTTTAACAATAAGGTGTGCAAGTTTTATACTTTGTGAGAGTCTTATCATCTAGTATATCTAACCTATTTTGTTCTAGATGATGAGTCTAACAACTGACATCCACTACATTCTAATCTATGTCATCATCAAATATACTTTCTTACACATCATTTATGAGGTTGTAATAACAAATATCCATAATTACCTAACCTTAATCTATCATCTAAAAGATGTTACGGTCCTTTCCAAACTTTAATCCATTAACTAAACCATTTGGGATCTCCTTAAACCTTATTCTATTATTTAGGCTAACTTAAGGTTTCTTTTAAACCTTAATTAGTCTTTTTGGAGTAATCCTCCTCTATTTGTTTTTTCATATACATGCTTAATTTTTGCTCTTTTCTTAATTTGGGTACCACTTAACTACTTGCTTAAGTTTTAGTCCTTAACTTAAACCCTCAAAGTCATAGTTTATAAACTTTAGCTTAGGTTCACATGAGTTATACTAGTAACTATCTCTTATCTTACAAGCCAATTGAGTCAATTTACCCTTTTTAAAGGCCTTTTTTAAGTGACATACACCTCTTAAACCATCATCTAATGTTTCAATCTAAGGCTCATAACCTAATTCAAGGTTACTAATAATTTCACCCATCAAACGAAGTTAAATCAAAGTTTAGTCAATAATCTAATAGTTCATTCAGTCCCTTGGTTGGGCTTAGTGGTACTCTTAAGGCCAATACCTAGCTCTCTATCTCAGCTAACCTCATATAAGGTCTAATCGAGAGCTTCATTATAATTTAGTGTGTCCACCAAGTGCTTGATAACCTTAGTCCAATTTTAATTTACCTTAAGGGTTTTCTTCATGCAAAGCTCTACTCTTTAGTAATTACACATATTTGATTCCTAAGCTAACCATAACCTTATTTAAGATCATATCAAGTTCTAATTTGCTTCAACCTTGATTATGGTTACTTGGCTCTTTTTTCTTAACTAAGATTCAAATTTTAAATCTAAGATATTTAAATTATAAATTATAGATATTCAAATTTCAATCTTAAGGCCTTTAAATTTCAAATCCTCTACATTCCAAATTTCATAATCTAAGCTCAGTTGATCGATCCAATAATTGCATAAGACTAATCTAAGCTTAGAAGTTGGTTAAGTTCTTTTCAAGTTTGCTACTCTTACTCAACCAAACCCAATCCCTATTGTTACCCTTAACCAAGACTTATGCTTCTCTTAGCCTTCTTCTAAAGCCAACCTAGGCCCCTCAAGATTCTTTACAAGAAACCTAAGTGTTCACTTACTTTGGAAGCCATCTAAGGTGCACTCCTAAGTCTTTCCTTGTATTTCAAAGTCCATAGTCGATCCTTACCCTCAACCCCTTTGACTAACTTGAGGCATCCAACCTCTTTCTGGCAACACAAATCTCGATTAAGTTTTGTCTTTTTAGATAGAAAAGCTTCTTTAAGCCCTAAGTAATGATTAATAGTTGAAACCTAAAATACTTATCATTAGGTTTTTAAGCTTAACTCCTTCTCTAAATAATCCAAATCAAGAATATCATTTAAGGAATCCAAGAGCTCTTACTATTATCCTAGAGCCAACTAAAGTCTCTTTTAAGGCCTCTTCATACATCACAAGCCTATAACTAAGCCCTTCTACTTAACCCCAAGGCTTAACCTAAGGCAATCAACTCCATTTGGTTACAAATTTCCAATCCTAAGTTTGTTTCTTGGAGGAAACCTTACTTATGTCATATTGATGTCTTATGACATAATTAAATAAAGACATCCCTAAATTATTGTACTAGATTTTCTTAATTAATTAGAATTATTCTTAGTTGTATTCTATACCATAATTTATAATAACTTGAATTCTTTCAAGAAATAACAATTACATGTTCATAATAATACTTCCAAAAAAATAGTCAACTATAGAAGCTTGATAACATATTTTTTATTGCACAAGTATTTTTTCCCCAAAGAGTCTTAATCAAAATTTATGGTATCATTAAGGGTGCTCATAATTTAATATGTTTATCTTTAACAATACTTAAGAGATAACTAATATAGATCATAAATTAGCTAAGAAATTCAGTACAAAATCATAAATGTAACTTTCAAGTAGCATGCTTTTAACGTTATACATAAATCTAATGCATTGCCAAATTACATAAAAACAATCTTAACATGATATCATCTCCTTATCTTCAACATGATCATTCAATTTGGCATGGCAAAAATATAAAAGATTTTTGTAAAACAAATATAGGGTTGCAAACATCTTAGTTTTTCTACCTCAATTTAGAGCTATAGCATATAAATTCAAGCAACATAACACATGCAACCCTTGGCTTGCATATTATTATAATCAATTTCAATTACATGCATTCCCAATTGACATAGTTTCAATTCTCACATGATTAGATCTAAGAATCCATCACATATCATGAGATCAATGATGTAAAGTACACATAAAATCATGGGAATTATATTTAGATTTGCATATATCTCAAAATTTCCCACTTAATTGAAAGATGTAGCAAGGTAGTATATACACTTCTTATTCTATATTAAATTGTGAGTAAAGCTCTACATATATCTCATATTTTATACTAAACTATAAGAGACAACATGTTGTATTTGCAAAACATAATAATGGTTATCAATCATAAACTAACCTTGTTAAAGAGTAGTCAAAATATTTAGCAAGCTTAATAATTTTGTAACAACATTTTAATCATGATAACATAATCATGTTATTCAAATATGATTTCCATTCTCACAGTTTATAAGATTTTCAAAGTAGTGTTAGACCTTCATCAAAATCAATAAAAATTTTAATAAAAATAACAATATATCAAAAACTCTAATATCAATCTCATAGGTAATGGCAATGATTCAACGTTCCATGCTAATACTATTATAAAAAAGGAATCAATCATTAAAGCATCTTAACCTTATTTCTAAAATAAAAAATAGTCTTGGCTAAAGAAAATTTTATCATGCTATCTTTAAGATTCATGAAGGAGAGGAAAGTCATTCAATGTATAAAATGATTCCACATTAAATGCAAGCATTTACTTAGCAATGTAGTAGATTAATTACTAAAAAGGTTAGCTAGGTTTGATCATAGAATCTTGAGTTTCATCCTATCTTACTTATATAGAGATATTTTCTAAGGAATTCTCTTCCCTTTTTCTTCAATTCTCAATTATTTTCTATTCATCTTATTCACAATAAGGTCTCATTCTCCTTCTCCTTGTCTCAATTTAATCTTCAAGATTAGAAGGATGATTAGAGCTTAATAGATTAATTAAGCAAAGCAAATTATATATAAATGGCCACAATCCCTTATTCCCTTTCTTTGGTATTAAACCATGATATTCTTATAGTCCAAATTCCTTTAATCCTAAATATAACTATCTTTAACCAAGTCATTTGCAACATTTAGGCCTGGGGCACCTTAATTTTAATGGTTGGGTTAAAAAATAATTCAATTAAAAAACCTAGTTTAATTAGTTTCTCCATATCGTACTAGTACTATAGCTATTTCTTATTATATAATATGTTAAATCTCCTTTTATTGATTAATAATTTCTCTGATCATAGTTGTATAGTATTGATATTTGTACATTTATGATATGATACATACATATTTCTTATTTTGTATCTTGATGACTCTTATGTTTGACACTTCTCTTAGCTTGATCATATTTATATGATAAAATCGATTATACTATACGATCCTCAGCTCACTTGTGCTCAGTACACTAGCCTAAGAATATTTTTCTTCCATTATTATCATAGTGTGATCCATGACTTTGTTGCCATACAATTAAATATTACTTGGATCAACTCTTCATTTTCAATATTAACATCCTTGTACGATAATGCAGTCTACCACATACAATCATAAGCCAACTTTTGCATTAGTTTATATTTCTTACTTTCTTATACTAGATCACACCTTATGATATGTTATGGTTATATTGTATGATACAAAAATGTCTTTCTTAACTTATCAAACATGTCTGACTATTAATGTTCATGACATCATCATACTTATACGATCACCAAATTGTATTCGTATGACTAAAGTCTACTTTAATAACTTATTCACACTTGCATCCTAATTGCTTCACTTGTTTGATCTATTGTATGGTTAACTAATATCATGCTATACAACATTCACAAAGCTTTTAAATAGGTTTCTCTCTTTATTGTACTGTATGATCTCCTACCATCATACTAGAAGATTCCTAAAAAAGCATAGATTGTAATAATCTAAATTAATCACTCAAATTTTCATATATTTAATTAAAAAAATCAAATGAAAATAATATACCTTTGTTAGCTAAAGGAGAGGTGTAATACCCCTTTCTTGAAAAAGTCATATAACACTATAATATTTTTAGACCATATGAATAGTTTAGCAATGCTGGACTCCAAATTCCTATGAAAATTGTATGGTACATGGATATTCATTGGATCATATGATCGGTCCTTGTTCAATATATAAGATTGTTTAAAATGGAGTCATTTGGCTAAAATTTGAGGACCGAATAGTCTAATGGAATTATTAAATGAAATGATCAACTATGAAAACATGCCAAAGCTGAGATTGACTTGTCCAACTTATGGTCTAATTAACTCTTAATTAATGATGATATAGTATGATAAAGGGATAAGATTGCATGATGTGAAACTTTAAAAAGTGAATCTTGACAAACTTTTTGAATAACTTCAAGAACTATTTATGTAGTGTTTGAAAGTGCTTTTGATGTAGAAAATAAGTAGTTTTATAGAATAAGAAGGAATAGAAAGTATTATCAAAGTGTATTAACTTTTAAAGTTTATTGATATAAATTGAATAATTATTGATAGAATATAAGTAAAATTATACAACAAATGAAAGAAACAAATAGAAAAAAGGTAAGGTAGTTGAAGAAGCATCTTAAAATCATTAAGTAAAAAAATAATTATGATATAAGTAGGATGAGTTGTTTAATTACTTTAGAATATTATTGTGAAATATATGATATATTTTACATAAAATAGAATCATCTATATATATTCTAATTATTGTAATTACATATTATTATATATATTATGTTATAAAAATCAAAACATTAAATAAGAAAGAAATAAATAAAATAAAAAAAAAGAAGAAAAGACTATTTATTCTTAATGATCTTTAATGATCATGACAAAGAATAAATAAGCATATAAAATATTTTCTTTATGATTTTATTTTGCAACTACATACTATAAGAAGCAAAATGACCACCTTATTATCAATCATACCTAGATTATGGCCACAGCATATCAGAGGCTCATTCATCATGAGCATAAGATGCTAGGCTATGAGGATGGTAGCTAAGTGATAGATGATAATATAGGATCTCAAGGATGGACATAATGGTCATACAAGAAAATCAAATCCCAAAAGAAAGAAAAAAGTAAGAATAATGAAAAATAAAATGAATTAGAATACAAATGTAAAAAATATGATATGATATTAGTAATATATGACAATTACGAGAATACATGATCATAGTGCATGCCAGTCTTCATGTGATGATTCAATACTTTTATAACTTCTATAAATTATCATACACTATTTTATTTATAACTCCATCTTTATTTTTTTGTCACATATCTACACTTTTACATTACTTTATATGTTTGTAGCTAATAATTCTCATATCAAGTATATCATATTCATTACCTCAATTATTGGCTAAGATATAAATATTCACGAAGTTATGAGTGCTTAATGAACAACTCAAGACCTTGAGTGTGAGAGAACATCTTTTACTTGTGTGATTTATGAATGATATTTTGTATGTGAGGATTTTATGATATTTTTAGATAGATGATGTATTGTTTTAAAATATTTATTGATATATTAGAGAGAAACATACAAATCTATGTTTAGGAACATATGTTCATCCCAACCACATATCCAAACATACATGCTCAAAAGGAAATAGATACCACTCCAAACTTGGTACCCTTAACATATTAGTCTTAGCTTACAAAGAAACCACATTCATAATATAACAAAATAAGGATAGATGGTAGCAAATAAATGTACTTGGTAGATGGTTGGTTATCCTTTTCTCAACATATGCGTATGATGATGCTCAAATTTGAGTATTACCATGTGTAAATAATCTTATAATAGATGAAGTTATGCCTTGGTGTGATGAGGTGCCTTAATGACTAGTACTTAAAGTGACATACTAGAATGAAACTGAACTATCTGCTAGTGATGCACTAAAGAAATGTGTTGAGGATGTATGAGTCTAATGTGGAGCATTAGTCAAAGCATACCACTATGATGAGTTATGATGTGAACAATGAACTCACCAATTTTTACTAGTTTGAAAAGAAAATATTACCATTCAATGCACCATAAATGTGAATAGTGTCATGTGGTTTCATTGCATATAGAGATGATCCACCAATGTAGAAGTACAAAGTAAACTACACAGCATAGGGACAGACCTCCTGGATTGAAAAATCATCAAGTACATTGATGAATTTTGTATTGTACATTGTAATGGCAATCTTTTTCTAATTATTGATTTTGAGTATCATCATGATGGTCTTCTTGTATGATCAAGTTTAATGTCTTGTATAATGACAAAATGTAAAGAATTCTAGCTTTTTTTTCATAAATATAATTACATTACATTTCTTAGGTATACTTAGCATGTCCTAGGTTAATTCTTTGTTTAATTTTCTCATAGTTTTTGCAAGGAGACACATTATTTTATTTCCTTCCTTGTAAATCTGATCCCAAGTTACTAGGAAAAGAATGGCTACAAATTTAACTTGTTTTATGATATCCACCATTCTCTAATGTAACCTTAAGCTTCCTTACATCATTTTCACTAAAGAAGTGCAATCAAGCTCATTATTGACATTTATGTGTTGCCTATCAATGCATCACTATAAGCCTTTCTCAATACCTAAGAAAGCTACCTCCATTGCAAAATACTGACCTAATAGATATGAAAAAGAATTTAGAACATTACATTCATGATCTCTTATTGTGCTTCCCACTCTAGAGTAATTTTTCTTACTGTGCATATTTATTTTAATCGAAATAGTAGAAGAAGAATTCCAGTATACCATTACACACCATCTAACTTTCTTTTATTTGAAAGGGGGAAGCAAGAACATTTGCACAAGAATATATTTTTACATAATTTATATTACTAGAAAACACTTGAAAATACTATACGTTGACTATTTATGTCGTTTGTAATGATAATCTTTTATTCACAAATTTTGTCATAGATTTTTTGTATTTCCAGCTTTCTAAACGTTTCTACATATTAGAAGGGTTATGACTTCAAGTATTAAATAATAAGATGGGCTACTTTTATTCTTCCACCACTAATTGTAGAGTAAGGCACTTATTTTTTATTTTTCTATCCTTTCTATAGATATAATAGCTTTGCATTGCTTTGGAATAGAATAAGGTAATGCAAAGTATTCTAACTTTTTTATAGATATAATGGCCAACATTGCTTATGTATACATAGAACATCCCAGATTACTTCATTGTTCAATTTTCTTATTTTTTTTTGCAAGAAGACAAGCGACTTTGTTTCCCTCTTAGTAAATTTGATTCCATAAGAGATGTGTGGCTTTTAGCTTGTTGTATGATATCCACTATTCTTCACTACAGCCTTAAGCTTCCTTGTGTCATTTTTATTAAAGAAGTGCAATCAAACTCAATTTCAATATTTGTGTATTGACTACCAATGCACCATCGTAAGCCTTTTTAAATATTTAATAAATGTGCTCCATTATAGGAAAATGACCTACTGGATATGCAAAAGTATGTAGAACATTATCTTCATAATCTCTAATTGTGCCTTCAATCATAGAATAATTTTTCTTATTGTAGCCATGTATATTTATTTTAAATGAGATAATAAGAGGAGAATTTCAATATACCACTTCACACCATATATCTTTCTCCTATTTGAAAGGGGAAGCATCCTCATCTACATAAGCATAATATTTTTTTAAATTGTTTATATTATCAAGAAATACTTGAAAATATTATGGCATTGAATATTTATGCTGTTTATAATGGTAGTCTCTGATTCAAAAATTTTCTCATAGACTTTTTTGTTTCTAGCTTTCTAAATATCCCAACATATTAGAAACAATATGACTTGAAGTACTTCATAGTAAGTTGGGTTTCCTTTAATCTATTGCCACCAATTTTAGAAGCTGGTGCTTATTTTTTGTTTTTTTTGTAGTTGGATTTCTAAGACTCTACCATGAAAGGTCCAAATGTTCTGTGCAAAGTAACAATTCATGAATGCATGGCTAGTGGAGTCTTCAATACAACAATATGGATATTTTGATGTTATGTCTTTATAGCTGATTAGGGAAGGCCAACAATTTATTCGACATTCTGCACACCAAGATTGCTATCATAGTATGGTATTTTTCATTCAAGATTCTCTTGCTCAAGTTTATTGCAAATCACTTGCATATTATTTCATTCAATGTTTATTGTAGATTAAAACTTTAATCATTGTCTGGAGTCAAAAAAAGTTTTTAGACATAGGATATTTGAATGTAAGGGCTAACACACAATGTTTGGTCTTTTCCATATTCTTCAATGTATTTTGATTTAGAGCCTCTTTGATTTTAGATCATATATTTTTCTTTCATAAACTCAACCCAAGGGGATGGTTCAGTCACAAACTTCTAATTATGATTAGCTAAATATGCAAATGATATCCTTTAGCTTCCTAATTTGTAATCCACTTTCCTATAGTGGTGCACATATCCTTTCCTAAGCTAATCGATGATGCTTGTGATTATTACCTAGGCCTCCTCATAGGAATGTATTTATAATCTTTTCCAAATCATTGATGATTTATATTGGAGGACATATTGTCATTAAAGCATAATCTAGTACTGAGTTTAGAACAGTTTTACTAAAATGAGTCTACCACCCATATATAGAAGCTTTTTCTTCCAACTAGCTATTTTATTATATAATTTTTTAGTTACATGCTAGAAGTATATTGATTTCTTTTTACCATTAAAAATATGGCACCTTAAGTATATAATGAGAAGAAAGCATGCTTAAAACCCATTATAATTGCTATCTTTTTAATTGCTAATGACTTCATGTTTATGGCTATTAAAAATTTACACTTTTGAGAGTTTAGTTGCAAACTTAACATACCTTGAAATTTTTTGAAAAGGTTGCTAATATGTTTTAGGATCTTAAGTCTTTTTTACCAAAGATAATAATATAATCAGCATATCTAAGATGAGATATCATAAGACAACCTCTTGATATAGCACAATCAAGTATTTTTCTGTTCTTAAATTATTCTTTTAATGCTTTATTGAAAGCCTCCATTATTATAATTAAGAGTAATGAAGAAATTGGATTACCTTGATAGTTTTTCACTCTGATCAAGATGATTTTTATGGGATTTAATGTTTACATATCTTTTTCTTTTAGTTCTTTCATGAATATGAGTATCAATCACTTAAAATCTAAAAATATATTAAAACAAATTCATTAGACATAGTTATGGTTTTTTATCATCAAATAAAGTACTATAACTAGGAGTCAAAGATATAGTAAACTCTCTTCTGATGATAACAAAATCTTTAATAAAATTGATAAAAATATAAACTATTTATAAAACAAATATTCAAAATAATTAATAAACTATCCATACATGTATGCCATGATTAGATTGATACTTCCCTTTAATTTATGCTTATCCTTTCAATTTCTATTCTCTCCCACTTTTGGTTATCACTCAAAAGGACAATTTAAATTTTATAAATTATTTACAACCTTAAAATTTTATTAAATTGTCAACCACTTCTTCATCTAATAATTTTTTTAAACAAATAATTTATTTTAATTATAGTTTTATCTAATGTTTAAGAGTCAACTCAGTCATTTTCTTTCAAATTAATTTATTATTTTTCTATAACTATTACCCAAAGCATAATATATTAATATTGATTTAAAATTTTCTACAAAAGATTAATTTTAAAATCAATCAAAGTTTCATATACAACTTATTGTTTAGGATGATTCTAAATCAGTTTTAAAGTTTTAGGATTTTCTTTAACTATGTTTTTTTCTTATTTATTTTATATAAATATTTTAACTTAATTTCTTAAATGTTATTTAATTTTTGAATATGTTTATAATTGATTTTAGTTGAAATTTATTTATCAAAGTTAACATGAATAATATTCGATTTTAATTATCATATTTGAGAATCCAAGTCATTTTGGATTCAATACATTTATGTGTAATTGGACTACAATTTTCTTTTACTATTCAATCAAAAATAAGAAATTGTGAATGAATATTTGCTTTAATCCTACACGATTTGAAGTATGTCTAAGTCGCATGCAATAGTGGCATGTAAGCTTATGATTAAAACCATGTACAATTTCAATGTGCCTATGCATACATGATCTTCTAATATTTATATAAAAACTTGTTTATTAATTGGTTTTACATTTCAAATCGAGCAAGTAGAGTACAAAGATTTAAAATCACTAAATTCCTTAACTAATGAAGCATGCTTATTCAATTTGTTTTAAATCATCATTGGCTTTTTCCATATTTTTTAAATAAATGTCAACATTTTCTCTAATTTGTTCATAATAACTTAGATATTCATTATTATTTTCTTTTAATTTCTTATATTTTTTATTCAAATTTTCAAACTTTTTTTAAACATAAAGTAATTGTTTAGCCAATTTTTCTTTAGAGTAATTTACCTCTTCCTCATACTAGGATGCACTCTCTTCTTCCCCTTCTCTAGCCATCATGCAAAATAATCCTTCATTATTATCTTTCTTTTCATTTGCACTAGTTTCTTCTGAATCATTCTAAGCTACTTTCAATATTTTCTTCCTTTTATTCTTACTTTTCTTCTTAAAAATTTTATTTCTATACTTTTTTGCAACATTAAGAACTTTAGATAATCCTTCTAAAATTAAAGCAATATCATCATCATTAATTAATGCCTCTTTTGAAATGCCTTCCTTCATCTTTAATGCAATTTATTGTTCCTTTTCCTTTGTGTTATTCTTCTCAACTAATTATTCTTATTCTTTTCTCCAGTTCATTTCTTGCTCATTGTCATAAGCTAACCCTTCAAGTCATCTAATATTATGGTGAAAATAGTTTTGATTATCTCAATAGTGATTGTTAATAGAACATACTCATTGGATAAAATTCTAAGATTTTTTTACCTATTCATTCATAGAAATTGGCTTTCCCAAATTAGTAAGTGTATTTGTAATATTAATAAATCTCGTGAACATATTTTTAAAAGATTCATTTGCAAGCATCTTAAATAACTCAAAATAATGCATCATCATGTTTATTTTATTTTTCTTAACAAAAGAGATTCCTTCATATTTTATCTCTAATTTATATCAAATTTCATAAGTCATTCTTAAATTCATAACTCTATTAAATTTGGTAGCATTCAATACATAATGTAAGATATTTAAGATCTTATCATTTAATTACACTTTATATTTTTTACTATTATTCATTTCATAAAAATCTTTAGTTACAAAAGTACCTTATATATTTTATTATTAGAAAAATCAAATGAAATTTGCGTCAATTCTCTTATTTCTTTATCAATTGATTTTAAATGACTAACCATCTTAGCTTTCCAATAAAGATAATAATCATCACAAAATAATGGTGGCCTATTTGAAGATGCACCTTCATCCAAACTCGCTGAAGCATCAATTTGAGTCATGGATCTTTCTTGAGAATTTCATCTCAAAAGAAAAGGACCTTACTCTAATACTAATTAAAGTGTGGTTCAGCAAAAAAGCAGGAGGTGGGGGAAGATGAATTGTTAGGAATACTTTTTTGGTTTCTTACAAAATATTTCAAGAAAATATTTAAACTAATTTTTAATAAGGTTTAAAAAATATATAAAAGTATTTTTCTATAAATTTTAATTTTATTTTAAAACATATTAAGTTTTATAAAAGTTGTGTAATTAAAAAATTTATAATAAGTAAAAATATACACAATTGATTTTTAGATGGTTTGGCTTATAAAACAAGCCTATGTCCACTCTCAACTAAAAATAGGCAAAAAAACACAATATAAGTATTTCATAAAAATATAATTAGGCTAAACCCTCACAATAAAGAAATAAATAAGATATGTTACTATGACCTTACAACAAAATAATTGGGACAGGCTACTACGACTTTATAACAAAATTAAATGGTGATAAAAGAAAAATATTTGACCACATAAAATCAAAATTAATACAACCAAAATCTTATGCTTGATGAAATCATTAAAGTGGCACAATTATCTTAATTAATTTAATTAAAGATCAAGAAAATTAATAACTTAGCTTATTTGAGAAGGAAAAGAAATTAACAGTTTGTTGAGTGAATGATGTTGTAACGTATGAAAACGATGATGAAAATGAGTCACTAATGGCTTAAATATTCTTTCTTAAAACTTTTCTTTGGATCACATAAAAATTCCTCTTGTTAATTTCGTACAAAAATCTCCTATTTATAAAAGCTAATAAGAGGAATTTTTATGTGATTCAAAGAAAATTTTCCATAACTTTTGTAATATTTTAATTAGAAAATTAATAATTAAAAATCACCAGTGGTTCAAAATAATGGCCGAAATAGTCGTTGTGTCGTAGCCATTACATTGGAAGGCTCGAGGACTATTTGATCATGAAAACTGCATGATTAGATGGATGCAATTTAATCTATGCCTTTAGTAATATGAAATTGATCTGGGTTATTAGATCTAAATTTTAATATCATCATTTTACTTTTCGTGTGGTTGAAATTTGGACCATGCGATCATGAAATTGCATGATCAGGCGGTTGATAGAATTTTAGCTTTTGAAAAACATAATATGATAGTGATCATTTGATCGTTAAATGTACAATCAGATGGTTCACATTACTCCTATAATTCGGGTGTTTATGGTGTAGAAAAGTTTGTGTTTTAGTCTTATATTGCACATTTGCTTACTATTTTCTCTGTATCAAGAATTTCGTAAGCCATATATATAGTCGAGTATCTGGGTTGGCTATCACTGGTAAGTTCAAGAATTAATCACCAACCTTGCCACTAAATATAAAATAAAACTTGGGCTCGAATGGTAATCTGTCGACCCATAAATAATTCTGAATTGGGTTCAAGAATGATTCCTTAACCAACCTGATTACTGTAACATAACTTAGGTTTTAAAAATATTTTCATTTGAATTTTTTATTTAAATTATTACCAAGGATCTTGATCAAATAATACAAATTTTGGATATTAGATCAAAGAAATGAAATTTAATTTAATTTATTATTATTATTATTAAATTTTCTACTAATTATTAATATTATTAACACATTTGTACTAATAGATTAATTAAGGATTTCAATGATATTATTAAGGTAAAATGATGGTCAAAATAATTAAAGAGGATTGATCAAAAATATTAAAAACCTAAATATTATTCTACGATTAATTTGAATTTAATTTGTGTCTTATAATAAATATTTCAATCAAGCTTAACAATCTAATTAAAGAAAAATTAAAGTTCCTAAAATAAAATTTAAAATACATCTCTTGGTGGTTTGCCACTCCAACTAAGATGATCTTTATGAGATTTAATATTAATGCATCTTGTTCTTTTAGTTCTCCGATGAATACGAGCATCAACCATTTATAATCTGAAAGTATACTTTAACAAATTCATTAGACATACTTAGGATTTTTTATCATCAAATAAAGTACTATGACTAGGAGTCAATAATATAAGTACCTTTGAAGAGATCTACTAATTATGGTGGATAGCCATGAGCTTCTTATGATTTTATTGATCAAACTTTTGAATCAAGCTAAGGATTGGAATTTCGCAAGTATTTTGTTAAGAAATTCTCAAGGCAAACTATCAAAAGAGTTATTTGTGTCAAATTTAATGATGTAATTTCTATCTTTAATTTTTTTATTATGCAAACCCATAAGTTCGTGTGTTATATGTATATTGTTAGTGATCTCTCTTCCTTTTATGAAATTAACTCGTTAAGAAGAAATAATCTTTGGAAGGATTATTTGCAGTTTGTTAGCTAGTAGCTTTCTTAGTATCTTTTCTACAAATTTGAATATATATAGTGGTCTTAACTCTTGGAACAATGCAAGCTTATGAGTCATAAAAGTAAACACTATGTTAGCACTTGTAATCCCCTTGGGTATTGAACTTTGATCAATGAAATCTGCTCCTACATCAAGTATATATGATGCCATAATGTTGAACACTTTGTAAAACAAGTGTTGTTAACCCATCAAGTCCTGGTTCACTACCCTTATTTAGTTGAAAAACCACTTAACCTAATCTTCTCCATTTTTATCTTTTAGTAAGATATAGGTTCTCTTTCTTAGTAATTAAATTAGGTATATTACTTAAGACCTCTTCATCATAATCCACCTTTTTCTTAGATAGTAGATCTTTGAAGAACTACATAGAAGCTTGTTGTACATGATTCTTAACAAAAACCTTCTAACTATTGGAATCCTTAATATTAGTAATGTTGAGTAGTGCCCATTTATTCTTCACTAATGTATGAAATAATCTAGTATTTTTTCTCTCTTTCCTTTAATTATTTAGCTCTAGCTTTATAGGAAGATTTCTTCCTTATTTAGTTTATCCATGAGTTGTTGATTTGTTTTGTTTAGGTTCATCCCATCATCTTTTATATCACTCTCTTGAAACATTTTTCTTTATCCTACACCACTTCTTCTATTCTTTTAATTGCTTTAAAGATGTAACCAAATGTGTTTATGTTCCATTATTTTAGACATTTTTGAGCTAACATTCTTGATTGATGTGTTGGAGGTTCCCAATTGTTTTCCACTACTTTGTAAAAAATTGAGTTAGTTATCCACATATTTTGAAACCTAAATTTCTTATGACCAAGATCCTACCTTTTAAAATGTTGTAATAATAAAGGGGAGTGGTTAGACCTTATTCTATAGAGGTGATGAACAATTGTAGTTGGATTGAGATCCATTTATTCCTTATTTACTTGCATCCTATCCAGTCTTTTCTAAATCCATTTTCCTTTTTCTCTTGCAACCCAGGTGAAGGGTAATCCTAAGAAAGTAAGATCTTTTATGTTAAATTAGTTTAGATAGTTTTTGAATTCATTTATTACTGCCAAGGAAGGGGTGAAAGATCTGTTACATTCATTCATGAAGAAAATTACATTGAAATCTTTCCTAACTAACTATGGGCCCTTTTAATTTATTGCAATCTTTGTTAATATGTCCCACAATATTCTTCTTTACACCTTTATAAGCTTTGCATACATGAATGTATAGTTTGAGCCTAATTGACTTCCCTTTTGTGTAACATATAGATGAATTCATTTATTATCATCATGCGCTCTATCACATTGAAAATTTTCTTTCTATAATATCCAAATTTTGTTGAATGAGTTTCCATTATAATGAGCAAAACTCAAAACAATTGCCAAATTGTGAAGTTTTTCCTCTTGAGTCATTGGTTCAAGAAGAGTTACTAGTGATATGTTATTGGTTCTAATTATGTGTTTAAGGTGAGCAATTATTTTGACTTTCAATGCTTCCTTAATGTTTCATATCAGAGTGTTATCCATTAATTGATGCATGATTTGTAATTTGTCCTGCTCTTGTAATTGTACAACTTTACTTTTGATTAGTGTAATACTTCATACCTTTCTTAGCTTTTCTTTTTGATCTTCTTGTCTATGTAGGGGTGAAATCAACTTGCTCAAGTAAAAATAGTCCAAAGTTGATAGGTCTTTCATGAAATTCATTACTTAAATCCTTTAACACTTGAAGGTTTAATATGCTTTGCTTTTATTAAAGAGGTGCTTCAAAATACAACGCTGACTTGTGCTTTTCTTGCCTTATGCATTTCTTAATAACTAAATAGTCATTAAAGAATTTTGTTGACATAATTTTACTCCCATTTCCAACCATTTTAGGATTTACTATATCCTTGCTCAAATTCATCATTTTCTTAGTCAACCTAACTTATCATATTGATCACTAGCAAATTTACTTGGCATTTTAGATTGTGAGCCATTCTCCAAATCCTTTGAGTACGTGTGACCATTGAGCTTAGGTGTGATCTATATGGTATTTGTTCAAAGTTATCATTTCCCCTTAAGTATTCCTTTTGATAGATAGAATATTTTCTTGTGTTAGTTTGTATGTCTTCTTTTGCTATATCGAATTTGCAGGTTGAAGCTACTGGTCCCTGTTTGCAACAATTAATGCAACGAAATAGCAAAGTGTTGCACGAAATCTTGTGCAAAAAACCATTCCAATAACTTACTTTTTGTGTCATTCTAACTAATATTGGTACTTACTTTACCAAATTAGCTTTCCATGCATACTCTAGCAATGCTAGGTTAGGTTAAATTTACCACTTTAAGCTATTTTTCTATAGCATAGGCCATTCAATATAAAGCTGCCTTATTAAATAGATGAATGGATAGATGTTCTAAAGATATCCAAAGAGGTGCTAAAGATGGTTCAATATTAATATAGAATTTTGGATGCCACTTAAAAATTCACATTAGGAAGTCAACTACATTCCATAATCTATGCAACCAATCACAAAAAAATTCCTCTTCCTTCTCAAATCTAATTAGTACATGCTTATCATTCAATGATTTGATCTTAGCCTCTCTTTGAAAATCGATTATGTTGAAAGCCTTTCTAATTGATTCAAGGCTAGGTATATAATATGAAAAAATTTCTATCAACACTAGTTTGAATGATTCGACTATTTTCTCAATTTCATCCCCTTTGAAGATAATTTTTGGTTCCCCTTTATAAGTGGAGGATGACTTAATCCTAATTGGTGAGTGTTCAATTGTTCCACCTAATACCTCAACAGATGATCAATTTACATTGTTGATGTACTTGTATTTTATTTGTCTTGTACTACTTTGGCAATTTTGTGACTATATGAGTTAATTTTACTTTATTGTTTTAACTAAGACAATATTAGGATTGAGTTGCTTTACCATAACCCATGCTCAATTTTGGTTTTGATCCCATTAGTTTTGTTACTTCTCTATTTTTAACTTTATAATTTGGTATTTTTATTATTTTATCATGTATTTGATTATTTTTATCATTACCTTGTATTTTCTCTTGATCGTACTCTTCTATTTTTTTGAAAGAATTATTCAAAATAGTCAATCTCTCTATCCTCTCCTCAATTTTCTTCTTTTGCAAGCTCTTACTTTTGTGGTTGAAGCTTTTAGAATTATCCTATTCCTTATCAAATGCTATAGTTCACAACCTAACTACTTTAAACAAATAATTTAATATATATATATATATATATATATATATGATTTCATATATTAACTTTCAAAAAAATTGCTACAAATCTTATTAAGCCTTAAAAATTGTAGCCCAAAAGACATGCATTCCCTTTAATGAGGTCTACTAATTGGCTTGCTTAATTTAGCATAACATTCTTATAAAATTTCACATTTTTAAGGCAATACTAAATATGCTTTGTTCTAGTCTTAAAATATCAACTTTACCACATCATTTGTGACTAACTACATACCTATCACATAATTATAGCATTACAAAATAATTAACCCATATACAACACTAGATTGTCGTAATAGTAGTATCATATTATCTCATTTCCTCTCATTTAGTTTGTAACAATATTTGTATCTTGTCATCTCCATATATCCAACCTATAGTGATAACAAAGCTTAGTTCATATTGCCCACAATAATAACTAAGAAAGAAGTCTATTGTTAGACTTCTCATTAAGCCTATAGTCATGGCAATGTTACATCATTCATACTATTGTAGATCATAATAATGGTTGAATGTGGCTATTAGGAATATTGTCATTGGGAAAGCATAATTCATTCTCATTACATATCATATCAATACCATAAGGCTCAAATAGATAAATCATAATTTTCATTACTTTCTTTTAGGTTTATTAACACCTTCATCAAACATGCTTTAATACACCTAATATCAAATGCATTATATATAAATGCAAATATCTCTATCATATCTAATTCCACATGTAATGGTAATAAACATGTCATTTGTTATCATACAATATATATGAACAAATGATGATGCTACATTATCGATCGTATATAGATGAATTGCTCAAAAATATTTAACAATCCTTACAGTTACATTAATTTACTTACCTAGTTTCTCTAAAATTTTTCTCTTTCTATTATCCCTTTCTTTTCTCTACCTATGTAACCAAAATGTGCACAAATTATCACAACATGCTAATATTTTAGACTATACATATTCTTAATTTTGTATTTTGCTTAAAGCTCCAAAATCCATGGTTTCATAGTTGTTAAACAATAAAAATCACTAAACACAATTTTGATAAGATTTTTAATTTCTTCAACACAACAATATTAAAAATTTCAAAGTAATTATTACATAATATGATATGTTTGGCCCAACACAAATGATCATTGACATAAATGTAACATTTAAGAAAATACAGTTGTATGGTAACACTAGCTTATTTTTGTTAAATCCACAATGATTTTCTTGGTGCATAGTATAAATGAACTTAAACCAATATAATTTAAGATTAATTATAATTATATTAACTAATTTTAGAAATATATTCAAATAAGTTTTTTATAATAATTGTTTTAATCATAACAACATCCCTTAATGCCTTCATAAGAGGAAACACTAATCTTGTAGGAGGACAAAAGTTGATGAAATTCTATGGTTTTGAAAATCAAAAGATGAAGGAAAAGAAAGGAAATGATAATAGCCATGGTATTTGATAATTAGACTATTGATGATTGGCATGGGCAATGTGAACTCTTTGTGAAAGAAAAACAATAACATATTTAATTTTACTAAGGCTCTAAAATATGTAAAAATTTTCTTATTAAATTTTCGTCTTTGGTTTGGTGAATAGAAATTTGGCACGATGATAGGGCACTTCAAGACTAGTCTCATGAGGCTTGATCCTTGAGGTAGTAGTCTCTCTAATGCTGGACCGACATGATCTGTCTTTCAAGATTTGTTCTTTGATGCATACTTCTCAATTCTATTATTTCAAATGTAACATGTTAAGACTACTCTTCAACATTTTAGATTCGGATTCATCATTAGTCAAGTCTTACTTGTCTATTATGAATGATTCAATCAAGTCATCAATAGCTGAGCTTCTACTTGACGACTATAATTTGTTATGCAATATTATCAACAATCGAAACTCCCACTTAGCGATTAAAAGAATCTGAGTTACTTAAATAAAGAGGCAAATATTGGGCCAATAGTTTGACAATATAACTAAACAATGGAATGATAGCCATAATTCCCTACAATTTAAGAAAAGTTTGTATATATGATCCATTTTATGAACTATAAATAAACCTCTAAGGGTCTTGTTGAAGGGATGCCAATGTGCTCCAATCAACATCTTCACTTTATAACCATTCTCTTATGAAATGTTCTTACCTTCTTTTCTTCATTTTCCATCTTTGTCCATCCTTAACTTATAAGGATATGAAGATCTCTTTTTATATCCTTCAACTTTAAACCTCTTTAGGCTTTCAATAAAGAATATTTTGGTTACAATCCTAGATCTAAAATAAGCATCAAATTTTTTAGTGTCATTTATGAGAATTCAAAAAGAAAACCAAAAGGGGAACTAAGGGAGTTAAAGATATTCTCTTTGAAGAACCTCTTAATCTCAATGATCAAGATGTGACAAAGGTCTCAAAGCCTTTGCATTTGCCACCAACTTGAGTCAACGATCATTTTTTAATCATCTTTTTCTTCTATTATAATATCAAATCATGTGCTACATGAAGGCACTTCCCATTATTCCTTCTTTGTTCTTAGAAAAATTCAAAGCTAAACTACTAGATTCCAAGCTTCAAAAGGATCACCATCTTGTGATCTTTTTATCCTTACTTTTAAGGCTCAGGTAATCACTCCTTTAGCAACTGAGCTTCTTTAACTTGCCTCCTTATAATAACCCAAATTTTGTTTTATTTAAGCAAGGCATGTCAGTATGTAGATAAAATATTATTATTCTTATGAATATCTTCTAAAGTGTGTTGCTTGTCAAATAATTAAAATTTTAAAAATGATTCTTTTTTAGATATAATTTGTAAGAAAAGTTTAACGACCATTATTTCATTTCAATTGGAGTTTTTTTAAATTGTTATAGATTTAATACCAATTACTAAATTACTTCTTCATTTACATAATTTTAAAAAATGAATAATCTTTAATCTTAACCCAAATTCTCTATCATTTGCATCTCATAATCTCATGCAAAACATAAAATAGGTTTGCAACCTTAGCTCACTATTGAGTGGAAGAATAATTTCATTTCTTTGTTTTCTCACCAAAAAAATGCTCATTGTCTAAGGGAGGAGTGAAAAGAAGGATTGTTTAACATTTTTTCATAAGAAAGAAGGAGGTCATGGTGTGCTTTGTTGTCTGATGCCATGTCATTAAGGAAATCTTCAAAGGAAAGTTGTACACCTTTATTTTTGTATTAAATATGAGTGTTCTTTAAGTCATTTCTTGAAGCTATAGAGTTTTGACTACCTGATTGAGTAAGAGGAACTTGGGATTCTAAGGAGAGAGAAAGTTCTGCAAGTTGGTTTTCAACTCATGTAAAAAAGTTGTTTTGGGGATGAAGAAAACATTTGGATTTCTTAAGGAATTTCATAGGAATAAGAAGCAAAAGCTTGGTAAATATTTGCGTATGTTGCTTTTTTTAATCTCAATTCAATTACAAAACTAGTGTAATTTGAATTTTGGGAAATTCTATAGGATAAGCATGCAATGAATTTAGTGTTTTCTTTAAGATGTAAGTGCTTGATTGATTTGAAAACTAGTTTTCTTATTCTTATAATTATTGACTTTATGATATGTTTTAGAAATTAAGCAAATGTAGAATAAAGAAATATGATTAATGATATCATGTGCATCATTCTAAATATTTAGGAAATAAAAGAAAAACTAAGAACTATTTTGAGGGCTACAAGAAGGTAAACTAAAATAATTATGATATAAGTCATTATGTATATTTAAAATGCATTGATGTGAGTATGATAACATGATATCAGATAATGATGTGCATATGTTCTTATCCTATATAATGTGTTATTGGTACCATTTATTTGTATGCAAATGAAATGAAGCCTATGCATTGTATATTAGATTTTAATTATTATAAGTACTTAAACAAGAAATAAGGAAGTAAAAATAAATAGAAAGAAAGGAATGACCATTGACATTAATTTATCTGAGCTTGATGATATATGATATGATGTGATATGAGATTATATGTAGATGATATAGTTTTTCTTGTGATATCATCCCATAACTATAAGTTGTGATGAGATGATATCACCATTGCTAGCACTGAGTTATGGCCTTGATAAGTATCTTGCAAGCATACCTCTTTCTCGATTATCATTAGTACTTTATGCATAACTTGATGAGTTAAGCTTAGGTTTTGTTAGTACTTTGTGCATAGTGATGATAAGTAGAGTTGATTTATAGAGATTTCTAACCATCTCTGATATGCTTATGGGTTGAGATCATAAAATATAATAATGCAAATATATGTGAGATGATAGGGGATCCTTAGGAAAAAATAAGGCTTATAATGTGAAAAAAAATATAATATAAGAAATGATTAAAAAGAGAAGAAATATAATTCAAAAAGAAATAAGTGTATAAAATGAGTAAGAAATAGATGTGTACATTAGTGATATGATTCCTTTAGTACTTCTCATATGCCAAATGTATCTGTTTATTACTCATTTGGTTTTTATGGGTTAGTTATCATTTCATTATGTTTTGTTACTTAAAAATATTAGTTTACTTATTGAGCTTGTTATGCTTATTATTTACTTACACTATAAGGCATGCCATAATTATGTAGAGAGTTGGGGAATCTATGGAAATTGAGATATTTTCTCTCAAGAGAAAGCATCTAGTAAGTTTTAGCATGTGTTATTTATGTTTCAATTGATATGCATTGCGGTGGATATGACAAGGATGTATTTGTTATACTTTTGTGTTCATTTAGTGGATGTAGATGCAGGTGGATTGAGATATTGTGAATGTACTTATTATTTCTTAGATTGAGTACATTGATGTTGTGGTTAACAGTATTACATATATTGTGATTCGATGTTATTATGTAAACATTTTAATATATGAAAATGAACATTTCAATGGGAGATTCTATCCATTTTAATTTTGAACTTCAATTTTTTTATTAATTGGTAGCATTTGCATAGATTTAAATGTGAGTTGTTATTGGTTTCATCATTATTCTTGTTGGAGTGATTGTTGTTTAGTCAAATTTATTTCTTAGTATTTCTACTACTTTATGTTTTATCTAGTAGAAGAATGGGTGGGATGTGATACTCCCCTTCTGAGGAATTAGCTGTACTAGTTCCTTTTCAAATTCAACCAATTTGTGCACCTTTAGTGATGATAAACTTTATGTCATGCATGTAATAAGTTTTAAAGTGAAGCTTAAAGAGATGACATTCATCCATATCAAGTTCACAAATCAAACACACGTGGGCATAAAGAAAGCTAAATTTCTTAAGATACAAAAATGTTAAACCATAAGAGAGATTTAGAAACCTATCAAAAATAAGAATCACATTCTCACTTAAAAAGAGTGGATTGAACCCAATATGGATGGTAACTCAAATAAAACATATTTTTTGCAGACATATAAAGAAAAATCAACAAAAATATTGTTCAAACAATCAACATTGGGAAAATATAAAATCCAAATGATGTCCACACAAGAACCAACAACCTTTAGCGAATGTAAGGGAGGAAAGCCCTTTTTATAAGTTTGACACCAAGAAGGAGATGGGAATGTCTTGAAAGTTGTTTGACGTGGTGGGAGTGAATTTGAAATGGTGAGAAAGGCTTATGAGATAATAGAAGTGAATATAGGAAAACTTAGAAAGAAAGAAAAGGATCAATTATAATAGCTTCAAGTTGTTAAAGTCAAAAAAATTAGATAAAAGAAAATTGAGTTCTAAAAAATTGCTAGATGTATCAAAATAGCTTTAGTAAGGTCCTCTTCCTTTTGCCCTCACACCTACCCTTTCTTAGGCTTCATTGGAAGCACACTAACCAAATTTTACTCCCAATGAACAAAATTCGTGCACACCTTGAGAAAGTTTGGTGACAAAAAAATCCCTTACATGGAACCACTATATTGGCCTTCCTAGTCTTATATATAGCGTCATCCTCATGAGTAGAAGTATCATAATTGACTAGGATCAAAAGAGATGAAAATATAAGCTTGAACTATTGGTTTCCCTTCTATATGTAGTTATTTTACAAGTTAAGAGCTCATCTACATGGTGTTAGACTAAAATATCAAAATATAAAAAATGATTAATATGTCCTACATAAAGAGAGAATAAGAAAAAATATGAGGATAGTAACGAACATGGAGTTCCAACCCAAATGACTAACTTGCTTAGAAGAGGTAGTCCAAAACAACAATGTGACCAGCAAACTAGTGATCATTGTTAGGGCAATCTCATAATTAATGCTAGGAGAAAATGCCATAAACCTTATCAGTCGAATGCCTTACTGATTATCCATCCGAATATAATCTACTTGAGAGCAACTCTGAGTGTCAACTAGGTTGTGTTTGGTATGATAATCTTTAGCATTTCTAGGTGCTTTTGCACCACAACACTTTATAGGTCTATACTTTCAAACTCGAATATAGCCTCCACTTCTTTCTTTACCTATGTAAAACCTAAAAAATTCATCACTTCCACCTCTACATCTATCTGATTATCCACATTACATTTTAACCTATTTATTGCAACAACCCAATTTTCAATTCTAGACCTAGCACTTATATATTTGAGATGGTAATCTTAGTATTTCAATTAATTGAGCTAACATTTAAAATTTATTTAGGTAGAATAAAATATTAAATTTGGCTTGTCTTAGGATCTAACAAAATATTTAAGGATTCAATGATGAGAATGTTTTTAATTAGAACTCATCTAAAGGAATTCATTAGTATATAATTTTCAAAAGTCAAATAGATTTGATTCAAATTGTTTGAGGAAAAGGGATTAAATTATTATTATTTTTTTATAACAATAGTTATTACAATTTTATCCCTTACTATGAGTGGGAAGGAGGGGTATTTTGCATTTGAACAAAAGCACTATTAAGCATTGGGATTTGTTTTAAGCTAAGTGGAGTAGAGTTCCTCAAAGTTTATGCATTTTTCTAGGGGAATTCTTTGCTTGGAGCTTGAAAAAAAGAGAGTTAAGTTGTAATTCAACAAGGTGGAAAGCATAGTATAAATCAAAACCTATCAAAACTTCAGGTGTGGTCATGAAATTCTTAAGTGGTGTTGTGTTTATAAGGGAATAATAACTCAGAGAAGAAGAGAGGAAGCTTATGATGTTACTACTATTGGGGAGAAAAAAGAGCTACTATTGTAGGAATAAATAATCAATAAGAGAAGGGTAAATTGTGATTTTTATTAAAAGCCTGTAATTATGTTTTAAAAGCTTTAGTTGTGAAAGTTTTCATAAAAACATCAAATCTTTTTAGATTGTTTAGCTCAAATCAAAGAGTTTACATCTACCTCAAGTCTAATGTCTAAACTTACTCCAATAACCACATTTTTTCAAATGAACAATATGTAAATACTCTTATAAGGTGATCCACTTGGATCCAAGTAAAATCGAAAGAAGCCAATAATAATAATGACTCAAATGAGTCAAAATACAAGTAATAATAAAAGCAAATCATATCCTTCTTATAGTATAAGCTCATACAAGGATCTCATACCCTTTACCAATTGCAAATAGCACTTCTTTGATGATGAAAAATGTATGAAACAAATGTTAATAGTTATTGCAAGCATGTGAGAGAATGAATTGAAAGGATAGCCATCCCACAAGAATAGGGAGGGAATTATACTTTATAAAAATTGTGACTATATTATTAATGCTAACTATATTAAGTATTTCTTTTAGAAAACTCTTAATTAGATTTAGAAGATAATGCTTGTGATTACATAAATAAATTATTTAAATATTTTTAGGTGGTTTTACAAAAACACATGCTTATATCTACCCTCAACCATGAAACACCAAGCTTATTACAATAAATCACCTTTTATGAAAAAATAGGTAGATAAAATACCCTTACAAAAAAGATCCACAAGGTTAAAAAAGTAAATCAAAAGAGAAACAAAAAAAGGTAACTTATAATCACACTATAACTACCAATACAAGAAATAAAGGCAAAATAAATTACAACTTTTTAATAATATACTTCGTATGATGAAAGACTAAAATCCAAAGCAACCCTCTTAACAAATTAAATAAGAATGTGTGAAGATGTCACCAATTGAGAATTGAAGGAAATGTGGAGGGACTAAAAGCATACTGGTTTTTAGAAGTGAGTCCAAGAAATAAAAAATGATCGTGCTTTGCCAAAAAGCAATGATTATTAAAAGTATTCCTTAACTTGAATATTTTTTCAATAGATTTTTCTTTGATAGTTTAATCCTCTATTTATAAGAAAATGATTCATGAAAGGATTAATATGGAATTGTTAACAACTAAACAATTCTTATAATTCATATGCATAAAAGGTTAAACTAGTCATTAAAAGTTTTTGACATTGATTAAATTATATGATCAATAGGATTATACTTTATATTGACATAAAAATAAATTTTTTGGACTATTTGATGAATATTGTTGCATCTTCCCAAATTCTTAGGTTTAGTTATAATATAAGTAAGTTCATGTAATTGACTTAATCATGCCAGATGATAGAATAATATTGTTATGAAAATCTTAATATTTGTCCATTTTAGTCTAATAACCTAATTATACTATACAATGATAATTATCGTATCATATGAAGTTTTCAAGATTTCTATTTCACTCATCTTTCTAAAACCTTAATTGTTAAATGTACTACATGATGATATGCAATAACATTGTATGAACTTCTATGAATTTATCTTTTTTATTAGTATATTAAGTGTGAAGATAATCATATTGTATGATAATATGTATAGTATTATACAAATTATTTAGCACTTCTATGTAGCCATTTCTCTTTGTCTGTTAAGGAGTGGATTCATACTACAAACTAATTGAAGTTTGTGATATAAAGGATTGTGCAATATGAAGAGTTGGAACTTCTATAACCACACTCAATCATACTGTGCCATTCTCCTTTATATAGTATGTTTTATTTCTTATCATATTATATGGTAGGTATATCATACTTTATGATAAGTGTACTTTAGCTCATTTAAATATTTAGATTTTTCTTTCCACTTACCTGTATCATTAAGTCTTAACTGATGAAAAATTACATACAATAGTTATAAAGATATCACACACTACTTGCTGGAACTATAAGTGGACACAAAAGATGGTTTGCATGGAATATGAAGTGGGTTTGAATGAGAAAGAGATTTTAAGTGTCAAAAGGAGATATTTCATAGGTTTTAAAAATATAAACACACTAAAATTAAATAAAGAGTACACATGATGGTTGCCACATGATCATAAGTAAGTTCTTCAATTGGTTGATCACTTGTATGAATCATATCCATAATTAGTTCCCATGGTAATATATAATGCCATTATAATATGAATAATCATCTTATACTTTTCTTGTGGTACCAACTCTAACAACACATTAATAAACATAATCATATGACTTTGTTATTATCAAACTTTCACGTAGGGCCATGGAGTTAACACTGAATAGTTTTAGGGAAGCTTTTAGAAAAGTTCTTTCTCACGATCACAGGGAAAGCAATGGTTCAAAATATAGTGAATGTTGGAGCAAGAATCATCATTATATATTGAAAGTTATTTCGTTAGCTTTTTGTTTTCTTATTATTGGGGCTATTTATTGGAAAAACCTTTACAATGCAAGTGAATGCAAGTCTAATAGTAACCTGATAACTATATTTTTTTATTTCCTATAATAATAACTAGTTGTTATATGTTTTATTACTTTGTATTTACCAGATCTTTCACAAGAATATATTATACATTACTTACAAGATCAACTATAAGTATTTTATTTTATTAAATAATGTATCATACACAAGTTTTGGGTTAAGATTCAACAAAGATAATTTTATACAAGCAAACTAAACATAATATACATTAATAAATAATGTATCATATGAAAGTCTCAAGCTAAGATTCAATAAAGATAAGTTCACACTGAGGAACAAAATATATCATACATTAATAAATAATACACCATAAAAATACTTGAGTTAATATTCAAAAAAGGAATGTTTATACAAAGAAACTAAACATATCATATATGAATAAATTACATGCCATATGAAAGTGTAGGGTTATATAATTTTCACTTAAGGAACTGTCTGATCCTTGAATAGTATTTTTATTTGAACTAAACATATTGCACATTAATACTTACTATAGATTGAGCTCAAACTACTTAAAGTTGAACCTTGTCATTCATAGTTCATTAACATGAATAATATAACTAAACAAAGGTAGAACACATTATATGTTGACATGTAACACACTATATATTAAGCATGGTTTATTATAAAATTGAAAAACTCTTTGAAGTGTTTCGTGCTAAGGAAATCCCACAAGAGGGGGGGTGAATTGTGTATTTAAAATTTTATGAATTTCGAAATTAAACTTAAAATCCTTTAAGCAAGAGTAAAGAGAGTTGAACACACAAATTTTTAAGTGGTTCGACTCAAAACCGAGTCTACGTCCACCCCCAACCGGTGTTGGGAAAAATCCACTAAATGCACCGATTACAAGTGAGGTTTTTCCTACGGTTCACCTCAAACCTACTTGAGTTTTTACCGGGCTTAACTCAAACCCGGGGCTTTTGCACAACTGCCGGGATGCCCTTGCCCCAAAACGAAAAGTACGAAAAATTGGCAAATAACTTAAGAGAAATAGGAGAAAAGAGGAGGCACACACAATCGACAAATTAGAGGGATAGAAATTGAGAAACAATTCAAAAACCTCTAATTCCAAAAGCTTTCTTGCCGCTTTGCTATTTGAGCTTGGATGCACCGTTTTTGCTTGAGTGCTCGAATTTTGAGATCTGAAATCTTTGGAAAATTTAGCAAATGTTAAACTGAAAAATACATAAATTTTTCCTATTTATAGAGCTTAAATTTGAGCTCTAAAAACACCCCCAACGGCTCCAAAAATTAATTAGTCGTTTGGGCAACGGACGGAAAGCAGCCACCGTCCGATCCGGGCCCAAAAACGAACGGCGCAGATTGATTTACGCATTTTACCGTTCGAGCTTAATCCAGAGCGTTGGATCCGGGCGCGTAATTGAACGGCACGGATTAAATCTCGCGATTACCGTTTTCGCGATTTAATCCCGTGCGTAGGATCCGGGCGCTGAATGAACGGCGCCGATTAAACGGCCGTTCGTTTTTGATCTGGAGCGTTGGATCCGCGCGGTGAACGAACGGCGCCGATTAACCTTGCGAAGCAGCCGTTCGAAACAATTCTCGCCCGTTGGATCTGGGCGGGCTTGATCTGCGCCTTTGGATCCTGCCGAAGTTATAAGGTGGGATTTTTAGTCCCACACTGCAGAAATGAAATTGGCGCATTGCTTTATAAAGAATTTGCGCCCTGTAGCTTTCGAGCCTCTGTGGGGCTGGCTCCCCCCTTCCTTGACCGGGACTTCACCACCTGGTTCGGGTTGACTTAGCCAAGCATTGTTCATTGACCGTTGACCGCGCTGCAGTTTGACCTAGCCGAGCTCCTCTCGGCGGGCTTGGCTTAGCCAGTCACTGTTGATTTGACCGTTGACCAGCGCTAGCCGAGCTCCTCTCGGCGGGCTTGGTGCGGCCTTTCCGGGTCAACCAAATTTTTTATTTTTAGATTAAATTTTTAATTTCTAAAAGACCTGGACGGGCTGTTTTCGCGCCGGGTCGACCCGCCCATTGCTACAGTGTATTTTCCCGAGACTTCGGCTGTTTTAGGGTATTTTTGACGAATTTTTGTGCCAATAATTTGAATATAAGTGTATAAAAATAATTTTATATTCTTATAGTATTATAATTTATTTAAATAGCTATGAAAAGAAATTCATGAAAAACAATTCCAAAATAATATTAAAAAATCAAATACTAATGTCTATACATTTTGGCAAATATGCTTGGCCCAAAAATCAAAATTCAGTATTAAATAATTTTAAAATATTTTTAAATGTTAAAACTACTAGTGTACCTCATAATCTCAAAGTTTGGATATATCAAGTTCAAGAGAAATAAAAAGAAATTCAATTATAAAAAATATTGTGCATGTCTCAAATTTCCTTGAAGTATGCCATGACCTCAAGGCCCTTAGAGACCATTATTTTAGACATCTAAAATACATGGCTTGATTTAATTAATTATTAACAATTTTACTTAAAATCAAGCCCAAATAAAATATACACATTTATGCTTGACTCATCAAACACAAGGGTGTAACACTCTTACATTTTAAGTATTGAATGGTCAATATAAATTTGTAAAACCCATAAATTTTTATGAAAATATATGGTTGACAATGGAATGCAATTAAATGTGCAAGTTGACTTATGAAAGCACGTGATCTAAAGTGTCACATGTATATTAGTATAAGTTTAAACTTTCTAACACAATGAAGTAAAATAAAAGATGTTGAAGGTAGCTATCATATGATCAAGAGAAAGGTTCATCCATGGCTTCACAAATATAAAATTCTCTAGACTTGAAATTCTCCCATTGTAAAGTACACTGTTAACCCTTATCACGTATCATTTGCTTTTAATATTTTTGGGAAGAACAATCTCAAAGCATAACATTAGTAAAAATGTTATATTATTTTGTTTATCATCAAACTATCAAATAAGGTCTTGACATTAATAATCTCTTCCTTCGATGATGATAAAATTTTTAGTACAAATGTATATAATAATGTGAAAGCATAAAAAGATAACCATGAAAACATATAAAAAGACTATATATTATAAATCACCCAAAATCTTAGGTCCCTCTTTTGTTTTGTTCTCCAATTTTTTTTTATCACTCAAAAGAGTTAATAATACCTAAGGTATTCTCAATCATCATAAAAGTGTCAAATGATAAAGGTTTAGTAAAAATGTCACAAGTTTTGCATTTGATAGGACAAATACTAACGAAACTTCATTAAGTCAACTAGATTACAAATCAAATGATGAGAAATATAAATGTGTATAGTTCTATAATTCTTTATTGGGTTTTGGTTAAACATATATCACTAGCATTGTCACAATGAATTGGAGTTTCCTTGAAGTGAAGGCCATAATCTCTCAATTATTGTCTAATCCATAAAACTTGAGCTCTACAACTTCTAACTACAATACTCTTTGACTTAATTATGGATAATGTTATATAATTTTATTTTTAGTAAGCCCAAGGAATAACCAAGTGACCAAGTAATTAAGATATTCTTAAGGTGCTCAGCTATCCATTATACTACCTATAAAGTCAACATCTTTGCATGTAATTAAATTAAACCTTACCTTACTCTTTGGTTACCAAAGTCTTAGAATTTTTTTATGCAATATAAGAACAAGAAATTTAAAATTAATATAAAGATCATGAATTACATGAAGATCAAGTGCAATGTGAGCTTAAATTTCATAAAAAATAGGTTCATCAAATGAACCATGACAAGGAGAGCTAATTGTGGCCCAAATGAGCTAATCATTAGCTAATCAAGAAGAAATAAATTAAGAAATTATATAATATATTAAATAAATTTATTTATAATTTAAAATTAATCTTTTAAAGTATTTAGATAACTAAGATTAAAAAGTCAAAGTGGTGGTAAGTGCTTCATGGTTGGTGGCACATGTTTGGTGTACTTTATGAATGCACCCAAAATAATTAAAGATATATGGGCATGAATGTTTTCAAAAAATTATATAAAAATTTAAATTTTGTATTTAAATAATTATTATTGATTCCTTATTTAAAGGACTCCCCTTATGAATGAATTAATGGTAAGTTGGTTGTTACTAATGAAAGTGCATTGTTGGTGGCCTGAGTGTTTGAGTTGACTTGGTCGTCTTCTCTTAGGTTCACTTTGGTGAGTAAATTCTTTTTTTTCTTCATGTTTTTTATTCCTTTTAACTTACGTAATTATCTCATTAGAACCCACTCCATTTGCTTTGTAAATTCTTTTATTTTTGGCTTTCGAGTACTATAGTTGTACTATAGCTTGTGCACATGTACTACTTTCTTATTAGTTCCATGTATAAACGATTTCACTCGGTCTACTTACCTACTCCACCACCTCAATCCATGTGTCAATCTAGCCCCAATACAAAATAAACAATTCTAGTCTAATTTATTGTCCTATTTAAAAGTTCCATTCTTCCTAATCCCACTTTTTCTACATCATTTGGCATCAAAGCTTAGAATCATAGTGTTTCATCTATTGTTATGTTCAAGAAAGAAAATTTCTTACCATAATGACAAAATGAGAAATCAATCATGAGAAAAAACTCAAGACGAATTACAAAATTTCATTTATAGAATGAAAAATAATTCCAAAAATTAGAGAAACTATCTATAAGCCCAGGTGTAGAGCTCTCCAACATGTTCGATTAAAGATATTAAGTGAAAGAGGTTCAACCACATGAGAGGTGTGATGATGAATATGTTCTTGGATCACCAAAGGATATGTCTAAAATCTTAGTGTTCAACACTAAATATGACCAACCACACAAAATAAATTTGAAATATGATGATTTGCAAACTAATAATTATGTAGGTGATTCAAGGCAACAATTGTAATTGTCGATACAACCAAACTTTTTTAAGGAGATGTCGTTATTGATGAGATATTTAGTTTAGATTATTTATAAAAATATATTGAAATATGGTTGAATAAACCACTCACTAAAGATACATGGGCCACAAAGCATGGACATGGTAAGTCAACAACAAAGTTTATGGAAGATTGCTTATAGTTCAACTCTATGAAGTATAATTTCAATTGGAAAAAAGGGAATCTTGTCATACAAGAATAAGCAACTATACATAAACATAAAGATTATAAATTATATAAAGAGAAAGTGCAACTTGGACTTAAATCATATAGAAAAGTATTTATCATAGGTTCATCACATGAATCATGATAAAGAGAGTTAGTCATGACCTAAATGAGTTAGTCATGGGCCAATCAAGATAGAATAAATTAAAAAAATCATAGAATATATTAAATTAATTTTTTTTAATCTAAAATAAAACTTCTAAAGTAGTTAATAACTAGAGATATAAAGTCAAAGTAGTGGTAGGTGCTTCAGGTAGGTGGCATACATTTGGTGATGCATTATAAAGGTGTCCAAAATAATTAAAGATAATTGGCATGAAAGCCTTCAGAAAAGTAGGTAAGAAGCTTTCTTTTATAGTAAATAATTATTTATAATCTCTTATCTAATTGACCCCTCATTAATGGATGAATGGTGTTGGTTGTGACTAATCAAAGTACATTGTTGATAAACTGAGTGTTTAAGTTGGTTTAGTAGTTTTTTCTTACATTCACTTTAGTAAATAAATTCTTATTTTCTTCTTTATCCTCTCAACTCTATTTTTACTTTATTTAAGACCCTTTTCATAATTTTAGTTCTTTTTAATCCAAGTGATTATCATTTTTCATCCCTCTAATTTGCTTTACAAATCCTTTTATTTTTGACTTTTGGGTTTTGTAATTTGTACTATTGCTTTTGCACCTGACTTGCCTATCAATTCCATACATAAAAGGCCTCACCTATGCTTCTTGTCTACTCTACCTCCCTAATTTATACACTAATGCAGCCTTTATGTAGAATGAATAGTGTCAGCATAATTTTTGTTCATATTTGTGCCTCAAATCATTCCAATTCCCTTTCTTTCTACATCAATTTTGGTTCTAATGTGGTACTCAAAGATGTGTTTAATATCTAATCTATTAGCTATCATATATAGTTGTGATCATATCATACCCTTATATAGTTTGTCATCTACAATTTTACAATTATAATACTTGCTAATGATGTACTAATAAACATGGTGGTTTTTTTAGATCTCAAATTTTGAAATCTAAATTTCTTTAGAAGTTATACTAGGTATTAAGTTTTGGATAAGAATATTCTATTTTTAACTTGTTTGAATTGAAGTACAAGAAGAAAGTGAGTTCACCAATAAAAATCATCTCAAATTCATTAATCATTAAGTTGGTAAACTTCTCACAAAGTTTATTATCTATCTAGACAAACATAGTATCATTAACATATATTTGGCTCATTAATTGATCTTTCATTGTAATTTTAATAAAAG
The DNA here is from genome assembly GCA_023846275.1 of Vanilla planifolia. Classification (NCBI taxonomy): domain Eukaryota; kingdom Viridiplantae; phylum Streptophyta; class Magnoliopsida; order Asparagales; family Orchidaceae; genus Vanilla; species Vanilla planifolia. The sequence goes on from CM043870.1 coordinate 26,621,516, forward strand.
GGTAGTTTCTATTCTTTCTTTAGTTAAAACCATTAGAGATTAAAAACTATATAGCCTATTATACCATGCATTAGGATTTTGTTTTAAACCATAAAATCTTTCTTTAATTTGTATACATGGTCTAACTTTCCATGACTTTCAAATTTGAGTGGTTATTTGACATAGACTTCTTCATTTATATATCCATTTAAAATACACTATTTACATCCATATTTTATAGTTTAAAACCTTTAAAAAGTTGCATAAGCTAGAAAAATTCATTTAACCTAGCTATTAGTGTAAAGGTTTTCTCAATATCTATACCTTCAACTTGATTATAGTCTATTGCTACTAGTTTAGCTTTGTTTCTCACAACTATGCATTTTTCAACAAACTTGTGTTGTAAGGACCACTTGGTCCTAATTATAGAATCATTTTAAGGCTTGAGGTTAATTCTTGCACTTCAATCCTTTCAAATTGGCTAAACTCTTCATTCATGGCTAATAATCAGAAGTCTTCATGTAATGCTTCTTCAAATGATTTTAGGTTCATAACTAAAGATAAAAGTTTTATAACTTATATTTAACCTTATTCTAACTCTTTTAGTGACATCTCTTATTATAATATTTTTAGGATGATCCTTATTATTTTTCTAATCTCTTGGAAGTTGTCAAGCAATGGCTTCCCTAGCATTCCCTTTTTTTTATCATATGGAGTTTCATCTTCAATACTAAACTCATAAGAACCCATAATGAAACCTTGAATATTCATCTCACCTTTTTCAAGGGAAGGAGTTTCATCAATTATTCCAGGGATTGATTCTTCAACAATAATAGTCCTTTTATGGAACATTGTATATGCCTTACTAGTCATCAAATGTCCTAAGCTTCCTTGATCTAATTTGGCATCAAATTTGTTTAGTTTGCTATTTTTATTATTATAAATATAGAAAATGCATCAAAAGACAAGAAAGCGAGAAATTTTTTGTTTTCTAATATAGAGATCATTTGCAGTAACTTGAAGGCTAAGTTGAAGAAACACATGATTTATAGTAGCTTGTTGTATTGATTACCTTTGCCCAAAAATACTTAGGTACTCTATATTTATTTACCATATGCCTAGTTATGCTAACTAATATTCTATTTTCTCTATTATTCTATTTTATTCAGGGGGAGTGGGGCTCTTAGTGATGAAAATTTGTGAATGATATCAATGTATTATAGTATTCTATGAAGGACTCGTTCTTAAATCACCATCATGATCATTCTTAATAGACATAGTGAAGCATCATGTTCCTTTTCAAGTTTAGTGATCAATTGCATAAAAATTTTCAAACACTTCCCTTTTCTTTCTAATGAACAACACCCAAGTGTACTTAGAATAGTAATATTCAAGAACAAAACCATACTTTCCTTCTAAACTCAAAGGTTGAATGGATCCAAAAAAATCTAAGTGAAAGAAAGCTTGGATGGTTTGCCCTTTTATAATGGGCCACATATGTTATCTTCTTACCAATATAGCTTAGTTAGACTTCATACTAAGTCACATTTAAGTAGCTTTTTAATAATGGAATTGTTAGCATGACATTTTTTTGTCCAAATCTTTATATAAAGTTTGATATAACCCAATGTCTATCAAGGTATAATTATTTGATTCATAATGAATAATGTCATATAACTAGAATCGAATATTCAAGTAAACTATTAAAATGGCTAAATACACAACAAGAAAGCCCCCAACTTTGGCTCCTAAGCAAGTTCCTACTAGGACCTTTAAGTTTTGTAGAGTATTACTCAAAGGAAAGCCACTTTCTTACTTCAAGTTTGCAATCCCTTCTTTTTTCCTTTCTCATCAATTGCCTCCTCACCTTCACTCCTCTTAGTTTTGGTTCTTCTTTCTTCTTCACATGGTTAGGGTTTCTAAACTTTAGCTTAAATTGCATGCTTAAGCTTATACTCCCAACTTTATAAGATTTTTACCTTTAAGGCACCATAAGGATTTCAACTAGGATTTGCTCCTTTTAACTCATTGCTAGGATTGATTTCAAAGAAATTTCTCATGGTTTTCCCTCTCAATCCCTCTTGGAGTAACCACCCAATATCCTTAATAGATGGTTTCACCTTCTTATTTAGGGTTATTCATGCAATACATGATTAAGATTCTAAGTAATGCAAATTCCCTTAATTGCTTTAATTTAAGCAATTTAAATTCGAGCATTTTTAAGCCAAGCCACACCTTGTATTTCCTAATTTAAGGATTTCATGCAAATTGCAATGCTACCTCATGGCCGAGGGAAAGTTTTTTTTGAGTTGGAAATTGAGATATTCTAGACCACTAGCTTCAAAAACTTTTAAATATAGAATATAAGTATTATTCTTCATAAGGGCTATAATAGCAGGCTTATTATCCATAATACTCATTGTTTAAAATTAAAATTAATGGAGAATTTACAACCACATAACTAGTTAATATTAAGTAAATTATATTTTAAGATTTTAACAAGCATAACCTTTTTAATTGATTATGATTGTATCAATAACCTTTCTCTTGGAGCTATCTCCAAGGATAATTCTCCTCCATCAAAGGCTTTTAGCTTCATGAACATTATATGTTCTCTCATCATGTGTCTAGAACATTTACTATCTAAGTACCACATGCTCTCCTTGACCATATTAAGGAGATATGTTATAAAAACAACTAGTGGTTAGATTTAAGGTCTTAAACCATTTTAGCTCCATTTAATTTTGCAATTAAACACTATTGATCTAGTTTTTTCTACCCACAAATACTTAGGATATTTATAATGAACATTTGCTTTACTTCTACAATGTGATGAGGTGTGTCTTGATCACAAGTAGTAATAACATCTAAATGCATTAAACTTAGACACATGTGAATGAACATAAGAAAAATTTTGTGCAACGTTTAAACTAAAATATAAAGCAATGTGCAAGCAACTTTTTATATATATTCAATTAAGATACACGTTTAGCATTTTGAATAATGGAAAATACAAGTTCATTCTTAACACTTTTAGATCATGTAGATACCTTTCGTTGGTTTCATTCAATGACTCAAATAATCCCAAATTGCTAGCAAGCTCATCTTTCAATTTCCTATATTTTTTGGATAACTTCTCTAATTTGAGATAAATATTAATATATTGTTCTTTCAAATCTTCTTAGGAAAATATTCTTACATCATAATTAAATGAAAGTGCAAACCATTCTACACTTTAAATCAAGCATAAGCCTTTCTTACTTTTCATCACTAGTTGATGAGGATTCCTTCGTGTCACTCCATCTAGACTTCATGGCTTCATTCTTCTTCTTCTTCTTCTTCTTCTTCTTTTTCTTCTTCTTTTTCTTCTTCTTCTTCTTCCTCTTTTTCTTTCACTTCTTCATCTTCTTCTTATTCTTCTTCATCATCAACATCATCATCAACACCATCATCATCATCATCTTCTTCTTCATCTATTTTTTTATTTTATTTTATTTTTTTATCATCTCAGTCAATTTTGGGCATCTAGGATGAATGTGTCTTGGCTTCTTGCATTCATTGAAAACCAATTCTTCTTTCACTTGACGTATGTGCCTAGATCTCTTTGCTTTTTGCACATGCTTATCTACACTACAATGTTGTAATAGATGAGATAAACCTTGCATTATAAGTGATACCTCATCTTTATTACCAAACTCTACTCCTAAAGATGAATTAACTCTTATGCAATTGGTTCTTGAGCTTTTGGCCTTACCAAGTCTGTCTCATTAACTTTGTGCTCACCCATAAGTTAATCTGGTGAGAGTTTTGAGATATTGTGGCAAACCTTGTCTACCTTTCTAATGTTGGTGCAATGACATCTACTTCTTATTCTTTTCTTCTTAGTCTTTAAGATATTTTTTATAATAATAAACAAGACAATCTTATTTTTTTCAAAACCATAGTGGAAGAAATATAAAATTGTACATTTGAGAATCATAATGGAAGTAATATTTGAAAATATTTCACAATCCTTTAAACATGATTTCTCACATCATAATGAAAATACTAAAACTATTGCATGCACTAAGTCATGCTTAACTATATCATGTCCATACTACTAAAATGCAAAAATGAGCTTTCTTAATAGCTTAAACATCATAAAAGAAATTTGACCATTCACTAAGCAAGATAGCACATGATCTATTCTCTCATTTTTCCTTTGAAGTCCCATGATATGAATCATCTTGACTTGAAAGTTTAGGTCATTAGTGGAAAAATAATACAAAATGATCGTAAAGTAATTATTTCTTATGTTATGTTGCATTCTAGGTCTACATCATATTATTCCAAATACCTCTAATGATAGCTCTTTTGTAGCTCTTTTAGAGACATTATTTTAGATAGTGGTCCTATTTTTGGTGACATTTTTTTCATTAATGAGGTGGCCTTCTTGAACAATTACCATTGGTTTATATTACAAAATTATGCCTAACCATATTTATTAATCTTTATTCTTACTTTGATGTTTTCCTTTTTCTTTCCAAATAAAGTTAATAAGAAATAAAATTAAATATTTCATATTAAAAGAAATGAAATCAATGTAACATTCTTACTGAATTTAGCATCTCAAAATAATACAAGCAATAATAGTCATCCTTGAGATATTTTGTAATGCAAATCTTTTATAACATAGTCTCTAAGCAAGCACTTCAATAATACATCAAGCATAGACACTTACGGTAGAAAACTTTCTTATCTTAATTTTTTGTTTGTAGTGAACTCCAAATGAAATCTTAAAGTGCATTTCTTTCTCCTTTGATGGTACAATACTACTACAATACATACAACAATACTTTCCCCTTAATTCTCGATTTTTCCCAATTCAACAATAGAAATTCCCTTCCAATCCCTTGTTCAAGTTTCAATGATTCCCCTAGCAACACTTTCTCTCTCTCTTCTTCTCTCTAATCCCTTAATTGATGAATATTTCATGATATCTTGCTCAGTTGAGTCTTGATCCCCATTTACACTAAATCCCATGCCTTCTCTTCTCCCCGACATTTCATTTTCTTAAACAATTGTTCCTCTTAAAAATGACATCATATCAACTTCCTACCACTTGAACGCCTATGGTTTTCTCATCAATTGAGCTTATTGTTACCTAAAATCCTTTGACAATATGTGAGCTTTGGCTTAAAACAAATTTAGAAATTAGGAATGAATCAAATTCAAATTTAATGAAAGTTACAAATTTTGGATGTTCCTTTCATTTTTTTATCAGTTTAATCTTCAAAAAATTAATCTGCTAACTTTGCTTGATTCTTCCAATTGAAATCTTCCATTTGGCCAAATTGCATATTTTTAATGATATTTAGAATTTTTAATATTTTTTTAAAATTAATTTCTTTAGAAAGTATTTTTTAAAGTTTTTTTAAAATCCTCTTAAACATTTAATTCCATTTCCATTGTACCTCATTTTTGTTCAAAGAAAATTTGATCAAGCTTATTATTCTAACATCTATGTCCAAATAAGTTTCAATAATTTTCAAAGTTCATTTAGTCTTTTGTTATTTTTTGGGATTTTTAAGCTTCCAAATAAATCTTGATTAACCACCAATCCTCTATTTTAATACTTAGAAAATTTTACTTTTTACTATTTTGATAATCCTCCTTGGAAGTGTTTCATGTTGTTTTAGCTATATACGATTTTTAGAGAATTATAAAATAACTCTTAAAATTTTACCTAAAATTTTCCTAAATTTCAAATAATTAAAAGTAACTATAAATCTAAATTTTCTTTAAATTTTGATTTTGTCTCCCTCCTTAGGAACATCGACTAATCGTGAGATCACTATTAAATATTAATTAGAACATCCAATAATTTAAAATTCTCAAAATATTTATTTAAATATTTTCCCCAAATTATGGAATATTACAAATATCCATAGCTACCTTGATTGTTGTGATTAATAGGTCATATTATTTTTGTAGTACTTTGAGGATCTTATATACTAGTTCAACATTGCTAAGTCATTAGTAATGTTATTGAATCTAAAAAACATAGTATTAATAGATTCTTTAGAAGACATTATAAATAATTCATAATTTTGAGTTCGTACTAATCTCACTATTCTTGACTTGAGAGGTACCCTCATAAGTAACCTCTTATTTTTTCCAAATCTCATGTGTGGTTCTTGATTATATTATATTTCAAAGTGAAAATTTGACAATGGAAAATATTGATTACTCTAGAATTCAATTGGATTTTATGATTTTCCTCTATTATTCACTCACTAATAGCCTTCCTAACCACTTTTACTTTGACTATTTTAATTAAGGAAGTAAAAGGATATCTAATAGTATCCCAAATATATAGATCTACAAATTCTAGAAATACTCTCGTCCTACTTTTTTAGCAATGTTAAAATTCTCTTGTGAAGAGTGGAGGGTGATGTGAAGAGTTCCTTTCTCCCAAAGTGGTTGATACTTCAGTCAAATTATAAGCCATATTGATCTTTTCCATTCTTTAACTCAACCAAGCTTCTATACCACATGTTGGAATGAACAATCCACAAAGGAGGATGAAATGTGTTTTTTATCAAAATCTAGTAATTATTTTTCAAAATCTATGTTATGAAAGTTGTAATAAATACACTAATTTTTTAGGTGATTTGACTCCTATCTCCGAGCTTACCTCCACTCCTTATCTATTGGTAAAGTTTATTTGAATAACTATCTTTTATCAAATGGCCAGCAGACAAATATCATTACAAGGTAATCCAAAGGGATCCAAGGGAGGCTAAAATGAGCTAATGAAAACATTAACTCAAAAGGTCAAAATAAAACAAATGCAAAAACAAAGCTTGTCCCTCTTACATAATAACCTCATATAAAGTTGCTATAACCTTTACAAATCACAAGGGACATTTTTGTGTTGATGAAAAATGCATGAAAGGATGCTATCAGTTACTACAAGCAAGGAAGGAAATAAGATAGCTTTTAAAATAATCCTTTCTTATGACTAGAAATAGGGATATAAAGGTTCAGAATATAGTGAATGATTAAGCAAGAACCACTTCTATGGATTGAAATTTAATTCATTAACTTTTCTTTTGAGGTTCATGGGGATATTTATAAATAGGGGACCTTTACAATGCAATTATGTATATCCCTTTCCCCACATGGTGTTTGATGATAACAAAACTATACATTCTTTATTATTAATTCTTTTATTTGAATATGCTCATCAAGATTTGCATGGTTGAATGATGTTCAACATGTTGGCTTGATGGCTAGAAACAGTCACATTGGAGTAGTCATGGTGGGTTATGCTCTTGACAATGTGAAATTCATTTAGAGAAAATCTTATTTTACTTTATTATGGTAAAACAATAAAGCCTATATTAATATTCTTATGGCATCACGTGGTTTTTGATGATAACAAAACTATACATTCTTGATTATTAATTCTCTTATTTGAATGTGTTCATTAAGATTCACATGGTTGAATGATGGCTAGAAACATTCACATTGGAGTAATCATGGTGGTTCATGCTCTTGACAATGTGACATTCATTTAGAGTGAATCTTATTTTACTTTATTATGGTAAAACAACAAAACCTTTACTAATATTCTTGTGGCACATAAGATCATGCATCATCTTGCATATTAAACTAAACATTCACAAAATATCATGCATGCTATGTTAATCTTACTTATAAAATAAAGATTTCACAAACTAACAACTACACTATGAGTTTTTTATTAATCAATATCATCATTCAAAGCTTAATAAAAAAGGAATTAGAAAGAACACAAACTTAGTTTGAAATGATAAAATTTGTTCCAATCATATAATATGATTTATTATCATATATCATAATTAGGTATTTATACTTATAGGATAGTTGATTAGAGTGTGAGATCAGTGCCTTAGTTAGTATTGTCATGTTGATCATGTGATATGATATCTATTATCGTATGCTATGATCCATATTTCAAGCATATTGAGTGATGCCACAAATAGAAAATTTCATACAATATGATATATGGTTATCATACAATACAACCATTCAAAGTTAAATAATTTAAGTGAAGTAATATGTATTATGATAAATAGTTGTCACATAGTATAATCATTTAGTAAATTAATGAACTCAAGTAAAACAAAGATACAAGAGTTCATATAGTGTGACACTTGGGTATCATACAAGTGACAATTTAGAGAACATAATAGCATAAGGGAATAAAAGATCAATGGGTTTCTTAATATATGATGCATCCTATCATATAAGTATGATTTTACCTAGATAAGTGATTAATTATAAAAAACACTGATCTAGAAAATTTTTAATAATATGATTTATACATATTGCATGGAATGATTGTTTGTAAGAACTAAGAATATCATGGGAGAGAATCATTAGATACTTTGATACATTAGATGTTCAAGTCAATTGTGGTATCATACATTATTGTCCATCTAATTCTATAGTATAAACAGAAGCAAAAATCATGCAATAGCTATCTATTAATCTTGAGAATAAAACTTATATGTTGGGTAACCATTAAGGTTGACTTAAAAAGCTTATTAAGTATTCCACCACAATAAATATGACCTTAGAACACTTTAGAAAAAGCTAATGAGATTTTCCACATTGATTTTAAAATCAAAGAGGCATTTTAGTGCTTCAGCATTTAATATTCCCATCACCTTCTCATTCTAACACACAAGTTGTGAAAGAGCTTGCTTAAAATTAGATATTCTTCCATTGGACTCATTTTCTAATGTTGTTTCATACTTTGTTTACATATAGCGTGCCACTCCAAAAATTGGTAATGATTGTAGGTTACTTTGTAAAGTTCTTATTATAGAGATCTTGTAGCCTTCTTGTCATTCTAGTGATTGGATCATCTAGGTCTTGGTTATTTTTAACTTCTATAGGCCACTCATTGGTCTCTTATGGATCATATTTGTAATGGCATTCTCCTACCAGTCATGTAAAGTAAGGAATTTAGTAGAGGAAGGTTGGTCATTAAACTTAGGGTGGATGTAAATTTATTTTTGGATTGAACTACTTGAAAAGACTTGATGTTATGTGTTTTATAATATTACAACACAAATGTTTTCAAATTAATCACAAATTTTCTTTAATAGTTAGAATTCACCCATTATTGTGGTTTGACCATTTCCACAAGTGGCATTAGAACCTGGTTACATTAAAGGAATCAATTCATGAGGTAAGATCCATATAGCTTATAACATTATTGGGGAATTGTAGAAATTAGGTGAAGGGTCATCTTTGTATCATCCATCACTATTTAAAGGTGAATTTTACTTATATTGGAAAAGAAATATGTTAATTTTTCTTTTGTCAATAGATCATGATACATGGGACATTATTGAACATTCATTTACATTTCTTATGAAAATAATTAATGATGAAATAATTAGAAAACCTATCTGTTTACTTGTTTTACCAATATTACTAATGGTTTAGCAAACTTAGGAAAAGATTTCTCTAATGTAAAGTAGGTTAAAAATATTCATGTTCTACCAAAGGAGTATGACCCTTTGGTGACTACTATAAAGGCTACAAAAGTCATTTCTACACGTTCACTTGATGAGTTCTTGGGTGAGCCCATGAGAAATGAAATGGAGCTTGCTAAGTGCACAAATGAGTATCAATAATCAAAGAAGGGAAAATGAAAAAATGAAAGAGAAACCTAGTGCATTGAAGGTAGATTCAACTTTTGGATTAAAATCTTCAAGCAGTGATGAGGTAACTTTAATTAACCATGGTTTATCATGTTACATCAATGCCATGTTATAGGTAAATGTGTTGTAAAAGAGTGTAGCTAAAGAAACAAATTATGAGCCAAGGATGAACTTGTATGTCATTATTGCAAGAAGGCCAAGCATATTCATCCTAGTTGTCCAAAGGACGAAGAAGGTAATGAAGTCCACTTGAAGCTATTCTAATGCATCTTCATCATGCGTTGATGAAAAGAAAGGGTACACTTGTCTAATGGAAAAGGTAGATAACTAAGCAAGGGTTCATGAATCCAAAATAGTTTGGGTCCCTAAATCTTATCATTAGTTTATTTTTATTGGCATGTCTCCTTAATAGAAATAAGAAGAGCATGTGGTACTAGAATAGTGAAAGTTTTAGACACATGATTACAAAGCTTATAATGTTATTCTAATTGAAGAATTTGATAGTGGTGAAATTACTTTAAGAGATAACTCCAAGAAGAAGGTTGTTCATATAGACACAATCAATTACTCTTCTAGTTCTATTAAAAATGTCTTATTAGTTCAACATTTCATTCAAGCTATTTTGTTAACTTTGATTCTAAAAAATGTGCAATTATGAAGGATTATAAACCTTTTGTTATAGCTTATAGAAAAAAATAATACTTTGTTTTAGATTTAAATGCTATAACAAGCTAGTGGTTTAGAGTGGTTTAATTCACAACTTAATGATGCTTATTTTAGCATAGAAAATTGTTCCATGTTAGTGCTTCTACCATTAAGAAAATTGCTAAATATGACTTAATTAGAGTACCCAACTTACAATAGAAATATGAGAATATTTGTAGCCAATGTCAAATGTGTAAACTATCCAAATCTTCTTTTAAAATAAAAAATAGTATTTTAATAAGAAGACCCTCAAAACTACTTCACTTAGATTTGTTTGGTCCCATCCAACCTCAAAGCTTTGGAGGAAAAAATATAGATTTGTGATTGTTGATGATGACTCTAAGTACACTTGCATATTATTCATTAGGAAAAATAATGAGGCATTTGAAAGATTCAAATAATTGATTACAAAACGACAAAAAGAGCATGATGAATCAACTATGTATATTAGAAGAAATCATGGTGTTGAGTTTATAATGAATATTTTATTAATTATTATAGTAATTTTGGTATATTTCACATATTTTCATCATCTGAGATCCCTCAACAAAATAAGATAGTACAAAAAAAAAATAAGACATTAATAGATTGGGTTTATATATATTGAGCAAATATCACATACCTATGCACCTTTGGGTAGAAGAAATTAATACTATATGCTGTCATTAATATGGTGCTTACTCATCCCATTCTTTAGGTACTCATGAATTTTTTGTTATTAAAAAACCTAAAATTTATCACTTGCATGTTTTTAGATGTAAGTTCTATATTCTTAGTAACGGAAATAATAAGTTAGATAAATTTGGTGTCAAACTAGAAAAGGGAATATGATGAAACACAAAAGAAAGAAATGGTGACACAACAATAACTTAGATCCATAATAAGTCTCAAACTAGAATCAATCAAGTTAAAGCTCTCAACAATTTAATACATGCATGATACTTTGGAAGAGATACAAATAATAGTCTTGAAAAGTCATGGTTCATCTATACATCATCATGAGTGTATGGTTGGTGCTACATTAATGAAGGTGTCAAAAAGTTTAGATGAAAATCTTTAAGAAGTAGGTAAGAAATATGCTTTATTATTTGGGCATAAAAGTCTTTAAGAGGTAGACAAGAAGCATATTTTGTATTAAAACATTACATGGATATGAAAGTCTTCAAAAAGTAGATAAAAAGTATAATGATGTATTAAAAACTTATATAGGCATAGAAGTCTTCAAGTGGAAAACTTTTTTTTTATATTAAATAATTACTTATAATCTTTTATTTAAAAGATCTCTTATGAATAGATGAATAATAAATTAGTTGTGAATAAAGAAAGTATATTATTTTATGGCTTGAGTATTTGAGTTGGTTTAGTGACCTTCTCTTTGGTTCACATTGGTAAGTGAATTCTTGTTTTCTTCTTTATCTTCTAAACTCTACTCTACTTCTTTTAAGCTCTTTTTCCATACTTTCTATTTTATTTACTCTAAGTATTTACTTCGATCATGAGATGAAATGAAGTAATTGCTTTGGTTAAATGAAATGAAGTGCATAACAAAAAGGCTTAAATAAATAAGAACAGAGTTTAGAAGATATAAAAGAAACTAGGATTCACTCACCAAAGTGAATCTAAGAGAATGCCACCAAGCCATTTCAAGTACTCAAGGCACAAAGCAATATACTTTCTTTAGTCATAACTAATTCACCATTCATCTATTTATAAGAGATGCTTTAAAAAGGAGATTACGAGTACTTATTTAGCACAAAAAGAAAGCTTTCTACCAACTTCTTGAAGATGTTTATGCACATATAAGTTTTTTAATACATCATCATACTTCTTACCTACTATTTAAAGACTTTTACGTTAATATAATTATTTAATATAAAAATATGCTTCTTACCTCCTCTTGAAGATTTTTATGCCCAAAAATTAAAATCAAACTTCCTACCTACTTTTAGAAAATTTTGAACATCTTCATTAATGTAGCACCAATCATGCATTTATGATGATTTATGGATGAACCATGATTTCTTAATACTGATTTGCAAATTCTTTAAAGTTTCATACATGTATTCAATTTTGGGAAGTTTTAACTTAATTGATTCTAGTCTGAACCTTGTTATGGGATCATGTTGGAGTTATGCTAGCATTTCTTTCTTTTGTGCTACATCATTTCTTCCTGATTAAATAGAATTTTGCTCCATAGAATCCATAGAATTAAAGTCAAGGAAATCACCTACAAGTTATAGACTTAGCTTTTCCAATTCTTCATATGTCATACAAGTATTTTTAAAGGGTGGTTGATTTTTTAATGAACAAGGAACCAACAAGCTTATGAATATTAGAGGAGTGTTCATTAGTAATAATCTTGTCAACTTCAAAAACATTTGGCATTGATGGTTTTGGTAAGCTACTATCATATCCACCTACACAAGAGTTAGATTGTACCAAGCTATGTTGTAAAGTATTTTTATATGGTAAAGGGTTCTAGATATTAAAAAAGAGATTAACAAACATATCTAATAGAAAATAAAAAATAAAAAAATTTGTATTAATTCTTTTAACAATTTTGAAATGCCAATAAGTTTGCACATGTAATCTTTTATATTTTGTGAAACAATAACACTCTAAGTGAATACAAATTAGAGCATGATCCCCTTCATTGAATTCCCTTAAATATCTATTTTTATTAATAGCTTTGACATACTTTGTATTGTTTACTTCAATTTCTTCTTTGATTTTCTTTTGTTTTGAATGAAAATCATGTGCAAAAGTAAAAGCTAAATAAAAAAATATGCGTAATGTCAAGCAAGTCAAGAGGACATTTGGATTATAAATATGCAAAATTTCAAATGGTGTTTAGTTAATTGTTTTGAAAATAATACTATTATATGCAAATTTTTATGTAAGTGCAAGTTCTAAGTTCTTAAATTCTTTCTAAGATGTCTTTGGAGATTTCCTAACATAATATTAACAAGTTTTGTTTGTCCATCTATTTAGGGATGAAAGATTGAAGAGAATTTAAGTTACGTTCTAAAAAATTTTTGAAATATTTTTCAAAAATAAGAGACAAATCTAACATCATGATTGAGACAATAGTTGAAAACAAGCCATGTAAGTGAACTATCTCTCAAAAGAAAAGTTTTGCAATATGTGAGAAATCATTTGTTTTAAAACATGGTATACAGTGTATTATTTTTTATAAATGATCTACAACTACAAAGATGCTATCATGATTTTGTGGTGTTTTTGGTAAGCATAAAATGAAGTCCATGCAGAGGTCCTCCTAAGGTCGACAAAGAACATGTAAGGTTATATATTATCCTACTTTTTGTTTAGTTTTTTGGGCCTGACTTACGTATGTAGCATTGAAAAACAATTCGATTGATGTCCCGTTTGATGGATGGCCAATAGAATTTAGATTCAACTAAGTAGTGTCTCATCCTATGTGTCCTATAATTCCTTCAAAATGTAATTCTATGATTAATAGATCTCTAAGTTATGTATTTAGGATACATAGTTATTTACCTCAAAATAAAACTTCTCCTATAATAACATATTTATTACAAAAGGTGGAGGCATTATCTTTTAGCTCATTATATTATTAAAGTCCTTACAAACTAGGTAATCATCCTTAATCTTGTCAAATTTGAGGATTTGAGATTCTAAGGAAGTGATCAATAATATTATTTTAGAAAGTACATTAATAAGTTTATTTTATTTTCTTAGTTTATATTTAAGAATAAAAAAATAATCATATAAGCATTCAATCTATTTTGTCTATGATTCAAGTTCTTTTGTTTATTGATGTTTTTTAAAGCATTATGATCTATATTTAAAATAAATTCATTATGCTATAAAATAATATCTCAAATGTTTTAATAATTATATAGTTGCATAAAATTCACTATCATATATAAAATATCATTATCTAGTAATATTTAGATTATTACTAAAGTAACTGAGTGATTATCTTAGCTAAGTACACCACTAATTCCAATCCTAAAAGCATCACATGAGACTTCAAAGACTTTATGAAAATCAGGTAAATGCAGAACAAGGGTGATGTCATATGTAGTTTTATTTGATCAAAAGCCTTTTGTGCACCAACACTCCATACAAATTTATTATTTTTAAGGCATCAATAGTTGGAGCTACTATTGTATTAAATTTTCTTATGAATCTTTTATAGAATGTTGCAAGGGCATGAAAATGTTTAATTTCTATTACACACTTCAACATTGGCCAATTTAAAATGGCTTTAATTTTTAATGGGTCAAGTTGGAAGACAAAAGATGATATTATTATAAATCCTAAAAAATTAACTTCCTTTTACATGAATGAGATTTTCTTTAAGTTTATGTATAGTTTTTCTTGTCTAAGTTTGTTCAAAATAAGTTTAATATGTTCCAAAGGTGATGTCTCATCAAAGTTAAAGCTTAAGATGTCATCAAAATACACAACTAAGAATTTTCTAATGAATAGTTTGAGAATAATGTTCGTCAGACACATAAATGTACTTGGTGCATTTGAGAGACCAAAAGATATCACTGGCCACTCATAAAGACCATCAAGTGTTTTAAAAGTAGTTTTCCATTCATCACCAGAATGAATACTAATTTGATTATAACCACTATGGATGTCTATTTTTGAGAAGATGTTTAAACCAATAATAAAGTCTAATCAATCATCTTGTAATGGGATTAGAAATTGATATTTTATTAGTATTTTATTAATAGCTCTACTGTTGATACATCAATTTTGGAATCAAAGTGAAGATCCTCACTATTTTTTTTAAAAAATAGAGCACCTTAAAGAAAAGGAGATTGTAATTGTTCATTAAGTTAAGACTTCATTATTAGAACTTCACTATTCATGAAGCCCCACTTGAGTATTGATACGCCTCACAAGTTCTTTATCTATTAGAAAAATAAACAATCATTTGAATATACTTGGATAACACATGAAGAATTAGAAAAATTAGCTCCATAACCGATAGATAATTACCTTAACTTTAACTCTATAGAACAGAGTTCTTTTTAGGTGGGAGAAAAAGATGTAGTACAACAGAAAGAAATGGTTGCATAACAATAATATAGACCCATAAAAGGCCTTAAATTACGATCAATCAAGCTAAAGCTCTTCAAAATTTAATACATGCATGACACTTTGGAGAAAATGAGTGCATTGGTGCTACATTAATGAAGGTGTCAAAAATTTTAAATAAAAGTCTTTAAAAATAGATAAGAAATATGCTTTTATTATTTTGGCATAAAAGTATTCAAGACACATAAGAAGCATGCTTTTGTATTAAAGAATTTTATGGATATGAAAGTATTCAAAAGATAGGTAGGAATCATAATATGTATTGAAAAATTATATGGGTATGAAGGCATTTAACAAGTTGGTAGAAAGCTTTTTTTGTATTAAATAAGTATTTATAATCTTTTATTTATAAAACCTCTCATCAATGGATGAATGATGAATTAATTGTGGCTAATGAAAGTATTTTACTTTGTGGCTTGAGTTCTTGAGTTGACTTTATGGCCTTATCTTGGGTTCACTTTATTGAGTGAATTCTTATTATTTTTCTTTATCTTTTAAACTCTACTTTTTAATTTAGCTCTTTTGTCATACTTTTTATTCTATTTAACCCAAGAAATTACTTTATTCTATCTCATAACCTAATCCCCTTCTTCTTCTACATCAAAATATTCTTAAGATACTTAATGATTAATAAATCATATAAGGAATAAGTAAAAAGACTCTTAGAATAGAGGAGCAAATACATTTGACCCTTATTGAGACCTCATTTATTGATTTTAGTGAGTTGAAGAGTGAGGATCATATTATTGAATTTAATGAGCTGAGCATTGAAGATGAAACACCAATGGTCAAAAGAAAGATAAAATTAGAGAGGTCATAGTAAGAAAGCATCATCTTAGAGATCTTGTCATAAGTGATTTAGCTCATAGTTACAAAATAAGGGCAAAAATAAATCATGTAATTATTTTATCTAGCTATGAACCCAAGAACATAAATGAAGCTTATATGAAGAGTTTTGTTCAAAACTATAAGTAATGAATTGAATCCTTTTGCTGGAAATGATGCTAAGGCCCCACCTATTAATGATATTCAACATATAATAATTAAAATTAACTAAGAAAACTATTAAATTAGTGAGGAAAAAACTCAAGAAACTTGATAATGAAATATACTCCCTAAATCTAACCAAATAAAACCATAAAAACAACATAACTAAGATATGTCCATACAAAATGAAATAAAATAACTCAATCTAAAATAAATAGATAACTAAAATCCATTATTCAATAATATACTAAAAATAAACTCAAATAAGACACTATCCACTCTCACATCTCTAAGATTTGTGGATGCGGGTCCTGTGATGTAAACACTAATGAGACTCTAATGAGTGTAAAAAAGATAAATCTAATAAGATAATAAATACAAAAAAATAGAAAATTATGTCAATATAAAGTAGTATTTTAAGATAAGAAAATGAAGCATGAGAAAATAAGTAATGCCAAGTACCATAAAAATGTTTTCCATGAATGTTACCTTATTCTTAAATTTCCATTCCATGGGGCCCAAATTTTTCTTTGAACGATACCCTCTGGATCTAATAATTAATATTATATGATCTCATCCAACATCTAACCAAACAGAATGATATCCTTACCATAGCCACACTACATAAAGTGTCATGGCACAATATGTATAAAGGTGTGTCATAACCCTAAAAGCATCCTTATCCTATCAAATGAAGTAGTGTAAGTGTATCATGAATTAATTTTATGCACATAATGTCTTTGGGAACCAATTATTATCTCATTTATGCTCATATAAACCAATTATCATTCTATACAAATCATAGTTTTTAATTAGTTTACATTTTCACTCCTTTGATTTATTCTATTTATGATGATATGTCAAAAGTATGAAAACCATAGCAACCTACATAATAGTAAGTAAAGAATTTGCCAAACTAGTTTTCTAGATAATCATACACCATAATCATTACAACATGAGATGATAAATTATAATCCAAAAAAATATTAGTTATTTGGATATAAATTATAATATTAAATTATATAATAATTTATCAAATTTATCTACTTAAATTTTAAAGATAATGACCTTTTTAAATCTTTGGCTTTCCTTGATTTCCTACATTGCAATGCATGTACAACTATCAATGTATAACCCTATATGTGATATTTTTGTTAAGTAATTTAAGCTTACTAGCTTCTCAAAATTCTTAATTTATTATCATATATCATACTTATATAATTGCTATATCATATAGTACAACTATTCAAGTATGCTAACATTCAAACCCACATTATACATGTGCACCCCTTTGATCGTATAGTGTAATACTTTTCTTTAACACATGCCACTCTACTCTTGATTATATAATATGATTACCAAGTATGTACCATAAGATCCTTTGTTTTAGTCATCTTATAAGATTCAACAAAAACTTTTTATTTTCCATTTATCATATAATAATATCCCTCACTTTTATACTGTGTGATTCTCATTCTTTCTCTAACTAGTGTTCCATCTTAGTCACAACCTATCATATGGCATTCCCATTATCTAGTTCGATACACTTCCTTAAGCTATTCAATACATCTTACCATATGATCATACTCATCATACCATGTTTGAGAGTTAAGGTCAAATCATAGGTGCCAAGGCACTAGAGTTGGTGAAATCTTGTTATTGTCAATGTGCTGGGTGCTTGAGTAAGTGGTGTGTCATGAGATATAATTAGTAGACATGCATAAGTAGGTTGTTTTAGGTAATAGGTTTGACACTTGACCTATGCATGAAACTAGTTTTGAAAACTTGCTAATGGAGACAGGAGACTTGCATGCAAAATTGGGTTGCATGAACCTATAAGAAAATGTGGTCTAAGTGGTAAGAGAGTCAAGTTGGAGAGAAAAAAGCCCAATTGGGTGTAAATAGGTTACTAGAGCCTAAAATGTAGTCTAGAAGTGAAATTGAGCTTAAAATACAAGTTTTGGCTCAAAATTAAATATGTACATGAAATGTTAATTTCTCACAGTCAAGAAATTAAATATGTATCCTTATTTTTCTAGTTAATATAGTTTGTTCATCTAATACTCTAATAATTTATTTGTTCTACTTACTATGATAGCTATTTAACACTCATGTAGGTGTTCACTCTCAAAGGGGTATTGATGTTGACTCAAGTGACTCACTAGGAATCTCAATTGACCATCATGTCTAAGACTCTAAAGGTAATGTCAATGTCATAGTCATCTTGTAACTCCATAGTATATTTTATGATTTGGAATGGATAAGCACCTCTTGTATAACTTTCCTAAGGATTCTAGTGATAATCTTTTGGACCTAATTGGAGCCATCAATTAATCTCTTATATTGCTCATTACTTAGATTTATTTAATCTTTAATGTACTTATAGCTTCTTTTATATGATGTGTGAACTCATCTAGACTTGAATGTGTAGGCATGAATACCTAGTTGAATGAAGTCAACTGGGCAATAAAATTTATGCCCATTATAGGCTTCAATGAGAATTATTCTTAGAGATCTATTAACTAAACTATTATACATATGCTCTATATATTATAATAGTAAATACCAACTTTTTACATTTGTCTTACCAAACATTGTAATAAATTGCCTAAGCTTCAATTCACCACCTCAATTTGACCATCAATTTTGGGATGGTAAGCATATGATAATTTTAACTTTTTCCCATAAGATACCAAAGACTTTTTCAAAAGTACAAAAGGAAATGAACAATACCTTTATCTATGACTATAATTTTGGGTAACCCATCTATCTTAACAAAAAGAATAATTAAGAGATGAGTGAAACCTCAAAAGTTTTAAAGCATGAGATAATTCTTCCCATTTTTGTAAATTGATCTACTCTCACAAAATTAGAGTCAAATCTTTAAGATGTTTTAGGTAGTCAAAGGACAAAATTCATACTAAGGTACTTCCAAGATCATTATGGTGCTACCAATGGGGTACAAAGTCTGGTGTTTTGGGCATGTTACTTCATTATAGCATAAGCCCTACACTGACAACTATCTAATGACATGTCATTTTACTCTTAACCAATAAAATCAATCTTTAATAGTCATAATCATTTTTTCTCACTCAAAATAGCTTATTAAATCTCCAACATGTTTTTCTCATACTAAGAAATCTCTAAGTAAAGTTTGAGATATGCATAGTTGCTTGGCACAATAAATGTAACCCTCTTTAAACATATAATCATATATTGCTTTAGTTAGATTGACCATAAGTTCCTCATAAATATGTCTAAAATCAATATGATCAGGCTATAGGTTAGGTAAAATTTCAAATCTTATGATTAAGACAAATAATGTGACGAGTAGGTTCATTCGTCTAGTAAGAGATTAACAACTTGTTCTATATAGTAGGATTTTGTTTAAGAGGTAATGCCTAGAATACTTGAGAGTTTGGACTATTGCATAAAATTTTTAATCATAGTCAAAGTATTTCGTATGAGACTCATTCAAGTTTTCACTAAAATATACAATTGTTCATTCTTCTTGACTAAAGACTCCTATTATTTTGCATGAAGCATCATAAGATATTTAAAAATAATGAAAAAGTTTTAAAGTTGATGTGTAGGTGCTTTTACTCTCCTTAACTATACCAAATGCCTTCTAAATTTTTTTCATCATTCAAAATTTCCTTTTCAATTATAGTAGGTTATAGGTGTAATAGTGATACTAAAGCCCTTAATAAAGTTTCTATAAAAAGTTGTTAAACCTTAAAAACTCTTAAATTATGGATGGACTAAGGTATTGGCCATTCAATTATTACCTTAATTTTGTTAGGGTGTGCTGATACTCCATCCTTTGAGACTATAAAACCTAAATACTTTACATGATAGATAATAACGACACATTATTTGAGATTGATGTAAGGATGGTTTTCCTTAAGTATAGAACAAATCATTCTAAAAAAACTCTAAATGGTGTTCAAGGATATCATTAATGTTTAAAATATCATCAAAATAAATTACTATGAATTCTCCTAAGTATGATTACAATATTTGAGTCATTATTCTCATGAACTTGCTTAGGGGGATAAGCTAAAGGGCATGACCATCCATTCATATAACTTATCTATTATTTTAAAGATAATTTTCCACTCATCCATTAGTCAAATCCTAACTAATGATAACTGTTTTTTAATTCAATTCTTAAAAAGTTTATATCTCCACTAATTTGATTAAGTAGATTGTCTAAGTATAAGGTGGGGAGCATATACTTCATATTTATTTGGTTAATAGCCTTATTATCGATACACTTCCTCCAAGATCCATTATTTTTAGAGGTTAAAAGGGTGGGAACTATGCAAGGGTTAATGATTTCTCATATGAAACCTTTTTTAATAATTCTTGAACTAATCAAGCTCCTGGTGTTTAATTGGGGCTCGTCTATAATGTGGTAAATTTGGGAAACTAGATTTAGGTACTAAATCTCTAACATGTTGGATTTCATATACAAGTGATAATCCTTGGTTCTTTAATCAATACATCAGAGAAATAAGATAAGATTTTTTCTATTATTGTGGTATGACAATATCTAATACTTCACTTGAAACCTCTCTTACTATTATAACATAGATAATGGTCTATCAATAAATTCCTTATCTACTTCACTTTGTGAGATAAACAAGATTTTCTTCCCTTAGTCAAAAGTCAATTTTAAAATCACTGTACTATCTAAGTGGGGAAGCATGTAACTTAATTTTTTAACATTGATTTGTGAATAGGCAAAAGTTAGATCTAGCAATAAGAAAGTCATCATGGTCATGCAACTAGCATATTAAAATAATGTTCTCAACTTGCATGTGGGCAATGTCACATAAAATGCCTTTCAAATAATGGTTAAATTTAAGTGGTATCATGAGATTGTATAGGAACAACGATTTCATTATACCAATGTAATCATCAACTTAACAAATGGTTGAAGCATCATTAGGCTCATGTAAGGCTTTGGCCTTGTATAAGATTCATTTGATCTTTAAGAATTTAGTTTCCACTAGCATTCTACGTGTATGAAGCTTTCTTCATACGAGTATTCACCTTATTTCCTCTTAGAGTTCATTATTCGTATAAGCCTATGACAAGTTAGAAGCATATAATTACTATATCATATTGTTATAACTTTATCTTATCATTGTTAACTTGGTTGGACATACAATAATCTTTATATGATCATCAAATTGTGTTTACAACTTGCATATCATATAGTACAAAATAAAATATTATAGTTGTACATTTTCATCCAACTTATAGATAATATAAATGAGTTTAAAATTTTAATGCACTTATTATGCAGTATAAGTGTTATACTTATATCATATAAGTACTTGATCTAACATAGATGATATCCTTACTTGTATGAGAATTTATCATGAATCAAACATACACAATCAATGTTATATGAAATACTTAAAGAAAATGATAGTTAATTTGGCATCATTCAAGTATAATAATTTTATCATATGAGTGTGATCATCAATCTGTAAGGTTAGTCTCTCAAATATCAACAATGTCGTATAAAGATGACCTATGCTTTCAACATGTATGATAGTCTTCCTCAGAATATTTGTTGTCATACTACTATGATAAGTGTATTTATGTGTTCAATTGTCTCCTTAAGGCTAGTTGAATTAAATAGAATAAGATCACAAGAGCATTCATATCTATATAATCACAATGTATAACATTTTCCTAAGAGCTGGTCTCCTAGTCAAAATATATATTATATGTTAACAATCTATTTTCAAACAAGTAAAACTTATTAATGTGTTAATATGAACTATTTTTTACTAGTACAATATGTGTGATCATTTGGTATAATATGTATATGAATATGAACACTAGAGTAAGGATTGGCATCATATAATATGAGGATCTCTCGCATGCTTATACAATATATCACTCTTGAACAAATTCACTAGTCACATTATTGGGTCATCGAGATGAGCCATGTTAAATTCTTTCATTCTGATATGATCTTAGAAATGTCCTAATGCTAATGGAATCTTGAGAGTGTAATGGATACTTTTATCCTCTTTGAAAAGCATAATTAGTTGTTGCATATTCCATGACCTACCTTGGGATTGATCTTAGTATAAAATAAGAGTAATTTCTAAGAGAATTGGCTAATGCTATCAATGCAAAATCAAGAGAACAAAAAAAAAAAAGAAAAACACTTTTAAAACTTGATTGGAACATTCATCTATCTTAAAAACTACTTTTTGGTTACTACTATACTACTTTGCATTTGATTCATTTAGCATATTTTCTTTACTTAGATTGGTGTCACACTTGCACTCAAAAGATTTAAGATTAAAAATCATGTATGTACTAATTGTAAGGGTTGTGTTCTTTTCTCTTGGTTGGAATAAGTGTTACTTTTAATTATAAGAGCACTTTGTTGTTTCAAGTTTTCCCCACCTATTGTAGTGAAAGGGAGAGGACAATGGAAGCCCAATTAGTTGATTAGCAGTGGACATAGGCACGAGCTAAGTCAAACAATCCCAAAATTTTTCTTGCATCTTTATTTTGCTTATTTTCTTTTTAGATTTCATTCTTTTCCATTTATTTTGTTATAGAATGTGTATTCTTTTCTTTTAAAAAAGAATTAAAAAGTTTAGATAAAAGTAATTGATTTCTTTATCTTGTAGAAGTACCATAATTCACCTCTTATTATAGTATTTATCCTTCCATAAATCTAACAAGTGTTATTAGAGTGGGCTCTTTTGTTAAAGAAAGAAATTCAATGATAAGCTTCTTATGGCTCATTCTGTGATAGAGGATAATGCTATTTTAAGTGATGGAACATCATTCTATTTCCCACCTTTATTTAAAGGTGAATATTACCTTTAGAATTAGTTAATTTAGAAATTTGGGTTATAGTCGAACATTCATTTTTTTTCCAATTAAATAAACAAATAATGGCAAAGTGGGGAAGCAACTAATGAACTTTTGCATGATAAGAAGTTGAAAATATCACATTTTTCATATATTTGGATGTAAGCATTTTATTTTAAATAATAAGAAGAGTAATTTAGATAAATTTGATGCAAAATCAGATGAATTTTTATTAGGTCATTTAATAAATAGCAGATCCTATAGAGTTTATAACAAAAAAACTTTCACAATAGAAGAAACAATCCATGCAAAATTTGATAAAATCCCATATGAAGCTTCTTATAATCAACCATCATTTAATCAATTAGATAAAATAAAAGAGATAAGTCCTAAGAAAGAGCCTATAGATGAATCCAAGAAAGAAATGGAACTAGTAGTGATGAAGGAGACGATGTAAAAGAATGGAAGTTTTCTAAAGATTATCTTAATGATTTAATTATAGGAGAAGTATGCAAGATATTTAGGAGTAGAAGCTTAATCAATAATGCAACTTTTGTTTCATGCTTCACATGTATTGTATGAGAGATGATGCATGTTTCCAATTTCAAATGGATTTGTTAGAGGAAAAGTTGACAGCTTGTTCATTTTGAATTTAAATGAAGAAAAATTTATTTGCCAAGTGAATGTAAATGATATTATATTCAAATCCACACATGTTGACATGAGTGAAAAGCTTACAGAATTAATGAAGAAAGAGTTTGAGGAGTGAGTTAATATTCTTCCTAAACTCCAAGTTAAGTAAACTGATGAAAGTATATTCATTTCACAAACTAAAAATTTAGTTGAGTTGCTTAAATATTTGGAATTGAAAACATGATGGTAAAAAAAACTCCAACAGGAATAGGTACTATTCTAGATAAAGGTTTTGGTATAAAATTAGTTGACATAAGAATGTTTAGTGATATGATTGGTTCACTACTAACTATAAGTTGACCAAACATAATATTTAGTGTTGGTTTATGTGTCATATTTCAAACAAATCCTAAGGAACCACATCTCCAAGTTGTTAAATTAATTTTCTAGTATCTCATTGGGACCAAATTGCTTGGTTTGTGGTATACCAAGTGTCGATTAGGTTTTCATTTGTTAGCCTATATAGATGTTGGTTTTACTGGAAGCTAAAATGATTAAAAAACACTTCAGGGATTTGTTAGTTGATTTGTGATTATCTTATTTCTTGGGCAAGCCTCAATCAAAACTATATCGTATTATCCACAATTGAGGCAAAATACATTGCTAGAGGAAATATTATGGAACAAGTGTTATGGCTTAAACAACTAATGAAATATGTCTTGGATTTTACATACATCCCTAATTATAGTGATGATGATAGTACAATTTTTCTCACAAAGAATCTTGTTCAATACTCTCACACTAACCATATGAATATTAGATAACATTTTATTGGAGAACATTTTGGTAAGAAGCATATAGCTTTTTTTCCTTCTTCTAATCAAATAGTTAATATATTTGCAAAACCACTATCTTCTGAAACATTTACAAAACTACGATTGACCTTAAGAGTGGTTAACCCCTTTGAATGTTTACAAAAGGGGAAACAATGTGTTGAAACTCAGTAAGTAAAGGAAGTTACTATGTAAATTGTTGGAAGTTAAGACTAATTTGAATGTGAATTGTTAATTTATATGATTCATATGCATAGATTTAGAAAGTTGGTTGTAAATGCTAAATCTAAATTGTTGTATTTTGATTTTGCTAAAACATCTTCACTTCCTCATCGTTATGTTGTTATATTTTATATCATGTTGCTATTTTATAATCCATAGACAATGGATTGCTGGAACAAATTGTAATAATCTATATTCTAGTCAATTCAGTTTTCTACTTGTGCCTACTGATATGTTAACTAAAGCTTTATTGCAATATATCTTTGTAGCATTGGTTTTATAATCATCAAGAGAGATATTGATTTTACATTGAGGATAATGATTAAAAAGCCAAGTTGTTAGATACTAATATATTTATTAAGCTTCATCATGTGATGAAAATTGACCCAACATGTGTCATGTATCAACAATCTACTAATTTGAATATATGAGTAAGTAGTTTTTCTATTGAGCATATGTTGATTAGCTCAACTTATTTTTGACTAAATATTACAAAAAAATATTGAAGCATAACATGAAATTCTAAGGATCAAAGAGGGAAATAGACAAAGCTTTTTATCTTTATTTCACAAAATCATATGTAGTACCTTAATGAACTATTACTATAATATTAGTTACTATTTGGATTTTATCTTTATTTATTTTTACTACAAAGAATGATACTAGTGGGATCACTTTTCATTTTCAATGAATGATGGTTATTTTAAAATGTTAAAAATATAGTGCAACTATTATTCTAGTTCAAAAGAAAAGTTTTGAGGTCACCTGATGTATGATTTCCAAAGGAAGAAAACATTTTTTTAAATAAAAATAATTTTTACATTTCTTTTCCAAATTAAAATTTTGATTTAAGAAAAAAGGATACAAGGATTTTTAATTGGCACTTTCACATATTGTGCTTATAAATATAAAAAATAAATAATCAAGATGACATTATTATATTTTGTATGTTAAGAAGCATTAAAAATAGGCCCAACAATTATTCTTCACATGAATAGCCTTAATTTATTCATCATCTCTTGAGCATGTTCAGCCATGCTCAAGACATACTGATGCAAATATCATTCAACTATTTACCTCAACTTACTCTTTGAATCAAAATTTGATTATTTCCCTTTGAAACAATATTTGATTTAGTTAATTATGATTTTGGCTTGATCAATTTATTCCCAGCTCTCTACCTTTTTACTTAGGCCATGCTTATTTCTTTGTCATGTGAGAGCCATAAAAGCAATAATCGTTGCTTCCTTTCATTCTTACCTTTATCATGGATCCATCATATGAAGGTGTTGTCTTTTACATCATCTCTTATGCAAGTTTGTTTTATCATTATCTTATGAAAAGGTTAAAATTGTACTTTTTAACTTCTAAGTGTTTGAACCTTTTCTCCATAGTTACAATTAACAATCAAGAATTAGGAGTTAGCCAACTTCATCTTGGCATAAGTTAAGTCCCAACTTGATCTATTCCTCTCCTCCTCGATCGTGTCATTCACACTTGGGGACTAGATTGTGCATTTGTTCCTCCCTTGGATGTAAATCTATAATTAAGGACCAAAATTTAAACTTTCATTCAACTAGAGCTACAACAGAAAATAAATGATATGAAGAAAGTGAAGTAATCAATTATTAATGAATGAAAAGAGTACATTATTAAACAAATGATAATAAAAAATAAATAATCAATAATTCAAGAAACTCTTCAAGGCCTATTTTAAAACTTTGAGCCTTGGTTCGTTTAATATTCTAATAAGCTAAAGTTTTAATCGATCTCTTATGAACAATGTCGCTATCTCCTCCATAGTCATTGCCTCTTTGTCCTAAATTATTGTGTTGGTGTCCAAGAAGTCCTTTATCCAATGCGTTATTTGTCACTTTTAATAGATATAGGAAATCTTGAACCCATTGAAAGCTTCTCCAATGTTGTAGTCATTTTCGTCATCTTGATCTCTAGGTTTAAAATGGTTTGGTCATTTTCTTTGAGTAGGTTCTTATACTTATTCTCAATCTCTTCCCTGACTTTTATCATCTTGATCTCCTCCTCCTAAAAATGTAATAGCCGAAGTATTTACCATGAGTCAACTACAATATATGAGTAAAGATATAAAAACTTGTTATGCCTTTTCTAGTTTCTTTTTGTAGGATTTAACTTGAGCATGGCACTTAAACTTTAGCCTCAACTCTTTTTTTAATAAAGGTAGTCAGTCTTAAATTTGTGTCCTTTTTAGATAAGTTTATAATATGATTTTTTTTTATTTTCTTTGTACCTTCTCCTTAATTACTTTAGCTTGGGTTGAAATGGTTCTTCTCAACTCTTTATTTTTAGATTTAGCATTTTTCATGTCATGATTATCCATCTTATTCCTTGCATTGGTTTTAATGATATCACCAATGACCTACAACATAATAATATGGCATATAGGTAACGTAGTTAATAAAATGATGTAATAATTAACTACAACTTACATTTCCATACTTACTCAAGGTCTTATGAGTAAGGTCTATGATAAAGAGAGAGAGATAGCAAGAGAGAGAGAGAAAAAGAGAGAGATAGAGACAGCTAGCATGTTATCTTGTGGAACTTGATAAGCTTGCACCAACAATATAACATTCTTTGGTCTTTCATAACCATAAGGGTTGGCATTTCTGGGCAAAGCATCTTATGGAGAACATGTTTGTTCTCTTGAAATCTTGAACAAACTAAAATATGATCTTCTTCCCTATTCTTTTTTTATTCTTTGTTATAGTCTTCAAATCCATGAACCCTAATCTTCATTTTCTTTATTTTTCCAATAATAAGTTCTTTAATCATTACTTTACTTAGCCTCAAGGCTAAGACTTAGACATTCTTATTATTATTTGATAACTCACCCTCTTTGAGGTCTTGAACATCCTTTTCACTTGTAAAAAATCATCACTATATAAGATATGATAAATAAGAAAATTTTAATAGATTAAGATTTAGTTACCTCTTATTACAATTATATCTTCAACAAACAAAATTAGCCCCATCGTAAGCACCTCCTCAAGGCCACCTTAGGGGAAAGGAATTGTATCTCTAATCTATGTCTCTACATTTGTTGAGACTTGAATGAATGCAAAGTGAATCACTTCTCCCATCAACATAAAATTTCTTGAGGTCGTACATGTGTAGTCATGAGATATAACAAAATTCATAATAAATTGCCTTTGCAAGCACTACTACTTCATGGTCATTTCTTCCATGGGCTCTTCATTGAGGGCCTTCTAGAAAGACATACTCTTGATCTTCTTCTATAAGATTCTATTGGGAGAGGGAGGATTCATAAGATGTTTAATAATGTTCTTTTGCTTTGTTTCTTGTTCACATCCCTGAGGAATGGTTTTCCATAACCTTTCAATGAAGGTTGTGTAGTTGTTGTCTTCTCTTGGGGCCTCTATGTTAAAATAGGAGAAAGGAATATGTTCATGCAATATGAGGTAAATTGTAAAAATAGAAAAATTTTAATCTCAAATAATCAAAAGTAACATAATATAAGTCTTTTGAGATTCTTAATTATTCTTATACACCTTACTTATAAAACTTTTGGGTGAAGTATGTAATAAAGTAAGTGTCACAAGTAATTTTAGATAATTTGATCCAAATTCAAATCTGTCTATCCCTAGTTCAACAACTAGGTTTATTTTAATAATTATCTTTTGCCAAATGATTGGTGAGAGAATACTCTCACAATTTAGCAAAAGAACCTGTAAAGAACTAAGCAATTAGACCCTACAATATTGGTGTTAAAGTGCCAACAATATCAAGCAAAAGAATGGAACAAACTAATTAAAATACTAATACATGAATCAAGTAAAAGCTCCAATAATGAGATAAAAGAAATAATGTAAAAGCTCAAAGATACAAAGTCCTATAATTTGATAATAATATCAAGAGAAAAGCTAAAACATTATAAAATAATGGAAGGATGGTTTTCAACTTAGCTAAATGAGATACATTAAAGTGAAAGCTAAGTAAGAATATGAACAATGCTCAAACGGTGTAACTGTGCTCCTTTTTAAGCCTTATAATGATGATCTTCAAATAAAAATTTTTCTCAAATATTTGCAATTAATCATTATTTTTATATCATTCAAGATATTTAAAGAGATTTAGGAAGGCTCGTAATGACTCTATTCACCCCTAATATCTCTCTAATAACTGATTTAGAGTTCTCTAAAATTTGTTCAAAGTAGTCATTCATAAAAACTGAACTAATCATATCGCCATATAACATAATACTATATGATACCTTAAAGTTTGTATTATTCATATTGTATATTAAATATTAACATATCATACAAAACTCTTAGGTTTTGACTCTTAATAGTACTTTGTCCCAAATGAATCAAACATATTGTACAATAAATATTATCATATCATACTATACAAAATTCTTGAGTTTTTATAACTCACTTAACAATTAAATATTTAATTTATTTAAACTCAATTTAAATTGAATAAATTACATAATACACATATTTATATTGTCTTAACATTTTAGGTTATCTTACTTTTGCATTATCTAGTTAGATAGTACTATGCCCAATTGAACATATCATAGTATATGATAGAAATTATCATTCTATACAAAATTCAAAATAACTATTATAATACATAATAAAGTAGCTCTATTATCCATTTGTACTCATTCAAGTGAACTAATCATAGAATATGTTCATAGGTTTAGCTTTCTAAGTATTTTGAATATGTTTTGTTAATAATACCTATGTTTTTAATCTTTGTTAAGTTATATTTGTAAGTAAAGAAATCTATGTGAATGCATGCGTTAAAACTAAATCTATACAAGTGAAAAGAATAATTTTAAATCTTTTAGCTCACACACTTAAAATCTCACTATTTGTCCTAATGCCTAAAGTATTTTATTATAAGTCTTAACATGTTACTATCAAAATAAATAGACTTATAAAAGTCTTCTCAAATTGTGCTTATGCTTCATGTTTTGTATCATTTATGGTTTACACCAAATAGTACAAATTAGCCCTCTAAGTCAAAACCAAGATCTCTAATTGATTTATGTACTTAATCTTGAGATGCATGATCTAAACCATTTTGAAGAAATATATTAATAAACTAAGAGCATGATTTTATTATTATCATACTAGTGGTACATTAATCATGATAGTAATCTCTCTCTTTCGATAAAAATTATTAAATAATTATTGAAATGAAAAGGCATTAAGAACATTCAATAATACAAATTCTCTCTCTAAATTCATGCTTCCACTTAGAGTGGTACATTAATCATGATAGTAATCTCTCTCTTTCGATAAAAATTATTAAATAATTATTGAAATGAAAAGACATTAAGAACATTCAATAATACAAATTCTCTCTAAATTCATGCTTCCACTTAGTATATGCAATTGATATGGTATTCAACTAATAATAAGAATGCATAAGATTTTTATTTCATATTTCTCTCTCCACTTTTTTGTCATTCATCAAAAAAGAGATTAAAGTTTTCATTTATATAAAATGAATTAAAGTAAAAGGCTAACCTACCACTCATTAAGAGCTAAACAAATGAGATTAAGATATGAGGAAGAAACACAACTTGTTAATAAACCTTATTGAAAAAACTAAGAGGTTTAACTTTCCTTCTTTCCTATCATTTTAATGTAATATTTATAAAAAAATAAAATTTAGAAATAAAATCTAAGCTAATAAATAATTCAAAGGTAGTTATTAAAAACTATTAAACTTGCTTCTAAAAAGATTTCTTCCCTTTCTATTTCAATTATACTAAGCACACACACAAGTATAAAATTTAAAGTTTAGCCCACATTGATTTGGACCTAGTCTATCTACAATCAATTATTTCAACATTTTTAAGTACATTATTATTATTCTTTTTAGTTCAAACAAAAGTAGGATACCTAGAATTCACATTAAGTCTAATCTTGTAATCATTGAAGATGTAGCTTTTTCTTAAACCATGGTTGTAAGTGATAGATGGAGTATAAGAAAAATTATCTATAACATGCATATATTTGAAATTTTGAGGTGTAACATTCTTATGCATATGAATTGGAGCAATACAATTAGAACTCAATTTCTTAAATTGATCAAAGACAATCTTAATATTTGCATTCTCACTATAGTTTGGATTAATTCATCTCTATAACTAAATATTTCTCATTTTCCTATTAACGTATTCATAAAAACAAAGATGTTTATTTTCTCTTTCTTCAAGCTTTTATATTTCTTAGAAAACACCTTAAATATAACAATTAACTCAAGTTAATTACTTTCTTATCACAATGAGAGAGTTTATTTAGCTCATTATCTTTAGCCTTGGATAAATCATGATGTGTCATGAAACATAACACTTCTTGTTCTCAACTTTTCTCATTGCTTGAAGATGATAATAGACTTGTGTTACTCCATGTGTCCATCTTGGTCTTTTCCTTCTTATTTTTCTTGAGCTTCTTCTTCTCATTTCTTTACACCAATTTTAGACATTTGGGGAGGAAGTCTCCTAGCTCTTTGCAATTGTGGTAGTTTACCTCTACAATTTATCTTTTTCTTTTTCTTTTGGACTCCTTGTTTTTGTCCACTAAGCATGAACCATAGTTTTGTAATCAAAAGCTATTCCCTTATGATTGGAGGTGCAATCCCTTTTCCTATTCTCATAAAAATATTGTAATTCATAACAAATGTCATGAGCAGCATTTAAATTTTTAACACATTAAAATTAGTGGTTAATAAACAACAATGGATAATATTTAGTGCATAATAATTTATATGAATTTCAATCTATAAATTTGATAGCAAGTGAGGGTCTAATTATAAAATAACAAAATCACAATCCTCAAATAATCACAAGTAACACAATATAAGTCTTTTGAGATTCTTAACTATTTTTATAAATATTATTTTTAAACTTTAGTTTACCATTAAACATTTTGTGCGAGGTATGAAATAAAGTAAATGGCACAAGTATTTTTAGGTGATTTGATTCAAACTTGAGTCTACATCCAATCTTAGTTCAATAACTAGGCTTAATCTAATAACCTTGTTTTGTTAAATGATTTGTAGGTGAATACCTTAATAATGGGGCTAAAAGTCCCAAAAAGCATGGATCCAAATGACAATATAGTACAAACTCAAAAAGTGCCAAAACTATTAGGCCAAGGAACCCAAAAAAACTAGTCAAAATCCAACAATGGAATCAAGTTAAAGTCTCAACAAGTAGATAATGGTAATAATGTAAAAGCTCAAAGATACAAAGTTATATAACTTGATAATAATATCAAGAGGATGCTAAAATAGTATAAAATAATGCAATTGAAGTAAAGACTAAGAAATAGTGTGAACTATGCTCAAATTTTGTAACCAATCTTTTTATGCCTTTCAATGATGATCTTCAAATGCAAAACTCTTTCTCAAATGTTTGCAATTGATTAGTAACCTTTAATCATTTTTTAAAAGGTATTTATAAGATTTAGAAAGGCTCCTAATAGATTAATTTAATCCTAATGGCTAACAACTAATTTAAAGTATCCTAAAATACGATCAAACTTGTAGTTACTCATAAATTGAACTTCTCATATTGTCTCACATAAGAATTGTGTTGTATGATACCTTATAGTTTGTATTATTCATTTTGTATATTAAATATTAACATATTGTATGAAACTCTTAAGTTTTGTCCCTTAATATTATCTTGAATCAAATGAATTAAACATATTATATGATAAACATTGTCATATTAACCAAAATTCTCATATTTTCCAAGCTCATTTTGTAATTCAACACTTAATTTATTTCAATTTATTTTATAAAGAATGTGTTATACAATACACATAATTGTACTATACAAACCTTTTTTGTCATCACATTTATCACATAGTCTAATAAATAATATTATATTGATGTAAAATGATGTGCTAAAACATATATTTAACTCATTGATAATTAAAAAGTACTTATTTTTAAGTAATATATTCATATAAGATCTTACCCAAGGTGTTATATATTTGAAATAAAAAATCTTAGGATTATTGGGCTAGTAAAAACTTTTCCAAAAGACAATAACTTGCATTAATCTTTAACATGAGGCATCTCAACCTAAATAAAATGTGATTTAACAACTTGCACCATAGTAATCACGTTGGTGGTGAAGTGTCTAGGTACACATAAAAATATTCTTAGAATACCAAACAAGAAAATCATACTTCCACTTGCACAAATTAGAAAGTTGGACACGGGGATTATTTTTTTCAAAAGATGAAATAAAGGGGTTAATTAATTTCCTAGTGATTTAATGCTCATGTAGATGTTAGATAATGAGTCGAGATCTTCCTTTTTGATCCTCTCACTTCCTTCCAAGAGCACTTCTGGAATTAAATAGTTGGATTGATAGCACATGACATGTGCTTAATGATAGCACTTTATTACTTCATTTAAATTGTATTACTTACAACATGGTGAGCATCTTGATTTATAGAGACTTCAAATATATAATAATAATTTGTTAACATAATAAAATGAAAAAGTCATTTAAGAATACTAAGAGACGTATTTTGAAATTCTAAAGAATATTTTAAGAATTTTAAAAGTCATCATAAATAAAAAAATACTTTGAATTTTATCAAAATATTTTCTTAAAAATACTACAAAATTAATTGAAATAAATAATTCCTAAACAAGCCTATGCATTTTGAGGTGCGGTCAATTTGGAGAGGCGATGGGTTTTGTAAGTAGTATAGCACAGATGAAGAGGCACAGTGATGCCTTGGCTTTAATTTTCTTGTCAGTGTGGATCATAGTAGATTAGCATGTGTTTATGTAGGTTAATAGGTTAACACGGGTTGAAGTGTCAATGTTAGTTTATGGATCATATATTAATGAAAGTTGAAGTAGATAGAGCAAGTCAACATGAGTTGGAAGGTGAGCAAAGTTGAACAAATCAATAAAATTTGATGTGTAGCATAAGTCAAGTAAGCTAGTGGTTTAGCACAGGCACTGGTAGTGGCTATGGACAATGGTAGCAACTGTGGAAGATAACAATAGATTGTAGTTAAAATAGCTAAAAACTCAATTTGAAGTCATTTTAAAGTTATTTCAACCAAATTTTGCACCAACAAAACTATGAGACTACTAGAGAAAAATCTTAAACTAAATTAAATATAAATAACTTGATAAACCAATGAAAAGAAAATTAAAATATGTAATAAACAAGGGTCCACTATAATTTAGCCTCACAATGGCTGATAACATAAACCAATGAGAAATAGATAAGTCAATCCTAGCATGGTTCAGAGTCTAAATAAGACTAGGATTCCTTCAGGTGAAACCTCTATATTATGTACAGGACACTGCTATGTCATTCTCTATAGGTGAGAAAAAGCTCAACTTCTTAGAGCTTAGGTGAAATCTTTGATATTTCTCTAACTTCTCTAGGTTTAAGTCATGAAGCTCCTCCTCAGTAATCTAAGTATTGTCATAAGTAAGATAGCCTCACTAACATACCAAAAATCTTTGTTATGCTTGATCCAATGTATAAATTATTTGATCATATAAAATTTTCTCTTGATCACTCAACTGACCAGATGAGATTTAAGGAATTGGTGGTATAATTTTGCTTGATAATGATGGTGAAGGTTCAAAAGGCTTACTAGGTATTAGGCATAATTCCCTATAGGACACAATAACCTGTATATTAAAGGTATACTAATTGCATTATCTTTAGGAAAATTCAAAAGATACACATTGATACCTAATTTTTCTATAATTTTAAATGGTTCAACACTATGGGCATTCATTTCCCTTAGGATTTCCAATGAAAATCTCTCAAACCTAACACGAATCATAACATAATCACCCTCAACAAATTCTCTAGGTTATCTATGAGCATCTATTAGTCATTTATATATTTTATTATTTAAATTAATTTATTCAATAAGTTTGTTGTGTAATAATAAAATATGATGAGCACAATCTCAAAAGTGTAAAAATTATGAGGTAAACGAATCAAATCAATAAACTCAAGGATGATTTTCAAAATAAATTTCAAAAATACTTAAACTTATTATTCTAATAGTAAATTCAATGCTTGACAATAATCCTAAGTTGAAGCATGTTCCACCACTAATCTATGAAGAAGATGGCCTAAATTTTATTTGATTACTTCTTTTTGTCTCATTCTCTTAAGGATGATAAGTTGATAAAAATTTAAGTTTTACCTTTGTTGATGGATTTACTTGATAATGTGATAATATGAAAGTGAAGTGCTGGGAACTAAATTTACAACATATTGAATATCTCTTAAGGATGGAAGTGTGACTAACAAGTCACTAGAAAATAAATCAAAAAATTCTTTTAATAAGGGTTGAATTATGAATGATGAGGTAGGTATACTAGTAAGGGCTTTCCTATTTATCACAAATTAGTTAACCTCACCACTAACTATATCCCTTTTAATCTTGACTAATGAAATGATAATAAATAATTTTTCTTTTCTTTTATCTTTTGTATTATGTAGTATTTAGGTTGGAAATTTTTTTGGGCAAAGTGAAGGGTATAACATGACTTTCTTTCCTCATACATAAGAGTACATGTATTGTCTCTCCATTTAAGGTAGCATCTTCATTATATAACTATGGTCTTCATAAAATAAGGATACCTAATTGCATTGTGGTGGTATCATATTATAGTTTCTTAGAATATTGACTAAACTTTAATGGAATATAACACCTTTGTTGTACGAAAAATAAGGCTTTGTTAATCTGAGATATGGTGTATAGGTGAGGATAATCTATAAGTCTTAAACAAATCTTTTTATTAGCATTCTATGTTATGAAATTGATACAACTACTACTATTTATAACAATCTTATAAGGTTGATCATTAATTTTGATAAAGATATTAAAAATGTTAGTTTGTCAATAATCTTCAGAGGGTTTTGGAGTAGTCAAAATACATCTTATAACAATTATAAGTGGTTTAATATAGTTCTTTTTTCTCAACTTCAACACTTTCTTCTATTTCTTATTCTACATCTATATGTAGAACTTTCTTGAGACAGTAGTATGTTGCATGCCCTTTCTCATGACAATGATAACACTCAACTCCAAAACTAGTAGATGATTTGTTCAAGGGTTGTATTTGATTGGTTGTTGGTATGCATGAAGGGATACAGGTTGCTTATGGAGTACAAGTAGTAATAATCATGAAAGTTGTGGTTTGAGTTTGAAGAAGAGAAGTGTTCAAAGGAATCTCATTCTTACAAGTAATCGATCCTCTAAATCTTTTCACATCATGGGCTGCTTTATATGCTTTTTCTAAACCAGTAATATTTCTCAAATATAGCTTAACTTGAACAGACTCTCTAGCACAACTCAAAATTGAGATAATATTACTTAATCTAGCTATTAGACCACACATTTGAGTATATAATCCTCAACTTTAACAATATATTTATCAATAATCTTTGAACCTTAGGGTATACATTATCATTTGTCTTAAAGTTCATGTTTAGTTCATAAACAAATCTTGAGTTATACCCATGATCATGGTAATGCTCGATCTTCATTAGCATCACTTTTCTAATATGTGAACAAAAAACCTAGCATTTGATGCGAAGCTAGTTTTTCCAAATTAATAATTTTGACAATCATTAAGATCATACCAATCAAAATATAACTCAATTATCATTTCCCAAAATTGATATGCTTTAAGGTCTAAACTTTTACCAAAAGTTGGGACTTTTATTTTAATCATGTTAACGTGACAATCAACATCCCTTTCATGCCTTCTATCATGGGTATGTAGAATAGCTTAATGCCATGGTCTACATTTTAATTACTTAGGTTCATTTTCAGAGGTTCCTCTACTTCAAAATCTCTTATTATACCCACTTGATCTACAGGTTCCACCCGATCTACTATCACTGCATTGTTTCAATCAATCTATGTATGTTTCTAACATTGCTCTTAGCTCTTACATTAAATAAATTAGTTCTAAAATTACATGTTATATTATTAGGTCCACGACTCATTATGCTAACTAAAAATCAAACAATCTATATTATTTTTTAGACGTAGTGGTCATAAACTATAGGGTTAGAAACAAAATTCTTAATTTGGGATCACAAATAAAAAGAAAAACAAATCTCAAAATGAAATAATAAGAGAACATAAAATAAAGAAATGTTATGGCATCAAACTTAAAAAAATTGTCTTATTTTATTTTATTTTTAATGATTTCTAGCAATTAATAATAAATAAAAATGATAAATTAAAAATTATACAAGTTTTTAAAGCTAATCATGATTTGATACTAAGCTGATGTATGATAATATGTTAAAACTTATCTTTAACTCATTAACAATTGAGAAGTGCTTAAATTTAAGAAATATATCCATATAATGGTTTACCCAAGATGCTATATTTTTGGAATTGAAAAACCTAAGATCGTCAAATTGATAAGAACTTTCCTAGAAGCTAAGAATCATACTAATCTTTAATATGTAGGAGCTTAAAGTAAAGGAAAAGTGATTTGACAGCTCATATCCAAGGTACTCATGTTAACAGTAAATTGACAAGATACACACATAAATGGAGTTCTTAAAATGCTAAATGAGAAAATCACACATTCACTTGCACAAACTAAAAAGTTAGGTGAAATGATTAATTGTCCTCAAAAGATGAAATAAAGAGGTTAAACACTTTCTTTGTGATCTTATGTTCTTGTGGATGCTAGATAATAGCTCAAGAGTTTCTCTTTTAAGCCTCTTGCTCACCTTTCTAGGACACCTTCAGAATCACACCATCATATTGATTGCACATGACACTCATATCAAATAAGCTCGATGTCAACACTTTGTTACTTTATTTAAATTATATTAATTATAATATGGTGACCATTCTTATTTATAGAGATCTCAATGGTGTAATAATAATTTGATAATCTAGAATATAAAAATTCATTTAAAAATTCTAAGTGACATATTTTGGAATTTTAAAAAACATTTTAAGGTATTCTAAAAGTCATCATAAATCACAAAAAAATAAATTCAATTCTATCAAAAAACCTTAAAATAGCAAAATTAAATGAAATAAGCAATTCTTAAACAAGCCTACGCATTTTTGGTAGTAGTCTATTGAGCAACAAAGTGATGGGTGGCATAATCACCAAGATATGGATGGAAAGACAAGGTGATGCCTTGATTCTAGTTTACAAGTTGACATAGGTCATAACATATCAATGTGGGTCTATGCAAGTTGTCAATTATATGAAATTTTATGGGTCACATGATGATGTAGGTCAAAGTAGATAGCATAGGTTGGCCTGGGTTGGCATAGGTCAAATAGATCAACGATGTTCGACAAGTTGGCATGGGTTGAGCATACCGCATAGGTTAGTACAAGCATGACAATGGTTGCAATAATGACAACAATAATAGTAGATAATGGATGGCAATGAAAAAACCTAAAATTTAATTTTAAGCCTTTGTTAAGCCAT
Source organism: Vanilla planifolia (assembly GCA_023846275.1). Classification (NCBI taxonomy): domain Eukaryota; kingdom Viridiplantae; phylum Streptophyta; class Magnoliopsida; order Asparagales; family Orchidaceae; genus Vanilla; species Vanilla planifolia. Next base: position 26,660,037 of record CM043870.1, read on the forward strand.
TTTCAACCAACTTTTGTATCGACAAAACTATGACACTACTACAGGATGTTTTGAACTTAATTTAAAATTAAAAATATTCGTAAAGTTATCAATTGACCTTCAAATTATTTAAAATAATATGTAGATGCAAATCGCTTGATGATCTAATGAAAAAAATTAAAATGTATATTAAATAAGAGTAAATTTTAATTGAACCTCATAATAATAATGATAACAAAAACTAATGAGAAATAGGTGAGTCAATCATAGCACATCATTGAGTCTAAACAGAATAAGTACACCTTCAAGTGAAATCTCTGTTGAATGTATGGGATACTACTCTGCTTGATTGAATAGATCATTTTATATAATAAAAGTCATTATATTGTACCAAATTTAGGGTATTTATTATAATACCTAATTAGATAGTCCTACTATCCATGCATACTCACTCAATTGAACTAATTATATAATAAAATAAGCACACTACTACACCATAAGATATGATCATTTTTATAAATATTGTAGGTTTTTTATTTCAAGTATGTTGAATATGTTTTATAAGTAATGAAACTAATGATTTTAAAACCTTTTAAGTCACACACTTAAAACCTCACTTTTTTGTAGTGCCATAAGAATATTGTTATAGTTCTTAATATGTTAATGCCAAAATAAAAAGATTCCATAAAAGTCTTCTCCAAGTGTGCTTAAATTTCTTATTCATTGCCAATTACAATTCACACGAAGCACTACCAATTAGCTATTTGAGTCAAGACCAAGCATTCAATTGACTTATTTAATCTTGAGATGCATAATATGATCTACTCAAAGAAAAAACACTAATATATCAATAAAATAGCTTTGTTGACATAAAACTAGTGATACATGAACTCAAGATATAACACTGAGGAGTCTCAAAATGAAAGATCAATTTTCACTTCTTCACCATTGTGGCTACCATCTTTTCTCTATGTTTTTTTGCTACTTGTTTTCCTTTGAACCTTTAATTAGTTGCTTGACTCTCTAAGTTGGATTTTTAAACTTGTTGTTTACCATAATGTTTGAGTTGTCCCTTCAAATCACATTCTATCATTAGGTGTTGATCTTCCAATTAATAAAGTTAAATGTCATGATTGATCTATAAATCTTAACCAATAATCTACTTAATTAATTAATTTTGAGTTACATTAATGTAACAACACCAAAATTAAGGATACAACAAACTTTAGGTGTGGAATATCAAAGCCAATTATAACTCCCTTTTTTAAATTAGGTATATTCTTTGATTTCTAAAGCATGAAGTCATTGATATTAGCAAAATATGCAACTATATTTATACATAAGAGCATGACCTATAATGTAAGCATAAGAAAATAATGAGCATATAACCCAATAGATAAATATGAATATTAGTAGCATTAAGAGTGAATAAAAGTGATAAAGAAGACATTAAATTAAAATGAATAAATGATAACATAGAATCAGTAGCCTAGTGTTCCAACTAGTTCCATGGATGATACTACATATACACAATTAAGTCACTATTATGTTGCTATAATAGAGTATAATGTGTGCAAAAATTTTCATATGTAATTACCACAATGTATATCTACATATATCTAGATATGAATAAGCCTTTTATTATTTTCCCATTTTACATCTTATCTATTTTTATTTTTCATTTGGAATCATACCATCATCTTTAGGCCTTTACCTATAGGTATAACATAACTGACTAGTAATCATACTATATCATATCATATATGCACATCAAAGCCTATACAATATCCTAGTGATGATAGGACTCAATACATTAAAATTTAATATAAAGAATGAGTGGTGTCTGAGTATCCAAATCTCATCATCTTCATACATCAATGCCTTACACAATGTGCTAGCATGCAGGAGAATGAGGTCTCTAATGTCAACATGTGGCCTGGTATATAATCAGAACCTTAACATTTGCTCTTCTAATGGACCACCCAAAAATATTTCATATATCATATGCTATTTACAATGTACCATATGTTAGCCTTAGGAATCCTATTTTCAATGCCATAGACTATCTTTTATTCTTACTTTACTTTTCTTTTGAATGATACATATCATTTATTAGTATTTACATAAGGTATGCTAAGGTTTGGCACTATTTCTTCCACTTATCATACCATATGCATTACTAGCTACACTTTACCTTTGAACTAAATGTATCATATATTAAATATTTATGTACTATATATTTTTCTTAGAAGAAAAGTTTCTACTATCCTTGAACATAATGTATTATACATCAGATATTAATGTATCATATTTTAGTTTCAATAACTCCAATTAAATGATAAACTTAGCTACTTTTTTTTTACTAAATCTCCTCATATGTTTCAAGGAAATAGGAATAAAATAAATAACTCATGCAAAATCTTAAAAATTTCAAAATGCAATTCCATTTACCAAAAACTCAAACAATTTATTTTCAATACAATAAGAGGAAAATATGATTACGCACTTAATTTAATAGTATTTCCTCACCCAATTTGTCATCTTCTCTAATTCTTTCTCATATTGGAACCAAACTTGCTACTAGAACTGACTCCTAACCAAGTTCCTTTTCCTTTCCTGTCTACTAAAATCTTCCATCAATATCTACAAATCAATTCTCTTACTTTTTCTCTTATAGCTTTCTAAGGCTTCTCAATGCCTCATAGCTCCTTAACTCATATGCTACTTACTATAAGGAATGAGTAAGGTAAAGCTTAAAGCTCTTATTGTAACCCTTTTTTAAATGATATATATATATATATCCTTAATTTTTTATAACTCATAACAAATCTAATTATGCTTTAAAAACTACAAACCAAAAGCTACTACATTCTTTTAAATGATCTTAATTTATTATTCTAAACAACTTTATAAAATTACACATTTTCTAGAAGAGGTAAAATAATATTCTTTTAGTTTAATCTCGAACTACAAACTTTACTACATCATCATGTCCAATTACATGCTTAAACACTTAATTATGATCTCACAAAAAACAATTAGCCCAAAATAACATTGGGATTTCACATTAAGTGTCTTGTTTGGTAGGAAATCTAGAAGCTCATTAATATTTATAGCAACCTTGAAAAGAAATGGGAGCTTCTTTGATACATCCTAGTACAAAGTATACTTCTTCAATTTACCATTAATCAAAGGGACCTTTCTAATTTTATTACAACCATGTGATGAATGCATATAATTACCTCTAAGTGAGAACAGAGGAAGGCATCTAAAAGAATTTTTTGTTGCCCCTCTTCTTGAAGTAAATAAAGTTTATACCAATCTAGATATAAAAAAATATTCCCATTGACCATTTCAATTTATTCTTCTCTAAAATATTTTTAAGGCATAAATAACGGCAATTATATTAGGTACCAATTGAGCCAAAATTAAAAAAAAACATCTATTAACTATAAAAAAATTGGTTAAAACATCCAAAAAAATACAAATCTCATTATGCATGTTTGTACAAAGGTGCTCCTATGATGAAGATACAAACAAGATGATTTCAAGATGAAGTCAAAACCCATGAAAGCTAACAAAATGTCCTTTGTCATAATCTTTGACAACCAAAAGCTCTCATTTTCAACAAAGTTCGAGCTAATTAAATACTCTTCCTTTAGATTGGTAGTCTTTCTATTGATTCCATACCTTAAGTGATTTAATGATAATAGAACCATGCACTAGTGTACTAATATGTCTTATGAGATTTGATAAATATGTGTAATTTGAAGGAGTAGATTGCAACATGCAAGTTTGGTCAAGGACTTTGGTAGAATTGCTCAAGGAGAAGGTGGCTCAACTTTCATATTTTGGAGCCAAATGAATATAGATGTTGGTGGAGCTCTCCATCTAAAGATAATCTTAACCTACATCACTAGTTAGAATGTTGAAACCTACATTAAAGTATCTTATGACACCTAGGACATGTATATTTTTCTTCTATATTTCATACTTATGCATATCATAGTTATTCCATAGATATTCCTAATCATACACATGCATAAATAATGTTATTCATTAATCATGATTTTGCATTAGGTTTAAGAGTAAGTTCAATTTACAAAGTAAAGTTTAGTAGAAGGATTATATGGTGTATTACAATCAATTCTAAAATGAACTCACATTAATTGAAGTACTAAAATACTAAAATTGAGCTCATTTATGATGAAGTCATCATACAATATTACTAGCTCATATTAACTAGTAAGCCAAAGGATTAGCCATAATAATTTAGAGTTGAGTGGTTCTGTTAGGGCATTCATATATTATGATATTCTAAATCATGCATGTACTATCTTAATTTAATAGAGTGATGCAAGAAATTAAGTAATCTCATATAATATCATACTTGTATGATCTATAGTATTTTAATAAACCTTTAAATAGTTATAAAGATGAATAGCTTCATACAATATAATCATAGTCATCATACTTGTATGATGTATATCAAATCTAAGTAACATAATTGGAGACTTAGACATATAGATCTAAACATCTTTGTATAGTATAATATAGTTTATTATACTTATACAATATACATGAAGCTAGATATACAAAGTTAAGACTTATTCATTTGATAGGATGAACAATTTAATGTCTATCATCACACTTGTATGATCCTTTTAATGTAAGCATTTTAATTGATTAGATAAATGATGTTTTTAGTGATCATTAATTTGTATAATTGTTAGATCACCTTGGTGTTTGATGAGTCATGTTTATTTTTTTTATTCTAATAAGTTTGTTTAGTGTAAAACATGTTTAGTTATACAAAACAAGTCATGTATTTTTAAAGATAGAAAATTAATAGTTTCAAAGTACCTTAGAGTATTCAATAAGTTTTAAGATTTGAAGACATATGCATCAACTTTGAAAAGATTTTCTTTTTATTTGAAATATAATATTAGCTTGTTGATTATTAATCATAAGACACATCTCTCCATTTAATCCTATTTAAGTATCCAAATTTGTTCAATCATTTTCTTGATTTAGAAAATATATTTTATTTCATTTTTTAATCATTTAATGCTTTCTTTGGTTAAATCTTATTTATGTATCTTTGTCAAATTTTATGTTAAATTAAAAAAATATCTATTAAATTTTCATAATGAAAAAATAAAAAACTATCTTAAGCTACACCCTAAGCGTGACCCATTGGAACCAAGTTGAGTCAAACCCAAACTTTATCAAGGAACTGTCTTAAACTCAATTGAGGTAAGGCGAAGGAAGCATCAAATCGAGTAAGATTGGCATGAAGTGTTCCATGGTTAAGTTAGGACCCAAAATATAACTTATAAACCTATAAGCATACAAGTACCCTAGGTAGTGAAATCCTAAACACATAAGTGGAGAGCCAGACCTATGGTTTGGCTCACATTAGAAGCACACGAAAGTTATTATAAAGAGCAAAACCAATTGACTTCTTATGATGCAGTACTAAATTCCTCCATCACCTCACCACCTATTATAAACTAAATTCCTACCAGATGATAATTGATGAGATGATTAAAATCTCACCTACCTGTAAGCTTTTCATCGAAGCTCGATTCAGACAGCCAAGATCACATCTAACTTAATCAAACAATCTTGATTGATTCTAACTTTTCAAATAATTTATCATAGAACAAGATGGCCCAGATCTCTCCATTTTGAATCTTACGACTGAGATCATTCATGTCTTAACCAATGATGATTTAAATGATCCAAATCTCATTCAACATGATCAGATGACCCAAAATTAATTCATCTTGATCCAATCATCCATAACTCATTAATTTTTACAATCTTTGATCTAATAATCCAAAACCTCTCCAATCAAATCTAATGACTTTGGTTGATCCCATATAATGGCTAATTCTCTAACTATTATTTTAGCTATTATGTAATCATTTTAGAAGAAATATTTTAAATTGTTTGGCAGTAGTTATTGAAATAGATTTTTCTTGACTTTCTAACAACTATGACCAAAATTTGTCTATATAAACTAAATCATTATTAATGAAATTACTAATGAATGTGAATAAGATTTTAAGATCTCAAAGAAGCACTGCATCATATTCCACTTGTGTAAACTCTTCTAGGTTTTTATTTTCTTACTTATCTTCATAATTTTGAGCTCTTTGTGCCTTTCTTTATTCATTAACAAGCATACAAAATTGTACATTCTTTTATCAAAAATTTATTTCTTATAGTATTTTTATTTTTTTCTTTTGGGTTGGGTGTCTTAGAATTCACAAAAGCTCAAGTTTAATTTTATCTCATAAAAAACTAAGTTAAACTTGAGCACATAAAAGCTCAAGTTATAATTGAACCTACAAAGACTAGTAAGTTGGAGGTAAACTATAAGAGAAAATCTTAAGTTGAATATGAGTCATAAAAAAATCTCAAGTAGATTGAAGGTGAATAATAAGAAAAATCTTAAGTAGATTAGAGATGATCTATAAGAAAAAAAATCTCAAGTCATAACTTTCTTAATAATAGAGTTGTTCCTAACCTTGATTGGGGGTGAACATAGTTTCTAGTTTGAATTGAGCTACCTAAAAATTTTTGTGTATTATTTTAATTTTATTTTTTATTTTTTTAATCATAAAAATTTATATATATATATATATATATAATCAAGGTTTTTAATAAACATAAAATTATTTCTAAAAAGAATTTTTAAAAAGTAAATATGATCCAAAAATAGTAAAAATATTTTAAAATTTATAATTCACCTCCTTCTTATAGAATTTGGACACACTCATTTTACTTTAATAGTATAATCTCCTAATTATATATTTACAAATAAAATAAGAAAAGCATAATAGTTAGTTAATCTTATTGAAAATTAAGAATTTGTTGTTAAGATTACATTAAATGGAATGCTAACATTTATTCTCATATCAATAATGAATAATGTCAATTGAAAAAAGGAAATATGCTTAAAGTTATATAAATACCTTTGTAAAAGTAAGGGTTCTACTTCAGCCAAGCTTGAAAGAGTGTAACACATACTTGAAGCATTCATATACGAGAAAGGGCAACATTAAAGCTATTCACTCACATTGTCTTCATTACTTTGCAATTTTCTTTAGTAACATCATTTTAATTAGTTTTTCTTGTATTCAATTTATACCACATGAAACTTAAGTAACGATTATAAAATTATTATAATATCTTATTGTATAAGTATTATTGTCCCTAGTTATTTCTTATATCTTATAAGACTTATTATTTTGTGGCTCTCTTAGGCCATCTATAGGTTCCCTTTTAGATCTTTTTTTGTAAAGGTTTACCTCTACTAATCTTTTAATAAAGAGGATTAGTTTTCTTAGTGGAAACCTAGTCATTGGACCAATGACAGAAGTAGATTTGGATTGGATCAAATCACCTAAAAATTATTTTTGTTCTTTACTTTCATGCATTATGTTTACTAGCCATCTCATATAGGAAGTTCTAAAAATTAATCAAGAGCTTTTTAAAACACAAAATTCACCTCCCTCAAATGAATTAATTATCTTAACACTTTATGTAATGTCTTTCTTTGGAGCCATGGATCAAACTACTCTATTCACTAATGCTCAAGGAATGAGGAAACATGAAATAAAGAGAACTAAGCAATGCAAGTTAAAAGTTATGGAAAGAGTTTAAGGCTTTATATAACTATCCTCAATGATTATCTATTATTAGATCTAATTAGTACATTAGAATGATTGAATGTTTAGTAATAACTTTGCCTCCATGGTATTCACACGTCATCTCTTATCCAATTATGATGAACATGACTATTGACAATCGAGGAATCAAAACTATCATTCCCCAAAAAAGACAAAGGATAAGAAAATAAAAATGCAAAAAACATTACATAAATGTTGCCCTAATTTTGTCAACATTACTTTTTTGATTGATGACAAATGTTTTACATTAGTGCTTCAAGAAACCCATTGGTGCCAAAAAGCAATAGCAAAATGGTTGAAAGAAAGAGAGAAAAATAAATTTTTTTCATTCTCTAGTGCAAGACAAAAGAAACAACTTCACATTAATGAAATCAAAGACCACAACGACATTAAGGTGTCCAACCAAGAGCAATTGCAAGATACAGTTATACAACATTTTAAAGAGCTTCTTCTTAGAAAGCAAGCACTTACTGATGAAGAAGCTCTAAACTATATTTATCAAATAATAACTAAAGAAGAGAATCAATTTATTGTTATAAATGTGGAGTTAGAGGAGGTTTGTTTAATGGTTTTCTAACTAGACAATGACATTGCTACAAGTTTGGATGGATTTGATGGAGTGTTTTTTGCTAATTGCTGGAATACTATTGTTCTAGATGTTATGGATGTTGTAAATGATTTCATTGTTGGTAATGTAAGTCCTAAGGGGATTACAAACTCAAATTTTGTTCTCATAACATAGTCTAGCAGTCTAATTACATTTTAAGATTTTAATCCAATATATGTAAATAATTTTATAGAAATGATTCTTGATAAAATTTTAGCCAATAGAATTTAGAATCTTCTTAAAAAGATTATATCACCTAAATAAGTTAGCTTCATTAAAAGAAGGAAGATTGTAGATAATGTTTTGATTACACAGGAGGTCATAGCTTCATTGAACAAGAAAAGTGGGAAGTGGAACTACGTAATAATATTGGATATAAAGAAAGCCTTAGACAAATTTTCCCAATATTTCTACTTCAAAGTTCTAAACAAATTCAATTTTTAAGCGAAGTTCAACACATTAGTTAGGAATCTTATAAGTAATAGTTGGATATCTATCATAATAAATAATTCTTCATGGGCATTTTTAACCATAATAGGATTTGATAAAAGGTTGTCCAATTTTCCCATTACTTTTCGTTATCACAATAAAAGTTTTTAGTAAAAATTTATAAAGAAACTTTGAGAAGAGAACAATAATGTACTATACAAAGTAAAAAATGAGGGTACGAATCCATAAGAAGAGAGATGAATTGTGAATTTTAAAAAAAATTGTTATTTTTTTATCATATTTATTTTTAAAAAATATTTATAAAAATAAATTTATGTTTATAAAAAAACACCATGATTTTATATATACTAATTTTAAATTTTTATGATTAAAAAAATAAAAATTAAGATTAAAATAGTACACAAACATTTTTAGGTGATTCAGTTCAAATTAGAACCTATGTCCACCCCTCAACTAAGGTTGAGAAAAACATCACTATAAAAAAGTTTACAACTTAAGATTTTTTATGACGATTCACCTTCAACCTACTTATTTTTATAGGTTTAACTATAACCTGGGCTTTTGCGAGCTAAACCCTAACTTGATTTTCTTACAAGATCAAATTGAACTTAGGCTTTGTAAATGCCAAACTGTCTAACCCAAATGAAAATAAAAAATATAGCAATAAATAAATTTTTGATAAAAGTTTAAAAGTTTTCTTATATTTATTGATAAATAGAGAAAGGCACAAAGAGCTCAAAAATTTGAAGAGAAGTAAGAAAATAAAAGTTTATAATGTTTAGGTTTAGCTAAAAGAAGATCTTGTTACATTCATTATCCATTTCATGAATAATGGCTGAGATTATATAAAAAAATTTTGATCATAGCTATTAAAAAGTGAATGAAAAGTTGGCTCAAAAGTTGCTACTAAATAACTTAAAAAAAACTCTTCCAAATAGCTTAAAACATTATTCCAAAACAATTACTTACAATGACATGTATAATGGCTAGATAATTAGCTATTAAGTGGGATCGACCAGAGTTGTTGGATTCGATTGAAGAGCTTTTGGGTCGTCTAATCTAAGGCTATAAAAGTAGATAAGTTGTGGATAGTTCGATCAAGAAGGATTAGATCTAGGCCATCTGATCATGTTGGACGAGATCTAGATCGTTTAATTTATCAATGGTAAATGTGAGAATGATCTTAATCATAGTACTCAAAATGGATTATTTGGACCCATAAGATTCAAGGATAAGGAAACAATTCTAGCCATTTGATAAATTTAGATGAGATTGTAATTATTTGATTTAAAGCTTGACGCAAAGCTTATAAATGGATGAAACTTTATCAATCCACTCAAGGATGGATAAAAAAGTAGAATCCATTAAGACCATTTGATGGGGATCATTGAATAGATGGTATGATGGATCAAGATCACTATTTAAAATGCGAATGTAAGCTACACCATTTGATCACAAAATGCACAATCATACAACATGGAGTCACTCAAGATATGGAAGCTTACTAGCATAAAAAAAATATAGTATTACATGGTGAAATAGCCATAGAATTTGCTCTTTATAATATCCTTCACTGACATATAGTGCAAGCCAAACTGGGGTAGGCTCTCCCCTTGAGTGCTAGGGAATTCATCCTTTGGGCCATTCATATGCTTATAGGTTTATTCATGATTAATAGTTTAATCTAGCTCATTCATATACATGATTCTAGTTTAGCCTAGCTTGATCTTTTGTCTTACCCCTAGGCAGGTTTAGGATGCATAGTAGACAAGATTGGGTTCGATCTAATTTTGTTCCAACTGTCTCCTCATCCAAGGTTTGCAAGTGCTCATTTGGACTTAGCTTGAGAGCTTTACATTTGAACACATACTTGGGATGTGGCTTGGTATATATCTTTTTTTATTATAAAAATTTAATAAAAATATTTGTTCTAATTTATCCAAAGTTTATCAATTGACTTAACATAAAATTTGGCACAGATGTATAAGAAAAATTCAATCAAAGAAAAGGTTAAGTGAAAAATTAAATTCTACATATTTCTTAAATTAAAAAAAGATTTAACAAATTTTCATACTTAAGTGAGATTTGAAAGTGATAAGAATAGAAAGATGTATCTTATCTTATCATTAATAATCAACAAGTTAATATTTTATTTTATAAAAAATTCAAATTTTATGTGCATGTCTTCAATTCTTGAAGCTTGTTAAATACTCTAAGTATTTTGAAGACCATTATTTTACCACCTTCAACAGTGCATGACTTCTTCTTTATAAGTAAACATGTTTCAAACTAAACAAGCCCAACAAAATACTAAACATTTAAGGCTTGACTTATCAAACACAAGGGTGACCTAATACTACATCACAACAAGGAGTGCTCCAATAATAATCCATCATAGTTATGCACATCATATTATTATTTTTAGATGATAAGTTAACCATTAAAGGAGAATGGACTAAACATAAGAAAACTAGTATTTTGACTTACTCAACCAAACAAAATTGGAGGATCCTAATAGACCAAATTTTTTTTGTGGAATTCATGAAAACTAAATATTTGAATGAGAGGAAAAATAAATAAAGTTGATATATTGAGAAACATAGAAAACAACAAGAGACTTAGTATCAACTTTTTCACACAAATCTCACATAAATGATAAAGTCTATTGAACATTAAGTTAATAATGGTAGCTTCACTCTAAAATTAGCTTGGAATAAAATTAAAAGCAAGAGCTTTGTGCAGCTCTCTAAGAAAAGAATTTGAAAAAATAAGAAAATCCCTACTATGAAATCAATATTGGTTTACAGAATACTCAATTATACACTTCTTTTCTCAAATTAGTTGAAAAGATTACATTTTCAACATGCATCCAAATGCCCACATTACTCAAATGTGACAGCATCAATCATGCTTTTACTAAATGTCATCTAATATAATGTATTTAGTCCTTTTATGGAAAGGCATTATACATTCAAGTCAAAGTGAATCAAAGAATTAGCTTCTTATTCAACTAGTGGTGACAAGATATCAAAGGTAATCCAGCTTACTATGAAGTTATATAAGTATTACCTCTATTAATATGTTGGCACATATAGAAAGAGAGGAATAGGAAGCTATATGAGGAAACCACTTAAAAAAAATAGAGTCATTCAAAATATAAATTGGCAATATTCAAGCATTTTCAAGGTCTTCCTGATGGTACAAACATAGTATAATGACTAAACCCTGGAGTAATTTGGTTTACTTCCTCCATTCAAATTAAGAAAAGTTAGGATTTGCAAAAAAATCTATTGAAATCCTTCGTTAATACATGTAATCAAAGTAAACATTTATGAGGTTTATAAACAAAATCAAGTTATTGTGGTAGGCATCATCAGGAATAAGGATCTGATGTGCTTCAAGTTTTGGTTCAACCTATTGGGTTGAACTTGACAATAGATGTTATGGTGTTTGGAATTATCAAAAGAATTTATTGGTGCTTTAACTATCAATTCTCAGATGTACACATTGACCTTGAATTCACTATTTTAATCAAAATACTAAAAGGTTTCATAATGTTGCATTGAAGTATTACTGAGAGCATCTAATAGATAAAATTGATGCTAAGAACCTCCCTATAACTTGGAATAACATCTTAAAGGAGGAAAATAAAGCTATGAGAGCCTTAGCAAAATCAATAAGATGAACCAAACAAATTAAAAGCAAATGGAGTACTCATCTTCAATAAATATAAATGTCATCATAGCAATGAAGAAAGACAAAATATCATACATTAGAATATCAAAAAAGATTCAAAACCTAACCATATAAGATGAACAAAATGATGACTTTCAAAATTAATGATCGAGCTTAGGTTGTTTTGGCATCTACAATATATCTATCACCATCACACTTCATAATTTTTCAATTTGCTCACCCATTCTCAAAATACTTTTATCCTCATATTACTATGATAAGGGTTTTTCTTAATACGAAGGTGCCTCTTTGGGTACTATTCACATTTGCAGCTCATCGTAAGTGGATATTCTTATCTTGGATGAGTACTTTTTATGGTAGTTACTATTACTCAAGTAATGGATCATAGTGATACAGTGCAGTCATGCACCTTCATGTGGACTTAGACAATTTAGCCAACACTTTTTCAACTCATTGAAGCACTTTGTTCTTGTATCAGAGAAGTATGACTACTTGGTATTGTTCATCTTGGTGCTCGCTTGTACCATTACAACTTCACCATCATATTCCAATGTTATATCAGTAGTATTATTCAAATCAATAGCCCTTTGGTCTAATATGATGTAGATCCTATAAATGCATCAAACATGTATTTCAAAACACATGTTTTTCCCCTTGTACATGTACGATGTTAGAACACTGGCTCATAGTCTACTACTTTGTGGCATACTAATCTAGACACGGTATGTTATGCCTTTCTTGACCACATTTCATGCATTTCAAAACACTATTTGTATTTTCTAAAATTAATAAAATAGTTTTATGAAAAAACATTACTACTTTTATTTTAATAACCAAATTTAAAATTATATAATTGTTGTTTGAAATATTTTTTTAAATTCTTTTCATAACTTGATTCTAAATATGATAAAATTTCAATGTAAAAATATTTATAATTTTATCATATATATTTTATTTTTTGGCTATTCAAATTTGATAAAAATTATTGAAAATTATACTAAATAGATACTTATGTTGTATCCAATATATATTTAAGTAGAAATATAATAACTGAAAAACATAAGCTTATGAGTAAAGGCAAAACTAATTAAATTTTAAGCATGTTATATTATTCTCAACTTACAATGTGAAACTAAATATATTATTACTTATATTTAATAAATCTATCTCTCAAGTAAAAATCTCATTTACATTAGCCTTTACTTATCTTTTTTTATTATGAAATCTTCCAACTAATCAAGTTTTATGTCATGTTGAGCATTTAAGATGCCAACATGCTCCACCACCTTTCACATTATGTCTAGATTACACCAATTTCTCAACTATGGGTGTCTAAACCATGGTAGTCATGTGCAGTTCATTCAAACAAAGCTTGTATGGCTTTACAAAAGGCATTGTGTAAGTAAAATAAAACTTTCCTTAATCATTGTAAAAAAAAGGTGCTAAAGTCCCATGAGTATCAATTATTAAGAAAGTTGCACAAAATAAGTCCTTTAGTTGAGCCTAATATATACTTAGGTGAACATTAAAAAAATATTAAGATAATGAGTAGCACCAACAATAATTATATGTAAAGCTTTAATATTCTACGTAACTCATAATGTGAGACTAAATCTATTCTCACTTATACTCAATAAATTAATTTAAATCTAACATACAATACACAACTCAATGTATGGTATAACAAAAGACTATTTTTAGCACTCAAGAGTAACATATGAAATATATGAGCTATTGTATGGTGTATATGATGTAGAAAACAAAAAAAAATGTTAAGTTTTTATAAAGGTCAAAAGAAAAGTTTTACGAGATTTTGTTCTTATGTTAGAGAAGCTTTTAGAAGTTGTTAAAGGGATATTGAGTTGTATATGTCATCCTTAGTCCACTCTTAAGGCATAACAAACTTCATAAAAACTTCTAATCTTAATTTTTAAGAGCAAAGCTAACTCAAATGCTTTTCATTATTGAATCATATTGGGGCCAATAAGTGTGTGTGTGCTAAGTTCATTTACATTTATTTTAAATATTCACAAGCACTTAAATAGTTTTCTAATCCCTTCCCCTAAACTCTAGTGATAATTATCATGCATCTCCTATTCTCTAAACATTTAGTTGAATTTAGATCATTTCTTTTCACTCCTTATATTAAACATGATTCCTTTGACTCAATCTATGAGAAAAGAAAAGTCTACTAATAATATCAAGGCCCAATCTAACTAATTATTCATAAAAGACATAAATCAAAGATTAAAATGTTAATAATAAAAATGTGAGGATGCTAAAACGAACTTGATAGTGACACAAACAAGAATATGTCTAACGTGAATACTTATCGTATAAAAACTCAAGAGATAAAACCTTTATAAATATAAATTGTAAGCCAATAGATCTCAAATATTAGTAAAAAAATATACAAATAGTAACAATATGCTATCCAAATACCAATACTATAGTCCATACAAAATACTACCCACTCTCGCATCTCACTAGTAAGGTCCTCCTTTATGGTATCAAGATCCTCATCTCTACCTTTGATGTGAACAATAATAAAACTTTGAAAGCTCAGTAGATAAACTAAATAAGGTAATATAATAAATAAAACCAATTAAATCTCATGACAAAATAATACAGCAACACTACATGTACAAAGAGTAAACTAAAATTGATATAATAAACTAATGTATATAAATAAAAATAAGAGAAATATGAACAACATTTATCCATTCCTTTTCATTCTTAGTTACTAAATATTTTATCTAGTTATTGAACCCAATTCTCTTTTCAATTATTATTTTCTAAATCCATTAGTAAATAATTTATATATTAAAAACCCCTTGCTATCATCCACTCAAAATAGTATGACTTTGAAATCTATACTCATGATTATTAGAAATTTATGAGATCTAGACTTATACCCTATGGCTTATCATGATATCTAGTAACACACACACACTAAAATCATGGCACCCATAAGGTTTGGCATCTAGACTTGCACCTATCTATATAAAATGAGAATAATGTCTTAATGAATCCATCTTTATTATTTCATCTCATTTCATTCTAATTCTACTTGAATGTTAATTATTTTTATTTTTATACTTTAGGTATTCCAACCATTTAAATAATATAATCTAAGGTATAAAATATATGAACCAAGTGTGGCACATAGGAATTTACAAGTTAATTATCATATCCAATATCTATTATGAATAATAAATAATATAAAAAAATATTCTAATTTATAAATAAATTTAGAATTAATTTAATAATATGTTTACATCACAGTTACTTATTTACCTACTTATATCTATTGCTAACTTTATTATAAGGATGCAATTGTTAAAAAAGCAAAATTTTCAAATTTTCTAAATATTTTATTAATGTGAATATTTTATTTGACATGCAAAAAGAACTATTTCAAATGTTAAAGGGGTTTTAAATAAATTTTTTATCATTGAGGATTTCTATGGGCTCAAAAGCATAAGAAAGAAAGTAAAGTGGCACACTCGAAAAGGTGCGTGATCACCACACTCATGCACAACGATGAAACCACATCTAATGTATTAGGAAGTATTTGTTGTACACCGTAGACATCCCATTAAGAATCATAGCTTATCTCTTCTAAGCTTCCTTGAATACATAAAGATAGTGGTAATGGTCAATGTAAGTGGTTAAACTCTTAGTTTAAAAACTTAATATACTAAGGTGTTAATTTTAGGAGATCCCATTTGAAATATATGTTTTAACTTTAACCGATCTTAAGATTGATAACTTTATGAGATTTTAATTGTTTTTATAGGTTTTGGTTTTGTCTTGACATAAAAATGATAGTTTTATGAGATTTTCTTAGTTTTTATGTTTTGGCCTTTAATTTGAAATTAGTGATATTTTTACAAGATTATGCTCAATTTCAAGATTTTTGTCTTTCTTGTACCTCAAATCATACTTCTATCAATTCGACATAATTTCCAAGTTTTACATACATAACTAAACCTGTGAATGATAAATTTATAAAATACTTTTATTAAGATGTAAGGGTTTATAAGATTAAAGATGTGTTTTGAATATTGACCTAGGTTTCTTGAGGTGACATTCTCTAAAGACCTTGAAAATTGTAATCAAAATCTGAATTAAATCCTTCTTACAGGCTCTATGTTTAACTTAACAAAATAAAATGTCAGCAAGCATATTTCTAACCCTATAACCATGAAATCAACTGATTCAATTCAAGAAATAACATGGAGAGTTAACAGCAAGAGCATCTTAAGATGAGTATTTAGACACTCAAATGGAGCAACAAAACCTGCTGCCCCTTCAAAGGTTCTATAAGAATAAATCAGGAAAACATTGTAGAGTAAATAAAAAAATGAGAATAGTACTACCCAATGACTTCGTCCTCTTAATAGATGTTACATTCCAGAACATAACTCCTTATTTCCAAATAAAAAAACAATAGTGAAGCAACCAAGTTCAACATTATCACTTTGTGTAAAGGACATCTTCCCAAGGGTGGCGGTACAAAGGTTGCTTGAGCCTTTTTTGATCAAAGGTGTGTCCAATTAGACCAATAGAGCGAGCCAGAACAAAGAGTCCATTAAGGTAACCAATCTCCACAATCTCGTCGATCTCTTGCTTGGTGAACATTCCACTGCCTGAAAGCAGATCCAAGAAAAGAGACCCAATTGCACCATCAACGTTCAAAACCAAGTTGTTCGCTTTTGACAAAGTGTAGTTCTCAACTTGAACAGCATACTCCATGTATTTGACGGAAGGAAAATTGTTGTATGCATATTGCTGCAGTAGCTGAACTCTCTTGTCTCTATTGTCCCTGCTCTTGATCCTACAAATATTAAGAAGATATAATCAATACAAGAGTTAGATGGGTAGTGTTGCCATACCATACAATGTTAATTAAAATATTTTTGAGTGATCGATTTGATGGCATCTTTAAATAATATTATTAATATTTTTATTTTATTGATATATTTTAAATTTGAATAAAATCTAGATATTAGGTGTTTATAAATTGAAAATGGGAATAAAGTATAAATTTGAATTATAAAATCAAAATGTATATATGTTTCAAAAAAAAAAAAATAATGCAATAAATTTTTTCAATAGTAACTTGTTTGATAAAACTATTTTTAAATAATTTAAAAAAACTTTTTTGTTAAATGTAGTTTTCTAACAATTTAGTCTTATAAAAAATAGCATCCTTTGAAAGTGTGAGTAAAAACTGCAGGAAAATTAGTTTTTTCTTAATATATAAGTTAGTAAGAAAACAAAAAAACAAAAAATTCATTAATCCTTGATTATGACTATAAAAAAGTAAGATATTTGATGCAAGAATATGCTATTTTTTTTTTGAAAAACCTACTATAATAGAAGAGTCTAATATTATTCATTAGCAATAAAATTTAGGAATGCTTTAGTCGGAGTAATGCACTTGTAACGACAACCACTTAGATGAAGGGCAGGGCAAGGCAAGTGGACAACAAGAGAAGTGAAAGTTCGGGCTTTGAGAGAAGTTTGGGCTCATAGAGATGGTTACAGTAGAATTTGTTGAGAAGTATTTACTATTATGATTGTTAAGAGTAGTACCTAGACCAAAGCTGTGCTTAATAGATTTGGAGTGTTTTTTATCGAACTCCCAAAATTTAAATAACAATGCCCATTATTTGAATTCAAAAAAGTTTTGGCACTTGCTTGCACTCAAAATTGATAGTTGCTTGCTATTTGATATTTGTAAAGAGCTTTGTCAATCAGATTTCTCTTAAATTGAAATTACAAATCATCTTTCAAGGGTATTTGATCAAAAAGATTAATCGACAATACTTAATATTGACATTTTGGAAAAATGATGACTTTGGATTCTAAATTTATCCAATAAAAGATAAGATCTTCTTATTAAATTACTTCTTAAGAAAATTAACCTGATAATGTAATATGAGTGCCTATCAATAACATATTTGAATCAAATTGGATCTTCATTATTTTTTATAAAAGTATCTTCAAGGGTTTCATCTTAAATTTGTAGATCTTGAATCTAGATTGAGATGGGTTCTAATGAGGAACTTAATACCATGTGATGAGATCTAATGGTTTTGGTTTGACGATATGAAAGAACTATATTAATGATAGATCGTTAAGGTAGTCTTGGATCAGGTTCCCCTTCCACCTCTTTTAAGGCAAAATCATAATAATAATTTGAACTAGAATCATGATCATATGATAATGAAGATGGCATAGCCAAGAGGAAGAAAACTGAGGCAACAATCTTTATGAGTGGATGGATGCAAAAGTTTGCTCAAATTAGTTAATTAAAATATTGATTATTATTTTGAATGATAGATTACAATAGAAGATAGGTAGAACCCACAAAAATTTAGTTAAAAGGTTAAATTGCTGCCCGCATAAATTCATAGAAATTTAATAATTGGTTTACTGCCGCCAACACAATTGAACAAGAGAAAGCCCCCAATGGTCATGAATCTCAGCCAATTTTTCAGTGGGGATGGTGATAATTCTATACTCAAATGGAACAAATTAAAGGTTCTATAGTTAGGAAGAGTTCTTGGAAAAAAGATCCATTTAGTCCTTAGAAATAATTGGAGGATGAGCAATTGTGAACCTAGTTTTGGACCTCCATGTTGGGCATCATTTGTGTCATTCTCCCACCACAAGAGATTCTTTTGTTCAAGTTCTCGACAACATAAGACATCGAGTTAGTTCTATCAGCCGGTGTGTGGGCAATTGGTAGTAAGAGTGTCGTTCTAAATTGTTGGATGCCTAGAGGACTCCTTAAAGTATATCCCAATCTAGGAGCAAATCCTTAGGCTTTCCATTCCAATTGAAATGCATAATGTTTCTCTTGAATAACCAATTATATTGGAAATCCCATTATGATGGATTCTTGATAGCTTCAAAATCAGAGACTCACTTCCACAAAAGTTGCATGCAAGTTGATACAAAACTTTAATGCCAATTCAAATGAGTCAATCTTATTGAGGCTATAGTAGAATATGATTGGATCCTAAACCCCTACAAATTGTGTGATATCCTTGATCACGCACGCTGCTAACTCATATCCTCTTATTCTCAATGAGCAAGCTAAAATTGGCAAAGAAGTTCACATTAAACAACCCGATCTTGTGGGCCTCAACAAGGTTTACATATGGGGATGATGCCAGTCCAAAAATAGGAATCCTCTAAGTACACTAGGTCTACCTCAAACACTCACGTTAGTGATCCTTTGTTGGGCACTTTATCTTTTGCAACATTACCTGCAGTTGATGACCAAGAAGTGGGACATGAACCCACACCATGTCATATTGTTAAAACAAAATGCTTCCCACAATATGCTGATCAAGATCAAGTTCATGATCAATATCAGCCCACAAGCAGTCATGTCATGTTTGAAATTATAGTTAAACACAGTTTTACTTTGAATCTCTACAGGTTTTGTAGATGGCCAATGGGATCAATCTCAGCCTCGTAATCCCCCAAGGCGGAAAGCTGGGTACTACCCTTTTGAGAAAATTGATTTTCCTCACTCTTCTATCATGAGTAAGCCTCCTCCAATTATTGCCTAAAATGTTAAAGGATGGCATGATTCTTTTAAAGTTGTCGAACAATCAAGCATCATTGATGAGATATCTTTGCCTCAATGAAGAACAAGCTAAAAGTTTAAGAGCTTTTATCTAACACTAACAAATATTGTCCTTTACCAAATAAAAGTCATTGTTATAACTTTTGCTCTTATATTTGAGGCTCATTTATTACAATGATTATTGTCTACACTTCATTATACATTTTTCATTATTAAATTTAGCAAACTAACTTTGTTTCCATCTTTCTTAGTATTACTCATGCCTTAAATGGCAAAAAATCAAAAGCTCAATTCTGAAGTTTTAGATTTCAATGATTCGTTATTAACCATAGACAATTTTGGGATACTTCAATAGTATTTGTAGCTGTGATGAATGTGTTGATAGTGCTACTCCCAATTAGAGGCTTGTGAAGAATTTCAATGACTTTATCATTAATATGGGGCAAACGACATAACATCATCTAGGCAAAATGCACTCGAAGCTATAAGAATAAGGACTTTGCTATTCTTTCAAAATTTGATAAAATCATGTGCAATGAGGATTTGGCAAACCTTGTTTCCTAATATTTTCTGTTGCTTGATCCCCAATCCATAGATCATCCTCTTTGTTCTATTAAGAACAATACTCATGGCAAAAGAAAAAGCTCCTTTAAGTTCAAAAAGTTTTGGACTAGCCACATTGATTTCAAAAAATATTGTCTTTATCTAGTTTATCCCCAAATTGGGCAAACTCATAATGTATTCAAAAGGCTGAAATCTTTCAAAAAGGTCTTACTTTTTTGGGTGTTCTCACTTAGTAGATGCCTTCAAGGAAATGAAGCATCATTTTGCAAATATTCATAAATCCATATCCATTAATCTGATGGATCTATTGTTAAGAGAAGAGAAAAAGGAGCAAGAAGGAACTCAAACACCTAAAAAATCTCAACTTCTCTTGCACAAAACAAAGAGCTTAAGTGAGATGACTTCAAGAAAGATGAAAATAACATTGGATTTAATTATAATAAAATAAAGCTCAGGAAGTCCCTAAATTCTTTCACTTTGCAATAGCAATAGAGATCCTATCTCATATAGTGAGACCAATGCGAAGACTATCATGGACTATCTCTTTAATCTGTGCAACCAATCCCATTTTGCAGGTGCTTATGATAGTCTTATTGGCATTATCCTTTCACTCATAGATGTCTATCTTTTGGTTTAGAAGTTTGGAGAGGTTAAAATATTCTAAGCTATTAAATCCTCTCCAAAGAATAAATCTCTTGGACCTCTTCACAACTAAAATCCTTATTGATTGGTAAGATATTGTGAGGAAAGGACTTCATTAGAGCCATTTTCTATGTTATTGTTAGATTCTTCATTTCTTAAGTTATTAAAGTAATGGTAATTGTCCTTTATTCCCAAGGGTATCAAGGACATTATTGCTAATTACAATCTTATCTCCCACTTCAAATTTGTTTACAAGATTATTGCAAAGCTATTTCAAACAGACCTAAAGGTGATATGAACAAGATTATTCATACTGTTTAGGCCAAATTTATCCATGGAAGATCCTTCGACAACATTGTCTGCCTTGCAACTAAATTATCCCACAATTTTAACTCTATTTCCTCCTAAAAAACTTTTGCACCAAGATCAATATTTTAAAGACCTTCAACTCTGTAAACGGAGCTTGTCTTTACCATAGGACTTAAATCAAAGGTTCCTCAAACCATTATCAAATTTATCAGGATGTGCATAGCTAAAGCTAACTTCTCAATCATGTTTCATAGAGTCATTAAAATATACTCCCCCTCCACTCCTGGCTTCCACCAAGGTTGTTTTGTATTACCTTTTCATTTAACATTGTTATGGACTCTATTAAGTAGGACCTTTTAAGCTCTAAAAAGAAAACAAAATTCAAGTCCTTCAACACAAGAAGCCTC
The DNA here is from genome assembly GCA_023846275.1 of Vanilla planifolia. NCBI lineage: Eukaryota > Viridiplantae > Streptophyta > Magnoliopsida > Asparagales > Orchidaceae > Vanilla > Vanilla planifolia. The sequence continues at coordinate 26,682,000 of CM043870.1, forward strand.
TCACTTAGTCTCATTTCTTTTGTTGATGACCTTAAGATGTATGGCAAAGTAAACTTTACTCCCATTATAGTCTTCAGAACTTTCCTAGATAGAATTTAGATGGACTTTGGATTTTCCATAAACAAACATAAGAGCTATATTTCCCTTTCAAAAGAAGTCACGAAAAGGAAGTTTCTTATTAGAGTTGTAGTTTTCCTATAGATGACCAACTTCTCAAATGTCTAAGTCCTCTTTTGTCAGTTAAGAAAATGAATGCTAATGATTAATCTCTTCTTTAACAATTCCATTCCAAAGCTATAGATGGATAGATCATTTTATATCTTTAGCAGCCAAAATTGGAATATAAAGACTACCATATCATGGATTGTGGTGTGAAGTTTTTACCATTCCAAAAATAACACTTGTGCATGTTTCATTTTTCATGGGAGTCACAACAAGAAATGAACCACCACTGCTTGAAGAGATATTTGCACCATAAAAGCTTTGGAGGGTTTGGGAATCCGCGGCATGACACGAATAAATCAACCCTATCTCTTGAAGGCAACTCGATGTGTTCTCTCTCTAACATTTTTTTGAACAATTTCGTTGATAAATCAATACTTCAGGAAATATTCTTTTAGAGATTTATCAGGTAAATCTATCAACTTATTGAAAAAATTTGCTCATTTCAAGACCAAATTTTAGTAATCTTTTATTTCTTTGTAGCCAAGGAAATGTGATTTATATGCAAAATTGATAGCTTCAATATTGTATATATCAACCTCTTTGGGAATTCCATCATGCAAGAATTCATCAACTTCACATGTTTGAAAATCAAAGTCCAACCTCTACGAAAAAAAACTAAATCATTTAGATGTTGCAAATTTTGGTATTGGGCCTATCCATCCATATTGTTGATCACTGTCCAATGAATCTCATGATTACTTAGTCTTTGAGAGTGACTTTAGCAAAGGGTTTTCAAAGGCTCAACTTTGATAAGGCAATCATTTGATATAACCAAAATAGATATTAGTATTATCCTTTAGAAGTTGTTTTGATAGCCAGTTGACGTCTCTCCCCTTGTACCTCTCAACTCGACTTGTTATAATTGTCTTTTATTTTTGGGCCTTCTTTGAGAAGGTGCATGATATTTCTTTATTTTATTGCAGTGTGATATGTAATATCAACTGTGATAGTTTTTTTTTGTTGTTTTGTAGGCTTTCTATTTTTGTGATTTTCTATTATTAATAAAATGTATGCATTGTTGGCATTGTCCTTGAATTCTTTTAAAAAAAAAAAATTTGAGTTGTAGTGTTGTGAGAAAAAAAGTTCAGTGTGGCATATGATTGCCAAAGAAGGTTTGAACGATCTTTTAAAGAATAATACCATTACACAACCTATCATGATGACTTGTTAAATGTGCTGAGGTGTGGAATCTTATTAAGAAGTTCTCACTAGGACAATAGTCAAACACCAAATGGTCAAGAATCATGCATATCTCTCAATTTGAAGCTAAGAATGTTAAAATTGATAATATTGTGTAAGCATCTGATTGATATATTTAAACCTTGATATTTAAACCTTGTATCCTAATGATGACATGTCGAGTAAGGAAAGAAAGCGACTGAAAGAAACAAAATCATAGGAATATCTTTGTATGCTTTCGCATCATCCATGAGTTATATTTATTGTATGTCTTCTTTTATTGTTTTCAACTCTAAATTTTTCTTTATTTAGATATATATGATTTTAATTCATAAATGGCAATGAAACTGTAAGCGTCTAAACAATAATCTTATTATTGTTTTATTGTATGGTTAATCTTGGAAATTACATTAAAAAATCTATCAAAATCTGATTTAAACCTCTGAATTATCATTCAAAGTAAAAAAAATAATTATTGTATTTGAATTATTTTGATTATATTGTCATACTTAAAGAGTTTTCCACTATATTGTAATTTTGATATGTAAGTAACTTTATACTTAGTTGTTATTAGTACCAAGATAAAATTTTCTTATTGGATATTGCATCAAAATATTAGATTAAACTATGAGATTGCATTCCATTTAACGTAGATAGACTTTTTGATATGACTTCTCTCTTGGAACCTTTCTACTCTCTCCAAAATGTTACTCCCCTCTAGTCTTACGTTCTTATCATAAAGTAGGTTGACGCCAACTATAATGCATCTCCCTCGTTTTCTTTAGCTCTTACTACGAAATCCTTCTATTTTATTCTCCTTCATATTGCATGTGCATCTTCAAAATTCATCATTTAGAAAAATGAAGAACTCCTGCATATCAACATGAAGTTTTGCGCATATGTGGCTAAGCTGCAATGACCTCATTTCTCGTGTTAGTACAGTACTATCAGCTGAGTAAGACTTTGCTCCTCGGTAAAGTATTCACTGAGTTTTCAGGTGTGAGCAATTATCAGTCATGCTAGATGTAAACCACCTCCAATAACGCCTTAAAAACTCATTTCATGCATATTACTCATAATTTCTGCCCTAAAAACCAACCATTAACCTGCCCACTGAATAATTCTACACCAACAGATTAGGAGAAAAGGCTTAACTATCTAAAAAATTTGTTACCAAAGTGTTCAAGCGATTTTTTGAAGTACTGCCAAGATATAATATGTAAATGTGCTGCTTAAGAACTTCAAAACTAAAACATAGAGTTTGGCTAGATGAAATGAAATAATGAGGCAATGATTTAACTGGTTTAGTGCGACAGATTAACTTTTTCATAAATAACAAAGCAGTCACCTGTGCCCAATTCCTGGCACACGGATGCCCTTCCTCTTCATGCCTTCAACAAATTCATAAGGAGTAAGACCCTGGAAGGAATCAGTAACAAAATCCTCTAATGTTTCTTGAGCAATTAGTAACACAGAAAATTCTGTCATAAAAAGCTAGTAACAAGTAACAAATGAACTTACCCTATCATATGCATCCTTGAAGTATCGGGCAGCATCATCAATTGCACCACCAAACCGAGGACCAATTGTAAGAAGCCCTGTTTCCAAAATTCATTCAGTTTACAGAGTCGTTACAACCATAATTAGCTATGCCTAAGAACTTTAAGAAGAATGACAACAGTAAAAAAATACATGATTACCAGAAACAAGACTGGAAACTAGATCTTTCCCAGCCCTTGCAGTAACTATAGTATTATGAGCACCTGAAACACAGGGACCATGATCCGCACAGAGCATAATGCAGATCTGAAAAGTATTTTACCGTTAGTCAGAAAGATGCCATGACAATAACTACAAGAAAAGGCAAAAGCAATTCAAATTTGGCGACTTAAAATAGGACAGATGGGTGGTCATTTTGCATGAATTTAAAATAACTCAAAAAGAAAATAGATTTCAATAAGCTGATTCTAGGTGACCTCTATGAACTGTGTACAATAACGAGGAAGACTACGCTTGAACCACAGAAGAGATATAACATCTCCAACGCTGAAACCACGCTCAATAATAGTAGACATCGGGACACCAGCATAGCAGGGTTCTTCACCTGTAAATATTTGTGATTAAATTGCCACAAAGAATAATAACACACATATGATAACTTCAGATATTACAGAGAATAGGCACAGTTATGAACCTCTGTCGTCTGAAATAGTTGAAATAATGTGTGTTGGTGCCCGAACTTTCCCACTTTTGATCGCAATACGAAGATCTTCTGGAATCGTTGGAGGATTAACTGCAGGTACAGTGCTAATATTCCCTTCTTCAACCTAATAAATGCCAACCGGAACACTTCTGAACTATAATAGATTAATGGTGAAATATTTTGATTTGTTTGGCAAAACAGATCTTCATTGCATGGAAACCAGTTAAATTCTTAAGAATTTTTAAAACCTATCACAGCTACAAGTGAAAACGTTGGTCCAAAAACGAAACCCAGTATCTTCTCGTAAAAAATGAGGATAAAAAAAAGTATTATTTTGGGATAACCAAAAGCGCTACCATTTTGCAGGAAGTATGCACCAACAAGGCAAAGGATCTTACAAGTTTCTCAAATGTTTCTTTGATCGCAGTTTCAAATGCCTCGTATGAAGTTGGAACAACTGCACCCGCTTCTCTTAGAGCCTGATTTTTAGCCTGTGCTGATTCGATCTCGCCACCACTTTTGGCACCCTGGTATATGAAATGAACGTTAGTTGTATAAGCTACCTCTATTTTACAGATAGGAAGTATGATTCATGGGAAATACTCACAGCATGTCCAAACTGCACTTCTGACTTGAAAAGCCGTGCACAGGTTCCACTCACCCAAGCAACAACTGGCTTATGAACCCTACACTCTTTAAGGGCTTCAACAAGAGAATATTCGTCTCGTCCACCAAGTTCACCCAGCACAACAATCATTTTCACCTAAGTTGGATCCAAGTAAAACGTTAAAATGCACACACCAGAAAAAAAGAAACCAAAGCATCCATGACTAGACGACCATCATATCAACATAAGTAGAATTAATGGGAATTTATTTATAGAAATGGCCATTTGAGTAGGTGAATGATGGCTTCTTCCTTCTCATTTTCATAATATCTAGACTATTGCCGTATAGAGCAACATTTTCAATTAAAAAAAACATAAAATGTAGAATCACCTGTGGAATATTGTTAAAGCGAACAACATGATCAGAAAGAGTGGATCCAGGGAAAACATCTCCTCCTATTGCAATACCTGCTTGATGAACCGACAAAGAGTACCAAAGGTCAAACACACAAGAGACTGTGTGAAGCATGTTTGTAAACTTGTGTTGACGACGAGATGACCCATTACCTTCATATATTCCATCAGTTACACGTGCAATTGTATTATAGAGCTCATTGGACATTCCTCCCTGTTATGGAAATAAAAAACTGTCAATTGTTTGCAAAAGCTTATGGATCCAATCTGTTGCAGGTATTATCAGAACCAACAGTCAAGCGTATCTACAGGATCAAGAAATGGATAGTTGCATGTTCTAGACATGATGTTAGCTCTTCGTAGAAATAGTCTATCAAAATTTTATGCCTTAACTAATATCTCATGATCGCATGAGTCGACCCAAAAAATGCTCAACACATGTGATAGTAGTATCTCTACAGGAACAAGAAATGGATAATTGCTTGTTCAAGACATGATGTTGGCTCCTTGCAGAAATAGACAAACAAAATTTTATACCTTAATGTAGTATCTCATGATCACATATGTTGACCTGAAAAATAGTCAACGCTCTTGTAATATTCTGATTGTCTTATTTAGGTTGATTTGTTTGACTATATGGTTATAGATAAAATTGAAAGAGAAATGAGAACATTTATCATAGAGAATCTAGAAAAAAACTATGTTCGTTGCATGAACAAAAGTCTTCACTATCTACTTAATTGTGTTACAGGGTAATAGAGTAAACCTTACAAAGCAAAAAAAAAAAAAAAAAAAAAAATCTATCTTGAATTACACAAAATAAATACCCTTAAAAGACACTCTGCTTACTTTTTTTAGTCTTTCTATCAACAAGTAGAAGGCATCCTTTTGTATTCGTTGAGAAGCATCATTAATGCTCATGTTAGTGATAAATCATCTCTCAAATTATAATTGCTTCTTTATAACTTGTGAATTTTAGGATTTGTAGCAATGATCGACTCTTTCAAATTCCTATAATTTTGATGATTTAATTCACGAATCTATAATTAACTTGCAGTAATCATTAACTACTAACATAACTAAAATAATCAATAAGCTCTTGGATTTATAAACCACTACACCCTAATGAAACATTTTCCTTGTTCTAGCAGTGGACTTTAACATTGCACACCAACAATGGTTGTGAGACAAAAGAACATTGTCATAGAGGAGGTGAATATGGTCCCTCTTAAAGTGCAAAAAAACAATTGCATTTTTTCAGCTTTGGAATCCCTCACAGATGGAAAAACAACCTCCATTAATGAGAATGAGATGAAATAAAATGCTCTTCAGGCTTCTCAAGTAATAATTATTGTCAATAATGAAGGAACAACTCAAGATATGGTTTTCAAGAATCCAGATCAGAGAGGAAAAGATTCGACTTGTAGAACTACCTTACAGGGGTAGATTAGGAAATTATTGCTCAAAAAAATACTGATAAGGCAGGTCCTTTTTGGGGTAAATAGAGTTATTGAACCACAAGAACCCATGTCCAAGAGTATCTTTCAAGGGATAGATTAGGAAATAATTGCTTAAAAAAATACTGATAAGGCAGGTCCTTTTGGGGTTAATAAGGTTATTGAACCACAAGAACCCATGTCCAAGAATATCATCCAAAGAAATTTCATCCTGGTACTCCTAACACAGCTTATGAATTAGACCAATGGAGTTTGTCAAAAAAGGTAGATTACATTTCTAAAGATATTGACCATTTAGTTCTAAGTTCTCAAGAGGAAAATTGGAAGGGCTTTTCAAAACTAAATTTTCAACTATATAGATGGAGAGATCTTTTGTAGACATTTAGAGTAAAAAAAGAAGATTCGCAAACATGGCACAAAGAAATTGTGATTTTACTATAACATACTATTAAATTCTTTACATCGTATGTTTTGATCTCCCATATTGTATGATCATTCTTCTATAATTGTTAAAACACTGGATCAGACAGACTAATCACAGTCTTACCTTCTTTTTGAAGAAATCATACTATCCAATATTTTCATCATACGATACAACCCTCTGGCTCTAGTTGGACCAATCCATATTAAAAAGTCTAATCTCTTGCTCCCAACAAACTGATCATGCAGTCCAACATTCACAGGCACAGTACGATGGTCTGATCAAATTGTCCCTCACTTGTTGCTAAAGGTTTAGTCATATGGTCCGAAAAATATTCTCATATTGTACGATTCTCTCAGGAACCCAAGGTTTAGCACTGCTGAATTAAGTATGCGATATATATGAAATGTTTGTACCATTTAATCCTATCGAGTAATGAGGTCTTTTCAAAATTCTCACTAACACCCATTGATCTGATCATATGGTACGATCAGTCCAATCATATAGTATACTAATTTTGGACCGAGAAACACAATTCACAAATCTTGACCCTAAATTTTAGCCAAACCAAAGTCAAACTAAAGCAGCTCAATTAAGTGAATTACAAGGAAAGCTCCCATCAAAACATACCTTAATTAGCCTTTTCACACAAATGAGATCCGAAGTCCTTTTTTCTATTCTTCCTTTTTATGGATCAAGGGAACACTTAGGTGCTGCTCTTCAATCTTCCATTTGCTCGTAGATCTCCCATTCGAGCACTTCCTACTCTCCCTCTCTAGGCCACTCTATTTTCCTTGATTTTCCTCATGGACCGCAGCTGAAAAGAACATGCATAAGGAGAGGTGGGGTCTATTCTTTTATATTTGAAAGAGTGTTTATTATAATAATTTTTTTTTCTCATTTCTCTCTTAGAAATTTATAGATATTCCAAACAACCTCCTGAAATTACACACCACAATAGACCAATTTCTAAGTCCTAGGCCAACACAATCTACATAAACTATTAAAAATGCCTTCTTTTCATCAATAAATTGGGTTGCCACAAGGGATCACCTAAAAAAGTTCTACCCTGAAAAAGGTTAATGTCATCAAAGATATTAATTAATTTAGTCTAATGGTCTTATGCAGCACATCACTTGTTAACTAAGATAAAGATTCCCTTTAAGTCAATTTATATTATCAAAGTGCTCAATGTCAAATCTATGTAATATCAATGGAGACTTTATCATTCTTAAAACTAAATCAACACAAATTTTTTTTACCAATTGGTTTGACTGAATTCACTCTAGAAATTCATGAAAATATCGCTCAAAACTTGTATCCCTATATAGCAATTAATCCAATTATTTGGAAGCTTAGCTAGTTCATTCTCGACTACCTTTATGATGCAGTAATGTCCAGTATATCACATAAAAGTACCACTTAGAAGCATACTAGTCCTATTCGGACTGGAAGTCATGTCAAGATTGACTAATCTACTTCTCATTAGTTTCCATTATCATTGTCATTGTAGGGTTTAATTACAATTGATCATTGTTTATTACACGATTTAATATGATTTTTAATAGTTAGTTAAGTTATTTGCATCTACATTTTAATTTAAAGCCGTTCGAAGATCAATTGATAGTTTTTCAAACATTTTCAGCTTTATATTAAGTACAAATCATCCCTTCAATCGTCACATAATTTTGTTGGTACATAATTTGGATGCAAATTACTTCAAAAAGGCTTAAAAATGAGTTCTCGGTTGTTTTTTACGTTGTCCATCGTCGTCTATTGCCATTACCGCCGCCATTAGTAGCGACAGCCACTGCTTGCTTGACCTGCACGACTCTCCAAGCTTAGTAATCTGCTCAACCCGTGAAGACCTGATCAACGAATGCACCAGACCCCACAACGCGTGTTGACTCGTCAAACTACGCTAATTTGCTTCGACCACGCCAACTCGAAATCGAAACCGAACCCGAAGAGTCGCGCCATTCTCCTCCCACATCGCACTGATTGTGAGCACACCGTCTCATCGCTCGCCGTTACCGCCGCCCGAAAACACATGCCTGTTTGGAAACTGCTTACATTAATTAATTTTATAGTTTTTTAATTTAGTTTTTTTTTTAGTTTTTGATAGAATTCAAAATATTTAGTTTATAATTTGTGATAACTTTTAGAATTCTGAAATATCATTTAGAATTTCAAAAATATATCTTTTAGTATTTTTAGGTTAACAAAAATACTATTATACCATTTAGATCTCTATAAATAGGGATGCTCACCATGTTATACAGGATAAAAAATTTTGAATAAAGTAACAAAATAATGCTGCCAAACTTGTTTAATATGAGTATATCATGTGTCAATCCAATAATGTGATTCTGGAGTGTCCTGAGAAGGGGAGTGAGGCTCAAAAGAAAAGATCTCCACCTATTATTCACTATTCACAAGAGCATCAAATCATTAGGAATGTTCTTAACCATTTCATTTCAACTTTTGGAAAATTTAATCATCGCGCCCAATTTTCTTGTTTGTGCACGTGACCGTGTGATTTCTTGTTTAATAGTTTAAGAACTTTACTTGTGTGTGTACCTCGCCACTTCAACACCAATGCGAATACTTTGGGTGCAGCTTGTTAAAACCACATTTCTTTTAGGTTGAGATCTCTTATGTTAAAAATAAATATAAGTCCTTGACTTCTGAGAAAAGTTCTTGCCTGACGATCCTAAGATTTTCGATTCTAAACACATGGTACTTTGGGTATGCCCTTGTACAAATATATTGCTTGAACCTAGACCTTTCTCAATTGTTTATGAGCTAAAATAAGTTTGAACATATCATCCTACCTTAACTTTGGTATCGAAGCATGATTAGCTTTAGGAACTTGCATAATTTTAGTTTATCACTAAACAATTATCATTTCATTTTGAGTATTTGTTTTTAATTACTAAAAGTTATTAAAAAAATTATATATATATATATATATATAAAATCTTGTTTTCAAGTTTGATGTTATAACATTTTTTATTTATAATCTCTTATTATTACATTTTGAGATTTATTTGTTTTCTTTTTCTTTATAGTCCTAATTTAAGAACTTTGTTTTCAATCCTATAGTTTATGAACAAAAAATCTGAAAAACAATATAGAATGTTTGATTCTCAACTAACACAACCAGCCATAGACCCAATAATACAACATTCAATTCTAGAACTAACTCATTCAATGCAAGAACTAAGAGTAACCTTAGAAACACATATAGATCGATTGGAACAATGTAGAGACAGTAGATCGGGTGAAAACCATAGATCAAGTAGGCCTATGACAAGTGACTCCAAAGTTAAATGTCCTTTGAAAATGAATCTAACCAACTAGAACGTCAACCTAGACATCGAGATACTCCACATACCCATGATAGAAGACATAGTAGAGATGATGATTGCCAAGTTAACACGATTAAAATAAAAGCCCCTACGTTTGATGATAATTTAAACCTTAGAGCATATCAATATTGAGAAATAAGAATATAGTATTATTTTGATTGGTATGATTTCAGTGAGCGTCGAAAGTACCAATTTGCAAAAATTAGTCTCACATTACATGTTAGATTATTTGTTCGCACATTAAAAAAGCATATCTTGACGAAGTTCAAGTATTATCTTGATCATAGGAAAAACTCAAGATTTCTCTACGAGCTAAATATGTACCCACCTCTTATTCAAGTGAACTTTCAAATAAATGACAATGTCTATCCCAAGGTTCAAAGATTGTTGATGAATACATTGCTAAACTTGGGGACTATGTGCTTAGATGTGGTGTACAAGAGTCGAATCGAGTTATACTATCTCGATTTCGAGCTGAGCTTAGAGAGTCTAATCAAGTTGAGTTATATTTGAGAAATGTTACTAGTTTAGAAAAGGCATATAAAGTGGTCCATGATGTTGAAAGATTTAGAGGATCGATTGGCCATAAGAGTGAGATTCCTTCATCACCTTCCCGCCTTCAATTTCATACCCTTCCATTATTCTTATTACTTTCTACTCCACAAGCAACCCGTGCCCCTCCACTCATACCACCAAATTGTCAAATACAGCCCTCGGACAAACCATCGACTGGTTTCAAAGTTCAGTAATCTCGTTGTCACAAGACAAGACATGTCTCAGCCTAGTGTCCTAAGAGAGCTCTATACATAGACATAGAAGAAGAGGTAGAAGAAAGCGTTGAAATTAAGGAAGAATAGGTTATATAGCCAGATGGGGAGGCTGAATAAGAATTACAAACACTTGGCAAAAATCTTTATTACATTGGACCACCCATAACTGTTGTAAGATACAATTTGATTATACTAGGATCATCTAAGGTTTGGCAAAAAAATAACACATTTAATACCTTCATTAGAATTAAAGATAAACCTTGTAGGATTGTTATAGATAACGGTAGCTGTCAATATCATAGCACAAAATATTGTCAAACGAATAGGTTTAATACTCACAGACCATCTCCATCCAGACCTTGTATCTTGGATCGACAAAACCTCAATTTCCATATAATAAAGGTATTGTGCTCCTTTAAAGTTTAGTCAATATTCTGAGAAATTATAGTATGATGTTATCCTAATGCAAGTATATAGTCTTATCTTATGAAGACCTTGGTTATACAATCGAGATGTCATCTTAAATAGAATAGCTAATACGTGTACTTTCATATACGAAGGAAAGATCACGCTGACCCAAACACTCCAAAAGAAAAAGATAAAAGAAAAGGAAAACCACTTAATATCATTTCACTAGCTGAGATTGAGAGGGATATAGCCAGTGATGAGTTATCTTATTTGTGGCAATTAGAAAAGCCCTTAATAGTATACCCACCTCGCCACTTGTAGTCCAACCCCTGTTAAAAGAATTCTCAAACATATTTTCCGATGACTTGCCAGATACGCTCCCATCATTAAGAGATATTCAACATGCTATAAATCTAGTTCTTGGTGCTTCATTACCACATTACCTATTAAATCTATTGATACATGCGGAACTTGCTCGTTAAGTAAATGAGCTCATTCAAAAAGGATTTATTAGGAAAAGTACTAGCCCACGTGCTGTCCCCACACTGTTAATCCCAATAAAAGATAGAACTTGGTGCATATGCATAGATAGACAAGCCATTAACAAAATAACAATTAAATACAAGTTTCCAATTCCTAAGCTCGATGATTTATTAGATCAAATGGCTGGAGCCACCATATTTTCTAAAATTGATCTAAAAAATGGATACCATCAGGTTAGAATCTACTTAGATGATGAATGAAAAACTATCTTTAAAACAAAAGATGGATTATATGAATAACTAGTTATGTCATTTGGGTTGTCAAATGCACCAAGTATATTTATGACTTATGACTCAAATTTTGAGACCTTATCTAAGTCATTTTGTAATTATCTATTTTAATGGCATATTAGTTTATAATCGTACCTCATCTAAACATTCAAGACATCTTAGACAAGTATATACACTACATTATGTGGACAATATTTATTTGCTAACCTTAAGAAATGTGAATTTAGGTTAGAAAGAGTGTTATTCCTAGGTTTTATAGTTTTAACAGAAGGATTAATTGTTGATCTTGAAACGATAAAAGTCATTGTTGAATGGCCAACTCTAACTAATGTACATAATGTTCATAGCTTTCATGGCTTAATCACTTTTTATCGATGATTCATACGAGGATTTAACATTATAATGGCCCCAATTACAGATTGTATTTAAAAGGGAGAGTTTAATTAGGAAAAAGTGGCAGAAGTAGCTTTCGCTAAATTAAAAGAAGCCATGACTCAAGCACCAATCCCTAGATTACCAAACTTTTCAACCGCCTTTGAAGTCACTTGTGATGCTTCAGGAGTAAGTATTGGAGGAGTCTTGAGTCAAGGTGGTCATCTTGTCGCATTGTTTAGTGAAAAATTAAATGAAGGAAGAAATACTCCGCTTATGAAAAAGAACTTTATGTGATATTACAATCATTAAGACATTGAGACATCATCTGTTGTCCTAAGAACTTGTTCTTTATTTGGACAATGAATCACTTACATATTTAAATTCATAAAAGAATTTAAGTCATCAATATGCTAAATTGTTTGAATATTTATAAGAATTTACTTTTGTTTTAAAATATAAGCCAAGAATTGAGAATAAAGTAATAGATGCATTAAGTTGTGTTTGTTTATTGTCAACAATGACTATACGTGTTCCTGGATTTGAACGCATCAATAATTTATATAGTGATTGTCCAAAACTAGGCGATATCTATCAAGAAGTCAATACTTCACCCACTAAAATCTCTATTGATTATTATTTAAAACATAGTTTTTTGTTTCGTGGATCCCGACTTTGCATTCCACACACATCTCTTAAGGATTTTCTTGTCTAGGAAATACATGCTGGAGTTCTCGCTGGACGTTTTGGCCAACCTAAAATCATAAGAAATGTGGTTGATCGATTTTATTGGCCAAAACTATCCTAATAAATTGCATCAATAGTTGCCTAATGTAGAAAGTATGACACAACTAAATCAAGTAATTATGCCCAAAGTGCATATGCACTATTTCGTGTACCACAACGACCTTGGAAATATATATAGACTTTGTATTAGGATTGCACAAAACTATTAGCATGATTCTATATTCATAGTTGTTGATAGGTTTTCTAAAATGGCTCATTTCATATCCTACCATAAGACAACAGATGTCTCCCATATCGTGAAGTTATTTCTTGATGAAGTTGTGAAACTACATGGTTTACCTTGAATAATTGTGTCAAATCATGACGTCAAACTTATTAGTTACTTTTGGAAAATACTCTGACACTTAATAGTAATGAAACTTAAGTTTTCATCAACTTATCATTCCTAGAAAGACGGCCAAACAGAAGTAGTCAACGAAAGCTTAAACAATCTTCTTCGTAGCCTAATAGGGAAGCATGTTTCAACTTGGGATCTTTTATTGCCGTGCGTTGAAATCGCTAAGAATAATTCTATTAATAGAACGAGTTTAAGTCCTGAAATTTGTCTTGAAAATCATCCTCAGAGTCCTAATAATTTGATTCCCTTCATAATTTTTGTACTTTTGAGTCTACTAAGTCTAATTCATCATATTTCATCATTACATAAACATATTGCCAAACAAATTAATTTAAATAATGAAATATATAAATGACTTGCAGATGCTCATAGACAACCTAAAGAATTTACTGAAAGTGATTATATGATGATCTATGTTAGGTCGAGAGATTTCCATAAGGAACCCTTAGGAAATTACATGCCCGTGGTGTTGGACCATTTAAAATTGTGAAAAAACTAGGTATCATTACATATATTTTAAATTTACTCAAAGATTATAGAATAAATGTTATGTTTAATATTCAGAATCTTTTACTTTATAAGGAACCATGCCTAATATCTAGTAAATTTTTTAAGTCTTCATCATCATAATCGAGTAAACATGTCCTAACATTACATTTAGCCATATTTAATGAGTTGAGAGATCAAGTAGAGCAAATCTTAGATGATAAAATAATTTTCACACAAGATTAAGCACAACAAAGGTTTTTGGTATATTGGCTAGGCTATCCTGCCTTCGACGACACTTGAATTATTGAGGAGGAGCTTCACTGCCTAAACCTAGAGATTTTAGAGCACTATTAGAGATTTCACCCTAGTTCTATAAAGTTGAACTCTTTCTTACTTGGTGAGGATGATGTAATAGCATCTAATACATCATACAAAGGTTTCACTTGGAGACATACTAGTCTTACTCAGACTTGAAGCCATACTAGGATTGGCCCTTCTACTTCTCATTAGTCTTCATATCATTGTTGTTATGGAGGTTAATTATAGTTGACTCCTATTTATTACATATTTTAGTTTGTTTTTTATCAGTTCTTCAAGTTATTTGTATCTACACTTTAGTTTAAGTTGTTTGAAGATTAATTAATAGTTTTTTTTGAATATTTTCATCTTTATATTCAGTATAAATCATCATTTCAAGTATCACATAATTCTTCTAGTGCAAAATTTGGTTGAAAATTTCTTCGAAAAAGGCTTAAAATTAAGTTGTGGGCTGTTTTCGCTATCTATCGTCCACTATTGTTTACCGCTGTTATGGCCGCCGTCAACAACCGTAGTTGCCGCTCGCGTTGACCCTTTATGCTTGGTAATCCACTTTACCTAAAGATTTTAGGATTTTTGATTCTAAACAAAAAGCACCTCGGGTAGATCCTTGTACAGATACATTGCTTGAATCTAAGCCCTTTTCAATTGTTTATGATCTAAAATAGATTTTAACATATCATCTTAGATTACTTTATCTCTGTCATGATGTCAAAGGCTTCAATAAGAATGGGTCTTGGTCCATTCTCTTCACCTTCAACATAACTTTCTCATATGAAGAATACGAGGGACAAGATCTCAACTTTTTCTCATCCTTTGTCGTTGTTCCACCACTTGAAGGTCTTGAGAAGCATGATCTTACCATCCTCTTGTCGCTGTTACGTTACATGAAGGTCTCAAGAATCATGGTCCTACTATCCTCTCTTCGCCTAACGTTTTCAATTGCATAGATGCCTCGAGAAGAACTGACCTTGATCCCACTTTTGCCTTCATCATTGTCACATCATATGATGGTCACATCGGGTAAAATGCTCTTCTTTCACCCCCTTTTAAAGGCCATCGCGAAGTTTAGCCATTGACTTCACTCCTTTGCCACAATAAAAGATCTCCAAGAGCAGTCTTTACTTTCCTCTTAACACTATTGTATTGATTCAAGAGCTTGACATGTAAAGTTTCTATCCCATTTCTTCCATCCTTGACTATATTGCTTATGCTTAGCAATTGGGTAATGATTGACATCAGTTTGGTCTTCAATTTATTCCTTATTTAAGTCATCTCTCTTAAGCTAAAATAAGTCTCAAGCAATCCATTTATAATGGCTCTTGGAAGTAAGGAATTCATTTTCATTCACAAGGGTATAACAAAAACTTCTATAGAGGTATCCAATAGAAAACTCTATTGCACAACTACCAATAGTGGCTACTTCTAAAAAACAACAATGATATCATTCTCTTCCCTTTGGGAGACCCACCTCCTTCTAAGCATATAATACGTCATGAAGGTAGTTAACTTAATAACTCAAAGAGCAAATCACTTTTTTTGAAAATTTAAAATTGTATGTTATTAACATTCAAAAGTTTATATACAACTCTCTATTACATAATATGAAAAATTTGGAGGCCGAATGAAGAGGCAAAAAAGAAAACCACTTACAAGAAAAAAACCACGCTACCTACTGTTGCATACCACACTTTATTACTACGCATTGCGTTTTTCCTGCATCCTGACACCACGATCATGTAGGAATTGAGGGAGGAATTGGTTAGATTTGGTGTCATTAGTCGAGAATGGCTATATAAGAAGACCCTCCAAACTAAATTAAGGCAAGGGTCACCCACGAGAACTCTTTTTTCCAGAGCTTCCTAAGTTCTTCCCTAAATTCTTTTTTCTAAAGCTTCTCGAGTTCTTATTTCCTGAATTCTTTTTCCTCTTTCCCGATAGCTTTTTGCTTCTTGAGCCTCCTTTTCTGCTCAAACTACACATTGAACTACCTAAATGCACTTTCCCATACTGAGCTTGGATATTAAGCCACCCAAATCGCACAATGAATTGCTCAAAAGCTTCTTGAAACATGCCACATGATGCGTGCTAGATAGCTTCCCAAAAAGCATATTCTTGAAATGCTGCCCGCATCTAAGTACATAGCCCGTGCAACCCACACCCAAGTGCATCCTCTGTGCCCATGCGCACCACTAGAAAAGCCCAAACTACTGGCCCATGCTTGCCCATGCCTCATTGAGCTGCCCAAGGATTTTTTTCGACACCCAAATTTGCTTGCGAAGCATTTTTAGCTGCCCAAAAGTCTTGTAAGCTGCCCAAATCTGTTTTAAGCGCCTTGAAGCTCCTTTAGCCTGCCTAAAAGCTCCATTCTTCGACCGAATTTCAAATTTTTTTTTTTTTACTCGATAGCTCAAAAGCTTTTGTTCTATTCTAAAAACCCTTTTTTGAAGCTCGAACGCTCTTACTACAACCATAAGCCATCAAAAGACTCTTACAAATTACTTAAAGGTGCCTCCTTACCTCATCTCTAAATACTAGTTTTTAATACTTTTTCACATCGAGAGAGTGCATTTCTTTGGAAAAGTATAAGATAAACAGAGTGGGAGTATGAAATATGTCTAAGAAATTAAAAAATTGAATTTGAGATAACTGATACCGTTGATATTCAAGTGATAAAGGGAATAAGAGTGGAGCAACATAGAAAGCATCCCAGTTTGGTAATATTGATTTTAAATTTCTAACAGTAGCAAAGAAGAAAATAAGTGAGTTGGAGATGAAAATGTTGGAGAAAGAGAAGAAAATATCGATCGAGCGCATTTTAGGTTAAGCAAGAGGAGATGGAGACTAAGAAATTGATGGTAATGGGGGCTTGAATAGCAAACGATCGCTGACGATGAGCACCATGAGATTCCCTAACTTCATCCTCTACACTTTACATCTTTTTAAGTAAAGCCATAAAGGTTTCCTAATTAATGACTTAGTTGTCAACAGTTGAATATTTCTATTAGCTATTTGATGGTGAAGGATTATGAATATATCTAGAGCTCAACTCTCAACAAAAACATCAAAAGTTTCACACAAAAAAACAGTTAACACTTACGTATTTGTTTAATTATCTTAATTAAGTTATTTTGTTTGATTATATGCTTATAGGTGAAATTGAAATAGATTAAAGATTTAAGAAAACCTATTCAACGAAAAAATCCATATTAATAACATACTCCAAAGTCTTCACTATCTTCTTGGTGTGATTACATACTCCAAACCAATTCAATAGAAACATGTAGTTCAAATGGCTAAAAAAGTGTGAATATTTAGTTAAGTTCAAAAAAAGTTATCAGTCTACATTTACAATGATAAAATCTCGTAATTGTGTAACCAAAAAACCTTAGTTTAAATCTAATAATCAAATCCTTCCACTGTTATTGGTATGTTGGAGAAATGGAAGAAGTTATATGGGAAATAAAAAAAGTACATAAGAAAAAGAGTAAAGTAGAAAACATTACAAGATTATAAAAGCATAATGAGGGGATATTCTAAAATATTCCTGAAAATATTTCTATAGTTCTATTTCTATGGCACCGATAGTAATAATAAAAAAAAGTCTCACAACAATACACCACAAAAGAGCCAATTTACTATAAAGATCAGAGAATTGAACTAATCCAAAAGACTTTGTAAAAAAAAATTCTTATTTACTCTCCACTAGAGACAAGAGAACTAATGATCTTCTTTATAACACTAAATCGTTCATGAAATGATAATCTAATCTACTTTCACATATTTGGTTCTTTCTTGAAAATAAGATAATTTGCAACGTGGATTAGATACTTAATTATCATATCTAAAACAACTGTTTGAGTGATGAAAAATCCAAATTGTTAAACTAGATTTTTTTTCTTCATAATATCTCTTCATAATATCTTATAAGAAGAATGTCATTGTTCTATATTCAACTTTTTCATTTGATCGAGTAATAATTATTTGTTTTTTTACTTTCTCATGTCATACGATTTTCTCCCAAAAGATCCAATATCTGAAAGCATACCTCTGAACTTCAATAGAAATGACATAGTCAGCATTACAATAAGCTTCAATTTATAAGTAATATCTTTGGTATGCAAGCCTTTTCGTGGAGTTATTTTAATATATATCAAAAATCATTAGTTGATATCACAATGCTTCTCTTTAGACTTTGCATATGTTTACTTACCATACCAATAACAAAAAAATATTAGCCTCACTAATAATCAGGCACATAAGCTTACCAACTAGACAACGATAACACTAAGACTGTCTGCAAAGAGTTGTTCAACCCCAAAATTCTAAAGGTATTCCATTAGGTGAGTCAGCTAATTTGCATTTAATAAAGCCAATTTCTTCAATGTCTATGGCTTACATTAAGTGAGTGGGACACCACCTTTGCTATATACAAATTTGATGCTAAGGACAAATTTCAAATGGCCTAGATTTTTTGTAGCAGATGTCTTTTGAAGAAAACGTTTAATTTCTACAATGCTAGATATATCACTCTCGGTGAGAAGAATGCCATCTACATAAAATGCATGAATAACTATTTTGGAGAGTGACAAATAAAAATAGAGTGATTAATTATGTTGTTTCATAGATTCAATTTAGCAAGGGCCTTATAGGGTTTATTAATCCAGGCATAAAGTCTGTCTTAAATCAGAAAAGGCTTTTGGAAACTTACAATCTTAGTCTTTTATTGAATAACATACCCCGGAGGTTGATCCATATAAATTGCTTCGGAGAGCTCACCATAGAGAAAGGCATTGCTTATATCCATTTGGAATAAGGGCCACCCAAAGTTGAATTTAATAAAAAAAATATGATGAATAAAATTAAGCCAAGCCATTAGGGAATCCCACAAACTTGGTTATAAGCTGTAATCACCAAACATCTTTGTACCAATTGTTGGTTCCATTTGGAGGACACTTAATCATGAACAACCTCGATAAGAAACGAGTAGCATTAACAAGCAATGAGAATGATCAATAATTCCAACATTTCAATAACCAATGCAAGTTTTCATTTAGGAGCTAAGAGTGATATATGATGTATCTTAGGAAACAGTGGAATGAGACATGGCAAATTAAAAAGAAGATAAAATATCAAACAAAATAAAAGACTATATAAAGTAACCATCACTTTGCCATATACATTTATGGAGGGCAATTAATAATTGTGGATCGAACAAGGTAAGCAAATGCTCCGCTTTAGATGATGACGGGTGATATATTACTTCAAGTTAGGTGGGGTTGTCAAGTATAAACCTGTAATGTAGTAGGAATGAAAGTTGGAAGTAGAATATTGGTAAGAGTATCAATTATTAAGGGAACAACAGAATAGTAAAGGAATGTTTCATGAAAGTTGCCATATACATTTATGGAGGGCAATTGATAATTGTGGAATTAACATGGTAAGCAAATGCTCAGCTTTAGATGATGACAGGGGTGATATATTAGTGCAACGTAGGTGGGGTCGTCAAGTATAAACCTGTACTGTATTAGGAATGAAAGTTGGAAGTAGAATATTGGTAAGAGTATTTATTACTAAGAGAACAATGGAATAGTAAGGGAATGTTTCCTGCATTCGTAAAAATATGCATGCATTCAATTAAGGTTTCATAACAAGATACCTTTTTTGTATCTAAGAACACCAAAAGATGCATTTAATAACATCAAGGATGTAAAGCATGAATAAAACATACACAACTAAAAACTTGAGGGGTTAAACAAAAAAGACTTGTTTGCGTGAAGAAGAGAGAAGTAGGAGGTATGATACTCGATTTATTTAGTAGACTATGAAAAAGATCTCCCCATAATTGGCTAAGATTGTTCATGTGAAAAACTTTTCACATGGTTCAGATATATCATGGAGATGTCAGTGTTTATGTTCAGCCACCATTTTTGTGAGGTATATGGAGGTATATGAACATAATGATTGGTGAATGATGTCATCTTTAATATAAAAAGATTAAAATGTATTACATACAATGCATTTTCAAAAAAAAAGAGTCTTAATAAAAGCAGAGAATTGAACTTTTATTTTCTTATAAAAGTATTTGCAAATATCAAATATTGTTGACCAACATTTTAATAAAAATACCCCAAACAACTTGGTCATCAATAAAGACATAAAATAGTGATATCTTAGGTGAGCAAAGACAAGATTAAAACCCCAAACATCGAAATAGACTAAATTGAAGAGAGTCTGACTATGAGACAAAATTGTTATATGAAATAGACATGGTTATATTTTTATACTCATGGGTATCACATAAGCGGTGAGAAAATGATGAATGAATCCCTATGAGTGTTAAGGAAATGATTTAGATGACAATGACACTATAAGGTGAGATAGTAGCTAAGAGAGTGGTGGAAGTAGAGAGATAACAGATGTCTCTTACTACAATATTGTCACCAATCATCTTCTTTGTGTTGAGATCTTGAAAAGAATGAGGAGAAAAATTATTAAAAGGTTGTAAGATTTTATAAGGTAATTGATAGATAATAAAGTAATAGCAATATTTAGAACATAAGACATTGTCTAAAACCATTTATGATAAGAGATGGATGAAGTCTTTTCCATAATCAAAAGAAGAGGAATGATGACAAATAGAAGAGTTTGTAAATAAAGGAGAATAATAGAGGGTTACCTATTATGTAAGAAGATGCATCAAAATTTAAGAACAATGATATGTCACATTGAGTAGTTGAAACAAAGACAAGCAAAAATTACATAGGAGGCAATAGGTAAAGGAGTATTATAGTCATTCATAATAGTTGGATAAGAAGTAGCAATGATATCATGTTGTGGTTAGAAAGCATCCAAACATTTCCCACTAGAAATCCAATTAGTGAGTAGCTATTTGATAGTGCTTTAGAATGGAAAGGAGTTGTGCTTGTTACCTTATCTAATATTATGGCTACCACAACCACAATTATTATGATACCTTTTACTACTGTAAACAAGCACAAGATGGTCGACGTAGAAGAGGACTAAGCATGGAGTTTAGTGATTCAGAAAATGCATGAGTTGTTGCGATAATTGGGACAGCAAAATAGTCATCAATTGAGCTGGCACATACTGGAGCAATGGATAAAGACTACAGAGAAACTTGGCAACAAGAAACTACTCATTTTGTTTTTGCTAGGTGGTGTGATCATTGATAAAGGGACGATATTCAAAATATTTTTTTCACTGCTTTTTAGTTGCTATAATAATGATGAATAGATTTATTTCTTTACAATTATGAGAAGTATCATAATGAAATTGATATACAACAGATCTACCATTTTCTTAGAAGTATGTGACACAAAGGTCCTACATCCCTATTGTGATCTCTTCAAACATAATGATAGTTGTAATAGTCAGTTAAAGACTACTAAGCATCTAAGAACAACATAGTCATGGGCCTGCCATTGGTATATTTGGTGGTGTTCATTGGTTCATGCATTAAAGAATCTAGGTGATAAAATTTCTCATATGATCTAGTGAGAGAGTAAAATATCCAAGACATCAGATATAGTTATAATTATTGAGTTTAATAGTAATACCAATGGTCAACGAGAACTTTGTTTTAGAGAGAGAAATTGAGGACATAATCAATTATCATTATAAAAAAGTAATGAAAGAATTAATTAGTCATAGATCAAATTATTAGTTGAAGAGAAGTTACAAGAATCTCCATTCAAAAAGAAAAACAATATAAAGAAAAGCAGCACAGCATAACAAGCTAAAGTGGAGACAATAGGTAGCATCGGAGAAAAAGAGGGAGCAATTTCAGCTATGGTCTCAACAATGTACAACTCACTTGACAACTAAGATAGGTTAAGAGCTAACATGAGAGTGGTAAGGAGAGGTTAGAAGACATTATTGAAGAAGAATGGAGATCATGCTCTGATACCATGTTTGAAGAAAGATAAAGTTACCTTTCATTACTTGAGAGAATAGATTATAAATAAATAAAATAGAATAAATACAAAGGGAAATGAATAAAGAGAAAAATATTTCATAACTATGACAAAATAATGAGGGAGCATCCTAAAGATATTTTTGAAAATGCCTTCAGGGTTATATTCTTAATAATAAATATTCTTAACAATATGATACATACCCAAGACAACAGAACATTTATCACAAGGGCTATTTTAATATCACAAATAAATTTTTACAGAGTTAAAGAGTTAAATTTAAAAATGCAAATGGCTGTACAATTCTAGATTGTATGACAAGCAATGATCAAAACCATTTGTAAACATAATAAAATAAAACAAAGTCAGACATAAGATGTAACATACAGATTTAGAGACGAAACCAACAGATCCAGGCCTATAAAGCTTGCAATTGATTATATTGTCTATTGTTCCTGCAGTGTCACCAATTTTAAATGCTCCAGCTTGAATACCCCCAACTGTAGCAGGGCCAATAACTACCTACAATTATTAATAGTGTCAGATTACCAAAGCAGAAGCAATTTAAGTAAAGGTTTGTGACAAAGAAAAAAAAAGCATAAGGGACAATCCAATTATTAAAGTGATAGTCTCCAACTAAGATGGTGAGAATTATATTTTCTTTAAAACATAGCTTACAAAATTCAAACAGATATTTGTTTAAAGTAAACCTAGCTTCCTGACAAACAAGACTTCACCAGACTCAACTTTTTTATATTTGTTCACTTGGTTTGACAAGCTAGAAAATGAGGAAGAATAAAATGTTGCTAAAAGAGAATGACACTAAAATACATGACACACCTAACCATATTAATTCATTACTGAAGTCACATGCAAAAATATCTCTCCATCCTTGTTAGAAGGATATGTTGAATCCATAGCTTTGTTGAACTTTTGGTTCATGCATAACTAATTTGATGAAAACAAGATATTTTATTGCTATACTAATACTTTTCTTTGAAGTGTTTTAGATAATGCATTTCAAGATTATCTAAATGAACCAATTAAAGGGCTTAGTCTTAACTTAAAGTTTTCAATTACATTATTTAGTGATAAAGAAAAAGAAAGAAATACGAAATTCTCTCTCCAGCCAGATTTTATACGTGTCCGCCGAGCTACAGTATATAATTATTTAGTGAGAATGTAACTAGTATCAAACAAGAAGCTCAAGTATATTTGAAGAACTTATTTTTTGAGGTTATTTTTATTTGATTTTAGAATATAATACTTATAACAATATTCTTAATGCACTAGAATAAATGATGAGATTTTGAGAGTATGAGCAAAAAAACCATTGAACAAATTTCCCACACAACTTAACATTCTTAGGTTAGCTTAAGGTATGAATTTACTTATGATTAACTATTTATAAATTATCTTATTAGAGACTAAAAGTGATATATTACATTCATAAAATACGCACAAAATACATAGAATGAATAACCTTGAAAATGTGTTATTTTGACTATAATGTATAATATGTTGTATTTAATGTACAACACGTTTAATTTAATTTAGTATATAGGTTGAGAGAACAGTATGCTAAGTTGAAAAAATATTTTCAGATCTTTGCAAGTGGTACATTGCATTTAATGTATAGTATGTTTAGTTTAAA
Source organism: Vanilla planifolia (assembly GCA_023846275.1). NCBI lineage: Eukaryota > Viridiplantae > Streptophyta > Magnoliopsida > Asparagales > Orchidaceae > Vanilla > Vanilla planifolia. The sequence continues at coordinate 26,705,742 of CM043870.1, forward strand.
CTATTTCATATGCTAGAGGAACAAATGATATGCTGAGTGCTTAACACGAACTTGAGACTTGCATATATTTAATATATAATACATTTGTTCAATTGAGTGCAGGCTGTAGAGTGAGTCAAACCCGAGGCTTGTATATGATATATTAATATTTAATATAAAACATGTTTAGTTCAATTAGATGTAGGTATTATAGGGTGAACAAATTTCAAGAATTTTGTAAAATACTATAATATCCTCAAATCTTCAAACCAAGTATGAATCAAACTGTCTCGTAAAGTATACCAAATTATTAAAAAAAATATTTCAAATAAAAAAATGATTCTATAAGGGATAAAACTCATCAAAACAAATCTAACAATATTTATTTCATCTCAACTGAAATTTGTTTGAAATTATTGTGAATCATTTAAGTTAAGAGATATAAATAATATTTTAATTCGTTATTAATTTTAATATATGTCTTGATTTTGGATTTATTGAAAAAAATTTCCTTTTTCCCCTTCCAGTGCCTGGCACAACCTTAGGGCAATTTTGAGCAAGACTGGCCAGAATTTTGCTTGAGAGCCATCTTGCTGATAATAAGGATATCAATTGTCATCGACCTTTTGAGAGAATCAAGGATTAGAGCATGATTTCATCGTTAGGGAACTTGTGCAAGTTCAAAAAGCCAAAATCCTAAATATATGTTTTTTTATTTTTGTAAAAAAAAAACTTTGAATCCACAAGATTTTTAGCAAAAATCATTGTTTAAGGGTCCAAATAAAGTTTTATGTTGTTATGTGGAAGACTGGGAGAAAAATTATCGACCACAAGAAAATTAGGGTCTTGGAAAAGAGACAAAGGAAGAAAGAAAAGAGAATAATTTTGCTATTTAAGAAATAAGTTATGCAATTCTATATTTATAATATAGAAAATTTTAATTTGAGCAAAATTTGTAAATTTGTGTTGAAAAAATTATAATTGACATGTTAAAATTGACGAATCGACTTAGAACCACTACAAGTCAACCTCAAACAATGAGAAGAATTGTGAGATAAGTGAATTTAACATAATTATATACGTAAGTATGATTTATTGTTGCATACCAATTGATGAAATTAATATAATGAAAAGCTAGAGTTATGCAGGGATTAAGGAATTGCTACACACAAATTTGCAACTATGTATAGAAAATTATTATTTGTTATGAGTTTACATTTTTCATTTACGATGTTAGTTGAATTGCTAATATAATGATATCATATACGTTTAAATTATTGCTTTCATTTACTAGTGAAATGTGGATTCAATATATGCATAAGTGAGTACAACTATTACATTCATCAAATTAAATAGACTTAGTAAATGATTGAACTAACTAAACTGAATGATACTGTTCATTGCGACCAGTGACAGTAGATCACAAAATTATATTTACCTCTAAGATAGGGCTAATGGCCAATGAATTACAGAGTTGATATCTGCTACAATGGGAGTGGATAGTGACTAATAGGTCCCATGACTAAGATTTGTCATTGTGATTGAAGCAAGTGATCAGTGGGTCACATGATTGGGCTTTGTTACAAAAAATTTATTCATTTGAAATATTGAAAAAAAACATAGATATGCATAAAATTTCAAGATAAATAAATAGAAAATAAAATTTCTATTATAACTAAGTAAACTAAAAAGAAAATACTGACTAATTACTATTCCAACAGAGTAGGAATAGCGACATGGCCATCATAAGATTTACTTAGTTAACTAAAAATAGGCACCGCTAAATAAAATCATATTAAAGAAAAAAAATAGAACAATTCAGATTTCCATGTGCATGTTATTATTTGCATTTTGAGATAATTTCTTATAACATGATATTTACAAAGTTTACATTATTTGTTGCTATACTTGATGTCTATTACTTCATCACATGATAACTTTGCTTACAGTAGTTAAATTTGTATTTATACATATATAATTTATTATTATATTTTACCAATTGAGCCTATAACAATTGACTCAACCTATTTTTGGCGCTAATATTTCAAGTGCACTGAAGCCACAATATCAGAAAAAACAAAAGTGAATATAACTACTATAAATTTGAAAATATAAAAAGTTTTTGAATAAATAATTTTGTAAACCATGTTGAGATCCCATGTGATATTATGTTGTAAATTTGAATGTAATTGCGAAATATTGTGGATGTAGACACAAGTTTTGGTGATAAATTTTAGTCGTTTTAGTTGATAATTGTGAATATAAACTATGTGAATATCATATTGTTGTATATATATGTAAATTAATGATGTTATTCAATGAAAAAATGGATAAAATCTAAGGGAGATTTTAACTGTTTACAATCTAAAAATTTGTAAAAAAAGATTTAAGATAATAGAGTTTATTAATTAAAAAAAATAGAGCTGCAGCAAGAAGGGTCGACACAAATACACTATTATTTAACATAGAATATAAATAGCACAAATTGGCACATAACATACAATATGGTACTTGGAATATGCAGTAGTTTAGTTCATTTTCTATAAGTAATGATTATATTTATCATATTCCAAAAAATCTGAAATAGCTATTGAAGAACTGTTAAGGATTTTAAAGCCATTGAGAGCCCTCCTAAATGTTTATAAAGGCCTCCAAACTTAAAGAAAAAGTTAATAACTAATTGAAATCAATTGAAAATTTTTACTCCTAAATATTATCATTCTTAATCAATAAATAAATAAATAAAATAAAAGCATAATAACTTAAAACATTCTCTTTCCTTCTTAGTCTTCTTTCAGGATAATTTTATATTGAACTAAGTTGAATATTTTTTCTGAGTCGTTTTATATTGATTTAGAGCATCCTTTGATATTATATTAAGTTGTAAGATTTTGTATTATTAAATTTTTATATTATTTTCTTGTTCTATTGCTGAGATTTTATCCTTGATCTTTTATTACTTTTTTAACCACCTTATTAAGTTTTTTGGCTCAATGACTTTAAGACACTTTGGCTTAGTAATTGTAAAGTCCTTTGGCTCAATATGGAATTTTGTCTACTTATGTTAGTAAAAGACATTTTAAAATAATTCTAACATTTTAGCCAATGCTGGATATAGATTTAAATTTGGATCAAACTATCCAAAAGTCTCATGTATTTATCTTATTACATTCCTCGCATAAAGGTTTTTAAAATAAATAAAAATTTTAAAATAAGATTTGAAAGAGCAATCAAGAATCTCAAAATCTTTTATTGTGTTTAACATTTTTACATTGAGATTATAATTCTTACAATTCATTTCCTTTTTTGTGTGAACATATTTCTCTCCTATTTTAGTAATCCATACGTAATTTATTTAATGACAATAAAATTAATTTTTTATGATACTAATAATTTTCTTTTAAGCGTTTTTAAATTATGTATCTCAAAATTAAATAGATAAAATAATTGAATACTTTAGACTTGACTCAAATGATTAATTAATAGTATTTGAAGAGAATGTAACTGGTATCAAACACAAAACTTAAACAACAATCTTAGAGAGGAGTTTATAGAGTCTTTATATTTACTCTTAGCATATTAAAACTTATAACAATATTCTTGAGATACAAGAGCAACGGTAAGCTTTTGAGTGCAAAATTTTTGAAATTAACTTTTCATTTATATAAGTTAAATTAAGTAATCATTCACACAAGCTTCTTTATTTATAAAAATACCTTATTAGAGATTAAAAATATAAGTTTGTACTCAAAAAACATATTCAAAACACCTAAATGTAAAACCTTGAAAATATCCAAAATTAAATAAAACATATGATATATTGTCCCTAATATATAATATATTTAGCTTAAATTAATAAGCACCTAGGTTAATTGAATACAATGAGTGAAATTTGAGCTTTGTGTATAGTACATTATATTAACGTATCGTATGTTCAGTTCAACTGGCTAAAGTACGTAAGAAGAACAAACGATGTGTTGAGTAAATATTTTGAAACATGAAGATTTTATATGATACATTAATATTTAACTTAACAACATTTTCAATTCATTTGGATTTAAATACTATAACAAAGAGTCAAACTCAAGACTTAAATACAGTATGTTAATGCTTAATATATAATATAGTTATTGCAAATTGCAAGCCAACATACAATATGATTCTTGGAACATACTACATGCTAACTTCATTTTCTATAATAGTTAGTTTGATTAGATTCTAAAACATTGTACACCATTAAAGTGCTATTGAAGGTGTTTGGAATAATTAGAATCTTCTCAAAACTTTATAAAAAGGGTTAGTGAAATGGCTAACAAACATTTGGGAAATCATTTAGAAACAATATAACTTGAAAATCTTTATTATTCTTTAGGATTTGGGTGAAAAAGCTAAGATAGCAACAACGGGCAACATTCCTTAATCTTCTTCAACCTTTCTTCAAGCAATTACTTATAGTTAAGTTAAAAATTATTTCTATATTATTATAATATTAATTTAGTGTACCTCTTGATATTATGGGTTATATGACTTTGTATTTATGAACCTTATTTTATTCATTTGTCTCATTATTGAGACTTTATTAGTCTTTTAGCCACCATATAAGATACTTTAGCCCAGTACTTTGTAGGGGTCTTTTAACCCAATGTTTGTAAGCTCCTTTAGCCCAACATAAAGTTTTGTTTACTCAATTTTGCTAAAGGTGTTTTCTAGTATTTGATTAGCTTTTTGTTTGTAGATGGACATGGATTTAGTTTTAGATCAAACCAAAAAGTTTCATGTGTATTTGCTTTATTACAATTCTTGTACAATAAGTTTTAATAATATCAAGAATTTTAAAGATTCTAAAAGTAATTAAGAATCTCAAAAAAACTTCTGTTGTTTTCTATTAATTAGTTTGATATTAAGATTTTTATAATTCACCCCCTATTGCACAAACATCTAGCTTCCATTTTCAACAAATGATATTAAAGCATGGTTGTTTCTAATGACTAACAATCCTAGAAAAGATTCTCATAAAATTTCATATAATGTTTGATGAACATATTATTATGAGAGAAGGGGCTTCATCTCTTCCTCTTTCATTATATAAAAAGGGTTTTTATTTATATTGGAAAAAATAAATACAAGTTTTTCTCAAGTTTGTTGACTTTGAACTTTAAGATATTATTGAATATTTTTGAGTTTCCTATTAAAAGAGTTGAAAATAAGTTGATTAAAAAACATTTAAGTGAACTCACACTATATGAAAATATAAAGTTTAACAAAATACGAAGGCTCTGAATATCCTTTATTATGGCATCTCAGTCACCGAATTTAATAAAATTATAAATCTTAAAATAGGCCATGAAGTTTGGGAGAATCTTAAAGTTACATATGAAGGAACCAGCAAGCGAAAGAGTCAAAAATAAATTTACTTATGCATGATTTTGAATTTTTCCATATGAGTGAAGGAAAGTCTATTGAGAATATTGCTAATATTGTGAATGAGCTTCTAAATCTAAGAAAAGTGTTTTTTTGATATAGAATAGGTGAGGAAAGTACTTCAAGTTGCCAAAACCTCCAAAAACTTAGACCATTTAACTTAGCATAAACTACTTGATTAACTCATAACCAATGAGATTTAGATGACAAGGAGAAGAGAATAAGAATCTAAATGAAAGAATAAGAATAAAGAAGACTTTATTTTGAGGGTTACTCAACCCTCATTCAAAGATGAATCATCTTGCAATAGCAAGATTAAACTCTTATTGAAAAGTTTAAGCAAATTTTTAAAAAAAAAAATGCCACAACAAATTTTGAGAAGAAAAAGATGTTACAAGAACAAATGTAAAAAAGTTGAGGCACGTTGTCATGAATGTAATGAGTCGAGTCATTACCAACTTAATCGTCTAAAATTGAAAAAGAAGAGAAATAAAAAGAACAAGTTTAGAAAAGACAAAAAGAAGGCCATCTTATCCACTGGAGCGACTTAAATGCGTATTTAGCATCCAACAGTAAAGAGATGAGAAAGGAGAAAAATTTGTTGTCTCATGGTGAAAAATGAATCATCCTCCAACAATGAGGAAAGAGGAGAAGTGTGTCTCATGGTATATTATGATTTATCTAGGAGAGAAGACAAGGTAAGCAAACTTTTCTGTAATGAGTTAAAAAATAATTTAATGGAATTGATGAATACATTAAAAGTGTTTCCCAAAATATGTACAAATTTGAGAAAGAAACACAATGATTACCTTGATCATATAAAGATTTAAATGAAAAGAGAATAAAGTATTTACAAGAATTGAAAACCATTAGAGATAAGCTTGCTCAAAGTATTATGAATGTAAAAGACAAGATTATTTTTTATTAATTTAAAAAGTCGTACTCAAATTATGTTATATTTCATCACATGCATATGAATGTTATTTATAAGAATAATAAATTTATACATAATGCATTTTTTATGCTTTATCTTTTACTTATAATTATTGTTTAAAAAAGAGTCATATATCTAAAGATTATAAGATTAAAAATTAATATAAATTTTTTATATCCCTTATTTGTTTAAAGTGAAAAATAATAATATATTTAAAAATATTGAGATTGTTGACTATGGTTAATAGGACTTAAATCCATTTAAGTTTCAAAACTTAAGATATAAATTTTTAAGTTATGTGCATACCTCCTTAATTTGAATTAGAAAGCAAAAAAACCTTATATAAAAGCATGATGATTAGTTTTAATAACTAATTTTGAGCATGTTTATAAGTTTTAAATTTTTTAAATATTATATGTATGAAGATAAAAAGAGTAAATTCATTGTCTTATTTTTACATTAAGTGAAATTTTTTAAATATACAAAAAGATAAGAGAAGAGAGAAAATCAAATCTCCTTTGATTACTTGGTTTTATATATTTTATATTCAACAAGTGATACAATAAAAATTAAAATTTTCTTTTAATGCATTAAAAATAAAGGAAAGGTACATATGAAATAAAAAATCACATACATCTCTATGATTAGTTTAATATTGCTTTAATTGCATATATATTAGAAGAGTACAAATTTAAAAGAAACATTTGCATATTTACATATTTTAATTATATTTTCATTTTATTACTATCAAATTGTTTTGTCATCATCAAAAAGGAAAAATCATTGAATCATTAGATTATTTGTAACTTTTTTAATAACAATAAAATATTTTTTTTATTATATTAATGCTTTTCTTTTAAGTGTTTTTTCATCATACATCTCAAAATTAAATAGATTAATTTATTAAAAAGTTTGGTTTTAACTCGAATGATTAATTAACAATGTTTGATAAGAATATAACTAACACCATACATAAAACTTGAGCAATGACTTTAGAAAAGAGTTTTTGGTGTTTCTTTATCCACTATGAAAATTATGAGGTTTTAAGTGTAATGATTTTCAAAATATTTTTTCATTCATATGGGATATAGAATGTAAACATTCACATAAGATTCTCTATCTATAACAATGTCTTACTAGAGATTAAAAGTATAAGTTTGTATTTATAAAAATATATCCAAAATACACATAATACAAAATCTTTAAAATATTTAAAATTAAATAAAACATATACTATGTTGTCTTTAACGTACAATGATATTTAGTTTAAATTAGTAAATACATAGGTTGAGAGAATAGTACGTTGAGTAAAAACTAGTTATTATATGTTCAATTCAATTGACAAAACTATATAAGAGGAATAGACTGTACACTGAGTCAATATCTTAAAACTTAAGGATTACATATAATATTTTAATATTTAATATAGAATAGATTTACTTTAATTGTATTTAGGCATTAAAACAGAGAGTCAAATCGAAGGATTAAGTATAACATATTAAAATTTAACATACAATATGCTTAGTACAAATTATAAGCCAACAATCATTATGACCCATGGAATGTATAGTATATTTAACTTATTTTCTATGAATAACGACTAATTTGACCAAATTTTGGAATAATCTACTATAATCCTTATAGAGCTTTTAAGAGTATTTAGAGCCATTGGAAACCCACCTAAAGCTCAATAAAAAAGGTCCAAACAAGGTGAAATAGCTAACGAGCAATTCGAAAAAATCATTTATAAGCAATATCACTTGAAGATTTTTATTGTTCTCAAGGATTTGGGCGAAAATTTAAGGCAACAACAACTACAACATTCGAATTCTTTTTCAACCTTCCTTTAAACAATTGCTTAAAGCTAAGTTAAAAATCATTTCCATATTGTTTTAATATCGATTTAATGTAACTCTTAATCATATTGTGGTTTATAAGACTTTGCATTTGTAAGTTTGATTTTGTATTGTTATCTAATTGTTAGGACTTCAACTTTGATTCTTTTATCGGATTCTTTAACTTAATGATTGTAAGATCCTTTGATCCAGTGTTACAAGAATATGTGACTTAGTGTATAAGATCCTTTAGCCCAATACTTGTAAGCTATTTTGGGTTTATTTAAGTTTTACCTACCTTCTTTTGCTAAAGACATTTTCTAGTGTTTGTCTAATCTTTTGGTTAAGGGTGGAAGTAGATTTAGTTTTGAATCGAATTATCTAAAAATCTCTGGTATATTTTTTTATTACAATCTTGCACAAATAGCTTTAAAGTTAATAAGAGTTTTAAAATAAAATTTAAAAGTTTTAAAGTAAATTCTAAAAATAATTAAGAATAAAAAATATTTTTATTATTTTCTATTGTTTACTTTGATATTGTGATTTTTATAATTCACTTCTTCTCTTGTATGAACATCCAACTCCCATTTCCAATAGGATACTCATAGAAATAGCCAAAATATTCAACTAAATTTAATCTCTTATGAATGTAGAAACCATATTAGATAATTGTTAGAAACTCATGCCTTGTTATTTGTACGGGCATATGAAATCAGCTGCTTTGTGTCTGATTCTGGAACCCCTTCAGCAATAATAGCAACGACCTTGATTGTTGGTTGCTTTAGAGCAGCCATTGAAGAGGCTGCTGCACTGAAGATATAAAAAAGAACTTGTAGTGAAAACCAGATATTGAAGAATTACTTTGTTCAAAGAAAATCAAGATGTCCAACCTCCTAAAGGATGCAAAGTTGATAAAAACATCAGCAGTCGGATGTGCACTGCATGCAGCTTCTATGCTGAGAAAGGTACACAAACAGAAAATAATATTATTAACATGATCGAATGTTTGAAATAATCATAATGTGGTCATCATGGAAATTTCATTTAGAATTCTGCTGTATGCAAACATAGCCCAAGTCACACTAACCATAAAATGAGCACCCCTTTTGAATTTATCAACATGGAGTAAACTAATGCAGGCTCTAAAACAAATTATGATGCTCCCAAACAAGGAATTGCAATGATGTGCTTTTAGGTTTGGCTGGTTTTCTTTGTACAGAGCTACAAAAAATCATCCAAAGCCAAGTGGCATAAAGAAAGTAGGTAATGACATCAAACTGAAGTTGCAATTTATATCATGCATGGACTACATTAGGTCTTCTACAAAACAAGCCGCATCCTTCTTTCGAGTTTAAATAGCTCACAAATTATGCTTATAGAAAAATAAAAAAAGAAAAATAATCTCCTTCAGCTCAGTTATTCTAATAAACAATTTTGAGGGCCCTTAAACATTAAATTGCACATGTAAATGCATAAAAACTAAGAAAGCACAATGAATTTTCCTGAAATTAACTCATTTGTCTTTGGAAGGGCTCAGCACTGGTCAAGATGAAGATGGTGGACATTGACAAAATTGCTTCAAGCAAGAAGGTTATTTAAGTTGCCAACTTACCTATTGCAGGGAAACAAAAGAATGAATTTTTAAGAAAATTCAAAAGACGTCTAACTTAGAATCATTCAGTTCAAACTGCAGTAGTCACCTTGAATGAATTGGAATTGCAATTTCTTCTTGACCAAAAAAAAGTTTTTGAAACCCCTCAGAACCAGGGTTGATAATTCCAGCAACAGAAGGAGATTCCCTACCTAGAGAGAGGGAAATGCATCTTGGATGCTAATCAAACCATTATTTAAAGAAATAACTATTCAGCAGCAAAATATTGAAGCCATACCACAAAGAAAGTCAAAGTCAAGCATCCTCTGGATTGGAAGCTGCTTGTAATTGTAAAACAAAGCCTGGGTATTTCGTGAGAAAATTTGCCCATTAGTCATGATGTGAAGTGGATGAATTCAATCTGCACCAAAGTAGATGAATTAATTCCAAAGATATTTTTTGAAAAAGAATAACACCATGAATTCCTGGGGGGGGGGGGGGGGGGGAGAGAAAACGGATTTAAAACAAATCCTCCATACATCTGGGCATTGGGCAGGAAACAAGGATTTTTAGTATCTTCAATTGGATGAAAACGGATTGATACTTACTAAAATAGCAAATGAAAACGGGTAACTACAATTTCCAGTTCCGCAGCTCCCCAACATCATTTAAAATAATTCAGGAGAGAAAAGTGAGACGGAATGAGAGCATTGAAGCACCATTCAACCGCATCATTATCTCAAAGAAGCTATAGAGCTTTTCCTCGGCAGGAAAAACAACCGCAAAACAGATCTTGTACCTCCAAAACAGAGCAATACGCAAACAAAAATGCAGCAACATTTAACCAAACCAACTTATTCTAGGGCAAAATTGCGTGAGCAATCACCAAACCATTATAGACGGAACAAAAGCGTCAACTAAATCTTCCAGATTGAAGCTTGCTCGCTACCAATAACAACGGCAGAGATCAAGCAATCCCCAATATTAGATCTCAACACCATTCAGAACGGTTCAATATAAAAAAATGGATTTGCATAAACAGAGAGACAAATCATATAGCTAAACACCCACTTACCAACAAAATGCGTCAAGGTTGGAGATCAGAATTGTGACTTTTCCACACAAAGATGTCCCGAACGGGACAACGGAAGAAAAGACGGGGAGCAATCTAAGGATCGCTCGAACGAGCAAAACAAGCGACGAGATGCCGGAGGCGAGGAACCATGCGTTTTTATAGACGAGGGAAGGACGAAGATAGACCAGCATACCCATCTACCCGCCTCGTTGCTGAGAAAGATTGTGGAATGGTTTTTTTGGCCTGCCATACTTCGTGTCGGGTTAGTTAGCTGGAGAGCGAACTAGTTTTAATTGGCGCCTCGAAATACTACTTTTTTGCCACGTGGTCCAATCGAACGAGTGACCTTACTACCGTGAGCGCACCCGTTAAGCGTGCTGCATAGTCGATCTGATTTCGTTGTGCTGCTCTCCTTCGGCAGAATAAATCGACATTTATTTCCTGTCAAGTGCATCAAGATACACACCAGCACGAAATGCCAGAATTACTAAATCGCCATCAAACCATATAGATGCCTTCATTTAGGCACCATTTTAATAATAAAAACTTTAGGTTTGAAAACAAATATTTAAAAATATTAAAACAAAACATGTTTGCAAGAACTACAAAAAAATAAGAGTATTTAATAGTTTTAATATTTTTAAGGTTTAAAATAACTGTTTTAAAAAAAACTGTTAAACATAATTTATTTAGACCGGACCTATTTATTATTTAATCAAACATTAATAATTTATTAATATTATTAAATATCCTTAACATAACTAAACTTGATTTATATCTCTACTGATTACTAAGAAAGAGGAAATTACTTTTAAAATATAATAAGTATAACGTCTTATAATTTGTTATTTTAAATTTAATTTTAATGTCTTTAACATAGATATTGATGCAAAAAAAAGTTAATAAATAATCATTCCATTATAAGTGAATAGATTACATTTCGATTAACACATAAAATGTTACAATTTTCAAAATTTACAAACAAATGTTACATTCCAATAAAACCCCATAAATAAAGAAAAATCCATACTCAAGATGCATTAAAAATCTTCACTAATTTTAACTTGATTACAAGATCTCATAATAATAACATCTTTATTCTCTAATTATTTGATACAATAATAAGACATTTATTTGTCTCATCTCATTGATATGGATTGATCATCTTATATCGTTAAGTCTCATTATTGACTCTAATATTCTTTTAATGTAATATGGTAGCAATATAGCATATTCTAAGAAATCAATTTTGTAATCAAAGCATGTTGTATCACAATGACAATAGAAAACCAAATGCTCCAAAAAAAAAATACCATCATAACAACTAACAATAAAAATGAGAATAAATGTAGCAACTATGACACTATTGAGCTTGGCATTTATGGTATCGAAGACATAAAAATGAAATCCAACAACAACCAAAAAATCATCATGATTGCAAATCTTGGCATCCCAGCTCGATTAGAATGGGAGATTGCCTTAACAAAGTTAACTTGTTTTCGTGTCTTTTCCAACTTTATAAGAAAGCTTTGTTCTCTCACAAAGTCTAAAAAATGTTTTACTCTCCTCAACATCTTTTAAAAGCATATTCATTTATTCTTTAAACCATTACATATATCCACAATCAAAACATAATATTACAAAATAATAAACATTATCTTTATCATGTGCATAGGTTATGCAAATTGTATAAATAAAACTTAATATAACATATAAGATTACTTCATACATAGATATGTCCTTACCTTAAATGAACTAAGCAAAAAAAAAAACTATTGAAGTTATGATGCATACCTTATTGCTAATGCTTGCCTAACATGATAAAACCTATCATAAATTTGCTTTCTATATTGATGATAATAACTTATATCTCCCAATAATCCCAATAATCCCAATAAATTCTACTTTAATATTTATTCAAAAAATACTTAATGACAATTCTTAAAATATACCAGTAATTTGTTAGAAAATTATCAAAGTTATGATAATTATTTTTATTTTTAATCAATCTAAAACTTTTATCTATAAAATATAAAACTAACCATTTCTATTGATAATAAATATGATAAAAAAACACTTATTGTTAAAATCTAAAAAGAGCTTTCATGAATAAAAAAAACTAAAACATATTCTAAATACTTTTATTTTACTTCTCTTATTTCTATACCATATTATCAAACCTCCTAACTCCCTTTTCTTATTCTTCCTTTTCTCACTCACATCGTCATCAATTGTAAATAATAGATTGTCTCTATTTCTAATTTCTCTCTCTCTCTCTCTCTCCTTCCCTCCCTCCCTCTCCACTTGTCTTCATTCCTTTAAATATACAGCACTCACCTTCCCTCCATAAGTAAATCGATTATTAATATTAATTGATTTTAAATATTATTTAAATAGAATCTGTTTATATATATTTTGTAATAATAAAACAAGTAAAGCATATAAAGTAAGATAAGATATAAAAGTACAAGATTTTTAAGTGACTAGACCTAACCAATGCTTATATCTATTCTTTTTGCTACAATTGATAGAGGTAAACCTCACAATATCACACCATTATGGCAAAGACGATAACATGCATCTTACAAAGGAAGAAGCACCAAAGTTTACAATTATTTATAGTATGTTTAACACAATATTACTCACAAATATTACATAATATACTTGTAGAATATATATGTCACAAAAACTAAATAATATAAAGGATATTACCAAATAAGATGAAGCTTGATGCAATGTAAAAAAATAAGCTATCAAAGAATGAAATGATCAAAACAGTAGAGTGAATACTCTTATTAATTTAACAAGACCCATATTCAAATGTTTTGTTTATTCTAATCTTTCAAATGATTTAGCAATATGTGTATCATCAATCTATTCTTCTTTTATTCTATTTTTATTTATATACATGAATGAGTTTGGTGTAAATGAAGAAGTTCCAATGGCTATAATGGTATTTTTGAGATACTTCAACTAATCATTATTATAAGTTTTAACAATACATTATATTTATATGTTGAAACTAGCATATTAGAATGATTAACGCAATACACAGATTGCCCATGATAATGCAATGATACAACCAGCACAAATTGACCCTAAATGGTTTATCATAAAAATATAACAAGTGTCTTTGAGGTGTAAGACGTTGATTCTTATATGGTGCTTAAGTTCGTAATACATCATATTAAATAATCACAAGAATCATACAAGTATAATACAATTAAATTGCTACCATATGATGATTATTTTCACCAAGAGCCTAGCTCTTGAGAAAATACTATATAATGTGATCTTATAAAGATCATGTAGTAATTAGCTTAACTAAACTTAATAGGATAGTCATATACATACGATAAACTTATTGTAGTAGTATGATAGCTTTTGTATCACACTTTGTTCTAAGTCTTCTATAGAAATGAAATGGACAAGTGTGATACATGTAGTACCATCATGCATTAATGTAGATCAACAATATTCCTTATGTAACAAATAATATAGTCTTTGTTCTAAATGTGATACATGTAATACCATCATGCATTTAGGAGGGCTATTCAAGTATATCACAACTTTTCGAGGATTTCATTTAAAAGTATTGGATAAGTTAAGGATATATGCTTAGTTTGTAAAGGTAGAGACAACTAGTCGATAATAAACTGTATAGTTCATAAGATTATCCAAGAACGAGATGCACTTTCAATTAAAATAGAGAAAACATCCAAACTAAAACTTTAGAAAATATAAAATCTAGAGTTAGCAAAACTCACTCATGTTTGATGAAGTAAAGTCCCAACTTGATAAACCTTTGTTACTTTGTTCATTGAAGAGAGTATGCCTCTTTGATTTCAAAGTTGATTTCCACCCAAAAAGATCCTTAGAATCTTCTTAGCATCCACAAAGTGTACTTGTAACCCTTTTGAGTAAATAATTTAAGAAATACAGGAGCTATAAATCTACTACATAGACAGGTGTGCCTAGTGTGAGAGATGAGAGGGAATTGGAGGCTTACATGAAGCTGACTATTAAAAAAGTGCATAGATATACATAGGCATGGGCGTAGGTGGAACTACATGGGCACTAATGGGCTCATGTGCAAGGACATGCTAGGGATGTAAGCACAGGAAAGCAAGCATAGATCTAGATGCAATTAAGGTTGTATACAAAGGCGAGTGGGCATGGATAAAAATGTTGTTGTAGATGTGGCACTAGTGGAGATACCACAAAAGCTCATGAGAAGAGGTGTGAGTGGGTGAAGTGCAACAAATTGACTAAAAGACCACAAAAAGCATGCAAGTGTGCATAAAGATAGAGACTAGTAGGCTGTATGGTGCAACATACACTTGTGGGTGTTAATGGAAGAGTGCAGTGAGAGCAGATTGAATAATAACTAAGAAATACTTGAATTAGCTCTGATACCACTTAATATAGAGCAAAATAGTGATTTAGAAAGAATGGGCAAGAAATTAGCAAGAAGGATCACAATCACCAAAGTGTAACTATGGAGTTGGCCATGAAATCTCTTATAGGGGTTGGCCACTGAGTTTTCCCCACTCTTGCCACTAAACAAAAGGAATATGGTTCAATACCAACCAAAATATTCCTTTCATTATATTTTTTTCTTTATTTATACAAATATGCATGCATCAAAAGTTATACCCATAAATATAATTATCAACGACCATCTACTAACAACTTATCACTCAATAATCAACTACTTTTCATAAATGACTCATATAGAAGCTACATAAAAGAAATGTCTAAAAATAGATAACATTGAAACAACTTAGGATTAGCTCAAATTATCCAATTAGATTCTTATAACATCTTTCTTTGTCATGCTCCTTGTAATGGGCTTATGAAATATAGTCAATCAATGTATTGTATTATCATCTTCTTGTGTTGTATGTCTAATATTAAGATTATGAGAAATAATATATTAAAATATGTCTTAAATGTAGAAAGTTTGAAAATAAATATAAGGAGTTGAAGGATGATCGTGTTACATATTTAAGATTGCATGATTTTTTAAATGATACTAATGTTAGATATTTCATGCCTTAAAAAATGTTAAAAATGAATTAGCAAATTATGTAATTTTTAATTCAAAATGAACCACTGAATTAGATGAATTCAAAAAGATTCATGCTCATTATTATCTATCCCAACATAGACATCACACTTTTAGGTCTTTTACTCATTCACTTGTATCTCAATCAAACAATCTTATATGTAATAATTTTTTGATAACTTGACACACAACTCATTATAAAATTAGATTTAATGCTTACTCAAAATTCCCTTAATCTATGTGGATTATAAAGTCACATAACTTTCACAAAACTAAAAGTAAACCCAAAAAGATTTGGGTTCCCAAGTTAAAGCTTTAGTTAGTTATATAGGTGTGCCTTCATACTAAGAACATATAGAGACAAGCTTTGACTTTTGAGTATTGATTTGATAATTGAATAATTTGCTCACTTGTTAGAATTTGGTACATCAAGGTTGATCCTTAACCATAGATAAAAGTTAATAACTTAAACCTAAAAGATACATTTTTTAGTAAAAGAGACATAGCTCTTAAGCATATCTAATAGTCGATATTGTTATTTAGGAACCCATTTAAGAATTCCCTTTTCTATTGAACAAGGGATCCCATTCGAATGGGTGATGTATAAATAAAAACTTTTCTACTCAAAATTGAAGTTATTGAGAAGAAGGAATCTATAATTAAAATATGTTTATCAGTTACCAACTAAATCAATGATAAATAAAAAAATTATTGTTGAACTAAATAAAAAGGATGTAGAATAAGTAATAAGTTACATTTTTAATATGATTAATATAATCATATAGTAATAAAATTTTTATTAAATTACTAATAACATTAGATTAGTTAAGATTCATTATATAGTATGATATCACTGATCTTACAATATTATCATTATGATTCATGGACACTTAATCTTAGATTGGTTAGAATTATTTATATAGTATGATATTATCAATCATATAATACAATCAAAATGATGCATGCCCTTACTCATACATTTCTTTAGTTCCCATTGTATAGTATGCTATCACCCATCAAATAGTACGAATATTGTCAGGCTATATATACTGATGGAATTATAGGAAGTTTTTTGCCTGAGCATTGAAAACTTCGATGAGAGAACGGTGAAGAGTCATTTGGCAATTTTGTGTATGATTTTTTGTGTAATAGTGCAACACTCTTTTTGGTACAAAATTCTTCAAATTTGATCAAAGTGTGACTTTTTTGAGCTATTTCATGCCTCTTAATTGTTTTGGCATCATTCTACACTATCTAAGATAGTGTGCATAATAGTGGAGTTTGTATTTTCTCCTAACTTGATTTCACTTGGTGAAGTATTCAGAGATTTGCATACTTAAAGTTGATCATTACCTACAATGAGCTAGGATGCAAAAGAAATTTAGTCTCCTGAGTGTGGAGCTTTATTGCAAAGTAATGTATGTTCAGAAGGAAGATGAGTATGTGCCAAAAGATAAAACGATCTTATGCCTCAGCTTATTATTATTTGATGAAGCCCAATTTAGATCAAAATCAATATGAAGGCTTACAAATTAATTAATGACTATAACATGAACATCACCAAATCGAGCCCAACCAAAAGTTGAGCATAATCTAACGAGCCTATAATTTTTTTTTGTTAGAACATAACTAAAAGAAATGCTGGTGGGACATTTACTCAACAGTGAAATGGTGAAGCACTTCTATAGTAACTTGGAAATAAATAAGGAGTATAGTGCTACCACTTTGTACCTCTATAGGATTGAGGTTAAGATCCATAACTTCTTTAGCATTCTCTATCTTTGGGCCATCATTATGGTCTAATTGTAAGAGTAATTTATTTAATTAATAAGAGATAAATAGAATTATTTATCACACCCTCTCTAGAGTTCACATTTAGGAATTAAGGCACTTGGTTCTGAAGGCCCATCTAATATAACAATTTTTAAGGAACATAGTAATGCTTCAAAAAAGGTGATAGCTCTAGGAATTTCCATGACAACTTATCATCATATTAATGAAGAGTCCTTTGAATCAAGTGAGACAATGTTTAGAATAATGAAGAGGATCATTATATTGAAGATCCCAACATATAAGAAGAAAAGAGACTGAGTTGTATGCATATTGTTGCCTTTATACTTTGCTTCATGTATAACATCTAGGCTAAATAAATTGATTATATTCCAAGGCCTTTCAAGGAAGGAGACATGAAGAGAATCAACATTTTGTTCATGATTCCTTTGAAAATGAGGATGAGGTAGACGCATCTCAAGATAAATTTGCTTTAGCTATAATTGAGTCACTCTTCATATTGAAGGATAATCACATCAAACTCTTTACACAAATGTGTTAGCTAAGCATACCGATTTGGAAGCTAGGATCAAAGAGAGCAACAATCAAATTTAACAACATAATACAACAATGGGTAAAAAAATTCTTAGAATTGCAAGAGATGATTTTTTTTTTGAAACAGAGAAATTTCATTACAATCTAGAGGTTACAGAAGGAGAAGTGTTAAGCTTGACAAAATATTAGTGCTATGAACAAGTCAAAAGATTATGATTGAGAGTTGGAGGGATGATGAGCTTTCATTAACTTTTGATAAGCTAGTTTACAAGAACATTCTATGCAATCTGGCCATTATTTGCACTAAAGAGAGACCCACAGTAGTGTAGATATGACCCAAATTATACCTGGGAGTCCACAGTGATCCTAAACTATATAGCATAAATGATGCACCAAGATAGTCAATTACATTAAGTGTTGAGGCCAACCTTGATCTAAGGAACTACCATATAGTATGAAGGGAACCATTGTAGTAGACATTCTAGCAAAAGATTGGTGAAATGATTGACCAAGCCAATTAAGGAATTATACTACAACAATTGAGAGCATATACCTTAATGGAGTGGTTCAAACTATGTATTAATATATTATGGTAATAGAACAAACTAGAAAAAGATCAAAACTACATTAGACAACTCTAATTAAACCATACCAGATAACATACTAAGTCAATGACAGTCTTGCAATGAAGACGACCACATGTAGTATGATGATGGATTTTCACCCTTACAATGAAGGGCAGACGAATGAGCATCAATGTATTTGTATGATCCGAGCTAATTGGTTGTAACAAAATGACCAAGACCCAAATCAATAGCACAATGGACCAATATGATCTATTAGCTCTAGGTAATGTAATAAAATGTTAGTTATTTTTAATTCAAATGTCAAACCAATTTGATTGAAGAAATCATATTACGTTAATCAAGAAGATGTGCCTCATCTGATAGTCTAATATATGTACTAGTAATTACCTAGTCACCAATTGGAAGTGTAATAGACATATCCAAATGGTCCATGCCTAGCAACATACTAAGAGAAAGTTATACCTACTTTGAAGTAGGATATCATGCAATACAATGATGGATTTAGTATGCTTATGATGTTTGAATGAACTATGAGCATCCTCATAACTATATGAACCCTAGTGACAGTAGGACTATGATTCCAAGCCACAGCAAAGGTTTGAAAAATCGTAATGAAACACTTGTTGATCCCAACCAAAAGAAGAGCATGAAGTATTATCTAATGGGCCCATCATACTTAATCGATGCCATAGAACCTATCTTTTTTGGGGGTAGCCTTAGAGGATGTACTTGATGACCAATGAGAATGTATTAGACAATGAGTTTGTTGAAAATTTTAAAGTCATTGAATAATGAGGCATGATGAAAGCAATTGAAGGATTGACTAGATGATGAGATTTGAGTGATGCATCACCTCATTTTACACAAATTTAGTGAATCAAGAAGAGATGAACTAACTAGAAATTGATGAATGTTCCACCTGCATAGGATAGCCCTTACGATCCAAAAACGAAATTTCCATCATATATATATGTAGCACTTCATACATCCATTAGTAATAAAGAGCTTGGTTTTGTGATCAATAATCTTAGTGGTATACCATTTAGTTTTTATTATCTCATGATTATTGTAGTAAGTTCACAATCTTGATTAAAGACTCCACAAAATGCACTTGGATGATAACTATATCATCTTGGTTACATTATTAATATTGCTCAATCTTCATATTCAATAATAGTTTTGTATTACCATACATCATGGAAATCATCACTCTGAATTAAAAACCAATGCTCTCTAAATAAGTCACCAATTAAGATTGCGAGATAAAATATAACAATACTTAAGAAAAAAGAATTACTATACAAGAGAATGATTTTGTTATCATGAAATAAGTTTCACAAGCACCATGGGTTCAATAGTCTCCTCTTTTTTATAATGACAAAACTATTAGCCAATAT